>CM076580.1:894038499-896731104 GCA_034641835.2 Pinus albicaulis
GTGAATTAAATATTATTTAATTCATTAATTAGTAGCTCATTATTCAACTCAAGAACACATCAGTTCACTACAGTGCATGGACAGTTCAGTGGAGACCAGTAAAAGAGGTATATGAAAGGGTTGAGTTAGCTATCAGTGGCGACATCAGTTGTGCATGAGATTTGCACCACACTTGAAGGAATTGCCCATGATGATTGCGCTGTCAAGCCAAGGAGATTCAAACCTTGGATCTCTATTTAGACAGGCCATGATTGCGCAATAGAGGCAAGGCAAATAGTGGTGTGTTTTGAACCGATGACACATTTCAAAATTTAAGCTGATTATTATTATTTAAATATTTAAGATAATATATACTTGTGAAATGTTATCCACTGTTTTGTTATGATTTCTCCATTATAATATACACAATAAACAGAGGTTTTAGAGCTATGAAACTCCTCTTGTGTTAATGTGTGTGTTGAGTGATGTGCTATCATGTTTTATTCCACTTGCTGCCATAGGTGAAGTCTAAGTGGAAGAGATTATGTGTTGCATATGAATTAGAATTGATATGTGATCGGGATAATCTCGGTGAATCATCTTATTTATTAAATAAATTTCTACGAAATTTTCTTATGTTTCAATGTGGTAAAAAATTAATCCTTACCCCGTATGCCTCACATGCAAATTCGTTTCTTTTGTTAAACATTGATCGTGTCTTAATCTCTTTTATTGCTTTTCCATTGTGTTTGATCTTTTCTCTTGTCGTTTTTGTCACCGTTGTGAGTACAAGTTTCAAATTTGAAAATCTCTTTGGGCGTCTCTTCGTCCCAGTAATCGAGAGCGTCTCAATCTCTCTTTCGAACCCACAATGACCCATTAACTACGAGTTTCTGACGGGGGCTAGGTTCTTCTGACAACCCTTTGGGGACGATTGAGTTCGATTGGCCCTTTTCGGACCACATGTGGGAGATTGAATTAGGGTTGTTGCATACACATCCAGGTTCGCCTTTTATAGCTATTCATTTTCCTCATTTATAGCATTTGTTAAGATCTGCGTGACTCAACCATAGTGATTCGGTGAGAAATTCCAGCATCAGTGAATATCTCAGCTCTTCCACGTCTGTTTCGGAGACAACTCGAATCATTTTTATCATCTTAACAGCCCGGTGTTCCTCATGCAGAAATTATGGTCTTTGAGTCGAGATCATTTCGTGATTAAAGGGAGGAGTGTCGGCTCTCCCTCCATTCGGGCGTAGAGGATTTCTCTTTTGTCTCCTACGACGCAGATTACTTTTTCTCATCACTCGTTAAAGCCTTGTTTGTGTGGCCGCCTCTTCCGTTATCCAGCCTCTGCCTGTTTATGCCGTCTCCTTAAGACATTTATCTAGCTACTACTGTACCGGAGAATATCTCTCTGGAGGAGTATCGGTTGTCCCTGCTACAGCCGAACCCTGAGGTTGGACCATCCTCCCAAGATCCCAACCGCTCTTACTTTTCGCACTATGCACAGGATGGTACACCCGTGTATGCTTTTCCAGGTCAGTATGATGAGCATGGGGACATTTTGCGTCTACCCGCTCCTGAGGCTTACCTCCATGCTCAAGGTTTACCTTATAACCAGGCTTACAACCCGCAAGGGCAACCTTTCCAAGGCCAACCTTCGGGCCAACCTGGCTATCCTTACGACCCACAGGGGCAGCCCATGCAAGGCTATCTTGCAGCCAGCAAGGGCCGTCATACAGTCCGCAAGGACAGTACTATAGCCCTTCCGGTCAACCTGTACATCCTCAACCGGGGTACCAACCGAGACCGGTCTATGGTCCTGGGGGGCAAATCCAGCCTTCTCAGCCTATGCAACCGCAGTATCTTGTTGTTTCTAACGTTGCATATCAGCCGGGACCATCCTATGGTTCTGTTCCAGGTCAAACTGGTTACCAGCAGTCACCTGGCCCTATTCCTCCACCAGGCCAACCGGCTCATCCGGTACAACCCGGTGTTCCGCCTCCAGGTCAACCGACCCATCCGGTACAACCTGGGGCTCCTTTGCAGCCAGGTCAGCCTGCGCAACCGGCACCACCTGTTTATCCGGGTCAACCTGTTCATTCAGGGCAGCCCTCTCAGTCGGGTCAACCTGTTCACTCAGGACAGCCCGCTCATTCTATTAACCCTGCCCAGCAGCCGATTCATTCGATGCCGCAGCCAAATCAACAGCTGCGCCCTAGTTATCGGGCTCCGCAGGGTTCCACCTATCAGCAGCCGACTCATCCTCAGGGCGGTTATTATCCTCATGGTCAATCTCAACCGAATTATAACCACCCCAGAGGCTCTCAGTATTATCCTCCTCCACCCGGTTATACCTATACTCAGCAGCCAAATCCAAATGCTGCTTATACAGGGCCAGATCCTAACCAGGGTCCACACCCTGGTTATCACGCCCCACACACTGGTTACCAGCATCCAAATCAGTCTGGTTATACGACCTACACCCCCTACGGTCATAATCCTACGGGACAGAACCCATGGGGGCAAGGATATTCACAACCATTGTGGAGTATAGGTACCGGTCCTCATCCTGGGTCTGGCATGCCGGTTAATCCACCATTGCCGTTCCTGGCCACCTTGGAGTTGCCGGATGTTTCAAAATTGACCAATGATCCGATTTTACATAATCCGTATTGGCCTCCGGTTCCTACCAAGATACCAGGTGATTGCCCCAAGTTTGAGGGGAAAGCTGGAGAGGACCCCCAAGCGCATGTGATGACGTATCATCTTTGGTGTTCGTCTAACTCTTGGGTCGACGATTCGATTCGTCTGCGCCTTTTCCAGCGCACTTTAACAGGAGCTGCTGCTAAGTGGTACATCGAGTTATCCCGTGGTATCTTCCAAGATTTCAATTCCTTAGCCATGGCTTTTCTAACGCACTTTCAGTTACCGGTTCATTACGAAGCCGGGACGCACCTCCTGACTTCTTTGAAGCAGGACAAGGCCACTCACATTTCCGATCACATTCATGAGTGGCGGCACCGTCGTAGACTGATCAAGTTTCATATACCTGATCAGATACTAACTCACTGGTTCACCACCTCCTTCGTGAACAAAATCGCCCAAGATATTGCGATGGGAGCGTGTGTGACGGAGGAACAAGCCATTGCGCGTGCCCAATATCTGGATCTTGTATATTCTCAGTCCAGCACGCTTTATGATATCTTGCTTGATGCCCCTCGGTCTGGAACCTCTAAGGCTCCACCTACTCCCGCAGTGGATGGTGTCATTGGTTCTGTATCTCAAAATTTGAAGAAATCTTCGAATGGGAAGCAGAAGTCTAATTCTTCCAACAATGCTCCTGCTAATCCCACCCCATCAGATTCTGGCCAAACCGCGGAGGTGAACGCCGTTCAGGCCAATCCTGCGGAGAAAGCCTCCAAAGGGAAAAATAAGGGCAAAGGTAAATCCAAACCCGATGCCCCGAGGCCAGAATCCAAATCTCGTGCTGAGGATGGCTCTCAGCGTAAACCGAAGTACCCCTGCCTCATTTGTGAAGGAGACCACTATACTAAGGATTGTCCACGATGATCCGAAGTTAGTCAACTTCTCAAGGGCTCAAAAGGGACTCCGGCAGTTCTTAAGGAGCCATTCACGTCTCAGCATACCCAGATGGTCGAACAGCCGTCACCATCTGCACCATTTGGGTCCCAAGTTTTCATGATGAAGAGTGTTGCACCTATCTCTGTCGCTACACGTTCAAAGGATTACAACGAATCGCGGCAGGCACCCGGGAAGGCAGTTGCGGATGGACCGCCTCCCCCACCTGTCTCCGGTTCATTGGAAATCGAGAAGCCTACTCCTGAACCCGTTGTAAAGACGCCTTCTAAAGGTGTTCTTCGAAGATCTTCTTATAATCCAAATGCTCGTGCCACTCAACATTATAGCATTGTTGAGGATTTGGCACAGGCGCCTTCTGCTATGTCTGCGCTAGAAGTTCTTCAAAGTTGTCCTTCGCAACGGAAGGCTTTGTTGTCTGCGATCGGTGGCATTGATCCCGCCGATTCGAGTCTTCTCACCTTCGATTTAGAGATTTTCTCCCCCCGACTTCCACATCAGATAGCTCTTGTTATTCAAGTCGGGATTAATGGTCTTAACATCCATAGGGCCGTTATGGATGAAGGTGCTTCTACCTGCGTCATGTAATTCGCTTGCTGGAAGGCCATTGGCTCTCCAGCCCTTGCATCATCTCCCAATGCCCTCGAGGCATTTGATGGTCGGGAATCCAAACCCCTGGGTGTTCTCGAGAGTTTAGCGATCACTTTACAGGGGAAGACTGTCAACGTGGAAGTAGAAGTAGTCGACGCCAGGCTCAGCTACAATATACTTCTTAGCCGCAGCTGGACCCATGCCATGCTTTGCGTGCCATCCACTGTCTTTTGACTTCTTAAGTTCCCTCACGAGGGAAAAATCGTCACGGTGGATCAGTTGTCCTTCTTCACCTCCACTTCCGAGAACAACGTACCATACGTGGATCAGATTCTGAATCCCCTTGACAGTGTTGGACTCGGTTTCTTCAAGGACCCCGTCCTCATGGGTATCTTTCCCGCACCACCACCGCACACCGCTCAAGTTAACATGATTTCCAGGTCCGATGACCCCTGGCTTATTCCTACGCCTGAGCAGGTGTTTGAGTTTGGAGAATCAATGCCCTTGACTCCAGTAGAGATCAACTACTGTGAAATTGTTGCCGAATCTGATCCTCCACCTCCTCAGCATGCTCCTTTGAGCATGGCTCTAGATGTTTACTCTCAATCTCCCTGGCTTGGTCAGGCTGAATCGTCTGATCCTCTCAAAGAGACTTTTCCTTCCGATGAAGCCATCATTGAAACTATGTCTCTCGAGGAGCTGCCTTGGGGCGATGGACATCATCGCTCCTCTTTTATGCCTAGCTTGGGGGCAATGTCTGATTGTCTGGAGCGTTATGCATCTCAGTTTCCTACTCCTCCTCTTCAAACACCCATCTTGACGCACGAGGTTTTTTCGGAGGGAAACCTGAGTAATATCACTCAAACTATCCCGATCAACATCTCCGTCAAACCGGGGATCGTTGAGAATATTCACGTGGGAGTGACTTGTTCTCCTGATGAGATTCAAGTCTATACTGATCTTTTCAAAGAATTCAGAGATGTGTTCGCTTGGTCCTACGAGGAAATGCCGGGGATTGATCCCAGTATCGTAGTGCATGAGATTCCAACCTATCCAGGTGCGAAGCCCGTGCGCCAACGCTTACGCCCCATGCATCCTCGGAAAGCCGCTGCAATTAAGGCAGAAGTTGAAAAACTTCTAAACGCGGGGTTTATTTATCCCATCCCCCTCACATAATGGGTTTCTAACATTGTTCCTGTTGATAAAAAGCAGGGTACTATTAGGGTCTGTGTTGATTACCGCGACATCAATCGCGCCTGTCCAAAAGATAACTATCCCACTCCGTTCATAGACCAGATTATCGACGAATGTGCCGGAAGTGAGATTTATTCCTTGATGGACGGTTTCTCAGGGTATAATCAGATCAATATTGCACCTGAGGATCAACATAAGACTACATTCATCTGTCCGTGGGGTACTTTCGCGTATAAAAAGCTCTCGTTCGGCTTGAAGAACACTGGAGCCACTTTTCAGCGTGCGATGTCTTATGCTTTTCATGACATTCGCCATATCGTTTAGCCTTATCTGGATGACTTGCCAGCTCATTCAGCTGCGCGAGAGGATCACCCTGAACACCTCCGCCAGATCTTCCTCCGCTGTAGGCGCTACAATATTAGGCTCAATCCTCATAAGTGCGTCTTCTGCGTGGATTATGGCCGTCTTTTGGGATTCATAGTCTCCAAAGACGGAATTCACCTTGACCCTTTAAAATTCAAGGCTATCATCAACCTCCCATCACCCTCCTCGTTATTTCAGTTACAGAGTCTGCAGGGAAAAGCAAACTTCCTTCGATGCTTTATCCCGAACTACGCGGAGGTGGCTAAAGGATTCACACGCTTATTAAAGCAGAATGTTCCCTTCCATTGGGATGAAATTTCTTAGCAGTCCTTTGAGAAGCTAAAGGCGTTATTGGTTAATGCTCCTTTGCTTCGTCCACCTGATTATCGCCGCGATTTCACTTTATATCTCGTCGCCGCGTTTAGCACCATTGCTATGGTTCTGGTGCAGGATGACGATGACGGTAATGAACATGTTGTTTATTATCTGTCACGGAACCTTCTCGATACAGAAACACGCTATGATCATGTCGAGAAGTTGGCGTTAGCAGCAGTACACGCTGTGCAACGCTTTCGCCATTACATCCTGCTGCGCACGATAACAGTGGTTTCGGATTGCAACCCCATGACATATATTCTCTCTAGACAATTTTTGGGGGGCAAATACTCCAAATGGATCGTTATCCTGCAGGAGTTTGACTTAGAGTTCACTACCGCTAATTCCAAGAAATCACTGGTTTTCACGGATCTTATATGCTCTCTCCCGACAGACTCCGCTCCTTCACTTTCCGAGGATCATATCCCGGACGAAACTCTTTTCCTCATCAGTACTCGTGACCCTTGGTACGGCGACATAATCGTGTATCTTCAGACCTCCACATTTCGGTCTGAGTTGACTAAAGATGCCCGACGTCGGATTCGGCATCAGTCTCAACCCTATCGTATCATAGGAGATACCTTATACCGTGTTGGAGTAGATTCGGTGCTCCGTCGGTGCCTAACCTTGGAAGAGGCTAAAATGGTTCTAAATGACTGCCACAGTGGCGCCTGTGGTGGACATATGTTTGGATATGCTACTGCCTAGAAGATTCTGCGAGCAGGTTATTTCTGGCCGTCAATATTCAAAGACTGTATCGTTGCAGTCCGTAAATGTCATGCGTGCCAGGTGTTTCAGCGCAAGATGCGCACGCCGCCTCTCCCTTTGCATCCTGTCATTACCGTCGGCCCTTTTGCGAAATGGGGCGTGGATTTTATGACGTGTAACCCTCACTCGGCCGGGGGGCATGCATATATCATTGTCGCTGTCGACTACTTCACCAAGTGGGCCGAAGCGATGCCTACACTAGCTGTCGACGGTAAGACAGCTGCCCAATTCATATTCAACCATATCATTGCACGTTTCGGGGTCTCGCAAGCCATCGTTACTGACCACGGTACTCATTTCCGAGATTATATGATGGCTGAGCTGACTTCAAAGTTGGGCTTACGTCATGATAGCTCAACACCGTATTACCCTCAGGCAAACGGCCAGGTTGAAGCAGTGAACAAGGTTCTGGTCACTATGCTTCAACGAACAGTTGGTATCCACAAATCCAATTGGCACCTCCAACTGTTCTCAGCTCTATGGGCATACCGGACATCTGCAAAGAGTGCAACTGAATTCACACCATTTCAATTGGTGTATGGTCTGGAAGCAACTCTTCCGGTTGAATGCGAGATTCCTTCGTTGAAATTAGCCGTGGAGCTTCTACCCGACACTTCTGCCGAGGAAGAGCGTCTTTTGTATCTGGAACGGTTAGATGAAAACTGCCGCTTAGCTGCTTTAGTTATTGAAGCACAAAAGAAGCGGGTCAAAGCTCACTTCGATCAATCGGTTTCTCCTCGCTCCTTTGTTGAAGGAGACCTCGTCCTCTTGTACGATCAAGCACATGATAAGCTTGGGGCTGGCAAGTTCCAACCTATGTGGCATGGGCCCTACATAGTAAAACGCGTTTTGAAGAATGGGGCTTATGAGCTTATAGATTATGAAGGAATTCCGCTGGCGCAGCCCAGAAATGGGCTGTACCTCAAAAAATACTATGCCTGAAGTGATTTTTGGTGTGGTGTGTGTACATAAGTGTGTGTTTTTCATTTGTGTGCATGTGTGGTGTGGTTTGCAATGTAAACATCTTTCTGCTGATCGGGTCTTCCTGATTGTGCAGATTTCCATTCATCCATTTGTTGGTTTCACGGATGGTGCCTCCCGCAGTACCAGGAATCTGTCTTCAGCAGCCTAGGTAATCTACGATCCTGCTGGTGAGTTGGTCAACCTGCAAGGTGTGTGTCTGGGACGTACTACTAATAACATCGCGGAATATAGTGTTGTATTAGAATTATTAACCGAGGTTGTGAACCTTGGTATCCGTGAATTACTTGTGTATCTAGACTCGCAACTTGTAGTATTACAACTGAACGGTCATTATTCGGTCAGAAACCCATCCATATTACGTCTGTATCTGCGTATTCATTTACTGGAAAGAAATTTTGACTATATTACATACCAACATAGTCCCAGGCATATGAATGCGTTAACTGATGCAGTAGCTAATTTGGTTTTAGATAGGCATTTGCGCAATTTGTAAATCATCATCACATGAAAAGAAAGATCCATCCAGAAGTAGATATGTATATATATATCGAAATTTTTACATAGTGTGCATCACAGTAAATCAAAAATATATATGTTCGTCTTAATACATCCGGAGACGACATGTCTCTCAAAAAATATGCATGATAAAAATCCTAGGAGTCTAATCCGCATGGTGCTCATGATAACAGGTAACTGCACGCACTAAGCGTCTCAGAATTCGGTGGAGGCGACTGGGCACTCCCACCGTGTGTCTCTGGTACGCCATCGGTACATCCGCCAGCCGGGCGTAGTATGGGATCCCTCGGGCGATGCCCTCAAGATTCTGGATTAACTCCCCCCCCCCCCCTCTGCACCCCTGCCTGAGGATCAGGTGCAGGAAGAGTCCTCCGTGCGATAGGAGACATACCGGCTGGTCTCTCTGGACCCACGTCTGCATGCATATAAAATGTGTCAGGAAGAACATATATTAACAAAAAAATCATAAAATATAAAATCAAAAAAAGAAGGGGTCATACCCAACTCCTCGTCCCAATCATCTCCCTCCGGCAGTGGGAGATCTGGATCACCAGTGAAATCGGTACCGGCACATGGCCAGTCTTCCACTACGATTAGCTGACGCCGCAACCACCCAAAAAACTCCGGCCTCCAGGACATCTGTTGGCCCCCTCCAGCTCTGGGCATCAGCTCTGCCCAGCGAGCCATTCTTGGCTCTCGTGGAATAGGCTCAGCTACTATGGCCCCTTGGCCCTGGAAGATTGGTAATCGTTCCAGAATGAACGATACCAGAATAGAACCATAGCCGAACTGTTTCAGCTTGGCTTGTTTGCATTTGGTCAGTTGCCTCTTTATGTTTATCGTCACTGCTGTGGCCCAGTCGAACAATAGAGGAGTCATACACTCTGAGGCCAACAAAAGTTGGGCCTTTTTGGCCTCGTGCGGTGCCTGCGATCCCGCAGCCCGCGTGATGGTATGCAACACTACTCTCAGTGCCAGATCAGGAATGGTATGGATGTCCACCTTTCCACTTCTGGATCCTAGTTGTGCCCCTCGGCACACTCGTGCCATCACTTGCTCCATTTTCTCACCAGATGGTCTGCTCCCTGTTAGTATGGGCACTGGACGTCTGCGCGATAATCCAGTTATAAAGTACACGTCAACAACTTCAAGTTCTAGCACTTGGTCTCGCAGTTTGAATACTTGTTCATCTGCGTCCCACATATTGATCAAGTACTGTAGAAGCTCGGGCTGAGCTCGTAAACAAGGTGTTAAGAAGAACTTTTTTAGCCCACAGTTCCTGAGGGCGTCCATGCAAACTTCAATTTCCATGGCTTGTTCATCTTCTTCACTGTGCACCCTTTCTTTCCATCCAATCACCATTTTGCTCGGTTCACTGCATCAACATGGTCAAAACCCTTAATTAGATCTCTGATGAGCTTCAAATTTCATTCAATTTGATTAAAATCTCGAATTTTTAGGCGAAAATTGAGCTTTTTCCGCTGGCGCGAGCCCTTTGCATGTAAAATCTCATTGGCGCGGGTCCGTGCCCGATACCCGCGCCAATGAGCGGAGCCCTAAAAATTTAAAAAGTGGCCTCAGAAGTCTAATGCATGATGGAAAACTATTAAAAAATGGATTGAAATGGAGTGCAAAGAAGCGCCTCTTACCTGGAACTGACGGAACTCGGAATGGTAGCCCGGATCGGTCGTAATCACTGTCAGAAGTTTGCACACCAAACTGGACCACTGCTGCTCTTCGGTGAGGTAAATAGTAAATAGTAATTCTATTTTTACCATTTGACATATTTATAACTTTTTTTAACTCAAAATAGGTTTTGAAAGTTATTTTTCCGACTATTTTAATGTATTTGTGTCGAAAATGGGTTTTACACTTGCCTTTTTGTGCAGCAACAGGTCTTTCATGCAACTGAAACGGTGAAACGAGTTGTATTTTATACTTTTTCGGACTCGGTAAATACACGAAAAAGTCACTCTGGAGTCATCTTTCAGCTCTTTTCTGACTCTCTAAACATGAAAAGATTGCCGAGGCCCTTGTCGTTTCATTCTCGTTAAAGTGGACACGAATCGACATCTACCCAGTATACGTTTACCCATTTTTCGGGCTGGGATGGATTATTTACGAAAAAGGAATACCCTAGCCTATCGCGACTAGGAGGTTTTCTCGGGTATGGTTTTCTACTTTTTCGGGTTCGTGGAACTATCTACGAAAAGGGACCGCTGGAGTTTACTTTTCTACTGTCTTTTCAAACTCTCTAAATATGAAAAGACGTCGAGTCCTTCCTTTGTCAGACTCGTTAAACCCTGATGACATCGGATTTAGTCGAAATGACGTTATTCGAGTTGTTCCTTCCTAGGGCTTGTTAAATGTACTAGGATGGATTCGCCCGAAGGGCAGACTTATATTACAAGCATATGTTATCCCCTTCAAGCTTGTTATCAAAAATAATTGGGGTACTCGCTAGAAATGGTGGGGGAAAATGGAACCATCATCATTGTTGTGTCGGCAGTATGTCGCTCTTGAACATGGCGCTTGTTTGCATTCGTGTCGGGTTGGGGACACCTCATCTCGTTCTTCACTTTGCCTCCGTGGGTTTGGATAATCCTTTTTGACCTCTCATCTGCTCATTGCCTCGTCACCATGACTTCTGATCCGTTGATGTCAAATACTGCCAAGTCCACTGTCGTGCCGTTTACATGTTCAAGAGAAGTTGACCTCTACAAGTATCAACCTTCCTCTGATTCTCATATGATCTCGATTCACAAAAACATTATGTTCCTCTGTCTCGTGTCGATGATGTGGGAAACGTTATGGCCCACCTTCGATCAAGGTCACTTCCTGTCGACTTCAGCTCATTATCTAGGAAGATGGTCTAGAGACTCTTTCATGGTACCTTGGAGCCTGCATGCCTCAATGGCAGGTTCGTCGCATTCGACGTGAGGTTTTCATCATTGGCCTCCGATCGAGTGATTCTACGGGTGTTCAACACCAGCTCATTGATTCACACACCGTAGATTGTACCTATAGTACCTTGAGGGCCATTGTCATTATTGGTGGTTCCTCTCGCGTCTGTTAACAACTTTCATCATTGGCTGGTAATCAGACGATGTTCATGCATATTCGACTTCAGCTCACATATTCGCATGCTTGAACTTGTACTTTGTTCGGGTCGAGATGGAGCGCAAGACCCTGGATTGTGTCTGTTGTAATCCGGGCTGCGACATTGTGGATTATTATGATTATTTACATGACTCATTGATTGGATGGCTGCGATCATACCTGAGTCTATTTATCGATCTTCATTGGATGGCTACGTCCATGCCTTGGATCTAGATTATTGTACACTCTGTTATGGATGGCTGCGCCCATACCACGCATATATATCATGTATCTGAGACATCAGTTGTACTTCGCTCCGCAGGTTTTCTGATGGCGGTGTTTTCGGTCGACATGTTCTCGTAAAGCATTTCACCCCTCTCTCTCTTTCGGGCCTCATGCTTTAGGGGGCATCTGTTACACAGCAATTTGTCACTGTCCCTACAATCCCCATCCCGCACATTAGAGGGCTCATTCCGTGACCTGTGGGCAGAATTAAGACTTGAAAATACTTTCATTGCATCCCTCTGAAGATGAGCTTTAATTGCCCTAAAGACATCTCCCTGCAAAAAACCCTAAAAATAGCTCTTTTTCCATTGGCGCGGTTCCATAGTTCAGCCCTCGCGCTAAGAGGGAAATCCTCCAAAGAGGGCGCGCCAATTGGCGCTCTGTCATAGAGCCGTACCCGCGCCAACCATATTGAGAGGTGTTTTTTAAAAATAAAAGGCGGAAGTTTCATCCTAACAGATCACTGGGCTGATTTCTATCTTGAGTTGGGAGGTTTGGCTACGGATTTCCATGGAGAGGAAGTGGTTTGCCAACTCTCATGGAAGTTTCCTTGATGATAGGGCCAATCCCATAATTATAGGGGATCCCAACTCCCCTTCCTCCTTCTATAAAAGCTTGCCCATTTCCATTGCAAGCTAGTTCCAAAGAGTGGCAGAATTCCTAAGTTCCCAAGAGCTTTCATGCTGCAAAAGCCTTCTTGATTCCCTAAAGCCAAATCCAAGCAAGGAGACTATTGCCAAGTATCCGGAGAGAGAGGCTTGTCCCATCCCTGACAGGGTTTATCGAGACATGTTGTGTTGACGACCCGCTAAAGGAGAGTGTTGCGTCGAAGCTATGGTTGTATTCTTCTTTTGACTCTTTAATGATAAGCGACTATCGATTATGGTTCCACTCTTGTTCTTGATCATGTTCATGAGTTATATCCTCTTCTACTGATATATATTTGTATGCACTGGATTTTATGCTTGCATTTGTGTTGTTTCTTGCATGTGGAGGTGTCCGATCACGGAGATCGTGAGGGCTCTGATCTGCCAGGGTGAAGGAACGGGAGCACCACCTCTTCTACAAACGACAGCGTCGGATTCCAGGAAAGCCTTCCTCGCAAGTCGGTTTATTTACAATTAGGAACCTGCACTGTAGCGTGTTTGATTGTTGCTAGACCCGATCTGGGCTAGTAGGGATCGCCTCTGTCCGCAGAGGGGATTTACCTCCTCAACATGGACTTAAGGGAATGAATCAAGGCTCTTGCAGCATAAGGCTCTGATAGCTCTTGGGAACTTGGAGACTAGCTTGCAAAGGGAATGAGCAAGCTTTTATAGATGGAGGAAGGGGAGTTGGGATCCCTATAATCATGGGATTGGCCCTATCCTTAAGGAAGCTTCCATGAGAGGTGGCAAGCCACTTCCTCTACATGGAGATCCGGAGCCAAACCTCCCAACTCAAATTAGATACCAGTTTATGAATTGGTTAGGACGAAACTTCTGCCATTCATTTTTTAAAAACACTCCTTAAATATTTCTGTGTAGTCATTCTGGAAGACGAGCCGCCCCACCCCCGCCCGGTTACCCAATCATTTCTTTTTAGCTTAAAACGCTGGGTAATGAGCGGCTTCCCGCGCCGGTAAAAGTGTTTTTAGGGTTTTTCACAAGGAGTTGTCTTCAGGGCAATGAAAGCTCATGTTCAGAGGAATGTCATGAAAGTGGTTTCAAGTCATGTCATTGCTCACAGGTCACGAAATGGGCCCTCCAATTGTGCGGGATGGGGAATTGTAGGGACGGTGACAAATTGTTGTGTAACAGATGCCCCCTAAAGCATGAGGCCCGAGAAAGAGAGAGGGGTGAAATGCTTTACGAGAACATGTCCAACCGAAAACACCGCCGTCGAAAAACCTGCGTAGAGAAGTACAACTAATATCTCAAATACATGATATATACGTGGTATGGGCGCAGCCATCCATAACAGAGTATACAGTAATCCAGATCCAGGGCATGGACGCAGCCATCCAGTGAGGATCGGTAAATAGACTCAGGTATGGTCGCAGCCATCCAATCAGTGAGTCATGTAACTAATCATGATAATCCACAAAATCGCAGCCTGGATTATAACAGACATGAATCCAAGGTCTTGCGCTCCATCTCGACCCGAACAAAGTATAAGTTCAAGCATGCGAATTGATCTGAAGTCGAACGTGCAAGAACATCGTCGGATTACCAGCCAATGATGAAAGCTGTTAACAGACGCGAGAGGTACCACCATTAATGCCAATGGTCCTCAAGGTACTACAGGTACAATCTATGGCATGTGAACAATGAGCTGACCTCGAACACCTGCAAAATCACTCGATCGGAGGCCAATGATGAAAACATCACGTCGAATGTGAAGAACCTGCCATTGAGGCATGCAGGCTCCAAGGTACCAGAAGGGAGTCTCTAGACCAGCTTCCTGGATAATGTGCTGAAGTCGACAGGAAGTGGCCTTGATCGAAGGTGGGCCATAGTGTTTCCCACATCATCGACATGAGGCAGAGGAACATAATGTCTTTGTGAATCACGATAAGATGAGAATCAGAGGAAGGTTGGAATCTGCAGAGGTCAACTTCTTTTGAACATATCGGCGGCACGACAATGGATTTGGCATTATTTGACATCAAAAGATTAGGGGTCATGATGACGAGGCAAAGAGCAGATGAGAGGTCAAAAGGGATTACCCAAACCCACGGAGGCAAGTGGAAAACGAGATGAGATGTCCCCAACCCGACACGAATGTAGACAAGTGCCATGTTCAAGAGCGACATACTGCCGACACGACAATGATGCTGGTTCCATTTTCCCCGCCATTTCTGGCTAGTACCTCATTATTTTTACACAAGCTTGAAGAGGATACCATATGCTTGTCATATAAGCTCGTCCGTCGGACGAATCCATCCTAGTACATTTAACGAGCCCTAGGAAGGAGGAACTCGAATATCGTCATTACGACTGGAATCCGATGTCATCAGGGTTTAACGAGTCTGACAAAGGGAGAACTCGACGTATTTTCATATTTAGAGAGTTTGAAAAGACAGCAGAAAAGTAAACTCCAATGGTCCCTTTTCGTAAATAGTCCCCCAGACCCGAAAAGGTAGAAAACAAAATCCGAGAGAACCTCCTAGTCGTGATAGGCTAGGGTATTCCTTTTTCGTAAGTAATCTATCCCAGTGCGAAAAAGGGGTAAATGTATACCGGGTAGATGTCATTTCGTAGCCACTTTAACGAGATCTAAACGACAAGGGCCTCGGCAATTTTTTCATGTTTAGAGAGTCAGAAAAGAGCTGAAAGATGACTCCTCCTGGAGGAACGAGTGGTATAAAGGGTAGAAACTGGTTCCAATAATGGTGGAACTTCTCAAAACAAGTAAATGTTAAGAGGCTGGCTAACAAGACCACTCATTGCAACGGTTCCTCAGGAACGGGTAAAACAACCAAGTGAAGGCATATGATCGGCCAAGCAGATAGTGACGATGGAATGAGAAAACCAAGGCTCATCTGGCAAAGACAGGCTGATAAAATGGCAATCACAAGAGGTAAAATGGGAATGGTTTCATTTTTACACAAGCTTGAAATCAGGAAACTCTGCTTGAAGTTGGTTTCATTTTTACACAAGCTCTAAACAAAGATAAACTATGCTTGAAACCGGTTTTATTTTTACACAAGCTTGAAACGGAAACAAACTATGCTTGAAAAAATTAAGCATGCCCCCGGCATGGTGACTCAATTCGAGGTACATGCCCCCCAAGCTTCAGTCCATATGAAAGGAAGATGGAGCGAAGGTTCAAATTACGAGATCAAAAGACTCGACTAGTATTTTACGAGATCTGATCAAAAACTCGAATTGAACAAGAACGTGTTTCATTATTTTAACGAGGTTGACACATTAAAAGAACTATCCTCAGACACCTTGTTTCATGGTTTAAGGAGCTTGGCACAAGACAATGAACTCTGCTCCAACGACCTTGTTTCATTTTTTAAGGAGCTTGACACAAGACAAGGAACTCTACTCAGACCCAGTTTCATTTTTTAAGGAGCTTGACACAGGAAAAGAACCATGCTCCGACCAGACCCGATTTCATTTTTTAAGGAGCTTAACACAGGAAAAGAACCATGCTCCGACCGACCTCATCATAATGAATATGAAGTCATAGCTTCCAAGACATTCTCATCCGATGGAAGGAAAACATATTGGAAATCAGGACCCAATGCCCCCAGCACTTGATGCACAATGGCACTATCACTGAGTACAGGCACAGGGTAGGTAGCCACATAGTTGACCTGCGGTGGGGCAGATACAATGGGTGGATAAAAACCAGGAAGGGATGATGGCAGGCCAACTGCCACATCCGGACCAAAGAACGAAAGCTGATCAATGGTCACGATCCGTCCTTCATGTGGAAAACAGACCACACGAAAAAGGGAGGAGACAAGCGCTCCCATGGCATAGGTGTAATCGCACCCCAAGAGCAGATTGAAATCCAAGGGGCCTGGAACAACCATCACGTCCATATGGAAGGTTTTACCTCCCAAAGTAACAGGTAACCTTGGAAGGATCCCTAAGGGTTGACTCGTTCTTCTGTTATATGCCAACAGATTCTGCGTAACAGGCACAAGTGGCGGCGAACCGAAAGCTTGCCAAGTAGTTGAGGATAAAATTCTAACAGACGCACCTTCATCTATAATGGTGCTGGGTATGACCAGACCAAAGGCCTGTACTGTGATCTCAAAAGGCACATAAGACGGAAGGCGATATCCTGTAAATCGATTCCAATCAAAGGAAGCGACCAAACTACTTGGAGGGGCTACCATCGAACCGATATGGTCTTCCCCTAGTGTTACAGAAGAAGAAGGAGCATCCTCCACGACCTCCATCTCGAAGGCGAGAGGAGTATCCTCCGGGACCTCCATCACAGGAGGAGGAGGAGCAACTTCTTGAGATATAGGGACAGGAGAAATTGTTGTGGAGGTAAATCCCCTATGCGGACAGAGGCGATCCCTACTAGCCCAGATCAGGTCTAGCAACAATCGTTCACGCTATAGTGTAGGTTCCTAATTTCAAATAAACCAACTAGCGATGAAGGCTTACCTGGAATCCAACGCTGTCACTCGTAGAGAAAGTAGCGCTCCCGTTCCTTAGCTCCGACAGATCACAATCCTCACGATCTCCGTGATCGGACACCTGCACATGCAAGAAACAAAACAAACGCAGGCGTAAAATCCAGTATATGCAATTATATGTCAGTCAGAGAAGACATAACTCATCATCATAATCAACAATAGGAGTGGAACCATAACCCATAGTCGCTTATCATTAATCAATCAAAGAAGAATACAACCATAGCCCTGACGCTGAATTCTCCTTCGGAGGGTCGCCAGCGGAACACGTCTCGAAAAAGCCTGTCGGAGATGGGACAAACCTCTCTCTTCGGATGTCTCGACAATAATCTCCTTGCCTGGATTTGGCCTTAAGGGAATGAATCAAGGCTCTTGCAGCATAAGGCTCTTATGGCTCTTGGGAACTTGGAGACTAGCTTGCAAAGGGAATGAGCAAGCTTTTATAGATGGAGGAAGGGGAGTTGGGATCCCTATAATCATGGGATTGGCCCTATCCTCAAGGAAGCTTCCATGAGAGGTGGCAAACCACTTCCTCTACATAGAGATCCGGAGCCAAACCTCCCAACTCAAATTAGATACCAGTTTATGGATCAGTTAGGACGAAACTTTTGCCATTTATTTTTTAAAAACACTCCTTAAAATGGCTGGCGCGAGTGCGAATCTGAGACAGAGTGCCAATTGGCATGCCCTCTTTGAAGGATTTCCCCCATTGGCGCGGGTACTGAACTGGCTGCCCGCGCCAATGCAAAAAGGGGTGTTTTTAGGGTTTTTCACAAGGATTTGTCTTCAGGGAAATGAAAGTACATGTTTAGGGAATGCCATGAAAGTGTTTTCCAAGTTATGTCCTTTGCTCACGAGTCACAGAATGAGCCCTCCAATTGTGCGGGATGGGGAATTGCAGGGACGGTGACAAATTGCTGTGTAACAGATGCCCCCTAAAGCATGAGGCCCGAGAGAGAGAGAGGGGTGAAATTCTTTACGAGAACGTGTCCAACTAAAAACACCGCCGTCGGAAAACCTACATAGAGAAGTACAACTGATATCTCAAATACATGATATATATGTGGTATGGGAACAACCATCCATAACAGAGTATGTAATAATCCAGATTCGAGGCATGGACGCAGCCATCCAGTGAGGATCGATAAATAGACTCAGGTATGGTCACAGCCATCCAATCAGTGAGTCATGTAACTAATCATAATAATCCACAAAATCGCAACCTGGATTATAACAGGCAGAATCCAGGGTCTTGCACTCCATCTCGACCCGGCAGTACAAGTTCAAGCATGTTATTGATGAGGTAAATCCTCTCTATAGGACGGCGATCCCTACTAGCCCGGTGAGTCTAGCAACAATCATCAAATGCTATAGTGCAAGTTCCTAATTGCGAATAAACAGACCAACGATGGAGGCCTACAGGTCCCAGTGCTATGATTCGTAGAAGAGACAGCGTTCCCGTTCCTCAGCCTCGGCAGATCACGATCCCCACGATCTCCGTGGATGGACACCTGCACATGCAAGAAACAACACGAATACAAGCATAAAATCCAGAATACGCAACTATATATCAATCAGAAAGGATATAACTCATTATTATCATAAGTGAAAAACAGAGTGGAACCATAACTAGTAGTCATTCATTAATAAGCAATCGAAAGAGAGTACAACCAATGTTCTGACGCTGAGGTCTCCTTCGGAAGGGTCTCCAGTCGTTCACGTCTCGCAAAGCCTGCCAGGGATAGGACAAGCCTCTCTAAGAGTCTCTCGATGATAGTCTCCTTGCTTGAGTCGGCCTTAAGGGAAAAATGAGGGCTCTTGCAGCATGAAGGCTCTTGGGAATTTGGAAATTCAAAGCTTAGGCACTTCCAGAATAGCTTGCAATGGCAATGAGCAAGCTTTTATAGAAGGAGGAAGGGGAGTTGGGATCCCTATAATTGTGGGATTGGCCCTATCTTCGAGGAAGCTTCCATGAGAGGTGGCAAACCACTTCCCTTCCATGGAACTCCCGGAGCCAAACCTCCCAACTCAAGATAGATAGCAGTTTCTGAGTTTGTTGAAACAAAACTTCCACCTTTCTTATTTAAAAACCACTCCTTAAAGGAGATGTCTTTAGAGCAATTGAAGCTCATGTTTAGAGGAATGCAATGATGATGGTTTCAAGGCATGACATTGCTCACAGGTCACATAATGGGCCCTCCAATGTGCGGGAAGGGGAATGGTAGGGACGGTGACAAATTACTGTGTAACAGATGCCCCCTAAAGCATGAGGCCCGAGAGAGAGAGAGGGGTGAAATGCTTTACGAGAACATGTCCAACTGAAGCTCCGCCGTCGGAAAACCTGCGTGGAGAAATACAATTGATATCTCAAGTACATGATGTATATGTGGTATGGACGCAGCCATCCAAAACAGAGTATACAATAATCCAGATCCGAGGTATGGTCGCAGCCATCCAGTGAGGATCGATAAATAGACTCAGGTATGGTCGCAGCCATCCAGTGAATAATTCATGTAAATAATCATGATAATCCACAATATCACAGCCTGGATTACAACAGACACAATCCAGGGTCTTGCGCTCCATCTCGACCCGAACAAAGTACAAGTTCAAGCATGCGAATATGTGAGCTGAAGTCGAACATGCAAGAACATCGTCTGATTACCAGCCAATGATGAAAGTTGTTAACAGACGCGAGAGGAACCACCAATAATGACAGTGGCCCTCAAGGTACTATAGGTACAATCTACGACGTGTGAATCAATGAGCTGGTGTCGAACACCCGTAGAATCACTCGATCAGAGGCCAATGATGAGAACCTCACGTCGAATGCGACGAACCTGCCATTGAGGCATGCAGGCTCCAAGGTACCATAAAGGAGTCTCTAGATCAGCTTCCTGGATAATGAGCTGAAGTCGACAGGAAGTGACCTTGATCGAAGGTGGGCCATAACGTTTCCCACATCATCGACACGAGACAGAGGAACATGATGTTTTTGTTGTGAATCAAGATCATATGAGAATCAGAGGAAGGTTGATATTTGCAGAGGTCAACTTCTCTTGAACATATAACGGCACAAATAGTGGTTTTGGCAGTATTTGACATCAACGGATCAGAGGTCATGGTGACGAGGCAATGAGCAGAGGAGAGGTCAAAAGGGATTATCCAAACCCACGGAGGCAAAGTGAAGAAACGAGATGAGATGTCCCCAACCCGACACGAATGCAGACAAGTGCCATGTTTAAGAGCGACATACTGCCGACGACAACGACGATGGTTCCATTTTTCCCCCACCATTTCTGGCGAGTACCCCAATTATTTTTTATAACAAGCTTGAAGGGGATAGCATATGCTTGTGATATAAGTCCGCCCTTCGGGCGAATCCATCCCAGTGCATTTAACGAGTCCTAGGAAGGAGAAACTCGGAGAACGTCATTTCGACGGAATCCAATGTCATCAGGGTTTAACGAGTCTGACAAAGGAAGAACTCGGCGTCTTTTCATGTTTAGAGAGTTTGAAAAGACAGCAGAAAAGTAAACTCCAGCGGTCCCTTTTCGTAGATAGTTCCTCGGACCCGAAAAGGTAGAAAACAATATCCGAGAAAACCTCCTAGTCGCGATAGGCTAGGGTATTCCTTTTTCGTAAATAATCTATCCCAGCCCGAAAAAGGGGTAAACGTATACTGGGTAGATGTCGATTCGCAGCCACTTTAACGAGATCGAAACGACAAGGGCCTCGGCAATCCTTTCATGTTTAGAGAGTCAGAAAAGAGCTGAAAGATGACTCCTCCTAGAGGAACGAGTGGTATAAAGGGTAGCAACTGGTTCCGGTAATGGTGGAACTGATCAAAACAAGTAAAGGTTGAGAGGCTGGCTAACAAGACCACTCATCGCAGCGGTTCCTTAGGAACGGGTAAAACAACCAAGTGAAGGCATATGATTGGCCAAGCAGATAGTGACGATGGAGTGAGAAAACCAAGGCTCATCTGGCAACAACAGGCTAATAAAATGGCAATCACAAGAGGTAAAATGGGCAAGGTTTCATTTTTACACAAGCTTGAAATCAGGAAACTCTGCTTGAAGTTGGTTTCATTTTTACACAAGCTTGAAACAAATATAAACTATGCTTGAAACCGGTTTCATTTTTACACAAGCTTGAAATGGAGACAAACTATGCTTGAAAAAGTAAGCATGCCCCCAGCATGGTGACTCAATTCGAGGTACATGCCCCCCAAGCTTCAATCCATATGAAAAGCAGATGGAGTGAAGGTTCAAGTTACGAGATCAAGAGACAGACTCGACTGGGATTTTACGAGAACTTATCAAAGACTCGAATTGAACAAGAACGTGTTTCATTATTTTAACGAGGTTGACACATTAAAAGAACTATCCTCAGGACACCTTGTTTCATGGTTTAAGGAGCTTGGCACAAGACAAGGAATTTTGCTCCGACAACCTTGTTTTATTTTTTAAGGAGCTTGACACAAGACAAGGAACTCTGCTCCAACAACCTTGTTGCATTTTTTAAGGAGCTTGACACAAGAAAATGAACTGTGCTCCGACCGGCTTGTTACATTTTTTAAGGAGCTTGACACAAGAAAATGAACTGTGCTCCGACCACCTTGTTTCGTTTTTTAAGGAGCTTGACACAAGGAAAAGAACTGTGCTCCGACAACCTCATCATAATGAAAAAGAAGTCATCGCTTCCAAGAGTTCCCCTCCCGATGGAAGGAAAACATCCTAGAAGTCTGGACCCAATGCCCCCAACACCTGATGCACAACGGCATCATCACTGAGCACAAGCACGGGGTAGGTAGCCAAATAGTTGACCTGCGGTGGGGCAGATACAACGGGTGGATAAAAACCAGGAAGGGATGATGGTGGGCCAGCTGCCACATCACGACCAAAGAATGAAAGCTGATCAATGGTCACAATCCTCCCTTCATGCGGAAAACATACCACACGAAAGAGGGAGGAGACAAGTGCTCCCATGGCATAGGTGTAATCGCGCCCCAAGAGCAGATTGAAATCCAAGGGGCCTGGAACAACCATCACGTCCATATGGACGGTTTTACCTCCCAAAGTAACAGGTAACCTTGGAAGGATCCCTATCGGTTGACTCGTTCTTCTGTTAAATGCCAACATATTCTGCGTAACAAGCGCAAGCGGTGGTGAACCGAACGCTTGCCAAGTAGTTGAGGATAAAATACTAACGGACGCGCCTTCATCTATAATGGTGCTGGGTACGACCAGACCAAAAGCCTGTACTGTAATCTCGAAAGGCACATAAGACGGAAGGCGGTATCCTGCAAATCGACTCCAATCGAAGGAAGCGACCAAACTACTTGGAGGGGCTACCATCGAACCAAGAAGGTCTTCCCCTGGTGTTACGGAAGAAGAAGGAGCATCCTCCATGACCTCCATCTCGAAGGTGGGAGGAGTATCCCCCGGGACCTCCATCACGGGAGGCGAAGGAGCAGCTTCTTGAGGTATAGGGGCAGGAGAATCTTTCTCCAAGTCCGAGGAATCTAAAGAAACAAGAAGAACCTGAGGGATGTGAGATCCACTCTCGATGGAAAAGACCTGGTGCACCACAGAAGGGGCCAGCTCAACCGATCCCACAACCAATGGTTGGTCGGGGATGGATTCCTGAATTTGAATTTCCAAGGGAGCGGGATCAACCAAGGATGACTCTTGACCAATCGTAGGATCAACTGGTGGAGGACTCAAAGAAATATTTTTATAACCAGCCGGAAGGCACGCTGTAGAAACAGTCGGGCTGTCCAACACTCGCTTGGCTTCATCCATATAAGGACAAAGGTGAATGGCATGGTGCCCTTCACACAACCTACAGGGATTGGTAATCTTACCCTGCCTATTAGGAGTCTTACCAGCATCAGTTGAAGACGTGCCCCCAACCTGACTCTCGGAAGCCAAAGGCAACGACGGACGACCGCTGGACCATTCTTCAAGCACCTTGGGAATTCCAGGGCAATCTTGAAGAAGATGGTCTCCCGTGCACAACATGCAAGGGAACTTGACTTTCCGTGAAGGGTTGGGAGGTTTATCAAGAGGAGGTGCATTAGGAGCAGCAGCTGCAGCCTTAGCCTCTCTCTTATTAGACTTCTTCTTCTTTGTCTTCTTCTTAGCCACCTGGTTACTCGAATCCAAACTTTCACCAGGCGAAGTAGAAGAGGAGGACGCAGAAACAGGCGAAGAAGGGGAGAGGTCCACCTTAGAACCAACATGATGTTTTTTAGGTGGAGGAACTGATTGAACAGTAGCCGAGACATTCGGGACCACAGAGGTTGAAAACAACCAAACAGGCAACCCAACAGTTAACCCAGGAAGGGACAACGTTGCCATATAAGGAGCACCAACATTCCCAAAAGGAGGAAAATGACTAGGATTCCCATCGGAGGGGATTCCTTGGTTGGTGAACTCCGGAAAATTTGCCATCAGAAACGATCTTCAGAACAACACCCTAAGGAAACTAACTTTAACCATGAATATTTCGTGGGCAGTTAATTTTTTAAAACATTGAAACAAAACTCTACCGTTTCATCTTTTAAGAGTCGAGAAACAGGCAAAAGGTGACTCTATCTCTTCCAGTTTTGAAACAAGCGTGAAAGGACAAGCGCTTGATGATCTTTTCAAATTTAGGGAGTCAGAAAAGATCAAAAGACTGCTCAGGAATACTAGGAAAAAGGGTGTACCAAATAACCGTGAACTGCAATATACACCTTGGTTTCAAAATGAAAGAGAGATCAACCAAGGACTTTCCGTACGTGCAGGCAATCTCCCCGAATGCTGTGTTCGGTGTATCACGGGTATAGGGTGGCAGACTCGGCTTCCTATGGATAAAGGATTGAAAACCTAGAGGGGTCTCCCTTTAGATACGCGACGGTACGGGGAGCACAAGTCCGTACTAGCGCTGTCTAAAGCCAAAAGGCGAGCGACAGCTACTAGGTTTAAAGACGCCACAACACGTCTCTAGCCTAGACCTCTAAATGTGTTTCGTTAGATTTCAATGCTGCCTTAGTGTAAATTGAGTAGATTTTAAAGTTGATCTTCAATTACGTTTCAGTTTTCAGGCCCTACCGTATGTCATATGACAATCTCCTATATGCAGCTATATGAGAAAATAAATCTTTTCAATTCGATGAATGCTATCTAGTTAAGGGAAGAGCTTCAAACAATGATGCAACAAACAGCAAAACTGAAAACGAAACTTTTCCAAACTAGATGACTTTCACTATCCAAAAGTAATTTCAAACATTCAACGATGTGAATAATGCAATGTAATCTATGCAAAATCATCTTTTCCGAAAACTATGCAATTGTAATCTATGCACAATTTCCTTTTTCTTTTCAAATTATAAGAATGCACTCAAAGCATTTTTCGATGGAATGAGAATCTACTTAATGCATGCTTTCAATGAAAGAGAATACACTCAAAGCGAATTTTAGCTTTCAATCATTAAACAATGTGATCTAAGTTCAATGATAAATCTCAAAAACACTTTTCAATGCAATGTGATCTAATGCATTTTAACAAAAAGAACACTTTGAGACGAAAACTAAATAAACGCAAATCTTCTTAATGAAGGATGAATGCAAAAGAGATGTAAACAAACACTAAGAATGCAATTGTTGTTTCAAACACTTTGTAACGAAATTCCTCAAAAGGTGACAAAACACAAAGAGGACTTCCAAAGAATGAGATCAAAACAAGGCATTCATTCCCTTTTACATCAAGCAATCATAGCAAGAAGACATCCCAAACAATGAGCAATGTAATCTATGCTCATACGAGGAAAAGACCGGAAGGGAAAGACACACTGGTAAAGGATTTAGGGAAAAAAAATCTCAATTTTCACACACCCTGAAATTGGCACGACTTGTCCATTGACAACTAGCGCCAATTGGCAACAATTGGCGCGACTTGCACATTGACAACTAGCGCCAATGGCCAATTGGCGCGGGTTGCTAACTGAAAACAAGCGCCAACGCCTGAAAATGAAAAAACAAAGAATTTCTCCCAACCAAGACCAAACTCACCACTTCAAGAAGAATCCAAAACAAACCCAGAAGCAAAGTACTAACCAAAAGAAGCTTCCGAACAAGGGTAACCCTACCACCTACAGGAAATGGCGCGACTGTCTGGCTGTAATCCGTGCCAGACAGGGGATGGCGCGAGTGATGAACTGGAAAACTGCGCCAACTGGCACGACTGTTAGGGCTAAACTCGCGCCAATCAAGCCAACTATGAAAAGGTGAAAATTCGGAAAAGCAGAGGTCAGATCTGATCCTCTGGAGCTGAACCAAAAGACAGAACACAAAAAGAGCCAACCAAGCAAGCAAGGCCAAGAAATTAACCGGAAAGAGAAGACAAAACTCCAAGTTGTCCAGTTCGTAAACCAAACCGGAGATCGACTGAAGCAGCGTTGATATACTCCGCTAATGCAAGGCAAAAGCGTTTCGAAGGCTATCTGGCTGTGCTTCAGACTCCGTCTATAGTTTACAAATCAAACAACAAGCTGAACTCCCCAGCGGAGTCGCCAAATTGTTGAGGAGGTAAATCCCCTCTGCGGACAGAGGCGATCCCTACTAGCCCAGCAGGGGTCTAGCAACAATCATCAAATGCTACAGCGCAAGTTCCTAATTGCGAATAAACAGACCAAAGATGGAGGCCTACGTGGAGTCCAATGCTATGATTCGTAGAAGAGACAGCGTTCCGGTTCCTCAGCCTCGGCAAATCATGATCCCCATGATCTCCATGGATGGACACCTGCACATGCAAGAAACAACACGAATACAAGCATAAAATCCAGAATACGCAACTATATATTAGTCAGAAAGGATATAACTCATTATTATCATAAGTGAAAAACAGAGTGGAACCATAACCAATAGTCATTCATTAATAAGCAATCGAAAGAGATTACAACCAATGTTCTGACGCTGAGGTCTCTTTCGGAAGGGTCTCCAGTCGTTCACGTCTCGCAAATCCTGCCAAGGATAGGACAAGCCTCTCTAAGAGTCTCTCGACGATAGTCTCCTTGCTTGAGTCGGCCTTAAGGGAAAAATGAGGGCTCTTGTAGCATGAAGGCTCTTGGGAATTTGGAGATTCAAAGCTTAGGCACTTCCAGACTAGCTTGCAATGGCAATGAGCAAGCTTTTATAGAAAGAGGAAGGGGAGTTGGGATCCCTATAATTGTGGGATTGGCCCTATCTTCAAGGAAGCTTCCATGAGAGGTGGCAAACCACTTCCCTTCCATGGAACTCCTGGAGCCAAACCTCCCAACTCAAGATAGATAGCAGTTTCTGAGTTTTTTGAAACAAAACTTCCGCCTTTCTTATTTAAAAAACACTCCTTAAATTGGCTGGCGCGACTGCGACTCTGGAACAGAGCGCCAGTTGGTGCGGCCTATTTGTAGGATTTTCCTCATTGGCACGAGTGATGAACTGGCTGCCCGTGCCAATGTAAAAAGGGATGTTTTTATGCTTTTTTGCAAGGATATGTCTTAAGAGCAATTGAAGCTCATGTTTAGAGGAATGCAATGATGATGGTTTCAAGGCATGACATTGCTCACAGGTCACATAATGGGCCCTCCAATGTGCGAGACGGGTAATGGTAGGGACGGTGACAAATTGCGTAGTAACACATGTGTGAATATGTGAGCTGAAGTCGAACATGCAAGAACATCTCCTGATTACCAGCCAATGATTAAAGTTGTTAACAAACGCGAGAGGTACCACCATTAATGCCAATGGTCCTCAAGGTACTACAGGTACAATCTACGGCATGTGAACAATGAGCTGATGTCGAACACCTACAGAATCACTCGATCAGAGGCCAATGATGAAAACCTCACGTCGAATGCGAAGAACCTACCATTGAGGCATGCAGGCTCCAAGGTACCAGAAGGGAGTCTCTAGATCAACTTCCTAGATAATGAGCTGAAGTCGACAGGAAGTGACCTTGATCAAAGGTGGGCCATAGTGTTTCCCACATCATCGACATGAGACAGAGGAACATAATGTCTTTGTGAATTAAGATCGGATGAGAATCAGAGGAAGTTTGAAATCTGCAGAGGTCAACTTCTCTTGAACATATCGGCGGCACGACAGTGGATTTGGCAATATTTTACATCAAAAGATCAAGGGTCATGATGACAAGGCAAAGAGAAGATGAGAGGTCAAAAAGGATCACCCAAACCCACGGAGGCAAGTGGAAAACGAGATGAGATATCCCCAACCCGACACGAATGCAGACAAGTGCCATGTTCAAGAGCGACATCTTGCCGTCTGACAATGATATTTGGTTCCATTTTCCCCCACCATTTCTGGTGAGTACCTCTTTATTTTTACCCAATCTTGAAGAGGATACCATATGCTTGTCATATAAATTAGATCTAACGGACGAATCCATCGAAACCTTAGGAAGGAAAAACTCGAATAGCGTCATTACGGTAAGATCCGATGCCATCGGGTTTAACGAGTCGACAAAAGGAAGAACTTGGCGTCTTTTCATATTTAGAGAGTTTGAAATGACGACCCAGAAAAGTAAACTCCAACAGTCCCTTTTCGTAGATAGTTCCTCAGATCCGAAAAGGTAGAAAACAAAATATGAGAAAACCTCCTAGTCGTGATAGGCTAGGGTATTCCTTTTTCGTAAGTAATCTATCCCAGCCCGAAAAAGGGGTAAGCGTATCTTGGGTAGATGCCATTTCGTAGCCACTTTAACGAGATTGAAGCAGCAAAGGGCTGGTAATCTTTCATGTTTAGAGAGTCAGAAAACAGCTGAAAGATGACTCCTCCTGGAGGAACGAGTGGTATAAAGGGTAGCTACTGGTTCCGATAATGGTGGAACTGCACAAAACAAATAAAGGTCAAGAGGTTGGCTAACAAGACCACTCATCGCAGTGGTTCCTCGGGAACAAGTAAAACAACCAAGTGAAGGCATATGATCGGCCAAGCAGATAGTGACGATGGAATGAGAAAACCAAGGCTCATCTGGAAAAAATAGGCTAATGAAATGACAATCAAAAGAGGTAAAATGGGGATGGTTTCATTTTTACACAAGCTTGAAATCAGAAAACTCTACTTCAAGTTGGTTTCATTTTTACACAAGCTGGAAATAAAGATAAACTATGCTTGAAACTGGTTTCATTTTTACACAAGCTTGAAACGGAAACAAACTATGCTTGAAAAAGTAAGCATGCCCCCAGCATGGTGACTCAATTCAAGGTACATGCCCCCCAAGCTTCAATCCGTATGAAAAGCAGATGGA
Source organism: Pinus albicaulis (assembly GCA_034641835.2). NCBI lineage: Eukaryota > Viridiplantae > Streptophyta > Pinopsida > Pinales > Pinaceae > Pinus > Pinus albicaulis. The sequence continues at coordinate 894,066,695 of CM076580.1, forward strand.
GTGAAGGTTCAAGTTACGAGATCAAGAGACCGACTTGACTGGGATTTTACGAGATCTTATCAAAGACTCGAATTGAACGGGAATGTGTTTCATTGTTTTAATGAGGTTGACACATTAAAAGAACTATCCTCAAGACACCTTGTTTCATGGTTTAAGGAGCTTGACACAAGAAAATGAACTATGCTCCAACCAGCTTGTTTCATTTTTTAAGGAGCTTGACACAAGACAAGGAACTCTGCTCCGACAACTTTGTTTCATTTTTTAAGGAGCTTGACACAAGACAAGGAACTCTGCTTTGGCGACCTCATCATAATGAATATGAAGTCAGTGCTTCCAAGAGTTTCCCTTCCGATGGAAGGAAAACATCTTGATCGAGGACACAATACTGACACACGATGCACAACGCGACAGCACATCCTTTAGTGCGGTACGGGGTAGGTAGCCACATAGTTGACCCAACGGTGGGGCGGATACAACGGGTGGATAAAAACAGGGAAGGGCATGATGAGGCAGACCTTCCACATCAGGACCAAAGAACGAAAGCTGATCAATGGTCACGATCCGTCCTTCATGCGGAAAACAGACCACACGAAAAAGGGAGGAGACAAGAGCTCCCATGGCATAGGTGTAATCGCGCCCCAAGATCAGATTGAAATCCAAGGGGCGTGGAACAACCATCACGTCTAGATGGATGGTTTTACCTCCCAAAGTAACAAGTAACCTTGGAAGGATCCCTAACGGTTGACACGTTCTTTTGTTAAATGCCAATAGATTCTGCGTAACAAGCGCAAGCGGCTGCGAACCAAAAGCTTGCCAAGTAGTTGAGGATAGAACACTAACAGACACGCCTTCGTCTATAATGGTGCTGGGTACAACCAGACCAAAAGCCTGTACTGTGATCTCGAAAGGCACATAAGACGGAAGGCGGTATCCTACGAATCGATTCCAATCAAAGGAAGTGACCAAACTACTCGGAGGGGCTACCATCGAACTGAGATGGTCTTCCCTTGGTGTTACGGAAGAAGAAGGAGCATCCTCCACGACCTCCATCTCGAAGGTAGGAGGAGTATCCTCTAGGACCTCCATCACGGGAGGCGGAGAAGCAGCTTCTTGAGATATAGGGATAGGAGAATTTTTATCCAAGTCTGAAGAATCTGAAGAAACAAGAAGAACCTGAGGGATGTGAGGTCCACTCTCAATGGAAAAGACCTGGTGCACCGTAGATGGGGCTAGCTCAACCAATCCCATGACCAATGGTTGGTTGGGAATGGATTCCTGAATTTGAATTTCCGAGGGAGCGAGATTGACCAAGGATGACTCTTGACCAATCGTGGCATCAGCAGGTGGAATACTCAAAGAAAACTGTTTGTAACCAGCGGGAAGGCATGGTGTAGAAACAGTCGGGTTCTCCAACACTCGCTTGGCTTCATCTATATAAGGACAAAGGTGAATGGCATGGTGCCCTTCACACAACTTACAGGGATTGGTGAGCTTACCCTGTTTTTTAGGAGCCTTACCAACACCAGTTGAGGATGTGCCCCCAACTTGACTCCTGGAAGCCAAAGGCAACGACGGGTGACCATTCGACCATGCTTCAAGCACCTTGGGAATGCCAGGGCAGTCTCGAAGAAGATGGTCTCCTGTGCACAACATGCAAGGGAACTTGACTTTCCACGGAGGGTCGGAAGGTTTATCAAGAGGAGACGTTTCAGAAGCAGTAGCTGCAGCCTTAGCCTCTCGCTTATCAGACTTCTTCTTCTTTGTCTTCTTCTTCTTAGCCACCCGGTTACTCGAATCCAGACTTTCACTAGGCGAAGTAGAAGAGGACGAAACGGGCGAGAAAGAGAAGGGAGAGGTCCACCTTGGAATCAACATGATGTTGTTCGGGCGGAGGAGGCTGATTGAACAATAGGCGAGACATTGGGACCACGAGAGGTTGAAAACAACCAAACGAGGCAACCCAGCAGTTAACCCGGGAAGGGACAACATTGCCATGTGGGAGCACCAACGTTTCCAAGGAGGAAATGACCCGAGATTCCCATCGGAGGGGATTCCTTGGTTGGTGAACCTACAGGAAAAGTTGCCATCAAAAATAAAATCGCACACGGGCTAAGAACCAGAGCACACAATCAAATGGCCAACAAGCAAATTCTAACGGGGTGTGTGATCGCGAGGTGATTTATTTTACCACATTGAAACTTAGAAACTTCTCGTTTCATGTTTTAAGAGTCGAAACGAATGAAAGGTGACTCTATCTCTTTCAGTTTTGAAGCAAGCGTGAAAGGACAAGCGCTTGGTGATCCTTTCAAATTTAAAGAGTCAGAAAAGATCAAATGACTACTCAAGCATACTAGGCAAAGGGTGTACCAAATAACTGTAAACTGCAATATACACCTTGGTTTCAAAATGAAAGAGAAATCAACCAAGGACTTAACGCACGTGCAGGCAATCTCCTCGAATGCTGTGTCCGGTGTATCACGGGTATAGGGCGACAGACTCGGCTTCCTATGGATAAAGGATAGAAACCTAGTGGGGTCTCCCTTTATATACTCGACGGTACGGGGAGCACAAGTCCGTACTAGTGCTGTCTAAAGCCAAGAGGCGAATGACAGCTACTAGGCTTTAAGACGCCGGAACACGTCTCTAGCCTAGACCTCTAAATGTGTTTCATTAGATTTCAATGCTGCCTTAATGTAAATTGAGTAAATTTTAATGTTTATCTTCAATTACGTTTCAGTTTTCAGGCCCTAGCGAGTGTGATGTCTCAAAATCTCCTAAATGCACACTATATGCCACAGTATATCATTCCATTCGATGAAAGCTAATTATAAGAGAGTTAAGAGCTTTTCACACAAACAAAATGATCATAAAACAACCAACAAAGTCTCTAATGCAGCTAATGTAAACCAAAAACTTTTCTCTTAAAGTCACTAATCACTAATAACACCGAAAATATTTTAATTTGCACTAACCAATCAAAAGCAAAAGAGATTTTTTATATTTTCAATGTTTAATAGCAAAGTGCACTAAACAAAATGAAAACTAATGAAGAGCAATTTGAGAAGTGATGAGGAAAGAGAAAAACACACAAATTTCACTCAACGCAAACACACAATCAGATCTCCAAATTGACAAAAAAGTCTCTCAAAACCAAGAGAATCCCAAAGACCCAAATGGACCATGTAATCTAGGCCCAAAGCAAGACAAAGCGAGATTTGAATGAAGAAGAAATAAATCACTCAAGCAACGCAATGAAACGATAGACAACCACCAAACGAATGTAAAGAAGCAATCACAAGGTCGACTGAACAAATAGAGACCAAAAACTCCCAAGGGAGGCTCGACACACAAGAGCACCTAGATGCCCTAGGGCTAGAATGTGAAATCGATGGAAACGGGCAAACAACCAAAGGACGAAGGTCACAGCCAGTCAAACAAGGCTCCAGAACACTCAAGCAACTAAAAAACAAAACCAAACACACTGATCAAGCTCAGGAAGGTCAAAATAGAGCAAACCCTAGTACCTCACAGGATTGGTGCGACTGTGAGGCTGAAACTAGCGCCAGAAAGGAATTGGCGCGGGTAATACACAAGCAACCTACGCCAATGGGCGCGACTGTCAGGTTGTAAAGCGCGCCAGTCGAGTTTGCTAAGGAAAAATAAAAATAGACAATCCAACAAGCAGACCAGTGATGATCAAGCTAACCAAAAGCCAAAATCACAAAAAGAGCCAGCCAAAATAGCTGAACAAGCAAGCAGAATCGAGAAACAACCGAAAAGACAAGACAATGCTCCAAGTATTTAGTTTACAAACTAAACCGGAGATTGACTGAAGCAACTTTGATCTACTTCGCTAATGCAGAGCAATAGCCAATAGCGTTTTGAAGGCTATCTGGCTAACTTCAGGCTCCGTCTGTAGCTTATAAAACAAACAACAACAAGCTAGACGATCCCCAGCGGAGTCGCCAAATTGTTGTGGAGGTAAATCCCCTCTGCGGACAGAGGCGATCCCTACTAGCCCAGATCGGGTCTAGCAACAATCATTCACGGTATAGTGCAGGTTCCTAATTGCAAATAAACCAACTAGAGATGAAGGCTTACCTGGAATCCAACACTGTCGCTCGTAGAGAAAGTAGCGCTCCCATTCCTTAGCTCTGGCAGATCACAATCCTCACGATCTCCGTGATCGGACACCTGCACACGCAAGAAACAAAACAAACACGAGCGTAAAATCCAGTACATGCAACTGTATGTCAGTCAGATAAGACATAACTCATCATCATAATCAACAACAAGAGTGGAACCATAACCAATAGTTGCTTATCATTAATCAATCAAAGAAGAATACAACCATAGCCCTGACGCTGAATTCTCCTTCGGAGGGTCGCCAGCGGAACACGTCTCGAAAAATCCTGTCGGGGATGGGACAAACTTCTCTCTTCGGATGTCTCGACAATAATCTCCTTGCTTGGATTTGGCCTTAAGGGAATGAATCAAGGCTCTTGCAGCATAAGGCTCTTATGGCTCTTGGGAACTTGGAGACTAGCTTGCAAAGGGAATGAGCAAGCTTTTATAGATGGAGGAAGGGGAGTTGGGATCCCTATAATCATGGGATTGGCCCTATCCTCAACGAAGCTTCCATGAGAGGTGGCAAGCCACTTCCTCTACATGGAGATCCGGAGCCAAACCTCCCAACTCAAATTAGATACCAGTTTATGAATTGGTTAGGACGAAACTTCCGTCATTCATTTTTTTTAAACACTCCTTAAAATGGCTGACACGAGTGCGACTCTGAGACAGAGCGCCAATTGGCGCGCCCTTTTTGAATTATTTCCCCCATTGGCGCGGGTAATGAACTGGCTTCCCGCGCCAATGCAAAAAGGGGTGTTTTTAGGGTTTTTCACAAGGAGTTGTCTTCAGGGCAATGAAAGCTCATGTTCAGAGGAATGTCATGAAAGTGGTTTCAAGTCATGTCATTGCTCACAGGTCATGGAATGAGCCCTCCAATTGTGCGGGATGGGGAATGCTTTTCACAGGAAATTGTCTTCAGGGGAATTATTTTCCTTGTTAAGGGGGATGCCATGAAAGTTGTTTCAGGTCATGTTGTTGCTCACAAGTCACGGAATAAGCCCTCCAATATGCGAGATGGGGGATTGCAGGGACGGTGAAAAATTATTGTGTAAGAGGAGGGAAAGTGTTCACATGGTGCTGGAAACCCTAATAGGTGGGACCCAAGGTGAGGAGGCTCACAAACCTTATAAGGAGGAAGATAGCAGACATTTGCGGTTATCTTATGGATTATTGATTTTGGTCTGCTTAGACTATTGAGAATTCTCTTGTTGTTTAGCAGAGTTGCAGTGCTGTTTAGCACAAGGCATTCCTACTTAAGGATTCCTTCTCCTACCTTGAGTGATCTCTTGGAGGAGCATTGTTCAGAAATTTTCCACATCTAGGCTTGAGGCCAAGAACCCTCCTTCAGCTACAATGTTATTATTGTAGCAGGAAACACTGTGTTGCAGGGTGTTTCAGTGGGAAGATCACAACACCCACTTTCTGAGCTTATCTTTCACAGGAGGGAGCCTCCCTCTCTTTGCAAGATCTGTACAGGAGGTTTATGAGCATATTGGACATCTTGGCATGTGGCCCAAGCATCTCCCATCATTTACAATGCAATTCTCTAAAGAAACTTTGTCATTTTCCAGAGTGTTGCAGTAGCAGGGTTTGAACCCTTGCTTGTGAGCTTGTTCCTTGGAGAAAGGGCCAACCCTTCTCCCGGAAAGCTCTGTACTTCATTATTCTTCTGTAATTTTTATATTTCAGCCATATTTATTCATTTCTGTAGTATAACTACATTTTTTAGATCTAGATCTGTAGATCTGCATTTTTATACATTGTACTTTGATGAAACCCTTGCCAGGTTGATCTTATTTTGTATAAAAAGGAAGGAATCTCCATTTTCTCAGCCATTGGATGATTGTAGTCTCCAGATCTATTTTTCCTCATTATTTTCTGCATAAAACCTCATAAAAATAACGTTGTACTTGCTTCAGTACTTTTTGCATGAGTTAAGCTATGGGGTTTGGGCTTATTTCAGTCATATTGACTTGGGGAGGTCTGTTAAACATATCTAGAGTCATTTGTTTCAGCTCAAATTTGGTATTTAAGTCCCATATGACCTAAGCTAAGGGATCCAACCATTCTTTGCCCTTATTTTTATGCACATTTTTGAAATTTATGTTTTTAGGGCTGAAATAACTACTTGTCCCCACTTTGGGTTGAAGAAATGAATCATAATGCTTGCTGTTGAACATATTATTGAAGGAAATCTAATTTAATACCTATTATGAGCTATATGGCTACATATCCAACTTTATAATATCTTAAGATATTCTTATTGTTGTAGAAAATCCCTATTTTGGGATATTACATGTTTCCCCTTCTGCGTTGATTATAAATACGGTGAAATTGTTTCATATTTTTGTCCACCTCTTTAAGCTAATAGGCCCTACTATTAAGTCCTACAACCAATGGATCTTGCATCCCCAATTACAGTCTTCCTATAGCGAACCTCTTCATGGACTTCGTTTCCCACAAAGAGATTCCTCTTTAGCTGAGTGTACCATACAAATTCAAAATTTCCACTTTGGGAGCATGTACGATACCACTATATTTCAAGAAAAATAAATCGTTTGCTTCCAAGGCAAATTAGCGATAAATGGTTTACAAAAAAAAACCCGAGTTTCCCAAACTTAACCACACCCATAATAAAACTCTATTAGGAACAGATAAATGCAACACATATAACCAAATTAGATTCATGTTAGCTTTGGTTCTACTAAGACCTAATGCTACCGGATCTGCTAGTGGTGGATGAGGAAACTAGGAACAAGTGATATATTATGGGGGCCTTCAATGCCATGTTTCTTGTGTTTATCCCTAAGAAGAAGAACCCAACGAAATTCACAGATTTCAGGGCAATATCCCTTTGTAATTTGGTTTACAAAATGATATCCAAACATACTTCTCGAAGAGCTAAACTAATTATGTCAAAAATTAGCACACAAAAACAGTTTGGATTTATGAAGGGAATAAATATACAAGATGTCATTGGTATTGCACAAGAGATGAACCACTCCATTAATTCCAACAGTCAGAAATATTGTCTCCTCAAGGTGGACTTGATTAAGGCTTATGATTGTATTGACTGGGAATTTCTGATTTTGGTCCTGATTAAAATGGGTGTGAGTCTTCTGAATACTCGATGGATTATGGGGTGCATAAAATCTAAAAACTTTGTTGTGATTATAAATTTATTGCCCACTAAATTATTTTCGGGATTTGGGGTTTGAGGCAGGGATTTGGTATGTCTCCCTTACTTTTCCTTCTGGTGATTGATACATTGAATAGGAAAGTGAGGGATACAAGGGACAAAGGCCTAATTATAGGGGTCATAGCTTCCAGACATCAACAAGGAACCCATTTGATGTTTGTCGATGATATATTATTTGGATGGAAGACATTTATCAATGAATGGACCATAATTCATGAAATCATCAAGACTTTATATGAACGACACAAAGTCTAAATTAATACATAATGGTATAGAGGAATCAATGATGATGGACATATGTGAGCTTTTTGGCGTAACATCAAATCATATTGATGATGGTATCATAGTTTGGGTTTCAGGTTGAAACCGTGTAGATATCAAATCAAGGACTAGGAATGGATGATTGAAAAGTTCATAAATAAACTAGACTGTTGGAAACACAAATGGATGTACATGGGAGGAAGATTGATTATACTGAAATCGGTTTTGCAGAATCTATCCATATATAGGATGCATCTTTTTCTTTTACCCTATGATATTATTAAAATGATGCAATCCATTATGGGGTGTTTCATTTGGACAGGGGCTCATAATGGAGTGAATACATATAAGATTCTTCTAGTGCGATGGTCACAAATTTCTAGATCTGTAGAAGACGAAGGTTGGGGGATAATAGATCTAGTTTCTTTCAATATGGCACTAATCATTAAAACTATGTGGAGGGTTGTTTCTGGAGCAGGCATATGGTCATGTATCATAAAGGATAAATACATATTGTATGGACAAACTTTCACTTCATGGATTACCAATGGGGCGAAGAAAACATATTAGGTATCTTTCATATGGAGAAGCATGCTTCATGTACTATAATATATCATAGAACATGTGTGTTGGACAATTGGTGAGAGATCTATGATCAAGATTGGTCTAGATACCATAATAGGTCTGAACGGGAATCACTCTTTATCTACCCAAATTCTCAACCGCATTCATGGAAAGGATTTTAGACATATCAACTAGATATTACATGATAGGCCATACCATATGGATCTACAGGCATGGTATAAGGCAGCTGAATTGGAGCTGTGTGCAAAATATTATAATGAATGGGAGGCTTATATCAAAAATATTTGAAATACAAGTATCTAGTTTAGCGACAAAGAGGATCATATGTCATGGGGAGGCACCCTCAAAAAAGGTAGTATGATGGTTAAAGACATATATATGAGTTTTACTAAGAAGGCGAGGGGCCATTATTTTCCAATACATTTTCAGGTCATTTGGAAATGGAATCTTCAATATAAAATCAAATGTTTTAGTTGGATGGCCATTCATGATCGAATATTGACATGGCATAACCTTCAAAGGCGAGTATTTTATGGATCGAGAATTTGTCTTATGTGTATGAAGGGAGAGGAAGATACAAATCATCTATTTCTATATTTCCCTTACGCGAAGGTACTATGGGATGGGGTGATGAATTATTTCAATATAGCTCCCATGGGACACTACCAGTCTTTGTATGTCTTCGGTCATGGGTCAAAAACCATATATTTAGAGTGCTACCATTGTACATCTTATGGTCCATATGGTGAAGACGTAATGCCTTTATTTTTTATTAGAAAGGAGTGGAGATCCATGTAGATATTGATAATATGGTGGCCTTCTTCAATTAAATAAGGTCAGTAAAGGAAGTAAAGGCTACAAAAAATTCAAATCAAGAGATATATGGAAAACATTTCCTATGGGTTTTTTTTTTTTTTTTACAAAATCGGGTATATATATTTATATTCCAAAATAAAAAAGGAGCAAGCTCACATTACATATAGGATTTTGGATATTATCTCACTATTGAAGGTAAGAGAGGGAGAACAATACCTATTACCCATAGCTTTGTATCCAAAACTACCCAAATTTCCTACTACATTATGAGAATATTGTCTAACAAACTGATTAAGAAAAAAATTACATTTATATAATATTGCAGAAAATTATAATAACTGCTGAAAGTATTTCCTTAGTTCCACTGCTGTGATCTTGTAGTTTTTTTTTATTGAAGGTTCTTGCTGAGATTTGTGCCTGCTGGCTTGATAATTTGAGTTCTCACCTTCTTGGTTCAGGATGAGACTCTTGAGTTTTTTCTTGAGTGATGCGATTTTGATTATTTGTTCCTCAAGATGCTTCTTGAAGAAGGCATTCTGACATCGCTTGATGCCTTACCTCGTGCATTGTTCCTTTGATCTTGTCTATCATGACCTTAATTTCTCTGCAAACAACACACTTATCATCTTGAGATGCTTTTCCTAGAGGGTTCAAATCAATTTCTGTGCACTGGGGTATCAAATTTCTCTTCTTTTAAATTGAAAAGGAAATTGTTTTCTTCCTCATAGAGAAGGGATCTGAGAACGCAAAGCATGTTCCCTGTATGAAATTCTTAAAAGGATTTACAAGGGGAGGTAGATCAATTAGAAAGCATATGAGATGCGAAGGGATAGGGAGATAATAACCAGGAGCGAGAATACTAATATAGATTGCAGAAGTTTGAATGGAGGAGGAATAAGGGCGAGGGGATAGAGCAAGAGAAAGAAAACTAGAAGGAGAGGGAGGTGTGATCTGTGAAGCATGTAAGATCGCACTCAAAAACATAGGAGGAAGGATTAAGATAGGGCTGAAAGGGAGAAGACCTTGCCAAGGGATGTAATTATGATCATATTCGATGCAAATATAAGGAGAAGGAGGCTGATAAAGAGATAAGGTTATGGGAGAGTCACAAGAGAGGTAAGGTGGCTCGTCATACTTGGAAATCGAGCATGAAGGATTATGAAGTACCTAAAGGATTTGAGGAGGATCTGATTTTAGAGGGGGATAATGTTTTATTATTTTAGGCAAACTCAATCCTGATAACGACGTGACAGAGGCAGGAGAGGAGTGAAGGGGATTTTATAGGATTGGAATGAGTAGGATGTCATGTTGGATTCGAGATTCACCAGTAGGACGAGGCACTGCCATGTTGACCTGGATGTCAGCTGAGATATTTTTTTCTCTCAAAATGTGATTGAAGGATACTTCGCCTGAGTTTGTTAGGTTTTATCTTATTATTTTTATTTTTTTTGCACATCGCAACATTTGGAGGATTGTTTTTCTTATCATAGCTTGGATGATTATGGCTGAATTACCCATGGTGACTGGGTTGTGGATATATATTTTTTTGAGTATCATAGTGCCCAAGAGAAGACCATAAGCCTCTACCCTATCATTTGATATTTTTCCTAGACCCCATTCATAGGTGATGGGGTTGATTCCACCCAGTTCTAGGAGGATTCCACTAGCACCTGCACTGCCCGAATTATTCTTCGAGGCACCATAAAAATATAAACAGGTTCTGTTAAAATTTTTCATCTAGAGGATGAAATCATCCTTTTTTAACCTTATTTTCTAGTTCTGGGAGACTATCTTTAGCTTGGGAGTGCTTCGGTAGTTATACCTTCCTGTTGCAAAATTGATCCAAATTCTCTCTTCTTGCTGGAGATGATTGGTGTCTATTGATTTCATGCCTTTTGTAGATAGAAATTTTGATGTATGTCCCCAAGTATTGGACAAAATTCTTCCTATGTTTGGAGGATGATCATTGAATATTTCTTGGTTTCTCGATAACTAGAGTTGTCAGCATAAGAAGGATGTCAGACTTTTCCAAAATCTTCATATATAGTGCTTTTGTTTAAGTGAGTAAGGATACTGCCTTTTCTAGGCTGTGAAAAAGTCATTAAAGGGGCGAGATAAATTCATTTCAATTTACAAGGGGCTCACAATCACCTTCCAACGTTCTTTTGCAAAAGAGCACTATATAAAAAGGTGTTGGATTCTTTCTTCCACACTTAAGCACATGGGTCACCTGGATGTCCTTGAGAAGCCTTTTATTTTGATATTATCTGTTGTTAGCACTTTTCCTTTTAATAGGGTCAAAATGAATATTTAACCTTTGGAAAACTTTTTGATTTCCATATTGTTTTCCATGGAGCCCAATCCTATATATCTTGTTGAGCTTGAATGGTTAAGTAGCCTGATTTAACTGAGTATTCTCCTCCATTGGGATCCCATATGAAAGAGCCTTGAGTATCTTAGTTAGTTTGGGAAATTCCCCTTAGGAGAATGAATAAAGGCTCCCAATGTTTTTTTAGATTGTGAGGCATGTTGGGAGAGGTCCAATCAGCCCAGTTTCTTTTTTTCCAAAGATGGATTGAACTTAGTGTGGTTAAGCCCTTTGAGAACATCAATTTTTTTTTATATTGGACGTTAGAATGGGAGGCTAGGGGAGGATTCCCCATTATTATATCTTCCCAAAGATTAATTATTCTTCCATTCCCAGGGAGCTTATTGGTGTGCTTTATGATGATAGGGAGGAAATTTTTTACTAACGTCCAAACTTGAGAACATGGCTTGTTCAGGGCGCTTTCTTCTAGTAGGAGGGATTAGGCATGATTCATGTACTTTTCCTCTAATACTTGCTTCCACCAGCATTCCTTCCCTATGATTAGTCTCTGATATTTTTTTTCCCCAAGGAAAATATTCAAAAGGCTAGGGAGCCTTATAGACAACCCTCCTTTTTCATAAGGAAGAGTTACCTGATCCCACTTTACCAAACTGAATTTTTTTTATTCTTCTTTTCCTCATTGCCACAAGAATCCTCTTATTATGAGTTCTATATGCTTGTGTATGATTTTTGGGTCCATAATTGTTGCAAATTGATAAATAGGGAGTGTTGTTAGCATTGATTTAATTAATATCACTTTGCCTGCTAAGTTGAGCCATTGCATTCCCCAGTTTTATAATTTTTTTTTCATTTTCTCGATTTGGATGTTATATAGTTCTGCCTTTAGATTTTATTTTGATACAATTGGAATGCCTAAATAAATAAAGTCACACCATTTTTCTTGTATGGGAATATATAGAATCTAAGATATCCTTTGGAGAGTGTGAGGAGGCGCATTCTAGCCATAGATTCTTCATTTTGTGTTATTTAGAAGTCCTCCTGAGACCTCCATGAAAATTTTCAGCAAATTTTTAATTATTTTGGAAACAATGCACGAATCCCCTCCCATCAATAACGTGTCATCATCAAATAGGGAGTGACTGATTCTTTTTACACTATGGGAGATAAAGAGACATGTCAATCAACATTCTCTTCTGCATTTTTCCATAGTTCGGTTAAACGAGTCTGCCATGATTTGATCTGGATTTATATAGGAATGCAACATAATACACATATAAACATAAATAAAAATATGCAACAGAAATAACACTTCATTTCCTTAATATAAAATAACTGAAATTTGCTTACAGACAGAATGGAAATAAACTAGCTAGGGCGCTGGTAGCTTATCTCTGAGAAGAGATGTGGTAGCTACATGCCTCTAAACTATGTTACAATGAGGATCGAAAGCCTATTTATTGTTTAGAAATAATTCAAAACCATAAGCATCCAAAAAGCTAACCGTAGGAGATGAAGCGCCAAAATTATGGGCCCCATTTGGGTAAATTGGTGTTTCAAATTCCCCGAGATGTAACTTTGGCATACGATCTCCATTTGACGTGCATCATACTTCGTTATAAAGATCTATAAAATAAGTACAAATTTTTGTGTGAGCAAAATTATTCTATGGATCCATGTTGCTCCCGGTTTTCCCAAAAAACATCGTTTACGGCCTCAAAATGGCTCCGGAAGTTCAAGACCCAAAAAACTGCTAAAAATAGTAAGTTGTGTTGCAATTGAAAAACTAGAAGAAGTGATGATGCCATTTCAAATGGAATGGGTGGGTGGCCGTGGATATCCACTTGGATCATTAGGGTCCCAAAACGGCTCTGAATATTTAGGACCCAAAAACCTGCTAAAAATAGTAAGATGTGCTGAAAGTGAAAGACTAAAAGAACCAATGGTGGGGGTCCAAGTGGGATAGATGGGTGGCCACCAATATCCACCTATATCATTCCTCCCCCCTTAGGAATAAAGTTTCCCCATTGTGCTGAGATCCTCCATGAGATGAGGCAAATTTTGTTGAACTAGATATTAGATTTGTCAAAGATATCATGGATCTCCGAGTGGACATGCTAGATGCGTTCAATAAATTTTGTTTCTTTATCATCCTAAAATAGTACATGTGTGTATTTTGTCTGTGTAGTCACATGAGGTATGGAAACATCAGGTGGCGGTGCGTCGAGGGTCAACTCAATGGAGTGCTTGTCCTGACAGTGTAGAGGAACCTCTGTGAGTGAGGAGAAAATGTCCTCATATTCCTCGATGAATTTGTCCATCTGCTGCAGCCATATAGGGGAGCCCTGTTTTGAGGTTCGGGTCACAATATTATTCTTTCCCTGTGAGCGAGTTGTAAGGAAAATAAATTTCCTAGTTTGCGAAACAATCTTACTGCATTGCATTGTAGTAGTCAAAGAGATGACAGGAGGTGGTACTACCTCTGGTATCCTGTACAAGTTATTTCCCAAAGTAATAATAAAAACATAAGGCCTAGAATCATACTTAGCATTTCTCCTCCACAATTATGGTTGGCCCAATAACACATCAGCTACATCAGGAGGAGCATCATCACACAATACCTCATCCATGAATGGCTTGATGCTGTACGAAAGGTAGCACTGTTGGCAGACACGCAAATATCTCCTTGGGTGAAGCCACCTGATGGTATACGGTTGTGGGTGTGTGATGATTGGTAGGCCGAGTGGCTTCACGACCTCTACTGAAATGAGTGTTTTTTGGTTTTTTCTATTGACAAGAAATTGCAGTGGAGAGCTCTTCAACCACATCTGCGAAGGTAAGAGGCACTCCCCCTCCTCTAGATCCTCGGGATCCTCCCTCTGGAACTTGGTGGTGGAAACAATGGCACTGGGGTCCGCATCAATGATTTGCTTCCATTTTCCATCTCACTTGTCTGGTTCTGGCTCATGATCAGAACATGCATCTAATTCGAGTGCCTTCAGTTCGGCCACCAGCGACTATTTTTCTTGACACTATGTTGTGTTGTGAGTGGGGTTGTTATGGAATTCACACCAATTCCCTGTGTCCTTATTTGTATTTGTGGTGGTGTTCTGAGTCACCCCGCTTTGGCTTTGTCTCTTGTTTTGTGGTTCAAGGGAGGCTTTCTCTAGCTTCAGATTTGCGGATCCAAAGTCTCTCTTCTTCTGCTTAAATTTTTTCTCAATATTGGCGTCATAACGATATGTTGTGCCAAGTGAGGTAATGTCAAGGAAATCCATTTCCTCCTGAATGTGTCTATGCAGACAACTATGGTACTTGAGCACCAAATGTATCTCTGAATCTTTAATACCCAAATTTGTGTGCAGGGTATGGAACAAATTCGTCAGTTCGTGCACATATTGATCCCTTTGCTACCACAACATGGTTTATTGGATGTAATTGTCCTCATAGCTCCCCACGTGTAGTATTGTTCCTTGATGTCATCTTGGAACGAATTCCAAGTGGGTGTGGCCGAGAACAGAGAGTGTTCCCCCTCGTCCTTTTGCTCACAGTAGGTTTCCCACTAGTCATTGACATGGGGGGAAAATTTGAGAAGTGAAAAAATAATATTTTCTTGGTTAGAGAAATCATGGACCGAGAAATAAACTTCTAGCAAATTCAACCATCTATCTATGGCAGTCTCATCTATCTAGCCTTCAAATACATGAATTTCAAATTTTACTTGTACCTTGAAGGGAGTGGTGCCTCCAGAGTGGTTGTTGGATGCAGATGCACTGTAGGTGTGTAGTCGTTGAAGGATTTGAGAAAAGTTATCCATCATCATGTTTCTTTGTTTCTTAAGGGCCTCCTCAAGCAATATTTTGATAGGATATCCTGCTACCTCATCTTTCTTTTCTTCTGCCATGGGAGGTCGTCAGGGTTTGCAAGGCTGATCTTGCAAGGGTTCAACCAGATCGAGTCGTAACTCCTTATAACTTGCCCTCGTTGGGGACATGCAAAGAAAAAGAAATAAAGAGAAGACCGCTTTGATACCACTGATCCGGATTTATGTAGGAATGCAACAGCATACACATATAACCATAAATAAAAATATGCAGTGGCAATAACACTTCATTTCATTAATATAAAGAACTAAAATTTTCTTACAGACATAATGGAAATAAACTAGCTAGGGCGCTGGTAGCTTATCTCTGAGAAGAGATGTGGCGGCTACAGGCCTCTGAACTGTGTTAAAATGAGGCTCAAATGCCTATTTATTGTTGAGAAACAATGCAAAACCCTAAACATCCAAAAACCTAACCGTAGGACATGAAGCGCCAAAACTCTGGGCCCCATTTGGTTAAATTGGTGTTTCAACTTCTTGGGAACATAAATCTGGCATATGAACTCTATTTTACATGCATCATACCTCATTATAAATATTATCTGAGTAAAAATTTTGGTGTGAGAAACATTAGTTCATTAATCCATGTTGCTCTCGATTTTCCCAAAAAATGTTGTTTAGGGCCTCAAAACGGATTTGGAAGTTCAACACCCGAAAAAAAAAGCTAAAAATAGTAAGTTGTGTTGCAACTGAAAAACTGGAAGAAGTGATGGTGTCGTTTCAGATGGAATAGGTGGGTGGCCACCAATATCCACTTGAATCATTAGGGTCCCAAAACGGCTCTGGAAGTTCAGGACCCAAAAACCCGCTAAAAATAGTAAGATGTGCTAAAAGTGAAAAACTGAAAGAATTGATGGTGGGGCTCCAAATGGGATATATTGGTGGCCACCAATATCCACCTGGATCATTCCTCCCCCCTTAGGAAGCAATGGTCCCCATTGCGTTGAGATCCTCCATGAGATGAGGAAAATTCTGTTGAACTGGTATTAGATTTGTCGAAGATGTCATGGATCTCCGGGCAGACATGCTGGATGCGTTCTATAAATTTGGTTTCTTTATCAGCGTCAGAAAATACATTTGTAGATTCTGTTTGTCTAGTCACATGAGGTATGGCAACATCAGATGACAGTGCATCAGGGTTTAGCTCAAAAGAGTGCTTGTCCTGATAGTGTAGAGGAACCTCTGTGACTGAGGAGAAAATGTCCTCATATTCCTCCATGACTTTGTCCATCTGCTGCAGCCATGTAGGGGATCCCTGTTTTGAGGTTGGGGTCACAATATTCTTCTTTCCTTGTGAGCGATTTTTAAGGAAAATAAATTTCCTGGTTCGGGAAATAATCTTACTGCATTGTTTTGTAGGATTCAAAGAGATTACAAGAGGTGGTACTACCTCTGGTATCGTGTACAAGTTATTTTCCAAAGTAATAATAATAGCACAAGGCCTAGAATCACACACAACATGTCACCTCCACAAGTATGGTTGGCCTAATAATACATCAGCTACATCAAGAAGAACAACATTGCACAATACCTCATCCGTGAATGGCTTGATGCTGTATAGAAGGTGGCACTGTTGGCGAACGTGAAAATCTCTTCAGGGGTGAAGCCACCCGATGGTATACGACTGTGGGTGTGTGATGATCAATAGGCCAAGACACTTCATGAACTCTGCTAAAATGACATTTTTCTGGCTTCCTCTATCGACAAGAAATTGCAATGGAGAACCCTTCACCCACATCTGTGAATGCAAGAGGCGCTCCCCCTCCTCTGGATCCTTGGGATCCTCCCTCTGGAGCTAGGTGGTGGAAAAAATGGTACTAGGGTCTGCATCAATGATTTTCTTCCCTTTCCCATCTCCCTTGTCTGGTTCTGGCTCAGGATCAGAACATGCATCTAATTCTGCTGCCCTTCAGTTCGTCCACCAGCGACTGTTTTGCCCGACACTTGTTTGTGGTGTGAGTGGGGTTGTTATGGAATTCACACCACTTAACCATGTCCTACTTTGGATTTGTGGTGGTGTTATGAGTCACCCTGCTTTGGCTCTGCCCCTTTTTTTGTGGTTCGGGGGCGCTTTTCCCTAGCTTTAGGTTTGCATATCCAAAGTCTCTCTTCTTCTGCTTAAATTTCTGCTCAATCTTGGCAGCATAGCGATATGACGTGCCAAGTGAGGTAATGTCAAGGAACTTTATTTCCTCCTAAATGTGTCTATGCAGAAAGTTGCAGTACTTGAGCACCAAATGTCTCTCTGAATCTTTAATACCCAACTTTGTGCACAAGGTATGGAACAAATTTGTCAATTCATGCACATCTTAACCCCTTTGCTGCCGCAACGTGGTTCATTGGATGTACTTGTCCTCATAGCTCCCCATGGGGTAGTATTGTTCCTTGATGCCGTCTCAAAACAAATTCGAACAGAGAGGGTTTCCCCTTGTCATTTTTCTCACAGTAGGTTTCCCACCAGTCTTTGACATGGGGGGAGGCTTTGAGAAGTGAAAAAATAATATTTTCTCGGTCAGAGAAATCATGGACCGAGAAATGCCCTTCTAGAAAATTCAACCATCTATCTATGGCATCTCTATCTATCTGGCCTTCAAATAGAGTAATGTCAAAGTTTACCTGTACCTTGAAGGGAGTGGTGCCTCCAGAGTGGTTGTTGGATGTAGATGCGCCATAGGTGGGCAGTCGTTGAAGGATTTGAGCAAATTTATCCATCATCGCGTTCCTTTGTTTCTCGAGGGCCTCCTTGAGCAATATTTTGATAGGATCTCCTGGTCCTTTGTCTTTATTTTATTCTACCATGGGAGGTCATTGGGGTTTGCGAGGCTGATCTTGCAAGGGTTCAACCATATCGAGCCGTAACTCCTTATACCCTGACCTTGTTGGGGACATGCAAATAAAAACAAAGAAAGAGTAGACCGCTCTGATACCACTGATCCATATTTAAGAAGGAACAAAATATAATACACATGTAACCATAAATACAAAGATGCAGCGGGAATAACACTTCATTTCATTAATATCAAAGAACTGAAATTTTCTTATAGACAGAATGGAAATAAACTAGCTAGGGCACTGGTAGCTTATCTCTAAGAAGAGAAGTGGCGGCTAAAAGCCTCCAAAATGTGTTAAAATGAGGCTCAAAGGCCTATTTATTTTTGAGAAATAATGCAAAACCCTAAACATCCAAAAACCTAACCGTAGGAGATGAAGCGCCAAAACTATGGGCCCCGTTTGGGTAAATTGGTGTTTCAATTACTTCCCCGGGACATAACTTTGGCATAAGATCTTTGTTTGAATCGCATCATACCTCATTAGAAATATATAATTGAGGCGTACAACTTTGGGTGTGAGAAACATTGGTCCATGGACCCATGATTTTCCCGATTTTCCCAAAAACGTCGTTTAGGGCCTCAAAACAACTCTGGAAGTTCACGACTCGAAAAAAATTCTAAAAATAGTAAGTTGTGTTGCAACTGAAAAAACTGGAAGACGTGATGGTGCCATTTCAAATGGAATAGGTGGGTGGCCACCAATATCCACCTGGATCATTAGGGCCCCAAAACGGCTCCGGAAGTTCAGGACCCAAAAACCTGCTAAAATAGTAAGATGTGCTAAAAGTGAAAAACTGAAAGAACCGATGGTGGGGGTCCAAATGGGATAGATGGGTGGCCACCAATATCCACTTGTATCATCCTTGCCCCCTTAGGAAGTAATGGTCCCCATTGCATTGAGATCCTCCAAGAGATGAGGCAAATTCTGTTGAATTGGGTATTAGATTTGTCAAAGATGTCATGGATCTACGGGCGGACTTGTTGGATGCGTTCAGTAAATTTAGTTTCTTTATCAGCCTCAAAAAATACATGTGTTTATTATGTCTGTTTAGTCACATCAGGTATGGCAACATTAGGCGGCGGTGTGTCGGGGGTCAGCTCAGTGGAGTGCTTGTCCTGATAGTGTAGAGGAACCTCTGTGAGTGAGGAGAAAATGTCCTCGTATTCCTCCATGAATTTTTCCATCTACTGTAGCCATGTAGGGGATCCCTATTTTGAGGTTGGTGTCACAATATTCTTCTTTCCCTGTGAGATAGTTGTAAGGAAAATCAATTTCCTGGTTTGGGAAACAATCTTATTGTGTTGTTTTTCAGTAGTCAAAGAGATGACTAGAGGCAGTACTACCTCTGGTATCATGTACAAGTTATTTCCCAAAGTAATAATAAAAGCACGAGGCCTAGAATCATACACAACATGTTGCCTCCACAATTATGGTTGTCCTAATAATACATCAGCTACATCAAGAGGAGCAACATCGCACAATAACTCATCCGTGAATGGCTTGATGCTGTACAGAAGGCGACAGTGTTGACAGACGTGCATATCTATCCGTGGGCGAAGCCATCCGATGGTATACAAATATGGGTGTGTAATTATCACTAGGCCAAGCCACTTCACGACCTCTATTGAAATGAGGTTTTTTTGGCTTCCGCTATCGACAAGAAATTGCAGTGGAGAACCCTTCACCCACATCTGCGAATGGAAGAGGCACTCCCCCTCCCATGGATCCTTAGGATCCTCCCTCTAGAGCTTGGTGGTGGAAAAAATGGCACTAGGATCTTGATTTTCTTCCATTTTCCATCTCCCTTATCTGGTTCTGGCTCAGGATCAGAACATGCATCTGATTCGGGTGCCTTCAGTTCGGCCACCAACGACTATTTTTCCTGACACTTATTTTCGTGATGAGTGGGGCTATTATGGAATTCACACCACTTCCCCGTGTCCTTCTTTGGATTTGTGGTGGTGTTCTGAGTCACCCCTCTTTGAATCTGTGCCTTGTTTTGTGGTCTGGTTGTGCCCTTCCCTGGATTTGGATTCACGGATCCAAAGTCTCTCTTCTTCTTCTTAAATTTCTACTCAATCTTGGTGGCATAGCAATATGTTATGCCAAGCGAGGTAATGTCAAGGAAATCAATTTCCTCCTGAATGTGTCTATGTAGAAAACTGTGGTGCTTGAGCACCAAATGATTCTCTGAATGTTTAATACCCAATTTTGTGCACAGTGTATGGAACAAATTCGTAAGTTCGTGCACATATTGATCCCTTTGCTGTCGCAGCATGGTCCATTGGATGTAATTTTCCTCATAGCTCCCCACGAGGTAGTATTGTTCCTTGATGTCATCTCAGAATGAATTAAAAGTGGGTGTGGCCAAGAACAGAGAGGGTTCCCCCTCGTCCTTTTTCTCATAGTAGGTTTCCCACCAGTCTTTGAAATGGGGGGCAGATTTGAGAAGTGAAAAAATAATCTTTTCTCGGTCGGAGAAATCATGGACCGAGAAATAGCCTTCCAGAAAATTCAACCATATATCTATGACGTTTGCATATATCTGGCTTTCAAATGTAGGAATTTCAAGGTTTACCTACACCTTGAAGGGATTGGCGCCTCCAGAGTGGTTTTTGGATGCAGATGTGCCGTAGGTGGGCAGTCATTAAAAGATATGAGAAAAGTGATTCATCATCGCATTCCTTTGTTTCTCGACGGCCTCCTCGAGAAATATTTTGATAGGATCTCCTGCTCTCTCATCTTTATTTTCTTCTGCCATGGGAGGTCATCGAGGTTTGCGAGGCTCTTCTTGCAAGGGTTCAACCAGATCGAGCCGTAACTCCTTATACCCTAACCTCGTTGGGGACATGCAAAAAAAAGAAGAAAAAGAGCAGACCGCCTGATACCACTAATCTGGATTTATGCAAGAACTCAACAGAATACACATATAACCATAAAAACAAAGATGCAGCGGAAATAACACTTCATTTCATTAATATCAAAGAACTCTAATTTGCTTACAGACATAATGGAAATAAACTAGCTAGGGTGCTGGTAGCTTATCTATGAGAAGAGATGTGGCAGCTACAGGCCTTTGAACTCTGTTAAAATGAGGCTCGAAGGCATATTTATTGTTGAGAGACAATGCAAAACCCTAAAATTCCAAAAACCTAACCATAGGAGATGAAGCGCCAAAACTATGGGCCCCGTTTGAGTAAATTGGTGTTTAACCTTCCCGGGGACGTAACTTTGGCATACAATCTCCGTTTGATGCACATTATTCCTTGTTAGAAAGATGTATCCGAGGAGTAAAACTTTTAGTGTGAGAAATGTCTATCCACAGAACCATGATGATCCCATTTTTACCAAAAAAAATCGTGTAGGGCCTCAATACGGCTCAAGAAGTTCAGGACCTGAAAAAATGCTAAAAATAGTAAGTTGCGCTGCAATTGAAAAAATGGAAGAAGTGATGGTGTCATTTCAAATGGAATATGTGGGTTGCCACCAATATCCACCTGGATCATTAGGGCCCAAAAATGGCTCCAGAAGTTCAAGACCCAAAAAGTGAAAAACGTAAAGAACCAATGGTGGGGGTCCAAATGGGATAGATGGGTGGCCACCAATATCCACCTGGATCATTCCTCCCCCCTTAGGAAATAAAAACAAACATGCATTGGAAATAACACTTCATTTCATTAATATCGAAGAACTCTAATTTGATTACAGACAGAATGGAAATAAAGTAGTTAGGGCGAGGGTAGCTTATCTCTGAGAAGAGATGTGGTGGCTACAGGCCTTTGAAATTTGTTAAAATGAGGCTCAAAGGCCTATTTATTGTTGAGAGATAATGCAAAACCCTAAAATTCCAAAAACCTAACCATAGGAGATGAAGCGCCAAAATTATGGGCCCCGTTTGGGTAAATTGGTGTTTAACCTTCCTGGGGATGTAACTTTGGCATACGATCTCCGTTTGATGCGCATCATACCTCATTAGAAAGATGTATCTGAGGAGTACAAATTTTAGTGTGAGAAACTTCTATCCACAGAACCATGATGATCCCATTTTTCCCAAAAAACGTCGTGTAGGGCCTCAATACGACTCTGGAAGTTTAGGACCTAAAAAACTACTAAAAATAGTAAGTTGTGCTACAACTAAAAAACTGGAAGAAGTGATGGTGTCATTTCAAATGGCATAGGTGCGTTGCCACCAATATCCATCTGGATCATTAGGGCCCAAAAATGGCTTTGGAAGTTCAGGACCCAAAAACCTACTAAAAATAGTAAGATGCACTGAAAGTGAAAAATTGAAAGAACCAATGGCGGGGGTCCAAATGGGATAGATGGGTGGCCACCAATATCCACCTAGATCATTCCTCCCCCCTTCGGAAGCAATGTTCCCCATTGTGTTGATATCCTCCATGAGATGAGGTAAATTTTGTTGAAATAGGTAATAGATTTGTCAAATATGTCATAGATCTTTGGGCAGACATGCTGGATGCGTTCAGTAAATTTGGTTTCTTTATCAACCTTAGATAGTACATGTGTGGAATTTTTTTGTGTAGTTGAATGAGGTATGGCAACATCAGGAAATGGTCCATCGGGGGTCAGCTCAATGGAGTGCTTGTCTTGACAGTGTAGAGAATCCTCTTTGAGTGAGCAGAAAACATCCTCGTATTCCTCCATGAGTTTTTCCATATGTTGTAGCCGTGTAGGGGAGCCCTGTCTTGAGGTTAGGGTCACAATATTCTTCATTCCCTGTGAGCGATTTGTAAGGAAAATAAATATCCTATTTTGGGAAACAATATTACTGCATTGTTTTGTAGTAGTCAAAGAGATGACAGGAGGTGGTACTACCTCTGGTATCTTGTATAAATTATTTCCTAAAGTAATAATAATAGCACGAGGCCTAGACTCATACACAGCATGTCGCCTCCACAAGTATGGTTGGCCCAATAATACATCAGCTACATCAAGAGGAGCAACATCACACAATACCTCATCCGTGAATGGCTTGATGCTGTATGGAAGGATACACTTTTAGCAGTCGCGCATATCTCTCGTTAGGTGAAGCCACCCAATGGTATACGGTTGCAGGTGTTCAATGACCGGTGGGCCGAGCCACTTCACGACCTCTACTAAAATGAATTTTTTTTGGCTTCTGCTATCAACAAGAAATTGTAGTGGAGAACCCGTCACCCACATATGTGAATGCAAGAGGTGCTCCCCCTCCTCTAGATCCTCGGGATCCTCCCCCTGGAGCTTGGTGGTGGCAAAAAGGGAACTGGGGTCCACATCAATGATTTTCTTCCATTTTCCATCTCCCTTGTCTGGTTCTGGCCCAGGATCAGAACATGCATCTGATTCAAGTGCCTTCAGTTCGGCCATCAGCGATTGTTTTACCCGAAAATAATTTGTGCTATGAGTGGGGCTGTTATGGAATTCACACCACTTCCTTGTGTCCTTATTTTGATTTGTGGTGGCATTTTGAGTCACCCTGCTTTGGATCTGCCCATTTTTTTGTGCTTCGGGGGCACCTTTCCCTGGCTTCGGATTCGGGGATCCAAAGTATCTCATCTTTTGTTTAAATTTATGCTCAATCTTGGTGGCATAGTGATATGTCATGCCAAGTGAGGTAATGTTGAGGAAATCCATTTCCTCCCGAATGTGTCTATGCAGACAACTATGGTACTTAAGCACCAAATGTCTATCCAAATATTTAATACCCAACTTTGTGTGAAGAGTATGGAACAAATTCATCAGTTTGTGCACATCTTGATCCCTTTTCTTCCGTAGCGTGGTCCATTGGATGTACTTGTCCTCATAGCTCCCAACGGGGTAGTATTGTTCCTTGATGATGTCTCAGAATGAATTCCAAGTGGGTGTGGCTGAGAACAGAGAGGGTTCCCCCTCATCCTTTTTCTCACAGTATATTTCCCACCATTCTTTGAAATGGGGGGCAGCTTTGAGAAGGGAAAAAGTAATATTTTCTTGGTCGAAGAAATCATGGACCAAGAAATACCCTTCTAGCAAATTCAACCATCTATCTATGGCGTCTACATCTATCTAGCCTTAAAATACAGGAATGTCAAAGTTTACCTGTACCTTGAAGGGAGTGACGCCTCCAGAGTTGTTGTTGGATGCAGATGCGTCATAGGTGGGAAGTCGTTGAAGGATTTGGGCAAAGTTATCCATCATCACGTTCCTTTGTTTCTTTAGGGCCTTCTCAAGCAATATTTTGATAGGATCTTCATTTCCCTCGTCTTTCTTTTCTTCTTCCATGGCAGGTCGTCAGGGTTTGTGAGGTTTATCTTGCAAGTTCAACCAAATCGATTCATAACTCCTTATACCCTGACCTCGTTGGGGACATGCAAAGAAAAACAAAGAAAGAGAAGACCACTCTAATACCACTGATATAGATTTATGCAGGAGTGCAACAAAATACACATATAACCATAAATACAAAGATGTAGCGGAAATAACACTTCATTTCATTAATATCAAAGAACTGAAACTTGCTTACAGACAGAATGGGAATAAACTAGCTAGGACGTTGGTAGCTTATCTTTGAGAAGAGATGTGGCCTCTACAGGCCTTCGAGCTATGTTACAATGAGGCTCGAAGGCCTATTTATTGTTTAGAAACAATGCAAAATGCTAAACATCCAAAAACCTAACTGTAGGAGATGAAGCGGCAAAACTATGGGCCCCATTTGGGTAAATTGGTCTTTCAACTTCTCGGGGACGTATCTTTGGCATACGATCTCCATTTGACATGCATCATACATTACTAGAAATACATATCTAAGGAGTACAACTTTCGGTGCAAATTTTTTTTGTCCATGGGCAATTTTTTCTCCCAATTTTCTCAAAAATGTCGTTTAGGGCCTCAAAACGGCTCTGGAAGTTCAGGACCTGAAAAACTGCTAAAAATAGCAAGTTGTGTTGCAGCTGAAAAATTGGAAGAATTCATGGTGCCATTTCAAATGAAATAGGTGGGTGGCCAGCAATATCCACCTGGATCATTAGGGCCCCAAAACGGCTCCGGAAGTTCAGGACCCAAAAGCTTTCTAAAAATAGTAAGATGTGTTGAAAGTGCAAAACTAAAAGAATCGATGGTGGGGGTCCAAATGCGATAGATGGGTGGCCACTAATATCCACCTAGATCATGATTATATATAGGAATGGAGATAGAGGGAATCATTGCCTCAACCCCCAATAACTTTGGAAAAAATCACTTGGCCTTCCATTGATCAATGGGGACATACAGGGTCCTACAATGCAAGCTATGATTACATCAATTATCTCACTTGAGAATCAAAATTTATTGAGCATGACTGATAAATTTAATCTATCAAAGGCATTAGCCATGTCTAATTTTATAATAATTCCTTGCCCTTTCCTTAAAATACTTGAATGCAAGGCTTCTTTTACTATGAATACATTGTCCAGAATCTGCCTATTTGGCATAATTCCTTCTAGATTCTCTGAGATCAAATTAGGGAGGAGAGCCTTTATTCGATTTGCAAGAATTTTTGTAATTAATTTTTAAGGGGAATTACAAAGTGAAATTGGTCGAAATTGACTAAAAGTGAAGATACTTGCCTCTTTTGGAATTAGAGCAAGGAAAGAGGAATTTGTAAATCCATCCAACTTCTTTTTCTTGACAACATTCCTTATCATTCTTGTTAGGTATTTCTTGATGATGTGCCAATTGTGCCTATAAAAGGAAATAGAAAATCCATTTGGACCAAGTGCCTTGTCCGGATGGAGGCCCCAAAAAACATCTCCGATTTATTTCTCCTCAAATTCTTTAGTGAGATGGAGGTTGTGATCATCGCTTATTTTATTGGGTACATGTAGGAATGTCTCATAATCTATGGTGGCTAAGTCTAATATAAGAATATTTTTAAATTGGTTGTATGCTTCATGTTTTAGCTCTTTTTGACCTCTAATTTCCATGTCTTCAACCTCTATGTTGTCAATCTGATTTCTAGTTCTATGCATTTTTGTTGAGTAGTGAAAGAATGTTGTGTTCTTATCTCCTGATTTCAACCATAGGATGGGAGATTTTAATCTCTAGACTTCTTCCTCTATTATATGCTCTCTATAGGTTTCCCAATAAATTGTTGTTTCCTGGAGTTGGCTTTCTTTTGTTTCTTCCTGATTTTCCTTTGCTTCTTGAATTGTTTCCATTTTTTTTTTAATTTATCCTTCCTTTTTTGGGTTTCTTTGTGATTTTCCTTGGCCCAACTTTTCATTTCCTTCCTCAATGTTTTTAATTTGGTTTTCCATACAAAATAAGGAGAGAGTGTTATTTGTTGGGACCATACCTCTGTGATTGTTTTTTTAATTTCATCATTGTTATTACATGATGGGAAATATCGAAAAGGCATAGAAGCATGGTTTCCCATTGTTCCTAGTGAGATAACCACTCACTTGTGGTCATATGTTGAAGAGTGAACATGTTATGAAACTAGCTCCAAAAATAGAAGAAAAGAGAGATCAACGCCTTAGAAATAAGCCACTTCGAGGGGGCAACCTCCGATACATTACATAAATGACCAATTCTTGGATGATACAAATGACCAAAGCCTCCTTCTAAATATAGGAGTCCATGGGATCACAATATAATCCTAGCCGAACTAACAATAATAATGTAAGGGCACAATAATAACAATATTGGGGTTACAGGGGTACGACAATAACAATAAGGGGGTTACACTAACAACAATAAGGGACTATACTAGTAATATAGGGACCTAATATGCCCCTCTCCCTCAAAAAAGTGTTTTCGTCAATGCTTGAGTAGCTCCGGATGCTTCCGTAGAAAATTCTCATCATCCCATGTAGAACCTTTAGTGGGTAAGTTCTTCCACTTGATGAGATACTCTGAAATTGATTGATTTCGTAGCTGTCAAGTTATTGTTTCCGTGACCGCTTCAGGTTCCAATATGATTTTTTACTTCCTCATCAAGTTCAGGCAATATTGTTTGAACTGGAATTTTGTCCCCTATAATCTTCTTTAAGCATGAAACATGGAAAAGTGGATGCACTCGCAAAGAAGCAGGAAGCTCCAATTTGTATGCCATAGTACCAATATTTTGCAACACCTTGTAAGGACCATAGTACTTTGGCGGTAATTTATTATCCTTCTTAGATCGCTTGAGGGACATTTTTTTGTATGGTTGTAGCCGTAAAAATACCCAATCTCCTACATCAAAAATTCTCTCGCTGCGATTTTGATCGCTTGTTGTTTCATTTGATTTTGTGAAAAATTTAGGTTATACTTTAAGAGTTGGAGAACTTCTTGTTGATGCTCGATGTGATCTTCCACTGCTTGAACCTTAGAATTTTCTCTTAAAGAAGATGTGATGGACAGTGGATGATATCCATGAAGTGCCATAAATGGGGTCATTTTTGCTGCAGTATGGAAAGAAGTGTTATACCAACATTTAGTGAGAGGTAGCCACTTGATCCATTGTGTTTTCTTATCAGATAAAAAACAACAAATATATCCTTCCAAAAATTTATTCACCATCTCTGTTTGACCATAGGATTGAGGATGATAAGATGAGCTATGAGCTAGTTAATTACCCAAACAAGAAAATATTTCCGTCCAAAAATTTCCAGTAAAAATGGGATCTTTGTCACTTACAATAATATTTGGGTTTCCATGTAGCTTTTGAATTGTTTCCATAAATGCAATAGCAACTGTACTTGCTTTAAATGGATGATATAATGCACAAAAGTGTGCATAATTTGTAAGTCTATCAACTACCACCATGATGACACTCTTTCCTTCAGACTTAGGTAAACCTATGATAAATTCCATTGAAATCTCCTCCCAACATTGACTTGGAATGTATAAAGGTTGTAGAAAACCCGGGGTCTTAATTGTCTCAAATTTATTTTGCTAGCAAACCAAACATTCTTCCACAAAATTTTGAATATCAGATTTAAGGCCATCCCAAAAATATTCATTTTTCACCCTGTGGTAAGTTTTGTAAAAATCCTCAGTGTCCTCTTTAAGGAGAAGCGTGAAATTCCAAAAGAATATTTTGTTTTAGTTGGGAATTCTTGAAAATATATAAGCGATCTTTGTACCATAAGGAATAATCTTTCCAACTAAATGTATTAGATGTACTAGGATCTTGCTGCAACTTTTGAATGAGTGTCCACACTCCTTTTTCCTTCTTCCATTCATCCCTTTCTTCGATTATCCAATCTGGTTGGATAATAGAAATGGCACAAAACAATGCTTCCACCTCTTCGTCCTTTCTTGAGAGTGCATTTGCAACAGCATTTAGCTTCCCTTTTTTGTAGATGATTTCAAAGTCATAACCCAACATATTTGTGACCCATTTTTTCTGCTCTTCTGGAGATAGTCTTTGTTCCAAAAAGTGTT
Organism: Pinus albicaulis; assembly: GCA_034641835.2. Classification (NCBI taxonomy): domain Eukaryota; kingdom Viridiplantae; phylum Streptophyta; class Pinopsida; order Pinales; family Pinaceae; genus Pinus; species Pinus albicaulis. Next base: position 894,095,114 of record CM076580.1, read on the forward strand.
TAAGACTATCATGATCAGTTTTTACCTTGAAGTGTCTTCCCATTAGGTAAGGTCACCATTTATTTAGTGCATGTAGTATTGCCAACATTTCCTTCTCATAAATATCTTTCTATAAATACTTTCCTTTGATTGGATGACTTTCAAAAGAAATGGGTCTTCCTTCTTGCATTAAAACATCACCAATTCCATTTCCTGAGGCATCACATTCCACAATAAAGGTTTTTGTGAAGTCTGGCATACCTAAGATCAGTGCTAGGCACATTGCCTATTTAAGATGTTCAAAGGCCTTAGTTGCTTCAGGAGTCCATGAAAATGCATCTTTATTCAATAATGTTGTTAGAGGTGCTGCTATTCTCCTATAATTCTTAACAAACTTGCGATAATACCCTCTTAACCCGAAAAATCCTCGCGACTTATTTATGGTTGTGTGGACTTTCCATTCCTTAATGGATTTAATTTTGTTAGGGTCTACCTTAACACCCTCGTGAGATACAATATGACCCATATATTCCACCACTTGTACTCCAAAGAAACATTTGGATGTTTTTTGCATATAATTGTTTCTCCTCCAATAGTTTGAGCACCTTTTCAACATGTTCAACATGATCCTTCCAAGACCTGTTGTAGATTAGTATGTCATCAAAAAATAATAGCACAAATTTTCTAAGGGTTTGAAAAATGGAATTCATCAACCCTTGAAATGTAGAAGGTGCATTGGTAAGGCCAAAAGACATGACCAAAAATTCATAATGACCCTCATGAGTTTGAAATGTTGTTTTCGAAATATCTTTAGTCTTCATTCTAATTTGATGATATCCTGAATGAAGATCCAACTTGGTAAAATAAATTTCTCCATGTAATTCATCTAATAATTCATCAATCACATGAATGGAAAATTTATCTTTAATAGTGAGCTTATTGAGCTCCCTATAATCCGGACACATGCGCCATGATCCATCCTTCTTGTGCACCAATACGACTGGAGTAGAGAAAGAACTTTGACTAGGTTGAATTATAACAACCTCTAACATATCTGCAATCATATGTTCAATTTCGCTCTTTTGGACATAAGGATATCTGCAAGGCCTGATTTTTGGAGGAAAACTTCCTGGAATCAAATGAATAGCATGATCATGATCACGAATAGGTGGGAGTCCTTTAGGAGTTTCAAGCACCTTGGAATGATTGTCCAAGACTTTTTGGAGATCTAGAGAAATACATGATTTTGATGTTGGAGCTTCTAGTGAGCATAATTGTGCAATTACGCCTCATTATTCTTTATTCAAAAGCTTTGTCATGAAATTAGAGCTTATTATCTTTCCTGACTTCCCTGCAATACCCTGTAATTCAATTTCATTTCTTTCAAAAAAAAAATTCAAGAAAAGTTCTTCAAAATTAAAAGCTACATTCCCCAAGATTTTAACCATCGTACTCCTATTACAACATCAGCACCTCCCATTGGAATGGAAAGAATTGGACTATTTAATACATATTCCCCCATGGTTAGCTTGATATTATGGAATTTTCCAGATAAATTTATAGTTCCTCCATTTGCAAGATCACTTGACATTTTGGTGCTGGTTATAGGAAACAATTCAATTCCTTGGCTACCTTACAATGGATAAAATTATGGGTATTACCCGAATAAATCAACACTATTACCTTTTTCTTCTTGATATGTCCTTCTATCTTGAGAGTTTGAGGAGTGGTGATTCCTGCCAATGCATTACATGATATGGTCGGACTCATTTCTTCCTCTTCTAGGGTTGGTTCTTGGTGTATATCCTCTTCTTTTTAAGTTTCTTGTTCATTTTATTCCTCCTCTTCACAATCTATGTAAAATAGTTTATTCTCAGCACACTTATGACCTTTAGTGTATTTTCTATCACAACTGTAGCAAAGCCCCTTTTGCTCTTTTTTCTTCCAATTGTTGTGGTGTCAACCTTGTAGGTTGTCTAGGAGTAGCAACACTTCCATATTTATAGATGTGAATGGTAGGCTTCCTTGTCGCCATAATTTTGCATTCAATTTTTCTTTCCAACCTGAATGCCTTGTCGAATTAATCAGATTCCCGAAAATGAACTTCATGTTGTATGTTATCCTTTAAAGTCCCTATGGAGGCATCAATCATATGTTCCTCTGGAATATCAATTACCCTTATATTCAATTTTTGGAAGTCCTCAATATGCTCCTGCATTGAACCCTTTTGTTTGAGATTTATCAATTATCTAAAGAAGGTGTTGCTCTTTGTATCCTCATAATGTGCTATCATTTCCTCTGTAAAAATTGACCAAGTGACAATTTTTTTACGGGAGAATAGCCATCGATCCCATACAAATGTATTTTGTTATAAATGTAAAGTTACAATGCGTACCTTTTGTGTGTTTTGCACATTATTGAGATCAAAATATTGCTCCATCTGTAGTATCCATGTTACAGGATCCCTGCAATCAAACTTCCTCATATCCATCTTTGGAATATGGTGGTTCTTCCATCCAACATTAGAGTTTATGAAATCATGATTAACATTTATTTTGTTCTCATCATGAGTTTCTTGTACTATATTTTTGCCATTACGAAACATTTCTTGTATCAAATTTGTCAAACCTTTCATGTTTGCTTTTAGATCATTCTTCATGTTTTCCATGTTGTCTTTCATTTTTTCTTCCATGTCATCCATCTTAGCTTGCATGACAGCTTCCATGCCATCCATCTTAGCTTCCATGCCTTTCTTCAAACCATCCATATTAGCTTCCATGCCCTTCTTCAAACCATCCATCTTAACTTCCATGCCTTTCTTCAAAACTTCCATTTCATTTTTTGTTGCTCTTTGCGAGAGCGAAATTTGGTGCTCTTTCTCTTGTAATTTTGATATGCCATGTTGTGCTTATTCCTCTTCGCGAGTCATAGTAGAGTCTTATGAAGGCTTAATGGGTGTTGAATTATTTTTAGGTGGCATTTTAGAACCCAATACTAATATCTATGATTAAATATGCCCTAAGAATCACTTCAAACTGTTTTTTCACACAAGACTTATGCAATTCGAAAAAAAAATACACACCTTTTTCTTGCGTTTGAGGAGCTCGATATTGAAATTGAATTATCTCTGTGATTTCGGATCTTCAATATCTGAAATTCAGCCCTGTAGTAGCCCTATGATTCTTCTTTCTAATGCCACAGGTCTGACCTGATTGGAGATGCAAAACCATAGAATCCAAAGCTCTGATACCAAATGTTATGAAACCAGCTCCAAAAATAGAAGAAAAGAGAGATCAACGCCTTAGAAATAAGCCACTTCGAGGGGGAAACCTCAAATACATTACATAAATGAAAAATTATTGGATGATACAAATGTCCAAAACCTCCTTTTATATATGGGAGTCCATGGGATCATAATATAATCCTAGCCGACCTAACAATAATAATGTAAGGGCACAATAATAAAAATATTGGGGTTACAGGGGTACAACAATAACAATAAGGGGGTTACACTAACAACAATAAGGGACTATGCTAGTAATATAGGGACCTAACAGAAGAAACCTTGATACTACTAAACTATAATTTGTTAGGATGTTATCCTGGACTAGGATGCGATCTAATATTTATATTATATTGGTGCTACCAATTCTTTTATTTCTCCAGGTGCATTTTCCGTTTTTGGGGGGGCAGGGAGATATCCAATTGGTTGAAGGATTCCATTATGGTTTCAATGGAGTCCTTGGAAGGATTTTCATGAAAATTTCCTGCGAATTTCTCTTCAACATTCAAAACTAAATTAAGATCCCATCCATCTATAATAATTCTATTTTGAACCTGATTTATTGTATCTTTGAGAGAGTTCCAGCAGGATTCTTTTTCTCTGTAATGATTTTGTGCATATATGTTAACCATGCAATATTTCTCACTAGTGATTTTACTTCTTAAATCTATTCTAATCTAATGTGTCTTTTTTTTTATGGACTAATTCCCATTTTTTTTCTCTCCATAGGGTGAAAATGCCTCCCAAGGCCCTTGTTGCTTGGATAAATGTGCCCTCATAGTTTTTTATTTTTTGAATATTTTTCTCGGATTCCAATGCATTTGTTTTTGTCTCTTGTAGCATGAGGATATCTGGGTTTTCCATTGCTAATAAGTCTTTGATTTCATTTATTTTCAATGATTTCCCCATTCCTCGGAAATTCCAGGAGACTAGATTCATTATTTATTCTGGTTGGAGGTAGAGAGACCTTTCCATCTAGGAGGGTGGGGAGTTTTATCCTTATTTCCTGAACCCTTTTCGAGGAAGGAGTCTATAGGTTGTTGGGTTCCCATTTCCATCTCTTTTTACGCTGCTTCATCTCTTAACACTTTGTTTGTCTTTCTTCCTTGGTTTTTTGGGTGTTCAAGAGAGGTTAACAAGTCTTTTGACTATTTCCTTATTAAGATTCGATCAAAAGAGGGGGGAAGGGGGATAAGGGGAAGAATGGGAGGGGGGGGTAAGTGAGGAGAGGGGGGAGAGAATGATGAGGGAGGGGGTAGGATATGAGGGAGGAATGGGAGGATATTCAAGAGGATAGAAGGGGTTGGATTCAACAATATTGGAGGAAGGAAGAGGGGGAATAAGAGGAGGCAATGAAGAAGATATGGGGGTTGATTGTGAGGGAGCCTAAGGTAATGAAAAGGAAGGAGAGGTTTGCTTACTTGCTGATTTTTTCTTTTTTCACTTGTTCCCATTTTGGGTCCTGAGCTTCTACTTCTTCATTTTCTTGTTTTTTCGGGTATCTATTTTCAAAATTACCATATTCATGAAATAAATTGAACTTAAATGATTTTTGTTCGTATTTCTGTGGTTGTATATGCATCCAACTGTTAACTTTGATATTCACTACTTCTGGGAGACATTTTCCTAGGCCGAATTCAACACAAATCCTCCATACACATGCATATTCTCCTTTGGCTCGCTTTTGTAAATATAATTTACCACTACATTCCCTATTTCCTTGATTGATTCATCTTCCCAATAATGGAGAGGGAGATTAGGGAGACATACCCAAACTGGAACAAAACTTGGCACATTCAATTTAGGGTCGAAATCTAGAGTCCATCTATTTAGGTATAGTCCTCAGGTATTCATGAAATATGGGAAATTTCGAAAGTTGAAATCTCTATCCTCCTTTGCTTTAAATTGAAATGTATTATACCCTCTTTCACAAAACCTGATTGAAATTTTTCCGTTTATTGATGAGGACCGGTTCCTTTCAACCCACTTCTTAACAGAATGAGGAGATGGGTAGAGACCAGTAAACTGACTGACCATACCACGTTTAGAAAGGGAGAGCACTGATCGACGAGGAATATATGGAGGAAGAATGATTTCAAGGATGTCTTCAAGCTTCTTGAAAAACTTTAATACTAGTGTTCTGTTTCTTGGGGGTCCGATAGATGTTATCAGAGAGGTAAAAGCTTCAACATTTTCATCAGGGAGCTGATTCAAACGAGAGGATGTTGGAGGAGGGCCACCATCCAAAGTATGCCCTAGAGGGACAATTGATGCTGCAGGAAGTCGAGGTCGATGCAACCTGGACCAGAGAAGTGCAGGGGCCCTTAAGGCGCATGCAACTTTAGTTTGAAATAATTAGAGTGCGAGAAAGAAAAAATGGTATTATTTCCTGTGGGTTTTTTTGATGGTGCATGTACTAGGAGATAATGTGGATGTGGAGCAACCATATATATTGAGTCTAAAAATGACCAATAGTAGAGTTGAAGTCATTGCATTGTGGGGAGTACTGACCGCGGTCAAATGAATTGTAATAGAATAGATACATATTTATGGCGATGCTGATGGCATCATAGATTGGGCTAAGTGATACAATGATTTTAGTCCACCTATATTAATGAACTAGATGGTTTACATTAAAACACTGGTAAGGACCTTCCAACAAGTAAATTTTTATCATATTTACAAAGAGAAAAACATGAAAACTGATCTACTATGAAAAAGAGGTATAGCAAGGGACATAGGTAATTTTACTTCTCTGTATTCGAACAGGGTTTCATGACCAACACTGGAAGCATAAATTACTCATAGATATAAACATATGAGGGATGTATCTTTATTTCATCAAAATGATGGCATATCATAATTTTTGTTTTTTGCAGTATATAATACTAATCCAGTTGATAGGCAACATATAGATCATTGGTACTATGCAAAGGAAAGTATTTTCAAAGAGGTATGGTTTTGATGTAGTGTAAAATGAATAGACTGAATAGAGAACTCAGAAATATGTAATTCAAAGAAGGGAATATAGAAAAGTGATCCATGTAATATGTACTACCTTTTTATAATATAAAGAAGTCGCGTTTTTTTCCTCTAAAAAAAAACTCTAGATCTACTAACCACTGAGAGGGATCAAATCTCTTTCCCTCCTAAGATATTTTCATTTCAAGAGATTTGATTCCTCTCAGTGTTGATAGATCGGTTAAGATGGAACTAGGTTGGTTTAATTCCCCCATTTAAATAGGCTATATTCCACATGAATACCATGGTAATACCATGGATTCTCATAAAACTAGTGCTAAAAAACAATTAGTCACTTGACCAAATCAATTTGACCTTAACTATTCATAAAAAAATCACAATGTATATTTTTTATATTAACATAGCATTATTTTTATTTTATTTTGACTATTTTTATATTTATTTCAAATTTACTTTAACTACCCAACAAAAATTGATTAAAATAAATAATAACGCACAATTTTTTATTTTAATACGGGTAATTTTAATTTAATTTAATTTTTATTTTTATGTATTTTGACTAAGTCAAAATGTTTATAGGACAAGATAGTACATGACATTTTTATGCATTTTGGCTAAGTATAAAGGTTTATAGGATATCTCGACTCAAAAATGCAACCATAATCAATTTCAAAAGTATAAAATTTATATGGCCTGATATACAATATGGGCATGCAGCCCTTGCCTTTTTCTCGTTTCACCACACTCACACTCTATCTCTACCTCTCCCATTCCCCCTTTTAGAAACAAAATAGATTTTTTTTAGATCCTATAATATTTCTCACTAATTTTAAGATCTTGCTACAATTTATTTTTACAATATCTCATAGCTATGACAAAGCATATTCATTACAACCAACTCTATCCATCCAAACTTCTAGATTTATGACTAGACTAACTTAAGAAAATACAATTATTTACATTTACGAATTTGAATTCCTAATGAAATGTGGGAACTCCTTCTTTGAGATTTGTGGTCAAAAGTTTGATGACTTCGGAAGCCACAAATTTTTATCTTAACATAGGGTTATTTTTATTTTATTTTGACTATTTTTATTTTTATTTCAATTTTACATGCCAATGAAAAATGATTAAAAAAATAATAACGTAGAATTTTTATTTTAAGATGGGGTTATTTTTATTTTATTTTATTGTTTTTTTAATGTATTTTTACCAATTCAAAAGGTTTACAGGATAGGAAAATACAATACATTACAACATCTCTTACATATTCAGCTGGAGAGCACCTTTTGGCCCGAAAACTTATTCCATAATCAATTTCAAAAATATAGAATTTATATGGAAGTTAAAAACCCTTTAGATTAAAGCTTGATTTCCATGTCCCCTTTCAGTTACCAAGCTCTTTTGATCCATCTTATGAGAATTTTTTTTTAGGGCCATATGCCCAAAAAATAGCAGATCAATTCATGTTCTTGCATGCATTTAATCTTTGTGTCCATCCTCTCTCTGAAACTATCTCATACAAAGAGAATTTTTTTTGTCTGGGGTAAGCATGAGCTAGGGATTTTATGTTCATTTTCCTTGAAATTCATCATTGTTGGAGAATATTAAAGTGTCTTTGTAGCTAAAGAAGGGGTCACTTTTCCAGAGAATTAGGGATTGTTGGATTTTCATGGGTTTTCGTTGTTCACCCTACTAGCCACATGACTATTGTAGGAGGGTTTTCCACTTATCGAGGGACACCATTCCATGGAAGACCTATCAAAATTAAGCCCTAATCAGATGCATTAATATGTTTATGAAATGAAGGAATTTAATTTAAAAAATCCTACATCCACCTTAACGCTGCATCTACCAAGTATTGAGAGGGATCCAATCTCCTTTCATTCTAAAAGTGGTTTGCATCTCACGATATTTGATCCCTCTTGGCTCTTGGTAGATTGAGAGTTAAGATGGATCTAGTATGGTTTATATATTTATTCATTTATTTAATATATATTTATTCATTAAATTTTCATTAGTTCCTTTTCTTCAATTATGATATTATTTCTAAGTAACAACAATATTTTTTTTCCAATCTTTTATATATTCCTTTCTTACACTCTTTTCAAATATTAAAATTTCATTTTATCATTTCAAAATTTGACTTCAATAAATTCAAACAACATTTTATTATAGTGGAGTCATAATCGATTGATTTTCAATTAATTAGTTTAAATTTAACAATTTTACTATGGTTTTATAATAGTTTTGAAATATATAACTATTCAATTAATTTTCTTTTTATAATTGATAATTTATTTTTTTCATTTTTTTTTAAATTATATTTCAATTTCCTCATTAGATGAGGACATTTCAATGATTAATTTTATCTTGTTTAAAATGTATTTTTCAACTTGAAAAATTAATTAAAAATACAAAATCTAAAAATTATATTGTAACTCCAAGTGGCACTTACAAATGTACTATGTACTTTACTTCAAATAAAGTAAACTATGTAATATGTACTTTACTTTGGTGCAAGGGCTTCCTCCAGTGGAGAATGAAGCTTGTGAATGAAATGAACTTTCTCTTACATGAACGTGTACATGAACCTTCCAACAGATTAAATTCCCAAACGATCTACACATGGGCTCTTGCCTTAAGAAGCTTCAATGCAACTCAAAAATCCTAAATGAACCTCCAACGAACTTCAGAGAAGGAATTCATTCAAACGAGACATGATAATATGCAATATTTGATAACACATAATTAAGGAAAAAATATTTTCTTTATTTATAGCGTGAAGTGATTACATAACAAACATTGATGGACCAAATACTCTTGACTTCTAGGAAAATATGGCCACTTTAGGTTCACACCAGAATCAATGTTTTGATGCACAAGCTTCTCAGACTTTTGAATCCTAAGACTCCAAAAAATGATCAGAAAATTCTCCTTTCCCTCTTTTATAGTTAAGTTAATCTCAATGTAGGAATCTAGTCACTATTTTTCTGCAGTATACGAAGTGGATATTTTTCATATCAAAGCCCATGAGAAACATTTTGGAGTAAAAAATATCTTAACACTGTGGATGCTTTTCATAAATCCCAGGAGAACAAAATCCTATAGATATTTTTATTCCTTACAAACTGGAGATGTTGGATTTTTAAAACCCACGAAAAACAATATGTTTTGGCTTTATTAGTCATCAAACATGGTCAACCCTAAGTAGCGGGGTCCAATTTCCCATGCTATGGTATATATTATTTGTACAATAAAGGTTTTTGTGAAGTCTGGCATACCTAAGATCAGTGCTAGGCACATTGCCTCTTTAAGATGTTCAAAGGCCTTAGTTGCTTCAGGAGTCCATGAAAATGCATCTTTCTTCAATAATGTTGTTAGAGGTGCTGCTATTCTTCCATAATTCTTAACAAAATTGTGATAATACCTTGTTAACACAAGAAATCCCTGCAACTACTTTATGGTTGTGTGGAATTTCCATTCCTTAATGGATTTAATTTTGTTAGGGTCAACATTAACACCCTCGTAAGATAAAATATGACCCAGGTATTCCACCTCTTGTACTCCAAAGAAACATTTGGATGTTTTTGCATATAATTGTTTCTCCTCCAATATTTTGAGCACCCTGTCAACATGTTCAACATGATCCTTCCAAGACCTGTTGTAGATTAGTATGTCATCAAAAAATACTAGCACAAATTTTCTAAGGAAGGGTTTGAAAATGGAATTCATCAACCCTTGAAATGTAGAAGGTGCATTGGTAAGGCCAAAAGGCATGACCAAAAATTCATAATGACCCTCATGAGTTTGAAATAATGTATTCAAAATATCTTTAGTCTTCATTCTAATTTTATGATATCCTGAATGAAGATCCAGCTTAGTAAAATTAATTGATCCATGCAATTCATCTAATAATTCATCAATCACAGGAATGGGAAATTTATCTTTAATAGTGAGCTTATTGAGCTCCCTATAATATGGACACATGCGCCATGATCCATCCTTCTTGTGCATCAATACGACTGGAGCAGAGAAAGAAATTTGACTAGGTTGAATTATAACAACCTCTAACATATATGCAATCATACGTTCAATTTTGCTCTTTTGGACATAAGGATATCTGTAAGGCCTGATGTTTGGAGGAACACTTCCTGGAATCAAATGAATAGCATGATAATGATCACAAATAGGTGGGAGTCCTTCGAGAGTTTCAAGCACCTTGGAATGATTGTCTAAGACTTTTTGGAGATCTGAAGAAATATATGATTTTGATGTTGGAACTTCTAGTCAACATAATTGTGCAATTACGCCTCATTGTTCTTTCTTCAAAATATTTGTCATGACATTAGAGCTTATTATCTTTTTGGACTTCCTTGCAATACCTCGTAATTTAATTTCCTTTCCTTCAGAAAAAATTTCAAGAAAAGTTCTTGAAAATTAAAAGCTATCGTCCCCAAAGATTTTAACCATTCTACTCCTAATACAACATCAACACCTCCCATTGGAATGGAAAGAATTGGACTATTCAATACATATTCCCCCATGGTTAGCTTGATATTATGGAATTTTCCAGATAAATTTATAGTTCCTCCATTTGCAACCATCACTTGACATTCTAGTGCTGGGTATAGGAAACAATTCAATTCCTTGGCTACCTTACAATGGATAAAATTATGGGTACTACCCGAATCAATCAACACTATTACCTTTTTCTTATTCATATGTCCTTCTATATTGAGAGTTTGAGGAGTGGTGATTCTCGCCAATGCATTACACGATATGGTCAGACTCATTTATTCTTCTTATAGGGTTGGTTCCTGGTGTATATCCTCTTCTTTTGAAGTTTCTTGTTCATTTTCTTCCTCCTCTTAACAATTTATGTAAAATAATTTCTTCTCAGCACACTTATCACCTTTAGTGTATTTTCTATCACAACTGTAGCAAAGCCCTTTTGCTCTTTTTTCTTCCAATTGTTGTGGTGTCAACCTTGTAGGTTGTGGAAGTCTAGGAGTAGCAACACTTCCATATTTATAGATGTGAGTGGTAGGCTTCCTTGTCGCCATAATTTTGCATTCAATTTTTCTTTCCAACCTGAAAGCCTTGTCGAATGAATCAGGTTACCAAACACGAACTTTATTTTGGATGTTATCCTTTAATTTCCCTATGAAGACATCAATCTTATGTTCCTCTAGAATATCAATTACCCTTACATTCAATTTTTTGAAGTCCTCAATATGCTCCCTCGCTAAACCCTTTTGTTTGAGATTTATTAATTGGCTAAATAAGGTGTTGCTCTTTGTATCCTCATAATGTGCTATTATTTCCTCTGTAAAAATTGACCAAGTGACAATTTTTTTACGGGAGCAAAGCCATCGATCCCATACAAATGTATTTTGTTCTAAATGTATAGTTGCAATGTGTACCTTTTGAGTGTTTTTCACATTATTGAGATCAAAATATTGCTCCATCTGTAGTATCCATGTTACGGTATCCTTGCCATCAAAATTACTCATATCCATATTTGGAATATGGTGGTTCTTCCATCTAGCATTAGAGTTTATGAAATCACGATTAACATTTATTTTGTTCTCATCATGAGTTTCCTCTACTATATTTTCTCCATTACGAAACATTTCTTGTATCAACTTTTTCAAACCTTCCATGTCTACTTTTAGATCATTCTTCATGTTTTCCATGTTGTCTTTCATTTTTTCTTCCATGTCATCCATCTTAGCTTCCATGCCAGCTTCCATGCCATCCATGTTAGCTTCCATGCCTTTCTTCAAACCATCCATATTAGCTTCCATGCCCTTCTTCAAACCACCCATCTTAACTTCCATGTATTTCTTCGAAACTTCCATTTCATTGTTTGTTTCTCTTTGCGAGAGAGAAATTTGGTGCTCTTGCTCTTGTAATTTTGATATGTCATGTTGCGCTTATTCCTATTCACGAGTCATAGTAGAGCCTTATGAAGGTTTAATGGGTGTTGAATTATTTTTAGGTGGAATTTTAGAACCCAATAGTGATATCTATGCTTCAATATGCCCTTAGAATCAATTCAAACTGATTTTTCACACAAGATTTATGAAATTCGAAAAAAAAATACACACCTTTTTCTTGCTTTTGAGGAGCTCGATATTGAAACTGAATTATCTCTATGATTTCAAATCTTCAATATCTGAAATTCAGCCCTGTAGTAGCCCTATGAATCTTCTTTCTAATGCCACAGGTTTGAACTGATTGGAGCAGCGAAACCCTAGAATCCAAAGCTCTGATACCAAATGTTATGAAACCAGCTCCAAAAATAGAAGAAAAGGGAGATAAACGCCTTAGAAATAAGTCACTTCGAGGGGGAAACCTCCAATACATTACATAAATGAACAATTATTGGATGACACAAATGACCAAAACCTCCTTCTATATATAGGAGTCCATGGGACACAATATAATCCTAGCCGACCTAACAATAATAATGTAAGGACACAATAATAACAATTGGGATTACAGGGGTACAAAAATAACAATAAGGGGGTTACACTAACAACAATAAGGGACTATACTAGTAATATAGGGACCTAACTAAACAATCCTTGATACTACTAAACTGTAATTTTTTAAGATGTTATTTTGGACTAGGATGCAATCTAATATTTTTTTTTTATATTGGTGCTACCAATTATTTTATTTCTCCAGGTGTATTTTCCATTGTTGGGGGGCGGGGGGGATATCCAATCGGTTGAAGGATTCCATTATGGTTTCAGTGGAGTCCTTAGAAGGATCTGCATGAAAAGTTTTTGTGAATTTCTCTTCAACATTCAAAACTAAATTAAGATCCCATCCAGCTATAATACTTCTATTTTGAACCTGATTTATTATATCTTTGAGAGAGTTCCAGTAGGATTCTTTTCTCTGTAATGATTTTGTGCATATATGTTAACCATGAAATATTTTTCACCAGTTATTTTACTTCTTAAATATATTCTAATCTAATGTGTGTTTTTTTTTTAATGGACTAATTCCCATTTTTTTCTCTCCATAGGGTGCAAATGCCTCCCGAGGCCCCTGTTGCTTGGAGAAATGTGCCCTCATAGTTTTTTTATTTTTTGAGCATTTTTCTCGGATTCTTGTGCATTTGTTTTGGTCTCTTGGAGCATGAGGATATTTGGGTTTTCCATTTCTAATAAGTATTTGATTTCATTTATTTTCAATGATTTCCCCATTCCTCGGCAATTCCAGGAGACTAGATTCATTATTTATTCTAGTTGGAGGCAGAGGGACCTTTCCATCTAGAAGGGTGGGGAGTTTTATCCTTATTTCCTGAACTCTTTTCAAGGAAGGATTCCATAGGTTGTTGGGTTCCCATTGCCAACTCTTTTTATGTTGCTTCATCTCTTAACACTTTGTTTGTCTTTCTTCCTTGGTTTTTTGGGTGTTCAAGAGAGGTTAACAAGTATTTTGACTATTTCCTTATTAAGATTCGATCAAAAGAGGGGGGAAGGGGGCTAAGGGGAAGAATGGGTGGGGAGGGAGTGAGGAGAGGCAGGAGAGAATGATGAGGGGAGGGGGTAGGATATGAGGGAGGAATGGGAGGATATTCAAGAGGACCAAAGGGGTTGGAGTCAACAATATTGGAGGAAGGGAGAGGGGGAATTAGAGGAGGCAACAAAGAAGAGATGGGGGCTGATTTTGAGGGAGCCTGAGGTAATGACGGGAAGGAGAGGGTTGTTTACTTACTGATTTTTTCTTTTTTCACTTTTTCCCATTTTGGGTCCTGAGTTTCTACTTCTTCATTTTCTTGTTTTTTCGGGTATCTATTTGCAAAATTACCATATTCATGAAATAAATTGCACTTAAATGAGTTTTGTTCGTATTCCTCTGGTTGTATATGTGTCCAAATGTCAAATTTGATATTCACTACTTCTAGGAGGCATTTTCCTAGGCCGACTTCAACACAAATCCTCCATACACATGCATACTCTCCTTTGGCTCACTTCTGTCAATATAATTTCCCATTGCATTCCCTATTTCCTTGACTGATTCATCTTCCCAATAATGGAGAGGAAGATGAGGGAGACATACCCAAACTGGAACAAAACTTGGCACATTTAATTCAGGGTCGAAATCTAAGGTCCATCTATTTAGGTAGAGTCCTCAGGTATCCATGAAGTATGGGAAATTTCTAGTAAACTAGTAGTCCATAGAACGTTCAGAAAGAGAGATCACTGATCGACGAGGAAGATATGGAGAAAGAATGGTTTCAGGGATGTCTTCAAGCTTCTTGACAAAATTTAGGACTATTTTTCTGTTTCTGGGGGGTTTGATATATGTTATCAGAGAGTTAAAAGCTTAAACAATTTCATTGGGGAGATAATTCAAATGAGAGGAGGCTGGAGGAGGGCCGCCATCCAAAGGATGCTCCAGAGGGATGATTGATGCTGCAGGAAGTTGAGGTTGATGCAACTTGGACTAGAGAAGTGCAGGGGCCCTTAGGTCATGTGCAGCTTTAGTTTGAAATACTCAGAGCACGAGAAAAAAAATTGGTCTTATTTCCTGTGGGTTTTTTTGATGGTGCATATACTAGGAGATAATGTGGATGTGGAGCAACCATATATATTGAGTCTGAAAAATTATACCACTTCTAGTGGGAAGGTGGGAAGGGTACCAATAGTAGAGTTGAAGTCATTGTATTGTAGGGAGTACTGACTGCAATAAAATGACTTGGAATAGAATAGATACAGATTTATGGCGATGCCAAGGGCATCATAGTTTGGGCCAAGGGATACAACGATTTTAGTCCACCTATATTAATGAACTAGATGTTTTACATTAAAACACTGGTAAGGACCTTCTAACAGGCAAATTTTTATCATATTTACAAAGAGAAAAACATGACAATTGATCTACTATCAAAAATAGGTATAGCAAGGGACATAGGTAATTTTTATTCTCTACCTTCGAACAGGGTGTCATGACCAACACTGGAAGCATAAATTACTCATAGATATAAACATACGAGGGATGTATCTTTATTTCATCAAAATGATTGCATATCATAATTTTTTTTTGTAGTATATAATACTAATCCAGTTGATAGGTAACATATAGATCATTGTTAATATGCAAAGGAAATTATTTTCAAAGAGGTATGGTTTTGATGTAGTGTAAAATGAATAGATTGAATAGAGAACTCGGAAATATGTAATTCAAAGAAGTGAAGCTAGAAAAGTGATTCATGTAATATGTACTACCTTTTTATAATATAAAGAAGTAGCATTTTTTTCCTCTAAAAAAAAATGATCTAAAAAAACACTCTAGATCTACTAACCACCGAGAGAGATCAAATCTCTTTCCCTGTTAAGATATTTTCATTTCAAGATATTTGATCCCTGTCGGCGTTGATAGATCAGTTAATATGGAATAGGTTGGTTTAATCCCCCCATTTAAATAGGCTATATTCCACATGAATACCATGGTAATACCATGGATTCTCATAAAACTGGTGCTAAAAAACAATTAGTCACTTGACCAAATCAATTTGATCTTAACTATTCATAAAAAAATCACAATCTATAATTTTTATATTAACATAGCATTAATTTTATTTTATTTTGAATATTTCTATATTTATTTCAAATTTACTTTAACTACCCAACAAAAAATTATTAAAATAAATAATAATGCACAATTTTTATTTTAAGACGGGTAATTTTAATTTAATTTAATTTTTATTTTTATGTATTTTGACTAAGTCCAAATGTTTATAGAAAAATATAGTACATGACATTTTTATGCATTCTCGCTAAGTAAAAAGGTTTATAGGACCTCTTGACTCAAAAATGCTTCCATAATAAATTTCAAAAGTATAAAATTTATATGGCCTGATATACAATATGGGCATGTAGCCCTTGCCTTTTTCTCATTTCACCACACTCACACTCTATCTCTACCTCTCCCATTGCCCCTTTTAGAAACAAAATAGATTTTTTTTAGATCCTATAATATTTCTCACTAATCTTAAGATCTTGCTACAATTTATTTTTACAATATCTCATAGCTATGACAAAGCATATTCATTACAACCAACTCTATCCATCCAAACTTCTAGGTTTATGACTAGACTAACTTAAGAAAATATAATTATTTAAATTTACGAATTTGAATTCCTAATGAAATGTGGGAACTCCTTTGAGATTTGTGATCAAAATTTTGATGACTTTGGAAGCCAAAAATTTGTATCTTAACATAGGGTTATTTTTATTCTATTTTGACTATTTTTATTTTTATTTCAATTTTACATGCCAGCAAAAAATGATTAAAAAAATAATAACATAGAATTTTTATTTTAAGATGGGGTTTATTTTATTTTATTTTATTCTTGTTTTTATGTATTTTTACCAATTAAAAATGTTTATAGGACAGGAAAACACAATACATTACAACATCTCTTACATATTCGGCTAGAGAGCACCTCTCGACCCAAAAATTATTCCATAATCAATTTCAAAAATATAGAATTTATATGGCAGTTAAAAACCCTTTAGATCAGAGCTTGATTTCCATGTCCCCTTTCAGTTACCAAGCTCTTTTGATCCATCTTATGAGAATTTTTTTTAGGGCCATATGCCCACAAAATAGCAGATCAGTTCATGTTCTTGCATGCATTGAATCTTTGTGTCTATCCTCTCTCTGAAACTATCTCATACATAGGAAATTTTGTTGTCTGGGTAAGCATGAGCCAGGGATTTTATGTTTATTTTCCTTGAAATTTGTCATTGTTGGAGAATATGAAAGTGTCGTTGTAGCTAAAGAAGGGGTCACTTTTCCAGAGAATTAGGGATTGTTGGATTTGCATGGGTTTTCGTTGTTTACCCTACTAGCCACATGAATATTGTAGGAGGGTTTTCCACTTACCGAAGGACACCATTCCATGTAATACCTATCAAAATTAAACCCTAATCCAATGCCTTAATATGTTTATATAATAAAGGAATTTAATTTAAAAAATCCTACATCCACCTTAACGCTGCATCTACCAATTATCGAGAGGGATCCAATCTCTTTTCATTCTAAAAGTGGTTTGCATCTCACGATATTTGATCCCTCTTGGCTCTTGGTAGATTGAGAGTTAAGATGGATCTAGTATGTTTTATATATTTATTCATTTATTTAATATATATTTATTCATTAAATTTTCATTAGTTCCTTTTCTTCAATTATGATATTATTTCTAAGTAACAACAATATTTTTTTTCCAATCTTTTATATATTCCTTTCTTACACTCTTTTCAAATATTAAAATTTCATTTTATCATTTCAAAATTTGAATTCAATAAATTCAAACAACATTTTATTATAGTGGAGTCAAAATAGATTGATTTTCAATTAATTAGTTTAAATATAACAATTTTACTATGATTGTATAATAGTTTTGAAATATATAACGATTAAATTAATTTTTTATTTATAATTGATAATTTATTTTTTTCATTTTTAAAAAATTATATTTCTATTTCCTCATTGGATGAGGCATTGCAATGATTAATTTTATCTTGTTTAAAATGTATTTTTAAACTTGAAAAATTAATTAAAAAAATAAAATATAAAAATTATATTGTAACTCCAAGTGGCACTTACAAATGTACTATGTACTTTACTTCAAATAAATTAAACTATGTACTATGTACTTTACTTTGGTGCAAGGGCTTCCTCCAGTGGAGAATGAAGCTTGTGAATGAAATGAAATTTCTCTTACACGAGTGTGTACATGAACCTTCTAACAGATTAAATGCCCAAACGTTCTACACATGGCCTCTATCCTTAACAAGCTTCAATGCAACACAAAAATCGTAAATGAACCTCCAAAGAACTTCAAAGAAGGCATTCATTCAAATGAGACATGAGAATATACAATATTTGATAACACATAATTATGGAAAAACTCTTTTCTTTATTTATAGCATGAAGTGATTACATAACAAACATGGATGGACCAAATACTCTTGACTTCTAGGAAAATATGGCCACTTTAGGTTCACACCAGAATCAATGTTTTGATGCACAAGCTTCTCAGACTTTTGAATCCTAAGACTCCAAAAAATGATCAGAAAATCCTCCTTTCCCTCTTTTATAGTTGAGCTAGTCTCAATGTAGAAATCTAGTCACTATTTTTCTGCAGGATACGAAGTGGATATTTTTAATATCAATGCCCATGAGAAAAATTTTGGAGTACAAAATATCTTAACACTGTGGATGCTTTTCATAAATCCCACGAGAACAAAATCCTATAGATATTTTTATTCCTTACAAAATGGAGATGTTGGATCCGCAAAACCCAAGAAAAAGCAATATGGTTTGGCTTTATTAGTCATCAAACATGGTCAACCCTAAGTAGCGGGGTCCAACTTCCCATGCTTTGGTATATATTATTCGTACAATCATTGGTTGAGAAAGGATGAATTTATACCTTACTTTCATTCTCGCAAGCCATTGGTCATGGCATGTAACATAGATGTCTAAGATATGTTCATCTAAGTAGATTTATGTGTCCATGTACTCTTAGAATCTTCCATTGACATAATTTCTTTTTAGGTTGTAGGGATCCAAGGAACTTCAGTTTACTCCAAAATGGCTCCATCATTGATTTAACTATTTTGTTTTGTGTCCCATCTGATTTGCACGTAAGGCTTCCAATTTTAACTTGATGTATTTTTATTTTTGTTCATCACTGTGGTAGAGAAAGTACCACCATAACTTGGTATATCCCTTGAAATCATAAACAGTTACAAGAAAAACAATTTGTGTATTTCTTTGAGGCTAGTATCTTGGCCACTTAGGGTCCCTTGGTTTGTTTAAAGTGAAGTATTTATGATAAATGTTTTCTCTGGAATTATATTGTCTCCATATTTCAGTAATATCTAAGAAACGATTTGTGAGAGAATCTTTTTCTAAATTATCACAGTGACATGCATTATGGTGCACCTTGAGGGGTATACATCTTCTTGGTTGTGGTAAGAACCTCCATTTAGGAAACAAATGTTGTGTATCATTATGATATCGTAAGTTTGAATCTAACACTTGGGTGTGGTGAAGTTTCCATGAAGGTTCCCATTCATTGCAATATTGGTTCGAAGACTTTGTTTCAGAAATTTTCCTACATACTTCATCATTATCTTTCCATTTTGTAACTATCACCATGTAATGAACTGGATCATATAAATTTTACTTTCTTAAGAAATCTGAAATACAATTTTCACTTCACGTTATCTGTTGGATATCAAAGTCAAAATTGGAAAACATGGTTTTCCATCTAGCAAACTTTTCTTCTCCTGAATTTTTTATTTCTTTGTTAAGGAATTTTTTCATAGCAGGTGCATTTGTCATTAACACAAATTTGTTAAATATCAAATGAATTTCAAACCTATTTACTACATTCCAAAAAAATTTGAACTCCTTTTCAATAGTAGAATATTTTTTGTCAAAATCAGGCCATGTCCCAGAAGAAAATTGGATGATTTTTTTTTTATTTCCTTTCTTTTGTTTACGTACTCCACCCCATCCGATCTCCCTAGCATCAGACTCTACAACTTTGGGAAAGGATTCATCTACAACATAAAGGATGGGTTAATGTGTGACATTTTCTTTAATTTTTATGACTGCTTGTGTGTGCTCACCTGTCTAAGGAAGAGGTTCCTTTTTTAGCCTGTCATTCAAAATCTTGTGGTCTTGAGCACAATGTTTGTATAAATTATGGATGTAATTTAGGAAGCTAAGAAATCATTGTAATCGAGTTTTGTTTGTGATTTTTTTTGGGAACTTATCTATGAAGGAAACAACATGTTGTTGTAGGGTAATTTTTCCATTGGAGATTATGTGTCCCAAAAATTTCATGTCTGTTTTGTTAGTGTCTAAATGTTTCAGTGATTGAATACTCTTTTTCAGTTTTATTTGGTAGTGGTCCTTGGGAAAATTTTTATGTTTTCAAATAAATTCTCAAATAAATTTTATTCATTGGATGTTGACTAGGTCTGATGCTGCTCCCCCCACCCACTCATGGTCATAATTAAATTCAAGGTGATGTCATTCATCATAAATCTAGTATCATAGATTTGTTAACATACCCTCATCTAGGTCATGGTATAGGGCTTCTTTGTTTTTTTCATCATAATGTCCAATCATGTCATTAAAGAAAGAAAAACGAAAGTCATTTTCATTAGTCAAGTCACCTTCATTGGGAGTTATCAAAGATAGGTAATAAAAGAAAGACAACTTGTTATTTTTCAAGTAGTATGTTACATGGTCAAAATTCTTCAAAAATAATTTTTTCTCAAAGTGCTTATGATTTCACTAAGGACCAAAGTAACATTTGTGAGCTATAAAAGGAAATGAAGCTTTTTGAGTTCATTTAATCCTGTGGTTTTCAAAATAACTCCTCTATCATTCTCACAACTCTCCACAACCATCCAAAGATCGAAGACAACCACCAAAATCTGATCCAAACTGCTCTTTGATACGTTTCTACTCCTCGTTATGCTTCGGGGGCAGCCACACTATGCTTCTGGAAGTTTGATGTTCTTTTTCCTTTCAAGCTCCAAAAAGAAATCAGAAGGGTCAATTCAGCATTTCTCAAGATTTAGAGGTTTCCAAGTCAGTAAGTGAACACTCCTCACCTCTTATTCAATTCAATTTCTTCAACAAAGGGTGGATTCCATCTTCTAGGGTTTTCAACTATGTTTTTGGATTGCTTTGATGTTTGGCTTGATTCAGCATCAACTGGTTTTGTTTTGAGGGTGTTTTTTCAATCCTTTTTTCAAGAAACAATTTTTTTTAGCATAATTTTATAAAATGTTGAAATTTGACCTTAAAAAAAAACCAAGTGCGTTCTGGAATACACTTTTTTTTGTTTTTGGGGTGTTTTTTCATGTTTTTTGAGTCTTTTTGGGCTAGAGTTCCCGTTTTGAGGTCAGGTTACCTATTTCATCGGTAACAGTGTTATCATAGAAAGTGAGAAGAGAAAGTACAATAAGGGAGGTCATAACTCTAGGTTTGAGCCATCTAATTTGTAGGAGATCAATTCTTATCCCTATGTCAAGAGATCCTTTGAATACATTGGTTGTTTAAGGTTTTGTGAAAGAGTTGAAGAGGTAGGTTGGCATGCTCAATTGACAAGCCTTTTTTCTACAAGCTTTAGGAGAGATAAGGTTAACATACCAGGGATTGAATTCAATTTATCAGTAGATGTCATAGCCTCAGTAACATGAATCCTGAACCATGGAGAAATATGGTTCAAAAGGATCAATTTGGACATCGAGAACTATAAAATTTTCTTAAAACCACATTACAAAGATGCTCCTGAACACATTTTCCCTTCAGGAATTTAATTGATAGATATGCTCCTCTAATGAAGCTGATAATGAATTATTTGACATGTGAAGGAAGGTTCTCAAGATCATAATGGTAGAACATAAGGCTATTGATGCATTTCACTGCTACCAAGCCACTCAATTTTCATCATTATCTATTCAGAAGTTTGATCAAAATGACTGAAAAAGTACAGATTAAAGGCAAGGATTATCAAGATATTTTTTTCCACCATTTTTTGGTCAAGGTTATAGTCTTACATCATCTCTCAGAAATAAATATGTCTTGGTAAACATTCATGAAGTAATTTGCCTCTATGACCACTACTATTCCACCCATCATTCAAAGCATACCATCAGCATAATCAAAGCCACAAGAGGTTGGCACTTCAAGTATACCAACAGATATTCCGAAGACACCAAAGGATGAAGTCACTCAAACTTATGAGAAGGGTAAAAGGATGATGTTTTATCCTATGATCACCAAAGGTTTACTTTCACCTAAACCTACAACTGAGAAAAAAGAAACCATGGAGCAACCACCTATGCATGAGAGTGGGTCACCCTTGCAACAACATGAAGAGAAAGCACCTTTGGAGGTTGAAATGGAAAAGTAGGTGGAAAAAAGTTATCTGAGGAGATAATTAGAGAAAAATAAGTAGATATAGCAGATTTCAAGTACAACCTCTCAAGGGAAAATTTCATGATAACATTCCTACAATAAGAAAACATGCAATTGAAGGTGAAACAACTGCTCCTAAGCAAACCAAAGGCAGAACTTGAGGCAGAGAAAGGTAAGGGTAAAGCAGAGATAGATTTTTATCAGCTTGAAGTCAAAGAGGCTCATATAAAGCCAAGGAGGCCAAGAACAAAAGGATTAACCAAGAAAAAATAACAAGAAACAAACCTATTTCCTCCCTTAGGTCAGTAAAGTTTTGATGAATTGATTGCTGCTGATATTGAGCAAGACAAAGATTTTTGGCTTGAAATGGTGAATGAGAATCTAGATAAGCTTTTTAATAATATAGAAAGAAAAAATAACCTCCATAGGCACATGGCAAGACACTACTTCACCAGGAACCAAATTGCCAAAATCAGGGTTAAGAATTTGAAGAAAATTCTTAGAGAAACCCTAATTAAGCTAAAGAAGAATGAAAAATTAGATTTGCTAGTTGAGGAATCCATATATATCTAGATAATAATTCAAGGATGATATGAACCAAAATTCAACAAGTTTTGAGCATTTTTGGTATTTTTTGTGATTTTTAGAAAATTCTGGAAATTTCACTCTTGCAGAAGCGTAGCATGGCCACGCTACTCTTTTCCTTAGAGGGTACAATGGAAGTCTTATTTACATGGTTGGATTCCTTTGGAAGTGTAAATTCAAAATATGGTTTTATTTTTTCATGACACATCCTAATTTTGAAGAAAAACTCAAAAACACCCAAATTTTCATGCTTCTCCCATTGTTTTTCACTGCACGCTACGTTTTTGGAGTAAGCTTGGAAAAATGAAGTTTTGAAGGCCTTGTGGGTTGTATTTTGTCAGTTTCAAGGTTGGGTTGGATATAGGAGATCTAGAGCTACCTTTTCCAATATTCATATCAGCAAGAATATGCTTAAAAGTCACCTCAAAATTCCCTCCAAGTGC
Organism: Pinus albicaulis; assembly: GCA_034641835.2. Classification (NCBI taxonomy): domain Eukaryota; kingdom Viridiplantae; phylum Streptophyta; class Pinopsida; order Pinales; family Pinaceae; genus Pinus; species Pinus albicaulis. The sequence continues at coordinate 894,118,367 of CM076580.1, forward strand.
ACACTATGCTTCTGCAAAAACAGGCAACGCTTCTGCCAAGCACGCGACGCTTCTATGTTGGATGGTTTCTAGACATGTGTTAGTCACAAATGGTCAAATATTCAAGGTTAAAATTGTCTCGTGATATTTTTTATGGATAAGGAAGTTTATTTATTCTTCTCATTGTTGAGGAATCTTGTAATTACTCAAGGAGACAAAGAATCCTAGTTAATAGCTAAATTTGGGGGCACTGTTTATAACTTCCCTACAAACTAGGAAATGACTCATACGGTGCATTTATGAAGTGTTTTGGATAAGTTTTCAACCCATTGAGGTGGAATATTCTCTTTTTTCTATATATACTCCAAATCAAGTCTTTTTAGAGGTTGGATAGTTGATATTGTGGTGTGGAGCTTATGTACATATTTTTACAGTGAAATCAAAGACATGTTGTAGCTATAATTTTGGGACTCCAGGGGCATGCTTATCAGCATTTTTTTTCTCATTAACACCATAAAATTAAATGTTTATGTTTCCATTAAATCACATGTATGCTTCTATATGATAATATTATGAGTCTATAAACATAATTCTTATTTTTTGTGCTCGGTTTTATAAGATTTTCATAAAATTGTTCTACTTCCTCTGATGAATGAACTCATGTAATATGCTCATTCTGACTCTTTCTTTCCAAACCATATACGAAGATCACAATTTAAGTGTGTTTCTAAGTATACCTACCCGGCTTCATCTTCATCTCTGCAACTATTAATTTGAAATATGACCTTGAAAACCTAGACCTACTTCCTCGAATGACACTTCCTATCCAACAAATTCAAAACAAAACCCTAATTAACTAGGCTTATTCTATCCTAAGATCATTTCCTTTCCAGACACCTCATTTACTGTGAAATTGACATTGAGAGATCCCTCTATGGTTTGGTAGGGTTGGCTATCAAATATAAATATTGGTATGAGGTTACCTCCTTCAGTCTCCTTTCTTAGCCTTGGGAAACATAGGGAGTGATAACATGTTCCAAACAATTCAATCTTTTTTTTAGTGAGGACCAATCTTGTTTCTTTGAAAAGTTGGAATAATTTTTGAACATGCTTGAAATGGTCTTCTACATACTTGGATAAAATTAATGCATCATCAATATAAACTAACTAACACTCAAAATAGGGATTAAATACTTGTTCCATTATTCTTTGGAATTAGAGAGAGAATTTTTAAGACCATAAAACATGAAATTCCATTAATAATGTCCTGTAGGAACACTAAAGGAAGTTTTAAATTTTTCTTTTTCTTTAATTGAAACTTGCCAAAATATTGATTTCATATCAAATTTAGAGAAAATTCTAGCACCTTCTATTTTGGATATCAAACATGCCTTGTGTGGAAGTGGGTATGTATCATAAGCTAAAAAAACATTGAGGAGTTTATAGTTTATGACTAGGTGAGGTACCCCTTGAATTAGTTCTGAATTATTATTGACATAAAAACACATAAAAGTTCTAAGGAATTTCAAACTCTCGAATGATTTTCTTACTCAAAAGATTCTGGATCTCTTTTTGGCATAGCTTTCTGTATTCTTCATATAGTAATTGCACGACTTTTGCAAGGTTTCCTGATATACTCAGTTTTGTAGAGAAATTTAACATAATATTGCTTTTGATGCCACAAAAATTTTGGTTCTTCAACACATACTTCTGCTTAAAATTATTGTTGGAGAACTTAGATATGTGCTTTTATAGCCTATTGCGCTAATATTTCTTCAACTCATAGGTTAGCCCTCTCATTTTTTACATCTTGTAGCATGTTTTCTGCTTTAGTCCGATCTTCCATAACCTGAACCATTATAGATACTCGTGGGGATGATACCAATGGAATATTGAATTTGAGGGGTTGGTTCTCCCTTGCAGGTTCTGTTATAAAATATATTTCTTTTCCATTCTTTAACCTAGTGGATCCATGTGGTTCTACTGCTACTAGGAATAATGTTCCTAGTATAAAATCAATAGGGATGTTGGAGATTCCAAACTTCATATTTATGCAGTAATATTTGAAACATAATGTTTCCTTGGAAACCTCATACTATAGATTTGGGTGGTGTTCTCCAATCCCTATAATTTCCATCTTTGATTTTTTCCAATATCTAGCAGGTATTTCCTTTTTATTCAAAACATTGATGTCAAATCCATCATCAATCAATGTCTTAAGCAAAACAAATTGTCCTTTTATGACATAGTTTATTAACATGAAATTGTTGGTCATGAGGCAAAATTTGAGGTCTAAAATGGGCCTCCTAAGAAAATTATAAAATAATAGAGGAAATAATAAAATAAGATTTGATCACATCATCAAATTTTAGAGGGGAAAAAGAAAAACCATTTTTTCAACTCGTATTTTCAACTTATCTCCCTATGGGTTTACTCAAATTTCGAGAGGAAACACCTGTTGGATGTAGAATTTGATTTCTCATCCATGGAGTACCCATGTTGCATACTTTTGATGGACCCTACTACATAAAAAATTGAGAAATACATGAAAATATGTGATTGCAAACACATTTTTTCATGTATTTCTCATTTTTCGTGTAGTGGGGTCCAAAAAAAGTATGCAACATGGTTACTCATTTGATGAGGAAATAAATTTTTCATCCCAAAAATACTCCAGCACAAAATTTGAGTAAAATTTTATGAGATAAGTTGAAAATACGAGTTGAAAAAATAGTTTTATTTTTTTATTATTTTTTAATATTTTTACTTTTTTTTACTCCAAAAATGGTGAATCATCTCCCATAGTTGACATCATCATCTTGAATCTTATTGGTTCTTATAAAGTTTTTTTCTGTTATACATTTTTCTTAGGAGGACCATTTTAGACCTAAAAATTCCCCTAATGGTTGGATAACAAAAATACTCATAGAGTTTAATCTTGATAAATCATTAGCTTCATAAATCTCAACATTTGGATTTTTGGTTGAGCAAAGAGATTATATCTCAAAATCATCAACAGTTAAAACCTAACCACTTTTCCTTCCCTTTTCAATCATTCTAACCTTCTTCTTTAGCTATACATTTTCTCTCTTTAACAAATTGATTTCATTTCCTAGGTCACTTAGAGTAAGTGTTCTAGGATTTTCTTCCCTATTTCGTCTTATGAAATATTTGGTGTTTAGCTCAAAAGAAGCATATACAAACAAATGTTTCTTGTTATCTAACTTACCAAGACTAGAATAAGATGCTCGCTAATTTTTCCCATGCCTTCTTGCTTCGACTTGAAGTTGTTTTGGGTTTAATACAGGTATAGTATGAACTATATCACAGTTTTTGTTCGACTTAAGTAACACATTATTTGATGGAAACTCTAGTTATTTATTTTATATGAAACAAAGACAAGTCACTATGTAATTCACTTGGGGATATGGATGGGAGTTTCCATGCTACAAATGGTTGGATCTGAGGAATCTCTATGTCAGAATGATTTAATGTTTTTTAGATAAAAACATTGAAAAGGATATGTAAACCATTATGCTCTTCATTTTATATTTCATGAACTTCTCTAAGAGATATTAAAATTTCTAGGTGAATCCATTATAATAAAGAGAGGCATATTTGTGTTACCCGAGAAATAGGCATTACTGGAATTGATACCAATTTGGTGCAGGGGCTTCCTCTGGTGGTGAATGAAGCTTGTGAACGAAATGAACTTTTTATTACATGGAATTATACACAAACCTTTTAATAGATTCAATTCCCAAACACTCTACACATGAACTCTTACATTAATGAGCTTCAACGAAACTATAGAGTCCTAAGTAAACCTCCAATGAACTTTAGAGAAAGCACTCATTAAAAGGAGACACAATAATATGCAATGTTTGATAACAAATAATTTTTGAAACACTCTTTTCTTTATTTACATCATGAAGTGATTACATAGCAGATATGGATGAACCAAATACTCTTGACTTCTAAAAAAATATGGCCACTTTAGGTTCACACCAGACTCTAGGTTCTGATCTGTAGGCTTATTAGACTTTCGACTCCTAAGACTCCAAAAGATGATCAAAAACTCCTTTCCCTCATTTATAGTTAAGCTAATCCCACTTTGGAAATCTTGTCACTATTTTTTCTACAATGTACAAAGTGGAAAATTTTCATATCAAAGCCCATGAGAAAGATTTTGGAGGAAAAAATATCTTAACACTACTGATGCTTTTCGTAAAACCTTTGAGAATGAAATCCTATAGAGATTTTATTCCTTACAAAGTGGATATTTTGGGTCTGCAAAATGCACGAAAAAGTGGGAAGATTTGGCCTTATTAGTCATCAAACATTGTCAACCCTAAGTAGAGGGTATAGCATCCCATGATTTAGTATACATTCTTCATACAATCATTGGCTAACAAAGGCTGCCTTGATACCTTAATTTCATTGTGACAAGCCATTGGTCATGGAATGCAACATAGATGTCCAATATATGTTAATATTAATAGATTTTTTTGTCCCTATATTCTCGAAATCTTCCATTGACATAATTTCTCTATAGGTTGTATGGATCCAAGGAACTTTGGTTTACTCCAAAATGGCTCCATCATTGCTTTAACCATTCTATTTTGTGTCCCATGTTATTTTCATGCAAGGCTACAAACTTGATGATGTAGTATTCTTTGTTTTCATCAATGTGACAGAGAAAGTCCCACCATGACTTGGTATATCCCTTGAAATCATATACAGTATTAGGAAAAAAGAGGGATTTATTTTAGGCCAATGTCTTCGCCACTTAGGTTCCCTTAGTCTATTTAAAGTGAAGTATTTAAGATAAATATTTTTCCTGGCATTTCATGTCTCCATATTTCAGTAATACCTAAGAAATGATTTGTGAGAGTGTCTTATGATAAATTAGCACAATGAAATGCAATTTGGTACACCATAAGGGGTATCCATCTTCCTAGTTGTGATCAAAACCTCCATTATGGAGCCAAATGTTGTATATAATTATGATATTTTAAGTTTGAATCTAACACTTGGGTGTGGTGAAGTTTCCATGAATGTTCCCATTCATTGCAATATTGGTCCCAAGACTTTGTTTCAAGAATTTCCCTACGTACTTCATCATTATCTTTCCATTCTTTAACTATCACCATGCAATGAACGATATCATGTAGATGATCTCTTCTCAAGAAATATGGAATAAAATTTTTACTGCCGTTTATATGGTGGACATCAAAGTCAAAATTGGAAAATAGGGCTTGTCATTGGGCAAGCTTTTCTTTTCATGACTTTTTTATTTCTTTGTAAAGGAATTTTTTCATAGTAGTGACATATTTCCTTAATACAAACCGTTTGTTTATCAAATGAGTTTCAAACGTATCTAGTGCATTATAGGAAACTTTGAATTCCTTTTCAATAGTAGAATAAATTTTCGCAGTATCAAACCATGTCCTAGAAGAAAAATGGGTGATTTGTTCTTTATTTCCTTTCTTTTTTTTAAGTACTCCACCCCATCTAAGCTCACTAGCATCACACTCTACAAATTTGTGAAAAGATTCACCTAAAAAAAAAAAGTATGGGTAAATGCTTGACCTTTTATTTAAATTTTTTGACTAATTTTGTGTGTTAATATATCCAAGGAAGAGATTCCTTTTTTAACTTGTCATTCAAAATCCCACAGTCTTAAGCACAATGTTTGTAGAAATTACAGATGTAATTTAGGCAACCAATAAATATTTGTAATTGTGTTTTATTTGTGATTTTTTTGGGAACTTATCTGCGAAGGAAACAACATTTTTTTGTGGGGTACTTTATCCATTGGAGATGGTGTGTCCCAAAAATTTGATGTCTATTCTGAACAATTCAATATTCTTTTTTTTGAGGACCAATCCTATTTCTTTGACAAATTGGAAGAATTTCCGAACATGCTTGAAATGGTCTTCTATAGACTTGGAGAAAATTAATACATCATCAATATAAACTAACAACCACTCTAAATAGGGCTTAAATACCTAGTCCATTATTCTATCGAATTTATAGGGAACATTTTAAATACCAAATGACCTATAATTCCATTCATAATGTCTTGCAGGCACACTAAAGGAAGTTTTAAACACGTCTTCTTCTTTATTTGAAACCTGCCAAAATCTTGATTTCATATCAAATTTAGAGAAACTTATAGCACCCTCTATTATGGATATCAAACATGCCTTGTGTGGATTTGGTTATGTATCATCAACTAAAAAAACATTGCGGTGTTTATAGTTTATGACCAGTAAAGGTACACCTCAAATATATTCTAAATGTTTATTGACATAAAAGACATAATGGTTCCAAGTATTGCCATACTATCAGATGAGTTTCTTGCCTAGAATATTCTGGATCTCTTTCTGTCATAGATTTCTATATTCTTCATTCATGGGAATTGCGCGAATTTTGCAGGGTTTCCCAATATACTTAGTTTTGTAGGGAAATTCAACATAATATTGCTTCTGATGCTAGAAATAATTTGGTTCTTCTGCGCATACTTCTTCTTCATATTATTATTGGAGCACTTGGATAGGTGCTTTAATAGCCTGTTGTGATAATATTTCTTCAAAGCGTAGGTTAGCCCTCTCATTTTTGACATCTTGTAGCATGTTTTATCCTTTAGTCAAGTCTTCCATGACCTGAACCATTGTAGATACGCTTGGGGATGATAGAAATGGAGACTGAATTTGAGGGTCCGGTTCTCCCTTGCAGGAACTGCTATAAAATATCCTAATTTTTGGTTCTTTAACCTGGTGGATCCATGTGGTTATACAACTGCTAGGAATGGCATTCGTAGTATACAATCAATGGTTATGTTGGAGATTGAAAACTTAATAATTATGCAGTAATATTTGAAATGTAATATTTCTTTCTAAACCTCATACTAGAGATTTAGCTGGTGGTATCGAATCCCTATAATATCCATCTTTGACTTCTACAAATCTCTAGCAAGTATTTCATTTTTATTCAAAACATAGATGTAAGATTCACTGTCAATCAATGTCTTAATCAAAAAAACATTTCCCTGTATGAAATGGTTTATCATAACATGAAATTGTTGGTGTTGGATATCAAAAATCCTCATAGAGTTTAATCTGCATAAATAGTTAACTTCATAAATATCAACATTTGGATTTTTGGATGAGAAAAGAGATTCTATCTCAAAATATTCAATAGTTAAAACCTCTGCAATTTTATTTCCCTTTTCAATCATTCTAACCTTCTTCTTAGCTAAAGAATTTCTCTCTTTAACAGACGAATTTCACTTCCTAGGTCACTCAGAGTAAGTGTTCTAGGCTTTTCTGCCATATTTGGTCTTATGAAAGATTTGGTGTTTCGCTCAAAAGAAGCATATACAAACAAAGGTTTCTTGTTATTTGACTTACCGAGACCGAAAGAAGTGCCTTGCGAATTTGTCCCATTCCTTCTGGCTTCAACTTCAAGTTGTTTTGGGTTTAATAGATGTCTAGTATGAACTATATCACAACTTTTTTGGACTTAAGGAACAAATTATCTGATGGAAAATATAGTTATTTCTTTTAGATGAAATGAAGACAGATCACTATATACTTCACTTGGGGATGTGGATGGGAGTTTACATGTTGCAGACGGTTGGATCTCACGAATATCTATTTGATAATGATTTAATGTTTTTGAGCTAAAAAAAATTGAAAATTCTCTATAAACCATTATGATCCTCATTTTCTATTTCACGATCTTCTCTGAAAAGATAAAAAACTTTCTAGGTGCATCCATTATAATAAAGAGAGGCATATTTGTGTTACCCGGGAACTAGGCATTACTAGAGCTTATATCAATTTGGTGCAGGGGCTTCCTTTGGTGGAGAATGATGCTTGTGAATGAAATGAAATTTCTCTTACAAAATTGTACAAAAACCTTCTAACAGATTCAATGCCCAAACACTCTACACACGACCTCTTTCCTTAATGAGCTCCAACAACACTCTGAAATTCTAAATGAACCTCCAATGAACTTCAGAGAAAGTATTCATTAAAAGGTGACACAAGAATATGCAATATTTTATAACAAATAATTTTTGCAACACTATTTTCTTTATTTACATCATGAAGTGATTACATAACAGAAATGGACGAACCAAATAATCTTGACTTATAGGAAAATATGGCCACTTTCAGTTCACACCAAACTCTATGTTATGACGCATAGGCTTCTCAGATTTTGGACTCATAAGACTCCAAAAAATGATCAAAAACTCCTTTCCCTCATTTATAGTTAAGCTAATCCCACAATAGGAATCTAGTCATTATTTGTCTACAATATACAAAGTGGATACTTTTCATATCAAATCCCACGAGAAATATTTTGGAGTAAAAAATGTCTTAACACTATGGATGTTTTTTGTAAATCCCATGAGAATGAAATCATATAGATATTTTAATTCCTTACAATTTTAATTCCTTATAAAGTGGATATTTTGGATCTGCAAAACCCATGAAAAAGTGGTATGGTTTGTCTTTATTAGTCATCAAACATGGTCAACCCTAAGTAGAGGGGTCTAGTGTCCCATGATTTAGTATATATTCTTTATAAAATAATTAGCCAACCAAGGAGGACTTGATACCTTAATTTTAGTGTGACAAGCCATTTGTCATGGCATGCAACATAGATGTCCAAGATATGTTCATTTGGGTATATTTTTTTGTCCTTGTATTCTCGAAATCTTCCATTGACATGATTTCTTTGTAGGTTATTTGCATGTAAGGATCCAAAATTTAACATGATTTAGTAATATTTTTGTTCATCACTACAGCAGAGAAAGTCCCAACATAACTTGGTATATCCCTTGAAATCATAAACAATTCTAGGAAAAACAAATTTTGGATTTATTTTAGGACATTGTCTTGGCCACTCAGGGTCCCTTAGTCTATTTAAAGTGAATTATTTAAGATAAATATTTTCCTTGGAATTTTATTGTATCCATATTTCATTAATATCTAAGAAATTATTTGTGGGAGCATCTTCTGATAAATTAGCACAGTGACATGCATTTTGGTGCACCATGAGGGGTATCCATCTTACTGGTTTTGGCTGGAACCTCCATTATGGAACCAAATGTTGTATATCATTATTAGAATGTAAGTTTGAATATAACACTTGGGTGTGGCGAAGTTTCCATGAAGGTTCCCATTCAATGAAGTATTTTTCTGAAGATTTTGTTTCAAGAATTTCCCTACATGAGTCATCATTATCTTCCATTCTTTAACTATCACCATGCAATGAACTATATCACGTAGAATTTCTATTCTCAAGAATTCTGGAATACAATATTCACTGCCCTTTATATGGTGGATATCAAAGTTAAAATTCACAAATAGGGATTTCCATCGAACAAACTTTTCTTCTCCTTAACTTTTGATTTCTTTGTTAAGGTTTTTTCATAACAGTAACATATTTACTTAACACAAATTGTTTGGTTATCAAACGAATTTCAAACATATCTATTGAATTACATGCATATTTTATTTCCTTTTCAATAGTAGAATAATGTTTTGTAGTATTAGACCATGTCTGAGAAGAAAATTGTATGATTTGTTCTTTATTTCCTTTCTTCTATTTAAGTACTCCACCCCTTCCAAGCTCACTAGCATCAGGCTCTACAAATTTGGGAAAACATTCATCTACAAAAAAAGCATGGTTAAATGCCTTACCTCTTATTTAAATTTATTCACTACTTGTGTATGTTAATCTATCCAAGAAATATGTTCCTATTTTAACTTATCATTCAAAATCCTATGGTATTAAGCACAATTTTAGTAGGAATTACAAAAGTAATTTAGGCAGCCAATAAATATTTGTAATTTTTTATTATCTGTGATTTGGTTTGGGAACTTCTAAGAAGGAAACAACATGTTGTTGTAGGGTAATTTTTCCATTGGAGATGATGTGTCGAAATTTTTTTATGTCTATTCTGAACAATTAAATATTCTTTTTGTTGAGGACCAATCCTGTTTCTTTGACCAGTTGGAAGAATTTTTGAACATGCTTGAAATGGTCTTCTATACACTATGAGAAAATTAATACATCATCAATATAAACTAACAACCACTCAAAATACGACTTTAATACTTGGTTCATTATTCTATAGAATTTATAAGAATCATTTTTAATACCAAACGACATGGCATTCCATTCATAATGTTTCACAGACACACTAAAGGAAGTTTTAAACCTATATTCTTATTTATTTGAAACCCACCAAAATTCTGATTTCATATCGAATTTAGAGAAAATTATAGCACCTGGTATCCCGAATATCAAACATGGCTTGTGTGGATTTAGGTATGTATCATTAGTTAAAACAAAATTGAGGGGTTTATATTTTATGACCAGGGAAGGTACTCCTTGAATATATTCTACATGTTCATTGACATAAAATCCATAAAAATTATAAGGACTATCAGACTCTCGGATGAGTTTCCTGCTCAATGTGGGCAATATGATGCAATATGTTGTCCTTGATGGAAACCCACTTGATGAATTTGTCCTTGATAGAAACCTGATTGTTGAGTTTCCTTGTGATAAGCAATCTATGTGTTAAATATGTACAAATGATGTATCTACAGGTCAGCAGAAGTGACAGAGAAATGATAAATGTAATATATCACAATGTATACATAGGTTTGATGAAGAGAATCATGTATACATGTAGATACGAAGAAGAAAAGTCCATAATTAGGGGCGGGTGGTTCGGAGATAGGATGCGTAGGCAGTAGTAACATAAAGGAAACCATTGATAGATAGAATGCACATGGATGGATGATAGATAATAGAAGTAGCTAGTGCTCTAAAATTATGATACCAGGGGGCATTACCATGGTATTAGCCCACAGAATTGAGCATTATGTCATCTATTTGATTCCGTTCAAGAATACCATCGGAAGTTTTGTGGTTTTGGCTCACAGTATTGGTAAAGGAAAATCCTATATAAGGAGAGGAAGATCATAGTGAAAATGTGTGCATGTGTAAGGGCTATTATTGAATACTTCTCTCTAAAGTATATCTGCATGGGATGAACTCTGTTTTTATTGGTAGATATGAATCTTTGATGCACCCTTGAATACAATGAGGGATCAGGATCTCTAGACCTGCAATGAATATATACTTTCATGATATAATTATTAGGTGTTTGGATCGGTGACCTGGCACATGTTTGCTGAAATGAAGTGAAGAAATTTGGGTAAGTCTATAGATCTGAAACATTCTGCAAAATTAATATTTACAGATCTATACGCTAGTTCATCTTAGTGAAAGCACGTATATAAGCGGCTTTGTCTCAGAAAAGGTGCGTATGGAAGTCAGGGTTTTCTGAAGCTTACTGCAGAGGTTATATATTTATTACTTCTGTATTTCTGCTATCTATCAATGAAGTCTTCATGTAGATCTGGGTTGCTTCAATACTGTATATGCTGCTCAGTTGAATATATACAAATCTGATCAATGAGTGAGCAAATATGCTTAATGATGATTGACTGAATAATGGTTTTTCATATTGAAAAGATATCTGACTAAAAGCCTCAGATATGAATCTGATACTGATCAAATTATGTAAAAATAGTATTCTTAGATATATACGTAGGTTGGTGTGAAGGAAAGTGTGTATACACGCAGGATCAATGAATTGAAGTAGTGTATGTAGTTTAAGATAATGAATTATTAGGGTTGAGATTGTTTCTGCATACTAATTCTGAAATCTATGTTATTATTATGTTTTGGTTACAATGATCTCACTGTTGTGATTGAATTTTGGGTTAAGTTTATTGGTATTGATATTTATGAAGTCTTGTGTTGAAGCTATGGGATCCAGTGTGAAAATTGATGAAACATGGCCTGCAGTGGTTCTGAGGGTTGAAGCCTTCAGTCTCAAAGTAGAAGCTTCTTGATAGAAGAAGCTGGTGCTCTGATCAGGGGGTTGGAGCTCCTTTCCAATAGTGGCTGGTAAACGAGATTAGGGGGTTGTAGCTCCCTTACAGTAGCAACTGGAGAATGAGAGAAGGTTACAACCTTCTGCAGGTAGATGCCTGCGTACTGATATGAGTCTTCATTAGTACAATATTGTAAGCAATTTTTCATATAATAAATATTGAAGACAGAGATGAAAGCAGTGGAGGTTTTCTCTCAAATTGGGTTTCCACCTTAAATATTGGTGTTCATGTGTGATTCTCTAGTGTGATCATTTATTCTTCTATTAGTGCACATATTTATTACTTAACTATCTGATGCATAACTGATAAGCTAAGTTAAGTATTTTTCTGAAAGTTTATCTAACAATTAAGCTATCTCAGTATACACAAGTTTCTGTTGGTATATCCACGTGTATACGCTAGTTGGGTTCATTAAAATCGTGTATAGAATTTAGTAAGTAAAAATTAAAAGTGTTCAGTGAGCTATAAATACTGAATCACCCCCCCCCCCTTCTCAATATTTTTCCCAAAAATTGGTATCAGAGCAAGTCCTTTTGAAGAAGCTTAATTGCTAGAAGGAAGATCAGCTAAGATGAGCAATCAATATGGGACAACATCTATCAGGCCTCCTCTCTTCAATGGAAACAATTTAATCTTCTGGAAACAAGGAAAATATCCTATCTTCAATCTCTTGGAGTAGTTGTATGGGCTATAGTTGAAGGAGGTTATCAATATCCAACTTCAGTTCCAATAGATCCAGCAACAAGAAAGAACTATAAAACCAATGCAAAGGTGGTCAATGCATTATTGGGAAGTTTGACTAAATCTGAATTTGTCAAAGTCATGCAGTTAAATACAACAAAGGAGATATGGGAAAAAATCATTCTGAGCTATGAAGGTGATGCCAAGGTAAAAAGTGCTAAACTCCAAACTCTCAGAATTCAATATGAAAAACTCAGAATTCATAATGAGGAAAGCATTGCTAGTTTCTTTTTACGTCTAGATGATATTATAAATCGTATGAGAAATCTGGGTGAAACCATAATTGACACTACTCTAGTAGAAATTTTTTTGAGATCTCTAACTCCCAAATTCGAGTCAAAAGTGTCTGCTATTGAAGAGAAGCAGGGTCTACAAACTCTTACTATTTTTCAATTTCATGGGATTCTGACTGCATGTGAAATGAGGAAAGGAGGTCCATCTGAAGTCAAAGAATCTGTCTTTAGAGTTGCTACACAAGGAAAGGAAGTAGAAGAACAAGAAGGATCAGGGTATGTTTCAGAAGAAGATGAGATAAATTTTGTAAAGAAGATACAACTTGGCACTGGAAGGTTCAGAGGTAAGCTTCCTTTTAAATGTTTTTCTTGTGGAAGAGTTGGCCATTATGTTGGTAAATGTCCCCATAAAGACAATCGTGAAAATGGAAAGGAAGTGGGAAAAGGAAATAAGAAACGGTTTATCAATAGAAAATGCTATTACACTCATGAATATAGTGATGGTCTATAAAATAGCAAAGAAGGAGAATCTGATCAAGATATTAGACTTCTCGTGGGTTTTTAAAAAGACTCTAGTGAGGCTAAAGATAATTTTATGGATGCATTACAAGAAAATGATTTTATTGAAGAAATAAATCATCTCAAAATATGTTTGGAAGAAAACAAAATTGCCATACATACTCTAAAGAATTAGCTTATAGAAAAGGAGAAGCACAATGAGAAATTAGAATGTGAAATAGTAAGTCTAAGAAAGGAAATTGAGAAATTGAAAACTCTAAATCTTAGATTTTCTAAAGGATATGAAACCTTAGATGAAATTATCAAGGTAAAATGCTCTCCTCTTGTAAAGACAGGTCTTGGACATATCGGAGAATCCTCTCAGTCTTCAGCACCAAGCTATCTAAATGCAGCTAAAGCTAGCCAACAACATTTTTTCGCTCAGCAAAAGAACAAAGAGACCACCCAAGTAAAGCATGAACACTTCAATTCAAGGAAGAACAATAGCAGAAATATCAATCAGCAGGTAAACATAAATAGAAGGTTTCATGATCGCAGAAATTTCTTCTTTAATGGACAATGCTTTTCATGTCATAATTTTGGTCATAAAGCTACTCAATGTATTGCATACAAAACCATCATGACCAGAGAGAAAGAAAGCAAAGAAATGGGACTCGAATAAAGAAGAATACTTATAACAACTTTTCTTCTCTTCAAAATGAAATTGAATGTTATTATTGCAATAACTTTGGACATGAAGAATTTGAATGCAGGACAAAACATCAACCAAAAGAGCATATACCTTCAAATTCCAAGGTATGGAGAAAGAATGACTTACAGGTTGAAAGTTGTGGCATAGATTTATTTTCATAAAGGGAAGAAAATCAATAGTACATTGATATTGGTTGCTCAAAACACATGACAGGTGATCAAAATAAACTCCTTTCATACAATTCTCTAGAGAAGGAAAAGAATGTTACCTTTGGAAATGAATCCACTGCTGTCATTAAAGGAAAAGGTTCTATTTTTCTAAAAGAAAAGGTGAAAGCTAAAAATGCTATGTATGTGGATGGATTAAATCATAACCTGTTAAGTGTGATTCAAATCTGTGATCAAGGAAATGAAGTTGTCTTTAGTTCAAAAGAATGTGTAGTACATGAACTTGACACAGGAAAAACGGTAATAAAAGGAACTAGAACACCAAGAAATATGTATGTATTGAAAGGTGGCCAATAGCAATGCTACTTAGGTAAATATTCAAAAAATTGGTTATGGCACTGAAGGTTGGGACATTTGAGCTTCTCTCAAATAAGAAAATCTAGTAGGCTCAAAGTTGTTCGTGATATTCTCAGCATCACTTTGCCTGAAAGTACCATATGCAAATCATGCCAATTCGGTAAGCAAACCAAGGTGAAATTAAATTCCAAATAAGGATCATCAAGTAAGCCTCTTGAACTTATACATACTGATTTATGTGGACTTGTAAGGAAAAAGTCACCTTGTGGAGAACAATACTATATTCTATTTATTGATGAATTCTCTATAATTTGTTGGATCGGTTTACTAAAACATCAATATGAAGCATTTGAAAAATTTAAGATCTTCAAAGCTCTGGTTGAAAATGAATTAGATCTAGAACTAAAATGTCTTAGATCTGACTGAGGAGGAGAATATATATCAGATGAATTTTTTTATTTCTGTGAACATCATGGCATAAAAAGACATTTTCCTTTAGCTAGAACCCCACAATAAAATGGAGAGGTAGAAAAATGAATAGAACAGTTCAACAGATGGCTCGTGATATGCTTGATGAATCTAGAACTCCCAATACCTTTTTGGGAGAAGCAGCACATACTGTTGTAAATATTATTAACAAGGCTCATGTTCGTCTAAATAGTGATAAAACTCCTTATGAGCTTTGGTATGGTAATATTCCCACTGTAAAGAATTTTAGAGATTTTGGAAGCAAATGTTTTATCAAGAACAATGATGAAAAACTTGGTAAGTTTGAGCCTAGAGCAGATGAAGGAATATTTATTGGTTACTCTTCTAGAAGTAAAGCATATAAATGCTACAATAAAAGACTTCGGAAGATTGTTGAATGTATTTATGTTGTAATTGATGAGTCTCTCACAACTCCTAAAATGGAAATAACAACAACAAATGAAGATGATTATGATGTATATTTTCCCTCATAAAATAGCAACCATATAGAAGGAGAACCCAATGAAGCACTAGAAAAAGATATATCTGAAAAATCTCCATCCAGGTATGTTCAAAAGAATCATCCAGAATCTCAAATTCTGGGAGAAAAGGGATCAGGTGTCCAAACAAGAAGAACTCTTGTAGGATCTCCTAGCTATCTGGAATTTTTATCCACTATTGAACCATAGAATGTAAATCAAGCTAGTAAAGATGAATGTTGGATTCAAGCCATGAATGAAGAACTTGATCAAATTGAAAAGAATCATACTTGGGAATTGGTTCCGAGACCTCATGATAAAAATGTTATTGGAACAAAATGGATATTAAAAAAAAAGTTAAATGAAAATGGAGATGTTATTAGAAACAAATCTAGAATTTTTTGTAAATGGTATGCTCAACAAGAAGGTATAGACTTTGAAGAAACATTTTCTCCTGTAGCCAGACTTGAGGCCATAAGAATGTTTCTTGCTTTTTCAAGTTTTGAAAAATTCAAAGTTTATCAAATGGATGTAAAATATACTTTCCTCAATGGTGATCTAGAAGAGGAAGTTTATATATAACAACCAGAAGGATTCATTCTTGGAAATGATGAAAAAATTGTTTGCAAAATTAAAAAGACTTTATATGGTCTCAAACAGGCTCCTCAGGCATGGTACTATCGTCTTGACAAATATCTTCAACAACAAGGTTTCACAAAGGAATCTGCTAACAATAAATTATACACAAAAATAGAGAATGATAAACTATTGATAATTGTTGTATATGTTGATGACATCATTTTTTGAAGTAATGAAGAGTCCATGAGTCATAAATTTTCTTCTGTTATGCAGCAAGAATTTGAAATGTCTTTACTTGGGTAACTAACACATTTTCTTGGCTTACAAGTGCAACATGCAACAGATGTCATATTCTATCACAAGCAAAATATCTCAAGAAAATTTTGAAGAAGTATGGGATGGAAGACTACAAACCTGTGAGTACTCCAATGGTAACTGGATGTAACCTCAGTTATCATGATTATTCTCCCATGGTGAATCAACTAGAGTATAGATCCATGATTGGAATTATGATTTATTTAACCGGGACAAGACCAGACATTATGCATGTAGTTGGGATTGTTGGACGATCCAAACTAATCCAAAAGAGTCTCATCTTCAGGTTGTAAAAAGAATATTTAAATATCTACAAGGGACTCAAGGCTTTGGTATATGGTATACAAATAATGTTGATCTTACTCTTCATGCTTACATAGATGTGGATTGGGAGGGAAATGTTGATGATCGAAAAAGCACTAGTGGTGGTGCATTCTATATGGGGCCCTGATTAGTATCTTCGTTCAGCAAGAAACAAATTTTTATTGCCTTATCTACAACAAAAGCAGAATATGTAGCTTTCGCATCATGTTGCACACAATTTCTTTGGATGATGTAGACATTACAAGATATTAAAATCAAATTTTCACCTCCCATCTCCATTCTATGTGATAATACAAGTGCCATTAGTATCTCGAAAAATATTGTTATGCACTCCAAGAAGAAGCACATTCCTATCAATTATCACTTCCTACATGAACAAGTGCTTGAAAAAAAGGTTAAATTGGAGTATGTTCCCTCCAAAGAACAAGTTGCAGATATATTTACTAAACCTCTTCCCAGGGAAGCATTCAAATATCTCAGATAGAAGCTGGGAGTTGTCTCTGCCTCTCTTATCAAATATACTTAATTTCAAAATATTAAATTCGGTACATTGGTTTCATAAAGGCGAATCGCGTATATACGCGAGTTTCTATGCATAAAACCACGTATGGTTTTTATTGACAGAAATTATCTGGGTCAGCTTTCAGAACAGTCTCTGGTATTGTTGGGTAATCTTTGTTTTTGTTCTAGTATTCATCTTACTGTAACTTACTTATATATTTATCTCCTTGATGAATATGCCTTGATGAATTGGTTTTTGAAGGTGTTAAAGATGCACAAGCTTAGGGGGGACACCTCCCTTGTTGAAAAGGATGCACTGTTGGCATTCTGATTAGTTTCTGATTTATGATCTCTCTCTTGAGATATTTTGGTCCTAGTTATAAAAAGCATATCTGTATTTTGATGAAAAGGTCATGTTGATACCTATGATGTAAAATTTTTATATTCAGTCATGTAAGGACTTGTTTAAATTTTTAAACCCACTTGGTTGGGTAGTTGAGTCAAATATGTAATTCCACTTGGTTGTAGCATTGATGTAAGCATGAGTCATTAGTGATAGGAAATGTCATACTTGGCTGAATTATAGAGTCACATACTTCATTGAAAATTAATCTGAAGATTCAGCATGAACTTAGGGGGAGCATGGTAATTTCAGTACACATCAAACCTACAATGCTCTTCTTTCTACAAGGGAAGAGAAACATTGTTTTGGTTTTGTTCTGTCCTTTGCCCTTGATGTCAAAGGGGGAGAGTATCTTGGTGTTTGAGTAATGGTTATGATGAATGTATCTATCTGTTGTGATGATCAAACACCATCATGGTTGCCATCAAGTCCAAAGGGGGAGATTGCTGGCAATATGATGCAATATGTTATCCTTGATGGAAACCTAATTGTTGAGTTACCTTGTAATAAGAAATCTATGTGTTAAATATGTACAAATGATGTATCTACAAGTCAGCAGAAGTAATAGAGAAATGATAAATGTAATATTTCACATTGTATACATATTTTTTATGAAGAGAAGTCGCGTATACATGCAGATACAAAGAAGCAAAGTCGCGTATGCCTGTTGCACTCTAAAATTATGATACCAGGGGGAATTACCATGGTATTAGCCCATAGTATTGAGAGTTGTGTCATATATTTTATTCCGTTTAAGAATACCATCGACAGTTGTGTGGTTTTGGTTCATGGTATTGGTAAAGGCTAATCCTATATAAGGACAGGAACATCATAGTGCAAATGTTTGCATGTGTAAGGGTTGTTACTGAATACTTCTCTCTGAAGTATATCTACATGGGATGAACTCTATTTTTATTAGTATATCTAAATCTTTGATGCACCCTTGAATACAATGATGGATCAGGATCTCTAGACCTAAAATGACTATATACTTGCATGATCTAATTATGAGATGTTTGGATCGATGACCTGGTGCATGTTTGTTGAAATGAAGTGAAGAAATATGGGTAAGTCTATAGATCTAAAACATTCTGCAAAATTAATATTTACAGATCTATACGCTAGTTCATCTCGGTGAAAGTGCATATATATAGGGCTTTGTCTCAGAAAAGATGGGTATGGAATTCATGGTTTTCTAAAGCTTACTGCAGAGGTTATCTATTTATTTCTGATGTATTTCTGTTGTTTGTTAATGAAGTCTTCATGTAGATCTGGGTTTCTTGAATATTGTATATGTTGCTAATTTGAATATATACAAATATGATCAATGAGTGAGTAAATATGTTTAATGATGATTGACTGAATAAGCGTTCTGCATACTGAAAAGATATCTGACTGAAAGCCTCAGATCTGAATCTGAGACTAATCATTTTCTGTAAAAAGAGTATTCTCTGATATATACGCAGGTTGGTGTGAAGGAAAACGCATATACATGCAGGGTCAGTGAAGGGAAGTAGCATATGTAGTTTAATATAATGAATGATCAGGGTTGAGATTGTTTCTGCATACTAATTCTGAAATCTGAGTTATTATTGTGTTTTGGTTACAGTGATCTCACTGTTGTGATTGAAGTTTGGGTTAAGTTTATTGGTGTTGATCTTTATGAAGTTTTGTCTTGAAGCTGTGGGATCCAGTGTGAAAATTGATTAAACATGGTCTGTAGTGGTTCTGAGGGTTGAAGCTTTCAGTTTGGAAGTAGAAGCTTCCTGCTAGAAGAACCTGGTGTTCTGATCAGGGGGTTGGAGCTCCCTTCCAATAGTGGCTGGTAAACGAGATCAAGGGGTTTTAGCTCCCTTCCAGTAGCAGCTGGAGAATGAGAGAAGGTTGTAGCCTTCTGCAGGTGGATGCCTGCATACTGATATGAGTTTGCATCAGTACCATATTGTAAGCAGTTTTCCATATAATAAATATTGAAGACAGAGACAACAACAACGGTGGTTTTCTCCTGAATTGGGTTTCCACCTAAAATCTTGGTGTTCATGTGTAACTGATAAGATGAGTTAAATATTGTTTCTGAAATTTTATCTAACAATTAAGTTATCTCAGTATACGCAAGTTTCTGTTGGTATATCCATGTGTATACGCTAGTTGGGTTCATTAAAGTCGCGTATAGAATTCAGTAAAGAAAAAGTAAAAGTGTTCACTGAGATATAAATACTGATTCACCACCCCCCCCCCCCCCCCCCTCTCTGTATTTTTCCCAACACTCATAAGGTTATATATCTCTTTCTGGAATAACTTTTTATATTCTTCATTCATGGGAATTAGATGAATTTTGCAAGGTTTCCTGATATACTGAGTTTTGTAGGGAAATTCAACATAATATTGCTTCTGATGCTAGAAAGAATTTGGTTCTTTGGGAGATACTTCTGCTTCATATTTTTGTTGGATCACTTGTATATGTGCTTTAATATCCTTTTGTTCTAAGATTTCTTCAAGTCGTAGGTTAGCCTTCTCATTTGTGACATCTTGTAGCATGTTTTATGTTTTAGTCAGGTCTTCCATAACCTAAACCATTGCAGATACCCTAGGGGATGAGAAAAATGGAAGAGCGAATTTGGGGGGTTGGTTCTCCCTTGCAGTATCTGTTATAAAATATCCATTTTTTTCATTCTTTAACCTATTGTATCCATGTGGTTCTTACACTGCTAAGAATGGAATTCCTAGTATATAAACAATGGGGATGTTGGAGACTATAAACTTCATATTTATGTAGTAATATTTGAAACATAATGTTTCTTTTGGAACATCATACTAGAGATTTATCTAGTGGTATCTGATCCCTATAATTTGACTCTTTTATTTATGCCAAGATCTAGTAGGTATTTCCTTTTTATTCAAAACATTGATATCAGATCCACTATCGATCAATGTATTAATCAAATAAATTTGTCCTTGTATGAAAAGGTTTATCATAACATTAAATTGTTGGTGTCATATAGAAATAATCCTCATAGATTTTAATCCTGATAAATCATTAACTTCATTAATATCAATATTTTGATTTTTGGTTGTGCAAAGAGATTTTGTTTCAAAATCTTCAACAGTTAAAACCTCTGCAGTTTTCTTTCTCTTTTCAATCTTTGTAACCTTCTTATTTAGCTCAACAATTTCTCTCTTTAAAAAATTAATTTCACTTCCTAGGTCACTCAAAGTAATTTTTCTAGGTTTGTCTTCCCTATTCTATCTTATAAAATATTTGGTGTTTCTCTAAAAGAAACAACTACAAACAAAGGTTTCTTGTTATCTAACTTACCAGGACTGGAAGAAGTGCTTGGATGAGACTTCAAGACTGTTTTAAAAAATGTATCATAAGATTCTCTTTAATCTCTCCTTCAAGAAATTCTTTGATTCCAGCAAGAAGCTTTATTTCATCATCAACAGCTGCATGAGCCATGCAAATTTTTCATTTTTGGGGTGACTTTGGCTCTTCTTCATTTGTAGATTCGTTAGAATCAAAATCTATATTATCATTTATGCATTCAAAAATATCAGAATCTTCACAATCACATTCAATAAATAGAACTTCTTGTGCTATATCATTTGTGAATTCTGAAGTAAAAATATAATTTTGAGTACTATTATCACAACATCTATGCTTTAGAAGATTAATTTCTTCTTTGACTAGAAATGGGGCATGTGGACATTGGTTTGTATTATGGTGGGTTGATTGGCATCTATTGCCATTGCAGTTCAATGAAGACTGTGTCTCTGCATGTTGTGATTTTTGAGCCTTTTCTTGTTGCATTTTTCGTGCCATTTCTTGAGACTTCTTTCCCATGTTTTGTTTGGATTCATCTCTGATTGGAAATTGATTTTATAGGTGACCCTTTTGGCCACAGAGCCAAGAAACTATTTTCTCCCATGCTTATTGTTGATGAGTTTGTAGATAAATATTTGTAGTAGAGAAATAATGGGTTTTTGGAACCCTTATGGTTTTTCATGGAACTTGATTGTTGTATACCTTATTGGATTTTCTGTGAAATGTCTTCTTTTCCACAAAAAATTCTTTGATTACCTTTTTGTCCTTTCTTATTTTCACAATTGGATCATTTGTATTAAGACCATATTTTTGGAATATTGACCTACTATTCGGTAACCTGGAAAGCTCCTGGATGGAATTTTTAACTTTCAAATTTGTGCATAATCCTACCAATACTTTAGTAATTAGTGCATAAATTTCTCCCCAAGTATAGGATTCATAGGGAAATTGGAAGAATTCTTAAATTTTTAAATATTCAAAAAAATTACTGTGAAATGTAGCTAGATATACATGTTTCCAAAGCACGTTCTTATTGTCTTTGACTTCATAGATCATTTTTACCCATTCCTTGTGAAAATATTAATATTGAGACATGTTTATGCATTTAATGTTCATTAGGATTATGGCATGTGTATCAGAAATTTCAGTCTCAATACCACACCAATGTTCTAGGATTATGGTTGTTAGAGAACCTATTAATTAATTTGAGGATTAGAACCATCAAAATGATAAACACCATATCCTAATTCATCTTTCAATACCTCCTATGGCATTTTTTCTACCATGGCTGGAGATAATTATGACTGCCACCATCTATCCAATGTACAAGTGACACATTGAATAATGGATTTGCAAGCATCAAATTCAAACTTTCCTTTCATGAAAATGATTTTATAGGTGGTGTACATTCTATACAACATTTACTTAATTTTGATAGTACTCATATAATCAATATTCCATTTGGAATACCATTCATAAAAAAAAAAAAAAATTGTATTGGGGGAAAAGTCAAGAGATGGAAGTCAGGACATGTCTGGGGAAAAGGTTCATGTATGGAAAGGACATGTGACTGAGATTCCTCATTTTCCGAGGTTTCTTCTTTTTGACAAGTTTCCAATTTCTCCTCTGGAAAGTGATGGGGAAACTTTTTCACCCATTTATGGGGCTTGATCATACAGACAATATGGTTAGTCAAGTAAGTCAGGGGTACGGGCTTATCGGTCTCGTATATTTTACATCTTTCCAATTTTTTATTCATCTCTGATATTTTTTCATTGGTTTGGAAAAAAATCCCATTCCTTACTCTAATTATTCATGTTGCTCTTTTATTTTTTCTGTCAAATATAGAGCAAGTTTCTTGACTCCTCGAGTACTGATGGCAGGGTACCCCGCCAATACCCACATTCTCTCTCTCTCATGCATATAAAAATGCCTGCACTCAATTTAGTGCTCAATCCAATTTCCAATCTAGGAAGAACTTAAAAATATATATGCAAAAGCTTCCATATCTCAAATATATGATTTGAGATATTGAAACAAAATCTCTTATGGTTATAAAACCGTAGCAATAGTTCACAACGCATATAATATGCATTCATATGCGAAAACCCAATCAAACCTTACATCTAAGGGTTCCAATTATTTCAATGCTCGAATATGCTAGCAATCCCAATGTAAATGAACATTAGGTATATGCAGAACTTACCCTTTTGAACCTATGGTTGAAACCATAATCATTCTTATTTCTCCAACTCTTAATCGAAGGCTAACTTCACTTTCTGAATCTTTGAATCCATTATTCGAATCCTGCATGAACCTGGGCTCCCACATATGTTAATGTATTTTTATTTAATATTTTATTAATCCATGCCTTGGTTTAATATTTACCAAAAAGGCCAACAATATAAGGGCTCTCGATCCTTCAGCATAGCATTAATATAAACTTTCAACCTTTGACTAGATTACAAACCACCGCACATAAATACTGGGTCCCACGATTACTAACACTTAACTTACCTTGCTTTATTGTTCATGCGCCTTCACAACGCGAATGCCATCCGATATTGAACCTTTATAATTCGACGCAAGTCGCGTTCAAATCACTCCCGGTCTTTAACCACCAAAAATTACGCAATAAAAGTGGTAATTAAAAACCACTCAAAGCCACGCATCCAACACCTAACGCTATCGCATTCAAAAAGGTAAAACAACTTACCATTCAAAAGGCCACGCGATACTGCTAGTTTCGGGCTTCCAACCACCTTTGTGGTTTCGACTTCCTCTTTGCTCAAGGTTCCACTTCTTTCAATGGATCCGCGTTCTATCAACGCACAATTCCATTCACCTTCATAGTGGTGTTACTTCACAGTCTCACCTTTGTTCTATTGGTTCTGTGCTAATTCAAAGTTCCAAAAATTCCAGGATTCAATAGATATTCGAACTCTCTTCGTGTACATTCTGTGGAACATTGTTCCTTTGATTCTCAGTTAAAGACAACCCAATCCTTTAATACGTTCTCATTCCATCGATTGCAATTTGGTTATGAACTCACAGCTCTTCATAACACGATAGATTAGATTCTCCTTCACAATTTCATTTATGTTCTGCTTCATGCATGCCAATTCAACTTGAATGCCATTCTCAAGGTCTGATATATTTAGACATTAAACGCTGCATTGAAAACTCAATTCCGCTTCATGTCATCGACCCTTGCAGTGGTTGATGACTGAAATCTCCCCTTTGTTTTCCTAGATGAATGCACAACCCTTCAGGAATTTAAACTTAAAACCATGAGATCGATATAAACTACCTCATTAATCAACATCAGTTTTTCTAATCAGATACAGAACATCATTAAAGCCCCAAATTACAAAGTATATTCGCCCATTCTTACATAATTTCTTATTGAAATTCAGGCCCATTCACACAGAATTTAAATCAATCAATATTCACATAAAGCTGAAACAAATTCTTTCATAATATATGAAATTGCTTACAAAACTTCCTGCATTGGCCAGATCTTCAAAATCGATGGCCCTTTCAACTGCCCATAGGCTTACAGGAACAAAATCATTTTCTAAAGAATGAATTCAGACACTCCGCAGCTCTTTTTTCTTAATGCCTCTGAGGCTTATTTATACAAATTAATAATAAATCGATTCATCTCCCTTAACGCTCAACAAAACTCTTGGAATTCTAGATTTCCTAAATCTAGACTAAATCCCTAAATTTGCTGAAATTGACTCTTCACATTCCTAACTAATTAGATTCCCTCATGTTCTCCAATCATTTGGGAACATTTACAATTTTCTCCCAATATTTATTTAAAATCACTCAAATTATTTAAGGATTACATAAGAAACTAAAAATATAAGACCCCCCTATGTCTACAAAAATACAGAGTATTTTTCGGAACCTAATGCCCCTGCATCATAATCCCAAGGTTAAAATTGATCATGATCTCATGATCATGTGCTTTCAGTCTTTGTCTTCCTGGATCCCACACTTTGTATTGCAACTAATCATCCGCTACAATATTTTTCTTCTACACTTCTCCAGGCTTCCATATCTTATGCTGCATCTTTCCACTTTCTCTGCTTTCACAGTCTGTGACTATCTTCTTCTTGTTTTTACTGCTTCTTTTTTTTTCTTGCTGCTGTCTTCTTCTCAGACACTTTCACCATCAGCCTTCTTATCAATTCAATTTATTTATCTAATATTTCTTCTGACTGTTGGATACTGCTTCCTCTTGATTGCCGAATTCTTACGCTAGATTGTTGAAATCTTGCGATTGTTCTTACTTGTTGAACTCTTGCTTTTTCTCCTGCTCTTTCTCTAGCTTTTACTTGCTGAGCTCTTATGCTTAATTCCACCCCATCATCCATACCCTCTTGTTTTCTGCAATATAAAAAATCTTCCTACTTTTCATTTATGACAATTTCTTCATTCTCTGCCTTCAGCAATTATTTTGACTGGAATTTAAATTTCCAGTCACTGTCATCATCTCTTTTCCTCTCCTGGACTAAACATCCTTAAGTCCTTCCATTAGTACCTACAATCATAAAACAAACATAAAAATTATAAAATCTTTGTGTCTCTTCCTCCTCTGGAAATGTTTCAAATTGTTGCTCTGTCATTTCTTCTAGCAACACTTCAATATGCTGCTCTGTCATTTATTCCAGCAACACTTCAATCTACTACTCTCTCCCTAGACATAATCACATGAATAGTACCAGTCCACAAGCACCGTTAATCTTGTTTCACCGCGTAATAAAGCTTGTATGCTCCGATAAAACTATGAGTGGGATGTTTACTACCTATACATCGTATTCCATGCACCTTTCTCTAGGACTTACTGACACTATCTAGGATTATTATTACACGTTATTACAAGTAGTCTGACCTGAACCAACTACATGTCAGTATATGGCACCAGTAGT
Source organism: Pinus albicaulis (assembly GCA_034641835.2). Classification (NCBI taxonomy): domain Eukaryota; kingdom Viridiplantae; phylum Streptophyta; class Pinopsida; order Pinales; family Pinaceae; genus Pinus; species Pinus albicaulis. The sequence goes on from CM076580.1 coordinate 894,144,378, forward strand.
CATAAGTACTCTTAGCTAGTGTTATGGACTCAGGACGACCATTAATCACCCTGGTAGATTATGTAAGAGTTAGGTTAATCATGAAACTAAGTAGCTAGATGTTCAAAAGTGCATACTACTGTCCCACTGATTTCTATACGACCCTAATCCAGCTATTAGCAATACCCTAAGTGGTTTTCATTAACCGCCTAAGTAACGTACTCGCCTGTAAGTGCTTACTCATTAAGGTGCGAAGCCGCTTGTCCGCATCGGGCAAGGCCCGGTAGGGACTCACTATTCAGATGGTGAGGAGTTTATGGTCATTTTGTAAGGTCCATTAAACAGTCATTTCTACTCTACAGTCATTTTATTCCCTATTGAAAGCCAGTTTACAGTCCTATTTCAAGCCTGCTTTCTGACCTATGCGCATTGAATCCATACATCCATCCATACATCGAGGGACTATCACTGAATGTATACGTTCATCCATAAATAGTAGTGGAAGGCGCAGCCTTACATAGCCCGAGGAAGGATCATTACTCATTTCGTACCCATTGCTATGAAATAACTAAAACTTTCAGTTACATTGCAAACATTCGGATATCCCCAGCGCACATCTCCCCTAGGAAACATAAATACTAGATTCGGAGTTGTGTCTTCTCTTTAGGCACTCACTTCTCTCAAGCTTACTTACTTATCTCCTTGGCTTGGGCTATTAGTTACCGAAATGAGACAAGTAAATACGTTAAAGCAATACTTCGTTAGGTCGAGGGCCTTTGCTCTTGTTGGTTGAGCTCGACCGATTGGTTGGGGAGGCGTCTCTCTCGAGTAGATGATTTACTTTGGTTCAAGGGGGCTTGCTTCTCCCTCGACTGGTTTATGTGGGCTTCTACTAAGTTGGTGGGTGGGGGATGACCTGGGTTGTGGAATTGAACCTTTGGTCTCCAATTGGCTGTGGATCAATCCTCTGGTCCCACCTGCCTGTTTCTAAGGGTTGTTGGCTTTGGTCTCGTTCCCACTAGTGTATCAATGCTCCTTCTCCCTCTCGATCGGTAAGGCAGGCAGGCTCGGTCTCAGCCTACAAGAGCAAAGGCCCCTATCTATCGCTCTCCCTATCCCTCCCTACTGTATCGGTAAGACTCACTCTACCGGGAGCATGCTCAACTAGGAACCGGGAAGGAGTTTTAAGAATGCCAGTTAACCCGTAAGGAACAGCGAGTGAGCGACAGCGGGCGGATTGAGCCCCCAATTAGATTATATAGTGGCCTGCCAGTTCACCCACTCGCAGAGGAGAAGGAAAGGACTAGGGGGGGGGAGGATAAAAAGAACATTGGATCCAAGTATAGTATGTAGTGGGACAAAGACATCAATATTCCTTACCCTTCAATTAGAAAGCTAAGGGAGATTCTTTATACGTCATTTCATATGCATATTACGTATAGAAAGAAAGCCCGAACTCGATCTCAGTCAGTTCGCTGTATAAGCCCCAGTGTGGCAGCCCCTTCCTTATATATAGGATTAGGGGCCGGAAGGACGGACCGGCAAAGCATCATGTCCCCACCCACTCCCAGCGTAAGGACCCAGCCAGAGAGCAGCCTTCGCCTTTGGATCATCTATCTAATAGTAGGGGAGGGAGGGACGTGCAACATCGCCTATCGATCGATATCTTGAATCGATCGACCAACCATAGATGGATGGATGCCGGTTGAGGGAGAAAGCTCGACCTTTAATATCTCTCGGTTATGACAGTATGATTATATAAGTATATCTGTAAGTAAGAACGAACGCCCAGCCCAAGGGAGAGAGCATTAACTCGACCCACGAAATCAAGTAGGGCCTACAGAACAGATTAGGCACCCACTCTGTCTATTGAATTGATAGGGAGAGGGGAAGCGCATTTATCTATCCATTGCATGCATTTTCCTCCCATACCAGACAGAAGCCGCGCTCGCTAAACCAATTGTAGCTGCTTCCTTCCAACTGGGCTGGGGAGAAGAATGGAGCGGGGCCGGGACGCATGACAATGATTCCGTCCGGTGTTGGATGATGAATTTCCCAGTTCGGTCTAAATAAATCTGAACAAGAGAAGAGGGTTTATTGGAGCTGGAAAACATCATAGCTCGGGGATACCCAGCCAGATCAGCCAGCCAGACGACAAATTATCCATGCAGATAAAGGTGCTTGTGATTGCACCATCCGAGAGTGCATTATTATTTTTATCAATGCATCTTTATCGCTATTTCCATGCTGACATGAGTATTTGGTTGGTAAACCACCAATGCTGACCAAGCCGAGAGTAACGAGCGATAATCCAGGCTATTCTTTATTTTAGTTAGTTCAATTCATTGGGATAGATGGGAAAGCTCAAAATCGCTATTGCTCACTGCACCATCTCCTTCTCTATCCATGGGGCTAAAAATAGCAAGTCCACTATAATCTAATGAATGAATGGTAAAGTTTGACTCAAAACCTGAGCGACAGCGAGAAGTCGTTCTGCCCGATTTCACACACACAATAGGTAGGCATTGAACCTGACTGAACACCGAAGGGTGAGGGTGAGCCAGCCGAACTCTCGACAATAGGCCCGAAGGGTGCGTTAGCACACTCGACTAAAAAGCCGCCATCGACTCGGCCGAGGTTACGAGGTCGAGGAGAGGCCCGGTAGGGTGAGGTAAAGAACTCTCGACTAAAGGCTGCCATCGACTCACTATTCATATGGTGAGGTAACGTGCGAGGATAGGCCCGGTAGGACCCGTTAGGACCCGGTAGGGGGCTCGACTAAAAGGCCCGTTAGGGTGAGGGTGAGCTTGCCGAACTCTCGACAACGGAGAGGTAACGTGTGAGGGTGAGCTTGCCGAACTCTCGACAACGGTGAGGTAACAAACTCTCGACACAAGGCCGCCATCGATTTCTCGCTCACCTTCCCTAAAAAGGTGAGGGTGAGGTAACGAACTCTCGACCCCCGGGCCGCCATCGCCGCCATCAGACGAACAACTCTCTTTTGGGGGAGGGGGTGAGGGTGAGCCTGCCGAACTCTCGACAACCGGCCGCCATCGATTTCTCTCTCTATTTCCTAAAAAATAGAGGTTACGAACGATGGCGGCTCCCGACCAAAGAAGGGACGGAGTCACTCACTATTCATATGGTGAGGCCCGTTAGGGACTCGGCCGAGGTTACGAGGTCGAGGCCCGGTAGGGACTCACTATTCATATGGTGAGGGATTTCTCGCTCACCTCCCCAAAGAGGTGAGGGACGGAGTCACTCACTATTCATATGGTGAGGGGGAGGGGCCCCAAAAGCCGCCATCAACGCGAAGAACAAAAGGCCGCCATCGACTCGGCCGAGGTTACGAGGTCGAGGAGAGGGGGCTCACTATTCATATGGTGAGGGTGAGCCTGCCGAACTCTCGACTATAAGGCCGCCATCGACTCACTATTCATATGGTGAGGGATTTGACGAAAACTAACTAATAGGTGCGATGAGTCACGGAGCTGCTGCATCCCTGTTCGATCGGTAGCTTCTTCTCCATTTGCCCCTTATCCGATTATTTATTCGCTGGTCTCTTTTGTGGTTATTTTATGACCAAATATGTATTTATGTATTTATTTGGTTATTATTGGCAGGTTTTGGTTGGTTCTAATTCCCCCTCCCATGGATGCGCGCTACCATGTGAGTGAGTGAGTGTGTTCCAATAACCAGGTTCCCGAGCCCGCGATTGAACCTCTCCCTTTTACGGTAGTTCGAAGGATCAAAGATGGATGGCTGGAAGGTGATAGGGGGAGCCCCTATATATATTTGGGCAGCACCACCTAACTGGCTATCTATCTCTCTTGTCGTTCGTTATTCTCTGATAAAACCTTCTTCATGCATGATGGTTGTGCTCGTGAAATGGGGGCACGTAACGAAAGGAAGAATCTCAAGTGTCACTTGCATGTGATATTCTTTCTCTCGCTTTATCGGGCCATATGGACAATGAATATTTTGGATGGGCCTTGCCTAGATATAGTGAGTGAATAGGTTACGCCTACGCTGGCTGCTTGCTTGCACTAATGCCCACCAATAAATAAATAGGGAAGGCCAAGCCAAGAAATCGATTTCCATGCCCATGAATGCATCCATACGTAAGGGGGTTGCCCCGTAGCATATATAGGAAAGTGATAGTGCACTCGACATCCGACCAAAGAAGAAATAAAGGGTACTTGATGAGCTAAGGAGAGGGATATCATAATGGTATCTGTTGATTGGATAACTTGGTAGGGAACACCCAGTGGGTGCGGGGAGAGTAGGATCATGCCGAAACACGGATAGTAACTTCTTTATTATAGAGATGGAACTAGATCGAGAGGGAGAGCCTGATTGATATAGTATAGACGGGGCTATTCCCCTTAGACAGATGCTACGGTGGGTGGCAACAAAGGCTTCAGTACCACTAGAAACATATCAAATTAGCTAAGCTACTAACACCAGTTCCAAAATAAAGAAAGGATCTAAAGCAAGGGACGGAGTCGCTCACTCATTCATATGGGTGAGGTTTTGAAACTCGTTCCACTTCTCCTGCTTTCTCTACGTAATTATTCGCTTCCCAACGGTTGGTTCTACTTTTGCGAGAGGATACGAAGCGGAAAACAGAACGTTCGGTTAACGAGCCAATTAAGTCATAAACCAGGAGGGATAGTGCTTCTCAAAATGCTGTTACGTCACCTTAAACTCCCTCTATTTTCGAATAACCATGGCAATTACACACACCCGGATGGGTATATAGTTTCTCAATGTTCTATATAGTTCTTTCTCACTCCCCTATGATTGGCCAACCACAAAACTAGAGGACCCGTTTCGCAAAGCTTTTCATTACCACGACCAAGCTCCCCCTTTATTGATTCCTTTTTTCACGTTCTATATATACATCACATCTACGAGGTTTTCCACTTTGTAATTGCCTTAGTGCCCTTAATGAATGCATGCCTAGGTCATAAAACCTAGCTTGGCCGCAGGCTCCTCTCTTCTGGACGTCCCAGTGTGCTATAGATGCAGATTCACGGGCGGGCTTTAGATCCCTTTCTTCCATTGCATGCAGGGTCAATCGAAGACCAAGCGGCGATCACCACCAGTGAGGTTCCCAACCTCGCTCGGATGGAAGAATCATTCGTGTTCGACCCTCTACTTATTCGTTCCTCAGCTTCCAGCTCCCCACCCCCTTTGCAGTCGAGTGTTTATTCAAAGAAAGACCCTTAACCTTAGCTAACGCCAGGGAGATAAGGCGCTAACGACCCCTAACGACTTAGCCTTAACCCGCGACCCACATGACCCACCCTCTTTATGCTATCTCTAGCCACATGATACGAGTCAATACGTTTTTTAGAATATAGTATCAAAATCAATATATATATAATTATATATGTAATTACGCTTTGATTTTCGGCATCAAATCAAATGGGTTTCAGTAGGTTCTTGAGTCCTATTTCTTCCCCGGCTTTCAATACGTTACGTCCTATTTTATTATTCCCTCAATACTGACTTACTTATTGGCTTTCAATACGTGTAGCCTTACCATTACATGGCTTTCCATGTCTGTAAAAAGGGGTCTTTTTCTTTATCCTGCAAGAATGGGTTATGATCCCTCCCCGCTTATCGGTATAGGTATCCCTCCCCACTTCCACTTATTGGTATATCTCTTATTCTTCCCCCACATCTATTCTCGGTTAGGTAGGTACCTTCGGTCCCTAGATTCACTCTCCCTCCCTATCTATCTCCTTGTTTCTCTGGGCGGCACTTCAATGGCGGAGGTTTTGAAAGGTTTCCCTCTTCTTTTGGCTTATCACCTTGGCGGAGGTTTTGGACATTATCGATGGCGGCCTGAAGTCAAGAGTTCGGCAAGCTCACCCTTCGGGCCTGTTGTCGAGAGTTCGGCTGGCTCACCCTCACTCTTGTGGTCGAGCCTGCTTGCGCATCCTTAGTAAAAAAATCCTTTTGATAGGTCCATGGAAAACATTTCATCGGGGATCAAAAAGGATATTCTTATTAAGTCAGAATGCAATTTACTGAAGGTTATCTCTGGGAGATGCCTTTGCACCCTTTCCCACTTCCATAGCTTATAGGAAGGAGAAGAGAATAAGTTACCCATATTCAATAGGTGGTGTGATCCACGATCTAGTCGATCTATACCTTCAAAAACTTGCCACCTTCCCCCTGTGACCGAATACCTCGCTGCCGTCATCGACCGGAGACCGAACCGGACGAGACCATATTTTGAAGCCTTTATCAAGAGACCCAAGAGCATGGAACCTGCTGCCGCATAGACGAAAGAGACACCAGACTGTGTATGTGTGGGGGATCCCGCTAGCCAATAAGAAACCACCAGACTTTATGGTTAGATGTCGCTGGCCGAGAACAGATGTAAGCCAATGCTGCTTGCTGAGGTTCCACAACCGCATAGGGTAGGGTGGTAGGGCACGCCAGACCAGACATGTAGACCAGACCTAAGGGAGAAGGTACTATAGCAGTAGCTCTTCAGGTTACCACATGCCCAGTAAGGTTAGTGGGTGTGAGGTTAGTCAGTGGGGAATAATCCAAAATCCAAATAGATTTGATATGATGATCGCATATCTACGACACCCATTCCATATAAAGAAACAACCAGTGGAATCCATATGGTGCTTAGCTTGAGTTCATAAGCTAACTCCTAGCTCTACTCTCTGTGCTTAGCCTCTCTGTAGTGCGATAATGACTGGACTCTCTCTGTATCCATACGGACTTATAGTTCAAGCGTAATAGAAGCCGGTAGGGTAAGTGATTAGCCTTAGTAGGTTGGTTCAAGCCGGTTTGGTCAAGCCAGCCTGCACTCCGGATGTGATTGTTCCATTAATGAGATATTTTCTTTCTAATTGATTAAGCCTAAGCAGTTACCTATTCTAAGGTTGTACCTATTTCAGAAGGTTTCATACACTGTAACCACTTGCATGAGACTCTAAGCTCTAATTACACTAGTAAACGTAATTTCCACTACTTGACTTGGCACTATGCTTGTTTCCCGTTTTCAAGCCATGACTATGACTTCCGTGGTGATCTAGCTTTAGTCCATTTGATTTCTTTCAATCAATCACTCTTCATAGGCGCACCTACCTACCTCACTCACTATGTCGGGATGGGGTAATTCTTTCATGTATATAGAGTTCACGTATATGAACTGAACAAAACATCTGTATCTAACGGATTTAAAAGAACGTGTCTGCTGTAACTCCTATCCATTCATTGGTTCACATCTCTCATTCTTTGAAGTTGGCACCTTGTCATGCATGGAGAAGTTGTTAGGGTAATCGGTGCACCTCCTCACACAAACACTTTCGGGATGGGTTTTTCTGGCTTTCACGTCTATAGACTTACCGTATCTGGACTGATGAACTGAACGTCTAGAGTCTAAAGTATTGAGTATCGGTAGAGAGAAGTAGAGATAGAGGTGGATAGGTTACAGTAGAGAGAGGTAGAGACAGAGGGTAGAGGGGATAGAGGGATGGGGAAGATAGAATTGTTTCTCTTCCTACCTAGCTCGTGTCGTTTATTCTGCCAGCCGGGGTTTCATCGACAAGCAAGTTTCTTGTCCCAGCGAGCAGTAAAAGAATCTCCAGTACCGAAGCAAGTAACTCAAGCAGTACTAATTCAATTCTATTATTATACACGTAATTATCCAAAAGTAAGCTCAGCAATTAATATGCTTTTCCTTCCCCCCCTCCTTTCAGAATCATATTTTGATTGTAGGCACCCTCTTCATTATTCTAGGCAGCGGTACCATCAATCATTCTATCCAGCTATCTAGCAAGCAGCAAGTTCGAAGCAGGTCCACTGTGTCCTATCGTTTATTAAAATCCCTAGGTATTCATAGCGTAAGTAAACAAGCAGGGCTCAATGTCTTCTGATGGGAACATGGGGGAACTCATATCAATCTATATCGTTCTGTGTATTGATTACAATGGGTGGGATGTCAAGCCAGGTCAATCTACTACTGGTGGGTTCAATGCTCTTGTTTCGCGAAGCACCATAATCGTGGGTCTAGTCACAGGTTCTAGCATTATGGGTTCGACCCTCCTGCCCGGGGTAATTCAACCAGCAGCCTGCCAGTAACTAACGAGGCAAGTAACGATCGGCCAGTAACGAACGATGCCTACACTAACTAAAAGCCAGCAGCAGCCGGGTTCCTCAAGCCTAAAAGCAATTCCAGCCGTACCAGCAATAGCAGCAATTCTAGCTTATCCATGCCCCCGCGCAATAGCTCTAAACGTTGTGAAATGAAGCGTTGTGAAATGCTATTTGTCTTAAAGTGAAATATGGTTGGAAGATCCATAGCCTTAAGCCCTGGAGCCTTATTTTGAAAAGAACCTGAAGATGGAGTCTTTTTAGATCTAGTCCTCCTAGAAGCAAGCCCTGGAGCATTGGATTGGTTTGAATAGGGAGAGGAAGGAGCAACTGCTGCCCCATCCACTGCCGTACTATATACGTATTAATATGACCGACTTGTTTCGATGCCCAACCATTTTCTTTTCAAGGGGATCGATCTTGATTCAAAACCTATTCCTAAAACAAAAAACAAGTTGTTTAGATACCTCTCTCTACATCTACAAAATTGATGTGTTTAGAGACCTACCTAAATAAATAAGGACTGGGCACCTAGAATAGCATTTGACTTATTCCACAGAGTAGAGTTGGGGCGCCTATCCGATCCATTCCAATACAATTACAATAGGCATGAAACTTGCCGAACACTGAAGGCCCTCAACGGCTCCTCGAATAGTTGTTGTTTTTTTCCCGCCCACCAGTAGGTATTGATTCGATATGCATACGGTCCGGGGACAGAGGTGAAAGATCATGGGGAGACATCGTTGGATCTCCGATTGGGCGTATCTAAGCTTGTTAGTTTGCTGTCGCTCACTGCACGCACTTCCCTCTCCTTGGGGCGTCGTAAAGTGCATACATAAATGCACTTTCTCACGCCCCAGGTCAATCTCCTTCGGACCCTCGACTTACTAATTAATAGGTCACTCGACCGACATAGGAGGTCGAGGGAATCCTCTCCCTACCGGTCGAGTGCATAAATGCTATCTCCCGATGGGTTGATCTCCTTCGGACCTATTATATTGGTCGAGGGAGATCCTAAAGGCCGTTCCTATTTTATCTGCTAATCTCTTTCGATGGAATTTTCCATGTTGCACTAAGTTACCTACGGAGGTATGCATACGGTCCGGGAACACTTTAGGGTGAACACCCATCCAAGCAAGTAGGGTCGATAGTTCAACATTTAGGCCGTAACATTGAGCAGCGAATCAATCTCTTGCTGCTCTGCTCACCCTGAATCGTAGTAAACAAATGCTCTCCGAACCGAGCTGGATAGTCTCCTATCACTAGGCTCACCGACCAACCTGGAATTTTATTCTTTTTCTTATTATTCCTATTCTTATTTGACATATCCAAACCATCCGGATTGTTCCCAGCCATGAGTCTTCATATGACATAAGCGGGCCGCAATCACCATTCGGATTAAGGTCTTCGCCTACTACGTGGTTGGTGCAGCGCCACGATCTGATCTCCACTGTAGTTTTATTCTTCTCGGATCTGGCACCTGATATGGTATGGTCTGGTACCCAGCTCTTAGTTGCTGGCTCTATGGTCTATGTTCGCGATTTGTACAAATGAACGCCTGGCTCCTACGAGATAACCTTTATTGGATGGAATGGATTGGGCCATTCCATTAACTCTTTTATAATGTTATCCACCGCACCAGTGTGGAGGCCAGAATTTGGGTTATCCCAGAAGTAGGCAACATAGATCGTACACGATCTATAGTGACATAATGTAGGTAGGCACTATAGATCGTGTACGATCTATGTTGCCATTAAAAATTCCCTGGTTATTCCTTTCCCTAAAGCGAGCGGGATAACCTTAAGGCGTAGCATATTTAAAGCTAGGCGTAACATAGGTATATTTAAAGCTAGGCATAACTAACGTATTAGCAGGCTAGGCGTAACGTATTGAAAGCCAGATCGTGTCATTCAAGTGTGCAACATCCATCAATGTTCATGTCCGTTGATTTAGACTTCTTCTCCGTCACCTTCTACGAATAGGATCGATAGGGGCCCCAGCAGCCCGCACGCAGAACCGCCTTTCGACTCACCACTCGTATGGCTCGCCCAGAATTTGTGTTCTCCCAGAAGTGGGCAAATACGATCTATAGTGAAAGAAAGAATGCACTATAGATCATAGTTTCATTTGTGTAGGTAATTTTTGTAGGTTATCCCTGAGCAGAGCTCAGTTAAGACCTTTAAGGACCTTTTTATTGAGGTTATCCCAGCCAGAATGCACTATAGATGGATAGATTGTAGTTGCCGTAACAAATTAAGTAACAAATTCTTTCTGGTATAACCAACGGGATATCTTCCTTTGCTACCATCCCCCCTCGTATCGCACAGAAAACCCAGACAGCCAGCAGGTTCGCTGTTCAATAAGGTGCGAGCCAGAGTAAGCCCCTATTAATTATGGGTGTTTCGCTATCTAGCTAGTTACTACGAGTCCTCCATCCCAGATTCCCTGCGGCCACCTGGTTCACCGGTACTACCAAAAACTCTCATGCTTACGTTACTTATGTAAGATCTCGGACCAGTAGTGCTGGTCCGAGCGGAGACCCCAGTCGTGCTTCCGGCATCGGCGGCTGGCGCATTTTCATCATCATATTGAAGTTGGAAACTCCTCTTCTGCCTGCCATAGAAACTTGGAGTCCATATCATGGTGAGGATGACGCTGCGATACTATTTATTGCTATTGCTCAAAAAACTGACCAAATGCATCCGAGTTATTGGCTCGTCCGACCCGGCAGCATTCATGAGTCACTCAACTGTCCTTCGGAGACACGAGGTCGCCTTCCCCCCGTCCTTTCCCTTTTCCGGGGGACTTTTGCAACGGGCTATGTCACCCATTGTTGATGAGGTAAGTTGCATCCATCCCATCGCGAGCACCTACAATGTCATGATCACTTTAATCATACCATCCATTTATTCGGTAGTTCAACGGACGGTCGCCCCTCCAACGAGAAAAGGTAGAAATATCGGAACTTCTCTTCCATTTCGATCGGAGAATTTATGGGGGAAATTGGCTTTTAAATTTCCAAGAACCACACGATTATATAGCCAAGGGGAATACGCTGCGCCTAGAATCATCCCAAGCGCTGCTAATGTGGCTACTAAGCTATTGATTTGGAAAGCTCCTACTAAGATGGGAAATTCCCCGATAAAGCTGCTAGTACCAGGTAAACTCATATTGGCTAAAGTGGAAGAAAAAAAAATGGTAGGGGGATTCGGCATGGTGCTTACTGAACCTCCATAATATTTAGCAGGTCGAGTCTTATGCCGGTCAGATAGAAAACCGACACATGGAGAAGGGGCTGGAGGAACCGGTCCATGGCTTAACATCGGTGGAATGCTACCTCCAATTCCCTGTATGTTTGATGAAGTGAGATATTCCCCACTGATTAGAGTGCGCCGATTACCCCTCGAACCGTACGAGATAGTTACCACCTATCATACGGCTTTCTAGCTCCACTTTTTCCTCTGGTTGTTCCGCTCCGATCAATGGTAGTATCTGCAGTGGGTTGGGTAATGAACCCGGCTTTCAAGACGTTACGCCTTATAAATAGGTAGGGGGGGGGGCGGGCGACATACATTTTGGACATAATGTAACCCCCATAGTTGGCATGTATCTCCCCAGCCAGAAAGATCATACCTGAACCATCGTAGACCCAAAACTCTCCTTTCCTTATCAGTGAACCGGAACATAGTGCATAGATAGATAGGTACTATTCGATGCAGATAGGCAGGGTCGCCGCGAGATGACGTGATATACTACGATCACATATAGAAGCCACTGCTGTCGGCCGATGGAACCAACTGCTCCCGTTCCATCGGGCGGCGGGGGGATAGGTAGGCTCAAGCTTCCCCCCGCCACCCCTCGAGGACCTTTAGGTACTCGCTCGATAGGGAGAGGATCGAGGATTTATTCCCCTCTTTACACGTACATGTGAATCTCGGCTGCCTACCCGGTTCGGATTAACCCGATAACTCTATCGTATCGATTCTTTGTATAATGCAATACAATACCCATGGTTGGTTCGTTGCGGCGTTGGGAAGCATCATGCTAATATAACCTCCTATGCGGGGGTGGGTACCTTGGAAGTAAGGTGCTCCTGATGATGGGTGGCTCTCCTTCTCCGTTCGAAACTGATGCAATGACGGCAAGCCGCCTATCGGACTCGGAGAGGATCGTGCCTATCAGTCAGTAGCGAGTGTCCGTATGGGTGGCTTAGTTCCCCCAGCGATCCAGAACCCGATGTTACACGTAATATTGTGTTACGTTTCATTCACCGCTGTTATGCTATAAATCCAATCCAAGGTTGGTTCCACACGAGCATCAATCCCGTTCTGCGGCGTGGTGGCAGGAACATCCGCTAGGAGATTGGCTGGGTGGTGTAGGTAAAAATCTGCATGCAAAGGTAATGCAAATACATAGGCCCCTTCCCCTATTGTTCAGAAGGTGCTTTCCGTTCGTACGGTCGGAAAGGGTTAGGCAGGTAGGTAGTATGGGCCCTCTGACTTCTGGCTATGTGCTGTGTGGCTTTCGCGAAGCGGATGAAGGCTGATAGTCTTTCTCGCTATGCGCGTTGGCACCAAAAATTTGATTCAACGCAACTCATATTGAGGCTAGCGGCTACGGCTAGGAGATCGATCATACCATCTCATGCCATATACTTAGTTATATATGGAGATGGGCATCTATCTACCTATACACGGAGATATCTATATCTATCTATAGATATAGATATATATAGATAGATATCCTTATGTATAACCAGATCCACATGTAATGGATAGGGAGATCTATTCATAGATATATTCAGAAATATATAGATGCATCCATATCCATCTGGATACATCGTGGATATGGAATGGAATGGATATACATCTATATGCATTTTGATTAGCTGGCGGAATGATACCCCTTAATATTTCCGGTCCTTGCCCCGAAACTAACCCGCCCGTTATCTGGCGGCTGGGCACGCACAGCGCCCATTGCCCGCATAGCGTTCAAAAGACTAACGCGCAGCGGAGTGGAGCAGCCGCCGCGGCGACACGAAGGTTCGCCGCTTGGCTGGATCTCGCTGGTGCCACCTATAGGTAGGCGTGTGTTACGTTTGGAGTTGTCGTTCGTGCACCTGCCCCAATGAAATAATGAGTAATCCGTTACCCTGCAGATTATGGCCTTACCACTCGGTCCTGATGGCCGGCGGGGATTATAGCAGCAGCTTACGTTCGCGCGTCTCCCCACGTGTGACACGTGTTAGCTGTGGGAAGTATGGTTCCAAAAGCAAGTGACTTCGGCCAGTTCAGGCTCAACCCCTCGCTTCACGTTAGTTAGCGGACTTACATGATACTATCGGGCGGGCAATCTCTTTCTTTCTGTGTGGGATGATGCCGAGGAGAGAGGAGAATGCGTCAAGGTGGCGAGCAACTACATCGTTCATTTCCCCCTCATGAGCCAGACAGCCCACCTGGATCGGATAACGTGCATGCATTTGGACCGATCGATGGAGAGAGAAAAAAAAGCCAAAAAGCGCTTGGGCGCTGTACTATGTATAATATATTCATCCTATACAGATAGATGGATATATAAGGATATACATCTATCTCGATTCAGATATTTGTAGATATCTGTATATCGAGATACATATATAGATATCCAGCCAGATGTCTCGAGATTTATATATGTCCATCTATGAATATCTTTCTATGGATACATAAGGTCCTGAAAGGTCTTACCTTAGCTAGCTAGAAGGTAAGGTAAGTCATAACTTACCGGGTGAAAATGATAGGTAAGGTATAACCCCCCCCCCTTACCTGAGCATGAAGGTAAGTGATAACCTTTGGTCGGCCTATAGGCTCTTCGATAGACCCTTTCTTTCTGGCTGGCTCAGTCATTTTTGAATTACGGCAAATTCTGTAACTACGATGGATAGAGAAATCGGTTGCCTACACAAATTCTGGCCCCGCATCACCCAGCAGCGCAAGTGTGTCCTGCTGATGCCTCGAATCAAGCTTTTGTTGCGACATGCTATGTTTTCTCCCCCATTGCTAGTAGGTTGATGGGTCGCACACTCGGCACACATGTTTTTTTTGCTGGCCTTGTGTGTTAGTAACTATAGGTGACCTAACGGCCGCCGCCCGACTGGACATACCAATAGTCACAGGATTCGTATGGGCTACTGGGGAGTGGGCAATAATCTTCATAGGATCGATTTGTCTCAGAGTGGTCAGGGAAGTATATATAATAGCAATCGCGCTTAGAGTATAAATGAAGGGATTGGAACAAAGTGTCGCTTCGGGAAACATGGGTATGGGAAATCTCGAAAACCCATAGGTTCCCAATTTTGAAGGAATTCCTGCCGAAATGACGGATCCAGCCGTAGGTGCCTCTACATGAGCTTCGGGTAACCAGATATGAACTGGTACCATAGGCACTTTGACGGGGAAAGGAGCGGGAGAAGCAATCCATGGAAATATTTGGCGCCGCTCACTGGATTCTGTGGTTGATAAGATTTGTAAATCGGTGGTTCCTGTTTGGGAGAGAATCAACGGAATAGCTAATAGCATAAGAACAAATCCGAGTGAGGTGTATGGGGGAAAATGATATGCTGCCCTGATCTTTCTTTGTCTCGAACCCCATACCCCTATAGTGATAGGAGAGTAAGGGGTAGCCCCAGAGCTTCAGGTGTAGGTAAAGAAAAAGCTCCAGTGGGTAGCCACTCCCTTCTCAGAGAACCGTACGTGATACTTCCGCATCATACAGCTCCGTCCCGGGATAGCTAGTCGTTCGTGGCCCTTTTCATTATCCCACTATCCATGCATGTACTTCCCGTCTTCACTTTCTCATTTTTTGCTTGCTTCTCGCCCCTCTACTGATTCTTGACCAAAATCTCATCAATCGATCAATCACGAAGGACTGAAACTTGTCCGTGATTCCAGTTATGAATGAGATATGTCATTATGCGTTCATTCATTATATACGTAATTACGCTTTAGCGGATAATGCATATATTATATATGTAATTATGCATTTAAGTGATGGCGGCCCTCGACCTCCTCTGTCGGTCGAGCGAGAAATCGATGGCGGCCCTCACCTTTTTAGGGAAGGTGAGCGATAAATCGATGGCGGCCTTTTAGTCGAGAGTTCATTACCTCACCCTCGTAACCTCGGCCGAGTCCGGGCCTCACCATATGAATAGTGAGTCGATGGCGGGCCTCCGGGCCTCACCATATGAATAGTGAGTGACTCCGTCCCTGATAAGGCATCCGTCCGATGCATTCTTTCCGATACAGCAGGCATTGAACCTACTTCACACTGCCGATGGTGACTTGTGCTAACGCACCCATCAATCACTCAGGACTGAAACTTGTCCGTGATTTCAGTCATTCATTATATACGTAATTACGTAATTAAGTGGTAATTCGAGATATGTCATTCTTCCTTTCTGCCGCCGAGCAGCCGATGCTGCTATAATTATATGAGCGTGAAATACGCTTAGCGGAGTTAGGCGTATATTAGATACGTAATTACGCAACGCAATGACTCGATAGCGGTAATTCGAAATATGTCATTACGCATTTCCTCTGCCGCCGATGCTGCTTCATATTCGATTCGCGTCATTCGAGACGCTTTAGCAGACAATGCATATATTATATATGTAATTATGCCTTAGCAGACAATGCATATATTATAATCGATACTAATTTAGGCAGGGTCCCAAGCTTATGAATCCACGGGGAACCTAGGCTATAGAGCCCCAGGGACATCCAGTCGTATTCCCGCGATCGATCGAGGGCCAAACTCCACGCCACAATTTCCCGGTCCGATCATTCCTTTCTTGGTCCAAGCACGAAGCCCCGCGGGAAGGATGATAGGTCCGAGCTATGAAGTTGGGAACAACATCCATTCATTGAAGCACGAAAATAAGGGTCATTTCCCCTTGCTGGCCCAAGGTATGAAGCCGAGGGTCCATCCATCATGAATTTTCCCGCGATAAAACAAAACTCAACCATCTATCCCGCCCACTTTCCTTTACTGATCCAGCTTAGATACTCGGCCCCGCATTGTTTAGTAGACTCGGTCCCTCATTGCTCGCTTCGGGATCTCATGCCAATTGAAGGATTGCAACCTATAACTTGATTCCTGCTATACTCCTTCCGATCCATTCCGTTCACCAACCAAATTGAGGAGCGAGCCATTCCCCTTCGTCATTCATTGTCAAATTACCTGGCGAACCGTGCTTTCGATCCATTGATAAGTTCCCAGCCATTCTAGCTTAGAGTCGTGCTAGTCTTCCCTCCCTATCAATGACCAAGAACCATGCTCTTAATCCATAACCAGATAAGCCTTTCCCTTTGCGAAGCGACCGTCGAAACCAAGTCGATCAGCCATGCGAGTACAAGAATGCCATTACTTGTGCCAGTCCTTCCAAAAATAGCCAGAGCTTAATCTTCCTATCATTTCTAGAGGGCTCTTTTTATTATTCAGCGACTGTTTAAACCATCCCAATTCGTCATTCATTCCCATCATGCCATTGCTCATGCCAGCTCTTACCATCGATGCCATTTTGACGTGTCTTCCTGTTCCTTCCAGCTGAGCCATACTAAGCCCTCGATCCAGACCAAACACAGATCGTTTAACTGCCTTCCACTACCCGGAAATGACTCCCTTCGGGCAGCTAGGTGGCCCTCAATAAGCTGGTGGGCCCTATTTGCTGTGCCTTTCCTCATTCTGCTGGGGGATTGCTTTGACTCGCTCACTCTGGGCCGGCCTACCCGGGTAAGATATAAAGCATTCCCCACCATATTGATATGCATATACAAGCACGTAGCGGAGATGGGTGCTGTCTTTAGGAAAGATAGTCTGTAGTGACTTTATATAGATATACTTTTCTTTCCTTTCTTTCGAGGTGACTAAGGTGGTCTGATCTGACCCTGGGGATATATTCCCTTGTCAGAATATGTATGTGGTAATGCGGGGATCCATCCATAAAGACTGGTGCTTAAACACACACGCATACATCCGCGTTCACATTCACACTGAAATGAAATGTTTGTTAGCTTGTCATACTTCACCAGAAAGTAACCTTAGTTACGATCATGTATAACCACCAACCCACCTTAGGCCAGAGTAGTAGGCATGCGTTCACACCACACACCAGAAAGGCACGATCCGATCCTGTACACAGAATTATACCACGACTCAGAGCAAGGCACCTTAGTTTAATGTACAACACCCCTTAACCCAGCCACAACGGAAAGGTCCCGGCCTTAACCAACCGAAAGATTCAGTCCCGATACTGTAGTTGGAGCAACCCCTTCACACAGCACCAAAAGGAAGGTCCCGATCGAGAATGTAGTTGGAACACACCGAATCGAGAGCAGATCCAAAGGCAGAAATGACACAAGCCCTGAAAAGCACTAGGTGAGACTGTCATGAAGCTCATGGTACTAGCGCATTCGTGAAAGAATGGAAATCGTGCGAAAGATAGATGGCAATCTTCTATCCACTCAAGTAGGAAATGACTGACACAATAACTCTACTATACTCGAGCGAGCACATCAATATGCTGATTCCAATCCTTCAAATAATTCTTGAGACTATCAGCTAGTCTCTCCTCTGCATCATCCTCTTCAAGGTTGTCTTCCTACTCTAGTTCATAAAAATGAAACTTCTTATTCTTATTCATCTTTGCCTTTACAATCTGAACACTTATTCTCTGCGTTTCTAGTCTATGCTCTAGAATAATTAACTCATGCCACAAATCTATCATCTCATCTAAGAAACTCTCTGTGCAATCTTCACTACCTTCACAAGTCAAGTTTCTTGTTGTCACTACTTCTTCATCTTTCATCAGAATAGAATTCTGATCTTCCACCTCTGCAATAAATTCAGTTATCTGTCCATCACTTTTCACTTGGCCATTCAATAAAATCAATTTTTCAGTATCATCATTAACAAGAAATTCATCATCATTATACATAATTGTCATGTCCCCATTGAAACAATCTCTTTTATAAAACAAAGAATCTATGAATTACTTTTGTTGCAGCAATTCAATTTGATCTTCCTATGAAAGATAATCCTCATATCTTTCTTGGAAACTTTCAACTTCACTCATTACAGTTTCATCACATGAGCTATCTTCTCCAATACCTGCATTCACACACAACTTGTCAATTTTAAAACCATAAGACTCCATGGTCTCATTTGATGATTCAATCATCAAATCCTCCTGTTGTTCCAAGCCTTCTATGTATTTCAGAAATTCTTCAATGGTCTTCTGTTCAGTCTCTTCAGGCTGTCTAATTGATTGCTCAATTCCTAGCTTCTGGCCATCATCACAATTTAAATTTCCTCTGCTTCCAATGTATTGAAAAGTAAAACTTTTCTCCGACTGTGCATGGAAATTTTCAAAATATCTGGCTGTCCCATTTTCTTCCTTTGTGACAACATCATCAGTTTGTCTGCCTCCACATTTTTTTCCTGCAAACATATAAAAATCATCAGATTTAAAGTCATTTGACCCCTTGGTCTCACTTGAAGTTTCAGTCTTCAAGTCCTTCTCCAAATACTCAATCATTCTGAGTAATCTCTCTTCCTGTTGAGCATGTATCATTTTCTCTTTCTTCATCTGTAGCCTGTGCCACTTTGCCTTTTTCTTCATGAGCCAACCAACTCTCTAGCTTTCCTCTATCATAATTTCCAATTTTTTGAACTCTTCCCCGATCTTAGCTACCTCTTTCTCATACTCTTCCCTCTTTAACTGTCTCTGTCTTCCAGCTATCTTGGCATCCTTTTTCTGTATCTTCATTCTATTGTGGCCTCTCTCAGAACCTCTGCTATCTCTGCTATGACTATTAGTAGCCATTTTCTCCTTCATGAGTTATCACTCATTCATCACGGGCTGCACTGAAACCTCTGCAGTAACAAGTCCTCCTTGTCACAACTTACCTCACCAATCCTCTCTCTGTATCCGGTCTTTTGACAAGTACAGTTCATCTATCTTCAGGAACCTTCTGAGCATTCCTTTCTGCTCCTTCAGGCTTCACTCCTATTCAACCTCTCAAAACACATATGTTCTCTTTTCATCCAACCTCTATTGGGAATTCTCCAGGTTCTGCCACACTCTCTTCTCTTTAGAAGCCTTCACTGGCTTCTTTCATCACTGTTTTTCAAAGTTGTGATCTTCTTGCTGAGATGCTCCTCAATTGTCTGCAATCTACATTCTGCAAACAAAATTCTTCAAATAAAATAAAAAATACCTCACCTTCATATTTTGTTCAACATCCACTTGTAATTGCTTCTACAATTTCTCCCAATGCTATGTTGCACTGCATGTTGTCCTGTTAGATTCAGATCTGATCACTTTTCCATCACCATCACACCTGTGTTCACATCTTCAGAACATATCCGGGCAATCTTCAAAACACTTTGCCTTCAACTTCAGATTCTACAAATCTGAGTACCTTCACTGCACACCTCTTCAAATCTGCAATCACTTTAAACATATTTAAAACTTCAAATTTTCCTCATTACTTTCAGCATTCCAAAAATTAAATTTCAAAGAGCTTATCCTGCTTTGATACCACCTGATGGCGGGGTACCCCGCCAATACCCACATTCTCTCTCTCTCATGCATATAAAAATGCCTGCACTCAATTTAGTGCTCAATCCAATTTCCAATCTGGGTAGAACTTAAAAATATATATGTGGAAGCTTCTATATCTCAAATCTCTGATTTGAGATATTGAAACAAAATCTCTTATGGTTATAAAACCATAGAAATAGTTCACAACACATATAATATGCATTCATGTGCGAAAACCCAATCAAACCTTACATCTAAGGGTTCTAATTATTTCAATGCTCGAATATGCCAGCAATCCCAATGTAAACAAACATTAGGTATATGCGGAACTTACCCTTTTGAACCTATGGTTGAAACCATAGTCAATCTTATTTCTCCAACTCTTAATCGAAGGCTAACTTCACTTTCTGAATCTTCGAATCCATTATTCGAATCCTGCATGAACCTGGGCTCCCACATATGTTAACGTATTTTTATTTCATGGTTTATTAATCCATGCCTTGGTTTAATATATACCAAAAAGGCCAACAATATAAGAGCTCTTGATCCTTCAGCACAACATTACTATAAACTTTCAACCTTTGACTAGATTACAAACCACCGCACATAAATAATGGGTCCCACAATGACTAACACTTAACTTACCTTGCTTTATCATTGATGTGGCTTCACAATGCGAACGTCATCCGATCTTGAACCATTATAATCCGACACAAGTCGTGTTCAAATCACTCCTGGTTTTTAACCACCAGAAATTACACGATAAAAGTGGTAACTAAAAACCACTCAACACCACGCATCCAACACTTAACGCTATCGCGTTCAAAAAGGTAAAAAAAACTTACCATTCAAAAGGCCACGTGATACTACCGGTTTCAGGCTTTCAACCACCTTCATGGTTCTGACTTCCTCTTTGCTCAAGGTTCCACTTCTTTCAATGGATCCGCGTTCTATCAACACACAATTATTGATCAGCGATTGTCATTGATGTCAACCCAAGCAGCACCGAGGGATAACCCAATATTGCATGGGAATTTTTACCTACCACATTAATATATTCTGGGTCAATAATGCTTTTGATGGTTTCTACTTGTCGAGATGTTTCCATTGATATATGGCACGCCATGTAATTCTTCACAGTTTGAGAGATATTCATGTTTGAAGTTTGTACCCCCATTAGTGGGCTAAAACCCCATGGGGTTGGGGCATGGGTCATTGAAAAGTCATAATTAATATTTTTTAAGCTCCTAAAATCCCTCCCACATTCACTTGTTGAAGCCCCTCTCAACTTAAGCATTCATATAAATTGTGATCTTCATTTCCTCCTTAGGCAAGGGATTTCACCATCTGAAACAGGTCATCTTGGAATTTTCGCTCTAACTTGTTTTATACGAAGGATGAAAAGCTAAAAAAGTTATGAGGAGAAGCCAAAATCCTGAGGAATCTGCAGTAAAAATTTCAGATCAAGGTGCGAAATATTTTTGGAGATATGATCTGTGGAAGTCAGGGTTTTTGCAGGCTCCTGAAATTCATATCAAATAAGTGACCTTGGTAAAATCGTCATAACTCTCTCTCTGAGTATCAGATTGGAATTTTGTAAAAATTGATAGATAGTACATAGTCTATAATTTTCTCTCTATCAATTTTAGAGACAAATGAAGAAACAGTGACACGTGGCACGCCGTAAAATTGTGCTCTGTTGAAATAGTCCTTAGTTAGGGCATTGTGAGAGATTGGGTATAAATCTCTCTTGAAGAATCAAAATTGGGTCAGACCTATGGCATTGGAAAGAATACTTAGAGGAATACTACAGGACCAAAAATCAGATATTGAGGATCTAAAATAATAGAGATACACTAGATTCAATATCGAGCTCCTAGAAGGAAAGAAAAATCTAGATCATGTGTTGTCGAGGGTTGCAAAGGACCAGAATTTCTACGGCAACAAAGAAAAGCAAGGTGCAACGGAGGGTAGCATAAAAATAGGAGTAACCATGGTGCATAACAGCAGCAAGAAGCTCATCATATGAAGTCTTCAAGTGGGCAGCACTGCATACAATCATTGTAAAGGTATCATTGTACTTAGTCATTGTAAATACATTATTGTAAAAATTGTACTAGTGTCTAACTGCCAAGGGTTGAAGAGGCAATGTTGGGAGGTCTAGGATCATCATTAGGTCGTTGTGTCAAAGTTGGGTTTATGGTCTAGTATATCTTCTTCTTCTACGTCATTCTATATCATTGTAAAGTGGACCATTTTCCCTAGTACGGGAGTCCATTCTTCTTTTATTCTTCTATAGGGTGGTAGGGTGTTGCTAGGGTGAGTTGTAGCTCATTAGGTGTTGGGGCATCCATTCAGTTGACTACTGAAGAATCTCGGGCATTGGAGCCTCCATCCAGTGGGAGTTGGAGAAGAATGCTTTTCTAGATTCTAGGAAGTTGGAGCTTTATTTTCAGTTGGAGTTTAATATTAAAGAATTATTAGAAAAGCATTAGGTGGTTTTTGTCCTAGAGTGGATTTCCACCTTAAAACCTGTGTGCATTTGTGTTCCTATTATTTGCTGCTATCATTGTACAAACACTGATAATAATTGAAGATTAACTAATGCTCTAATTGAAAGGAATATTGATTCACCCCCCCCCCCCACCCCCCCCTCAGTATTTCCAACAATTGGTTTCAGAGCTTGGTTCCTTCAATAGAAGTTTAACATCTGGAAGGAGGTCATGGAGCATACCAAGAATGGTGTACCTCTATTCAATGAAAATAATTATGCACTTTGGAAAGGAATAATGGAGGTCTATCTCTTGGCGCAAGGTTACGAAGTATGGGACATTGTTCAAAATGGATTTACATCAACCATGGATGAACAAGGTAAGAAGAATTTGGTAAATGATGAAAAAGCAAAGAATATTATTATCAGTGGACTTATTGAATCGGCTTATCATAAGGTGTTGGGTTGTAAAACTTCCAAACATGTATGGGACAAGCTTGAGAATATATATGTAGGTGACTCAAATGTCAAAGAAGCAAAGCTTCAAATCTATAGAGAAAAATTTGAGCAACTCAGAATGAAAGAGGATTGCAACATTGCTACATACCTCCAATATGTTGATGAAATAACCAATACTCTGGAAGGATTGGGAGAGCTAGTTGACGAGAAGACTATTATACAGAAGATTCTTAGAACATTACCATGGAGATTCAACCCAAAGGTATGAGTCTTAGAATACATTGCAAATCTCGACAAACTCAGCAAGGAAGAATTACATGGAGTTATCATAGCATATGAAATGAGACTTGATGAAGAAAAGGGTACTTCAAATCTAGAAACTGCGTTTGTTGCATCTAAGAAAACCAATAAGGACAAACAACCTTCAATTGAAATGACATGCACCTGCAAGTGTGAAGAAAAGTGAGATGATGGAGAATGTCTTTCAGATGAAGAATATGCTTACTTTATGAGAAAACTAAAACCTGGTAAGGGAAAATTCGAAGGTAAACTTCCATTGATATGTTTTGGTTGTGGTGAGGTTGGGCATTTCGTAGAAAAATGTCCGAACAAAAGTGATGGCAACTCAAAAGGAAATAAAGGCTTTAAGAAATTCAACAAGCAAGGCAAAAAGAAATGATCCAAAAGGAAATTTCTCTCTAAAGAAAATAGCTCATCATCCGATGAAGAAAGTGACAGCAAAGAAGAAGCCAATGAGAAAGTATTATTTATGGCCAAGCACAATAAACAAGAAGTGTCAAACAATGAAGAAGAAGGGTTGACCATAGAAGAATTTTATGAGGAGGAAATCAATCTTATAAAAGAGCTCAATGATGAGAAGATCCCTTCCAATACTCTTGAAGAACAAGTTCAAGGTCTCAAAATTGAGGTTGAAGAACAAAAATGTATTGAAGAGTCACTTCAAAAGAAGTTGGAAGAAAGCAACCAAGAAAGGGAAGCATTAGAAGCCAAAGTAGTCTCGCTGTGTAAGGAAGTGAAGAAGGGAAAAACTATCCAAAACTATGCCAACAGCTCAAGGGCATTGGAAGAACTCATCAACAATCAACGATCTTACAATGTAAAAACTGGCCTCGGTTACAAAGAACAAGAAGCAGGACCTCCTACAACAAAATACAATGAACTTATGAGGTCTGACATACACGAAGACTTCATTAGACAAGATTTGCAAGCACATCCTTGAAAGGTGATTCTTCGACGAAGATTTTCATCCAGGTACCAACATATTTTTCATGGTTATTGTTATTCATGTGGAAAATTTGTTCATAAAGTTGTAGAATGTCGCACGTACCCTAGGAACCAATACAATTCCAAGAGATTCTTCAAATATGAACCTCCCAAGGCTCAACGAAACATCCATAGATTTGAACATTTAAGAAATAATATGGAATGTTACAAATGTCAGAACTTTGGACACATAGCCAGAGACTGTAGACTTGAAAATCCTCTAGAAGAATCTTCAAAGCCACATAATGAACGAACATGGAAGAAGAAGATAACTGATAATTTTGCTCTCGCTCTCAAGGCTCAAAAAGATAAAGATGTGCGGTATGTTGACAGCGGTTTCTCAACGCATATGACTGGAGATAGAATGAAATTTGTATCTCTGAAAGAGAAGAAGGATGGAACCATATCCTTTGGAAATGATGGATCTTCAAATGTTATAATATCAGGTACCGTCACTCTCGGAAGCAAAGATGTTATAGCCAAGAATGTTCTATTGGTTGAAAACATGAATCACAATCTACTCAGTGTTGGAAAAATGTGTGATCAAGGACACACAATGCTACTCAACTCCACAAAATGTGAAATCAGAAAAGGCAGGTATGGTAAAATTGTGGCTACAACAAGTCGAGCTCCAAATGATATATATGTTCTGGATGAAGCAACTAAAGCATGTCTACTAGCTAAAGAAGATGAAAGTTGGTTATGGCACAGATGAATGGGTCACATAAACTTTGACAATCTTGTCAGGATAAGCAAAATGGAAGCAGTACGATAAATGCCAAAAATCTCAAAACCTTCCAACACACTATGTGAGGCATGTCGGCATGGAAAATAGACAAAAGCCCAATTTAAAACAAAATAACACTTTTCATCACATCCACTGGAATTGATACATACTGATCTATGTGGTCCTGTGAGAACAAAAGGCTTAGACGAAGAATTATATTTCATGTTAATGATAGATGACTATACTAGGATGGCAGCCATTAGTTTCCTAAAGAAAAAATATGAAGCATTTGAGTGCGTTAAGATCTACAAGGAGTTGGTTGAAAATGAAACTGATTTGAAAATAAAGTGTTTAAGATCAGATAATGGTGGAGAATTCACTTCCAAATTATGTCAGCAATACTGTGATGAAAATGGAATAAAAAGGCAATTTTCAACAGCACGAACACCTCAGCAAAATGGAGTTGCTGAAAGAAATAATAGAACTGTACATGAAATGGGTAGAAAAATGTTGAAGGACTCAAAATTGGATGAAAAATTCTGGGTTCAAGCAATTGATACGGCAGTCTTCATTATCAACCGAAGTCTTCTCAGAAATAATTGCAACAAGACTCCATATGAATTATGGAAAGGAAAACCAGCTAATGTAAAATATTTTAGAATCTTCAGAAGAAAATGTTATATCAAAAGAGAAGATCAAAATTTGGGTAAGTTTTAAACACGTGTTGATGAAGGTATGCTATAGGGTAAAATGCTTGGGTTGTTGGTTATCATATATCCCTCTCAGGGCTCTCCGGTGCCCGAAGTAGACAGTAAGATTAGCTGTATAGTTCACAAAGATGGTATATACATGTTCATATTAACTTGGAACAACTTGACGGAATGCGATAGAAAATTACCTCTTTGATGATCTTGGAGTCCCTTGGAGAACACTAGGCAGTGAAGCAAGATTCTTCCTTCACCGGCTCCAAATCTTGGTCCTGCAATCAAACAAAGCACCCGTGTAATTTCTAACACAACATATATCCTATCAATTAAGCTAATATATAATGAACATCTAAATTATACCCATCTGAGCCATTCATATCATGTTGTGTAAATATTCAAACAATAATGACAATATTAAGCATCGAATGGACAAAAAAAATATAGTTTTATTGATATTGAAAGAAGGAGGATTACAACCGTCGGTCGTACCAAGCCCTCCTCAGCCTCCCAATATCTCTATCTCTTAAGTAGTGAAGTCTTAGTCAACAAGATCTCTAGGAACCTCTTTGACTCTTGGCCTTCACACTATAACACTATTCTCTACTTCACAAGTATTCAGAACATTAACAATCCTTCCACCTTCAACTAAAAGCCTTCAGCTCCTTTTTATAGGAGAGGGAGAAAGCCATTGTTGCCTTTCTCTTTCCACTAGTTTGGAATAGAAAAAATTAAGATGTTTCTTTAATCTCTATGCTTTGCCTCCTTGGGAGTTCAGTCTTTTATGGCAGTAGCCTATAATGAATTGGTGCTTTGCAGTTTCCTTTGTGAACTGACTCTCTTGTGAGGGAAAGCCAGAGATTCAAATCATTTTCCACGCGTTTTTCCCATTTCAAACTCAAAACACGGGTAACGCTGCTCTCTAGTGTAAACAGATCATTTCCCTAGCCACTAACGCGACACATTTACTGGTCTTATGCGTTATAACGCTCCTGCTTTGTTATAGAAAGGCGTTACCTTGGCAGAAATAGGTTTAATTTAGGTTTTTGTATTCCTTCCATATTTGTCTTCTCCTCTGAGCTGATGAGGAGGTATTTTGACCTATAACAGATGCCCCCTAAAGTGTGAGGTTAGAGATGAAGACGATGGCCAGAATACTTTATACTTTGTGTAGAGATAAAGAGATTGAAAGACTGAGGAAAACCTGAAACAACAACATATGTCAAAAAATATAGTATCTGCCTTGAGTCGAACATTCCCATGCTCAGTAGTTTAAACAACATGATTTCTCTAGAATAGAGATATGAAGAATCTGTCCACCGATAAGCACAATGTGGAAGTGTCTGTCATAACAGGATCGGGCTGAAGAAGCTGTCTCCATAAACAATATCGAAACTTGGGGAAGGAAACAAAACTTTAATGATGTAGCCTTTGCCCCAAGGTCTTGACCACCGATTCACTTAAACTGCATATTTCTCAACATGTGAATGAAGGAGTTGTCATCGAACATGTGAGAAATCATCTGGTTACCAGTCGATAATGAAAATTGTTAACAGACGCGAAGGCAGCCACTGATAATGATGATGGTCCCTAAGATGCACAGTACAATCTAGCGAGTGTGAAAAATGAGTTGAAGTCGAACACTCGTAGAATCATTCGACCAGGAGCCAATGATGAAGACCCCTGATCAAACACAAGACTACCTGCCACTAATGTTTGCAAGTATCCGGGTACTGATGGGTTTCTGGATCAACTTCCTAGATAAGATGTTGAAGTCGATAGGAAGAGATCTATTGAATGGTAGGCATTGAGGCATCCTACATCAGTCAACACGAAACGGAAACCAACTGATTTTGTTTATGATTGAGATAATGAAGAGTGAATGGGGATGTCGGACAACAAATAATTTCTGGCATAATGAGCGATTTGGTTGATAACAGAAGCAGTAGATAGCGAGATCTACTTGGACAATAGAAGGCACTCTAGCAGGGAACTAGGCAGCTGAAGCTTGCTGAACACCAAAGAGTGTGTTAGGATTTTACCGGTGCAGGGACACTGGGAAATGAAGGCTAATACTCATATATGGTAGGTTTCGGCTAACTGCAAAATATTTTTTTGGGAAGTTCCATGTTCAAGAATTTTGCTGCCAAATCGACCTTTCTGAAATATAATAGAGGTAGTATCCATTTTGTCCAAATTTTTCCCCGTCTGATTAAGTTTAATGAGTCCAGACGAGTAAACTCGGTGAATTTTTCATATTTAGAGAGTCTGAAAAATATCATAAAAGACAACTCTGTGCCCCTTCTGATTAGGTTTAACGAGTCCAGATGGGTAAACTTGGTGAATTTTTCATGTTTAGAGAGTCTGAAAAATGTCTGAAAAGACAACTCTATGCTCCGTCTGATTAAGTTTAACGAGTCCAGACGAGCAAAATCGGTGAATTTTTCATTTTTAGAGAGTGAAAAGTATCGTAAAAGACGACTCCATTGGGGTACCTTTGTCATGTCTTGATAACCGGGCACGGCAAAGGCATAATAGTAAGCCCAAAACAGGTCATTTTCCGTAAGTTAGTCCATTGAAGTTGGAAAAGTGAGAAATCTATGTTCGATGGACGTCTACCTCATTTTGTTATGAGTACGAGGAGACGGAGTAAACTAAATACTCTTTGTGAAATTTTAACGAGTCCAACAAAGAAAAATTCGGTTACTTTTTCGGTTTAAAGAGCTTTTGAAAAAGAGGAAAAGAATGGCTCCTTGCTCTCTGTCGTAGTAGTTTAACGAGCCCAACAAATTCAACTCGGGGTTTTTTCAGTTTTATGAGTGAGAAAAAGGTTCCTAAAAATAATGCTCAGTGTTTCTTCATGATTTTAACGAGTCTGAAGAAGAGAACTCTAGGTTTTTCGGATTAACGAGAAAGAAAAAGATCATAAAAATAACGCTCGATATCAAATTTGTATAAGTTTAATGAGTCCAAAGAAGGGAACTCGAGGTTTTTCGAATTAACGAGCAAGAAAAATACCGTAAAAGGAATTCTCGATGCTTCTCCGTGTAAGTTTATCGAGCCTGAAGAAGAGGACTCAAGGTTTTTCGGATTAACGAGAAAGAAAAATACCGTAAAAAGAACGCTCGAAATTTCTTGATCTCTTTCTCATCAATAGAAGGATCTATGTCGGGAATTTTCTTGTGAGACCAAGCAAACACATCGCAGAATTCTTTGAAAATAGATGTGAAGCATGCAATTTCCTCAGGATTGCAAGCTTCTCCAATCTGAATATTTTCCACGATACCCGTTTTGACCGAGATATCAATGAGCATTGTCTTAGAAAGATTACCCATGTTCCCTTCTGAATCGATAGTTTGAACAATCGTGTAAGCAGAGGGAACCATCTCAGGTGGGTCAAAGGATGGGATTTCAGTTTTTATCACGTCCGAGTCGATAGAGCCATTCGAGTCGAGAGAACGGTTATGGGTTGGATGTTTGTACCACTGGTCGAAACCATAGCAGTGGAGGGTTCAGATGCGGTTTGGATGGCTTGGTAAGCCAACTCGGTCAGTGAGAGCGGCATATGATCTTCGTAGGAATCAATGTCTGAAGGTTCCAGAATGATCCATGGGTCGATAGAGCCATCCGAAGTGGTGGATA
Organism: Pinus albicaulis; assembly: GCA_034641835.2. NCBI lineage: Eukaryota > Viridiplantae > Streptophyta > Pinopsida > Pinales > Pinaceae > Pinus > Pinus albicaulis. Next base: position 894,173,369 of record CM076580.1, read on the forward strand.
TCATTGCAACCGTGTTTGGGATCAGTGGCGGCGGGAGAGGAAAACAACCCAATAGGGAAGATGCCTTTAGAATACCGGTACCGATACTGACGTAAGAGTCATGAAAGCCTCCTATTAGGGGTACAATGCTACTTGGTAACGTGGCATAATCAGGGGTGCAGAAGGATAGCTGATCCACTGCGACTATTTTCCCATCCAATGGAAATAGGATGAGTCGAAAGACCGTAGACACAATGGCAGTCATGGCATAAGACCAACTGCGTCCAAGCAATAGATTATAGTCTAGATGGCGCTCTACGACTTCAATGTCCACGTTTACCATTTTCCCACTCAGAGTGATGGGAAAGCTAGCAAGATATCCTTTTGGGAGGAACGCATGGCCATCGAAATCTTTGAGGGAATTTGACGTCGATGTTAAGGTAGGAGAACCTAAAGCGAGCCAACAAGCTTGTGACATAACGCAGGTCGAAGCACCTTCATCTATGACAGTGCGATGGATTGGTCTCCCTTTCGACACAACCTGCACCTGGAATGTGAGTTGGTGCGAAAGGCGAGGTTTAGCCTTTTCCATATCAAAGATAGCTAGCATGGAATCTTGGGGGTCTATTCCACCAATGCCCGAAAGCAAGGCTTTCCTTTGTGCTGGACAGGTTTGTAATACTTCAAGAGCAGACATGGCTAATGGTGCCTGCGCCAAATCTTCTACAATGTTGTAGTTTTGGGCTGCACATGCAGAGGTGTTATGAGTCGTGCGTCGAAGTGTCCCTTTGGGGGGACGAATCACGGGTTCAGCAGTAGGCCGTTCGATATACAAATCGTTGGGCAACGGTGGATTTGAACTAGTTCCAGGTTCTTGAGCATCTATGGTAGGATTTCCATAAAGCTTGGCTTGAGTTTGAAGTTCAACACTCTCAATGCCATAAATGGCAGATGGTCCTTCGCCGTAAGGATGCAAACCACCATTGCCCCGTTGATGGGGTTGTGGTGGATTGTCAACCATGTGTTGATGTTGCTGCTGCATATTAGGGAATGGATTATGAAGAACGGCAGATGTTCACCCAGAATCCTTGTTGGCAATAAAATCGGTGCATTCCTGCAGCCGAGGACATTTGTATGTCAAGTGGTCCTCCGCACAGATCTTGCAAGGAAATTTCATGGGTTTATCCTTCCCTTTGTCATTTTTGGCAGTGTTTTTCTGATTAGGGTTATTTTGATTATCCGACTGCTCTTTTGAAGAACACATATTTTTCTTGTTCTTCTTATTTTTCCCGCTAGGTTTTTGTGAGGTTTGCACAGAATTCACCTCAGCGGTAGGAAGAGTAGTCGTTTGGTGAGGGGCGGTGGCAGCCGAAGATGGCTGGGAGGTTTGCTCCCGAGACTGCTTTGTGGCCACACTGGAGATTGTGCCAACGAGACTGTCGGCATGTGCTCCAGTTTTCTGAGTGGCCGAAGGATTTGGGTTACCAGGGGCGTGGGGGAGCAGATCGTATAGTGTGCTGGATTGTGAATAGATTAAATCCAAATGCTGGGCATGGCGAATACATTGATCTTCTGTAACCACACCAGAAAGGCCAATGTCTTTAGAGATGTGGGGTAAAAGAGACTTGCAAAACCAATTGGCTAAGAGATGATCTGGGGATTGGCGCTTTTACTAGCCTTCTCCTACGTCTCCATTCATGAATATGATCGGAGATGTGGGTGGTGGTGTCTTGGTGCAACGATGTTAACAATTCCATTCCGGTTTCCACTCTAATTGGTAATTGGAAGTTCTTTAGTAACTTCGTCACTAAAGCGCCAAAAGTATTGATGGCGGCGCGTAGCAATTCTATGTACCACTTGGCGGCATTGCTTGTAAGGGTGCGGGGAAAGAGTCGAAGTCAGACACTATCATCCACCATGGAATTGGATATAGACCATAGATGAAAGGTAGTGATGTGTGCGGCTGGGTTGTCCCCTTGTTTCCTGTCGAACTTCGGGATGTCAGAAGGAATCTTATGCGGTACAAGAGGCCAAAGCAGGTTGTGATTGATGGGGTCGTTAGTCAGTTTATGGATATCAGGGATGTCCAAAGCTGCCAAAAATGGAAATTGTGGATTTTCTCCCGAATCTAACCAAGGTAGTATGGGCTGAATACTTGGACCATAGGGTCCCCCCATTAATGTGTTACCAGGAGGATAAGTGGGAATTTGATAAAAACTTCCGATAGGTGGAGGAGTAGGGAAATATTGTTGTTGTCCATATGGCATATTATATTGCAGGGAAAATGGTTGGTTGCCCCCAGTATAAAAGTGCCCTCCCATTCCAGATGGAGTTTGGGGTTGGTTAGTCCAAATGGATGCAATAGAGTTTCCCGGAGGCATGCTACTACTTGCATAGTTTGGCAATGACATAGACCCTACACCTATGTTTGAACCACTTAAGGGAAAAGTATTGACAATAGGTTGTCCCATTTGTCCTAAGGATTGCAGGGGAAGCGAAACGTTCCCTGCTACCTACGTGCTGGAAACACTGCCCGCTGGTATAGTGGCCAAGGGGTTTGAACTTAGCAGAGGGTTCCAACCGAAAGGGTTGCTAAAAGGCACCGAAGTAGTCATAATCATGGGAGGAGCTACCGTGGGTCCCAACATGGTCACGGTAGAAGTAGATGCCGAAGGATTCGGTAAGCTACTGATAGTTGTGATGACCATAGGGTTGGGAGTAGGTATATGTTGACTACTGGGGTTACCCAGTGATGGCATAGAACTGACCACCGGCAGGGAGGATGGTGGCGAACCTGGGATGGTTGCCATTGGCATCGACCCAATGGATGTTGGTGGTGAAATGGATGTTTGTGCGACAGAAGACATATTCTGGCGTGGTGGAATTTGAATTATCACAAGCCCCAATGGATCAGTGAGCGGAGGATTGTAATGAGGTACAACCCCTTCAGTGAAAGGGTCCTCCGGAAATTCCGGATGATATGAGGCTATGTGACAATCAAGATTAGTCAGTGGAGACTGCTCTTCCGTAGAAGGCACGAGTTCACTAAGGTTCATTTCTTCCTCAATAGTTAGAGGAGGTAGACCTTGTTGTCGTCTAGACAGACGGCGTGGGTCGAGGGACGCCACGGTGACCTGTTTAATTTTAACAAATTTTAATAAATTGTGATGTATTATAAAGTCTCAGTGACAGTAACCACACACCTAAAAAAGAAAAAGGACTCTCTAAAATCAATCAGCAAGCAGCCAGAATAGGGTGCCCTGTCTAAGTACTACCATTTGCTGGTGATGAAATCTAGTATCACAATAGTATACAGAGAGGGTTGGTCGGAAGTACAGTTACGGTCACTCTAGAGCTTCACCCGAACCTGAGACGATAGGTGTAAGCACTCTCATGAAGACGAGTACCCTCCTAAAGACCAAAGACAGAGTGGGTTCGTATGTTTCAGGTACCAGGACAGCCCGTCCCAGTCACCTTGTGTAAGTCCCTAAAAAGTATGGTCACTAAAGATACCTCAAATCACAGACATCATCAGGGGGGTCCACGGTCAAGGACAGTGTGCTATATGGGAAGAATACCTAGATCCCCGATCTAGTTTCGACATCCCCGAAGGGAACCCCAATATATAACACACCCACTGGATGCAGTTGAAGGAGGGCTACCTTCTTGTGCACCCAAGTGTTGTCTCGCGCTGAGCTCCGGTAAAGGAACGGTCCTGATAATATGAGTGCAGTAGGATTTCTCTCGTTAATGACTCTAGTTTCAAGTTTTGAGATCTTGGCTAATTTTCTCACTGCTCCTAACCCAAGATCCTAGCCTGAACTACTGTTTGTGTGAGCTCAAAAAATATTTTATTGATTTTATTATTACTTGATTCTTAGTGTACTTGATTATTAGTCTTGCGGAGGGGGAGTGGACGTATGAAATGTAATGAGACTCTGATTCAAGAAACCATGAAAAACATGCTCTAAATATTCAATTTGATGAAGAGTATTTCTACAAGGAGAGGTTTCTTTTCAACATCCATGCATTAAAATTCAAATAACTCAGTTCAACTTTAAAGATTCAGACTTCTATCTACCTCTTCTTAACAGTCTATAAACTGAAAATTTCAGAATTAACTCAGCTAGATGCAGAAAAAAAAAAAAAAAAAAAAATTTCTTCTCTAAAAAGTAAATGCTTTTGACACTAACTTTTCAAACAAGAGCAAACAAGCAGAAATGCCAGTTTAGTAAACAAGCGCAGGGATTCAGTCAAGGAGATATACTGATGGCCAAAAAATTCTGTAGCTAAAACACAATCACGGCAGTGAAAAACAAGTTTTTGGCTGAGTAACGCACTGCCTCTGAGTAAAGTAAGTGTTAATCCAGAGACTAACACATTGTTTTTAAGCAGAGCTAGCATTATAACGCACTGGAGAAACTACAGGTGTAGCGTTATCTAGGGAAAAATTCTTCAGATGGTCGAACAGAAACAGGATTGAACTCTGCGAGCTTTTAAAATGTTTACTGGGCATAAGTACTGGTCGGAAGGATCTATGAACAGAGGGGAGAAGAAAGGAGGAAAGAGATAGTCCGGAAACTATGGGGAACAATCCCCAGCGGAGTCACCAATTCTGTTATAGGGTAAAATGCTTGGGTTGTTGGTTATCGTATATCCCTCTCAGGGCTTTCCGGTGCCCGAGGCAGACAGTAAGATTAGCTATACAATTCACAAAGATGGTATATACATGTTCATATTAACTTGGAACAACTTGACGGAATGCGATAGAAAATTACCTCTTTGATGATCTCGGAGTCCCTTGGAGAACACTAGGCAGCGAAGCAAGAGTCTTCCTTCACCGGCTCCAAATATTGGTCCTGCAATCAAACAAAGCACCCGCGTAATTTCTAACACAACATATATCCTATCAATTAAGCTAATATATAATGAACATCTAAATTATACCCATCTGAGACATTCATATCATGTTGTGTAAATATTCAAACAATAATGACAATATTAAGCATCAAATGGACAAAAAAAATATAGTTTTATTGATATTGAAAGAAGGAGGATTACAACCATCGGTCGTACCAAGCCCTCCTCAGCCTCCCAATCTCTCTATCTCTTAAGTGGTGAAGTCTTAGTCAACAAGCTCTCTAGGAACCTCTTTGACTCTTGGCCTTCACACTGTAACACTATCCTCTACTTCACAAGTATTTGGAACATTAAAAATCCTTCCACCTTCAACTAAGAGCCTTCAGCTCCTTTTTATAGGAGAGGGAGAAAGCCATTGTTGCCTTTCTCTTTCCACTAGTTTGGAATATAAAAAATTAAGATGTTTCTTTAATCTCTATGCTTTGCCTCCTTGGGAGTTCAGTCTTTTATGGCAGTAGCCAATAATGAATTGGTGCTTTGCAGTTTCCTTTGTGAACTGACTCTCTTGTGAGGGAAAGCCAGAGATTCAAATCATTTTCCACGCGTTTTTCCCATTTCAAACTCAAAACATGGGTAACGCTGCCCTCTAGTGTAAACAGAGCGTTGCCCTAGCCACTAATGCGACACATTTACTGGTCTTATGCATTATAATGCTCCTGCTTTGTTATAGAATGGCGTTACCTTGGCAGAAATAGGTTTAATTTAGGTTTTTGTATTCCTTCCATATTTTTTTTCTCCTCTGAGCTGATGAGGAGGTATTTTGACCTGTAACAAGGTATCTTTGTTAGTTACTCACGCAAAATAAAGGCCTATATCTAAGACGAAAACAGAGAGTGGAGAGCATAAATGTTACATTTGATGAAGATGGTGTTCTAGCGAGTAATGATGAGGATCTAGAATCTTTGAAAGTTGAGATAGAGGCTGAAAAAGACACAGATAAAATTCTAGAACAAGAAGCAACTATCAACGAGGAAGAAGTAAACAATGATCATCAAGATATACCAGAACAACAACAAGAAGCTCCTCCAAGGAGAACAAAAGAGTGGATTCAAAAGAACCATCCATCAAATCAAATCATTGGTGACATAAATGAAGGTCGACAGCTTCGTTCATCACAACATGCTCAAGTTGCTTTTCTAGCAACCTTTAAGCCTAGTAGTTTTGAGGAAGCCAACCATAATTAACATTGGGTAGCAGCTATGAATGAAGAACTGGATCAAATTGAGAAGAATAACACCTGGGAATTAGTTCCACGACCAAAAGATAAAAATTTCATTGGGACTAAATGGGTGTTCAGGAACAAATTGAATGAAGATGGGTAGGTTACCAGAAACAAAGAAATATTGGTTTGCAAAGGCTATGCACAAGTGGAAGGAATTGATTTCTACGAAACATTTTCACTAGTTGCCAGAATGGAATCCATCCGAATGTTTCTCTCCTATGCATGTTCAAGAAAAATGAAAGTCTACCAAATGGATGTTAAGTCAACATTTCTGAATGGAGAATTAGAAGAAGAAGTTTACATCAAACAACCTGAAGGTTTTCTACTATCACAAAAAGAAGACTATGTCTGCAGGTTAAAGAAGGCTCTATATGGTCTCAAGCAGGCTCATAGAGCATGGTATGCTAGTCTTGATGGATATCTACATCAAAAAAGGTTCAAGAAAGGTACTGTTGATAGCAATCTTTATGTACAAATAGATAAAGATAATTTAAAAATCATTGAGGTATATGTGGATGATATAATATTTGGTAGCAATGATGATCGACTAAGTAAGAAATTTTCTACAAAGATGCAAAGTGAGTTTGAGATGTCTTTACTCGGTGAGTTGACATACTTCTTAGGGCTTCAAATATATCAGCAAGAGAAAGGAATATTTATATGTCAAGCCAAGTACATCAAGGAAATGCTCAAGAAATTCAAAATGGAAGATTGCAAACACGTCCTTACTCCAATGGTAACAGGTTGCAAATTGAGCATAGACGACTCATCTAAGGATGTGGATCAGAGGTTGTACATATCTATGATTGGTAGTTTTCTATATGTAACAGCCTCTCGGCCAGATGTTATGCAAGCAGTTGCACAAGTAGCAAGATTCCAAGCAGCACCAAAAGAATCACATATTATTTCTGTCAAAAGAATTCTTCGATATATAAAGGGCAAAGAAGAATATGGCTTGTGGTATCCCAAGGGTAACAATCTCATTATTCAAGCCTTTACAAATGCAAATTGGGCAGGAAGCATTGATGATCGTAAGAGTACTAGTGGAGCAACATTCTATCTAGGTGGTTGTCTCATATCATGGTTAGAAAAAAGCAAATTTCAATCTCGTTATCTACAGCGGAAGCAGAATACATTTCAACAGCATCATGTTGTACTGAATTCCTTTGGATGAAACAAAATTTGCAAGATCTTCAAGTACAATTTAGTGAGCTTATTCCCATATTATGTGATAACACTAGTGCCATCAGCATCTCCAAGATTCCTGTCATGCATTCAAAAACAAAACACATTCCGATCAAATATCATTTTGTTAGAGAACAAGTCGCTGAAAAGAATATCAAAATTGAGTATGTTTGTACAAAAGAACAAATTGCTGATATCTTCACTAAACCTTTACCTCGTGAAGCATTTGAATATATTCGTCAAAATCTTGGGATTCTCCCAAGTTCTCATTAGATTATAAGTCTATAGGACGGTTGTGATTTAGGGGGAGTTACCCTTTGCCATTGATGTCAAAGGGGGAGAGAATGTTGTAGGAAGACGTGTCATGGTCGCAAGGGGAGTACTTGTGTTGCCATCAATGCCAAAGGGGGAGATTGTTGATTAGTTGTTGGCATTGATGTCAACCCAAGCAGCACCAGGGGCTAACCCAATATTTCATGGGAATTTTTACCTACCAAATTAATATATTCTAGGTCAATAATGCTTTTGATGGTTTCTAATTTTCGATATGTTTCCGTTGATATATGGCATGCCATGTAATTCTTCACGGTTTAAGAGATATTCATGTTTGAAGTTTGTACCCCCATTAGTCGGCTAAAACCCCATGGGGTTGGGGCATGGGTCATTGAATAGTCATAATTAATATTTTTTAAGCTCCTAAAATCCCTCCCACGTTCACTTTTTGAAGCCCCTCTCAACTTAAGCATTCATATAAATTGTGTTCTTCATTTCCTCCTTAGGCAAGCGATTTCGCCATCTGAAACACGTCATCTTGGAATTTTTGCTCTAAATTTTGTTCTACGAAGGCTCAGAAGTGGAAATTTTTATGAGGTGCAGCCGAAATCCTGAGGAAGTTGCAGTAAAAATTTCAGATCAAGGTGCACAATATCTTTGGAGATATGATCTGTGGAATTCAAGGTTTTTGCAGGCTCCTGAAATTCATCTCAAATAAGTGACCTTGGTAAAATCGTCATAACTCTCTCTCTGGGTATTGGATTGGAATTCCGTAAAAAGTGATGGATAGTGCACAGTCTATAATTGTTTCTCTATAAATTTCAAAGACAAAGGAAGAAACAAGGACACGTGGCACACTGTACAAGTGTGCTCTGCTGAAACAGTCCTTAATTAGGGCATTGTGCGATATTGGGTATAAATATCTCTTGAAGAATCCAAATTGGGTCAGAACTGTGGCATTGGAAAGAAGACTCAGAGGAATACTACAGGACCAAAAATCAGATATTGAGGATCTAAAATAATAGAGATACACCAGATTCAATATCGAGCTCCTAGAAGGCAAGAAAAAGCTAGATCATGTGTTGTTGAGGGTTGCAAAGGACCAGAATTTCTACAGAAACAAAGAAAAGAAAGGTGCAGCAAAGGGTAGCATGAAAAGAGCAGCAACCAAGGTGCATAACAGCAGTAAGAATTTCATCATATGAAGTCTTCAAGTGGGTAGCACTGCATACAATCATTGTACTTAGTCATTGTAAATACATTATTGTAAAAATTGTACTAGGGTCTTTTACAATCATATAGGATCTTATTATGGAATCTGGAAGTGAGTATGAATTTATCAACCTATTAAATGTATCCTAGGCCATATCAAGGTGTGTCGGGTGCCCTCATTCGGATAAACATCTCTATCAATTTGGGGTCTTGGTTTTCTAAGGATGGAAGTGAATGGATCATGAGTACATGGTCATGAGGGAATGAAATATCTGTGCACTTAGGATGTAGACATGGTTCTACAAATACAATAATTGGAGTTTCTCCTATGCTAAGTTTATGATGTCGATGTTCTTGTAGCAATCTTAGAGAGTATAAATTTATAAGTTATTACAGGAAGAGCATTCAATAGCTAAGGAAGTAAATTCTGAGTACTTAGGATAATTCTAAGAGATATGTATGTACACAAGAAAGAGACAAATTGGGAGTATTTTTTATGATTTTCAACCTAGATGAAGAACTATCATCTTTAGAAGTAGATGGAAAATATAAATTTCTTGAACATGGGGTTTTTGAAATCTGTGTAGTGGTGATATTTTGGAACTTTCGTAGTTTAGGAGCTTCAATCACCCAATGTTCAGGAAAAGCAATATCTTCGACCCATATTATGGTCTGATATTCAATATTTTAATTTGAAGGATTTGTGATGACAACGACACTTAAATGTGAATCTCTACTTGGGGTATGAAGACAACATGTTATAAAGTATTTGTGTGTCTAAACAACCCCTTGTATGTATAGAGATATTTTTTCTTCGTTGCCTTAAATCAAACCTTGTAGTTTTGATTTTCAACTGAAGAATATATCTTAATTGTTCATCAAACGTATACACAAAAAAATGTGGGTAACAGTAAAACCAAGCTAGTCCTCGTGACAGGGGGGCTGCGATCTCAGTGATGAGTGAGTCTGTGTATCAATTGTGGGTTAAATATTTGACAGTAGAAAGAAAGAAAAGTATTTAACCGTTTATGGGTGAGAGTTGATACTCCTATCCTTATTCATCCCAAATAGGGATCATTTTTCCTTTGCCTTCGGGCTCTGGCTTAAATTTTTTAATAGAGGTATAGTATGAATTATATCAAAGTTTTGTTACACTTAAGAAACACATTCTTTGACGGAAACTCTAGTTATTGCTTTTAGATGAAACACAAACATGTCACTAAAGACTTCGCTAGGGGATATGGATGGGAGTTTCCATGTTGCAGATGGTTGAATCTTAGGAATATCTATTTCAGAATGATTTAATGTTTTTGAGCTACAAACATTGAAAAGACTCTATAAACCATTATGCTCTTCATTTTTTATTTCATGAGCTTCTCTAAAAGATAAATAATTTCTAGGTTCATCTATTATAATAAATAAAGGTGTATCTGTGTTACCTAGGAACCACACGTACTGGCCCTGATACCAGATTGGTGCAGGGGCTTCCTCAGGTGCAGAATGAAGTTTACGAATGAAATGAAATTTATCTTACATGAACGTGTAGATGAACCTTCTAACAGATTCAATTCCCAAACACTCTAAAAATGGTCTCTTGCCTTAAAAAGCTTCAATGACACTCCAAAATCCTTGGTGTAGGGTCTTCCTCTGGTGAAGAATTAATATTTCGAATGAAATGAACTTTCTCTTACACGAACTTGTACATGAATTTTCTAACAAATCCAATTTTCACTTTAATGATTTGTTAAGCAAATGTACCAGCAAGTTGGGTGACAGATGAACCAGGTGACACGAAGGTTAGGAGGACATGAGAAGTAAGGTAAAACCATGAATTCCCATGAATTTAGTTCCCATCATGGTGTCTCATAATGATTTTTATAAAATTGACTAAATTAATGTTTAGGTGTTGAAAGGAGGTTTATAATTGATTGATTATGCAACATGGATGTATTAAAAAATGATAATATTTAGTGTTTTTTAATTAGATAATGATTTGTGTTGAATAATTTTCAAAGTAGGGCGAATGCCCACACCCTAGACACAGCTACATGAAGGCGGGGTACCCGGGTGCCCTACGAGTGTCATGAAATGGGCACACTAGGACATCTGCCTGGTAGGGGCACCCGTGTGATGAGTTGGTGGGTCGACCCGACTTGGCAAGGTGATACCGAATAAAAGAAGTAAGGTTGGACCAAGAATTCCCATGAACAGAGTTCCCACCAAGGGGTCTCATAATGATTTTTAGAAAATTGACTAAAGTAATGTTTGGGTGTTAAAAATAGGTTTTTAACTGATTGATTATGCAACATGGTACTAACAAATTATAATATTATGTTGTCATTGATGAGAGAAAAAATTCGGGGTTCCCAGGCTCCCATGGGGGCATCACATGCTGGGCACGCCAAGTCACTTGACACCCATGAGGGCGTTGCGTGATGGGCATGCCAGGGTGCTTGACACCCATGAGGGCGTTGCGTGATGGGCACTCCAGGGTGCTTGACACCCATGGAGGCATCACGTGTTGGGAACGCTAGGGAGCCTACATGGCTTGACAAGGTGTACCTGCACAAAAGAAGTAACTTCAGCCCATGACTACCTATGAAAAGAGTTCCCACAAGGGGGCATCACAATGAATTTTAGAAAATTGAATAAAGTAATGTTTGGGCATTCAAATTTGGTTTATATTTGAATTTTTATGCAACATGGTAATAAAAAATTATAATATTTTCTTGTCAATGATGAGCAAACGAAGGTGAGGTGCTCGGACGCCCAGGGGGTCGTTGCGTGCTAGGCACGCCAGGGCTCCTAGCGCCCATGTGGGTGTCGTGTACTGGGAATGATAGGGAACCCAATGCCTATGACATTCTGGGCATGTCAGGGTGCCTGATGCCCATGGGGGTGTCACGTTATAGGCATGCCAGGGTGTCAGCTTGGCAGGAGCACCCGTACAATGTGTTGGTGGGTCTGCCCGACCTGGAAAGGGGTGCCAGAACAAAAAAATTAATGTCGGCCCATGATTTCCCATTAACAGAGTTCCCACAAGGGGGTGTCATAGTGATTTTTAGAAAATTAATTAAACTAATGTTTCGATGTTAAAATTTGATATATTTCTCTTTTATGCTCTTGGTTTCAAGCTTATTGTTACTTGTTGCGGGCCTACCCCTAAGTATGAATCCACCACTTAATATTTACCAATTAGCTGAAATTATGCTTTAATTAATTGACCCCACATATAATGACCTGTGAAAGGGGCCAACATTGAATTTTTTTTAGTTTGTGCTTATATGCATTGAAATTTTAAATGTTTATATTAGATACATGCATTCGCATTATGGGAGTGTTTGAAGACTCATATACAAATATGGGAGGGTTTGGAATAGTTTATAAGTAAGTAATATGTTTTGAATTATTATTATTTTCTAAAATGATTTTTGAATTATTATTTTCTAATATGTTTTGAAATATTATTATTGCCCTAGCCCGATCCCACCTCTACCCACCTCTGAGCTACAAGAGGAAATACTGCCTCTTGCATTTCCCTAGCCTGAGCCCAACACTTCTCACCTTTTAGTTGCGAGAGAAAATACATAATAGATAGTACTAATCCATACTATGATATAATAGATAATATTGCGAGGAGGCCCACAATTTTCTGGAAAAAAAGTGTGGTAGAGTCCAACCCATAGACGTCAAAACCCATCAGACATTGTGTTTTTGTCTAAGGTCTTTGAAACACTGAAGAGTCGCTTGTCATGGATGCTTCAAGTGGCCCAACTTCCCTACCCTATGTATGCACTGCACCTCTATCATTTGAAATCTTTCACTATTGGTTCACAATACTAATTGTAACTAAGTTCTATGATAAATTTTTTTGATGGGTTGATATGAGTATGTGAAACTCACTATGAAAATAATATTTTAGAGTTTTTATATAATTTTGTACTATTACTTATGGTGATTGTTTGGAAGGATTTCCCTTTTATAGTTTTAAAACTACACACATATTATTAATAATAATTAAAGGAATATTTAATGTCAAAATATAATAGAGAGAAAATAGTTTAACTTGTGTCCACATTTGTGTAATTAGGGCTCTCAAAAGCTAGATTATTCCATAACTTAAATAATATTTGTTTTCCTTTTAATTTTATTGGTTGATTTCTTAATCATTTATAATTGTTCATATTACATATTTAATACAAAATAAGAAGGGGTCAAGTGATAAAGAGGTGCAACATTTAATCATTGACCTCGTGTATCAATTGAAGATGATATTTATAATGTTCCTTATATTTTAGTGAAATACGACATGCATGGACCTTGTCAAAGTTGTCCAATCCTTTGGTTAGATGAGTTTATCCTCTAGGTTGTGACATGGAACTGATTGAACCAATGAGCCATAGTTGAGGTGGCATGGAAAATCATGGGTAGTTAACTTGTCACCACATGGATTGAATATTGGAGCTACATTAATGTTACATTACAGATGTAGAAGTGAAGAAATAATACGTCATAATACTCTTACAGAGTTTTTAGTCGTATGGTGCTCATGTATTGAATCTTGGGGTATTGTTGATCAATGGTTCACGTGATGTAGTGAACTACTTAAGAATTAGTGGATTAGATGGTCATGGTTGAACTTAAACTATAATCAGGTAATAAAAAAAATGTACGGTTGACGATTTTGCATCATTCTATAGAAGTGGCAATCGAAATATTTGAAGGAACTTATAGAATTATGTAGCATTGACTCTTAATAGTGAGCAAAACATATTATGGTTGCACTATATAAATGCCATGCCACTACCATAGGAATTCTTGACCTAAAATACATAAAAAATGGGTAACGGTGCTACATTGCATAATACCTCATCTAGGTTGGGCTACTTTCATATTAAAGTATCCATTAGTGTGTCGCGTGCATGCCTAATATTTTTGGGTTTTCTTATGAAATAAATTGACAATGATACTATAGAAGAAACAAATAATCCTCATCAAATATTTTTTCCAAGGGTTTTAGTATTTCTACCTCAAACAGTTTTTTTATACGTGTGTATTTTTTAGAATAAAAATATAATATCCCAATTTTTTCTCTTTGAAAAAATTGTAATTAAGTTTGTATTAAATTAGGCATGGGTATTTTGATTTTCTTGTTACATTGATGACCATGAGGTGGACATACTATGGTGTTATGAACATTGAAAATAGTTTACCTTTGCAATTAATAAAATGATGATGACCAAGACCAAGGAACATGAGTGCATATAAGGTTCTCCTTGTTGTAGTCGCCCCAAAAATCACCCTCTTTTTTCTTAAGTATTTCCAACACCTGGGAGAAAATAAGGGTCCCCATGAATGCAAAGGCTTCTTCTTATTCCATCAACACCTATGTCTCTTGATTTATGAATTTAATATATCAGTTTTTTCCTCTTGCAAAAACTTAGACAAAGTTTAATGAGGTCTTTTAGAATTTCCCTTGTAGTGTGATACAACATTAAGAAGTTATATTATTTTGTGATGCAACACTTTGAATTTCCTTTCCTATGTGATATAGAGCTAGGTTGTTCCCAATTAGTGGGATACAAAAATTATGAGTCCATTGACCTAGTGATGCACCAAACCCTAAATATTTTGTTGCATGTATTGTGTTGAAGTTTATTATCTCAATGATATGTATCGCTATGAAAGCCAACATCCTGCGACATATTGTTGGGATCTCAAAATTCCAATGACATGTCTCCAAGATTCCAAACTCTCATGTGATAGGTACCTCATGCATAGGCAACTCTTTGTAGTGTCACACCATTAACAATTTTCTTTGTCATGTTTCACTACCTAATGGAATGTTGAAAACAACAAGTTTCAAGGAATTTGTTTCCTCAAAAGCCATGCCACTCGCTCCAAAATATATATAAAATGGAATTTATGATTATATTAAATTTAAGATTAAGATTAAATTAATATTAAGATTAAGGTTAATCTTTAATATTAGATTAAGATTAAGATTTAGATTATATTAAATTTAACATTGTATAAACAAGAAAATATAAATAAAAAATAAAAAAAAATTAAAACTAAATCTCAATGCATTATTTATAAACAAAATCATGATCCCACCTTATTTATAAAAAAAATCATGATCCGATCTATTCTTTTCCTCCTAATCCAAGTGCCTCCTCCATCAGTCTCTGGTTCAGCCATCGAGTGCCTCTTCCATTGATCGCTACCTCTGCCATTGATACCTTCTTAGCCTACACCCCCATCCTCCACCATCAATCACTGCCTCTGCCATCAATCCCTGCCTTGGCCATTGACCTATTCCTTTAACGCTATCTCGTTCCCCCCTCCACCATCAATATTTCCCTTCACCATCGATCCCTTCCTCAAACATCGACCTTATTTTGCGTGCCTCTGCCATTGATTCCTGCCTATTACTTTAACTCTAGCCTGTGCCCCACTCCACCTCTACCAATGACCCTATTCATTTAACCCATAACTTCCTAGATTGATATCTCTACTTCACTAGGTGGGGTGTGTGGATTTGCAAATTTTCCTTTCGATATGCTCTTTAATTTATGGTTTCCCTACTGGTTGTCTAGTTCCTCATTTGTCCTGTTCCACGTGTTCCTTATTTTTCCAAACGTGGTTTTGATTGATGCTTGGTGAAATTTTTATAATGTAATTTAATACCCAAAACCTTATTATTCAACAACTAATTTAGCTCAGGCTCACAGTTTGGGTATGATCTCTCTGGTCCATAGGTGGATTGGTAGCATGAGGATCTCTCTAGTATAGATAAAGTAGATCACTTGAGGAAACGAAGAGAAAAGGGACAGAGTTAATAAAGTCGACCCATGAACAAATAGTTGCAGAGAAGACAGATTCAACCCCACCAACGCATCTAAGGAGAAACAACAACAATCTCTTTTGTAAATTTAATTTGCCCCATTTTTTTCTAAATTTACCCACTGTTAGATGAAAATAAGATGGCACGAAATATGTGAGTTGAAAACCGTAGAAGCTACAAAATCTTGACAGAAAAATAGTGTTAAAATCCTCCTTGAATGATAAGGTGGTCACTGCAAAAATTATGATTTATCTCTTGAAAAACAAAAAAACAAATTCGACACCCCAAAATGGATCTGGAGTAAAAGAATCCTCATCCTATAAGTAAATCGAGTTAGATCCTCCCGAAATAAATAAAAGAATCATTTTTTAAGCTAGAAATAAACTTTAAAAGCTTCTCGACTTCCTCAAAAAAAAATTCGATTCAAATTCAGGACCAAAATAAAAACAAAATGTTAGTGGGTCTCCAAAGAATCTAATTCTAGAATAGAGGTCCATGCTTCAAAACCTAGCTATTTGTGTGAAGGAGGAAATCACTAAAAAATAATTTTATTTTCTTAAAATATGGCTCGGATCCACCTGCAACAAATATATCAGATGATAGAATTCGAAATCCCAGTCTTTCCTCTTCAAATCGTTAAATTGAAAAAAAAAAGATATGATGAACCATGTTGTTCCACATTTTTTTAAGGGTGAGAAGGTTTTAATTTTGAGATAAAGGAGGCCTCCCCATAATACTATCATGCTCAAAGTTGATATGCTCATTATTTCTTGGAAACAAAGTTAATATTAAGGAGGAGGGAAACCAACACTGATAATCCTCTAGACTTGTGAACCTTTTCTAACTTCTAGGACCTGATCAAGGAAATGACGTCATAGTCCTAGATTCTTCCTATACAGTGACATGTTTCCACCAAAAATACCTACTTGAAATAAGCTACCAAAACAATTTATATTCGATTTCTAGCTAAGGGATTCTACCATGATGACATACATGAAACTTGATAAGGGCCAACCCTAGCAAATGCCTAACGCAAAATAATTAATATATAACCCATTTCATAAATGATAAACGAACAAATTATTGATATATGTTGCATATGGGTTATATGCTACTTATTTTATTCTTTAATTTGGACTTAGTGTCTCTCCTTCATTGGTGGTGATTTCCTTGACATTGTTACACTAGTGTTGTATTTTAGCTTATTTCTAAAAAAAACTAGTGTTTATATCCCTTAATTAGAGCCACAAACTCTGGGACATTTACCTCCATTTTTATTCTTCTTCCCTCATTATACTATGAGGTTTATTTTTCTTCAATCAATAAATAAGGAGTGACTTATTCCTATGCCATGAGCCTTTGAGTTCCCCCTATTTTATATTTGAGGTAGTTGAGATCTTTATTCACTAATTGATATCAATCCCTCATCCCAATTTTTAAGATTTTGCTCCTAGATGTGCACCAATAAGGCAATCACCCATTTTCTCCAAAATCAAGAAAAAAGGTGAAGAAGGAGGGGGCTTAGAGCCAAAAATTATTGAAATGAAAAAAAGAGGACCATAATCATCATTGAAAAGGTGATGTTTCAGTGATCTGATCCAACATAATATATAATTTGAGAATAAAGAGAGATGTTACTTTCTACGAAGGAACTATATACCAATAAGAGATCTAGCTTAATGTGTCTAGGGTTGAGACATCTATTGTTCCATGTAAGTTTCCATTTTTTAGCCAAGATATTTACTAAATAAATCAATGTAATGGGGTTCTCCATTATCTATATGATTGGATCTATAGTGCCCCACTCTAGATTTATGACCTTGATATGACATTAACATTGATTTAACCTTAAGGCTCACCCATATTCTTTGAGGACCACAGGTTGAGGATCCAGACACCTGACTCTACTATTAGTGGATGTGTTTATTTCCCACTTGGTGTTAGGATGATGGTGGCTTTGATGGATATGTATTTTTCTATTGATGTTATGATGATGATAGTTGTGATGGGTGTGTTCCTTATGTTTCCTACTTACATTACTTCTAGTTCATGATAAACAACGATGTATATGACTATGTCATGTTGATGAATTTGTTATGACAATGACTAACATTGTGAAACCATGTTACTGATGATTATCAAGTATGATGGGAAAGAACTAGATGCACTCACATGTGAGGATTCAAATACATCTGGTTTGATGGAAATTAATATTTTGTATTTAAAATTTTAAAGTTCAATTTGAATCTTGCTACAAATTCTAATGACATGTTATTGGTTTCATACACAGGTTAGCTGCTTGTCTGAATGACTCACACATGGGTGATGGGGTTGTACAATTGGATGGAACTGCATTGGATGGGTGGGAAAGTGTCCCTGATCTCACCCACTGGCACTTCCACCCTGACTTGGGCTAGAAAGGTTGAAACACCTTCGCCTTGAAGATAACGATGTCGTGGGGGCATGTCCCAAATTTGGGTCACTCACCAGGATTTTACTGGGGGGTGCACATCAAGGAGTATTCCTTGATCCCCTACACCATTAGTCTCACTATAGCATGTGGCATACGATATGATGGAAGTATCTATCATTGCACTTATAATTTCCCCTCATAGCCACTGGATGCTTGAAGGGAAAGTGGTGTGGCACCCTTGGGACTTCAAGATAATTTCTTGAATGACACGACCAGCTTGGCACCCCTGGCATCAAAAATAATTTTTTAGGAATGGCACCCTTGGAACTTTGAAGGGAAGTTCTTGAAGGGCATGACTAAATTGACACCCTTGACATCAGTAAAATGAAACTAATCAATATAATCAATATATGAAAATCCTACTAATTCATATCAAGTGGTAAATGATGTTAGAACCAAGGAAATTAAATTAAGAATAGAACTTAGGGTAAGGTAAGAATAGGAAGAAATAAAATATTTTTCCCTGAGAACTCTACCCCTTTCCATGTTGAAAAATATTAGGTGGATAATGTACATAAGTAACTTAATTAGGCAAAAGGAGGAAAGAGGAACATAGAGTTAAGTATACAAACTATTCATAAAATAGTTAAAAGCTTCATTAAGAGAAGAGGGTGGTGAATTAAAATAAGATTAATAAATCAAAATTGGAGAAATTTAGAGAACCTCCATGTGGCAAGAACCAATATAAGAATATCCATCTAAGAGAAAAATTGAGTTAAATTAGGAGGTAGTTAGGAGACCAAATCTGAGACTCATCAGTTAACTTCAGTAAAAAACACAAATTAAGGAGTAGGAAAAGGGGGGATCAAGAGACAACTAGGAGAAGATATAGGAAGCCTTATTGGGGTGAGGAAATTACTATTTCAAATTAATATTTAATTAAATGATTTTAAAGAGTCCACGTGAGAGGATGACACATGGGTGGGTGAATAATTAAACTTTTGGATTAATAAAAATAATTAATTATGCATGAAAATCCAAGTGTCAACTATGAAGTCCCTTATAAAAGAAGGGTAAGGCCATGGGAGAAGGGGAATTTTACCATATTTTTGGATGGAGGAGATTATGTCGTTGCGAGTGGCTACGAGCTATAGTTGATTTTGGTGAGGTAGAGGACTTTAGAGAGGGGACTCTTGAGCCAAGAAGTGCTAACCTCTATCAGCTAGCACATTTCCTTCATTGTACAACCCCATTGCAACTCGGGGGTCCACGAGGAAGGAGAGTACCCATTAGGGGAATTTTAAGGTCTAAAATGGGCCTCGTAAGGAATTTTTAAAATAATAGTGGAAATAATAAAATAATATTTGATCACATCATCAAATTTTAGAGGGAAAAAATAAAAAACTACTTTTTCAAATCGTATTTTCAACTTATCTCCCAAATTTTTTACTCGGATTTCGAGCAGGAGTACTCGTTGGATGAAAAATTTAATTCTTCATCCAAGGAGTACCCATGTTGAATACTTTTGATGGATCCTGCTACATAAAAAATGAGACATACATGAAAAACATGATTGCAATCACGTTTTTTAATGTATTTCTCATTTTTCATTTAGCAGGGTCCATCAAAAGTATGCAACATGGGTACTCTTTGGATGAGAAATTGAATTTTGCATCCAATGAGTACTCCCGCTAGAAATTTGACTAAAAATTTGGGAGACAAGTTGAAAATATGAGTTGAAAAAGTAGTTTTAGTATTTTATTATTTTTTAATATTTTTACCCTTTTACTTAAAAAAACGTTGAACCATCCCCCATGGTTGACATAATCATCTTGAATCCTATTGGTTCTTATAATGTTGATTTTGGTTGTACATTTTTCTTAGGAGGCCTATTTTAGACCTCAAAATTCCCCTAATGCCAAGGAGTAGGCTGGGAGGTCAACTAGTGGGTCACTGCATTTGAAATAACCACACCAACATTCACACTTGGAGGCATACGACAACAATGAAGTGCTAGTAGTGACAATTCAAGATTGAATCTCGTCTCCTGGTGAACGGTACCTATGTTATTTATAGTGTTTTTTTTATTACTTCATTGTGCCTATAATTAAAATGTAAAATATGTGTATGTGTAATGAAGTTAAATCTATGGATGTTTGATATAAGTGATTAATATTTATGAGTTTCCATTGTTGTAGTCTTATGGTTTTATTCCTAGTTTATTTTATTATTAAAAAAAAAGGGTAAAAAATAGGGTTGGTCCCTACAGGATCCCAAAACATCCCCCCTTACCTCTACCCACTTTACTCATAGTGATGAAGCATGATGTTAAATTATCTTTCTCCAATGTAAATTGAACGGAAATATTAATTCCATAACTCCATTACAAATTTCCAACATTCTAATTTCTCATGATAAATTAGAGGCACATAAATATTAACTACATTGCAAGGGTGTTAGATGAGAGATGAGAGAAACTTGTCACTAATCAATGATGAAAACACCTAACTTGATTTAAATTTAAAATGGAATAATTACAAAGAGTATAAATTCCCATAGATAAACAGAAATATTGCAAGAAGGGTCTATCATATAATAATAATGATAATTCCTCAATATATAATCCTAGAAGCCTACAATGGAGGATTTCACCTATTGACCAATGACCCAAGCATGAAATTCGTGCATTAATAAGTCAAATTTATTTTACAATAAAAAAATCATTTTCTTTCTTTTCACAAATACAATTATAAAGACCGACACTAGTTACATTCTTCAACACCATGGACCTCTTCCTCCCCATTACTTTATTCATGTTGTATCTAATAAGTGGTTGGGGTCACAAGAAATACTGCCAATTTAATTTCTACGTCTTCTTTTTCCAGAGAAATACCCACCTCCAACTAAGTTTCTAGACTTACATCCACTTCCTGTGTTTGCATTAAGAAATCCTTCATACGAAGCACTATATAAACAATTTAGACACTAAAATCCTATTCAAAATCAAGCATTTGCAGTGCTTTATAAGTGAAATTATAATGTCTTAGTTGCATCACCTATTGGTAGTGGTAAGAATATTTTTGTTGAGTATGATTTACTACGATTGCATCAAAAAGGCCTAAGATAGTGTATTTCAATGTGTCTATATTTCTCCTATAGAAGCTATTGACAAAGATAGATATCGAGATTGGGAGCATAAATATGGAATAGAGACAAAACATACCCAAAAAATCCTCCTACACTTGACAAGACTCCTTTAGGCTGCAGATACTTTTGATAATATCCACTTATGATGAATTGCACTTGGGTTGGTGAGAATAAGGCTTCTCCTCACTCTAATTTATATACTTCTCAAGGGATTCATCTAATCTTCTATTGTGACATTGAAAACTCATAAAATTACACAAGTTGACTTGAAAAAATCATGCGCAAACCCAACAACCATTTAGAAAAATGTAAATATTGTCATAGACAACTTGGATTTCAATGATTTTTGTTGCCTTTGGTTCCTTTAAAAGTCCTCTAACACCTCCATGTGTCAAATCATTGAAATTCCTCATGCTTCCATACCCACCTGCTATTAGATTATGTTGAGTTCTTAAGTTATCGAGTGATCAATTCATTGGTTAGGATGAATAAGTATTCATGTTCTCAAGTTTTTAAATATTACTTGAATATTTTTAACAAAAAGAACTTCCTTATAACTCACTTGTACTAATATAATGTCCTTGTGGTTTCATCAAGACATTTCTCAACATCCCTTATGACACTTTATAATAGTTTCTCTCATTTTATGGAGTGTTATAGGACATTCAACTAAACAGGTATTTGTTAGATCTATCTTTGTTGAGTGACAGAATTTCAGGTTGGATAGAATAAATTGACAAAACATTTACTACATCATCTAGCAGGTGAAGATCAACTAGAGGTGAAAATATTAGAAGAAAATTTAATAGACGCATGGAAATTTCTCTCGCTAAAGGGGGGTCATGTTCTTATGATAATGAGAGCATATATGACATCAAGGTACCCTTGAGGTACAAACATCTAGTGAAACAATGGGCACCCAAGGATCTTCCTAAAATAAATATTGATTTTTCTGTCAATGAAAGGATATACCACATTTCCCCATTGCCATTACATTGTTTGGGGCTATTTTCCATGGATGGCATAAAGGTATGTTATAGAGGATTAACTAAATTAATGGAGTATGTCAGAACTTGTTACAAATACAATGATTGGGTATGACTAGTCCAATATACCAAAATTATGCGAAGATATGGAGTGGCCACAAATTATATACAACTAAAAGAAAATGATGAAAATAAAGGTGCAACTTTGTATATTGATGAAAGGAAAAAATCAATATGGAATACTACAGGGTTTATAAATAGTACACAACCTGTCATCAAAAATAAGCAACTCAATTTCATATTCGAGGGATGCGAAGGAAACCATGTATTTTTTATGAACCATTAACTCAATAGCTGCAGGGGAAAAGTTTCTAATTGATTACCATTTGAATAGAATAAATAGAAATATTTCTATTATGGGGGCGGTATGTATTCAATTTTACCCAACTTGTAAGTAATTTCTGTTGTATGTTGTGATTTTCATTTACTATGTGAAGTTTCTATATAAATTTAGACATATGTCAATAGTGATTTTTTTATTAATATAATGATGACTAATATTGGATGAACTAAAAACTACACTTATCAGATCAATAGGGAGATAAGGGGAAGGCACTAGCCTTAGAGCATTCCACAAATGCTCATGAGGAAGAGCTTACTGAGGATGCAATTTTTTATCTGTTCATCCAATGCAAGCAATAAGGAATATTAAATTCAAAGAAACCATGAAAATTAATTCTTTAGTTATGATTGAGCCTTAGACATATGAAATAAAAGGTGAAATACAATTTTTTTTGCAACAAGTTCATTAGTATGGGGTGAGAAACTCATTTAATTCTCCCAATTATTTGTTATGATGATTTAGCTATCTCATCCTTTATAAAAAAAAAAACTCTTTATTTTACAAGAGGTTTTGGCGGATGTTGGCTTGAGGGGTCCTGACCTAGGTTTAGAGGTTAATATTTGCCAACAAACTTCTATATTATTGGCCCTTTCGGCAATGACCTACTTGCACAGGCCAAGGTCTCACCTAAAGTAGTATGGGAGGGTGCTCGAACCAATTTTCCACACCTTGGGAGAGAGTGGATAATTCACTGCAGATCTGTGTTTTAACTTACTATGTTCATACCGAATGAGTCTATTCGCATCTCTTTTAATAGTGTAATCAACATATAACCATAAAAAAGCTAGCAGATCTAATCAGTACAGTCACATCCACGTGCGCATTACCAAATATCATAACAGATTACTATAATCGCAGCCAATATTAGATCACATATATACTTATGATAATTCCAGAATAAATATACATACATAGTTATACATAAACATTCATTAATACCAAAGATCTGCTTACAACCCAAACACAACCCATGCACATAGCCTAGTGGGGTCCGCACATAGCATGACTAAGGATCTCCATGCACACAGCCTACAGGAGTCCTTCCCCAAAACAACCCAAAAGGATCCTAGCAGTTTGTACGTAATATCAATTCTCCTTCATGCCTACCTTTAGACTCAAATCATTCATCTATTTATATCGACATAGCCCTTGCTATCCTATGGTCCAAAAACTATGGTTTGCGGACTCTAGGTCTACCCTTTGACCCCTTTTACAAATCATTGGGACTTTGACCTGTTGGAAATATGATGCAGAGTGTTGTCCTTGATGGCAACCCACTGAATGAAGATGAAGACATGTGACTGTTGACATGTGTTGTCCTTGATGGAAAACTACCTGATGAAGTTATTCTTGACCTAATGAACTTGGTAAATGATGTAAATCTGATGTGATATGATGTTTGTTAGCAATATGGTGCTG
The DNA here is from genome assembly GCA_034641835.2 of Pinus albicaulis. NCBI lineage: Eukaryota > Viridiplantae > Streptophyta > Pinopsida > Pinales > Pinaceae > Pinus > Pinus albicaulis. The sequence goes on from CM076580.1 coordinate 894,197,375, forward strand.
AGTGTTGTCCTTAAATGGCAACCCATTTGATGAAGATGATGACAACTTACTTGATGAAGTTGTGCTTGCTAGAATATGTTCTTGATGAGCTAAATATGATGTATCTACAGTGTGTACAGAAGGCAGTGAAGAAAAGAAGTCAGCATGTGCTAAATCTATGATGAAAAGAGTATGTCTCAAGGCATACACGGATATGTCTAGGGGAAGTCGCGTATGCACGCGGGAAAGAACGTGATAAGTCGCGTATGGGCAAAAGCGCTCAAAAAGTGCAAAACCAGGGGTAACCACCATGGTATTGACCCATTGTATTGGGTAATGATTCGTCTAAATGACCCCGTCCAGGAATACCATCGGAAGTAATGTAGTTTTGGGCTCATGGTATTGCTTTGGCTCATGGTATTGAAAAAGGGGCTCATGGTATTGAAAAAGGGTAAACCTATATAAGGAGAAGAAATTCATTGTGCAAATCAGGAGTGTGGGAGCAAGATGTCTGAGCTTGAATGAATAATTCTCTTTGAAGTAGATCTGAATGGAAAGGGTTACACTTGAATGATAAATCTGAATGTATGATGCACCAATGATGAAGAAGGGGATCTAGATCTGAAATGTACTTGTATCTACTAGATCTACTTATGGAAGGCTTAGATCTGAAATAAGGCGAACACCTGTCTGAAGTAAAAGGGTAAATCTGAACTGAATATCTGATCTGAAGAAGTATGTTGCTCTATAATGATTGAAGATCTATACGCTACTTCGCCGCAGAGGAAGCACGTATATACGCGTCTTCGCCGAAGAGAAAGCGCGTATGCGCAATGAAATATGTACAGAGGTATACGCTGGTTTGTGTGAACGGAAGCGCGTATATACGCGACATCAGTGAAGTGAAAGCGCGTATGAAAACTAGGGTTTGCTGAAGCATGGGGTATGAAACATCTGATCTATTCTGCTGTATTACTGCTAACTGATCTGTGTTGTCTGAATTGGTAAGTATCTGTTGGTGATGTATGTTTGAGCTTAAAAGTATGGAATGGGTCCAGTCTGAAAATATGATGAAACGCGTGGCCCGCAAGTTAAAGTTCTATTGAAGTTGTTGATCCAGAAAATTGATGAATGTGGTCCAAGGTGGAGGCCAGGGTTGTAGCCTTCACTGGGGTCGTAGCTCCTTCCGTGAGAGCCGGTAAACGAGTCGTGGGTCGTAGCCTCCTCTGTGAGAGGCCGGTAAACGAGTCAGGCTGCGTCTGTGAGAGGCTGGTAAACGAGTCAGGGGGTTGGAGCTCCCTTCCAGGAGAGGTCGGTAAACGAGCGCAGGTGGGTGCCTGCGTGCTGGTAGGAGTCTGCACCAGCACATATGTTGTAAGATGTTTTCTCTATAATAAAATATTGAAGGCTGAGCAACTGCAGCGGTGGTTTTCTCCCGACTTGGGTTTCCACCTAAAAATCCTGGTGTTCATGTGTGATGCTTGTGTGATGGTTTATTCTGTTCTTACTACACATGTTTACTGTTTATAGAACATCTAATAAATGAATGATGGAATTATGTAAGTGAAGAACTAATGGCATAATTAGATCTCTGGGTATACGCGAGTTTCATGAAGGATATCCGCGTGTATACACTAGTTGGCTTCAGCAAAGTAGCGTATGGGTTTTAGAGCATGAAAAAGTAAAAAGTTTGAATATGCTGTAAATACTGATTCACCCCCCCTCTCAGTATTTTTCCCAACAATTGGTATCAGAGCAGGTTCTTCTGCAGAAGCTTGATCGCTTGAAGAAGATCCGTCGTAATGGGAAGTCAAGAAGGAGTGATGTCTATAAAGCCACCTCTATTCAATGGAAGCAATCTGATATTCTGGAAGGTACGAACAAAAGCATATCTGCAAAGTCTTGGTGCAGATGTATGGGCAATCGTGGAAGAAGGTTATCAATATCCGGCAAGTATTCCTACTGATGCAGCAGAAAGGAAGAAGTATGAAATCAATGCCAAAGCAGTGAATGTCTTATTGGGAAGCATGTCTGAATCAGAATTTGCTAAAGTGATGCAGCTACATTCAGCAAAATAAATATGGGACAAAATCATTCTAAGCTATGAAGGAGACACAAAGGTAAAAGTGCAAAACTCCAAACTCTTAGAATTGAATATGAAAATTTGAAGATGCATAGTGATGAAAGTGTTGCCAGTTTCTTTCTTCGTCTAGATGATATTGTAAATCGGATGAGAAATTTGGGTGAAACCATAATCGATACTACTCTGGTGGAAAAATTCTTAAGATCCTTGACTTCAAAATTTGACTCTAAAGTTTCAGCTATTGAAGAAAGGCAAGATCTGCAAACTCTTACTATTGTTCAATTACATGGTATTCTGACTGCTTTTGAAATGAGACAAGAAGGTCCTTCTCAAATCAGAGAAGCTGCTTTTAAGGTATCTGCAAGAGGAAAAGAAAAGGAAGTTGTCAAAGAATCCAGCTATATATCCGATGAAGAAGAAGCGAATTTCATGAGAAAACTCCAACTAGGTACTGGAAGATTCAAAGGTAAGCTTCCCTTCAAATGTTTTGAGTGTGGAAAAGTTGGTCACTATGCTGCTAAATGTCCTTATAGAGAAAATCATGGTAAAGGGAAACAATTTGAAAAGAGAAAGAGTTATTATGCAAAAGAAGATGATGATGAAGTGTCCAGTGAAGATGAAGAAGATTCTGACCATGATCCGAAAGTGCTCATGGCAAAGAAGCAAAAGAAGAAGCCTACTTGAAACAAGGAGATACCTCAGAAATCATGTATAGAAAAAATTGAAGAAGATGAACCAGGTATTAATCGTTGTTCTTGTCTCTTACTTAATTGCATGTGCAAAGATTATGACAGTGAAAGTGACAGTATGGATCCAGAAGTTTCTGACGAAGCTCTACAAATACTCATGGCAAAGAAGGAAAAGAAGAAGGCCACTTGTAATACTCTTCTTTGTGCAAACAATAGTGAAGATAGTAAAGTTGTGGAAGCTATCAAGATCAAAGTGGAAGAACAACAAAAGGAAATTGATACGAAAGATTCTATTTACAAAGAGATGACCTCTCAAATGAAAGATCAAATAGAAATGTTGAATGGACAGGTGGACAAGTATCAAAGGTTTCATACTTATGCATCCAATCGAATTAAAGAACTAGAAGAAGATCTTGAAAAATCAAGCAAGAAGAATGAAGGACTTGAAGCTGCAATCATCTCTCTGCAAGCAGATCTAGAAGCATCAAGTAAGAAAAATGAGGAACCTCTACAATCATTTGAAAAGGAAGGCCTTGAAGTAGAAATCATATCTCTCAAAGAAGATCTGGAAAAATCAAATAAGAAGAATGAAGAGCTAGAACAAACCTATGAAGAAAACGAAAATTGGTTGAAAGAAGAGATCCTAAATCTGAAGGATCAAGTAGAAGATGGAAGAAGGAAAGAAGAAAGCATGACAAAGAAATGTCAAGCCTTGGAGGTTGAGGTAAACATTCTCAAAGGTAAATTAGAAGAAAAGGTTAAACTTTTGAGGTTTCAGGATAGTACTAACACTTTGGACAATATTCTAAGTAATCAAAGGTCTCCTGCTATCAAATTTGGTCTTGGTTTCCATGAAACTGTTAAAGGTAAATCTAGCTCACAAGGAAGTGCTAAAAATTCAGAGGATGTCAATGCAAAACTTGAAGTGTTGAAAGAAATAAAAGATCAACCAACAATCATGAATTCTCAAAAGAATTCATTCAAGAACGTTGAATGTTTTAAATGTCATAATTATGGGGATGTTGCAGCAAATTGCAGGAGCAGATCATTTCAGCCACAAACAAACAGGTTCTACTCAGAAAGGTACTCTAGTTTCTTCAGGGGATATTGTTTCTCATGTAACATGTATGGACATAAAGCAGTTGATTGCAAAAGGAGAAAGATTAGAAATACTCATTATGATTCTTATGCTTATTTCTCTGGCCACATGAGATGTTATGCTTGTAACAAGTATGGACATGTAGAAAAAGAATGCAGGATGAACAGATCTGGGAAAGTGGACAATTTTCAGCACACAGTTGGAAAGCTCAAGCAAATTTGGAAAAAGAAGGAGGACCGATTAGAAACGTAGGGAATTTAGACCCTACTACAGTCATCCACTTCTGGAAGCTTACTTCTCTGATTGACTGCAGGAATGATGTGGGATACATTATCCGATTTAGTAATGTATCGTCACAGGGGGAGCAATGTATGATGTCTCTCATGGTTGATTTGATTATTCTGGTTATATGTATTTCTGACAGTGCATCTGGTGTGAAGAAAAGACAGGAACAGAAAGTAAAATTGCAGGAGGAGATGAAGGTGTGAAATTTTCTATATTTCACTTTCCATACGCGTGTTCGATGAAACAAAGTCGTGTATACACGCGAGTTCCAGCAGACACAGCCGCGTATGCATTGATGATAAGAGAATTTATCTAATAGCTGAAGATCTGGAGCAGAGGTCCAGGGGGAGCATCAGTCTGACTGATAATAACTATAGTTTTGACTTTGTATCAGCTTAATTTATCAGTTTTAAATAATGATGATATGATACTTGATGTCTTATGATGAAGTTTATGGATGAGTCCTGTTTGCTTAATGAAGAGTATTCGTTGCTGAGATGAAAGTCCTATAATTCAGAGATAAGGACAGATCATGCAGAGATTGTTGCTGATGGCTTGCCGATAAAAATATTCAGGTTGCACAAGTTAAGGAGAAGCACTGGTTCAGGGGGAGCAGCAGGTTGAATACTAATGATTGCATTGTTGGCAATATGACTGATTATTCTTGGCTACTGAGATACTCATGCTTAAATGATGATGACTTGGTATATGGTTTATTATGATGAGATTTTGAGCCCTGGTTGCTGATAAGTATCTTTGATTCTCACACATAGATGAGTTGGAAGTCATTTGATTCAGAGATAAGAATAGTTCATGCATAGTTTGTTACTATGGTTGAGATCTATTTCCTACATATGTTACTTCATGTTAACTCTTGAAGATCTTGATGATATTGGACCACATGGATGATTTCCTGACACTTATTTTAAGATGTTGCTCTAGTATGATAATCTCTCTTGGAAAGATTGTATTGATGCTACAAAGAATCTGAAGGGTTGGTTTCTAATGGGCTTATGCTACGACCGTTGGATGACGCTTGAAGAAACAACTACACTGTTCTATCTATCTGCAGTCCAGGAAAGCTGTCAAATATCTCAGAAAGAAGCTGAACACTGTCTTTTCTTCACTGAGGATCAGATCTGATCAAAATATAGAAGATGGTATTGGAAACGCGGGTTTCCTGAAACACAGTCGCGTATATACGCGAGTTCCTGAACAGAAAACCGCGTATGTTTGATTGTTGACAAATTTTTTCTTGGAGTCAGCTCTCTTCAGCACAGCTGCAGTGCTGTTTGGTATCTCTGGTGGTGTTCCAGTTCTCATAATTCTATTTCTAATGTTTTGATGAAGATGCCTTGATGATTTGTTGGTGAAAGTGTTTAGGATGCACAAACTAAGGGGGAGCCTTAGTCATATGAAAAGGATGCTTGGATGCACATTTTCAGGGGGAGCATTAGCGTTGCTGAGTATAATGCTTTGTTGGCATTATGATGGTTCTGAAATATGTTCTCTTTCTTGAGGATTTTCTAGGTGTTGGTCTTAAATGGTCATACTTGTATTTTGATGAAAAGGTCTTGTTGAGACCCTTGATGTAAAATTGTAATGTTCAGTCATGTAAGGACTTGTAAAATTTGTAAACCCACTTGGTTGGGTAGCTGAGTCAAATATTGTAAACCCACTTGGATGGGTAACTGAGTTGAAATGTGTAAACCCACTTGGTTGGGTACTTGAGTCTCATATGTAAATCCACTTGGTTGGATGTTTGATGTAAGTATGGGTCTTTTGGTGATAGGAAGTTCATAGAGTCATGTACTTCATTGAAAAATATGTTTGAAGATTCAGCATGAACTCAGGGGGAGCTTGGTCACTTATGTATATATCAGATCTGCAGAACGCTTCTTCTACATGAGGAGAAAAGGGGTGAGTGTGTTGGTTTTGATCCGCCCGTTGCCCTTGATGTCAAAGGGGGAGAGTGTGTTGGTTTTGATCCGCTGGTTTTGATCCGCCCTTTGCCCTTGATGTCAAAGGGGGAGAGTGACATGGTGTTTGAATGCAGATAATGGTGTCAAATAATTGGGAGAGTGACATGGTGTCAATGTACTTATCTGTTGTGGTAACCAAACACCATCGTGGTTGCCATCAAGTCCAAAGGGGGAGATTGTTGGAAATATGATGCAGAGTGTTGTCCTTGATGGCAACCCACTGAATGAAGATGAAGACATGTGATTGTTGACATGTGTTGTCCTTGATGGCAAACTACCTGATGAAGTTATTCTTGACCTAATGAACTTGGTAAATGATGTAAATCTGATGTGATATGATGTTTGTTAGCAATATGGTGCTGAGTGTTGTCCTTAAATGGCAACCCATTTGATGAAGATGATGACAAATTACTTGATGAAGTTGTGCTTGCTAGAATATGTTCTTGATGAGCTAAATATGATGTATCTACAGTGTGTACAGAAGGCAGTGAAGAAAAGAAGTCAGGATGTGCTAAATCTATGATGAAAAGAGTATGTTTCAAGGCATACGCGGATATGTCTAGGGGAAGTCGCATATGCACGCGGGAAAGAACGTTCCAAGTCGCGTATGGGAAAAAGCGCTCAAAAAGTGAAAAACCAGGGGTAACCACCATGGTATTGACCCATTGTATTGGGTAATGATTCGTCTATGTGACCCCGTCCAGGAATACCATCGGAAGTAATGTAGTTTTGGGCTCATGGTATTGTTTTGGCTCATGGTATTGAAAAAGGGGCCCGTGGTATTGAAGGCTCATGGTATTGTTTTGGCTCATGGTGTTGAAAAAGGGGCCCATGGTATTGAAAAAAAAGATAAACCTATATAAGGAGAAGAAATTCATTGTGCAAATCATGGGTGTGGGAGCAAGATGTCAGAGCTTGAATGAATACTCCTCTATGAAGTGTATCTGTATGGAAAGGGTAAAGGTTTGATAATAGATCTGAATCTATGATGCACCTATGAAGAAATGATGAAGCAGAATATCTAGATCTGGAATGTGTTTGTATCTTCTAGATCTGTTTATGGAAGGCTTAGATCTGAAATAAGGCGAACATATGTCTGAAGTAAAAGGGTAAATCTGAATTGAATATCTGATCTAAAGAAGTATGTTGCTCTATAATTATTGAAGATCTATACGCTACTTCGCCGCAGAGGAAGCGTGTATATACGCGGCTTCGCTGAAGAAAAAGCGCGTATGCGCAATGAAATATGTACAGAGGTATACGCTTGTTTGTGTGAACGGAAGCGCGTATATACGCGACATCAGTGAAGTGAAAGCGCGTATGCAAACTAGGGTTTGCTGAAGCATGGGGTATGAAACATCTGATCTATTCTGTTGTATTACTGCTATCTGATCTGTGTTGTCTGAATTGGTAAGTATCTGTTGGTGATGTATGTTTGAGCTTAAAAGTATGGAATGGGTCCAGTCTGAAAATATGATGAAACGTGGCCTGCAAGTTGTGTTCTATTGAAGTTGTTGGATCCAGTGTGAAAATTGATGAAACGTGGTCCAAGGTGGTGCTGAGGGTTGTAGCCTTCAGTCAGGGGGTCGTAGCTCCCTTCCAGGTGAGGCTGGTAAACGAGATCGTGGGGTCGTAGCTCCCTTCCAGGAGAGGCTGGTAATCCAGCCGGGGTCGCAGCTCCTCCAGAGAGGTCGCAAACCAGCCAGGAGGCCTCGTGCCGGTAGAGTCTCGCACCAAAGACATATGTTGTAATATGTTTTCTCTATAATAAAATATTGAAGGCTGAGCAACTGCAGCGGTGGTTTTCTCCCGACTTGGGTTTCCACCTAAAAATCCTGGTGTTCATGTGTGATGCTTTGTGTGATGGTTTATTCTGTTCTTACTGCACATGTTTACTGTTTATAGAAAATCTAATGAATGAATGATGGAATGATATAAGTGAAGAACTAATGGCATAATTAGATCTCTGTGTATACGCGAGTTTTATGAAGGATATCCGCGTGTATACGCTAGTTGGCTTCATCAAAGTTGCGTATGGGTTTTAGAGCATGAAAAAGGAAAAAGTTTCAGTTTGCCCTAAATACTGATTCACCCCCCCCCCCCCCCTCTCAGTATTTTTCCCAACATGACCCACCCCAAAGCCCCGCTGCTAGGCTACTTGGTACCAAAATATATTAAAATGCAGCTTAAAATATACATCAAAACACATCCAGGGGACCTTGTTCCAACAGGACCCCAACACAATCTTGTGACTCGTCTTGAGTCACAGCTTGGGTGGAATCTTCTTTCGTTCTTTGAGCTGCTCCATGGCGGTAGTAAGAAGTGGAATTACTTGAAGGCTTTGCGCGGCAATTGTCTGCATGATTTCCACTAGTTTCTATGATGGAGGTCCTTCTGAGGTAGTGGTAACCCTATCAGAGCGCGGTTCAACTATTGGACCACCCTGTCTATGTCCTATGATAGCTTAAGGGCATCCTCCGACCAGGGTGTCAAATGGTCACTAAGGATTTTCTTTGTTCATTGGAGTGAAACAATGTCACTACGAAGCATATGGTTGGTTTGGAGTCATGAAAAGTGTTGAGCTGGAACAACGGTAGACATTGTAGCTTCCAGTTGTTCGAAGTTATGTTCCTTTTGGGTTAATTCCTGATCGATCTCACGGAGGAGAGGGATGTGCTACACCTGGGACCAAATTTCCATAGCATTTTAAAGCATAGTGACACCCTGAATAACTTGCATAAAGATAGTAGTAGTGGCCTCTATAATTAATGTAGCTCACTGGGCACGTTCCTCCAAGGGGGTCCCAGGCTGGAGCTTGGCATGCAATGACACAATCTGAAGCTCGAACTCAGTCCTGATAGTGGATACCTCAACCCTGGATGCCTTCAGAGTAGCTATAAGACCTCTAACATTGGCCTGGGGCTTAGGAGACACGGGAATTTCCCCAAGAATATCTTCTAAAAGTCGATTGATTAGTTGTTCCAATGTAGTCTGCTGCGCGTTGAGGGCAACATGTGTAGCCTGGATCCGAGTAGCTTCGGAAATGTGGGTGGCAAAATTTTGTTCAGCTGCACTGAGTTGTTGTGCTGCGCGGAGTTCTCGGTGATGTACTTCACTGGTGAGGGCGATAAGTAGCTCACACAGCTGCTCTTTGGGTAGATGACTAACATCAAGGGTGACTGGACCTCCCTGGACCTGGTAGCAGAGGTCGACAGGTTCCATTGTAAGGGTAGAACCTGGGATCTGGCAGGGTCAGCTATCCGTAGTGCATGGCAAGGTAGTAACAGGGCCCTGCTGGCCCAGCTGCCCTGCGTGCCCTTGCTTGCTTGATTCTGCCTCGCTTTCTTGTTGCTCGCCGGAGTCTACCTCACTTGATCAATGCTCGCTTGAAGTTTTTCCACTGTGCGTCGAACGACTCACAGTTCTGTCTGCAAATTGTCCAATGCAACCTTGTTCCGCTCTTCCCAATTAATCCCTTGATCACCAACCACGGTGGTGATATCATCAACAATTTTATCAAGGTCATCCTCTGTTAAGGTACTGTCTACGTTGGTGCTAGCCTTATTGGCTTTGGGCTTCTTGCAAGGTCCTCGAGATGATTCACAAGCCTGTTTGAGATTCGTGGGGACTGATGTACCTGTCATTTCTTCATCATTGAAGGTCTGGTCTGGTTGGGATTCTGGTTCAGGTGGCATGGTAGTATTGCTAAGAGTCACCCGCGGTGGAATCTCTGGCACCATTGCTGAGCTGAGCAGAACAGAGGGCTTGGGTACTAGAGGGGTACTATAAATACCTGTTGCATTGACAACGGAAGGTGGGATGGTGACCTTCCACTCTATCATCCAAGGATCGATAACTCATTTAATTTCAGCCTTGATCGTCATATATGGAAGATTATGTGAAGTACGTGCCCTATGAGCCCGAATTTTCACATCATGCATTGTAACCTGGAAGGCAGCAATGTGCATGTACTTGTCGTACACTATTGGGTATAGGCGTGGTTGGGAATTAATGGTTGTGGAGATACTACCGTCATAGAGTAGCCAAAAGGTCTTATTTTCTTCAACACGCTGGGGGTCCTTGGAATCCCAGAGATTGGCCAATCGTGCTTCTTCAGACATGCCGTGCTCTAGGGGGTGAAAGAGCACATCTTCCGGGAGTTCCCAGGAAACTAACACAATCAGCAAGATCAACCACGACTAGTATAATGATTTGCTCCGCTCCTGATCCTTAAGAACATTGTCGAGGAATTCTTCTACTAGGTACTGGGACCGGTTAAAACAAACGCCCTTATCACACCAACCCACAACCTGAATGACATGAGCAGGGGTGGTTGCTGCCTAACATTTCCACGTCAGCTTGCAAGTGAGGATATGAGTGCCCACATAGGTGCCAGGATCCATAATTGTATCAATAAGGAAGCCTTGCTTGTTACCCCTGACCCTGTATTTAGCTTGGACGATTTTAGTGAGGTGATGCTCGAATTTCTTGCCTGTTCCATCCCGTGGACTAGGGCCATGCATAGGGAAGCCAGTAATGTGGTGAATGAGAATAGCATCTATTGGTATGTGGTCTTGGAGCCATAAACAGCCGTCGTGAACCAATGACAGCAATTGGCGCACAACTAGGCTAGTGATGTTGTAGCGGCCGAATTGAGGAAGGCACAGTAAATTCAGGATTCCGGCACCAGCTAATCCCTTAGCCCAAACCATCGACTCCACCTTGGGTACACCATCCTTGATGGCCTGTTCTAAATATAGGTATGGAGCTAGCGCAGGGAAAGCATCCAGGTTACCCAAGTCATGATCGTCAAATGCTATGTGCGGGAGGTGGCCAACCATATCCCCCAGCTGAGGCACACCCTCAGGGATCAATGGCATCCGAAGATAGGAGTGAACAACGTCTATGTTGGGCATACGAGCCACTAGCCTACGTGGCCGAACATATGGTGGCAACCAGGTCAGCAGGGTCGCCTGTATACCTTCTGTTGAAAGGGCCATGGGGTTCGGAGGGGAAACTGACAATTTCTTCTTAGGTACTTTCATGGGGGAGTGCCAAGTCTGGGGGGAATTACAAGGTTTTTCACCCACCCACCATGCTTTATTAACCTTCCCTTTGCCTTTCTGCGTAGCTGAGGTGGAAGCGACTTCTTTTACTATTGGAGTTACTTCGCGGACTTCATCAGATTCCCCTTCTTTAGAGGTCGTCTCAGGCGAGGGGCCAATGGGGTTAGTACAAGGCATCCTAGCTTGGAAGAAAAATTCAGCAGAGCTACCGTCAAATGGTGTGACTTCAGAAGTCATGCATACAACTAGAAGACAAGAGCTATCAGAGCATTCGAAAGTTGATAAGCTAGACCAAGGCATAAACCCCGCGGTCTGAACAATCCCTATTTTATAGCCATCATGAGGGGAAGCCAGATCATAGCACCTTAATTTCCCTTCATCATTATGGGAATGGTACTCAGTCCTCATAAGTCGCCATATTAATTTCCTGTAACCCGCTCCCCTAAACGGGAGGCACGATTTCCCAAGTACCTGTCTCATTTCAACGACTAATTTTTCCCATTGCTCATCTCCCTAGCGTAGAGAGCACCCTTCCTGCGCATCATCCCTGTGCATCCATCCCCATCCACTAAACCTGCACTTATCATTCATGTCACATCTACTCTGGCCATAAAGTCAATTGATGCGATACGGATTCAGCCAGCTGCCATTGACATAGTCGGGTACCATACCACCCCACAGTGTGGCTAACCGGCCAACTCCTCCATTAGTTATTTCTTTGACCATATAGGGGCCTAACCAGTGCTGACAAAACTTCCCCGGGTGCTTTTTGAACTGGATATTGTAGATTAGAACTAATTAGCCCTTCGAAAAGCTCTTTTGCCAAATATGCATGTCATGCCATGCTTTTTCCTGAGCCTTCTGAACTTGCTGATGAAAGTTAGTGACAAATCGATCTTCTTCCAAGGCAACTAGTTGTGCTAAGTGTTCTTCCATGATATTGGGCTTTTCCATGTTCGTAAAGGCTGCGATGCGCAAGCTAGGAATAATATAATCCATGGGCATAATGGCCTCCTTTCCATAAACCATTCGAATTGGTGTTTTCCCCTTCAATTTCTTGCATGTAGTTCTATAGGCCCAAATAACTAACGATATGTGCACGTCCCAGTCACAGCGATCTACATTATAGACCTTGGTCAGTGCCTGCTCCAAGATTTTATTAAAAGCTTCTATAGCTCCAGTTCCCTGTGGATGATATGGGGTGCTTTTCGCATGGTGGATCAGAAATTATTTAGTCAAGGCCTGTATTGTTTCATTAACAAAATGTGTAACTCTATCGCTCATTAAAATCTTAGGATTGCCAAACCTAGTCAAAATATGCACAAACATGAAGTGTGCAGTGGTATCTTTAGTGCAATCCTTCACAGCTTATGCTTTGGCCCATCTAGTTACATAATCAATTGTAGTGATGATGTAGCACGCACCTGTATTTTTTCCTGGCGGGTTGATGGGCCCAACGAATTCGATGCCCCACTTTTCAAATGCTTTTAGGGCCATTTGCGGTTGTAGGGGAATTTTGTCTCTACATGATGGCCTTCTTGTCCTTTAGCACGTATCGCAGGTTTTCCAATAGTCGTGAGAATCACTATGCAATGTGGGCCACCATAGCCTAGCTCTCAAGGTATTCTGTGTTGTCGCCTTTCCTGCGTAGTGACCTCTTGCTATGCCCCCATGGGCTTTTGCTAAGATGGCATGCCTCTCATGCTCCAAAACATATCTTCGCATCACTTTGTCAGCTCCCAGCTTATACAGATGGCCTGAAATGATGGTAAAATCTGCTACGCAAGTTACCAACTCTTTCTTCTGTTGTACTGAATACTCGGTAGGTGCCATCCCCGTAGTCAAGAAGTGAATGATGCCGGCGAAGTGCACGTCTACAACCTTAATAGTGAACAACTACATGTCAGACAATTCTTCTTCTAGGTTGGTCGGCTCTTCACCACTTTCGATTCGGGATAAGTGGTTCGGCCCAACATTCAACTTCCCTAGCTTGACGATGATCTCAAAGTCATATTCTTGGAATAGCAGTAGCCATCGGTAGATTTCCCCCCTCAACACAAGCTTATTCACTAGGTACTTCAAAGCCGAGTGATTTGTAAACATTTTGAAATGCCCTCCTAACAGATAATGCTAGTATTCTACAAGGTGTATACCATGGCCAACCCTTCATGCTCCGTAGTGGAGTAGTTACGCTTCGTACCTAACAATTTCTGACTAGAAAATGCAACTGGATGGTCAATATCTCTGTCTCTAGGTTGCATAAGGACAGCTCTCAGGGCGATCCCCAATGCATCTACGTGGACATGGAAAATCTTCGCCCAGTCAGGAAAGATGAGAATAGGCATAGATACCATCTTCTCCTTGAGTAGCTTGAATCTCTTCTAACACTCCTCATCCCAAAAAACGAAATATCCTTCTTTAGAAATTTTTCCATAGGTGCTTGGATCAGCGCGTACCCTTGACTGAAATTTCTGTAGTAACCTATGTGTTCGAGGATAGAGCACAGTTGTTTCTCAGTTGTAGGTACTGCCAAGTTTATGATAACTACTACTTTGGTGGGATCATCCATCAATCCTTGTCGACAAACTTTGTGACCAAGAAAGATACCGAAGGGTACACAAAATATGCACTTCTTGAGATTCAGGGAAATATATTTCTTTCTACAGGCGTCCAACATCATGCGCAGGTTTGAAATGTGCTTTTTTACCAACCCAAAGATGGTTCAGTCATCAAAATATACCTCCAAAAAATTGTGGATGAATTCCTTGAATACTGCAAACACGACCCACGAAAAGATGGCAGGGGAATTCTTGAGCCCAAACGGAATGAAAGTATACTGAAAATATCCCCATTTAGTGGTGAATGTAGTTTTACTGTGATCTTCAGGTGCGATCCTGATTTGATGGTAGCCCGAGAACCCATCCGTGAACGAGTATACTTCCTGCCCTCCCACTCTATCCAGGATTTCATCTGAGAATGGCGTAGGGAAGGGATCATGTATAGAGGCATCATTCAATTTGCACAGGTCAAAACAGATCCGTATCTCTCCCTTAGTATTTTTCTCTTGAACCACCATAGGACTTAACCAATCTGACTATTCGACTGGTTCAATGATACCTACGGCAAGAATTTTGTCGATTTCTCCCTTGAATTTTTGTTTGTACTTGGATTTTAGCCGATAAGGGCACTACTTCACAGGGCGCGCATCTGGTTTTAAACTGATGCACATGAACCCTAGGTCCCATATAATCCCTTTGTGTTCCCAGAATTTTGTCGGGAATAAGTCCTGGTATTTTGTGAGGAGTTCTGCAACTTTTCCCACAGTATCATCATCCCAGTAGTCCCCAATTTTAGCTAGCTTAGGCTGCTCCTTCATTCCAATGTTGACTTCTCACAGCTTCAGAGGCTTAGTGACATCAACGGTTTATAGTTGGGGTCTAGAAACTACGCATTCTCCCTCCAACTCTGGGATAGAGACATTTCAAGGGTCTTCATCACACTCCTCTATTGATAAATTGTGGCAGTTAACAATATCCTCCATCTGTGTTTCCCATGTTGGTGCCGCATGTGTTGCACAAGGGCGTGATTCATCAAATACTAAAGCATCTAGATCCTGTAGAGCTTCATCGAGTGCCTCCATTCCTCTTATCAAACCAAATTTCCCTACAAAATCGTCCTTTAGGGTATCTCAGTGATGGGTGCACTAGTGTAGTTATGCATCTAAATACCATGCCACCGGGATTGACCCCAAGGCATGAATGAACAGATGGACCCATTCCTCTGTAGTTATTTTGCCTCGTTCTTCCATCCATGCGAAAAACTGCTCACGTGGGTCCCTCGGTCCCAAAAAAATATTTACGCGCCGGTGAACCGGAGGTTCAAACCATAAGACCATCATGTCACGACACTCTTCCCTATCCTGGAACATTCCCTTATGCGTGTCCCACGACCTCACAAGGGTTGTGCGCATGGCTAGATTAAGGGCCCATAGTCTTCACTCCCATGGGACTTTAGCTTCAAATGCTCACAAAAAATCCCTAACACTACCAGAACCATCAAAGTAGGGTAGTTCTCTTACCTCTGATGAGATACACCAGAATTTCTTTGTGATTCTAAGACATCGAAGTGGAGATACATCATGTAACCGATTATGCCAATTTTCTATCTCCCCGTAAGAGTCAGAGAAGCATTTGCTTTCCTTCTCCCAGCAAATCACACCATTAGCCATAGGGTTGACCCAATATTCGTCCTGAGCGGTTAATTTATAGATGTGATCCACATCCTCTTCTTCGCGCACTGGTTCTGTATACCGTTCTCCTTCCGTAGGGTTTAGTGGGACTATCACCCGCATACCTTCATTCTAAAACACCATGCTTTTTTTATTTAAGTTGATGACGCCTCCCATATCTATTTCCCAATACAATCCTAAGAGCACGGGATAGGGGTCCGCATCTTCCAAAATCTAAATTACCTGAAAGTCGACGCGGACCTTAACTCCTGCGATATCTACCATAATCTTTGACAACCTTGCCAACGTTATGATCTTCTGTTGGTTGGCCATGCGTAGCTGGATAGTAGACCATTCCAAATTAGGCTCTCCCATCTGTTGGCAAGTTTGTTTGGGTAGTGTGTTTGCATTTGATCTTAGGTCCAAAATAACCTGATCCATTTCATAGTCTCTAATCTGTGTTGTTAGCCACATTTCTTGACTAGTGCATTTCTTATGCTTGTAAAGTTTGTGCACATTCTTAAATTTTGAGGGAGGGTTAGTTCTCTCTGCATAGCTGTCTATTAGGGCTTGCAGATTTTCTACTTCCTTCTGGTTGCGTAGTAGCTTCATACGTGCCTATAGAAATGGTTTAACTTTATCGTATGTTC
Source organism: Pinus albicaulis (assembly GCA_034641835.2). Classification (NCBI taxonomy): domain Eukaryota; kingdom Viridiplantae; phylum Streptophyta; class Pinopsida; order Pinales; family Pinaceae; genus Pinus; species Pinus albicaulis. The sequence continues at coordinate 894,213,436 of CM076580.1, forward strand.
TTAGATTTGCTGGAGCTTTTGAAATAGGTGCCTCATCCTTACTGAAGTCTTTGTGGGCTGCAACGAAGGTTTTCTTTTCCTTCTATAGGTACAAGCTTTCCTATTTGGCAACTTCTTTGCAGATAAGAGGTTCAACTTCAGCATTCTCCTCAGCTCCTCCAGTAGCCATGCCGCTGTGTGTTATGACATTAATACTTGGTCCTTCACCATGTGGTTCCGACTTAACCCTTTGCACGTTCTGTGTAGGTGTCTGTTGTTTTTCCTACATTTTCGCTATTAGAATTGGACAGTCTTCAATCACATGGTCCAGTTGTCGACAATACCGAAAATTTTGTCTCACAGGGTTTAGAAAGTCCCTCGCAAAGTGCCCTATTTCTCAACAGTTGTAGCAGATCAATTTCCCTCTTCCCCGACTTGTGTCTCCACCCCCTCCACCTCCCCTGCCTCTGGTTGGGGATCCTCCTCTACTTGAGGGAGATAGTGGTGAATAAGGGTTAGCCTGTACCTTGTATAGGTTTCATCGTTCTATCATCAAGTCATAGGTTCGGCAGTTATGCTCATCAGGCCCCACAGAGGAGTAGAATCAACACCATTGTTGCTTCAATTCTGGAACGTAAGAACCAAGACAGGGACAGTGGTTAGTATCATGTAGCCCGACAATGCGACAATCAGTGTACCATAAGGTCGTACCACTTGGTCCTACAACATCCTTAGGATGTAATGGGCTAGGTCCCCCATCCTGCATGTAATCTGTCAACAGAGGACACTCATCCTTTGTATGGCCGGACACCCTACATCTTATGCACCATATGTCTAGGCTAGCCTCTTTCCCTCGTTCTTTTCACAGGTTTTGTATTTCAAAGTGAATTTCCTCTAGCTATCCCTTGATCTGCTGTACCCCAAACTGAGCATCGTCCCTCGGCACAACCTCTATTTTCATAGCAATCTCCAAGGCCTTCTGTTGCATTGTAATCGACTGTTGACCCATAGGTCTGCGTAGGTAGCAACATAGCGATAAACCATTCCTTGTGCTTCCTATCATCATACTAAAACTCCCCATCTCTGATAACCTTTTTTAACCATTGATCATCTTCCCATACCAATTAAGTGGGTCCCTGCCTAAAGTATTTCAAGTCGACCACTATTTGAGAGTAGGACTTAGGCTTCTAAATCTATTGTTTTTATGTTGTCCTAATCTCCTGAATAGATGGATTTGCGTGCTGTCCTATGTACCCCATATACCAATCCAAGGCCCTTCCTTCAAAGGCGAGTGATAGATGTGCTCTCTTTACAGCGTCGGTAGCCACATTCTGCGTAGTCCATACTGATTCTGTGACAAACCAAAATCGATCCATATCTTCATCCCCTACACCCTAGAAAGTGGGCAGCTTCATGTGGGTGGTGATATCTTCTTCTGGTGGAGGCAGAAGTGTGGGTGAGTTCTTACCTTGATGCTGACTTGAAGGTGGTGTAGCTGGAGGACTATGTGCAGCCGGTACTCTTAATGGACAATAGACAGATCTCTCTCCTTCTTGATTATTTCGGTAGTACTTACCATTTTGTGTCGTGCTCTCGCTTAGATCAGAGGTCATTCACTCAGTGTGGCTGCACAGAACGCCCTTTTCGCACATTAATATTTTGTTTAAAAAAGGAAATGTTTTCAAGAACTTACCCCGAAAACCCTTGAAGAACCTTCGTTCTGCCTCAGACTAGGACACAAACTGATCGACTGTGAATTCTGTCATGAACCCTCCCAGCACGCTATCTACCCAATGATCTATAATGCAGGTGATCGTATTGTCAGTCCTTTCCAACTATTTAATCAATTCTGGTGTCCACTGCGTAACCTGATCATCCTTCCAGCACGTCTGGAATTATATGAGCCTTTCCAACCACTCCTGAATCTCGTGCGCAAAGGTTAAAAATAAAATTTCGTAGACTTTAGTGAAGATGTACTTGTTCTTCCACTTCTCAGCCGTCAATTTTGTGCTGTGATTCTCCTTTACAGCAAATTCCTGAGTCTGTCTTTTGAACCAATATTCATTAGTAAGATAGTGGCCTAATTCAATGAAATAGGGTCACTGAAGGAAGTAAAGGCTACAAAAAATTCAAATTGAGAGATATATGGAAAACATTTCCTGTGGGGTTTTTTTTTTTTTTACAAAGTCGGGTATTGAGATTTATATTCCAAAAGAAAAAAGGAGCAAGCTCCCATTACATATAGGATTTTGGAGATTATATCACTATTGAAGGTAAGAGAGGGAGAACAATACCTATTACCCATATCATTGTATCCAAAACTACCAAAATTTCCTACTACATTATGAGAATATTGTCTAACAAACTGATTAAGAAAAAAAGTACATTTACATAATATTGTAGAAAATTATAATACTTGCTGAAAGTATTTCCTTAGTTCCACTGCTGTGATCTTGTAGTTTTTTTTATTGAAGGTTCTTGCTGAGATTTTTGCCTGCTGGCTTGATAATTTGAATTCTCACCTTCTTGGTTCAGGATGAGACTCTTGAGTTTTTTCTTGAGTGATGCGATTTTGATTATTTGTTCCTGAAGATGCTTCTTGAAGAAGGCATTCTCAGACATTGCTTGATTCCTTACCTCGTGCATTGTTCCTCTGAGCTTGTCTATCATGAACTTATTTTCTCTGCAAAAAACACACTTATCATATTGAGAGGCTCGGTCGAGAGGGTTCAAATCAATTTCTGCGTACTGGGGTATCAACTTGCTCTTCTGTTAAATTGAAAAGGAAATTGTTTTCTTCCTCATAGAGAAGGGATATGAGAACGCAAAGCATGCTCCCTGTATGAAATTATTAAAAGGATTTACAAGGGGAGGTATATCGATTGGAAAGCATATGAGCTGCGAAGGGATAGGGAGATAATATCTAGGAGAGAGCATAGTAATATAGATTGCATAAGTTTGAATGGAGTAGGACTAGGGGCGAGGGGATAGAGAAAGAGTAAGAAAACTAGAAGGAGAGGGAGGTGTGATTTGTGAAGCATGTAATATTGCATTGAAAACCATGGGAGGAAAGATTAAGATAGGGATAAAAGGGAGAAGGCCTCACCAGGGGATGTAAATATGATCATATTCGATGCAAATATAAGGATAAGGAGGCTGGGAAAGAGATAAGGTTATGGGAGAGTCACGAGAGAGGTGAGGTGGCTCGTCATACTTGGAAATCGAGCATGAAGGATTATCAAGTACCTAAAGGATTTGAGGAGGATCTGATTTTAGAGGGGGATAATTTTTTATTATTTTAGTCAAACTCAATCCTGTGATAGAGGCAGGAGAGGAGTGCAGGGGATTTTATAGGATTGGAATGAGTAGGATGTCATGGTGGATTCGGGATTCACCCGTAGGATGAGCCACGGCCATGTTAACTTCGATGTCAGCTGAACCATTTTTTTCTCTCAAAATGTGATTGAAGGATACTTGGCCTAAGTTTGCTAGGTTTTGTATTATTCTTTTGATTTTTTGGCACATCGCAACATTTGGAGGATTTTTTTTCTTATCATAGCTTGGATGATTATGGCTGAATCACCCATGATGACTGGGTTCTGGATATATATTTTTGTTTGGTATCATAGTGCCCAAGAGAAAACCATAAGCCTCTGCCCTATCATTTGATATTTTTCCTAGACCCCATTCATAGGTGATGGGGTTGATTCCACCAGGTTCTAGGAGGATTCCACCAACACCTGCATTTCCCGAATTATTCTTTGAGGAACCATAAAAATATAAACAGGTTTTGTTTAAATTTTTCATCTAGAGGATGAAATCATCCCTTTTTAGCCTTATTTTCCAGTTTTGGGAGACCAGCTTTAGCTTGGGATTGCTTTGACAGTTATACCTTCATGTTGCGAAATTGATCCAAATTTCCTCTTCTTGCTGGAGATGATTGGTGTCTATTAATTTCATGCCTTTTGTAGATAGAAATTTTGATGTAAGTCCCCAAGTCTTGGACAAAATTATTCCTATGTTTGGAGAATGATCATTGAATATTTGTTGGTTTCTCGCTAACTAGAGTTGTCAGCATAAGAAGGATGTCAAAATTTTCCAAAATCATCTTATAGAGTGCTTTTGTTTAAGTGAGTAAGGATACTACCTTTTCCAGGCTGTGAAAAATTCATTGAAGGGGCGAGGTAAATTCATTTCAATTTCCAAGGGGCTCACAAGCACCTTCCAACATTGTTTTGCAAAAGAGCACTATATAAAAAGGTGTTGGATTATTTCTTCCACACTTAAGCACATGGGGCACCTGTATGTCCCTGAAAAGCCTTTTATTTTGATATTATCTATTTTTATAACTTTTCCTTTTAATAGGGTCCAAATGAATATTTAACCTTTGGAAAACTTTCTGATTTCCATACTATTTTCCACGGAGCCCAATCCTGTATATCTTGCTAATCTTGAATGGTTAATTAGCCCGATTTAATCGAGTATTCTCCTCCATTGGGATCCCATATGAAAGAGTCTTGAGTATCTTGGTTAGTTTGGGAAACTCCCTTGAGCAGAATGAATAAAGGGTCCCAATGTTTTTTTAGATTGTGAGGCATGTTGGGAGAGGTCCAATTAGCCCAATTTCTTTCTTTCCAAAGATGGATTGAATTTAGTGTGGTTAAGCCCTTTGAGCACATCCATCTTTTTATATATTGGAGGTTAGAATGGGAGGGTAGGGGAGGATTCCCATATATTATATATTCCCAAAGATTAATTCTTCTTCCATTCCCGGGGAGCTTATTGGTGTGCTTTATGATGATAGGGAGGAATTTTTTTGGTAACTTCCAAACTTGAGAACATGGCTTGATCGGGGTGCTTTCTTCAAGTAAGAGGGATCGGGCATGATTCATGTACTTTTCCTCCAATAATTGCTTCCACCAAAATTCCTTCCCTATGATTAGTCTCTGATATTTTTTTTCCCCAAGGACCATATTCAAAAGGCTAAGGAGCCTTATAGACAACCCTCCTTTTTCATAAGGAAGATTTACCTGATCCCACTTTACCAAAATGATTTTTTTTTATTCTTCTTTTCCTCATTGCCACAATAATCCTCTTATTATGAGTTCTATATGCTTGTGTATGATTTTTGGTGCCAGAATTTTTGCAAATTGATAAATAGGGAGTGTTGTTAGCATTGATTTAATTAATATCACTTTTCTTGCTAAGTTGAGCCATTACATTCCCCAGTTTTGTATCTTTTTTTTCATTTTCTCGATTTGGATGTTATATAGTTCTTCCTTTATATTTTATTTTGATATAATTGGAATGCCTAAATAAATAAAGTGACTCCATTTTTCCTGTATGGGAATGTATAAAATCTGAGATATCCTTTGGAGAGTGCGAGGAGGCGCATTTCAGCCATAGATTCTTCATTTTGTGTTATTTAGAAGTCCTCCTGAGACCTCCATGAAAATTTTCAGCAAATTTTTAATTATTCTAGCAACAATGAATGAAGCCCCTACCATCAATAACGTGTCATACTCGAATAGGGAGTGATTGATTATTTTTACACCATGGGAGATAAAGAGACTTGTCAATGAGCGTTCTCTTCTGCACTTTTCCATAGTTTGGTTGAATGAGTCTGCCATGATTTGATCTGGAATTATGCAGGAATGAAATAGAATACGCATATAAACATAAATAAAAATATGCAATAGAAATAAAACTTAATTTCATTAATATCAAAGAACTGAAATTTTCTTACAGACATAATGGAAATAAACTAGCTAGGGCGCTAGTAGCTTATCTCTAAGAAGATATGTGGTGGCTAAAGGCCTCGAAACTGTTTTAAAGTGAGGCTAGAAGGCCTATTTATTGTTGAGAAACAATGCAAAACCATAAAAATCCAAAAAACTAATCGTAGGAGATCAAGCGCCAAAACTATGGGCCCCATTTAGGTAAATTGGTGTTTCAACTTCCCTGGATGTAACTTTGGCATACGATCTTTGTGCATCATACCTCGTTAGAAAGATCTATAAATGAACTACAAATTTTGGTGTGATAAAAATTATTCTATGGATCAATGTTGCTCCCGGGTTTCCCAAAAAACATCGTTTAAGGCCTCAAAACAGCTTCGGAAGTTCAGGACCCGAAAAACTGCTAAAAATAGTAAGTTGTGCTGCAACTGAAAAAATATAAAAAGTGATGATGCCATTTCAAAAAGAATAGGTGGGTGGCCACGGATATCCACTTGGATCATTAGGGCCCCAAAACGGCTCTAGATGTTTAGGACCCAAAAACCTTCTAAAAATAGTAAGATGTGCTGAAAGTGCAAAACTGAAAGAACCGATGGTGGGGGTCCAAGTGGGATAGATGGGTGGCCACCAATATCCACTTGGATCATTCCTCTGCCCTTAGGAAGAAATGGTCCCAATTGCACTGAGATCCTCCATGAGATGAGGAAAATTTTGTTGAACTGGGTATTAGATTTGTCAAAGACGTCACGTATCTCCAGGAGGACATGCTGGATGGGTTCAATAAATTTGGTTTCTTTATCATCCTCAAACAGTACATGTGTGAATTATATCTGTGTAGTCACGTGAGCTATGGAAACATCAGACGACGGTGCATCGGGGGTTAGCTCAATGGAGTGCTTGTCCTGACAGTGTAGAGGAACCTCTGTGAGTGAGGAGAAAATGTCCTCATATTCCTCCATGACGTTATCCATCTGCTGTAGCCATATAGGGGAGCCTTTTTTTGAGGTTCGGGTCACAATATTATTCTTCCCCTGTGAGCGAGTTGTAAGGAAAATAAATTTCCTAGTTTGGGAAACAATCTTACTATTTTTCTTTGCATTAGTCAAAGAGATGACAAGAGGCGATACTACCTCCGGTATCCTGTAAAAGTTATTTACCAAAGTAATAATAACAACACGAGGCCTAGAATCATACATAGCATGTCTCCTCCACAAGTATGTTTGGCCCAATAATACATCAGCTACATCAAGAGGATCAACATCACACAATACCTCATCTGCGAATGGCTTGATGCTGTACGAAAGGCGACACAGTTGGTGGATGCATAGATCTCTCCCTGGGTGAAGCTACCCGATGGTATACAGTTGCGAGTGTGCGATGATTGGTAGGCCTAGCGGCTTCACGACCTCTATTGAAATGAGATTTTTTTGGCTTTCGCTATCGATAATAAATTGTAGTGGAGAACACTTCACCCACATCTACGAATGGAAGAGGTGCTCCCCCTCCTCTGGATCCACCCTCTGGAGCTTGGTCATGGAAAAAATGGCACTGGTGTCCGCATCAATGATTTTCTTTCATGTTCCATCTCACTTTTCTGGTTCTGGCTCAGGATCAGAACATGCATCTGATTCGGGTGCCATCAGTTCGGCCAACAATGACTGTTTTTCTCGAAACTTTGTTGTGTTGTGAGTGGGGTTGTTATGGAATTCACACCACTTCCCTGTGTCCTTCTTTGGATTTGTGGTGGTGTTCTGAGTCACCTCGCTTTGGCTCTACCCCTTTTTTTGTGGTTCAGGGGTGCCTTTCCCTGGCTTCAGATTCGCGGATCTAAAGTCTCTCATCTTCTGCTTAAATTTTTTCTCAATATTGGTGGCATAATAATATGTGCCAAGAGAGGTAATGTCGAGGAACTCCATTTCCTCCTGAATGTGTCTATTAAAAAAACTATGGTACTTGAGCACCAAATGTATCTCTGAATCTTTAATACCCAACTTTGTGCTCAAGGTATGGAACAAATTCTTTAGTTCGTGCACATATTGATACCTTTGCTGCCACAACATGGTCTATTGGATGTACTTATCCTCATAGCTCCCCATGGGGTAATATTGTTCCTTGATGCCATCTCAGAAAGAATTCCAAGTGGTTGTGGCCGAGAACATAGAGGGTTTCCCCTCGTCCTTTTGCTCACAGTAGGTTTCGCATTAGTCTTTGACATGGGGCACGACTTTGAGAAGTGAAAAAAGAATATTTTCTCGGTCGGAGAAATCATGGACTGAGAAATACACTTCTAGCAAATTCAACCATATATCTATGGCGTCCTCATCTATCTGGCCTTCAAATACATGAATGTCAAAGTTTACCTGTACCTTGAATGGAGTGGTGCCTCCAGAGTGGTTGTTGGACGCAGATGCACCGTAGGTGGGTAGTTGTTGAAGGATCTGAGCAAAGTTATCCATCATCGCGTTTCTTTTTTTCTAAAGAGCCTCCTTGAGCAATATTTTGATAGGATCTCCTCCTACCTCATCTTTCTTTTCTTTTTCCATGGGAGGTCGTTAGGGTTTGCGATGCTAATCTTGCAAGGGTTCAACCAGATCGAGTCGTAACTCCTTATACCCTGACCTTGTTGGGGACATGCAAAGAAAAACAAAGAAAGAGAAGACGGCTCTGATACCATTGATCCGGATGTATGTAGGAACGCAATAGAATACACATATAACCATAAATACAAATATGCAGTGGAAATGACACTTCATTGCATTAATATCAAAGAATTGAAATTTGCTTACAGACATAAAGGAAATAAACTAGCTACAGCACTGGTAGCTTATCTCTGAGAAGAGATGTGGTGGCTACAGGCCTCTGAGATGTGTTACAATTAGGCTTGAAGGCATATTTTTTATTGAGAAACAATGTAAAACCCTAAACATCCAAAAACCTAAACGTAGGAGAAGAAGCGCCAAAACTCTGGGCCCCGTTTGGGTAAATTGGTGTTTCAACTTCCTGGGACGTAACTTTGGTATACGATCTCTATTTGACGCACATCATACCTCATTAGAAATATCTATTTGAGGAGTAAAACTTCTAGTGTGAGAAAAATTAGTTAATTAACCCATGTTTTTCTTGGTTTTCCGAAAAAATGTTGTTTAGGTCCTTAAAACAACTCCGGAAGTTTAGCACTCGAAAAAAGCTAAAAATAATAAGTTGTGTTGCAACTGAAAAACTGGAAGAAGTGATGGTGCCATTTCAGATGGAATAGGTGGGTGGACACCAATATCCACTTAGATCATTAGGGTCCGAAAACGACTCCAGAATTTCAGGACCCAAAAACTTGCTAAAAATAGTAAGATGTGATGAAAATACAAAACTGAAAGAACTAATGGTGAGGCTCCAAATGGGATAGATGGGTGGCCACCAATATCCACTTGGATCATTTCTCCCCCCTTAGGAAGCAATGGTACCCATTGTTTTGAGATCCTCCATGAGATGAGGCAAATTTTGTTGAACTGGGTATTAGATTTGTCGAAGATGTCATGGATCTCTAGGCAGACATGCTAGATGTGTTTAGTAAATTTGGTTTCTTTATCAGCCTCAGAAAGTACATGTGTGGATTCTGACTGTGTAGTCACATGAGGTATGGCAACATCAAGAGGCAGTGCATCAGGGTTCAACTAAATGGAGTGCTTATCCTGATAGTGTAGAGGAACCTCTGTGAGTGAGGAGAAAATGTCCTCGTATTCCTCCATGAATTTTACCATCTGCTGTAGTCGTGTATGGGAGCCCTGTTTTGAGGTTGGGGTCACAATATTCTTCTTTCCTTGTGAGCGAGTTGTAAGGAAAATAAATTTCCTATTTCGGGAAACAATCTTACTGCATTGTTTTGCAGTAGTCAAAGAGATGACAGGAGGCAGTACTACCTCTGGTATCATGTATAAGTAATTTCCCAAAGTAATAATAATAGCACGAGGCCTAGACTCATACACAGCATGTCACCTCCAAAAGTATGGTTGGCCCAATAATACATCATCTACATCAAGTGGAACAACGTCGCACAATACCTCATATGTGAATGGATTGATGTTGTACGAAAGGCGACACTATTGGCGGACGTGCAGATCTCTGCAGGGGTGAAGCCACCCGATGGTATACAACTGTGGGTGTGTGATGATCGATAGGTCGAGCCACTTCATGACCTCTGTTGAAATGACATTTTTTCTGGCTTCTGCTATCGACAAGAAATTGCAATGGAGAACCCTTCACCCACATCTACGAAAGCAAGAGGCGCTCCCCCTCCTCTAGATCCTCGGGATCCTCCCTCTGGAGCTCAGTGGTGGAGAAAATGGTACTGGGGTCCGCATCAATGATTTGCTTCCATTTTCCATCTCCCTTTTCTGGTTCTAGCTCAGGATCAGAACATGCATTTGATTTGGGTGCCCTTTAGTTCGTCCACCAACAACTATTTTTTCCGACCCTCATTTTTGCTGTGAGTGGGGCTGTTATGGAATTCACACCATTTACCCATTTCCTTATTTGGATTTTTGGTGGTGTTATGAGTCACCCCGCTTTGTCTCTGCCCCTTGTTTTGTGGTTCGGGGGTGCTTTTCCTTAGCTTCAGATTCGCAGATCCAAAGTCTCTCTTCTTCTACTTAAATTTCTACTCAATCTTGGTGGCATAGCGGTATGACGTGTCAAACGAGGTAATTTCAAGGAAATCCATTTCCTCCTGAATGTGTCTATGCAAACAGCTACGGTACTTGAGCACCAAATGTCTCTCTAAATATTTAATACCCAACTTTGTGCGCAGGGTATGGAACAAATTTGTCAGTTCGTGCACATGATCTTGATCCCTTTACTGCCGCAGCATGGTCCATTGGATGTACTTGTCCTCATCGCTCCCCACGAGGTATTATTGTTCCTTGATTCCATCTCAGAACAAATTCCAAGTGGGTGTGTCTGAGAATAGAGAGGGTTCCCCCTTGTCATTTTTCTCACAGTAGGTTTCCCACCAGTCTTTGATATGGGGGAGGCTTTGAGAAGTGAAAAAATAATCTTTTCTCAGTCGGAGAAATCATGGATTGAGAAATACCATTCTATAAAATTCAACCATATATCTATGGCATCTCCATCTATCTGGCCTTCAAATAGAGGAATGTAAAATTTTACTTGTACCTTGAAGGGAGTGGTGCCTCCAAAGTGGTTTTTGGATGCAGGTGCGCCGTAGGTGGGCAGTCGTTGAAGGATCTAAGCAAATTTATCCATCATCACATTCATTTGTTTCTCGAGGGCCTCCTCGAGAAATATTTTTATAGGATCTCCTACTCCTTCATATTTATTTTCTTCTTCCATGGGAGATCGTCGGGGTTTGTGAGGCTGATCTTGCAAGGGTTCAACCATATCGAGTCGTAACTCCTTATACCCTAACCTCATTGGGGACATGCAAAGAAAAACAAAGAAATATTAGGTTGCTTTGATACCACTGATCTAGATTTAAGAAGGAACACAATATAATACACATATAACCATAAATACAAAGATGCAGCAGAAATAACACTTCATTTCATTAATATCAAAGAACTGAAATTTGCTTACAGACAGAATGGAAATAAACTAGCTAGGGCACTGGTAGCTTATCTATGAGAAGAGAAGTGGTGGCTAAAAGCCTCTGAACTATGTTACAATGAGGTTTGAAGGCCTATTTATTTTTTAGAAACAATGAAAAACCCTAAACATCCAAAAACCTAACCGTAGGAGATGAAGCGACAAAACTATGGGTGCCGTTTGGGTAAATTGGTGTTTCAATTACTTCTCGGGGACGTAACTTTGGCATAAGATCTTTGTTTGACTCACATCATACCTTGTTAGAAATATATTTCCAAGGAGTACAACTTTTGGTGTGATCAACATCGGTCCATGGCCCCATGTTGCTGTTGATTTTCCTAAAAAACGCCGTTTAGGGCCTTAAAACGACTCCGGAAGTTCATGACTCGAAAAAAATACTAAAAATAGTAAGTTGTGCTGCATATGAAAAACTGGAAGACGTGATGGTGCCGTTTCAAATGGAATAGGTGGGTGGCCACCAATATCCACTTGGTTCATTAGGGCCCCAAAACGGCTCTGGAATTTTAGGACCCAAAAACTTGCTAAAAATAGTAAGATGTGTTGGAAGTGCAAAAGTGAAAGAACCAATGGTGGGAGTCCAAATGGGATAGATAGGTGGCCACCAATATCCACTTGTATCATTCCTCCCCCCTTAGGAAGCAATGGTCCCCATTGCATTAAGATCCTCCATGAGATGAGGCAAATTCTGTTGAACTGGGTATTAGATTTGTCGAAGATGTCATGGATATCAAGGCGGATTTGCTGGATGCATTCAGTAAATTTGGTTTATTTATCAGCCTTAGAAAATCCATGTGTGGATTATATCTGTGTAGTCACATGAGGTATGGAAATATTAGGTGGCGGTCTGTCGGGGGTTAGCTCAACGAAGTGCTTTTCCTGACAGTGTACAAGAACCTCTGTGAGTGAGGAGAAAATGTCCTCGTATTCCTCCGTGACTTTTTCCATCTGCTATAGCAGTGTAGGGGAGCCATGTTTTGAGGTTGGGGTCACAATATTATTCTTTCCCTATGCACGAGTTGTAAGGAAAACAAATTTCCTGGTTTGGGAAACAATCTTACTGCGTTTTTTTGCAGTAGTCAAAGAGATGAATGGAGGCGATACTACCTTTGGTATCATGTAAAAGTTATTTCCCAAAGTAATAATAACAGCACGAGGCCTAGAATCATACAAAACATTTTTCCTTCACAAGTATGGTTGGCCCAATAATACATCAGCTACATCAAGAGGAGAAACATCGCACAATACCTCATCCGTGAATGGCTTGATGTTGTACGGAAGGCGGTATTGTTGGCGGACGTGCAGATCTATCCGTGGGCGAAGCCACCCGATGGTATATGACTATGGGTGTGCGATGATTGATAGGCCAAGCCCCTTCACGACCTCTATGGAAATGAGGTTTTATTGGCTTCCGCTATCGACAAGAAATTGTAGTGGAGAACTGTAAGCTTTAATCCTGTACAAAAATTATCTGCAAACGAATCTTAAAAATAGAAAATAAAAAATAGCGAGAGCATAAAACATAAAACATATATACACAGAGATTTTCCCCTCGATCCCAAATTGGGATGACCAGCTTGAATTTTCATTATATTTCTTTTAGTGTTACGACACATATATATACATGCCGAAGCATACATAAACCCCAATCCATTAACCCTGGATTAGAACATAACCGTAGTTCCCTTGACCAAATCTACAAAATACCACGGGCCGAAAACCATCATGCCCAAAAACCATGTGCAAACCCATGCACAAAACCATGGGCGGGTCCACCTATCAGAAAATAAGGCCCAATTTTTTTTTTCCCGAGGTGCTGCGCCCGACGCAACGTACAGGGGGGACTATCGTCCCCCCTGTGGCCCCCTCATGCATGACTAGTTGCGTAAAGAATATAACACATACCCAACATTCTCCCACTTGTTGTTTTAATTCCATAGGGGGCCACAGGAGAGCTGAGTCATTAGCCCAGCTTTGCAACACCATTGTTTCTCTACACCAAGAGAACTTCTGAGTGCTCAAATACTTCATCAATGCATCTGAAACATTCTTCAAAGTATCCACCTTTACTAGCAACACCCTTTTAGCCTCAACCATATATCTCACAAAGTGATATTGAACATCAATGTGCTTTGTCTTTGAATGATAAGCAGGGCTCTTACCCAAGAAAGTTGCACGTTGGCTATCACAATATATCCTTATAGCTTGTTGCACCAATCCCATACTTGAACAAAATCTCTGCAACCAAACTGATTCCTCGCTTGCATGAGTGGCTGCCATGTATTCTGCCTCTGTAGTTGAAAGATCCACTACAGATTGTCTTTTACTCATCCAACTGACTACACCTCCAAATAGGCTAAACACATACCCACTTGTAGATCTTCTTTGGTCCAGATCTCCAAAGAAGATCTTCTTTGGCCTAGTCTGCATCAAAAAAATCATGAATGTAAAACACTCTTTCCAATCCTAGTCTTCCCTAGTAGCACAAGCCATAATCACTAGTGCCACACAAATATCTGAAAACCCACTTCACTGTTGTCCAATGCTCCTTCCCTGGGTTTGACATAAACCTGCTCAATACTCCCACTGCATGTGCAATGTTTGGTCTAGTACAAACCATTGCATACATCAGGCTACCCACTGCACTTGCATATGGAACACAGGACATATCCTCCTCTTCTTCTTGTGTCCGGGGACACTGTTCAGCAGACATTTTTACACCTATTGGAATCGTAACATTCACCAGTTTACTATCCTGCATATTGAACCTCTGTAATATAGTCTCGGAATACTTCCTATGGTTTAACCAGAGCTTCCTCTTTGTCCGATCTCTCTTAATTTCCATGCCCAAAATATAGTTCGCAGCACTAGGAACCTTCATGTTGAATTTGGAGAATAGTTGGGTCTTCAAATCTTGGATAATTTCTTTGTCATTTCCAATCAACAACATATCATCCACATATAAGACCAAATAAATAAGATGGTCACCAATTAATTTAAAATAAACACAATGATCCTCCTTGCTTCTGGTGAAGCCAAGTCCCCGTATATAGGTATCAAATTTTTGATACCACATCCTTGGTGACTGTTTTAACCCATACAGAGACTTCATTCACCTACATACCAATTCTTTTTTCCCCTTCACCATAAATCATTTAGGTTGTTTCATGTAGATCTCCTCTTCTAGATCCCTATGAAGAAACGTTGTCTTCACATCCATCTTTTCTACCTCAAAATCAAATGCAGCAACAACGGATAAAAGTAGTCTAATAGAAGTAACTTTGGCGACAGGAGAAAAAAATATCCCCAAAACCAATTCCCGGCACCTGGGAATAATCTTTTGCTACCAACTGAGATTTGTATTTCTCCACCTTGCCTTCTACATTCATCTTCTTCTTAAACACCCATTTGCTCCCGATGGGATTCCTTCCAGCCAGCAACTCCACCAGATCCCATGCCTCATTTTTATGCAAGGATGCCATTTCATCAACCATGGCCTCATTCCATAGTTTTCCATCCTTTTAATCTACTGCCTCCCTAACGGTTCTGGGATCATCATCAGTTATAGTTAAAGAAAAACTTGAATAGAAAGCAGATGGACTATGCCTTTCTGGTTTTCTTCTTTCCCGAATTGATCTTATCACAGCTGGAGTTTGTGGCTCTTCCTCTTATAAGTCTTCTTCTATTGTAGAGTCTGATTCATCCTCCTTTAGCTCAAACTATATCTTCTCAGGTTCCTTTGGCAAGACTTCATGTTTAACAACATCTTTCACCTCTCTAAACACCACATCTCGGTTGTACACAACCTTCCTTGTTTTGGGGTTCCAAAGCTTGTAACCCTTTAAACCATCCTTATACCCAATAAAGATGCACCTTTCATATTTATTATCAAACTTGGTCCTTTTCTCCTTTGGACCATGTATATATGCATCACATCCAAATAACCTCAAATGTGAAAGAGAGGGTTTGTTACCAGTCCATACCTCATGTGGAGTCTTATCCTCCAAAACTGATGAAGGTGATCTATTAACCAAGCAACATGCAGTCTCCACTGCCTCTGCCCAGAATTCTTGTCCTAACCCGGTACCACTGAGCATGCTTATTAAATTTTCCATCAGCGTTCTGTTCATTATTTCTGCAACTTCATTTTTCTAAGGTGTGTATGGAGTAGTCTTATACCGTGCTAAACCACACTTCTTATAGAACTTCAAATTCCTTCTTGCAGAACTCCCCACCATTATCTGTCCTCAACACCTTTATCTTCTTCTCTATCTAGTTTTCCACCATAGCCTTAAATTCTTTAAATTTTTCAAAGACTTCGGATTTATTCCTCAATAAATATATCCATGTATTCCTTGAGAAGTCATCTATGAATGAAACATAGTACATAGACTTACCCAGTGATGGAACCAACATAGGTCTAAACACACACTGTGCACAAGCTCTAATATCTTGTTCGCCCTCTTAGCACCAAAAAGAAAACTCACCCAATTTTGCTTCCCATATACACAATGTTCACAAAAATCAAAATCCAGAGAGCTATTATACATACCTTCTACCATACCATTTTCATGCAGTATCTGAAGGCCCTTCTCTCCAATATGTCCAAGCCTTTGATGCCATAGCATGGTCTTTTATCCAAAGACTACTAGGCTTTCCGCTCCACTTTCGGGAACCATAGAACTATTGCACTCATCAATAACAGTGCTTCCCTGAAGCTTGTATAGAGTTCCAATCAAAACTCCCCGCATTAATACCAATGCTCCTTAAACCATCTTACAGGTATCTTTCTTGAACGTTGTTTTTACACTTGCATCATCCATCTTGCTTACAGAAATTAGATCTCTGGCCAATGCAGGAATGTGCAGAACACCAGGAAGTGTTCTAATCCTTCCACCTTGTAGCTTCAACTTGAATTTTCCATGTCTGATGATTCTGGCCTTCCTATCATCCCCTAAGAAGACATCATCGCCATCATATTTCTCATACTTGTAGAACCACTCCCTATGGGGAGTTAAGTGAAAGGATGCACCTGAGTCAATCAACCATGAATCATGATCTACATGTGTATTTGAAGAAGAAGCCAAATATACATCCCCACATTCATCCGAGGTGGTTTTTTCCTTTGCAGAAGGAGCATCATCAGATCCATTTCCTTTCTCAGGAGCTTTAGATCTGTAGTCCTTCTTATAGTGCCCTTCCTTTCTGCATTTCCAGCACACCTTTACAAAATTTCCAGGAGATTTAGATCTCCCTCTAGATTTAGATCTCCCAGTCAAAACCTTATTCTTGTTTATGTTCTAGGACCTTCCTCGTATAGATAAGGCATCTCCATTCTAACCCTCCATATTTATTCGTCTCATTTCCTCCGACAGCAAGGCTGAGACAATGTCATCAAAATTCAAGGTAGTTGTATTGCTATCTATTGCAATAACCAGACTGTCCCACGAGTCTGGTAGAGAACACAAAAAACTGATGCACTTACCTTCATCTAATATTTTAATATCAACAAATGAAAGCTGACTTACCGCAGTATTGAAGGCATTCATATGCTCTTTCACTGAGTCTCGATCCTTCATCCTCAGGTTATACAACTTTTTCCACAGGAAAAATCTATTCACCAGAGACTTAGATTGGTACAAAGTCCCTAGCTTGTCCCACAAGGTCTTTGCCGTAACTTCCCCAGATACATTCAACAATACTGAATCTGAGACACACAATCATATTGTGCTCTTTGCCTTCTGATCCATCTTATTCCAGTCTTCATCTGACATTGACATTGGTTTAGTACTCAGATCTACCACAATCCACTAATCTTTATCCACTAGAAGATCCTCCATCTTGAGCTTCCACAACTCAAAAATCTGACCATTAAATTTCTCGATCTCTATCTTCCCACTGCTCGCCATATTCTTTCACTGCAAGAATCGATCCCGTAGATCTCCCACTAAACTAGATCTACCTCAGGCCCGAGCAAAAAACCCCTCAGCATCAAAGGCATCCCCTTGAAGCTGAAACAACTCTGATACCAAATGTAGGTTTTAACCCTATACAGAAATTATCTGCAAACAAATCTTAAAAAAAGAAAATAAACAATTGAGAGAGCATAAAACATAAAACAGATATACACATAGGTTTTCCCCTGGATCCAAAATTGGGACAACCAGCTTGCTTTTTCATTATATTCCTTTTAATGTTACAACACATATATATACATGCCGAAGCATACATAAACCCCAATCCATTAACCCTAGATTAGAACATAACCATAGTTTCCTTGACTAGATCTACAAAATAGCAGGGGTCGAAAACCATCATGTCCCAAAACCATGTGCAAACCCATGCACAAAACCATGGGTGGGTCTGCCCACTGGAAAATAAGGCCCAAATGTTTTTTCCAAGGGCATTACCCTGGACTGCGACAGGGGGGCTGTCGCCCCCCCCTTTGACCCCCCTGCTGCACTCGATGCAACGTACAAGGGGAGTTGTCACCCTCCTTGTGACACCCCTACTCGTGACTAGTCATGGAAAGAATATAACACATACCCAACAAGAACCCTTCACCCACATCTACGAATGGAAGAGCCACTCCCCCTCCTATGGATCCTCGAGATCCTCCCTTTGGAGCTTGGTGGTGGCAAAAATGGCACTAGGGTCCTGATTTTCTTCCATTTCCCATTTCCCTTGTCTAGTTTTGGCTCAAGATCAGAACATGCATCTGATTCGGGTGCCTTCAGTTCGGCCACCAACGAGTGTTTTTCTTGACACTCATTTGTGCTGTGAGTGGGTTGTTATGGAATTCACACCACTTCCCCATGTACTTCTTTGGATTTGTGGTGGAGTTCTGACTCACCCTGCTTTGGCTCTACCCCTTGTTTTGTGGTTCATTTGTGCCTTTCCCTGGCCTTGGATTCGTGGTTCCAAAGTCTCTCTTCTTATTCTTAAAATTCTGCTCAATATTGGCGGCATTGTGATATGTCGTGCCAAGCGAGGTAATGTCAAGGAAATCCATTTCCTCTTGAATGTGTCTATGCATACAACTGTGGTACTTAGCACCAAATGTCTCTCTGAATCTTTAACACCCAACTCTGTGTGCAGGGTATGGAACAAATTCGTAAGTTCATGCACATATTGATCCCTTTGTTGCCGCAGCATGGTCCATTGGATGTACTTGTCCTCATAGCTCCCCACGGGGTAGTATTGTTCCTTGATGTCATCTCGAAATTAATTCAAAGTGGGTGTTGCCGAGAACAGAGAGGGTTACTCCTCTTCCTTTTTCTCATAGTAGGTTTCCCACCAGTCTTTGAAATGGGGGGCATATTTGAGAAGTGAAAAAATAATATTTTCTTGGTTGGAGAAATCATGGACCAAGAAATAGCCTTCTAGAAAATTCAACCATATATCTACGACATTTGCATCTATCTAGATTTCAAATACAATAATTTCAAATTTTACCTATACCTTGAAGGGAGTGGCGCCTCTAGAGTGGTTTTTGGATGCAGATGCACTGTAGGTGGGTAGTCGTTGAAGGATATAAGAAAAGTTATCTATCATTACATTCCTTTGTTTCTCGACGGCCTCCTCGAGAAATATTTTGATAGGATCTCCTGCTCCCACATCTTTCTTTTCTTCTTCCATGGGAAGACATCAGGGTTTGCGAGGCTGATCTTACAAGGGTTCAACCAGATCGAGTCATAACTCCTTATACCCTGACCTCGTTGGTGACATGAAAATAAAAACAAAAAAAGAGAAGACTACACTGATACCACTGATCTGGATTTATGCGGGAACACAGCAGAATACACATATAGCCATAAAAAAAATATTTAGTGGAAATAACACTTCATTTCATTAATATCAAAGAACTGAAATTTTCTTACAAACAGAATGGAAATAAACTAGCTAGGGCACTGGTAGCTTATCTCTGAGAAGAGATGTGGCAGCTACAGGCCTTTGAACTATGTTAAAATGAGGCTCAAAGGCCTATTTATTTTTGAGAGACAATGAAAAACCCTAAACATCAAAAAACCTAAGCGTAGGAGATGAAGTGCCAAAACTATGGGCCTCGTTTGGGTAAATTGGTGTTTAACCTTCTCGGGGACGTAACTTTGGCATACGATCTCCGTTTGATGCGCATCATACCTCATTATAAAGATCTATCCGAGGATTACAACTTTTGGTGTGAGAAACGTCGGTCCATAGAACCATGATGCTCCCATTTTTCCCAAAAAACATTGTGTAGGGCCTCAATACGGCTCTGAAAGTTCAGCACCTAAAAAACAGCTAAAAATAGTAAGTTCTGCTGCAACTAAAAAACTGGAAGAAGTGATGGTGCCATTTCAAATGGAATAGGTGGGTTGCCACCAATACCTAGATCATTAGGGCCCCAAAATGGCTTTGGAAGTTCAGGACCCAAAAATGTGCTAAAAATAGTAAGATGCACTAAAAGTGCAAAACTGAAAGAACCGATGGTGGGGGTCCAAATGGGATAGATGGGTGGCCACCAATATCCACCTGGATCATTCCTCCCCCCCTTAGGAAGCAATGTTCCCCATTGCACTAAGATCCTCCATGAGATGAGGCAAATTCTGTTGAACTAGGTATTATATTTGTTGAATATGTCATGGATCTCTAGGTGGACATGCTGGATGTGTTCAGCAAATTTGGTTTCTTTATCAACCTCAGACAGTACATGTGTGGATTCTATCTATGTAGTTGAATGAGGTATGGAAACATCAGGTGACGGTTCATCGGGGGTTAGCTCAATGGAGTTCTTGTCCTGATAGTGTAGAGGAACCTCTCTGAGTGAGGAGAAAATATCCTCGTATTCGTCCATGACTTTGTCCATATGCTACAGCCGTGTAGTGGAGCCCTATTTTGAATTTGGGGTCACAATATTCTTCTTTTCCTGTGAGCGAGTTGTAAGGAAAATAAATATCCTATTTTGGGAAACAATATTACTGCATTGTTTTGTAGTAGTCAAAGAGATGACAGGAGGTGGTACTACCTCCAGTATCTTGTATAAGTTATTTCCCAAAGTAATAATAATAGCACGAGGCCTAGACTTATACACAACATGTTGCCTCCACAACTATGGTCAGCCCATTAATACATCAACTACATCAAGAGGAGCAACATCACACAATACCTCATCCGTGAATGGCTTGATGTTGTACGGAAGGCGACACTATTAGCGGATGTGCAGATCTCTCATTGGGTGAAGCCACCAGATGGTATATGGCTGCGGGTGTGCGATGATCGGAGGGCCGAGCTGCTTCACGAACTCTGCTGAAATGAGGTTTTTTTGGATTCCGCTATCAATAAGAAATTGCAATGGAGAACCCTTCACCCACATCTGTGAATGCAAGACACACTCCCCCTCCTCTGGTCCTCAGGATCCTCCCCCTGGAGCTTCATGGTGGCAACAATGGCACTAGGGTCCGCATCAATGATTGTTACACAGGAATTTTTCACCATCCCTACAATCCCTCGCCCCACATATTGGAAGATCTTTCCCGTGACCTGTGATCAGTGTAATCCTCTGCAAGCACCTTCCTTACATCCTTCTATACAAGAACATCATTTATCCTACAGAAGAATTTCTCAAAAATCCCATAAAAACCTATGTTTTGGCATTGGCGCGGGTAGCCAGTTCACCCCTCGCACCGATGTGGAGAATGTACACTAGAGGCCACGCCAGCTGGCGCTTTGTCTCTTTTTTGTGCCTGTGCCAGCCTTTTTTGGAATGTTTTTTAACAAACTAGAGGTGGAAGTTTCCTTCAACTACCTCCGGGATGAGTCACAGGAAGTGGTTAACTGGATGAGCCACGGATCTCCCTTTTTAGGTAGTGGTTTCCTCCTCTTATGGGACACTCCTAGAAGATAGGTCTCCCTTCCATTATTGTAGGGACCCTAACCTCTCCCTCTCCCCCTATATAAATCAACTTTCTCCCATCATGAAAGCTAGCTGAACAAAGAGGATTATGCAACTGAAATGTTGAACATGGAGAACTAAGCCATAGTCGAATAACTAAGAAGGTAGATCAAGAAGGAAGTCCATCAAGAGGTCCCTTATCCCATCCAAATTCCCCGACAAGCTTTGAGACGTGATTCTCCCGAGCCCTGCTGGAGGAGATCGCAACATCAGAGCATGGTTGTATCTCCTCTTTCTACCTATTAATATAAGTGACTATCGTCTAGTTCCCGTCTTGTGTTTTGTCTATATCAAATTCAATATGCTAGTCTTCTCTGAATGATTAGTATATTTTGAATGGAATTAGTATATGGTATGTGGTTGTCATTTTCTGATCTCTGTGCAGGTGTCCAAGCGTGATAGACAGAAGGGTTGTGAATTGTCTTTGATCGGGAACGAGCAGCTCTCATCATCACTACAAGCGTCGAAGATAACTTTGGACCACAGGTAGGCCATCTTATTTCATCCTTTTCATTCAAGTATCTAGGAACCTACACTCTAGCATGATTCCTTGTTTCTAGACCCACACTAGGGCTAGTGGGATTGCCTCTATCCGTAGAGGGGATTTACCTGAGTAACAAGTTGGTGACTCCGTTGGGGATCAGTGCGAGTTTGTATTTCGTCTATTAGATCTTCTTCTTGGTCTTTACTTGCTTAGCTTTCCTTTTCTGGTTGTTTTGTTGAGTCTTAGACCCTGTTTAGCCCCAGAGGATCAGATCTGGCCTTTGTTTTTCCAAAATTTTTGTCTTTCTAAGGTTGGATTGATTGGCGCAGTTTCCAGCCCAACAGTCGCACCCACCGATGCTTTTTGGCAGTTCATCACCCGCACCATCCCCTGTCTGGCGCGGATTACAGCCAAATAGTCGCACCATTTCCTGTAAGTGCTAGGATTTTCCCTGTTTTGGAGTTTTTGGTCCATCTTGGTGTCTCTGGGTGTGTTCTTAACTTGATTTGAATGCTTTGGGTTTATTTGTGATTGTGATCAACCTTCTCCCTTCGGTTGTTTGTCCATTTCTTTCAACATCATGGATTTAGGGCTTTCTAGTGCTTTGATATGCTAAGCCTACTGTAGGAGTTTGGGTCTCTTGTTTTGCGGTCACCTTCGTTATTTGCTTGATTGAATTTAGCTCCCTGGACCCATTTTGATTGGTTTCTTTTGGTGAAATGAGTCTTGAGTGAGTCTTACCTCTTTCATTCAGTTTTGATTTTTTTCACTCCAAGTAGAGCTCACATTGCTTGTATGGGTCTGTTTTGACATATTTCTTTGATTTGAGATATTGTGACATTGGTTTGAGTCTTTGTTTTGTTTTCTTGTGAGTTGATTGAATTGTTTCACTCCGACTCTTGCATTAGCATTCTCGAACTGGTGTGAAGATTCGTTTTTCATGTTATTTAGTGCATTGTTTTCTCTATTACATTGAAAAAATAAAAATATATTTTGTGCTTGCATTTTTTGTTTGCATTGTAGAATTGGAAAATCTTTCACATAACTAGCATTGGGAATTCTAGGAAAGATTTATCGTTCTCATTTAGTTGCATCAAGTTCTGTAGTGAATGCTTCTGTGTGTTCTTATTATTTTCTATCACTTGAAAACTCCTAACTTTCTCGTAGATAGCTCTTCATTGAACGAAATGGTATTTTATGGCATGTAGCTTGCATTCAGGGATTTCTGAGATCCAACATTCGGTAGGACCTTGGAATTGAAACATAAATACAAGATCAACTTAAAAAATTATTCAATTAACCTAAGACAACATTGAAACTTAATGAAACATTTAGTGGTCTAAGTTAGAGATGTGTTCCAGCGTATCTAAACCTAGCAGTTGTCGCTCTCCATCTGGCTTCAGACAACACTAGTACGGATTTGTGCTCCCCATACAGTCGAGTATATAAAGGGAGACCCCTCTAGGTTGCAATCCTTTTATCCGTAGGAAGCCAAGTTTGCCACCTTGTAACCGTGATACACCGAACACAGCATTCAGGGAGATTACCTGCATGTACATCGAGTCCTTGGTTGATTCTTATTTCATTTTATAACCAAGGTGTATATGGCAATTCATGGGAACCTGGTACACCCTTTTACCTAGACTACCTAAGTAGTCATTTTAGAACTTTACTGACTCCATAAATTTTAAAATATCATCGAGCACTTGTCCTTTCGTGCTCGCTTAAAACTGAAAGAGACTAGAGTCATCTTTGACTATTTCTTGACTCTCAAAACATGAAACAACAAAATTTTGGTTTCAATGTGATAAAATAAACTACCTACAATTACACACCCTTTAAAGTTTGATTACTTGGCCTGTCTTTGTTTGCCTTGGTTTTGATCCAAGAGTCTTCATTTTCGATCTTTTTCCCTTTTTGGTGTGCTACAGTCACAGTGGCCGAACCATCAATTTCGTCTGCTGGTAGTCCTTTTCCGGACGATTCATCTGAAACTTCTTAGATATCTGGGTCTTCTGAGCTTCAACAGCCTGTCATCCCATCGGAGTACCCCTTTGGAGAACCGGTTGAGCTCCATTGGCCTCTTTCAAACACTTGGTTTGGATTTGGGGTTGGGGAACATTTTCCCCCTCTTACATTGGGATCACCATTTTTTGCTGCTATCATACCTCCTAGCCCCCATACTCTTTTGCAAGATCTTATGGTGGATTTAGACATGAATTCGTTTGGTCCTAATGGTAGTGAGGGTATTCCAGTTTCTGATGAACCATACCAACTTTTCCTAGAAGACGTCCATCAAGAGCCTGCTCAATCTTCACCATCGGTGTTGCTTCCACCTGGATATAGGTCTTTGGGTTAGATTATAGCCGGTATTGCCTCCATGGCAACATCAACCCTGTCAAGGGGTCTGGTTCTCGCATCATTAGGTATGTTTCCAATGACACATGTCTTGTCGTTGACACCTCTTGTTATGACTGTTCCCACTTGGCCTACTGTATGTGTGGTTGCTTCGGCACCGGTTTTCACTACTCAGTTGTCAGGAGTTTCAACTTTGGTAGAGACTTTGATTGCCATGGAGATCCCTGACGGCCTTTATTTTGAGGAGTATCGACTAGCTGTTTAGCAGAAGAACTCCCAGACTTATCAGTCCCCTCACGATCCTATCGGTCTTATTTTTCTCATTATGGAGTGGACGGTACCCACATTTATTCACTTCCGTTTCAGCATGACGAGCAGGGAAACCATATCTACTTGCCTGCTCCTAAGGCTTATCAGTTCCTTTCTGGTTTTATACCTACCATGCCTATGCAACTCTCTAACCAACAAGGACAACCCTTTCAGGGACAACCTTCGGTTCAGCAGGGATATGCTTATGTCCTAGAAGGACAACCCTTTCAGGGAAAACCTTCGGTGCAACAAGGGTATGCGTACAACCCACAAGGACAACCCTTACAGGGACAAGCTTCGGTCCAGAAAGGATTTTTTTACGGCCCGCAAGGGCAGCTTTACAATCCTCAAGGTCAACCTTCACAAGCTCAGCCTGTGATCCAACCAGGGCAACCTCAAGGACCAGACGGGCAGCCGTTATATCAACCCGAACCTTCATACAGTCTTGGGGGGCAGATTCATCCATATCGACCTATGGTGCAACCTCAATAGCCATATCTTCCGATTGGTCCAAATGTTGCATAGCCAGGACCATCTTACGGTCCTGCTTCGGGTCAACTTGTTTATCAGGTACAACCTAGTGGCCCGCAGCCATCAGGCCAACCTACTCCATCGGGGCAACCTGGTGGCCCTACTCAGCTGGGCCAACCTGCACAACCTATTTACCCTACTCATCCACCGCACTACTCTATGCCGCAGCTGAATCAAACGTTGCGCCCGACGTATCCAGCTCAGCAAGGCCCCGCTTATCAGCAGCTTGTTCGACCCCAAGGAGGTTATTTCCTTCAAGGTCAATATTGACCGGCTTAAAACCTGCATCAAGGTTAGGCTTATCACCCTCAACTGCTGGGCTATACTTATACTCCACAGCATAATCCTTATGCTGCTCAATCAGGACCCTCGTATACTTAGAATCAGTATCCCAGTTTTCAACCCCTGTATCCTGGTTCTCAGCCTCGATATCAATTGAATTATCCAGCTTATACCCCTTATGGTTTGAATCCTTCAAGACAGAACCAATGGGGGCAGAGTTATACTCAACTGGGATGGAGTATGGGTACGTGTCCTTATCGAGGACCTGCTATGCCATTTAACCCTCAATTACCTTTTCTTGCTACGTTGGAGTTACCAGATGTGTCCAAATTGACAAATGATCCCATTCTTCATAACCCATTTTGGCCTCCGGTTCCAACGAAGGTTCCTGGTGATTATCCCAAGTTTGAGGGAAAGTCTGAAGAAGATCCCCAAGATCACGTCATGACATACCATTTATGGTGTTCTTCCAATTCTTGGGTGGACGGCTCTGTTCGGCTCTGTCTCTTCTAGCGCGCTCTTACCAGAGCTGCTGCTAAGTGGTATATTGAACTACCTCATTGCATCTTCAAGACTTCAATACTCTTGCTATGGCATTCCTTACTCATTTCCAGTTTCTGGTTCGTTATGAAGTTGGGACGCATCTCCTCACATCCTTGAAACAGGACTGAGCTACCCATATCTCAGACCACATTCATGAATGGAGACGGTGTCGTCGTCTGATCAAGTTTGAAATTCCTGATCAACTTCTTACTCATTGGTTCACTACCTCTTTTGTCCATCAGATTGTGAAAGACATCGCCATGGGGGCATGTGTAACCAAGGAACAAGCCATCGCTCGTGCCTAGTACCTTGATTTAGTGTACTCTCAATTGGGCATTTTTTACGACATATTGATTGAGGCTCCACGTCCTGGGACCTCTAAAGCATCAGCTACCCCATCAGTCAATGATGTTATTGGTTCCATGTCTCAGACTTCACGTAAGTCTTCCAATGGGAAGCAAAAATCAAATTCTTCCAATATTTTTGCTCCTCGGACTACCCAAAATTCTGGTAATACCTTGGAGGTCAACGTCGTTCAGGAAAATCTTAAGGACAAGACTTCCAAAGTGAAAAATAAGGGCAAGGGCAAGGCCAAATCCGATGCCCCAAAACCAGAATCGTCTAAACCTCATGCTGATGAGGGTTCACAGCAAAAGCCGAAGTATCCCTGTCTGATTTGTGATGAGGACCACTACACTAAGGATTGTCCTAGATGATCCGAGGTTAGTCAACCACTCAAAAGCGCTAAGGGAAATTCAACGGTCCTTAAAGAACCTTTCCCATCTTAGCAGACCCAGATGGTCGAGACACCTTCGCCATCTGCATTGTTTGGTTCTCAAGTTTTCATGTTGAACAGTTTTGCACCTGTTTCCATTGCTACTCAGTCGAAGGATTATGTTGGATCACACCAGGTAGCCAGGAAAGAGGTCGTTGATGGCCGTCCTCCCGCACCTGCCTCTGGTCCCCTTGAAATTGAAAGGCCCAGCGCTGAACTCGTTATACGGCCACCTTCTAAAGGTGTTCTTCGGAAATCTTCTTATAATCCTAACACCCATGCTGCTCAGCATTACAATATTGTTGAGGATTTATCACATGCGCCTTTTGCGACGTATGCATTAGAAGTACTCC
This sequence comes from Pinus albicaulis, assembly GCA_034641835.2. Lineage (NCBI taxonomy): Eukaryota > Viridiplantae > Streptophyta > Pinopsida > Pinales > Pinaceae > Pinus > Pinus albicaulis. Next base: position 894,240,335 of record CM076580.1, read on the forward strand.
AGAGTTATCTGTCTCAACAGAAAGCATTATTATCTGTGATCGGTGGGATTGAACCTGCTAATTCTAGCCTTCTCTCCTTCGACCTAGAGAATTTCGTCCCCCAACTTCCACACCAGATTGCGCTTGTTATAAAAGTCAGTATCAATGGCATCAACATCCATAGGGTCGTAGTGGATGAAGGTGCATCTACCTATGTCATGTCATCTTCTTGCTGGCATTCGATGGAAGGGAATCAAAACCATTGGGTGTTCTCGCTAGCTTGCCGATCACATTGCAAGGAAAGACGTTCAACGTTGAAGTAGAAGTCATTTATGCCAAACTCAATTAAAATATTCTACTTGGTCATAGTTGGACTCACACTATGCTGTGCGTTCTGTCCACCCTCTTTCGAATTTTAAATTTTCCACACGAGGAAAAAATCATTACTGTTGATCATTTGTCGTTCTTTACCTCGTCTTCCTAGAACAACGTGCCATACGCGGATCAAATTTATAATCCCCCTGATAGTATAAGTCTAGGTCTTTTCAAAGATCCCACTCTTATGGGAATTTTTCCCCTTCCGCCACCAAATATCATTCAATTCAATATGGTCTCTCAGTCAGATGAACCATGGATTGTCCCTTTACCTGAACGGGTTTATTCATTTGGAGATTCAATGCTACTTAGTCCAATAGAAATCAATTATTTTGAGCTTACAGCTGCATCTGATTCTCCCCCTCTTGAAGCTACTCCTTTGAGCATGTCTCTCGACGTGTATTCTCAATCCCCCTGGCTCGGCGATGCAGATTCACCGGATCCTTTGAAAGAAGTGTTTCCATCCGATGAGGCTATCATGGAAACCATGTCTCTCGAAGATATACCATGGAGTGATGGGCATCATCGTTCCTCGTTTATGCCTTGCCTCGGGGCAATGTCTGACTGTCTAGAGCGTTTTGCGTCTCAAGTTCCTTCTCTGCCACTTCAAATGCCTACTTTGACTCATGAAGTCTTTGTGGAAGTTAACTTGGGGAACACTAATCAAATGATGCCCATCGACATTTCCATCAAACTGGGGATCGTGGATAACATCCATGTGGGAGTCACTTTCTCTTCCGAGGAAGTCCAAGTGTACACTAGTCTCTTCTGCGAATTCCATGATGTTTTCGCTTGGTCATATGAAGAGATGTCTAGAATCGACCCTAGTATTGGGATGCACGAGATTCCCACCTACCCAGGTGCGAAGCCTGTTCGCCAGCGTCTTCGTCCTATGCATCCTCGGAAAGCTGTTGCCATCAAAGCTGAAGTTGAAAAAATTCCCAAAGCAGGTTTCATTTATTCGATTCCCCTGACTGAATGGGTTTCTAATATTGTTTCTGTGGATAAGAAGTAGAGAGCAATTCGTGTCTGTGTTGATTATCGCGACATCAATTGGGCCTATCCTAAGGATAACTATCCCACCCCATTTATCGATCAGATCATTGACAATTGTGCAGGGAGTGAAATCTTCTCCCTTATGGATGGTTTTCTGGCTATAACTGGATTAACATTCTCCCATCGGATCAATACAAGACCTCTTTTATCTGTCCATGGGGAACGTTCGCATATAAGAAACTCCCTTTTGGCTTGAAGAATGTTGGGGCTACATTATAACGCGCGATGTCTTATACCTTTCACGATATTCGGCATATTGTCCAACCATACCTGGATGACCTTCTGGCTCATTCAGCTGCATGGAAAGACCACCTGGAACATCTCTGTCAAATCTTTCTTCGTTGTAGATGCTACAACATTAGGCCCAACCCACATAAATGCATCTTCTGCATCGACTCCGGTAGAATTTTAGGGTTTATCGTATCTAAATATGGAATTCACCTTGACCCTCTTAAGGTTGAGGCTATTGTCAATCTCCCCTCCCCTTCCTCATTACACCAGCTCTAGAGTCTCCAAGGGAAAGCCAATTTCCTACGTCGTTTCATCTCGAACTACGCCGAAGTAGCCAAAGGATTTACACGACTTTTAAAGCAGGGTGTCCCTTTCTGTTGGGATGAGATTGCTCATTAGTCTTTTGATAGACTTAAGACGTTGCTTGTCAATGCTCCTCTATTACGTCCTCCAAAGTACCATCGTGATTTCACCCTCTACCTAGCTGCCGCCTTTAGTATGATCGCCATGGTTTTAGTCCAAGATGATGATGATGGTCACGAGCATGTCATTTACTACTTGTCTCGGAACCTTCTCGACCCTGAAACATGTTACGCACATGTCGAGAAGCTAGCATTGGCTGCGGTCTAGGTCGTCCACTATTTTTGTCATTACATTCTTTTATGCATGATGACCGTGATTTATGATTGTAACCTCGTAACTTATATTATGTCTCGGTAGTTGCTGGGGGGGAGATAATTGAAGTGGATCATTATCCTCCAAGAGTTTGATTTGGGGTTCACTACCGCCAAATCGAAGAAATCACTTTTTTTTCGCTGATTTGATTTGTTCTCACCTCACCGACTCTGCTCCTTCTTCTGAGGATCATATTTCGGACGAAACTCTCTTTCTGATCAACACCCTCAATCTGTGGTATGGTGATATCATCGTGTACCTCCAAACCTCTACTTTCAGGTCCGAGTTAACGAAAGATGCTCGACGTTTCATTTGGCATCAATCGCAACCTTATCATTTTGTTGGAGATACCCTTTATAGTGTCGGAATTGATTCTGTACTCCGTTGATGTCTGACCTTCGAGGAAGCGGAGAAAGTTTTATATGATTGCCACAGTGGTGCCTGTGGTGGTCACATGTCTGGTTATGCCATTGCATAGAAGATTCTTCGTGCTGGCTATTTCTGGCAATCCATTTTCAAATATTGCATTGTTGGAGTACACAAATTCCATGCGTGCCAAATTTATCAACTAAATATGTGTGCACCACCTATTCCTTGACACCTTGTCATTACCGTTGGCCCTTTTTCCAAATGGGGCATATATTTTATGACGTGTAACACTCGTTCGGCCAGGGGGCATGCCTATATTATCGTCGCCGTCGATTATTTTACGAAATGGGTCGAAGCAATGCCTACACTGGCTGTGGATGGTAAGACATCAGCAGAGTTCATATTCAATCATGTTATTGCTCGGTTTGGTGTCCCTCAAGCCATCTTCACCAACCATGGTTCTCATTTTCGGGATTATATGATGGCGGAGCTGACGTCTAAGTTGGGTCTGCGTCATGACAACTCAATGCCTTACTATCCTCAAGCTAATGGCCAAGTTGAAGCTATAAACAAGGTCCTTGTTACAATGCTTCAACGAACAATTAGGTTCCATAAATCAAACCAGCATCTCATTTTGTTTTCAGCTCTATGGGCTTACCGAACGTTGATCAAGAATGCAACCGAATTACCCCATTTCAGTTGGTATATGGTCTGGAAGCTACGCTTCCGATTGAATGTGAAATCCCTTCACTTAAATTAGCTATGTAATTACTGCCTGATACTTCGCTTGAAGAAGAACGTCTCCTCTACTTAGAGAGATTGGACGAAACTCGTTGCTTAGCTTCCTTGGTCATCGAAGCACAGAAGAAGCGAGTCAAAGACCATTTTGACCAAAAAGTTTCTCCTCGTTCTTTTATCGAGGGTGATCTCGTTCTTCTATACAACAAAGCTCATGACAAGCTGGGGGCAGGAAAATTCCAACCCATGTGGCATGGGCCCTACATCGTCAAACATGTGTTACAGAATGGGGCTTATGAGCTTATTGAATATGAAGGTTGTCCTTTATCGCAGCCCATAAATGGGTTGTACCTAAAAAAATATTATGCTTGAGTCATTCATGCGTGATATGTGTACATAGGTCATTGTTTTCATTGTGTGTGCATGCTTTCATTTGATGTGCTTTGTGAGTTTTTTTCTACTTATTGAGTCTTGTTTTCTATGCAGATGTCTATTTCCCCTTATGTCAGTTTCGCGGATGGTGCTTCCCACAGTACTAGGAACTTGTCTTCGGTAGCCTGGGTAATTTATGATCCTGTTGGTGAGTTGATTAACTTACAAGGTATTTTTCTGGGGCTAGCTATAAACAATGTCGCTGAATATAGTGCAGTTTTGGAACTATTAATCAAGGCAGTCAATCTTGACATACATGCATTGCTTGTGAAGTTGGATTCGCAACTTGTTGTTCTTCAACTGAACGATCATTATTCGGTTTGGAACCCATGCATTTTGAGATTGTATTTGCGTATTATTTTACTTGAAAGACATTTTTATTTCATTACATATCGACATATGCCAAGATGAATGAATACATTAGCAGATGCAATAGCTAACATTGTGCTAGATAGACATTTGCGCAATTTATAAAAACATCATCATATGTACATAGACCCGTGTAGAAAATAGATGTATATATATATATATATATATATATATATATATATATATATATATATATATTTTGTTTACAGGTTGTGTGCATCATAAAACCCACAAAAATAATATATGTTTGTTTCGGTTACATCATGAGCCAAAATTTCTCTCCAAAATGTGCCTAGTCGGCGTGGTGCTCATGATAGCACATCACCGCCCGTACCAACCACCTCAGTAAGTGGTGGATATGACTCGACACCCGTACAGTATGCCTCTGATAGGCCCGAGGCACATCATCCAAGAGAGAATATTCTAGGACCCCATGGGCGATCCCCTACAGGTTCTGCACTAGCTCCTCCTTGCCACCCTCACCAGGAGGATCAAAATTACGAGGAATCCGCCTCGCTACCGGAAACATACCTACGAGACGCTCTGGGCCAACATTTGCATACATATAAGAATTACTGTCAGAACATGCATATATATCAAAAAAAATGTAAACTCATGAAAATAAAAAATGAGTCTTACCAAGGTCTTCGTCCCAATCCTCTCCCTCTGGGAGTGGGAATTCCAGGTCTCTAGTGAAGTCTGTGTCGGTGTAGGGCCAATCCTCCATGACAATCAGTTGTCATTGGAGCCAATACAAAAAATCTAGCCTCCAGGACATCTGTTGGCCACCCCTTACTCTAGGCATCAATGCCGCCCATCGGGTCATCTGTGGCTCGTTGGGTGGTGGCTCTGGGACTATAACCTCCTGGCACTGAAATATGGGTAATCGTTCCAAGAAGAATGATACTAGGATCGAACCATACCCAAACTACTTTAGTTTGGTCTTCTTACACTTGGTGAGTTGTCGTTTGATGTTGACAGTCAAGGCCTCGACCCAGTTGAACAAACTTGGGTTCATACACTCTGAAGCAAGAAGAAGTTGTGTCTTCGTGGCCTCATGCGGTGCCTACGATCCCACAACCCGCGTGATAGTGTGCAGCACTACCCTTAGTGCCAAATTAGGGACGGTTTGGATATCCACTTTTCCGGTCCTTGATCCTTTTCGTGCCCCATGGCATACCCTATCAATTACCATTGCCATGCTTTCTCCAGAATGCTAGGTACTGGTTAAGATAGGGACTTCACCCCTACGTGACAACCCAGTGATGAAATACACATCAAAAAATTTGAGTTCAAGCTCTTGATCCCGAAGTATGAAATTTTCCTGATCTTCGTCCCAAATTCTTATTAGATACTGTAGCAATTCGGGTTGAGCTCGGAGACATGGTGTCAGGAAGAACTTCTTGAGCCCACAATTCCTGAGGGAATTCATGCATTGTTCATTTTCCATTGCTTGTTCATCCTATTCACTGTGTTCTCTCTCCTTCCACTCAATTACCATCTTTTTTCGCTTGGTACTTGCATGAATTGATCATAGAAACATTATAATTCCCCTTGGGCATTAATATTTGCAGTCTATTGGTTGCATTTTTTTAAATTTAAAGTAGATTTTTGGTTGCACGGTTAGCGCGACTGTTTGGCTAACAGTCACGCCACCTGGTGCGACCCCTGTGTAAAAATGGGTCAATTGGTGCGGGTCCATGCCCAAAACCTGCGCCAACCGCGATGCCCTAGATTTTCCAATTCTTCCCCTAAGGGATCCAAAATGACAACTAAATGCAATGAAATACAGCTTAAAAGATGACAAATTGTGTCGGCTCTTACCTGAAACAGATGGAATCCGGATTGGTCCACTGGATTGTTCACAATCGTCGCCTAAAGATCACAAGGGAAATGGGTCACTGTTGCTCTGCAAATAGGTAAAAGAGAAAAGTAACTTTTTTTACCATTTATGGTCTTTTATAACTTTTCAAAATCCTAAAATAGGTTTTAAGACATATTTGTCGATATATTTTCATATTATTTTCGAGAAATACATTTTACATGCGTCTTTTTGTGCAGGGACAGGTTTTTCATGTGGTTATGGCGAAGAAATGAGTTGTATTTTATATTTTTTTGGACTCGGTAAAAACACGAAAAAGTCACTACTGGAGTCATCTTTCAGCTCTTCTCTGACTCTCTAAAATTGAAAAGATCGTTGAGTTGCTTGTCGTTTTGAACTCGTTAATTTGGCTGCGAAACGATATTTACCCAGTATACGTTTATCCCTTTTTTGGGCTGGGATAGATTATTTACGAAAAAGGAATACCTTAGCCGATCACGACTAAGAGGTTCTCTCAGACACAGTTTTCTACTTTTTCGGATCTATGGGACTATTTATGAAAAGGGACTGCTGGAGTTTTCTTCTGTGCCTTATTTTCAAACTCTCTAAATATGAAAAGATGCCGAGTTCTCACTTTGTCAGACTCGTTAAAACTTGATGACATCGGACTCCATCGTCATGACGTTACTCGAGTTCCTCCTTCCTAGGGCTCGTAAAATGTACTAGGTTGGATTTTTCCAAAGGACAAACTTACGTCGCAAGCACATGCTATCCCCTTCAAGCTTGTTTTAAAAAATAATTGGGGTACTCACCAGAAATGGTGGGGGAAAATGGAACCAGATTGTAGTCGTGTTGGCAGTATGTCGCTCCTGAACATGGAACTTGTCTGCATTTGTGTCGGGTTGGGGTCATCTCCTCTCATTATTTGTTTGCCTCCATGGGTTTGGGTAATCTCTTTTGACTGCTCATCTGCTCTTTTCCACGTCACCATGACCTCAGATCCCTTGATGTCAAATACTGCCAAATCCAGTGTCGTGCCACTGATATGTTCAAGAGAAGTTTGCCTCTGAATTTTTCAACCTCGCTCTAATTCTTTGTTGGTCTTGATTCACAAACATCATGTTCCTCTGTCTCGTGTCGATGATGTGGGAAAAATTATGGCCCACCTTCGATCAAGGTCACTTCCTGTCGACTCCAGCTCATTATCCAAGAAGTTTATTTAGAGACTCCCTTCATGTACCTTGGAGCCTGCATTCCTTAATGGCAGGTTCTTTGCATTCGACGCAAGGTCCACATCATTGGCCTTTGATCGACTGACTCTATGGGTGTTCGACGTCATATCGCTGTTCACATTCCGTGGATTATACCTTGAGAGCCATTTTAATTATTGGTGGTTTCTCTTGTGTCTTTTAACAACTTTCATCATTGGCTGGTAATCAGATGATGTTCTTGCATGTTTGACTTAAACTCACATATTCGCATGCTCGAATTTGTACTATCTTTGGGACGCGATGGAGTGTAAGACCTTGGGTTTTGTCTGATGAAATCCAGGCTACGAGTTCTTTGTGGATTACTATGACTTATTATATGATTCTTTTGATTGGATGGATGTGACCATACCTGAGTCTATTTGTTGATCCCTACTACCGGATGGCTGTGTCCATACCTTAGATCTCATTGTTTATGTACTCTATTATTGATGGTTGCGCCCATACCACATGTTGTATATCAGATGTATCTGTTGTATTTGTACTTGTAGGTTTTCCAACAGCAATGTTTGGGTCGAACGCATTCTCATAAATCATATCACCCCTCCCTCTCTCTTGGACCTCATGCTTTAGGGGGCATCTATTACACAGAAATTTGTCACCATCCCTGCAATCCCTCGCCTCGCATATTGAAGGATATTTCTCATGAAATGTGAGCAATTTCATCCTCTTCAAGCACCTTCCTTACATCCTTCTATACAAGAACATCATTTCTCCTGCAGAATACTTTCTCAAAAATCCCATAAAAATCTATGTTTTGGCATTGGCACGAGTAGCCAGTTCACCCCTCGCACCAATGTGGAGAATGTACACTAGAGGTCGCGCCAACTGGTGCTCTGTCTCTTTTTTGTGCCCACGCCAGCCTTTTTGGGAATGTTTTTTAACAAACTAGAGGCAGAGTTTCCTTCAACCACCTTTGGGATGAGTCACAGGAAGTGGTTAACTGGATGAGCCACGGATCTCCCTCTTTAGGTAGTGGTTTCCTCCTCTTATGGGACACTCCTATAAGATAGGTCTCCCTTCCATGATTGTAGGGATCCTAACCTCTCCCTCTCCCACTATATAAATGAGATTTCTCCCATCATGAAAGCTAGTTGAACAAAGAAGATTATGTAGCTGAAATGATGAACTTGGAGAACTAAGCCATAGTCGAATAACTGAGAAGGTAGATCAAGAAGGAAGTCCATCGAGAGTTTCCTTATCCCATCCGAATTCCCCAACGAGATTTGAGACGTGCTTCGTCCAAGCCCTGCTGGAGGAGACCGCAATGTCAGAGCGTGGTTGTATCTATTCTTTATACCTATTAATATAAGTGACTATCATCTGGTTCCCGTCTTTTGTTTTGTCTGTATCAAACGCAATATGCTAGTCTTCTCTGACCGATTAGTAGATTTTGAATGGAATTAGTATATGGTACATGGTTGTCATTTTTTGATCTCTGTGCAGGTGTCCAAGCGCGATAGGTGGAAGGGTTGTGACTTGTCTTGGATCAGGAACGAGCGGCTCTCATCATCACTGCGAGCATCGACGATAACTTTGGACCCCAAGTAGGCCATCTTATCGCATCCTTTTTCATTCAAGTATCTAGGAACCTACACTCTAGCATGATTCCTTGTTTCTAGACACACCCTAGGACTATTGGGATCGCCTTTGTCAACAGAGGGGATTTACCTGAGTAACAATGATTTTCTTCCATTTTCCATCTCCCTTGTCTGGTTCTGGCTCAAGATTAGAACATGCATCTAGTTTGGGTGCCTTCAATTCAGCCACCAGTGATTGTTTTACCCGACACTCATTTGTGTTGTGAGTGGGGCTGTTATGGAATTCACACCACTTCCTTGTGTCCTTATTTTTATTTATGGTGGTGTTTTGAGTCACCCCGCTTTGGCTCTACCCCTTTTTTTGTGGTTTGGGGATGCCTTTCCCTGGCTTCGGATTCAGGGATCCAAATTATCTCTTCTTCTGCTTAAATTTCTGCTCAATCTTGGTGGCATAGCTATATGTCGTGCCAAGTGAGGTAATGTTGAGGAAATTCATTTCCTCCTGAATGTGTCTATGCAAACAGCTACAGTACTTAAGCACCAAATTTCTCTCCAAATATTTAATACTCAACTTTGTGCGCAGGGTATGGAACAAATTTGTCAGTTTGTGCACATCTTGATCCCTTTGCTTCCACAACGTGGTCCATTAGATGTACTTGTCCTCATATCTCCCCATGAGGTAGTATTATTCCATGATGTCATCTCGGAATGATTTCAAAGTGGGTGTGGCTAAGAATAAAGAGGGTTCCCCCTCATCCTTTTTCTCACAGTAGGTTTCCCACCATTCTTTGACATGGGGGGTGGCTTTGAGAAGTGCAAAAGTAATAGTTTCTTAGTCGAAGTAAGCATGGACCGAGAAATATACTTCTAGAAAATTCAACCATCTATCTACGACATCTACATCTATCTGGCCTTCTAATACAGGAATTTCAAAGTTTACCTATACCTTGAAGGGAGTGGCACCTCCAAAGTGGTTGTTGGATGTAGATGCGTCGTAGGTGGGCAGTCATTGAAGGATCTGAGCAAAGTTATCCATCATTGCATTCCTTTGTTTCTCGAGGGCCTCCTCGAGAAATATTTTGATAGGATCTCCATCTCCCTCATCTTTATTTTCTTCTGCCATGGGAGGTCATAGGGGTCTTCTTGCAAGGGTTCAACCAAATCAATCAGTAACTCCTTATACCCTTACCTCATTGGGGACATGCAAAGAAAAACAAGGAAAGAGAAGATTGCTCTAATACCACTGATCTAGATTTATGAAGGAATGCAACATAATACACATATAACCATAAATACAAATATGCAACGAAAATAACACTTCATTTCATTAATATCAAAGAACTGAAACTTTCTTACAGACAGAATGGAAATAAACTAGCTAGGGCGTTGATAGCTTATCTTTGAGAAGATATGTGGCATCTACAAACCTATGAACTATGTTACAATGAGGATCTAAGGCCTATTTATTGTTGAGAAACAATGAAAAACCCTAAACATCGAAAAACCTAATCGTAGAAGATGAAGCGTCAAAACTATAGGCCTCGTTCGGGTAAATTGGTGTTTCAACTTCCTGAGGACGTAACTTTGGCATACGATCTCCATTTGACGCGCATCATACCTCGTTGGAAATATATATTCGAGGAGTACAACTTTTGGTGTGAGAAACATTAATCCATGGACAAATGTTTCTCCCGGTTTTCTCAAAAATGTCATTTAGGGCCTCAAAATGGCTCTAGAAGTTCAGGACCCGAAAAACTGTTAAAAATAATAAGTTATGTTGTAGCTAAAAAAATGGAAGAATTCATGGTGCCATTTCAAATGGAATAGATGGGTGGCCACCAATATCCACCTAAATCATGATTATATATAGGAATGGAGATATAGCGAATCCTTGCCTCAACCCCCAAGAACTCTGGAAAAAATCACTTGGCCTTCCATTGATCAATGGGGAAATCCAAGGTCTACAATGCAAGCTATGATTACATCAATTCTCTCACTTGATAATCCAAATTTATTTAGCACGACTGATAAATTTAATCTATCAAAGGCATTATCCATGTCTAATTTTATAATAATTCCTTGCTCTTTCCTTAAAATACTTGAATGCAAGGCTTCTTTGACTATGAATACATTATCCAGGATCTGCCTATTTGGCACAATTCCTCCGTGATTCTCTGAGCTCAAATTAGGGAGGAGAGGCTTTATTCGATTTGAAATAATTTTTGTAATTAATTTTTAAGAGGAATTACAAAGTGAAATTGGTTGAAATTGACTAAAAGTGGAGAGCCTTGCCTCTTTTGGAATTAGAGAAAAGAAAGAGGAATTTGTAAATCCATCCAACTTATTTTCCTGACAACATTCCTTATCATTCTTGTTAGGTATTTCTTGATGATGTCCCAATTGTGTCTATAAAAGGAAATAGAAAATCCATCTGGACCAGGTGCCTTGTCCAAATGGAGGCCCCAAACAACATCTTCGATTTATTTCTCCTCGACTTCTTTAGTGAGATGGAGGTTGTGATCATTTCTTATTTTATTGGGTACATGTAGGAATGTCTCATAATCTATGGTGGCTAATTCTAATATAAAAATATTTTTAAATTGGTTGTATGGTTAATGTTTCATCTCTTTTTGACCTCTAATTTCCATGTCTTCAACCTGTATGTTGTCAATCTGATTTCTAGTTCTGTGCATTTTTATTGAGTTGTGAAAGAATGTTGTGTTCTTATCTCCTCATTTCAACCATAGGATCGTAGATTTTATTCTCTAAACTTCTTCCTCTACAGTATCCTCTCTGTAGGTTTCCAAATTAAGTGTTGTTTCCCGGAGTTGGATTTCTTTTGTTTCTTCCTGATTTTCCTTTGCTTCTTGAATTGTTTCCATTTTTTTTTAATTTAGCCTTCCTTTTTGGGTTTCTTTATGATTTTCCTTGGCCCAAATTTTCATTTCCTTCCTCAATGTTTTTAATTTGGTCTCCCATACAAAATAAGGAGAACCTGTTATTTGTTGGGACCATACCTCTGTGATTATTTTTTTAATTTCATAATAGTTGTTACATGATGGGAAATATCGAAAAGGCATAGGAGCCTGGTTTCCCATTGTTCCTAGTGAGATAACCACTTGATTGTGGTTAGATGTTGAAGAGTGAACATGTTATGAAACCAGCTCCAAAAATAGAAGAAAAGAGAGATAAACGCCTTAGAAATAAGCCACTTCGAGGGGGAAACATCCAATACATTACATAAATGACCAATTCTTGGATGATACAAATGACCAAAACCTCCTTCTATATATAGGAGTCCATGGGATCACAATACAATCCTAGCCGACCTAACAATAATAATGTAAGGGCACAATAATAACAATATTAGGGTTATAGGGGTACAACAATAACAGTAAGGGGGTTACACTAACAACAATAAGGGACTATAATACTAATATAGTGACATAATATGCCCCTATTTCTCAAAAAAGTGTTGTCCTCAACGCTTGAGTAGCTCCAGATGCTTTCATAAAAAATTCTTATCATCCCATGTAGAATCTTTAGTGGGTAAGTTATTCCACTTGATGAGATACTCTAAAATTGATCGATTTCGTAGCTATCGAATTCTTGTTTCCGTGACCGCTTTAGGTTCCAATATGATTTTTACTTCCTCATCAAGTTCTAGAAATATTGTTTGAATTGGAAGTTTGTCCCCTATAACCTTCTTTAAGCATGATACATGGAAAACTAGATGCACTCACGAAGAAGCAGGAAGCTCCAATTTGTATGCCATAGTACCAATATTTTGCAACACCTTGTAGGGACCATAGTACTTTGGCGATAATTTATTATCCTTCTTAGCTTGCTTGAGGAACATTTGTTTGTATGGTTGTAGCCGTAAAAATACCCAATCTCCTGCATCAAAAATTATCTCGCTACGATGTTGATATGCCTATTGTTTCATTCGATTTTGTGCCAAATTTAGGGTATCCTTTAAGAGTTGGAGAACTTCTTGTTGATGCTCGATGTGATCTTCCACTACTTGAACCTTAGAATTTTCTCTTAAAGAAGATGTGATGGATGGTGGATGATATCCATAATGTGCCATAAATGGAGTCATTTTTGCTGCAGTATGGAAAGAAGTGTTATACCACCATTCAGCGAGAGGTAACCACTTGACCCATTGTGTTTTCTTATCAGATATAAAACAACAAATATATCCTTCCAAACATTTATTCACTATCTCTGTTTGACCATCGGATTGAGGATGATAAGATGAGCTATGAGCTAGTTGAGTACCCAAACAAGAAAATAATTCCATCCAAAAATTTACAGTAAAAATGTGATCTCTGTCCCTTACAATAATCTTTGGGTTTCCATGTAGCTTTTGAAGTGTTTCCATAAATGCAGTAGCAACTGTACTTGATTTAAATGGATGATATAATGCACAAAAGTGTGCATACTTGGTAAGTCTATCAACTACCACCATGATGACACTCTTTCCTTCGGACTTAGGTAAACCTGTGATAAAATACATTGAAATCTCCTCCCAACGTTGACTTGGAATGTATAAAGGTTGTAGAAGACTCGGGGTCTTAATTGTCTCAAATTTATTTTGCTGGAAAACCAAACATTTTGCCACAAACTTTGGAATATCATATTTAAGGCCATCCCAAAAAAATTCATTCTTCACTCTGTGGTAAGTTTTTAAAAATCCTCAGTGTCCTCTTTAAGGAGAAGTGTGCAATTCCAAAAGAATATTTAGTTTTAGTTGGGAATTCTTGAAAATATATAAGCAGTCTTTGAACCATAAGGAATCATTTTTCCAAATAAATGTATCATATGTACTAGGATATTGCTGCAAATTTTGAATGAGTGTCCACACTTCTTTGTCCTTCTTCCATTCATCCCTTGCTTCGATTATCCAATCTGGATGATTAATAGAAATGGTACAAAGAAATGCTTCCACCTCTTCATCCTTTCTTGAGAGTGCATCTACAACAACATTTAGCTTCCCTTTTTTGTAGATGATTTCAAAGTCATAACCCAACATATTTGTGACCCTTTTTTTCTGCTCTTTTGAAGATAGTCTTTGTTCCAAAAAGTGTTTAATACTATCATGATCAGTTTTTCCTTTGAAGTGTCTTCCCATTAGGTAAGGTCGCCATTTCTTTAGTGTATGTAGTATTTCCAACATTTCCTTGTTATAAATAGCTTTCTATAAATAGTTTCCTTTGATTGGATGACTTTCAAAAGAAATGGGTCTTCCTTCTTGCATTAAAACATCAACAATTCCATTTCCTAAGGCATCGCATTCCACAATAAAGGTTTTTGTGAAGTCTTGCGTACCTAAGATCAGTGCTAGGCACATTGCCTCTTTAATATGTTAAAAGGCCTTAGTTTCTTCAGGAGTCCATGAAAATGCATCTTTCTTCAATAATGTTGTTAGAGGTGCTGCTATTCTCCCATAATTCTTAACAAACTTGCGATAATACCCTGTTAATGCGAGAAATCCTCATAACTACTTTATGGTTGGGTGGACTTTCCATTCCTTAATGGAGTTAATTTTTTTAGGGTCTACCTTAACACCCTCTTGATATACAATATGACCCAGATATTCCACCTCTTGTACTCCAAAGAAACATTTGGATGTTTTTGCATATAATTGTTTCTCCTCCAATAGTTTGAGCACCTTGTCGACATGTTCAACATGATCCTTCCAAGACTTGTTGTAGATTAGTATGTCATCAAAAAATACTAGCACAAATTCCTAAGGAAGGGTTTGAAAATGGAATTCATCAACCCTTGAAATGTAGAAGGTGCATTGGTAAGGCCAAAAGGCATGACCAAAAATTCATAATGAACCTCATGAGTTCGAAATGATGTTTTCGGAATATCTTTAGTCTTCATTCTAATTTTATGATATCTTGAACGAAGATCCAGCTTGGTAACATAAATTGCTCCATGTAATTCATCCAATAATTCATCAATCATAGGAATGGGAAATTTATCTTTAATAGTGAGCTTATTGATCTCCCTATAATCTGGACACATGCACCATGATCCATCCTTCTTGTGCACCAATACCACTGGAGTAGAGAAAGAACTTTGACTAGGTTGAATTGTAACAACCTCTAACATATCTGCAACCATATGTTCAATTTCGCTCTTTTGGACATAAGGATATCTGTAAGGCCTGATGTTTGGAGGAACACTTCCTGGAATCAAATGAATAGCATGATCATGATAATGAATAGGTGGGAGTCCTTTGGGAGTTGCAAGCACTTTGGAATGATTGTCCAAGACTTTTTGGAGATCTGTAGAAATAGATGATTTTGATGTTGGAAATTCTAGTGAGCATAATTGTGCAATTACGCCTCATTATTATTTATTCAAAATATTTTTCATGACATTAGAGCTTATTATCTTTCCCGAATTCCCTGCAATACCCCGTAATTCAATTTCCTTTCCTTCAGAAAAAATTTCAAGAGAAGTTCTTGAAAATTAAAAGCTACCATCCCCAAATATTTTAACCATTGTACTCCTAGTACAACATTAGCACCTCCCATTGGAATGGAAAGAATTGGACTATTCAATACATATTCCCCCATGGTTAGCTTGATATTATGGAAATTTCTAGATAAATTTATAGTTCCTCCATTTGCAACCATCACTTGACATTCTGGTACTGGGTATAGGAACAATTCAATTCCTTGGCTACCTTACAATGGATAAAATTATGGCTACTACCCGAATCAATCAACCCTATTACCTTTTTCTTATTGATATGTCCTTCTATCTTGAGAGTTTGAGTGGTGATTCCTGCCAATGCATTACACGATATGGTCGGACTTATTTATTCTTATTCTAGGGTTGGTTCCTAGTGTATATCCTCTTCTTTTGAAGTTTCTTGTTCATTTTCTTCCTCCTCTTCACAATCTATGTAAAATAATTTCTTCTTAGCACACTTATGACCTTTAGTGTATTTTCTATCACAACTGTAGCAAATCCCTTTTGCTCTTTTTTCTTCCAATTTTTGTGGTGTCAACCTTGTAGGTTGTGAAAGTCTAGGAGTAGTATCACTTCCATATTTATAGATGTGAGTGGTAGGCTTCCTTTTCGCCATAATTTTGCATTCAAATTTTATTTCCAACCTGAATGCCTTGTCGAATGAAGCAGGATCCCAAACATGAACTTCATGTTGGATGTTATCCTTTAAAGTCCCTTTGAAGACATCAATCTTATTTTCCTCTGGAATATCAATTACCCTTATATTCAATTTTTTGAAGTCCTCAATATTCTCCCCCACCGAATTCTTTTGTTTGAGATTTATCAATTGGCTAAATAAGGTGTTGCTCTTTTTATCCTCATAATGTGATATCATTTCCTCCGTAAAAATTGGCCAAGTGACAATTTTTTTACAGGAGCAAAGCCATCGATCCCATACAAATGTATTTTGTTCTAAATGTAAAGTTGAAATGCGTACCTTTTGTGTGTTTTGCACATTATTGAGATCAAAATATTGCTCCATCTATAGTATCCATGTTATGGTATCCTTGCCATCAAACTTATATCCATTTTTGGAATATGGTGGTTCTTCCATCCAGCATTAGAGTTTATGAAATCACGATTAACATTTATTTTGTTCTCATCATGAGCTTCCTCTACTACATTTTCGCCATTACGAAACATTTTTGGTATCAACTTTGTCAAACCTTCCATGACTGCTTTTAGATCATTCTTCATGTTTTCCATGTTGTCTTTCATTTTTTCTTCCATGTCATCCATCTTAGCTTCCATGCCAGCTTCCATGCCATCCATCTTAGCTTCCATGCCTTTCTTCAAACCATCCATATTAGCTTCCATGCCCTTCTTCAAACCATCCATCTTAAATTTCATGTCCTTCTTCAAAACTTCCATTTCATTTTTTGTTTCTCTTTTCGAGAGAGAAATTTGGTGCTCTTGCTCTTGTAATTTTGATATGTCATGTTGCGCTTATTCCTCTTCACGAGTCATAGTAGAGCCTTATGAAGGCTTAATGGGTGTTGAATTATTTTTAGGTGGCATTTTAGAACCCAATAGTGATATATATGCTTCAATATGCCCTTAGAATCAATTCAAACTGTTTTTCCACACAAGACTTATGCAATTCGAAAAAAAATACACACCTTTTTCTTACTTTTGAGGAGATCGATATTGAAACTGAATTATATCCATGATTTCGGATCGTCAATATATGAAATTCAGCCCTGTAGTAGCCCTATGAATCTTCTTTCTAATGCCACTAGTCTAACCTAATTGGAGCAGCGAAACCCTAGAATCCAAATCTCTGATACCAAATTTTATGAAACCAACTCCAAAAATAGAAGAAAAGAGAGATAAACACCTTAGAAATAAGCCACTTCCAGGGGGAAACCTCTAATACATTACATAAATGAAAAATTATTGGATGATACAAATGAAAAAAACCTCCTTCTATATATAGGAGTCCATGGAAAACAATATAATCCTAGCCAACCTAACAATAATAATGCAAGAGCACAATAATAATAATATTGGGGTTACAGGGGTACAACAATAACAGTAAGGGGGTTACACTAACAATAATAAGGGACTATACTAGTAATATAGGGACCTAAATGAACAATCCTTGATACTACTAAACTGTAATTTGTTAAGATGTTATCCTGGACTAGGATGCGATCTAATATTTATTGTATATTGGTGCTACCAATTCTTTTATTTCTCCAGGTGTATTTTCCATTGTTGGGGGGGGGGGGATATCCAATTGGTTGAAGGATTCCATTATGGTTTCAATGGAGTCCTTAGAAGTATCTGCATCAAAATTTCCTGTGAATTTCTCTTCAACATTTAAAACTAAATTAAGATCCCATCCAGCTATAATACTTTATTTTGAACCTGATTTATTGTATCTTTGAGAGAGTTCCAGCAGGATTATTTTTCTTTGTAATGATTTTCTGCATGTATGTTAACTATGAAATATTTCTCACCAGTGATTTTACTTATTAAATATATTCTAATATAATGGTTTTTTTTTATGGTATAATTCCCATTTTTTTCTCTCCATAGGGTGCAAATGCCTCCCGAGGCCCCTATTGCTTGGAGAAATGTGCCCTCATAGTTTTTTATTTTTTGAATATTTTTCTCGGATTCTTTTTCAATTGTTTTGGTATCTTTGAGCATGAGGATATCTGGGTTTTTGATTGCTAATAAGTCTTTGATTTCATTTATTTTCAATTATTTCCCCATTCCTCGGCAATTCCAGAAGACTAGATTCATTATTTATTCTGGTTGTAGGTAGAGGGACCTTTCCATCTAGAAGGGTGGGGAGTTTTATCCTTATTTCCTGAACTCTTTTCGAGGAAGGAGTACATAGGTTGTTGGGTTACCATTTCCATCTCTTTTTACGCTGCTTCATCTCTTAACACTTTGTTTGTCTTTCTTCCTTGGTTTTCTGCGTGTTCAAGAGAGGTTAACAAGTATTTTGACTATTTCCTTATTAAGATTAGGTCAAAAGAGGAGGGGAGTGGGCTAAGGGTAAGAATGGGAGGGGAGGGAGTGAGGAGAGGGGGGAGAGAATGACGAGGGGATGGGGTAGGAGATGAGGGAGGAATGGGGGGATATTCAAGAGGACCGAAGGTGTTGGAGTGAAAAATATTGGAGGAAGGGAGAGGGGGAATAAGAGGAGGCAACAAAGAAGAGATGGGGGTTGATTGTGAGGGAGCCTGAGGTAATGACGGGGAAGGAGAGGGTTGTTTACTTTCTGATTTTTTCTTTTTTCACTTGTTCCTATTTTGGATCATGAGCTTCTACTTCATTTTCTTGTTTTTTCAGGTATCTATTTGCAAAATTACCATATTCATGAAATAATTTGCACTTAAATGAGTTTTGATCGTATTCCTATGGTTGTATATGCTTCCAACTATCAAATTTGATATTCACTACTTTTGGGAGGTATTTTCCTAGGCCGACTTCAACACAAATCCTTCATACACATGCATATTCTCCTTTGGCTCGCTTCTGTCAATATAATTTCCCACTGCATTCCCTATTTCCTTGAATAATTCATCTTCCCAATAATGGAGAGGAAGATGAGGGAGACATACCCAAACTGGAACAAAACTTGGCACATTCAATTTAGGGTCGAAATCTAAGGTCCATCTATTTAGGTAGAGTCCTCAGGTATCAATGAAGTATGGGAAATTTCTAAAGGTCAAATCTCTATCCTACTTTGCTTTAAATTTAAATGTATTGTACCCTCTTTCGCAAAACCTGATTGAAATTTTTCTGTTTATTGATGAGGACCGGTTCCTTTCAACCTACTTCTGAACAAAACGAGGAGATGGGTAGAGACTAGTAAACTAGCCATCCATACAACATTCAGAAAGGGAGAGCACTGATTGATGAGGAAGATATGGAGAAAGAATGATTTCATGGATGTCTTCAAGCTTCTTGACAAACTTTAAGATTAGTTTTCTATTTTTGGGGGGTCCGATAGATGTTATCAGAGAGGTAAAAGCTTAAAAAATTTAATCAGGGAGCTTATTCAAATGAGAGGAGGCTGGAGGACGGCCGCCATCCAAAGGATGCTCCAGAGGGATGATTGATGTTGCAGGAAGTCGAGGTCGATGCAACTTGGACCAGAGAAGTGCAGGGGCCCTTAGGTCATGTGCAACTTTAGTTTGAAATCCTCAGAGCGTGAGAAAAATAAATTGGTCTTATTTCCTGTGGGTTTTTTTGATGGTACATGTACTAGGAGATAATGTGGATGTGAATTAGCCATATATATTGAGTCTGAAAAATTTTACCACTTCTGGTGGGAAGGTAGGAAGGGTACCAATAGTAGAGTTGAAGTCATTGCATTATGGGGAGTACTAACCGCAATAAAATGACTTGGAATAGAATAGATACAGATTTATGGCGATGCCAAGGGCATCATAGTTTGGGCCAAGGGATACAATGATTTTAGTCCACCTATATTAATGAACTAGATGGTTTACATTAAAACACTGGTAAGGACCTTCCAAAAATTAAATTTGTATCATAATTACAAAGATAAAAACATGAAAACTGATCTACTATCAAAAAGAGGTATAGCAAGGGACATAGGTAATTTTTATTCTCTGCCTTCAGAGAGGGTATCATGACCAACACTGGAATCATAAATTACTCATAGATATAAACATACGAGGGATGTATATTTATTTCATCAAAATGATGGCATATCATAATATTTTTTTTTTGTAGTATATAATACTAATCCAGTTGATAGGAAACATATAGATTATTGGTACTATGCAAAGGAAAGTATTTTCAAAGAGGTATGGTTTTAATGTAGGGTAAAATGAATAGATTGAATAGAGAACTCGGAAATATGTAATTCAAAGAAGGGAAGCTAGAAAAGTGATTCATGTAATATGTACTACCTTTTTATAATATAAAGAAGTAGCATTTTTTTCCTCTTAAAAGAAAATGATCTAAAAAAAAACTCTAGATCTACTAACCACCGAGAGAGATCAAATCTCTTTCCCTCTTAAGATATTTTCATTTCAAGATATTTGATTCCTGTTGGTGTTGACAGATCAGTTAAGATGGAATAGGTTGGTTTAATCCCCCCATTTAAATAGGCTATAGTCCACATGAATACCATGGATTCTCATAAAACTGGCGCTAAAAAACAATTAGTCACTTGACCAAATCAATTTGATCTTAACTATTCATTAAAAAATCACAATGTATAATTTTTATATTAACATAGCCTTATTTTTATTTTATTTTGACTATTTTTATATTTATTTCAAATTTACTTTAACTACCCAACAAAAATTGATTAAAATAAATAATAACGCACAATTTTTATTTTAAGATGGGTAATTTTAAATTAATTTAATTTTTATTTTTATGTATTTTGACTAAGTCAAAATGTTTATAGGAAAATATAATACATGACATTTTTATGCATTCTGGCTAAGTAAAAAGGTTTATAGGACCTCTCGACTCAAAAATGCTTCCATAATCAATTTCAAAAGTATAAAATTTATATGGCCTGCTATACAATATGGGCATGCAGCCCTTGCCTTTTTCTTGTTTCACCACACTCACACACTATCTCTACCTCTCCCATTACCCCTTTTTGAAACAAAATAGATTTGTTTTAGATCCTATAATATTTCTCACTAATATTAAGATCTTGCTACAATTTATTTTTACAATATCTCATAGCTATGACAAAGCATATTCATTACAACCAATTCTATCCACCCAAACTTCTAGATTTATGACTAGATTAACTTAAGAAAATATAATTATTTACATTTACGAATTTGAATTCCTAATGAAATGTGGCAACTCCTTCTTTGAGATTTGTGATCAAAAGTTTGATGACTTTGGAAACCACAAATTTGTATCTTAACATAGGGTTATTTTTATTTTATTTTGACTATTTTTATTTTTATTTCAATTTTACTTGCCAACAAAAAATGATTAAAAAAATAATAACGTAGAATTTTTATTTTAAGATGGGGTTATTTTTATTTTATTTTATTATTTTTTTTATGTATTTCAAAATGTTTACAAGACTGGAAAATACAATACATTACAACATCTCTTACATATTCGGCTGGAGAGCACCTATCGACCCAGAAATTATTCCATAATCAATTTTAAAAATATAGAATTTATATGGCAGTTAAAAACCCTTTAGATCAAAGCTTGATTTCCATGTCCCCTTTCAGTTACCAAACTCTTTTGATCCATCTTATGAGAACTTTGTTTAGGGCCATATGCCCACAAAATAGCAGATCAGTTCATGTTCTTGCATGCATTGAATCTTTGTGTCTATCCTCTCTCTGAAACTATCTCATACAAAGGGAATTTTGTTGTCTGGGGTAAGCATGAGCCAGGGATTTTATGTTCATTTTCCTTGAAATTCGTCATTTTTGGAGGATACGAAAGTGTCGTTGTAGCTAAAGAAGGGGTCACGTTTCCAGATAATTAGGGATTGTTGGATTTGCATGGGTTTTCGTTGTTCACCCTACTATCCACATGACTATTGTAGGAGGGTTTTCCACTTACCGAGGGACACCATTCCATGTAACACCTATAAGAATTAAACCCTAATCCAATGCCTTAATATGTTTATGAAATAAATGAATTTAATTTAAAAAATCGTACATCCACCTTAACGTTGCATCTACCAATTATCGAGAGGGATCCAATCTCTTTTCATTCTAAAAGTGGTTTGCATCCCATGTTATTTGATCCCTCTTGGCTCTTGGTAGATTGAGAGTTAAGATGGATCTAGTATGGTTTATATATTTATTCATTTATTTAATACATATTTATTCATTAACTTTTCATTAGTTTCTTTTCTTCAATTATGATATTATTTCTAAGTAACAACAATATTTTTTTTCCAAACTTATAAATATTCCTTTCTTACACTCTTTTCAAATATTAAAATTTCATTTTGTCATTTCAAAATTTGACTTAAATAAATTCAAACAACATTTTATTATAGTGGAGTCAAAATAGATTGATTTTGAATTATTTAGTTTAAATATAACAATTTTACTATGTTTTTATAATAGTTTTTAAATATATAACTATTAAATTAATTTTTTTTTATAATTGATAATTTAATTTTTTCATTTAAAAAAAAATTATATTTATATTTCCTCATTGGATGAGGCATTGCAATGATTAATTTTATCTTTTTTAAAATGTATTTTTCAACTTGAAAAATTAATTAAAAAAATAAAATATAAAAATTATATTGTAACTCCAAGTGGCACTTACAAATGTACTATGTACTTTACTTCAAATAAAGTAAACTATGTACTATGTACTTTAATTTGGTGCAAGGGATTCCTCCAATGGAGAATGAAGCTTGTGAATGAAATGAAATTTCTCTTACACGAGCGTGTACATGAACCTTCTAACAGATTAAATGCCCAAATGCTCTACACACGGCCTCTATCCTTAACAAGCTTCAATGCAACTCAAAAATCCAAAATGAACCTCCAACGAACTTCAGAGAATGCATTCATTCAAACGAGACATGAGAATATGCAATATTTGATAACACATAATTATGGAAAAACTCTTTTCTTTTTTAATAGCATGAAGTGATTATATAACAAACATGGATGGACCAAATACTCTTGACTTCTAGGAAAATATGGCCACTTTAGGTTCACACCAGAATCAATGTTTTGATGCACAAGCTTCTCAAAATTTTGATACCTAAGACTCCAAAAAATGATCAGAAAATCCTCCTTTCCTTGTTTTATAGTTAAGCTAATCTCAATGTAGAAATCTAGCCACTATTTTTCTGCAGTATACGAAGTGGATATTTTTCATATCAAAGCCCATGAGAAACATTTTGGAGTACAAAATATCTTAACACTATGGACGCTTTTTGTAAATCCCACGAGAACAAAATCCTATAGATATTTTTATTCCTTACAAGATGGAGATGTTAGATCCGCAAAACCCATGAAAAATCAGTATGGTTTGGCTTTATTAGTCATCAAACATGTTCAACCCTAAGTAGCAGGGTCCAAATTCCCATGATTTGGTATATATTATTTGTACAATCATTGGTTGATAAAGGATGAATTTATACCGTACTTTCATTCTCACAAGCCATTGGTCATGACATGTAACATAGATGTCTAAGATATGTTCATCTAAGTAGATTTATGTGTCCATGTACTCTTAGAATCTTTCATTGACATAATTTATTTTTAGGTTTTAGGGATCCAAGGAACTTAGGTTTACTCCAAAATGGCTCCATAATTGATTTAACTATTCTGGTTTGTGTCCCATCTGATTTGCACGTAAGGCTTCCAATTTTAACCTGATGTATTATTATTTTTGTTCATCACTGTGGCAGAGAAATTACCACCATAACTTGGTATATCCCTTGAAATCATAAACAGTTCTAAGAAAAACAATTTGTGTATTTCTTTAAGGCTAGTATCTTGGCCACTCAGGGTCCCTTGGTTTGTTTAAAGTGAAGTATTTATGATAAATGTTTTCCCTGGGATTTTATTGTTTCCATATTTCAATAATATCTAAGAAATGATATGTGAGAGAATCTTTTGCTAAATTATCATGGTGACATGCATTATGGTGCACCTTGAGGGGTATACATCTTCTTGGTTCTGGTAAGAACCTCCATTTAGGAAACAAATTTTATGTATCATTATGATATTGTAAGTTTGAATCTAACACTTGGGTGTGGTGAAGTTTCCATGAAGGTTCCCATTCATTGCAATATTGGTCTGAAGACTTTGTTTCGAAAATTTTCCTACATACTTCATCATTATCTTTCCATTCTGTAACTATCACCATGCAATGAACTGGATCATATAGATTTTATTTTCTTAAGAAATCAGGAATACAATTTTCACTTAACTTTATCTGTTGGATATCAAAGTTAAAATTGGCAAACATGGTTTTCCATCTAGCAAACTTTTCTTCTCCTAAATTTTTATTTCTTCGTTAAGGAATTTTTTCATAGCAGAGGCATATGTCATTAACACAAATTTGTTATTTATCAAATGAATTTAAAACCTATTTACTGCATTCCAGGCAACTTTGAATTCCTTTTCAATAGTAGAATATTTTTTGTCAAAATTAGGCCATGTCCCAGAAGCAAATTGGATGATTTGTTTTTTATTTCCTTTCTTTTGTTTACGTACTCCACCCCATCTGAGCTCCCTAGCATCAGAGTCTAGAACTTTGGGAAAGGATTCATCTAAAACATAAAGGATGGGTTAATGTGTGACCTTTTCTTTAATTTTTATGACTGCTTGTGTGTGCTCACCTGTCTAAGGAAGAGGTTCCTTTTTTAGCCTATCATTCAAAATCTTGTGGTATTGAGCACAACGTTTGTAGAAATTATGGACGTAATTTAGGAAGCTAATAAATATTTGTAATTGAGTTTTGTTTGTGATTTTTTTTGGGAACTTATCTATGAAGGAAACAACATATTTTTGTAGGGTAATTTTTCCATTGGAGATTATGTGTCCTAAAAATTTGATGTCTGTTTTGTTAGTGTCTAAATGTTTCAGTGATCAAACACTCTCTTTCAGGTTTATTTGGCAGTGGTCCTTGGGAAAATTTTTATGTTTTCAAATAAATTCTCAAATAAATTTTATTCACTAGATGTTGTCCAGGATTGATGTTGCTCCCCCCACCCACTCATGGTCATAATCAAATTGAAGGTGATGTCATTCATCATCAATCTGGTGTCATAGATTTGTTAACATACCCTCATCTAGGTCATGGTCTAGGGCTTCTTTGTTTTTGTCATCATAATGTTCAATCATGTTGTGAAAGAAATACAAATCATTTTCATTAGTCAAGTCACCTTCATTGGGAGTTATCAAAGATAGGTAATAAAACAAAGGAAACTTGTTATTTTTCAAGAAGTATGTTACATGGTCAAAAAATTTCAAAAATAAAATTTTCTCATAGTGCTTATGATTTCAATAAGGACCAAAGTAACATTTGTGAGCTATAAATGGAAAAGAAGCTTTTTGAGTTCATTTAATCCTCTGGTTTTCAAAATAACTCCTCTATCATGCTCAAAACTCTCCACAACCATCCAAAGATCAAAGACAACCACCAAAAACTGATCCAGACTTCTTCTCGATATGTTTCTGCTCCTCGCTATGCTTCAGGGGCAACCACACTATGCTTTTGGCAGTTTGCTACTCCTTTTCCTTTCAAGCTCCAAAAATAAATCAAAAGGGTCAATTCAACATTTCTCAAGGTTCAATGGTTTCCAAGTCAGTAAGTGAACACTCCTCACCTCTCATTCAATTCAATTTATTCAACAAAGGGTGGATTCCCTCTTCTAGGGTTTTCAACTATGTTTTTGGATTGCTTTGATGTTTGGCTTGATTCAACAGTAAACCCTTAGTTTCATCACCTAATAACCTTCACACATAACTCATACACCTTACCAAATTACTCCATCTCATTCATACCTCTCATAACTCCTATTTTCACTCAAACCCTAATCTTCATTACGTTTTTGCTAACAACCTACTATTTTATTTTTCTGACAACCTACTATTTTATTTTGCTGAGAAACATTGTTACACAGTAATTTGTCACCGTCCCTACCATTCCCCGTCCCGCACAATGGAGGACCCATTTTGTGACCTGTGAAAATTGTCATGCCTTGAAAACATCATCAATGCATTCCTCTAAGCATGAGCTTCAATTTCCCTAAAGACATATCCTTGCAAAAAATCATAAAAACATCTCTTTTTGCATTGGCGCGGGCAGACAGTTCATCACTCGCACCAATGGGGAAAATCCTACAAAGAGGCCGCGCCAACTGGCGCTCTGTCCCAGAGCAGTAGTCGTGCCAGCCAATTTAAGGAGTGTTTTTTAAATAAAGATGGCGGAAGTTGAGTTTCAACAAACTCAGAAACCATTGCCTATCTTGAGTTGAGAGGTTTGGCTGCGGTAGTTCTATGGAAGGGAAGTGGTTTTGCCACCTCCCATAGAACCTTCCTTGTTGATAAGGCCAATCCCAAAATAATAGGGATCCCAACTCCCTCCTTCCCCATCTATAAAAGCCTGCTCAATTCCATGGCAAGCTAGTCTTGAAGTGCCTAAGCTTTGAATCTCCAAATTCCCAAGAGCCTTTATGCTGTAAGAGCCCTCTTTCTTCCCTTAAGGCCGACTCAAGTAAGGAGACTATCGTCGAGAGACTCTGGAGAGGTTTGCCCTTTCCCTGGCGAGCTTTGCGAGACATGAACGACTGGAGACCCATCCGAAGGAGACCACGACGTCAGAACATTGGTTGTAATCTCTCTTCGATTGTTATTTAATGAATGATTACGATTATGGTTCCACTCTGTTTTCGATTATGTTAATATGAGTAGTATCCTTTCTGACTGATATTTAGTTACGTATGCCGGATTTTATGCTTGTATCTGTTTGTTTCTTGCACATGCAGGTATCCATCCACGAAGATCATAGAGGATCGTGATCTGCCGAGGCTGAGGAATGGCAACGCTCTCTTCTTCGGATCATAGCATTGGATTCCAGGTAGGCCTCCATCTTTGGTATTTTCATTTCGTAACTAGGAACTTGCGTCGTAACATTTCGTGATTGTTGCTAGACCCTTGCTGGGCTAGTAGGGATCGCCTCTGTCCGCAGAGGGGATTTACCTCCTCAACAATTTGGCGACCATACTGGGGATCGTCTGGATTTCACTGTCTCGTTTGTATTGTCTCGTTTTGATTATTTTATGTTTTTCCTTGCTTGATGAGCCTTCTGGGTTGGGTTCTTTTGCTGTTTTTTACTTCTTGGTTTGCTTAGTATGCATTGATCTGCTTCTGGAGTAGTTCTTTTTTGTTTTTGGCTGAGAAACTCGACTGGCGCGCTTTTTAGCTCGACAGTCGCGCCAATTGGCGCATGTTGCTTTTGTTTAGCCCGCGCAAATTGTTTTCAGGCGCCAGTTGCAGCCTTACAGTCACGCCACTCCTATAAAGTTTTTGAGTTTCCTCATTTTTGAGCTCTCTGGGTTTGGTCAGTGTTTTTCTTCTTGATTTTCCGACTACCTGAGTGTGTTGGAGTCCTGTTTGACTGGGAATTCACCTCTGTCCTTTGGTTGTTTGCTTTTATCTATAGATTTCACGTTTTGAGCCCTAGGGCATCTAGTGGCTTAGTGTATCGAGCCCTCCTTGGGAGTTTTGGTGTTTCGTTTGTCCGGTCGACTTTCTAATTGATTCTTCGCATCCTCTTAGTAGTTGTTCATTGTTTTGTTGCGATTTTTGGGTGATTGCTCATTCCTTCATTCAAATTTCGTTTGGTCTTGCATTGGGCCTAGATCACACGGCCCATTGGAGCCCTTGAGTCTTTTCTTGGTTTTGAGAGACTTTGGTCGATTTGGGATCTGATTTCTTGTGTTGTTGAGTGAAATTTGTTTGTTTTGCTCTCTCGGATATCGTTTCTCAAGTTGTTCCGTTTGTTTTCGGTTTGTTTAGTGCATATTAGCTATCAAACGTTGAAAATTACAAAAAAAAAATCTCTTGTGCTTTTGGTCGAATTAGTGAAAATTGTAATCTTTTCAATTTTGCTAGTAATTAGTGATTTGAATGAAAAGTTTTCAATTTCATTAGTTGCATTAGAGATTTCATTGTTTGTCTTCCGATCATTTCGTTTGTGTAAAAGCTCTCAACTCTTCTGTAACTAGTTTTCATCGAACGAAATGTTGGACTGTGGCATGTAGCTTTGCATTTAGGAGTCTTTTAAGACACTACATACGATAGGGCCTGAAAATTGAAACTTAATCGAAGATCAACTTTAAAATCTATCCAATTAACCTAAGGCAGCATTGAAATCTAACGAAACATATTTAGAGGTCTAGGCTAGAGACGTGTTCCAGTGTCTTTAAACCTAGCAGCTGTCGTTCGCCTTTTCGCTTTAGACAGCGCTAGTACGGACTTGTGCTCCCCGTACCGTCGCGTATATAAAGGGATACCCCTCTAGGTTTTCAATCCTTTATCGACAGGAAGCTGAGTCTGCTGCCCTATACTGCAGTTCACGGATATTTGGTACACCCTTTGTGCCTAGTATTTCCTAAGCAGTCATTTGGTCTTTTCTGACTCCCTAAACTTGAAAAGACCGTCGAGCACTTGTCCTTTCACGCTTGTATCAAATATGAAAGAGATAGAGTCATCTTTCTATTGTTTCTCGACTCTTAAAATATGAAACGATAGATTTTCTTACTTTTCAATGTGGTAAAAATTAATCACCCACGATTACACGCCTGCTTAGATATTGCTTGTTGATCGTTTGATCGTGTGCCCTTAACTCGTTTTCAGCCCGTGTGTGTGTTTGCTTCTTTTTCTCTGGTCTTTTGCCACAGTGGCAGAACCTTCGGTTTCGTCTACTGGTAGTCCTTACACGGATGATTCCTCAGAGGCTTCCCAATCCTCTGTCAAACCACAGCAGCCTGTTGTTTCCGAGTTTCCTGACGGGGGACCAGTTCTCGCTGAGCAACCCTTTGGAGGACCAGTTGAGTTCAATTGGCCCTTTTCGGACCCTGTGTCTGAATTGAGATTAGGAGCTGATTTCGTTTCTCTTACCTCGGGTTTGCCTTTTGTTGCTGCTGTATTTCCTCCTAGTCCTCGCCGTCTTTTGCGTGATTTAACGGCAGGATCAACCATGAGTGATTCTGGTGAGGAAATCCCAACGTCTGGTGAAGACTATCAGTTCTTCCTGCAAAGATTGTTTGAGGGAGACAACTCTGAGCTGGCTACCATGTCAACAGCCAGTCCTTCTTTACCACAGGGATACAGATCTTTGGGTCAGATTATTTCCGCTGCAGCCTCTATGGGAATATCATCTCCTGCTTCGAGGCCAGCTGCTACTACACCCGGGGTGTCTCCTCAGACACCTGTCACATCTGTTCCCGTCCGGCCCACTGTCTGTGTGGCCGCCTCTTCTCCTGTTGTCTCAGCATCTGCTACCAGGGTTGGGCCAACTCCTGAAGATGTTTATCTAGCTACTGCTATACCGGAGAACATCTCTCCGGAGGAGTATCGGTTGTCTTTACAACAGCCGAACGCCGAGGCTGGACCATCCTCCCAAGATCCCTACCGATCTTACTTTTTGCATTATGCACAAGATGGTACTCCCGTGTATGCTTTCCCAGGTCAGTATGACAAGCACGGGGAGCTTTTGCATCTACCCGCTCCTGAGGCTTATCTCTATGCTCAAGGTTTACCGTTTAACCAGGCTTATAACCCGTAGGGACAGCCTTTCCAAGGCCAACCTACGGGCCAACCTGGCTATCTTTATGATCCACAGGGGCAGCCCATCCAAGGTTACCCTGTCGGCCAACAAGGGCCATCGTACGGTCCGCAAGGACAGTATTATAGTCCCTCTGGTCAACTTGTTCAGCCTCAGCCGGGGTATCAACCGAGACCGGTCTATGGTCCTGGGGGCAAATCCAGCCTTCTTTACTGATGCAACTGCAGTATCCCATTGTTTCTAACGTTGCTTATCAGCCAGGACCATCCTATGGTTCTGCTTCAGGTAAAACCGGTTTCCAGCAAGCACCTGGTCCTGTTCCACCACCGGGCCAACCGGTTCATCCGGTACAACCCGGTGTCCAGCCTCCAGGCCAACCGGTCCATCCGGTACAACCTGGGGCTCATTTACAACCAGGTCAACCTGTGCAACCGGCGCCGCCTGTCTATCCGGGTCAGCCTGGTCATTCAGGTCAGCCCTTGCACTCGGGTCAACTTGTTCACTCAGGTCAGCCCCCTCAGTCAGGTCAACCTGTTCATTCAGGGCAGCCCGCTCATTCCATTAACCCTGCACAGCAGCCGGTTCATTCAATGCCACAACCAAATCAACAGCTGCGCCCTACGTATCAGGCTCCGCAGGGTTCCACTTTTCAGTAGCCTACTCATCCTCAGGGTGGTTATTATCCTCATGGTCAGTCTCAACCGAACTATAACCACCCTAGAGGCTCTCAGTATTATCCTCCCCCACCCGGTTCTACCTACACTCAGCAGCCAAATCCAAACGCTGCTTATACAGGGCCGACGCATAATCAGGGTCCGTACCCTGGTTATCAAGCCCCACACTATGATTACCAGCATCCAAATCAGTCTGGTTATACGACCTACGCCCCCTACGGTCAGAATCTTGCAGGACAGAACCCGTGGGGGCAAGGATATTCACAACCATCGTGGAGTATGGGTACCGAACCTCATCCTGGGCCTGGCATGACAGTTAATCCTCCATTGCCGTTCCTGGCTACCTTGGAGCTGCCGGATGTTTCAAAGTTGACCAATGATCCGATTTTACATAATCCGTATTGGCCTCCGGTTCCCACCAAGATACTAGGTGATTTTCCCAAGTTTGAGGGAAAAGCTGGGGAGGACCCCCAGGCGCATGTGATGACGTATCATCTTTGGTGTTCGTCTAACTCTTGGGTCAACGATTCGATTCGCCTGCGCCTCTTCCAGCGTACTTTAATTGGAGCTGCTGCTAAGTGGTACATAGAGTTATCCCGTGGCATTTTTCAAGATTTCAACTCTTTAGCCATGGATTTCCTCACGCATTTCCAGTTACCGGTTCGGTATGAAGCCAGGACGCACCTCCTGACTTCCCTGAAGTAAGATAAAGCCACTCACATCTCAGATCACATTCATGAGTGGCGGCGCCGTCGTCGACTGATCAAGTTTCACATACCTGATCAGATATTGACTCACTGGTTCACCACCTCCTTTGTGAATAAAATCGCTCAAGATATCGCGATAGGAGCGTGCATGATAGAGGAACAAACCATCGCGTGTGCTCAGTACCTGGATCTTGTCTATTCACAGTCCTGCACGCTTTATGACATCTTTACTGATGCTCCACGGCCCAGAACCACTAAGGCTCCGCCCACCCCTACGGTGGATGGTGTCATTGGTTCTGTCTCTCAGAATTCGAAGAAATCTTCGAATGGGAAGCAGAAGGATAATTCTTACAACAATACCTCTGCCAATCCCGCCTCATCTGATTCTGGTAAAACCGCGGAGGTGAATGCCGTTCAGGCCAATCCTGCGGACAAATCCTCCAAGGGGAAGAAGAAGGGCAAAGGAAAATCTAAATATGATGCCCCGAAACCAGAATCTAAGTCTCGTACTGAGGATGGCTCCCAGCGTAAACCGAAGTACCCTTGCCTCATCTGTGAAGGGGACCATTATACTAAGGATTGTCCACGACGATCCGAGGTTATTCAACTTCTTAAAGGCCCTAAAGGGACTCCGACTATTTTGAAAGAGCCATTTCCATCTCAGCAGACCCAGATGGTCGAACAGCCGTCACCATCTGCACCGTTTGGGTCTCAGGTTTTCATGATGAAGACTATTGCACCTATCTCTGTCGCTACGCGGTCGAAGGATTACAACGAACCGCGGCAGGCACCCGCGAAGGCAGTTATGGATGGGCCACCTCCCCCACCTGTCTCCGGTCTGTTGGAAATCGAGAAGCCTTCTCTGGAACCCGTTGTGAAGCCACCCCCCAAAGGTGTCCTTCGAAGATCTTCTTATAATCCAAACGCTCGTGCTGCTCAACATTACAGTATTGTTGAGGATCTGGCACAGGCGCCATGTGCTATGTCTACACTTGAGGTTCTTCAAAGTTGTCCTTCACAACGGAAGGTTTTACTGTCTACGATCGGGGGCATTGATCCCGCCGACTCGAGTCTTCTCACCCTCGATCTGGAGAATTTTACTCCCCGGCTTCCACATCAAATCGCTTTGGTCATTCAAGTCAGGATTAACGGTCTGAACATTCATAGGGCCGTCGTAGATGAGGGTGCATCTACCTGCGTTATGTCCTCCACGTGCTGGAAGGCCATCGGCTCTCCAGCCTTGTCATCATCTCCCAATGCCCTTGAGGCATTTGATGGTCGGGAATCTAAACCCCTGGGCGTTCTCGAGAGTCTCGTGATCACATTACAGGGAAAAACTGTCAACGTAGAAGTAGAAGTGGTTGACGCTAAACTCAACTACAATATACTTCTTGGCCGCAGCTGGACCCATGCCATGCTCTGCGTGCCGTCCACCGTCTTTCGATTCATTAAGTTCCCTCACGAGGGCAAGATTGTCACAGTGGATCAGTTTTCATTTTCCACCTCTAACTATGAGAACAATGTGCCATACGTGGATCAAATTCCGAATCCCCCAGACAGTGTAGGACTTGTTCTCTTCAAAGACCCAGTCCTCATGGGTATCTTTCCTGCATCGCCACCGCATACCGCTCAACTCAACATGTTGTCCAAGTCCGATTACCCCTGGCTCATTCCTACACCTGAGCAGGTATATGAGTTTGGAGAATCCATGCCTTTAACGCCAGTAGAGATCAGCTACTGTGAGATTGTTGTTGCATCGGATGCTCTGCCTCCTCAGCATGCTCCTTTGAGCATGGCTCTCGACGTCTACTCTCAATCCCCCTAGCTTGGTCAGGCTGATTCACCTGATCCTCTCAGAGAGACCTTTCCTTCCGATGAGGCTATCATTGAAACTATGTCTCTTGAGGAGCTGCCTTGGGGCGATGGACATCATCGTTCTTCGTTTATGCCTAGCTTGGGGGCAATGATTGATTGTCTAGAGCGTTATGCTACTCAGGTTCCTTCCCCTCCTCTTCAAACACCGATCTTGATGCACGAGGTTTTTTCAGAGGGTAATCTGAGTAACATTACTCAAACGGTTCCAATCAAAATCTCCGTTAAACCGGGGATTGTTGAGAATATTCATGTGGGTGTGACTTGTTCTCTCGATGAGATTCAAGTCTATACTGAGCTTTTCAAAGAATTCAGAGATGTTTTTGCATGGTCTTACGAGGAAATGCCGGGGATTGATCCCAGTATCGTGGTCCACGAGATTCCAACCTATCCAGGTGCGAAACCCGTGCACCAACACTTACGCCCCATGCATCCTCGAAAAGCCGCCGCCATCAAGGCAGAAGTTGAAAAACTTCTGAACGCGGGTTTCATTTATCCCATCCCCCTCACAGAATGGGTGTCTAACATTGTCCCTGTCGATAAAAAGCAGGGTACGATTAGAGTCTGTGTGGATTATCGCGACATCAATCGCGCCTGTCCCAAAGATAATTATCCCACTCCGTTTATAGACCAGATCATCGATGAATGTGCTGGGAGTGAGATCTATTCCTTAATGGACGGTTTCTCAGGATATAACCAAATCAATATTGCGCCTGAGGATCAACACAAGACCACATTCATCTGTCCGTGGGGTACTTTCGTGTACAAGAAACTCCCGTTCGGCTTGAAAAACATTGGAGCTACTTTTCAGCGTGCGATGTCCTATGCTTTTCATGACATTCGTCATATCGTTCAGCCTTATCTGGACGACTTGCCAGCCCATTCAGGTAAGTGAGAGAACCATCCTGAGCATCTCCGCCAGATCTTTCTTCGTTGCAGACGCTACAATATCAGGCTCAATCCTCATAAATGTGTCTTCTGCGTTGATTCTGGCCATCTTTTAGGATTCATAGTCTCGAAAGACGGAATTCGCCTTGACCCTTTAAAGGTCGAGGCCATTGTAAACCTCCCATCACCCTCCTCCCTGTATTAGTTACAGAGTCTGCAAGGGAAAGCGAATTTTCTTCGGTGCTTTATCCCGAATTATGCCGAGGTGGCCAAAGGATTCACTCGTTTGTTAAAGCAGAACGTTCCCTTTCACTGGGACGAAATTGCTCAGGAATCCTTTGAGAAGCTGAAGACGTTGCTTGTCAATGCTCCGTTGCTTCGTCCTCCGGACTACCATCGTGACTTCACTTTATATCTAGCCGCCGCATTTAGCACCATAGCCATGGTCTTGGTGCAGGATGACGATCACGGTGATGAACATGTTGTTTATTACCTGTCACGGAACCTTCTCGACCCGGAAACGCGTTATGCACATGTCGAGAAGTTGGCATTAGCAGCAGTACACGCTGTACAACGCTTTCACCATTACATCCTTTTGCGCATGATAAAAGTGGTTTCAGACTGCAACCCTATGACGTATATTCTTTCTAGACAATAACTGGGGGGCAAGTACTCCAAATGGATTGTGATCCTGCAGGAGTTTGACTTGCAGTTCACTACTGCTAAGTCAACTAAATCACTGGTCTTCGCGGATTTGATATGTTCTCTCCCTACAGACTCTGCTCCCTCACACTCTGAAGACCATATACCGGACGAAACGCTTTTTCTCATCAGTACTCGTGACCCTTGGTACGGTGACATAATAGTGTATCTTCAGACCTCGACATTTCGGTCTGAGTTGGATAAAGCTGCCCGCCGTCGGATTCGGCACCAGTCCCAACCCTACCATATAGTAGGAGATACCTTATATCGCGTTGGAGTAGATTCGGTGCTCCGGCGATGCCTAACCTTGGAAGAGGCTGAGAAGGTCCTAAATGACTGCCACAGTGGCGCCTGTGGCAGACATATGTCCGGGTATGCTACTACCCAGAAGATTCTGCGAGCAGGTTATTTCTGGCCTTCCATATTCAAGGATTGTATCACTGCAATCTGTAAATGTCATCCATGCCAGATATTTCAGCGCAAGATGCGCGTGCTGCCTTTACCATTGCATCCCGTTATTACCATCGGCCCTTTTGCGAAATGGGGTGTTGATTTTATGATGTGTAACCCTCACTCGGCCGGGGGGCATGCGTATATCATTGTCGCCGTCGACTACTTCACCAAGTGGGCCGAGGCGATGCCTACACTAGCCGCTGACGGAAAAACAGCTGCTCAATTTATATTCAACCATGTTATTGCACGGTTCGTGGTTCCTCAAGCCATCGTCACTGATCACGGTACTCATTTCCGAGATTATATGATGGCGGAGATGACTTCAACGTTGGGCTTGCGTCACGACAGCTCGACACCATATTACCCTCAAGTGAATGGTCAGGTTGAAGCAGTGAACAAGGTTTTGGTCACTATGCTTCAGCGAACAGTTGGTATTCACAAATCCAATTGGCATCTCCAACTGTTCTCAGCTCTCTGGGCATACCGAACATCTGCAAAGAGTGCAACTGGGTTCAAACCATTTTAGTTGGTGTATGGCCTAGAAGCAACTCTTCCGGTTGAATGCGAGATTCCTTCGTTAAAATTAGCTGTGGAGCTTCTACCTAATACTTCTGCTGAGGAAGAACGTCTTCTGTATCTGGAACTGTTGGATGAAACCCGTCGTCTGGCTGCTTTGGTTATCGAAGCACAAAAGAAGAGGGTCAAAACTCATTTTGATCAATCTGTTTCTCCTCGTTCCTTTATTGAAGGGGACCTCGTCCTCCTGTACGATCAAGCACATGATAAGCTTGGAGCCGGTAAGTTCCAGCCTATGTGGCATGGGCCCTATATAGTAAAACGCGTTTTGAAAAACGGGGCCTACGAGCGTATAGATTATGAAGGAGTTCCGGTGGCGCAGCCCAGAAATGGGTTGTACCTCAAAAAGTACTATGCCTGAAGTGATTTCTTGGTGTGGTGTGTGTACATAGGTGTGTGTTTTTCATTTGTATGCATGTATTGTGTGGTGTGCTTTGTAAACATCTTTTTGCTGATCGGGTCTTCCTGGTTGTGCAGATGTCTTTTCATCCATTTGTTGGTTTCGCGGATGGTGCCTCCCGCAGTACCAGGAATCTGTCTTCAGCTGCCTGGGTAATCTATGATCCTGCTAGTGAGTTGATTGACCTGCAAGGAGTGTGTCTAGGACGTACCATGAACAACATCACGGAATATAGTGTTGTGTTAGAATTATTGACCGAGGCAGTAAACCTTGGTATCCGTGAATTGCTCGTGTATCTAGGTTTGCAACTTGTGGTGTTACAACTGAACGGACACTATTCGGTAAGGAACCCGTCCATCTTACGTCTATATCTGCGTGTTCGACTACTGGAAAGGAATTTTGACTACATTACATATCATCATATACCCAGACATTTGAATACATTAACAGATGCAGTAGAAAATTTGGTATTAGACAGACATTTACGCAATTTGTAAATCATCATCACGTGTAAAGAAAGATCCATCCAGAAATAGATATGCACATATATATAGATATTGAAATGTTTACATAGAGTGTGTCACATAAAAGTTAAAATATACATAATCATCTTAAGTACATTCGGAGACGATATGTCTCTCAAAAAATAGGTGTGGTATAAATCCTAAGAGCTAATCCGCATGGTGCTCATGATAGCTCGTGACTGCACGCACTAAGCGTCTCAGGATTCGGTGGATCCGACCTGGAACTCCCATCGTGTGGCGCTGGTATGCCATCGGTATGTCCGCCAGCCGAGCATATTCCGGAATCCCTCGGGAAATGCCCTCAAGATTCTGGATCAACTCCTCTCCTCCGGTGCCCTGTCCCTGAGGATCAGGGGCGAGTTGTGTCCTCCGTGAGATTGGAGACATCCCAGCTGGTCTCTCAGGTCCCACATCTGCATACATATATAAAATGTGTTAAGACGAATGTGTATTAACAAAAAAAAAACATAAAACATAAAAAATAAAAAATATGAGGTCTTACCCGACTCCTCGTCCCAGTCATCTCCTTTTGGCAGTGGGAAATCTGGGTCTCCGGTGAAGTCAGTTCCTGCATAGGGCCAGTCTTCCACGAAAATCATCTGGCGCCGTAACCACCTAAAGAATTCCGGCCTCCAGGACATCTGTTGGCCGCCTCCAGCTCTGGGCATCAATGCTGCCCAGCGAGCCATTCTTGGCTCTCGTGGTATCGGATCTGCTACTACGGCCCCTTGGCCCTGGAAGATTGGTAAGCGTTCCAGAATGAACGATACCAGGATGGAACCATAACCAAACTGTTTTAGTTTACCCTGTTTGCATTTCATGAGCTGCCTTTTCATATTGATTGTTACTGTTGTTTCCCAGTCGAACAGTAGGGGACTCATGCATTCTGAGGCCAGCGAGAGTTGGGCCTTTGTGGCCTCGTGCGGTGCCTGCGACCCTGCAGCCCGCGTGATGGTATGTAGGACCACTCTAAATGCCAGATCAGGGATAGTGTGGATATCCACCTTCTTGCTTCCTGATCCCATTTGTGCTCCTCGGCACACTCGTGCCATCACTTCTTCCATCTTCTCCCCAGATGGTCTGCTTCCAGTCAACACAGGGATCGGACCTCTGCGGGACAATCCAGTGATAAAATAAACATCGGAAACCTCCAGCTCTAATACCTGGTCTCGTAACCTGAACACCTGTTCATGTTCATCCTAGATACTGATTAAATACTGGAGGAGCTTGGGCTGAGCTCGTAGACAGGGTGTGAGGAAGAACTTTTTCAGCCCACAGTTTCTAAGGGCATTCATGCAAGCTTGACTTTGGATGGCTTGTTCATCCTCTTCTCCATGCTCTCGTTCTTTCCATTCAATCGCCATTTTGCTTGATTACCTGCATTCATATGGTCATAAGCCCTTGGTTAGATCTCTGATAGGCCTCAAATTCCATGAAATTTGGTTTAAATATCGAAATTTTAGGCGGATTTTTAGGTTCGGCCGCTGGCGCGGCTGTTTTGTGAACAGTCGCGCCACGTGGCGTGGGCCCTTTGTATAAAAGAGCCCATTGGCGCGGTTCTGTGCCCGATACCCGCGCCAATGAGCGCAGCCCTAAAATTTTAAAAGTGGCCACATAGAACTAATTTTAAAGGGAAAAATATCAAAAAATGGATGAAAATGAAGAGCAAGGGAGCGCCTCTTACCTGTAGCAGACGAGAAGTTGAATGGTCAACTGGATTTGTCGCAATCACCGTCAGAAGTTTCTGCTCCAAATGGACCACTGTTGCTTTTTACCAAGGTAAATAGTAAATGTAATTTTTTTTTTACCAATTTGACATATTTATAACTTTTTGACATAAAATGAGTTGTAAAAAGTCATTTTTATCAAATATTTTTATATGTTATGTCGAAAATCGATTTTATGCTTGCTTGGTATGTGCAGCAGCAGGTTTTTGCGACTTTAACGATGGAAACGAGTTGTATTTTATACTTTTTCGGACTCTGTAAATACACGAAAAAGTCACTTTGGAGTCACCTTTCAGCTCTTTTCTGAATCTCTAAAAATGAAAATATTGCTGAGGCCCTTGTTGTTTCGATCTCGTTAAATTGGACACGAATCGACATCTACCCAGTATACGTTTAACCCTTTTTCGGGCTGGGATGGATTGATTACGAAAAAGGAATACCCTAGCCTATCGCGACTAGGAGGTTTTCTCGGGTATTGTTTTCTACCTTTTCGGATCTGAGGAACTATTCACGAAAAGGGACCTGTGGAGTTTACTTTTCCGCTGTCTTTTCAAACTCTCTAAACATGAAAAGACGCCGAGTTATTCCTTTGTCAGACTCGTTAAACCCTGATGACATCAGATCCAGTCGAAATGACGTTCTCCGAGTTCCTCCTTCCTAGGACTCATTAAATGCACTAGGATGGATTTGCCCGAAGGGCGGACTTATATTACAAGCATATGCTATCCCCTTCAAGCTTGTTATCAAAAATAATTGGGGTACTCGCCAGAAATGGTGGGGGAAAAATGGAACCATCGTCGTTGTCGTCGGCAGTATGTCGCTCTTGAACATGGCACTTGTCTGCATTCGTGTCGGGTTGGGGACATCTCATCTCGTTTCTTCACTTTTCCTCCGTGGGTTTGGATAATCCCTTTTGACCTCTCATCTGCTCATTGCCTCGTCACCATGACCTCTGATCCGTTGATGTCAAATACTGCCAAGTCCACTGTCGTGCCGTTTATATGTTCAAGAGAAGTTGGCCTCTGCAAACATCAACCTTCCTCTGATTCTCATACGATCCTGATTCACAACAAACATCATGTTCCTCTGTCTCGTGTCGATGATGTGGGAAACATTATGGCCCACCTTCGATCAAGGTCACTTCCTGTCGACTTCAGCTCATTATCCAGGAAGTTGATCTAGAGACTCCTTTATGGTACCTTGGAACCTGCATGCCTCAATGGCAGGTTCGTCGCATTCGACGTGAGGTTTTCATCATTGGCCTCCGATCGAGTGATTCTGCGGGTGTTCGACGCCAACTCATTGATTCACACGCCGTAGATTGTACCTGTAGTACCTTGAGGACCATTGTCATTATTGGTGGTTTCTCTCGCGTCTGTTAACAGCTTTCATCATTGGATGGTAATCAGACGATGTTCTTGCATGTTCGACTTCAGCTCACATATTCACATGCTTGAACTTGTACTTTGTTGGGTCGAGATGGAGCGCAAGACCCTGGATTGTGTCTGTTGCAATCCAGGCTGCGATTGTGGATTATTATCATTATGTACATGACTCACTGATTGGATGGCTGCGACCATACCTGAGTCTATTTATTTGATCTTAGTTGGATGGCTGCGCCCATGCCCTGGATCCGGATTATAGCATACTCTGTTTCGGATGGCTGCGTCCATACCACTTATACATCATGTACTTGAGATATCAGTTGTATCTTTCTGCGCAGGTTTTCCGACGGCGGGCCTTCAGTTGAACATGTTCTCGTAAAGCATTTCACCCCTCTCTCTCTCGGGCCTCATACTTTAGGGGGCATCTGTTACACAGTAAATTGTCACCGTCCCTACCATTCCCCATCCCGCATAATGGAGGACCCATTTTGTGACCTGTGAACATTTTCATGCCTTGAAAACATCATCAATGCATTCCTCTAAGCATGAGCTTCATTTTCCCTAAAGACATCTCCTTGCAAAAATCATGAAAAACATCCCTTTTTGCATTGGCGCGGGCAGACAGTTCAACACTCGCGCCAATGGGGAAAATCCTGCAAAGAGGCCGCGCCAACTGGCGCTCTGTCCCAGAGCAGTAGTCGCGCCAGCCAATTTAAGGAGTGTTTTTTAAATAAAGATGGCGAAAGTTGAGTTTCAACAAACTCAGAAACCATTGCCTATCTTGAGTTGGGAGGTTTGGCTGCGGGAGTTCTATGGAAGGGAAGTGGTTTTGCCACCTCCCATGGAACCTTCCTTGTTGATAGGGCCAATTCCACAATAATAGGGATCCCAACTCCCTCCTTCCCCATCTATAAAAGCCTGCTCAATTCCATGGCAAGCTAGTCTTGAAGTGCCTAAGCTTTGAATCTCCAAATTCCCAAGAGCCTTTATGCTGTAAGAGCCCTCTTTCCTCCCTTAAGGCCGACTCAAGTAAGGAGACTATTGTCGAGAGACTCAGGAGAGGTTTGCCCTTTCCCTGGCGAGCTTTGCGAGACGTGAACGACTGGAGACCCATCCGAAGGAGACCACGACGTCAGAACTTTGGTTGTAATCTCTTTCGATTGTTATTTAATGAATGATTACGATTATGGTTCCACTCTATTTTTTATTATGTTAATATGAGTAGTATCCTTTCTGACTGATATTTAGTTACGTATGCCAGATTTTATGCTTGTATCTATTTGTTTCTTGCACGTGCAGGTATCCATCCACGGAGATCGTAGAGGATCGTGATCTACCGAGGCTGAGGAACGGGAACGCTCTCTTCTTCGGATCATAGCATTGGATTCCAGGTAGGCCTCCATCTTTTGTCTTTTCATTTTGTAACTAGGAACTTGCGTCGTAACATTTCATGATTGTTGCTAGACCCCTGCTGGGCTAGTAGGGATCGCCTCTGTCCGCAGAGGGGATTTACCTCCTCAAAAAACATCATGGAAGGTGAGAAGAGAAAGTATAATAATGGAGGTCATAACTCTAGGTTTGATCCATCTAATTTGTAGGAGATCAGTGCTTCTCCCTATGTCAAGAAATCCTTTGAAGACACTGGTTTTTTAAGGTTTTGTGAAAGAGTTCAAGAGGTAGGTTGTCATGCTCAATTGACAAGCCTTTTTGATACTTGACAGATATGATCCTCTAATGAAGCTGATAATGAATTATTTGAAATGTGAAGGAAGGCTCTCAAGATTATACTAGTACCACATAAGGCTATTGTTGCATTTCACTGCTACCAAGCCACTCAATTTGCATCATTATATGTTCAGGAGTCTGATAAAAATGAATAAAAAAGTACAGATTAAAGGCAAGGATCATCAAGATATTTTTTTCCACCATGGTTTGGTCCAGGTTATAGTCTTACATCAGCTCTCAAAAATAAATATGTCTTGGTAAACATTCATGAAGTCAATTGCTTCTATAACCACTAGTATTCCACCCATCAATCAAAACATACCATCAGCATCATCAAAGCCACAAGAGGTTCACACTTCAATTAGACCAACAGATATTCTGAAGACACCAATGGATGAA
The DNA here is from genome assembly GCA_034641835.2 of Pinus albicaulis. NCBI lineage: Eukaryota > Viridiplantae > Streptophyta > Pinopsida > Pinales > Pinaceae > Pinus > Pinus albicaulis. Next base: position 894,282,012 of record CM076580.1, read on the forward strand.
GTCACTCAAAATTATGAGAAGGGTAAAATAATAGTGTTTTCTCCTATGATCACCAAAGGTGTACTTTAACCTAAACCTACAACTAAGAAAAAAGAAACCATGGAGCAACCACCTATGCATGAGAGTGAGTCACCCTTGCAGCAACATGAAGAGAAAGCACCTTTGGAGGTTGAAATGGTAGAGTAGGTGGAAAACAAGATAGCTAAGGAGATAGTTAGAGAAAAATAAGCAGATATATCAGAGCTCAAGTATAGCCTCTCAAGGGAAATTTTCATGATAACATTCCTACAACAAGAAAACATGCAATTGAAGGTGAAACAACTGCTCCTAAGCAAACCAAAGGCAGATCTTGAGGCAGAGAAAGGTAAGGGTAAATCAGTGATAGATTTTGATCAGTTTTAAGACAAAGAGGCTCATATAAATCCAAGGAGGCCAAGAACAAGAGGATTAACCAAGAAAAAAGAACAAGAAACAAAGTTAGTTCCTCCCTTAGGTTAGTAAAGTTTTGATGAATTGATCACTGCTGATATTAAGCAAGACAAAGAATTTTGGCCTGAAATGGTGAATGAGCATCTAGATAATATTTTGAAGAATACAGAAAGAAACAATAACCTCCATAGGCACATGGAGAGACACTACTTCACTAGGAACCAAATTGCCAAAATCAGGGTTAAGAATTTGAAGAAAATTCTTAGAGAACCCCTAATTAAGCTAAATAAGAAGGAAAAGTTAGATTTTCTAGTTGAGGCATCCATAGATATCTAGATAATAATTCAAGGATGATATGAACCAAAATTCAACAACTTTTGAGCATTTTTGGTATTTTTTGTGATTTTTAGAAAATTCTAGAAATTTCACTCTTGCAGAAGCGTAGCATGGCCACGCTACTCTTTTCCTTAGAGGCTACAATGGAGGTCTTATTTACATGGTTGGATTACTTTGGAAGTTTAAATTCCAAATATGGTTTTATTTTTTCACGACACCTTCTAATTTTGAAGAAAAACTCAAAAATACCCAAATTTTCATGCTTCTGCCACTGTTTTTCACTGCATGCTATGATTTTGGAGTAAGCTTGGAAAAATGAATTTTTGAAGGCCTTGCAGGTGGTATTTTGTTAGTTTCAAGGTTTTTTTGGATATAGGAGATCCAGGGCTACCTTTTCAAATATTCATATCGGCAAGAAGATTCTTAAAAGTCACCTAAAAATTCCCTCCAAGTGCACGCTACGCTTCCAAAAACACGCTACGCTTTTGCCAGGCATGTGATGCTTCTATGTTGGATGGTTTCTAGACATGTGTTAGTAAAAAATGGTCAAATATTCGAGGTTACAATTGTCTCATGAGATTTTTTATGGATAAGGAAGTCCATTTATGCCCCTCATTTTTGAGGAATCTTGTAATTGCTCAAGGAGACAAAGAATCCTAGTTATTTGCTAAATTTGCGGGAATTGTTTATAACTTCCCTACAAATTAGGAAATGACTCATATGGTGCATTTATGAAGTGTTTTGGATAATTTTTCAAACCATTGAGGTGTAATATTATATTTTTTCTATTTATACTCCAAATGAGGTGTTTTTAGAGGTTGGATAGTTGATATTGTGGTGTGGAGCTTATGTACATCTTTTTACAGTGAAATCAAAGACATGTTGTAGCTATAATTTTGGGACTCTAGTGGCATGCTTATTAGCATTATTTTTTCTCAGTAACACCATAAAATTTAATGTTTATGTTTCCATGAAATCACATGTATGGTTCTATATGATAATCTTATGAGTCTATAAACATAATTCTTACTTTCTGTGCTCTGTTTTATAAGATTTTCATAAAATTGTTCTACTTTCTTTGATGAATGAGCTCATGTAATATGCTCATTTTGACTCTCTCTTTCCAAACCCTATACCACAATCAAAATTTAAGTGTGTTTCTAAGTATACCTACCTGGCCTCATCTTCATCTCTGCAACTGTTAATTTGAAATCTGACCTTGAAAACCTAGACCTAGTTCCTCCAATGACACGTCCTATCCAACAAATTCAAAACAAAACCCTAATTAACTAGGATTATAACTAGCCTAAGATCATTTCCTTTTTAGTCACTACATTTACTGTGAAATTGACATTGAGAGATCCCTCTATGGTTTGGTAGGGTTGGCTACCAAATCTAAATATTGGTTTTAGGTTACCTCCTTTAGTCTCCTTTCTTAACCTTGGGAAACATAGGGAGTGATAACATGTTCCAAACTATTCAATCTTATTTTTACTGAGGACCAATCTTGTTTCTTTGACAAGTTGGAATAATTTCCGAACATGCTTCAAATGGTCTTCTACATACTCGGATAAAATTAATACATCATCAATATAAACTAACACTCAAAATATGGATTAAATACTTGTTCCATTATTCTTTGGAAATTAGAGAGAGAATTTTTAAGACCAAAAAACATGAAATTCCATTAATAATGTCTTGTAGGAACACTGAAGGAATTTTTAAAATTGTATTTTTATTTAATTGAAACTTGCCAAAATATTGATTTCATATCAAATTTAGAGAAAATTCTAGCACCTTCTATTTTGGATATCAAACATGCCTTGTGTGGAAGTGGGTATGTATCAGAAGCTAAAAAAACGTTGAGGAGTTTATAGTTTATGACTAGGAAAGGTACCCCTTGAATTAGTTCTGAATTCTTATTGACATAAAAACACATAAAATTTCTAAGGAATGTCAAACTCTCAAATGATTTTCTTACTCAGAATATTCTGGATCTCTTTCTGGCATAGCTTTCTGTATTCTTCATATAGTAATTGCACGAGTTTTGCAAGGTTTTTCGATATACTCAGTTTTGTAGGGAAATTCAACATAATATTACTTCTAATGCCACAAAAATTTTGGTTCTTCAATACATACTTCTGCTTCAAATTATTGTTGGAGAACTTGGATATGTGCTTTTATAGCCTATTGTGCTAATATTTCTTCAACTCATAGGTTAGCCCTCTCATTTTTTACATCTTGTAGCATGTTTTTTGCTTTAGTATGATCTTCCATAACTTGAACCATTGTATATGCTCGTGGGGATGATACCAATGGAAGATTGAATTTGATGGGTTGGTTCTCCCTTGCATGTTTTGTTATAAAATATCTTTCTTTTCCATTCTTTAACCTAGTGGATCCATGTGGTTCTACTGCTGCTAGGAATAACGTTCTTAGTATACAATCAATGGGGAAGTTGGAGATTGTAAACTTCATATTTATGTAGTAATATTTGAAACATAATGTTTCTTTGGAAACCCCATACTATAGATTTTGCTGGTGGTCTCCAATCCCTATAATTTCCATCTTTGATTTTTTCCAATATCTAGCAGGTATTTCCTTTTTATTCAAAACATTGATGTCAAATCCATTGTCAACCAATGTTTTAAGCAAAAAAAATTGTCCTTTTATGATATAGTTTATTAACATGAAATTGTTGGTCATTAGGCGAAATTTGAGGTCTAAAATGGGCCTCCTAAGGAAATTATAAACTAATAGAGGAAATAATAAAATAAGACTTGATTACATCATCAAATTTTAGAGGGGAAAAAGAAAAACCATTTTTTCAACTCGTATTTTCAACTTATCTCCCTATGGGTTTACTCAAATTTCGAGAGGAAACACTTGTTGGATGTAGAATATGATTTCTCATCCATGGAGTACCCATGTTGCATACTTTTGATGGACCCTGCTACATAAAAAATGAGAAATACATGAAAAAACGTGATTGCAAACACATTTTTTCATGTATTTTTCATTTTTCGTGTAGTTGGGTCCAACAAAAGTATGAAACATGGGTAATAATTGCATGAGGAATTAAATTGTGCATCCAACAAATAATCCAGCATGAAATTTGAATAAAACCTTAGGAGATAAGTTGAAAATATGAGTTAAAAATTTAGTTTTATTATTTTATTATTTTTTAATATTTTTACTTTTTTTACTCCAAAAATGGTGAATCATCTCCCATAGTTGACATCATCATCTTGAATCTGATTGGTTCTTATAAAGTTTTCTTTTTTTGTACATTTTTCTTAGGAGGACCATTTTAGACCTCAAAATTCCCCTAATGGTTGGATAACAAAAATCCTCATAGATTTTAATCTTGATAAATCATTAGCTTCATAAATCTCAACATTTGGATTTTTGGTTGAGCAAAAATATTCTATCTCAAAATCATCAATAGTTAAAACCTAACCACTTTTCCTTCCCTTTTCAATCATTCTAACCTTCTTCTTTAGCACAACAATTTCTCTCTTTAACAAATTGATTTCATTTCCTAGGTCACTTAGAGTAAGTGTTCTAGGATTTTCTTCCCTATTTCGTCTTATGAAATATTTGGTGTTTAGCTCAAAAGAAGCATATAGAAATAAAATTTTCTTGTTATCTAACTTAAAAAGAGTAGAATAAGATGCTCGCTAATTTTTTCCATGCCTTTTTGCTTCGACTTGAAGTTATTTTGGGTTTAATACAGGTATAGTCTGAACTGTATCACAGTTTTTTTGGACTTAAGTAACACATTATTTGATGGAAACTCTAGTTATTTATTTTATATGAAACAAAGACAAGTCACTATGTAATTCACTTGGGGATATGGATGGGAGTTTCCATGCTACAGATGGTTGGATCTAAGGAATCTCTATGTCAAAATGATTTAATGATTTTGATATACAAACATTGAAAAGGTTATGTAAACCATTATGCTCTTCATTTTCTATTTCACGAACTTCTCTAAGAGATATAAAAATATCTAGGTGCATCCATTATAATAAAGAGAGGCATATTTGTGTTTCCCAAGAAATAGGCATTACTGGATCTGATACCAATTTGGTGCAGGGGCTTCCTCTGGTGGTGAATGAAGCTTGTGAACGAAATGAAATTTTTCTTACATGGACTTACACACAAACCTTCTAATAGATTCAATGCCCAAACACTCTACACATGATTTCTTGCCTTAATGAGATTCAAAAAAACTCTAGAATCCTAAGTGAACCTCCAACGAACTTTAGAGAAAGCATTCATTAAAAGGAGACACAATAATATGCAATGTTTGATAACAAATAATTTTGGAAACACCCTTTTATTTATTTACATCATGAAATGATTACATAATAGATATGGACGAACCAAATACTCTTGACTTCTAAGATGGCCACCTTAGGTTCACACCAGAATCTAGGTTCTGATTTGTAGGCTTATTAGACTTTTGACTCCTAAGACTCCAAAATATGATAAAAACTCCTTTCCCTCATTTATAGGTAAGCTAATCCCATTGTAGAAATATAGTCACTATTTTTTCTACAATATACAAAGTGGATACTTTTCATATCAAATCCCATGAGAAAGATTTTGGAGTAAAAAATATCTTAACACTATAAATGATTTTCATAAATCCCATGAGAACGAAATCTTATAGAGATTTTTATTCCTTACAAAGTGGATATTTTGGATCTGCAAAATGCACGAAAAAGTTGGAAGATTTTGCCTTATTAGTCATCAAACATTGTCAACCCTAAGTAGAGGGGTCTAGCATCCCATGATTTAGTATACATTCTTCATACAATCATTGGCCGACCAAGGCTGAATTGATACCTTAATTTCATTGTGACAAGCCATTGGTCATGGAATGCAACATAGATGTCCAATATATGTTAATATTAATAGATTTTTTTGTCCCTATATTCTAGAAATTTTCCATTGACATAATTTTTCTGTAGGTTGTAGGGATCCAAGGAACTTTGGTTTACTCCAAAATGGCTCCGTCATTGCTTTAACCATTCTATTTTTTGTCCCATATTATTTTCATGTAAGGCTACAAACTTTAACATGATGTAGTATTCTTTGTTTTCATCAATGCGGCAGAGAAAGTCCCACCATGACTTGGTATATCCCTTGAAATCATAAACAATTTTAGGAAAAAAAAGGGATTTATTTTAGGCCAATGTCTTGGCCACTCAGGTTCCCTTAGTCTATTTAAAGTGAAGTATTTAAGATAAATATTTTTCTTGGCATTTTCTTGTCTCCATATTTCAGTAATATCTAAGAAATGATTTGTGAGAATGTCTTATGATAAATTAACACAATGACATGCAATTTGGTACACCATAAGGGGTATCCATCTTCTTGGTTGTGATCAAAACCTCCATTATGGAACCAAACTTTGTATATCATTATGATATTGTAAGTTTGAATCTAACACTTGGGTGTGGTGAAGTTTCCATGAATGTTCCCATTCATTGCAATATTGGTCCCAAGACTTTGTTTCAAGAATTTCCCTACATAGTTCATCATTATCTTTCCCGAATAGGGGAATTTTGAGGTCTAAAATGGGCCTCCTAAGAAAAATGTACAACTAAAATAAACTTTATAAGAACCAATAGGATTCAAGATGATGATGTCAACCATGGCGGATGATTCACCATTTTTGGAGTAAAAAAGTAAAAAGAGTAAAAAATAATAAAATAATAAAACTAATTTTTCAACTCGTATTTTGAACTTATCTCCCTAAGGGTTTACTCACATTTTGAGCGAGAATACTCGTTGGATGCAAAATTTAATTCCTCATCAAAGGAGTACCCATGTTGCATACTTTTGATGGACCCTGCTACACGAAAAATGAGAAATACAAAAAAAAACATGTTTGCAACCACGCTTTTTATGTATTTCTCATTTTTCGTGTAGAAAAGTCAATAAAAAGTACGCAACATGGGTACTCTTTGGATGAGGAATTAAATTTTGTATCCAACGAGTATTCCCGCTCAAAATTTGAGTAAACCCTTCGGGAGATATGTTCAAAATACGAGTTGAAAAAATAGTTTTCTCTTTTTTCCCTCTAAATTTTAATGATGTAATCAAATCTTATTTTATTATTTCCATTATTATTTTATAATTTCCTTAGGAGGCCCATTTTAGACCTCAAAGTTCCCTAATAAATTCTTTAACTATCACCATGCAATGAATGATATCATGTAGATGGTCTCTTCTCAAGAAATCTGGAAAACAATTTTCACTTCCCTTTATATGGTGGATATCAAAGTCAAAATTGGAAAATAGGGCTTTCCATCGAGCAAGATTTTCTTCTCATGAATTTTTGATTGATTTTGTAAAGGAATTTTTTCATAGTAGTGGCATATTTCCTTAATATAAATCATTTATTTATCAAATGAGTTTCAAACATATCTAGTGCATTACAGGAAACTTTGAATTCCTTTTCAATAGTAGAATAATTTTTCGCAGTATCAGCCCATGTCCTAGAAGAAAAATGGGTGATTTGTTCTTTATTTCCTTTCTTTTGTTTAAGTAATCCATCCCATCTAAGCTCACTAGCATCACACTCTACAAATTTGGGCAAAGATTCACCTGCAACAAAAAGGATGGGTAAATGCTTGACCTTTTATTTAAATTTTTTGACTAATTTTGTGTGTTAATCTATCCAAGGAAGAGGTTCCTTTTTTAACTTGTCATTCAAAATCCCGCAGTCTTAAGCAAAATTTTTGTAGAAATTACAGACGTAATTTAGGAAACCAATCAATATTTGTAATTGTGTTTTGTTTGTGATTTTTTTGGGAACTTATCTGCGAAGGAAACAAAATTTTGTTGTAGGGTATTTTGTCCATTGGAGATGGTGTGTCCCAAAAATTTTATGTCTATTCTAAACAATTCAACATTCTTTTTGTTGAAGACCAATCCTGTTTCTTTGACAAATTGGAAGAATTTACGAACATGCTTGAAATGGTCTTCTATAGACTTGGAGAAAATTAATACATCATTAATATAAACTAACAACCACTCTAAATATGGCTTAAATACTTGGTCCATTATTCTCTCGAATTTATAGGGAACATTTTTTAATACCAAATGACATAGAATCCATTCATAATGTCCTATAGGCACACTAAAGGAAGTTTTAAACATGTCTTCTTCTTTATTTGAAACCTGCCAAAATATTTTTTCATATCAAATTTAGAGAAAATTATAGCACCCGCTATTATGGATATCAAACATGCCTTGTGTGGATTTGGTTATGTATCATCAGCTAAAACAACATTGCGGCGTTTATAGTTTATGACCAGTAAAGGTACACCTCGAATATATTCTAAATGTTTATTGACATAAAAGACATAACGGTTCCAAGTATTTTCATACTATCAGATGAGTTTCTTGCTCGGAATATTCTAGATCTCTTTCTGTCATAGCTTTCTATATTCTTCATTCATGGGAATTGTGCAAATTTTGTAGGGTTTCCCAATATACTTAGTTTTGTAGGGAAATTCAACATAATATTGCTTCTGATGCTAGAAATAATTTGGTTCTTCTTCACATACTTCTTCTTCATATTATTGTTGGACCACTTGGATAGGTGCTTTAATAGCCCGTTGTGATAATATTTCTTCAAATCGTAGGTTAGCCCTCTCATTTTTGACATCTTGTAGCATGTTTTATCCTTTAGTCAGGTCTTCCATGACTTGAACCATTGTAGATACTCTTGGGGATGATAGAAATGGAGATTGAATTTGAGGGTCTGGTTCTCCCTTGCAGGAACTCTTATAAAATATCCTACTTTTTTGTTCTTTAACCTGGTGGATCCATGTAGTTATACAACTGCTAGGAATGGCGTTCCTAGTATACAATCAATGGTTATGTTGGAGACTGATGTTAGTATGAATTCTTTGTCGAAGCGTACGAAAAAGAACCACTTTAGCTACGCATAACTAATAGCCCTAACAAAAATAATGGCTGCAAAACATCTTCAGATCTGCAATTAGTAGTTAAAGTGCTGCAACAAACAGATCTATAAATGGAAAGATATCAAGCAGTAAAGTAAAGAGTTTGCTCCATGCATCCAACAGACAAGACAAGAACACGATTTTTGAATGAATTTTTATATTACAGGGCACCTGGGAGGAAACAAGAAGGTGTATCCGGATCTCCTCAATGGGATGGGTTCTTTGTAGTCCTCAGCACTTTAGATCTAAGCTTTCTCTCTCTTGTAGATGTAGAAAACCCAATGTAGAAGGTAGAGCTCAATGGGAGCAACAATGGCAGAAAATGAGACCGAGTGTATAGATCCAGAGTGATCTAGTATGCAACAAAAGGTGAAGAATGATGGGGAAAACCCTCTTATTTATAACAAAATATTGGGTCCTTCTAGATCTTGGTGCATGATTAAAATAATGTTAATCACATCTAGATCCACCTCTATGGAATATTTTATTATTATTTGTTGGAGGAAAAGGGTGTTTGACTTGGGTCAAATCCCTTGATTAGTGAAAAATAAATAAATAAATGATTTATTTATCTTTTTAAGGAAGTGGTTGGGATATAATCAAATAAATAATGATTTATTTGATTAATGGTGGTTGGTTTGGTCATATTTAACAAGGAATATTACCTAAATAATATTTAAATAATTATTCCTAGAAAATAATAAGATAACTATGGGTTTATCTCATTAATTTCTTTGTTTTTGGGTTAAACATGACTGGGAATAATAATTAAATTAAGGTTTAATTAATTATTCCTTTTGGGGTTTCCTAATTAACATAGTGAAAGCAGTTTTACTTGGGGTAAAACTGGTCTTACATGGTGTACTTGGGTCCATCTAATGATGAAGAGTTAGATGACCAAAAAATGGTGTAACAGATTTCCCCCCAGCGTGCGAGTGTCAGGAGCAAATCGTATGACCGAAGTACGTTGTAAGAAAACAATCACTAGACAACAAAAGGGTATGCCAGAGAGAGAAATATGAGGTAGATAGTGTGCTGAAGGACTAGACCCGGAGGAGACGAGACTCGCAGGTGCAACAAGTCTCTGTTATGAGAGGGTACCTGTGCTGAAGGCGGCGGGGGAGGCATACCTATGCCCGCCGTGACAAAGTACAAAAGAATAGTGTGTCCGGTGAACAAGGGACCGAACCATAGAGTACAGCTGGCATAATCAAGAGCCAGATAAAAATACAATGAAGAGTCTCACATACATGCTGTGCCTGGGATAACAGCCAGGACTAGTACAATAATATCTGAGTACATGAGATAAATACAACCCAAATGCCCCTGTAAATGGGGAAGGGCTCACAAAATCTGACTGATACATGCAAATCATAGAGGTGCTGCAAGTGGCTAAAGCCAACATCATCAAAATCTGGAGCGGCATCAAAGGCTGCAATGAAGAGGTCATCCGGGCATGTGGGGGGCTACCTGCAGGGCCACCCCCTCATGAGGGCTGAGACATCTCACACACGCCCGGGAATCATCAAGAGCTGCTGCTGGGTCACTGGACTGTCCGGTATACGAATCTCGATCATGCTGAAAGGAGCTGGAGAAGCAATCAAGTCAAAGGGAGGTAAGAAATCCCCCTGCCTGATCCGAGGCACCGAACAAAAGTGGAAGCTGGAACCAAGGTACACCGCCCTCTAGACCTTGTTTCTGGAATAAATGTGTTGAGGTCGACAGAAGGAGGCCCGCCTTGGGTGAGGCAATGAGAGATCCTCAACTAAGGCACGAGAGAATAGCAATAGAGCGACGGACAGACTGACACTAATGATGATGGCGGAAATGGGAAGGGTGGAGTGGCGAATGGACGAATTCCCTTGTTAGAGCATAAAGGGCATGAATGACATGGAAGCGACTGACACAATATCGAAAGGGACAGGGGACAGTGGGGCTGAAGGTCATGAGATGCGACACAAGAGAGGAACCAAGCAAAAAGAATGGAGGGCTATAGTAGGGTGTAAAAGGATGCAGGATAGACTCCATGAATGCAATGATGACTCAACTCGGATGCTCTAAACAAGGGCGACTAGATAGTGCTGCCACACAATAAAGGCCCCAATGGGGGGTCATAGAAGCATGAGTACAAGGTGGGCACTCATGACGAAAATCAACACGAACGTGGTCAAGTAAGGGGGCGGTATGGTGCCCCAAGTACAAGTGTCGTAAGTGAGGAAATTCGATTTTAAGGAGCGGTGAAGTGACCCTTCGTGGAAAAATGTGTCCGGGTGAAGTATCAAATCACCAAAAACTAAGTAAAACCCATTTGAGAGCTCGGTGAGATCTATCCAGCGGTGCTGACGGTTCGTCGATCGGGGCTACGGTGTTGTCGCAGCAGTCGAAAGAAGAAACAGGGGTTCTCTTTTAATGAGGTTGTTTTCCCTCCAAAATCATTCATTTGCTATTGTTGCTGTGGTGAATGTGGAGAGGAGAGAAGGCCCTAAATCTTGCGGTGAATGTAGCGGACAAACCGACCGTTGGATTCGAGATCTGTCAGTTGGAGGTAAGAGGCCTAACCTTGCTCTTGCATTTTGATGGATTAGATTTGCAGTTTAGGGCCCAACACCCCAGAAACATCCCCTCCCTCCTCTCTACGGCCGGGTCGCACCTTTTGGGGCAAATGGTGCGACCCAGGACGCAGGTTTTGGGGCAAAAGGTGCGACCTGGTCCAGAAATGGGCAGAAAGCTGCGACCTGGGAGGGGAGGGGAGCTTGATGCTGTTTGATGGCTGGGAGTTGGGTTTTTGTGTGTGGTTATGGATTGCCCGATCTGTACCCTGACAAAAAGAATGTGTTTGTGCAGGTATGGCAGAGTTACGAGTCAACTGGAGAGAGAGGGATCTGGGAACACTTCGGGCAGAGATCCAGGCGGATCAGGGCGTCCGTCGTGTATTGGCTAGATTTGGGGTTCTCAAGTTTGTGGAGAACCCGTTGATGAGAGCAGGGGAACCATTACTGGCCCGGATTATCAGTTACTGGGATCCAGATCAGGAGATCCTTGTAGTGCAGGGGCACAGGATCGAACTGACGGTCCAGGATGTGTACTTCCTGACCGGCCTCCCACCATTGGGGATAGTGGGAGACACGCAGCCAGTGTTGCCGCGGGGGCGGCATATCATGGAGTTTGTGGAACGCCATTGTCGACCGGGTTTCCAAGTCAAGGGGACTCGGATATCGATCGGGGATCTAGAGAGGCTAGAAACCCGTGCGGTGGCCGCAGCTGTGCTGCGAATCCTGGGCACCCAGGCGTTCCATCACATCACCGGTGGGCAGATGATGATAGTGGAGAGTGTGTTGAGTGGGACCTACTTTGGGTGGGCCCAAATGATGTTGGTGTTGCTAAAGCGACAGTTGTCGCTATGCAAGCGGCAGGTGAATCATGATTGCTCATATGGGACTTTGTTGTGTGCCTTCTTCTTTGAGAAGATCCCGACCTTGAGGCCTCGCGTGCAGCTTCCAGATGGGGGCCCGAGAGAGCCCAGGATGCGTCGTTGGGGACGACTACTCTGCAAAGGAGGAGGAGGGGCGGTCGGGCGAACATTTCGACCGGAGTTCTTTGCCCATTGGGATCAGATGCCGTTGTACATAGACGACTACCCTTATAGTGGGATGAGCTACTGTGGGGATCCGGATCTGCCACTTCCGTCTGGTCGAGTCTGGGGGCCCGATGGTAAGTGACAAATTGCTATTCTTATGTGGGCATGTTAAAGTTTTTTGAATAGTAAATAATGATACTGATTCATGGACTTTTGGTATGCAGATATAGCACCGGTAAAACCGGCCGGATATATGGGACGACCGGCAGCGTCTGGAGCTACGGGTCCGAGTGGATCGAGGGCAGCGCAAAATGATGGTGCGGCTGCCCTACTGGAGGACATCCGCCGTAGATGTGAGCAGCTGTTGACCGGAGTATCAGAGCGCGGGTGGCAGGATTTAGACGACCAGTACATAGAGCCATGTGTTGGTCTCCCTTCGGAGTGGCGAGGTATCATGCGGCGCATGGCGATGGCCGGTCAAACTATGCGTGATCTACATGCTGCAGGGGCAGAGCCATTGGCCCGGGAGCCTCCAGATAGTGATTAGGGACATATGGTGCCCCCTTTGATGTATGTAGGGGCAGGGGGTGCCTCCTATAGTGTAGGGAGGGGCATATGGTGCCTCCAGTTTTTGTTTTTTGTTTGGAACATGCTATGGGCATGTCGGATGTATATGTGTGGGGGGGCGTATGGTGCCCCCAGTTTTTGGAACATGCTATGGGCATGTCGTATGTATCAGAGTAAATGGACTCATCAATATATGGTTTGCGACACATATTATGGATATGCATCATCTTTTGATGGTTGATTTAATGTTATTGTCCTGTATGAATTGTGTGTGATAAATGCCAATCTAGAACATGGTTTGCAATACTATCTACGTAGTGATTCTGGTCTCTGAGTACATGGTTGAAAGTGATGGTTTCAAACGCACGTATTAAGACTTTCACTCGTAAGTAGCGTCGAAACAGCACAGGGTTATTCACACGATAAACACCATTTAGTTGCATGACAAGAAGCAAGGAATCCAAGCGAACGTGCAGGTGGCGAATGCGATGCAGCAAAGCATCAGCTAGTAGGCCACGCACTGCATCGTATTCGGCATGATTGTTGGTGGCAGAACCAATGCATACCCCGTTAGACAGAACGAGGTCATGCAAGGGGGTGAAGATGGCCCACCCTGCCGAGGCAAGATTCCTGGAGTAGCGACTTGCACCATCGGCGTAACCGATAAAGGATGTGGACGGGGGGATACGCAAGGTGGTGTGACAAGACAATACATGAGGGGATGAAAGGAAAGGATGGCAGCGTGAGGGGGCAGAAGTCATCGAGCGGAAATGGCGGGGGGAAGGGGCAGGATGAGCAAAACTCAAACAAGGTGATGTATGAGGGCTATCGGAAACATGGCGAGGACTCGGGCTGCGAAGGTCAACAGAGACACCAATGGAGTGCTCTCGAGTATCAAGGGACACAATGGGGGAGGCGGCAGACGGGCTAGGTTCCAAGTGTCGTGCAGAGGAGGATAGGTAAAGAATGGTGACTGTAGACTCCGTCATCTGGACATCAGGGGGGGGAATGTGGATGGGATCGGTGGAATCCTCAGGCTGGGCTGCAGCATACTGCGCGAGAATGGGAGAGGCGGATTGATTTTGTTCAACCTCATACTCGCGGATCACCTCAAGGGAGTCACGGTAATGCGTCAGGTGAGGACAATGATGGGAGTAGTGGCCATGGACACCGCACAAAGCATAAGGTTTGTTGGTGCGGAGAGTCTTGGGGTTCTTGGAGATGGTCGAAGCAGGAGTGGGAGTTTCAGGGACCGTAGTGTCGGGGAACGCGACTTTTACCATGGGGCGAATACGGGGTAACTCGGGACAAGCATGGGTGGCATGACCGATGATATCACATAAGGCACAAGGCTTCGAGGGTGGGGGAGGAGCCGAGGTGGTTGTGGTGGTTTGGTCTTTGGTTGCCCCCTTGCGGGCTTTCCCTTTCTTCCCGGGAGCCGACTCAGCAGGAGAAGGGTCCTGTGGAGGTGCTGGGGGCACGTTGGCTATGGAGGAAGCGAGGGGGACCGGTTGAACCGGTGTCCAAGCCATGTAAGGTTTGGGGTGACCAGGGGGGGTGGCGGCTGGGGGGTCAAGGTACCAAACCGGAATACCCAAGGTCAAGTTAGGGAGAGAGAGGGTGGTCATGACGGGGACAGAATATACTCCGGGGGGGGGAGCCAAGAAGGGGATCTGTCCAGCAGGGTAGTGACCAGGAGGTATGGCTCCAAGATGGTTAAGGCCGGGGGGGACCGAGCCTGGAGGATAAAGAGGTTCGGGGATACCAGTTGTAGGTGGAGGGCCGGAAGGAGGAGGTCCGGCTGGCGGAGATGAATGGCTAGGAGCGGGTTGCGGAGGGCGGGGGGGAGGGTGCGGACTAGCCGAGGCAGGCCGTTTATGGGCAGCCTGAGACGATTGCATCATGCAAACATTCGACAAGCTGGGATCAGTAACAGGAGGGGGGGGAAGGTGAGGAAAAGTACCAAGCAGGGTGGAATCTTTATAGACGCTGGGGGAGACACTGGTCAAAGAATCGACGGTTTGCTTGTTGGCTACAGAAGAGATGGTCGTCTCGGAGGCGGATGGAGACAACGGCTCATGATACGAAATCTGGTCAATGGTGACTATCTTTTCCGATGGGAGACGGGAGAGTGCGAAGGAACCAGTCCATGTAAACCCGATCTTCAAAGGGAGGGGCTCGACATAAGCTCTGTCTTCGTCGGTAATTCACGAACATGGTAGAGAAGAAGGCGTGTGGAGAAGAGGATTGCTTAAATGAAGTCCAAAACTCGGTGCAGGTGTCGTGTCGGAGGGGGCTGGAAGTACGACAAGAAGAGCTTGAGCGAGGAGTCTCGAACGTGGTATGGGAGGAAGTGGCACATTCGACATACCATTTAGAAGCTTCGCGCGGTAAGCGTGCCGGTAGCGTGCGTTGGAACAACGAAGACGGATGGAGTCATCGGTAATGGAGTTGGAGGGCACACATGTGGAAAGACCGGACGTGATTGGTTGGGTCTTCACCATTAAGGCCCTCGAACTTGGGGATATCGAGAGGTAACTTGGTTGGCATAGCGGGCCAGTTAGCATTGTGGTGAATGGGGTCGTTGATCAACTGATGGAAATCGGGGAGGCTGAGGCCTGCAATGTACGGCAGCACAGGGGTGGCCGGGGTAGTTCCTGTGGCGGTTCCGCTAGTAGTAGGGCCGGCATTGGGGCCGGGAGAACCGCTAGCGTTAGGCCCTGGACCAGACATAGTGAAGGTGACAGGGGGAGAACCGGGAGGAGAAGGAGGACCCGATGAATCAGGAGAGGAGTCGGAGTGCGGACTCGAAGGTGGACTGGCTCGACGACGGCGGGGCGGAGCAGGTCGATCGACCGGAAACTGAGGATGAAGGCCAAGAAGTCTCCGAGAGCCGGCGCCTTGGGGGTGCGATGATGACGGGAAAGAAGAGAAGCGACGAGGGGGGCGGAGAAGGGACAAAATCGAAAGGTAGAAGGGCGAGATAAGGTGCGGTGACGATTGATTTTAGAGTCTTCTTCGGTCGGTGTAAACCGAGCACTTCTTCACTTAAGGTCAGTGTGTGGTGTGCGTTAATTTTAATTTTTAAACCCTTTCCGTTGTTGAGAGCAAAAAAGTGTGCTGCGTAGCTGAAAATAAACCTACAGAGAACAGAATAAAATGCTGAAATAACAGAAAAAATAACAGCTACGTATGCATCTATTTAACCCAAGAAGGTGGGTCTCTCAAACTATGCTAGAAAGAAAGGGAAAACTATGGAAACACACACAAAGGAAGCTCAACAGACCTAGGGTCAAAGGGGACAGAGATCTGGAGGATAAAGCTGCAGATAAGGGGTGCAGATCACAGCCAAGAGACAGAGGCACGGTGGCTGGAAAAAGGGAAATCAGCAAAAAACCGGGGGGGGGCAAGGCAGAGGCCTTTAGAGGAGGTCCAAACAAAACGACAAGAGGTGATTTGAAAGAAAAAGAGGCTGATTTCAATGGATCTGGAAGTGAGGTCACAGATCTGGAAAAAGAGGGGGCTGAAGCTCTGAAACCGACGGCTGAAACAGCTGAAACTCTTCCACAAAAAGTGGAGGGTACTAAAGCCCTAAGGGGATGGGTTCCCACTTAGATGAGTAAAAACAGATCAGATCTTGGTCAAGGCGGGCTGAGACAGAGGCTGGAAAACCCTGGCAGAGGCTGCAGCAGAACCCAGAAAAATTACAGAAAAAATGCTGAAAAAAGGGCAGGTCGCAGGTTCTGACCTGATCTGAGTTGAGGTCGCAGGTTTTGGGCCAAAAGGTGCGTCCAGGTCGCAGGTTTTGGGCCAAAAGGTGCGACCCCCCCGTTCCGGCTGTTTCGGCGGCAGATTTTCTGAAAAGTTGCCGTCTCAGTTGCGGCTGGTGTCGCTTACCTGCGCAATAGGGCCAGAAACACACGAAAGTTAGAAATTTTAAGTTTTTAGGGTTTTATGTGAGAAAAATGACATAAAAAGAGGAAAACTAAGCAGCTGAAAAGAAGCCCTAGGGCCTGAAGTAGCTGGATATGCGGGAATATGAAAAACGACAGCGGTCGTAATTTAAAACCCGTGTGGAGTCGCCATTTGTTAGTATGAATTCTTTGTCGAAGCGTACGAAAAAGAACCACTTTAGCTACGCATAACTAATAGCCCTAACAACAATAATGGCTGCAAAACATCTTCAGATCTGCGATTAGTAGTTAAAGTGCTGCAACAAACAGATCTATAAATGGAAAGACATTAAGCAGTAAAGTAAAGAGTTTGCTCCATGCATCCAACAGACAAGACAAGAACACGATTTTTGATTGAATTTTTATATTACAGGGCACCTGGGAGGAAACAAGAAGGTGTATCCAGATCTCCTCAATGGGATGGGTTCTTTGTAGTCCTCAGCACTTCAGATCTAAGCTTTCTCTCTCTTGTAGATGTAGAAAACCCAATGTAGAAGGTAGAGCTCAATGGGAGCAACAATGACAAAAAATGAGACCGAGTGTATAGATCCGGAGTGATCTAGTATGCAACAAAAGGTGAAGAATGAAGGGGAAAACCCTCCTATTTATAACAAAATATTGGGTCATTCTAGATCTTGGTGCATGATTAAAATAATGTTAACCAAATCTAGATCCACCTCTATGGAATATTTTATTATTATTTGTTCGAGGGAAAGGGACTTTGACTTGGGTCAAAATCCCTTGATTAGTGAAGAATAAATAAATAAATAAATGATTTATTTATCTTTTTAAGGAAGTAGTTGGGATATAATCAAATAAATAATGATTTATTTGATTAATGGTGGTTGATTTGGTCATCTTTAACAAGGAATATTATTTAAATAATTATTCCTAGAAAATAATAAGATAACTATGGGTTTATCTCATTAATTTCTTTGTTTTGGGTTAAACATGATTGGGAATAATAATTAAATTATGGTTTAATTAATTATTCCTTTTGGGGTTTCCTAATTAACATAGTGAAAGCAGTTTTACTTGGGGTAAAACTGGTCTTACATGGTGTACTTGGGTCCATCTAATGATGAAGAGTTAGATGACCAAAAAATGGTGTAACAACTGAAAAACTTCATATTTATGCAGTAATCTTTGAAACATAATGTTTCTTTCGAAACCTCATACTAGAGATTTAGCTGGTGGTATCCAATCCCTATAATTTCCATATTTGACTTCTACAAATATCTAGTAAGTATTTCCTTTTTATTCGCAACATTGATGTAAGATTCAATGTTAATCAATGTCTTAAGTAAAACAAAAGTTTCCCTGTATGAAATGGTTTATCATAACATGAAATTGTTGGTTTTGGATATGAGAAATCCTCATAGATTTTAATCTTCATAAATCATTAGCTTCATAAATCTCAACATTTGTATTTTTGGATGAGAGAAGAGATTCTATCTCAAAATATTCAATAGTTAAAATCTCTTAAATTTTCTTTCCCTTTCCAATCATTCTAACCTTCTTCTTTAGCTCGATAGCTTCTCTCTCTAACAGATGAATTTCACTTCCTAGGTCACTCAGAGTAAGTGTTCTAGGATTTTCTGCCATATTTGGTCTTATGAAAGATTTGGTGTTTCGCTCAAAAGAAGCATATACAAACAAAGGTTTCTTGTTATCTGACTTACCGAGACTGGAAGAAGTGCCTCGTGAATTTGTCCCATTCCTTCTAGCTTCGACTTGAAGTTGTTTTGGGTTTAATAGATGTATAGTATGAACTGTATCACAACTTTTTTGGACTTAAGAAACACATTATTTGATGGAAAATATAGTTATTTCTTTTAGATGAAACAAAGACAGGTCACTATACACTTCACTTGGGGATATGGATGGGAGTTTACATGCTGCAGATGGTTGGATCTCAGGAATCTCTATTTTATAATTATTTAATGTTTTTGAGCTAAAAAAAATTGAAAATTCTCTATAAAGAATTATGATCCTCATTTTCTATTTCACGATCTTCTCTGAAAAGATACAAAATTTCTAGGTGCATCCATTATAACAAAGAGAGGTGTATTTGTGTTACCCAGCAACTAGGCATTACTGGATCTTATACCAATTTGGTGCAGGGGCTTCCTTTGGTGGAGAATGATGCTTGTGAATGAAATGAACTTTCTCTTACACAAACTTGTACAGAAACCTTCTAACAGATTCAATGCCCAAACACTCTACACATGACCTATTTCCTTAATGAGCTTCAACGACACACCAAAATCCTAAGTGAACCTCCAATGAACTTCAGAGAAAATATTCATTCAAAGGTGACACAAGAATATGCAATATTTTATAGCAAATAATTTTTTCAACACAATTTTATTTATTTACATCATGAAGTGATTACATAACAGCCATGGACGGACTAAATACTCTTGACTTATAGGAAAATATGGCCACTTTCATTTCACACCAAATTCTATGTTATTATGCACATCATTCTTAGACTTTGGACTCGTAAGACTCCAAAAGATGATCAAAAACTCCTTTCCCTCATTTATAGTTAAGCTAATCCCACAGTAGGAATCTAGTCATTTTTTTTCTACAATATACAAAGTGGATACTTTTGATATCAAATCCCACAAGAAATATTTTGGAGTAAAAAATGTCTTAACACTATGGATGTTTTTCATAAATCCCATGAGAATGAAATCATATAGATATTTTAATTCCTTACAATTTTTGTTCCTTATAAAGTGGATATTTTGGATCTGCAAAACCCATGAAAAAGTGGTATGGTTTGGCTTTATTAGTCATCAAACATGGTCAACCCTAAGTAGAGGGGTACAGTGTCCCATGATTTAGTATATATTCTTCATACAATAATTAGCCAACTAAGGATGACTTGATACCTTAATTTCAGTGTGAAAAGCCATTTGTCATGGCATGTAACATAGATGTCCAAGATATGTTCATTTGGGTATATTTTTTTGTCCTTGTATTCTAAAAATATTCCATTGACATAATTTCTTTGTAGGTTATTTTCATGTAAGGATCCAAAATTTAACATGATGTAGTACTATTTTTGCTCATCACTACGACAGAGAAAGTCCCAACATAACTTGGTATATCCCTTGAAATCATAAACAGTTCTAGGAAAAATAAAATTTGGATTTATTTTAGGACATTGTCTTGGCCACTCAGGGTCCCTTAGTCTATTTAGAATGAATTATTTAAGATAAATATTTTTCCTGGAATTTTATTCTATCCATATTTCATTAATATCTAAGAAATTATCTATGGGAGCATCTTCTGATAAATTAGCACAATGACATCCATTTTGGTGCACCATGAGGGGTATCCATCTTACTGGTTGTGGTTGGAACCTCCATTCTGGAACCAAATGTTGTATCTCATTATGAGAATGTAAGTTTGAATATAACACTTGGGTGTGGTGAAGTTTCCATGAAGGTTCCCATTCATTGCAGTATTGGTCCCAAGACTTTGTTTCAAGAATTTCCCTACATGATTCATCATTATCTTCCATTCTTTAACTATCACCATGCAATGAACTGTATCACGTAGAATTTCTATTCTCAAGTAATCTAGAATACAATTTTCACTGCCCTTTATATGGTGGATATCAAAGTCAAAATTCAAAAATAGGGCTTTCCATCGAGAAAAATTTTCTTCTCCTTACTTTTTTATTTCTTTTTTAAGGTTTTTTTCATAACAGTAGCATATTTACTTAACAAAAACGGTTTGGTTATCAAATGAATTTCAAACATATCTATTGCATTACATGCATCTTTTATTTCCTTTTCAATATTAGAATAATTTTTTACAGTATTAGACCATGTCTAAGAAGAAAATTGTATGATTTGTTCTTTATTTCCTTTGTTCTATTTAAGTACTCCACCCCTTCCAAGCTCACTAGCATCAGGCTCTACAATTTTGGAAAAACATTCATCTACAACAAAAGCATGGGTAAATGCCTTACCTTTTATTTAAATTTATTGACTACTTTTGTATGTTAATATATCCAAGAAAGAGGTTTTATTTTAACTTATCATTCAAAATCCTATGGTATTAAGCACAATTTTAGTAGGAATTACAAAAGTAATTTAGGCAACCAATAAATATTTGTAACTTTCTTTTGTCTGTGATTTAGTTTGGGAACTTCTAAGAAGGAAAAAACATGTTGTTGCAGGGTAATTTTTCCATTGGAGATGATGTGTCGAAAAAATTTGATGTCTATTTTGAACAATTAAATATTATTTTTGTTGAGGACCAATCCTGTTTCTTTGACCAGTTGGAAGAATTTTCGAACATGCTTGAAATGCTCTTCTATACACTAGGATAAAATTAATACATCATCAATATAAACTAAAAACCACTCAAAATACAGCTTAAATAATTGGTTCATTATTCTATAGAATTTATAGGAATCATTTTGAAGACCAAACGACATGGCATTCCATTCATAATGTTTCGAAGACACACTAAAGGAAGTTTGAAACATGTCTTCTTATTTATTTGAAACCCGCCAAAATTCTGATTTCATATCGAATTTAGAGAAAATTCTAGCACTTGGTATCCTAAATATCAAACATGCGTTGTGTGGATTTAGGTATGTATCATTAGTTAAAATAAAATTGAGGGGTTTATAGTTTATGAACAGGGAAGGTACTCCTCGAATCTATTCTAAATGTTCATTGACATAAAAGCCATAACAATTACAAGACTCTCGGATGAGTTTCTTGCTCAATGTTGGCAGTATGATGCAATATGTTGTCCTTGATGGCAACCTACTTGATGAAGTTGTCCTTGATGGAAACCTAATTGTTGAGTTGCCTTGTGATAAACAATATATGTGTTAAATATGTACAAATGATGTATCTACAGGTCAACAGAAGTGACAGAGAAATGATAAATGTAATATCTCACAATGTATACAAAGGTTTGATGAAGAGAAGTCACATATACACGTGGATATGAAGAAGCAAAGTCCAGAGTAGGGGCAGGTGGATTGGAGACAGGCTGCATAGGCAGCAGTAACATAAAGGAAACCATTGATAGATAGAATACACATGGATGGATAATAGATAATACAAGTAGCTAGCACTCTAAAATTATGATACCAGGGGGCATTACCATGGTATTAGCCCACAATATTGAGCGTTGTGTCATCTATTTGATTCCATTCAAGAATACCATTGGCAGTTGTGTGTTTTGGCTCATAGTATTGGTAAGGGCTAATCCTATATAAGGAGAGGAAGATCATAGTGTAAATGTGTGCATGTGTAAGGGATATTATTGAATAATTCTCTCTGAAGTATATCTGCATGGGATGAACTCTGTTTTTATTGGTAGATATGAATCTTTGATGCACCCTTGAATATAATGATGGATCAGGATCTCTAGACCTGCAATGACTATATACTTGCATGATATAATTATGAGATGTTTGGATCGGTGACCTGGCGCATGTTTGTTGAAATGAAGTGAAGAAATCTGGGTAAGTCTATAGATCTGAAACATTTTGAAAATTTAATATTTACAGATCTATATGCTAGTTTGTCTCAGTAAAAGCGCGTATATACATGCCTTTGTCTCAGAAAAGGTGCATATGGAAGTTAGGGTTTTCTGAAGCTTACTCTAGAGGTTATCTAATTATTGCTGCTGTATTTCTGCTATATGTTAGTGAAGTCTTCATGTAGATCTGGGTTTATTCAATACTGTATATGTTGTTAAGTTCAATATATACAAATCTGATCAATGAGTGAGTAAATATGTTTAATGATGATTGACTCAATAAGGGTTTTTCATATTGAAAATATATATGACTGAAAGCCTCAGATCTGAATCTAAGACTGATCATTTTATGTAAAAACAATATTATCAGATATATACGTAGGTTGGTGTGAAGGAAAGCACGTATACATGCGGGATCAGTGAAGGGAAGTAGTGTATGTAGTTTAAGATATTGAATTATCAGGGTTGATATTGTTTCTGCATACTAATTCTGAAATCTGAGTTATTACTGTGTTTTGGTTACAATGATCTCACTGTTGTGATTGAAGTTTGGGTTAAGTTTATTGGTGTTGATCTTTATGAAGTGTTGTGTTGAAGCTGTGGGATCCAGTGTGAAAATTTATGAAACAGGTCTGTAGTGGTTCTGAGGGTTGAAGCCTTCAGTCTTAAATTAGAAGCTTCCTTCCAGAAGAAGCTGGTGTTCTGATCAGGGGGTTGGAGCTCCTTTCCAATAGTGGTTGGTAAACGAGATCAAGGGGTTGTAGCTCCCTTCTAATAATAGCTGGAGAATGAGATAAGGTTACAGCCTTCTGCAGGTAGATGCCTACATACTGAGATGAGTTTGCATTAGTACAATATTGTAAGCATTTTTCCATATAATAAATATTGAAGATAGAGACGACAATAGCAGAGGTTTTCTCCTGAATTGGGTTTCCACCTTAAATCTTGGTGTTCATGTGTGATTCTCTTCTGTGATGATTTATTCTGCTATTACTGCACATATTTATTACTTAATTATCTGATGTATAACTGATAAGCTGAGTTAAAGATTTTTATAAAAGTTTATCTAACAATTAAGTTATCTTAGTATACGCAAGTTTCTGTTGGTATATTTGCGTGTATATGCTAGTTGGGTTCATTAAAGTCACGTATATAATTTAGTATATAAAAAGTAAAAGTTTTCAGTGAGCTATAAATACTAAATCACCCCCCCCCCTCTCAATATTTTTCCCAACAATTGGTATCAGAGCAGGTCCTTCTGAAGAAGCTTAATCGCTAGAAGGAAGATCAGCTAAGATGAGTAATCAATATGGGAAAACATCTATCAGGCCTCCTCTCTTTAATGGAAAAAATTTAATCTGCTGGAAAACAAGGAAAATATCCTATCTTTAGCCTCTTGGAGCAGATGTATGGGCTATAGTTGAAGGAGGTTATCAATATCCAGCTTCAGTTCCAACAAATCCAGTAGCAAGAAAGAACTATGAAACCAATTCAAAGGTGATCAATGCATTATTTGGAAGTTTGACTGAATTTGAATTTGTCAAAGTCATGCAGTTGAATACATCAAAGGAGATATGGGACAAAATCATTTTGATATATGAAGGTTATGCCACGATAAAAAGTGTTAAACTCCAAACTCTCAAAATTCAATATGAAAAACTTAGAATGCATAATGAGGAAAGCATTGCTAGTTTCTTTCTACGTCTAGATGATATTATAAATTGTATGAGAAATCTAGGTGAAACCATAACTGACACTACTCTAGTAGAAAAAGTTTTGAGATCTCTAATTCTCAAATTCGAGTCAAAAGTGTTTGCTATTGAAGAGAAGCAGGATCTACAAACTCTTACTATTGTTCAACTTCATGGGATTCTGACTGCATGTGAAATGAGGAAAGGAGGTCCATCTGAAGTCAAAGGAGTTGTCTTTAGAGCTGCTACACAAGGAAAGGAAGTAGAAGAACAAGAAGGATCTGGGTATGTTTCAGAAGAAGATGAGATAATTTTGTAAAGAAGTTACAACTTGGCACTGGAAGGTTCAGAAGTAAGATTCCTTTTAAATTTTTTTCTTATGGAAGATTTGGCCATTATGCTGGTAAATTTCCCCATAAATACAATCATGAAAATGGAAAGGAAGTGGCAAAAGGAAATAAGAAACAATTTATCAATAGAAAAATCTATTACACTCATGCATATAGTGAAATTCTATAAAATAGTGAAGAAGGAGAATCTGATCAAGATATTAGACTTCTCATGGCTTTTGAAAAAGACTCTAGTGAGACTAAAGATAATTTTATGGATGCATTAGAAGAAAATGATTTTCTTGAAGAAATAAATCATCTCAAAATATGTTTCGAAGAAAAAAAAATTCCCATAGATACTCTAAAGAATCAACTTATAGAAAAGGAGAAGCACAATGAGAAATTAGAATGTGAAATAGTAAGTCTAAGAAAGGAAATTGAGAAAGTGAAAACTTTAAATCTTAGATTTTCTAAAGGATATGAAACCTTAGATGAAATTATCAAGGTACAATGCTCTCCTCTTGTAAAAACAGGTCTTGGATATATCGAATAATCCTCTCAGTCTTCAGCACCAAGCTATCTTAAATGCAGCTAAAGCTAGCCAACAACATTTTTTTGCTCAGAAAAAGAACAAAGAGACCACCAAGGTAAAGCATGACCACTTCAGTTCAATGAAGAACAATAAAATAAATATCAATCAGCAGGTAAACATAAATAAAAGGTTTCATGATCGCATAAATTACTTCTTTAATGGACAATGTTTCTCATGTCATAATTTTGGTCATAAAGCTGCTCAATGTGTTGCATACAAAACTATCATGACCAGAGAAGAAAGAAAGCAAAGAAATGAGACTGGAATAAAGAAGAATAATTATAACAAATTTTCTCCTCTTCAAAATTAAATTGAATGTTATTATTGCAATAACTTTGGACATGAAGAATCTGAGTGTAGGAGAAAACTTCAACCAAAAGAGCATATACCTTCAAATTCCAAGGTATGGAGAAAGAAGGACTTACAAGTTGAAAGTTGTGGCATAGATTTATTTTCATAAGGGGAAGAAAATCAATGGCACATTGATAGTGGTTTCTCAAAACACATGACAGGTGATAAAAATAAACACCTTTCATACAATTCTCTAGAGAAGGAAAATAATGTTACCTTTGGAAATGACTCTCCTGCTATCATTAAAGGAAAAGGTTCTGTTTTTCTAAAAGAAAAGATGAAAGATAATGATGTTATGTATGTGGATGGATTAAAGCATAACCTGTTAAGTGTGAGTTAAATATGTGATCAAGGAAATGAATTTGTCTTTAGTTCAAAAGAATGTGTAGTACGTGAACTTGACACAGGAAAAACGGTAATAAAAGGAACTAGAAAACCAAGCAAAATGTATGTATTGAAAGGTGGCCAAGAGCAATGCTACTTAGGTAAATCTTTAGAAAATTGGCTATGGCACTGAAGATTGGGACATTTGAGCTTCTCTCAAATAAGAAAATCTAGTAGACTCAAAGTTGTTCGTGATATTCCTAGCATCACTCTGCCTGAAAGTACCATATGAAAATCATGCCAATTTAGTAAGAAAACCAAGGTGAAATTCAATGCCAACGAAGGATTAGCAAGTAAGCCTCTTGAACTTATACATACTTATTTATGTGGACTTGTAAGGAAAAATTCACCTCATGGAGAACAATACTATATTCTATTTATTTTTTACTTCTCTATAATGTGTTGGATCGGTTTACTAAAACATAAAGATGAAACATTTGAAAAATTTAAGATCTTCAAAGCTCTGGTTGAAATGAATTAGATCTAAAACTAAAATTTCTTAGATATGACTGAGGAGGAGAATATATATCATATGAATTATTTGATTTCTGTGAACATCATGGAAAAAAAAGACAATTTTCTATAGTTGGAACCCTACAATAAAATGGCGTGGTAGAAAGAATGAATAGAACAGTTCAACAGATGGCTCGTGATATGCTTGATGAATCTAGAACTCCCGATACCTTTTGGGGAGAAGCAGCACATACTGCTGTAAATATTATTAACAAGGCTCATGCTCATGTAAATAGTGATAAAACTCCTTATGAGCTTTGGTATGGTAATATTCCCACTATAAAGCATTTTAGAGTTTTTGGAAGAAATTTTTTTATCAAGAAAAATGATGAAAAACTTGGTAAGTTTGAGCCTAGAGTAGATGAAGGAATATTTCTTGGTTACTCTTGTAGAAGTAAAGCATATAAATGCTACAATAAAATACTTCGGAAGATTGTTGAATGTATTGATGTTGTAATTGATGAGTCTCTCACAACTCCTAAAAGGGAAATAACAACAATAAATGAAGATGATGATGATTTATGTTTTCCCTCATAAAATAGCAACAATATAGAAGGAGAACCCAATGAAGCACCAGAAGAAGTTATATATAAAAAATCTCCATCTAGGTATGTTCGAAAGAATCATCTAGAATCTCAAATTCTAGGAGAAAAGGGATCAAGTGTCCAAACAAGAAGAATTCTTGTAGGATCTCCTATCTATCTGGAATTTTTATCCACTATTGAACCATAGAATGTAAATCAAGCTAGTAAAGATGAATGTTGGATTCAAGTCATGAATTAATAACTTGATCAGATTAAAAAGAATCATACTTGGGAATTGGTTCCGAGACCTCATGATAAAAATGTTATTGGAACAAAATGGATATTCAAAAAAAAGTTAAATGAAAATGGAGATGTTATTAGAAACAAATCTAGACTTGTTTGTACAGGGTATGCTCAACAAGAAGGTATAGACTTTGAAGAAACATTTTCTCATGTAGCCAGACATGAAGCCACAAGAATTTTTCTTGCTTTTTCGAGTTTTCAACAATTCAAAGTTTATCAAACGGATTTAAAATCTACTTTTCCTTATGGTGATCTAGAAGAGGAAGTTTATATAGAACAACCAGAAGGATTCATTCTTGGAAATGATGAAAAAATTGTTTGCAAACTTAAAAAGGCTTTATATGGTCTCAAATAGGCTCCTCAGACATGGTACTATCATCTTGACAAATATATTAAAAAACAAGGTTTCACAAAGGGATTTGCTGACAGTAACTTATACACAAAAATAGAGAATGATAAACTATCGATGATTGTTGTATATGTTTATGACATCATTTTTTGAAGTAATGAAGAGTCCATGAGCCATAAATTTTCTTCTTTTATGCAACAAGAATTTGAAATGTATTTACTTGGGGAACTAACACATTTTCTTGGCTTACAAGTGCAACAAGCAACAAATGTCATATTTCTATCACAAGAAAAATATCTCAAGAAAATTCTGAAGAAGTATGGGATGAAGACTGCAAACCTGTGAGTACTCCAATGGTAATTGGATGTAACCTTAGTTCTCGTGATTATTCTCCCATGGTGAATCAACCAAAGTATAGATCCATGATTGGAAGTCTGCTTTATCTAACCGGGACAAGACCAGGCATTATGCATGCAGTTGGGATTGTTGGATGATTGCAAGCTAATCCAAAAGAGTCTCATATTCGGGTTGTAAAAGTAATATTCAAATATCTACAAGGGACTCAATACTTTGGTCTATGGTATCCAAAGAATGCTAATCTTACTCTTCATGCTTACACAAATGTGGATTGGGCTGGAAATGTTGATGATAAAAAAAGAACTAGTGGTGGTGCATTCTATATGGGGCCCTGATTAGTATCTTGGTTCACCAAGAAACAAATTTATATTGCCTTATCTACAACAGAAGAAGAATATGTGGTTGCCACATCATGTTGCACACAACTTCATTGGATGATGCAGACATTACAAGATATTAACATCAAATGTTCACCTCCCATCTCCATTCTATGTGATAATACAAGTGCCATTGGTATCTCGAAAAATATTGTTATGCATTCCAAGACAAAGCACATTCCTATCAAGTATCACTTCCTACGTGAACAAGTTCTTGAACAAAAGGTTAAACTGGAGTATGTTCCCTCCAAAGAACAATTTGCAGATATATTTACTAAACCTCTTCCGAGGGAGGCATTCAAATATCTAAGATAGAAGTTGGGAGTTGTCTCTGCCTCTCTTATCAAAAATTCTTAATTTCAGAATATTAAATTCGGTATGTTGGTTTCATAAATGGGAATCATGTATATACGAGAGTTTATGTGCATAAAACCATGTATGGTTTTTTCTGACATAAATTATCTGGGTCAGCTTTCAAAATAGTCTATTGTATTGTTGGGTAATATTTGTTGTTGCTCCAGTATTCATCTTACTGTACATTACTTTGATATTTATCTCCTTGATGAAGATGCCTTGATGAACTGGTTGTTAAAGATGTTCAGGATGCACAAGCTTAGGGGGAGCACCCGCCTTGTTGAAAAGGATGCATTGTTGGCAATCTGATTGGTTGCTGATTTATGATCTCTCTGTAGGATTTAACCTTGTATAGAAATTATCTAAAATCGAATCTTAAAAACAAAGAATAAATAATAGCGAGAGCATAAAACATAAAATAGATATACATAGAGATTTTCCCCTGGATCCTAAACCAAGACGACTAGCTTGATTTTTAATTATATTCCTTTAATGTTAAAACACATATATATACATGCTGAAACATACATAAACCCCAATCCATTAACCCTAGATTAGAACATAATCATAGTTCCCTTGACTGGATCTACAAAATACCAGGGGCCAAAAACCATCATGCCCCAAAACCATGTGCAAACCCATTCACAAAACCATGGGCGGGTCTTCCCACCGAAAAATAAGGACCAATTTTTTTTTCCTGGGTCACTGCCCCAGACCCCGAACAGGGGGGGCTTCCGCCCCCCATGTGACCCCCCTGTTGTGCACAGTGCAACGTACAGGGGGGGCTATCACCCCCGCACGTGACTAGTCGTGGAAAGAATATAACACATGCCAAACATTCTCCCACTTGTTGTTTTCTTTCTGTAAGGGGCCACAGGAGAGCTGAGTCATTAGCCCAACTTTGCAACACCCATTGTTTCTCTACACCAAGAGAACTTCTGAGTGCTCACAGACTTGTTCAATGCATCTGCAACATTCTTCAAGGTGTCCACCTTTACCAGCAACACCCTTTTATTCTCAACCATATATCTCACAAAATGATATTGAACATCAGTGTGTTTTGTTTTTGAATGATAAGCAGGGTTCTTACCCAAGAAAATTGCACTTTGGCTATCATAGTCTATCCTTATAGCTTACTGCACCAACCCCATACTTGAACACAATCTTTGAAACCAAAATGCTTCTTTTCTTGCATGAGTGGCTACTATGTATTTTTCCTCTATAATTGAAAGAGCCACTACAGATTGTATTTTACTCATCCAACTAACTACACCTCCAAATAGGCTAAACACATACCCACTTGTAGATCTTCTTTGGTCCAAATGTCCAGCCCAGTCTGCATCAACAAAACCACGAATTTCCAACACTCTTTCCAATCCTAGTCTTCTCTGGTAGCACAAGACATAATCACTAGTGCCACACAAATATCTGAAAACTTGCTTCACTGTTGTCCAATGCTCTTTCCCTGGGTTTTACATAAACCTGCTTAATACTCCCACTACATGTGCAATGTCTGGTTGAGTATAGACCATTGCATACATCAGGCTACCAACTACACTTGCATATGGAACATGGGACATATCCTCCTCTTCTTCTTGTGTCTTGGGACACTATTCAGCAGACAGATTTGTACCTACAGGAATCGAAAAATTCGCCGGTTTACTATCCTACATATTGAACCTCTACAATATAGTCTTGAAATACTTCCTTTGGTTTAACCAAAGCTTCCTCTTTTCCCAATCTCTCCTAATTTCCATGCCCAAAATATAGTTTGCAGCACCAAGATCCTTCATGTCGAATTTAGAGAACAATTGGGTCTTCAAATCTTGGATAATTTCTTTCTCATTTCCAATCAACAACATATCATCCACATACAAGACCAAATAAATAACACGGTCACCAATTGATTTAAAATAGACATAGTGATCCTCCTTGCTTCTGGTGAAGCCAAGTCCCCGTATATAGGTATCAAATTTCTGATACCACGTCCTTAGTGACTATTTTAACCCATACAGAGACTTCTTTAACCTACATACTAGTTATTTCTTCCCCTTCACCATAAAGCCTTCAGGTTTTTTCATGTAGATCTCCTCTTCTAGATCCCTGTGAAGAAATGTTGTCTTCACATTCATCTATTCTACCTCAAAATCAAATGCAGCAACAACAGATAAAAATAATCTAATAAAAGTAACTTCAATAGGAGAAAAAAATATAACGAAAATCAATTCCTGACACCTGGGAATAACCTTTTTCTACCAACTGAGCTTTGTATTTCTCCACGTTTCCTTCTACATTCATCTTCTTCTTAAACACCCATTTTCTCCCAATGCACTTCCTTCCAGCCGGTAACTCCACCAGATCCTATGCCTCATTTTTATGTAAGGATGCCATTTCATCAACCATGACATCCTTCCAAAGTTTTCCATCCTCTGAATCTACTGCCTCCCTAATGGTTCTGGGATCATCATCAGTTATAGTTAAAGAAAAATTTGAACAGAAATCATATGGACTATACCTTTCTGGTTGTCTTCTTTCCCGAATATGTTGTCCTTGATGGAAACCTAATTGTTGAGTTGCCTTGTGATAAGAAATATATGTGTTAAATATGTACAAATGATGTATCTACAGGTCAGTAGAAGTGAAAAAGAAATGATAAATGTAATAGTTCACATTGTATATGGAATTTTGATGAAGAGAAGTCGCGTATACACACGGATATGAAGAAGCAAAGTCGTGTATGCTTGTTGCACTCTAAAATTATGATACCAGGGGACATTACCATGGTTTTTCCTATAGTATTGAGCATTGTGTCATATATTTTATTCCGTTCAAGAATACCATCAGCAGTTGTGTGGTTTCGGCTCATGGTATTGGTAAAGGCTAATCCTATATAAGGAGAGGAAGATCATAGTTCAAATGTGTGCATGTGTAAGGGTTGTTACTAAATACTTCTCTCTGAAATATATCTGCATGGGATGAAATCTGTTTTTGTTGGTATATTTGAATCTTTGATGCACCCTTGAATACAATGATGGATCAGGATCTCTAGACCTAAAATGACTATATACTTGCATGATCTAATTATGAGATGTTTGGATCGGTGACCTAGCACATGTTTTCTGAAATGAAGTGAAGAAATATGGGTAAGTCTATAGATCTGAAACATTATAAAAAATTAATATTTACATATCTATACGCTAGTTTGTCTCGGTGAAAGCGCGTATATACAGGGCTTTGTCTCAAAAAAGGCGCGTATGGAAGTCATGGTTTTTTGAAGCTTACTGCAGAGGTTATCTGTTTATTGTTGATGTATTTATATTGTTTTTAAATGAAGTCTTCATGTAGATCTCGGTTGCTTGAATATTGTATATGATGCTAAGTTGAATATATACAAATTTGATCAATGAGTGAGTAAATATGTTTAATGATGATTGACTGAATAAGGGTTCTGTAGACTAAAAACATATCTGACTGAAATCCTTAGATCTAAATCTGAGACTGGTCATTTTATGTAAAAGCAATATTCTCCGATATATACGTAGGTTGGTGTGAAGGAAAGCGTGTATACACGCGGGATTAGTGAATGGAAGTAGCGCAGTTAGTTTAAGATAATGAATGATCAGGGTTGAGATTCTTTCTGCATACTAATTCTTAAATCTAAGTTATTACTATGTTTTGGTTACAGTGATCTCACTCTTGTGATTGAATTTTGGGTTAAGTTTATTGGTGTTGATCTTTATGAAGTGTTGTGTTGAAGTTGTGGGATCCAGTGTGAAAATTGATTAAACATGGTATGCAGTGGTTTTGAGGGTTGAAACCTTTAGTCTGGAAGTAGAAGCTTCCTTCCAGAAGAAGCTAGTGTTCTGATCAGGGGGTTGGAGCTCCCTTCCAGTATTCGTTGGTAAACGAGATCAGGGGGTTGTAGCTCCCTTCCAGTAGTAGCTAGAGAATGAAATAAGGTTGCAGCCTTCTACAAGTAGATGTCTACGTACTGATATGAGTCTGCATCAGTACAATATTGTAAGCAGTTTTCCATATAATAAATATTGAAGATAGAGACAATAACAACGGTGGTTTTCTCCCGAATTGGGTTTCCACCTTAAATCTTGGTGTTCATTTGTAACTGATAATATGAGTTAAATATTGTTTCTGAAATTTTATCTAACAATTAAGTTATCTCAGTATACATAAGTTTTTGTTGGTATATCCACGTGTATACGCTAGTTGGGTTCATTAAAGTCACGTATAGAATTCAATAAAGAAAAAGTAAAAGTGTTCACTGAGCTATAAATACTGATTTACCCCCCCCCCCCCCCTCTGATTATTTTTCCCAACACTCAGAAGGATATATATCTCTTTCTAGAATAAATTTTTATATTCTTCATTCATGGGAATTAGAAGAATTTTGCAGGGTTTCCTGATATGCTGAGTTTTGTAGCGAAATTCAACATAATATTGCTTCTGATGCTAGAAAGCATTTGGTTATTCAGGAGATACTTCTGCTTCATATTGTTGTTGGATCACTTGTATATGTGCTTTAATATCCTTTTGTGCTAATATTTCTTCAACTCGTAGGTTAGCCCTCTCATTTTTGACATCTTGTAGTGAGTTTTATGTTTTAGTCAAGTCTTCCATAACCTAAACCATTGCAGATACCCTAGGGGATGAGACAAATGGAAGAGTGAATTTGAGGGGTTGGTTCTGTTAGCCACCTATAAATTTTTAAGTCTTCAAGAGAAAAATATCATTCTTGAAGCCTCCATGTGTCTTTTTCCATTGAAAATATCTTCACGGTTGTTTCCATCAAAAAACCTCACTGTTTTGTGAAAAAGAATGCTTCAAAAGGCCTCTATAATCACCCATTTTCACTCATTTCCCTTCATTTTCATTAAGCCTCCTTTTCCTCTTTAGAACCTCCACATCCCTTTAAAAAACCTCCAAAATCCTTTTAAGCCTCTAAAAACCCCTTTTACAGGTTTAAAACACCCATTTCCCCTTTCCCGAAAGCCAAGAAATCCCTTGAAAAACACTCATTTTGGCTTAAAAACACCCTTTTTCCATTGAGGCCTTAATCCCCTTTTGGCCTAGCCCTTAGCCCCTTTTTCTTGCATATGACCCGCACCCAGGACCAGGTGCTAAGCCCCGTTGCCCAATCTCAATCAGAGCTTTCCTTTACTACCTTTTCCTTTGTTATTCCAAATTTTTTGATGCGATGACATTTGTTCTATCGACCTCCGTTGCAATATTAACCATCAATCTTTCGAAATCCAACGGTCGGTGCTTTAATCATCTCCGCCCATCACCTCTCTTCATTACCCCACCGATGGTGTATGGACCATTGATCCCTTTCCATATCCGATGACTAGCGAAAAATCGCATCGGGCTCTGTCAATTTAATCTGGATTGTTGAATCCACAAGAACCAACGGCCCAGATTGAATCGTGCTCTGCCCTGGTGCCCTCCGTCATTTCCCCCTCTGATCTAATCCTGACCATTGATCTGACAGTTTGCGCTAAATCACAAATTGCAAAATCAAAGAACCACGAAATTTTGGCCCCTTACCTTTCTCCACGATCAAATCCCCACCTCCATTCCACCAAATCTGACGGTCCAGATTGCATCGCACCCCACTTTCCCCTTCCACCTTTCCACTTTTCCACCAATCCCCGATCAAATATATGCCATCCATTTCATAGATCCAACGGACTTGATTTAATCCGTCGTTGGCTCTCCACACCATATCGACCGTGCATCTTTCCATATCGCACTTTCATTCCCACCGTCGGATCTCTCCGCCTTTCATCCAACAGCTGAGAATGCATATTGCGTGATTTCTGCATCCGAGGTTTAATGTTTCAAATTTACGTGATGAAAGCGGTTTTTGGGAGGACACGTGTTAAGAAGCGAGGCATATCGTGCTTTTTTTGGCAAAATTTTGAAACCACTTTGGAGCTGCGTGAAACCAGTAATTTTTTTCGCTGAAACCACCCCTCCCGGATATAATCCTTCTTTTAATCCTAGTTTTTGATTGCTTGATCTAACGGTTTCATATTATATCACGTCTTCATCCATATTTCTTCCATCAGACCTTCCAAAAGACTTCATCAGAAGATCTCCGCCATTTCTCTCCTCCAGTGATCCAACGGTCCATGTTCAATCTCCCTCCTCCCTTCCAGTCCCACCACCAAATGCCCCAATTTCATTCATTTTAGCCCTTTTCCTTTGTAAACCACCCAAACATTAAGCTTTTGTGTTTTACACTAAAATTCATTTTATTCCACCTAACCTTCTAAACAATCTCCAGCGGTGAATTCTGATCGTAGATCACCACTGTCTGATCTGATCCAACGGTTCAGAAACGTCCTCGCACCAAACCTTCATCAGCTTAGTTTTTCACCATTCCACAACGATTTTCATCCTTTTTCCCTCTACATCAACCATTTCCATCATTGTGCCTCGAGCCTCCACATCATTCTCCTCTACTCCCCATGGATTTTATAACATTTTTATTGTGTTTTTGCAGGGTTACAGATGGAAAAAATCATTCTCTATCTAACTATCAGAGACAGGGTAATACAGGGCACAGAATGCCATTTTTCAAAGCCAGAGATAGCAGGAGAGACATCCATAAAGGTTGAAAGCATGTTTTTATCAAAATCAGAGTTATTAACTCTGTTTCAAACCTTCTGGTGCCACTAAAGCCTGTATATCCATAGACAAGGTAGAAGAGAAGCAGCGAAGAGTATCAGTGACAGTTTAAAGGGATTTAAAGCCATTATTGAAGATTAAATGCTTTAACCCAATGTTTAAAGGATGAAGATACAGATTGAAGACCTCAAAAATCATCCAGAGCCCTAATAAGGCATAAAGCGCATAGAACAAGCCATATCAGTGTTTCACATTAGCAGAATGTTCTTTCCCAAGGAAGGAAGAGTTCCCATAATGTTTTTTATTCTCCATCAAGTTCCTAAAAATATCACCACCCTGACAGAGGTCCTAAGATTTCCAGAGCATTAGATACAGAGTATGGAAGGCCTAAAAGTCTTTTATCTGCCTTACTTGTCCCAGTGTACAAACAGAGTACCAACTGCGAGAGAGTACTTCAATAACATACCTTCGGAGTTATTATCAGCCTGTCGAAGACCACTAATTCATCCAAAGAGTACTGAAAGTCAATACAGGATATTAAAACAGAATGGGCATCAAACACTCTTCTTCATTTGTTTTAATGATTCATTTAAAGTTATATCTGCCTCTACTGCTATTCTTTCAGCTATAAGAACTCATCAGAAACGCATTGTAAACGTTGGTTAACCATGGATTGTAAGCTGTTTTCATTGGGATATAGTTCTATGTGTGTTAGTTGTAAAATAGGCTGGGAGATGATTTCTAGTTGATATCAAGCTACTGGATAATGATGTATGTGACTGGTGTTGCTCTTTAATATGACAAGCATGTTCATTGGATCCTGATCTAAATCAGTGGTGAAGTGTTCTATCTTTATTTTTTTCTCCTCTGTTAGGCATCACATTTCATTTCTCTGATAAGAATCAGTAATCTATCTTAGGATATACTGATGTAGAGTACCCTAATGCTACCTTCTCTTCTTATCTTTGATGTTTTCTACTAAGTGTGTAATCTAAGGACAAATTCAAGATAATTTAACCAATATAGTAGTTGTTTTTATCCATGCTTGCTGATGTATGAATTTAGAGTCTGTTTTTAGATGTTATTGTCTGGTTTTAACTGAAAGAATTGAAAAACTGGGATATTTAGTGTCACTAGGGTCCTTTTCCAACAATTTTCCTTTCTAAGATCCCTTAAGGTGAATGTGAAAAGTAGAGAAGGATAAAATTCTTTCTCTGATCTTAGGCTTCACTTTGTGTCCATCTTGAATGTTTTCTATTGTCTGAAGAGTTAGCCTCATAGGAGTTTGATCATAGACGGTTAAGGCATGGCCTATCCCTAGATTTTCTCCTAAGTGGTCATCTTGGAAGGTTTCCTTGTAATTCACCTTCATTTCCTTATTGTTTCATCCCATACTATCATCTTAAGAGATCCTTCGATTTAGATGACTAGCCTATTTGAAAACCTTAGATATTGAATTGCAAGTAAACCCTTTTATGACTCCATTGCACAATGGACTTGAGTTTCCTTTGAATTATCTCCCCATTGACAAAAATATTTATTTTCTCACTCCTTTGTCTTACATTGAACCCTTCTTTCATGTTTCCCAACCAAACAACAAAACAAAACAAAACAACAACCCTTGTGCCCTATAACTAGCCTAATACCTTAAATTTAACTTCAAGATATATTATTCTTTACATTTATAGAGAGATCCCTCTCTGGATCTAGGAGGGCTAGATCCTAAGATTCCAAAGTGGCTTTATGTTGTCTTATCATTTGGTATTACCAAATCTGCCAAATCATAGGAACTACAACATAATGGCGACTCCACTGGGGAACTTTGAGTAAAACATTCCTTAAAACATTTCTAAGAACTCAAAGAAGACCAATAGCCTTGATTTGGTAGTTAATCACTGTGGTGGATGGTAAACCTTCTTGAAACACTTTAAACCTTCCACCTGGCATCTCCACAATTCTTGAATGACCATAAGACTTCACTAATGATCAGTAGGTGTGCTGATTATCTTTGTTTTTACAAGACTCCACTGGTAGACCAGTTGCATTACAACATCATCCATATTAAAAGAAACACATAGGATTAAGCTTCTTGGTTTGAAGATAGTTTGCCTCTTAAATACTATCATACCTGGCTAACTTTCTTCGTTGAGACTTAACATACTGGCTTCAAGAACAATCCATACTAGATCTTATCCTAATCCAAACCCACCTGAGATAGTTGACAACCCTGAGAGTATTATTAGGAAGCCTTATACATATAGGGATCCAACTATTTTCAGACACATTAATAGAGCTAATTCAGCCCCTGAAAATTTTACAACTCAAATTGACTTAGACTTACCAAGTAATTTACCAAGAACACAGTCATTCAGTGCTATAGATCAGACTGACTTGGAGCCTCCAAGTTCGCCACCACATAGTGGTGAACACATTAGGGACAGAGAAACCCCTCCATAAACACCTCTTGGTATTCATTTCATTCAAAACTTGGGCCTCTCTCACCCTAAACCAACTCAATAGTTTGCTGCTGGTCCTAAAATTTATGTCATTCATATACTTGCTGCTCAAGCCTAAACTTTACCTCCACAAAACACTATCATGGTAGTATGGTATGCTCCCCTGGTGTTACCACAGCCTCTAGTGCCTTTACCCAATTATTATGAGTCAAAAATACCACATTTCACTGGGAAAGAGTCTACCATATCTCAAAACCATGTAGATAGGATGGAAGATGCATTTGATTACATGGAAATAGATGATGAGATCGTTAAAATGAGAATCTTCGCTCAGAGTTTAGGAGGAGAAGTGAAGAAGTGGTTTAAAGGCCTACCTCCTAATAGTATCCATGATCTTCCCTCTTTGCATCAAATCTTCATAAAAAAATGGGAAGTAAAAAGAAACCCTCTCCAAATCTTAGCAGAATACAAGAATCTCAAGAGAAATCAAGGAGAGAGTGTCCATGACTACTCTACTAGATTTAACAGTGTCTACAACACTCTTCCACCACACATGAAACCTCCCCAAGGAATGGCCATAGTGAAATACCCTGAAGGCTTTGATGCTGATATGGCCTACCAGCTTAGGGAGAGAGATTATAACACATTAGAAGACATGCAGAAAGGAGAAGTAAGTGTAGAAGAAAACCTGATGGAAAAAATAGCTAGAATGAGGGCTGAAAAGAAGGTAACCTTTAGGGATGACAACATAGCTTCTTCATCTGATCCCAAATATGATAGTCTATCCAAAAACCTAGAGAGGATGGAAATAATGATGGAGAAAATGGTGATCCAAGTCAAAAATTAGAACAGAAACCAAAATCAAAACCAGAACCAAAACTTTAGGAGAAACAACCCCCCGAATAAACAAATGGACTCTGATCAACAAGTTATACCTCCATTCCAAGAAAACTTCCTTGATGAGGATGAGGGAATAATAGAAGAATCATAGGGAACTACCATAAACATGGTGGAAGTAGATAACCAGGATCACACCTTTTCTACAGAGGATAATCAGACCTCATACTCACATTGGGATGAGGAAGGTTTAGAATTTGAAGATTATAGGTTGGGATTCAAAAATTCCATCATGCAGGTCCGAGAACAATATGATCTCAGAAGCAAGAAGAACACTGACACTCCCAAAACAAAATCCTCTAAAATCACCATTAAAAAGAGACCTGAAAAAACTCCTAAAGTGACTGCTGAAAGTAACAAATCAGCAATTGAAAGTTCTAGAAAAAACAAAGAAAAATACATCCAAAATAATGATAGACCAAGCCAAGAAACTAGCAGCACTAGCATTACAGCTAATGCTCCTGATAAAACAGCTTCAAACATTGTACATAGTGAGAATCAGCAAGTTGATTCTTCCAATAAAATAGTGGCCAGTAAAACATAACTGAACCTTTCAAAAGGTCTGTCTCCTTTTAATTTGGAAAGTGCGATAGCCAAAATCAAAATTTATGTTCTTCTCACTGAGTTAGCTACTCAGGATGTATATAAAGGTAAAATTTTGAAAGCTTTAAACTTAGGATAAAACAGTGACACTGTCAATTTAAATGATGATCAACCTGTTCTCTTGTTTGGCCCAAAAATTGAAGGGAAATTTATGGAAGGGGTAGTACCTCCTTTTTATATCATCCTAAATATTCATGAAAAAATCTTGCATAATGCTATGCATGACTCAAGGGCTTCACACAACCTTATGCCAAAGGTGATTATGGAGAATCAAGGCCTAGAGATAACCAGACCTTATAAGGATTAATATTCCTTTGACTCTAGCAGAGTGAAGTGGCTTGGCCTAATCAAAGATATTTGTGTGAATTTGACTCAAATCCCAGCCAAGTGCATGGTTATGGATGTTGTAGTGGCAGATGTGCCTCCTAAGTATGGCATGTTGCTATCAAGGTCATGGGTTTCCAAGCTGCAAGGTATGATGCAGATGGACGAGACATATGCCACAATCCCTGTCTTTAGCCAGCTTAGAAGACTATATAGAGAGGCAAACATGAATTTTATGGTTAGCAACCCTAAGAAACCTAAAAATTCACCTCTCTACTCTGTCCACACAGATTTGAACTCTTTTATCCTCTACAACGATGAATTCATAGATGAGCCAGAGCTAGAAAACAGAAATGCAAATAACAGAGTAGAAGCCACAAATTCGAACATAATGGCAGCTCTAGAAATAGAGGAAAACAAGAGAGAAACACTTGAACAATGTGCTGAATCAAAAAATCAGAGTGAAAAAAACCAAGATTGCAAACAAGAGATTACTCATCACTCTGAACCCCATGAAAGTCCTAAAGAACAAAACATAACACTACACAACGATGAAAATAGCGTTAGGGATGAAACTGATGACAATTCTGCAAATAATCCCTTATGGAAAATGAACTTTGATGGGTCTTGCACTAGGAAGAATGCAGGGGATGGGGTATGGTTGCACAATACTCAAAGCAATTATGCTGAAAGTCATGCCTTCAAGCTAGATTTTAAATGTACAAACAACATTGCAGAGTATGAGGCTCTCATCCTCGGATTGCATCTCTTGAAAAAATTAGGGCTAAGAGAATAGTTGTTCAAGGAGACTCAGAATTAGTCATCAAAAAATTGAATGGAGAATATACTACAAAGAATCCTAGATTAAGGGCATACATAAATGATGCCTTGGATTTTCTCAAAACGTTTGTAGAATGAACTTGTGTCTGTTCCCAGGAGTCAAAACATAATTGCAAATTGATTGGCCTGTGCTGCTAGTTCATATCAGAAATTTCCTATTGAAAAACAAATCATTATTCAAACAAAATACAGACCTGCAGTGCTAGATAATGAGAAATATTGACATGTCTTTGAGGGTGACAAACATATAGAGGATTTCTTGCTTTGCAGGAATGAGTTCAAATTACCTAATTCAGACTCTAAATCCGATGAAAACTGTGTAGATAAAGAGCCCCTTGATGAAGAAAAACCACCGCCCACTACAAAAATAAACATGTTAAAAAACTAATTTGAAAAACAGACTGAAGAATACATGAGAACAGATAAAGAAGACATTGAGGTGCTACAGTCTAAATATAAGAACATACCTAGAGGATTAGCACCCCTAGAAGACCTTTTTTATTTTAATGATGTGGCAAAGAAACCCACTATAGAACACACCGAATCAGATGTTGAAGAATGCAATATAGGCAGCAAAGATAAGCCTAATATGATTAAATTGGCCAAAACTTTTCCAGCGCACATCAACAATAAATACATTGATTTATTTAAAGAGTTTGTTGATGTGTTTGCTTGGAGCTATGAGGACTTAAAGGCCTATGACACAGGTATTATCTAGCATAAGATCCCATTGAAAGAAAACCAAAAACCCTTTAGGAAAAAATTGCATAGAATTAACCCAGTACAACTGCCTCTAGTGGAAAAGGAAATCAAGAAAATGTATGAGGCAGGAATCATAGTGCCTGTGAGGTTTTCGTATTGGGTTTCAAACCTTGTAGCTGTAAGAAATAAGATAGGAGAAATCAGACTATGCATCTATTTTAGAAACTTTAATAGAGCCTCCCTAAAGGAAAATTACCTTTTACCCAAAATGGAACACATCCTATAGAGGGTAGTTGGCTCTAAAAGGATCTCTCTATTAGATGGCATTTCAGGGTATAACCAAGTCCTAGTACTCCCAGAAGATCAACTAAAAACAACTTTCACCACTCCATGGGGCACGTTCATGTACGTGAAAATTCCTTTTGGACTAATGAACGCTGGTGCAACCTTCCAAAGGGCTATGGACATCACATTTTTAGAGGAAATAGGGAACTTCATTGTGATTTATCTAGATGACATAAAAGTTTATTCAAAAACTGATGAGGATCACCTTAAACATCTAAGAAAGGTTTTTGAAAAGTGCAGAAGGTTCGGGCTATCTTTAAATCCCAAGAAGACTGTATTTGGCCTCCAAGAAGGTAAGCTTCTAGGCCATATTATATCAGAAAAGGGAATTAAAATAGAACCAAAAAGAGTTGGGGGAATACTGCAGATTATCCACCCAAGGAACATAAAGGAATTTCAGTCCTTTATTGGGAAGATTAACTTCTTAAGTATTTTTATTCCCAACTTAGCAGAACTCCTAATAAATATGACAAACATGTTGAAAAAAGAAGTAGGAGTCAAGTGGACTGTAGAAGCCAAAAAATATTTTGAATTAGTTAAACATGCACTCACCCGGGCACCAGTCCTAATCAACCCAGATTTCACAAAAGATTTACTTACATTCTCCTTTGCATTAGAGCATACCGTGGCTGCCATCTTGTTGTAGAAAAAACCAGAAGGGCAAGAATAGCCAATTGCTTTCTTTAGCAAAGCATTGAGAGAAGCACCCTTGAAATATAATATAATGGAAAAACAGGCTTACGCTTTGGTAAAGGCCTTAAAATATTTTAGGGTGTATATTCTTCATTCTCACATCATTGCTTATGTGCCTAAAATAGTGGTGAAAGATATTTTGTCACAAGATCCAGATGGAAAACGAGGCAAATGGATTGCAGTAATACTGGAGTATTATTTGGAGATCAAACCCACAAAATTCATCAAGGGTCAAGGCTTGGCACAATTAATGGCTGAATCTAACCTACAAGCCCTTGACATAAACATGGTAGATGCCTTGGATGAACATGAAGGACTGCCTGCTCCTACTGTTGAAGAAAAATTCCAAAACTCACCTTGGTATGCTAACATCCTGTATGTGCTTACAAATCTTAACGCTCCTCCTGATTTATCAAAGACAAAAGCAAGGTTTTTAAAGTTAAAAGCTAGAAATTATTGCATTTTAAATGAATTATTATACTGGAAAAATTCAAATGGTTTGTTGCTTAAATTTTTGCTTGAAGTGGATGCAGAGAGGGTCAAAC
Source organism: Pinus albicaulis (assembly GCA_034641835.2). NCBI lineage: Eukaryota > Viridiplantae > Streptophyta > Pinopsida > Pinales > Pinaceae > Pinus > Pinus albicaulis. The sequence continues at coordinate 894,324,562 of CM076580.1, forward strand.
ATGAGTTCCATGAAGGGGAGTGTGGAGGCCATTTATACTGGAAAACTATAGCCAAAAAAATCCTTAGGGCTGGCTTTTACTGGCCCACACTTTTCCAAGATGTACATAAAATGATAGTTACCTGCCATAAGTGCCAAATCATTGAGGGTAAAAGAAAACTCCTCCCTTTACCATTACAACCAATCACAGTTGAAGCTACTTTTCAATAGTGGGGCGTAACTTTTATAGGAGAAATCCATCCTGCTTCATCTGCCCAACACAAATGGATCCTCACAACCACTGACTATTTCAAAAAATGGATAGAGGCCACCCCTTCTAGGAATGCCACATATTCTGTTATCATTAAGTTCCTTGAAGACCATATCCTATCTATATTTGGCTACCCTAGGAAGATTATTACTGATAATGCTGCTGCTTTTGGTTCCAAAAAGATGATTGATTTTTGTCACAGGTATCAGATTGCACTTGGTCATTCTACTGCTTATTACCCTCAGGGTAATGGGCTAGCAGAATCATCAAATGAAAGTTTGGTGACCATCATCAAGAAGATGCTTGAAGAGAATTAAAAATCATGGCATAACAAGTTAGTGCATGCGTTGTGGGAAGACAGATTAACAACAAATAAATCCATTGGAATGTCCCCATATCAGTCAGTATATGGAGCAGATGCAGTTTTCCCTACCAGCCTAGGGGTACCAGTGATAAAATTGGTCCAAGAAATATAGTTAGAAGAGGACAGGATGGTAAGAAGGATCAATCAAACATTACATCTCTAGCAGACAAGGGAAGAGGTCTACAACAGAGCTCAAAAAGTCCAAGAAATAATCAAAAGGTTGTCTGATAAGAGAACAAAAGCTTGTGATTTCAAAATTGGAGACAAGGTGCTAAAGTGGGACTCTAGAAGGGAAGATATGGGTAAGCATGGTAAATTTGACAGTTTATGGAAAGACCCTTATGTCATTCAGTCCACCATTGGTCCAAATGCATTCTTTCTGCAAGAGTTAGATGGTACAGATCTGTTTGGGGGTCCTGTCAATGGCAGGATGCTCAAAAATTACTACTACTAAAGCTCAGAGTTTAAATTTTTCACTTCATTGTAAATACCATTGCTTTGTTCAGTTTCACAAAAAGAAAAAAAATACAAAAAAAAAGGAGAAAAGAAAAGGTTCAAACAAGCTCAAAACTTGAACCTCTGAAGTTCCAAAATAATGGCTCAAATTAGCTCAAAACCTGAGCCAAATAAAGGGGAAGGCTGGTTCTAATATGCCCAAAACCTGAACTAGCAAAGAAAGAAAAATAATTAGCTCTAACAAGCTCAAAACCAGAGATGAAATGAAGAAGAAAAGTGACTCTAACAAGCTCAAAATCCGAGTCACGAGAAAAGGAAGGATGCTCTAAAGTTTCACAATTTCAAGCCTTGAAAATTTTGGTTTCAATTTCCTGCAAAGTTCAGTTCATGTGCAGCTATCTTTATGACATGGACCCACAACAAACCAGATAGTCTAATCCTGTTTTGACTGTTTTTAAATTTATGTTGTAGAATGTAGAGAAAGAAATCTTCTAGAGAGTTTAATCCTAGCAGATATTAGTGTAGGAAGAGAAGCAATGAGGCCAAATGTTTAACCTGGTCTCATGGAGGAATAAGGGTAGATATTAGTTTGTTTTTATGCTTTCAATAGAAAAAAAAATGATGAAGAAGGTCTGCAAGTCTAAATGCACCTTGAAGAAAAAATGTTAGGACTGTAGGATGGGTAGGTAGATTGTTTGAGAGAATATTACTGCTGATATGATGTTTTCATGAGTTGTGGCAGTTGATTAAAGAAAATAAGAGATGTGTCATGTACCAGGCATCTGGCCTACTTCCAAATATTATTCTCTGAGATTCTTGACACCTTCAAGAAGATGCCATCCCCATGTGGAGCCACTATTAGCCACCTATAAATTTTTGACATAGCAAACAGGTGGCTAAAATGTTTTTGAGTCTTCAAGAGATACATTTCCTCTGAAAACATATCATTATTTAAGCCTCCATGTGTCCTTTTCCTTTGAAAATATCTTCACTACTGTTTCCATCAAAAAAACCTTATTGTTTTGTGAAAAGGAATGCTTCAAAAGGCCTCTATAATTACCCATTTTCATTCATTTCCCTTCATTTTCATTAAGCCTCCTTTTCCTCTTTAGAACCTCCACATCCCTCTAAAAAACATCTAAAATTCTTTTAAGCCTCTAAAAACCCCTTTTACAAGTTTAAAACACCCATTTCCCCTTTACCAAAAGCCAAAAAATCCCTTGAAAAACACTCATTATGGCTTTAAAACACCCTTTTTCCATTGAGGCCTTAAGCCCCTTTCGGCCTAGCCCTTAGCCCCTTTTCTCGCATATGACCTGTGCCCAGGACCAGGCGCTAAGCCCCATTGTGCAATCAAAATCGCAGCTTTCCTTTACTACCCTTTCCTTTGTTATTCCAAATTTTCCAATGCGATGACATTTGTTCTATCGACCTCCGCTGCAATATTGACCATCGATCTTTCAAAATTCAACGGTCAGTGCTCTATTCATCTCCGCCCATCACCTCTCTTCATTACCCCGCCGATGGTGTATGGACCATTGATCCCTTCCCAGATCTAACGGCTAGCGCAAAATTTCATCATGCTAACCCAATGCCCACACTTTTATTTTTCCCTGATGGCCGACTCCCGATTTAACCCTGGCCGTTGAATCCACAAGAACCAACAGTCGGGATTCATTCACGCCTTTGTTCACAGAGCCCATCATCGCTCCGTCGATTTAATATGGACCATTGAATCCACAAGAACCAACGACCCAAATTTAATCTTGCTCTGCCTCGGTGCCCTCCATCATTTCCCCCTCTGATCTAATTTCGACCATTGATCTTCCCGTTGATCCAACGGTCCGCGTTAAATCGCAAATCGCAAAATGAAAGAACCGTGGAGTTTTGGCCCCTTACCTTTCTCTGATGCGATCAAATCCCCATCGTCCATTCTGCCAGATCTGACAGTCCATATTGCATCGCACCTCGCTTTCCCCTTCCACCTTTCCATTGTTCCGCCGATCCCCAATCAAATCTCCGCCGTCCATCCCATAGATCCAACGGTCACGATTTAATCCACCATTGGCTCTCCCCACTGTATCACTCGCGCATCTTTCCATATCGCGCTCTCATTCCTACCATTGGATCTCTTCACCTTTCATCCAACGGTTGAGAATGCATATCGTGTGTTTTCTGCGTCCAAGGTTTAATGTTTCAAATTTATGCGATGAAAGCAGTTTTTGGGAGGACACATGTCAAGCAACGAGGCATATCGCGTTTTTTTGGAAAAATCTCGAAACCACTTTGGAGATGTGCAAAACCAACAATTTTTTTCATTGAAACCACCCCTCCCCGATATAATCCTTCTTTTAATCCTAGCCATTGATTGCTTGATCTAACGGTTTCATATTATATCGCATCTTCATCCATATTTCTTCCATTAGACCTTCCAAAAGACTTCATCAGAAGATCTCCGCTGTTGATCTCCTCCAGTGATCCAACGGTCCACGTTCAATCTCCCTCCACCATTCCGGTCCCACCACCAAATGCCCCCATTTCATTCATTTTAGCCCTTTTCCTTTGTAATCTACCCAAACATTAAACTTTTGTGTTTTACACTAATAGTCATTTTCTTCCACCTAACCTTCTAAACAATCTCCACTGGTGAATCTTGACCGTAGATCGCCACTGTCTGATCTGATCCAACGTTCCGGAAATGTCCTTGCACCAAACCTTCATCAACTTAGTTCTTCACCATTCCGTAGCGATTTTCAGTCATTTTCCCACTACATCAACCATTTCCATCATTGCGCCTCGAGCCTCCACAGCATTCTCCTCCACTCCCCATGGATTTTATAACATGTTTATTGTGTTTTTGCAGGGTTACAGATGGCAAAAATTATTCTCTATCTAACTATCACAGATAGGGTAATACAGGGCGTAGAATGCCATTTTTCAGAGCTAGAGATAGTAGGAGAGACATCTAGAAAGGTTCAAAGCATGTTTTTATCCAAATCTGAGTTATTAACACTATTTCAAACCTTCCAGCACCATTAAAGACTATATATCTACAGACAAGACAGAAGAGAAGCGAAAAAGAGTATCAGTGACAGTTTAAAGGGATTTAAGGCCATTATTGAAGATTAAATGCTTTAATCCAGTGTTTAAAGGACGAAGATACAGATTGAAGACCTCAAAAATCATCCAAAGGCCTAATAAGGCCTAAAGCGCATAGAAAAAGCTATATCAGTGTTTCACATCAACAGAATGTTCTTTGCCAAGAAAGGACGAGTTCCCATAATGTTTTTTATTCTCCATCAAGTTCCTTAGAATATCACCACCCTGACAGAGGTCCTAAGATTTCTAGAACATTAGTTACAGAGTATGGAAGGCCTGAAATTCATTTATCTACCTTACTTGTCCCAGTGTACAAAAAAAGTACCAACTTGCAGAGAGTACTTCAAGAACATACCTTCAGATTTATTAACAGCCTGTCAAAGACCACTAATTCACCCAAAGAGTACTGAATGTCAATATGGGATATTAAAACAGAATGGGCCTCAAACACTCTTCTTCCTTTGTTTTAATGATTCATTTAAAGTTATATCTGCCTCTACTGCTATTCTTTCAGCTATAAGAACTCATCAGAAATGCATTGTAAATGTTGGTTAACTGTGGATTGTAAGTTGTTTTCATTGGGATAGAGTTCTATGTGTGTTAGTTGTAAAATAGGCTGGGATATGAAATCTGGTTGATATCAAGTTGCTAGATAATGATGTATGTGACTTGTGTTGCTCTTTAATATGACAAGCATGTTCATTGGATCCTGATCTAAATCAGTGGTGAAGTGTTCTATGTTTATTTTTTTCTCCTCTATTATGCATCACATTTCATTTCTCTGATAAGAATCAGTGATATAGCTTAGGATATACTGTTGTAAAGTACCCTAATGCTACCTTCTCTTCTTATCTTTGATGTTTTCTGCTAAGTGTGTAATCTAAGAACAAATTCAAGATAATTTAACCAATATAGTAGTTGGTTTTATCCATGCTTGTTGATGTATGAATTTAGAGTCTGTTTTTAGATGTTCTTGTCTGGTTTTAACTGAAAGAATTGGGAAACTGGGAGATTTAGAGTTAGTTCTATCTCACTAGGGTCCTTTTCCAACAATTTTCCTTTCTAGGATCCCTTAAGGTGAATGTGAAAAGCAGAGAAGGTTAAAAGTCTTTCTCTTATCTTAGGCTTCACTTTGTGTCCATCTTGAATGTTTTCTATTGTCTAAAGAGTTAGCCTCATAGGAGTTTGATCATAGATGGTTAAGGCATGCCCTGTCCCTAGATTTTCTCCTTAGTGGTCATCTTGGAAGGTTTCCTTGTCATTCACCTTCATTTCCTTATTGTTTCATCCCATACTATCATCTTAAGAGATCCTCCGATTTAGATGACTAGCCCATTTGAAAGCCTTGGATATTGAATTGCAAGTAAACCCTTTTATGACCCCATTGCCCAATGTACTTGAGTTTTCTTTGAATTATCTCCCCATTGCCAAAAATCCTTCTTTTCTCACTCCTTTGTCTTACGTTGAACCCTTCTTTCATGTTTCCCAACCAAACAACAAAACAAAACAAAACAACAACCCTTGTGCCCTATAACTAGCCTAATACCTTAAATTGAACTTCAGGATATATTATTCTTTACATTTATAGAGAGATCCCTCTCTAGATCCAGGAGGGCTAGATCCTGAGATCCCAAAGTGGTTTGATGTTGTCTTATCATTTGGTATTGCCAAATATACCAAATCATAGGAACCACAACAGGTTCTCCCTTGCAGTATCTATTATAAAATATCCATTTTTTTCATTCTTTAACCTATTGAATCCATGTGGTTCTTATACTACTACGAATGGAATTCCTAGTATATAATCAATGGGGATGTTGGAGACTATAAACTTCATATTTATACTGTAATATTTGAAACATAATGCTTCTTTTGGAACATCATACTGGAGATTTAGCTCGTGGTATCCGATCCCTATAATTTGACTCGTTTATTTATGCCAAGATCTAGTAGGTATTTCCTTTTTATTCAAAACATTGATATCAGATCCACTATTGATCAATGTATTAAGCAAACAAATTTGTCCTTGTATGAAAAGGTTTATCATAACATTAAATTGTTGGCGTCAGATAGAAATAATCCTTATAGATTTTAATCCTGATAAATCATTAACTTCATTAATATCAATATTTTGATTTTTGGTTGAGAAAAGAGATTTTGTCTCAAAATCTTCAGCAGTTAAAACCTCTGCAGTTTTCTTTCTCTTTTCAATCTTTGTAACCTTCTTATTTAGCTCAACTATTTCTCTCTTTAACAAATTAATTTCACTTCCTAGGTCACTCAAAGTAATTTTTCTAGGTTTGTCTTCCCTATTATATCTTATAAAATATTTGGTGTTTCCCTCAAAAGAAGCAACTACAAACAAAGGTTTCTTGTTATCTAACTTACCATGACTGGAAGAAGTGCTTGGATGAGACTTCAAGATTGTTTTCAAAAATGTATCATAAGATTATCTTTAATTTCTCCTTCAAGAAATGATTTGATTCTAGCAAGAAGCTTTATGTCATCATCAACAGCTGCAAGAGCCATGAAATTTTTTCATTTTTGGGGTGACTTTGGCTCTTCTGCATTTGTACATTCGTTAGAATCAAAATCTATATTATCATTTATGCATTCAAAAATATCAGAATATTCACAATCACATTCAATAAATAGAACTTCTTGTGCTATATCATATGTGAATTCTGAAGTGAAAATAGAAGTTTGAGTACTATCATCACAACATCTATGCTTTAGAAGATTAATTTCTTCTTTGACTGGAAATGGGGCATGTGGACATTGGTTTGTATTATGGTGGGTTGATTGACATCTGTTGCACTTGCAGTTCAGTGAAGACTATGTTTGTGCATGTTGTGCTTTTTGAGCCTTTTCTTTTTGCATTTTCCGTGCCATTTCTTGAGACTTATTTCCCATGTTTTGTTTGGATTCATCTCTAATTGGAAATTTATTTTCTAGGTGACCCTTTTGGCCATAGAGCCAGGAAACTATTTTCTCCCATGCTTGTTGTTGATGAGTTTGTAGATGAATATTTGTAGTAGAGAAATAATGGGTCCTTGGAATCCTTATGGTTTTTAATGGAACTTTATTGTTTTATACCTTATTGGATTTTTTGAGAAATGTTTTCTTTTCCATAGAAAATTATTTGATTGCCTTTTTTTCCTTTCTTCTTTTCACAATTGGATCATTTGTATAAATACCATATTTTTGGAATATTGATCTGCTATCCGATAACCTGGAAAGATTCTAGATGGAATTTTTAACTTTCATATATGTGCATAATCCTACCAATACTTTATTATATGTGGAATTTTTAACTTTAATATATGTGCATAATCCTACCGAGTATAGGATTCATAGGGCAATTGGAAGACTTCTTGATTTTTTAAATATTCAAAAAAATTACTGTGAAATGTCGCTAAATATACATGTTTCCAAAGAAAGTTCTTACTGTCTTTGACTTCATAGATTATTTGTACCCATTCCCTGTGAAAATATTAATACTGAGACATGTTTATGAATTTAATGTTCATTAGGATTATGGCATGTTTATTAGAAATTTCAGTTTCAATACCACATCAATGTTCTAGGATCATGGTTGTTAGAGAACCTATTAATTAATTTGAGGAGTAGAACCATCAAAATGATAAACACCATATCCTACTTCATCTTTCAATACATCCTGTGGCATTTTTTCTACCATGGCTGGAGATAATTATGACTGCCACCATCTATCCAATGTACGAGTGAAACATTGAATAATGGATTTGTAAGCATCGGATTCAGAATTTCCTTTCATGCACATGATTTTATAGGTGGTGTACATTATATATAGCATTTTCTTAATTTGGATAGTACTCATATAATCAATATTCCACTTGGAATACCATTCATAAAAAAAGAAAATTGTACTAGGGGAAAGTCAGGAGATGGAGGTCAGGACATGTTTGGGGAAAAGGTTCATGTATGGAAAGGACATGTGACTGGGATTCCTCATTTTCTGAGGTTTCTTCTTTTTGACAAGTTTCCAGTTTCTCCTCTTGAAAGTGACGGGGAAACCTTTTCACTCATTTATGGGGCTTGATCATAGAGACAATATGGTTATTCAAGTAAGTCGGGGGTATGGAATTATCGGTCTTGTATATTTGACATCTTTCCAATTTTTTGTTCATCTCTAATATTTTTTCATTGTTTTGGAAAAAATCCCATTCCTTTCTCTAATTCTTCATGTTGCTCTTTTATTTTTCCTGTCAAATATAGAGCAAGTTTCTTGACTCCTCAAGTATCATATTTGATTTGTGGTAGATAAAACTAAAAATTATTTATATTGGAAGAGATTGTATTTACAGTGGCTTGTTGATCTTCAACATGACCTCTACGAGCATAATCATTTGAAATAAAAATATGTACAACCATACTCTTGAGTGTTGTATTGATCCAATTTATTTTTTCACTAATGGATTTTAGTCTATGATCTGTACCACTCATAAAATATTCATCTTTGAGTATGAGAGGGAAAAACTTATCATGCTTTCTTTATTCTTCAAGGATTATTTCTTTGAATGGTGAAAAATTTGAAGGGGACTCAATTTTAGTACCGTTTATATTCGTCCATTTGTATTTATGTGAAGTTTCCCACTCACCATCTAGATATTAGGAAATTCTTGTGATTGTTTCCACTCATAGAATGAAATCCAAAATTCATTTCCCTACATATATCCTTTCCATATTTGTAATTTTTTTTTAATTTTTTGTAACTGAATTACTGACATTAAATTCAAATGCTTTGGGATGTGTAAAGAGATCCCAATATATCATTTTCTTCATCCATTCTGAAACCACTTGATTTTTTTTTCTACCTTTCATCAATGAGAAGAATTTATACATTTCTGTTTTTTAGGGTCTTTTACAATCATATAGGATCTTATTATGGAATCTGGAAGCGAGTATGACTTTATCAACCTATTAAATGTATCCTAGGCCATATTGGGGTGTGTCAAGTGCCCTCATTCAGTTAAACATCTCTATCAATTTGAGGTCTTGGTTTTCTAAGCATGGTAATGAATGGATCATGAGTACATGGTCACGAGGGAATGAAATATCTGCGCACTTAGGATGTGGACATGGTTCTACAAATACAATAATTGGAGCTTCTCCTATGCTAAGTTTATGATGTCGATGCTCTTGTAGAAATATTAGAGAGTATAAATTTATAAGCTATTACAGGAAGGGCATTCAAAAACTAAGGAAGTAAATTGAAGTACTTGGGATAATTATAATAGATATGTATGTACACAAGCAAGAGACAAATTGGGAGTATTTTTTATGATTTTCAACCTAGACGAAGTGTAGAAATTATATACAATATGCATGTATATATCCGGACTCTCCTGATCTCACAATATTTATCTTCTTGCAAAATACAGAATCCTTCCACTATAATTCTTGTGGAAATTTAGTCAACAATTACAAAACACATGAAGCAATAAAAACACACATAACACAGTTGTTTACCGGGAAAGCCTGAAGCTAAAAACCCCAAATATATATTATGTATCATGGAGATCATATGAAAATCTCATACAAAGAATACAAAGCTTATCACAAGCTCTCAATATAGTACAATCATCATACACTAATCAGGCCCGATCTTGCAAATCCATGCACCGATCTTTGCCATCTGCTAGCTTGCCTCCACTGCGCAATCCAAGCTTATTACAAAGACCAATTCAATGTAATCCCACTCTCATTGACTGCATGATTATCATTGGCAACTCCAATGTATATATAGATGCAATCCATGCATCACTAATAGTCACAACAGATATTTTATCTTGCCCTTTCACCTATCTCTCCACTGGTCTCCACTGAAACTATCCATGCACTGTAGTTAACTAATGTATTCTTCAGTTGATTAATGAGTTAATAATTAGTGAATTAAATAATATTTAATTCACACCACTCATCACTAGTGTATTTATCAGTTAGACTAAATACAACTAGTTCAACTAAGTTAAACCGAACACAACTCCATCAACTGATCCATCAACTCCACCAAACTCTGCCACATGAGTTCTAACTGAAGTCAACCATGCAATAGCTCAACTAAACCCTAGGAATAGCGTAATTCCTTCTGTCAGCTGCATGTGCCACATCCGTAGCTCAACTGAAGTGCTACAAGAGAATAAGACAATGTTTATAGTCCAAATATTATTAAGAGCTAATAATATTTGACTGACCTATTTTTAGACAGGCAGTCTAAAAATAGACTTCGACCTGTATGTCTAAAAATAGCTATCCATATATTTTTACCAACTTGACCAATCATCCAAGAATAGCATCCCGCAACTCCTAGACTATGTTCCATATGTCTAAAAATAGACATAGTCTAAAAATAGACTTTTCGACAAAAATCACCTGTGTGGTCCCCCACCTAGTTTAGGTGATCACTTTCCAACTAGGATCAGGAAAGATGTTTCAGGAGGCCTCCTTCACTGTTTATTGTTGCCATTTTCAACACTCCCTCTCAACAAGAAAGGATTGTCTTTGCATGCGACATGCAACTCCATGCATTCGCCCTGCAACCTTCACAAGCGCCATGCAACTCCATGCATGCGACATGCAACTCCATGCATTCGCCATGCACCCTTTGCATGCGCCATGCAAACTCATGCATGCACCATGCAACTCCATGCATGCGCCATGCACCCTTTGCATGCAACATCTCCAAAACTGAATAGGCTCCAAACAACTCAATCAGTCTGATGCATCTATCATCAAATTCTTCGACTTCTGCTGGTACCAACTGCACATGTCATCAGGAACCACTGCGTTTTTGAACTCTTGCACCCATGCACTCTGCACTTGCTGTCAACTCTGATCCGCGCTCCAGTATCCGACACTATCACTTTGATCTGCCTGCATCAATCCAACTGATCTGCTACTGCTGCGCTGTGGGCACCTCGTAGCCAGGTTCAATTCATGAGATCCACACCATCTCCATGAATCCTGCCCAGAAATCTCCACCTGGGATTACTCATGCATGTCGCCCCACCTCTCACCTGGTGGTATAGCTGCATGCACTCCCTCTGCCCATATGGCACGAAATTTCTCTGCATGAGTGGTTTCTCCCACTCCATGATCCTCTTGTGGCTGCTCCACACCCCGAGGTTCACTTTCACCTGCATGCAAAACTTGCTCCCTCTCAAGCATCAGTTGCATGTCTTTCTCCCGCTTCCCAACAGTAGGAAGCTTTGTAGACATCCCATCTACTTCAAGTTTGTAGAGATTCTTTGCCCGAATCCCAACCTTCTTGACTTGTCCCGTTGCCTTGTGCCGAAGGAAAAGTTTCCCTTCTCTAAAGACAACTTCATACCCTTTATCCTCTAACATTGCGACTGAGATCAAATTCTTTGTTAACCTTGGTACATGCAATACATATTGTAAAAGAATGAGTTTACCTGACTCCCTCTAAAATGTTATGGTACCAATGCCAGTCGCATTGTATCGTCCATTGTCGCCCAAATCAACATGCATCTGGAGATTTTTCTCCACCAAGTCACTGAAAAGATTCACATCTCCTGTCATGTGAAAAGAAGCGCCACTATCAAAATACCACCCCGATCCCAATGCACTAGACACCATGCATGCGATCAATGAGAAGTCCAGCTCAAATTGCAAGGCAAGAGCCTCACCAGCTGCAGCTCCAGCAGCCTACTTATTCTTCTTCTTTAGTGGACAATTCGTGGCGTAATGTCCATGATCGTGACAGTGAAAACACTTCACTTTGGACATGTCACGCTTTTTACCATCCACACCGGATTGAGAAGCCTTCTCCCGCTGCATGTTGAGAGGCTTCCTCTCAACCACCAAGTCAATAACCTTTTCTTTGCTCCTCAAAGCTTTTCATGCATCTTGTACCTCACTGCATGTAGATTCTTGGCTCGCGCACATTGCAATTGTCCCGCCGTCGCAAAATTTTCTAACAAAAGAGTTGATTTTAAATCGATGATATCTCCCTCATCCGAGCTCCGATTCGATCGATTTTTTTTTTCAATTTAGATATTTTTTCACAAGGAATCCAAATATGCTATCTTTTTTCAGGAAAAATTTCACCAAAAATTTCAGATATTCTCTGCAAACTCGCGCGCCCAAAAATTCCTGCTCTCATTCCATGTAGAAAATCTATAACACAGCTCCGATACCATGTAGAAATTATATACAATATGCATGTATATATCCGGACTCTCCTGATATCACAATATTTATCTTATTGCAAAATATAGAATCCTTCCACTATAATTCTTGCGGAAATTTAATCAACAATTACAAAACACATGGAGCAATAAAAACACACATAACACAGTTGTTTACCGGGAAAGCCTGAACTAAAAACCCCAACTATATATTATGTATCATGGAGATCATATGAAAATCTCATACAAAGAATACAAAGCTTATCACAAGCTCTCAGTATAGTACAATCATCATACACTAATCAGGCCCGATCTTGCAAATCCATGCACCGATCTTTGCCTCCTGCTAGCTTGCCTCCACTGCGCAATCCAAGCTTATTACAAAGACCAATTCAATGTAATCCCACTCTCATTGACTGCATGATTATCATTGGCAACTCCGATGTATATATAGATGCAATCCATGCATCACTAATAGTCACAACAGATATTTTATCTTGCCCTTTCACCTATCTCTCCACTCAGGTCTCCACTGAAACTATCCATGCACTGTAGTTAACTAATGTATTCTTCAGTTGATTAATGAGTTAATAATTAGTGAATTAAATAATATTTAATTCACACCACTCATCACTAGTGTATTTATCAGTTAGACTAAATACAACTAGTTCAACTAAGTTAAGCACAACACAACTCCATCAGGCGACTCAGGTCACCCACCCCAAACCTGCATACATGAGTTCTAGCGAAGTCAACCATGCGATAGCTCAAATAAACCCTGGAATAGCACATAATTCATACATCGGCCTACTGCCTTGCCACATCCGTAGCTCAACTTGAAGTGCTCCAGAATAAGATAATGTTTATAGTCCAAATATTATTAAGAGCTAATAATATTTGATTGACCTATTTTTAGACAGGCTGTCTAAAAATAGACTTTGACCTGTATGTCTAAAAATAGCTATCCATATATTTTTACCAACTTGACCAATCATCCAAGAATAGCATCCCGCAACTCCTAGACTATGTTCCATATGTCTAAAAATAGATGTAGTCTAAAAATAGACTTTTCGACAAAAATCACCTGTGTGGTCCCCCACCTAGTTTAGGTGATCACTTTCCAACTAGGATCAGGAAAGATGTTTCAGGAGGCCTCCTTCACTGTTTCTTGTTGCCATTTTCAACATGAAGAACTATCATCTTTAGAAGTAGATGAAAAAGATAAATTTCTTGAACATGGGGTTTTTGAAATCTGTGTAGTGGTGATATTTTGGAACTTTGGCAGTTTAGGAGCTTCAATCACCCAATGTTCAAGAAAAGTAATGTCTTTGACCCATATTATGGTATGATATTCAATATTTTAATTTGAAGGATTTGTAATGACAACGACACTTAAATGTCAATCTCTACTTGGGGTATGAAGACAACATGGTATAAAGTATTTATGTGTTTAAACAATCCCTTGTATATATAGAGATATTTTTTCTTCGTTGCCTTAAATCAAACCTTGTAGTTTTGATTTTAAATTGAAGAATATATTTTAAATGTTCATCAAATGTATACACAAAAAAATGTGGGTAATAGTAAAACCAAATTGGTCCTCGTGACAGGGGGGCTACGATCCCACTGATGAGTGAGTCTGTGTATCTATTGTGGGTTAAATGTTTGAAAGTAGCGAAAAAGAAAATTATTTAACTGTTTATGGGTGAGAGTTGATAATATTATCCTTATTCATCCCAAATATGGATAATTTTTCCTATGCCTTCGGGCTCTGGCTTAATTTTTTTTGGGGTTTGATAGAGGTATAGTATGAACTGTATCAAGTTTTGTTACACTTAAGAAACACATTCTTTGATGGAAAATCTAGTTATTTCTTTTATATGAAACACAAACATGTCACTAAAGACTTCACTAGGGGATATGGATGGGATTTTCCATGTTGCAAATGGTTGGATCTTAGGAATATCTATTTCAGAATGATTTAATGTTTTTGAGCTACAAAAATTGAAAATACTCTACAAACCATTATGCTCTTCATTTTTTATTTCATGAGCTTCTCTAAAAGATACATCATTTCTAGGTTCATATATTATAATAAAGAAAGGTGTATCTGTGTTACCTAGGAACCACACGTACGGGCTCTAATACCAGATTGGTGCAAGGGCTTCCTCAAGTGCAGAATGAATTTTGCGAATGAAATGAAATTTATCTTACATGAACATGTAGATGAACCTTCTAATAGATTCAATCCCCAAACACTCTACACACAGTCTCTTGCCTTAAAAAGCTTCAATTAAACTCAAAAATCCTTGGTGTAGACTCTTCCTCCGGTGAAGAATTAAGATTTCGAATGAAATGAACTTTCTCTTACACGAACTTGTACACGAACCTTCTGAAAAATCCAATTTTCACTTTAATGATTTGTTAAGCAGACGTACCAACGATTTGGGCAACATATGAACCAGGTGACGTGAAGGTCAGGAAGACATTAGAAGTAAGTTCAGACCATGAATTCCCATGAATTTAGTTCCCATCATGGTGTCTCATAATGATTATTATAAAATTGACTAAATTAATGTTTAGGTGTTGAAAGGAGGTTTATAATTGATTGATTATGCAGCATGGATGTATTTAAAAATGATAATATTTTGTTTTTGTTAATGAGATAATGATTTGTGTTGAACAATTTTCAAAGTAGGGCAACCTCCCATGCCCTAGATACACCTACATGAAGGCGGGGTACCCGGGTGCCCGGTCGGGTGTCATGAAATGGGCACACCAGGACATCTTCCCGGTAGGGGCGCCCGTGCGATGAGTTGGTGGGTCGAATCGACTTGGCAAGGGGATACCACATAAAAGAAGTAAGGTTGGACCATGAATTCCCATGAACAAGGTTCCCACCAAGGGGTCTCATAATGATTTTTAGAAAATTGACTAAAGTAATGTTTGGGTGTTAAAAGTCGGTTTTTAATTGATTGATTATTCAACATGGTACAAACAAATTATAATATTATGCTGTCATTGATGAGAGAAAAAATTTGGGGTTCCCAGGCTCCCATGGGGACGTCACATGTTGGGAATGCCAAGTCACTCAACACCCATGAGGGCGTTGCGTGATGGGCACACCAGGGTGCTTGACACCCATGAGGGCGTTGTGTGATGGGTACTCCAGGGTGCTTGACACCCATGGAGGCATCACATGTTGGGAACTCTAGGGAGCCCACACAGGTTGAAAAGTTGTACCCACACAAAAGAAGTAATTTCAACCCATGAATACCCATTAAGGGGGTATCATAATGAATTTTAGAAAATTGACTAAAGTAATTTTTGGGCGTTCAAATTTGGTTTATAATTGAATTATTATGTGACATGGTACTAAAAAATTATAATATTTTGTTTTCAATGATGAGAGAACGAAGGCGAGGTGCTCGGGCGTCCAGAGGGTCGTCGCGTGCTAGGCATGCCAGGGCTCCTAGCACTTATGTGGGTGTCATGTACTAGGAATGATAGGGAACCCAATGCTATGGGGGCATCGCGTTCTGGGCATGTCAAGGCACCTAACGCCCATGGGGGTGTCACGTGCTATGCATGCCAGGGTGTCAACTCGGTAGGAGCACCTTTGCGATGTGTTGGTGGGTCCGCCTGACTTGGAAAGGGGTGCCAGAACAAAAAAAAGTAATTTCGGCCCATGATTTCCCATTAACAGAGTCCCACAAGGGGGTCTCATAGTGATTTTTAGAAAATTAATTAAACTAATGTTTCGATGTTAAAATTAGATATATTTCTCTTTTATTCTCTTGGTGTCAAGCTTATTGTTACTTGTTGCGGGCCTACTCCTAAGTATGAATCCACCACTTAATATTTACCAATTAGATGAAATTATGCTTTAATTAATTAACCCCACATATAATGACCTGTGTAAGGGGCCAACGTTGAAATTTTTTCAATTTGTGCTTGTATGCATTGAGATTTGACATGGTTATATTAGATACATGAATTGGTGTTATGGGAGGGTTTGGAAAAGTGTATAAGTAAGTAATTTGTTTTGAATTATTATTATTTTCTAAAATGAGTTTTGAATTATTACTTTCTAATATTTTTTGAAATATTATTATCGCCCTAGCCCGATCCCGCCTCCACCCACCTCTGAGGTGTAAGAGGATATACTGCCTCTTGCATTTCCCTAGCCTAAGCCCAACACTTCTCAGCTTTGATTTTCGAGAGAAAATCTATAATAGATAGTACTAATCCATACTATGCTATAATAGATAATATTGCGAGGAGGCCCACAATTTTCTGGAAAAAAAGTGTGGTAGAGTCCAACCCATAGATGTCAAAACCCATCAGACATTGTGTTTTCGTCTAAGGTCTTTGAAACACTGAAGAGTCGTTTTTCATGGATGCTTTAAGTGGTCCAACTTCCCTACCCTATGTATGCACTGCACCTCTGTCATTTGAAATCCTTCACTATCATTTTGCAATACTATTTTTAACTAAGTTCTATGATAATTTTTTTTGATGGGTTGATATGAGTATGTGAAACTCACTATGAAAATAATATTTTTGAGTTTTTATATAAGTTTTTACTATTACTTATGGTGATTGTTTGGAAGGATTTCCATTTTCTAGTTTTTAAAACTACACACATATTGTTAATAATAATTAAAGGAATATTTAATGTCAAAATATAATAGAGAGAAAAGAGTTTAACTTGTGTCCACATTTGTGTAATTAGGGCTCTCAAAAGCTAGATTATTCCATAACTTAAATAATATTTGTTTTCCTTTTAATTTGATTGGTTGATTTCTTAATCATTTACAATTGTTCATATGACATATTTAATACAAAATAAGAAGGGGTCAAGTGATAAAGAGGTGCAACATTTAATAATTGACCTTGTGTGTCAATTGAAAATGATATTTATAATGTTCCTTATATCTTAGTGAAATAAGGCATGCATGGACCTAGTCAAAGTTGTCCAATCCTTTGGTTAGATGAGTTTATCCTCTAGGTTGTGACATGGCATTGATTGAACCGATGAGCCATAGTTGAGGTGACATGGAAAATCATGGGTAGTTAACTTGTCAATTGTGTTTGCACCACATGGATTGAATATTAGAGCTACATTAATGTTACATTATAGATGTGGAAGTGAAAGTTCTTATAACATAAAATAAATCTTTTGGAAAGAAAAATTTGTTGTGTAGACATGACTATCGAAACCTCACTTAATGTAAAGAACTAATATGTCATAACACTCTTAGAGAGTTTTTAGTTGTATGGTGCTCATGTATTGAATTTTGGGGTATTGTTGATCAATGGTTCACGTGATGTAGTGAATTACTTAAGAATGAGAGGATTATATGGTCATGGTTGAACTTAAACTTTAATTAGGTAAAAAAAAAATTGTATGGTTGACGATTTTGTATCATTCTATAGAAGTGGCAATGGAAATATTTGAAGGAAATTATAGAATTATGTAGCATTGACTCTTAATAGTGAGAAAAACATAATATGGTTTCACTATATAGATGCCATTCCACTACCATAGGAATTCTTGACCTAAAATACATCAAAAGTGTGTAATGGTGCTACATTGCATAATACCTCATCTAGATTGGGCCATTTTCATATTAAAGTCTCCATTAGTGTGTCACATGCATGCCTAATATTTTTCGTTTTTCTTATGAAATAAATTGTCAATGATACTATAGAAGAAACAAACAATCCTCATCAAATATTTTTTCCAAGGGTTTTAGTATTTCTACCTCAAACGGTTTTTTTATACGTGTGTATTTTTTAGAATAAAAATATAATATCCCAATTTTTTCTCCTTGAAAAAATTGCAATTAATTTTTTATTAAATTAGGGATGGGTATTTTGATTTTATTGTTACATTGACCACCATGAG
The DNA here is from genome assembly GCA_034641835.2 of Pinus albicaulis. Taxonomy (NCBI): domain Eukaryota; kingdom Viridiplantae; phylum Streptophyta; class Pinopsida; order Pinales; family Pinaceae; genus Pinus; species Pinus albicaulis. The sequence continues at coordinate 894,342,833 of CM076580.1, forward strand.
GTGGACATACTATGGTGTTATGAACATTAAAAATAGTTTACTTTTGCAATTAATAAAATTATGATGACCAAGACCAAGGAACATGAGTGCATATAGGGTTCTCCTTGTTGTAGTCACCCCAACTGTTATCACCAAAATAGGACCTGATAGGCTATTGATCAGGCTACCTCATTGTAACTATTTCAAACTATACTTTTAGTTTAGGCTTAGCCTCCTCAACCTGAGAGGGCTCTCTCAATAGGTTTAAGATTTTGAATTAAGGATTAGATGGCTAACTCTAGGAATAAAATGGATAAAAGTGTATAAATGGTTGAATTACTGATCATAAAACATCTATTGGGCTATGGAGTAAAGGTATGTTTCAAAAAAACATCAAAATTAGCTTGACATGGAAGTCAGGGCATTTCAGAGTTTTAGATGTATCAGCAAAACAGTAACATAGTGAATAAAACATAGTTTACAAAAATATGAATGAAGTTAGAGAATTTTCAAATGATTTATAAGTAACATATGTTCATACCACTACAAATAGGTAGATGAGGAAAGCCATAGGAAGATAAAACACCAAAAAATCTTTCTGAATCTTGAGTAGTAAAGACAACATCTGTATTAAGATGAAAACACGCAGTCTGCTATAATAACATAGTTTTCTTGTTAATGAAAATTTCCAACCTTTAGCAATTAGACCTCATGTCTCTTATAGAGTCATCATTACAATCTTGGATTCCCTTATCCATCTTGAAGAGAATTCAAATTTATTTGATTGACACCTATCTGCTGCTAAAACAGACTCTTAATTACATCTGACAGTTAATTGTCTCTTCTAGAAGTACTAATACAAATAGGAGTAAAAATCCTTATTATGTATAAACAACCTTATCTAAGACTTAAATAATATATCTGACAGTTGCTCCTCCATATCTTCGACCTTTATGATGCCTCTAATCTTGTTATGCAATCATGTTGGTTCATGTCATATTTGCCCTACAAAATAGGGAACATGTTTCCTGTAATTTAGCTTTTACCTTCATTGATGATCTTCAAACCCTTTTGCTGGAAATGTTGACTTTTAAATATAAGTGACATGTGTTATCATTTCCATGGAACCATGCCTTTCCACCTGTATAAAAACTAAGCCCTTGAAAAAGTATAAAGGGAGATGATATGGCTGCGCTACGAAAATAGCAGCTGTTTTCATAGCGCAGAATTTGTATCTTTGTAAACATCCGTCAACCATCCATTTTCTTTTGCCTTGACACCTAAAATTTCATCAGTGAGCCCTTTCCATCCACCATTAGCAAAAAAAATTGGAAACAAAATTATTTTACCTCTCAAAACATTTATAAAAATATTAAAAAATGCACCTACAGCAGTTTCGTAGCGCACTACGAAACTGCTGTGTATGTCCTTTTTACACATATTTTTAACAATTCTTAGATTTTAAGAGTATTTACACCTTTTAATGATTTCCTTGATTTCAATAGACCTTAACAATCAAAATAATTCAACTTTGAAATGTCCTCAAAAAGTGATGTCCTTCCCAAAAACAAAACTGTATTAAAGATTTGTCACTTACTGCTCTTGTTCTATCTCTGTTGTAGCTGACCTTCAGACTTTGTCAATTGAATTTCAAGATATTCAATCTACCTCTTCAGTCTCCTATTGGTATCCCTCAATTTAACATTTATCATTCTCGTAAATCTTGCCTCTTTGATTGCAGGGATAGTCCAAGTAAAGTACTGAGCTTCATTGCTGACTGTTTCAGTTTTGGAAATTCTTTCAACCTCCCATAGAGCCCTTATTCTATTGAAGTTTGTCTTCTCAATAGCATGTGTTCTTGATTTCTTCTTAAGCTTAGCAATTTCAAGATTAGCTAGTCTCAAGTTTTCTTTAATTTCTTCATAACTGCTCTTTTCTCTTTGAGTGTTGAAAACTTTGTTTCTGTCACCTTCAGGCAGTGGTGATGAGAGGTCTATGGGCTCCTCATAAATAATTGAAACTTCCCCTTCTTTATCTAACTCCATATCCAGCTCTTGCAACCTTTTTTATTTCCTAGTTAAAGGCCTTCTGGGCTTGAACACAAAATTTGAAATTTCATCATCAAAATCCAACTTTTTGAAAGATTTCATCTTCTTAGATTTCCCTTCATCCAACCTTATAAATTCTGTCGGAACTAAAGGATATTCTTCAATATCAATAGCCTGTAAAATGTCATTCAAACTACCCTTTAAACTTGGATTTTCTTCTGAAACCACTGTTTTTCCCCTTTCCTTTGCTATTTGACTTCTAGTCAATATTTTCTGGGTTGATTTGCAGGTTGACTATTCCTGTACTGTTTCCTTAACTTTAGTTGTCCTCTTTTGTGCAAGTTGAGGGGTTTCTTGAATAACCAATGATGTTTTAATCTCTAGCTCTTTTACCTGCTTTCTAGGTTTCAACTTGACAAATATTTTTGATCTTGTCTCTGCAGGGTCACTAGTTTTTGAGGGTGACTTTTCTTTAGTTTTAGAGCTAACACATGTTCCTTTCATTTCCACCCCAAATCCACACAAAAACAAAACTTTTTATCCTCTGAAGTTCATGTAAAACTATCAATTTAACTAGACCATGATGGAAAAGTGAAGTTCATAGTATTGAGCTTTCATTTGCACTTTATTTGCCATCTTAGCTAAAATTCGAAACAAGAAGAAAGGAAAATCCAAAGAAACCATTCTAGTAAAATGAAACAAGAGTTTGAAATGATAAGAATACACTTTATGGTATCTTCCCTCACAGGTGAATTACCTTTGAATGTTGTAGATCAGGTTTGCATAGGTGTTCTATATGTAGCTTCTTTTCACTGCTTTAGTTAAATCTGTATCTTCAAACCCCGGCTTCAGAAATATTTTACAAGGTTCCATCTCAAACCTGAAATTTTTGAACCATATTTCTTCTCCCCTTGGAATCTCTGTCACTAATGATATGATCTCAGGGGAAATTTTCAAGTTTAAGAGTCCAAATTTTGTATTTGAACCTGTGAAATGAAGAGAAAACTCTTTTGTCACTTGATTATGACCTCCCTGCAATTTTTCACAGAATTTCCAATATCCTGTCTTCTTGAAGGCCTCCTCAATTGATTTGTCCTTGGTTAGAGCTTCTATGTTTTTAGGCTCCATCCTTAAACAGTGGCTTGACCTGTCGTTCTTTCTTTCCTCTATCATATTTTCTTTGAAATTCCTGTGTGCTTCTTGAAAACCTGTAACCAACAACCTTGCTTGATTTCAGAGTAAAATTCCTCATTTGATAAACTGCCTCGCTTGATTAGAGACACTGCCTCGCTTGAAAGTAATAATCAACCTCGCTTGATGAATGGGCAGCTTTGGTTTCTACTTACCATGAGCTTACCATTCAGAAAAGGGTATACATCATATGTTTCTTGCATGATACAATAAAACCCAAAACTAGCCCTTTCCAAATTTGAAAATGACTAAGAGTACTGACCTCTAACGAATGTCATGATGGCTATGAATGGTTGCATGTGTGAGAAAAGACTCGTGGCTGACACCTAATCATGAAGGATTAACGAAATTTTGGTGGATTTGATAACTGAAAAGACATGCTATGAATCCCCGATTTCGTAGCACGCCTAATGTAACTTCAAGGTTTTGCGCTACGAAATGAGCAACATTTTCGTAGCGCAAAAACAATTTTTAACACTGTCTGCGCTACGAAAACATGGTTTTGTGGCTTAATCAAATTTTTTTTAAATGGTTAAAAATTTGACTCTCTAAACATGGTATGAGACTATTAAGGTATGAAATAAGGTTGTTAGAATTTATTATGTGAATGAAAACTAGACTCTAACCCTATCACTTAACCCCTAAAAACATAACATGACTTCACAGCTATCTAAAAACCATGACTAGGAAGAAAGAAAACTATCCATGTTTGGAAAAAAAAATTATAGTGATAACACCAAAAATCACCCTCTTTTTTCTTAAGTATTTCCAACACCTGGGAGAAAATAAGGGTCCCCATAAATGCAAAGGCTTCTTCTTATTCCATCAACACCTCCGTCTCTGATTTATGAATTTCATATATCATTTTTTTCCTCTTGCAAAAACTTAGACAAAGTTTAATGAGGTCTTTTAGAGTTTTCCTTGTAGTGCAATACAACATTAAGAAGTTCTATTCTTTTGTGATGCAACACTTTGAAGTTCCTTTCCTGTGCGATATATAACTAGTTTGTTCCCATTTAGTGGGATACAAAAATTATGATTCCATTGACCTAGTGATGCACCAAACCCTAAATTTTTTGTTGCATGTATTGTGTTGAAGTTTATTATCTCAATGATATGTATCACTATGAAAGCCAACATCCTACGACATATTGTTGGGATCTCGAACTTCCAATGACATGTCCCCAAGATTCCAAACTCTCATGTGATAGGAACCTCATGCATAGGAAAATCTTTGTGGTGTCACACCATTAACGATTTTCTTTGTCATGTATCACTACCTAAAGGAATTTTGAAAATGACAAGTTTCAAGGAATTTTTTTCCTCAAAAGTCATGCCACTCGCTCCAAAATATATATAAAAAGGAATTTATGATTATATTAAATTTAAGATTAAGATTAAGATTAAGATTAATATTTAATATTAGATTAATATTAAGATTTAGATTATATTAAACTTAATATTGTATAAACAAAAAAATAAAGAATAAAGAATAAAGAAATTTAAAACTAAATCTCAATGCATTATTTATAAACAAAATCATGACCCTGCCTTATTTATAAAAAAAATCATGACGTGACCTATTCTTTTCCTCCTAATCCACGTGCCTCCTCCATCAGTCTCTGGTTTAGCCATCGAGTGCCTCTTCCATTGATGGCTACCTCAGCCATTGATACCTTCCTAGCCTGCACCCCCGTCCTCCACCATCAATCCCTACCTCTGCCATTGATGCCTGCCTTGGCCATTGACCTTATTTTTCTTACCTCTGGAATTGATCCCTGCCTATTCCTTTAACCCTATCTCATTCCCCCCTCCACCATCAATCCTTGCCTTCGCCATCGATCCCTTCCTCAAACATCGACCTTATTTTGCATGCCTTTTCCATTGATCTCTGCCTATTACTTTAACTCTAGCCCGTGCCCCTATCCACCATCGGTCCCTACCTCTGCCATTGACCTTATTCATTAAACCCATAACCTCCTGGATTGATATCTCTACTTCAGTAGGTGGGGTGTGTGGATTTGCACGTTTTCCTTTTGATGTGCTCTTTAATTTATGGTTTCCCCACTGGATTTCTAGTTCCTCGTTTGTCCTGTTCCACGTGTTCCTTATTTTTCCAAACGTGGTTTTGATCGATGCTTGGTGCGATTTTTATAATGTAAGTTAATGTCCAAAACCTTATTATTCAACAACTAATTTAGCTCAGGCTCACAGTTTAGGTATGATCTCTCTGGTCCATAGGTGGATTGGTAGTGTGAGAATCTCTCTAGTATAGAGAAAGTAGATCACTTGAGGAAAAGCAGAGAAAGGGACAGAGTTAATAAAGTCGACCCATGAACAACTAGTTGTAGAGAAGACAGATTCAACCCCACCAACGCATTTAAGGAGAAACAACAACAATCTCTTTTGTAAATTTAAGTTTCCCCATTTTTTTCTAAATTTCCCCACTGTTAGATGAAAATAAAATGGCATGAAATATGTGAGTTGAAAACCATATAAGCTACAAAATTTTGACAAAAAAATAGTGTTGAAATCCTCCTTGAATGATAAGGTGGTCATTGCAAAAATTATGATTTATCACTTGAAAAAAAAAACAAAATCGACACCCCAAAATGGATTTGGATTAAAAAAATCCTCATCCTATACGTAAATCAAGTTAGATCCTCCATAAATTAATAAAGAATCATTTTTTAAGATAGAAATAAACTTTAAAACCTTCTCGACTTCCTAAAAAAAAAAATCGATTCAAATTCACGCCCAAAAAAAAATAAAAAATATTAGTGGGTCTTCAAAGAATCTAATTCTAGAACAGAGGTTCATATTTCAAAACCTAGCTATTTGTGTGAAGGAGGAAATCACTAAAAAAAAAAAACATTTTCTTTAAATATGGCTCGGATCCACCTACAACAAATATATCAAATGATAGAATTCGAAATCCCAGTCTTTCCTCTTGAAATTTGTAAATGAAAAAAAATATATATGATGAACCATGTTGTTCCACAATTTTTTAAGGGTGAGAAGGTTTTAATTTAAAAATAAAGGAGTCCTCCCCATAATACTATCATGCCAAATAGGGAAAATGTTAAGGATGGAAAATTATTTTGAAGTTTAAAAAATTGGCGAATCTCACTAGTCCCTAATATGAAAAATATAAAATTTTTATTGATGTATTTGTAAAATTATTCAAATTTATAATGATATTATATATATTGTCTATATAATTTTGGCGATTTTTAAGGTAAAATAATTTTATATTGTAAAATTTGGGCGAATCACTTTTATAAAAAAATGGAAATTGACAAATCTTTTTTTTGGAAAAACCATGGAAAATTAGCCCACCTGCGAATATTAGCCCCTAAAATTTTCCATGATGCCAAAAGTTGATATGCTCATTATTTCTTGTAAACAAAGTTAGTTAATATTAAGGAGGAGGGAAACCAACATTGATAATCCTCTATACTTGTGAACCTTTTCTAACTTCTATGACCTAATCTAGGAAATGATGTCATAGTCCTAGATTCTTCCTATAAATGACATGATTCCACCAAACATACCTACTTGAAATAAGCTACCAAAAAAATTTATATTCGATTTCTAGCTAAGGGATTCTACCATGATGACATACATGAAACTTGATAAGGGCCAACCCTAGAAAAGTTCTAACACAAAATAATTAATATATAACCCATTTCATAAATGATAAACCAACAAATTATTGATATATGTCGCATATGGGTTATATGCTACTTATTTTATTTTTTAATTCAGGCTTAGTGTCTCTCCTTGATTGGTGGTGATTTCCTTGACATTGTTACACTAGTGTTGTATTTTATCTTATTTCTGAAAAAATAGTGTTTATATCCCTTAATTAGAGCCAAAAACTCTCGGACATTTACCTCCATTTTTATTCTCCTTCCCTCATTATACTATTAGGTTTATTTTTCTTCAGTCAATAAATAAGGAGTGAATTATTCCTATGCCATGAGCCTTTGAGTTCCCCCTATTTTATATTTGAGGTATTTGAGATCTTTACTCACTAATTGATATCAATCCCTCATCCCAATTTTTAAGATTTTTCTCCTAAATGTGCACCAATGAGGCAACTGCCCATTTTCTTCAAAATCAAGAAAAAAGGTGAAGAAGGAGGGGGCTTAGAGCAAAAAATTATTGAAATGAAAAAAAGAGGGCCATAATCATCTTGTTTGATCATAGAAAAGGTGATGTTTCAGTGATCTAATCCAACATAATATATAATTTGAGAATAAAGAGAGATGTTACTTTCTGCGAAGAAACTATATACCAATAAGAGATATAGCTTAATGTGTCTAGGGTTGAGACATCTATTGTTCCATGTAAGTTTTCATTATTAAACCAAGATATTCACTAAATAAATCAATGTAATGGGGTTCTCCATTATCTATATGATTGGATCTATAATGGCCCACTCTAGATTTATGACCTTGATATGACATTAACATTGATTTAACCTTAAGGCTCACCCATATTATTTTAGGACCTTAGGTTGAGGATCCAGACACCTGACTCTACTATTAGTGGATGTGTTTATTTCCTAGTTGGTGTTAGGATGATGGTGGCTCTGATGGATATGTATTTTTCTATTGATGTTATGATGATGATAGTTGTGATGGATGTGTTCCTTATGTTTCCTACTTACATTACTTCTAGTTCACAATAAAAAACGATGCATATGACTATGTCATGTTGATGAATTTGTTATGACAATGACTAACATTGTGAAACCATGTTACCGATGATTATCAAGTATGATGGGAAAGAACCATATGCACTCACATGTGAGGATTCGAAGACATCTGGTATGATGGAAATTATGATTTTGTATTTGAAATTTTAAAGTTTGGTTTGCATCTTGCTACAAATTCTAATGACATGTTATTGGTTGCATACATAGGTTAGTTGCTTGTCTGAATAACTCACACATGGGTGATGGGGTTGTACAATTGGATGGAACTACATTGGAGGGGTTGGAAAGTGTCCCTGATCTCACCCACTAGCACTCCCACCATGACTTGGGTTGGAAAGGTCGAAACACCTTTGCCTTGAAGATAATGATGTCGTGGGGGCATGTCCCAAATTTGGGTCACTCACCAGGATTTTACTCGGGGGTGCACATCAAGGAGTATTCCTTGATCCTGTACACCATTAGTCTCACTATAGCATTTGGCATACGATATGATGGAATTCTCTGTCATTGCACCTATAATTTCCCCTCGTAGCCACTAGATTCTTGAAGGGAAAGTGGCGTAGCACCCTTGGGACTTCAAGATAATTTCTTGAATGGCACGACCGGCTTGGCAACCTTGGCATCAAAAATAATTGTTAGGCATGGCACCCTTGGAACTGCGAAGGGAATCTCTTGAAGGGAATGACCAACTTGACACCCTCGACATCAGTAAAAAGAAACTAATAAATATAATCAATATATTAAAATCCTACTAATTCATGTCAAGTGGTAAATGATGTTAGAACCAAGGAAATTAAATCAAGAATAGAACTTAGGGTAAGGTAAGAATAGGAAGAAATCAAATATTTTTCCCTAAGAACTCTACCCCTTTCCATGTTGAAAAATATTAAGTGGATAATGTACATAAGTAACTTAATTAGGCAAAAGGGGGAAAGAGGAACATAGAGTTAAGTATACAAATTATTCATAAAATAGTTAAAAACTTCATTAAGAGAAGAGGGTGGTGAATTAAAATAAGATTAATAAATTAAAATTGGAGAAATTTAGAGAACCTCCATGTGGCAAGAACCAACATAAGAATATCCATCTAAGAAAAAAATTGAATTAAATTAGGAGGTAATTAGGGGACCAAATCTAAGACTCATCAGTTAACTTTAGTAATAAACACAAATTAAGGAATAGGAAAGGGGGGGATCAAGAGACAACTAGGAGAAGATATAGGAACCCTTGTTGGGGCAAGGAAATTACTATTTAAAATTAATATTTAAGTAAATTATTTTAGAGAGTCTGGGTGAGAGGGTGACACATGGGTGGGTGAATAATCAAACTTTTGGATTAATAAAAATAATTAATTATGCATGAAAATCCAAGTGTAAAATATGTTGTCTCTTATAAAAGAAGGGAAAAGCCATGGGAGAAGGGGATTTTTACCATATTTTTGGATGGAGGAGATTATGTCGTTGCGAGTGGCTATGAGCTATAGTTGATTTTGGTGAGGTAGAGTACTTTAGAGAGGGGACTCTTGAGCCAACAAGTGCTAACCTCTATCAGTTACCACATTTCTTTCATTGTACAACCCCATTGCAACTCAGGGGTCCACGGGGAAGGAGAGTACCCATTAGGGTAATTTTGAGGTTTAAAATGGGCATCCTAAGGAAATTATAAAATAATAGTGGAAATAATAAAATAATATTTGACCACATCATCAAATTTTAGAGGGAAAAAATAAAAAACTACTTTTTCAAATTGTATATCAATTTATCTCCCAAAGTTTTTACTCAGATTTTGAGTAGGAGTACTTGTTGGATGAAAAATTCAATTCTTCATCCAAGGAGTACCCATGTTGAATACTTTTGATGGATCCCGCTACACAAAAAATGAGACATACATGAAAAACATGATTGCAATCACATTTTTTAATGTGCTTCTCATTTTTCGTCTAGTAGGGTCCATCAAAAATATGCAACATGGGTACTCTTTGGATGAGAAATTAATTTTTTCATCCAACGAGTACTTTCACTCAAAATTTGACCAAAAATTTGGGAGATAAGTTGAAAATATAAGTTGAAAAAGAAGTTTTAGTATTTTATTGTTTTTTAATCTTTTTACCCTTTTACTTAAAAAATGTTGAACCATCCCCCATGGTTGACATCATCATCTTGAAGCGTATTGGTTCTTATAAAGTTGATTTTGGTTGTACATTTTTCTTAGGAGTCCTATTTTAGACCTCAAAATTCCCCTAATGCCAAGGAGTAGGCTGGGAGGTCAACCAGTGGGTCATTGCATTCGAATTAAGTGCTAGTAGTGGCAAGTTAAGATTGAATCTCATCTCCTGGTGAATGGTACCTATGTTATTTATAGTGTTTTTTTATTACTTCATTGTGCCTATAATTAAAATTTAAAATATACGTATGTGTAATGAAGTTAAATCTATGGGTGTTTGATATAAGTGATTAATATTTATGAGTTTCCAATGTTGTATGCATATGGTTTTATTCCTAGTTTATTGTATTATTTAAAAAAAAAGGGTAAAGCATAGGGTTGCTTCCTACAAGATCCCAAAACATCTCCCCTTACCTCCGCCCAATTTACCCATAGTGATGAAGCATGGTGTTAAATTCTCTTACTACAATGTAATTTGAACCGAAATATAAATTCCCTAACTCCATTACAAATCTCCAACATTCTAATTTCTCATGATAAATTAGAGGCACATAAATATTAACTAAATTTCAAGAGTGTTAGATGAGAGATGAGAGAAACTTGTCACTACCCAATGATGAAAACACCTAACTTGATTTAAATTTAAAATGGAATAATTACAAAGAGTATAAATTCCCATAGATAAACACAAAGATCGCAAGAAGGGTCTATCATATAATAATAATGATAATGCCTCAAGATATAATCCTAGAAGCCTACAATGGAGGATTTTACGTATTGACCAATGACCTAAGCATGAAACCCATGCGTTAATAAGTCAAATTTATTTTACAATAAAAAAAATCATTTTCCTTCTTTTCACAAATACAATTATAAAGACCGACACTAGTTACATTCATGAACACCATGAACCTCTTCCTCCCCATTACTTTATTCATGTTTTATCTGATAAGTGGTTGGGGTCACAGGAAATACTGCCAATTTCATTTAGACATCTTATTTTTCCAGAGAAATACCCACCTCCAACTAAGTTTCTATACTTACATCCACTTCGTATGTGTACATTAAGAAATCCTTCATACGGAGCACTATATAAACAATTTAGACACTAAAATCCCATTCAAAATCAAGTATTTGCAGTGCTTTATAAGTCAGATGATAATGTTTTAGTTGCATCACTTACTGGTAGTGGTAAGACTATTTTTGTTGAGTTTGCTTTACTACGAGTGCATCAAAAAGGCCTAGATAGTGTATTTCAATGTGTCTATATTTCTCCTATATAATCTATTGACAAAGAGAGATATCGAGATTGGGAGCATAAATTTGGAATAGAGACAAAACATACCCAAAAAATCCTCCTACACTTGACAAGAATCCTTTAGGTTGCGGCTACTTTAGATAATATCCGCTTATGATGAATTACACTTGGGTTGGTGAGAATAAGGCTTCTCCTCACTCTAATTTATAGACTTCTCAAGGGATTCATCTAATCTACTATTATGAGCTTGAAAACTCATAAAATTACACAAGTTGACTTGAAAAAATCATGTGCAAACCCAACAACCATTTATAAAAATGAAAATCTCATCATATACAACTTGGATTTCAATTATTTTAACCTTTGGTTCCTCTCAAAGTCCTCTAACACCTCCATGTGTCAAATCATTGAAATTCCTCGTGCTTCCATACCCACCCACTATTAGATTATGTTGATTTCTCAAGTTATCGAGTGATCAATTCATTGGTTAGGATGAATAGGTTCTCAAGTTCTCAATTTTTTAAATATTACTTGAATATTTTAACACAAAAAACTTCCTTATAACTCACTTGTACTAATATAATGTCCTTGTGGTTTCATCAAAACATTTCTCAACATCCCTTATGACAATTTCTAATAGTTTCTCTCATTTTATGGAGTGTTATAGGACATTCAACTAAATAGGTATTTGTTAGATCTATCTTCGTCGAGTGACAGAATTTCAGGTTGGATAGAATAAATTGACCAAACATCTACTACATCATCTAGTAGGTGAAGATCAAATAGAGGTGAAAATATTAGAAGAAAATTTAATAGATGCATGGAAATTTCTCTTGCTAAAGGGGGGTCATGTTCTTATGATAATGAGAGAATATATGACATCAAGGTACCCTTGAGATGCAAACATCTAGTGAAAAAATGGGCACCCAAGGATCTTCCTAAAATAAATATTGATCTTTATATCAATGAAAGGATATACTGCATTTCCCCATCGCCATTACATGGTTTGGGGCTATTTTCCATGGATGGAATAAAGGTATGTTACGGAGGATTAACTAAATTAATGGAGTATGTTGGACCTTGCTACAAATACAATGATTGGGTATGACTAGTCCAATATACCAAAATTATGCGAAGATATGGAGTGGCCACAAATTATATACAACTAAAAGAAAATTATGAAAATAAAGGTGCAACTTTGTATATTGATGGAAGGAAAAAATCAATATGCAATACTGCAGGGTTTATAAATAGTACACAACCTATCATCACAAATAAGAAACTCAATTTCATATTTGAGGGACGTGAAGGAAACCATGTATTTGTATGTACCATTAACCCAATAGCTACAAGGGAAGATTTTCTCATTGATTACCATTTGAATAGAATAAATAGAAATATTTCTATTATGGGGGCAGTATGTATCAATTTTACCCAACTTGTAAGCAATTTCTATTGTATGTTATGATTGTCATTTACTATGTGAAGTTTCTATATAAATTTAGACATATGTCAATAGTGATTGTTTTATTAATATAATGATGATTAATATTGGATGAACTGAAAATTACACTTATCTGTTAAATAGGGAGATAAGGGGAAGGAACTAGCCTTAGAGGATTCCACAAATGCTCATGAGGAAGAGCTTACTGAGGATGCAATTTTTTATCCATTGATCCAATGCAAGCAATAAGGAATATTAAATTCAAAGCAACCAAGAAAATTAATTCTTTAGTTATGATTGAGCCTTAGACAGATGAAATAAAAGGTGAAATAATTTTGTTTTTGCAACAAGTTCATTAGTACGGGGTGAGAAACCAATTTAATTATCCCAATTATTTTTTATGATGATTTAGCTATCTCATCCTTTATATAAAAATTAAAAAACTCCTTATTTTACAAGAGGTTTCGGCAAATGTTGGCTTGAGGGGTCCTGACCCAGGTTCAGAGGTTAATATTTGCCAACAAACCGCTATACTATTGCCCCTTTCGGCAATGACCTACTTGCACAGGCCAAGGTCTCAACCGAGGTAGTATGGGAGGGTGATGGAACCAGGTTTCCGCACCCTGGGAGAGAATGGGTAATTCATTGTAGATTTGTGTTATAACTTACTAGTTTCGTACCGAATGAGTCTATTCGTAGCTCTTTTAACAATGTAATCAGCATATAACCATAACAAAGCTAGGAGATCTAATCAGTATAGTTGCATTCATGTGCACATTTCCAAATATCGTAATAGATTACTATAATCACAGCCAATATCAGATCACATATATAATTATGCTAATTATAGAACACAGATACATTTACAACTTTACATAAACATTACAGATGTATTTCAGCAGTAAGCACAACCAATTAAAACAATGCACAGATACTTTAATGATACTTCACATTAATTAATACCAAATATCTACTTACAACCCAAACACAGCCTGCGCACATAGCCTAGTGGGGTCTGCACATAGCAGGACTAAGGATCTCCGCACACACAACCTGTAGGAGTCCTTCCCCAAAACAACCCAAACAGATCCTAGCAGTTCATACGTAATATAAATTCTCCTTCATGCCTACCTTTAGACTCAAATCATTCATCTATTTATATCGACATAGCCCTTGCTATCCTATGGTCCACAAACTGTGGTTTGCAGACTCTAGGTCTACCCTTTGACCCCTTTTACAAATCATTGCGACTTTGAACTGCCCCAAAGCCCCGCCGCTAGGCTACTTGGTACCAAAATATATTAAAACAAATCTTAAAATATACATCAAAATGCATACAGGGGACCTTGTTCCAACATGCCCCCAACACAATCTTATGACTCGTCCTGAGTCACAACTTGTGTGGAATATTCATTCGCCCTTTGACCTACTCCAAGGAAGTAGTAAGCGGTGGAAGTACTTGAAGGCTCTGTGCAATGGACGTCTGCATGATTTCCACTAGTTTCTTTGATGGAGGTCCTTCTAAGGTAGTGGTGACCCTATCAAGAGCCTAGTTCAAATGTTGGAGCACCCTGTCCATGTCCTGTGAGAGCTTAAGGGCGTCCTTCAACCAGGGTGTCAAATGGTCACTGAGGATTTGCTTTTTTTGTTGGAGTGAAACAATGTCACTACGAAGTGTATGGCTGGTTTAGAGTCATGCAAAGCGTTGAGCTGGAACAAGGGTAGACATTGTATCTTCCAGTTGTTCGAAGTCCTTCTCCTTCTGGGTTAATTCCTTATCGATCTCACAGAAGAGAGGGTCGTGCTGCACATGGGACCAAAATTCCATAAACTTTTCAAGCAAAATGACACCCTAACTGACTTGCGCAGAGATATTAGTAGTGGCCTCTGTAATTAATGTAGCTCACTGGGCACGTTCCTTAGGGGGGGGGTCCCAGGCTGGAGCTTGGCCTGCAACGACGTAATATGAAGCTCGAACTTGGTCCTAATAGTGGATACCTCAGCCCTGGATGCCTTCGTGGCAGCTATCAGACCTCCAAATTTGGCTTGGGGCTCAACAGACATGGGAATTTACCCAGGAATATTTGTGCAAAGTCGATCGATTAGCTGTTCCAAGGTAGCCTGCTATGCGTTGAGGGAAACATGTGCAGCCTGGATCTGGGCAGCTTTGGCAATGTGGGTCGCAACAATCTGTTCGACCACGCTGAGGTGTTATTGTGTGCGGAGTTCTTAGTGCTTTACTTCACTGGTGAGTGCGGTAAGTAGCTCACACAACTGCTCGTTGGGTAGCTGACTAACATCAAGGGTGATTGGACCTCCCTGGACCTGGTAGTAGAGGTCAACGGGTTCCATTGTAAGGGAAGAACCTAGGATCTACCAAGGTTGGCTATCCGGAGTGGATGGTAAGGCAATAATGGGGCCCTACTGGCCTAGCTACCCTGTGTGACCCTTGCTTGCTTGATTCTGCCCCGCTAGCTCGCTGCTCGTTGTAGTCTGCCTCGCTTGATCAAAACTCGCTTAAAGGTTGTCTGCTGTGAGCCGAAGGGCTCACAGTTTTGTCTACAAACCGTCCAACGCAAACTTGTTTCGCTCTTCCTAATTAAGCCACTGACCAGCAACCATAGTGGTGATAGCATCAAAAAATTTATCCAGGTCATCCTCCATTAAGGCATTGTCTACATTGGTTCTAGCCTTATTGACTTTGTTCTTCTTGTGAGGTCCTTGGGATGATTTGCAAGCCTGTTTGAAATTCATGGGGACTGACATACCTGCCATTTATTCATCGTTGAAGGTCTGGTCTGGCTGGGATTTTGGTTCAGGCAGCACAGTAGTACTGCTAGGAGTCACCCGTGGTGGAATTTTTGGCACTGTTGCTGAGTCAAGTGGAACGAAGGGCTTGGGTACTATAGGGGTACTGTAAATACCTGCTGCATTGACAACAGAAGGTGGGACGGTGACCTTCCACTTTGTCAGCCAAGTATCGAAAACTCATTTAATTTCAGCCTCGGTCATCATATATGGCAGATTATGCCAAGTACGTGCCCTATGAGCCCAAATTTTCACATCATGTATTGTAACTTGGAAGGCAACAATGTGCCTGTAATTTTCATAGTCTAATAGGGATAGGCGCGGCTGGGAATCAATGGCTGTGGAGATACTTCCCTCATAGAGTATCCATAAGGTCTTATTTTCTTCAACACACTGGGGGTCCTTGGAATCCCATAGATTGGCCAATCACACTCCTTCACACATTCCGCGCTCTAGGGGTGGAAATACCACATCTTCCAGGAGCTCCCAGGAAACTAACACAATCAGTAAGATCAACCAAAAGTAGTGGAATGCTTTGCCCTGCTCCTGAGCCTCAAGCACATTGTCGAGGAATTATTCTACTAGGTACTGGGACCAGTTAAAACAAATGCCCTTATCACATCGACCCACAACCTGAATGACATGAGTAGGGGTCGTTTCTGCCTGACATTTCCGCATCAACTTGCAGGCAAGGATATGAGTGCCCAAACAGGTGCCATGATTCTTAATTGTATCAATCAGGAAGCCTCGCTTGTTACGCCTGACCCCATATTCAACTCGAGCGATTTTAGCGAGGTGATGCTCGAATTTCTTGCCTGTTCCATCTTGCGAACTAGGCCCATGCATAGGGAGGCCAGTAATGCAGTGAATGAGAGAAGCATCTATTGATATGCGGTCTTGGATCCATAAACAGCCGTTGTGAACCAGTGCCAACAATTGGCGCATAACCACGCTAGTGATGCTGTAGCGGTCAAGGTGAGGAAGGTGCAGTAAATTCAAGATTCCGACATAGGCTAATCCCTTAGCCCAAACCATTAACTCCACCTTTGGTACACCATCCTTGATGACCTGTTATAAATATAGGTATGGAGCTAGCGCAGGGAAAGAATCCAGGTTACCCAAGTCACTAACGTAAAACTCCATGTGGGGGAGATGGCCAACCATATCCCCCAGCTGAGGCACACCCTTAGGGATCAACGGTATCCGAAGATAGGAGCGAACAATGTCTATGTTGGGCATACGAGCCGCTGACCTACGTGGCCGAACATATGGTGGCAACCAGGTCAGCGGGGTAGCCTGTATACCTTGTGTTGAAAGGGACATGGGGTTCGAAGGGGCAACCGACCATTTCTTCTTGGGTACTTTCATGGGAGAGTGCCAAGTCTGGGGGGAATTACGAGATTTTCTGCCCACCCACCATGCTTTCTTAACCTTCCCTTTTCCTTTTTGTGTAGCTGAGGTGGAAGCGACTTCTTCTGCTAAGGGATTTACTTCATAGAATTCATCAAATTCCCCTTCTTCAGAGGTTGTCTCAGGGGAGGGGCTAACAGGGTTAGTACCAGGCATCCTTGCTTGGAAGAAAAATTTAGCAGAGCTACCGTCATATGGTGTGACTTCACAAGTCATGCGTACAACCAGAAGATGAGAGATATAAAAGATTTCGAAAGCTGATAAGCGAGACCAAGGCATAAACCCCGCAGTCTAAAAATTCCCTATTTTATAGCCATCCTTAGGGGAAGCCAGATCATAGCGCCTTAATTTCCCTTCATCATTGTGGGAAAGGTTCTTAGTCCTCGTAAGTCACCATATTAATTTCCTATAACCCGTTCCCCCAAACGGGAGGCACGGTTTCCCAAGCACCCATCTCGTTTCAATGGCTAATTTTACCCATTCCTTATCTCCCCAGCATATAGAGAACCCTTCCTACGCATTAACCTTGCGCATCCATTCCCACGCACTGACCCTGCACTTACCATTCGTGTCACATCTACTCCGGCCATATAGTCATTTGATGCAGTATGGCTTCAGTCTGCTACCATTGACATAGCTGGCTACCATATCACCTCGCAGTGTGGCTAACCGGACAACTCCTCCATTAGTGATTTCCTTGACCATATAGGGGCCTAGCTAGTGCTTACAAAACTTCCCTGGGTGCTTTGCAAATTAGCTATCTGTTACAGGTCAAAAAACCTCCTCATCAGCTCAGAGGAGAAGATAAATATGGAAGGAATAAAAAGACCTAAACTAAACCTACTTCTGCCAAGGTAACGCACCACTATAACAGCACAAGAGCATTATAACACACTTGATCAATGAATAGGCCATGTTAGTGGCTAGGGAAATGCTCTGTTTGCACTAGAGGGCAGCGTTACCCGTGTTTTGAGTTTGGAACGAGAAAAACCCGCGGAGAATGATTTTAATTTCCAGCTTTTTCTCACAAGAGAGTTAGTACGTCAAAATAGAAACTGCAAAGCACTAGTCTCTTATTGGGGCTTGAAAAAAACAACTGAACTCTCGAGGAAGGAAAATGCATGGGAATTTGAGGAAACATATTGGTTTTTTATATTTAGAACTGGTGGAAGGAGAAGGGAAATGATTTCCCTCTCCATCTCCTATAAAATGGAGCTGAAGGCTCTTAGTTCAAGGTTGAAGGATTGTCAAAGTTTTGAATACTTGTGAAATAGAGCATTATTGTTGTAGTGTGAAGGTCAAAATTCAAAGAGGTTCATTGAGAACTTGTTGAACAAGACATCACCATATTGAGAGATAGAGAGATTGGAAGGCTGAGGAGGGCTTGGTGCAACCGACGGTTGTAATCCTCCTTTTTTACAAACTAATAGAATTGTATCTATTTTGTCCATTCTATGCATTGATATTGTCATTTTTATTTGATTATTTACATAGCATGAGATGAATGGCTTAGATGTGCATTGTTTAATTTTTTATTGTATATTGACTTAATTGATAGGGAATGTATGTTATGGTAGAGATTACACGGGTGCTTTGATTGATTGCAGGATCGAGATTTGGAGCTAGTGAAGAAGGATCCCTTCTTCGCTGCTTAGCACTCTCCAAAAGACTTCAAGATCATTAAAGAGGTAATCTTCCATCTTATTCCATCAAGTTATTTAAGTTGATATGAACATGTATGTGCCTTCTTTGTGAACTATACAACTAATCTTACTGTCTGCCTCGGGCACCGAAAAGACCTGAGAGGGATATTAGAAAACCAAAAACCCAAGCATTTTACCCTATAGTAGAATTAGTGACTCCACTGGGGAATTCCCCATAGTTTCCAGACTATCTCTTTCCCCCTTTTCTTCTTTCCTCTGTTCACAAACCCTTCGGACCAGTATTTATGCTCAGTAGACATTTCAAAAGCTCACAAAGTTCAATCTTGTTTTTTTTTTACCATCTAAAGAAATTTACCCTGGCTAATGCTACCTCTATTGTTGTTCCAGTGCGTTATAACGCAGGCTGTGCTTAAATATATTGTGTTAGTCTCTGGATTAACGTTGTCTTTACTCAGAGATAGTGCATTACTCAGCCAAAATTTGATGTTCACCCCTGTGATTGTGTTTTTGTTGCAGAGTTTTTTGGCCATCAGTATCTCTCCTTGACTAAATCCCTATGCTTGTTTACTAAGCTGACATTTCTGTTTGTTTGCTCTTGTTTGAAAAGTTAGTGTCAAAAACATTTACTTTTTAGAGAAGAATTTTTTTTTTTTTAGTTTTTCTGCATCTAGGTGAATTAATTCTGAAAATTTCAGTTAAAAGACTATTATGATGAGGTAGATAAATGTTTGAATCTTTAAGGTTAAACTTTGCTATTTTAATGTTAGTGCATTGATGTTGAAAAGAAACCTCTCCTTGTAGAAATACTCTTCAACGAATTGAATATTTAGAGCATATTTTTGCATGGTTTCTTGAGTTAGAGTCTCATTAAATTTCATACATCCACTCCCCCTCCGCAAGAATAATAATCAAGTACACTAAGAATCAAGCGATAATAAAATAAATCACATTACTCTTTTTGAGCTCACACCAACATTAGATCAGGCTAGGATCTTGGGTTAGGAAAAGTGAGAAAATCACCCAAGATCTCAAAACTTGAGACTAGAGTCATTAACGAGCGAAATCCTACTGCACTCATATTATCGGGACCGTTCCTTTACCGGAGCTCAGTGCGAGACAACACTTGGGTGCACAAGAAGGTATCCCGCCTTCAACTACATCCGGTGGGTATGCTATATATTGGGGTTCCCTTAAGGGATGTCGAAACTAGATTGGGGATCTAGGTATTATGCCCATATAGCATGTTGTCCTTGACTATGGACCCCCCCGATGATGTCTATGATTTGAGGTATCTTTAGTGGCCATAATTTTTAGGGACTTACACAAGGTGACTGGGATGGGCTGTCCTAGTACCTGAAACAGACGGACCCACTCTGTCTTCAGTCTTTAGGAGGGTACTCGTCTTCACGAGAGTGCTTACACCTATCGTCTGAGGTTCAGGGGATGCTCTAGAGTGACCGTAACTGTACTTTCAACCAACCCTCTCTGTATACTATTGTGATACTGGATTTCATCACCAACAAACAGTAGTACTCAGACAAGGCACCCTATTCTGGCTGCTTGCTGATTGATTTTAGAGAGTCCTTTTTTCTTTTTTCTTTTTTTTAGGTGTGTGGTAAATGCCATTGAGACTTTATAATACATTGCAATTTATTAAAATTTGTTAAAACTAAACAGGTCACCATGGCGTCATCTAACCCACGTCGTCTGTCTCGACGATAGCAAGGTCTACCTCCTCTGACTCTTGATGAAGAACTGAATATTGGTGAACGCGTGCCTTCTGTGGAAGAGCAGTCTCCATTGACAAACCCTGATTTGCACATTGCCTCATATCATATGGAATTTCCAGAGGACCCTTTCACGGAAGGTGTCGTACCTCATTACAATCCTCCACTCACTGATCTGTTGGGGCCTATGATAGTTCAGATTCCACCACACACTAACATGTCTTCGGTCGCACAAACATCCATTTCACAACCGGCATCCACAGGGTCAATACCAATGGCAACAATCCCAAGTTTGCCACCATCCTCCCTACCAGTTTTCAGTTCTATGCCATCACTTGGTAACCCCAGTAGTCAACATACACCTATTCCCAACCCTGCGGTCATCACAACTATAAGTAACTCACCGAGTCCTTCAGGATCTACTCCTACCATGACCACGTTGGGACCTACGGTTGCTCCTCCCACGAGTGTGACTACTTCGGTTCCTTTTAACAACCCTTTCGATTGGAACCCTTTGCTGAGTTCAAACCCCTTGGCCACCATACCAGGGGGCAGTGTCACTAGCACGCAGATAACAGGGAACATTTCACTACCCCTACAATCGTTAGGACAAACCGGACAACCTATTTTTAACATTGTTCCCTTAAGTGGTTTAAATTTCGGTGTAGGGTCTATTTTGTTGCCAAACTATGCAAGTAGTAGCGTGCCTCCAGGAAGCTCTATTGCATCCATATGGACTCACCCACCCCAACCTCCATCTGGAATGGGAGGGCACTTTTACACTAGGGGAAACCAACCATTTGCCCCGCAATACAATATGCCCTATGGTCAACAACCATATATCCCTACCCCTCCACCTATAGAAAATTTTTATCAAATTCCTACTTATCCTATTGGTAACACGTTGATGGGTGGACCCTATGGTCCACATAGTCAACCAATACTTCCTTGGTTAGATTCGGGGGCAAACCCACAATTGCCATTTTTAGCAATTCTAGACATTCCCGACATCTATAAACTGACTAATTACCCCATTAATCACAACCCACTCTGGCCTCCAGTACCGAACAAGATTCCTTCTGACATCCCAAAGTTCAATGGGAAAAAAGGGGAAGACCCAGCCACACACATCACCACCTTTAATTTATGGTCTACATCTAATTCCATGGTAGATGATAGTGTCCAGCTTCGACTGTTTCCCCACACCCTTACAGGAAATGCCACCAAGTGGTATATTGAATTGCCACGCACCACCATAAACATTTTTTGCGCTTTAGTGACAGATTTTCTAAAGAACTTCCAATTACCAATCAGATTTGAAACCAAAACGGAACTGTTAACCTCACTGCACCAAGACACCGCCACCCACATCTCCGATCACATTCATGAATGGAGGCATAGGAGGAGGCTAGTAAAAGTGCCAATCCTAGATCATCTCTTATCTAATTGGTTTTGTAAGTCTCTCTTACCCCACATCTCTAAAGACATTGGCCTCTCCGATGCGGTTATAGAAGATCAATGCATTCGTCATGCCCAACATTTGGATTTAATCTATTCACAATCTGGCACACTATATGATTTACTCCCCAATGCCCCTGGTAACCCAAATCCTCTAGCTACTCAGAAAACCAGAGCTCACACCGACGGTCTCGTTGGCACGATCTCTGGTGTAGCCACAAAACAGTCTCGGGGGCAAACCTCCTAGCCATCCTCAGCTGCCACCGCCCCTAACCAAATGAATACTCTTCCTACTGCTGAGGTAAATTCTGTGCAAAATTCACAAAAACCTAGTGGAAAGAATAAGAAGAACAAGAAAAAGACATATTCTTCGGAAGAGCAGTCGTGCCATCAGAATAATCCTAATCAGAAAAATGTTGCCAAAAATGACAAAGGGAAGGATAAACCCATGAAATTTCCTTGTAAGATCTGTGCGGAGGACCACTTGACATACAAATGTCCTCGGTTGCAGGAATGCACCGATTTTATTACAAACAAGGATTCTGGCTGAACACCTGTCGTTCTTCATAATCCTTTCCCTAATCAACAGCAGCAACACAAAAACACGGTTGACAACCCACCACAACCCCAACAATGGAGAAATGGTGGTTCACATCCTTCTGGTGAAGGATAATCTGCCATTTATGGCATTAAGAGTGTTGAACTTCAGACTCGAGCCAAGTTTTATGGAAATCCTACCATAGACGCTCAAGAACCTGGTACTAGTTCAACCCCACAGCCGACCAATGATTTGCATATCGAATGGCCTACTTCTGATCCCATGATTCATCCCCCCAAAGGGACACTTCGATGCACGACTCATAACACCTTTGCACGTGCAACCCAAAACTACAACATTGTAGAAGATTTGGCCTAGGCACCGTCAGCTATGTCTTCTCTCGAAGTTTTGCAAACTTGTCCAGCACAAAGGAAAGCCTTGATTTTGGCCATTGGTGGAATAGATCCCCAGGATTCCATGCTAGCTATCTTTGATATGGAAAAATCTTAGACTCGCCTCTCACACCAAATCTCATTCCAAGTGTAGGTTGTGTCGAAAGGGAGACCAACCCATCGCACTATCATTGATGAAGGTGCTTCGACCTGTGTTATGTCACAAGCTTGCTGGCTTGCTTTAGGTTCTCCTACCTTAACACCGTCATCGACTTCCCTCAAAGCTTTCAATGGCCACACGTTCCTCCCAGATGGGTACCTAGCTTTCCCATCACTCTGAGTGGGAAAATGGTAACCGTGGACGTTGAAGTCATAGATTGCCATCTCGACTATAATCTATTGCTCGGTCGGAGTTGGTCTTATGCGATGACCGCCATTGTTTCTTCGGTCTTCCAACTCGTCCTATTTCCATTGGATGGGAAAATAGTCACAGTGGATCAATTATCCTTCTGCACCCCTGATTATTCCACGTTACAAAGTAGCACTATACCCCTAATAGGAGGCTTTTCTAACTCTTACGTCAGTATTGGTACCGGTCTTCTGAAGGCATCTTCCCTACTGGGTTTTTTTCCTCTACCGCTTCTAGAGATCCAAAATACGGTTGCAATGATATGCACCACTTTGGATGGCTCTATTGACCCATGGATCCTCCCGTCACCTTCAGACATTGATTCCTACGGAGATCAGATGTCGCTCTCACAAGCCGAGTTGGCCTACCAAGCCATCGAAATCACATCTGAACCCTTCACCGCTATGGTTTTGACCAAAGTTACAAACCTCCCATCCATCACAGTTCTCTCTAACGATCTCCTCAATGAAGTCTTGCCTACAGACAAAGCTATTCGAGAGATCATGTCTCTAGAAGAATGACCTTGGGGAGAGTTTCACCATCGTGCTTCGATGATCGACTCAGACGTGATAAACACTGAACTCCCATCCTTTGACCCACATGAGATGGTTCCCTCCACTTACACAACTGTTCAAACTATCGATTTAGAAGGGAACATGGGTAATATTTCTAAGACAATTCTCATTGATATCTCAGTCAAAACGAGTATCGTGGAAACTATTCATATTGGAGCAGATTGCAATCCTGAGGAAATTGCGTGCTTCACATCCCTTTTCAAGGAATTCCGAAATGTGTTCGCTTGGTCTTATGACAAAATTCCTGGCATAGATCCATCTATAGTTGAGCACGACATCAAGATTTATTACAATGCCAAACTAATTTGGCAGCGACTCAGACCTGTCCACCAGCGCAAAGCGGCCGCCATCAAAATTGAGGTAGAAAAACTTTTAAACGCTGGTTTCATCTATCCTGTTCCTTTGACGGAATGGGTTTCCAATACGGTTCCCATGATAAAAAACAAGGCACCATTCGAGTTTGTGTTGACTATCCCGATTTGAACGCTGCTTGTCCCAAAGACAATTATCCTATGCTGTTCATTGATCAGATTCTCGATGATTGTGCTGGATGCAAATATTTTTCCTTCATGGATGGATTCTCGGGCTATAACTAGATTGCGATTAAAAATGAAGACCAGCATAAAACTGCCTTTATCTGTCCTTGGGGCACATTTGCGTATCGTAAACTCCCATTCGGTCTGAATAATTCTGGAGAAAATTTTCAGCGGGCTATGGACTATGCTTTCCACGACATTCGACATATTTTCTAGGCTTACTTGGATGATCTTCCAACCCATTCCAAGAAACAACCTGATCACCTTGCTCATCTGAAAGAAATTTTTTCTAGGTGTAGATTCTACAATATACGTCTGAATCCTCATAAGTTCATATTCATGGTCGAGTCCAGGCATCTGTTAAATTTCATTTTCTCCAAGCATGGGATTAGGGTTGATCCCAATAAGGTTAAAGCAATTATTGAATTTTCGGCACCACAATCCATCCTCCGAGCATTCGTTTTACGGTATTTTTCTTGGTTGTTTATTCGAAAAACCTCGAGTTCCCTTCTTCGGACTCGTTAAAATTATACGAAGTTGATTTCGAGCATTATTTTTATGGTCTTTTTTTTCTCGTTAATCTGAAAAAACTGGAGTTCTCTTCTTCAGACTCATTAAAATTGATATGAAGAAGCATTGAGCTTTATTTTTAGGGACCTTTTTCTAGCTCACAAAACTGAAAAAACCCAGAGTTGCCTTTGTCAGGCTCGCTAAACTACACGATGGAGAGTAAGGAGCCATTATTTTCCTCTTTTTCAAAGCTCTTTAAACTGAAAAAGTAACCAATTTTTCTCCGCGTGACTCATTAAAATTTCACGGAGAGCACCGAGTTTTTCTTTGTTGGACTCGTTAAAATTTCACAAAGAGTACTGAGTTTACTTCGTCTCCTCGTACTCATAAAAAAATGAGGTAGACGTCCATCGAACATAGATTTCTCACTTTTCTAGCTTCGATGGACTAACTTATGGAAAATGAATTGTTTTAGGCTTACTATTCTCCCTTTGTCGTGCCCGGTTATCAAGACATGACAAAGCTACCCCAATGGAGTTATCTTTTATGACATTTTTCAGACTCTCTAAACATGAAAAAGTCATAGAGTTTACTCATCTGGACTCGTTAAAACTAATCAGATGGGGCACGGAGTTGTCTTTTATGATATTTTTTAGACTCTCTAAATATGAAAAATTCACCGAGTTTTCTCATCTGGACTCATTAAACCTAATCAGACGGGGAAAAAATTTGGAAAAAATGGATACTACCTCTGTTACATTTCAAAAAGGTCGATTTGGCAGCAAAATTTTTGAACATGGCACTTCCCAGAGAACTCTTTCGCAGTTATCCAAACCCTACCATCTATGAGTATTAGCCTTCATCTCCCAGTGTCCCTACACCGGTAAAATCCTAAGACACTCTTTGGTGTTCATTAAGCCTCAGCTGCCTAGTACCTTGTTACAGTGCCTTCTATCGTTCAAGAAGATCTCGCTATCTACTGCTCCTCTTATCAACCAAACCGCTCATTATGCCATAAATTATTTGTCGGCAGACATCCCCATTTGCTCTTCATTATCTCCATCACAAACAAAATCATTTGGTTTTTGTTTCGTGTTTACTGATGTAGGATGCCTCAGTGCCTACATTTCAACAGTTCTCTTCCTATCGAATTTAACATCTTATCTAGGAAGTTGATCCAGAAACCCATCAGTACCTGAACACTTGCAGGCATCAGTGGCAGGTAGTCTTGTGTTTGATTAGGAGTCTTTGTCATTGGCTTCTGATTGAATGATTCTATGAGTGTTTGACTTCAACTCTTTTTATTCACACTCGCTAGATTGTACTATGCATCTTAGGGACCATCATCATTATTGGTGGCCACCTTCGCGTCTGTTAACAGTTTTCATTATTGACTGGTAATCAAACGATTTCTCACATGTTCGATGACAACGCCTTCATTCACATGTTGAGAAATATGCAGTTTAATTGAAGCGGCGGTCAAGACCTTGGGGCAACGGTTACATCATTAAATTTATGTTCCCTTCCCCAAGTTGCGATATTGTTTATGGAGACAGCTTCTTCAGCCTGATCCTGTTATGATAGACACTTCCACATTGTGCTCATCGGTGGACAGATTCTTCATATCTCTATTCTAGAGAAATCATGTTGTTTAAGCTACTGAGCATGGGAATGCCCGACTCAAGGTAGATACTATATTTTCTAACATATGTTGTTGTTTCAGGTTTTCCTCAATCTTTCAATCTCTTTATCTCTACTACACACATGATAAAGTATTTTGGCCATCGTCTTTGTCTCTGACCTCACACTTTAGGGGGCATCTGTTACAGGTCAAAAAACCTCCTCATCAGCTCAGAGGAGAATATAAATATGGAAGGAATAAAAATACCTAAACTAAACCTACTTCTGCCAAGGTAACGCACCACTATAACAGCACAAGAGCATTATAACACACCTGATCAATGAATAGGTTATGTTAGTGGCTAGGGAAATGCTCTGTTTACACTAGAGGGTAGCGTTACCCATTTTTTGGGTTTGGAATGGGAAAAACCCGTGGAGAATGATTTTAATTTCCAACTTTTTCTCACAAGAGAGTCAGTACAAAATAGAAACTGCAAAGCACTAGTCTCTTATTGGGCCTTGCCAAAAGCAACTGAACTCTCGAGGAAGGCAAAAGCATGGGAAGTTGAGGAAACATCTTGGTTTTTTCTATTTAGAACTGGTGGAAGGAGAAGGGCAATGATTTCCCTCTCCATCTCCTATAAAATGGAGTTGAAGGCTCTTGGTTCAAGGTCGAAGGATTGTCAAAGTTTTGAATACTTGTGAAGTAGAGCATTATTGTTGTAGTGTGAAGGTAAAAAGTCAAAGAGGTTCATTGAGAACTTGTTGACCAAGACATCACCACATTGAGAGATAGAGAGATTGGAAGGCTGAGGATGGCTTGGTGCAACCAACGGTTGTAATCCTCCTTTTTTACAAATTAATAGAACTGTATCTGTTTTTCCCATTCTATGTGTTGATATTGTCATTGTTATTTGATTATTCACATAGCATGAGATGAATGGTTTAGATGTGCATTGTTTAAATGTTTATCATATATTGACTTAATTGATAGGTAATTTATATTATGGTAGAGATTACATGGGTGCTTTGATTGATTGCAGTGTCGAGATTTGGAGCTGGTGAAGAAGGATCCCTGCTTTGCTGCTTAGTGCTCTCCAAAAGACTTCAAGATCATTAAAGAGGTAATCTTCCATCTTATTCCATCAAGTTATTTAAGTTGATATGAACATGTATGTGCCTTCTTTGTGAACTATACAGCTAATCTTACTGTCTGCCTCAGGCACTGAAAATCCCTGAGAGGGATATTAGAAAACCAACAACCCAAGCATTTTACCCTATAGCACTATCCTAGAGCAGAACCAATTTTCCCTCCGAAAAGCTCGTTTGCCGAATATGCCTATCATGCCATGCTTTTTCCAGGGCCTTCTAAACTTGTCGATGAAAGTTAGCGACAAATCGATCTTCTTCCAAGGCAACTAGTAGGGCTAAGCGTTCTTCCATGATATCGGGTGTTAGTATGAATCTTAATTGCAAGTGTACGAAAAAAGACCACTTTAGTTGTGCATAACAAACAACCCTAATAGCAAATATGGCTGCCAATATCTTTAGATCTGCAATTAGGTTACCAAGATAAATGCTGCAAAAATATAGATATATGCATTAAAAGACATTAAGCAGAAAATAAAAACAAGAGTTGCTCCATGCATCCAATAGATAAGAAAATAATATGTTAAATGAATTTTGTATTAAGGGCACCTGGGAGGAAAACATAGAAGGATGTTACCAGTTCTCCTCAATGGGATGGGTTCTTGTAAGTCCTGAGCACTTCAGATCTAAAATTCTTCTCTCTTGATGGTGTAGAAAACCCAGCCAAAAATGGAACTCAAAAGGGATCTCACAAGAAAAAAGATAGAAAAAATATGACAATGATGGTGGATCAAAGTCAGACCAAAAGTATAGATCCAGAGTGATCTTTAGGCAACAAAAGGTGATGAATGAATGGAAAAACCCTTCTATTTATAACAAAATATTGAGTTAGTCTAGATATTGGTGCATAATTAAAATATTACTAACCAAATCAAGATCCAACTTTTATGAAATATTTTATTGTATTCGTTGGAGGGAAAAAGAATTTGACTTGGGTCAAATCCCTTTATTTGTAAATAATAAATAAATAAATGATTTATTTATTATTTTAAGGATGTGGTTGAGTAATAATCAAATAATAATGATTTATTTAATTATTAATTAATTATTTAGTCAAATTTAACAAGGAATATTATTTAAATAAGGTTTAAATAATTATTCCTAGAAAATAATAAGATAAATAATAATTTATCTAATTAATTTTCCTGTTTTGGGTTAAATATGACCAGGAATATTAATTAAATTGTTGTTTAACTAATTATTCCTTGAGGAAAAATCAAACAAATGTGGATTTATTTAATATTTCCTAGTGGGGTTTCCTGTTTAGACCATAAACAACTTAACAAAGGTGGTTTACTAAGTTATTTTTCATAGTGAAAGCAATTTTACTTAGGGTAAAATTGGTCTTACATGGTGTACTTACCATCTAATAGTAACAGGTTAGATGACCAAAAAATGGTGTAATAGATTGCCCCCAAGCGTGCGAGCGTTAGGAGCTAATCGTATGATTGAAGTATGTTGTAAGAACTCAATCATTAGACACCGAAGGGGAAGTCAAAGAGAGAGAAATATAAGGTAGACTAAAGCGCTGGAGGAATAGACCCTGAGAAGGAAAGACTTACAGGTGCGACAAGTCTCTTTTATGAGTGAGTACCTATGCTATAGGTGGCAGGGGATGCATACCTATGCCCGCCGAGACAAACTACAAAGAATAGTGCATCTAGTAAACAAGGAACTAAAAAACATGGTACATGCTGACGTAAACATGAGCAACGTAAAAACATGATAATGAATCCCACATACATACTATGCCTGGGATAACAGCTAGGACTTATACAATAATATCTGATTACATGAGATGCCAATACAACCCAAATGCCCATGTAAATAGGAAAGCGCTCTAAAAATCTAACTGATACATGCAAAAAAAAAGGCGCTGCTAGTGGTTGAGGCTGACATCATCAAATATATCATGCTGCATCAAAGGCTGTAATGAAGAGGCCATCTGGG
This sequence comes from Pinus albicaulis, assembly GCA_034641835.2. Taxonomy (NCBI): domain Eukaryota; kingdom Viridiplantae; phylum Streptophyta; class Pinopsida; order Pinales; family Pinaceae; genus Pinus; species Pinus albicaulis. Next base: position 894,372,385 of record CM076580.1, read on the forward strand.
CATGTGGGGGGCCACCCCCTCATGAGGGCTAAAACATCTCACAGACACCCAAGAATTGCCAGTATCATCTGCTGCATCACTAAACCATCAAGTATACAGATCTCGATCATGTTGAAAGGAGTTGGAGTTGAGAAAAAATCAATTCAAAGGGCTATAATGAGTCCCTTTGACTGATCCAAGGCACGGAACAAGAGTGGAAGTTGGGACCAAGGTACACTACCCTCTTGACCTATCTTCTGGAATGAATGATCTGATGTCGACAGAAGGAGTTCTGCCATAGGTGAGGCAATAAGGGATCCTTATCTAAGGCACGAGAGAAAATATTAGAGCGACTGACAAACTGACACCAAGGATGATGATGAAATGGGGGGGAATGAGTAGCGGATGGACGACTTCCCTTATTAGAGCATAAAGGGCATGGATGACCTGGCAGTGACTGACACAGTATCATGAGGGATAGGGGATAGTAGGACTGAAGGCCATAATTTGTGACACGAGAGAGGAACCAAGCAATAAAGGATGGAAGACTATAGCAGGATACAAAGGGACTCAGGATAGACTCCATGAATGTGATGATGACTCAACTCGGATGCTCTAAACAAGGGTGACCCGATGATGCTGCCACACAGAAAAGGTCCAATGGGGACCATAAAAATATGAGTACATGATGGTTACTCACGATTAAAATCGACATGAGCATGGACAAGTATGAAGGAAAAGTGGTGCCCTAAGTAAAAGTGTTGCAAGTGAAGAAATTCGATTTTGAGGAGTGGTGAAGTGACCCTTCTTGGACGAAATGTGTCTTGGTGAAGTATAAAATCACAAAAAACTAACAGATACCCATTTGAGGGCTCGGTGAGATATTTCCAATGGTACAGATGGTTTTTCAAACTAAGCTATGGTTTGGCCACAACAGGAAAAAGAAAAATTAGGGGTTTCTCTTTTAATAAGGCATTTTCCCTCCAAATTCACTCTTTTGAATGTGGAGTTGTGGTGAATGTAGAGAGGAGAGAAGGCCCTAAATCTTGTAGTGATTATAGTGGAAAAACCGACCAATGGAATCAAGATCCGTCAATTGCAGGTAAGAGGCCTAACCATACTCTTTCATTTCAATGGATTGAAAGTTCAATTTAGGTACCTATAGCTCATGAACATGCCAGGTCGCACTTTTTGGGGTCTGTTCTGTGACCTGGTTAGAAGGTACTGGGCAGAAAACTGCGACCTGTCCCAGGAAATGACTTGAAAAGTGAGACTTGTCAGAGAAAGGGGGCTTCAGTGCTGTTGTTACACAACAATTTGTCACCGTCCCTACAATCCCCATCTCGCACATTGGAGGGCTCATTCCATGACCTGTGCGTAGAGAAAAGACTTGAAAATACTTTCATTGCATCCCTCTGAAGATGAGCTTTGATTGCCCTGAAAAAATCTCCCTGCAAAAAACCCTAAAAATAGCTCTTTTTCCATTGGCGTGATTCTATAGTTCAGCCCTCGCGCCAAGGGGGAAAATCCTCCAAAGAGGGCGCGCCAATTGGCACTCTGTCATAGAGCCGCACCCGCGCCAACCATATTAAGAGGTGTTTTTTAAAAATAAAAGGCAGAAGTTTCATCCTAACAAATTCTTGGACTGATTTCTATCTTGAGTTGGGAGGTTTGCCTATGGATTTCCATAGAGAGGAAGTGGTTTGCCACCTCTCATGGAAGCTTCCTCGATGATAGGTCCAATCCCATAATTATAGGGATCCCAACTCCCCTTCCTCCTTCTATAAAAGCTTTCTCTTCTCCATGGCAAGCTAATCTCCAAGTTCCCAAGAGCTTTCACATCCTTATGCTGCAAGAGCCTTCTTGATTCCCTTAAGGCCAAATCCAAGCAAGGAGACTATTTCCAGGTATCTGGAGAGAGAGGCTTGTCCCATCCCTGATAGGCTTTATTGAGACATGCTGTGTTGATGACCTGCTAAAGGAGAGTGCTGCGTCGAAGCTATGGTTGTATTCTTATTTTGACTCTTTAATGATAAGCGACTGTAAAGACCAATCTAGGATTCTAGATTAGACTCAATTTAATGTCGACCAAGGTAGGTAGTCTTAGAGGCACATCTAATATTTTTAGACCTAAAATGTTCTGTTCTATATGTTTAAATAAATGTTTAATTGTGACAGGCTCCAGTACTCCTTTACAAGAGGCTAAAATATGTTTCCTTTTTACAATTTAAACACTTATATTATCAATTTTAATCTACTGATCTTAAAAAAAATAGAGTGTTACTAGTCTAAGCTTTTCAATCCTCTTACGAGGATATGTTTCACAAAAACTCCTTCAAGATAACACACTAAACATTCTAGAAATCAAATTCATAAAAACAAACAGAGTTCATAGAGATGTTTTGAAATCCAATGCTCGATTAAACCTCTTACAAGGACTCATTCAATAATTTTGCAATCGAATCTTCAAGCTATTGCTATGAACCATAAAATAACAATAATCTCAAGAACTTCTAATTAACTGAATGAACTCACAAGCAATGCAATGAAATACGTTGTTCAGATCTGAATACTAATTCTATGAAACATAAAACATAAAAGAAAGTGTACCAATCTTTACGTAGGGCCCTTCCACGCTCCGATGGCACACTTTAATAACTTCAAATGATAAACCTTTAACTCGTAAACACTGTGATTGATGAAATTTTTCCTTTCATTAAGTTCTGGAAATAGATTACATTCAAAACAGAGATATGGAATACGTTTTACAGTCTTAAGTCTGATTTCTTCAACGTTTTCACTAGCATCCTATCTCTAATCAAAATCATCCTATTTATTAAAATTTACAACTAGAAGACTATATTCGTTCCTTATTCATCCTAACTGATTCCAACATAGTTCGAATCAGTTTAGAATTCCTAATTTTAAGCAAAAGATCAAGTACATCATTATGGCTTCTGATATTTCTGCTGAAGAGGCTGAGTTTGACCGTCTTTGACCATATATTCAGGAACTCCAAATTCGATGCTAAATAGATTTTCCACCATGTATGTGCATCCTAGATCACGTCCATGCTTTCTATTTCGATTTTCCTACCATGCCACATGTTACAACATAAATTGATTACAGGAAGTCATTACATCTCGTAATTTTGTTGAAAAAATCCAATTTTTAACATAAAAACTCATAAATTAAATTTAATGCAAAATAACAATTATAATGCTTCATTTATCAATTTCAATGGACTTATGGGAAGTTTATGGAGGAAAATGATAGATAAATGATGGATTTTTAGAAGAAAAGGATAGCAATAAAATAGTACCAACATCTCCCCCAAACATAATGATTTAGCATGTCCTCATGCTAATCCTGATGTGCTCCCCTTAAACTCTGTTTCTGTTTGTGCCTCTGCTGCCTGTAACAATATATCCACATTCTTCTGAACTCGGGCATTATTCTGAACTTTGGACTGATGTTTTATATTCTTATATTTTTCCTTGAGAATTTTTTTCTGAGTGTAACATTTTATTTCCCAATTGCATATTTCAGTTTGATCAGTCTTCAGTTCCTTGATCTTTTTCTTCAATTTCTCATTTTTCTGCTGTATCTTCTTGCTTTGAGCTTTCAACATTTCATTTTCCTTCTTTATAACCTTCTCTAACATGTTTTCTTCTATTAATTCCTCTTTCAGCCTTTCAATCTGTTTTTCTAACCTTTTCTTCTTCTTATTTGTAGGTATTGGTTCTTCCTTTTCTTTCTCATTTCTTCCAGTTTCCATCTCTGCTTCATGTGCTGACTCACTACTTTCAATTTCCATTGGTATGCTTGCATTCTGCTCTGGTGACTCATCTTGTGTTTGACTCCTTTTCATTCTCCTTGATCTTCTCTTATAAGTAGTGAAGATTTTATCTTTTTCAATTCTCTTGGAAATTTCTTGCCTCTGCCTTCTTGTCCTTACACTACTGCTCGGTTTAGGAACATTACTTGACTTAAGCTCAGTGGTTTCTTCATTAACGTCAATCATCAATTCCATGCTTCCTTGCTTCTCCTGTTCTTCTTCTCTAACTTCAATTTGATTTTCAATTAAAAATCCCCTCCATGTTTTTCCTCTTCTCTGCAACTCAGATTCAATTAGTATTTTGACCAAACCAAAATGATATAAACTCCTATCTTCATTAATTTTGTGCTTCTGAATATTCTTCGACATTTTAGTCAGACTCTGCAAAAGGAAATAGGGCAGACTGATAGTACATTGGCCTTTCAAGTGCAACAGAAGTTTTATATGGTATAGGTATACTATACTATAACGTCCTTCACATGTAATGAATTTTTGAATGATGTACACCATCTCATCCCATGGGTGAACTAACCAGCTTCTTGGGACACCCTTTTTCCAGTTAACTGAAGAAACCCTTGACCTGGACATAAACTGAGTCCATGATTTTTCCTTGAATTTCTTGGTTTTGAAATACTTCTCTCCTTCAGGACTGATTTCCAATGTTTGTGCTATTATATCTTCTGAAATTCTAAAAGAGACATTTCCTACTAGAGCTTTCTCTCCATTGAAGGAAAATGCAAATTGCTTCGTAACCTCTTCATTATTCCCATTAAATTTCTGTAGGAAAGGAAACCAATGTTTTTCCTCTAGAATTTTGACCCAGTCTTCATGATACTTTAGTCTGTCAAATGTTTCAGGCTCCGCTCTGTTGGTCATTGTTTTTTTAAAATAAATTCTCTGTTCTAACCCTTTTTTCTATGCTCAAAAATTCTATCAAGGTTTTCAAGTGGTTACCTCTTCTCCTGCGTTCCACTGACCTGGTTAACATCCTCAATTATCTGAGCTGCCTTCTTTAATTACCTGAGCTATTCCTCAAATTCTGGGCTGCCTTCTTCAATTACCTGAGCTATTCCTCAAATTCTGGGCGGAAGTAGAGAAAAACCCCTGAATAACTTGTGTGCTATATTTTATTCAATGGAACCACACCTGCTGTCTCGGCCCTCCTTAAGAACTGAGAGTCTAAAAATTAACTCTTTAACCACTCTATGAACTCAGAGAAATTAAAAATTCAACAACCGACCTTCACTTGCTTGGTATCATACAATACGCAGAGAACAGAGTCTTAAGGTCATGAGTTTGTTTGCAGGGTCGAATAGCGCATTCAGATTATGAAAAAAAATGAGTAGTGCTAATTTATAAAAGCATAACCATGATATAAATCGTGTGATGATAACGGATACATTCCACTCCATAAACGAATTTGGGTCAGAGCATCGTTTTTATAACTCCATCAGTTGAAATGAAATTTAATCATGCTTTTTACAAATGTCTTACTATTGAGCTGACTCTTCATTGAGTGTCCATTCAGACCACTTCCTTGTTGGTACCTTTATTGACAGAGGGCGTATCTAAAAATGATGAGTTTTTGAAGAGCGATTTTGAAGAGCGTAATAGGGATAGGAAATAAGGAATAGACTAGAGTATGAATGGGAATAGGAAATAGAATAATAGGCTAAAGTATGAATGGGAATAGGAAATAGAATAATAGGCTAAGGTATGAATGGAAATAGGAAATAGAATAATAGGCTAAGGTATAAATGGAAATGATCATTTAGAAATAGGCATAAGGAATAGGAAACAAAGGTTATGGATATAGGGATTTTTGAAATTGATAATCAAGCAATAATAATTATCATTTTTTAACACTAAAATAATTTAAGAATTTTAAATGTTAAAAATGAAAATTTCAACAATACTTTACACTTGTTGACTGACAGAATGCTGATTTGGCTTGCACAGGTGTGACTGATCTGTTTGTACAGGTATGACTGATCTTCATTTTTCAAAACAGGTTCCTTTGAAATGAGTATAACAGGTCCCTTTTAAAATCTGAAGAACCATCTTTATGCAACTTCTTTTATCCTTGTTGTTGATGTAGCCTTCAAATCTGGTAATAAACAACCTTTGAAAATTTTGTTGAAGTAGAACAGGTCCCTCTGAAGTAGCCTTTGTTGATGATGTATCTTTTGTTGAAGTAGAACAGGTCCCTCTGAAGTAGCCTTTATTGATGATGTATCTTTAATGCAGTCCTTAACAGGTCCCTCTAATATTGATAATGTTGACATAGTCTTCTGAACAGGTCCCACTGCAAATCTTATTGCTTAAACAGGTCCCTCTAATTAGAAAAAAAGTAGCTCTTTATTGAAATACTGAACAACTGAATTGAAATACTGAATAACTGACACAAATTCCTTGAAGATTTAAAAATGAGGAGACGAAAAATCACTGATTCTTCTACCAAAGAGAAAAACCACTAATTCTTCTCCCCCACTAAGTGTTTGACTTGTCCTCAATTCATTATTGAATTGATGAAAAACAATAAACAAGTAGAACAAAGAATTCTTACCAGCCAAATGATTGGTTTTCAAGTAAGAATTCGGGTTTAGAGTGTGCCAGAGTCTGGTTTTCACATCTAAACCATTATTTATTTTTTATTTTTATGTTTTTTTTTATATTTTTATTTTTAAAAAAATAAATTGAAATGACTAAGGTAGAGATATCACAGCTGAAGGCTGTGATATCTCAACCTCCTTTTGCTGAGATACTGTTTCAATAAAATCTTCCTTGCTTATGGGCTTATGATAGAGTTTCAGCCTGTGACCATTGACAGTAAAGGTCTTGCCTTCTCCATCAATTGTTGTAAGTTTGACCGATCCATTGTCATATGCTTCAACTATTTCATATGGGCCCATCCAATGTGTTGTAAATTTGGCTTTATGGTCTCTGAATTTAGAGTCAAAGAGTAAAGCCCAGTCTCCTTCTTTAAACTGCTTCTTCTTAATGTGTGCATCATGCCACTGCTTCCTTTGTCTCTGCATTAGGATTTTTCTCTCTTCTGCTTGCTATCTCATCTCATATAACTGGTTTAATTGCATAATTCTCTCCTTTTGTGCTTCATTGAGATCAATTCCTAAATCTACAGCCATCTTATAAGTATGTATTTGAAATTCGATAGGAAGCAGTACCTCTTTTCTGTACACCAACTGATATGGTGTAAATCCAGTAGTGTCTTTCCACGTAATGCTGTAAGCCCACAGTGCATCTTTTAGTTTTTCCTCCCAATTCTTTCTGTTCATTGATATTGTTTTAGTGATAATCCCCTCCAAAGTTTTATTTGTTGATTCCACTTGGCCATTGGCCCGTGGATGGTAAGGTGTGCTTTTTCTGTGCTTGATCTTATATTTTTCTGTGATATCTTGAACTAACTTTGAAGTGAAATGAGTACCCTGATCTGTGACTATCTCCCTAGGTACTCCATACCTTACAAAAATTTCTTCAAAGAGGAAGTTTACCACTGTTTGCTCTGTTGCTCGGACCAATGCTTTTGCTTCAGCCCATTTTGTCACATAATCAGTACATACTAGGATGTACTTTTTTCCCTTTGATGGTGAATTAATGGGACCTACAAAATCTAGATCCCATTTCTCAAATGGCTCTAAATGTACTTGGGGCTGAAGTGGCATTTCATCTGAAGCTGTGGGTCTGCCCATTCTTTGACAACTGTCACAAATCTTCACATACCTCTTGGAATCCTTAAAAATAGATGGCCAGTAGTAGCCAAGGCTGAGAATCTTGAATGCTGTCCTCTTGGCTGCAAAATGCCCACCACACGGTTCGTCATGACAAGATTTTAAAATATCAATTATTTCATCATTTCTTACACATCTTCTAATAATCATATCATAAACAGTGTAAAATAAATCTCCATTGATCCATGAATATCTAGCACTTTGTTTGATCAGCATCTTCTTCTCCTTTGTAGTAAAATGTGGAGGTGTCTTTCCTGTGGACAAATAATTGGCTAAGTCAGCATACCATGGATCTACTACTGAAATTGCAAACATATTTTCATCTGGAAAAGAATCTTCAACTGGAACAATCTCACCTGAGTTCTGCAGTCTAGAAAGAAAATCTGCCACCTGATTCTCCTTACCTGGCCTATCTAACACTGTAATATTAAATTCCTATAGTAATAACAGCCATCTGGTAACTCTGCCATTAGTGATTGGTTTATTCATTAAATATTTAATGGCTAAATGGTCAGTATGTACAAAAACCTCATAACCAGTGATATAGTGTCGGAATTTATTTACAGCATGTATGATTGCCAACATTTCTTTTTCAGTGACTGTGTAATTTAATTCTGCAGGTGTTAAATTTTTGCTGATAAAATAGATAGCATAATTGAAAGACTCTTCCTTTTGGCCTAAAGAAGCACCTACTGCAGTATCAGATGCATCTGAAAAGATGTGAAATGGTAGGCTCCAGTTAGGTCCTTTTAAGACTGGTGTGGTTGATAGTTTTTCTTTGAGTGTTTCAAAAGCTTTCTGACAATATTCATTCCAGTTGAAAGGTGTATCTTTTGCTAGAAGTTTAAACAGAGGTAGAGCTATTTTGATAAAATGTTGAATAAACCATCTATAATAGCTTGCATACCCAAGAAAACTTCTTACCTCTTTTTGAGTCTTCGGAATTGGCAAATTGACAATGATCTGAATTTTTGCTGGATCAACTTTAATGCCTTGAGAAGAAATATAGTGACCCAATACTATCCCTTCATCTAGCATCATAAAACACTTTTCATTGCTCAAGGACAGATTAGCTTCAATACATCTCTTCAAAACCTTCTCAAGATTTTCTAATTAATGCTCAAATGAATTACCATAGACCTAAAAATCATCCATATAAACTTCAACACATTCATGAACTAAATCAGCAAAAATAGCTAAAACAGCTCTTTGAAATGTAGCTGGAGTGTTACAAAGTCCAAATGGTAAAACATTATAGGCATAAGTTCCCCAGGGACAAGTAAAAGTGGTCTTATCCTGGTCCTCTAAGGCTATCCTGATCTGGTTATAGCCACTGAAACCATCAAGAAAAGAGAATGATGATTTCCCAGCTAAAGTGTCTAGCACTTGGTCGATGAATGGTAGTGGAAAATAATCTTTGAGGGTTGCTTTGTTCAATTGTCTATAATCAACACAAATCCTCCACTTGCCATTTTTCTTGGGCACTACTACCAATGGTGATACCCACTGACTGTCAGAGATAGGATATATAAAGTTAACTTTCAATAGTTTTTGCAATTCCTCTCTAACAATATCTTGAAGAATGGGATTCATTCTTCTCCGTGGTTGCCTCACTGGTTTTATGTTATTATCTGTGTAAATATGATGAGTGCATGTTTCAGGGTGGATTCCGTGCATATCAGTGTAGTCCCAGGAAAATTCTTTCTGATACTTTCCCAATAATTGAATCAATTTTTCTTCCTGAGATAAGTCTAGGTGAGTGCTAATATTCAATGTTTTGCCCGGACTAATCTCTATAGTCTTACTCTGAGTGTTTGTGACAGATTGAATGGGAAATTTTTTTTCAAATGATGATTGCAAAGAATGGAGTGTACATATTTCTTGAAAATTTTGTGCTAAAAATTCATCTGCAGCATGGTATTGTTCATTTCTTATTTCTTCAGACATTTCAGGTTCAGAAAGGAACAATTCTATCAAATCATTATTATTATCTTCATGAAAATCATAGATCTGATTGATGCTAAAAATAGATTGAAATTCTTCCTTATCATTGTATTTATCATCAAGCCATAAGTTGTTTGCTACTGCTGGTATTTGTGCTAATGGGTAAAGAGTGAGTTGTTTCCTTTCAGTTCCTCGTGAAATGATCATATTACCTAATCGACACCCTATGAATGCATCAGCAGTTGCTAACCATGGTCTACCAAGAATGATAGGGTGACCTCCTAAATTAGATTTTGGTTGAAGAACTAAAAATTCCACTGGATACTCCCAAGAGTCCAGTGAAACAATTATATCCTCCAAAATTCCTTCAGGAATCACTTTAGACCTATCAGCTAGTTCTAAAACAATTGGTGTGTATTGCAAGTTTCTCAGTTGGAGTGTTTTCATTGTGTCAAGAGTCATCACATTTATTGCTGCCCCTAAGTCAATTAAAGTATTTGGAATAGATATGTTGTTGATGATTGTAGTGACTCTGGGAATGCCAGGATCAACATACTTTTCCATTGAAATGGTGTTTGATATAAGGCCAGCTAGGTGTCCAATAACGTGAATTGTTTGTGGATCAAGTCTCTTTCTTGTAGGCTTCTTGAGGCATAACTCTTTAATTGCTTTAGTATATATAGGAATGTCTTTTATGACTTGGAGTAGTGGAATTTTTATATAGACATTCTTCAGCTCATCTAAAGCATCAAACTGTGGTAAAGATATGGGAAGTTTTGGTTGGATCAATCTTTCCGGAAAAGGTGGTGGCTGCAATGGTTGGATTTGTTTATTTTTGATGTCTTCATTTTGTTTCTTTTGATTTGGTGTTTCATTTTCATTGTTTTTGTTTTCCTCTTGTTTCTCAGCTATGGGAAGTTCTTTTTGAAGTACCTTACCAGACCTCAACTCAATATTTTGTAAAGGTAATGTGGGATATGATGGTCCCTCATCTACACTGTAAGCCGGTCTTTCTACTCTATTATTTGGATTTGGTACAGGTTGAGCAGGAATCTGAGTGGGTCTAGGAGGTTGGTTAGATGGAAGTTGTAATTGGGGTGGATTTATTGGTGGAGGAGCAGGCAATGTTTGTGTTAGGGTCCCGTGATTTGGCCGATTGGCTAGCCAAATGACGATGTAACATCAAACCAAGATTTGGAGCCCAAGGACCTAGCCTTCCTGGACTCAGAGAGGGCTCTCTCTATATGTGTAAAAGATGTCGGTGTGTTTGCTTATGGTGTTCTGATATTAGGCTAGTTATGAAGTATGTTTTTAGTTTTTTGGTTTTTTAAGTTTGTGAGGGATAAAACTGATCAAAGACATAAACTGGATAACAAGATGTAGATAAATTGGGATATGGGGTCAAACAGGTCAAGGAAGCTATGAGGTGATAATGTAAGGCTGCTGTAGGGCCGATTTGATTCACAGTAGAAGGGATCTTGGGGAAAAATGGGTTAAATGGACAACAATTTGGTGAAAGACAAGGGATTTCAAGTGTAACTAATTTATAGCAGACATAAACATGTTATAGCAAGCCATTAATCATGCTAAATGCAACTATGAGCTAATTAAAACATAGAAATCAAACATTCCAGCCATACATAGAGGTATAAGACCCTCTAACTTCGGGAAATGGCTATCAGACTTTGGGGAAAACACATAAGACAAACTGACAACTCATAAACTACGCCGGAACGCCTAAACATAGTCTCTAAGTCATTGGGCACTTTGAAAAACAAGATTTCATAGTTTTAGGCAAAGGGCTAGATCGGGACTAGGCCTCCTTGGTTCAACAAGATGATCAACAAATCAGTCAAAGAGAAAGTTTTATGGACAGAACTATGGGCAGCTTGTAGGTAGGTAGGGAAAACCATACATCCTACTCAACATACATAGAACTTATGAATAAAACTTAGCAACAATACCTCAAGTTACTAAAGAGCAACTAAGAATTCTTTAGCATAACTAAGGAAGAAGAAAACATCAAGCTATGAAGATTCGGGGATTTTGAGGTGCCTCCATGGGCATATCTCAAAATCAATCTCTACTGATCTATAGCAGCAAGAAATATGTATTATGAATGAAAACTAGAAGACAAAAACATATAAAGAAGCACTATACCATTCTACCATGTCAAGGAATCCATCAACAATCCTTCATCATTCCTCAAAAGCATCCAAGAGGCAGTCCAAAAATCATAACTCAAGTGTATTCTTCAAAGCTCATATGACAAATGTATTAATTCTTCTCTTCAAGTTCAGCCTGCGATTTACAATGAGAACCATGGAATAAATAGGCTTGAGGGAGGAAAACCTCATGGAGCAACTAGCTATCCCATTGGCCAAGTCAAAATATCTAAACTTGTCCTTGAGGCTTTGCAAAGCCCAAGGCACAAAATATCCCATAAAATATCTAAAAAACTGCTAAAAACGGAAATGATATTGACTTTACATGATTTCCCAATGATAAAAATAGCTTAACGCACATTTGGGAAAAGCAGATTTTTGGAGTTCAAAAATTACAAAAATACTTCATATTTATGCCTGAAAAAGGTCCCCTGACTTGCTGGATGCAAATGGCAGCCTTCCCGATGTCGAAATGGGGCTCATGAGGGCTTTCTGGAAAGCTCTCTGTGTCTACTTTCCAGCGCAAGTGAAAGCAACTCAACCCGAGGTCCGGAAGTCATCCAAAACTGTACCTGTGTGCAAAAACCCAGAAAATAGCAAACTGCTGATATGGCGGGCAGAATGTGCAAAATGAAGGTGTTTTTCGCCAATTTGAGGGGGAAAATGATCTCCAAATGCCCTAAAAATCGCTGGAGACCTGCTCATGGAATTATGGCATCCATCGGTATCATCCTCCTCCCTTGAAAACTCATCAAACTGAAATGGCGAATTTATGAGTTTTTGGCCAAAAACCCAAAAAATGCCAAAAAACAAAAAGTTGCCGAAAAAGGCCCAAAATTGGCATGCATGACCCTCAAGGGTCCATAGAAACATGCTCCGAAGCTGAGGCCAAAATATCAAGGGCTGATATGCTTTTCCCTTCCTTCCGTGCTAGGCGCTTCCCCTTCAACTTCTTCAATTTCTCTTGTGCTGCCTTTAATTTTCGCCTGGCGAACTGATTTAGCTTCTGAAAGTGAAGAGTCCTCTTTCTTTGTAGCTCAAGATCCCTATTCGCCCTCTCAAGCTTTGTTTCCAAATGCTGGTTAGCTCTCTCAAGCCATGCTTCTTTGTTTTCCTCAATTTCCTGCTCAAGGAGGGCAGTGAGAGGAAAGGCTTCGAAATGAGCTTTTTCTTCTGCTCTCTGTTTTTCCAAGGCTCTTCTAAGCCCGATGGTGCTAGGTCTCTTCCGCCTAGGCTGGTCTTCCTCCTCTTCATCATCAAACTCGCCAATGAGCTCTTCAATTCTTACTTGCGCCTTTTCTGCCTCTTTCTGATACTTGATTGCCCTTGCCTCATGAATAGCTGCATGAAACTTCATTTGTTTGTTTTCAACCTCCAAGAAGTGGTTGAAATTCCTCGCTCTTTGAAGGTCTTCTTGTAACACCTCAATTTTCCCTTCTTTGTGAATGAGGAGGTTTTCAAGGAGGCGGGCCTCATTGTCACTATCATCGCTTTGGATAGGGATAATAGCTAATTCACCCCCATGCTTTGTACTTTCTCCAATTTTACTTTTGCCTTTGAAAGCCAATCTGGCGCTTTTCCTCTGTGAAGCTAGAGAATGACTTTGTCTTTTAGGCGTTTCTCTGGATGGGAGCAGGTCTTGGTCAGCTACATTTGGATGGCGACTTTTAACTTCTTGTTCTTCCTGATATCTTGTCCGGTTTGTGGCTTAAAAGGTGCTTCAATTTCTTGCCCAACTTCTTGTGCTTCATGTTGTCTGTACAACGTCCTTCGCTATGTATCTTTCTTTGTCCCTCGATATACTTTCTTTGTTGTCCTTGATATCTGCATGCTTCCCTTCATCACTGTCTCTTCTTGTGTGTTCTTGCCCTCCTCTTCTGTTGACTTGGTTGTCCCTCAACATCCAACGATTCTTGTTCATCAACCTCTGTTCTTTGTTCTTGCCTTCTCCTTCTCCCTGTGGTTCACTGCCCTCTCCTTCTCCCTGTTGACTTGGCTGCCCAGTAGTCATTTTGAGTTTTTTAGGTGTAGGCCTACTAGACAGAGGCACTGGGCGATGGACAGGCTGAGTAGGAGACACATGAACAGGAGGGACAGTGGCATAATCTGAATGGCTAATGAATGAATCCCATGAAACCCCTTTCTTCTCTAGCTGGTGTAGGAAGATAATCTTGATCAAGGAATGATGAAAGAGAGAAGGGATTTGCTGAGGTGGAGCCTTCTTTTGGACAGTAGCTGCCATTTTCTCTATGCTTTTGGACAAAAAGTACGGAAGGTTTAGTTGCCTGCTTCTGGTAAAATGCATCAACAAGCGAACATGGTAGGCATAAATTTGATTAAACCTCCCTTCACAAGTGAAATATCTCATTATGGCTTTCATCAGTGGAGCATAACTGTCAAGAAGATAGGAAAAAGGGAAAATAGCAGTGATAGTTTCCCTATGTTCGGGCTTGATGAAAGGTTTATAATCCTCTAAATCAAGATGAGCTTGTTTAAACCACTTTTCACCATGATACGGGATCTTGGTAGCCTTGGACACATACCTTGGAGAAATTTTGAAGTCAAGACCCGCCAATTGGAAGTGTTTTTCCTTGAATCTCAAAGCACACAAATGTGTTAGTGGCGAAAAACTCTTGACTTCTTCTATCTTCTGGCAGACATCAAGACAGCCTACTTCATGGAAATTGAAAAGCACAGATGGGTGAGCATTGATTTTTTCTGTGGAGATAGGCTCATATCTCTTATGTGGACCGCTCCTGTGATCTTTCTTTGGAGGCATTCTGACTTGAACAAGCTTTGGAAGAGGCAAACTGCCTTCACTGTATGTAAAAATGCTCTGCTGGATTGAAACTGGCCACTATACTGCTTGGACAGAATGGACAATGTGGTTAGGATAGATTGCAACAATGTTTTCTTTGAATAAACCACCTCTGCACTCCTTGAAACCAGCCCTTTCACCTCTGGATGCACCTCAGCCAGGCAAACTTTTTAATAGGGCACCATGTGTAAAGATGGGACAAACTGCTGTGTAGATTCCCTATGCACAGTTTTGAACAATCACTCCTCTTGTGAATTTGTTAGAGGCCAACCAACACTTGTATTTGTGTCTTCAAAACAAAACTCAAATATTAAAACCCTGCTCTTCAGGTCATTCACCTTGAAAGTACCTCTGTCAACAGATTTCTATAAAAGAGACCATACAGTGGAAGAGAAAGGAGACTTTAGGTTAGGTGAAATATTAGCACACAGTGTTTAGGAAAAACACCTCTTTACTTGTGAATTTCAAAGGTCAACCACCACACCTGCACCTCTGTCTCCAATGTTAAATTCAATCATCAACAACCCTGCCCTCTAGAAAATGGCCCTATTCACCCTTAGAATATTTCTGTCAACAACTCTTCACAGTAGTGAAAAAATACAGTGAAAGAGGGGTAGTCTGCTAAAAAGTGTGCTGTGAGAGAATGCCAATAATCACTTTGTTCTTGAAGTCTTAGATGTCAACCAATATACAAAACTCTTTGCTCAAGGAGGCTTTCAATCATTAGAAACCTTACCCTGTATAAGTGTGCCACCCTTCAACAATTTGCATCCCTAGCAAACCATCATACATATGTCTAGACAGTAAAAACACAGGACTGGAGTAAAATGACAGAGCTTTAGAAGACAATCAAGCTTTTAAACAGAGGTTATATGAGTTTTCTCTTTCAAACAACAAGAATGTCAATCCCTCTTACTGAGTGCACTCCACTGTTTTAATAGTGTGGAAATGTTTGGATGACAGTGTGAAAGGTTCCTCTTCAGAATTAGGCCTGTCTTTCTACAACAAAAATCTCCTTTTAATCAAAACACAGCTCTTTACAGGAAAACCTCTGCCCTTCGATTGATTTGAAGATGAAACAAACTGGCTCTTAACCTCAAAACCCAGTATCTCTATATGTGCTCTTTGAATGACAAATTCAGCCCTTTATCATATTGCAATACTTCAGCTCACTGTGCAGAACGGACTGTTTTTTTTTTAACTATAATGACAAGGTCAGGGGTTTTAAACTTTCTTGTCACTTATCAAAACCTTGAAATCGATGGGGGAATATATAAAAATACCTTGAATTTCGATGAACACATGTTTTGAAAGGCTGCATTAACACTGGGAACCTTTGACACTTGCGCGGCACCCTTTGAAGAAAACACGTCGCGCAACAGAAAGTTTGTCGGGTCGGCCTGTCGGGTGGTCGGGCGGCCTGTACAGGCGCGTCGCACCAATGTACAGGCACGTCGCGCTGTCAATGGTGGCCCGTGCAAATTTTCACCCAGGCACGTCGCGCAAAAATGTAGGCACGTCGCGCAGTGCAAGAACGTGTAAACTGTTGCTATTTTGACCAGAATTGCCTTGTTTTGGTGCTAGGGAGGCATGGGGTCTGGTTTCAGTTTTGAAATTGAAAATATTTCCCTCACACTTACTCTTTGATGTCAATTCAAAACAAATTTCCAACGGTCATTTTACTTGGAAAAGGAACGTTGGTTTTCAACTCTGTTTTGTTTTAAAACAGTGGGTTTGTCATTTTGAATATGTAAACCCGAACCATGACTCTGACCCCGAGCTTTAAACCTTGGCAAACAACTTCAACGATTTCTACATCACCTCTGCCATTGTTTTTAACAATGTTGGTGCTATTTCTGATGTAAGGCAACCCACCTTACCACTGTAAAGATAATGCTAAAAAAACTGTTATGTCTCTGAAGGACAGGGCTTGCCTTGTTAATGTATTTTGACTGGTGCATTAGTCTTTTGAAAAAGAGACATTCCAAAACCTCAACTCTGTCCCCTGTTTTGACAATTTAGGTGAAATGTTAACAAAGAAAAGTCATCTAAAATCTGTCAAAATGCATTTGAAAGTTGTTTTATCACTTATCAGGAGATTGCATGTGCCCTTCCAACTTGTTTAATAATTTCTGCTCTTAGGTGATTTATAAGCTTTTCCCTGGACTGTAGCGCCTTCTTTAGGTTGCATTCTTTCACACTATACTTCACTGTTTACTCAAAAGGATCTCCTTTAGACTTCTGGGCAAGGGATAGTGGAGTACTGTTTTAACCATTTCCTTTAAAGAAACTGCTCCTTCTGGTATAAATGCATGCATATGTTCAATATTTTCTCTTTTCCACTACAGGTACACTCTAACAGACAGCTCTTTGAAAAGGGAAAACAATACCTTTGCATCATAAACAGTAACACTTACCTGTGCAATGACTTCTATTCAATTTCTTTGTATCCTTCCATTGTATTTTATATCAATCAGTTTCAGCAACTTGCAATGGCTTTGGCCATCTGCTCATATATGGAGGAGGCTCTTCATCAGGTAAGGTATCTGAAGGCTTTTTGACAACTCTGTTTGACACAGCCTTTCTCTGAATGTGATGGTAAGTAAACCACTTGAAAAACATCAATCTTAGCATCTTTACTTGCAAGCATCACTGTATTTCAGAAGAAGCCCTAGCCACAGTGACACTGTTCCTCTGTACTGCTCTAAGGGCGACTGAGATATTTATCATTTGGCTTGGTCATCTCATGACAGATTATTTGTCAAATCATCTTTGTGACTTATGGAGGTTAGTGCATTTTGAGAAACCAAGAACTTTCTTTCTGCCTGGGTAATGGCATTTGTTGTCAGCATCTGTTCTATTTGATCTTGTGGATAAGCAGGGTACTTATGATTGGAATTTTTATCAATGACATACCTTTCTTCATTTCAACAATTCCCATGATTTGAAAGCTTCGGATGACCTCCTTTATCAGACCAGACTCTTTTTCCTAGCATATTTCAAACTCTGTTCCTGTTATGACCATCACTCAAATTCATAAAACCTGGACATATGTTTCACTGTTCAATACAAAGCAAACCTGGACCTTTGCAATCTTCCAAGTCAATATTGGCCAGCGCCCTCTGCTTGTGGATGAAGGAGGCGCCCTAACCCTCTGCTTGTAAATGAAGGAGGTTCTGGGCCTTGACCATTTACCAGTTTGCTGAGACAGTGGTGACCCTTTCTTACTGTGATTTTCATGCTGGAAAGAGCTGTAAGGTCCTGATGAGTGACTTTTGTTTTGCAGCTTCATCTCAGGCTCATAATACATTTAGAAGCAGCTGTTCCTCTAACTGTAGATCAAGTTTTTAATCCTGAGATGAAGTTATATTTCCTGCCTTTGTAGAAACCATAGAACACTGTGAAAAACCTAATAGTCAGCTTGAGATTGGGGTTTATGCAGTGCTGAGATCTAGGGGATGTGAGTGGCGCGACTTAGGGCTGTTTGTCAATTTCATTTGCAAAGTAAGAGGTCAGTCATGGAAGGTCTGTTGCAGATGGAGGCTTTTTGGCTTTTTGAGGATCACCAAGGGTGAAATGTCTTAGAGCGCCACTTCCTAACATAGGGGAGACTTTTGAAACAGATGTGGATTTGCCTTTTAAAGCTGATGGGCAGACCAATAAGGCTGAAGCTAGATAGGATTGTGATAATGAGGTTTTGATTTCGACATGGGCGAACTGAAAAGGTAGAAGGGCGAAAAAAGTTTTAGGAGGGTTTTCTGGATGACATATTGACATAAGGAAATTAGTTTCTAGAAAACTCAGCTGTAGATATAGTCATCACTAACATGTAAAAAATACTGATGGCTAACAGTGGCTCCATTTGGGGAGGGCAGCTCCTCGTCAGGAGGTGTCCAGAATTCAGATTTTTGGCTTATGAAGACCGGTGCCTTATCCATTGGCGCAAAATTTACCCTTCTCTTGATGTTATTTCTGAAAAGTGACAGCATGGTTAACATCAATGATACTTCTACCTACCCCACTATCTTTCCTAACATTTTTTCTTCTCTTTGGCGCATTTGAACTAGCGGCCTTTTGACAATGCATATTCTTTCTTTTTGCAAAATGAACCTATCTATTTCTACTCTTATATCTGCCGGGAGTTCAGATTAAGCTGATGAACTCCTTCATTTCTCTACCTAAAACTAGATCAACTGTCAAGATTAAGCAGTTTGACAGGATTTCATTCTCTAATCTACAACATGAAATTCAAAAATGATCAAATCAGGATTAGGCAGTTTGATTTGTCATGCATTTGCGGCATAAAAGACAAGCTGCACACAAATGTTATTCTGCAACAAAGGAAACTAGACAAGCGGGGTTAAGATGTACAATG
Source organism: Pinus albicaulis (assembly GCA_034641835.2). Taxonomy (NCBI): domain Eukaryota; kingdom Viridiplantae; phylum Streptophyta; class Pinopsida; order Pinales; family Pinaceae; genus Pinus; species Pinus albicaulis. Next base: position 894,391,253 of record CM076580.1, read on the forward strand.
TGTTTTTCATCCCTCGCTTCTCTCTTTGGTTCTGTTTTAGGCATGTGGAACCAGCATCTCTCCCTAATCTAAGCTCTGTGATAAGTCAATCTTACACAATGTTGACTATCTTGGCACTCACTAACTTATCGGCAAATAAATTTAAACATGCTCAGCTATGATTAGGCTAGATAGCTGAACAAGACATTGAAGTACTAGTAGCGGCATTTAGACTTGCTCGCTTTCCGAAAGACTATTTTTTGGAACATGGGGCCTTTGTTCTATCTTCACTTGCCCTCTTTTCTGCTTTTACTGTTTTTGACTTTCCTATCTTTTACTGTTTTTGACTTTTCTATTTTTTTCAATATTTCAAACAATGGTATGTACAATGACTGAAAGTGTTTCTAACTCAAAAATGGAGCTCCTGACAAAAATAATGTTTCAATGTCCTGCCATTCACAGGACCCCCAAAAATTTCAGTCCCATCAGGTTCTTGCAAGAAGAAAGCATTATTTCCACTGACTGAGCTGATGATGTAAGGCCCTTTCCATAAATTTTCAAACTTGCCATGTTTACCTTTATCTTCTCTTCTAGAATCCCATTTTAAAACTTTATCTCCAATCTGAAAATCATTTTCCTTAGTTCTCTTGTCAAAAATCTGTTTTATTTTGTCTTGTGCTAACTGAGCCCTCTGGTAAACTTCTTCTCTAGTTTGTTGTAAATGGATAGTCTGATTTACTCTCCTTTGTATGTCATTTTCTTCTATTTGGACTTCTTGTAATAGTTTCATTACCGGAACCCCTAAAGATGTTGGGAAAATGGCATCTATACCATAAACTAGCTGGTAAGGGGACATACCTATGGAATTCTTGGTAGTTAATCTATCAGCCCATAAGGCGTGTACTAGTTTCCCATGCCATGCTTTTTGATTTTGTTCAAGAAGTTTTTTGATGATGTTGACTAGGCTTTTGTTAGAAGACTCGGCTAAACCATTACCTTGAGGGTAATAGGCTGTGGAATGCCCTAATGAAATATGATACTTGTGACAGAAGTCTATCATTTTCTTGGAAGAGAAGGTAGCGGTGTTATCTGTAATGATTTTCCTGGGACAGCCAAATCTGGATAGGATATTGGTTCCTAGGAACGTGATGATGACTGAATCAGTGGCGTTCCGGGATGGTATGGCTTCTATCCATTTGGTAAAGTAATCAGTGGCTGTGAGGATCCATTTATGTTGAGCGGAGGAGGAAGGGTGAATTTCCCCAATGAAATCTAGACCCCATTGTTGGAAGGGTCCTTCAACTATGATGGGATGTAAGGGCAAAGGTAAAAGTTTTTTCTTGCCATCAAAAATTTGACATTTATGGCAGGTCATGACCAGTTTGTGAGTATCGGGGAACAAGGTGGGCCAATAATAACCGGCTCTAAGGATTTTGTTTGCAGTAGTTTTCCAGTAGAGATGACCTCCACATTCCCCTTCATGCATTTCCCGCATAATTTTCTCTGCATCAGACTCAAGCAAACATTTAAGCAGCATACCAGTAGGATTTTTCCAATACAGAGAACTATTTATAATGCAAAACTTTAAAGATTTTTGTTTAAGGAATCTTGCTTTTGTTTTTGATAAAGTCGGAGGAGCATTCATATAAGTTAATACATAAAGAATGTCTGCATACCAAGGTGAATCCAAAAATGTTTGATCGATAGGGGGGAGTGTGCACTCTTCCTGTTCTTCTAAGGCATCGACAAAATTTATATCTAAAGCTTGGAGGTTGGTTTCAGCCATTAGTCTCGCAATTCCTTGTCCTTTAACTAGTTTGGTAGGCCGGATTTCTAAGTCATACTCTAGGATGATAGCAATCCACTTTCCCCTTTTACCATCGGGATCTTGGTTGAGAATGTCCTTGACAACGGTATTAGGGACAAAAGCTATGACATGAGAATGCAAGATGTAAACTCGGAAATCCTTTAGTGCCTTTACCAATGCGAATGCCTGTTTTTCCATGATGTTATATTTCAAGGGAGCATCTCTCAGGAATTTGCTAAAAAAGGCAATGGGTTGCTCTTGCCCAGCTGCATTTTTATGCAACAACACCGCAGCTATTGTATGTTCTGAGGCAAATGAGAAAATGTAAAAATCTTTGGTGAAGTCAGGGCTTATCAATACTGGTGTTTCGGTTAAGGCCCTTTTAATTAGTTCAAAAGATTTTTTGGCTTCTATAGTCCATTTAACCCCGACCTCCTTTCTTAACATATTTGTGATCTCTTTCAGGAGCTCGGCAAGGTTTGGGATGAATCTTCTCAAGAAATTTATCTTTCCGATAAAAGACTGTAATTCCTTTATGTTTCTGGGGTGACTTATCTGTAGGATTCCTTCGATTCTTTGGGGGTCTATTTTAATTCCTTCTTCCGAAATAATGTGACCTAGGAGTTTTCCTTCCTCTAGACCAAAAAGTGTTTTCTTAGGGTTTAGGGACAAACCATACTTTCTGCATTTGTTGAAAACCTTTCTTAAGTGTGCTAGGTGTTCTTCGTCAGATTTAGAATATACTGTTATATCGTCGAGATATATGACTATGAAAACACCTATGTCTTCTGAGAAAGATATATCCATGGCTCTTTGAAATGTGGCGCCAGCATTCATCAGTCCAAAGGCATTTTAACGTACATGAAAGTGCCCCAAGGGGTGGTGAAAGCTGTCTTATGTTGATCGGTAGGATAAACCAATACTTGGTTATAACCAGAAAAACCATCAAGTAATGAGATTCTTTTAGCGCCTACTACCTTCTGTAGTATGTGGTCCATTTTGGGCAGAGGGTAGTTATCTTTCAGACATGCCCTATTCAAGTTTCGGAAATCTATGCAGAGTCTGATTTCACCAGTCTTTTTCCTAACTGATACTAAATTTGAGACCCACTCGGAGTATCGGAGAGATACTATTATCCCGGCATCATACATCTTTTTAATTTCCTTTTCAACCAATGGTAATAATACTGGGTTTATCCTTCTTAACTTTTGTTTAAAAGGTTTTTGATTTTCTTTGAGGGGAATTTTATGTTGGATGATGCTGGTGTCATATGATTTTAAATCTTGGTACCCCCATGCAAACACATCTTTAAATTCTTTGAATAGATTTATGTACCTTTGTTTTATGTTAGGTGGGAGGGTTGTGGATAGTTTAATGTTTTTAGGCTCTTCTGGATTTCATATGTTGTATTCCTCTATGTCATCCTCTGTAGATTCCATTTTAGGCTTTTTGGCCACATCATTAAAGTCAAACAATTCTTCTAAAGGTGCGAGCCCTCTGGGTATGGTGTCATTTTCGCAGTGTAAGACTTCGAGTTCTCTTTGGTCAATGTCTTCTTCTATCTCCTTGTCACATGGATGGTCTACCAGGTTTAGATTGGTCCATAAAGGTGGATTTAGCTCTTGGTCTTGACTTAGGTTGGGTTTCCTCTCTTCATCTCCTGAGTCTGTTTTGGTTATTTCAAACTCATTCCTAGATTGTAGGAAATCATCAATTTGATCATCATCTTGGAATATTTGCCAATGGTCAAGATTATCTGGTACAATGGGGCGGTGTTTCACTTGAATGTCATATTGCTCACTCATACATGGTATTGGGCTATTGCTTGCAGCAAAGGCGAGCTCATTTGCCAGACTGTTTTGAATCCTAGGGATATAGGTGAGTTCATATTTTTCAAAAGTTTTAAGGATATCCAAAGTTGCATTCCTATATTCTCTCAGTCTTGGGTTCTTTGCTGAATATTCACCTTTGATTTGCCTGATTACAAGCTCAGAGTCTCCTTGGGCTGATATTCTATTGGCGCCCAAGTCTTTAAGCATATGCAGACCGATGAGAAGGGCTTCATATTCCGCAATGTTATTAGTACATTGGAACTCTAATCTAAAAGAATGACCTTCCTTAGTATTGTGTATCCAGATGCCTCCTCCTGAACCTGTCTTGCCACAAGAACCATCAAAGCTTATACTCCAAAGAGTTTCCTTTTCATACATGATACTAAGCTGCTTTTCTGGTTTCTTGGGACTTTGGTCATCAATTTCTTCATCCAGTAATGGTTTGGACATGTCTTCGTTTTCTTTTATCGGCTTGTTTATACCACCTTCATTGTATAGGATAAAAGAATCTAAATTGGAATGAATGGAATAGATGGGGGTATTGTTTGGCTTATCTCTGTTGCTAACCATGTATTTCATGCGAGTTTCTCGGTATAACCTCCTAGTTTGGTTGAAAACTGGGATATTAGCGAATGACATATCCATTTGAAGGCTACCTTGTATTTTGGCAACCCATGCTCTTGATAATAGCATTCCATACTTGGGTGTGATGTCGGCCACTACTACATCCATGACTAAGTTTTTGGCTGGTAGTTGTGTTAGGGCAAAATCTAGATTTTTTATCAGACCTAAACATTTTACCTGACTTGAGTCGAAAGAATACAAGTTTTTGTAAGGTTGAGTCACTTCTAGTCCTAGGTTTTCCATGACTTCTTTAGGCATGAGGTTATGAGAAGCACCTGAATCCAACATGGCATTATGTAATATTTTGTCCCGTATGTTTAAGCTTAAATAGAAAGGAGAGATAGTTCCTTCTTGATATTCACCTTCTACTTTAGGGCCAAATAAAAGCTCGGGTTTGTCGTTGGTTAGATTCAAGGTATCTGCCCTACTCTCTAGGTCAAAGACTTTGAAGATTTGAGATCTATACCTATCTATAGTTATTAACTCTGTAAGGGGTATGGTAACTTTTATTTTGGAAATTTCCCCTTCGAAGCTAAAAGGAGTAGGTAGCTTGGGCATATTTGTTTCAGCTTTTTCAGACATAACCTTTTCTATGTTCTTAATTTGCTGACTTTGGCTTGGGACTTCTTTTGATACAGTCACCCTTGGGGTTTCTTTAGAGGTACTAGGAATGTCTGAGCTAGTACTTGTCTGAATGGTCTTACCTTTGTTTTGGTCAGTCTTCTCAACCTTGATTTTGTCACTGCTTGATGCTTTTTTGAGGATGGTATTTGGAGCTTTAGCAGTATCAGAGTTACCTTTCTTGACATTATCTTGGTTTCTTTTGCTTCTAAGGTCATATTTCCTGTGAGCTTCTATAATGGCATTCTGAAAATCTATGGCAGGGTCATCAAGATCTTCATAATTGGTCTCATCTTGATCATGCGAAAAGAAGGCTTGTTCTTCTTCGGTGAGGTACACCTCACTCTCATTGTCAGACCCTATGAGGTTTAAATGATGTTCATCAAGAGGTTCTGAGTCCCTATCATCTTCTTCCACATAGTTTTCATTGAATGGTGGCATGATCTGTTGGTCATTATCCCTTGGTCTGTTTTGGGGTTGCTCCCTCCTAAAGTTTTGGTTTCGGTTTCTGATTGGAGGGTTTGGCTGGTTGTCCCTAACAGGAGCTTTTTCATTGATCTTTTCCCACATTTTAGCCATGGATTTGACTAAATCATCTATTCTAGGATCTAGGGAAGGTGATGAGGTGGAGACCTCGTCTCTATAGGTGACCTTCCTTTCGGATCTAGTCCTAGCTCTTTTTTCAGCTAAGTTGGCATCTGCTTTTATAGCTATTTGTTGCATTTCCTCCAAGGTAGGGGGATCCTTATCTCTCAAATGATATGTCATGTCCGGATCAAAACCCTCAGGAAATTTTGCCAAAGCTAAACCAAGTGGAGGTTTGAAATGAGGTGGGAGGGAGTTATATACATTGTTGAACCTAGTACAGTAAGCTTGGACACTTTCCCCATTTTCCCGTTTTAGATTGTTATATTCTGACAGGATTTGAATGGGGTTTCTTCGGATTTCCCACCTATTTCTGAAAACTTGATGTAGTTCTGGGATATCATGGATATTGTTTGGAGCTAAGCTTTTGAACCATGCTTTGGGTTCACCACCAAGACTTTGGGCAAATATTCTCATTCTGACAGTCTCGTCTTGTACCTCTAGGTATTCATAAGCATTAGTCATTCTACTTATATGCTGTTGAGGTGTGGTGGTGTCTTCTCCGGTAAAGTGTGGGATTTTGTCCTGATATTTGTTTGGGAGAGGAGCTAAAGGCGGTGGCAACACCAAAGGTGCGTACCAGGCTGCCATGATTGGAGCTAATGGATGATGTACAAGATGAGGATTAGTAGGCTGAGATGAGGTGGTTTGAACAGTGGTGGTTTGACCAGGTGTGGCGGATGAACTTGGACTAGTGATCTGGTTTTGAGCAGATCTGGGATGATAGGAGCCAAATTGATAAAGAAGCTGGAAATCAGGAGGAGTGGTGGGTGAAGCTTCTCTAATAGGAATCTGTGGTGGGTTTAGGGGTTCAAGATCGTCGAAGTTTATCTTACTATATGATTTGCTTCTGGGAAGAGTTTGTGATGACTCTAATTCAAAAGGTGAATCTAGTAGGATAGTGCGATGTTTAGGTACAGATCTTGTTCTACGGGTGAATCTACCAGAAGCTAGATGATCAGTTTCGGAAGCTTGCCACAGAATCTTCTCTGGGTCATCTACTATGATAGGGGGATTTGGATCTGGATGAGCTCTGGTATTGATTCTTCGTGAAGCCAGATTTTAGATCCAGAGTTTAAAGAGAATGGTATTGGGGAATGTTCTGGATGAGTGATTTTTCTAAGGTTCTACTAAGGCGAAGGATGGTCAAAATAAAAGGGATGGATTAGTGGAGTCGCCAGGTGGAACGGGGTTGCTGTTGTGAAGATAGCTATGGTCCACCACCAGTAACTAATCTGGGAATGTTTTTTGGATTTTATGAGTTTTAAGTGCAGCCTATGGTTTGTTAAAGTATCCTAGACTTGTTTCAACACTTTGCTAGGGTGATGAGAACAAAAAGAGTTTACTCTAAATGGATCTATGGATTGATTTCTTGTTTATGATACCTAAAGGACCAAAAAGTCTATAAGAGTTTGTTGGAATATTATGTACTCAGTGTCCCACCATCTCTCGCTATGTTAGTGAGCGATGGGATAGGTTTATCGGATAGTAGCCTAGAGTTTTGAAAAGTAGTAAGGCTTACTAGAAGTTTAGTGGAGTCGCCAGGTGGATTTTCAGTTTGTTTTGAGGTATACTTGTATGGTCCACCACCAATATTGTCAAAAGACAATCTAAGGGAGTGTTTTTGGGATTTTTTGAGTTTTATGTGCCTACAAGGTTTGGAAGAGATTTCTATAACTGACTCATCATTTTGCTAAGATGGTGAAAAAGCTATTTTCTACTCTTTTAAGTTTGACTGAGATTTTGAGAGTTCCTATGGGATACCTAGGATGTTTTGACTCAAAGTCCCACCGTGATCGCCATTATGTTAGAGAGCGGTGGGATAAGTCAATCAAACAGTATTCTTAAAAATAAGGGACTTCTAGAGTTCTAAGGTGTCCTTAGATTGTCACTAACTCAAAGTCCCACCGTGATCGCCATTATGTTAGGGTCCCGTGATTTTGCCGATTGGCTAGCCAAATGACGATGTAACATCAAACCAAGCTTTGGAGCCCAAGGACCTAGCCTTCCTGGACTCAGAGAGGGCTCTCTCTATATGTGTAAAGGATATCGGTGTGTTCGCTTATGGTGTTCTGATATTAGGCTAGTTATGAAGTGAGTTTTTTGATTTTTGGTTTTTAAGTTTGTGAGGGATAAAACTGATCAAAGATGTAAACTGGGTAACAAGATGTAGATAAATTGGGCTATGGGGTCAAACAGGTCAAGGAAGCTATGAGGTGATGATGTGAGGCTGCTGTAGGGCCGATTTGATTCACGGTAGAAGGGATCTTTGGGCAAAATGGGTTAAATGGACAACAAGTTTGTGAAAGACAAGGGATTTCAAGTGTAACTAGTTTATAGCAGACATAAACATGTTATAGCAAGCCATTAATCATGCTAAATGCAACTATGAGCTAATTAAAACATAGAAATCAAACATTCCAGCCATACATAGAGGTATAAGACCCTCTAACTTTGGGAAATGGCTATCAGACTTTGGGGAAAACACACAAGACAAACTAACAACTCATCAACTACGCCGGAACGCCTAAACATAGTCTCTAAGTCATTGGGCACTTTGACAAACAAGATTTCATAGTTTTAGGCAAAGGGCTAGATCGGAACTAGGCCTCCTTGGTTCAACAAGATGATCAACAAATCAGTCAAAGAGAAAGTTTTATGGATAGAACTATGGGCAGCTAATAGGTAGGTAGGGCAAACCATACATCCTACTCAACATACATAGAACTTATGAATAAAACTTAGCAACAATACCTTAAGTTACTAAAGAGCAGCTAAGAATTCTTTAGCATAACTAAGGGAGAAGAAAACATCAAGCTATGAAGATTCAGGGATTTTGAGGTGCCTCCATGGGAATATCTCAAAATCAATCTTTACTGATCTATAGCAGCAAGAAATATGTATTATGAATGAAAACTAGAAGACAAAACATATCAAGAGACACTATACCATTCTACCATGTCAAGGAATCCATCAACAATCCTTCATCATTCCTCAAAAGCATCCAAGAGGCAGTCCAAAAATCATAACTCAAGTGTATTCTTCAAAGCTCATATGACCAATTTATTAATTCTTCTCTCAAGTTCAGCCTCTGATTTACAATGAGAACCATGGAATAAATAGGCTTGAGGGAGGAAAACCTCATGAAGCAACTAGCTATCCCATTGGCCAAGTCAAAATATCTAAACTTGTCCTTGAGGCTTTGCAAAGCCCAAGGCACAAAATATACCATAAAATATCTAAAAAACTGCTAAAAATGGAAATTATATTGACTTTACATGATTTCCCAATGATAAAAATAGCTTAACGCACATTTGGGAAAAGCAGATTTTTGGAGTTCAAAAATTACAAAAATACTTCATATTTATGCCTGAAAAAGGTCCCCTGATTTGCTGGATGCAAATGGCAGCCTTCCCGATGTCGAAATGGGGCTCATGAGGGCTTTTTGGAAAGCTCTCTGTGTCTACTTTTCAGCGCAAGTGAAATCAACTCAACCCGAGGTCCGGAAGTCATCCAAAGCTATACCTGTGTGCAAAAACCCAGAAAATAGCAGACTGCTGATATGGCGGGCAGAATGTGCAAAATGAGGGTGTTTTTCGCCAATTTGAGGGGGAAAATGATCTCCAAATGCCCTGAAAATATCTGGAGACCTGCTCATGGAATTATGGCATCCATCGGTATCATCCTCCTCCCTTGACAACTCATCAAACTGAAATGGCGAATTTATGAGTTTTTGGCCAAAAACCCAAAAAATGCCAAAAAACAAAAAGTTGCCAAAAAAGGCCCAAAATTGGCATGCATGACCCTCAAGGGTCCATAGCAACATGCTCCGAAGCTGAGGCCAAAATATCAAGGGCTGATATGCTTTTCCCTTCCTTCCGTGCTAGGCGCTTCCCCTTCAACTTCTTCAATTTCTCTTGTGCTACCTTTAATTTTCGCCTGGCAAACTGATTTAGCTTCTGAAAGTGAAGAGTCCTATTTCTTTGTAGCTCAAGATCCCTGTTTTCCCTCTCAAGCTTTGTTTCCAAATGCTGGTTAGCTCTCTCAAGCCATGCTTCTTTGTTTTCCTCAATTTCCTGCTCAAGGAGGGCAGTGAGAGGAAAGGCTTCGAAATGAGCTTGTTCTTCTGCTCTCTGCTTTTCCAAGGCTTTTCTAAGCCCGATGGTTCTAGGCCTCTTCCGCCTAGGCTGGTCTTCCTCCTCTTCATCATCAAACTCGCCAATGAGCTCTTCAATTCTTACTTGCGCCTTTTCTGCCTCTTTCTTATACTTGATTGCCCTTGCCTCATGAATAGCTGCATGAAACTTCATTTGTTTGTTTTCAACCTCCAAGAAGTGGTTAAAATTCCTCGCTCTTTGAAGGTCTTCTTGTAACACCTCAATTTGCCCTTCTTTGTGAATGAGGAGGTTTTCAAGGAGGCGGGCCTCATTGTCACTATCATCGCTTTGGATAGGGATAATAGCTAATTCACCCCCATGCTTTGTACTTTCTCCAATTCTACTTTTGCCTTTGAAAGCCAATCTGGCGCTTTTCCTCCTTGGCAAGCTAGAAGGTGTCTTTTTGGGCAATTTCCTCTTGCTAGGAACAGTCTTGGTCACTGTTTGGATGGCAGCTTTAGCTTGCTGTTCTTCCTCAATATCTTGTCCAGTTTGTGGCTTAAAAGGTGCTTCAATTTCTTTCCCAACTTGCTGTGCTTCATCAACTGTCTGCTGCTGTCCTTCACTTTCTATATGCTGCTGTCCCTCAATATCTGCCTGCTGCTGTCCTTCAATATCTGCATGCTGCCCTTCATCACCTATCTGCTGCTGGTGTTCACTGCCCTCTATCTCTTCCTGTTGACTTGGCTGTCCCTCAACATCCAACAGCTGCTGTTCATCAACCTCTAGCTGCTGTTGTTCACTGCCTTCTCCTTCTCCCTGTGGTTCACTGCCCTCTCCTCCTCCCTGTTGACTTGGCTGCCCAGTAGTCATTTTGATTTTTTTAGGTGTAGGCCTACTAGACAGAGGCACTGGGCGATGGACAGGCTGAGTAGGAGACACATGAACAGGACGGACAGTGGAAAAATCTGAATGGCTAATGAATGAATCCCATGAAACCCCCTTCTTCTCTAGCTGGTATAAGAAGATAATCTTGATCAAGGAATGATGAAAGAGAGAAGGGATTTGCTGAGGTGGAGCCTTCTTTTGGACAGTAGCTGCCATTTTCTCTATGCTTTTGGACAAAAGTACGGAAGGTTTAGTTGCCTGCTTCTGGTAAAATGCATCAACAAGCGGACATGGTAGGCATAAATTTGATTAAACCTCCCTTCACAAGTGAAATATCTCATTATGGCTTTCATCAGTGGAGCATAACTGTCAAGAAGATAGGAAAAAGGAAAAATAGCAGTGATGTTTTCCCTATGTTCAGACTTGATGAAAGGTTTATAATCCTCTAGATCAAGATGAGCTTGTTTAAACCACTTTTCACCATGATACGGGATCTTGGTAGCCTTGGACACATACCTTGGAGAAATTTTGAAGTCAAGATCTGCCAATTGGAAGTGCTTGTCCTTGAATCTCAAAGCGCACAAATGTGTTAGTGGTGAAAAACTCTTGACTTCTTCTATCTTCTGACAGAAATCAAGACAACCTACTTCATGGAAATTGAAAAGCACAGATGGGTGAGCATTGATTTCTTCTGTGGAGATAGGCTCATATCTCTTATGTGGACCGCTCCTGTGGTCTTGCTTTGGAGGCATTCTGTCTTGAACAAGCTTTGGAAGAGGCAAACTGCCTTCACTGTATGTACAAAATGCTCTGCTGGATTGAAACTGGCCAATATACTGCTTGAACATAATGGACAATGTAGTTAGGATAGATTGCAACAATGTTTTCTTTGAATAAACCACCTCTGCACTCCTTGAAACCAGCCCTTTCACTTCTGGATGCACCTCAGCCAGGCAAACTTTTTAATAGGGCACCATGTGTAAAGATGGGATAACTGCTTTGTAGATTCCCTGTGCACAGTTTTGAACAATCACCCCTCTTTTGAATTTGTTAGAGGCCAACCAACACTTGTATTTGTGTCTTCAAAACAAAACTCAAATATTAAAACCCTGCTCTTCAGGTCATTCACCTTGAAAATACCTCTGTCAACAGATTTCTATAAAAGAGACCATACAGTGGAAGAGAAAAGAGACTTTAGGTTAGGTGAAATATTAGCACACAGTGTTTAGGAAAAACACCTCTTTACTTGTGAATTTCAAAGGTCAACCACCACACCTGCACCTCTGTCTCCAATGTTAAATTCAATCATCAACAACCCTGCCCTCTAGAAAATGGCCCTATTCACCCTTAGAATCTTTCTGTCAACAACTCTTCACAGTAGTGAAAAAATAGAGTGAAAGAGGGGTAGTATGCTAAAAAGTGTGCTGTGAGAGAATGCCAATAATCACTCTGTTCTTGAAGTATTAGATGTCAACCAATATACAAAACTCTTTGCTCAAGGAGGCTTTCAATCATTAGAAACCTTACCCTATATAAGTGTGCCACCCTTCAACAATTTGCATCCCTAGCAAACCATCATACATATGTCTAGACAGTAAAAACACAGGACTGGAGTAAAATGACAGAGCTTTAGAAGACAATCAAGCTTTTAAACAGAGTTTATATGAGTTTTCTATTTTAAACAACAAGAATGTCAAATCCCTCTTACTGAGTGCACTCCACTGTTTTAATAGTGTGGAAATGTTTGGATGACAGTGTGAAAGGTTCCTCTTCAGAATTAGGCCTGTCTTTCTACAACAAAAATCTCCTTTTAATCAAAACACAGCTCTTTACAGGAAAACCTCTGCCCTTCGATTGATTTGAAGATGAAACAAACTCGCTCTTAACCTCAAAACCCAGTATCTCTATATGTGCTCTTTGAATGACAAATTCAGCCCTTTATCATATTGCAATACTTTAGCTCACTGTGTAGAACAGACTGTTTTTTTTTAACTATAATGACAAGGTCAGGGGTTTTAAACTTTCTTGTCACTTATCAAAACCTTGAAATCAACGGGGGAATATATAAAAATACCTTGAATTTCGATGAACACCTGTTTTGAAAGGCTGCATTAACACTGGGAACCTTTGACACTTGCACGGCACCCTTTGAAGAAAACACGTCGTGCAACAGAAATTTTGTCGGGTCGGCCTGTCGGGTGGTCGGGCGGCCTGTACAGGCGCGTCGCGCCAATGTACAGGCACGTCGCGCTGTCAACGGTGGCCCGTGCAAATTTTCGCCTAGGCACGTCATGCAAAAATGCAGGCACGTCGCGCAGTGCAAGAACGTGCAAACTGTTGCTATTTTGACCAGAATTGCCTTGTTTTGGTGCTAGGGAGGCACGGGGTCTGGTTTCAGTTTTGAAATTGAAAATATTTCCCTCACATAGGGTCTTTGATGTACGATTCAAACAAATTTCAAACGGTCATTTTACTTGGAAAAGGAACGTTGGTTTTCAACTTCTGTTTTGTTTTAAAACGGTGGGTTTGTCATTTTAAATATGTAAAGTCAAACCATGACCTCGACCCCCGTAACTTAAACCAGCGAACAACTTCCATGATTTCTACATCACCTCTTGCCATTGTTTTTAACAATGTTGGTGCTATTACGATGAAGCATGGTGGGCCTTACCCCTTTTGTAAAGATAATGCTCAAAAACTGTTATGTTTCTGAAGGACAGGACTTGCCTTGTTAATGTATTGTGACTGGTGCATTGGTCTTTTTGTAAGAGAGACATTCCAAAACCTCAACTCTGTCCCCTGTTTTGACAATTTAGGTGAAATGTTAACAAAGAAAAGTCATCCAGAATCTGTCAAAATGCATTTGAAAGCTGTTTTATCACTTAACAGGAGATTGCCTGTGCCCTTCCAACTTATTTAATAATTTCTACTCTTAGGTGATTTATAGGCTTCCCTCTGGACTGTAAGTGCTATCCTTTGACTATCTCCCTTTATATCATAATTCTCTGCTTTCTTGAAAAGCACCCTTTGGACTTTTGGCATGTGATATTGGTTTGTTGTTTGATCTTTTCCTTTAAGGTAACTGCCCTTTTTGGTATCAATGGCATATATCCAATATTTTCTCCCTTCCACTGCAGGCACAGTTTGACAGACAGCTCATTTGAATAGGAAAACCAATACCTTTGTATCATAAACACTATCATTTACCTGTGCAATGACTTCTGTTTAATTTCTTTGCATCCTTTCATCTGCACTTTCAGACCAACTAGTTTTCAACAACCTATAATGGCTTTGGCCATCTGGTCATACATGGAGGAGGCTCTTCATCAGGTAAGGTATCTGAAGGTGTTTTGACAAATCTGTTTGACACAGTTTTCCTCTGAATGTGATGGTAAGTGAACCTCTTGAAAAAACATCAATATGAGCATCTCTTCTTGCAAGCATCACTGTGTTTCAGCAAAGACCCTAGCCAAAGTAACACTGTCTCCCTGCACTATTCTAAGGGTGACTGAGATATTTATCATTTGCTTTGGTCATCTCATGACAGATTACTTTGACAAATAGTTTCTGTGACTTATGAAGGTTAGTGCATTTTGAGAAACCAAGAACTTTCTTTCTGCCTGTGCAATGGCATTTGTTGTCAGCATCTATTCCATTTGATCTTGTGGACAAACAGGCTTTTTATGATTGGAATTTTTACTAATGACAGGCCTTTCTAAAGTTCAACAATTCACATGACTTGAAAGCTTCAGATGACCTCCTTTATCAGACCAGACTCCCTTTTCTTTTGAGCTAGCATATTTCAACTCTATTCCTGTTATGATCATGAGTCACATTCATAAAACCTGGAGTCTCTGTTTCATTTGTTCAGTTCAAGGCAAACCTAGATTTTTGCAATCTTCCAAGTCAATATTGGCCAGCGCCCTCTGCTTGTGGATGAAGGAGGCACCCTAACCCTCTGCTTGTAAATGAAGGAGGTTCTGGGCCTTGACAATTTACCAGTTTGTTGAGACAGTGATGACCCTTTCTTACTGTGATTTTCATGCTGGAAAGAGATGTAAGGTCCTGATGAGTGACTTTTGTTTTGCAGCTTCATCTCAGGCTCATAATACATTTAGAAGTAGCTGTTCCTCTAACTGTAGATCAAGCATTTAATCCTGAGATGAAGTTATATTTCCTGCCTTTGTAGAAACCATAGAACACTGTGAAAAACCTAATAGTCGGCTTGAGATTGGGGTTTATGCAGTGCTGAGATCTAGGGGATATGAGTGGCGCGACTTAGGGCTGTTTGTCAATTTCATTTGCAAAGTAAGAGGTCAGTCATGGTAGGTCTGTTGCAGATGGAGGCTTTTTGGCTTTTTGATGATTGCCAAGGGTGAAATGTCTTAAAGCGCCACTTCCTAACATAGGGGAGACTTTTGAAACAGATGTGGATTTTCCTTTTAAAGCTGATGGGCAGACCAATAAGGCTGAAGCTAGATAGGATTGTGATAATGAGTTTTTGATTTCGACATGGGCGAACTGAAAAGGTAGAAGGGCGAAAAAAGTTTTAGGAGGGTTTTCTGGATGACATATTGATATAAGGAAATCAGTTTCTAGAAAACTCAGCTGTAGATATAGTCATCACTAACATGTAAAAAACACTGATGGCTAACAGTTTGTTGAATGTTTTGGGGTGGATGACCAACTTGCTGCTGAGGATATTGCTGATATGTTTGAGGATACTGTTGATATGGCTGATTATACTGTTGATATGGTTGAGGATATGATGAGTATGGTTGAGGATATGATGGGTATTGCTGAAATGGTTTCCATTGTTGTTGTGGGTAATTTTGTTGTTGCCATGGCATGGGTACATTCCAAGAATTCTGAACATATATTTGATCTTGTGCAGGAAATTGCAAATTCTGATTTGGAAACATACCTGGAGGTGGAGGTCTTGGCTGCCATGGTCTTTTGGCACCCATGAAATAAACATTCTCCAAATCTGCATTGGCTTCCATGTTACAATTCTGCAAAATCTTTATTTTAGAACAATGAAATATATCATGGTTTTCAGTACAAAAGGCACACACTTGAATGTTTTCTAAAGGACAATCTTTCAAAGCATGTTTCTTCCGACATTTTGGACAAAAGACAGCCATTAATTGATCTTCTTCTTTTTGTATTTTCTTTGCTTTCAGAGTGTCAATTTGATTTCCTAAAGTGCTTAATAGGTCTGTTTTGAATTCTTCCAATAAATTTCCTATTTCAGTCCTTGTGACACTAGCTGAAGCAGATTTTGTGGCTTTAGATGATATGGCTCTTTTTCCATTTCTAGCTTTGCTCCTGGAATACTTTTCACATAAGTCTGCAATTTCATCAAAAGGTAAGTTGGAAATATCACCTTTGCCCATCAAATTAAGATCATCTAAGTATTCCTCTCGAATGCCCTTCAAAAATATTGTTCGAATCAGATCAAGAGACATGGTTCTATGTTTTGATTTTTGTAAATTGTAGAAAAATCGTTCTAAATACTCCTCTAAACTTTCATCCTCCTGTTGATTCATTCTGAAGATATCATCTTTAGAATCTTTTGATCTACAGTAAGGTTGGTATTTCTTCAGGAATATTTTCCGCATGCCATCCCAATCAGTTATTGCATGTTCACCAAGTCCCATGAACCATCTAAATGTTGATGCCTTTAATGTTGCTGGGAAGAGTCTAAGCCTATGGGCATCATCTGTGTAACAATATGTTCGACATACTATGTCAAACTCAAACAAAAATGAATCTGGATCTTCTGATGCCATACCATAAAAATTTGGTAACACAGATGGAGGTATGTTTTTCATTTTGATTTCCTCATCATGATTTTCTCCTGGTTCTTGAATAGGAAATTTAAAGGTTGACTCTTCCTCCTCCCTTTGATCTTGATCTTGCTTTCATTTCAGTTCAATTTCTCGTTGTCTTATCCTTTCCTCCTGTTGTCTCTCATATTCTCTAAGTTGTTCAGGAGTGGGTCTTCTTGCTGATCCTCCTCCTTCCTCAGCCATTTTGATAGGTTCCTCTGTTGTTTTAAGTTCTTGTTCGGTGTCACTTGTTTCAAAGAGAAGTTGTTGTGTTGGTTTTTCTCCTAATTGAATTTGTTCAAAATCAGTAGGTTCAAGGAGAGATTGTTGAGTTGTTTTAATGCCTTCTCTTGTTGCAGAGGATTCAGGAAGGTGTTTCTTCTTTGCTTCGTATGCCAATAGAATTTGTCTCTCTATAAGTGTAAGTCTTTGGCCTGATTTTTGTTTATCCTCTAGTTCTTGAATAGTGAATTTCCCAGCTGGTGTTGTGTGTTCAATTCTTTCTAAAGGATCTGCTCCTAGTGGTGGGTTAGTTCTTGGATGGGGGGTTTTTATGAATCTGCCCTTATCATCTCTAGGTCTAGACATATGTAAACATGACTTCTAAAATGATGAATTAAAATTAAATCTATGTTTTTGTTTGTTTTTAGTTTTTTTTTTAGAACTCCTCTAGTTGCGCCTCCCCGGCAACGGCGCCAAAATGTAAAGACCAATCTAGGATTCTAGATTAGACTCAATTTAATGTCGACCAGGGTCAGTAGTCTTAGAGGCACATCTAATATTTTTAGACCTAAAAGGTTTTGTTCTATATGTTTAAATAAATGTCTAATTGTGACAGGCTCCAGTACTCCTTTACAAGAGGCTAAAATATGTTTCCTTTTCACAATTTAAACACTTATATTATCAATTTTAATCTACTGATCTTAAAAAAATAGAGTGTTACTAATCTGAGCTTTTCAATCCTCTTACGAGGATATGTTTCACAAAAACTCCTTCAAGATAACACACTAAACATTCTAGAAATCAAATTCATAAAAACAAACAGAGTTCATAGAGATGTTTTGAAATCCAATGCTCGATTAAACCTCTTACAAGGACTCATTCAATAATTTTGCAATCGAATCTTCAAGCTATTGCTATGAACCATAAAATAACAATAATCTCAAGAACTTCTAATTAAATGAATGAACTCACAAGCAATGCAATGAAATAAGCTGTTCAGATCTGAATACTAATTCTATGAAACATAAAACATAAAAGAAAGTGTACCAATCTTTACGTAGGGCCCTTCCACGCTCTGATGGCACACTTTAATAACTTCAAATGATAAAACTTTAACTCGTAAACACTGTGATTGATGAAATTCTAGTTTCATTAAGTTCTGGAAATAGATTACATTCAAAACAGAGATATGGAATACGTTTTACAGTCTTAAGTCTGATTTCTTCAACGTTTTCACTAGCATCCTATCTCTAATCAAAATCCTCCTATTTATTAAAATTTACAACTAGAAGGCTATATTCGTTCCTTCTTCATCCTAACTGATTCCAACATAGTTCGAATCAGTTTAGAATTCCTAATTTTAAGCAAAAGATCAAGTACATCATTATGGCTTCTAATATTTCTGCTGAAGAGGCTGAGTTTGACCGTCTTTGACCATATATTCAGGAACTCCAAATTCGATGCTAAATAGATTTTCCACCATGTATGTACATCCTAGATCACGTCCATGCCTTCTATTTCGATTTTCCTGCCATGCCACATGTTACAACATAAACTGATTACAGGAAGTCATTACATCCCGTAATTTTGTTGAAAAATTCCAATTTTTAACATAAAAACTCATAAATTAAATTTAATGCAAAATAAAAATTATAATGCTTCATTTATCAATTTCAATGGACTTATGGGAAGTTTATGGAGGAAAATGATAGATAAATGATGGATTTTTAGAAGAAAAGGATAGCAATAAAATAGTACCAACAGCGACTATCGGTTATGGTTCCACTCTTGTTCTTGATTATGTTCATGAGTTATGTCCTCTTCGACTGACATATAGTTCTATATACTGGATTTTATGCTTGTGTTTGTGTTGTTTCTTGCATGTGCAGGTGTTCGATCACGGAGATCGTGAGGATTGTGATCTGCCAGGGCAAAGGAACGGGAGCACCACCTCTTCTACAAACGATATTGTCGGATTCCAGGTAAGCCTTCCTCGCAAGTCAGTTTATTTGCAATTAGGAACCTGCACTGTAACATGTTTGATTGTTGCTAGACCAGATCTGGGCTAGTAGGGTTCTCCTCTGTCTGCAGACGGGATTTACCTCCTCAAAAATTTGGCGACTCCGCTGGGGAGTCAGCTTGTTGTTTGATTTGTAAACTATAGACGGAGTCTGAAGCACATCCAAATAGCCTTCAAAACATTTTTGCTCTGCATTAGCGGAGTAGATCAACGCTGCTTCAGTCAATCTCTGGTTTGGTTTACGGACTGAACAACTTGGAGTTTTTTCTTCTCTTTCCAGTCAACTTCTTGGTCTTGCTTGCTTGGTAAGCTCTTTGGACTGGTTTTTCCTGTTTGTTTGGCTTTGTTTTAGCCTTGTCATCACTTCTCTGTGTCTAAGATTGCTTGTTTTTCATTTTCCCATAGTAAACTCGGCTCGCGCGCTTTTCAGCATGTCAGTCGCGCCCATTGGCGCAGGTTGCCTGTGTATCACCCGCGCCATTGCATTTCTGGCACTAATTTCAAGCTCACAGTCGCGCCAATCCTGTGAGCTATTAGGGTTTGCTGTGTTTCATGCTTTCTGAGACTGACTTGTGATTTTGATCTTGTTTTTTCGGCTGTTTGAGTGCACTGGAGCTGAATTTGACTGATTGTAACCTCCATCCTTTGGTTGTTTACCTATTTCTTTAGATTTTTCATTTGAGCCCTAAGGAATCTAGGTGCTTTTGTGAGTCGAGCCTCCCTTGGGAGTTTTTGGTTTTCGTTCGTTCAGTCGACTTTGGGATTGCTTCCTTGCATTCGTTTGACAGTTGTCTATCATATTGTTGCGCTTTTTGAGTGACTGATTTCGTTTTCATTAGAATTTTTCTTTGCTTCATTTTGGGCCTAGATTACACGGCTCATTGGTGTCTTTGGGACTTTTCTTGGTTTCAAGAGACTTTTGGTCGATTTGAGATCTGATTGTTTGTGCCATTGAGTGAAATTTGTTTGTTTTTGCTCTCTTAATATCATTTCTTGAATTTCTTCTCATTTGTTTTCGGTTTGTTTAGTGCATCTAGCTATCAAACATTGAAAAAAAAAAAAAAATCTCTTTTGCTTTTGGTTGATTAGTGCAAATTAAAATCTTTTCAGTTTTATTAGTAATTAGTAACTTTGAAGAAAATTTTTTAGTTTCATTAGCTGCATTAGAGATACCACTAATTGTCTTCTAATCATTTTGTTTGTGTAAAAAGCTCTCAACTCTTCTGTAGCTAGCTTTCATCGAACGAAATGATGTACTGTGGCATGTAGTTTTGCATTTAGGAGATTTTTGAGACATCACATTCGTTAGGGCCTGAAAACTGAAACGTAATTGAAGATAAACTTTAAAATTTACTCAATTTACACTATGGCAGCATTGAAATCTAACGAAACACATTTAGAGGTCTAGGCTAGAGACGTGTTGCAGCGTCTTAAAACCTAGTAGCTGTCGTTCGCCTCTTGGATTTAGACAGCACTAGTACGGACTTGTGCTCCCCGTACCGTCGCGTATATAAAGGGAGACCCCTATAGGTTTCAATCCTTTATCCATAGGAAGCCGAGTCTGCCACCCTATACCCGTGATACACCGAACACAACGTTTGGGGAGATTTCCTGCACGTACGGAAAGTCCTTGGTTGATTTCTCTTTCATTATTGAAACCAAGGTGTATATTGTAGTTCACGGTTATTTGGTACACCCTTTTGCCTAGTATTCTTGAGTAGTCATTTTGATCCTATCTGACTCCCTAAATTTGAAAGGATCACCAAGCGCTTGTCCTTTCATGCTTGTGTCAAATCTAAAAGAGATAGAGTCACCTTTTCGACCGTTTCTCAACTCTTTAAAACATGAAACGGTGAAGTTTCTTATTTTTTAATGTGGTAAAAATTAATCACCCACGATCACACGCCCTGTTAGGTTTTGCTTGTTGACCGTTTGATCGTGTGTCTTGACTCTTTTTCAGCCCGTGTGTGTGTTTGATCTTTTTCTCTTGTCGTTGCTGCCACAGTGGCGGAACCCTCGGTTTCGTCTACTGGTAGTCCTTACACGGACGATTCATCAGAGGTTTCCCAATCCTCTGCTAAACCACAGCAGCCCATTGTTTCTGAGTTTCTTGACGGGGGACCGGTTCTTTCTGAGCAACCCTTTGGGGGACCAGTTGAGTTCAATTGGCCCTTTTCTGACCCTGTGTCTGAATTGAGATTAGGAGTTGATTTCCTTTCTCTTACATCGGGTTCGCCTTTTATAGCTCCTGTTTTTCCTCTTAGTCCTCGACGTCTATTGCAAGATCTAGCGGCGGGCTCAAACATGAGTGATTCTGGTGAGGAAATCCCAACGTCTGGTGAAGACTATCAGCTCTTCCCACGAAGATTATTTCCGGGAGACAACTCTGAAACAACTGTCATGTCAACGTCCAGTCCCTCCTTACCACTAGGGTACAGGTCCTTGGGTCAGATCATTTCCGCCGCTACCTCTATGGGAGTGTTAGCTCCTTCTCCGAGGCCAGCTGCTCCTTCACCGGGGGTGTCTCCGCAGATGCCTGTTACTTCTGTACCTGTTCGACCCACTATCTATGTGGCCTCCTCTACACCCGCTGTCACGTCACCCTCCGCGAGGGCTATGCCGTCCCTTGAAGACATTTATTTAGTGACTGTTATACCGGAGAACATCTCTCCGGAGGAGTATCGGTTGTCCCTGCAAAAGCCGAACCCCGAGGTTGGACCATCCTCCCAAGATCCCAACCGCTCTTATTTTTCGCATTATGCACAGGATGGTACACCCGTGTATGCTTTTCCAGGTCAGTATGATGAGCACGGGGACATTTTGCATCTACCCGCTCCTGAGGCTTACCTCCATGCTCAAGGTTTACCTTATAACCAGGCCTATAACCCGCAAGGGAAACCTTTCCAAAGCCAACCTTCGGGCCAACCTGGCTATCCTTAGGACCCACAGGGGCAGCCCGTGCAAGGCTATCCTGCGGGCTAGCAAGGGCCATCGTACGGTCCGCAAGGACAGTATTACAGCCCTTCCAGTCAACCTGTGTAGCCTCAGCCGGGGTACCAACCGGGACCGATCTATGGTCCTGGGGGGAAAATCCAGCCTTCTCAACCTATGCAAACACAGTATCCTGTTGTTTCTAACGTTTCATATCAGCCAAGACCACCCTATGGTTCTACTCCAGGTCAAACCGGTTACCAGCAACCACCTGGCACTTTTCCTCCACCAGGCCAACCGGTCCATCTGGTACAACCTGGTGTTCCGCCTCCAGGCCAATCGACCCATCCGATACAACCTGGGGCTCCTTTACAGCCAGGTCAACCTGCTCAACCGGCGCAGCCTGTTTATCTGGGTCAACCTGTTCACCCAGGGCAGCCCTCTCAGCCAGGTCAACCTGTTCACTCAGAGCAACCCGCTCATTCCATTAACCCTACCCAGCAGCCGATTCATTCGATGCTGCAGCCAAATCAACAGCTGTGCCCTAGTTATCAGGCTCCGCAGGGTTCCACCTATCAGCAGCCGACTCATCCTCAGGGCAGTTATTATCCTCAGGGTCAATCTCAACCAAATTATAACCAGCCCCGAGGCTCTCAGTATTATCCTCCTCCACCCGGTTCTACCTATACTCAGCAGCCAAATCCAAATGCTGCTTACACTGGGACGACACATAATCAGGGTCCGTACTCACGTTATCAAGCCCCACACAGTAGTTACCAACAGCCAAATCAGTCTAGTTATACGACCTACACCCCCTACGGTCAGAATCCTACGGGACAGAACCCATGGGGGCAAGGATATTCACAACCATCGTGGAGTACGGGTACCGGTCCTCATCCTGGGCCTGGCATGCCGGTCAATCCGCCATTGTCGTTCCTGGCCACCTTGGAGTTGCCGGTTGTTTCAAAATTGACCAATGATCCGATTTTGCATAATCCGTATTGGCCTCCGGTTCCTACAAAGATACCAGGTAATTGCCCCAAGTTTGAGGGTAAAGCTGGGGAGGACCCCCAAGCGCATGTGATGATGTATCATCTTTGGTGTTCGTCTGACTCTTGGGTCGATGATTCAATTCGTCTGCGCCTGTTCCAATGCACTTTGACTGGAGCTGCTGCTAAGTGGTACATCGAGTTATCCCGTGGCATCTTCCAAGATTTCAATTCCTTAGCCATGGCTTTTCTGATGCACATTCAGTTACCGGTTCGTTATGAAGCCGGGATGCACCTCCTGACTTCTCTGAAGCAGGATAAAGCCACTTACATTTCTGATCACATTCATGAGTGGCGGCGCTGTTGTAGACTGATCAAGTTTCATATACCTGATCAGATACTAACTCACTGGTTCACCACCTCCTTCATGAATAAAATCGCCCAAGATATTGCGATGGGAGCGTGTGTGACGAAGGAACAAGCCATTGCGCGTGCCCAATATCTGGATCTTGTATATTCTCAGTCCGGCACGCTTTATGATATCTTGCCAATGCCCCACAGTCCGGAACCTATAAGGCCCCACCTACCCCTGCGGTGGATGGTGTCATTGGTTCTATGTCTCAGAATTCGAAGAAATTTTCGAATGGGAAGCAGAAGTCTAATTCTTCCAACAATACTCCTGCTCATCCCGCCTCGTCAGATTCTGGCAAAACTGCGGAGGTGAACGCCATTCAGGCCAATCCTATGGAGAAAGCCTCCAAAGGGAAAAATAAAGGCAAAGGTAAATCTAAATCCGACGCCCCAAAGCCAGAATCCAAATCTCGTACTGAGGATGGTTCTCAATGTAAACTGAAGTACCCCTGCCTCATTTGTGAAGGAGACCATTATACTAAGGATTTTCCACGACGATCTGAAGTTAGTCAACTTCTCAAAGGCTCAAAAGGGACTCCGGCAGTTCTTAAAGAGCCATTCCCGTCTCAGCTGACCCAGATGGTTGAACAACCATCACCATCTGCACCATTTGGGTCCCAAGTTTTTATGATGAATGGTGTTTCACCCATCTCTGTTGCCACTCGTTCGAAGGATTACAACGAATCGCGGCAGGCACCTGGGAAGGCAGTTGCAGATGGACCACCTCCCCCACCTGTCTCCGGTTTGTTGGAAATCGAGAAGCCTACCCCTGAACCTATTGTGAAGCCACCTTCTAAAGGTGTTCTTCGAATATCTTCTTATAATCCGAATGCCCGTGCCGCTCAGCACTACAGTATTGTTGAGGATCTGACACAGGCACCTTTTGCTATGTCTGCACTAGAAGTTCTTCAAAGTTGTCCTTCACAATGGAAGGCTTTATTTTCTGCAATCGGTGGCATTGATCCCGCCGATTCGAGTCTTCTCACCTTCGACTTAGAGAATTTCACCCCCCGACTTCCACATCAGATCGCTCTTGTTATTCAAGTCAAAATCAACGGTCTGAACATCCATAGGGCCATTGTGGATGAAGGTGCTTCTACCTGCGTCATGTCATCCTCTTGCTGGAAGGCCATTGGCTCTCCAGCCCTTTTTTCCTCTCCCAATGCCCTTGAGGCATTTGATGGTCGGGAATCCAAACCCCTGGGTGTTCTCGAGAGTTTAGCGATCACTTTACAAGGGAAGACTGTCAACGTAGAAGTAGAAGTAGTCTACGCCAGGCTCAACTACAATATACTTCTCGACCACAGCTGGACCCATGCCATGCTATGTGTGCCGTCCACTATCTTTCGACTTCTTAAGTTCCCTCATGAGGGAAAAATCGTCACGGTGGATCAGTTGTCCTTCTTCACCTCCACCTCCGAGAACAACGTACCATACGTGGATCAAATCCCAAATCCCCCTGACAGTGTAGGACCTGGTCTCTTCAAAGACCCCGTCCTCATGGGTATCTTTCCCACACCACCACCGCACACCGCTCAAGTTAACATGATTTCCAGGTCTGATGACCCCTGGCTCATTCCTACGCCTGAGCAGGTGTTTGAGTTTGGAGAATCAATGCCCTTGACTCCAGTAGAGATTAGCTACTATGAAATTGTTGCAGCATCTAATCCTCCACCTCCTCAGCATGCTCCTTTGAGCATGGCTCTAGACGTCTACTCTTAATCCCCTTTGCTTGGTCAGGTCGATTCACCTGATCCTCTCAAAGAGACTTTTCCTTCCAATGAAGCCATCATTGAAACTATGTCTCTCGAGGAGCTGCCTTGGGGCGATGGACATCCTCGCTCCTCTTTTATGCCTAGCTTGGGGGCAATGTCAGATTGTCTAGAGTGTTATGCATCTCAGGTTCCTACTCCTCCTCTCCAAATGCCTATCTTGACGCACGAGGTTTTTTCAGAGGAAAACCTGAGTAATATCACTCAAACCATCCCGATCAACATCTCCATTAAACCGGGGATCGTTGAGGATATACACGTGGGAGTGACTTGTTCTCCTGATGAGATTCAAGTCTATACTGATCTTTTTAAATAATTCAGAGATGTGTTCGCCTGGTCCTACGAGGAAATGCCGAGGATTGATCCCAGTATCGTAGTGCATGAGATTCCAACCTACCCTGGTGCGAAGCCCGTGCGCCAACACTTACGCCCCATGCATCCTCGTAAAGCCGCTGCAATTAAGGCAGAAGTTGAAAAAATTCTGAACGCGGGCTTTATTTATCCCATCCCCCTCACAGAATGGGTTTCCAACATTGTCCCTATCGATAAAAAGAAGGGAACTATTAGGGTCTGTGTTGATTACCGCAACATCAATCGCGTCTGTCCAAAAGATAACTATCCCACTCCGTTCATAGACCAGATCATTGACGAATGTGCCGGAAGTGAGATTTATTCCTTGATGGACAGTTTCTCAAGGTATAATCAGATCAATATTGCACCTGAGGATCAACACAAGACTACATTCATCTGTCCGTGGGGTACTTTCGCGTATAAAAAGCTCCCGTTCGGCTTGAAGAACGTTGGGGCCACGTTTCAGCGTGCGATGTCTTATGCTTTCCATGACATTCGCCATATCGTTCAGCCTTATCTGGACGACTTGCCAGCTCATTCAGCTAGGCAAGAGGACCACCCTGAACACCTCCGCCAGATTTTTCTTCGCTATAGGCGCTACAATATTAGGCTTAATCCTCATAAATGCGTCTTTTGCGTGGATTCTGGCCGTCTTTTGGGATTCATAGTCTCCAAAGATGGAATTCGCCTTGACCCTTTAAAGGTTGAGGCTATCATCAACCTCCCATCACCCTCCTTGTTATATCAGTTGCAGAGTCTGCAGGGAAAAGCGAACTTCCTTCGACGCTTTATCCCAAACTACGCCGAGGTGGCCAAAGGATTCACGCGCCTATTAAAGCAAAATGTTCCCTTCCATTGGGATGAAATTGCTCAAAAATCCTTTGAGAAGCTAAAGACATTACTGGTAAATTCTCCTTTGCTTCGTCCTCCTGATTATCGCCGCGATTTAACTTTGTATCTCGCCGCCGCATTTAGCACCATAGCTATGGTTCTGGTGCAGGATGATGATGCTGGTAATGAACATGTTGTTTATTATCTATCACAAAACCTTCTCGATATAGAAACGCGTTATGCTCACATCGAGAAGTTGGCGTTAGCCGCAGTACACGCTGTGCAGCGTTTTCGCCATTACATCCTGTTGCGTACGATAACAGTGGTTTCGGATTGCAACCCCATGACATATATTCTTTCTCGACAATTAATGGGGGAAAAATACTCCAAATAGATCATTATCCTGCAAGAAATTGACCTAGAGTTCACTACTGCCAAGTCAACCAAATCACTTGTTTTCGCGGATCTTATATGCTTACTCCCGACAGACTCCACTCCTTCACACTCTGAGGATCATATCCCAGACGAAACTCTTTTCCTCATCAGTACTCGCGACCCTTGGTACGGCGACATAATTTTTTATCTTCAGACCTCCACATTTCGGTCTGAGTTGACTAAAGATGCCCGACGTTGCATTCGGCATCAGTCTCAACCCTACCGTATCGTAGGAGATACCTTATACCGTGTTGGAGTAGATTCAGTGCTCCGTCGGTGCCTAACCTTGGAAGAGGCTGAAAGGGTCCTAAATGACTGCCACAGTGGCGCCTGTGGTGGACATATGTCCGGATATGCCACTGCCCAGAAAATTCTGCGAGCAGATTACTTCTGGCCGTCCATATTCAAAGGTTGTATCGTTGCAGTCCGTAAATGTCACGCGTGCCAGGTGTTTCAGCACAAGATGCACGTGCCACCTCTCCCTTTGCATCCTGTTATTACCATCGGCCCTTTTGTGAAATGGGGCGTGGATTTTATGACGTGTAACCCTCACTCGGTCGGGGGGCATGCGTATATCATTGTCGCTGTCGACTACTTCACCAAGTGGGCCGAAGCGATGCCTACTAGCTGCCGACGGTAAGACAGCTGCCCAGTTCATATTCAACCACATCATTGCACGTTTCTGGGTCCCTCAAGCCATCGTTACCAACCATGGTACTCATTTATGAGATTATATGATGGCAGAGCTGACTTCAAGATTGGTCTTACGCCACGATAGCTCAACGCCATATTACCCTCTGGAAAATGGCCAGGTTGAAGCAGTGCACAAGGTTTTGGTCACTATGCTTCAAAGAACAATTGGTATTCACAAATCCAATTGGCACCTCCAACTGTTCTCAGCTCTATGGGCATACCGGACGTCTGCAAAGAGTGCAACTGGATTCACACCATTTCAATTGGTGTATGGTCTGGAAGCAACTCTTCCGGTTGAATGCGAGATTCCTTCGTTGAAATTAGTTGTGGAACTTCTACCCGACACTTTTGCTGAGGAAGAGCATCTTTTGTATCTGGAACGGTTAGATGAAACCCGCCGCTTAGCTACTTTAGTCATTGAAGCACAAAAGAAGCGGGTCAAAGCTCACTTTGATCAATCCGTTTCTCCACGTTCCTTTATCGAAGGAGACTTCGTCCTCCTATACGATCAAGCGCATGACAAGCTTGGAGCCGGTAAGTTCCAACCTATGTGGCATGGGCCCTACATAGTAAAACGCGTTTTGAAGAACGGGGCTTATGAGCTTATAGATTATGAAGGAGTTCCGCTGGCGCAGCCCAGAAATGCGCTGTACCTCAAAAAATACTACGCCTGAAGTGATTTTTGGTGTGGTGTGTGTACATAGCTGTGTGTTTTTCATTTGTGTACATGTGTGGTGTGGTTTGCGATGTAAACATATTTCTGCTGATTGGGTCTTCCTGATTGTGCAAATGTCCATCAATCCGTTTGTTGGTTTCGCGGATGGTGCCTCCCGTAGTACCAGGAATCTGTCTTTGGTGGCCTGGGTAATCTATGATCCTGTTGGTGAGTTGGTCAACCTGCAAGGTGTGTGTTTGGGATGTACTACAAATAACATCGCAGAATATAGTGCTGTATTAGAATTATTAACTGAGGCTGTAAACCTTGGTATCCGTGAATTACTTGTGTATCTAGACTCGCAACTAGTAGTATTACAACTGAATGGTCATTATTCCGTCAGAAACCCATCCATTTTACATTTGTATCTACGTATTCGTTTACTGGAAAGAAATTTTGACTATATTACATATCAAAATATACCCAGGCATATGAATACATTAACAGATGTAGTAGCTAATTTGGTGCTAGATAGACATTTGCAAAATTTGTAAAAAACAACATCACATGTAAAAGGAAAATCCATCCGGAAATAGATATGTATATATATAGATATCGAATGTTTGCATAGTGTGCATCACATTAAATCAAAAAATATACATGTTCGCCTTGATACATCCGGAGACGACATGTCTCTCAAAAAATATGCATGATAAAAGCCCTAGGAGTCTAATCTGCATAGTGCTTATGATAACAAGTGATTGCACACACTAAGTGTCTCAGAATTCGGTGGAGGCAATTAGGCACTCCCACCGTATGTCTCTGGTACGCCATTTGTACATCCGCCAGCCGGGCATAGTCTGGGATTCCTCGAGCGATGCCCTCGAGATTATGGATTAACTCCCCCCCCCTCTGCACCCTCTGCCTGAGGATCAGGTGCGGGAAGAGTCCTTCGTGCGATAGGAGACATACCGACTGGTCTCTCTGGACCCACGTCTGCATACATATAGAATGTGTCAGGAAGAACATGTATTAACAAAAAAATCATAAAACATAAAAAATCAAAAAGAGAAGAATTCATACCCAACTCCTCGTCCCAATCATCTCCCTCCGGCAGTGGGAGATCTGGGTCTCCAGTGAAATCGGTTCCTGCGTATGGTCAGTCTTCCACTACGATCAACTGACGCCGCAACCACCCAAAAAACTTCGGCCTCCAGGACATCTGTTGGCCTCCTCCAGATCTGGGCATCAGTGCTGCCCAGTGGGCCATTCTTGGCTCTCATGGAATCGGCTCAGCGACTATGGCCCCTTGGCCCTGGAAGATTGGTAATCATTCCAGAATGAACGATACCAGGATGGAACCGTAGCAAAACTGTTTCAGCTTGGCTTGCTTGCATTTCATAAGCTGTCTTTTCATGATTATCGTCACTGCTGTGGCCCAGTCAAACAATAGGGGAGTCATACACTTTGAGGCTAGCAAAAGTTGGGCCTTTGTTGCCTCGTGTGGTGCTCGTGACCCCGCAGCCCACGTGATGGTATGCAGCACCACTCTTAGTGCCAGATCGGGAATGGTGTGAATGTCTACTTTCCCACTTCCAGATCCCAGTCGTGCCCTCAGGCACACTCATGCCATAACTTGCTCCATCTTCTCACCAGACGGTCTGCTCCCTGTTAGTATGGGCACCGGACCTCTGCGTGATAATCTGGTTATGAAGTATATGTTAGATACCTCTAGTTCTAATACCTGGTCCCGTAACTTGAACACTTTTTCCTGTTCGTCCCATATGTTGACCAGGTACTGTAGGATCTCGGGCTAAGCTCGTAAACAAGGTGTCAAGAAGAAATTTTTTAGCCCACAGTTCTTGAGGGCATTCATGCAAGTTTCATTCTCCATGGCCTGTTCATCCTCTTCACCATGCTCCCTCTCTTTCCACTCAATGACCATTTTGATCATTTGCCTGCATTTACATGGTCAAAAAACTTCAATTATACCTCTGCTATCCTTGAAAATTCATGCAATTCATTCATTATGTGGAAATTTCAAGCGGAAAATTGTATTGCGCCGCTGGCGCGGGCCCTTTGGAAATAAAATTCCATTCGCGCGGGTCCGTGAAGGATACCCGCGCCAATGGGAGGAGCCCTAAAATTCAAAAATTCCTCATAAGAAGTCTAATATACAATCAAAATCTATGAAAAATGGATGGAAATGGAGTACAAAGAAGTGCCTCTTACCTAGAATTGACGGGAATCTGAATGGTGGCACGGATTAGTCGCAATTGCTGTCAGAAGTTCGCACACAAAATGTACCACTGCTGCTCTTCGGTGAGGTAAATAGTAAAAAGTAATTTTATTTTTACCATTTGACATATTTATAAATTTTTGAACTCAAAATAGGTTTTGAAGGTTATTTTTTTGAATATTTTAATATATTTTGTCAAAAATGGGTTTTACACTCGCTCTTTTGTGTAGAAACAGGTCTTTTATGCGACTTAAACGGTGAAACAAGTTGTATTTTATACTTTTTCGGACTCGGTAAATACATGAAAAAGTCACTCTGGAGTCATCTTTCAGCTCTTTTCTGACTCTCTAAACATGAAAAGATCGTCGAGGCCCTTGTCGTTTCGATCTCGTTAAATTGGACACAAATCGACATCTACCCAGTATACGTTTACCCTTTTTTTGAGCTGGGATGGATTATTTACGAAAAAGGAATACCCTAGCCTATCGCGACTAGGAGGTTTTCTCGGATACTGTTTTATACCTTTTCGGGTTCGAGGAACTATCTATGAAAAGGGACCGCTGGAGTTTACTTTTCTGCTGTCTTTTCAAACTCTCTGAACATGAAAATATGCTGAGTTCACCCTTTGTCAGACTCGTTAAACCCTGATGACATTGGATTCAGTCGAAATGACGTTATTCGAGTCGCTCCTTCCTAGGGCTCGTTAAATGTACTAGGATGGATTCGCCCGAAGGGCGGACTTATATTACAAGCATATGTTATCCCCTTCAAGCTTGTTATCAAAAATAATTGGGGTACTCGCCAGAAATGGTGGGGAAAAAATGGAACCATCGTCGTTGTCGTCGGCAGTATGTCGCTCTTGAACATGGCACTTGTCTGCATTCGTGTCGGGTTGGGGACATCTCATCTCGTTTCTTCACTTTGCCTCCGTGGGTTTGGATAATCCCTTTTGACCTCTCATCTGCTCATTGCCTCGTCACCATGACCTCTAATCCGTTGATGTCAAATACTGCCAAGTCCACTGTCGTGCCATTTATATGTTCAAGAGAAGTTGACCTCTGCAAATATCAACCTTCCTCTGATTCTCATATGATCCTGATTCACAACAAAACATCATGTTCCTCTGTCTCGTGTCGATGATGTGGGAAACATTTTGGCCCACCTTCGATCAAGGTCACTTCCTGTCGACTTCGGCTCATTATCCAGGAAGATGGTCTAGAGACTCTTTCATGGTACCTTGGAGCCTGCATGCCTCAATGGCAGGTTCGTCGCATTCGACGTGAGGTTTTCATCATTGGCCTCCGATCGAGTGATTCTACGGGTGTTCGACACCAGCTCATTGATTCGCACGCCGTAGATTGTACCTATAGTACCTTGAGAGCCATTGTCATTATTGGTGGTTCCTCTCGCGTCTGTTAACAAATTTCATCATTGGCTGGTAATCAGACGATGTTCTTGCATGTTCGACTTCAGCTCACATATTCGCATGCTTGAACTTGTACTTTGTTTGGGTCGAGATGGAGCGCAAGACCCTGGATTGTGTCTGTTGTAATCCAGGCTGCGATATTGTGGATTATTATTTACATGACTCACTGATTGGATGGCTGCGACCATACCTGAGTCTATTTATCGATCCTTACTGGATGGCTGCGTCCATGCCTTGGATCTAGATTATTGTATACTCTGTTATGGATGGCTGTGCCAATACCGCACATATATATCATGTATCTGAGACATCAGTTGTACTTTGCTCCGTAGGTTTTTCGATGGCAGTGTTTTCAGTCGGCATGTTCTTGTAAAGAATTTCACCCCTCTCTCTCTCTCTCGGGCCTCATGCTTTAGGGGGCATCTGTTACACAGCAATTTGTCACTGTCCCTACAATCCCCATCCTGCACATTGGAGGGCTCATTCCGTGACCTGTGCATAGAGACAAGACTTGAAAATACTTTCATTGCATCCCTCTGAAGATGAGCTTTGATTTCCCTGAAAACATCTCCCTGCAAAAAACCCTAAAAATAGCTCTTTTTCCATTGACGCAGTTCCACAGTTCAGCCCTCGCGCTAAGGGGGAAAATCCTCCAAAGAGGGCGTGCCAATTGGCGCTCTGTCATAGAGCCGCACCTGCGCCAACCATATTAAGAGGTGTTTTTTAAAAATAAAAGGCGGAAGTTTCATCCTAACAAATTCCTGGACTGATTTCTATCTTGAGTTGGGAGGTTTGGCTACAAATTTCCATAGAGAGGAAGTGGTTTGCCACCTCTCATGGAAGCTTCCTTGATGATAGGGCCAATCCCATAATTATAGGGATCCCAACTCCCCTTCCTCCTATAAAAGCTTGCTCTTCTCCATGGCAAGCTAATCTCCAAGTTCCCAAGAGCTTTCACATCCTTATGCTGCAAGAGCCTTCTTGATTCCCTTAAGGCCAAATCCAAGCAAGGAGACTATTGCCAAGTATCCAGAGAAAGAGGCTTGTCCCATCCCTGACAGGCTTTATCGAGACATGTTGTGATGACGACCCACTAAAGGAGAGTGTTGCGTCGAAGCTATGGTTGTATTCTTCTATGGACTCTTTAATGATAAGCGACTATCGGTTATGGTTCCACTCTTGTTCTTGATTATGTTCATGAGTTATGTCCTCTTCGACTGACATATAGTTGTATATACTGGATTTTATGCTTGCATTTGTGTTGTTTCTTGCATGTGCAGGTGTCCGATCACGGAGATCATGAGGATTGTGATCTGCTAGGGAAAAGGAACAGGAGCACCACCTCTTCTACAAACGACAGCGTCGGATTCCAGGTAAGCCTTCCTCGCAAGTTGGTTTATTTGCAATTAGGAACCTGCACTGTAGCGTGTTTGATTGTTGCTAGACCCGATCTGGGCTAGTAGGGATCGCCTCTGTCCGCAGAGGGGATTTACCTCCTCAACAGCTGTTTTTCGCTGAGAGCTGGGATTTTTATGGTTGAGGGGCATAGGTGCCCCCAAGCATGTTATGGTCATGCGAAAATGCATTTAGAAAGGTGGAGTCTAAACACATTTTAATGATGTGGTGTGTCATTTGTTTTCATTATGGTTATGCAGTTTGAGAAAGGGAATATAGGATTACCAATCTCTTTTGGTACTACATATATGAAGAAAATGGACTTAAGTTTCTGGGTTGGCATACATTGTGTCACTATCCCAAAAAGAGTATTTGGAGATAATGAATTTTTGCTCTCTTAGAAAACCCATAGGTTTGTCAACAACAATGTCTAGGGGACTGGGTTGCTGATGTAAGATGAAGGAATGATGAGGGGTATCATCCCTAGAGTGATATGAAGTGATATGAGACACTATAGGTTCTTTTGAATGGGGAATAATAATGGTACTAGAGTCGACATAAACATATACACTAGGAGAGTTGTGGAGAATTTCTTCTCCTGGACTCTCAAATATGGGTGACCCCTTACCCAAACATTGGGTGTCAATGTAATTGCCACAAGGTGTATGTGGTTTGAATGCATGGGTTCAATGTAAGGGGGGATGGATAAAGTTAGGGGTGGTGACTACTTCCATAATGTCGTCATCATAATAGAAGATGAGGTGACTGGTGGAAGCAAGACCACCTGACGTGGTGAAGCTACCTGAATCATCATCATGAGACGAGAGGTTCACATTCACATCATCACAAGAGGTGAAATAAAAACAAGAAGATAAGGGGATCCACCGATGTTGATCCCAAGGGGATCACTGAGGGGAGGTCAGGCGAAACAAAAGGGGAAGTCCCAGGGAGGTCTTCCATCAAGGATCCCATAGATGATGACAGGTAGTGGATAGTGGCCGAAGAATCTGTAATTTCGACATCCCGAGGGTGAATGTCAATAGGAGTGGATGTGTCCTTTATTTCTGCTGAAGAAAAACATGCAAATAAGGGAGCAGTGGACTCGTTGCACTTGGCCTCGAATTGGTGAACTGCCGCTAGAGAGGTGCAGAAGTCCTCAAGGTGGGGACAGAGGTGGGTTTAATGGCATGGAGATCACACAAAGCACAGGGGTGGTTGGTGTGAATAGTCTTGGGGTTCCTGACTACAGTTGAGGAAGGAACAGAGGTTTCTAGGAACGTGACATTAACCATGGGCTTGAGATGAGGCAACTCTGGAAAAATACGGGTGGCATGACCGACAACATCACACAAAGCACAATATATAGTACGCTTTGGTGGCCGACGAGGGGAAAGGTTTGTCGGGGTGGCATTATCTTTGGTTACCTTCTTGCTGGATTTTCCCCCATTACCTAAAGTTGTCACAATAAGAGGAGGTTCTTGTTGAGGTGGCTGAGGCACTGTAGCAGCAGGAGAGGTCATAGGGACCGGTTGAACTGGGGTCAAAAAAGATAAGGTTTAGGTTGACCAGGTAGGATAATGGCTGGGGGATCAAGGTACTAGACGGAAATCCCTAGGGTCAGGTTAGGAAGAGAGAGGGTAGCCATGAAAGGTACCGTGTACACTCTAGGATGGGGAGCTAGGAACAATATCTGACCAGAGGGGTAATGGCCAGGCGAGACGGCTCCAAGATGGTTAAGGCCTAGAGGAACCATTCCAGGAGGGTAGACAGGCTCATGGATGCCAGTTGTAGGTGAAGGGCCAGGAGGAGGAGGTCCAGAAGGCTTAATCAAAGGGCCAGGAGTAGGTTGGGTAGGGCGAGGCTGTTGAATAGCCGAAGCAGGCTTCTTGAGGGAAGCCCGAGATGATTGCATCATGCAAACATTCGATGAGTTGGGATCAGAGATAGGATGAGGAATACTAGGGAATGTACCAAGCAAGTAGGAGTCTTTGTATACTCTGGGTGAGACACTGGTCAAAGGATCGATAGTTTGCTTATTGGCCACCGAAGAGATGATGGAATCAGGGGGGTCTGAGACTTTGGTTCATAATATGTCAACTGGTCAATGGTGACTATCTTTCCATCATGAGGGAAGGACATCGTGCGGTGGACTACAGATGGGACATCAAAGATCGCATAGGTGTTGCTATGACCTAATAGAACATTGTAATCTAAGGGGGCATATATGAATTCTACGTCAATGCAAATAGTCTTGCCTGCAAGAGTAATAGGACAGTTGCAGAATAGGCCAATGGGCTGGGAGGCGTGGCCATCCCATGCTCGGAGAGTGATCGTGGAAGGAGACAACTCAAGTGATCCGAGTTTCTTCCAAACCGAAGAGGAAATTACATAGGTGGATTCCCCCTCATCAATGATGCACCGGGAAACGTTGGCGTTCCGGATCTTGACTGTGATTTGAAAGGTGACGAAAGCAGGGAGAGGGGGATGTTCTGACCAGTCAACATAGAAGAAAATCAATTGATCATCAGAAGGATCTACAATGCCCATGGAAGATAATATAGATTTTCATTGTGAAGGGCACGACTGGAGGAGTTCCAACGCTGAAATGGCAGAAGGAGATTGCGACAAATCATCTACTATACTATACAAATGGGCAGCTTTGCCAGAAGCAGCATTTCAGTGAAGTGGTCCCTTAGGGATCTTGGTATGGACCTCCTCCTTAGGCTGAGGGATATGCAAGGGACCATTAGGGGTCGAAAGAGGCTCTATAGGGACTGAAGGAGTTGGCTCGGGGATAGATGTAGTGGGAAGCTTGTTGTACTGACGGGACCGAGTCTAAAGATTGATGTCTATGGTTATAGGTTGGTCAGAACGCATCATGAGAATATGGTAATTGGAGGTACCAGATGGAAGATTTTTAGTGGCCACCTGACCTTCAGGTGGTTGGGTAGCCACAAATCCTTGCTGAGGGAAATGATTAGTAAACACAACCATCTGACTAGGCATAGCACTGGGAGGGATGGAAGGGGAGGCTTACTGTCCTTGCAATGTTGCTTGAGACTCCCACATCTGCTTCATCTCTGATAAAAGACGAAAATCATGCATGTAATGACCATAAACGCTACAACAAGATCAAGGCTTGTTTGTGCGAACAAGCCTGTCCTACTTAGGCTGAGTGCCCTATTGCTGGTTAGCAGTGTCAGGAGCATTATTTTGCAGATTAGGTCCAGGATTACCAGGAGAAGATTGATTTTGAGTGCCTTTCCTCTTATTTTTAGAGGGAGAAGGATTAGTCGCGCCTTGCTGTGCATACACCTGCCCCTTAGGTGGTGGTGGATGTTGTTGCGGGGATTGAGAAGGCAAGGGAGGTGAAGGTGCTAATGCTGGAGGATCTGGAGCACCAGGCCGCGGATACAGATAATAAGGAGGTTAGACAACATTGTGGTAAATAGGAGGTTGAGCAAAAGGAGGAGGCATGTCGTATCCTAGATACATGCTACCGGGAAGGGGAAAAGTGTAGGAGGTGCTGCCCGCCCCCCTGAGGAAAACCATAGCCCATGGGAGGTTGAGTGTATGGATGAGAGAGAGCTCCAACAATACCATCAGTGGCATGAGATGCCCCCGGTGTGTTGGCACCACCAGGTCTAGGAAGACTAGGTAGAACAGTATAAACATAACCCGACTGAGCGTAGATTAGGTCATATTTTAACGCAATTTGGAGAGAAGCTTCTTCGGTTTGAGGGAAATGCGATGCGACGTATTTTCCAATAGTAGGCAAGAGAGATCTAAGGAAACAGTCCATGTAGACATGGTCTTCGAAGGTAGGAGATCGAAAGAGGATCTTTCTTCTCTGCCATTCCTGGACATGATCGGGTAGGTCGGTTGCAAACGATTGAAGGAAAGAAGTCATAAGTTCGGTACCAGTGTCATAATGAAGGGGAAGTTGGAAATAAGACAGAAAATCCCAAGCAAGAGTCACAAAGGTGGTATGAGATGATGAGCCCTGATAAATATACCACTTAGAAGCTTCGCCTATAAACGTACGTTGGAACAACCGAAGATGGACAAAGTCATCGGTAATGGAGTTAGACGAACACCACATGTGGAAAGATAGAACATTATTTGTAGGATCTTCTCCATCAAGGCCTTCAAACATGGGGATGTTAGAAGGGAGCTTGGTCGGCATAGTAGGCCAACTAGCGTCATGAGATATAGGGTCATTGATCAACTGGTTGAAATTGGGAAGACTAAGGCCTGCCATATAAGGGAGCAAGGGAGCAGCTGGAGTAGTTCCTGTTGCGGTCCCACTAGTAGTATTCCCAACATTAGGGCCGAGGCTACCACCAGCGTTAGGTCCTGGACCAAACATGGTGAAGGTGACAGGAGGAGAACCGGGGCTAGAACTAGAAGGAGAACCCAATGAACCAGAAGAAGAGTCGGAGTGTGGAGTTGGTGGAGGACTAACTCGAATCCTACGGGGAGGAGTAAGTCTTCCTACTGGAAACTGAAGATGAAGGCCAAGAAGTATCTGCGATAAATTCCTTAGTGGTGCAATGACGACAACAAAAACACGACACAAGGGGAAGAGAGACCAGCATGGGCAGAAAGGTGCAGGATCAACTTATTACAATGTCAAAACAAGGGCAGAGAGGTGCAAGATCGATTGATTTCAATGTTAAATTCTTTGCTTGGTGGTGTTAACCAAGCTCTTCTTCACTTAGGGTGTGTGTGTAAAAGTGTGTAAATTTTGATTTTTAAACGCAGATGTTTGTAGAGAAAAGAAAAAATGTGTGCTGTATAACTGTAAATAAACCTGTAGATAACAGTATATGAAACTAAAATAATAGTAAATAAAAAGTTAATAATGCAATAATCTAAACCCAAGGAGGCAGACCTCTCAACAAGTAGTCTGTAAGTGGGAAAAAAAATAGTCAAAATACACCAAAATATCCAAGAGATCTAAGGTCGGGAGGGACAAGGATCTAAAGGTCAGATCTGCTGGAAATAGGTGCACATAAACAGCAAAAAATCAGAGGAAAAATTGTTGTAAATGAGGTGGCGAAAGGCTATCTCCTGGAGAGAAACGAAGTGGACCCTAGAGGAAAAACCAAAAAAAACTAAAGGAGGTGATTTGGATGGATAAATAGCTAATCTGAAATGGATCTGAAGGTGAGGTATCAGATCTGAAAAATGACTGAACACTTTGAAATTTTCAGACAACTTGCAGTAGCTAAAACTCCTCCACAAAGTGTGGAGGGTACTGAAGCCCTACGGGGCTAGGTTCCCACTTTTATGAGAAAAATAGAACAATTACAGGTCCAAAATAGGCAAAGACAGAGGTTAGACAACCCTGAACAGATTCCCAGACAAACCCAAAAAAAATTCTGAAAAACTCAAAAAAAGTGAGGTCGTAGTTTCTAACCTATTTCTTGCTGAGGTCACAATTTTTGGGCAGAGTTTTGCGTCCTGAAGCTCCAGGTCGTAGGTTTAGGGCCAAAAAGTGCGACCTGAACTTCCGGTTCTCTCGGGAGTAGGTTTCAGCAGAATGTGGCATCTTAGCTGCAACTGATGTTTGTCACCTGTGCAATAGGTCCGAAAACACACGAAAGTTAGAATTTTTAATGTTTTAGGGTTTTATAGGCTAGAAACAACATCAAGAAACACAAAAAAAGAATCTGAAGAAAAATACTAGGGTTTGAAGTAGCTAGATATGTAGGGATCTGAAAAATGACAGCGGTCGTAATCGTAAACCCGTGTGGAGTCGCCAGTTGTTAGTATGAATCTTAATCGCAAGTGTACGAAAAAAGACCACTTTAGCTGTGCATAAAAACAAATATGGTTGCCAATATCTTTAGATCTGCAATTAGGTGACTAAGATAAATGCTTCAAAAATCTAGATCTATGCATTAAAAGACGTTAAGCAGAAAATAAAAACAAGAGTTGCTCCATGCATCCAATAGACAAGACAAGAATATGTTGAATGAATTTTGTATTAAGGGCACCTGGGAGGAAAACATAGAAGGATGTTACCATTTCTCCTCAATGGGATGGGTTCTTGTAAGTCATCAGCACTTCAGATCTAATATTCCTCTCTCTTTATGGCATAGAAAACTCAGACAAAAATGGAACTCAAAAGGGAGCTCACAAGCAAAAAGATAGAAAAAATATGACAATGATGGTGGATCAAAGTCAGACCAAAAGTATAGATCTAGAGTGATCTTTAGGCAACAAAAGGTGATGAATGAATGGAAAAACCTTTCTATTTATAATAAAATATTGAGTTAGTCTAGATATTGGTGCATATTTAA
Organism: Pinus albicaulis; assembly: GCA_034641835.2. Taxonomy (NCBI): domain Eukaryota; kingdom Viridiplantae; phylum Streptophyta; class Pinopsida; order Pinales; family Pinaceae; genus Pinus; species Pinus albicaulis. The sequence continues at coordinate 894,430,255 of CM076580.1, forward strand.
AATATTATTAACCAAATCAAGATCCAACTTTTATGGAATATTTTATTATATTCGTTGGAGGGAAAAAGAATTTGACTTGGGTCAAATCCCTTTATTTGTAAATAATAAATAAATAAATGATCTTAAAAATTATTTTAAGGATGTGGTTGAGCAATAATCAAATACATAATGATTTATTTAATTATCAATGAATGATTTAGTCAAATTTAACAAGGAATATTATTTAAATAAGGTTTAAATAATTATTCCTAGAAAATAATAAGATAAATAATAATTTATCTAATTAATTTTCCTATTTTGGGTTAAATATGACCAGGAATACTAATTAAACTATTGTTTAACTAATTATTCCTTGAGGAAAATAAAAAAAATGTGGATTTATGTAATATTTCTTCATGGGGTTTCCTGTTTAGACCATAAAAAACTTAATAAAGGTGGTTTACTAAGTTATTTTTCATAGTGAAAGCAATTTCACTTACGGTAAAATTGGTCTTACATGGTGTACTTAGGTCCATCTAATAGTAATAGGTTAGATGACCAAAAAATGGTGTAACATCAGGCTCTTCCATTTTTGTAAAGGTTGTGATGCGCAGGCTAGGAACGATACACTCCATGGGCATAATGGCCTCCTTTCCATAAACCATTTGAAACGGTGTTTTCTCCATCAATTTCTTGCATGTAGTTTGATAGGCCCAAAGAACTGATGGTATGCACACATCCCAGTCACTGCGATCGGCATTACAGACCTTGGTCAGTGCATGCTCCAAGATCTTATTAAAAGCTTCTATAGCTCCATTTTCCTGTGGATGATACTGGGTGCTTTTCGCGTGGTGGATCTGAAACTCTTCAGTCAAAGCCTATATTGTTTCATTAAAAAAATGTGTACCTATATCGCTCATTAAAATCTTCGTATAGCCAAACTTGGTTAAAATATGCACAAAAATGAAGTGCACAATGGTATCTATAGTGCAATCCTTCACAACTTGTGCTTTGGCTCATCTAGTTACATAATCAGTTGCAGTGATGATGTAGTGCACACCTGTCTTTTTTCCTGGCGGGTTGATGGGCCCAACGACGTCGATGGCCTACTTGTCAAACACTTGCAGGGCCATTTTCAGTTGTAGGGGAATTTAATCTCTACGCAATGACCATCCTATCCTTTGGCACGTATCGCAGGCTTTGCAATAGTAATGAGAATCACTATGAAATGTAGGCCACCATAGCCCAGCTCTCAAGATCTTCTGCGTCGTCACCTTTCCTACGTAGTGACCTTCTGTTATGCCCCCGTGGGCTTCTGCTAATATGGTGTGCCTCTCATGCTCCAAAAAATATCTTCGCAGCACGTCATTAGCTCCTAGCTTATACAGATGGCCTACAATGATGGTAAAATCAGCTACGCGGGTTACCAACTCTTTCTTCTTTTGTACCGAATACTCGGTAGGTGCCATCCCCGTAGTCAAGAAGTGAATGATGTCAGCGAAGTGCACGTCTATGAAATTAATAGTGAACAGCTACGCGTCAAGAAATCCTTGTTCTAGGTTGGTCGTCTCTTCACCACTTTCGATTCAGGATAAGTTGTCTGGCCCAGCATTCAACTTCCCTAGCTTGACGATGATCTCAAAGTCATATTCTTGGAACAACAGTAGCCACCGACAGATTCCCCCCCCCAACACAGGCTTATTCACTAGGTACTTCAAAGAAAAGTGATCTATAAAAATCTTGAAATTCCCTCCTAACAGATAATGCCAGTATTTCTGCAAGGAGTATACCATGGCCAACCCCTCACGCTCCGTAGTGGAGTAGTTGCACTCCACATCAGACAGTTTCTAACTAGCAAATGCAACTGGATGGTCAATATCTTTGTCTCTAGGATGCATAAGGATAGCTCCCAGGGTGATCCCTAATGAATCTACGTGAACATGGAACACCTTCGCCCAGTCAGGAAAGATGAGAATAGGTGCAGAGACCATCTACTCCTTGAGTCACTCGAAGCTCTTCTGATACTCCTCATCCCAAAAAAAATGAAATGTCCTTCTTTAGAAATTTTTTCTATAGGTGTTGTGATCAGTAGTTACCCTCGAATGAACTTTCTATAGTAGCCTATGTGTCTGAGGATAGAGCGCAACTGTTTCTTAGTTGTAGATACTTCCAGGTTTATGATAACTACTACTTTGGTGGGATCATCCATCAATCCTTATCGACAAACTATGTGACCGAGCAAGATCTCGAAGGTTACGCGAAATATGCACTTCTTGATATTCAAGGAAATCTAGTGCTTTCTACAGGAATCCAACATCATGCATAGGTTTGAGATGTGCTTTTTTACCAACCCAAATACGGTCCAGTCATCAAAATATACCTCCAAAAACTTGTGGATGAATTCCTTGAATACTGCGACCACCACCCGCGAAAAGATGGTAGGGGAATTCTTGAGCCCAAACAGAATGAAAGTATGGTGAAAATATCCCCATTCATTGGCTAATGTAGTTTTACTATGATCTTCAGGTGCGATCCTGATCTGCTGGTAGCCTGAGAACCCATTCGTGAACGAGTATGCTTTCTTCCCTCCCACTCTATCTAGGATTTCATCTGAGAATGCCATAGGGAAGGGATGGCATCATTCAATTTGCGCAGGTCAACACAGATCCATATCTCTCCCTTAGCCTTTTTCTTTTGAACCACCATAGGACTTACCCAATCTGACTGTTCGACTAGTTCGATGATACCTGTTATCACTCAGGTTTTCCTAGAAGTTGTGTAAGAGGAAAGTATACCCGAGGTAACCACAAACCAACCTTTTAGATGCAGAATCTAGCCAATCTGCATCCAGAGAGGGCTCTCTCTTTATGATTTATCTTTGTTCTTGAAATGTTTTAGGCTAGTTATAGATTCAAGGGTTTGTTTTGGGAAAATGGTGGAATCCACAAACTAAGGGCAAGGATAAGAGCTTTCAGTCCATTGGGCTATGGAGTCAAAGGATGGCTTTACTGGATTTCTATTCTATTCACAAGATGGTATTACAGGGCAAGATAGCTAGACAGAGAACAATCCTTAAAATTTAAAGTGGGTGGGATGATCTTGAAGGGATGAAAGGCAACTAAGAATCTTTCACCATGTTCAAAGGAAGGAAGTGAATTGACTACAAACAAAGAGCAATAAAGGATTCTTTATTATGGCAATCAACAGTGCTTAAATTAGCGAAGCAGGAGCATTTAAGAATTCATGCTTATAGCTAATTTAGAAGAAAACATTTAGGAACAATCACATTTGAAAACAGAGTTCAATTAAGCAAATTCTGTTTCAATCCTTTATGTAAATTATTCAGAAATGGATATGATGGTATTATAAACTAATATAAAATTTCAGAAAAAGGGTAGAAACACTTATTGAACTGTAGTCCAACACATGAATCCTGCAACAAGTCCAGTGCTTCAAATCGTCATCCAGTAAGCCACAAGTAAATTTCTCCAAAAGCTTTTATTCCGAAAATCTCAATGTTACAGCAGAGTAATAGAATCCACCCTCCAAAACTCTATTTGAAGGCTTATTTATACAAAAATAATCTTAACAATCTTACTCTATCCTAGCCAAGAATTCAGGCTGACTTAAAGAGCATTTACAACAAACAAGAGACACATGGTCTCGAAAATAGAATAATGAGTAACGGCTGATGTGCTGTTCCTTTCTTCATGGACGTGCTAAGGATAAGTGCTCTAAATAGGGCTCGGTGCTGTCCTTTGCGTATTCCTTTGACTTGTTGAATACTTTTACTTCTCACGGATACTCTTTACTCTTTCATCTGATACTCTTTCATCTGATACTCTTTTTTTTACCATTTACTTAATAGTAAAGATAAACTTTTGTCCTGACAACATTTTTACAAAATTTCCATCATTTCCTTCCACCACTGATCATCTGGTATCATTGTTCTTCTGAGCTTCCTTAAAGTTTCATCGGCTTCGGTAAGTTTATAAAAAGTGGGCTCGTTCGGAAATAGATACTTTAACTCATGTTCCAGATAAAACAGATTTCTCACTTTTTCATAAATACTCTTCCCAGTTGGTACTGTAGGTTCTGATGAGCTAGTAGAACCTATACTAGTATAACTTACAACTGTATGTTTAGCATGAGCTTTGATTCTTTTCTCATAAGTTTCCAAGTCTACTATTTGATCCTCGGTGAGCATGGGACTTGGCAAATCACTGTCCAGCAGAGCTTGAAATTTTTCTCTGAAAACGTTGATGTCGACCAAAATATCATTACACTTTCTTTCTAGATTTTGCATGAAAGTTCTTTTGGTAAAAATTCTCTTTGCCTCCAAAACTACACCTGTTCTGTCATCAATTCCTAGCAATGCTAGCTGTTGTTTTGTTCTTGAATTCAAAAACTGAATGAGCTGCTGGGCTAGCTCTGGCTTGCCTCTTAATTCATGTCTAGTTTTGTTTATTTCCTCCTGGGCTATCTCGACTAACTCATTCTGTTCAAAAATAGCTTGAATGGAAGGCCAAATATCTCTTATTAAATTAATGATGTTGTCCCAAAGAATATCATTTATTTCATTCAGAGGCTTTTCCAGTGTAAGATCTTTTTGCAAAGCCTCAACCAATTTTTCCAACCTTTTTATTTCTCCGAGGTTGTCAGCTACTGTCTTTTTGGATGTGTCATATTTTCCCTCCAATTTTGTTAATTGTAATTTTACTTCTTGGAGTTCTGTGACCTTTAGCTGCAAACTCTCCATTTGTTTAATCAAATCATCAGAATTTAAATTAGAAATATTCACCTGAGATGATTGTTCCTGTTGTCCTGTAGTACCTGCTGCTGAAGCCTGTTTGAGAATTTCCTGTTCCTGCAATGCCTTTTCCGGCTCCTTCTCGGTTTCATTTAGTCGCTCTGTCAAGTTTAAGAGCAACTCCATCATTTCTTCTTGTGAATTTCCTTTTATTATTTCCTGTGTCTGGGGGTGCCTTGAGGCTGGAATTTTCAACTGTTTTCTCAGTGCAGCTATATCATCCTCTTTCTTTTTTATCAGTGCCTCAATACCTTTAGTGTCTTTGGGATTGTGACCCAAACCAATGATTATCTCTTCTAGAGACTTTATTCTATTGTCCTTGGCCTGTGAGGAGGCCCTTTCAATCTTCAATGTTGCAGTAGTATTATTCAAGGAATCTTGTAGTGTTAAAGCTGCCATGGCTTTGTTGGTGAGAGTAGAATAAACCATTTCCCCCGTTTGCCTATGAAGCTCTATCTGATCCAAGGGATGGATATCCTTTGCTAACACTTCAAAATTTGTTCTGATGTAATCTGTTGCTGAAGTTGGCTTTGGCACTTTAGCTTTGAAGTGGCTCATTTGCATTTTACCTTGTGAAAGATCAAATGCTGACATCAACCTTTGCTGATTGTGAGGAGCCATCTTCATATACTGATCATAGACCTTCATTTTTAATGGTTCATTCCTTGGTTTGATATCAATGAAGGTTTTCTTTATGTCTCCAGTACCTGTCTTGGGCGGTCTGAAAGAAGATACTTCAGTGCTCAGTTGCTTTTGTATCCCTTTCTGGCTTATATTTGTTTCACTTGCTGTACCTGTCTGCTGACTATCTTCCCTGCCATCATCAAATATTTCATCTATGATCTCTACATCTGGAGGTAGATCAGATTTATGTTTTTTAGCTTGATAGACTTGTGGGGCTCCTTTTGAAGGTGTGGTATCTGGAGCCGACCTCTTTTTCCCTATTTCCACATTCAGTGGAGTTTGCATCTCTGGAGCTTGGATTTGCTTTGCTGGTGTTTGAGAAGCTTTAGATTGTTCTGGTGTTTTGGAACTCTGTGATTTTTCTGCCATGACCAGGTTTTCAATGACCTGAACTATAGGTTCTTTTCCTTTACCTTTAGGCTCTGCTGTTACTGATGGGCTGTCTTCCTGTATAGCTTGTTGTAGAGTGGCTGTTGAAGATGTGCCGATATAGGGTACCTGCATTTGATCATATGTTTCTAGGTCAAATTTCTTCTCAGCATCTTTCATAAGTTTATTCAATTTGTCAGCTCCACTTCCCTCTTCAACAAGTTTTCCTTTAACCCATTCATCTTGATTTGCATACTGTTCTATGTCAGGAATTCTGTGATGTATATAAGGAGATGATTTATTTTTTAACCTTCTTTCACAAATGAAACCAAAGGGGTCATAAGGGACCCAACGGAAAGATGTCTGGAATTTTCTCTCTAATATAAGTTCTGCATCTCTCTCAGCTTCTCTAGAATTGCAAATGAAAGGACCTAACTGGCTTTTGATCCTTAACTGTGCTTTCTTCTTTACATTGCAGAAATGGATTACATCTGAGTTATTCATCTGTCTAAAGTATTCCAAAGCAAAAATTCTCATTGGTACATATATGGGTAACTTGAATGGATGTAATTCACATCCATAAATCCTGATAACTGTATGGTTTTGGTACAAGTACCAATCCCCAACTTTGTAACTTTTTGACAATTGCAGGGTTTTTCTTATCTCAGTACTAAGCCTGGGGGGAGAAACTCCTGTTAACAAGGTTGTAGCAGGATGTACAAATTGATCAATGAATTCTGAATAAGAGTAGGGAGAATCAGAGGACAAATGAATGATGGGGGACCAAAAAATAACAGACCTGGGATTACCTTTAGCATCAAGTTTCTGAACAGGGAAAGGGAATTTGTCCGAGTGATAGAAAATTATGAGGTGATAGATAACTGAGGAGTACTTGAACACTTTTTCATCATCTAGCCTTAAAAATTGATCATGGATTTTGTTGGCAATGAAGGAAGCATAGTCATACTTAATCTCAGGAGGCTGTCCAGGGGTGAAGATAGATAGCAAAGCCAGAGTTATCTCGTCAAAATACTCACTGGTATTGAATCCTAAGACAAAGGATATTACATTCACAATAAGCCTTCCCAATTGATTGAAAAAGTAAAAACCATAGGGGGGAGTCCCTTTTGGCTGATGCTCAGGTAACATGAAGTACTGACACATTGCTTTCAATTTCTCTGGAGTTAACAGTCTGGTTTTCTCAATTAGCCCTGCCATGGATAGAGGTGCTAATTCTTGTTCTGGCTCAAATTGTAACATAGCATTGATAGCCTGAGGTGTTATAGGGAACAAAACACTTTGATCAGGAGCTAATACAGCTCTTTGTGTGGGATCATAATTTGCATGACAATAATGAATGATTTCCGGGAAAACGTGGACTGTAGGAATGAAATACCTTGGGAGATTGGATTCCCACAACCCTATAAGATCTTGCCCCTTTGAGTATTCGTCTCTGCAGCGACACAAACTCAAACGGGGACTTTCATCGAAATGCAGGTCTTTTATTTGGAAATCTTCATCTATGAGAGGCAAGTAGTCTAGGTCTCGGTGAGGAGCATTCAAAGGAGTGACGTTTAGAGCAGTAGGGGCCTCCATTTTGGTTCTTGTGGATTCAAAATGGAGGTTTCAGTTTTTCTCGTAGACCGGACGGGATATCGGAAAAAAGAAGAAATTGGGACAAATTGCAGGTTTGGGAAGTAAATTCACAGGTTTTAACTCTTCAATGAGGACTCAGAGAGGATTTTTAACCACTTTTTCAGAGAAAAACACAAGAAACTAAGCTTAACTTGTAGTTGGGGTGCGGAATGATAAATACCTGTTTTTTAATGAAAACTGGTTCTTCAACAGGTAATGGATAATGGCAAGAATGTTCTTCAACACGGGCGCAGCGGAATTTCTGAGTAATTTGGTGTATTTGCAGTGAATTTTGAAATTTGCAGCGGGAGCTTAGTCTCTTTCGAAAATCAAAATAACTAAAAAAACGCGAAAAATGGCTTAAAAACAAGTCAAAAGGGTTTTTGTCGTTTTCGAGGCGATGACGTCATTCGACGTACGGGGTGACGTAAGGGAGTGGGACCGGCAGTATTTGATAAGCGGTAAGCGGTGAGCCCGCACCGCTTATGGAGGAAGGCGGTAAAAATCGCAATGGCAGCGATTCCACAGGCTGCTTGCCACGTGGAATGCTGGATAGTCAAACCCGCTCATTCCCCGCTGGCTAAAAAACTCACATGCGATGGGCAGCGGGATTGATCGGGACCGTTAATCAATGGAGGAATGATCCGACGGCTGGAGGAAAGGGAAACTTGTGCGGTTTGGAAAGTGGGCCCGTCGAGGTTTAAACAAGCTTTGACGTGTAATTTAATCACCCCGGGGAGAAGCTAATAGGCGGGAATGGTTGTTAATTAGTCCAAATGACTAATTAACCCCGTGAATTTTATAAAATGATTTGCGGCAGGGTTTGGCCATGTGGAATACCACGTGGAATGCTGAGTATGGTGGCGCGGGATTCAGTCGTAATCTTTTCTTGTTTTTGGTGTTAAACACATATGTTATGTGTTTAACGTTTTTCTTCATATATTTTATTATACGATGAATAAATTAATATAATTAATTCATCATAGGGGCGGGATGTATATATAAAGTTAGAGTTTTACCAAAGGGTTTTATAAAGCGGGGTATTTAAATGTGCGGGACTATATATGCTTTGGTAAAACATTATAATAAGAGGGTTTTGGGGATATTTATTAGAAAAGGGAGTTATATACATAGGAAAAAAGGATTTCACTAGGGAATTAATATAATAAAGTTAAATGTTAATATGATAAAGGACAAGGAAAATCAAAACATCTTTGTATATCTAAGAAAGTGAAAACTTATGAAGTAAATTGCACATTTTATCTTCAACACTTAAGCTTAGAATAACAAGTTGTCTTGAGGAATTTTATGGAATGTTGCATCAGTTTCCTAAGTAAAATAGGATTTTACTTAGGAAAAGTTAAAAATGGAAGATAATCAATGATGGATTATTTCAAGTGCTTAGGTCTTTTGATCATTAGGCCGAGGGTCCGGTCCCTCCAGAAGTCAAGGAAATGCCTTGAGCCCCTTTGATCTCCAATTACCTTAGTACTTTTGGGGAAAATTAGTAAAACTTTTTGAGGGGAAAATGATAAGGGAAGTTAATGAATTTGACTTTTGCTTGCTGTGATTTTCTAGTGTATTTCATGCTTCAGTACTTGTGATGAAAGTAAATGATTAACCAACATGTAGCAGCACCATTCATCAGATAACACTTTGCAGCACCATCTACCTACCCTATCTACTTAGCACTACCATTTTGTCTTCTTTATTAGGGTGCATTTAGACTTGCAAACCCTTTTCAATCTTTTTCTTTTTTACATGATGAATCTATCTATTTCTACCCTTATTACATCCAAGGGCTCAGATTAAACTGTTGAGCACCTTTTATTCACTCTACCTAGCTACTTATCCGCCAAGATTAAACTGTTTGGCTAGATATTTATTCTCTAATCTAAAACATGAAATTGAAATATGACTAAGCCAAGTTTAAACAGTTTGACTTATTCATGAATTGTGGCAAAAGTTTCACAAGCTGCACACAATTATTTTATTACAATAGATGAAAAAAGTAGTGGCATTTAGACTTGCACACTTTCCTTGGTCTATTTTTTGCTTGGGGTTCATTTCTTTCTCTTTTTGACCATTTTTATTCTTTTACCCTTTGATTTTTCTTTTAGGGTATACCCTCTTTACCTTTTTTAAATTTTTTGATTTTTGGTTTTTCAAGAATATGGAACACCTTTGCTCAAGTAAGAAGGTTTGAACATATTCCACACTTCCATCAAGACAATCATGAAAGATGAAACCTATTGATATAGGAGGCTAACACTGGCTCCACTTGGGGATGGCTTTTCCTTGTGGAAAGTCAAGAACGGTAGATCAGATGCCTCAGAATGTCTTCAAACTGAAAATAAGGAATTTTCCTTCTTCTGGTAGCTTTATTTACATATGATAGTAAAACTTTTTTTTTGGAACTTAGGGCCTTCACTTCGGGCTTCAATTCCAAGAAGTCACCATCCAATCCAAACTGCAGTAACAAAAAAATATAACAAGCAAACAATATATTATGTACAAGTTAGGAATGTCTAAACATTCTAGTAAATTGGATCAAAATAATGCTTAAGCATTCGACCATTGACTGGTCCTTCTTCAACTTCTGAATTGTCCAAGTCCTTCAAAAAATAAGTATTGTTTCCCCGCAAGGCATGGATGATATAAGGCCCTTTCCACAAGAAATCAAACTTCCCATGTTTCCCTTTTTCTTCTCTTCTAGAATCCCATCTTAGGACCTTGTCTCCTAATTGAAAATCCTCTGCTTTAGTCCTTTTATCAAACATTTTCTTCAGCTTTTCCTGTAAGACTTGTGATCTTTGGTATACCTCTTCTCTGGTTTGTTGTAGGTGGATTGTCTGATTAATTCTTCTTTGCATGTCATTTGGCTCCACTTGAGCCTCTTGAAGTAATTTCATCACAGGGATTCCTAACGATGATGGGAATCTTGCCTCCAAACCATAAACTAATTCATAAGGACTAGTCCCAATGGATTTCTTGGTTGTAAGTCTGTCTGCCCATAATGCATAGGTCAGCATCTTATGCCAGTTCTTTTTATTCTCCTCCAACAATTTCTTAATGATATTGATCAAACTCTTATTGGAGGATTCTGCTAGTCCATTACCTTGGGGGTAATAGGCTGTTGAATGGCCTAGAGTAATATGATATTTATGGCAGAAATTTATCATTTTCTTTGATTTAAATGCAGCAGCATTGTCTGTTATAATTTTTTCTGGACATCCGAATCTTGAAAGTATGTTGGTTTCAAGAAACCCTATGATTACAGAATCATTGGACTGTCTACATGGGATGGCTTCAATCCATTTGGTGAAATAGTCTGTAGCAGTTAAAATCCATCTATGTTGTCCTGAAGAAGGGGGGTGAATCTCTCCAATAAAATCTAAACCCCATTGTTGAAAGGGTCTTTCTGTGGAAACTGGTTTTAAAGGCAAAGGTAACAACTTTCTTTTACCCTCAAATATCTGACATTTGTGACAGCTTGTTACAAATTTCTTTACATCAGAAAATAATGTTGGCCAGTAAAAACCAGCCCTTAAGATTTTGTCTGCAGTAGATTTCCAGTAAAGATGTCCTCCACAATCCCCTGCATGAAATTCATTAAGCACTTTATCGGCTTCATCTTTTAAGAGACAATTCAATAAAATTCCTTCGTGATTCTTCCAAAATAAGGTGCTATCTAAAATACAATATTTCGAAGATGTCATCTTTAAAAATCTTTGCTTAGTTCTGGACAACCCTGGAGGAGCTTGCAGGTTTAAAAGAACATGAATTATATCAGTATACCAGGGTGAATCTAAGACAACTTGACTGATCTGGGGAGTCGCCATCTCCTGCTCGTTATCCAGTTCATTGATATCTAAGGCTTGGCAATTGGTTTCTGTCATAAGTTGTGCTAGGCCTTGGCCTTTTATCAGTTTGGTTGGCTTGATTTCAATATCATATTCCAAAATGGTAGCTATCCACTTACCTCGTTTACCTTCAATGCCATCTTGAGTCAAAATATCTTTAACTACCGCATTGGGCACATATGCTATCACATGAGAATATAATATGTAAACTCTAAAATCTTTGATTGCTTTTACCAATGCAAAAGCCTGTTTTTCCATAATATTGTACTTTAGAGGTGCATCCCTCAGTGCTTTACTAAAAAATGCTATTGGCTTTTCACACCCTGGGTCATCTTTTTGAAGTAAAACAGCTGCAACAGTATGTTCAGAAGCAAATGAAAAAATAATAAAGTCTCTATCAAATTTAGGACTGGTCAAAACTGGTGTCCTTGTTAAAGCCATCTTAATTTCCTCGAATGATTGCTTGGCTTCTACAGTCCAGTCAATGCTTGAATCTTTTCTCAACATGTTAGTTAGTAATCTAAGTAACTCTGCTAGACTAGAAATAAATCTTCTCAAGAAGTTGATTTTTCCTATAAATGCTTGCAATTCTTTTATGTTTCTGGGTGGGGTATTTGCAAAATTGCTTGAATTCTTTCAGGATCAATCCTAATGCCATCTTTAGAAATGATATGTCCTAAAAGCTTTCCTTCTTCCAAACCAAACAATGACTTTTTAGGGTTTAAAGAAATTCCATATTTTCTGCACTTTATAAATACTTGCCTTAGGTGACCTAAATGTTCTTGATCTGTTTTAGAGAAAACGGTCAAATCATCTAAGTAAATAACCAGAAAATCATGTATCTCTTTAGAAAAAGCAATGTCCATCGCTCTTTGAAAGGTAGCTCCTGCATTCTTGAGTCCAAATGGCATTTTGACATATTTAAACGTACCCCATGGTGTGGTAAATGCCGTTTTATCCTGATCATCAGGATGAACCAGAATCTGGTTGTACCCTGAAAATCCATCCAGTAGTGATATTCTCGAAGATCCCACTACCCTTTGCAGAATGTGATCCATTTTAGGTAGAGGATAGTTGTCTTTTAAAGAAACTTTATTCAAATTCCTTAAATCAACACACAATCTGATTTCTCCTGTCTTTTTTCTGGTTGGTACTAGGTTAGAAACCCATTCTGAAAATCTGATAGGAGATATAATCCCTGCTTCAAACATTCTTTTGATTTCCTTTTCACTTGAGGGTAATAAAACAGGATTAATTCTCCTAAGCTTTTGTTTAAAAGGTTTCTGGTCTGGTTTCAAAGGTATAGTATGTTGAATGATGGATGTATCATAAGATTTGAGGTCTTCATAACTCCAAGCAAAGACGTCCTGGAATTATTTTAATAGTTCAACATATTTTACCTTCTGATCTTTTGGAAGAGATTTAGACAACTTAACAATTTTTGGATGTTCTGATGTTCCTAAGTTGCATTCCTCCATATCGGCTTTAACAGGTTCCATTTTAGGTCTGAATGGAATATCATTTGAGTCAAATAGATCTTCCAAAGGTGTTAATCCTTTGGGTAATTGATTATCTTTTAAATTGATGATTTCTGTTTCATCTACGACCTCATCAAATTCCATTTGTTTCAAATTTTGCATGTCTTTTTCAGTGAATGCGGTTGGATGCAGTATATGAATTGCATTTTCTCTTGAAATTTCCATTTTTTGTTCTTTTTCTAGATCAATTTTATCAACAGTCATGTCTTCATCTATATTACAGTTAGAAAACTCATTCTGAAGTGTCAAAAAACTATTGATTTGATGGTTATTCACAAATACTTGCCAATTCAAAACATTGTCGGGTATTGCAGGCCTGTGTCTTATCTCAGCTGAAAACTGATGATTAGGATCAAAAGGCAACTTACATGTACTAGCAAACATTGCTAAACTGTGGGCATGCAAGTTTTGTTTCCTGGGAATCTTGGAAAGTTGGGCTTGTAGAAATGTGTTGAGAATCTCAACAACTGTCTCTCGGTATTGTTTCAGTCTCATGTCCTTTGTTGCACATTCTCCTTTAATCTGTTGGATAATTAGTTCAGAGTCGCCTATGATTGATACCCTAATGCCTCCTAACTTCTTGACATGTTTAAGCCCTAATAAAAGAGCTTCATACTCTGCCATGTTGTTAGTGCATTTGAAATTTAACCTATAAGCATGACCCTCTGCATGATTGTTCTCTACATTGTGTAACCAAATTCCAGCTCCTACACCTAGTCTGTTTACTGAGCCATCAAACTCTAAATGCCATAGAATTTCATGTTCGTAATCTTCATCAATTGTTTTAATAGATTTTCTGACAAGAGCTAGTTGTTTAGTTGTTTCAGGTTTTTCTTGGTCATCTGGCGTTTCTTTGTTTTCAGATATTTCTTCAATTTTGACAGTGGTTTTGTTTATGATTTCCTTTTCAGGAGCTCCTATTTCAGTAGGAAGATCTGACTCAGCATTGTATAAAATAAAAGAATCCATGTCAGAATGTACAGAATAAACCGGGAAGTTTTCAGGCTTCTCATGGCTACTCACTAAGTAATTCATCAAAGTTTCTCTATATAATCTTTTAGGCTGACCAAATACTGAAATAGTTGCATAAGACATATCTAATTGAATAGATCCTCCGAGTTTAGCACCCCAAGACCTAGATAATAACATACCATATTTGGGTGGAATATCAGCGACTACTATGTCCATTAAAACAGACTTAGCAGGGTATTGGACCAAAGTGACACACAGATCTTTAATTAAACCTAAACATTTTACCTGACTGGAATCAAATGAAAACAAATCTTTGTATGGTCTAGTAATATCTAGATTCAATCTTTCCATTACTGCTTTTGGCATCAAATTGTGAGATGCTCCATAATCAAGTATTGCATTATGGAGTATCTTGTCATGAACATTCAGGCTTACATAAAATGGAGGAGTTCCCCCACTTTCTGGTTTGCCATTAACCTCAGGGCCAAAAAGAAGTTTGGGTTGATCATCAAGAATATTTACTGAATCATCCAATCCAGTAATATTAATGTTTAAAGACTTGGAAATCTGATTCCTATAGACATCATGTTTAGCCAATTCTGATAAAGGAACAGCTATCTTGAGTTTGCCTATTTCAGCTTCTAGATTAAAGGGTTTTTCTGTTTGAGCTTTAACGTTTTGCACAGTTGGATTTTCTCGGTTTACCGGATCTTCAATGTTTTTCTCTTTTTCATGAATGAAGTTTTGCTTTGAAGATGTTTCAGGACTAACTTCCACTGTTTCTTCTACAGTTCCTACTTGAGGAGATGTATTAGATTGCTGTTTGTCAATTAGGTGGTTGTCAGAGACATCTTCAATTATTGGATTTGAAAAACTAGGAGTTATCCTAGGCAAAATTTGTATTTGGGGAATGTTTTGTACAGGGGAAGTATTTTGTACAGGAGGAATGTTTTGTTTTCCTTTGACATTTTGTTTTGTGGTTTTCTGTTTATTTTTCTCTGGTACATCTATCCGTCTACTTCTCAAGTTGTACTGCTTATGAACCTCGTAGATTGCTGTGTCATAGCCTTCTTTGAAATCAAAAGTCTCACCCGAATGAGTGTGGAATGTTTCAAGGATATGATTCTCTTGATCATCCTGAGATAGGAAGATTTCTGATTCATCTTTGTCCTCATTGACATTGTTTATTTCTACATCTTCTGTAGGTCCTTCCGAGGTCGAACCTTCAACAAAGTTTTCTTGGAAAGGTGGTCTAATGTTTTGATCAGGGATATTCTTTCCAATATTTTGGTTCAGATTCCTCCTAAAGTTTGGATTTCTTGCAACATTCTGGTTATCAGTAGCAGACTTTCTTTCAATGGTTTCCACTCTATCGCCTAACCTTTCCATACCTTTAATGATTACATCCAGCTTCTTTTCAAAAGCTGAAGGTTCTTCCTTCATAGGCATTCTTCTCTCTGCTCTTTCTCTGGCTCGTTTTTCTATCAGATTTGCTTCTACGCTCACCACTATGCTCTGCATTTCCTCTAGTGTTTGTGGAGCTCTTTCCCTAAGAGAATAAGCTATTTCAGAGTCAAAACCGTCTGGGAATTCGACCAACACGTTATTAGGTGGGGGTCTTAGATTCAGAGGAACTGCATGATATGATTCATTAAATCTAATGATGTAATCTGGTACGGTTTCATTTGGTCTTCTTCATAATTTTTCAAATTCTGATAAGATCTGGAGAGGATCTTTCTTTTTCTCCCATCTGTTCAAAAATGCCCTATACAAAGCTTCTAGGTCAGCAATACTGTTCGGGGTAAGAGCCCTAAACCAAGTTCTAACTTCTCCAGTAAGACTTTGTACAAAAATTCTCATACGGATATCATCAGTATCAATCTCATAAAACTCAAAGTAATCTGTCCTCCTTTTGGTGTGTTGTTGAGCTGTGTAGGTGCCTGATCCGTCAAAAGGTGTGATCTTACTTTGGTAGTCTGGTGGTAAAGCTGGAGGGTTGGCTGGTAATATTAAAGGGGCATATCGATTGGCCATTGGAAGATAAAGTGGAGTAACAAGAGTAGACGGTCTAGTAGGAGGAGATGGAGGTCTGACAGGTGGAGATGGAGGTCTGACAGGTGTTTGAAAAGTGGCTGAGTTCGGAGATGCTTCAGTTATTACAGAAATGTTTGAGCTTTCTTCAAAGGCTTGTTCGGATTGAATGGAGTTATGAAATTCTCTGTCAAGATGATGCGAAACAAATCTATATTGCAATTCTTCAATGAACCAAGGATCTGGAATCAACCTAGATAATTCAGTCTCAGAAAAATTTACAAACAAAGATGTTTCAAATTTCGCGTCAAAAGGAACGTCGTCAATATAAATAATTTTCACAGGACAAGATGCAGATCTAGAGAGTGGTCTAGAACTACCTGTACTTTCCTGACTTCCTCTTTCAGAACTCTCTTGACTTCCTTGTCTTCTAAGAATCCTAGGGATCAGATTTGGATTTTCAAAAATTGGTGGTGGATTTGGGTCAGGGTTTGACCTAGTATGTCGAATTCTTTCTGAAGCCAGTTTTCTTAGAATATGTGTTTTTGGATTTTGGGTTTTACTTGAAAAATAAATACAACTTCTACAAATTCTTTAAGAAATACTGATATGTGATTAAGATTTCCTCAAATATCTGTTTAAACTAGAGATTCTGATTGAAAAATTTGAAGCTAAGATTCAATTTATAAGCTAAATCAGAGATAGACTGAAACATCATTTATTTACTTTTGCAATTGCATAGCAAAAGCAATTTCAAAGGCTTCCTGGCTGATTTTCAGACTCTGTCTGTAGATTATAAATCAAACAATAGTATCAATAAAATGATTCAGATCCCCAGTATGGTCGCCACTATGTTATCACTCAGGTTTTCCTAGAAGTGGTGTAAGAGGAAAGTATACCCGAGGTAACCACAAACCAACCTTTTAGATGCAGAATCTAGCCAATCTGCATCCAGAGAGGGCTCTCTCTTTATGATTTATCTTTGTTCTTGAATGGTTTTAGGCTAGTTATAGATTCAAAGTTTGTTTTGGGAAAATGGTGGAATCCACAAACTAAGGGCAAGGCTAAGAGCTTTCAGTCCATTGGGCTATGGAGTCAAAGGATGGCTTTACTGGATTTCTATTCTATGCACAAGATGGTATTACAGGGAAAGATAGCTAGACAGAGAACAATCCTTAAAATTTAAAGTGGGTGCGATGATCTTGAAGGGATGAAAGGCAACTAAGAATCTTTCACCATGTTCAAAGGAAGGAAGTGAATTGACTACAAACAAAGAGCAATAAAGGATTCTTTATTATAGCAATCAACAGTGCTTAAATTAGCGAAGCAGGAGCATTTAAGAATTCATGATTATAGCTAATTTAGAAGAAAACATTTAGGAACAATCACATTTGAAAACAGAGTACAATTAAGCAAATTCTGTTTCAATCCTTTATGTAAATTATTCAGAAATGGATATGATGGTATTATAAACTAATATAAAATTTCAAACAAAGGGTAGAAACACTTATTGAACCGTAGTCCAACACATGAATCCTGCAACAAGTCCAGTGCTTCAAATCGTCATCCAGTAAGCCACAAGTAAATTTCTCCAAAAGCTTTTATTCCGAAAATCTCAGTGTTACAGCAGAGTAATAGAATCCACCCCTCAAAACTCTATTTGAAGGCTTATTTATACAAAAATAATCTTAACAATCTTACTCTATCCTAGCCAATAATTCAGGCTGACTTAAAGCGTATTTACAACAAACAAGAGACACATGGTCTCGAAAATAGAATAATGAGTACCGGCTGATGTGCTGTTCCTTTCTTCATGGACGTGCTAAGGATAAGTGCTCTAAATAGGGCTCTGTGCTGTCCTTTGCGTATTCCTTTGACTTGTTGAATACTTTTACTTCTCACGGATACTCTTTACTCTTTCATCTGATACTCTTTCATCCGATACTCTTTCATCTGCATTTCTGTTTTTACCATTTACTTAATAGTAAAGATAAACTTTTGTCCTGACAACATTTTTTACAAAATTTCCATCATTTCCTTCCACCACTGATCATCTGGTATCATTGTTCTTCTGAGCTTCCTTAAAGTTTCATCGGCTTCAGTAAGTTTATAAAAAGTGGGCTCGTTCGGAAACAGATACTTTAACTCATGTTCCAGATGAAACAGATTTCTCACTTTTTCATAAATACTCTTCCCAGTTGGTACTGTAGGTTCTGATGAGCTAGTAGAACCTATACTAGTAGAACTTACAGCTATATGTTTAGCATGAGCTTTGATTCTTTTCTCATAAGTTTCCAAGTCTACTATTTGATCCTCTGTGAGCATGGGACTTGGCAAATCACTGTCCAGCAGAACTTGAAATTTTTCTCTGAAAACGTTGATGTCGACCAAAATATCATTACACTTTCTTTCTAGATTTTGCATGAAAGTTCTTTTTGTAAAAATTCTCTTTGCCTCCAAAACTACACCTGTTCTGTCATCAATTCCTAGCAATGCTAGCTGTTGTTTTGTTCTTGAATTCAAAAACTGAATGAGCTGCTGGGCTAACTCTGGCTTGCCTCTTAATTCATGTCTAGTTTTGTTTATTTCCTCCTGGGCTATCTTGACTAACTCATTCTGTTCAAAAATAGCTTGAATGGAAGGCCAAATATCTCTTATTAAATTAATGATGTTGTCCCAAAGAATATCATTTATTTCATTCATAGGCTTTTCCAGTGTAAGATCTTTTTGCAAAGCCTCAACCAATTTTTCCAACCTTTTTATTTCTCTGAGGTTGTCAGCTACTGTCTTTTTGGATGTGTCATATTTTCCCTCCAATTTTGTTAATTGTAATTTTACTTCTTGGAGTTATGTGACCTTTAGCTGCAAACTCTCCATTTGTTTAATTAAATCATCAGAATTCAAATTAGAAATATTCACCTGAGATGATTGTTCCTGTTGTCCTGTAGTACCTGCTGCTGAAGCCTGTTTGAGAATTTCCTGTTCCTGCAATGCCTTTTCCAGCTCCTTCTCGGTTTCATTTAGTCGCTCCGTCAAGTTTAAGAGCAACTCCATCATTTCTTCTTGTGAATTTCCTTTTATTATTTCCTGTGTCTGGGGGTGCCTTGAGGCTGGTATTTTCAACTGTTTTCTCAGTGCAGCTATATCATCCTCTTTCTTTTTTATCAGTGCCTCAATACTTTTAGTGTCTTTGGGATTGTGTCCCAAACCAATAATGATCTCTTCCAGAGACTTTATTCTATTGTCCTTGGCCTGTGAGGAGGCCCTTTCAATTTTCAATGTTGTAGCAGTATTAGTCAAGGAATCTTGTAGTGTTAAAGCCGCCATGGCTTTGTTGGTGAGAGTGGAATAAACCATTTCCCCTGTTTGCCTATGAAGCTCTATCTGATCCAAGGGATGGATATCCTTTGCTAACACTTCAAAATTGGTTCTGATGTAATCTGTTGCTGAAGTTGGCTTTGGCACTTTAGCTTTGAAGAGGCTCATTTGCATTTTACCTTGTGAAAGATCAAATGCTGACATCAACCTTTGCTGATTGTGAGGAGCCATCTTCATATACTGATCGTAGACCTTCATTTTCAATGGTTCATTCCTTGTTTTGATATTAATGAAGGTTTTCTTAATGTCTCCAGTATCTGTCTTTGGCGGTCTGAAAGAAGATACTTCAGTGCTTAATTGCTTTTGTATCCCTTTCTGGCTTATGTTTGTTTCACTTGCTGTACCTGTTTGCTGACTATCTTCCCTACCATCATCAAATATTTCATCTATAATTTCTACATCTGGAGGTGGATCAGACTTGTGTTTTTTAGCTTGATAAACTTGTGGGGCTCCTTTTGAAGGTGTGGTATCTGGAGCTAGCCTCTTTTTTCCTATTTCCACATTCAGTGGAGTTTGCATCTCTGGAACTTGGATTTGCTTTGCTGGTGTTTGAGAAGCCTGAGATTGTTCTGGTGCTTTGGAACTCTGTGATTTTTCTGCCATTACCAAGGTTTCAATGACCTGAACTATAGGTTCTTTTCCTTTACCCTTGGGCTCTGCTGCTACTGATGGACTATCTTCCTGTATAGCTTGTTGTAGAGTAGCTGCTGAAGATGTGCCAATGTATGGTACCTGCATTTGATCATATGTTTCTAGGTCAAATTTCTTCTCAGCATCTTTCATAAGTTTATTCAATTTCGTAGCTCCACTTCCCTCTTCAACAAGTGTTCCTTTAACCCATTCATCTTGATTTGCATACTGTTCTATGTCAGGAATTCTGTGATGTATATAAGGAGATGACTTATTTTTTAACCTTCTTTCACAAATAAAACCAAAGGGGTCATAAGGGACCCAACGGAAAGATGTCTGGAATTTTCTCTCTAATAAAAGTTCTGCTTCTCTCTCAGCTTCTCTAGAATTGCAAATGAAAGGACCTAACTGGCTTTTGATCCTTAACTGTGCTTTCTTCTTTACATTGCAGAAATGGATTACATCTGAGTTATTCATCTGTCTAAAGTATTCCAAAGCAAAAATTCTCATTGGTACATATCCGGGTAACTTGAATGGATGTAATTCACATCCATAAATCCTGATAACTGTATGGTTTTGGTACAAGTACCAATCCCCAACTTTGTAACTCTTTGACAATTGCAGGGTCTTTCTAATCTCAGTACTAAGCCTGGGGGGAGAAACTCCTGTTAACAAGGTTGTAGCAGGATGTACAAATTGATCAATGAATTCTGAATAAGAGTAGGGAGAATCAGAGGACAAATGAATGATGGGGGACCAAAAAAAAACAGACCTGGGATTACCTTTAGCATCAAGTTTCTGAACAGGGAAAGGGAATTTGTCTGAGTGATAGAAAATTATGAGGTGATAGATAACTGAGGAGTACTTGAACACTTTTTCATCATCTAGCCTTAAAAATTGATCATGGATTTTGTTGGCAATGAAGGAAGCATAGTCATACTTAATCTCAGGAGGTTGTCCAGGGGTGAAGATAGATAGCAAAGCCAGAGTTATCTCGTCAACATACTCACTGGTATTGAATCCTAAGACAAAGGATATTACATTCACAATAAGCCTTCCCAATTGATTGAAAAAGTGAAAACCATAGGGGGGAGTCCCTTTTGGCTGATGCTCAGGTAACATGAAGTACTGACACATTGCTTTCAATTTCTCTGGAGTTAACAGTCTGGTTTTCTCAATTAGCCCTTCCATGGATAGAGGTGCTAATTCTTGTTCTGGCTCAAATTGTAACATAGCATTGATAGCCCGAGGTGTTATAGGGAACAAAACACTTTGATCAGGAGCTAATACAGCTCTTTGTATGGGATCATAATTTGCATGACAATAATGAATGATTTCAGGGAAAACGTGGACTGTAGGAATGAAATACCTTGGGAGATTGGATTCCCACAACCCTATAAGATCTTGCCCCTTTGAGTATTCGTCTCTGCAGCGACAGAAACTCAAACGGGGACTTTCATCGAAATGCAGGTCTTTTATTTGGAAATCTTCATCTATGAGAGGCAAGTAGTCTAGGTCTCGGTGAGGAGCATTCAAAGGAGTGACGTTTAGAGCCGTAGGGGCCTCCATTTTGGTTCTTGTGGATTCAAATTGGAGGTTTCAGTTTTTCTTGCAGACCGGACGGGATATCGGACAAAAGAAAAACTTGGGACAAATTGCAGGTTTTGGGAAGTAAATTCACAGGTTTTAACTCTTCAATGAGGACTCAGAGAGGATTTTTAACCACTTTTTCAGAGAAAAACACAAGAAACTAAGCTTAACTTGTAGTTGGGGTGCGGAATGATAAATACCTGTTTTTTAATGAAAACTGGTTCTTCAACAGGTAATGGATAATGGGAGGAATGTTCTTCAACACGGGCGCAGCGGAATTTCTGAGTAATTTGGTGTATTTGCAGTGAATTTTGAAATTTGCAGCGGGAGCTTAGTCTCTTTCGAAAACCAAAATAACTAAAAAAACGCGAAAAATGGCTTAAAAACAAGTCAAAAGGGTTTTTGTCGTTTTCAAGGCGATGACGTCATTCGACGTACGGGGTGACGTAAGGGAGTGGGACCGGCGGTATTTGATAAGCGGTAAGCGGTGAGCCCGCACCGCTTATGGAGGAAGGCGGTAAAAATCGCAATGGCAGCGATTCCACAGGCTGCTTGCCACGTGGAATGCTGAATAGTCAAACCCGCTCATTCCCGGCTGGCTAAAAAACTCACATGCGATGGGCAGCGGGATTGATCGGGACCGTTGATCAATGGAGGAATGATCTGACGGCTGGAGGAAAGGGAAACTTGTGCGGTTTGGAAAGTGGGCCCGTCGGGGTTTAAACAAGTTTTGACGTGTAATCTAATCACCCCGGGGAGAAGCTAATAGGCGGGAATGGTAGTTAATTAGTCCAAATGACTAATTAACCCCGTGATTTTTATAAAATGATTTGCGGCGGGGTTTGGCCATGTGGAATACCACGTGGAATGCTGAGTATGATGGCGCGGGGTTCAGTCGTAATCTTTTCTTGTTTTTGGTGTTAAACACATATGTTATGTGTTTAACGTTTTTCTTCATATATTTTATTATACTATGAATAAATTAATATAATTAATTCATCATAGGGGCGGAATGTATATATAAGGTTAGAGTTTTACCAAAGGGTTTTATAAAGCGGGGTATTTAAATGTGCGGGACTATATATGCTTTGGTAAAACATTATAATAAGAGGGTTTTGGGGATGTTTATTAGAAAAGGGAGTTATATACATAGGAAAAAAGGATTTCACTAGGGATTTAATACAATAGAGTTAGGTGTTAGCATGAAAAAGGACAAGGAAAATCAAAACATCTTTGTATATCTAAGAAAGTGAAAACTTATGAAGTAAATTGCACATTTTTATCTTCAACACTTAAACTTAGAATAACAAGTTGTTTTGAGGAATTTTATGGAATGTTGCATCAGTTTCCTAAGTAAAATAGGATTTTACTTAGGAAAAGTTAAAAATGAAAGATAATCAATGATGGATTATTTCAAGTGCTTAGGTCTTTTGATCATTAGGCCGAGGGTCCGGTCCCTCCAGAAGTCAAGGAAATGCCTTGAGCCCCTTTGATCTCCAATTACCTTAGTACTTTTTTTGGGGGAAATTAGTAAAACTCTTGAGGGGAAAAAAATGATGAGGGAGGTTAATGAATTTGACTTTGCTTGCTGTGATTTTCCAGTGTATTTCCTGCTTTAGTACTTGTGATGAAAGTAAATGATTAACCAACATGTAGCAGGACCATTCATCAGATAACACTTTTGTAGCACCATCTACCTACCCTATCTACTTAGCACTACCATTTTGTCTTCTTTATTAGGGTGCATTTAGACTTGCAAACCCTTTTCAATCTTTTTCTTTTTACATGATGAATCTATCTATTTCTACCCTTATTACATCCAAGGGCTCAGATTAAACTGTTGAGCACCTTTATTCACTCTACCTAGCTACTTATCTGCCAAGATTAAACTGTTTGGCTAGATATTTATTCTCTAATCTAAAACATGAAATTGAAATATGACTAAGCCAAGTTTAAACAGTTTGACTTATTCATGAATTGTGGCAAAAGTTTCACAAGCTGCACACAATTATTTTATTACAATAGATGAAAAAAAGTAGTGGCATTTAGACTTGCACACTTTCCTTGGTCTATTTTTTGCTTGGGGTTCATTTCTTTCTCTTTTTGACCATTTTTATTCTTTTTACCCTTTGATTTTTCTTTTAGGGTATACCCTCTTTACATTTTTTAAATTTTTTGATTTTTTGGTTTTTTCAAGAATATGGAACACCTTTGCTCAAGTAAGAAGGTTTGAACATATTCCACACTTCCATCAAGACAATCATGAAAGATGAAACCTATTGATATAGGAGGCTAACAATACCTATGGCGAGAATTTTGTCAATTTCTTCCTTGAATTTTTGTTTGTACTTGGGGTTTAGGCAATAAGGGCACTGCTTCACAGGGTGCACATCTAGTTTTAAAGTGATGCCCATGACCCCTAGGTCCCTTACAATCCCTTTGTGTTCCGATAATTTTTTCGGGAATAAGTCTTGGTATTCTGTGAGCAGTTCTGCAACTTTTCCCACAGTATCATCATCCTAGTAGTCCCCAATTTTAGCTAGCTTAGGCTGCTCCTTCGTTCCAATGTTGAATTCTTACAGCTTCAAAGGCTTAGTGACATCAACGGTATATAGTGGGGGTCTAGCAACTGTGCATTCTCCCTCCGACTCTGGGATAGAAACATTTCGTGGGTCTTCATCACACTCCTTTGTTGATAAATTGCGGAAGTTAAAAATATCCTGCATCTGCGTTTCCCATGTTGGTGCCCCATGTGCTGCACAATGGAGTGATTAATCAAACAATAAAGCATATATATCCTGCAGAGCTTCTTCGAGTGCCTCCATTCCT
The DNA here is from genome assembly GCA_034641835.2 of Pinus albicaulis. Classification (NCBI taxonomy): domain Eukaryota; kingdom Viridiplantae; phylum Streptophyta; class Pinopsida; order Pinales; family Pinaceae; genus Pinus; species Pinus albicaulis. Next base: position 894,454,563 of record CM076580.1, read on the forward strand.
CCTATCAAACCAAATGTCCCTACAAACTCATCCTTCAGGGTATCCCAGTGACGGGTGCGCTGGTGTTGTTCTGCATCTAAATACCATACGGTCAGGATCGACCCCAAGGCATTATTGAACAGGTGGAGCCATTCCTCTGTAGTTCTTCGCCCCATTCTTCCATCCATGCGGACAAGTGCTCGCGCGGGTCCCCTGGCTCCAAAAAAATCTTTACGCGCTGGTGAACTGGAGGTTCAAACCGTAAGACCATCATGTCGGGACACTCTTCCCAATCGTGGAACGTCCCCTTATGCGTGTCCCACCACCTCGCAAGAGTTGCACGCATGGCTAGATTAAGGACCCACAACCTTCGCTCCCATGGGACTTCAGCTTCAAATGCTCGCAAAAACTCCCTAACACTACTAGAACCATCAAATTAGTGTAGTTCTCTTACCTCTAAGGAGATACACCAAAAGTTATTTGTGATTCTAATACATCGTAGCGCAGACACATCATGTAACCGATTCTGCTAATTTTCTATCTCCCCATTGGAGTCAGAGAATAATTCGCTTTCCTTCTACTAGTAAATCACACCATCAACCATAGGGTTGACCCAATCTTCATCCCGAGTGGTTAATTTATAGATGTGATCCACATCCTCTTCTTCACGCACTGGTTCTGTATACCGTTCTCCTTCCGCAGGGTCTAGTGGGACTATCACCCGCGTACCTTCATTCTCAAACACCATGCTTCTTTTATTTAAGTTGATGATGCCTCCCATATCTATTTCCCAGTCCAATCCTAAGAGCGTAGGATAGGGGTCCGCTTCTTCTACAATCTAAATTACCTCAAAGTCGACGCGGACCTTAACTCTTGCGATATCTACCATAATCTTTGATAGCCTTCCCAACGGTATGATCTTCTATTGGTTGGCCATGCACAGTTGGATAGTAGACCATTCGAACTTAGGCTCTCCCATCCATTGCCAAGTTTGTTTGGGCAGTAAGTTCGCATCTGATCCCAGGTCCAAAATAACCTGATCCATTTCATAATCGCTAATCTGCATTGCTAGACGCATTTCTCAACCAGTGTGTTTATTATTCTTGTAAAGTTTTTGCACATCCTTAAATTCCAGGGGAGGGTTAGTTCTCTCTGCGTAGCTGTCTATTAGGGCTTGCATATTTTCTACTGCCTTCTGGTTGCGTAGCTGCTTCATACATGCCTGTAGAAATGGTTTAACTTCATCTTCTGTTCTTATATTTTCTCGAGCTTTTGAAATAGTTGCCTCATCCTTAGTAAAGTCTTTGCGGGCTATGATGAAGGTTTCCTTTTCATTCTGTAGGTCCACGATTTCCTATTTGGCAGCTACTTTCCAGATAAGAGGTTCAACTTCAGCATTCTCCTCAGCTCCTCTAGTAGCCATGTCGCTGTGCATTACGACATTAATAATTGGCCCTTCATCACTTAGTTCTGCCTTAACCCTCTGCAAGTTCTGTGTAGGTTTTTGTTGATTTTCCTGCATTTTCGCTATCAGAATTGGACAGTCTTCAATCACATGTTCCAGTTGTCGACAATATCGGGATGTTTGTCTCGCAGGGTTCAAACAGTCCCTCACAAAGTGCCCTATTTCTGCACAGTTGTAGCAGATCAATTGCCCTCTTCCCCGACCTGCACGTTCACTCGTTCCCCCTCCCCTACCCTTGGTTGGGGATCCTCCTCTGCTTGATGGAGATAGTGGTGAAGAAGGTTCAGCCTGTACCTTGTATAGGTTTCCTTGATCTATCATCAAGTCATAGGTCCAACAGTTATGCTCGTCATGCCCCACAGAGGAGTAGAATCGACACCATTGCTTCTTCAATTCTAGAATGTAAGCACCAAGACGGGGATAGTGGTTAGTATCCTGTAGCCTGACAAAGTGACAATCAGTGCACCATAACATCGTACCACTTAGTCCTATAGCATCCTTAGGATGCAATGGGCTAGGTCCCCCATCCTACATGTAATCTGTAAGTGGACGACACTCATCCTTGGTATGGTCAGACACCCTGCATCTTATGCACCATATGTCTGGGCTAGCCTATTTCCCTCATTATTTTCATAGTTTTTGTATTTCAAGGTGCATTTCCTCCATCTGTCCCTGGATTTGCTATACCCCAAATTGAGCATTGCCCCTCGGCGTAGCCTCTAGTTTCATAGCAATATCCAAGGCCTTCTCTTGCATTGCAATCGACTGCTGACCCATAGGTCTGCGTAGGTGAGGCAACAGCATAGCGATAAACCATTCCTTGTGTTGCCTATCATCATACTGAAATTCCCCATCTCTAATAACTTTTTTTAACTGCTGATCATATTCCCATACTGATTCAGTGAGTCCCTGTCTAAAGTCTTTCAAGTTGACCACTATTTGAGAGTAGGACTTAGGCTTTCAAAAATATTCTTTTAATGTTTTCCTAATCTCCTGAATAGATGGATCGGCGAGCTACCCTACGTACCCCATATACCAATCCAAGGCCCTTCCTTCAAAGATGAGTGATAGCTGCACTCTCTTTACAGTGTTGGTAGCCACATTCTACACAGTCCATACTGATTCTATGACAAACCAAAATCTATCCATATCTTCATCCCCTACACCCTTGAAAGTGGGCAACTTCAAGTGGGTGGCCATATCTTCTTCTAGTGGAGGCAGAGGTTTGGGTGAGTTCTTACCATGGTGCTGACTTAAAGGTGGTGTAGTTGGAGGACTATGCGCACCCGATTCTCTTTATGGATTATAGATGGATCTATCTCCTTCTTGATTAGTTCGGTAGTACTTACCACTTCGTTTCATGCTCTAGCTCATATCAGAGGTCATTCACTCGATGTGGCTGCACAGAACGCCCTTTTCACACAGTAATATTTTAATTAACAAAGGAAATGTTTTCAAGAACTTACCCTGAAAACCCTTGAAGAACCTTTGCTCTGCCTTAGAGTAGGACACAAACTGATCAACTGCGAATTTTGTCACGAACCCTCCCAGCATGCTATCTACCCAGTGATCTATTGTGCAGGTGATCGTATTGTTAGTCCTTTCTAGCTATTGAATCAATTCTGGTGTCCACTGCGTAACCTGATCGTCCTTCCAGCACGTCTAGAATTCTACGAGCCTTTCCACCTGTTGGTCGCTTTAATTGCTTTCACAATTCAAGCTCCACATAAATTGTCAACCCGAGGAAGTCTTTTTATTTCAAAGATAATCACGCACTGGATATGCTCAATTTCAAAAGCAGAAACAATGTTGTAGTAAAAAGCCACACAATTATCAATCTCACAAATCTACTTATTCACACTCCGTTTAATCAAAGCTGAAGTCACTTAAGTTATAGCAGAAATAATTTCTATGTTGCAGTTAAAATCCAAACAAAGGAAGACCAATCTGCAAGAAAAGAAATCAATCAACCATAGCAGGAACAGGACCCTATTCCTTAGTTAGGAACTTCAGCACCTACTTCCTGACACTTAATCACACCGTAAGAAAGGTAGCTTGAAGAGACCAAGACCCTATTCCCATGAACAGGAACCTTCAGCACTTGTTCTCTTGTTTCTAATCACACTGCAGAAAAAGGAAGGCAATTAATGGGAGCAGGACCCTATTCCCTTATACAGGAATCTTCAGCACCTGCTTCCCAGCATCATACACTCATACAATTAATAGAAATGGATTTCTCAACTTCCAAGAGTGAATGTGTTCAATACATGCAGCGCTAAAGAAACATAGTACTACTAAACTGTGCAACTAGTGTTCAACAACAATATTAAAGTAAAGTGCAAACAACGTAAAGAATTAAACAAATTACAGGAACCAAAGGGTGAATCTTGTGAGGAAGGCGGGCCCTTTCCCTCTCACAAGATTCCCCGGGGAAAGAATTAAATTGGAGCTCTCAAAAGAAGAATTTATTCATCTGTCAAAGTAAATGGTACATTACAGATGGAGTCTAGCTCCAGTTCTCACACAATGTTCTCCTGTAGCTTTTCAAAAATGAACTCCTTTCTAATGATGACGTCTCCTCTTTTTAAAGAGGAGACATCTTTTACAATTATATGAGAGTAAATCTACGTTTATCCCAAATCTGTTCTCTTTCTCAAAACAGGACTATTCTGTTCTTCCAAAAAAAGATACTGTTACAACAGAGACAACAAGAATGCTATCTTCAGGATAATCCAGGTAACCGTGTCTTCATGCTGTTACTACTATTCCACAAAAGGTTCTTCCAGAATCGCAAATTACGCATGACGGAATTTGTGTGCTTGACGGCTGTTTCAGCAACTGAGTCAGTTGTTTCAGCAACGGCCGCTTGTTCCTAGCAAAGCATATAACTTATCTGCGAGCTTTTGGACTTATGTTAGCAACGATGCACTTCGATTAATGATAAAATATAAGAGTATTATGGAATTAAATGTAAACAGATTAAACATATAATAAAGAAGAGGATTTTATATACCTTGGGATAAAGTAGATGAAAATGATAATGGAATCCTTTTTAATCATGGTTATAAAAGTAAAATGGTGTCAAAGTATATAGCAAAAATGATACATAGTGGATTCCTAACATCCCCCCCAGCTGAAAATGTTGCATGTCCTCAGGCAACCCCTAGTCTGAATCAGAGTCTGAGTACTGGTTCTGAGCATGCAAATTACTCAAGCAGTAGCTGGAGAAGGTGGCATCTGTAGGAGCTCTAAATCCTCTGTTGTTCAGCAAGTGTTGCCATGCCAAGGCTTCATCTCTGTCAGTCAACTGGTAATGACACTAATATTTCTCTGAAGGCAGCCATAAAATTGGAAAATGAAAATGATATCCGATCCAGTTTACTCCACAATGTCGAATGCATCCAATGTAATTAGGAACCCTGGATAATGCAGCTTGAAGATTGTGAGGGTTAAAAGGGTGATAATCCTGTCTTTATTTACATGACTGCTGCCAAAACATAGTATTGGCCTTCAATGCAGCAGTACCCTTTACTCTAATTTGCTGTTGACACTTAAAAAGTGTTGAAGCCTGTAATTGTTGTATATACCTATGCATTCCTGGCTTCTGTAAGAATTTATGATATTGTGCTATAAATATGGTTGGACTTAAGGGTTCTGGTCTAATCCAAAGGAGTCTATTCTCCTCATTATGACTGCTTGCAGTGAACGCAGTTTGCCAAGTGAGCCGGTTAGACAAAAATGAAACAAATTCCCTTATTTGTATATCTCCTGCAATTGGAATAAGATTAACTCTTCTATTGTCGGGAATGGCCTCATTATGAAGGTAGAGTTCGCACAGCAAATGCTGGTCACTCTCGGGGGCCTCATTAAAAGTCTCAACAAATTTCTCTGAAGTAAGTAACTCATACGGTCTGCCATCTTTTATTGCTTTTAATTGAAAATAAACTAATCGTTCAGAAAGAAAGAGAGAGTAGTTTACATAGGGTTTGCGGGTAGCCATCAACTTCTGTACTAATGAAAACATCAAGGCCATCTTTTCCTTAGATTCCTTGACTTCCTTTTTGAAGTCCTTGAGCTGTTGCATCATTTGTTCCCAATTATCCCAGTTGGCATATACGTGGTTCTGCCATGCTAACTTATGCTGGCGTAATATTGTATCTTGTTCTTCAGCATATTGTTTCTTCCATTTGTTCATCTGTTCCAATTGATTCCATGGCAAGGTCTGTGTCCTGGCATCAGAAGTACTGGGTTGGGACGTTGTTTGAATGGCTACACTGACTAACTTAGGCCGAGATATCTGTGGTGGTGCTTCTGTCTGAGTGGCTACATTAACTGGCACAGGGCGAGATATCTGTGGTGGTGCTTCTGTCTGAATGGCTGCATTAACTAGCCCAGGGCGAGATATCTGAGGTTTAGTTTCTTTTTCTTCCTTTATAGAGATCCCTACTGGTTCTTGTGGAGCAGTAGGGCATCCCTCTTTTATTCCAGCTAATGTAGATGCCTCAGATATTTGAACTTTAACTAATTTGTAGCCTGCCTCCTGGTAAATATTGCCACACTCATGGCACATGTATTCCTTGCATGGCTCCTTATTTTGCGTTGAGGCTGTGTGTGCTAACATATAGAGATTCAGTTCTTTATCAAAAGCCTCTCGTTCCAAGGTTAATTCATTCTTGTAGGCTTCCAATTCAGACTTCAAGAATTCATTCTCCTCCAATAAAGATGTCATAGTATGTAAACCCTGTGCGCTGGTTGATTCTATTAGGGTAGTCTGCTGATGCACAGTCGTAGCTGGTTCTTGTGGGACAGCTACTGCTGGTCTCCCACTATCATCATGCTTGGTGTATTTTTGTACCACAGTGGCTGGTTCTTGTGTTTCAGCCTCTGGGTAAGTGACTGGTTCTTGTGTGACAGTCACTGTTTGAGCCATAAACAATGTCGTATTATCCCGGGGCATTGGTTCTTGTGTGGCAGTGCCACCGGACGAGACGGGGTGGGGGGTTTGAAATGGGGATGAAGATTGGAGTTTTAACAGAATAGTGGCAGGGTCAGGGGAAATGGAGGTGAGTCCTGTCTCAACAGTCATCTTCATTTTCCTTTTTGGTAGGAAAGCAGCAAAGTCACTGCCTTTCCTTTGCTTTGAGGGGGAGGATTCTTCTCTGGGGGAAGGGCTTTCAGAAGAAGTGAGAATTTGAAATTTAGCCCTTGTCCGTCGTTTGGAGACTGAGACTGTTGGGGTTCTTTTCTTTTTATAAGTAGGTGGGGATGGGGGTGTTAGAGAGTCGTCACTAGGGACATAAATAGTGGGGACAGTTTACTCTGCTAAGTGGGACGAGCTCGGGGTTGGGTCAACTGGGGAATATGGAATATCATCCCGTTGTCCTTCATAAGGAATTTCAGGAGTATCATGAGAACTTTCGGGTTGTTGGGATGTTTGAGCCTGCTAAGGAATTTCAGGCAGCTGGGGAACAGGGAGTGGGTTATGCAGAGGGGGATTTTGCTGAGCAAAACCCCTCTGTATCAACAACTGGCATAAACGATGTTGGGTGAGGGATAACATTGGGAATTTAGACCGTCTACAATAATAAGACATGTTTCTAATACAACCAAGCAGATAATAGGGGATATTAACCATTCGTCCATTTCTCAAATGATTCATCAAAACAAAGTCGTGATTGTACACTACCTGGTAACGCCCTTCACACGTCAAGTAGTGTTTGATGAACTCGGCCACCGATGGCCATGGTTGAGGAAGTGAGTGCAGACTAACCCCGCGGCCTTTGAGTTCAACTGGCTCATCTGGACGAAGAAAATCTTGCTGTGCGTTCAGAATAACCTGCTTTCTGCTGAACCAGCGAGTCCCAATAGCTGGCAACCCTGATACCTGAACTATGTCCTCCTCTGTTACTGAAATGCGAACCCCTTAAACCACTGAAAAATCACCTTGAAGGTTTTGTGCAAACTCTAAAACTTGTTCCTGGTCGAATTCACCCAACCTTTCAAAATATACTGTCCATCCCGCTTGTTGGAAAATTTGATAGGCTTCAGGAAACAATTGAAGAAGATTTATGGAGCCGGGCTCGTGTCTGATGGCCGACCCTCCCATGACTGTAGCTTTGAGTTATACGCAGAGGCACAGAATACAATAAACACAGACCCTGATCGCGCTAGTTGTTGCAACAGAGGCTGCAAGGTCTAAATGACAGTGGAAGTGGATATGACAAAGGACAGAGGATTGGTTAATGCGAAATGATTGTTCAATTTTTGAAATTCCCCCCCCTACGTATGGTGTAATGATGATTGGGCGTGTAAAGATTTGTAATCATTATGAATGAAATCCTCTCTTTAATATAATTTAACTGAATTACATTAAAACCTCATACCTTACATTTTTACCTTCGGTTTAATAATTCGAAGTGTCGAGTGCTTCAAAAATGGCTTAATACACATGGAAGAATCTGTAGATTTCTCTGAAATTTAGAACAGGAGTGTAACCGGATCTTACTCTGTGCTGAATAATTTTTCACCCAAAGGATCTGAAGTATAATCGTGGAGAACCGAAAAGCTTATATAACAGTGAAGAGAAATGATGTTTTAGTGATAACAGGTTGCTGAAACTGGTGTTTCAGCAACGGAAAAATGAACGATACGTTGCTGAAACAGGTGTTTCAGCAACGGGAAAAATCAGAAAAATGGGATAAATGACTTGGGTCTGTAAGAAGTGGGGAAAATATTTGATAGGGGATAATTTCAACAGTAAAGGATAGGGAATACTAGGTGAAGGAAGATATTTCAGGAATGGTAGGAGTGGGAAAGATGGAAAAATGGAAATAATGTAGAAGTGGGGATGAAGGGATATTGCTAGGAAATGGGGTAAAATGATGGGAACAAGCTTCTGTGATTGAAGCTTCAGATCTTCTCATGATGAATCTGTCCTCCTTAATGAGCTTTTCCAGAATCTGCAAAATTCAATTGTAATATTCCAATCCTTGACAGGGATTATTAGTGCTAAATCTAATCTAATACTAAAAATACAGTGCAGAAAATTAAATGCTATGAGGAGCAGAAGACTCCCCTAGAAAAAGATAATGAATATCAGTCATGCAAGCAGTCTTGAAATCCTCTTTAGAAACAGGGCGCTGGTATAGACGGAGCCTATGACCATTGACTAATAGAGGTGTTTTAGAATCATCAATTGTTAAAAGTCTTACCGTTCCATTTGGAAACACAGCATCTACCTCATATGGTCCAAGCCAGCGTGTACGTAGCTTACCCTGAAAATTTTCAAACCGAGAGTCATACAACAAGGCCCAATTACCTTTTTGGAACTGCTTGTGTTTGATAATTTTGTCATGCCACTTCATCCTTTGTTGCTGTATCATGGTTGTTTGATGGATGGCATCTAATCTCTTTTCATCTAACTCCAGAAGCTGCTGTAACCTAGCTGTCTTCACATCAGTCAAATCAAGATTAACAGCTAAAGCAGTTCTTAAAGTTTTAATCTCAAATTCCACAGGAAAAACAACATTTTTACCATAAACCAATTCATAGGGAGAAAAACCTGTAGTGTTTCTCCAAGTAGTTCTGTAAGCCCATAATGCCTCAGGGAGCCTTTGGGACCAATCCTTCCGGTTGTCCTTCACTGTTTTAGTTAGAATGGCTTCTAAAACTTTATTTGTGCTTTCCACCTGCCCATTGGCATGGGGGTGGTATGGTGTAGTCATTCTATGTTGAATATGATATTTGTGAAGGGTAGATTTAAAACTATGAGAATTAAATGGAGGTCCTCCATCAGTAACTAGCTCTCTAGGAATTCCAAATCTAGTAAATATTTCTTCAAATAAGAAAGCTAGGACAGCCTCTTCATTGGCTCTAATAAGTGCTTTGGCCTCCACCCATTTAGTCATATATTCTATACAGACTAATATATAAGTTCTTTGATTGGATGGAGGGTTAATGGGTCCTATGAAATCCAAGGCCCATCTTTCAAATGGTTCAGAAACTACCTGGGGGTTTAATGGCATTTGGTCTCTATGATTGGGTTGACCCATTCTCTGGCAGCTGTCACAAGCCCTTACATACTTCTTTGCATCCTTGAATAATGAGGGCCAATAGTAACCCATCCTCATAATTTTGTGTGCCGTTCTCTTATCAGCAAAATTCCCTCCACAAGGGCCATCATGACAAGCTTTCAATATGTCATACACTTCATCTTCTCTAATGCATCTTCGGATCTCCTGATCAAGCCCAATGTAGAAAAGACACCCGCTTATCCAGCTGTACCTGGCACTTTGTTGAACAATTCTTCTCTTTTCTCTGTATGACAGGTGTGATGGTAATTTTCCTGCAACCAAATAATTAGCAATATCTGCATACCATGGAGAGTGAGCAAAAACTGCAAACAAATACTCATCAGGAAAAGAATCATCTACTGGAATATCATTGTCAGTTTTTAACCGTGAAAGGAAATCAGCCACCACATTTTCTTTACCAGGCCGATCTACAATTGTGATATCAAATTCCTGCAATAATAATAGCCATCTGGTAACTCTAGCATTTGTGACAGATTTGTTCATTAAATACTTAATAGATGAATGATCAGTGTGCACAAAAGTAGAATAACCAGTGATATAGTGTCGAAATTTATTAATGGCATAGATTACTGCAAGAAACTCCTTCTCGGTAACTGTATAATTAAGCTCAGCAGGGGTCATATTCTTACTGATAAAGTAGATAGCATAAGGGAGATGATTTTCCTCTTGTCCCAAGACAGCTCCAATTGCAGTGTCTGAAGCATCAGAAGATATATGAAAAGGGAGACTCCAATCAGGCCCCCTCAAAATAGGAGCAGTAGACAACCGATGCTTGAGTTCTTCAAAAGCTTTCTGACAAGAATTAGTCCACTTAAATTCATCATTTTTCATAAGCAACACAAATAATGGAGAAGCTATCTTAGAGAAATCTTTAATAAATCTTCTGTAGTATCCAACATGTCCTAGAAAACTTCTCACATCAGTTTGAGTTTTAGGAACAGAAAGATTCTGAATGACCAATATTTTAGATGGATCTACCTGAATACCTTGAGATGAAATAAAATGTCCAAGCACTATTCCTTCACTTATCATCATATGGCATTTTTCAGTGCTTAAGGAGAGGTGAGCTTGTATACGTCGTTTAAGTACTTTCTCAAGGTTTTGTAATGCATCTTCAAAAGACACACCATAAGGAGTAAAATCATCCATAAATATTTCCATAGAATCATTCAGCATATCAGAAAAAATTCCTATAACAGCTCTTTGAAAAGTTGTTCGTGCGTTACATAGCCCAAATGGAAGAACTCTATAGGCAAAAGTTCCCCAGGGGCTGGTGAAAGTGGTCTTGTCTTGGTCTTGGGGTGCAATTCTTATCTGATTATACCCACTAAATCCATCTAGAAAAGAAAAGAATTTCTTCCCTGCCAGACTATCCAACACCTGATCAATGAAGGGTAAAGGAAAGTGATCCTTTTGAGTAGCTTTGTTCAAGGCTCTGTAGTCGACACATACTCTCCATTTCCCATTTTTCTTAGGGACAATTACTAATGGGGAAACCCATTCACTGTCAGATATAGGGTATATAAATCCTGCATTAAGCAATTTTTGAAGTTCTTCCTTAACAATTTCCCGTAAATTAGGATTCATTCGTCTTTGGGGTTGACAAACAGGTCGGCATCCCTCTTTAATGTAAATTCGATGAGTACATAATTCAGAAGAAATACCTTTCATATCCGTGTAGTCCCATGCAAATGCCTCTTTATATTCATGCAATAACTTCATTAATTGTTGTGTTTCAGCATCTGTTAGATCAGGATTTATGTTTAATGTCTTGCCGGGTTCAATTTCAACTGTTATGCTTTTAGATGAGATGGTGGTTAAAGTCTGAGATGAGTCTTCAGATTCAATCTTTTCTTGTGTATCAGTTTCAAAAATTGCAGCTAATTGATTGTGTGTTTCAGCAATGACAGAAGAAGGTTCACAAATAAAATTATTAATTATCTCATCCTCTGTATTGTCTTTAAGAGTTAAAGCTTGTCCAATAGTTAGAATAGGCTGAACAACATTATCATCATAATCCATCCATATAGAATCTTCATTATTAATTATTGGTGTAGCATGGGGATAAAGAGTAAGCTGTTTTGTTTCATAACCATTAGAAATTGTCATTGAACCAGATTTGCAACTGATAAAAGCATCAGCTGTGGCCAGCCATGGCCTTCCTAGAATTAAGGGATGTCCCCCCAGCTTTGTTTTAGTCTGCAATACAAAAAAATCAGCTGGGTATTTCTAGGATTCAACTGAAATAAGTAGATCCTCAACACTCCTTCAGGTTTAATTGTAGAACGATCAGCCAACTCTAAAATGGTGGGTGTATCTCTGATTGTGTTATTCAGCTGTAACAATTGTGAAGTTTCAAGAGTCATTATGTTAATTGCAGCACCTAAATCTACCAGAACTTGGGGAATCATTGTTTTACCAATCTGAACTGTTACTGTAGGATGGCCGGGATCACCATATTTCACAGGAGGGGCTTTTCCGGACATTAATGCAGATAAGTCCCCCATCACATGTACTGTAAGGGGGTCCTTCGTTTTCCTACCAGGTTTCTTAACACAAATATCCCTTAGTGTTCTGGCATAAATTGGTACATCTCTTAATGCTTGTAAAAGTGGAATTTTAACATACAAATTTTGCAATTCCCCTAGAAGATTAAAAACAGGTGTTTCAGCTGTTCTGGTTAAAACCAAACGCTCGGGGAATGGTGGTTCTTTTATTTCAACATTTTTGTTAGAAAGTGGTTGTGCTTTCTTATGTTTCTCAGTTTCCTCTTTATCAGAATCAGAAGAAGTTATGTCATCAATAATAGGCTCTACTATTTTTCCAGATCTCAAATGAATATCGTTACATTGCATAGTAGGAAATATAGACTGATTCTGAATATCAATAACTTGCACAACTTTATTATTGGGGTTAGGATTTGGTTGCACAGGCTGGGGTCTCATTTGGTTACTTGGCGGAGCACTTGATGGCAGAGGAAGTGGTTGTTGGAATTGAGGCAATTGATTTGGATACGGGAGTTGTTGACTTCTCCAATTTGAATTCCAAGGGTTAAAAGAAGATGGCTGCTGTGAGGGCCAGGGAGTCCACATTGAAGGATCAACAAAGGGTGGGTTTGATTGCTGCATGGGTGGGAAATTCATTTGGTTGAAGGGTGGGTATTGCATTTGATTGAAGGGAGGGTAATTTGTTTGACCAAAAGTAGAATAATTGTTCCAACGATTAAATGGCATACTAGAGTTCATACCTTGTCCTTTTGGTTGCCATTGTCTTCTTTGAGTTAGCAGGTAAACTGCTTCAGCTTCTTCTTCCGTTGGCTGTAATGCTGCCTTTATTCCTGGTAGAGATGGACATTGTTTTGTTTCATGATCTTTCTCACAAAGGGTACAAATTGGTATTTTATCCATTGGGCATTCCCTTAGTGGATGTTTTTCTCTGCACTTCGGGAAAAAGACAGCCAGAGTTGCTTCTGCTTCAACCTGCTTCTTCTTAACCTGCAAAGTGTCAATTTGTGAAGCAAAAGAACTTAACATCTCAGTTTTAAATTCCTCAAGTAAATTACCTATTTCAGCTCTTGTTGCTCCTCCACTGGCTGATTTCTGCACTCTTGAATAGGTGGAATCTCTTGTTCTGTTTCTTGCAGCTCCCCTAGAACACCTCTTAGCAAGTTCACAAATCTCATCATATGATTCCTTAGATATATCTCCTTTGGCAAGCATGTTTAACATATCTAAACAATCATCCCTTAAACCTTTAAGTAATATTGTTTTGCGAATTTCCTTACTTATATTCGGATGGTCAGATCTCTATATATTGTACTGCAGCCTTTCTATATAGTCCTCCGGATTCTCATCCGGCTTTTGTGCCATATTGAATAGTTCATCCTTCTTTTCTCTCGTTCGGCAGTAGTCTTGATATTTCAGCAGAAATTTCTGTTTCATCTGCTCCCATGTTGTGATCACCTGACTTCCAAGGCTCATGAACCATCTTAAAGCATTCCCTTTTAAGGTGGCTGGAAACAATTTCAACTTTTGAGCATTAGTAACATAATCATAACTTCTGCATAATATATCAAATTCAAAAAGAAATTCATCTGGATCTTCAGAGGATAAACCATGAAAGTTAGGTAAAGCAGACAATGGAATGTTTTTCATAGGAGTTATCCCTGCAGGGAGATCACTGATAGGAAATCCCAAGGTAGAGAGGGAATTTTCATTCCTTCCTTCTCCTTCAGGATCTACACGTCCTCCACCAAAGAAACCATCATTGTTTCCTTCCATTGTTGGCTCTCCTACTGCACTTGCTCGATCGTCAAGATCTCCTACTGGCTCTTCAATGTTTTCCACTGGTCGTCCAACGCTCTCTACTATTTCCTCAATGTGCTCTGCTGATTTACTAACATTTTCTTCTGACTCTCCAGCACTGACTGCTGGTTCTTCTATATTTTCAGGACCCACAACTTCCTCTGTTTTGTAATCTGATTGAGGGGAGTGCTGAAGTTTTGATCTTCGAGAACTTAATCTCTGTGATGATTCAGCCTTTGATACAATCTCGTCAATAAAAGTCTTTCTTCCTCCCCTTCCTTTGCCTTTGCCACCGGTGGGGTTAGTTTTCTTCTGGTTTCCGCGTCCTCTCATACAATCTGCACATTTAAAAAGAAAAGATTAATGCTTTTGAAATCTATAATTACCTTCCCCGGCAACGGCGCCAAAATGTTGGTCGCTTTAATTGCTTTCACAATTCAAGCTCCACATAAATTGTCAACCCGAGGAAGTCTTTTTATTTCAAAGATAATCTCGCACTGGATATGCTCAATTTCAAAAGCAGAAATAATGTTGCAGTAAAAAGCCACACAATTATTAATCTCACAAATCTATTGATTCACACTCTGTTTAATCAAAGCTGAAGTCACTTAAGTTATAGCAGAATTAATTTCTATGTTGCAGTTAAAACCCAAACAAAAGAAGACCAATCTGCAAGAAAAGAAATAAATCAACCATAGCAGGAACATGACCCTATTCCTTAGTTAGGAACTTCAGCACCTGCTGCCTGACACTTAATCACACTGTAGGAAAGGTAGCTTCAAGAGACCAAGACCCTATTCCCATGAACAGGAATCTTCAGCACTTGTTCTCTTGTTTCTAATCACACTGCAGAAAAAGGAAGGCAATTAATGGGAGCAGGACCCTATTCCTTTATACAGGAATCTTCAGCACCTGCTTCCCAGCATCATACACTCATACAATTAATAGAAATGGATTTCTCAACTTCCAAGAGTGAATGTGTTCAATACATGCAGCGCTAAAGAAACAGAGTACTACAAAACTGTGCAACTAGTGTTCAACAACAGTATTAAAGTAAAGTGCAAACAACGTAAAGAATTAAACAAATTACAGGAACCAAAGGGTGAATCTTGTGAGGAAGGCGAGCCCTTTCCCTCTCACAAGATTCCCCGGGAAAAGAATTAAATTAGAGCGCTCAAAAGAAGAATTTATTCATCTGTCAAAGTAAATGATACATTACAGATGGAGACTAGCTCCAGTTCTCACACAATGTTCTCCTGTAGCTTTACAACAATGAACTCCTTTCTAATGATGATGTCTCCTCTTTTTAAAGAGGAGACATCTTTTACAATTACATGAGAGCAAATCTACGCTTATCCCAAATCTGTTTACTTTCTCAAAACATGACTATTCTGTTCTTCCAAAAAAAGATACTGTTACAACAGAGACAACAAGAATGCTATCTTCAGGATAATCCAGGTAACCGTGTCTTCATGCTGTTACTACTATTCCACAAAAGGTTCTTCCAGAATCGCAAATTACGCATGACGGAATTTGCGTGCTTGACGGCTGTTTCAGCAACTGAGTCAGCTTTTTCAGCAACGGCCGCTTGTTCCTAGCAAAGCATATAACTTATCAGCGAGCTTTTGGACTTATGTTAGCAACGATGCACTTCGATTAATGATAAAATATAAGAGTATTATGGAATTAAATGTAAACAGATTAAACATATAATAAAGAAGAGGATTTTATATACCTTGGGATAAAGTAGATGAAAATGATAATGGAATCCTTTTTAATCATGGTTATAAAAGTAAAATGGTGTCAAAGTATATAGCAAAAATGATACATAGTGGAGTCCTAACACCACCCACTCCTGAAGCTCGTGTGCAAAGGTTACAGAGAAAATTTCGTAGACTTCAATGAAGATGTACTTTTTCTTCCACTTCTCAGCCGTCAATTTCGTGCTACGATTCTCCTTTACAAAAAATTTCTGAATCTATCTTTCGAACCAATCTTCTATTTCCACCCTCTCAGTTCTCCAAGGACCTCGTGGCATTACCTAATCTCTCTCTCAAAATGATCCCGGTCCCAGCAACAGAACCATTTGTTGGCTTGAGGGGTCTTGACCTAGGTTTGGAGGTTAATATTTGCCAACAAACCCCTATACTACTGGCCCTTTCAGCAATGACCTACTTGTGTAGGCCAAGGTCTCACCCAAAGTAGTATGGGAGGGTGCTGGAACCAGGTTTGCACACCCTGGAAGAGAGTGCGTAATTCACTGTAGATCTATGTTATAACTTACTAGGTTCATACTGAATGAGTCTATTCGCAGCTCTTTTAATTGTGTAATCAACATATAACCATAACAAAGCTAGCAAATCTAATCAGTACAGTCACATCCACTTGCGCATTACCAAATATCGTAGCAGATTACTATAATCGCAACCAATATCATATCATAGATATAGTTATGCTAATTCTAGAACATGGATACATTCATAGCTTTACATAAACATTACAGATGTATTTCAGTCATAAGCACAACCAATTCAGACAATGCACAAATACTTCAATGATACTTCGCATTCATTAATACCAAAGATCTACTTACAACCCAAACACAACCCGTGCACATAACCTAGCAGGGTCTGCACACAGTAGGACTAAGGATCTCCGTGCACATAGCCTGCAGGAGTCCTTTCCCAAAACAACCCAAACAGATCCTAGCAGTTCGTACGTAATATCAATTATCCTTCATGCCTACCTTTAGACTCAAATCATTCATCTATTTATATTGACATAGCCCTTGATATCCTTTGGTCTGCAAACCATAGTTTGCGGACTCTAGGTCTACCCTTTGACCCATTTTACAAATCATTGGGACTTTGAACCACCCCAAAGCCCTGTCGCTACTTGGTACCAAAATATATTAAAATGCAGCTTAAAATATACATCAAAACGCATCTAGGGGACCTTGTTCCAATAGCGAAGTTTGATCCTCATGCTATGACTATGGTTCGGTTTGGCGTTGCTAGTAGTATCGATGCTCCACCTATGAATGAGTCACTGGTCATTGAGATTGGTAAAACTTTTCAATCACCCACAATAGGATCTTCACCCCCTAACCAATGTACATCAAGATATACACATGATGTTTTGGATGCAGAGCATGATATAATTGCACAATTTGACATGATATTTCCTGGATATTCCCATGTTACTAGCATGGGATCACTATCGATCACTTTTTTTTATAGATGATGAAAATGTCCCTAGGAAAATAGAGAAACTTACAGGTATTTAAGAAGTGTTTAAAATATTAAATACAACCTAAATGAAATTAAAATATAGTCTATGATTACTTTAAACTAATGAAAATATCATTTTGCATAAAATGATGTATTTTATAGGCATTTATATGATATAAAATTGGAAATAATTGAGCCGACCATTCACACGAACTAGAAATCCCAAAGCTCCATGTTAAAAGAGAAACTTATTAATAGGATGATTCGCTTGTTCGATGACAATACCTTAAACAAAGTTGGAGTTACCTCAAATACATGCCTACATTTAAAATATTTACGGGACCATTATAGGTCTCAATTGGAAAGGTCCATGTCACAGGATCCCCATCCATTTATTCCAAATATGGAGTGGGTAGTGATCATGGTAGATGCATAAGAGAAGGCACTTCGAAAATCAAGGAGGACTCCACCTGAAATAGGAAGGTATGAGGCACATTTAGTAATGTAATTATGAAGCTTTATCATCATTGTGGTATATAATTAAGTTTTTCAATGTTTTAAATATAGGATTGCAGATACTTCCAAATCCACATAGGCTAGAATAGCCAAACATGGGAAACATCATATTTTCCCAGTTGGTTACTTGAAATAGCCTTAAAAATTGTAAGTATATAAAAAATGATTTGCATCCAAATTATAAATTGTTAACAAATTTAATTTAATATCACAGAAGAAGAAAAATTCATGTTCTAGAGAAAATTTGCAGGGGGGATAATTCAAAGAGACTCCCATGAAGGAATACCTATAACTTGCTTTCAAGTATGGCTATCAAGTCATGGTTGAATGAAGGAAAATCTTGGAATATTCATAGTCTTCCAACATCGAACATAACACTCAGGAAAATAAAAGCAACAAATAGCATTTATAAATAATTACTTTTACAATGTATTGGTTATTATTTTTTGGTATAAAGTAATGTGCTTTATTGTAAAAAGTAGGCAAGAAATGTACATACAACACATGATCCTACTCACGATGGAGTGCTTGATCTTGAGACTGATGTTCAACTCGGTACTGGATGTATTTCATGTGTTATAATTTTTTTTTAGTATGGAATACAATTAAAAATATTTAAATGCAAATGGTGTATTAATTACAACCTTTCTTGTTTCTACACTAGATCGTGTACAAGATGTGGCCAAAGAAGAGGACGAACATATGGCCACATCTGAAATTTTTTCACTTCCCTCCACTACCAAAGCAGGTAAAGAACACCAGGGAAATTCTAAGGATGGAAGTTTATCTTAAACTTTTTAAACCTTGGCAAATCTTACTATTCCCTAATATGCAAATTGTAAAAATTTTGGCAATATTTTTGTAGAAAATATTTATATTTCCAATGATTTTATATTATAAAATATAATATTTTGATGATTTTTAAGGTAAAATATTGGTGTAATATAAAATTTGGGCAAATTATTTTAGAAAAAAATGGAAATTGGAAAATTAGTTTTTTTGAAAAAGCATGGAAAATTAGCCCACCTGCGAATATTAGCCCCTAAAATTTTCCCTGAAGAACACTATACTAATATTTTTATTAATAAAAAGTTTTTAATAATAATAACTATAAATATGAATTTAAAATTTATTTCTTATTTCAGTTAATTCTTGGCCCACTTGCAACAACATATTCATAGGACTAGGTCAGCAGCAAGACATATTACACTAGAGAACACAACAACCGAAGGGGGACAAGATCAAGATATCCTGTCTAATTTAATTTTAAAAGGAGTAAAAAAGATGATTAAAAATGACAGAACTTGTTTATTTAGAGCCATTTTTTTTAGTACCACATTTTTGACTTAGAGTTTGAATGCCTCATGGCATGTGCACATGAAACTTTAGACTATCTTAATACAAAGTTGTGATTTTTCCAATGCAAAAAATTAGAACGATTTTGTTTCGTATCGTGTAAACATATTTTTTTTTATATGAATAGGGTGTAGAATACCATATATTTGATAAATTCATGGTATAAGTCAATTAAATTTGTTACAAACACCAAGATACTATAATTGGATTCCCATGTTAAACTAAGCCTTTACACAATTTGTGTCCATGATAAGTCAACCATCTAGTAATTTTTATACCTATCCCCACTCCACCATACAATACCACAGTCCTAATTTAAGTGCTAGCTACTCCTGCTTCAATGCCTAATCACATCAATTTGTGATTAAGATGAAAATTTAAGTACATATGTCTGTAATTTCCATGGTGGGAAATATGAATTGTCGTCCCCAAATTTCTCATCAATGATTATAATAACCTTGAATGGGCTAGCATTTGTCTGTCATCATCATCTCAAAATGACCCGACAGATGAAAATTTTCCATGCCTATCATCATCACTTCACACGATCTCATGGATGACCCTTTCTATAGATTATATGCATGAATTTATGGAAGTACATCCCCTCTACCTATCCTATGATTTATTGTGACAACAAGTGAATAAAGGACAATTTATGGATCTTTGTTGACAAGATTCACTACTTATAAATTGTACTTTGTTCAGATGTTCTCACAAGAAATCATAGGCTAGGTATAGGGGTGGTCTGCCAAAAATTCATGCATATTAATATGTAGAATGGGTCATCTATGAGACAGAGTGAAATGATGATTACACACATGGTCATCTTTTATTTGTTGGGTTATTTTGAGATGGTGATGATAGACCAGTGCTAGCCCATTAAAGGTTATAATAATTAATGGGCAATGTGCAGAGGACAATTCATACATCCCATGATGTACATTACACTCATGTGTACTTAAATTGTCATCATAATCACAAAATGTTGTGAATTTACAACTAATATATGTTATAATTTTGTTAGACAAATATAGATTAGAAAATGAAACCAATATATAGATCCACCCCTCTTGCGGCAACCTCGACAATGTGATATGTACAAGACCAATGCATCAAAAATAAATAAAAATAAAAAATAAATGATTGTAATAGTTATATCATTAGAAACATCACGTACCATATTATGAAAAAATATTTTTGATGATTACATTTTTTGAGAAGTATTTTGTGTGTACAATTAATGAATGAATGTTATATGTTAATTAATAATTTTTATATGTCTCTTTATGTACATGACATTGTTTAATATTATGTAAACATATTTTTTATGAAAAAATTATTCAGATGAAATATTTTTTGTATTTAATAATGAATGAATGAATAAATGTTTTCTATTTGTTTTTTTATGTATATTAATGTATTTCTTTAATATATTTCAATATAGTAGATAGATTGGGTACTAGGGAGAGTGATGTGAGGGGGGGTTGCGGGGGGGGGGGGGGGTTTAGGGGCATGAGAGATTCCACCTTCACGTGGTTGACTCTATTCAATAGAGAATAAATTAGGATGTGGATAAAATTGGATAAAAACACACTCAATCCAACAAAGAAACAACGAAGTCAATGTTGAATTCATTATTGCTTCTTCGAGTGGATGGAGGTTTGCTCCAAGATTAAACTACCACAAAAATTTATACTCGAAATCAAGAGGATCTCATTCAGGTATTCATGCATGCTTAATCTAAGTTTTCCTCATTGGTCTCATTTTAAGAAAATAGATCAAATTGGTAAGGGTTTAGGTGGGACAATAAAAAATAAAAAATAAAATTTAAAAAAAGTGATATCGAATAAAATGCTCCATGAAAACCCCTCAATACTTAAACAATAATTTTTTTTTGATATTTTTATTTTATGTCTTGGCTGCGTGGGAGCTACATAAATTTTTTATATGAAATAAGAAACTTTTCCATGAAAAACATTCATGTAGTATTTGTCTTTCTTTGACAATTATGTTTTTATTTGAGTGAAAGGCCATAAACTATCATTTTTCATGTAGAGCAATAGGAGAAGCTATTACTATATTAATTGGGCATAAGACACTGATATAATTTTTCTTATATTTTATTAATTATTTATTTCATCTAACTCCTTCTTCCTTTGTTTTTCATGTACTTTCATTCACATATCAGTATTTGAAATATTAACTATGGTTGGAGTCATATATGGGAAAAAACTCATCGAAGTACTGCTCAACTTTAGCCCACCAAGCGCTTGGCTACCAAGTGTGTGATTTAGTTTTACAATGCATTTGATTTCAAGCAACTTTTTATTTCTACATTACTATTTTTCCAAGACCAATGTTGTTGATAAAAAATAGGGAAAACATAATTAAGGTTTCTTTTATAATGTTTTCTCTTATTATATTGACAATTCTTGTGAAATAATGTTATTTCATCATCGTCATTATTATTTTATGTTCATCATCAAGAAAATGAAAATAAATAAGATCACAATGCAAAAAATAACACCAAAAATAGGCTTCAGGCCAGGGCAAAACCCCTCCACAGGGAAAACCCCAAAAACTTATCTTCTTATAGAAATTCAAGGAATAGTTCCAAGACCTTTGATCAATACGACTCACCAAGTGATAGGCCAACCACCCAAACAACAATGCTTCTCTCTATAACTCACTCTGCTGCTCTTCTCTAGCTCAAAATATGAATAGAGATAGCTTTCTTCCCATACATCCGAGTTTTCCAAACAAACAATTTAGGTGCAAGCCAAATAAATAGGCCTTCTTTCTTACCTCGCTATCCTTCACCTGTTTCTCACTCTGAATTTTCTTTAGACTTATTGAAGAGATCAGATTACTTGTGTGAATCAAATGAGGTCCAATATCTCTCCTTTGTTTAGAAATATAGGGCATTATGTGACTTAGATTCTTTAATTTGATTTCTCCTATATTGAAATTTACTTGTGAAATTATATGTTTATTATGTTATTGTTACTTTCATCAAATAGATTCGAGCACGGAGATCACAAAGACAAGAACACAAGATGTAAGCCCACAACTAGGGAAAAATCTCTTTGAAGGAGAAAACCCAATAAACTCTTTCTCTAGTAGATTAAATTAGGTTGAGACAAACTTGACCCTTTGACTAAAGAAATAGACTTACTCCAACCACTAGACTAATTCTTGTTGAATTTCCACAACCCTTGGTCTAGGTTGGAGTCCTAAAATCATTGATGCTACCAAACCAAGAATCTCAACCAGAACTACTTTACATAACAGAAAATAAAAAAAAATAAACCACACATGCACAAATATACACAGTTTTTAAAAAAGTTGTACAATAATGTACAACCCCCATTTTGTTATATTAAACCAAATATTAATAATACAAGAGTCTATGGTATACAAGATGCAATGACAAACTTCATTGCAACTTTGATGTTGTATCTTGTCCTATCATTCGTTCACTTCTGTACTTATCACTACTTGCCCCTTAGCCCTTCAAAGGACAACACATCGAGACTCTAGGAGGGTTGCCACCTAACACTGTTGCATGTCTCTTATGTAGCATGTACACGGGATGATCCAATATAATATCTGGGTAGGCCTAATTCCCAAGCTCCAAACTGCCAGGATAGAAGTCACCCTTGTCCATCAAGATGCTGCACTTCGACACCAAACTACACCCAATTTTCAACTCCTCTTCGTCACTTCAAGATAGCTTATTTAGGGATACTTTGGGCTATCAAGATGCTACCATCCATGATATCAATGATTCCAAATATGACACTGTAGATTCTGCTCCTAGGATGGACTCTTCACCACCATGGAAGGTCCTCCAAATGGCACCCATAGTTTGGTACAACTGTCCACTCTAGGACACGATCCCCAACATCAAATCAACATGAATAAAAAATCCAACACATACCTGCATTTTCCTTGGACTGATGTTATATTCTACTGCAACTTCTGTGTTTTGGTTAGGGAATGACACAGGTCCACATCATCCTAATAAAACAACCCCACATACCTCTTTTATGTCATTGATAGGGTCATGTAGGTTCCATCCCACCCCACTACTAATCTGGGCTTATAACCAGCCCCCAAACCACCCCTTCTATCATCTATTTTGGGCCTGCAACCCTCTTCTTCTGGAATTTAGGGCTGTGACATCATAAGAAAGGAAAAAACTCCCTTAAATCACACCCTTACACCTCCACAAGATGTCCAATAAATACAAATTCCTTCACTACTCTGAATTCAGAATACATGAGAAGAAACATGCTCCAACTCAGCCCAAAAATTACCCTTGAGACTGTGGTTTTCCTCCTATACTACTGTGGCCTTCTCATAGGTGAAAATATTCCCTTAAAACAAACCCAAACAAATTGTCCTCCTCCTTATGAGATCGGTTTTCTTTATGAGAATGATTACCTATGAAATTATGTTCTTATATTAGAGAATTGACTCTCACACACCTCTTATTTATACAAATAAGAGGGCTCCATGAATTAGATGAAGAGACATTTCTTTTGGACCTTTCATACATGGCTTGATTATCAATAAATTAATTGTCAACTTCAAAAATTCATATCTCCACTTCTAAAACTTGGAATTCAATGATTTTTGAAGATTTGGATTCTCCTTTTTTCCCTCTATCATCTCATGCTATCACATGTATAAATGTGCTATCAGAAATTCCTAAAACACGGGTTCATGCAAAAACCCCATACTTGGGTTTCAAGCCCACAAGTGACCCTTGTGGCAATTTTCCCTTTAAATCCCAGCCCTAGTGCTTGGAGTACCTCCCGAGCTACAAAAATCAACACTCCCTCTTAACAAGGGAGTCACTTCCAAAACTAGGAAGTATCTCGTCATCATCATCATTGCTCGCAACACTTTCCCAACTCATGGTGCACACTATCACAACAACCCTTGTTATGTGAACTATGCCTTTCTCAAAAGTGTCACTATCACTGCTGGAAGCACCCTGCTTCTTCTTCTTCTCTTGTATTTCTTTCCAAATCCTACATGATTCCTTCTTGGTAGATGTTAAAGCACCCATGCTCCCCACTGACCATGTGCTCTTCTTGGTCTGAAAAGTCTCCCTCTGAACCTATAAGCTCCCGCTAGAACTTGAATCCCTATGAGTCCCTGGAACCTGTACCTTCTTCTTAGGAACATGCACCTAATCCTATGAATATTGTACCTGCTCCTCTGGAACCTATACCTACTCCACCTACTTCTCATGATCCATAGGATTTCCTGTCAGCTTATATAGACCATGCTCTCTAACTCAAGCATGTTACTAGTGGATCTAGAGCCTCTATGCTTGAGTCTTGCCTTCCCATCCTAGAAAAATATCTCAAACCCCTTATTATAGATCATCAAGACAGAAATCATGTAATATCTAAGTCCTGGTACAAATAGTACATCTTGGACCTGCATCACTCATCATGTCTCCATCCAGAATGGCACAACACCCAATCCTTGGATCTCCAACTAACTCTTGTTTCCCAACAACATGTGCAACTTCGAGTCCCATTCTTATAGAGTCTCAAAAATCTCCTATGACCTTGTCATATTCTTTTTCACACCATTTTCCACGTACCATACATCCTCCTTGATAGTACTCTGCAAGAAATGAGAGAGCATAGCAAAGCCCTCCTCCTCCAATGTACTGGTGAGATTATCCATCTTAGCAGAAGTGACAACACTGAGGACATGCTTTCCTTTCCTCTTCTAATCATCTCCCTTCTTCATCACACATCTCGACGAAAAATGATCCATCTTGCCCCAGTTGAAACTCTTGACTTTACTCAAGTCCTTCTTTGGCTTACCCTTCATTCGCGCTGCAACTACCACGTCCTCATATGCCCTCTTTAATGGATGAATATACGTATCTCGCAACTCTTCCTGAATGAAGTTGTCCCAAATTCTATTCCAGTCTGGAAATTTCTTTTTGAAAATGATTCCTTTGATGAAGGGATTCCATTCCTCGGTGAACCCTTTCAAGTAAATCCGCACCATATCTCCATTTGAAAATTTGACACTGATGACAATAATATCATCTCTAACTTGAGACAACCTCATCAGATATGAAGTCACTCCTTCACTCTATATCATCTTAGTGGACTTCAACTTATCCTCCAATACCAGTACCCAGTTCTCGTTCTTATTCTGAACCAAATTCTTAAGATCCATCCACATCTCATGTGTGGTGTTCTTCCCGGAAAAATGAGGTATTAGGGCATCCTTCACACCATCTAGGATGATAAATCTCACATTCATATCCATCTTCCCATATTTCTAGCTCCTTAGGGTCGGTTGACTTCTTGATGACTTTCTCGAAAAATCCCAGATCCTCTTGACGTGCAAGACCAACCTGATTCTTTCCTTCCAAGGACTATAGTTGGACAAGCCCTCCAACCTATCCTCATACTAGAGACCTTGCCACAACTTTGACATTTTAATGAGCCCTTCACTTACAATGTGACCAAATTCCTCTCACATTGTACTTCATTGTGAACAACTTCGATTCAGTAACTTCTGAAGTAGCTCAAATATGCTCTGAAACCATGTTGAATTTCCATGACCTTGGGTCTAGGTTAGAGTTTTAAAATCACTGATGCTACCAAACCAATAATCTCAACCAGAACTACTTTTCCCAATGGAAAATATAAATAATTAAATCACACATGCACAAATATACACAATTTTTAACAAAATTGTACAATAATGTACAACCCCAGTCTTCATTATATTAAACTAAATATGAATAATAAAACATTCTATGGTATACAATATACAATGAAAAACTTTGCAACAACTTCGATGTCATACCTTATCATTTCGTCCCTTTGCTTTTGTACTTCTCACTAGCTTCCCCTTAGTCCTTCAAAGGACAACACGTCGAAACTCTGGGAAGGATGCCACCTAATATTGCCGCACGTCACATTTTTAGCATGTACATGGGTTGATCCAATATTTTCTTTGGGTAGGCCTAATTCCTGAGCTCCAAACTACCAGGCTAGTAGTTACCTTTTTCCATTAATATGCTACACTTCGGCACCAAACTTCACCTAATCTCTAGCTCCTCTTCGTCACTTCAATATAGCTCGTCTAGGGCTATCAACAGATTTCCCTCCATGTTACACAGTATTTTTTCACATTCCTCATCCTACGTGTCTTATTTTGTGTCACTAATGCCACAAATGCCAAAAATCAACAAAATTTGTGAAAATGTATTTATCCTAGAGAAGATGCTTCAGATATCCCTGAAGACGTAAAAGAAAAATTCCTTAAGTTTTTTTTCAAACATTTGTAAAATCCTTATTTTACAAGCCCAACGTGGTTCTTCCCTTAATACCCTTGTGCTTATCATCTTGTCCCTAACCTGTGAAAAATGCTACTAGCATGGGAATTCAGAAATAAAGTTGTGCTTGTCCTCTTCAAGCAGGTTCTCCAAAAATGGAGCAGAAGCTTCGATCTCTAGAATTCTCGAGAGCGAATTTCTGGTACTTGTTGGTTGAGGATATGTTTGAATACTCCCATTTTTTACCTTTAATATTATCTCCAAATATTTTCCCATTTGAGATAAGGCCTTTCCATCTCATTAGTGGATCCATAACCTCTCTAGCTCTACTATATAAGAGTGTGATTCTAGTGAGTCTTGGTTGGTCATTTCCAGGTTCGATTCTTCTGCTTGATTGCAACTATATGTTATCGATTTGATGAAGAAGGAGAATAGATTGAAAGGGTAGGCTTGGACTTGGATTTCCACTGCAAAGGATGCCTCCAACATCAAGGCATCGATTGTAAGCTTCCCTTTGTTTATTTAATAATACAAAGTATGATTTTCTTCCCATGAATCTGTTACTATTAATTGATTTAGCATGATACTCCTTGATCTGTCATGTGGTTTTCTTTGAAATATATATATATATATATATATATATATATATATATATATATATATATATATATATATATATATATATATATATATATATATGTTATGCATCTTTCATCGTTTTTTGTGTGATCTACAGGTATGCAGACGTAGAGGGAATAATGAGGAAAGAGCCTGAAAGCAAAAGTATCAATATCGACATCGAGGAAACAACTGCATAAGGGGTGAGTTAGGCCATCTCCCTCTCTCATATTACTTCAATGTTAAACTAGGAAATATTGTATTCTTTGTCACTGCTATTACTATACCCACTAATTGGGCTAGAGAGATCGCTTCCTTTCGAAGAAGGGATTTTCCTGCGTAACACTCCACAAGACCAATGATTCCCAATACTACACTTTATATTTTTCTCCTAGGATGGACTCTTCACCACCACATAGGGTCCTCCAAATGGCACCCACTGTTTGCTACAAATTTCCACTCTAGGACACAATCCTTAACATCAAATCAACATGAATCAAACAACCAATACATACCTACATTTTCCTTGGACTGAGCTTATATTTTTCTGCAATTTCTATGTTTTGGTTAGGGAAAGACACAATTCCATGCGAGCCTAATAAAACAAACCCACATGCCTCTTTTTTGTTGCGTCTAGTTTCCTGTAGGTTCCCTCCTTCGTCGATGATAATATAGACTTATAACTAGCCCCTAAACCACCTATTCTGTCCTCTATTCAAGCATGTGGCCTTCTTCTTCTGGACTCTAAGGATACAAAATCATAAGTAGGGACAAAAATCCCTTAAACCTCACCATTACACCTCTGCAAGTTTTCCAATAAATGTGGCTTCCTCCATTGCTTATAATTCAGACCACAAGAGAAGAAAAATGCTCCAACTCGGCCCATAAATTATCCTTAATACTATGTTTTTCCTCTTGTATTACTGCGACCTTCTCATAGGTGAAAAATTTCCCTTAAAATAGACCCAAATAGATTTTACTCCTCCTTATGACCTTGATTTTATTTCTAATATTTATTACCTATGAAATGATGTTATTGGATGAGATAAATGAATCTCGCACACCATTTATTTAAACACATAAGAAGGCTCTACGAATTAGATGAAGGGACATGTCTTTTGGACTAAGCCTACATGACTTTATTGTCCATAAATTAATTGTCAACTTCAAAAATTCATATCTCCACTTCTACCACTTGGAATCTGATGATTCTCAAAGTGTTGGATTCTCCTTTCCTCCCTCTATCATCTCATGCCATCACATGTAGAAATGTGCTCTCAAAAATTCCCAAGACACAATTTGGTGCAAAAACCCCATACTTGGGTTCCAAGCCCTCAAGTGACCCTTGTGGCTCTTTTCCCTCCAAACCCAAAACCCTAGGGCTTAGAGTACCTCCCAAGCTACACAAATCAACAATTCCTCCTATAATTGTCTCTACAATGATGGTTATTGGCTCCTTCTATTTCAACTTCAAAATTTTAACCCTCCTTTTGGAATAGTATAACCCTTCCTGTAATCATCTCTGCTACAAGGAACTTTGACATCCCTATAATTGTTTCTACAATTTACATTTTTAGCTTCCTCTATATAATAGTATTATAAGATTCACTAATTCCTATATATTTTTTGGTCTTGTAATAGTTTCTCTTACTTATTGAAAAAATGCATCACTGCACTCCTTCAAATGCTGAAATAATAGGCCATTTATACTTACTGGTCACAATGCATTTGAGCCAACATGAAAAATTTAATGTGAACCCGACTTGAGGGCCTGTAATGAAAGGCCAACTTGATTACATTATGTTTGGGTGCCAAATTTGAAGTATGAATGTTAATCCTTTTGGGAGAAGGAATTGATTTGGTGGAGGAGATATTTAGACACAAAAGCATTTTTCGTTTCTTGACCTTAAGGATCCCAAGAAGGGTCTCTTATAAAAATGACTTTGACTTTGACTCAACAAAAAATTGGCTTCACAATGCCCAAAAAATGTATTTCAAGGCATACATTTCAGCGATTATATTTCAGTGGCATGCCACTTACTCACTCAGTGTTGTATTTTATATAATGGTTATGCATTCAAAGGAAAATTTATCATTAACAAAATATTTCCATGAAAAATGTCCATTTTTGAGAGTCGATGATAAAAGTTGAAAGAGATGAAAACTATGATTGCTACCCAAGTATCAACTCCTTGGAAATTTTTTGAACCAGTTATAAGTCGAGCACAACATCCTTTTTAAGAGTTTACTTATGGAGAGGTTCCAAAATATTTCTTTATTAAGCTTGTAATCAATGCTATAGAAAAAATTCAAAATGAACTTAAAGATGAAACAAAAGTTTGGAAAGTTGTAAATAAATATAGAGATTTATATGACAACCACATATGTATTAGAATGTTATCATGTGGAATTACTTTTCATGAATGAATTTTTATTGGATTGACTGAAACTGCCCTTGGGGAACCATGAATGAAATGTGAAGCAACAATATGAAAATATGTATCTCGAATAAGCACATGCTCCTTGGGGCGATGTAGGGGAAAATATATGGATAACTATAGACACAGAGAATATTATATTTTACACATAACTAAGACATTAGTTAGTCCGTTTATGCCCATAGGAAAGAGAGAATAAAAGCGTATAAGCCCAAAATAAATCCAAAAGAAGACTTATTCCAACTTATCCAAAGTATGGAAAACCAGTAGTTGAATGATCCCATGATGGGATAACAACAGACGTTTACCCCCTTTGTTTCCTTGTAAATCATTCCATTTATGGATTTTATGAGGAGGTATGGAACATGTATGGTCTCTACAAGTTATAAGTGTGGTTGGTGTCTAGTTGGTATAAGAGTCTAAATTTATAAACATTAAATATACTTAGCCTTTCTTCATAGGAGTTGTATTTTAAAAATATGATATCTACCCCATTTGTCCTATTGTATGTTCATCCAAACCTTCATTTCAAGATCACCCAACTTTCCCATTTTGGAGTCAACAAATCCTTACGTTGATGCAAATTCTTGAAACTTCCTCAATCATGCATAGCCTCTCACATCACTAGATAGAATCCAAATGTAGGATTCTTCCTTTTTGTAACCTTTGTATGTCCTTTATTATATTACTAAATAGATCAATTTTTTTTTAATATGGGGTTTCCCTTTTAAGACAAGATCTTGATACTTGATCTATATATCTTGTAAAAAAAATAATGTATTTGGTAATTTATATATCTGAAATTTCTTGTATCAAAAAATATCAATGACGATTAGATCTAGATGACGGAATTTTGAGACATTTGGATCTCATTTCACCTCCAAATCTATGCTTATTTCTTTACAATTGGATTATTGAATGGGATGTGGGGACCACATTTCAGACCTTTTAAGTGTTTACCTATGGGTAGAATCATGAAGTGGAACGTTTAGTATGGAAATTTGGATAATTTGGATTTTCACTTTGAGTTTTTTTTTTTTTTTATAAAGTCCAGATATGAAAGGAAACATCATTTTCTTCCCGATCTTTGAAGAATCCAAGGGAGCTTAATAAAGAAGAAGAAACATTCTTCAATTCACTCAATATCCATTCTACTAATGTTAATTCTATGGATATTTTTAAGAATAGCATGTAGAAAAAAAAATGATTTCCATCATGCATGGTTTCTAACAAACTTGGTTGAAGAAGTCTCATATTTTCCTAACCAATCTTTAGGTATTTTCTAGATATGATTTACTAAATATCCTTTCCTTGTGTTGTTACAAATAATTGTAAGCTTCATGCCTTTAGTACATACTAACATCCCACATAATTTCTCACTATATATGACCAATAAATACCTCTCACATTACTAAATTTTGCATCCTTACTCTTCGTACAATAAATTCTACTCACAACATAAACAATTCTACATGGCCTGGTATTACCAATAATCCCCACAGGAAGATACTCAATCCTTAAAATGATGAAAATTACTTGCATCTCACACAACAATTTATTTCTTGAAAATCTCAGAGATGCGATTGGTGGCATTGTGGTAGTCTCGAAAAACACAAAGGTTCTTTGTGATCTAGATAGTTGTCCCATTGCATGTGTTGACAAGGCCAGAAGAAATTTCCAACTTTTCACTATGACTAGAAAGAATGTGTTCTTTTTCCTCCTCCTCAACACCATGAAGCACAAAATTTGTGTTAGGTATATCCTAAATCCTCCATCTTCCTAGTTAAGGTTCTCAATGTTGCGTAAATTTTCTCAGGTTGAGGATGATATGTGTCCCCTATAAGGAATGCATGTACCCTATTGTTTATTTCAATCACACTAAATCCTAGTGTCTTTTTTGGACTTCTATATTTATGAATAACCTTACCTTTTTCATTTTATTCCACCTTCCAACCACTACATATATGTCTTAAAAAATTACATAATATCCAACATCTTTAGGTTTCCAGTTCAAAAGATCTTCAACGACATTTTCTCCAAGCTCAATATTAAAATGAATTCTGTAGGCATCGAGTAAGGCTCCCCCAAAAAAAAATCAAGTTCTATCAACATCCTTTTTATGAATTCAAGTGCCTCATCTAAATGGACAGCATGGCTAAGAAGGTCAACCATTCATGCATATTACTTCACCTAAGGTGTGATTCTATACTCTTGGTTCATGTGATGAAAATAGTTCCAACCTTCTTCTACTAAACGTGCATGAATACATGATGACATAATAGAAGTGAAGGTTATGTGGTTTGTTTTTGGGATTAATAGTTTCATTTGTGAAAAGAGGGAAAGAGCATCCTGACCATGGCCATGTACTCCATAGCCCCTAATAATTTCACTCCAGACCACAACATATTTTTCATATATTTTGTCGAAAACTTGCTAGGCACTCTCTATGCTACCAAATTTGGCATACATATCTATGAGGGTTGTACCTAAAAAAGCACAAATTTTCACTTCCAGCACCATGTCAGAGGTAAATAAACCATGAATAAAAATCTCCCTAAATTTCATCTAGTAAAAGGTCTATAAGATACAATTAAGGAGCTAAGGTTTCATCATGCACCCCTCATAGTTTTAGGAACACCCAAAAGTTAACAATTTAGGTCACGAAATCACCACTACTTATCCATTTCCTTACAAAATATCATGTGTTTTCATTTAATTCACTTACTTCATTTAGGAAATCCTTCCTAGCAAGGTTATCAACTGAGGTCCAACTTGTTGATTTTCTTTTGGGAGAGCTCATGTGGTAGTATGTGGCTCAATTACAATCAATTCACATCATGAAGATTGTGTGTCCAAGTTTGTATATTATCCCAAGTCTCATTGCTCACTACAACCATATATTTATTATCATAAGTTTTGAATTTCTATTTACTAGCCACTAAATCATCTCAATCACTACAAGTTGACATGAGGTTTCAAGATTTTGGATTCAAGATGGAATTTGGAGACATTGTAGACTTGGAAAATAGTTTTAATGTTATGGAGGATGGAATTTTAACCTAGTCGAAGCCAAAATCATGCTTCATATAGCTTTGTTTCTCTATGAGATGTTTTCTCAACAAAAATTCCAAAGGATTAATATTTGGACATATATTTTCTAAGTGCTAGTGAGTACACATATTACAAGGGAATGCTTATCCCTTCAGATATCTATTTCCCCACCTATTGTGGAATCATAACCCTATTTTAACCTAACAACGTTCTTTGGGGAC
The DNA here is from genome assembly GCA_034641835.2 of Pinus albicaulis. Lineage (NCBI taxonomy): Eukaryota > Viridiplantae > Streptophyta > Pinopsida > Pinales > Pinaceae > Pinus > Pinus albicaulis. The sequence goes on from CM076580.1 coordinate 894,487,161, forward strand.
TATATTGGTTGTATTCTTATACATGTTTAGCATATGTCATTGAGTATCAATGGGACACTACCACATGGTATCTAAGGTAATATAAAGAACTGCTAAGATTAGTTACAAACACATGTTCAAACACTCATCAAAACCTCTTTGGTGATGATCATATTGGTCATTGTTTCGATCGTGCACTCAAAAAACATCCAAAATTGCATTCATTGTCTCCGATAACTTTGGATCTTGGGTGCATACTATCTTAGCCCCTACAAATTTGTGAGTGAGACATATCATGAAGTATCCAAGCACCTCATCAAAGTGAAAATTTCCATTTAATGTACCAATCCTTTTTATGTTTTTTTCTATCTCTTCTTTAGACATATCCACAACATTCAACAAAGAAGTCATTGTTGAAAAATTCTTGAATGAATACACACTTTTAATAGTGAAACTCCACTATGAGACTACAAATTTTATCATTATATATAGTGGTAGAGGGAACCGAGAGAAAAAATTCTTGCAACAAGAGAACATTGATGTATCTTAGCAATGTTTATATTGTATATTACTTTTATCTATGAAATACGATGATTTTGGTTGGACTGGCCAACATGTCTTGAAGTGAAGTACCAACATACATGTTTTTTATTTGTGTCCTATAATGCTATTGTTAGCACTTCATAATTCCTTCAGGCTAAGGAGAGGAACCCAAAGGTAACCAGAAGCCAAAATTTAGGACTAGAAGCTAGCCCTTCCAAACCCATAGAGGGATATCTCTTGTGAAATATTTTGGATCTTAGGTTAGGTCTATAGATCAAGGTAGAATTATTTTAATAGTTTGATGGCAGGGGAGAGGGAAAATCCATTGGGCATGGAGTCAAATTAAGTTAAATATTTTCAGTGTTACGATGGGAAAATGAATAATCCTTAGACAGTGGCAAGGTAGGAAATCCTTTATGTTGTATTTGTCAAAAACGTTTTTAGAGAGGTGAGTATAGGAATAATTAATTTGATAATATATAAATAATATAGCTAAGGATGAATTTTAGACATTGTGGTGGAAGAAAAAACACCGAAATGTTTAGTTAATTATAACAGAGCACCTGAAAGTTAATTTTGAAATAAATTCATTTAAATAACTAAAAAATGAATACATAAAATTTAAGAAAAACCATAATAGAAGATAAAAAAGACACAAACAGGAGATAAACATCACCATAACTGAGTGACACAGGAATCCGTGAACAAGTAGACTTCAACCTTCATCACTCACTGAAATTATTTTAAATAGAATTGCATAATTCACAATGTATTTTTCTCTATAAAACACCAAAAAACACATTTATAAATCAAAATTACATCATATATACATCAAAATATTATTTCCTCCCTTTAGGAACTGAAGTCCTCAAAAAAGGGTTAGTTTACTGTTTGTAGCAGTGAATATAGAACCACCTTCTACAAATTAGAAAATTGTTTGACTAGAGGAATATTTAACAAAATAAATTGAATGCCTTCATAAGGATGAGGCTCAAATATCCAAGACACTTAAGGACACTTTTCATAACCATATAAACAAATTTCAATAGGTATGGAGTTGGATTGAAGGGTTAAACGCCTAATTGTGTAGAAGCGTAACAAATTTGTGGTGTCACTTCCTCCTTTAGAAAAAGCGTAGAAAAAAAATGCAACAAATTCACCAATCTCATACTTATGATCATCTCTTATATTTTTGAATGTGTCATACAAGTTGAATACAACCCCTAAAACATCAGACGCATGTTATAAGACATTTCTTCAAACTACAAACCTCCATTCTTGTAAATCATCACCTACAGGAAAAACGTAGCGACTTAGTGCAACGAAACATCCCTAACGTGGGTTTGACCAGGTGTTGAAGTCTCTGACTTAGAAATATGGTTGATGGATGATATTTACAATCTAAAATACCTTATTTGGACCTCCATACATAATATGGATTTCCAAAACTTTGATCTTCTACCAAGTCTCAATGCTTTGATTGTAGCGCAACAAATTTTTTGCATTACTATGTAACTTATCTTCTTTGCAAAAAGTTCAAAGAAATCAGAGGATATGACTAATATAAAGTGGTGCACTTGGAAAAAAGGGAAAAAAGTAAAATTATCTTGAATACTTGTCAAGAAACAAACCTTAGCTGCCTCAACTAATAGGCCCAGTGTTACTCTTCTTTTGTGCTGCATTTCCTACAATTCATTTTTCAATTCTTGTTTTCTATCCCTCAGATCCTTTTTCAAGGTTATATGTTGCCTGTAAATGTTCTTTATTTGTCTATGTAGGGGTAGAGTTCACCTCGACATGTGCTTAGCTTTAAATAGTGTTGGCCCACAACTATTCAAGTGATCTTCTATCTTGTGTTCATCCCTTTCATCCTGTTCTTTAAGACTGATGATTTCATCTTGAGCTTTCCTCAACTACCTTCTTAGCCTTTTCAAATTTTTTTGTCCCTCATCCAACTCAATATTTTTCTTTTGACTAATTTTAATGTTCCTAAATTAGCTTCAGCTAATTGGAACATTAATTTTTCCTTATTTATTTTGTATTTCATGATTAATGAATAAATGGTGAAGGAGGATATGTAAAACTCTTGAAAACTAAGAATAAATCAATTCTTATGTGAACTGAGACATATCTGGGAAATTTAAATTATATCTTGCAGGTGTGAAAGGGTGTAAATCACAAGAAGGGATCCTATTTGACCAAGTCAAACGACGCAGTCTAGATTCATTGAACCTCTTTGAGGGACATCACAGTTCTAGAAGGAGATTGTAATGTGAAAGGGGTTAAATGATTCAAGGTGGTTTAGGGTTTAGCAAGCTTACTATATTATAAAAGAAAGAGGAGGGAAACAAGGAAAAGGGTTGTTGAAGACATTATTTCTGAAGGTCTGTCTACTTAGACATCCCTTGTTAGGCATTCTTGTTCAGGAATCCCACCTCCTTCCTTGAGCAGCTCTTGGAGGAGAATTATGCTAAACTTTTCCACTATCAGGCTTGGGCCAAGTTTCACCTTACATTAAAACACTGCTCATGATTGAGGGTTCAGCTATCTTGTGAGTAGCAGGAAGTGGAGATCTAGATCTGCTCAGATCTAGATGATAGCAGTGGCTCTTTTCAGTGAGAGTTTCATTTAACCTCCTGGAAGAGTTCATTTGCTGAATATAATTTAGATATACATCTTGGCATCAGGACATATCATCTTCAGAAGCTACAGTGTTGTCTCTCTCCCTAAGACAGTGTCATTTGCATATCTACAGCTGCAGGGTGCTTTGCTTTCTTTTTGGAGGAGAGATCTCTGGTGATTGGATTCATCCTTCACTATGGTGATCCATAGATTGGCCAACCAATATATGTTTTGTTTCAGATATTATATTATACATATTCATGATTCAGTGATTTTCTAAATCATTCTTCAGATCTGCATTCTTATATCTCAGATCTACTTCTGGTGCTTCATGTTTTGAGCAAAACCCCAAGGGGAATGTATAGATCATCTCTTCTTGTACATGTATCTGTATTAGATCTATATTTTTATGTAATTATATGATATAGATCTTAAGAATCAATAAAATACTACTTCAGCCCTGAAAATTAAGCTATCAATGTTATGCAGTCTTTTTACATGGTTGTAGCCCCTCTTTCTTGAGGATTTATTATGTATTCTTTCATTCTTCTTCTGTAAAGTGTATGAGTTATGTCCCTAAGATTATTTGTGAATTTTAAGACCTTATTTCAGTCATAAATTTTATAAAACCACACTCACATTCTTTAGTAAATTTCTGCATAATTCTAGTCTTGGGAAATCAAGGTTTTCTAGCCTAGTTGGGAAAGGAGGAACTGTTTAACTTAGAGAAACATTTTTTTTTATTTATGAAATTCGACATTGGAGTCACTCATAACCCTAGATATCATATCCAACCACTTTAGCATCTTATTTTTATGCAAATCTCTTAATACACACATTTTATGGCCAAAATCATCACTTTTCCCCACCTTTTTCCTTGTAAAACGTTGTATAAATTTTATTCTGTGTATTTTACTGAATTTTAAGTGTTTTTATACTTTTATTAGGTATATTTATGAAGCTATGCATTTTTAATAACTCAGATTATTCCCAATCTGTAGCTATTCCTGAAAAAGGGATATTACAGTGGTATCAGAGCAAGATCTTTGGCTCAGCCTATGGCTTCAAGAAAAAGTACTGAATCCATAAAGGAAGAGTATTTAAAGCTCTATATATATATTTTTTAGATGTCCAAGTAGCCTCTGTATCTCATCCTTTTTTCAAAGGTGACATATCCAGTAAATGCCCCTTCAGTCAATCTCTGGAATAGAATTTTGATATTCCTGAGAAGGGAAATTTTTAGTAATATTCCAGTAAGGAACAAGGTCAGAATGATGAATAATATGGGTTTATTCTCATCGGCTTTCATATATAAGAAGAACCTCTACAAGGAGGTTGAACAAGAAGAAGAAAGGAGAAGCAGTGAAACTCCTAGAAAGTTTCAAGAGCAGAAAGATCTTCTGATCAAATCTACAAGATTTATGCATGAGGAAAATTATGAATCCTCATCTCATGGATATGTGTACTCATCCATATCGCCAAATCTTCAGCGTTATTTCTGTGATTTCTTCATGAAGAGGAAGAAAGGAGGTGTGCCTAAGAAGGAGACTCTTAGAGAGTATTTGGAGGAGTATGAAGCTCAGTCCAAGGAGTTCAAAGATAAATTGAACTTCCAAGGATTCTGCAAGATCAAGGAGGCCAAAGCCACAAAGGAGGAGCAGCATGGTAAGGGTATATTTTATCTATATATCTTTGATGGATAACTTAAATGTCCAGTCAGGGTTTGGGTGAAGGAGCTAGATGACTTTGTGCAACAACATCAAGTTTCAGAGATTGAAGCCATCAAAGAAGCAGCGCTGCATTTTGAAGGTAAAGCATATGCTTGGTGGTTGTTTGATTCTTTTTCCTTGAAGAATGCCAATACACCTACTTATGCAAGGTTTATTGAAAGATTGATAGAAAGGTTTGATGAAGCTCCATGTGTATCATCTTTTGTTGATATTGTCAAACCACATCAGATGAATCTTTTGCATGAGTTGGAAGGGTCTATGAATCCAACTCCATTTATAAATACTATGGGAGAAGGTGTAAGTTTTTTTTATTCCTTTCCAAGGGAAATATCTCCATTGAGTGAAGGGTCCTCTTCTCAAGAGGAAAGCATGAATATTTCTCCTTCAATAGTTGACCAAGATCTAATGTCTCTCATTGATGATGGGACAATTTCAGTTATTGAAGAGGAGGAGAAGACAGGAGATGATAACGCAGTAAAAAAAAAGGAACCTCAAGCACCTCATGAAGAAGAAGTTGGAGCACTTGCTCCAAGGGAAGAAACTCGTGCACTCTTGCAAGGAGTTCTACAAGATCTCACACAAAGAGCTCTTGGTACAACACATGAGTAGCATGTACCATCATTGTCAAATGATGATATCTTAGAGATAGAAGGAAGGAAAGAGGAGGAAGGGCATCACAAGATGGAGAACATGAACCCTTCTCTACTTCAGAGCTTGGAAGCACAAAGAAGGCAAGAGGACTTATGCATTGAAGGTAGGGACAAATCTGTCTACCTACATCCACATTCTACTCTATGCCTTGACACTTCTTTGCAAGGAGGTACTCTACCAGGAGCACCTCTTGATAGGAGGAAATATAAAGTGTTCTCTCAACTATGGGTAGCATATACATACTTGGCTAAGGAGGGAGCCTTGGGATAAGCTAGCACAACGTAGAGAATCTCTCATGAATTTAGAAGAGAGATGAGCAATTTCCTGAAAGGGGCATTGCTAACTCCCACTCAGATATCTGCGCTAAGAGAGGAGAGATTAGAGATCTATGATGGCATGAGCATGAGGACACATGGCCACTCCATATCTTTGGGGCAGCCCATGATCTCTTCATTCACAAAGAATATTTCTGAATATAGCAAGGGGATCCTAACCCTCTTGTATGTATGGGCCAAAAGGAGGAAGTTTTGGAAAACAAGGACTTTCTGAGGGGAAGTTGATTTCCATATGCTCCAATCTTGTCTTGTGCAAGAACAACTGCAAATGGGGCAGAAAAGGGAAGATTGTGATGCTCCAACATGTGATTTTGATATTAAGGATGTCAAAGATGGGAGCCATGAGAAGACATAGGCTGCATTTTAGACCTCTACAGTGCTGCCATTCTTGGAGAGATTGGAGCCTTGTTGGGATTCCCAACTCATGATGGAATACTCCAAGGACCTTTTAACATGGGGGGTTCTTGAAGGGGAAGTAAAAGGATGAGAGGTTCAAGGTGGTGGATGGAGTTATCTATTTCCATAACCTTATTCTTTTGGTTAGTGACTCCAAGCTCAAGGAGGGACTATTTGATGCCATCTATGAAATCCTGCTTTCCAAACCCACTGGTTTTGTCAAGGCATATCATACTCTCTTGGGTGGTTTCATATGGGAAGGTTTCAAGGAAGATGTGTAATCTCATATGAAGATGTGCATGGACTACTTGGTAGAGGAGCAGGAACATAGCTCTTGGGAAGAGCCATCATTCACACCTCCTTATTATTTGAGTGTGAGAGGGAACTCATCCATGAGTTAACCCACTTATGTAAAACAAGTATATGGAGAGGCTTGTACTTTCGAGCATTATAATGTATCTCCTATATGCTTATATTTTTCTAACACTCATTTGCAGGATATTGTGCCAAGATGGGGCACTAAGTATGATGGGTTTCATGGGCCACTCAAGGCCATGAACTATGTTAATGCAGGTCCTTCCTTGGAGAACCTTGGAAAGATATTATATCCCTCATGCTATGATTATTTTACACCAACCATGATGTACATTCTCCAAGAATTTCAAATACATGAGGCAGCAAACAAGTGTTGGGGGAGGCACTTGTCATATCTTATTCTATGGCAGTTAAGGATATAACTGCGTTGGTTGCACATGAGGGAACATCTTCCTTCTCATTTATCACACATGGCAGCTAGCATGATTCTAATCATGATCCCACAAGCTGAAGATGTCCTTATCTTTGTTGGGGGAATAGTTGGAGGAAAGGCACACTTGTTGAATGTGCCCTTCGGGGAAGGAGCTCCCCATTATTTTTGCATTGCATGCTTCCATGGGAGCATGAGATTTTGTATGGACACTATGATAGATCACTTGTCTCTTTGTAAAGTGAGCCATATGTTTGTTGGTAACATGCCTCTCATATGTATTGGGGAGGAGTTCTTCTATGGATTGCCAAGATGGAAGGTGATCTACTTCATTTAGATGATAGCATGGAGATGGGAGTCTTTCATGGATCATGAAAATCCCCATGATTGTCATCACTTCTATCTTGAGGAGGCCATGGATCAGCAAGAAGGTTTCCACAACAACCTTCCATTTCTTAATGATGAAAGCCTTTGGGTTTATTCATCAAAGGCAAACTTGCATATGGAGGAGGGACCATTGGGAGACAAAGTTATTGCAGAAAATTCAGAACAATGGAGGATACTATTTGATGAGGAGGCCACAAGAGAAGAAGGGGAAGTTTTGCAGCACCCTTGCAGTTGCTTGAGGACAAGGAACATTTGGGAGGGGGATACTGCAATGTTCCTAAATTAGCTTCAGGTAATTGGAACATTAATTTTGCCTTATTTATTTTGTATTTCACGATTAATGAATAAATGGTGAAGGAGGACATGTGAAACTCCCGAAAACTAAGAATAAATCAATGCCTATGTGAACAGAGACATATCTGGGAAATTTAAATTATATCTTGCAGGTGTGAAAGGGTCTAAATCACAAGAGGGGATCCTATTTGACCAAGTCAAATAGCGCAGTCTAGATGCATTGAACCTCTTTGAGGGACAACACAGTTCTAGAAGGAGGTTGTAATGTGAAAGGGGTTAAATGATTCAAGGTGGTTTAGGGTTTGGCAAGATTCCTATCTTATAAAAGGAAGATGAGGGCAACAAGGAAAAGGGTTGTTGAAGAAATTATTTCTGAAAGTTTGTCTGCTTAAACATCCCTTATTAGGCATTCCTGTTCAGGAATCCCACCTCTTTCCTTGAGCAGCTCTTGGAGGAGAATTGTGCTAAACTTCTCCACTATCAGGCTTGGACCAAGTTTCACCTTACATTACAGCGCTGCTCATGATTTAGGGTTCAACTATCTTGTGAGTTGCAGCAAGTGGAGATCTAGATCTGCTCAGATCTAGATGATAGCAGTGGCTCTTTTCAGTGAGAGTGTCATTTAACCTCATGGAAGAGTTAATTTGCTGAATATACTTCAGATCTACATCTTGGAATCAGGACATATCATCTTCAAAAGCTACAACGTTTTCTCTCTCCCTAAGACAACGTTATTTTCATATCTACAGCTACAGGGTGCTTTGCTTGCTTTTTGGAGGAGAGATCTCCGGTGATTGGATTCATACTTCACTGTGGTGATCCATAGATTGGTCAACCAATATATGTTATGTTTCAGATATGATATTCTACATTTTCATGATTCAATTATTTTCTGAATCATTCTGCATATTTGCATTCTTAGATCTCAGATCTACTTCCGGTGCTTCATGTTTTGAGAAAAACCCCAAGGGGAATGTATAGATCAGCTCTTCTTGTACATGGATCTTTATTAGATATATATTTTTATGTAATAATATGATATATATCTGCAGAATCAATAAAATACTGCTTCAGCCATGAAAATTACGCTGTCACTGTTATGCAGTCTTTTTACATGGTTGTAGCCCCTCTTTCTTGAGGATTTCTTCTGTATTCTTTCATTATTCTTATGTAAAGTGTATGAGTTATGTCCCTAAGATTATTTTTGAATTTTAATACCTTATTTCAGTCATACCATTCAGAAAACCACGCTCACATGCTTCAGTAAATTTCTGCATAATTCTAGTCTTGGGAAATCAGGATTTTCTAGCCTAGTTAGGAAAGGAGGAACTGTTTAACTTAGAAAAACTTATTTTTTTTTGCTGAAATTAGACATGGGATTCCCTCATATCCCTATATATCATATCCAACCACTTTCCATTCTTATTATTACGCAAATTGTTTAATACACACGTTTTAGGGCCAAAATCATCACTTTTCCCCACCTTTTGCCTTGTAAAACACTATATAAATTTTCTGCTGTGTATTTTACTAAATTTTAAGTGTTTTTATACCTGTATGAGGTATATGGAGGAAGCTCCATATTGGTAATAATTCATATTATTCCCAAACTGTAGTTGTTCCTGAAAAAGGGATATTACACTAATATTTTGATCTATATATATGTAATTTTGATTTTGAAATGTGTGATTTGGCGAGTGATAGAGAAAAGACATTATGCATTTTTCATTTCAATATATATATATATATATATATATATATATATATATATATATATATATATAAACATTTAATTACCAAGGTCAAAGTCTATACCCTTAAATGTATTAGATATAACCATGTCATGCACTATTCTATAGTAAACTAAGGATTTATTGTATATGGAAAGTTTCCACAAGTCTAAATATTTAAAGGAAACGAATTTCAACTTTTTTGTGAGTTGTAGGCACTAATGTAGGGATTATCTCTTTCACTCAAAATATGTAAGCTCAAGATCCATACTCACCATTTCTATTGGCTTCCAATTACGGGCTTCCACTAGAAGGCATTGATCCCTAAAAACAAAGAAATCAGATCATTTTTTGTATAGATACAACATTTGTTCCCAAATAATATCTATATATATATATTATAAATAAGGTATTTCTAGTAGGTATGAAATTTTTTTATAGGAGACAAAGTTCTAAATGTTAATATATGAATAGAAATTACAAGGAATACACAACGAGCTTCCATAGTAGATTATTAAAATTATTGTAGATGGCAAGGTCTAGTTTTGAAGCATATATACGTTGATATGTGAGAGAATGATGCATAAGGACATGGATAGTTGATATCTAAGTAATATTCCATGTTATTTCACATTGGCCACTTATGAATTTTTAGTCGCCATGATATGGTTTCTTACAATGTTTCCCAACAGTTCCCACAAAAATAAATGGTTATGCAAGAATAGGGAAAATCCTTTCCTGGATCGATTTGCATATGGTACTTTGGACAACACCCTTATAAATTTCCTTATTTATTTCTTTACGATGATCATGCAAAAAGTGATATCTTAAAGGAAACTTCCTAGGTTACCCTCATGACTCTAATGGAAAAATAATTTGTCACTTAACCTTCTAGTGCATAGGTAATTTAAGATCTGAAAGATAAATATTTCAAAGAGGAGATTGAAAAGCTCTAGGAAGGTGTTTGGTCTCAACCTAGTCTCCTAAATTGAGTTCATTTAATTGTCAACCAGGGTTGGTAAACTGCTGAAGTGAAGTGCACCGTATGTGCCTAGGTGTTTGTCTCTTAATGCGTTGTGTTTAGTGTTTTATGATGTTTTTGGTCTTTTGGTAGTTTTATGTTCACAAGGAAAATGACTGAAAAGCTAATGGAAAGAAACTAATGATTGAAAACAGAGTGAAGCCTAATTGGTTGATGACAAATGATAAATGAAATTGCAAACATTGAAACAGAATCAAATCTAAAGTATGATTAAGCAGAAACAAAGCTTGATAATGACCTTTAAGCAAATGACTCAAAACATAAACTCAACTTGTCCAATTCTTTCATCAAAAGTATTTTGAGAGAAAGCTTGAGAATTGGTCAGCTAAATATGCAAATTCTCCAAACTAAACAATTAAACAACTAGCTTATAATGATGCAACATTTTATCCATGATTAGAGATTTGTTGAAGCATATTTGGAGGAAAACATTGATACCATCATAAGATCTTTTATTCTAAGACTAGTTCTTAACTCTATTCTGAAACTTAGTTAATCATCACTAAACCTCACCCAAGAGTTATAGATTTCTTTTTAAAGTAGTCTTTTGAGGAAAGGCTCTGTTTATGAAGTAGTAAAGAAGTTGCAAAAGAACCGCAGGCCTTGAAATGATACTATCTTCTGTTCATATGGTTATGAATCAATTATAGATTTGGAACAAGAAGAAGTTTGTAAATAATGAAGGCTGTTTTGTTAAGTCTAACAACTGAAGTAATCTAATATGCAGTGGATGACAACTAAATGTGGAGTGCAAATGCAATGAGTTAAGATAAAACTGAACTTAAGATGTCACTAGTCTAAAACAGTGCTGAACTAACAAGTCATTATCAAACTCAAAACAAAATAACAGAGCATGAGTTAAATGCAATTAGACTCCGGAGTATCCTAACTAAGTTATCATGCATTAATCTATGGGATTATACAGCCTGTTTGTCCATCATGATTGGTATTTTGGAAGAGTTTCTTAGAACAATCCTCACTGTACAATTCAGTGCAAATGCAAACACAAAGACTGAAAGCAATTTAAAAACTAAGGTATCACAGCTGTCTCCTACCCATCATTAAGAGCAAGATCAACTATGTTACTTAGTGAAAACAAACAACTAAAACATTCATCAACACAATCATGCTTTGGACATCATAAGGATTTTTTGGAAGAGTTTCTTCTTTTGGAAGAGTTTTTAGAACGAGTATAACTATAGTGGCTATGGAATTAACTATGCACTCAAACTTCAAAAACGTAAAGGCAACTAAGATACTTATCTAAATTACGCAAGTAAAACCGTGCAGGAGGCAGGGGCCCTCTACCACCAGATGGAATCTAACTCCAAATAAAATCAACGCTTTCAAAAAAATATTGTCTTCTTCACTAAAGGAGAAATAACTTGAACAGAGAAATCTGCGTCTTTAGAAATGTAGCACATAATCTAAGCAAAATCTAGAGCAAAATCTAGCCTAGCTCTCGGTTTCCCAAGTGTTTTTATAACAAATTTACATAACAAGACTTGCAACAATTCCAGGATCATTGTCTTTCCTTATCAAAATCACGTTAGGACTCTTGAAGTGGCTGCATAAAAAGAAAAAGGACATCTGGACTAAGACAGTCCTATTAGAAGTCTGCCTTCCTAAATGTGTTCCCACGTACCAAAACCATATCCAGAATTCGGTTTTTCCTTCATGGTGAGCAACGAACAATGTAGACATGACGTGGAATATACCCATATGCGGTTTTTCTTGAGAGGCCACCTGGAACATGCCTAGACGTGAAGACAACTGCAGAATTTCCAGTTAGCTACAGAATGTCTGCATTCTGCAGCTAGTTCCGGTCAAAATGCATTACAATGACAAAAATCACAAAACTTAGCAAGTCAGTCATGTTAATCATTCTAAAAGTAATTTTAACTAAATTCATTGATGAATTGGGTCTGGGATAACAATGGACGAGGGAAAATGAGGTAAATTAAGATGAAAGAAAGCACAATTTTGAGGCTCAACATACCTCCACTGCTGACTTCTTGCATGTCCTCATGCAACTTATTCCATAAACTCAGAGGCTTCTGTAAGAACATCTAATACTCTCCTTCTCCTTTGCTTGGAAGCTAGAGATCTTCTGGGTTTTCTGATGACAAGTTTGAACCTTAAGTTGGTAAGTGCCCTGATTAGCTTCTTATTCCTATTTTTCAACTTTTCATTAGCCTTTTCCACTTTGTCCATATGTAGAGATAAGGTTGAGTTCATATCGGTTTTGAGTTTGACTTGTTCCTTCAGAATATCATTCTCATTTTTGATGTGTATATTAAGTATTTCCAGCTCATACCTATCCCTTCTTAACACATCTATTTCGGACAGTGGAGGACTAGGGGTTCTCTCTCTACTCTCTGAAGCTTTCCTTTCCAAAGTTTCAACATAGTCATAAACTTCTTGCTGAGCATGGTCAATTTCAGGGGTTCCTTCATTAAAATCCTCTTCAACATCTTCTTCAATAGATGTTTCCTCATCTTCTATATTTATCACCCCTGTTTGTTTGATCTGAGTTTTCCTTAGTTTCCCTTTTAGTCTATGGCTTCTTCTTGGCTGGGAAGATCCCTCTCCTTTCTCTGTGGCAGATTTCCTGATTACCTTCTCTTTCTTAAGTTGTTTCTTGATTTGAGTCAACTTCTCTGAGATGATTTCCTCACTACTTTCCTGGATTGTTTTGTCAATTTCAATTTTTGAAGCTCTCCATTTTCTGCTTCTCCTTGTAGGCTGTTGTTCAGGTGAGGGCTCTTTTGGCTCTTCAAAATTATTTCTTATCAAGAAATTGTCCCAAGTATCATTTGTTTTGGCTAAATGGTGTTCAATTAAAATTTTAACCAAGCCATGATGATATAGAGTTGTCTCTAAAAATTGAACCCTTCTTTGAACACAAGAAGCCATCTTTTTCAAAATTTGAAGCAAGAAATAGGGTAAGTTTAACTCTTCCCCCAGAAAATGCATTATCAGTCTAATGTGGTAAACATAAAATGTGCCATATCTACCCTCACATGTAATAATTTTTTGCAGAATAAGCAGTATGTTTCTCCATTTATTTTTCAATGCAGAACTTGGAATTCCCTTCTTAAACACAGTGATATCCATACCTGGTGATTTTAGAATTTGCTTCCAGGATTCATTATGGAATTCTCTGTTTTTGAACCATCTCTCTCCATTTCTAAGCAATATTGTAGCTTCTGCAATGAAAACTTCAGTGACAGTGAATTTAACATCCCCCACTTCAACCTCAGCTCCTCTAAATGACCTTGCAAATGTTTTAGTGACTTATTTGTGGAAGCCATTAAATTTCTCAAGAAATTGTAGCCATCCTACCTGCTGCAACATTTCTTTACATTGAGGGTATCCTTCCAAGTATTTTGTACCCATTGGTTCGGTTCTTACAATAAGACCCATAATTGCTTCTTCAATGTTCAAATTAATATTCTTTTTGCCCACGGAAACAATAACTTTCACCTTCGAATTGATATACCTTTGGTTCTCGGTGACAATGGCTTCAAACTTCGGACTGATATGCCTCTGGTTGACAGTGACAACGGCTTCAAACTTCGGGCTGATATGCCTCTGGTTGACAGTGATAATGGCTTCAAATTTCGGACTGATATATCTCTATCTCTTGGTGATAATGGCTTCAAATTCCACACTGCTATACCTCTGTCTCTCGGTGACAAATGGCTTCAAATTCCACACTTCTATACCTCTGCGTTTACAGTGAAAATGCTCAATCTCTGCTCACGGTGATAGGGCTTTGATATTCAAACTAATATACCCTTTGCTCTGCTCACAGTGATAGGAATATCTCTATTTTGCGGAATGAGGTGCTGGCTACAGAATGGAGTGATGGAAGTAGTTACGGAAATGAGTTAATGGAGTGAGGTGGAGAAAACGAATTAATGAGTGAAAAGATGGCGGAGATTTTTACAACGGAAAAGAAAATCATCATTGAATGATTTGGTTGGGTGACGTGAGGAAATTAAACACTTCAACCTTTTTAGCTGCTTAAATGATGTCGGGTATAGAATTTGAAATGAGAGATTTTAATCCAAAGTTTGTGGAGGGTATTTTGGTCATGATCAATAAAAATAATTAAAACAAATTTTTCGAATGATTCATAACTAAAACTATGCTAAACTTTATGAAATGCCATTATAATCAAAACTTGTTACCTCTGCTTTTCATTTTTTTGGTCTTTGTCTTCTTTGTTCTCCTTTGGAAGAGTCTTCATAATTCTTCTTGATTCTTCTTATTCATGGATACACTGGATCATTTTGTTGCAATTCAAATGTCTGCTTATTAGTGCCTTCAGGATTTGTAGCTGCGGAATGACTGTCTGGCTGCGGAAAGTATGATCAGCTGCAGAATGTCTGTTAAGCTACAGAATGTATCTGTAGAGAATTTTAATCATGGAATGGAGTGGTTTGAGACATAAGTGAAATGTTATATGGCATGAATGAAGATGGATGATGAGTTATGATATGTATGAAGTGGATGATGAAATGGAATGGATTCAGTTTATGAAATAGAGTGGAAGAATATAAGAACTGCCCTGCAATCCATGACATGTGTTACTCATTTACAGCAAGACATCAAACTTTAAATTTTGACATGGAAATGAGGTGGATGAAGTATGGAATGAGATGAATGATATATGGAATGAAGTGAAGTATGAATGAATGAATGAAATGGAGTATGGATAGATAAGTGAATGAAATGAAATGGATCATAAGTACAATGGATCTGAACTTATGATTTTGTAACAGCTGCTTGCAAAAACAAAATGGGAAAAGTTAGAGTGTCAGAAAAACTCTGATTTTCACCCTATCTTTTCTGTATAAACATGCCAATCAATGATTGGTTTTCATGTTTATACCTTCTTCTTTTTTTTTTTTCAAAGAGAAATACTTCGGAGAATTTAATCAAGTTGATGAAGAAGAGAAATTCTTCTTCATTAACTTCACATCACTGCTTTCTTGGAACTTCTTGACAAATTCTTCCCTTGAGAGTGGTTTGTGATATAGCTTCAATCTATGACCATTCACAAGAAAAGTGACCTCTTCTTCATCTATAGTTCTGATTTTTACTGCTCCATTATCAAAAATTTCAACAATTTCATATGGCCCAAGCCAATGTGTTTGAAATTTACCTTGAAAATCCTTGAATTTTGAATCAAACAAGAGAGCTCAGTCACCTTCTTTGAATTTCTTCTCTTTGATGTACTTGTCATGCCATCTAATCCTTTGCTGTTGAACTAGACGTTTTTTCTGAACTGCATCTTGTTTGATCTCATCCAATTCATTAATCTACTCCAATCTATGCTTTTGGGCCTCCGTTAAATCAAGTCCTAGCTGAATTGCCATTTTGAAAGTTTGAATCTGGAACTCTATGGGAAACAAAACTTGCTTTCCATAAACAAGTTCATAAGGAGTATGGCCTGTTGTGTTTCTCCATGTAGTTCTATAGGCCCACAAGGCTTCAGGAAGCCTATCTACCCAATATCTTCTATGTAAATGAACAATCTTTGTTAGGATTCCTTCAATGACCTTATTAGTAGATTCCACTTGACCATTTGCTTGTGGATGATAAGGAGTAGATTTTCTATGCCTGATTTTGTACCTCTACATCATTTGCTCCACTAGCCTTGATGTAAATTGAGCTCCTTGATCTGTAACAATTTCCCTTGGGACACCAAAACGAGTAAAAATATCCTCAAAAAGAAAAGTAACTACGGATGCTTCATTAGCAACAAGTAATGGCTTGGCTTCTACCCATTTAGTAACATAATCAGTGCAAACTAGTATATACCTTTTCTGTCTTGATGGAGGACTAATAGGTCCTACAAAATCCAAAGCCCATTTTTCAAAAGGTTCAATATGTACCTGAGTTTGTAATGGCATCTCACCTGAAGGAGAAGGTTTCCCTACCCTTTGGCAACTTTCACACCTTTTGACATACTCTTTAGCATCTTTGAACAAGGATGGCCAATAATATCCTAAATTAAGGATCTTATAGGCTGTCCTCTTATCAGCAAAGTGTCCGCCACAAGGTTCATCATGACATGCTTTGAGAATCTCAGGCATCTCATCTTCAAGAACACACCTTCTAATGATCAAATCTGGACCTGTCTTGTACAACTCATTAGCAACCCATGAATATTTTGCACTGTCATAAATGATTTTTCTTCTATCCCTTGCATTCATTATTGAAGGAAATTTTCCTGAAACTAAATAATTAGCAATATCAGCAAACCATGGAGTTTGAGTAGAAATTGCAAAAAGATATTCATCAGGAAATTGATCTTCAATCGGAGTGTTATCTTTGATATTTTGGAGTCTAAATAGGAAATTAGCTACTGTGTTTTGTTTTCCAGGCCTATCTAGAATGGTAATGTTGAATTCTTGTAAAAGCAATAACCATCTTATGACTCTGCCATTAGTAATTGATTTTTTCATTAAGTATCTAATTGCAGAATGATCAGTGTGAACAAAAGTTTCATAGCCTGTTATATAGTGTCTGAATTTTTTTATGGCATGAACAACAGCTAAAAACTCTTTTTCAGTTACAGTATAGTTTAACTCTGCAGGAGTCAAATATTTACTGGTATAATAGATGGCATAAGGAATCAAATCTTTTTGTCCCAATACTGCTCCTAGAGCTGTATCGGAAGCATCTACTGAAATATGAAAAGGTAACTTCCAGTTAGGTCCCCTTAATATAGCTGCTTTAGAAATTTTGGTTTTCAGGGTTTCAAAAGCTAACTGGCAATCAGAAGTCCATTTAAATTCACAATATTTGGTAAGTAATTTGAAGAGTGGAGATGCTATCTTAGTGAAGTTTTCTATAAATCTCCGATAATATCCTGTAAATCCTAGAAAACCTCTAACATCTCTTTGACAACTTGGAATAGATAAGTTAGAGATGACTTCAACTTTTGACTCATCAACTCTAATCCCATCCCCTGAAATGTGATGCCCTAAAACAATACCTTCAGTAAACATCATAAAACATTTTTCATGACTAAGTGAAAGATTTTCTTCCTGACATCTCTTTAAAACTTTTTTCCAAGTTTTCTAAAGATTCTTCAAATGAGTTTCCATAAACTGTGAAATCATCCATGTACACCTCTACACAATCATGTATTAGATCTGAAAAAATTCCTAATACTGCCCTTTGGAATGTTGCAGGTGCATTGCATAATCCAAATGGCAATACTCGATAAGCATAGGTACCCCAAGGACAGGTAAATGTGGTTTTGTCTTGATCTTCAAGTGCTACTTGGATTTGGTTGTAACCACTAAACCCATCTAAGAATGAGAAGTACTTTTTGCCAACTAATGTATCTAACACTTGATCTATGAAAGGTAAGGGAAAATGGTCTTTAAGAGTAGCTTTGTTTAGTTCTCGGTAGTCAACACATACCCTCCATTTTCCATTTTTCTTTGGCACAATTACCAAAGGAGAAACCCACTGACTATCTGAAATAGGATATATGAAATTGACATTTAACAATTTTTGCAATTCTTCTTTAACAATTTCCCTAAGATTTGGATTCATCCGTCTTTGAGGTTGTCTGATTGGTTTGCAATTTTCCTCTATATAGATGTGATGAGTGCAAGTCTTGGGGCTTATCCCTTTCATGTCAGTGCATTCCCATGCATATGCAGAAGAATGTCTCTGTAATACTTTGACTAACTCTTCTTGTTGAGATTTTTATAGGTTCTTGTTTATGTTCAAATTTTTGCCTGGAATAATCTCACTTGTAGAGCTGCGAAATTTGTCCATAGAATGAAGAGACATCTGCCTTGATGACAAAAACTCAATATTGGATCCCTCTTGAAATGATTCATATTTGTGTTCTGGAGAGGATTAAAAATTTTCTAGAGTATTCAGAATTTGATTATCTTCACTAATTTCTGAAATTGTGAAGAGAGGTTGTAAATCTTCTTCATCCTCTATCCATTGAGTGTCATCTAAATCTGTAATTGTCCTAGCTGGAGGATATAAAGTGAATTTCTTAGTTGAACTACCATCATAGATATACATATCACCGGATCTACAACTAATAAAAGCATCAGCTGTAGCCAACCAAGGTCTTCCTAATATAACAGGATGGCCTCCTAGATTATTCTTAGGAGTTAGGATTATGAAATCCACAGGGTACTCCCAAGAATCTAGGGACACTGGAATGTCTTCTATTACCCCATCTAGTTTGATCACAGATCTGTCTGCTAATTGTAATAGTGTGGGTGTAAAGAGAAGATTAGGAAGTTTCAGTTTATCCATGATTTGTCTACTCATGATATTGATTGCTGCTCCTAAATCAATGAGTGTGTTTTGAATTTCAATTCCATTGATGTGAATTTTGACAACTGGATTTCCTGGGTCAAGATACTTTGGAATAGAAATCTTGCCCATCATAATGTCTGCTATTTGTCCTGCGAGTTGAATTTTCTTTGTTTCTCTTATTCTTTTTCTTGTTTTCTTCATACTCAACTCCTTTATTGTTTTGGTTAAAATTGGAATTTCCTTGATGGCTTGTAATAATGGAATTTTAATGCAAACATTTCTCAGCTCATCTAGGAAATCATAATTAGGAAACATAATTTGTTTTTCTACACCTCTATTAATTTGTAATCTTTCCGAAAATGGAGGTATAGAAGTAGATGTGGATGGTTGCTCTAATACAGGAGTCGAAATTATTGGATCTTTTTGCTTTTATTTTTCAGTGTTTGGGTCTTGAAAGGATGTGTCTTCCTCAAGACTTTTATTCACCCGTAGAGAGTCTTCCTCAGAGTTATCTTTTTCTTGTATAATCACAAAAGGTTTCCTCTTTTCAAGTATTCTTCTAGACCTAAGTTGAACATCACTAAGGTCTAGAGGAGTAATTAAATAAGTTGGAAACTGTTGGCCTTCTATCATGTATGTGTTCTGAGGATTTTTATTATTGGGGTTTGGTATAGGTTGAGCAGGCAATTGATTTTATTTTTGAGGAAATGGTAATGAAAGTGGTTGATTTTGATGTGGTTGGTTCTGATGATGTTGTTGAGGATTTTGTTGAAAATTTTGTTGAAGATTTTGAGGAAAATTTTGTTGAGGATTTTGAGGGTAAAAATGTGGGTATGGTGGATAGGATGGTGGATACTGATAGTATGGGGAATATCTTCCATAGGGACTTTGTGATCCTTGTGCCCAAGCTGGAGATTGATTTTGAAATTGAGACCAAGGTTGCTGCCAAGAATTCCAAGGTGGAGGTTGATTATACATTTGATCATGGAATCCTTGTGTCTGAGGTCCTTGCCAAGGCCTTCTAGATACAAAATTGAGGGACTCTGTGGAATCTGTAGGAGTTTCCTCCTGAAAGACAGCTTTGAGACCAAGAAGAGAAGGAAAATTCTTGGTCTCATGTTTTTCAGAACAAATGACACAAGTTTCTACAACTTTTACATCCAAAGGACACTCTCTCAAGGCATGTTTCTTTCTACATTTGGGACAAAAGATTGCCAAGGCATCAGATTCAGCCTTTTGCTTGTTTTGTATCTTGAGGGTGTCTATTTGTTCACTAAGACTCCCTAAGATGTCAGATTTAAAATCATCAAGCATGTGTTCTATTTCTGATCTACTTACTGTCCCAGAAGCAGACTTACTTGCCCTTGCAAGAGCAGGATCTCTTGGACCTTTGACAGTTTTAGATTTCCCTCTTGAAAGGTTGATACATAACTCAGATATTTCAGGTACTGTGAGCTGTGATATATCCCCTTTTCCCATCATGTTAAGGATATCCAACCATTCATCCCTAATTGTTTTCAACAAAAGATCTTTTAAGGTGTCTTGATCTAGGTTTTCCATTTTTGCTCTTTTGATGTTATAATTAAATCTCTCCAACAAATCTTCCAAATTTTCATCTCTTTTTGTAACATCTTGAACACTTCTTCCTTATGATTAACCGGCATAAAATAATCCAAATACCTCTCTAGAAATTCTTGTTTCATGTCTTCCCATGTTCTAATAGAACTGCTGATCAGATTTATAAACCACTTTAATGCTGCTCCTTTCAAGGTTGAAGGGAATAATTTCAGTTTTTGAGCATCTTGTAAGTAGTCATAAGTTCTACACAAAACTTCAAATTCAAATAAAAAGGTTTCAGGATCTTCATTTTTAAGTCCATAGAAGTTTGGAAGGACAGAGGGTGAAATGTTTTTCATGGTTGTATTGGTTTCTTCATCAATTATGGTGAACCCAAAAGAGCTTCCTATTCTACCTCTTCCTCCATTTGCACCTCTACCTCCTTCTCCTCTACCTCTACCTCTACCCCCAAATAGTGTGTGTTCTCCATTAAAGACCCCTCCTCCTCCTTCTTCTGCCATGGTTGACTCTCCTGTGGAAGTGGAATTTGTGTCCCTAACAGGAGTTTTTAAATCCTCTTCTATGGCAGGTTCAGTGGATGAAGTGGAAGGTTTTTCTAATGGAACAGCTGACCTTAGATCTTCTAGAAGTCCAGGATCAGTAAGGGATGGAATGTGGGTCTGAGTTGAAGGTGTACTAGTTCTGGATCTAGATGAAACAAGTGGTGTTCTAGAAATAAAACTTCTGCTTCTGCTGCTTATAAATCTTCCCCTTGAATCTCTCTCCCTACGCATATAATTGTTTTTGGATGCTAAGAAACAAAGGTTACCTAGTTTTCACTTCCCCGGAAACGGCGCCAAAATGTTTGGTCTCAACATAGTCTCCTAAATTGAGTTCATTTAATTGTCAACCAGGGTTGGTAAACTGCTGAAGTGAAGTGCATCGTATGTGCCTAGGTGTTTGTCTCTTAATGCGTTGTGTTTAGTGTTTTATGATGTTTTTGGTCTTTTGGTAGTTTTATGTTCACAAGGAAAATGACTGAAAAGCTAATGGAAAGAAACTAATGATTGAAAACAGAGTGAAGCCTAATTGGTTGATGACAAATGATAAATGCAATTGCAAACATTGAAACAGAATCAAATCTAAACTATGACTAAGCAGAAACAAAGATTGATAATGACTTTTAAGCAAATGACTCAAAACATAAACTCAACTTGTCCAATTCTTTCATCAAAGGTATTTTGAAAGAGATTTTGAGAAATGGTCAGCTAAGTATGCAAATTCTCCTAACTAAACAATTAAACAACTAGCTTATAATGATGCAACATTTTATCCATGATTAGAGATTTGTTGAAGCATATTTGGAGAAAAACATTGATACCATCATAAGATCTTTATTCTAAGACTAGTTCTTAACTCTATTCTGCAACTTAGTTAATCATCACTAAACCTCACCCAAGAGTTATAGATTTCTTTTTAAAGTAGTATTTTGAGGAAAGGCTCTGTTTATGAAGTAGTAAAGAAGTTGCAAAAGAACCTCAGGCCTTGAAATGATACTATCTTCTGTTCATATGGTTATGAATCAATTATAGATTTGGAACAAGAAGAAGTTTGTAAATAATGAAGGTTGTTTTGTTAAGTCTAACAACTGAAGTAATATAATATGCAGTGGATGACAACTAAATGTGGAGTGCAAATGCAATGAGTTAAGCTAAAACTGAACTTAAGATGTCACTAGTCTAAAACAGTGCTGAACTAACAAGTCATTATCAAACTCAAAACAAAATAACAGAGCATGATTTAAATGCAATTAGACTTCGAAGTATCCTAACTAAGTTATCATGCATTAATCTATGGGATTATACAGCCTGTTTTTCCATCATGATTGGTATTTTGGAAGAGTTTCTTAGAACAATCCTCACTGTACAATTCAGTGCAAATGCAAACACAAATACTGAAAGCAATTTAAAAACTAAGGTATCACAGTTGTCTCCTACCCATCATTATGATATTTTGGAAGAGCGTTTTAAGAGCAAGATCAGCTATGTTACTTAGTGAAAACAAACAACTAAAACATTCATCATCACAGTCATGCTTTGGACATCATAAGGATTTTTTGGAAGAGTTTCTTCTTTTGGAAGAGTGTTTAGAACAAATGTAACTGTGATAGTGAACAAAAGAAACTACAATTAAATCCTACAACACTATAGCCATTTCCCATTCATTATCATAATCTTTTGGAAGAGTTTATTCTTTTGGAAGAGTTTTTAGAACGAGTATAACTATAGTGGCTACGGAATTAACTATGCACTCAAACTTCAAAAACGTAAAGGAAACTAAGATACTTATCTAAATTACGCAAGTAAAACCGTGCAGGAGGTAGGGGCCCTCTACCACCAGACGAAATCTAACTCCAAATCAAATCAACACTTTGAAAACAATACTGTCTTCTTCATTAAAGGAGAAATAACTTGAACAGAGCAATATGCGTCTTTAGAAATGTAGCACAGAATCTAAGCAAAATCTAGAGCAAAATCTAGCCTAGCTCTCGGTTTCCCAAGTGTTTTTATAACAAATTTACATAACAAGACTTGAAACAATTCCAGGATCATTGTCTTTCCTTATCGAAATCACATTAGGACTCTTGAAGTGGCTGCGTAAAAAGAAAAAGGACATCTGGACTAAGACAGTCCTATTAGAAGTCTGCCTTCCTAAATGTGTTCCCACGTACCAAAACCATATCCAGAATTTCGTTTTTCCTTCATGGTGAGCAACGAACAATGTAGACATGACGTGGAATATACCCATATGCGGTTTTTCTTGAGAGGCCACCTGGAACATACCCAAACGTGAGGACAGCTGCAGAATTGCCGGTTAGCTACGGAATGTCTACATTCTGCAGCTAGTTCCGGTCAAAATGCATTACAATGAAAAAAATCACAAAACTTAGCAAGTCAGTCATGTTAATCATTCTAAAAGTAATTTTAACTAAATTCATTGATCAATTGGGTCTGGGATAACAATGGACAAAGGAAAATGAGGTAAAGTAAGATGAAAGAAAGCACAATCTTGAGGCTCAACAGAAGGTGTCACAATATCATGGATTGGGAGTGATTGTATTTGTATACTGATATAATTTAGAGATAATAGAAAAGATAAAAAAAAAAATTATAACAAGACTTGTAGTTGGTGGACTCCTCTAGCTTCAATTATGGGTGATCAACAATGAAGGATGTTATGTGTGATGGCATTCTTAGAGTATTCAAAATAGTATTGTGTAATATATATATATATATATATATATATATATATATATATATATATATATATATATATATATATTCGTCGAATATTTGACTTTTGAGATAGGTTGTTAAATATTTGATGATTGCCGGTTTGAGTATTTGTCGAATACTTGATGATGAATCGATGGACAGAAGTGTCAGTACCACAACGCTCCCATTGGACTGAACACTCTTCCTTCACCTATCTGATGATTCATCACCAGCTTGAAAGCGTCAAAGAGACAACACTCCTGTCAGACAGAACTCTTGTCTGCCACACTTCCATCGATTCACCACCCACTTAAAAGCGTCAAAGAAAAAACACTTATGTCACATAATTTACTTATGTTGTCGATTATCCAATGCATAAATGTTTGGTTTTCCGTCGGAAAAAGTGACCTATGTTGAAAATATGATTGCTAACTAGTGCACAACCTATTGGATATTCGACGTTTTACGTCAGATATATGATGATTTTTAGTGTCACAAATTTGACTTATAAACATTGGTTTTTTAATTACTATTTCATCCTTTTTGTGTATCGGATAAATGAAATTTTTACCCTTGCATATATGATGGTAACTAAATTTTTTTTCTATTCGAGTGAATTACAATGGTGATTATATAAACATCAATGTGTCAGATAGTCGACACCATTAAGTCGCATATCCTACTAATACTCAGTGGATTTTGGCTCCAGTTGTAGTAGTGGTTGAACTTGCGGGTCAGTGAAGACTTTTTTTGTTCCTATTTTTCTTTTTGAGCCTTTTCTTGTTAATTTTTTGGTGCCCTTTATTGAAACTTCTTGCCTCTTTTATGTTTTAATTCATCTGTGATTTGAAATTTATTTTCTAGGTCCCATTTTGGCCATAAAGTCTGTTAGCACTGAAAATGTTAATGGTGTAATCGCCATTGTGTCACTATTTTCAAATTTTTATTGTGTCCTAGTCCATGTCCAAAGTTTGAGTCATTTCCAATAAAAGTTAAAAAGAGTCCCAACATCAAGGTATTTCTAACTGAATAGGTGTCATAGTGTTTCAGAGTCCTAAAATAAGTTAAAATCACTATTTTTACTTATGTTAGTGTTGAAGGTTAGTCATTGTTTTGGTAATAAAGTTGTAGTCATCTGGTCTGGAATAATAGCTACCTTTGTTGCAAATTCATTGTCAAAACAGTAATGCACTAAAAAGAAGCTATTTCTCAAAAATGAAATTCATATATTCCACATAGTGAAAAGCACAACTATTTCACTAAGATTTTCGTTATCTCAATAAAAAGGCTACAGGTAAATGGGTAATCAGTTTTAAAAGCAGGAAAATTAAGGCTTCGTGGACAGTATTGCAACCAGAGTTCTTTAAAATCAAAGCGTTGCTTGAAGAAAACAGATTGGCCAATAGAGAGGGAGATCTGGAGAAGAGCAGCAGAGAACGTTTAAAGGAAGCTCACCAGGAATTAGAATAAGGAATGAAGCGACAGAGAAGAACTGCGTGTAGGATGAGTGGACGACCATGATCCAATCGCAGATCCTAAGGGGAAGAGACCGATGGATGAGATGAAATTGCAAACTAAACAATATAAGTTGCAATGTGATGAAGGGCGAGCATGGAATATCGTCAAAACTGGGCGCAGATCAATGGTGGAGATTAAAGCACAAATTCATCGTTTTTGCAAATCTCAATTTTTAAATTTTACCACTAAGTCAATCGCATAGTATGTTAATTGATTTGCAATGTGATGAGGTGAAGGGGCACATGTCGGCAAAGTGCACCAGTGCATATCACACATAACATATTTTATGGTTTAGCCATTATCAATGTAGAGTTAAACTTGTGGGCGACCGATTCACGATAAGACGAAAAGTTGCGATGTGCGATTGCTTCCGATTAGTCACCAGGATGTGGGGCCCAAGAACCACAGTTTTGTATGTAATGCATGTTAAAATGTAGTTTCGTGCTGCATTAAGATTTATACAAGGAAGAAAGCATGACACGAGGAATATGACACGTAATGATAAGGTGGAAGTATGAAGCTTAGTGGGATGACTCGTCGTTGGTTTTAGAATCGATTAAAAGACATGTCATTACTCGTTCTCATAATTGCAGGCATGAAATTAGAGAAGAGATCTTAGTGATCACTCAAACTGAGGCCTCTGCACATGATACAGGTAAACAAAAACCAATCCTCCATCAAGCAGTCTTAGGTTTTGTGGACAATATTAATGCAACTAGAGTTCAACAATTGTATTAGTGAGTATTTTAGCTGTTGGAAAATGGGGAAATGAAGAAATGTAAATAGGTCAGAGCCTCCTAACACAAGATTTGTGGATGCAAGGGAAAAATCACAATTCAAATCTGCAGGTTGGTATAAATTCCTCCATAAGTTTTCTGGGGAGAACGTGGCACTGGCTCAAGCTTTCGCTGAGTTTTTTGATGGCGAAAAGGTCAAGTTAGGCAACAAAACATTCAACATTTTTTAGGCTATCATAGCCCGTGAAACCCAGACTTCTGCAACTAGTGAACGTTGGTTTAAAACCAAAGCACTACCTGAAGAAGTAATTTATTACCTTAAGCCCGAATATGCTGATATGAAATGGAATTCAACTGCTCACATTTATTGTTTTAAAGTCGAGTGGCAGCATGTTATTACCTCAGTCCAGAAATACATCTAATGCAGGAGTATCAAGCTCAATTTTTCATTATTTAATTATGTAATAGGGGGGTGAGACATTTTAATTATTTTATTAATTAAATTGTTTATTTTAATAAACTAAGAGAAAAGGTGAGGATTTTTTGTATATATTCTTTTAATAATTAAAAGGATATGAGTGAAATAGAATTAGGTAGCAAATTTAGGAAGTAGGAATTCTATGTATGGGACTTTGTTGAGTCCACACCTAGAATTAATCTAAATTAGATTTTGTTGATATTTTTGTGGAGAGATTTTTGGAATGGATTAAATCCATGTTTATGTATAAATAAGGGAGCTTTTTAAGGGAGAAATAAGCTGAGAGAAGTGAGGAGTGTAGTGAATCAGAAATATGGGTTGAAGGGCCGAGAGCCAAGAGGCCGCCTAATGTAATATTTGGCCAAGAGTTTTATGTTTTAATATCAGTATTTTTTTATTATGCAACTATCTTTCCTTCATGTCTAATTTTGAGCTAAATATTTTTATGTTGAGTGAAGTATGTGTGTTTATATGCTAGGATTCTGATTTAACCTAGAATCCATACATCATTTGGTATCAGAGCCAGCGTAACCAAATCTGGGAAATACATATGAAACGAGTTGTGTATTGGCATATTGGAGTAAAGCTAACCTTGAAGGGAGCACTAAAACGTGAATTGATGAAAAGTATCATATTTGAATTGAGTGGCAGTGTTAAGAATAATGGTTGAGCGATGTAATGTCGAGAGACAGCATATATGAAAGGGACGGAACATCACCAGTGTGACAAAGTTACAGCTGAAGCACAAATGGACCACAGACAGTATCTTGTGAGTACGATTTGCACTTAATAAAATTCTGATATCTGTTTAAAACCTGTGTGTGATGTAATTGGACTGCAACCTGTGGAATCGTACAAAGGAATTCAGCGTAGTCTTGATCCATCTTGGAATTATAATTGGAGTTATGTTAGATTATATTTTCATTGACTGCTGTGAGGTTTTGGCCAATTGTTCAAAAATAACATAGAGTATGTTGACTACCACCATTTATGCACTTGATGTCAAACGGATTTTAAATTCCATTGCTTCATATATGTAACAGATTTTTAATTTCATTATTACATATAAATTGAAATGCTACTACAGCAAATGATATTCACAGTTGTGGAATGAATTTATATAATAAAATAGCACTGCAATAAAGAGCATTGGTATATGTAATTAATGGACATGGAAGATTGATTTCTGGATTAATTTCACAAAGAATTGCATCAACGAAAGGGTAAGTGATCATGGAAACAAGCGAGGAGATTGAAAAGTTTGGGTGAAAAGGTATTTTGGTAAAAGTGATTGTATTGCGTTGGAGGTATGGTTAGTTTCCTGGAATATATTTTACGTGAGTTTTTTATTCAAATTCATTTTACAAGAAGCTATTTATTTAAACTCACAATAAGCCATTAATTTACTTTCACATAAAATTTACATGGTTAAACTCATAAGTGACTATTGAATTAGGTGAAAGTAAATAATAGAGGTAAAGGTGAAAGTAAATTGATGTTGTAAAGCATAGTGGGGGGAAAATGGTGAGTTGTTGCACACGGTTTTGAGTGGGTAATATATGGTTTCATAAAAACATGTGTGGGTTTTGAGAATGCATAACTTCATAGTTTAATTTTATATTTTTAAGAAAGAGAGTTGTGAGAAGAAGGATTTATAAAGTGTAAAAAGGAGTTTATATTATTTTGGGGTTTTTTTGTTGTAAGAAGTGGATTGTATGGTATAAGAAGTGAGATAATTAATGTACTAGTTTCGAAGTTGAAGTAAAGGTCTGTATATCATGAAGTAAAAGGAGTCTAGTACATTATGTTAAGGTCAACTTCAATTGATTTTTTGAGAAGTTTTTTTTCAAAATTGAAGAAAAACTTGAGAGATTGAGATGAGGAAATTTGGCTTAAGCTAAGAGGGGATATTGTGCGTACTTTGAAAGTTTCTAACATTTGTTATTGGGAAATATTTGTGTTAGAAGATTTATGGGAAGAGATTTATTTGGAGGAGGAGAAAATGACTGCTGATAGTCATTAAAAAGGTTTTGAAAAAGACGTCAATAGAAGGAAGAAGAGGGAAAATGCCAAGGTAAGTGGCATATGTAAAAAGTTGACAGATGAATATTACAAGTGAGAGAAGGATAAGATAACAATTAACCTTGAATTGTTAATAGAGTTATTGCAGGAAAATATGAAAGACCAGACACATGGTTGGACTATGAGAAATAAGGTAAAGTGGAAGAAGCTAGAGACAAAGAGGGAAAAGCAGGTAAATATATAGTTGGAAGAAGAGCTGAGGAAGCTCAAGAAGATGTTGAGTTGTGAAGAATTCAAAGAGGCTAAGTTAAAAATGGATGTTTCCATTTGTGGCCCAGAAAATGCTGCAATTTTGGGTGAAGAGATCGGCGAGGAAGATCTCATGAACTATTGGGATAGTTCAGAAGCATCTGAAGATCTGTTGGCGAGAGAAACAGATGTGGCCATTAAGCCTTACATTTTTTCTCACAATTTATGTATGTTTTCAAGATATGCGAAAGATGGTGAGCAGTATGATGGAACTGTCACAAGGGAGAATGAAACTTTTGAGGTAAAGTCTGGTAGATAATTCCTTTCAACGAATGAAGGTAATAATTTTTTACAACAGGAATAAATCATAAATGAATTCTTGTTTGGAGTAAGACAACAAGTCGAAGTTGTTATGGAACAGGAACAAGGTGGAAATGTCGAAGAAAAATTCCTAGGAGGTAAACAAATGTATTTGTTTAATGAAATTGCTGACAAAAGTTTACAATGTAATGATGCTGAAACTAGGACAATTCAGGAAGATTTCCCAAGGAAGAGTGGAAGTAGTGATGAGACAGAAGAGAAATTTACAGAGGAACTGAATCAAATGAAGGATTCAGAGTAGCAAAGAGAGATTTTGACTGAAACATCCAGTGGGACCACAAGGTCTTATGTTTTTAAGACTAATGATTTGTGTGTGATTACAGGTACATCACAGGGTGCTGAACAAACTTTGAAGTTTGTCAAAGAAGAATAGTTGAATCTGAAATCTATTTAGAATGATGCTGAAATAGAAAGAACTCAGAAATAAATGAAAACAGAGGGGTGTCATGGAAATATTCAGTAGAATATTGAAGCAAGGAAAGAAGGACCATCTGATGATTGGTCAATAGTAAATGAAGGTATGGAAAGTTGTGTAAAATTTCCAAGTTCTACTGCAGTTGAGATTGTTAAGTTATACAGAAAGTT
This sequence comes from Pinus albicaulis, assembly GCA_034641835.2. Taxonomy (NCBI): domain Eukaryota; kingdom Viridiplantae; phylum Streptophyta; class Pinopsida; order Pinales; family Pinaceae; genus Pinus; species Pinus albicaulis. Next base: position 894,516,730 of record CM076580.1, read on the forward strand.
ATATCTTCAAAGAAGAGAGTTGGAAAAGTAGAGGATCTATACTCAGGGTGAGTTGCTGAAAGAGAAAGACAAAGAAATTGTCCTGAATAATAATCAGGAAACAGAGGATAAGGATGTAGAAATGATTCAACAAATCCAAGGAGTTCATTTTTGTGAACCAGAATAGGGAGACATTCTTGAAACAAATAATATGGAGGACGGACTAGCTGATAGGCTCATGGAGGATTTAAATTAGCATACTAATGTGCTGATGGAAGAAGAAATTTCTGAGCAGCATACTGAAATGTTGCCAGAGGAGGAAGAGACACTGAGGCCTTATGTTTTTTATTTTAATAATTGTTTTGTGAGTACAGGTTTTATTGCAGATGCTGGAGAAGATCTATTAGATAGAGAAATTAGACTGATAAGGAGGATAATGATGAAATTATCCCAAAAGTAGACAGCAGCAATAAAACAGAGAAGAAGCAACAAGAGGAAGACAACATAAGATTGTGAAAGCATAGCCAGTGGGGCAATGCAACATAAATTGTGGAGACTTGGAGAAACACAAAAAACAAAAGCAGCAACAAATGGATAATTGTAGCACAAGATATGGGATCCAGGAAGACATAGATCTGAAACACATGATCAGGCGATCAGGGTTAATTTCAACCTTAGGAGTCTGATGCAGGAGAATCAAGCTCAATTTTTCATTATTTAATTATGTAATAGGGGGGTGAGACATTTTAATTATTTTATTAATTAAATTGTTTATTTTAATAAATTACGAGAAAAGGTGAGGATTTTTTGTATATATTATTTTAATAATTAAAAGGATATGAGTGAAATAGAATTAGGTAGCAAATTTAGGGAGTAGGAATTCTATGTACGGGACTTTGTTGAGTCCACACCTAGAATGAATCTAAATTAGATTTTGTTGAGATTTTTGTGGAGAGATTTTTGGATTGGATTAAATCCATGTTTATGTATAAATAAAGGAGTTGTGTAAGGGAGAAATAATCTGAGAGAAGTGAGGAGTGCAGAGAATCAAAAAGATGGGTTGAAGCGCTAAGAGCCAAGAGGCTGCCCAATGTAATATTTGGCCGAGAGTTTTATGTTTTAATATCAGTATTTTTTTATTATGCGACTCTCTTTCCTTCATGTCTACTTTTAGGCTGAATACTTTTTTGTTGAGTGAAGTATGTGTGTTTATATGCTAGGATTCTGATTTAACCTAGAATCCCTGCATCAACATCACATGCGAAGGGAGGTTTTCTTCTATTCATCGTTATAAATTAAGATTCCTAACCCACATTTTAGGAGAGAAACCTCTGAACCTACCGTATTTTCTGTATAAATCCCTGCTTAAAATGTCCCTCAAGCTACAGAAATTTCCAAACTACTCCTTACATAATTTGTATCACAGAGGGATGATTAAAATTTTAGATGTCTATCATCTCAGAAAGAAGAAAATTACTTGGGATAGGTTTTTAATAGAGGAAGGATTTGGCAGTATTAATTCCAGAAGAAAGGTAGGGAGGCCAAAGAATAAAGACATCCATGAGCAAACTAGTGCTTCCCCTATTTCACATAGTTCACCATCTTCTCCTAAGAAGCTTATGTCAATAAATAAATAACAAATTGCCTCCTCTTAGCAAAGGCAACCTAAGAAGAAACTTTTCATGGCAGAAGAACCAATGGAAGTCAACCCTAGTATTCTTGCACCCAAGCTTGTTTTCTCACTAGTGGAAGTCAAACCTAGTATGAAAAGTTAAAGCTAGATTCCAGAGTCATCTCATCAAGTGCAGCCAAACAGTGGCACATCTCTCATTGAGTCCACCCTCTCACAAGTTTTTCTTTCTCTCAAGAAATGAAAACAGAAAATGACAGATCCTACCATAGAAGAAGAACCTACCTTGGCTAAATTAGTATCCTCCATTTTTTCTTCGATCAAGAATAGGAAGAAATATGAGACACATTCCTATTCCTCATTTGAATACAGTAGTGATCTTGAGTACACAAAGTCAAAAGATGAGAAGGCAGAGTCTAGTAAATTTATACATGGAGGAAAGAGGTCCAAATTCATCCCTAATCCCTGTGTAAAAAGACCTCATACTAGACAAAGAAACAAAATTAGGCTAAACAGCAAGTTGATTGCCAATCCTAAATAAAGGGATGAAATTATCAACATCGAAGAAAGCCCAGAAGACAAAATTGAAAGGAAGAAGAAAGCTCAGTCAAAGAATCAAGCACAGAAAAAGAGGTATGATAAAAGGGTAACTAAAGAAGAAGCCATAAGAATATTTGCTTTTATTCTAGAATTTTGATGGTGACAGAACAGGAGAATACTTTTTGGGTAAATGTTCCATGTTTTCCAGTTATTGCTACCTTTTCTGCGAAAGTAGAAATTATTTTGAAATATCAGCATGTGATGGAAATGGGCTATCTTTTGTTTTGAATCATGATGGTGACATTAAACAGATGAAGTGGAGAGGTTATTCAGTTGAAATGGATGTTTCTAGGTGTCTTATATCCAAACTTCTCAAAAATGTCATGTTTTTTATTTTCACATTTAATAGGAGACAACCACATGTCATTCCCACTGTTTTTACACTTTTTTCTGAAGATTGGTTGCACTAAAACAAAAGATTTGTCTTCGAATACGATGCCACCTCACACAACCATTTCAGAGTGACAACCTTCATTATGCCTTCATGATGTTTATATTGTTTTTAATATAGAACTTTGTAATTAATATTAAGGGATAAGCCTCACCTCTTGCACGAGGTTGTAATGACTTTTGAAACAGATTTACCTTTTTCTGTCGAAGATGACAATATCATATTTTATATATATATGCCAAACTGATATGAAGTCAGGGTTGGCTGGTGGTTATAGAAATTTGACTTATATGATCTGTAATATTTTTTGTGAATGAAATGGAATGATACTACTAAGGACTTATTACCAATGTGTTGTGTGTATTGTCTACTTTACTTTTGTTTCCATATCTCCTTTCTTCTATTTCCAGTTTGCAAATCATCATATTGTTATGTTTTTTTATTAGTCTCTTAAGCATGTTATGTGTTTTATCAGTTTTTGTTAGTCACATAGTGAGCATTCCTGATAAAATATATGATATAATAGTGGAAGAGCATCACTCATGATAGTTATTCTTAATTATATTTCAGTGAGAATCTTGTCAGACTAGATATAGCTTCCTCTTAATGGGATATTGTCAAACTGCTAATTTTGTGAATTTATACTAAATTTAGTAGATTTTTGTTTTACAAACCTATTGATTCTTCTCTCATCTTACAATTTCCTCTCCTCGTAGACTACAAACTTGAATCTTGCTACCACATCAAGTTACAATACCCTCATTAGTATAATTGTGAATTTGACTGAAATCTCTTTTCAGTGAATTAGAGTTTGTACCACCTACCAATATGATAAAAAAAACATTAAAATTTCCTTAGAGTTTAAGATGTGTCTGGTCAGGCGCTTGCTGCAGTCTAAGTGTTGATTCCAACACCAACATCTTTTGGTGTGTCTGTCAGGAGATGAAGGCCTTGTAACAAATTATTCTCCCGAGTCTACTGTTATGAATTGTTGACAATTAGTTCTTGATGGTGAATAATAATTGGTGACCTAAAGAAGACTGCAATTTTTTTCACTTGGCGACTCCACAAAGAGGAAGAGGGGTTTCAAGACCTCCTTCAACATGGAGGAATCAAAGATCTCCAATTGTGACTCCAGTTGCTCACCCAGAGAAAATCATCAAATATGCTAAAGGAAAACAGAGATTAGTTGAAGCCATATCTGATTCAGTGAAGAAGGTACACAAAAAATACGTTCCAAAGAAAAAGTTACCCTCATCTTCTTTAGAATCAAAAGAGGTTTTAGTTTCAAAAGTTTCTGTTGAAAAATCTCAAGTTGAAGCTACTCCTTTAGAAAATAAAGTGGATATTGTTAACCTAGGCTCAACTGAAATTTTTTCTTACTCATGACCTAGTAAATCTGAAATAAGTGCTATTATAGTCAAAGAGGAAGAAACTGAATTTCTAAGTGTTGAAAATAAGTCAGAAGATTTTTTGTTGATTGGAGGGGAAATAGAACAAGTATTGGCTATTGCATATTTTCTTGATACGGATATTTTGACTGAATAAGACTTCAAGACTATTTTAAATTTCCTTCAGAGACATCCTAAATAACAGTCTCTTATCACCCCTCAACAAGAGTATTTTCCTTTTTCTCCAAATCCAATTGTTGGGTCATCTTCTTCTCATCCACTTGAAGAGACTGTAGTTCACGGTATTACTTTTAACTTATATAATTTCCTTTCTCAGCAAAATAAATTTGAATTAACTCCATCCCCTCAAGAGACAACTTTAGATTCTAATTCTTCTACTGAAGGAAAAATCAAGACATCCTCTATTCATATTTTTGAAAACCCGCTCTTTTCTGTTCCAAAGCCCGAAAAATCAGCACAAGATATCCAATTTTCTGTTGTTCTAGATCAAAATCAGAATTCACCAATTGTAATTCCTATTTCCCAAATAGCTACATCAATTGTACATTAGCAAAATATGGCTCAACCTGCCCTTACAAGGATACAAAAGATAGTTGTTGTGAGATATGTGTTATTTTTTCTCCCTAAACCCTCGCATCCACTTCCCCAAGGAGATTACTTGAAATATATTCCAAAATACACTACAGAGGGAGAAGGAGTTTCTGCTAAGGAAAATTGAGTGGCTTTCTATAGTTATGCTGACATTCAGAATATTGAACATGAAGATGTCTAGTCAAGATTCTTTATTCATAGCTTGGATGGTGAAGCTCGAAAATGGTTTAGAATTTTGGCTCCAAATTGAATAAAAGGAATTGATGAATTAGAAGAGATATTTGTGAAGCATTGGGGTGATATGAAAGACTATGTTTATTATCTTACAGAATTTGGAACTCTGAATAAGAAATAAGATGAGTCATGAGCTGATCTTACTAAGAGGTTCAATAAGATTTATCAGAAGATTCCTGAAGAAATTAAACCTATTGAAACCACAGCTATGATAAATTTTGCAAATGATTTAGATTCTGAGTTTTCCTTATGGTTGAGGGATGAAAAAGTAGAGACACTGAAAACTATGCAACAAGCTGAAATTGGAGTGCAGTCTAATCTTATGGCTTCAAATAAATTAAAATGGAGGAAGAAAAGGCAGCAAAAGATAAAAATAATATGAAAGAAGAAAATATTTTTTCTTCTATTTCTCTTTCAGCCGAAGAAAAGATCGATCAAATGTCCATTTGATCAAAGAACTTGCCTCTAAGATGTCAAAATTAGAGGTAGAAAATAAACTAGCTACTAGATCCAATCAAAATGAAGCTAATAGAAATCAGGCTCCCTTTAGGAGGCCTTTTCAACCTTAAAAAATCCTACAACACCCAATGAGGAATGCTGATGACCAAAATTTTCAGCCTCCTTTGAATAATTTTGTTGAAGAAGAACAACAAGTAAACAAAGAATAAAATGAAGAAATAAACCTTGTGGGAGAGACTTCTTAGTCAACATGTTTGACATTACAGGAATATGAAGATATATCAAGGATTTGTTTGTTTTCTGATGATATGAATGCTCAAATTTATGCACAGAATGATAAAAAACAATAGGAATTTGAAAACAGAAATTACCCTTTGAGGTCCAAAGGTCTTGTTCAACAGCATCAACAAAAATTAGATTTAGATAAACAAGCTGCTAAAGAGAAGGCCAAGGTAAATGAGGTCCCTCCACCTCAGAATTCTGATCCAATGGTTAAAATTACTACAGAAAATAAGGAATTAGTTACAATTTATTTTAGTTTCAAATCTGAATTGAATAAAATCAAAATTCTTGTTCCACTCCTGGAATTAATGAAAAATCCAGCATATAAAGAGTCCTTCAAAAGTCTACGACACCCTCCTCTCACTTCTGATTTAGTCAACCTTGAGAATGAGCATCCCACTATTTATCTAGGCTGCCATGTCCAAGACCAAAATGATGATAACTCACCCCATTTCTACTTTTCACTTAACATACATGACAAATTGTTGCATAATTATCTGTTAGATTCTGGAGCTTCCTACAATCTCATTCCAAAGAAAGTGATGGATGAATTGGGATTAGAGATCACCAAGAAATACCATGACCTTTACACCTTTGAGTACAAAAAATTCAAGTGTCTAGGAGTGATTAAGGATTTGGTTTTTTCCCTTACCCAACTGCCTATGAAGAGCTTAGTGTTGGACATTTGGTTTTCAACATTCCTTTTAGATTTGGGATGTTACTTTCCAAATCTTGTTCTAAGAAATTGGGAGGTACCCTTCAAATGGACATGTCATATGCTACCATCCCAGTATTTGGTGGGGAATTCAGAAGGTTGTATAGGGAAACTCAAATGGTCTACATCATTAGTGATCAGCACAATCCATCAAACCATCCCATATATGCTGAAGAAAAAGAATTAGGGTCATCAATTCTGCACCTTGCTGTTGATGACAATGATTTCCAACCTTAATTAAGTGAAAAACAACACTCTCAAGGTGCGAATGATCATCATTCAGAAGGAGGATAGATCTAGAAATTGTACTTTAACAGAGCCTCTTCAAGAGAAGGATCGGGAGTCGGTGTAGTCCTCATTTCTCCTACTCAGCAAAAGGTGACCATATCAAACAAACTGCAATTTTCTACCACTAACAACACTGTTGAGTATGAAACACTTGTGTTGGGTGTGAAGGCAGCAAAATATTTGGGAGCAGAACAACTAATTGCCTTTGGTGATTTAGAGTTGGTGATTAAGCATGTGAGAAACAATTACCAAGTGCAAAAATACAAATTGAAGAATTATAGGAATGAAATCTGGGATTTTATTGAGCATTACTTTTCAACATTTAATATAAATTTTGTAACTAGAGAAGAAAATAAAATTGCTGACTCACTAGCAATTGTTGTTAGTAATTTCAAAGTTCCTCTAGATGTTAAGGAAACCTATGATGTTCAAATAAAAAAAGGACCTTCAATTCCCGATAACATCAAGCACTGGGAAGTATTTGAGGATGATAGGGAGATTCGAAAAATTTTAGAGTGTGTAGAAGAGTTTGCAGACATACAAATTGATGATGAGCAGGAAATTGTTGAAAACCAAAATAGCAACCCTTTTAAGAAAACTACGGTTGGGAAAAACATTATAGATTTGAAAACTAACTTTAATCCTAAGGGTTTAGTTCCTTTAGAAATAATGTTTAAAATAATGATGTTTTTCTCAAGCTTGAAAGCAAAGTTGATGGAGAGAGTAAAATAGAATGTAACATTGGTACAGAAGACCAGCCAAGATTAGTCAAAGTGTCCAAATTCCTTCCTCTGGAAACTAGAACAAAATATATCAAACTATTGAAGGAATTTGCTGATATTTTTGCATGGTCTTATAATAAGTTGAAAAATTATGCTAGGAGCATAATGGAGCACAAGATTCCTTTTAAAAAGGATCCAAATCCTGTAGCACAAAAAATCAAACATATCAATCCCATGCTGCTCCCAATCATTGAGAAAGAAATCAGAAAATTATGGGAAGAAAAGATAATTTTTCCTTTGAGATTTTCTAACAGGGTAGCTAATATAGTCCCAGTCCGGAAAAAGAATGGAGAGATAAGAATTTGTGTTTATTTTTGCAACCTGAACCGGTGTTCATTGAAAGATAACTATCCACTACACAAGATGGATTATATCTTGGAAAAGGTTATAGGATCCAAAATACTGTCAATGATTGATGGCTTTTTAGGCTATAATAAGATTTCAGTTGATAGGCAAGACAAAGAAAAGACAGCTTTTACCACACCCTGGGGCACATTCATGTACAACAAAATGACATTTGGTTTAATGAATGCAGGTGCAACCTTTCAAAGGGAAATGGATATTGCGTTTGCGAGAGAAAATGATAGATTTGCGGTCATCTATTTGGATGACATCACAGTATAATCAAAATCTAATGAAGATCACTTGAAACATTTGAAACAAGTTTTTGACAAATGCAGAAAGTTTAGTTTTTCCTTAAACCCCAAAAAGTCGTCTTTTGATGTCCAAGAAGGTGAGTTATTAGGACATATCATAACATAAAGTGGCATATGTATTGATCCGGGAAGAGTAGAATCTATTCAAAATATTTGTTTGCCAAGAAATAAAAAGGAATTGCAGTAATTTTTAGAGAAAATCAATTTTCTTAGGCATTTTGTTCCTAACTTTGTAGACCTTATCAAACATATAAATGTCTTGCAGAAAAAAGATGTAGAATTTAAGTGGCGAGATGAAGCAAAGAATTTTTTTTCAGTAATTAGGTCCGCGTTGACTGAAGTACCAGTTTTGATTAGTCCTGATTTTGAAAAGGATTTTCTGATTTTTTCATATGCTTCAGAAGAAAAAATTGTAGTTGTATTACTACATAAGAACAAGGAGGTTTTAGAGCAGCCAGTTTCATTTTTCAGTCGTGCTTTAAGGGATGTTGAATTAAAGTACAACTTGACTGAAAAAAAAGCATATGCACTAGTTAAGGCTTTGAAGTTTTTTCAAGTTTATGTGTTGCATTCAAAAATAATTTCTTTTGTGCCTGATATCACTGTTAAAGGTATATTGCTACAACTAGATACAGATGGAAGAAGTGGACGATGGCTGAACAAGATTCTAGAATTTGATGTTGAAATCAAACCAACTAAATTGATAAAGGGTCAAGGCTTGGCTCCCTTAATGGCTGAATCTAATTATAAAGCTTTAAATCTAAATGTAGAGGCAACTAAAGGAGAAGGTATTGCTAATTATCCTGAAATTTCTTATTCAGATTTGTACAAGGATATAGTTTGATTTTTGTTAAGTTTCAACTGTCCACCTGAAATGGAGAAATATAAAAGAAGAGCTTTAAAATTGAGAGCTATAAAGTATTGTATTTTTGGAGACCAACTTTACTGGAAGGATCATGCTGGAGTCTTGTTAATATATGTAGATGAAGCAGAATTCCAAGAGATTATGACAAAGATACATGCAGGAGTGTGTGGAGGGCATTTATATTTGAGAGCCATTATAAACAAAATCTTAAGAGCTGACTATTATTGGCCAACTCTTTTATCTGATGTCTTTTCCAAAGTCAGGAGCTCTATCGAATGTCATAAATTTTCCGGTAAACAGAAATTGCTACCATTACCTCTCATTCCTACTTCAGCAGATGTTCCTTTCTAGCAGTTGGGGCTAGACTTCATCGATAAAATTCATCCACCTTCATCAAGACAGCATAGATGGATTCTCATAGCTACAAAATATTTCACTAAATGGATTGAAGTTGTACCAACTAGGAATGCTACTGATATGGTAGTTATCAATTTTTTGTTGGAAAATATTATGTCAAGATTTCATTGTCCACAGAAATTAGTAATTGATAATGCAATGGCCTTTAAGTCTACTAAGATGTACAACTTTTGCAAGCAATATGGGATTGAATTGACTCATTCCACGCCTTATTACCCTCGATGTAATGGATTGGCCCATTCATCCAATAAAATTTTGGTAAGGATTATTAAGAAAATGTTGCTTGAAAATAAGAGGAATTGAGACACTCGGCTGATACATGCTCTATGGGAAGATAGAGTAAGTGGTAAAACATCAATTGGAATGTCTCCATTTAAGCTTGGATATGGTACTGATGTTGTAATTCCTTTACAATTAGCTCTTCATGTGATGAATTTCCTACAAGATGAAGTTGATCATGAAAACCCAGTCCAAAGGAGAATGCTATAGTTGATAGAGGCACACCAAATCATAGAATCATTTCTGGAAAAAGTTTAGAAGTATTAGGCTAAAGTCAAATATGTTTTTGATAAAAGAGAAAATTAACAGTTGTTTCGGGAGAATGATTTGGTGCTGCGTTTGGATGTTAGGAGAGAAGACCATGGAAAGCATGGTAATTTTGACAATCTGCGGTTTGGGTTGTTTAAAATTGTTGAAGTTTTGGAGAATAATAATTTTCTACTCAAACATCTGGATGATGATCAGCTAACTGGAGGCCCAGTCAATAGACATTTTCTTAAAAAATTATTTATGTGGTAAGTCAGCTAAGTCACTCCATTGTAAATATCCGGTGTGATGTGTCAATAAAATCCATACCAAATGGTACTTATGTCTGTATATATGGTTAGTATTGAGTCCAGTATGTCAATGGTCAATCCTAGTCTTTATTTTCAAGAATTCTTCTAAGTTTCAAGAGTTTTTTAGGCATTGAGTCTACAGTCTTTGAAGCCTCACAGGGAGGACTTCATCCCCAGTAGGATCCATTGTTAGCACAGAAAATGTTAATGGTGTAATCGCCATTGCATCACTTTTTTCAAATTTTTATTGTGTCCTAGTCCATGTCCAAAGTTTGAGCCATTTCCAATAAAAGTTAAAAAGAGACCCAACATCAAGGTATTCTTAAGTGAATAGGTGTCATAGTTTTTTAGAGTCCTAAAATAAGTTAAAATATCTATTTTGACTTATGTTAGTGTTGAAGGTTAGTCCTTGTTTTGGTAATAAAGTTGCAGTCATCTGGTCTGGAATAATAGCTACCTTTGTTGCAAATTCATTGTCAAAATAGTAATGTAGTAAAAGGCAGCTATTTCTTAGAAACGAAAGTCATATATTCCACACAGTGAAAAGTGCAGCTATTTCACTAAGATTTTCATTCTCTCAATAAAGAGGCTATAGGTAAACGGGTAATCATTTTTCAAAGTAGGAAAATTAAGGCTTCGTGGACAGTATTACAACTAGAGTTATTTAAAAGCAAAGCGATGCCTGAAGAAAACAGATTGGCCAACAGAGAGGGAGATATGGAGAAGAGAAGAAGGGAATGTTTAAAGGAAGCTCACCAGGAATTAGACTAAGGAATGAAGTGACAGAGAAGAACTACATGCAGGATGAGCGCACGATCATGATACAATCGCAGATCTGAAGGGGAGGATACCGACAGTTGATATGAAATAGAAAACTAAATAATATAAATTGTGATGTGATGAAGGGCGAGCATGGAAAACCGTAAGAATTGGGCGCAGATCAACGGTGGAGATTAAAGAGAAAATGGAGCGCTTTCGCAAATCACGGTTTTTAAATTTTACCACTAAGTCAATTGCATGGTATGTTAATTGATTTGCAATGTGATGATGCGAAGGGGCACGTTTTGGCGTAGTGCACCAATGCATATCGCACATCGCATATTTTATGTTTTAGCTGTTATCAATGTAGAGTTAAACTTGCGGGCGACCGATTTGCGATAAGACGGAAAGTTGCGATGTGTGATTGCTTCCGATTGGTCACCAGGATGTCGGGCCCAAGAACCACAGTTTTTTATGTAATTCATGTTAAAATGTAGTTTCTTGTTGCATTAATATTTATACAAGGAAGAAAGAATGGCATGAGGAATCTAACACGTAATGATAAGGTGGAAGTATGAATCTTAGTGGGATGACTCAGTGCTAGTTTTTGAATCACTTAAAAGACATGCCATTACTCCTTTTCATAATTGCACGCGTGAAATTAGAGAAGACAGTTTAGTGATTACTCAACCTAAGGCCTCTGTGCATGATACAGGTAAACAAAAATCAATCCTCTAGCAAGTAGTCTCAGGTTTCGTGGACATTAGTGTAAATGGAGTTCAATAGTTGCATTCATGAGAAGTTTAGATGTCAGAAAATGGGGAAAGGAGGAAATGTAAATAGGTTAGAGCCTTCTAACAAAATATTTGTGGATGCAAGGGAAAAATCACAATTCAAATTCCAGAATTTATCTGGGGATAACATGGCACTGGCTCAAGCTTTTGCTGAGTCTTTCGATGGTGAAAAGGTCAGGTTAGGCAATAAAACATTCAGCATTTCCAAGGCTACCATAGCCCATGCAACCCAGACTTCTGAAACTATTGAATGTTGATTTAAAAGAAAAGTGCTGCCTAAAGAAGTAAGTTCTTACCTTAAGCCCGAATATGCTGATATGAAATGGAATTCAACTGCTCACATTTCTTGTTTCAAAGCCGAGTGGCAGCATGTTATTACCTCAGTCCAGAAATAAATCACATGCGAAGGGAGGTTTTCTTCTATTCATCATTATCAGTTGACATTCTTGACCCACATTTCAGGAGAGAAACCTTTGAACCTACCCTATTTTGTATATAAATATCTGCTTAAAATGTCCCTCAAGCTACAGAAAATTCCAAACTAACCCTTGCATAATTTGTATCATAGAGGGCTGATTAAAATTTTAGTTGTCTATCATCTCAGAAAGAAGAAAATTACTTGGGATATGTTTTTAAGAGAGGAAGGGTTTGGCAGTGTTAGTTCCAGAATAAAGGTAGGGAGGCCAAAGAAGAAATACATCCATGAGAAAACCAGTGCTACCCCTGTTTCACATAGTTCACCATCTTCTCCTAAGAAGCCTATGTCAAAGAATAATGAACAAATTGCCTCCTCTTCGTGAAGCCAACCTAAGAAGAAAATTTTCATGGCAGAAGAGCCAGTGGAAGTAAACCCTGGTCTTCTTGCACCCAAGCCTATTTTCTCACCAGTGGAAGTCAACCCTGGTATGAAAAATTCAATCCAGATTCCTGAGTCATATCATCAAGTGCAGCCAAACAATGGCACATATCTCACTGAGTCCACCCTCTCACAAGTTTTTCTTTCTCTCAAGAAAGGAAAATAGAAAATAACGGAGGCTACATAGAATAAGAGCCTACCTCAGCTAAATTATTATCCTCCATTTATTCTTTGATCAAGAATAGGAAGAAAAATGAGATACATTCCTATTCTTAATTTGAAAACAGTAGTGATCTTGAGTACACAGATTTAGAAGATGAGGGAGATTCTAGTAAATTTATACATGGAGGAAAGAGGTCCAAATTCATCCCTAATCCCTAAGTCAAAAGACCTCATACTATACCAAGAAACAAACTCAGGCTAAACAACAAGCTGATTTCCAATCCTAAACTAAGGGATGAAATTATCAACATTGAAGAAATCCCAGAAGACAAAATTGAAAGGAAGAAGAAAGCTCAGTCAAAGAGCCAAGCACAAAAAAAGAGGTATGATAAAAGGGTAACTAAAGAAGAATCCATAAGAATATTAGCTCCTATTCTGGACCTTTGATGAGGACTAACTTGGAGAAATTTTTTTGGGTAAATGTTCCATGTTTTCCGATTATTGCTACCTTTTCTGCGAAAGTAGCAATTATTTTGAAATATCAACATGTGATGGAAATGGGATACTTTTTGTTTTGAATCATGATGGTGACATGAAACAAATGAAGTGGAGAGGTTATTCATTTGAAATGGATGTTTCCAGGTGTCTTATATCCAACGTTATCCAAAATGTCAATTTTTTGTTTTTCACATTTAATAGGAGACAACCACATGTCATTCCCAATGTTTTTACACTTTTGCTGAAGATTGGTTGCATTAAAACAGAAGAGTGGTCTTCGAATAAGATGCCACCTCACACAACCATTTCAGAGTGACAACTTTCATGATGCCTTCATGATGTTTATCTTGTTTTTAATATAGCACTTTGTAATTAATATTAAGGGATAAACCTCATCTCTTGCACAAGGTTATAATGACTTTTGAATTAGATTTACCTTTCTCTGTGGAAGATGACAATATCATATTTTGTATATATATGCCAAAATGATATGAAGTCAGGGTTGGCTGGTGGTTATAGAATTTTGACTTATATGATCTGTAATCTTTTTTTTTGAATGAAATGGAATGATACTACTGAGGACTTAATTCCAATTTGATGTGTGTATTGTCTACTTTACTTGTGTTTCCAAATCTCCTTTCTTCCAGTTCCAGTTTGCAAATCATGATATTGTTATGTGTTTTTATTAGTCTCTTAACCATGTTATTCTATTTTATCAGTTTTTGTTAGTCTCACATAATGAGAATTCCTGATAAAATATATGTTATAAAAGTGGAAGAGCATCACTCATGATAGTTATTCTTCATGATATTTCAGTGAGAATCTTGTCAGACTAGAAATAGCTTTCCCTCAATGGAATATTGTCAAACTACTAATTTTGTGAATTTCTACTAAATGTAGTAGATTTTTGTTTCATAGACCTTGATTCTTCTCTCATCTTACAATTTCCTCTCCTCATATACTACACACTTGTACCAGAGTTTTTAATGAATTCACAAAAAACTGTGGATTTAACTGAAATCTCTTTTTAGTGAATCAAAATTTTTACCACCTACCAATATCATAGAACTAAACATTGAAATTTCCTTAGAGTTTAAGATGTGTTTGGTCAGGTGCTTTCTGCAGTCTAAGTGTTGATTCCAGCGCCAACAGAATCAAAAAAAAAAAAATATCCCATGCTTTTTGTTTATGTGTTTTCATATGAATATATCCATGAGAGAAATAATGGGTCCTTGGAACCCTTCTAAATTTTTGTTGAACTTTCTTGTTGTATATCTTATTGGATTTTCTGTGAAATGTTCACTTTCCAGAAAACAATTTTTTGATAAACTTTTTGGCCTTTATTCTTGTCACAATTGGATCATCTATATAAATATCGTATTTTTCGCATATTGGCCTGCTGTCCGGTAACTTGGAAAGCTTATGGATGGAATTTTTTTCTTTTATATTTGTTAATAATCCTACTAATTCCTTGGTAATTAGTGCATAAACTTATCCCCATGTATAATATTCATAGGGAAATTGGAAGACTTCTTGAATCTTTAAATATTGAACAAATGTACTGTGAAGTGAAACTAGATATACCTATTTCTAAATTAAGTTATCATTGTCTTTGATTTCATAGATTCTTGTACCCATTCCCTATGTAACAAACCTAGGTTAAAAGTTCATGTAATAAAGTTAATAAAGGAAAAAATAATACCAAGGTCATGGGACACATATTCCAAGTTGAATGTTTGGAAAAACATCTTAGTGGGCATAAATTTTAGTTTATTATGACTAAGGGAAATTGGAAAATGAAATGGAAAAGGCTTTAAAAAGGAAAAAATGTATTTTGGAATCTTATTTATGAAAACAAAGAAAATTAGCAGAAAATGAAGGTAAAGGTCACAATTTTCATGTGAGGAGGAAATTAAAGGAAAATAGAAGAAAAATGAAGAAATTAGAGGCATTAGCAATAAAAAGGATCTAGAGGATCAGTTCATATCTTTTGTTGGTTTAAAAATTTGTCAATTTAGTTTTGGAGTTAATTTTAGAGAGGAGAAGAGCACCAAGAGGATAAATCAATAAATCAAGCAAAGGAAAGTGAAGGAAAGCAAAGGAAGTATAAGGAAAGAAAATGAAGGCAAGGATCAAGAAAGGAAAGGTTGGATCAAGTGGCTTCAATGGGAATAATTGTAGGTAAAAGGTTGCATGTATGATTTAATAACTAGTTTTGTGATGCATGGTAGATGCATGTGTTTATTTTGTTAATTTGTTGTCATTGACGTAGGTTTTTCCTAGTTTGACATTGCTTTCAGACTTGCCTTGACATTTCCATATAACCATTGTGTGATGGGATCTATTCTTGGTTGAGCGTTGGATTGCCGGTTTTTGGATCTGGGAGAGATGGTCATAGGAAAATCCCAAGTGTTGGGGGTGTATATGGTTTTATCTAGGAAGACCTCAATAGGTGGGTGGAGACAAGAAAATTCCTTAAGGGATGATGAAGGAATTCTGAGGCATCCAACCTTGGTTTGGTTTTGTGATCAAAAGGTGGCTAAAACATTTTTGGAGCCTTCAAGAAACATGGTTTCATTGCTAAAAAATTTATCTCTTGAAGACTCATGAAGACATCATGCCCGTTGTCAAAAATTCACTACTGTTTCCATTTTTAACTCTGAAATCCTGTTGATTTCATAGAGAAAAGACTTCTACAAAAGCCATTTTTCCCTTCCCCCCACCTCAAAACTAACCTTCATTTTGCCTCCTCTTTTCCTCATAAACTTCTTCTATTTTCCCTTTTTTCATTTCCCCCTTCATAAAATCCACCTTGCAGAGTTTAAAACTCCTTTTTAACTCTGCCAAAACCCCAAAATCCATCAAAAACCTCTGAAAAAATCATAAAAATACACTTTTTTTACTAAGGGTTTAAGCCCCTTTGGGCCAAATCCTAAACCACTTCCCCACATGTGCCCTAGTTCTAGAACCAGGCGCTAAGCCTTTTCGTGCTTATCACATCGGAACGAAACACAACGGGCAAGTCTTTTTTCCTTACAAAATTTTTTGATGTGATTAGCCCTTTGTTTCACAACCCCCAATTTTATTACCACTTCATGTAACCCTTGTGCCCGCAAACTGGCGCTAAAACATTGTATAACTCATCTCCGATGCATTATTTTCATTTTTAAAGTTCATAAACCCACTTTTTCCTAAGTTTGGTCTAAATGCACCCATGCAATGCTTTTTTTAATGTAAATGGATAGATTGAAAAGCCCGCATCAAAATTACGATGCGATTGAGCCCCATTATATAAACCTTGCTCTCCATTTTAATCCATATAACTTGCGCCTAGGACCAAGAGTTAAAAGTCCCCAAGCGCCAATCGCATCAGAGAAAATCTTAATGGGTAGATTGAAAAGCCCATAGGCCCGATCCGAAGTTCCGATTGCGATTAGCCCTTATATATGTAAGCCCCAGGCCTATTATCTTTCATATAGACCAACAGCCCCACCGTCGGGCGCCAAACCATTTCATATATATATATATATATATATATATATATATATATATATATATATATATATATATATCCCGCCCCGATACATAAAACCTTTGTTTCTATTAAAATTTGGATTTTTATGACTTATCAGGGTTTTCTGCCGGTTCGTTATTTAAAGAAATCATGACCGTTGATCTTAAACCGATCTAACGGCCTGCGCATGATCGCATCGCAATTTTTTGTCGGGTGCGTTAAATATTTCTCCCTCCCTGATTGACATCCCCCAATCCATTCCCCACCGTTACTCTGATCTGCAGATTAACGACACATAATAAATTGCATCAGCGCCATTCAGTTTCTTCCCCCCGTCAATTGCGAACCTACGATTGCATCTAGACCGTCCACGTGTCCAGATTGGATGGTCCAGATCGCATTTCCCGACTTTGGTTATAATCCATGTGCCCCGCGTTATAATGTCTGTTGGCCAATCTTAGCCGTTGATCTCTGCGGATCAACGACCCTCATTAACCCATCTCTGCCCCTGTATATTAATTCGTTTATCCCCAGATCAAATCCTGACCATTGACCTGTTCTATCTAATGGCTCATATTTAACCCGATAGGCCTACCTCCTGTGGGTCTGGCCTTCTACAAAATTTGATCTCGGCCATCCATCTTAGATCCAACGGCCTAGATTGAAACCACCCACCCTCCTATTGCCCGCGCATCTATCCCATATTGCGCTCATTCTCCACCGTCAGATCTAAGGCCCCAAATCTAACGGCCCACATTCCATATTGCGTAACTTTCAGCGCGAAGGATAAATTCCTGAAGGCCACGTGATATAAGATGTTTTTTGAAGCCACGTGTCGGGCGGGAATGCATATCGCATTCAAAAAGGCAAAACCACCTCCCTGCCTATTTCACATGTGAAAACAGTGGTTTTACCTCCTGAAACCACCTTTCCCCATTTTTATTATGATTTATCGCAAGCGCCTTCCACCGTTGATCTTTGCAGATCAACGGCTTAGATCTAATCTAGCCTTTCACCATCGCCCTCTGATTCTACCAAGGGTTTTTAACGCATGATCTCCACCGTTGATCTCGTGGGCCGATCTCATTCGATGGCCCACGATCGTCCCGAACCCCCAACTTCACTTTTAACCATATTTCCTCCAAACAAAGGTTTCTAACCTATTTCCTTCGCATTTTCGTCTAAAAAACCAAATAATGTGACTCCTTCACATTATTAGTCCACCGCTGATCCCGACCATTGATCTCCTTGATCAACCATGGATCAACGGTTCCAACTTAAAATCTCCCTCTTCTCTCCTTTTGACCTTCGCAGACAGATCTCCATCGTTTGATGTTTCCATCCAACGGCCATGCTCCCACCCACAACCTTTGAAGTAATTTTTCCAAAAATTGTAGGATTTCTTAATTATTTTTGTATTTTGCAGGTATTGAATGGTTTTTCCATTACATCAAAGGAAAACCAAAGGCTGGGGAAAATGATCCCTTGTGCCTTTGCACTTACAAAACGATCATTCCATAGGGTTAGAATCCACGTTTCATCAGTGCTTCATAGGCATTGATGCCATATGAGCCCTGTGCAGCCCTGCACATCAACAAGACACATAAAATTAAATAAAAAAAAGAGAATCAGTGTCGAAGACCTACCACAATAGAACAGAGGATTGAAGATATTTTTGGGGGATTACGATTAATATTGATTATCAAAAGCCTAATCCTCCAAATTAAAACAGTGATTAAAGAAAAATCAAGGGATCATCAAACAGAAAGGCCTCCACTGCCACAACAGAGGCCAATTGATTCCTCCCAGCTACCCCAGTGCCACCTGTAGCCTCAAGCATTCAATAGAGGCCAAATTATGATCAGAAAATAAGATATTTTCCTCAGTGAAGCCGAATAGTTAATTCTGCTAGAGAAACTTAATGCAAAAAATATCATCAGAGTTACTATAGCATGAAATAGAGCCTTAAAGTCAACAAAAGCTCCCACCGAGCTTAAATCTTAAATGTAAAACAATTAATACATAAAAAAATTTGTAAACTTATCCATTGAGCCCCTCAAAGGCTGAGAAGTATTAAGTCTATATTAATTTCCCTGGGAGATCTTTTTCCCCTCCCACCTCCTCATTTCTTCTATAAATACTTTTGTAGAAGATGAGAAAATGTTGGTTGCTGAACTTTGAAATATACTTGAGATTGCGACTTCTACTTGTAAATAGTGTTCACGGGCTCTTGAAGCTTTGCTTGTGATAGATAAGTTAGTCTGAGAGGTGAAGATGATTTCTGAACTGAAACATTGGACTTAAAGTTGTAACTGCTTTGAAGCATCAATACAAGCTGATTTATGGGATCCTGGTCTATGTTGATGGTGATGTTATTTATTATTGTAAATTGTTATTTTATTTATGTTTTCATTTTTTCCATCTTCTTTGATAAAGAATAGAAAGCATAGAGTTAGGATTTACTGTATATCAATACCCTTCTCTGGCTAATAAGCTTTATCTCCATGTTTTCTTCCAATTTGTGTTATTTAGAAATGATTTAATTCAGTTTAAGCAGTTAGGAATGATGGCATTCCCTCATCCTTATGTCTTAGCTAAATATTGTTCTTAAATGTTATTTTTAGCTTATGTTAAGTAGAGATGAACTAAGGAATATTGAGCCCCGGTCCTAGTTTTAGCCCCAAAGACTATCTAAAATTTTCCCTAAGAGTGTGTCAAAAGCTGGATAGTTTCAAAGTACTTACCAGATCTTAGACCATTCTTCATAATCATCTATGTTTCCCTTGTGTTTAAATGTTTTCTATTGAAAGTATATTAAAGGTTGGCTTGTTTCGAAGTACTTACCAGATCCTAGGTGACTTTTATGTCTTTCTTAAGTGTATGTCAAAAACTGGCTAGTTTCAAAGTACTTAACAGATCTTGGGCTGCTCTTTGTTCTTCATTTGTTTAGTTCCCCTTCTTCTTGTAGCATTTCATTCCATAAATCAAACTTTAAATAGATCCTTAGACATAGATGATTTTCCCCATGGACCACTCTTGGCCCTTGTTGTTTCAATTAAACCATATTATGACTCCATAGCCCAATGGACTAAAACCTGCAATTATCTATCTTTTTGGCCAAAGCTTTTTCTATTTGCTTGCAACTTCACACCTTTGAAACTCTTTCCATTTAGAACTTTCCACTCAAATAATAATCATGCTCAACCATCCAAAACAAAACAAAAACCCTCAGACTTCATAACTAGCCCAATATCATTACCCAAAACCTTCACGATAAATCCATCTTTGCACTTATTGGAGAGATCTCTCTCCGGATTCAGGAGGGCTAGATCCTAGAATCCCAAAGTGGTTGAAACGGTGTTCTCCCTGCGGTCGGACTTTTGCCAATCTTGTTGATTATAGGGAGCCAAAATTTCTGGCGCCTCCGCTGGGGACTGGAATCGAATTTTCATCTTAGGTTCCCTTAAAAACTTCATAAAATCTTGTGAGTAAAAAGAAGCCTCTCCAAGTACTACCAAAACATATGGTAATCATGGTAAAACTTGTTTGAATCAGTGACAAACTAGGTAAACCCTACGATTCTCATAAGAGTTTATCTAACCTTGAAATATTAGTTGGCTTAGCCATAAGAGTAGACTGTTTTTGTCTCATAACCATAGCTAAGCTGTGAAACAGATTTAGGACTCTCTTAACAACCAATAGGACTGAAAAATAACTCAGAAAACCCAAAAATATTTTAGATTGCTATCTAATAAACATGGTGGTGGACCATAAAACCTTTTACCTCCAAAAGAGCTAAAAACTTCCACTTGGCGACTCCACAATCCTAAACAGAATTTAAGACTCCACTGGGAAGAACCCTTATCATTATAACATCATTCAAACTCAGTTAGAGGACTGTAGGATTAAAAGTTTGTGTAAAACATATTATTTGACCTCTTAAATACTGTCATATCTAGTTGAAATTTTCTTGTTTAGTTGGGTCTAAAAACACAGCATAGTGGCTCCTAGAAAGATTCATACTAGAGCCTACCCTGACCTAGACCCACCTAAGATAGTTGATAACCCAGAAAGTATCCTTAGGGAATCTCCTAAGATAAATTTTTCAAATGTTTTTAGATCACCCTTGAGAGCTAATTCATTTCCTCAAAATCTTGCAGCTCTACAAAAATCACAAGTAGATTTAATAAATCCCTTTAGGACCAGGTCTCTTGATGATTTAGATCAGCTAGATTCTGAGTCTTCACTTTCATCTCCTGAAACAAGTGAACATCCTGGTAGTAGAGAAACAACACCACCCGATTCACATTTCCTTTTCAATTTAGGTATCTCTCATCCAAGGTCAGCTCAACAATCTATTCCTGGTCCATCCACTTCTATTCATCTTACATCCACTGTTCAAACCACTCCACTTCAGCCCACTTTCCCTTTTGTTAATCCACCTCCACCACATATCATGGCAGCATGGTATGCTCCCTTAGTCCTTCCTGTACCATTAGTAAATCTTCCACAGGACTATAAATCCAAAATTCCATTATATGATGCTAGCAATGCTACAACAGCATCACAACACGTGGATAAAGTGAATGAATACTTTGACAGAAATGAAATTGATGATGAATCTGTCAAACTAAGACTATTTTCTCAGAGTCTGGGGGGAGAAGTAATAAAATGGTTTAAAGTCTTAGCCCCCCATAGTATCAATGATCTCCAAGCCTTCCATCAGACATTCTTAAACAAATGGGAAGTGAAGAAGAATCCCCTCCAAATCCTCTCTAATTACAAGAACCTCCATAGAAACACTGGGGAAAGTGTACAAGCTTATTGCACTGGATTTAATAGTGTGTATAATGCACTTCCCCCAAATCTAAAACCTCCACAAGGCTCAGCATTAAACAAGTTTCCTGAAGGGTTTGACCCTAAAATGGCCTATCAACTGAGAGAAAGAGATCCTGCAACTCTTGAAGATATGTAAAAAGGGGCTCTTGCTGTGGAGGTTAACTTAATGGAGAAGAGAGCAAGAATGAAGAATGAGAATAGAGTATCCTTCAGGGAGGAATCCACACCTTCTACTTCCATCTCAAAGATGGAAAGAATGATGGAGGAGATGATTAAGAGAATGAGCATATTTGAGAGAGCACAAGCAAGTCAAAATCAAATTTCTCCTCAAAACAGAAACCAGAACCAAAATCAGAATTTCAGAAGGAACCAGCCTCCAAACAGACCTAGGGAAGATGATCAACAAATCACTCCTCCCTTTCATCAAAACTATGTGAGTGAGGTTGAGGAAACAAATGAGCAAATAGAGGAAGATGATATCAACATGCTGGGAGTAGATAATGATGACTTTGAGATTCATTATGATAGAAAAAAAGGTATTTACACACCCTATGATGACAAAAGAGATGATGATGAAAGTTATTATCAAGACATGGAGAATGTCATCATATAATCTCAAAGGGAATATGACCTTAGAAGTAAAACCAATCAAAAAACTCCCAACACCAAAACCTCTAACAAATCTTCTCAAAACAGCACTGTAATCAAACCCAAAATTGTAAAACAGAAGGAAAAAACAGTGGCTGGAAATTCTGATAAAGGTAAAGAGAAAGGCACTCAGAACAATGAAAAACAGAGTGTAGACCTTAGCAGTACTAACACTTCAACTAGTACTCCTGTTAAAACCATTTTGTCAAATGTAAATAGAGCTAGTCAGCAAACAGATTTTGTTGGCAGAGTGGTAGGTAACAAGGCGGAGAAAAGTACTTCAAAGAATCAAATTCCTTTCAGCCTGGAGTAGGAAATTTCCAAAATTAAAATCTTTGTTCCCCTGACTGAGTTAGCTACCCAAAATGTATATAGGACTAAAATTTTGAAGGCTTTGAATATAGAAGAGAATAATGACACAGTCAATATTAACGATGACCAGCCGGAGCTTATTTTTGGTCCAAAGACTGAAGGTAAGTATCAATAGGGATCTGTTCCTCCTTTTTATGTGAGTTTAAACATTCATGACAAGATTTTGCACAATGCTATGCATGATTCCAGGGCTTCTCATAATTTAATGCACAAAGCTGTAATGGAGAGCCTAGGATTAGAAATCACCAGACCTTATAAAGGCCTTTACTCCTTTGACTTGAGTAGAGTAAAATGTTTAGGATTAATTAAATACCTCTGCATTAACTTAGCACAGATTCCAACCAAATGCTTACTCATGGATATTGTTGTGGCTGATGTTC
Organism: Pinus albicaulis; assembly: GCA_034641835.2. Lineage (NCBI taxonomy): Eukaryota > Viridiplantae > Streptophyta > Pinopsida > Pinales > Pinaceae > Pinus > Pinus albicaulis. Next base: position 894,539,689 of record CM076580.1, read on the forward strand.
CCCCAAAGTATGGAATGTTGTTATCACGATCTTGGGGGGTTAAGTTACAAGGGACTATGTAGATGGACATGACCTATGCGACCATCCCTGTTTTTAATCAGACAAGAAGACTTTATAGAGAGTCTCATATGCAATACATGGTGACTAGTCAAGACAGACCTCAAAACTCTCCTCTGTATTCTGTAAATACATGCCTTGATTCTTTTATCCTATTTAATGATGAAACGTTTAGTGAACAAGTCACTTTAACAGAACTGATGTCCGAGAGAGAAGAGGAAGAGGACAACACAGAACTGTCAAAATAGTCTGCTGAACCGTTAAACTTTAGCAAACCAAACATAGGTCTTGAACTACAAATCCTGTGTCCATCACTTTTTAACCTTGACAGTCAAGAAAACACTCCTCAAATAAACGAAAAACTAGAGGAGTTAAAACAAATTCAACCAAGTGTTGATATTCAAGGATCATCCGAAATCACTATAGTTGAAGACGAAAGTACCCAAGATGAACCTGAGACTAGTCCTCTGTGGAATATGTATTTTGATGGTTCATGCATTAGAACTAACGCTGGTGCAGGTGTCTAGATATGCAACACTGAGAACAACCACACAGAGAGAATTTCCTGTAAATTAAACTTCCAGTGTTCTAACAATATAGCGGAATATGAATCCCTCCTTTTAGGCTTACATTTGTTGAAAAAGTTAGGAGCCAAGAGAATCAGAGCATATGGTGATTAAAATTTAATCATTAGGCAAGTCAACAGGGAATACAATGCAAACCAGCCAAGACTTAGGGCCTATTGAAATGATGTCATGGACCTTTTAGAAACTTTTGAGGAATCCCAGTTAATTTTTATCCCAAGAAAAAGAAATAATGCGGCCCACAGCCTAGCTTTTGCAGCTAGAACATGCTTAATGCCATATGAAACCAAAGAATGTACAACTTAGATTAAATTCAAACCAGTCATTCTTGATAACGAAAAATATTGGTAGATGTTTGACAGAGACAAAAAAATAGAAGACTTCATGCAATTCAGAAATGAATTCGAACTACACAGTTCGGACTCAGATTATGAAACAGACTACAATAGTGAAGAAAATTTTCTTTGTGAAGAAGAACCATCTCCTGAACTTGCTGATATAAATCTGTTGACTAGCAAACCTGGAAATAAAATAGAACCGACTGCAGAGTTAGAAACCCTGCAGTCTAAAGATCAGAGTTTTCCTAAGGGTATGGCCCCTTTAGAAGAGTTGTTCGATTTTAACGATGTGGCCAAGAAGCCAAAACTGGAACCTGTAGAGACTGAAGTGGAAGAGTGCAATATAGGCAGTGAACTAAAACCTATGATGATTAAACTATCTAAAACTTTAACAGCTCACATTAAACTCAAATACATAGAGCTGTTTAGATAATTTTCTGATTTTTTTGCATGGAGTTACGAAGATCTTAAATCCTATGACACTGAGATAATACAGCACAAAATCCCTCTCAAGGAAAACCAAAAACCATTCAGACAAAAACTACGCAGAATAAACCCTATACAGCTACCTTTGGTTGAGAAAGAAATCAAGAAAATGTATGAAGCTGGTATTATTGGCCCTATTAGATATTCTAAATGGGTGTCTAATCTGGTGTCAGTGAGGAAGAAAACAGGAGAGATCAGGCTTTGTATAGACTTTAGAAACTTAAACAAAGCTTCATTGAAAGACAACTACCCTTTGCCTAAGATGGATCATATTTTACAAAGGGTGGTAGGGTCTAGAAGAATTTCTTTGCTTGATGGTTGTTCAGGGTATAATCAGATCTTAGTTCACCCTAATGATCAATTAAAGACAACTTTTACTACACCATGGTGCACTTTCATGTATGTGAAAATTCCCTTTGGTCTAATGAATGCTAGTGCAACTTTCCAAAGAGCCATGGACATAGCATTCTCGGAAGAACTGGGCTACTTCATCACTATATACCTTGATTATGTTACTGTTTTTTGAAATACATATGAAGAGCACTTAGAACATTTAAGAACAGTCTTCGAGAGATGCAGAAAGTTTGGGATATCTTTGAACCCTTAGAAAACACTTTTCGGTCTCCAAGAAGGTAAACTTCTTGGGCACATTATTTCAGAAGAGGGTATTAAGATAGATCCAAAGAGGACTGAGGTCGTACTGCAAATCTCTCATCCTCGAAACATCAAGGAGTTGCAATATTTCATTGGAAAGATTAACTTCTTGAGAAGGTTCATCCCCAAATTGGCTAAGCTCCTTAGAAATATTACAGACATGTTGAAGAAGGAGCAAGGGGTAAAATAGACCTTGGAAGCAAAGAATTCCTTTGAGCTAGTGAAACATTCGTTAATCAAAACATCGGTTCTAATCAGTTCTGATTTTTCAAAAGATTTTTATATTTTTTCATTTGCATCAGAACATACAATAGCTGCTTTCCTTCTACAGAAAAATAGACAAGGACAATAGTAGCCTATTGCATTCTTTAGCAAGGCTTTGAGAGATGCTCCTTTGAAGTATAACATTATGGAAAAGCAAGATTTTTCTTTGGTTAAGGCTTTAAAGGACTTCAGAGTATACATCTTGCACTCACACATCATTGCCTTTGTCCCAAATTCAGTTGTGAAATACATTCTAACACAGGACCCAGATGGTAAGAGAGGTAAGTGGATTGCTATTATTCTCGAATATGATTTAGAGATAAAGCCCACTAAACTCATCAAAGGCCAAGGTCTAGCTAGATTAATGGCTGAATCCAATTTTGAAGTTCTTGATATTAATATGATTAATTCTTTAGATGATCAAGAGGAAATATCAACACCCATTGTTGAATAAAATTTTATGAATTCCTCTTGGTATGCTGATATTCTTTATGTTTTTCTTAATTTGAATACACCTCCCGGTTTGACAAAAACAAAGGCAAGGTTTTTGAAGTTAAAAGCTATAAACTATTGCATTATAGATAGATGTCTTTATTGGAAAAATGAAAGTGGTGTATTGCTTAAATGTTTTCCTGAGTATGATGTAGAAAAGGTTAAGCACGAGTTCCATGAAGGGGAGTGTGGAGGCCATTTATACTGAAAGACAACAGCCAACAAAATCTTGAGGACTGGTTACTATTGGCCTACTCTTTTCCTTGATGTACATAAGATGATAATTTCCTGTCATAAATGTCAAATTTTTGAAGGCAAAAGGAAGTTGCTACCCCTGCCTCTGCATCCAATCACTGTTGAAGCCCCTTTTCAACAGTGGGGACTTGACTTCATAGGTGAAATCCATCCACCATCCTCTGCCCAGCATTGATGGATTATCACTGCCACAGACTACTTCACTAAATGGATAGAAGCCATCCCTTGTAGGCAAGCCAATGATTCTTTCATTATAAAATTCATGGAGACTAATATTCTCTCTATATTTTTCTGTCCTACCAAGATCGTCACTGATAATGAAGCAGCATTTGGATCAAAAAAGATGGTTGAATTTTGTCACAAGTATCAGATAACATTGGGGCATTCCACAGCCTATTAGCCACAAGGTAATGGAATTGTATAATCTTAAAACAAGAGTTTAGTGAACATAGTCAAGAATTTGTTGGAGGAAAACAAAAAGTCTTGGCACACAAAGCTTGTGCATGCACTTTGGGCTGACAGATTGACTTTGAAGAAATCTATTGGCATGTCACCCTACCAGCTTGTGTATGGCACTGATGCAATCTTTCCTACCAGCCTTGGTGTCCCAGTTATGAAGTTAATTCAAGAGGTTCAGTCTGAAGATAATGACATGATCAGAAGGATAAATCATACTATTCATCTTCAGCAAACTAGAGAGGAGGTTTATAACAAAGCATTGCAGAAGCAAGACAACATTAAAAAAAAAATTGACAAAAGAACAAAGGCCAGCAATTTCAATGTTGGGGACAAAGTTTTAAAGTGGGACTCAAGGAGGGAAGACAAGGGAAAGCATGAAAAATTTGACAACTCATGGCTTGGCCCTTACTTCATTCATTCAGCTGCTGGAAATAATGTTTTTTTCTTACAAGAGTTGAATGGAGCAGAATTTTTTGGGGGTCCTGTCAATGGAAAGATGCTTAATAATTACTTCTCTTGATCCGATTATGTTTCAAAAGCCTTTTTATCTTTTTCCATTATAAATATTTCATCAACCATTGCATTCAAAGTTAGAAAAATAAAAATAAAAAAACAGTGAAAGAAAGAAAAGAGGGAAAATTGAAAGAAAAAAAAGTTATAGCCCCATACCAAAAAAGAGAAACAAATCTGAAAGTGTGCAAGCTTAAATGCCACTCCCGAAAACACACTTCTAATTAGTCAAATAGCCTAATCATGACTAATTAGCTTTAAATTCACTGCTAATAGGATAGTGAATTTGATTTTCCAAACTGCTTAATATTTGCTTATCAGTAGATAGATTAGGTTAGAAATTAAAGGTTCAAACATGCTCAAAATCTGAACCTAAGTTTCCAAAGAGAGATGACTCAAATCTGTTTAAATTTCTGAGTCAAAATAGAGGTAAAACTAGTTCTAATCAGCTCAAAATCTGAACCAGAGAAACAAAGAAAGAACAGCTCAAACAAAAGTCAAAACAGAGATGTAAAAAGATGAAGGAAGTGCTTTGAACTTTCAGATCTTAAGCCTTCCATTTTGATTTAATTTTCTGCAAAATAATTTCTATGTGCAGCTTGTTTTTATGCCATAGATCAACATCAAGTTAGACTGTTTAATCCTGACGTGTGTTCTTTTAAATTTATGTTTTAGAAATTAGAGAATAAAATCTGTTAGATTGTTTAATCCTAACAGATTAGTAGATTAGGTAGAGAAGCTTATGAACTCAATAGTTTAATCTGAGCTCATGGAGAAATAAGGAGTAGAATTAGATTAGTTTATGCTTTCAAAAGAATAAAATGTTATTAAAAGATTTTTCCAATCCAATTGCACTCTAAAGAAGAAAAAATGTTAGATCAGTAGGATTAGGTAGGTAGAAAGCTTGTTGATGAAGATCCATTGTTATTTCATGGCTGCTAATATTTTCTAGAACCAAAAGAAGAACATCCAAGTAAAGAAAGACAGCCCAATGGATAAGGTATTGATCAGATTCCCAGAGAATGCAAATCTGAAGTTCTTGATGCCTTCAAGAAGGCACCATCCCTAAGTGGAGCCACTGTTAGCCACCTATAAAATTTTTTATATCAAAAGGTGACTAAAACATTTTTGGAGCTTTCAAGAAACATGGTTTCATTGCTAAAAATGTTATCTCTTGAAGACTCATGAAGACATCATGCCCGTTGTCAAAAATTCACTGCTGTTTCCATTTTTAACTCTGAAATCCTGCTGATTTCATAGAGAAAAGACTGTTGCAAAAGCCATTTTTCCCTTCCCCCCACCTCAAAAATAACCTTCATTTTGCCTCCTCTTTCCCTCATAAACTTCTTCTATTTTCCCTTTTTTCATTTCCCCCTTCATAAAATCCACCTTGCAGAGTTTAAAACTCCTTTTTTAACTCTACCGAAACCCCTAAATCCATCAAAAAACTCTAAAAAAATCATAAATTACACTTTTTTTACTAAGGGTTTAAGCCCCTTTAGGCCAAATCCTAAACCACTTCCCCACATGTGCCCTAGTGCTAGAACCAAGCGCTAAGCCATTCAGTGCTTATCGCATTGGAACAAAACACAGCACGCAAGTCTTTTTTCCTTAAAAAGTTTTCCGATGTGATTAGCCCTTTGTTTCATAACCCCCGATTTTATTACTGCTTCATGTAACCCTTGTGCCCACAATCGGGCGCTAAAAAATTGTATAACTCATCTCTGATGCATTATTTTCCTTTGTAAAGTTCATAAATCCACTTTTTCCTAAGTTTGGTCTAAACGCGCCCATGCAATGTTTTTTTTAATGTAAATGGGTAGATTGAAAAGTCCGCATCAAAATTCTGATGTGATTGAGCCCAATTATATAAACCCCGCTCTTCATTTTACTCCATATAACTTGCGCTCGGGACCAAGAGTTAAAATTTTCCAAGCGCCAATCACATTGGAGAAAATATTAATGGGTAGATTGAAAAGCCCACAGGCCCGATCCAAAGTTCTGATTGCGATTGGCCCTTATATATGTAAGCCCCAGGCCTATAATCTTTCATATAGACCAATGGCCAAGCCGTCGGGCGCCAGACCATTTCATATATATATATCCCACCCCGATACATAAAACCTTTGTTTTTATTAAAATTTTGATTTTTATGAGTTATCAGGGTTTTCTGCCAGTTTGATATTTAAAGAAATCACGACCGTTGATCTTAAACTGATCTAATGGCCTGCGCATGATTGCATCGCAATTTTTTGTCAGGCGCGTTAAATATTTCTCCCTCCCTGATTGACATCCCCTGATCCATTCCCCACCGTTGATCTGATCTGCAGATTGATGGCCCATAATAAATCGCATCGGCTCCATTCAGTTTCTTCCCCCCACCGATTGCGAACCTCCGACTGCATCTGCACCGTCCACGTGTCCATATCGGACGATCCAGATCGCATTTCCTAACTTTGGTTATAATCCATAAGCCCTGCGTTATAATGTCTTTTGGCAAATCTTAGTTGTTGACCTCTGTAGATCAACGGCCCTCATTAACCCATCTCTACCCTTGTATATTAATTCATTTATCCCCAGATCAAATCCTGACCATTAATCTATTCTATCTAACGGCTCATATTTAACCCGACATGCATGCATCTTGTGGGTCCGGCCTTATACAAAATTTGATCTCGGTCGTCCATCTTAGATCCAACGGCCCAGATTGAAACCACCCATCCTCCTACCGCCCATGCATCTATCCCATATCGTGCTTGTTCTCCACCGTTAGATCTAAGGCCCCATATTTGACGGCCCACATTCCATATCACGTAACTTTCAGGGCGAAGGATAAATTCTTGAAGGTTGCACGATATAAGATGTTTTGTGAGACCATCATCGGTAGGAATGCATGTCTGATTCAAAAGGAAAAAGCACCCTCCATTTCTATTTCTCGTACAAAAATAGTGGTTTACCTCCAGAAACACATTCTTATTTTATTATGATTTCCTTCATGTCCTTTGCCTTCCTGCGTCTTGATCTCTGCAGATCAATGACTCAGATCTAATCTATCCTTTCACCATCACCCTCCGCTTTTACCAAGGGTTTTTAACGCATGATCTCCACCGTTGATCTCATGGGCCGATCTCATCTGATGGCCCACGATCGTCCCGAACCCCCAACTTCACTTTTAACCATATTTCCTCCAAACAAAGGTTTCTAACCTATTTCCTTTGCATTTTCCTCTAAAAAACCGAATAATGTGACTCCTTCACATTATTAGTCCACTGCTGATCCCGACCGTTGATCTCCTTGATTAGCCATGGATCAACGGTTCTGACTTAAAATCTCCATATGCTCTCCTTTTGACCTCCGCAGATAGATCTCCACCGTTGGATGTTGCCATCCAATGGCCATGCTCCCACCCACAACCTCTAAAGCAATTTTTTCCAAAAATCACAGGATTTCTTAATTATTTTTGTATTTTGCAGGTATTGAATGGTTTTTCCATTACATCAAAGGAAAACCAAAGGCTGGGGAAAACGATCCCTTGTGCCTTTGTGCTTACAAAAAGATCATTCCACAGGGTTCGAATCCACGTTTCATCAGTGCTTCATGGGCATTGATGCCATATGAGCCTTGTGCGGCCCTGCACATCAACAAGACACAGACAATTAAATAAAACAAAGAGAATCAGTGTCGAAGACCTACCACAGCAGAACAGAGGATTGAAGACAGTTTTGGCAGATTACGGCTAAGATTAATTATCAAAAGCCTAACCCTCCAAACTAAAACAGCGATTAAAGAAAAATCAAAGGATCATCAAACAGAAAGACTTCCACCTCCAGAACAGAGGCCAATTGATTCCTCCCAGCTACCCAATGCCACCTGTAGCCTCAAGCATTCAACAGAGGCCAAATTATTATTAGAAAAGAAGATATTTGCCTCAGCACAACCTAATAGTTAATTCTTCTAAAGAAACTTAATGCAAAAAATATTAGTAGAGTTACTATAGCATGAAACAGAGCCTTAAAGTCAACAAAAGCTCCCATCGAGCTTAAATCTTAAATGTAAAACAATTAATAGAGACAAATATATGTAAACTTCTCCATTGAGCCCCTCAAAGGCCGAGAAGTATTAAGTCTGTATTAATTTCCCTGGGAGATCTTTTTCCCCTCCCACCTCCTCATTTCTTCTATAAATACTTTTGTAAAAGATGAGAAAATGTTGGTTGTTGAACTTTGAAATATACTTGAGCTTGATACTTCTACTTGTAAATAGTGTTCACGGGCTCTTGAAGCTCTGCTTGTGATAGATAAGTTAGTCTGAGAGGTGAAGATGATTGCTGAACTGAAACATTGGACTTAAAGCTGTAACTGGTTTGAAGCATCAATACAAGCTGATTTATGGGATCCTGGTCTATGTCGATGGTGATGTTATTTCTTATTGTAAATTGTTATTTTATTTTTGTTTTCATTTTTTCCATCTTCTCTGATAAATATTAGCATGCATAGAGTTAGGATTTACTATATATTAGTACCCTTCTCTGACTGATAAGCTTTATCTCCATGTTTTCTTCCAATTTGTGTTATTTAGGAATGATTTAATTCAGTTTAAGCAGTTAGGAATGTCGGCGTTCCCTCGTCCTTCTGTCTTCGCTAAATATTGTTCTTAAATGTTATTTTTTGCTTATGATAAGTAGAGATGAACTAAGGAAGATATGGTGAGCCCTGGTCCTAGTTTTATCCCCAAAGACTATCTGAAAGTTTCCCTAAGAGTGTGTCAAAAGCTGGATAGTTTCAAAGTACTTACTAGATCTTAGACCATTCTTCGTTATCATCGGTGTTTCGCTTGTGTTTAAATGTTTTCTACTAAAAGTATATCAAAGGTTGGCTACTTTCGAAGTACTTACCAGATCCTAGGTGACTTTTATGTCTTTCTTAAGTGTGTTTCAAAAGCTGGCTAGTTTCAAAGTACTTGCCAGATCTTGGGCTGCTCTTTGTTCTTCATTTGTTTAATTCCCCTTCTTGTTGTATCATTTCATTCCATAAATAAAACTTTAAAGAGATCCTTAGACATAGATGACTTTCCCCATGGACCACTCTTGCCCCTTGCTATTTCAATTAAACCCTATTATGACTCCATAGCCCAATGGACTAAAACCTGCAATTAACTATCTTTTTGGCCAAAGCTTGTTCTATTTGCTTGCAACTTCACACCTTTGAAACTCTTTTCATTTAGAACTTTCCACTCAAATAATAATCATGCTCAACCATCCAAAACAAGACAAAAACCCTCAGACTTCATAACTAGCCTAATATCATTACCCAAAACCTTAAAGATAAATCCATCTTTGCACTTATTGGAGAGATCCCTCTCTGAATTCAGGAGGGCTAGATTCTAGAATCCCAAAGTGGTTGAAACAGTGTTCTCTTTGGGGTCGGACTTTTTCCAATCTTGCTGATTACAGGGAGCCAACACTCTGGACCTGTTTAGGTGAGATCACACTAGTGTGATGGTGGAGGTGGTTTAAAATTTGAATTCCCTTGGTTTTTTATGCATCTATTTATCCCATGAGATCCCACATTCATGTTTGAAATATGGCATGAGGATGATTGGTTGAAAGAGAGATTCGGTTAAGCTAAATCTATGTACGGGTGGTACATGGAAGTCACAGACTTGGTTGGTCCATATGATCAATAAGATCTAATTTCCCTTGTGATTCATGAATAATTACACTTGTTATTATATGGCTTTAATGACCATTCTATTATGGTTGTTTATCTGGTAATATGATAATTATAAGCATGGTTTTATGATGGATTCAATTTGTGGCTCTTATCATGTTTTTACTTATAATTGAATGGTTAATGAGTGCATGAACTAATATATGTTATTGCAGCTATTGTGAGAGGGAATTAGACCTTCTTGATTTTTCTCAGATAAGTTTCACATCTCTATGCTCAGATATGCATTCATGACCTGTAGATTTCATGTTACTATGTGTTTGGCGGAATGATATTCATGGTTAGGCATTGTTAGGCAAGCCGTTGATTAAGTTTTATGTTAGAGGCTTTCTCCTTGTGTCATTTATCATTCTAGAATTTTTTTTCAAGTTATAGGTATTAATCTGGAGTCTATCCCTGAAAATGTGGCACACATTTCATGGTCTCAGAACTTGCCAAAAAACATTCACACCCTTGCAGTGGTTATGCTTGCAACTAGAGGCTTTTAGTCACATGGATGCGAGATTGTGCATGCGATTGGGAATTTAGATTAGTGAAAAACAAGTAAATTCAAGGTTTGGGTACCTGGAAGGTTGTTCTATCTCTTGGGGGTCCTATTTCACCTGAGGGAAGTCAGTAAGGTCTTGTTTTTTTTACTCAATTTCCTTAAGGTTTTCTAGAAGGTTGATTCATGTCATAGTAGCCCTCAGCTCATGTTTACCTTGGGAAAACTGGTTAAAGTGAGTATATGTGGGAGGAGGTGTTACAGGGTTGTATCAAAGCAGGTTTCACTCATTGGGTGGTATGGATATGGTTAGCCCATTCGACCCAAATGGCTAGATGCATGTTGCTAGGCATTCTTTTTCATGGTAATGTTTGCCATGCATGAGGTCATGGTATGTGGTCAGTATGGCTATGCATGATGTTGGCATATTGATATGATTATGATTATATATGTATCGTGTTATTTTGGATTTATTTTGCAGATGCTATAAGCCTCCCCTGAATGTAATTGAGGTATGATTATGGTTATGGTATCTATTTGGTTTAGATAACATGGCTTGCTTTCAAGAAGAAGATAATCAAAGATGACGAGAAAAATGGTATACTACAGTTCATGTTACTCTCCCTACAGATTAGTTGGGAAACAAGGAGGTGAATATTATGTTGCTATAGTAGATACATTAAGGAATTTTAGCGAAGAGACCAGAAGTTGTAAGGAAGACAATGACAGTTTGGTAGAGGCTCAGGAAATACTTGCAATGGCTCAGGAAAATAAAGTAGAGGTCAAATCAGTAATCCTTCATATTTTTTTAGACTTACAGAGATAGGGACACTTGAGGATTAGTCAAGAACAAGGAAGAGAAGATTGATGGAGCCTTTGGTAGTAGGTATCAATTGAGATATGAGCTAGATAGAGGGGACATAATTAGATATGGTATATCATTTAATACACCTGAAAAGAGGACTATTATTTATGGGTATCACTCTATGTCCTCATCTAGGATACTTCATCACAGTCATCAATGCCATCATCCTTACAGGAGGAGTGAGTACTTGCCTGAGGATTTCAAGATAGTCAAGGCTCCTACCTTTGATGTAGAGATGAAGAATTATGAAGATGTAGAGGCATGGTTTATTGGGATGAAGAAATTATTTAGATTGCATAACAATTCAGAGAACATGAAAGCCAAAATAGATACCTTCAGTCTCAAAGGGAAAGAAAATATTTGGTGGGAAGATGTGAATAATGTCAAGGGTATTTGAGAAGAAGAGATGTTTGGGATGAGTTTGAGAGACTCTTCAAGAAGAAATGATTATCTGAGAGATATTATGATGATAGATCTAAGGAGTTTTATGAGCTACAAATAGGTTCCATGATAGATGATGAGTATACCAGAGGTTCCTTGAGCTATTGAGGTATGTTCCTTACCTCAAGGATGAGAAGGAACATATTTAAAGGTTCGTTAGTGGGTTTCCAATATCATATAGAGACCAAATTTAGTTTGAGGATCCTATATCATTGGAGGAATCCATCAGGAAAATTAAGCATTGTTATGAGAAGTCAAAGCATAAACTTGAGCCTAAGCGTGAATTGAATGGGAATGAGAAATTTAAAGGGAAAACCTCTCAAGATGCAAGTGAGAAAGAAATTTTTTCTCCTTATAATAAGTTCAATGTAATTGAGAAGTGATATGGATCGCAACATAGAGAGTATAATAATAGAGGTGATGGTAAGGGATCATTTCAGTTTTTGATTTGTGGCAAATAACATTGCAAGAATGATTTTCTGTTTTACCAAGGTGGTAGGCCCCAACTCTGCAATGCTTATGAGAAGAAGACAGTTAGGGATGTGGGCCATAAAATTCCTCAGATTTATGCATTTTTGGACAATAGGTAGGAATATCATCAAGCATTCATTATTGAAATGGAAGGTAATATTTTTGGTCGAATTTTTTCTATTTTGATTGACCCTAGATCTAATTATATTTATGTTAATCCTAACCTAGTGGATAAGTGTGGTTTGAGAAAAGAAGTGCATCTACAATCTTGGTTGGAGAATTTGGATATATGTACTAAGAAGAGAATTCATCATTGGGTAATATATTGTGCATTTGAATTGAATAGTATGCCTACATATGCACATCTAAATGTGCTTCCATTGGGATCATAGAGTATGCTTCTCGGTATGGATTGGTTATACCTTCATAGAACCAAAGTATATTGTTATGAAAATTCTATCGAGTGTCTGGATGATAATGGGGAAAAGAGAGTATTGTAGGGAAGGAAGAAGCCTACATCAGTGAGGATGGTCACAAATATGCAAGAAAAGCGTGGTTGCAGAAAAGGGCATGTATTTTTTGGAGTGCATATTTCTAGTGACAAGGGTAAGGATGTTGAGGATGAAAAAATATTCAAGAGGTACCCTTAGTTGGAGCAGTTTCAAGATGTATTCCAAGAACATATTTCAGAGTTTCCTCCTCACAGGGAAGTATAATTTTGTACCAGGAGTGGTACGAACATCAAAGACACCTTACAGGATGAGCACACTAGAGTTATTGGAATTGAAGATGCAGTTGAAGGAAATGCTTGATAGGGGATATATTAGGCCAAGTGTATCACCTTGTGGTGCACACGTGTGGTTCATGAAGAAGAAGTATGGGACTCTCAGATTGTGCATTGGTTACTAGAAGTTGAAAAAGGTAACCATCAAGAACATGTATCCATTGCTAAGGATTAATGACTTGTTCAACCAGTTGAAGGGAGCAACGGTGTTCTCGAAGATTTACTTGAGATTAGGATACCATTAGGTATGCATTAGGGAAGAAGACATCTATAAGACTATTTTCTGGATCAGGTAAGGAAATTATGAGTTTTTTATGGTTCCTTTTGGTTTGACTAATTCTCCAACTACTTTTATGTAATTGATGAATAGTGTTTTGTGTCCTTATTTGGACAAGGTTGTTATTGTAATCATTGACGATATATTGATATATTATAAGAATGAGGAATAACATGTCGAATACTTTGCAAAAATATTGAGATCGATAATCAGAGAATTAGTTGTATTCCAAGCTTAGTAAATGCATCTTCTTTCAGAAAAAGGTACATTACTTGGGGCATTGTTGTCTCCAATGAAGGTATACCAGTGGATCCAGAAAAGATAAGAGCTATCATGGAATGACTAGTTCCTAGAAATGTGGATGAGGTCATAGAATTTATGGGGTTAGAATGTTACTACATGAGGTTTGTCAATAAATTCTCTTGGATTTCATATCCTATTACATGCTTATATAGAAATGGAAATAAATTGAAATAGACAGAGGAATGTGAAAAAAGTTTCGAGAAGTTGAAGCAGCTGTTGAAAAATTATTCAGTTATCAAGATTGCAAATACATATAAAGAGTTTGTGGTGTGTACATATACTTGCAAAAGAGGAATTTGTGGAGTCCTGATGTAGGGGGGACATGTGGTATGTTATGAGTTAAGGAAACTGAATGAGCACGAGCATAACTATGTGACTTGTGATGTTGATTTGGAAGCTATTATTCATGCCTTGAAGATGTGGAGGCACTTTATTCTTGGCAGGAGGTTTGTGTTGATGAGTGATCATGGTGGGTTGAGGTACTTATTTGAATAAATAAATCTAAATTCTAGGCAAGCTAGATGGTTGGATACCCTTAGTGAGTTCGACTTTGAGATCAGTATATTAAAGGAAAGGAGAACAAAGTTGCAGATCATCTCAGTAGAAGAGAGCAGGTGAACCATGTTGCAGTTGTGAGCTCATATGGGAAAGATTTACAATATCAGATCTTATAGGGAGGACACGAGGATGAAAAGTATGAGGAACTTAGGCACAAGTTACAACATGGTACATGTGAACAAGATGTGGACTATCATCTCACAATAGATGTCTTAGTGATATTTAGGAACAGGATCTATGTGTTAGATGACAATAAGCTCAAGAAACTTATCTTGACGGAGTTTCATGTCAGGTCGCATTCAGGTCACCCGTGATATTAGAAAACATTGAAAACTATGAAGAAGTTATAATATTGGCCGAAACTAAGGAAGGGGGGGGTTGAGTTGATGGATAGATGTTTGGACTATCAAATTTGAAAGTTGAGTGCAAGAAACCAAATGGTTTGTTACAACCTATTCAGATTCTAGAGTAGAAAAGGGAGGTCATTTTCATGTATTTCATTATTATTTTTCTAAGGAAATTGACGAAGCATGATTCCATCATGGTTTTGGTTAATAGACAAGCAAGGTAGCTCACTTTATTCTAGTGAAGACTACTTATTCAGCTAGCGAGGTATAATATGTCTTCATCATAGATATAGTATGATTGCATGGTGTTTCGAAGAGTATTGTGTCAGATAGAGATGTTAAGTTCACTTCCAAGTTTTGGAAGTAGTTATTTTCCTGTTTGGGTACATAGTCGACCTTCAGTGCAACTTATCATCCACAGAAAGATAGAAAAATAGAGAGGGTCAACAGGAAACTGGAGGATATGTTGAGGATGTATTTCATGCATCAACAACAAAACTGGGAGGAGTATCTTCCACTAGTTGAGTTTTCTTATAACAATGGTTATCAAGAGTCACTAAGGATGACTCTGTTTGAGGCACTTTATGGGCATATATGTAACACTCCCATCATTTGGAGTGATCCAGTGAACAAGGTACCGATAGGACCATACATTTTGGTAGAAATGGAACATGAACATGTTATAAAGAAGAATCTAAAGGAAACACAAGACATGTAAAATATTTATTCAGATCAACACAGGGAATTTAAGGAGTTTCGGGTTGGGGAGCATGTGTACTTGCACATCAATCCTAAGAGGATCTCCTTAAGGATTGGATCATGTGCCAAGTTGGCACCTCGATATTGCGGTCCTTTTGAGACCCTTGAGAGGATTGGACCAATGGCCTACAAAATTGCACTGCCTCTGAAAGTTAAAGTCCATGATTTTTCCCATGTTTCATTGCTTAAAATATATGTAAAGGATGTAGATCATGTGGTATATTGGTCTATATTGTAGGTGGAGCAAGAAGGATAATTCCAACCATAACCTCAGTGCATATTCCATCGACAATAGCTCATGCTATGGAACTGAGAAATCGAGCAAGTTAAAGTGAATTTGAAGCACTTTGGGCCCGATGAAGATACATCAGAGATGGATGACCAGATGCAAGCTATGTATCCTTCATTATTTTCTAGTGGAGGAAAATGAGTTTTTGGTATATGTACATATTTATGTATGGTTGTCATTGAAAATACCATGAAGAGATGGGTTATAAATCTCCAATAAATAGTATGTTTGTCATGTTATCATGTTGTTCATGATGGTTTTTTCTTTTAAGCAGGTTTTTCATTGTAGATACTGCAACAAGCTAAGTTATAAATCTCCATGAGTAGTATGTTTTGGTTTCAGAAATTTTGCTAATTGTAGGTGTCAAAGAACATCGAGGATGGTGTCCCCACAAGGGGGAGGGTTCTGTAATAGACCTTGGTTAAAATTTCATGTAATAAATTTAATAAAGGCGAAAATAAGACCAAGGTCATGGGGCATGTATTCCAAGTTGAATGTTGTGAAACAAATCCTAGTGGGCATCACTTGTTGCTTATTATAGCTAGGGAAAATTGGGAAAGGAAATGACAAAGGCTTTGAAAAGGAAAAAATGTGTTTTTGAAATTTTATTTATGAAAATAAAGGAAATTGGGAGAAATGGAAGGTGAAAGGCCAAAAGTTGCATGTCAGGAGGAAATTGAAGGAAAATAGAGAAAAAATGAGGAAATTAGAGGCATCAATAATAAAAAGGATTCAAAGGATTAGTTCACATATTTTTTTGGTTTATCCTTTTGTTAGTTTAGTTTTGGAGTTGGTTTAAGAGAGGAGAATAAAACCAAGATGAGAAATCAAGCAACGGAAAGTGAAGGAAATCAAAGGAAGGAAAAGGAAATAAAAGGAAAGCATGGATCAAGAAAGGAAAGGTTGGATCAAGCGGCTTTAGCGGGAATACTTGCAAGCAACAGGTTGAATGTATGATTTCCTAGTTGGTATTAGCATGCATGGTAGATGCATGTGTGTATTTGATTCATTGTTGTAATTCACATGGTTTTTTCCTGGTTGACAGTGGATTCATCCTTGCCATGCCATTTTCGGATAACCATGGTGTGATGGGATTCATTCTTGGTTGAGCGTTGGATTGCCAGAATGATTTTGGATCTAGGTGAGATGGTGTCAGGAAAACCCCAAGGGTTTGGGGTGGATATGGTTTTCTCAGGTAATCCCTGAACATGTGGGTGGATACAAGAAAATTCCTCAAGCGATGGTGAAGGAATTATGAGGCATTCAAGCTTAGTTTGGTTTTGTGATTTAGGGACCTATTTAGGAGAGATCACATTAGTGTGAGGGTGGAGGTGGTTTAACCTCTGGATTCCCTAGGTTTTTTTATGCATCGGTTTGTCCCATGAGATCCCATATTCATGCTTGGAATATGACACGAGGGTGATTGGCTAAAAGAGAGATGTGGTTCAACTAAATTGATGGTCAGATGGTACGTGGAAGTCCCTAACTTGGTTGGCTTATGAATATGATCGATAAGAGCCATTTTCCCTTGTGATTCATGGTAATTACACTTTTTATTATGTGGATTTAATGGTTGTTCTATAATGGTTATTTATCTAGTTATATGCTGGTTATAAGCATGGTTTTGTTGCATATTCAAGTTGTGAATCTTATCATGTTTTTACTTCTAACTGAACGGTGAATGAATTCATGACCTACTAGATGTTATTGCATCTATTGTGAGAGGGAATTAGACCTTATTTATATTTCTTAGATAATTTTTAGATCTCTATGTTAAGATATGCATTCGTGACCTATAGATTTAATGTTTACTACGTATTTTACCGAATGAATGCCATGGTTAGGCCTTCTTAGGTTAATTCCTTCATTAATTTTTATGTTATAGGAATTTTCCTTGTGTCATTTATCATTCTAGATTTTTTTTTTAAAGTTATGGGTAGTAACCTGGAGTCTAACCCTGAAAAGGTATCACATATTCTGCGGTCTCAGGTACAGAACTGGTTGAAAAATATTGTTGTCACACCCTTGTAGTGGTTATGCATTTTACTTTAGGCTTTCAATCACATGGATGTAGGCTTGTGCATGTGGATCAAATTTAATATTAGTGAAAAATAAACTTAACTCAGGGTTTGGGCACCCAAAAGGGTGGTCTAGCTCTTGGGGGTCCTATAGCACTTGAGGGAAGTCAATAAGGTCTTGTTTTGTGGAATCTGTTTTCTTAAGGTTATCTAGGATGTTGATTCATGTCATAGTAGCCCTCGGCTAATGTTCACCCTGGGTAGTCTGGTTAAAGTGGGTAGATATGGTATGGGGAATTACACCCTGTGAAAATATATATTGAGACATATTTTTGCATTTAATAGTCACTAGGATTACGGAATTTTATCAGCAATTTCAGTCTCAGTTCCACACCAATGTTCTAGGATCATGGTTGTAAGAGCACCTATCATATTAAATTGAGGAGTATAACCATCATAATGATATACATCATATCCTACTTCATTTTTCAATACCTCCTATGACATTTTTTCTACCATGGTTGGAGATGATTCTAACTACCACCATCTAGCCAATGTACTAGTGCAACACTGAATAATGGATTTGCAAGCCTTAAATTTAGACTTTCCTTTCATCCACATGATTTTATAGGTGGTATAAATTCTATCCATCGTTTTCCTAATTTTTTTAGTACTCATATTATGAATATTCCATTCAAAGTACCATTCATCGGCAAAAATTTGTACTTCTGGTAATTTAACCTTACTATACAAGTGAGGAGCTGGAGTTCAGGACATGTGTGGGGGAAAAAGTTCATGGATGGGAAGGACATGCAACTGGGATTCCTCATTTTTTAAGGCTTCTTCTTTCTGAGAAGTTCCCAGTTTTTCTTCTAGAAAGAGGTGGGCATACCTTTTCATTCCTCTAATTCTTCATGTTGCTCTTATATTTTTATTGTAAAATCTAGAGAAATTTGTTTGACTCCTCGAGTTTCATCTTGTATTTGTGGTAGAGAAAAATGAAAATTATTTATATTGGAGGAGATGCTATTAATAATGGATTGGATATCTTTAACATGCCCTCTATGAGCATAATCATTTGAAATAAAAATTTGTATAGACATTCCCTTGAGTTTTGTATTGGTCTAATTGATTTGTTCACTAATGGTTTGTGGTCTATGATCAATACCACTCATAACATATTCATCTTTGAGTACCAGAGGGACAACCTTATCTTGTTTTATTTCTTCTTTAAGGATGATGCCTTTGAATGGTGGAAAAATTGCAGGGGACTAAATTCTAATACCATCTAGACTCGTCCATTTGTGTTTATATAAATTTTTCCCACTCATCATCTAGACATTCGGAACTTCTTGTGATAATTTCCACTCATAGAATGAAATCCAACATACATTTCCTGCATATATTCTTTCCATCTTTGTGAAAGACTTCGATTTTCTGTAACTTAAGTATTGACATTAAATTCATATGATTTGGGATTTGTAAAGATATCCCAATTTATCATTTTATTCATCCATTTTTAATCCACTTGATGTTTTTTTCAACCTTTCATCAGTGAGAATAATTTATGAAATTATGTTTTTGAGGGTCTTTTACAATCATCTGGGATCTTATTCTGGAATTTGGAAGTAGACATGACTTGATCAGCATGTTTAATGTATCCTTTTCCAATAAAGTGTTGAGTATTTAAAAATTCAAGAATTCTTACAATTTCCCTCTGAATATTATACCCGAGGAGAAATTGATGCACTAACTACTAAGGCATTGGTAGGATTATGCACAAATATGAAAGTCAACATGTACACCCAAAATATTTCTAGGTTACCAGATAGCAGGTCAATATGCCAAAAATATGGTCTTTATATAGATGATCCAATTGTGAGAAGAAGAAAGGACAAAAAGGTAATCAAATAATTGTTTTATGAAAAGAGGACATTTCATAGAAAACCCAATATTGTATACAACAATCAAGTTCCACGAAAAAACATAAGGGTTCTAAGGACCCAGTATTTCTCTCCTATGGATATTCATGTGAAAAATCATAAATGACATGCATGGGACAAAATTGTTTTTTGGATTTGTGGCCAAAATGGTCACCTAGAAAATAAATTCCCAATAGGATATTAATACAAAAAAAATAGGGGCAAGTGGTCTTAATAAAGGGCACAAAAAAATAAACAAGAAAAGGCTCAAAAAGCACAAAAAACATAAACAAAGACTTCACTCACCTGCAAGTTCAACTGATGCCAATCACCCCACCATAATACAAACCAATGTCCACCTGCCTCGTCTCCATTAAAAGTAAAAGTTCATATTATAAAACCTGGATGTTGTGATAATAGTATTGAAATTTCTAGTTTCAGTTCAGAATTCACATCTCATACAAAACAAGAAGTCCTATTTATTGAATGTGATTGTGAAGATTTAGATCTTTTTGAATGCAGAAATGATAATACAGATATTGATTCCAATGAATACGTAGATGAAGAAGAGCCAAGTCACCCCAAAAATTAAAAATTTAATGAGGACACAAAGCTTCTTATATGAATAAAAGCTTTTCCCAAAGGAGAAATGAAAGAGAATGTTATGGATACATATTTGGAAAAAATAAATTTATGTCTCATCCAAACACTTCTTCCAGTCCTTGTAAGTCAAATAACAATAAACCTTTGTTTGTATATGCTTCTTTTGAGAAAAACACCAAATGTTTCATAATATAGAATAGGGCAGAAAATCCTAGTAAACTAGGAGATGAAATTAATCTATTAAAGAGAGAAATTGTTGAGCTAAATAACAAGGTTACAAAGATTTAAAAGGGAAAGAAAACTGTAGAGGTTGTAACTGCTAATGATTTTGAGACAAAATCTCTTTGCTAAACCAAAAATCTACATGTTGAGATTTATGAAGCTAATGATTTATTAGGATTAAAATCTATGAGGATTATTGCTATCCAACACCAACAATTTCATGTTATGATAAACCTTTTCATATAGGGAAAAAAAATCAATACTTGTAATAATAGTACTAAAACTTCTAGTTTTATTTCAGAATTCACATATGATATAGAACAAGAAGTCATATTTATTGAATTTGATTGTGATGATTCTGATCTTTTTGAATGTGAAAATGATAATAAAAAATTTTATTCTAACAAATATGCAGATGAAGAAGAGCCAAATCTGCCCCAAAAATTTAAAATTTACTGGGCAGTGCAGCTAGATATAGCTATTTCCAAAGAAATTATCTCTTAATGTCTTTGACTTCATAGATTATTTGTACCCATTCCATGTGAAAATATTCATACTGAGTGTAACGACCCTGGTTAAAAATACATGTAATAAATTTAATAAAGAAAAATTATGACAAAGGTCACGGGACACGTATTCCAAGTGGAATGTTTGGGAAAAAAAACCTAGTGTGGGTGTTCATTCGGTTTATTATTGCTAAGGAAATTGGAAAAGGAAAGGGAAAAGGCATTGGAAAGGAAAAGAGGCATTATTTGGAATTTTATTTATGAAAATTATGGAAATCAGGACAAAAGGAAGTTGAAAGGTCATAGATTTTCTTGAGAAGGAAATTGAAAGAAAATGAATAAATTAGAGGTCTCATTGATAAAAATGCTTATGAGGACCAGTTGGTAGACTTTTTTCAGCTTTAAATTCGAGATCTCTCTATTCTCTTGTACTCTTGCACACTTAGAGTATCTTGGAGCACTATAGCATTGAAGTAAGGAAAGAAAAGGAAGGACAAAGAAGGAAAAGGAAAGCAAAGATCAAGCAAGAAAGAGTTGTATCGAGCTACTACAACAGGATTACTTCCAGGCATCAAGTTGCATGTATGTTTTCCTTATTATTTGTGGAATTCATGGTACATCAATGTGTGTTGTGGTTCTATTGTTTCCATTGGCATGGGATTTTCCAGTGGTGAAAGTTGTTCTCAACCTTGCCTTTCCATTTCCAGATAGCCAAGGTGTGATGGCGTTTCTCTTATTTGGTTGAGTTGGATTTCTAGATGGTTTCAAAACTGAGTGGGGTATTCTCAAGAAAAAAATATAAAGGCCTAGGAATCCCTTGACAAATAATGAAGGGATACACAGTAAAGCCTAGTTGTGAATTCCCTCATTAGGCCCAATAATACTTTGATTGATAATGGAGGGATACACGGTAAATACTTGAGGTGAATACCCTTATTGGGCCTAGGAGTCCCTTAACCAGTTATGGTGGGATACACAGTAAATCCTAGAGGGTGGTGATGGAAAAATTCCTTGTGGTTTAGGTGGAGAGATCCAGAGGCATCCATGCTTGTTAGGGCATAGTGATCCCTTGACTAGTATGTAGCGGGATTTTGGTAAAGCTTGGTAGTGTATGTTTCTTTTTTTGGGTCCAGTAATCCCTTGGTGGGATTGGGTAAATCCTAGTTGTATATATAAGGGATTGTTCCTAGGAATCCCTTGGTGGATTGCGGTAAAGCCTGAGGAAGCCACGGTTGTTCTGTTGTAAGTCCCACATTCATGATTGGAATATGGAATTGGGGTGATTGGCTGAAAGAAATATTTGGTTCAACTCAATCTATGGTTGGGTGGTACGTGGAAGTCCCTAACTTGGTTCGCTTTTGCACATGTTAATAAGATCTCTTTTCCCCTTGTATTTCATCAGTATTTGTACTTGTTATTATGTGGCTTTAATGGTTGTCTTATCACAGATATTATTTTGGTTATATGTTGGTTGTAAGCATGGTTTCATAACATATTTTATGTATGCCTCTTAAAATATTTTTATTAGTAAATGAATGGCTAATGACTGTATGACCTAATAGATGATATTGTAGCTATTATGAGAGGGCATTGGACCTTCTTGAATATTCTTACATAAGTATGAGATCCCCGTGTTTAGATGCTTATTTATTACTTGTACATTTCATGTTCATGATGTGTTTGATGAAATGTATGTCATGGTTAGGCCAATTCCTTGATCAAGTTTTGTGTTAGAGGATTTTTCTTGGTGTCATTTATTGTTTTGGAAAGTTTCATCAATTTTTGGGCAATGGACTGGAGTCTAGTCCTGAAAAGGTAGCACATATTTCGTGGTCTCAGGAAAAAAAATGGTTGAAAAACACTGCAATTTCAAATTTACAGTGATTATGCATGTGACTAAAGACCTACAATCACATGGATGCAATATTTTTCATGCAACTGGGAGCCCCAATCAGTGAAAATGAAAGTTAACTCAGGATTTGGATACCTGGAATGGTGGTTGAGCCCTTGGGGATCCTGTAGCTTCTGAGGAAGGCCAGTTTGGTTTTGGTTTGTCGATTCCACTTCCTTAACTATACTTGGGGAATTGAATCTTATAATAGTAACTATTTTTCACATGTTTACCCTGGTGTACTGGTTAACTAGGGTAAATGTTGGAGGAGGGTGTTATAGGGTGGTATAAATGCAGGTTTCATTCTCTTTGGGTGGTGTCTGGTTTTCATTCTCATTGGGTGATATCTAATACTATGGGATGGTATTAGAGCATGGTTCAACACTTGGATTGGATGGCAGGAATGTGGTTGTTATGCATGCATGTAGGTTATATATGCGCTTGTTATGTATGCATGGTGATGGTCATTGTTACAATTGTGTTGTCATGTAGAATTTGATGATGTTGATGTTGGGATGTGTTTTTCATGAATTCATTTTTGTTGTATATTCATTTTTTATGCATGTCAGTGTCTATTTGTTGTTATGCATGCATGGTAGGTAAGACATGCATCATGGTGGTCATTATGTAGTTTATGTCATCATGATGTTGTTGATATGTGATGATGCTAATGTGTTGGCTAAGATAGAGCAGGGGAAGAAGATTATTAAGGCGAGGTTGAAACACTGGACCTCGAGGTAAAAGATATCATCATATAGGTTTGTATGTTGGGCATACAGGTATGTTGGTTAATGGATTGTTATATGCATCAGGGTTATATACATTTTTTTAATTCTATTGTTGTTATGGTTACATGCATAATAGATGTTATTTGATTAGTATGGTCATATGCACGTTCATCAGACACTCATGCATGCTATTTAACTTTTTTTGGATGCATTATGGTCATACACATGATGATTATGGTCATTGAATTTAAGGCATTTTTGTTATATGTGTTGAGGCTAATCTAGGTTGACCTATGAATATGGTTATGCTTATGTTGTTTAGGTATGAGTTGATATACTTGTGATATTGTGTTGTACTAATCTGGACTAATTTGTGCAGATGCGATAACCTCCCCTAAGATACATTGAGGTATGAGTTTGACTATGTCGTCTATTTGGTGTTTCAGTGTTTGATTATGTCATCTATTTGGTTTATCTAGCATGGTGTTTTTACATTTTGTTTGAATGTTTGATTAATTCCATGATACGAGTATGTTTCTATGAGATTTTTTGAAGGAATGGTCTTGTTTTAAGACAATTTTACTAACATAATATGTGATAAGACATTTGATATGAAGTTGTGTGCAAGTAGGTGCTAGTTTTAGTAGTATGACTATGAGTTCATGGTTGATTATGACATGGTTTTTAGTCTTGGTAAAGGCTTATTTCAAATTAATACACTTGATGTCTTAATCTTTGGAATGTGTGACTGACATGAGTGAATAGTTGCAGGGAAACATTATTGGTATTAGCATGACAAGATAACAGTTGATTTATTTATATAATTTACAGTTGGGTGATATGACAATACTTAGTAGGACTCGATTGCAGCAAGGTAAAAGTTAAAATAAATGAATTAGGTGAGAATTCCTTTGGGTATGTTTGGAAACCACAAATTCCAAATGAATGAGTGCTTTGCATGAATACATGAAGTCTTCTTAAAATTTCTTTCGTATGACATTATGTAGATATGTGGTATACTCATGAACATGTATTTGATAGTTATAACAATTGGTTTTCAATTATGGCTAGATTCATCAAAGGAATGGAGACCCTTAAGAGATGATATATGTACGAGTTCAGTCACAAGTCATTGTGTTTGGTACAACAAGGTAAGGTAACAAGTATATTTTTATATTTATTTATATATTGACATTTTTGTGTTTATGGTAGTATGATGAGGGAGATTGCATGGCAAAAGAGACTGCCATAGAATCCTGAAGGAGACTCAAGTTGAGCTTTCCCTTGGAAGCATTGGGAACCCATGGGGATTGAGTCATGGTGTATGTTGAGAGTCTTGTGCTTTTGGTATTTTTTTTATTTGTTTACTCTTGATTTGTGGTCTTGATTGAGTCTAGTGCATATCATGCTACTTGTTTGTGGTGTCATATTTCTATTGGTTTTTCATGGGTTTCTTCTTGTTTGTTTATGTTTTGAGAGTCTTGGGAATTGGTTTTGAAAAGAGTAAATTTAATTAGCTCAAGAGAGATTAATGAAACTCAACAGGTAATGTAAGACCTAGATGAAGCTTGGTGCATGTATAAGGGCAGTTGAAGGAAATATTATGACAGTTGGTTGAGTTGGTTGGGTCCATTGTGATAAATGGATGATGGAAAAATAGCCTTGAGAAAGGTAGTAGAAAAGATAAATTAAATGGGTTTAAGGTAAAATATGCCTTGGAATTGTTGTTCTCAATGTTGTGCATGTTGTGCACAGATAAAGGGGGTTCTCTTAACCTTAACTTCATGATATTTGGAAATTATGTTGTGAATATGATTATGATTATGATGATGTCTATATATGTATGTCATTGTATGATAGGATTGTTAGGGATCATGATTGTTTTATGCTAATATTTATATGTATATATGTATGTATGTATGTATTTTCTTATCTGAGAGGGTTTTCAGGGATCATTCTTGTGGATGAATGATTACTTATTTAGATGAATGGCATGAAGAGGTTCTTGGTTTTATGAGGAATCAATCAAGAAGAGTAGTTTTGATAGATCTATGAGTTTAATATCATGTGGATATGAATTGATATTATGTGATTATACTATTTCTATGTTTATGTTATGGATAGGCTATGCTAAGGGACACATCAAATGAATGAAATCAGTGTGATATGTGGCATTCTAGGACAAGCATGGATAGTGGAAAGACACTAGAAAAAATGTTTTTTGGAAGAGTCAGTGTGTGGTATCTTAATTTGAAGTGCTACTATTGTATATATGTTCTACATGTTGCAACTATGACGTTGTGTGTGTTAGCACTGCAATTTTTCAAAGATTTTCGAAGTCTGGTGATCATTCTCCAAGGAATCAATCTGCCTTTTCAGTTTGGTTGTAAGATGAAAGTGTCGTTGTCAAAGTGTAGTGGTGTTTAGGTGAGTTCGAGAATAACTAGACAGTGAGCTAAGAAGTGTACAATGGTCGTATAGTTCTAAATATGAACTAGATCCAAGCTCGGGAGAGACTAGCACTACAAAATACCGAACAAGCTAAGGAGGGTTACGCCATGAAAAAAAAACAAATTAGTAATTAAGATCATTTATTCGATAAGGGAATGTATGTAGGCCTGTTTAATGAGACAATGTTCATTATTAAAGAAATTGTACAGATTTCCCGAAGACAGAGAAATGGTTATTTTCCTTAAAAAACTTAAGAGTTTTTAGAGGAAGCATAAAAGGGAAAATATATGGTCAAGATCAAAGCGTGGAATTGAAGAAGAGAGATAGATGGCGGAGATCACAGCATATAAATGCAAGACAGATGAATGGAAAAGATTATATCGCGATATCTAAGTCACAGATATGCAGTCGAGAATGGATATAGCAAATAAAAATGCAAGAGAGTTAATGGATCGGAGGTTGTGAAGAGTGGCCATGTGTCGACCATAGGTTTCATCGCATATCACACTTCACAAGTTTTAACACTTACCTCTCGTTCCTCATAACAAAACTCCCAATTTTTGATTTGAGATATTAAATGGGCCCCATTTCCATCCTACCACATCACCCTTTGTTTATCACACATCACAATTCTCAAGTTTTAACACTTACCTTTCATTCCTCATAACAAAACTCCCGATTTGCAATTTGTGATATTAAATGGGCCCCATCTTCGTCTTTCCACGTCACCCTTTGTTCATCGCACATCGCACTTCACAAGTTTAACACTTACCTCCCATCCCTCATAACAAAACTCCCTATTTGCGATTTACGAAGCGGCCCCACCTCCTTGCCACATCATCAACCCCATCGCAAATCATGTTTCCTCCCACTTGTGTCTTATGTTTAAACGTTTCGACCTCGATATGTGACTGCAATATATTTACAAAGGGTTTTCTCCTCCCGCTCATATTTTATTAATAATCCCTCCCGCTAATAAAATGAAACTTCTCTATCTATTTTAATCCACCTCCATAACCTATTAAATCCCCATATTTCTCGCTCCTCTTTTATTTCTCTCTCTAGCCAAAAATTCAACGTGTCTCCTTCTCATATCTTTCACGTGCCTAGTCCTTTTGTTTGAAACCTATCTATACATGTTTTTCCACTCCAACACTCTTTCCGTGTTTATTTCGAAACCCTATCACAACAAAAA
Source organism: Pinus albicaulis (assembly GCA_034641835.2). Classification (NCBI taxonomy): domain Eukaryota; kingdom Viridiplantae; phylum Streptophyta; class Pinopsida; order Pinales; family Pinaceae; genus Pinus; species Pinus albicaulis. The sequence continues at coordinate 894,566,631 of CM076580.1, forward strand.
AGAAACCAAAGGAAAGGAACAACGACGGAGTTTCTCTGAAACATATTTCTACCATTACTCTCAGCACCAACATGTTTCCACCAGGCATCAAGCAACATTAAAGGAACATTCACAGGTTTACAGAAAATCTGACAGAAAAGGTTTTAAAGATTCGACACCTATCAGAAAATAACCATATATTCTTAAAGCTCAAAGACAGTTTGTCAACATGATTAATTCCCTCAGAGTTCTGTTAGGATTTTAAATGGCTAAAAATAGTAGATAGTCTACTTTTTCTCCTTCTTATCTATTTTCTGTTAAGTTTTTATGAAAGGAATTTGAAGATCTAAGCCTTGCTGACAAATCTATTGTAAAATTATAAATAGACAAAAGACAGAGGAAGAAAGGGTTTGTGGGTTGTTAAACTTATTGCATATTGTGTTGAATATTTCTGAGTTGATAATATATCCAGATGCACTCTTGAGGACTCACAAACTATGTGATGTGTGTATTTTTTTCCCTTCTGTTTTTACATACTTTATCTGTCTTTCCAGATTTATCATAAAAGTTCTATATTATGTTTTTATAAGTCTTGTGAACCTCCAAGACATATGGATCTATTTTTGTAAGTCTTGTTCCAATATTTCTTGATTCAGTATGAATTGCAGATTCTTCATAAGCATTCCTTGAGGTGGAATTAAAACATGTTTCATGTTTTTATAATTCTTTTGATCTAGCATAAATGTTAATCTGTTTTTTTCAGCCTTGAATCACCAAACATTCTAGATTCATGAGGGCATGTTAGTCAGAAGCATTCCTTGTAATGGGATTCTTTAAATATAAAGTGAGACTCTTGTAAGTCTTTTAAGAGCATTACCTCACTATACGTTTCAGATCTCGAATTTGTGCCACCCTTTCCTCTTAGCAGTGGGCTTCTATTTTACATATCCACTGTTTATGCTCCATTCTTCTAACCATCAAGCTAGAAACTAAAATTTTCTACCACATCATACACCAGTTCCCTGATATGTGTGAGAGATTATTATTTTCTCAAAATACCTTTCTGTTTGTGTGAGTTTCAACCACTTTCCAAAAAACTCAATCAAATTATAAGAAAATGCCTTGAGCTTAAGATGTTTCTGGTCATGTGCTTATCACAATCCAAGTGCTGATTCTAGTGCCAACATCTTTTGGTACATCTTCTGGGAGGAGAAGGCCTTGAAATGAAGTATTCTCCCAAGTCTCTTATTTTAAATCATCGATGATCAATTCTTGATGGTGAACAAGAATTGGCAACTTGAATAAGATTGTGATATTTCACCTGGCGACTCCATGACAAATAATATAGAGGTGACTCCACTGTTATTAGATCCAACACTCTGATGGAAGTGATTCTCGCTAAAATATATGCCTTCTGCAATTTTTCAAAGATAGATGGTTTCCCTAATCCTTTCCAGATAGAAGCAAATGGGAATTTTATCTTCCAAGGTTTAGTGGACATGTTTGGATGCATTTTGTTCATGAAGATGTAAAGGTTAATTTGTTTAGATATTATTTGGAGGGTGCAGCCCTTGATTGGTGTAGATATATTCCTAAAAATATCATCACTTGTTTGAAAGAGTTTCATGATGCTTTTAATACATTTTATAGGTATCCGATTTGATCCAAAATGTTTCTATCAGTTTGATAATCAAGATGAAAGTGATGATGAACAACATAAATGTAAATAAAACATGGTTATACCTAAATGTATTCAAAAATCCTTTTTTTCTCATGATTTTTTTCAATCTCCTATCATTCAAGAAGAGTATAAACAACAGATTATTGAGCAACATGATGAGATATTAGGTGAACATAGTGAAAACTTCATAAATCAACCTTTGTTTGATAAATATCCTAATGATGAAAAGAAGGATTTTATGTCACCTTGTATTAAATTTTATAGTGATGATCCAATCTATGATAGTTATGAATCTGAATCTGGGGAAGAAGACGATGCTCAGCTCATACAAATTGCCAAGGAATTTTCACCTTTGCTGATAGTTGATGATAAGAAAAAAATTTATGAGCCTATGTTTGAAATGTATGAATCTGAGTTGCAAGGATACATTGTTGAAGAAGAAATTTGTGAAAAAAATGAAGAACAAGCTCTTCATCAAAGCATTGTTCTATCAGAGGAAAGTATGTGTCAGTCTATCCTTGAACTCAAAGTTGTTTTGATTAAGTCTCCTTGTCGATTTGCTAATCCTATTGTTGATTATATGGAGTTTAGTTTTCTAAAAGTCTCTCTTGTTATTAGTCTTGGATTACTTCTCTCCCATAGTAGCAAGTATGAATCACATTTAGAGATTATGCTTCATACTTTTCAGCCTTTCAGTAGTGGATGTGAAGACATGTCAAGAAATAATTTGTTGAAATATTTCTTTTGGAAGTTTGTATACACTTGATCAAGTGAATTTCAGCTAATTAGAAGTAGGGATGTACATAAATAATCTTGCCACTCAAGCATTTATTTTCAGTTTTATATTTCAGTTTTATTTTTGTATTTCAGTCATGTTGAAATAAGTTGCATAAAATTGAAATCTAGCTTATGATTCCATTACCTAATGGCTAGGCATGTTGGTATTTTTTGAGTTAATCATCAGAATTTTTGGTTGGATAAATAAGGGTTGTACAAGGCACTAGAACTACATTCCTTGAAGCCTCGCAGGTAGGAATTCATCCCCAATAGGAGCCACTGTTAGCACTACAAATTTTCAAATATTTTCGAAGTTTGGTCATCATTCTCCAAGGAATCAATCTTCCTTTTCAATTCGGTTGTAAGATGGAAGTGTCGCAGTCAAATTGTAGTGTTGTGCAGGTGAGTTCGAGAAGAACTAGACAAATGAGCTAAGAAATGTACATCGATTGGATAATTCTAAATATGAACTAGATCCAAGCTTAGGAGAGACTAGTGCTACAAAATACCAAAAAAGCTAAGGAGGGTTATGCCATGAAAAAAAACAAATTAGTAATTAATATCATTTATTCGTTAAGGGAACGTATGTGGGTGTGTTGAATGAGATGATGTTCATTATTAAATAAATCGTATAGAGTACCCAAATACAGAGAACTGGCATATTTTCCTTAAAAAACTTAAGAGTTTTGGAGGAAGTGTAAAGGGGAAAATAGATGGTTAAGATCAAAGCGCAGAATTGAAGTAGAGAGATGGATGGCGGAGATCATAGCACAGAAATGAAAGTCAGATGAATGGAAAAGATTAGATCACAAGATCTAAGTCAGAGATAAGTGGTCGAGAATGGATATAGAAAATAAAAATGCAAGAGAGTTAATGTATTGGAGGTTGTGAAGAGTGGCCATGTGTCGGTCATAGGTTTCATCGCACATTGCACTTCGCAATTTTTAACACTTACCTCTTGTTCCTCATAAAAAAACTCCTGATTTGAAATTTGCGATATTAAATGGGCCCCATATCCTTCTTGCCACATCACCCTATGTTCATCGCACATCACACTTCGCAAGTTTTAACACTTACCTCTCGTTCCTAATAAAAAAACTCCCGATTTGCGATTTGTGATATTAAATGGGACCCATCTTCGTCCTACCATGTGACCCTTTGTTCATCGCACAACGCACTTCGCAAGTTTTAACACTTACCTCTCGTCACTCATAACAAAACTCTCAATTTGAGATTTACGAAGCGGCCGCACCTCCTTGCCATGTCATCACCCCCATTGCAAATAAAGTTCCCTCCCACTTGTGTATTATGTTTAAACGTTCCAACCCCGATCTGCGATTGCAATATATTTACAAAAGGTTAAGTCCTCCTGCTCATCATTTATTTAATAATCCTGCCCGCTAATAAAATGAAACTATGTTATCTATTTTAATTGGCCTCTATAACTTGTTAAACCTCCATATTTCTCGCTCCTCTTTTATTTCTCCTTCTAGCCCACAATTCAACGTGTCTCCTTCTCATATCTTTCATGTCCCCAGTCCTTTTGTTTGAAACCTATCTATACGGGTTTTTCCACTCCAACACTCTTTCCACGTTTATTTTGAAACCCTATCATGACAAACAAGAAACCAAAGGAAAGTAACAACGGCAAAGTTTCTCTGAAATAGATTTCTACTATTACTCTCAGCACCAGAATGTTTCCATAAGGCACCAGGTAGCATTCAAGGAATAGTCAGAGGTTTACAGAAAATCCAGCAGCAAAGGTTTTAAAGATTCAACACCTATCAACAAATAACCATATCTTATTAAAGCTCAAAGACAGTTTTTCAACATGATTAATTCCATCAAAGTTCTATTAGGATTGTAAATGGAAAAAAATAATAGACAGTCTACTTTTTCTCCTTCTTATATGTTTTCTATTAATTTGTTATGAAATGAATCCAAAGATCTAAGACTTGCTAGCAGATCTATTGTAAAATTATAAATAGACAAAAGACAGAGGAAGAAAGGGTTCGTGTGTTGTTCAGCTTATTGTATACTATGTTGAATATTTCTGATTTGATAATATATCCAGATGCATTCTTGAGGGCTCACAAACTGTGTGGTGTGTGTATTTTTTTCCCTTCTATTTTTACATACTTTATATGTCTTTCCAGATTTATCATAAAAGTTATATCTTATGTTTTATAAGTCTTGTGAACCTCCAAGACATTTGGATCTGTTTTTTGTAAGTCTTGTTCCAAGATTTCCTGATTCAGTATGAATTGAATATTCTTCATAAGCATTCCTTGAGGTGGAATTAAACCATGTTTCATGTTTTTATAAGTGTTTTGATCTAGCATGCATGTTAATCTACTTTTTTCAGTCTTGAATCACCAAGCATTCTAGATTCATGAGGTCATGTTATTCAAAAACATTCCTTGTAATTGGATTCTTTAAATGTAAAGTGAGACTTTTGTAAGTCTTTTAAAGGCATTCTTTCACTATACATTTCAGATTTGGAATTTGTGTCACCGTTTCCTCTTAGCAGTGGGATTTTGTTTTACATATCCACTGTTTATCTTCCATTCTTCTACAAACTAAATGTTTCTAGCACATCATACACCATTTCCCTCATATGTGTGAGAGATTCTTATTTGCTCAAAATACCTTTTAGTGTGTGTGAGTTTCAAACACTTTCCAAAAAACTCAATCAAATTATAATAAAAGCCCTTGAGCTTAAGATGTGTCTGGTCAGGTGCTTGTCACAATCCAAGTGTTGATTCCAGTGCCAACAGTGTGCATGCAGTGTTTTGTATATATGGTTTTGTGTACATGTTGTTTATTCAGTGCTATGTATAGATGGTGTTGTGTACATGTTTTTTATGCAATGTTTGCATAGTTTCTTTGTCTCCACTTGATATTTCTTGTAGGAACTCATGTACACTAGTGAAGAGGATATCGTGAGCTTGGAAGCCAAAAAATCAAGGTAGACATCAAGGGTATTATCATCAGAGAGATGTAGGATATCTATCCTTCTTTGCATTCTCTAATATGAATTAGGATAGATTGCATGTAGTTGTCTTTTGTAGTGTATAGATCCTCCCATAGGCTTAGAGGGATCATTTTTTCCCGCGGAAAGGATTTCCTGCACAACAAAATGGTGACTCCGCTGGGGAGATTTTAACCCTTCAAACCTCCTTTTGTTTTTAGTTTCTTTTGCTAAGCCTGTCCAAACTCCTAGTGATCCGTAACTTTGATTGATTATGGGTATGGATTCTGAGTGGTGTGTTGTTTAGAGTGTCAAGTCTAGATCTCTCTTCCACTTTGATTATCGTTTCATAAGTTTTTCTTGCCCAATGCAATTTCTCTTAGTATATTAATTCTTAAGAACCTGTCTTCCATTGCCTCTCCACATTGGTCCAATTTCTCGTCCAACACGTTTTTCTCTGGAAAAAAGGGTGATGTTAACGCGGATTTTGCTGAGTACAATCACGCTAAATACCCTTTCAGCATGGATTTGTCTAGTTTCAGTAGCGTTAGTCCCAAAAAATGATATTTCTTATGTTTTTTGTCAAAAGATCTTGAATGTCTTGATCTCTAAAGTTTTTCTCTTGCTCTGTTTGCATAGAATTTTGACTTATTATTTTTAATTTCTTTGTGGTTTTCAAGAGTTCGTTCCATGTTGAAGCAGTGAAAGCGAACTTTGGTTGAATCTTTAGTTCTTTAGGTAAATCTAATTTATTGTTTTTCTACTTGCATGTGTTAGTAATTTTCTATATGATAAGCATTTTTAGTTCTTTTGGAAACCAGAAAAGAAATTTCGTTTTCATTTGTTAAGCCTTCATCTCAAAATTAATCATTAATTCTGGAAATTTCATTAGATTATATTGCACTAGAAAGTTGTTTTTGAGATTTTCATTGAGCATAGATTACATTTCTTAGTGTTGAAAGTTGATAAGTGCATCCTCATTCATTTAAAAAAAAATCACAGAGGTGAATTTTAGTGAATTAAATTTCATTTACTTTTTGGTTGTTGCATTGGAATTATGAAATTGAAAGATCTAGTTAGGAATCTCTTGTTGGTTGCATATTTGATTGTTGCATCGATGTTTTCACTTATTTCCTTTCTAGATAGCTTTGATTGAAAATTAAAAGAGTTTTTTATTCATATTATATGCATCATAGGTGTGTTCAGGTGACATCTATTTTGAGTCTTGGAACTAAAACATAATTCAATATCAACTCTAAAATTCATCTCAATTAACCTAAGGAGAATTTGGAACATTAATGCAAACATCTAGAGGTCTAGGCTAGAGACGTGTTTCCGCGTCGTTAAATGTAGGAGTTGTCGTTTTTTTCCATTGTTGCATCCCTAGGGTGGAATCTCGTTCCACGTACAGAAGTGTATAGGATTGTTCACCACGTACCTTCGACTATATCATATGTTGTTGCACACATGAAAATTATATCATAACGCTCTCATCAAATGGTCACGCATTAGACAACACTACTACATATTGCACTCCCATGTACCTTCGAGTATATTTTGGGAGTCTCCTATAGGTTTCTATCCATCCATAGGTAATTGAGTCTCTCACCTTGTATACCGTGATACATTGAACACAACATTCAGGGAGATTGGCTACCATATGTTAAGTCCTTGGTTCACCAAGGCATATATCGAAATTTATGGTTTCTTGGTAAGCCTTTATGCCTAGATTCCCCTCTTTGATTTTCTTTTGTTGTAAATTTCTAAAATTAATTAATTGACCATGGAACAACATCCTCTTTGTGGAACACCTCCTTAGTAGATCTTAGGTTGATACTAATGGAAACTTTTCCCAAGTCTACCAATCAAAGAAACCCATCTGACTGGAATCTTTTTCCTTTTCCTCTTTTTGGAAATATTTATGCTCCTTATATGGCAATGTTGTCCCTTCCTAGATTTACCATTGGTTTTCCAGTTTCGTTATTTTTGACCCCTATGGTTCCGAATGTCCAAACTTCTTCTCAACCAAGTTCTCCTACACCTAAAAAAAAACAACCTCATGTTGATCCTAAAGTTGACCCTTTGCCTTCTTCACCTTTTGTTTCTTCATCCCATTCTTCCTCCTCATCTCGTGAAAATATTAATTCTAGTAACTAGAAATCTGAGAAGAAGAAGAACAAGTCGAAGAAGAAGAAGGAGAATAATAGGCAGGGGGGGAACCAAGAAACCATTGCTACAAAGGCAACTAATGTGGACAAACCTTCTAATCAACCCCATAAAGTGAAGTTCCCTTGAATTTTATGTAAGGGTGACCACCTTATTAGATATTGTATTGGTATTCCCAATGTATTATAAGTGTGGTCCACGGGCACAAATCAACCTCTGTCATCAGCCTCTGGAGATCATGTTGGTGATAAACCCTCACCTAGTGATAGTATGGTCCATGGAAAAAAGGTAAAGTTAAATTTCCATGTCAGTTATGTTAAGGGAATAATTATATTCACCTTTTTAATTATATGGATGAAGCCTCAAAAATGTTGGAAAACCTTCCATCTTATCAGCTTTGTTTTCCGACTAGTTATTGAAAATTTTCCTCTGATCCTCCATTAGTTGATGAAGTTGTTATCAAACATAAATTTTTATTTTTTGATTAGGGTAACTCATCTAGGTTTCATCTGTCTCATAAGTTTTCTCCATGAAATTAGTCAAAAATTCATGAAATAAGTCTTTATCCTAAGTCCAAAACACCTCATGGATCATGTCATCTCAGTCATATCTATCAATTTTCACTTTAGGTTCACATGCATTGGTTTAAAATTCGTTTTTGAGTCACATGTCTTATTTTTCCTGATTCCGCAGCAAATCTGTAAAATTTATAACTAAGAACACTGCAAAATTATGTTTTTCTGCAAAAATGAATGGGAGGATGATCTTTCAAGTATTTAGTGGTTGAGGGTAAAGGTAAGGTCATACAATTGATTTTCTCATCCAAGCATGTAAAAGCATAATACCACTCATCATTGATTTCCACTCCCTCATTTTGTCACCTTTCTCTCCACATTCAAATTTCATTCCTTAAAAAAGTTACCCAAGCTCCTATTTTTCATTTACTTTTAAACCTTTGCATGTATCATTTAGTTGTCACCTTTGAAAATTTAGCTTTGTGAAAAACAGCTTGTTGTCCAAATTGTTTTTTACAGCTGTCACATTTTTAAGAGGGCAGTTTGGGTTATAAAAGAAAATTGCCATGAAGAGGAAAGCATAAAAAGGAGGTTGTGTTTGGATAGTAGCCTATGGAGTTTTAACTGATTATGGATGACCTCAGTTTCAGAAAAGTTTTGTTCGAGATAGATTACATGTTTTTCTACCAGGAGCTACAAGGGGATTTTTGTGTTTCTTGGACTGTTTGAAGTTGTTGGTTTCAAGAGGAATTTTTAGGCATATGAAGATGAGTTTCAAAACTCTAAAGGAGGTTTTTTGTAAGAACATAACAAGGAAAAAAAACCTCTTTCAATTTTCTCCCAAGTACTCCCAATTTGGATAATCGAAGTTTCCTTTGGGACCTATTTTCAGAATTATGAATTTTTCCTATTTTATACATGATTTTATAATGCAGATTCCGGACAACTAAAAATGGTTTTCAAGAAACCGAGAGATGTTTTTATTATAAACATTATTATCTACAAAAACCTCCATTTTTGTAACAGATATTAGGGATTAAGAGAGAGGAGCTCATGAGTGCAGCCTTCTTTTTCAGGAAAAACAGAGTCATTTTTATTGGTTGATGAAGTGGCTGAAGGTGAAAATTTTGTTTCTTGAGGAGGGTAAGAGGTATTTTTAACCAAATTTTCCTTATCAGGATTCATACTATCATATCACACAAAAATGAACCTTTTATAGGCCTAAAATCCAAATTATGTGAAGTTGGTGGGCAATTAGGCAATTTCGCAGCGTGTGTCAGGCTTGAAGCCCAGTTTTTGTTGTGGAATTTCTGAAGAATTCTTTTTGGTTTTAAGGAATTTAAAATGATAGGGATGAAGAGTTTTGAAGGCTATGTTTAATTTTATTTGACTACTTAACATCCTCCAATGGTTGAGAATAGCAGAATATTACCACATATCACCATTTTTTCTTGTGCTACGAAAGTAGCTCTAAAACTTTGTTTTGACAACAAGGTTAATTTTTGTGGCTTATTTTGGAAGAAGAAGAAGAAAGGTAAATAGATATTTAAATATTTTCTCCATGAGAATGAAAAAGAGTATCAGGTAAATGTCAAAGAGTATCAGATCAGTGGTTCTCTAAGTGGGAATATTCTGTTAAAGATAAAATTTGAAGATATCAGTTCACTGTATTGCCAAATCATCAAACTGATAACTCCTAAAAAGTAGGCAGAGTAACTTCACGAGGATAGTTAGAGTATTAATCTCTTGTTTATGGCCAGCATGGTTGAAATTCATGATTCCTTTCGAGGAAGATTTGGATCATCTTTATTTTAAATGTAATAAATATGTGTTTGATTCATAGTAGGACTCTAACTCCTAATTCGAAAGGTGTCAGTCCTAGTTGTAAAAATATAGTTAATAGTTAAATTTTGTGTCAGTAATAGATTTTAATGGTCTAGCCACTTGGCAGACTAGATGTAAAGGCTAAATGCCTCTAAGTAGTGAAGACTTCGATATATCAAACGTTGGAAAATGTTAGCAAAGAACTACTTTTGTAAAGCTCTGGATTGACTGATATGTATAGAAGCAGTTTAACTTTTTTGGACCTGAGATTCTTTGTATATTTAAATGAGTTTATATCTTATATTTAAAATGTTTCCCTTTCATAGTTGTAATGCTTATTACTTAGAATTCATGGTTAGTCATGATCTGAGTTCCTTTAAGTGTTGAACTATGGTCAAATGAGTTTTTTAGGTCCTATCTTTGAAAGGTTTTATTCAATGTTTTTAATGCTTATTACTTAGAATTCAATGTTATTCATGCTCTGACTTCCTTTAAGTGTTAAGCTTTGACGAATCCCTTTTAATACATTCCTTTTCAATACCTTGATGTATCATTACTCAGAATTCATGTAACACATGCTCTGACTTCCTTTGAACCTCAAGTTATTGGGATTTTCTTGAATGTGTCACTCTTTCATTAGAGTATATACAAGCCTCAGTTTATATAAGAAGAGTTATTGTTATCATTATCCTTGTCACTGACTCCATAGCTCAATTGTAGCAAGCCTCCATCTTTTCAACCTGTAAATATACAAAATCAAGACACATAGAGTTAGCCATCTATCTATATTATTATTCCATATCATTAATCCTTGAGAGAGCCCTCTCAGGCTGAGGAGGCTAAGCCTCAGTCAAAATATTGGTTTGAAATAGTTACACTGAAGTTGTCTTATAAGCAGCCAATCAGGTATGATTTTGGTGATAACAGAAGTGATTTCCCAAGATTCATCTCTAGTCAATCCCACTCTCTCTAAAATTGAATCCCATGAGCCCATTCCCAACCAACCATTGGTTGAGAAGATGGTTGACTCGATTCGACCTTAAGTGGATCATACCTTTCCCATAGAGAGTGAAATTCATACCACTCATGTTCTTCTTGTTTCTTCGGATTCGAATGAAGTAGAGGGAAATCCTCGCATTCCATGGTCTAGGGGGATGATCCTCTCATTCCCATAACACAAGCGAGAATTTCTCCCATTACAACAACACCCTCTCCAAGTATTATGGTCGCTTCTTTTGATTGGATTCGACTGATAGGATATCATATTCCTTGTTACGTACCCTTTCAGATCACAGTACATGCTTATAATATACCTGTACCTGAAATTATCATATATTAAGGTGCATATGTTAGCATTATGTCCTAAAATACTTGGAAAGCTTTAGGTTCTCCACATCTTGTGGCCATTACCCAAAATATGTTTCCTTTTAAAAGAGGAACCAGTCAACCATTATGGATCCTTCCTAATTTTTCCATTACTTTGGGAGGAAAAATCGTCTCTATCGATGTGATGGTTGTCCAAATCCCTTTGGATTTTAATTTACTCCTTGGGAATGCCTATTTTTATGTTGTGGGAGCTCTTGTCTCTTCTCTGTTTCATGTGATGTGTTTCCCGCATGAAGAAATAATTGTGACCATTGATCAACTTTCATTCATTGGTCCTAATTTGACTCTCAATCAACCAACATCCCTAAATGGTCCTTATATTCAAGTGGTAACTTACCCACCCAATGTTAATTATGTGGAAACTTGTTCCATGTCCGCATCTACTATTGATCTAGTAAGTGATATAGTGCATCATGTACTGGGGGCATGGGATCTTGATATTTACATTAGATCCCTTGATATGTATCCCTTCCATATTATTGTTCTCCCATATGATGAGAACCTCTTGGAAGCCATGACCTCTTATGGGCCATGATCAAATTTTTGGATCATAGTTCCTTGTATTATGTCAAGCTCATTAAAAAATGAAACAAAGTGTCAAAGAAGAGTACATTTTCTTGTGTCAATCTCGTTAAAAAATGAAACAAAGTGCCAGAGAAGAATTCCTTTTTCTTGTGTCATAGTCCTTAAAAAATGAAAGAAGGTCTCCAGAGCATATTTCCTTTTCTTGTGTCAATAATGTTAAAAAATGAAATAGACCTCATGAGGATAGTTATTTTACTATGCCAACCTTGTTAAAAAATGAAATGGGTTTCTTATAAGGATAGTTCTTTTATTGTGTCAACCTCATTAAAAAATAAAACAAATTCCTTCTGAGGATAGTTATTTTACTATGTCAACCTCATTAAAAAATGAAACAGGTTCCTATGAGGATATTTATACCCCGTTAAAAAATGAAATAGGTTCCTATGATCATAGTTCTTTTACTGTATCAAGCTTATTAAAAAATGAAACAAATCCCCTTTCAATTTGATTCTTTGATTAGATATCGTAAATTCCAAGTTGAGTCTTTCACTTGATCTCGTAAATGAAACCTTCATTCCATCCACCTGTTAGTAATTATTATTCTACTTAGGTGAATGAAATGAAGCTTGGGGGGCATGTACCTCAAATTGAGTCATTATGCTCGGGGCCTAAAAATGTAATCCAAGCATAGTTTGTCTCCATTTCAAGCTTGTGTAAAAATGAAACCACTCCCAAGCATAGTTTTTTCTCCATTTTAAGCTTGTGTAGAAATGAAACCATCTTCAAGGGTTCTCAAGAATAGTTTCCCATGTTTCAAGCTTGTGTAAAAAATGAAACCATATACACCTCTCATGATTGCCCTTTTATCTGCCTCTTTTGCCAGATGAGCCTTGGTTTTCTCATTCCATCATCACCATCTTCTTGGTCGATCATATGCTATCACTTGGTTGTTTTACCCTTGCCTGGGGAACCGTTGCAATGAGTGGTCTTGTTAGCCAACCTCTTGACTTTCACATGTTTTGAGCAGTTCCGTCATGACTGGAATGAGTCGCTACCCTTTATACCACTCGTTCCTCGAGGGGGAGTCCTCTTTTAGCTCTTTTGATACTCCCAAAATATGAAAGGATTGTTGAGCACTTACCATTTCAAGCTCGTAAAAGTAAATGAAAAGACGTCTACTCAGTATCAGTTTAACCTTTTTCCGAACTGACAATATACTAGTTACAAAAAAGGAATACCTTATTCAAACATGACTAAGAGGTTGTCTTGAGTATTATTTTCTAGCTCTTCAAATTCGAGGGAATATCTACGAAAAGGGACGTTTGGATTTTTCTTTCCCACCTCTTTTTGAAACTCTCTAAACATGAAAAATATGTCGAGTTACCCCTCCATCAGAATTTTAAAACTAAAGCGAAGAAGGACTTGTCACCATGAAAATACCGAGCTACTCCTTCCTAAGGCTCGTTAAAAATACTAGGATGGATTCATCCGAAGTATGAACTTATAAAACAAGCATATGTTATCCTCTTCAAGCTTGAGATTAAAAATAAAGAGGTACTTGATATAAATAGTGTGGGAAAATGGAAGGAAACATATATCCTCTATTTTGTGTGAAAGGTAGTATGTCGCTCTTTAACATGACACTTATATGTATCTCATGTCCGGCTTGGGACATCCTCACTTTTTCACTTGTATTACTAGGTTTTGGAAATCCATTTTCCTCTCATTTGATTATATATTGTCACCATGACCTCTGATCCAATTGTGAGTCAAATGCTGCCAAATTTTGGATTCGTTTCACTGATATGTTCAAGAGAAGTCCCACCTGCAAATTAAAACCACTTATACCATGTTTTACTTTATCTACTTCAATCTTGAATCACTCTTACCAAATTTTAAAAATCCTATGCTTCGTGTTGATGATGTGGGAAAAATTATGTCGCTCCTTCAACGTATCACTTCCTATCGACTATAACTCATTATCCAAGAAGATGATCTAAAAAACTATTTTTTTGTACCTTGGAGTTTGCATGCCTGAATGGCAGGTTCTTCACATTCGACGATAGTTTCACATCGTTGGAATTCAATCGAATGATTCTGCGAGTTTTTTAATTCAGCTACATTTTTCACACTGGTGGATTTTTTTGTTTTACCTTGAGAGCCATCGTCATCATTGGTATTCTCTCTTGTGCCTGTTAACGATTTATATCATTGGTCGGTAATCATGTGGTTTCTACCATGTTCGACTCCAACCCATTTATTCGAATGGTGAGATTCATACTTTGGTTGGAAAGAGATAGAGATGAAGACCCTTGTTTTTTTTTTATAAATCCAAGCTGCCTGGAGTTATTAATATTCATCATTGTAGACATGACCCTTTCTATTCGGATGGTTGCATCCATGCCGTGGATCCATGTACTCATGATTGTAGACAATATCCTTTCTATTCGAATGGTTGTGTCCATGTCGTGGATCTATGTATTCATGATTGTAAACATGATCCTTTCTAGTCGAATGGTTGCGTCCATGTCGTGGATCCATGTATTTTCAAATTCTTACATGTTAAAGAATACTTACATCAGAGATGTCAAGATATATTGTATTATTTTTTATTTGCAGGTATCCTAATGGTGATTCTAGAAGTCATTGTCTTTGCTTATAAATAATTTCATCCATCAATTCCCATTCTGAATTCATGCTTTAGGGGGCATCTGTTATACATTATTTTTTCACACTCCCAGTCTCGTATCCTGAAGTGTCACACTTTTTTTCGTCGATCCTACAAGTGTTGCAAAGTAATGAATGTTGTCGCAAACAAAGTATTCACCATGAAACATGTTTGTGGAAATCAAAAGAATATCCCTGAAAAAGTGGAAGAAAAATTTCCTTGAAAATATTTTGAAGAGCTTGTCAAAAACCTTTGTTTTCAATCCCTGCACATTCTGCATAAGTAGTGTCTCATTCTAGTAACCTATTTCATTACACATTTCTAGCACTTCCAACACAAATTTTATAGGCAAAATCCACACTGGTCCTCTTTAGGAAGTTTTTCGCAAAATGGAGGAGAAGATTCTCTTACTAGAAGGCTCGAGAATGACGACATGTTTCAGGTAGTTGATGATTGGAGCGAGACCTCCCATTCATGGCCCTAGATCCTCCTTCCATGGATCTCTCCCTTGAGATGCGTAACTCCTCCCTTATCCTCAACTCTCTCTCCTTTCCTATAAATAAAATTTCCACTATCCACTAATGGTTAGAGTGAAGTCGGTGTTGGTTGGTTGGTTTCCATCCTAACATTTAATTGTGCCCAAATGTTTCCCATTTTCAAATGAGAAAAGGTATTTGAAGGTTAAGGCTTGGACTTGGAATCTCACTTGAAGGAGGATTCCAAAATCAAGTCTTCATTGATTGTAATATTCCCTTTTCCATCTGTTAATAACACAATATATGTTTTCTTTCCATAAATGTGTCAATTATTGTCCATTTATTGTAATGCTCCTTTATTTGTTACATAATTTTCATTAGAAAATGTTATGATTTGCTAAGTTTTGTTGTCTCCACTTGATCTATCTTGCTTACACTCATCTACACCAGGGAAGAGGATATCGCGAGCTTGGAAGCCAAATATTCAAGGTTGACATCAAGGGCATTAGCATCAGAGAGATGTAGGATATCTATCCTCCTTTGTATTCTCTAATATGAATTAGGAAATACTGCATGTAGTTTTCTTCTGTAGTTGCTAGATCCTCCCATTTGACTAGAGGGGTCATTTATGCCTGCAGAAAGGATTTCCTACACAACAGGAAGCCTTTCCAAGGGATGGATTTCCCGTGAAAGGGTATGTCAGGGAAATTTTAAGGTGAGTGACTACATGGAAGGGGGGGGACGAATTTCCCGAGGGAATATGCAGAAGAGAAGGGAATTCCAGGGACAGTTTTTTTTTCATTATAATTTCTAGATGGAATTAGAGGCACATTGGGAGTGTGCCCTAAACAATGAGATGGTAACTATTCACTAAGACGAAAAGTGGCGAAGGATTGTAGCAATGATCATTGGATGTAGGTTTGAATTTGGCAGTGGATTATGGACTTACAGGGAAGGAGGTGTATCCTTGTACTACTTTGAGGGTGGAGGTGTGACCCTCTGGATTCCCTTGTTGTTGATATGGGCATCATATCCTTTTATTTTCTCGCTAAGCAAATGTTCATATGTGTATATTTGTATAATCTTGTAAATACTAAATCGAGTTGGATTTATAAAGCTCCATAAAAAATATGGCTATTTTCTGGCTAAAGAAAACGTGCATAAGTATATGTGGTTGTTATTGTAAATATCCTAATGAGTTGTGTTATAAAGCTCCAGTAAACGGTCTGATTTTCATGTTTTTAGCAATGGTTCAATGTAAAACTGCAATGAGATGGGTTATAAAGCTCCATGGAAAGTATGTTGTGGTTTTCAACAGTTTTGTTTGTTGTAAGTTTCATTGAATGTTGAGGACAATGTTCCCCCAAAGGGGAGGGCTCTGGTTAAAATCCCATGGAATAAATTTAATAAAGGAAAAATAATACGAAGGTCATCGGACATGTATTCCAAGTTGAATGTTGGGAAAAACATCCTAGTGTGGGTTTTGATTCAGTTTATTATGGCTAAGGAAATTGGAAAAGGAAATGGAAAAGTCATTGAAAAGGAAAAGAGGAATTATTTGGCATCTACTTATGACAATCGTGGAAATTAAGAGAAAAGGAAGATGAAAGGTCATAAATTTGCATGAGAAGGATATTGAAGGGAAAATGAAGAAATTAGAGGCCTCGTTGATAAAAAGGCTTCTAAGGATCAGTTGATATATTTTTTTCAGCTCTAGATTGGAGCTCTTTATATTCTCTCATACTCTTGCACACTTAGAGTATTCTTGGAGCACTCTAACACTGGAAAAATGAAAGAAAAGGAAGGACAAATAAGGAAAAGGAAAGAAAATATCAAGCAAGGAAGAGTTGTATCGAGCTGCTACAATGGGATTACTTGTAGGTATAGAGTTGCATGTATGATTTCCTTGCTATTTTTGGCATGCATGGTACATGCATGCGTGTTTTGGTTCTCTTGTTGTTATTGGCATGGGTTTTGACAGGGTTGACAATGATTTTAAACCTCACATTTCCATTTCTGAATAGCCATGGTCTGATGGGTTTTCTCTTATTTGGTTGAGCTGGATTTCCAAATGGTTTTGAAACTGAGTGGCGTGGTCTCAGGAAAGAAAATCATAAGGCCTAGAAATTCCTTGATCGGTAATTGCGGGATACATAGTAAATCTTGGTTGTGAATTCCCTCATTAGGCCTAGGAATCCCATGACCAGTATTAACGGGATACATGGTAAATCTTAGAGGTGAATACCCTTGTTAGGCCTAGGAATTCCTTGATCTATAATAGTGGGATACACGGTAAATCCTAGAGGGTGGAGACAGATAAATTCTTCACGATTTAGGTAGAGAGATCCATAGGCATCCATGCTTGTTATAGCCTAGTGATCCCTTGACCAGTATATGGTGGGATTGCGGTAAAGCCTGGTAGTGTATGTTTCTTTCTTGGGCATAGGAATCCCTTGCCATGATTGCAGTAAATCCTGGTTGTTTAGATGAGGGATTGGGCCTGGGAATCCCTTGTTGTATTGCAATAAATACCGAGGAAGCCATGGTTGTTCTGTTGTAAGTCCCGCATTCATGCTTGGAATATGGCACAAGGGTGACTGGCTGAAAGAAATATTTGGTTCAGCCCAATCTATGGTCAAGTGGTACGTGGAAGACCTTCAATTGGTTTGAATTTTCACATGTTAATAAGAGTTATTTTCCCCTTGTATTTCATGAGTATTTGTACTTGTTATTATGTGGCTTTAATTTTCGTACTATCATTAAAATTATTTTGGTTATATGTTGGTTATAAGCATGGTTTCATGATAGATTTTAGTTATGGCTCATAAAATGTTTTGATTAGTAAATGAATGGTTGAATGTATCACCTATTAGATGATTTGGAGCTATTATGAGAGGGAATTATACCTTCTTGAAAATTCTCAGATAAGTATGAGATCCCTATGTTCATATGTGTATTTATGACCTATAAATTTCATGTTCACGATGTGTTTGATGGAATGACTGTCATGGCTAGGCTTGGTTAGGCCAAGTCCTTGGTCAATTTTTATGTTAGAGGCTTTTTCTTGGTGTCATTTATTGTTTTCAAAAGTTTCATCAAGTTATGGGAAGTGACCTGGAGTCTAGCCCTAAAAAGGTAGCATAAATTCCACAGTAGCAGGCATAGAAATTCTTGAAAAAGACTGCAGTCACACCCTTGTAGTAATTATGCATTCGAATAGAGGCCTACAATCACATGGATGTAGACTTGTGCATGTGAGTGGGAGTCCAGATCAGTGAAAAGGCAATTTTACTCAAGGTTTGGACACCTGGAAGGGTGGTTTATCCCTTGGGGGTCTTGTAGCTTCTGAGGAAGGTTAGTTTGGTTTTGGTTTGTCGATTCCACTTCCTTAACTATACTTTGGGTGTTGAATCTTATCATAGTAACTCTTTGTCACATGTTTACCCTTGTGGACCATTTAGCTTGGGTAAATGTGGGAGGAGGTTGTTACACTGTGACATCTTTTTTCATTTAATATTCATTAGTATTATGGAATGTTTATCAGCAATTCCACTCTTAGTATGCACCAATGTTCTAGTATCATGGTTGTTAGAGCACTTGTCATATTACTTTGAGGAGAAGAACCATCAAAATGATAGAAAACATCTCCTACTTCATATTTCAATATGTCTTGTGACATTTTTGCTACCATCGCTGGAGATGATTCTGACTACCACCATCTAGCCAATGTACCAGTGAAACACTGAATAATGGTTTTTCAAGCCTCAACTTCAGACTTTCCTTTCATGGACATTATTTTATAGGAAGCCTACATTATATCCAACATTTTCCTAATTTGTTCGGTACTCATATTATTAATATTCCATTCAGAGTACCATTTGTCAGTAAAACTCTATACTTGAGAGTGCAAGCTTCTGTGATCCATAACATATTAGATATAAATCTTCCGGGAAAATCACATGAAAATTTTAGGAACAAATTGTCATGTGATTTTCCTGGAAGATTTATATCTAAAACTCTATACTTTTGGTAATTTACCCTTACCATACAAGTCAAGAGCTAGAGGTCGAGACATGTGTGGGGGAAACAGTTCATGGATGGGAAGAACATGCGTTTTGGATTCTTCATTTTCTGAGGTTTCTTATTTTTGAAAATTTTATATTTTTTCTTAAGGAAAAAAGTGGGGAAACCTTTTCACCCATTTATGGGGCTCGATCATAGAGACATGATGGATAGTCAAATAAGTCAGGGGAATGGACTTATCCATCTTGGCTATTTGACATTTTTCCAAATTTTTGTTCGTCTCTGATATTTTTCATTGGTTTGGCAGAAAGAAATTCCCATTCCTTCCTCTAATTATTCATGTTTCTCTTTTATTTTTTCTGACAAATTTAGAGAAAGTTTTTTGACTGCTCGAGTTTCATCTTGGATTTGTGGTAGAGAAAATTAAAACTTATTTATACTAGAATATATTTTATTTACAATGGCTTGGAGATTTTCAACATTCCCACTACAAGCATGATCATTTGAAATAAAAGTATGTACAACCATACCCTTGAGTGTTGTATTGGTCCAACTGATTTGTTCACTAATGGTTTGTAGTATATGATATGTATCACTCATAACATATTCATCTTTCAGTAATAGAGGGACAACATTAGTCTGTTTTATTTCTTCTTCAACAATGATGCCTTTGAATGGTGGAAAAATTGAGGGGAATCAATTTTAGTACCATCTATGATCATCCATTTGTGTTTATCTGAAGTTTTTCCACTCATCATCTGGACACCGGGAAATTCTTATGATTTTTTCCACTCATAGAATGAAATCCAAGAATCATTTTCCTACATATATTTTTTCCATATTTGTGAAATACTTTGTGTTTTCGTAACCGAAGTATTGAAATAAAATTTACATGCTTTGGGATGCGTAAATAGATCCCAATTTATTATTCTTCTTCATCAATTCTGAATCCACTTGATGTTTTTTGCAACCTTTCATCAGTAAGAAGAATTTATGCATTTAAAGTTTTGAGGGTATTTTACAATCATTTGGGATCTTATTCTGCAATCTGGAAGTGGGTATGACTTGATCAGCTTGTTCAATGTATCCTAGGTTGTATCAAGGTGTGTCAGGTGCCCTCATTTGGCCAAACATATTTTTCAATATGGGGTCTTGGTTTTCTAAGTATGACATAGAATGGACCATGAGTGCACAGTCATGAGGGAATGGAATATCTATGCACTTAGGATGTGGACATGGTTCTATAGAGACAATACTTGGAGCTACTTATGTGTGATGGTTATGATTTCAATGTTCTTGTTAGAATCCTAGAGATTTTAAATTTACAAGTTCTTTACATGAAGGGAATTCAATAGTTAAAGAATTAAATTTACACAAGCAAGATAAAATTTGGGATTATTTTTTACAGTTTCCAACCTAGATGAAGAAAAATCATCTTTAGAAGAAACTGGAAAAGATAAAGTGGTTGAACATGGTTTTTATGAAATTTGTGTAGTGGTGATATTTTGAAACTTTGGCAGTTTAGCATCTTCAATAACCCAATGTTTAGGAAAAGTAATATATTCTCGTCTTATGGTATGATGTTCAATCTTTTGATTTGAAGGATTTGTGATGACAACCACACTTGAATTGAATCTCTACTTGGGGTTTCAAGGACAACAACATATAAAGTATTTGTGTGTCTAAGAAAACCTTTGTCTGTATAGAGATATTTGTTCTTCGTTGCCTCAAATCAAACCCTATATTTTAGATTTACAACTGAAGAATATATTTTAAATGTTCATCAAGGTATTTGCGTACCAAATTTGGTAGCAGTCAGAGAAAAATAGTTCTCCTGATAGGGGGGCTATGATCCCACCGATGAGTGATTTTATGCATAGATTGCGGGTTAAATCTATGACATTAGAAAGAACAAAAGTATTTCACCCTTTATGGGTGAGAGTTGATACTCCTATCCTTATGCATCTGAAATGGAGATAATTTGTCCCATGCATTTTGGCTTCGGGTTGAAGTTATTTTGGGTTTAATAGAGCTATATTCTGAAATGTATCACAATTTTGTTGGACTTCAGAAATACATAAGTTTGACAGAAACTCTATTTATTTATTTTAGATGGAACATGGATAGGTTACTACATAATTCATTGGGGGATATGGATGAGATTTTCCATGTTGTATATGGTTGGATCTCAAGAATCTCTATTTTAGAATGATTTAATGTTTTTGAGCTACAAACATTGAAAAGACTTTGTAAACCATTATGCTCTTCCTTTTATATTTCACAAGCTTCTTCGAAAGATACAAACTTCCTAGGTGCATCCATTATAATCATAAGAGAGGTGTATCTGTGTTACCTGGGAGCCAGAATTTACTGGCTCTAATACCAATTTTGTGCAAGGGCTTCCTCTGGTGGAGAATGAAGCTTGCAGATGAAATTAACTTTATCTTACACGAACTTGTACACAAACCTTCTAACAAGCCTACTCCATATCTACTTTTAAGCCTTGTGTTGATGGCGTTACTCTAGTATATACCTTTTCTTCCAAGAAGGAAATGGCCATGGGATGTTCTATACCTTTGTTTTTAAGAAGGGGATGATTACCCATGAGTCAATGGTCATTGGGATAAAGATGAATACTGTGTTAAATTTATAGGTATAGTTTAAATTTGTTTAATATTATAGTGTTTTTTCCCCCTTTTTTATTATAGTGAAATGGAAAATGGTGTTTTTATTAATTTTGAAAATTTAAAGAATTTTTAATTATTATAATAAATATTTATTTCTACATAATTTTTAAAGATATTGTTTGATTATGAAAAGATATTGAACCATGATGGAGATTACTTGGAGATAATGCTTTCATATGAGTTTGGAATTGGTTTAATATTTGTAGGTGATTGTTGAGAGATCCACTCAAGTCCTCTTTCTAATGTTACAATTAGTTGGATCTGAGATCAAAAATATAATTGTATTATAATTGGATGCATGTGTGCAATAATAAGATTATTTGTGTGAATTATTTTGTGTTATGGCTTCGCTTCCATTTTATATGTTGGTAGCAAATCTTGTATGGGCTTGACTCCCTCAAGGGAGTGCCCAAGAAAATGGAAGAATTTTGAATATTAAATTCCTATTGTATAAATAGGGTAAGAGTAGGTCAAATATTATTGTGTGCAAGTATTTTTTTTTAGTGTGTTCTGTGTTTACCAAACGATCTTGGTCTCCTGGTGAATGTATATATGCAAAAAGGAGAAGACGTGAGTATCACCATTATTATCCACAACCTTGGGGACACCCTAACTCTACTTAGTTCCTACAATGTCACAGCCAAGGGCCTCAAATCACACAAATCCTACCTCGACTTGACCATCCTTGTGACTGTATTCTCTTTTAGAGCTCTGAGAGTGGGAAACATGGATTTCAAAGACAAATTGGCGCTGCACTCATTCCCAAATTTGAGGCATCAGAAGAAATAATGGGAATGGAAGTCCTTTTCAACCTCAACCTCATACTGGAAAAGGGTGTATAAAATCATGATCAAGTATTGTCATAGTGATATTTGGAGGGGTTTCTTGCATGAGAGAAATGGAACTCTGTGAAGGAAGATGATAGGTTCCGCAAATGGGGCATGTTGTTTGCAGGCAAAGCAATTTGTCAATGCAATGAATGTGGAACATGTGACCACAATCATGGATAATCCTCACAACCTTTAACTCCTTGTAATAGCTCAGGAAAAATGAGCAACGCTTATTATTCTCTTATGCTTCATTTAATTCATTTCCTTTTGCAGATTTGAATGATTTCCATAATTTTTCATAATATAACATATTGGGAAATCAATCCAAGCTCTCCTCTTCAATCCCCATCACAATGGCATCATGGTTCAAATAGGAAGTATGAAGGTTGATTGCACAATTGTTAACCCATTTTTGTGGATAAAGTAAGGAATTTTCGTAGAAACAGCATACGAAGAAATATGAAAGTGACAAAAGGATTGAAATTATGATCATAGTTCCCAACAACAATAGCACGTTAGACGCTCCACCAGAATTTCGAGCATTCGGTGAAGTTTTATTTTTGGTACACCTCAATAGATACCAGTAGTTATGTATGAATGTTCCATGACTGTGATTATTCTGCGAGCCACAACATAATCAATCAAAGGTTCGCTTCCCTTAGTCATGTAATGGATGATTGAAGGATTTCTGGGGAAAAATGTAATAATATAACATGCAGCATTCTTGATCTACGGTCCTCATAGAGCTTCTCATACTCTTCAAAAATAGATATCATTGATGTATGTTATAATTTAGTTATGTATATTCTTGATTTGTAAATTGAATGTGCATGGCCACTTATTAAATAGTGCTACATACTTCAAATAGTGGTTTTTGACGTTATTCAGTGCCAAGAGAACATATCATTAATTTAATTATGTGAGTTTGTTATATTTTTGTTGTTCTTGTTGTTCTTTGGTGCTTCAAGAGCACCAGTTATAGGTTATTTTTGTAAGTATGTAAGTGTGTAGGTAAAGAAAGGTCAGTTTTATTAATTTTTGAATATACTTAGTACCCAGACAACTTACCTATATAACTATCAAAATTATAGCTCGTTGCATTTTGATAGATGGTAGTTAGTCCATAGAGTGGTTGAGTATCGAGATTGTACTTCGAGAGGTCAAGAAGCGTCAATTTTGAAAATTTTATCAGCGATGGTCAGAGGTAGTTATGTTTTAAATGGAGGCCAATTGGTAGCTCGAATTTGTGTTGGTGAAGAAAAAGCGATGTCTATGAGATTCTAGAGTGGATGTAAGTGTTGATGAAGACTAGCGAGACAAAGATCAATATTGTTGTTGTAATGTGTATTTGTGTCATGTAAGCATGAAGGGGAGACTTGGAGATAATGCTCCCATGCTGAGTTTGGAATTGGTTGAAGATTTGTAGGTGGTTGTTGAGAGATCTTCTCAATTCCTATCTCTAATGTTAAAATTAATTGGATCTAAAACCAACTATATAATTGTATTGTAATTGGATGCAAGTGTACAATAATAAGATTATTTTTGTGAATTATTTGGTTTTGTGGTTGCTCTTCCATTTTCTATGTAGATTTTAATATCTAAATTTATGCAAGGCTTTTATTATTATTATGATTTTGTCAAAAAAAAAAAATTATTGGCTAAAAGGTTAGTTATTTTATGATTAAAATTTAACTAAAATAACTATTATTATTATTATTTAAAAAAATTGCTAA
This sequence comes from Pinus albicaulis, assembly GCA_034641835.2. Taxonomy (NCBI): domain Eukaryota; kingdom Viridiplantae; phylum Streptophyta; class Pinopsida; order Pinales; family Pinaceae; genus Pinus; species Pinus albicaulis. The sequence goes on from CM076580.1 coordinate 894,590,872, forward strand.
AATATTAGTTAATTTTATGATTAAAATTTACCTAAAATGTTTCATATTGTAGTTGACATTTCCGCCTTTTTTATATTTTCCCCTCGTCATTTTTTTGTTGGATTCCTCACATCACGTTTCATCACAATAAATTATAACATCATCCATATTTAGAGGTGTGATATACGAGTTATTGGAGTCTCCAAATCCGCTCAAGAAAAAGAGAAATTGCAATCTCAACAAAGAATTATTTAGATTACAATTATTTTATTTATAACATTTTGCTAAGGATGGATATTTCACTTTAATATTTAAATGAAGCTATAACTTAATTATCAAAATGTTTGTCATTAGAAATATTGTTCCTTAAAAATAGGTTAGAAATTTTATTGCTCATTTTTATTCACAATAAACTTAATTTCTAAAAGTATTTTGAATTATACACTATGATTGGATGAATTAATTAATGTTTAACTTATAGTTTATGTAATTCTCAATCATTCTTATTATTAGTGATTTCTTTTCGTGCATGAATTTCATATAGAACCCATACATGACAAAACGTTTCCTTTATCATTTAAAATAGAGTTCGATGCCACATAAAATGTTAATGTTACTAAATATGAGGCATTAATTATAGGATTGGATACGGAAAATAATTTGGGAGTAAAAAAACATAGCAGTTTTCAGTGATTCCAAGTTGGTAGTGTTACGAATAAGGAACATATCACTGGTAGAAATGGGGATATTAGTGACTAGGTGACTTAAAAATTTAGTCATCACAACTTTTTCAAGTGAAATACTATAAAAATGTGCAATCTCAAGTGACCCAACTAAAAACAACTAACATAAACAACTAATTTGGTCTCGGGTTAAAATATACGACTAGTTAACAAGTAATGAAACTAAAAATGACTAACATAAATGACTAATTTAGTCTCTGGCTAAAATATATGACTAGCTAATAAGTAATGCAACTAAAAATGACTAATGTGAATGACTAATGTGAATGACTAATTTAATCTAGAAACAAAAGTAGTGAATCAATCATTTATGTTAGTGATTCTAATTTTGATAGGGGATTCAAAGGCTATTATAGATTAACAAAAAGGTTATACTTCGTTAAACAATTAATTATTGGATTAGTGGATTATTAGAGTTATGAAGCTTATTAGATTCTTCAAGGTTGTATCCTTTGATATCATTCACATGGAATTAAATTCAAAGACTGATAGATTATCCAAAATGGGACTAGTGGGCCAACACCTCCTTTTGTAATGCAACATAACCACCTATATATGTTGCAACAATCTTGCAAACTTATTTAGTGGGTTGAAAACCTATTTCATATTTATTCCTTGTCTTTCAAAGTGGTAGTGACAAGGATATGGTTTCAACTTTAATAAAGGAATGTCCACTAATTAGTACCATTACCAAGTTTCCTTTGTGCATCTTGTCAAATGTATTAAGTTTTCTTCACAACTTTTGAGGGTGATAAAATTACTTGTTTACACCTATAAGTGAGACTACAACCCCACAAACTCTCTAACTATTTGACATCTTCAACCCTTGTTACAGTATTCTTAGACACCCAACCCTTGTTAGAGTCTTCTTAGACACCCACTCATGCCTCAAGTAGAACATAACACTAGCATCCCGAATGTGCATGCTAATTTCCTCTTTAATTTAATGCCTCATTGAAACCACATTATCACACTTCTTAAAATGAGATGTTGACATGTTAAGGAAAAAAACCAACTTTTCTTATGACAATAGAAACTATGCGAGTGACTAACAGAGGACTCCATTTTATCAAGATGAAAATATAGGGTCTCACAACCCCATTCAAAATAATTTGAATACATTTAACTTAATTAAGGATATTTACCCTACTCCTAAATTTGACATATGACTTTTAAGAAACTAACACTTGTTTTTAACTATTAAATCCACTTACTATATACTCTATTTTGTTTTCACCCACCTAATATGAAAGAACTCCTAAATGATTTCAATACAAACAAGTTAAGAGAATTTTTTTCTTGTTGAAATCTCATGTTCTGCCTCCATAAACTCTAACAAAAAAATCATTACACAGAAACCGTAACCGTAAAATTAGATTATTATTATTATAAATACCACATAATATGCAATAAATGTTTTCAAACAAAACCAAAAACATGTAATATCTCATTAGTTTCTCAAATATAACTAAAATCTAATGTAAGTGAAAATAAAATGTTGCATTTATTGTATTTCATGAAGGAAAAGTTTTAAATTTATGAAAAAAATAAGCTTTAATTTTTCTTTACAAAAACCCTCCTGATCATAACATCTTATATGTTCGCTTTTCCCAGGATGGGAGTGAAAATGAGATTTCAGAGAGTTACGAATTAGGGTTTTGGCAATAGTACACATGATATCAAATGCCACCATTGGATATTCACTCCATTAACAAAGCCAAGGTATGCTCGATTTTTAACTTCAATGCATTTCCACCCCACATTCAGTTTTCCACACATATAGGATTACACACATCTCAAGTCTCTAGTTCAACATCCACTATTTTTTTGTAGCCACACTTGTATGTTTGCACTTTAATCTCTGTGTTGCATTCTGTTAATATTTGTAGGGATGGAATTGGAATTTAATGAGTTCAGGATGCCATTTATCATACTAAAGGAGTAGGAGTAGAAGACATGAATATGAAGATTAGATGCTAAAAAAACCAACATTGTGGCTGCTAGGACCATTGCAAGAATCGTCTGCACCTCATTCGACCATATAAAAATAGATGTTAAAAGTTTGAGAGGCAAGATGGATGTACATTAAATAATTAAACTTTGGAGAGTTATCAATTGGAGGAAAAGCTAAGGGACACGCCCAAGGAAAAATGTACATGAAAAATTATAGAGCTTATGGTTACTGGATATTTTGAGGGTTTTGACTAATAAACATTTGTGCTAAAATATGCTTTTATAGATTATGTATAATGATAGTTTCTGCATCCTTTTAAATGAGGTAGAATAGAGGGATTCTAGGTTGTCGTCAGTGTGACTTTAGGCATTCTTCCTTGGATCCTCATATTCGAGAAGTTAATTATCAGAGAGTTTCTTTAATGGTTGCTACCTTCGACACCCAAATGTATTTATCTTCAATGTTTATGTAATAAAAAAAAATTGTGAGGGATATAACAAAAATTAGAGGAGAGAGGACTGGAATGGAGTTGAAAAACAAATGAAACACATAGGAAACGAGAAGAACACATTGGACTGAGGAGATCCCCCTTCATTTAAAATGATTATGTTTACAAAGCTAAGAAAATTCATGGACGAGGGTTGCATGCTAAGCTTCATGGGGGAGGAAAATTAATTAGCACTCTTGGATGGCTCTAATGCAAAGGGTTAGACATAATCCACATTAGATTCAAGTGTGTATCTAACACAATATCACTAATTTACTATTCCATTGATTATTCTCCAAATATGGGTTAGGTGTCTAGTAGACTTGAGGGTTAGTTTAAGTATCCATGAGTAAGATGTGAGATCTCTCTCCCAATTTCGGTGAGGTCATAGGTTCAATTCTCTTGGTCCTATTGGGGAAACCTGCTTGGAACTTGGGCATTGGTGGTATACCTAAGTTACCATCCATCAAAGGTGGTGAAGTCTGTGGAATTTTCCCATGCATATATGTATCTATAACAAGGCCACACATAAGGTGGGTGCTCACCTTGTTCTTTCACCCCATCGACTCACATATTTATGTCACACAAGGCCTCCCCGAATTTGTTGGAATACTATTGTTTAAGGAGAATTATGGGAACTTGGAGAAGAAGAAGAAAATCTCCTTGTCATAGGAGGGTCGTATTTTGATCACATTAAGGACAATAAATGCTTGTGAGAGTATTTGGCATGTATGCAATGTTTGTGGGAGTATTTGGCATTAAGATGCAATGTTAGAGGTCTCATTTTTATGAGAGATATATGGCTTCTTATTGAGAAAAGAGATATATGCAATAGTTTAGACATGACGTAAAAACAACCAAATCACTTCTTTGTGAAAAATATAACATGTTATGAAATAGACACCCTTAAACAAAAAAATAAATAATTATTATCGTAAACATAAATATATTATTTTTCTTATAATAATTTAATTGAATCCTTAAATTTATCCACACATATTACTAATTACACCAGACATATTTTAAAATGAGATAATTTATCATAAATGACTAAGTTATCCCTTCATTTAAAAAAAAAATAGAAATCAAAATATTTTACCACTATAAACCAACACATAGTTAGAAAGAATATGGGTATACCCCTTCCCTATTTAAAAAATTTCACAACCATTACCTAACCATGCGTTAACTCCATGCACAATTTTCTAACGGTGGAACAAGAAACATTTGAAAAACATTACTGCGTTACCTACATGCATAATCATCTAGGGTAGGAAACTAAGTGTTTTAAAGTTTAAAACCTAAATTTTATATCATGGATTGGATAAATCGCTTGAGAAAAATGTATCAAATCTAGATGAAACGAAAGGTATGGAACAAGACCCTACACACGGGGAGTTTCCAGCCAAAGAAACCCAACAAGCCCTATACATCAATCAGATCAATTTATTGAGTGAAATATATGAGATTGAGATGAAATGAAAGGTACAAAACATGACCTATGGGCAGGGAGGTGCCAACCAAAGAAACGTATCATCAAGATGAAATGAAAGGTACAAAATGTGATCCTACGGGCGGGGAATTTCCAACCAAAGAAACTGAGCAAGCCTGATACTATTGATTTAATGTTGATACAAAAGAAAGACATAGAGGTTACACTCTATTCATTGAGTGTTGTTGTCATTAGGCTTCTCTGCATGTGAACCAACGAGATTCGGCCAAAATATTGTATCACTAACCTATAGGAATGATGCCATGAACTTCACATCACACTGAATGGATCTTTTTAATATTTTGTTGGGTTGTGATTTATGGAAGAACTAGCAGTTCACTCACACTTATCCATATCTTGGTTTATTTCACTGTTTTGATTTGTGGCAGAACGAGTAGTTGTTTGACACTAATCAAATTTTTTGCAACTATAACCTTATACCAATTATATGAATTTGTATACACGTTGAATGTAATTTTGATGAGGGATAGTGTGATTTTGCTGCAAATCCTGGGCTACTGTGATGACAGGATTTGATAATGTATGTTTGTTTCTCCATAATTGGAGAAGGTTGGTAGTCATACGTTCGATCGCGATGATTCACCCTACACGTGTCAAATAGAATATGTTGTGTTTCACGAAAACAATAAATAAAATGTGTTGTGTTTTATGAAACCAAACTATTGTATCTCTTGAGAAAAAGTCATACGATAAAGAGAAAGTCTTGGCCTTGCCTAGTTAGAAAAGTCTGTGTTGGGTGGGTCGGATATCCAATTTCGAAAAGGAATGGTGTGAATGTCTGTAGTGGTATTTAGAGCATAAGTATGAATCTTTTCCCCTGTTGGTTTGTTATGCTTACTGATTATTTTCATAGTAGGCAGAAAGCTAAGCTTAATCCTGATAGTGTTACGCAACTCTGGTTCTATCGTTTTTTTCCTATTGTTACCCGTAGCAGAAGGAAAGTCATGAAGGTTTTTCGTGGCCCTGGTTATAAACTTTGTGGGGTTCTTTTTACTTTGAAAAAATTTGTAGAACTCAAACTAAGAGCCTACGAGTCTGTTTCGATTTTACTCTGGCTCCCTATCCCTGTCAATGCCTGTTCGCTAATCTGAAACATAACCTTCAAAATTGTCTCTGTCTAGTCCCGGTTGTTTGCTGGTTTTCTTCCTATATCAGTACCCTCTGTTATTTCTGGGTTCAATGTAATGTCATTGCTACTACTGGAGGAGAAAACATGTCTTATGCAATCGAGGAGAAACAAAATTATCCAAATCATTTTCTTGATGAAAAGGTTCAAAATTTAATTGTTATCTATTTCTTGTATTTTCTTATACTTATTCTAGAGCTCACTCTTACTATAAGTCAGCTCATCACCATGGTTAAGAGGCAAACAATAAATTCTTTGGCTCATACTACAGAGAAATGGAAACAGAGGATGTTATAGCCTGAAGATAAGAACAGGAAGAGAGGGAGGAAGATGAAACAAGAGGTTTTAATGAACATCTCAGCCACCTACTGACTTGGAAACTCATCATAGGTCAGACAGGAAATTCAAGGATGGGAAAGAGAAATTCAGAACAATGAGGAAGACAATGAAGCAGAAGCAAAAATTATGGACTTTGTTACAGATCTTGGCAATACTCGAGGTCGCTTATTACCGTTTAATCAAACAGTTCACACTTATTGGATTGTCAAATGCCTATTAGCTAAGGCTATGCAGAGTTTTAACCCTAACAAAGAGAAGAAAGAACCAAAAATAGTGGATTTGTTACAAGACATTGACATTCAACTGCAGCACATCAAAGCCACACAGTACCAGGCCACTGATCGTATCAGTTTACTTGATGATCGTATTGGAGGCCTTGAGAAGCAAATCCAACAAATGCAACAAGCGGATATGATAGGATCCACATCAAAGTACCCAACACCGATTGATTCTTCAGATGGATAGGAGCTTTTTTTTGTATATAATATGTATTTTTGTTTTTTGCAAAGACACGTAGTATCTAACAACTATGTAGAAAATAGATTAAATAGTCAGTTAGCTCATGAAACAAATGGTAGAATGAAACTTTTTCAGTTTTGGATGGCTTTTAACACTCTAAGGTGGCCAACAGACCTGGTTTCCTCCAGGCAGGTTGAGGCCATAGACTTAATATTTTTTGTAACTTGCTTTCAAAAGATAAATATAAAATAACAAGGCACTACTAAATTGACCAAAAAAAAAAAAAAAAAATCATACGGTGTGAATTATTTTGATTTTCAAAACATCGGTTGTTCTACTAATATTCAGTACTGAAATTGAAAACATTATAAAAATTACAACACCAACCAAATTTGAAACTTTGCATGCAGAGATTTTTCACCAATGCCAACGCTGAGATTTTTACAGTGGTAATCACGAAAAATATTAGTTATTGGGGTTTTCAAGGTGGGGACGATGATGCTACACCCCACGGAAGAGCATTATGGCTGAGATTTATTCTCTTTATTCAGACTGTAGGACAGGAACAAAAACTCAAACCACTCAATTCATCTCACTATGACTGATAGAGACTTTAAGACATTGTCAATGGTTTAACAGAGTTTGGGTTTGGCCCATTAACCACAACCAACTTCTAAAATCAAACCCTGATACCATCTCCCATATCTACCGTTGCTTCACTCAATACATGACCCAAGAACAGGGATTTTATGTATGTATGCATCTACTTGTTAGTCCCTGCCCTCAGGGCGGGACTATAGTAATCGGTTGGAGCTTTACTATTATTCTATGCACAAAAAATTGACCACCAAAATTTTTTTAAGCCAAATTTTCAAAAAGTTATATTGACATTTTATTTTTTCAAAAAATTATATTAAAATTTTATATAATTTATATTTATCATAACCAAAGTTTTATTTATCATTACCAAATTTTCAGTTAACCATCTTATTGGCCTCTTCTCGAGGTCAAACCGGAAGATGCCCCATTGGTATGAGGCACATTGGCATTACCATGTATGAGCATATGAGATCAAGTGAAGCAATGCTAGCATTGCTTCACTGACATTAATGTTTATTACAAATCTTGTTTATTAAACTCGTCCAAACTTGTTTAGCTCCATATCAGGGTCTATGCATGCGCTTGTCCAACTTGGCATCTGGGTTTATCATGTTCTACGTGGCAGAGAGACCATACAGATAACATATTCTGGGGTGATAAAATATGGAGGTACAATAGAAGTCGGTTACTTTCCAACCTTGCAGCTTATCCACAAGGCCACTGCTACCGCAAGGCCACTGATGGTAGCCTACCTTCGAGCCCATCGCTTACCTTCCAACCCTGCCAAGGATTGCAGAAAGCTTAGAATGGCTCGTCACCTACCTTCCAACTCTAGGAATGATTGCAGAAATCTCAAAACACGACTGCAACTTTCCAACCCCCTGTCGATGGCTGCAAAATTTCAAAGATTTCTAAGGACTGCAAAATTTCAGAATTCTAAGAGAAGAAAAATGCTTTCAGATTCTTAAGAGAAGCCTTAAGAGAAGCCAAATGATAAAGAGCAAGAAAAGCAAAATTTCAGAATTCTAAGAGAAGAAAAATTATTTCAGAGTCCTAAGAGAAGAAAAATGAGAAAGAACATTGGGGGGACTAGACCTGCCTGCGTTTGACAAAGAATTCTTGGTTGACTCTTGATTCACATATCTGGCTCAAGGTCTAGCAAGTTCTATAAAGTGAAAGAAAGGCAAGGGTATTGAGGTAAATTTTTGGTTCTATAATTACTTTTTGCAGGCTTATACTTTTCTGTTTCATAGAATGCATATTTATGAGTAATAATTCCTGTTTCCTAGAATGCATATTTATGAGTAAGAAAAATGTTATATTTTCTACTTTCATAATTTAATTACAGTTGATTTCTTAATAGGAAGGATAGCCCAAATGATAACTATCAACAAGTATTACCTGCCATATATTATAACAGTATTTGCAGTCACTAAGTTTATACGCAATATTCCTGTGTAATTTGAAAATAGAAAAGAAAACCCTGCAGTATCCTTTCCTTGGTAATTTGTAGTAGCCTTTTCTAGGTAATTTTTGTAATCTTCTCGTTTTAATTCATGTTTTTCGAGGTTGTTGAAGGTGATCAATTCGAACCGATGGAACAAGCTTCCGTAACAAAGCACGAGGAAATATGGCATCCCTTCATTCATTGATTGCATGGAATAAAAACAGCACACTACTCATCATAAACAATCATCCACATTACTAAGTTTATTCTGCTTACAGAACCCCAATTTCCATTCCACCCCACATTCAATATGCAGAGAAAGCCAAAACATGTATGCCATGGACAAGGAGGAATTGGAAGGGAATACATACCCAACGTCCAGCGCCATGAACCCGTTGATGGAGGACTCGATCAGAAGTAGTCGCCACCACCTTGCGCTTGCTGACCCGACCAAGAAAACACAATGCCAAATCAGAATATCAAACATACAGGATGGTGCTTTGTATTTCCTCCCAACGATTATACTGTCGTTGTGCCATACCGTGAGCATTAAACTAAATCATGCCACCCCACCATTCACACATGTTGGAATGACCTTGTTGTCACCTAGCGGTCTTGCCACTTGTCATATCAATCATCTGCGAAATCCCAAGGACAATATTGTACAAGGTCACACTGAGATTATTGGAATGCATGCATGGTAGCTTTAAAAAATCTACAAATTTCAATATATTCTATTCATTTTAACCTATTTTATATCTAAAATCACATTGAAAAACACTACAAATCGCCTACCAATGTAGCGTGCATTGTAGATTTAAAAAGCACCTCAAATAAAATTTAAAGGCGGCTTACCAATGGCATGTATTGTATATGTATTTGATTTCATTCATTCATTGACGGCCACGAATGTAGGCATAAGGTTGGAGCATTCCATCCAGGTTTTTGGGTTGGTCTATTTCAATCCCAAAAACCTTCTAAACAACTTGTTTTAAATCACCAGGGGTTTTTAGCCTATATGCTATGATTAGTGTTAGACCTTAAGAACCATTGAAGCGACTTTACCTGGAGACTGAAATCGAGTTTCCTCCTCTCTCGAGAGAAATTTATAGAAATACACGAATCTCTTTCAAGTGGAGGACTGGAGGACTTCTCTACCAGGTGGTGGTCATCACTATGTAATTAGGACTCATGGAATGTGTCTTAATAATTATCTAGTTCTCCTTATGTAAGCATGCAGAGTAAGTGGTAAGGAAATTATGATTAACCTTTTCAATAATAGATAATAAATCAAACTATAGTTTTTGTTGGGGTCAAGTTTTCATTAGTTATATGAATTTTAGGTCTTGTACACTATTTAAAAAAAAAATCTTATATTTCATATTTATTTAATGACTCATAAGGATGCATTTCCAGGATTGTTTCTTCATAGGCATGAATATTCCATATTTACATTATTATAATTATATCAACATCCAATAATTCTGAAAAATGAAAATTTTCACAGTCCTCCCTAATGTTTTCTGTTATTTCTAGACGTTTCACAGTCTTACAACTACATGTTTTCCTCTGTCTCTCTATCCCTGCCTATTTAGATACATGTGCTTGTGCTTATTGTTATATATTATCAGCATCTACTCCCAATCTATAACTCATGGGACCAATTGTAATACAATTATAAGTTATATAGTGTGTTTGAATGTTGAAATCATGTGCGCTTTCAGGGATGCGAAGGGATGTTCTCATAGATTCCACTGCCAACAACACTGCTGAGAAAGATAGTCTTGTTATCAATCCGAGCCTTCACCTTCATGGATATGACGTGATTCACAAAGTGAAATCGAGAGTAGATACTATCTTCCCGAACACTGTTTCTTGTGTAGATATCTTAGCATTTGCTGCTAGAGATAGTGCAAAGCTGGTAAGTATATCACAAATTATAAAAAGTTTCAAATCTATTACAGAAGCCTCCACAACCGTTTAAAGTTTTATTAATTTAATGTTTTGAACCATTAGTGACTGGAGTGATTTAATTGTTTAAATGCAGGCATGTTGAATGTATTGGAATTTCTGAAGTATTCCAAACAACAAAGGAATAAAAAATTCCCCAACTTCAACACAGAGATTCAATTAAAAATTTGCTGCACAGAGATGGCACCCAAACTACTTCTATTCAATTAAAAAAATATTACAAAATATGCCACAGAACTGTTGTTCTAGCATTTACAAAAGTTCTTCAACTACTTCACACACAGTGTAAATCAATCTCTCTCTGTCACTTACAAAATGCACACACAGTGCTTTACCAAATCTGCTCTCTGTTTTTCATACAGAGTCTCATACTCTGTTTTTACACTTTTTCTCTCTTTAAAAAAAAATACACATCAGTCCACTGAAAAAAAAATTACAACAGCCTTCGGGCTCTTTTCATTCTATTGCACTGTCCATGCATTACACACTGTATATTAAAAAAATAAAACATAACTATTATTATATATATTATAAACTTTATAAGTTTACAATATATATATATATATATTACAACTTATATATATGCCCTAAAGTCAAAATAATTTGTAATAAAACATGTTGCGGTAAAAAAAAATAAACCAAAGTTTTTACAAAAGAACTTTTTCCGCAACGTTTCAATAAAACAAAAACATGTTAAAAATTTTTAACCAAGGTTGAAACCTTATGTAATATTTCTGTGGATTTCAAAAAACTAAATTAAATCCTATTGCAAAGTTTTTCGCATACCAAATGCCCCCTTGCTGACTGGGCATAATTTCCGCACGATAGGCCTTCCATTGGTTGGAGATGGGGCCCGTCGGAATCCAAACCAAAAATAAACTTGATTGAAAAATATTATCATGTACCAAATAGGCTTCATGACATAAGCCTCATTTCTACGCGATAAAATCTGACTGGCTGCTGCCTTGACTTGGCCCATTTAAAAAATTTAAGGCTGGAGGTAAAAATTATTGGTTGGTGAGGTATTTAAAGAGGCAGTATGGAGCAAGTTCAAAATTTGTAGGTCTCGTGGTCAATCCACGGCTTCATATTAAAGAAGGGTATGGATACGACCATCTAAACCATAATTTTAATTGCAAAGTTTCACATCAAATCTTCAATGCTTAATGGAGTGTGATAAAAACAAAAAACAAAAAAAATTCTGCACATGTCCTTCGGCTCTGCTGCACGGCCTACGATTGAAATTAATATTTCAACACTCCCCCTTAAATTCAACTATTGGGTTTTCTTCCATACCCAAACACTTCCTCAGATAATCAAAATTTTTCAGCCCTAGTGGTTTTGTCAAAATGTCAGCAAACTACTCCTCTGTTTTTGCAATGTTTCAAAATAATTTCACCATTGTTCACCAGTTCCCTGATGTAGTGATACTTGGCATTAATGTGATTTTTTCTCTTATGAAACACTGAATTCTTTGAAAATGCTATAGATGAGCTATTGTCACAATAAATTACTATGCCCTTTACCTGTTCCTGACATAAACTTCTCAACATTCTTCTCATCCAAACTACTTGACATGTTGCTGCTATAGCTGCCACATATTTTGCTTCTACTGTAGACAGTGCCACAATTGGCTGTTTCTTAGAAGCCCAATAAATGGCTCCTAAACCCATATGAAAAACATAACCAGATGTACTTTTCTAGTCATATATACTTCTAGCCCAATCACTGTCAGTATATCCAATCAATTCAGAATTTTCTGAAGTGGTATATAAAATACCATACCTTTTTGTTCCTTTCACATACCTCAGAATTCTTTTTGCCACTTGCCAATGTGCCTCATTTGGCCTTTCCATAAATATGGAAATTAAGCTCACAGCATGCATAATATCCAGCCTAGTTGCAGTCAAATACATGAGGCTGCCAACTATGCTCTTGTACAAGCTTGGATCAAAATCCTTGTTACTGTCCTCCTTGCTGAGTTTCAATCCCATCACTGTGGGAGTAATTTCTGCCTTGCAATCCTGCATGTTAAATCTTTCCAAAACTTCATTTACATATTTATCTTGAGAAATAAAAATTTTATTTTCATTTTTCTCTACTTCTATTCCTAAGAAGTATTTCAACAATCCCATATCATTCATCTCAAATTCATCCTTCATGACTGATTTAAAATTCTCAATGAGGTAAGCATCATTACCTGTAAAGATCACATCATCAACATATAAAACAACAATCAACATCTTACCATATTTCTCCTTGATGTATAATGTGGGTTCTCCTTCACATTTCTCAAACCCATTTTCTAGTAGATAAGCATCTATCCTACTGTACCATGCTCTTGGTGCTTGTTTCATCCCATATAGAGCTTTCTTCAATTTGCATACTTTATGCCCTTGGCCCTTTTTTCTCATAGCCCAGAGGTTGTTCAACATAAACCTCTTCCATCATTACTCCATTTAGGAATGTTTATTTCACATCCATTTGGTAAACCTTCCACTTGTGTTGTGCTGCTATGGACAACATTGCTCTCACTGTTTCCATTCTTGCAACCGGTGCAAAATTTTCTTCATAATATCTTCCATGTTGCTGCTTATAGCCTTTGACAACAAGTCTGGCCTTGTGCCTTTCAATCTTACCTTCAGAATTTCTCTTGGTTTGATAAACCCATTTTACTCCAATGACTTCCTTACCTTTTGGGAGATCAACCAATTCCCATGTTTTATTTTTCTCTATTGCATTCATTTCTTCATCCATAGCATCTATCCATTTCTTATCTTTTATAGCTTCTTCAAAATGAATAGGATCATCAACATGACAATATAATGCAAATAAAGAGTTCATACCTTCATTTGCTGCCTCTTTTTCATAAATATCATTCAAATTTCTGAATTTGGTTCCTCTTTCATTTGGTGTACTTGTGCTTGAAGAATCACTCAAATCTGCTCCTTATGGTGTGCTTGAAGAAGCACTATCATTACTTCTCAAGGGAGTCATCATTCCAGATTTTGGTGTCCCTTGTTGTCCTTGTGTTAGTGGAGGTGGTGGTGCTAATGAGGTGTTCCTTTCAGCCATTTCTTCCTCATCATCATCATGAGACAAACAACTCTTCACATTGACTGTTTTCTCAATGCTTCCATCCCAATATTCTTCCTCTATGAAATGAACATCTCTGCTTAGAACAAATTTCTTGGTGGATTGGTTATACAATATATATGCCTTGTATTCTTTACTGTATCCAATAAAAATTCACTTCTCCCCCTTACTGTCCAACTTCTTCCTTAGCTGATCTGGAATGTGTGCATAAGCCACACAACCAAAAACTCTCATGTGGGTGACACCTTGTTTTATGCCACTCCATGCTTCTTCAGGAATTTTGTTCATTACTGCTTTGGTTGGGCATCTATTCAAGATGTATGCTGCAAAATGTACAGCTTCAGCCCAATACTCATGTGGAAAATTTTTTACCTTCAGCATACTTCTTACCATATCCATAATTGTTCTATTTTTCCTTTCAGAAACTTCATTTTGCTGCGGTGTGTACCTTGCTGTAAATTTCTTGTGTATGTCATTTTCTCTGTAAAAACATAGAAATTATTTTGAGATATACTCACCTCCTCTATCAGTCCTTAAAACTTTAATGTGCTACCCACTTTGGTTCTCAACAAGTGCCTTAAAGTGGCAGAATTTCTCAAACACTTCACTTTTATATTTCAAGAAATAAACCCAAGTTTTCCTCGTGAAATCATCAATAAAATTCAGCATATAATGGTTGCTTGCTAGTGATGGTGTTTGCATTGGCCCACACAAATCTGAATGGAAAATTTCTAAGGGTGACTTTTCCCTTATGCTCTGTCCTGATGGGAAGTTTTCTCTGTGTTGTTTTCCCAAGATGCAGCCTTCACAAAGGCTGACTGGTTTCTCAATCAATGGTAATCCCTTTACCATTCCTTTCCTATGCAACAAATTTAGTCTTCCAATGTTGAGATGTCCAAATCTCAAATGCCATAACCAATTTTCATCTTTTGCTTCTCTTTGGAATGTCTCTTGTGTCACTGCTGCCATTTCAACTCCTTTCTTCAAATCTGCCCTCATCTTGAGAGGGAACATTATGTTCCTTGTCATATTCACTTGTGCAATGCATTGCTTGCTTGGTGGTTTATCCATGATGGTGCATACATAATCTTCAAATAAAACACTGTACCCCTTTTGAATGAGTTTTCCAATGCTTAAGAGGTTACACTTCATACCAGGCACTTAGTAAACATCTGATATGGATCTTCCTTCTCCCTTGTTTGTTAAAACACTTACTCTGTCTTTTCCCATGACAGAGACCTTACTATCTGTCCCCAAAGTAACTTGAGACTTCACATTTTAATCTAACATGGAAAACATGGCAATGTTTCCAGTCATATGGTTACTACATCCTGAATCTAGAAACCATATATCTTCATTCTTTTCCTCAGCCATATTACATGCTAAAAACAACTTATCTTGATTGATATTTTCTTTTGTAAAATTAGCATTGGGTCTATTACCTATGTCACTCTATTTCTTCCTACACTCATTGGCATAATGGCCATACTTCTTACAATAATGCCATTGGACTTGGGATTTATCATACCTTTGTCCATGTGCTTGATTTTGTCCACCTTTCTGGTTGTTGCCTTGGCCTTGGTTCTGATTTTTATTGTTGCCCCTTCCACTCGCGGGGCTATTTCTTCCTCCTCTGTTTTGGCTTCTGCCTCTTCCTTTTCCTCTGCCTTGACCATGCAGGGGCATTAGGCTCAAGAAATGCTTTGTATATAAGTAGACATAGGGGGGTCTCATATTTTTAGATTCTCATATAATTATTAGTACTTTGAATAAAATAGTGAGGAATTGTAAATGTTCTCTAACCACTAGAGAACATGAGGGAAATTGATTAAGCTAGGAATGTGAAGAGTCAGTTTTAGTTAATTTAGGGATTTTTGTCTAAATTTAAGAAATCCAGAATCTTAAGAGTTTGTTGAGCTGTTAGAGGAGATGAAGTGATTCATTATCTTCTTAAGCCAAAAAGGCATTAAGTATAGAGGTATGGAGAAGTAGGATAGTTGTTTAGAGACAGAGTAGGTTGTAGAAGGGCCAACAATTGAAGATCTGGCCAAGAAGAAAGTTTTTGTAAGTGATTTAATTATTTAAATGAAAGCATATGTTCAGTTTATATGAGTTTTGTCGATTTAAATTCTATGTAAATGACTTCGAGTCTCATTTAAAACAATTGTATAAGAAACAGAGTGAATAGACTATGTGATAGAGCTCCAGTTGATGTTCTGTTTTACTTGAGAAATAGATATAAGTGTTGAAGACAGGCTTGAATAGGAGATTGTTCTTTGATTGAGTAATCGATGTTGATTACAGAGTTAGTATCGATTTAGAGTGAAGTGTGAAATAATGGTTGTATGCATTTCTGAAGAAGATTAAAGGAAATTGCAGTGATCGATGATGCAGAAGGGAAACTAAGTTTTCAGTTCGGAATTGGAAACTGTACATCGAGCTGGCATAGCTGAAGATTCATTGATAAATGGAGTTCAACGAAGGTAATATCTCTGTTTGCCGAAGCGATTCGGGTTGAGAACCGGAGGCAACCTGGAGTCGATAGGAATTTTGGAGAAACCTGGGTTAACAAGGCATTGAGGCGTAGAAAGATCATGGGTAAACAATGGATATGATACCAAGGAATGGCGTTGTTTGAGTGCGAAGTCAAAGAACAAAGTGGAATGGAACCTTGAGCCGGAGGAGCGGAACCGTGCAACATGAACAGTAAAGGCAGGTTGAGAAACCATTTATGGGTTTCACATTGTTTAAATCCGGTAAGTTGTTTTATGAAAAAAAACGCGATATTGGTTGTTGTTTGACACATGTCCTGGAGTGGTAAGGAAAAACTAATTTTATCGCGTTTTTCTGGAGAGTTAATGTTCTGCCGTGGAAAAAATGCGATATTCGTTGTTACCATTCGATCTTGATTGGAGGAGATCCGACGGTATGTATGTTTTGAAACTGTGTGGAGGTTAATAAGGTGCGAATCAATGTTGGAAAACCTTGAGTCGGAGCGCGATGAATTGTGGACCCTTGGATCCGCTCAGAAACTAGTTAAGGAGGTAAGTACTGTGGGCCCGAGTGTTATTATATGAAGTCGAGGTTTGATATCCATTGCAATGTTGATATATTATAGTTGAGTGCGCATTTAAGAATTGTATATGTGGGTTGGATATGTTATGTTGTGTGGGAAAACCATTATGCTAATACACTGAGTTTTATAAAGTTCGAATATGGGGTTGACATATGTGGTTTATAGAAGTTAAACCTTTGAGTGAGTGATAGGAGTTAATCTATTTATATGAGTGGCCGTGTGGTTTGTTGGGTTTAAACCACAGAGTTAAGATTGATGAGGTAGATAGATTAACCATTGGGCTTATAGTGTATAAGGGTCGAACATTAAAATATAATGCTGAGGATGAACATTAAGGATATAAGGACGAGATTAATTTTCTTAGAATAAGTGAAGGAGATAACCTCGCATAGAGGGTTTTATGGGTTTTGCCACCTAGGGAAATTTGAAGCTTCCGCATGTTAGTGGTTGCCCAGATTTAAAATTATTTGGGTAAAACTTGAGTGCATTATTATTATATGCATAGAGATTAGAGAAATGTGGGTAGCCCGGGCATCAAGTGGTATCAGAGCTGGAATAGCTCTTTTTAAAAAGTTCAATTTCTTATTGAATGCATGTGTAATGAAGTAAAAGAAATTTTTGTAATTAATATAAAAGAGTGCATGTGATGAGAGAATGAAGGAAGATCATATTTTTAAATCTGATATGCAGCAGACACATATTTTCACTGAACATGATTTATAGAAATGGATGAAGAACAAGATAATTCAGGGATCTTGCAGGTAAAATAATTTTAAATTTGATTTTGAAACTATGACGACAGAATTATGGTTGCAAATATGATGCAGACAGAGTTTTGATGATGAGGGCAGTGAACCTGATATTCAACTAAAGGCTGGATAGAGAGAGAAATTGAAGTTTTCTCAAGAGAATGTGAGTTTATGAGCAGTTTTTAACTCTGGTTTGAAGAATTGTTTGTAGAATTCAGATTGCAGGCAATTGGATAAATCTCAGCAAAGAAGATCACAACTTTGAGAGCAGTGATGAAAGAGTCCAGCACAGGATTATAAAGTGAAGAAGAAAGTGTGGCAGAACCTGAAGAATTCCCAACAGAGGTTGGATGAGAAGAAAACAGATGTGTTCTTGCAAATTTGCAGAGTGAAGCCTAGAGAGAGTAGAAGAGAGTGTCAGAAGGTTCCAGTAGACATGGGACCAATACTTGCCAAGAGCCGGATCCAGAGGAAAGGATTGGTGAGGTAAGTGGCAACAAGAGAGCTTATTGTTATAGAGGCTTAGTGCAACTTATGAGTGAGGAACTCATGAAGGAGAAGATGGCTACTGATAGTCATAGCAGAGAGAGTAGAGGTTATGAGAGAGGCCACAACAGAATAGAGAAAGAAGATGCCAGGACAAATGGCATGAGGAAGAAATTGTTTGATGCAGAATATTGGAAAGAGATAGCTGAGATCAATGAGAAGTTTAATAAAATGGAATAGAGGATAGAGGAAATCCAGAGAATTGGTTGGCTCATGAAGAAGAGAGTAAAATGGCAACCATTACAATTGAGGTTGAGGCAAAAGGAGATTGCCTTACTGTAATATCTCGTTTCGGGGATATTTCTAAAACACGACAAACTCCAACCAGAGATAGACTCAGAGGGAATATACCGAATATTTCTCCTCTAAAAAGAGGATGAGATCTGAAGGCTACCTGGCCCTTTCCAGACTCTGTCTAAGAGTGAAAGATAAATGCACCAAGTGGTATAGAACTAGAACGCTCAAAAACAATAATAGACATACAATAGAAAGAGAATACGGCAACTATGGCAACTCATCCAGAAAACATAGAGAAGAAGTGCTGAGCCATTTTATTAATCTGAGAAATGTAATGGAATACAATAGGCTAATCGTGCACAAGGCAAGTGAGAAAACACTCTCAGAGAATACCGAAAATGGTTGCTCTAGGAACTGCGTCCTAGCTGCTGGAAACTATCGTGTAGCTGCTACTGCTGGAATGGACTGAAAACTAGGGGTTGATCCCCTTGCCGGAATAAGCTAAAAATCGGCAAACCTCCTCTCCTCGACAACCCAGACAAGATCCAAAAACCATTCCAAGAATGGCCAACCCCAGAAATCACGAGAAACTTCCTCCCCAGTGAATTACACTGGCCTTCAAGGCACTGCGCAGTGGCTAGCGAGAAACAGCTGAAACACTGCCACAAACTCCGCCAAAAACCTTCGACGGGAAAAGGTTGATCCTCTACTCAAAATCCCGGCAAAATCACCCACAAAAACCCCAATCTGAAGCTCCTCCACAATGGACTGCATCCTCTCTCCCAGTGACTGCGCAGTCTCTATAAGCTCCAGCTCCGCAACAAACCCAAACAATGAAACAACTCACAAAATGCTGAAAAACTAACCTTGCCCGAGCAGGCACTCGAAGTCCCCCAGGGCTAAGGGCGAGATCTCCGACTGGAGACACTTATTGCACTAAATAGTGCTGCAGACAGGCTAAACAACCAGCGTCCTCAAGAAGACAAATGTCTCACTCAAAAATCATTAACTCATGAATGAATGAAATGAGGAGGCTCCTCCATCTTTTATAACGTTGGTTTCCCTCCAAAACCCCACGTAGCCTCTCTCTCTCCTCCACATCCTCATCCTTATCTGCGTAGAAGCTTGCAGAAGCTTCTAGAGTGTACATAGGTCCCCTCCTCTACGTGGTGTTAGGCCCTCCTTGACTCCCACTTAAGTCACAACGTTGTACTACTAGGTGGATGTCTTATTTCACTTAAGTGAGTTAGACCCTCTTCACTCACTTTTTATTTATTTTCAAACTATAGATGGCAAACTAAAAAAAATATAATATTCCAATTAGCTGTTGCTAATTAGGAAAATTACACTTACTGAAAGAAGAACTCAGAGCAGCTGAGTTGAGAAAAGAAGTTTATGTTTGTGAAGCAGAACAAAGTACAAATGAAGAATGGATATCTGCAACAGATCTTGTGAATCATGATGAAGGCTTAATGCAACAAGAAGCTTGTATTGCTGAAGAGAAAATCATTGATGATTTCTTGAGTTATTGGACAATTCCAAATTAGCTGGATGATGTGAAGACTTGTATTTTTGAGGCTGAAAAATGTGAAGTGACCACAGGTCCTACAGAGGAAGAGGAACTCAGAGTTCTTGAGTCAAGGATGGAATTTGAAGATTCCACATGCAGATATTTTCAAAAGGAAGTGCTTGAGAAAGCAACCAAGACTGAAAAGTCTTGTGGGTTTAAAACTAAAGAGTTGTGTATGTTTGTAGGTACATCACAGGGAGATGAAAAAACTTCAAAGTTTGTTGAGGAGGAGAAATTGAATCTGAAATCTGTTCAAATCAATACTGAGATAGTGAGATCTTTGGAGGAATTGAAGACAAAGGATTCTAAGAAGAATATTCAGTAGAATATTGAGGCAGAGAGAGAAGGACCAGCAGATGATTGGTCAAGAAAAAGTGAAGTTATAAAATGTTGTGTAAGATTCCCAAAATCTACTCCAATTGAAGTTGTTGAATTGTATAGGAGGTTGGATTTTCAAAGAAGAGAATTGGAGAAGCAGAGGACATATGCATAGGATAAATTGCTGAATAAGCAAGACAGGGGAATTGTCATGAATGACAGTCAGAGAACAGAGGATAAGAATATGATTCAACAAAATGAAGGAGTTGATTTTGGTGAATCACAGCAAAAGGACATTCATGAAGCAGATGATGGAAAGAAAGAGAGACTAGCTGACAGTCTCATGGAGGATGCAAATCAGCATACTGATGTGCTGACAGAGGAATTCGAAGGAAGTTCAGAACAACATACTGATGTGTTGTCAGAAGAGGAAGTGGCATTGAGACCTTGTAATTTTAGTGTTGAAGGCTCATGTGTTAATCATGAAGACAAAGAAGAACAACAATTTTAAATTATCAGGATAGTTAATAAGAAGGAAACTGTGTTAGCTGAAGACATAGTAAAGGATCATCATTTTAGCATGGTGATTGGAGCAGTGGAGATAAATCTAGAAGCAGAGGAAAGAGATAATGAAGATTTTCTGAGTCCTGAAGAAGACTTGGAACTGCAGAGAGAAAACTTGGTGACTAAATCAGCAAGTGAGACCATTGAGTCTTGTGATTTTGAAACTGACAATTTGATTGTGTTTACAGGTGATGTAGAAGGCAATCCATCATTTGGAATTGTCTTGAGAGAAGAAGAACTATTGCAAAAATAAGTTGAAACAATCATGCAGAAACTTGCTATTGTTGGTGACCAAGAAGAATTGTCTTGTATGATGGGCCAAGAGAAGACTGTGGGGTAGATTTTTAAGACTGACACAGTGATGAAGAATCATAATTCTATTATGATAGAGGAAGATGAAAATGCATAGTTGGAAGAACTTGATTTGATTGCCAGAATCAATCAAGGAGATGAAAGACAATTATTGAAGATTTTCAAAGAAGGAGAAGAAGATGTTGAAACTGAAATGTAGCATACTAATGATGTGAAACAAGTACAGAAGAGGTGGCTGAAATGTTTGCTGGAAACATTTGAAGAAGAGAAAGAAATTTCAGACACTGAAGAAAAGATTCCTGAAGCTATGGAAGAAAAAGGAGCAGATGCTAGTTTGCATAAATTAAGTATGCTTACTAGTATACAAGGAGGAATGAGTGGATATGTTAATGCAGGAAGAAAATTAAATGATGATTTGTTTTCTAAAACAAAATTTGCAGATGATGAGAAAAATAAAATTTTGTAGAGGGACAGGAAGTTTGGGAGGAAGCCACAGAGGCGGCAACATGGGGGGTAATATCTATAGAAGTAAAAACAATTACAGCAACAATGGAGGAGATAGCCACAAGGGCAGCAGAAAAATTCTTGGAAGCAATAACAGCAGCAGTATTGGCAGCAACAGAGATTGGAAGCAGCAGCAGTGGGTAGAGAAATTTCCAGACAAGAGATAAGCTGGACAAAGAAATTGAAAACATCAGAAGAGTGATGATGAAGGTGTCTCAGAAGCAGCAGACAACAGCAAGAGAGCAAAAGGATTTTAGCAAAGGAAAGATAATAAGAGATCGTGAAAGCATAGATGGAGGTAATTTGCAGAACAAGATATGGAAACCTGGAGAAGTGCAGTTGGAAAGTAATGCAGCTGTTGGACAACAGCAAAATAAAGTATGAGATCCAGCCGGCAGAGATTAAAGACACGTGATCAAGAGATCATGAACAATTTGAACCTTGGGAGTCTGATGCAGGGGCATTAGGCTCAAGAAATGCTTTGTATCTAAGTAGACATAGGGGGGTCTCATATTTTTCAATTCTCATGTAATTATTAGTACTTTGAATAAAATGGTGAGGAATTGTAAATGTTCTCTAACCACTAGAGAACATGAGGGAAATTGATTAAGCTAGGAATGTGAAGAGTCAGTTTTAGTTAATTTAGGGATTTTTGTCTAAATTTAGGAAATCTGGAATCTTAAGAGTTTGTTGAGCTGTTAGAGGATGAAGCGATTCATTATCTTCTTAAGCCAAAAAGGAATTAAGTATAGAGGTCTGGAGAATTAGGATAGTTGTTCAGAGACAGAGTAGGTTGTAGAAGGGCCAACAATTGAAGATCTGGCCAAGAAGAAAGTTTTTGTAAGTGATTTCATTATTTAAATGAAAGCATCTCTTCAGTTTATATGAGTGTTGTCGATTTAAATTCTATGTAAATGACTTCGAGTCTCATTTAAAACAATTGTATAAGAAACAGAGTGAATAGACTTTGTGATAGAGCTCCAGTTGATGTTCTGTTTTACTTGAGAAATAGATATAAGTGTTGAAGACAGGCTTGAATAGGAGATTGTGATTTGATTGAGTAATCGATGTTTATTACAGAGTTAGTATCGATTTATACTAAAGTGTGAAATAATGGTTGTATGCATTTATGAAGAAGATTAAAGGAAATTGTAGTCATCGATCCTTATAAGGATCGATGATGCAAAAGGGAAACTGAGTTTTCAGTTTGGAATTGGCAACTATACATCGGGCTGGTGCAGTTGATAAATGGAGTTCAACAGAGGTAATATCTCTGTTTTCCAAAGCGATTAGGGTTGAGAACTGGAGTCAACCTGGAGTCGATAGGAATTTTGGAGAAACCTGGGTTAACAAGGCATTGAGGCGTAGAAAGATCATGGGTAAACAATGGAATATGATACAAAGGAAAGGAGTTGTTTGAGTGAGAAGTCAAAGAACAAAGTGGAATGGAACCTTGAACCGGAGGAGCGGAACCATGCAACATGAATAGTAAAGGTGGGTTGAGAAACCATTTATGGGTTTCGCATTGTTTAAAGTCGGTAAGCTGTTTTATGAAAAAAACGCGATATTGGTTGTTGTTTGACATGCATCCTGGAGTCGAAAGGAAAAACCGCTTTTATTGCATTTTTCTAGAGAGTTAATGTTCTGCCGTGGAAAAAACACGATAGTCGTTGTTACCGTCCGATCTTGATCGGAGGAGACCCGACGATATGTATGTTTTGAAACTGTGTGGAGGTTAATAAGGTGCGAATCAACGGTGGAAAACCTTGAGTCGGAGCACGATGAATTGTGGACCCTTGGATCCGCTCAGCAACTAGTTAAGGAGGTAAGTACTGTGGGCCCAAGCATTATTATATGAAGTCGAGGTTTGATATCCATTTCAATGTTGATATATTATAGTTGAGTGCGCATACAAGAATTGTATATGTGGGTTGGATATGTTATGTTGTGTGGGCGAACCATTATGCTAATACATTGAGTTTTATAAAGTTCGAATATGGGGTTGACATATGTGGTTTATAGAAGTTAAACCTTCAAGTGAGTGATAGGAGTTAATCTATTTATATGAGTAGTCGTGTGGTTTTTTGGGTTTAAACCACAGAGTTAAGATTGATGAGGCAGATACATTAACCATTGGGCTTATAGTTTATAAGGGTCGAACATTAAAATATAATGTCGAGGATGAATATTAAGGATATAAGGACGAGATTAATTTTCTTAGAATAAGTGAAGGAGAGAACCTCGCATAGAGGGTTTTATGGGTTTTTCCACCTAGGGAAATTTGAAGCTTCCGCATGTTAGTGGTTGCCCAGATTTAAAATTATTTGGGTAAAACTTGAGTGCATTATTATTATATGCATAGAGATTAGAGAAATGTAGGTAGCCTGGGCATCACTTGACCTCTTCCTCTTCCAAAGGACATTTGAGTTTTGAAGGCATGCTCCAAAGATCAGTGTGCATTGCTACCCAATCTTTGTTCATGTGTCATCAGTGATGCATGAATTTCATCAACTGAAAAATTTGAGAGATCCTTTGTCTCTTCAAGGGTTGTGGCTATCACATCAAAAATTGAGGGTAAGCTCCTCAACACTTTCTCCACTATCCTTCTTTCTTCAAGTGTCTCTCCATGAGACCTTATTTGGGTAACCAACCCAATCACATGTGTGAAGAATGAGTCTATGTTATCATACTCTTTCATACAGAGAGTTTCAAAGTCTCTCCTCAGCAATTGTAGCTTTTTTGTCTTCACCTTCTCCATACCTTGATAGACAATCTGGAGGGTATCCCATGCATCCTTGGACCTCTTAGCTGCTGCTATCCTTGGGAACACAATCTCATGCATTGCTTGATAGAGATAGAAGAGGGCTTTTGAGTATTTCTTCCTATTTCTCTTCAACAAATCATTTTTTGCCTATGTTAAGGCATTAAAAGCATTTTCATCAACTAGTTCTTCAAAACCATCTTCAACAAGCTCCCATAAGTCTTGAGAGGCAAACAGGGATCTCATGGTGATTGTCTAGTAGTCATAGTTCTTCCCATTGAACAGAGGGAGTTGAGTATTTCCAACACTCATGCGTGTGCTGGCTCCTGCCATGGCTAGTTGTTAGGTCCCTATATTACTAGTATAGTCCCTTATTATTGTTAGTGTAACCCCCTTATTGTTATTATTGTACCCTTTTAACCCCCATTTTGTTATTATTGTGCCCTTAAATTATTATTGTTAGGTCGGCTAGGATTACATTGTGGCCCACTAGGATTACATTATGGCTACATGGACTCCTATATATAGAAAGGAGGTTTTGTAAATTGTATCATCCAAGAATTGTTCATTTATGTAATGTATTGGAGGTTTCCCCCTCGAAGTGGCTTATTTATAAGGCGTTGATATCTTTTTCTTCTATTTTTGGAGCTGGTTACACAACATTTGGTATCAGAGCTTTGGATTCTAGGGTTTCGCTGCTCCAAACATGTCATCGTGGAATTTTCGCTATAAATTTTGTTCTACGAAGTTTCAGAAGCTGAAAGTTTTAGGGTGTGAAGCTGAAATCCTGAGGAATATTGTCTAAGAATTTCAGATCTTGGTTCGAAATATTTTCGGAGATATCATCTATGGAAGTTAGGTCTTTTTTCAGGCTCCTAAATAGGTCATCGTGGAATTTATGCTATAAATTTTTTTTCTACAAAGGTTCAGAATCAAAAATTCATATGGTGAAAAGCTGAAATCCTGAGGGAATTCTTCAAAAAATTTCAGAGCTTGGTTCGCAATATTTTGGGAGATATGATCTGTGGAAGGTAGTGATTTTTCAGGCTCCTGAATTGCATCGCAATGAGGTGATCGTGGGAAAAGTTAAATAACTCTCTCTCTGAAGATTGGATTGGAGTGCTGTCAAAATTGGTCGCAAGTAAACGGACTTTAGTTTCTTGGCTATCAATTTCAGAGACAAAGGACAAAACAGTGACACGTGGCAAGTCGTACAAGTTCGCTCTACTGAACCAGTCCAGAATTAGGTCATTGTGGGAGATTGGACACAACTTTGTCTTGGAGAATCAAAATCAGGTCAGACCTGTGGCATTTGAAAGAAGCTTCAGAGGGCTACTACAAGGCTGAATTTCAGATATCGAAGATTTTCAATTACAGAGATAATTCAATTTCAATATCGAGCTCCTCAAAGCTAGTAAAAGGTGTGTATTTTTTTTCCGAATTGCACAAGTCTTGTTTGAAGAATCAAGTTGAATTGATTCCAAGGGCATCTTGTAGAATAGATATCAATATTGGATTCTAAAATGGCCCCAAAAAAGAATTCAACACCCATTAAGCCTTCAGAAGGCTCTACTATGACTCATGAAGATGAAGAATTACAACATGATCTATCAAAATTACAAGAGCAAGTGCAACAAATTTCACTCTCGCAAAGAGCAAAAAAAAATGAAATGGAAGTTTTGAAGAAAGGCGTGGAAGCGAAGATGGACGGTTTGAAGAAAGGCGTGGAAGCTAAGATGGATGGCATGGAAGCTAGCGTGGAAGCTAAGATGGATGGCATGGAAGCTAAGATGGATGACATGAAAGACAACATGGAAAACATGAAGAATGATCTAAAAGCAGACATAGAAGGTTTGACAAAGTTGATACAAGAAATGTTTCCTAATGGTGAAAAGATAGTAGAAGAACCTCATGATGAGAACAAAATAAATATTAATCGTGATTTCATAAACTCTAATGTTGGCGGGAAGAACCACCATATTCCAAAAATGGATATGAGGAAGTTTGATGGAAATGATCCTGTAACATGGATACTACGGATGGAGCAATATTTTGATCTCCATAATGTGAAAAACACACAAAAGGTACGCATTGCAACTTTACATTTAGAACAAAATACATTTGTATGGTATCGATGACTTTGCTCCCGTAAAAAAATTGTCACTTGGTCAATTTTTACGGAGGAAATGATAGCACATTATGAGGATACAAAGAGCAACACCTTCTTTAGCCAATTGATAAATCTCAAACAAAAGGGTTTAGTGGGGGAGCACATTGAGGACTTCCAAAAAATTGAATATAAGGGTAACTGATATTCCAGAGGAACACAGGATTGATCTCTTCATAGGTACTTTAAAGGATAACATCCAACATGAAGTTCGCGTTTTGGAACCTGATTCATTGGAGAAGGCATTCAGGTTGGCAAGAAAAATTGAATGTAAAATTATAGCAACAAGGAAGCCTACCACTCACTTCTATAAAGAGGGAAGTGTTGCTACTCCTAGATTTCCACAACATACAAGGTTGACACCACAAAAATTGGAAGAAAAAAGAGCAAAAGGGCTTTGCTACAGTTGTGATAGAAAATACACTAAAGGTCATAAGTGTGCTGAGAAGAAATTATTTTACATAGATTGTGAAGAGGAAGAAGAAAATGAATAAGAAGAGGATATACACTAGGAACCAGCCCTAGAAGAGGAAGAAATGAATCCGACCATATCGTGTAATGCACTGGCAGGAATTACCACTCCTCAAACTCTCAAGATAGAAGGACATATCAAGAAGAAAAAGGTAATAGTGTTGATTGATTCAGATAGCACCCATAATTTTATTCATTGTAAGGTAGCCAAGGAATTAAATTGTTTCCTATACCCAGCACCAGAATGTCAAGTGATGGTTGCAAATGGAGGAACTATAAATTGCTCTGGAAAATGCCATAATATCGAGCTAACCATGGGGGAATATGTATTGACTAGTCCAATGCTTGCCATTCCTATGGGAGGTGCTGATGTTGTACTAGGAGTACAATGGTTACAATCTTTGGGGACGGTAACTTTTAATTTTCAAGAACTTTTCTTGAAATTTTTTTCAGAAGGAAAGGAAGTCGAATTACGGGGTATTGAAGGGAAGCCGGGAAGGATAATAAGCTCTAATGTCATGACAAAGCTTCTAAAGAAAGAACAACGAGGCGTAATTGCACAGTTATGCTCACTAGAAGTTACGACATCAAAATCATCTATTTCTGCAGATCTCCAACAAGTCTTGGACAATCATTCCAAGGTGTTTGAAACTCCCAAAGGACTCCCACCTATTCGTGATCATGATCATGCTATTCATTTGATTCCAAGTAGTGTTCCTCCAAACATCAGGCCTTATAGATATCCTTACTTCCAAAAGAGCGAAATTGAACGTATGATTGCAGAAATGTTAGAGGCGGGTATAATTCAACCTAGTCAAAGTTCTTTCTCTGCTCCTGTGGTATTGGTACACAAGAAGGATGGATCATGGCGAATGTGTCCAGATTATAGGGAGCTCAATAAGCTCACCATTAAAGACAAATTTCCCATTCCTGTGATTGATGAATTATTGGATGAATTACATGGAGCAATTTATTTTACCAAGTTGGATCTTCGTTCAGGATATCATCAAATTAGAATGAAGACTGAAGATATTCCAAAAATAGCATTTCGAACTCATGAGGGTCATTATGAATTTTTGGTCATGCATTTTGGCCTTACCAATGCACCTTCTACATTTCAAGGGTTGATGAATTCCACTTTCAAACCCTTCCTTAGAAAATTTGTGCTAGTATTTTTTGATGATATACTAATCTACAGCAGGTCTTGGAAGGATCATGTTGAACATGTTGACAGGGTGCTCAAACTATTGCGGGAGAAACAATTATATGCAAAAACATCCAAATGTTTCTTTGGAGTACAAGAGGTGGAATATCTGGGTCATATTATATCTCACGAGGGTGTTAAAGTAGACCCTAACAAAATTAAAGCCATTAAGGAATGGAAAGTCCCTAAGACAATAAAGCAATTGCGAGGATTTCTCGGGTTAACAGGCTATTATCGTAAGTTTGTTAAGAATTATGGAAGAATAGCAGCACCTCTAACAACATTATTGAAGAAAGATGCATTTTCATGGACTCCTGAAGCAACTAAGGCCTTTGAACATCTTAAAGAGGCAATGTGCCTAGCACCGGTCTTAGCTACGCCGGACTTCACAAAAACCTTTATTGTGGAATGTGATGCCTCAGGAAATGGAATTGGTGCTGTTTTAATGCAGGAAGGAAGACCCATTGCTTTTGAAAGTCGTCCAATCAAAGGAAAATATTTACAGAAACCTATTTATGAGAAGGAAATGTTAGCAATGTTGCATGCACTAAAGAAATGGAGAACTTACCTAATGGGAAGACACTTCAAGGTAAAAACTGATCATGATAGTCTTAAACACTTTTTGGAACAAAGACTATCTTCAGAAGAGTAGCAAAAATGGGTCACAAAGATGTTGGGTTATGACTTTGAAATAATCTACAAAAAGGAAAGCTTAATGTTGTTGCAGATGCACTCTCAAGAAAGAATGAAGAGGTGGAAGCATTGCTTTGTGCCATTTCTATTATCCAACCAGATTGGATAAACGAAGCAAGAGATGAATGGAAGAAGGACAGAGATGTATGGAAACTCATTCAAAAGTTGCAGCAAGATCCTAGTACATCTGATACATTTAGTTGGAAAAATGATTCCTTATGGTACAAAGATCGCTTATATCTTTGTAAGAATTCCCAACTAAAACAAAATATTCTTCTGGAATTGCACACTTCTCCTTTAGGAGGACGCTCAGGATTTTTAAAAACTTACCACAGGGTGAAGAAAGATTTTTTTTGGGATGGCCTTAAATCTGATATTCAAAAGTTTGTGGCGGAATGTTTGGTTTGCCAGCAGAATAAAGTGGAGACAATTAAGACCCAGGACTTCTACAACCTTTATCCATTCCAAGTCAACGTTGGGAGGAGATTTCAATGGATTTTATCACAGGTTTACCGAAGTCCGAAGGCAAGAATGTCATCATGGTGGTAGTTGATAGACTTACCAAGTATGCACACTTTTGTGCATTATCTCATCCATTTAAAGTAAGTAAAGTTGCTACTACATTTGTGAACAGAATTCAAAAGCTACATGGAAGCCCAAGGGTTATTGTGAGCGACAGAGATCCCATTTTTATGGGAAATTTTTGGACGGAGTTATTTTCTTGTTTGGGTACTCAATTAACTCATAGCTCATCTTATCATCCTCAATTTGATGGTCAAACAGAGATAGTAAATAAATGTTTGGAAGGATATATTCGTTGTTTTGTATCTGATAAACAAACACAATGGGTCAAGTGGTTACCTCTCGCTGAATGGTGGTATAACACTGCCTTCCATACTACAGCAAAAATTACCCCATTTGTGGCACTTTATGGATACCATCCACCATCGATCACATCGTCTTTAAGGGAAAATTCGAAGGTTCAAGCAGTGGAAGATCACATCGAGCATCAGCAAGAAGTTCTCCAACTCTTAAAGGATAACCTGAATTTGGCACAAAATCGAATGAAACAACAGGCAGATCAACATCGCGGCGAGAGAAGTTTTGATGTAGGAGATTGGGTATTTTTACGGCTACAACCATACAAACAAATGTCCCTCAAGCAAGCTAAGAAGGATAATAAATTATCGCCAAGGTACTATGGTCCTTACAAGGTGTTGCAAAAGATTGGTACTATGGCATACAAATTGGAGCTTCCTGCTTCTTCGCGAGTACATCCAGTTTTCCATGTTTCGTGCTTAAATAAGGTTATAGGTGAAAATCTTCTATTTCAAACAATATTTCCATAACTTTATGAGGAAGGAAAAATCATATTGGAACCGGAAGCGGTCACGGAAACAAGAACTCGACAACTACAGAATCGATCAATTTCAGAATATCTCATAAAGTGGAAGAGATTACCCACTGAAGATTCTACATGGGAGGATGAGAATTTTATACAAAAGCACCCAGAGCTACTCAAGCATTCAGGACAACACTTTTTTTTAAGGAGAGGGGCATGTTAGGTCCCTATATTACTAGTATAGTCCCTTATTATTGTTAGTGTAACCCCCTTATTGTTATTATTGTACCCTTGTAACCCCCATTTTGTTATTATTGTGCCCTTAAATTATTATTGTTAGGTCGGCTAGGATTACATTGTGGCCCACTAGGATTACATTATAGCCCCATGGACTCCTATATATAGAAAGGAGGTTTTGTAAATTGTATCATCCAAGAATTTTTCATTTATGTAATGTATTGGAGGTTGCCCCCTCGAACTCGCTTATTTCTAAGGCATTGATATCTTTTTTCTTCTATTTTTGGAGCTAGTTACACAACACTAGCACTCTGAACTATGCTCAAATAACTTGACTTTGTTTTTACACAAACCGTCTCTCTGCCTAAGATACAATCTCTGTCTTCAAAAGGGATTTCTTTGCACTGCACTCTTTTACAACAAAACAAAATTATGTTTCTGAGAAATACTTGGACTTTTGTTGAGCCTTCACTCTGCTGGAGAACCGCTGCAAAAAAATCCTTCCTTCAGCTTCTTTGACACCTTCAAAGAGCCTGGAATACCTCTGATACCATGTTGGAATTTCTAAAGTATTCCAAACAACAGAGGAATAAAAAATTCTCCAACTTCAACACACATTCAATTAAAAATTTGCTGGACATAAATGGCACAGAAACTACTTCTATTCAATTAAAAAAATATTACAAAATATGCCACAAAACTGCTATTCTGGAATTTACAAAAGTTCTTCAACTGCTGCACACACAATGTAAATCAATCTCTCTCTGTCACTTACAAAATGCACACACAGTGCTTTACAAAATCTGCTCTCTGTTTTTCATACAGAGTCTCATACTCTGTTTTTACACTCTATCTCTCTTTAAAAAAAAATACACAGCAGTCCACTAAAAAAATTACACAAGAGTCCACTAAAAATAATTACAACAGCCTTCGGGCTCCTTTCATTCTATTGCACTGTCCATGCAATATACGTTGTATATTAAAAAAATAAAACAAAACTATTATTATATATATTATAAACTTTATAATTTTATAATATATATACATTACAACTTATATATGCCCTAAAGTCAAAAGACTTTGTAATAAAACATGTTGCAGTAAAAAAAATAAACCAAATTTTTTACAAAAGAATCTTTGCGGCAATGTTTCAATAAAACAAAAAGATGTTAAAATTTTTTAACAAGGGTTGAAACCTTATGTGATATAAAACTAAATTAAATCCTATTGCAAAGTTTTTCGCATACACGATAGGCCTCCCATTCGCTGAAGATGGGGCCGCCAAAATCCAAACCAAAAATATTCTTGATTGCAAAGTATTATCCCGTACCAAATGGGTTTCATGACCTAAACCTCGTTTCTACGCGATAAAATCTGATTGGCTGCTGCTTGACTTGACCCATTTAAAAAATTGAAGGCTGGCTATAAAAATTGTTGGTTGGCGAGGTATTTAAAGAGGCAATATGGCACAGGTTCAAAAGTTGCAGGTTTCGTGGTCAATCGACGGCTTCATATTAAAGAAGGGTATGGCTACAGCCATCGAAACCATAATTTTAATTACAGAGTTTCACATCAAATCTTCAATGATTGATGGAGTGCGATCAAACAAAAAACAAAAAATTTGTGCACATGTCCTTCGGCTCTCCTGCACGGTCTGCAATTGAATTTAATATTTCGAAAGAATGATGAATCTTATAAGCTATTTCAATTTTCTTTCCTCAAATGGTTTAAATAACTTTATGAAAAAATACAAATGACTTTATCAGTTACCCATTGTATGATACCAAAGCAAGCGACATTGTGTATTCTAACTTAACAAGTGTTTGTTTATATATATTGTTAAAAGGTAGCGGAAATTTCATTCAGAGCAGCAAAAGCAAGACATCCCTAGCTTGTTCACATACAAACGGAAGGAGAAGTAGATTTTCTCCCAGGAATCCAATGGGCCTTCCAATTTGTGAAAGGCGTTCAAGAGGAAGGCACATTTGAATCATAGAGAAGCTCTGTTTCTTCGAGCTCTTAAAATCTAATTGGCGATTTGAATGCCAGTCGTTCAAGAAATGCCATCAGGAGAAAAGTCAAGTTACTGGCAGGTTTGTTCCAGAATTAGCTGCTAAGTGACTGCGATATATTTATATTTGTACCCATTAGCTATTGGCACTGGTAGAATAGCAAAATTTGACGTACGCTACACTGGTTTTTTGACTGTGGGCATCACATTAGAAAAAATAATTCATAACTTTGCAGAAAATTGAGCAGATTCACGACTTTTCTTGAGGTATGCTTTGGTATTTTCTATATTGTTGCTAGATTTAATGACACTGGTTATTTATTTATTTTAGTAAAGGTGATCGATCAATATTCTGGTTAATCTAGCGAGGCTACATTGTCAGGTTACTGAATTTTCTATATTATTATAACATAAATTGCTTTTACAGCGTATTGCCAAAAAAAACATGATCCCCACGAAATCCTAAAACGAATCTACCATATTCCTTGAAAACCCATTGCAAAAATGGAAAATCCCAAATAAACTATAAACCCATTACATAATCTACTATATTCCTTCAAGAGATTCGAGAGTAGTGAAAAATCATTGTAAGAATGTAAGATCTCAACTAAACCGTAAGCTTAATCTACTATATACAAGCTATAAACCCATTACATAATATACTATATTCCTTCAAGAGATTCGAGAGTAGTGAAAACTCATTGTAAGAAGGCAAGATCTCAACTAAACCGTAAGCTTAATCTACTATATTCCTTGTAGAGATTCGACAGTGTGAATGGAAAGAATACAATTGTTTTTTTTCCCTTTTGATATGAAACATGTGCCCAGATTTTTCTCAGAAGATTTTCTTCCCTTCACTTCAATATGCTTTCAAGAAATTTCTGAAGAGTTTAAAAGCACTTCCTCATCCATGGGGGACAAGCCGAATGCCTCGGTTTGTTTTCCATTATTTTTTTTAAATATTTATTTTAACTTTAGAAATTTAGGTTATAGCCTTGTCTAACTCTTTTATGTTTTAAAAAAATTATATTTATAGCAGAGTCCACTCTTTAATGTTTTGCAGATTTCGAGTTTACCTTTTTTAGATTACTTTTTTCACATAGTTTAGATTTACATCCGAGTCCACTCTTTAATGTTTTCCAGATTTTGAGTTTGCTTTTTTAGATTTTTTTTTTAACATGGTTTGAATTCATTATAATGGTAAATTTTAATTATATAATCTATATTTCTAAATATCTATTTTAACTTTAGAAATTTAGGTTATAGCCTTCTCTAACGGTTTTTTGTTTTCAAAAATAGATTTATAGCCAACTCCACTCTTTAATATTTTACAGATTTCGAGTTTATGTTTTTGTTTATTAGATTACTTTTTTTTTAACGTAGCCTTAATTTATTATAATGATAAGTTTTAATTATATAATATATATTGGTTAAAAAAATCTTACTTTTAGTGGTTTAGTAAATTATTCTCAGTTTCTTAATTAATTTTTTTTTAACTTTTATGATATATATACTTTAACCAAAATGATTTTATGATTTTTCATTATTATAATTAAAATTGATTTATATATTATTTCATTAATTAATTTATTAATATAATTTATGTGGCATATCATGTTGGGCTTGACAGAGTCTTCACATTTCACTGCTCTCTCTATTACTTGCTCACTTCTCTGTTCTCAATATCATTAAAAAAAAATTCACATTGTTTCAAATCAACTTATATCATTTCAATTTTGATATGTGCAATGCTTGGAAATTGTATTGGGCAGCAATGTCAATATTTGTTTCAGTGTTCCGCAACAGTATGCATAAACTGCATACAACGAGATCATGATATTTCGTACAACCAGATCATGGTGGAAATTGTATTGAACAGCAATGTCAGGAGTTGTTTTAGTGTTTCACAGCAGCGTACATAAACTGCATACAACCAGATCATGGTATTTCCTACAACTCGAAGCATATTATAAGGCAGTCATGAGCCTACATTGATCAACTGCATGCAAAAGCTCCCCTCAAGGTAGGGACTAGCTGCCATGCATCCAATCTTGTTTGGACTTGAATTCATAATAATGAGAGCATACTTTAAGGGGAAGGATTTACTTTTTCTTATTCACATGCAAGAACAAGAAAAAATTACCGATATTCTACGATCTAGAGTTGATGGAAAATGAGGAGCCACATAGATAATTTGTGGGCAATGTTAATTCCATATCAAAAATTCAGAAGATAATGTAGGCTATGGGAGCCCATGATTTCTCTTTGAAGGACATTTTCAGGCCTAATCATTAGTGTACCATAGTGTTATTCAACACTCATTGATTTTTTCCGCTACAAGTGAGATGGAAAAATGAAAATTTGAGATTGGTGTGGCAGTGGATGGATTATGCCTCCAACACACGAAAAACATGGATTTTTTAGAGACAAAACAACATATGCTAAGCTTTTAAACCCCATTTTAATTGAAGATGAACGTGCCCAATTCTAAGGCACAAGGAATCAGGAAATGAATTAGTGGATTTTTCTATTAGAAAATGAAAATTCTCGACCCAGTTGGATATTGGACCAAGGAGGGGCGCTTATCAAGGAAGGAACCAATGCATGAAGGTGGAAGTTGAAAGGCCAGCCGAGATCCACTAGTTTCTTATCGGGACATTGAAATCAATTTTCTTCCTACTTAAATAGGCCAGTTCAGGAAGGTTCCCTATGATTGCCGAGATGTCGCTAGTCAATCCAGGTAGGTAGGTGTCAATGACGAGACTCGATCCCAGAGTCGATACAAGAGGGCCAGTATCACCAGTGGTCAATCAGGGCTAGAAAGTGCAGCATTAACCTTTACTCATGGGAACCTCTATTCACTGCATGAAATTGGAATTGGGAAGCTCTACTCATCAAAATATACTCAATTAGTTATAAACCCTAGGTCGATGAATATATGAAGCTCTTGTCAGTTCAAATTTTCATTTACAGTCTCATTACTTGAAGTGATTTATGATGTGCTTGAGATGCTTCTAGAGCTGTTGCGACCTATGAATGGATGTGATTCACTTTCTACACAAATGAGGAGGGCCTATGTTGTTCACATTGCTGGTGTGGCGAAGCATGAGGTGGAAGTGTTACAGGAAACTCAGAAGGAGGAAAAGGCTAATATCCAAAGCATGTTCCAAAGGGATAATAACCAGATGAGACATTTACTTCCCTGTTGTAGCTATGATGGAGTACATGTAAGTATGTATCACATTTTTGTACCTGTTGTATGAAATTAAGAGTGCATGTACTATGATACAATTAACTATCTCAGTGTGGTCATCCATTTGTGGGTGAAATGTCATAGAGAAACTCAAGTGACACCCCAATAACTACCAAAGATATTTCCAAAAAGTGATGAGGAAATGAAAGCATGAATCTAAGTTCTGGCTTGTGTGTTAACAATCCTCCTTATGGAGTCGCCATGTGTTCACTCTAGTGATATTAGGGGGTGGAGGGGTGATGCTTATATCAAGCTACTTTATTAGACACACATTTATATGCTTATATCGTGTATTCAATGATCTGCATATGAGTAATAAATAGTGATATGAGACATATAGATATATATGAGCTCCAAGATTATGTTAAATATGGTTAGTCTTTCTTATTATTAGTAATATAAGTGTATTACACTGATGGGTATATATTAGGGTAATTATGTCTTATAACACTAAAACCCATGTAAAAATAGCTCCAAAAATAGAAGAAAAGAGATATCAACACCTTAGAAATAAGCCACTTCAAGGAGGCAACCTCCAATACATTACATGAATGAACAATTCTTGGATGATACAAATTACAAAACCTCCTTTCTATATATAGGAGTCCATGGGGCCACAATGTAATCCTAGCCGACCTAACAATAATAATTTAAGGGCATAATAATAATAATATGGGGGTTACAAGGGTACAATAATAACAATAAGGGGGTTACACTAACAACAATAAGGGACTATACTAGTAATATAGGGACCTAACATGCCCCTCTCCTTCAAAAAAGTGTTGTCCTCGACGCTTGAGTAGCTCTGGGTGCTTCTGTATAAAATTCTCATCCTCCCATGTAGAATCTTCAGTGGGTAAGTTCTTCCACTTGATGAGATACTCTGAAATTGATCGGTTCCGTAGCTGTCGAGTTCTTGTTTCCATGACCGCTTCAGGTTCCAATATGATTTTTCCTTCCTCATCAAGTTCTGGCAATATTGTTTGAACTGGAAGATTTTCACCTATAACCTTCTTTAAGCATGAAACATGGAAAATTGGACACACTCATGAAGAAGCAGGAAGCTCCAATTTGTATGCCATAGTACCAATCCTTTGCAACACCTTGTAAGGACCATAGTACTTTGGCGATAATTTATTATCCTTCTTAGCTTGCTTGAGGGACATTTGTTTCTATGGTTGTAGCTGTAAAAATACCCAGTCTCCTACATCAAAACTTCTCTTGTTGCGATGTTGGTCTGCCTATTGTTTCATTCGATTTTGTGCCAAATTTAGGTTGTCCTTTAAGAGTTGGAGAACTTCTTGTTGATGCTCGATGTGATCTTCCACTGCTTTAACCTTCGAATTTTCTCTTAAATATGATGTGATGGATGGTAGATGATATCCATAAAGTGCCATTAATGGGGTCATTTTTGCTGCAGTATGGAAGGAAGTGTTATACCACCATTCAGCGAGAGGTAACCACTTGACCCATTGTGTTTGTTTATCAGATACAAAACAACGAAGATATACTTCCAAACATTTATTTACTATCTCAGTTTGACCATCAGATTGAGGATGATAAGATGAGCTATGAGCTAATTGAGTACCCAAACAAGAAAATAACTCCATCCAAAAATTTCCAGTAAAAATGGGATCTCTGTCGCTCACAATAACCCTTGGGTTTCCATGTAGTTTTTGAATTGTGTCCATAAATGTAGTAGCAACTATACTTGCTTTAAATGGATGAGATAATGCACAAAAGTGTGCATACTTGGTAAGTCTATCAACTACCACCATGATGACACTCTTTCCTTCGGACTTAAGTAAACCTGTGATAAAATCCATTGAAATCTCCTCCCAACGTTGACTTGGAATGGATAAAGGTTGTAGAAGTCCCGGGGTCTTAATTGTTTCCACCTTATTCTGCTGGCAAACCAAACATTCCGCCACAAACTTTTGAATATCAGATTTAAGGCCATCCCAAAAAAATTCTTTCTTCACCCTGTGGTAAGTTTTTAAAAATCCTGAGTGTCCTCCTAAAGGAGAAGTGTGCAATTCCAAAAGAATATTTTGTTTTAGTTGGGAATTCTTACAAAAATATAAGCGATCTTTGTACCATAAGGAATCATTTTTCCAACTAAATGTATCAGATGTACTAGGATCTTGCTGCAACTTTTGAATGAGTGTCCGTACATCTTTTTCCTTCTTCCATTCATCTCTTGCTTCGGTTATCCAATCTGGTTGGATAATAGAAATGGCACAAAGCAATGCTTCCACCTCTTCATTCTTTCTTGAGAGTGCATCTGCAACAACACTAAGCTTCCCTTTTTTGTAAATTATTTCAAAGTCATAACCCAACATCTTTGTGACCCATTTTTGCTGCTCTTCTGAAGATAGTCTTTGTTCCAAAAAGTGTTTAAGACTATCATGATCAGTTTTTACCTTAAGTGTCTTCCCATTAGGTAAGTTCGCCATTTCTTTAGTGCATGCAGTATTGCTAACATTTCCTTCTCATAAATAGGTTTCTGTAAATACTTTCCTTTGATTGGATGACTTTCAAAAGCAATGGGTCTTCCTTCCTGCATTAAAACTGCACCAATTCCATTTCCTGAAGCATCACATTCCACAATAAAGGTTTTTGTGAAGTCTGGTGTAGCTAAGACCGGTGCTAGGCACATTGCCTCT
The DNA here is from genome assembly GCA_034641835.2 of Pinus albicaulis. NCBI lineage: Eukaryota > Viridiplantae > Streptophyta > Pinopsida > Pinales > Pinaceae > Pinus > Pinus albicaulis. Next base: position 894,629,267 of record CM076580.1, read on the forward strand.
TTAAGACGTTCAAAGGCCTTAGTTGCTTCAGGGGTCCATGAAAATGCATCTTTCTTCAATAATGTTGTTAGAGGTGCTGCTATTCTCCCATAATTCTTAACAAACTTGCGATAATACCCTGTTAACTCGAGAAATCCTCACAACTACTTTATGGTTGTGGGGACTTTCCATTCCTTAATGGCTTTAATTTTGTTAGGGTCTACTTTAACACCCTCGTGAGATACAATATGACCCAGATATTCCACCTCTTGTACTCCAAAGAAACATTTGGATGTTTTTGCATATAATTGTTTGTCCTGCAATAGTTTGAGCACCCTGTCAACATGTTCAACATGATCCTTCCAAGACCTGTTGTAGATTAGTATATCATCAAAAAATACTAGCACAAATTTTCTAAGGAAGGGTTTGAAAATGGAATTCATCAAACCTTGAAATGTGGAAGGTGCATTGGTAAGGCCAAAATACATGACCAGAAATTCATAATCACCCTCATGAGTTCGAAATGCTGTTTTCAGAACAGTCTTCATTCTAATTTGATGATATCCTGAACGAAGATCCAACTTGGTAAAATAAATTGCTCCATGTAATTCATCCAATAATTCATCAATCACAGGAATGGGAAATTTATCTTTAATGGTGAGATTATTGAGCTCCCTATAATCGAGACACATGTGCCATGATCCATCCTTCTTGTGTACTTATACTATAGGAGCAGAGAAATAACTTTGACTAGGTTGAATTATACTTGCCTCTAACAATTCTGCAATCATACGTTCAATTTTGCTCTTTTGGACATAAGGATATCTATAAGGCCTAATGTTTGGAGGAACACTTCCTGGAATCAAATGAATAGCATGATCATGATCACGAATAGGTGGGAGTCCTTTGGGAGTTTCAAAAACCTTGGAATGATTGTCCAAGACTTTTTGGAGATCTGCAGAAATAGATAATTTTGATGTTGGAACTTCTAGTGAGCATAATTGTGCAATTATGCCTCGTTGTTCTTTCTTTAGAAGCTTTGTCATGACATTAGAGCTTATTATTTTTCCTAGCTTCCCTGCAATACCCCGTAATTCGACTTCCTTTCCTTCTAAAAAAAATTTCAAGAAAAATTCTTGAAAATTAAAAGCTACTGTCCCCAAAGATTGTAACCATTGTACTCCTAGTACAACATCAGCACCTCCCATAGGAATGGAAAGCATTGGACTATTCAATACATATTCTCCCATGGTTAGCTTGATATTATGGCATTTTCCAGAGAAATTTATAGTTCCTCCATTTTCAACCATCACTTGACATTCTGGTGCTAGGTATAAGAAACAATTCAATTCCTTGGCCACCTTACAATGAATAAAATTATGGGTACTACTTGAATCAATCAACACTATTACCTTTTTCTTCTTGATATGTCCTTCTATCTTGAGAGTTTGAGGAGTGGTAATTCCTACCAATGCATTACACGATATGGTCGGACTCATTTCTTCCTCTTCTAGCGTTGGTTCCTAGTGTATATCCTCTTCTTGTTCATTTCCTTCTTCCTCTTCACAATCTATGTAAAATAATTTATTCTCAGCACACTTATGACCTTTAGTGTATTTGCTATCACAACTGTAGAAAATCTATTTTTCTGTCTTTTCTTCCAATTGTTGTCGTGTAAACCTTGTAGGTTTTTGAAATCTAGGAGTAGCAACACTTTCCTCTTTATAGAAGTTAGTGGTAGGCTTCCTTGTCGCCATAATTTTACATTCAATTTTTCTTGCCAACCTGAATGCCTTCTCCAATGAATCAGGTTCCAAAAAGTGAACTTCATGTTGGATGTTATCCTTTAAAGTACCTATGAAGAGATCAATCTTGTGTTCCTCTGGAATATTAGTTACCCTTATATTCAATTTTTGGAAGTCCTCAATGTGCTCACCCACTAAAATATTTTGTTTGAGATTTATCAATTGGCTAAAGAAGGTGTTTCTCTTTGTATCCTCATAATGTGCTATCATTTCCTCTATAAAAATTGACCAAGTGACAATTTTTTTATGGGAGCAAAGCCATCGATATCATACAAATGTATTTTGTTCTAAATGTAAAGTTGCAATGCATACCTTTTGTGTGTTTTGCACATTATTGAGATCAAAATATTACTCCATATATAGTATCCATGTTACAATATCCTTTCCATCAAACTTCCTCATATCCATTTTTGCAATATGGTGGTTCTTCTCGCCAACATTAGAGTTTATGAAATCATGATTAGCATTTATTTTGTTCTCATCATGAGTTTCCTCTATTATATTTTCACCATTAGGAAACATTTGTTGTACCAACTTTGTCAAACCTTCTATGTCTACTTTTAGATCATTCTTTATGTTTTCCATTTTAGATTCCATGCCAGCTTCCATGCCATCTATATTAGCTTCTATGCCATTCTTCAAACCATCCATATTAGATTCCACACCTTTCTTCAAACCATCCCTCATAGTTTCCACGCCTTTCTTCAAAACTTCCATGTCATTTTTTTTTCTCTTTGCCAGAGCAAAATTTTTTACACTTGCTCTTGTAAATTTGATATGTCATGTTGCCATTCTTCTTCTTCATGAGTCATAGTAGAGCCTTCTAAAGGATTAATGGGTGTTGAATTATTTTTAGGGGCCATTTTAGAATCTAATACTAATATATATTCTACAATATGCCCTTGGGATCAATTCAACTTGATTCTTCAAACAAGACTTATGCAATTTGGGAAAAAAATAGACACACTTTTTACTTGCTTTTGAGGATATCTATATTGAAATTGAATTATCTTTGTAATTGTAGATCCTCAATATCTGAAATTCGGCCTTGTAATATCCCTCTAAATATTCTTTCAAATTTCATAGGTCTGACCTGATTTGGATTCTTCAAGGAAAATTTATGTCCAATCTCCCACAATGACCCAATTATGGACTGGTTTAGTAGAGTGAAATTATATGACTTGCCACGTGTCACTGTATCCTCCCTTGGCTCTGAAATTGATAGAGAAGAAACTATAGTCTGTGTACTTGCGGCCACTTTTTACAACATTCCAATCTGATGCTCAGAGAGAGAGTTATGAAGATTTTCCCACAATAACCTCTTTGAGATGAAATTAGGGAGCATGAAAAATACCTAACTTCCACAGATCATATCTCCGAAAATATTGCGAACCAAGCTCTAAAATTTTGTGACGTTATTCCTCAATATTTCGGCTTAGCTCTCTAAACATTTTGGCTTCTGAAACGTTGTAGAAAAAAATTTATAGTGCAAATTCCGCAATGACCTGTTTAGGTTAAATTCAGGAGCCTGCAAAAAGCCCTAACTTCCACAGATCATATCTCCAAAAATATTGCGAACCAAGCTCTGAAATTTTGCGATGATGTTCCTCAGGATTTTGGCTTTGCACTCTTAAAATTTTAGCTTTTGAACCATCGTAGACAAAAATTTATAGCGAACATGCCATGTTGACTAGTTTGGAGTAGCGAACACCCTAGAATCCAAAGCTCTGATACCAAATGTTGTGAAACCAGGTCCAAAAATAGAAGAAAAGAGATATCAATGCCTTAGAAATAAGCCACTTCGAGGGGGCAACCTCTAATACATTACATGAATGAAAAATTCTTGGATGATACAAATTACAAAACCTCCTTTCTATATATAGGAGTCCATGGGGCCACAATGTAATCCTAGCCGACCTAACAATAATAATTTAAGGGCACAATAATAATAATATGGGGGTTACAAGGGTACAATAATAACAATAAGGGGGTGAAAATAACAAAAATAAGGGAATATACTAGTAATATAGGGGCCTAATAGGCGCTTATCAAGGAAGGAACCAATGTATGAAGGTGGAAGTTGAAAGGTCAGCCGAGATCCACTAGTTTCTCATCGGGACATTGAAATCAATTTTCTTCCTACTTAAATAGGCCAGTTCAGGAAGGTTCCCTATGATTTCCGAGATGTCGCTAGTCAATTCAGGTAGGTAGGTGTCAATGATGAGACTCGATCCCAGAGTTGATACAGGAGGGCTAGTATCACCAGTTGTCAATTAGGGCTAGAAAGTGCAGCATTAACCTTTACTCATGGGAACCTCTATTCACTGTATGAAATTAGAATTGGGAAGCTCTACTCATCAAAATATACTCAATTAGTTATAAACCTCAGGTCGATGCATATATGAAGCTCTTGTCAGTTCAAATTTTCATTTACACTCTCATTACTTGAAGTGATTTATAACGTGCTTGAGATGCTTCTAGAGTTGTTGCAACCTGTGAAGGGATGTGAGTCATTTTCTACACAAATGAGGAGGGCCCATGTTGTTCACGTTGCTGGTGTGGTGAAGTATGAGGTGGAAGTGTTACAGGAAATTCACAAGGAAGAAAAGGCTAATAGCCAAAGCATGTTTCAAAGGGATAATAACTAGATGAGACATTAACTACCCCGTTGTAGCGATGATGGAGTACATGTAAGTATGTATCCCATTGTTGTACCTATTGTATGAAATAAAGAGTGCATGTACTACGATACAATTAACTACCTCAGTGTGGTCATGCATTTGTGGGTGAAATGTCGTAGAGAAACTCAATTGACACCCCAATAACTGCCAAAGATATTTCCAAAAAGTGATGAGGAAATGAAAGCATGAATCTGAGTTTTGGCTTTTGTGTTAACAATCCTCCTTATGGAGTCGCCATGTGTTCACTCTAGTGATATTAGGGGGGTGGAGGGGTGATTCTTATATCAAGCTACTTTATTAGACACACATTTATATGGTTATATCATGTATTCAATGATTTGTATATTAGTAATAAATAGTGATATGAGACATATAAGATATATATGAGCTCCAAGCTTATGTTAAATATGGTTAGTATTTCTTATTATTAGTAATATAAGTGTATTACGCTGATGGGTATAGATTAGGGTAATTATGTCTTATAACACTAAAACCCATGTAAAACGTGATAGTAAAACTAAAGCTAGTTATACAAGATTTTAACCTATGACCAACAATATTCAAGCTTATACTAGGTTAATACCAAGACGATGATCTTAACCTATGACCAACAATATTCAAGCTTATACTAGGTTAATACCAAGCCCATCACCACACTGTAGTGGAGGGGAATCATGAATGAAATCCCTAAGATCCGAGATCACTACCCATATGTTCTCTTTCCTAGGAGCGGTACCTTGTTCTCTTCAAAACCTGAGATCATCCACTCACGTGAGAAAGATGTCTAGCAAAATCTTGTTGGGAAACAAGGCTACAAGGTAGCGACTACTTGCCGCTTAGTTTAAATATAGTAATGTTGCAATGTGATGTTGGAAATGTCTATGGATAGCTATTACGACTATTACATGCCGCTTAATGTAATTATAGAGATGTTGCAATTTTTCATGGAAAAGTTTATTTTAAAGGATTTAATTTCTTTTGTTGTGTAAAGCGCCACGATGGACTTTATTCCAAAGTATTTTGACTTTTTAAATGTATATGTATGGTAAATGCATATATATATATATATATATATATATATATATATATATATATATATATATATATATATATATGTATGTATGTATGTATATATATATTATAATTTTTTTTTTAAGTTTATAATATACATAATATGTTATTTTGTTTTATTTTTTTATAAATAATTTTGTTATGAAAAGTTTTAAAAGGCTCGAAAGCCAAAAACGAAAAGACGGTATGTAATTTTTTTTATTGTTTTTTTTTTTTTAAACAACAAAAAAAAACACATAGTGTGTATTGTTTTTTTCATTATTTTGTAGTGAGCCTGACGGAAAAATATGGTCATGATCAAGCGTGGTCAAATTTTTTTCTCAGCGTTATTGATCATTTTCATTAAAAAATAATTGTGATGTATAAGTTTAAAAAAATCTAAAATTAAAAAAATTTAAAAATATATATTATATTTAAATAATAATTCGATTCAAAAATCTCTCTAAGGTTATAATTAATATTTTTTAAAATGTGAATTGTATTAAAATGACTTTTGAAGTTCTGTACTGTATATGTTACAAGTTCTGTACTGTAGTAATAACTCAATTATTCAATTACTTATTGTAAGAGCAGATGTAAAAATAACTCAATTAGTCAGTCAATGTCTGAGCAGATTTCAGAAATAACTAAATTTGCTAGTTATTATAAAGGGTAGATTTCAAAATTTCCATAACATAAAGTGACTATTGGAAACAGCCAAAAATGCAAAGAAAGTAGTAGTGTCGTCAGTAGGGACTCAAAATAAAAAAAGCATAACAAACATCAAAGTGGAAATATGGCAAAAGTGGTACAATGGCACTACGTGTACTTTGATCTACAATTAGAAAATAATGCCCTGTTGGATTGGATAAAGGTGACATATTAAGAAGAGTTTTAACAAAAAAATTCTGGGTCAAAGAAAAGGTAAATTATGCCGTCCCGTACCATCTAATTTTACATTTCTCACATGTTTCTCCATTGAATTCGAAAACAATCACAACAAACAATACTGTAAAATCTCAACTATTTACCAAATCAAAGAGTCACCACATGCCTGAGCACTGATTTTGACATAATGTACCAGGCCAGGAAATTAATAATATATATATATATATATATATATATATATATATATATATATATATATATATATAGAAATATTATATATCAACATAAGCTGCATGCATGCAGAGATATACCCAAAAAAACATAAGGAACCCATCCCATACACAAAAAGAAACTAATACTGTTCAGAAAGGCATATGTGCATGCAGGCACACAAAGTACCAGAGTCATAGTGAAATCTCAATAGAAGTAGAGCACCAGCGATCAGAAAGTATCAAAAGAGAAAAAAAAAGTGGAGCACTAGTATACCAGAATGGCCCAATAACAGAGACCAGAAGTATTATGTAAACCAAAGTCATATTCAGTGAAATAGAACAGAACCCTGTGCCTGTGGTAGTACATGATGCCAAAATATTTCTCAACTCCTAGCTTTGACAGTCGATCAGCCACAGAGTTTTTCTTGTTGTAGACATGAAAATGTAAGTAATTTGATGAAATCTGAGCAACTGCGAGGACCCTAGTAGTCTCTCAGAGGCTCGCAAGGATAACAAAAGGAAAGAATATTCAAAGTCAGATTGGATATCTTCGAAGAAAATAGCAACTGATAACTGCAAGAACTCAACAACGGCAGGAAGAGGGCATCGAGATCTCATAGACAGTGGATGGAAAGCTTAAGGAGTTGTGGTAGAGACAGAAAGAAGTGCTACAGAAGACATCTGAACTAACAACAGAGGCACTGTTGGAGCAAGTGCGCAACGAGGAAAAGCATATGGCAGAAAGTAAATATAAATGACCCAATAATGCTTAATATATAAGCTTTCAGTCGTAAAGTGCAGGTGAAGAAGAATCATATTGTAAATAAAATTATAACAAAGGTGAAGAGCAGGGAAGATAAGACTAACTTTAGTCTTAGTACAGTGTTTAGACATAGAATTTGGTGCATTACTATTAACAGTGAATATAGGAATCTGCAAAAAAAATAATATGAACTTATAAGCTAAGGAAGCATAAACTTAGAAATGGCGATTTACTATTTCTGTTACCATAACAATATTGCCCAAATTGAGAGATGTTGTTCAAAGTTGATACATAAGAATATATGAAAAGTTAATGTCCTTGCTGCATTTGTAGAGGTGGCTACTTGTAGTGCACATCGTATGGACAAATTATCTTAGTGCATCTCCCTCTTTTACAGAGATGAATTAATGTTCCAGATGTCAATTATGATTTTTGCAAAACCAATAAACAACAAGACAGAATATTGGAAGTAGCCCAGGGATCATGTCTACAAAAATATTTTTTTCAGGAAATTTTTAAATAGATTTATAACATTTATATATATAATGTCAGATTGTAAAGATAGGTTTTATTCATTGAACATATATGTATGAAATCTGAAAACATTTGTAAATGTCAAATGGAAAAGCTATATTTTTTCTCCAATAACTTGAAACTTGGAGCGATCCAATTGTACAATATGAGCAGCAGACTTCTGAGGTTCGATATTCAACTTAGCACAAAAAGAAGAAGGCATTATATTGGAATATGCTCCCAAATCAATCAAAAAATTATGCAAATTATTATTGTAGATTTCATAGGTTAGCAGAAATGGAGGTGTCTGGGAACCTGATCTTTCTCCAATAAGAACAGTGTCGGATGCATCTACTTTGTCTGGTGGCTTACTAGTTCCTTTAGCTGCTTTAGCTACTACACCACTTGGTAGAGGAACAATAGGTGTAGCATTTAACTATTTTAACAACAAATTTTGTTGTCTATGAAAAAATTATTGTTCTGGAAAAATGTTGCAGAGATACTGCACTTTGAGAAAGGCAGATTTGAGCAGTAAAACCTTGTACAAAAATTGAGAAGAACTTTGCACTGATTTCTGGATTACTATGTGTTTCTGTTGTAGCCAATGTTTGTAGAAGTGCTAGTGCTGCAAAGAAAAGGGAAAAATTAGTACAAATATTGCTATTTTGGATAGCATACTTTAAATTGCATATATCTGATTTTTTGTTGAAATATGAAGAATAATTATAAGTATACCTAGCCTTTCTAGGGCTTCCGTTGCTTTCAATAGATTGGATCTCGTTGTCATCGTTGATTGTAAATGTACCATTGATTTTGAAATCACGTAGCATATACATTGTTGCTTGTTTCCTTTTAACATAGTCTTGAAAAGACATATGCGCTAGGTTGGGAAGTAACTGTTTCAAGAGGAATTTTCTTCGGATGCAACATTGCAAATTGGTGTTGTTGAAATTGATTATGAAATTAAGACACTGTGAATAGGAAAAGGACGAATTTTTATTGCACTTTAGGAAATAAAATGTATTCCCCTCTATCATTGTAGAGGCTAGTATTGGTGAATTGCATTCAACATAAACTGGTTCAGATGGCGTAGAGTAAATGCTTGCAATTGTCAATGTTCCTTTTATCTGTTCATAGAGGAGGACAATTAGTATATGTCAAAATAGAAACAGATGAAGAAACAATTGCATATTGAGTAGTAGAGGTACTGTTTCATTTGTACTTACAGAGAATGTTGGAGGATTCAATTTTCTGAGTTCTTCTGTTGGTTCTGCATTCAATTTTGTGATGAATGTAGCTTACGTTGTTCGAAGTGTTCTGTCCTTCAGTTACTTCATGTTTGTTATGTTTTTGAATAACATAATTGGAAGATGACATTTTTGCAATTCTTGCTCAATTTCATCATAGAGCGGTGCAAATGTTTCAAATAACTGCAACTGCAAAATAACACAGAAAGTTTTTTTTTTTTGAAACTGAATTGAAATGTAGGATGGAACTAGCAATATAAAAAAATTGCAAAGTAATTTATGTTACCGTTGCTCTATTGTCATTGAAATTTCCATCTTTAATTTGCAATGTATATTGGAAACCAAATTTCCGTGCAGCTGTGACAACTGCTGCAATTGTTCCAATTGGATATGTTTTTGTAATTGTTGTAAGCTGTTTTACTGTTGTATCTGGAATGAATTTATGTTCTTTACAAGTTTTTGGTATGTTTGGTACGATGCTTAGTTCAGTTAGCAGCAGAATCCAATCACAATCACCGCAGTCATAATTTGTTTTGGGAAGAACTTTAAAATTTGTAATAGATATTGCTTTCCCTGGTGACATTTTTTGTCCATGTTGTTCAATAAGCTCAGTTGGTATGGACAATGTGATTGTCATGATTCCTTCGGCATCTGTCAAATCTGCACGTAGTATTTGTCATGCTTTGTGGAATTTATCAAGATATGTGCTATAGATAACCATAACAACTCCATTGAACATTTTTCCAGTTTTGTGAATGTTTAGTTCTTCAATGGTAACTGGAACTAAATATGTTGCTTTCGATCTGTGTATTGATGATGTTGATGTGGCAAAAGAAACAATTAGAAGTAAAATATATTGGTGATAAATATGAATTCTATGTGAATGGTACGTATAAGAATTTGTTTCAAATTTACTTACTTGTCTGATTCAGTTGCACTTGATATTTGTTGTTCTTTGTCTATTCTAGCTTGTTGTCCAGAACTGTGGGATGAAAAAGATGAAACATCACTGAATGGTGCGCTTGAACGCAACCACGAAGTGTTTGGTAAATTTTAATAACTAAAAATAAAAATAAAAGTATAAGCTTATTGTATATTGTACTGGAAACCGAATATTAGTTATTGAAAGAAATATTAATTGCATTTAAAAACTTCGATAACGGAATACTTATAAACTATACAATATTAAATTTAGAAAATTCTATTGGTGCAATACAGATATATACTGATCTGAGTTGCAAATATTAAAAGTTTTTTTGGCTGAGATAAAAAATGATTCAATTCCAGTACTATAGAAACGTGTAAACGCATCTAGTACAGATGTATGAAAGTTCAGGTACTGCTGATTGGCATGAAAACATTTACATATGCATCAAAGACTAAGTAAGTTGGGCATAATAAGCAAATCTGAATGTGTTTCTTGATCAAGCTCACTTTCCAATGTTGTTACTTATTATGGGTGGTTTTCAGTTTACACAATAAATATGTTGATCAAGATATATGTCATTTGATCTTGTTGTACTACCCAACGAAAAATAACATAGAAACACCATAGGACAAAGAAACAAAAAAAAAGGTATAGATAAAATTTCAAAGATAATAGGGATATTAAGAGAAATAATGATGAGATTGGAAACATTTTGTTCAAATTGCGCAATGTGAATTAAGATGCATATGGATTATGAAATAATTTAGTTTTATGTAATTGAAATAGAGTTATAATTTTGGAAGCAATTTAATTTGTATTTGATATTATCTTTATTGCAATTTAGAGGTTGACAAGAATCAACATGGGAAATTGGAGGAGATATTAGTGAAAAAGGGTTCAAATGTAAAGTGAACAGGAAGCTTGAGAAGTTTCTAGAGGAAGGGTGAGGAAAATGAATTAAAGGTTGACAAGAAAAGAAGAACAAGAAGACTGGGATTCATATAATTATGCATGTAACAGTTCTGATGTAAATGAGCAATTGGTGATGATTGTCAAGTTTAAGCACGAAACATTATTGAGATGATGAAAAGGGAAACAAATTGTGTCATAGTGCTAAAATACTGTAGAGAATAAGATTCAATATTCTGTGGTGTTTATTGTTAGATAACTCCAAAGTGGTTATATATAGTTTGCAATTTGCAATGGGGCATGTCTCATTTGTGCATGAAAATATTACAATGGGTTGAAAGACAAATTCAAGAATTAAAATGAATTTTTTGATGCTTGAGAAATAAATCATTGATGCATAGTATAATTCTATATGAATAACAACGCTATAGAAGTCAGTACTAGTAATATAAGAATAGGTCTTGCAATAGTTTTGTAGAAAGAAATAAACAGTTAAACATAGAGATATCTCTATACATATGCATTGAAGGGTAAGTAAGTTTAGTGTAGTAAGAAAACCTGGATGTGTTTATTTCTTTTTGTGAGTTGTCTTTGCCTATTTGACTCATTGTACAAAGCTATAGTAATCTGCAAGACATACAATTAGAAGTCAAAGTCATAGTAGTTAAAAGGCTATTATGCAGCTTTCAAAGACTTTTTTTAGAAACAAATTAAAGGTATGTTTGGTAATAATGCTCACTATTGATTTCATTTGTATAATAAGGACATGAGTATGCAAGTCTGATACTATTGACTAGAAAAAAGCATTAGACTACTTTCATTTTCACTATGTTTGTGTTGCATTTTTGTCTTCAATGATGAGACAAATAGTATCATGGTCGCTCCAATATGTATCTAACCTGAAAGTCTTATAGCTACAGGTTATGTTTGACCATATGTGATCAATGATTGATAATTGTTGATTGTTATTTGTCTCTAAAAGAAAATGAAGGTTGTAATTGTGCATATACGATCTTAGTTTGTTTGTTTTGTTGTTGCTTTCAAGAATATTGATGTTGAAATCGCCGACAATTGCTATTGTTTGATTTGAATATATTTTGCATAATGCTTTTCAAAGAAGATCCAATTTATTGTTCAATGTTGCATATGGTGCAACATAGACATTCACGACTATAATATCCATGTCATGAAGAAGCATATTTGCTAGTGTAGCTTCAATGTTTTTTTCTTCAAGATGAATATGGTTCAAGATCTCTATATGCTTTTTAATACAAATTAGCAAACCATGTTTACTATGATTTGATATGCAATTGAATGTTTCAAGTCTTTTTAGTAGCATTGAATTATTAAAATGTGTTTCTTGTAAACATAGGATGTCAGATTGCATTAGATCATAGTCATTTAACAAATCATCAATATGTATTTGTAAACTGCGAGTGTTTAGAGAAAGAATTGAAATGTATGCTTTTGTTTCTAATAATGAATAGTTGTAGTCTAGTTGCCACTTTGCGTTTCTATGTAAACGTTCCATTTCAATAGAAATTTTGTGCTAAATTCGGAAGTTTTGTTTCTTAAGTGGACTAAGAAAATACAATGATTCTATGTTTCTCACACGAGAAAGAGCTGTATATAATAATCCATGGCGTCGTATTCCTAAAGGATCAAATGCAATATTGTCTAGTGTCAAGCCTTGTGATCTGTGTATTGTACGTGCACATGCTATTTGTATTGGGAATTGTTTTCTGATTTTCAGTTTGCCTATTTTTTCTAATACAGAAATTGGTTTTGTTGTGCGCAGTATGGGAGTCCAATCACTAGAAATTTCTTCGCTATATAGAAAAGAAAATTTATGTGCTTGTTGACAGCCAACACGTTCATCATAGAATTTGATCTATATTACATCAAAGTTGTCTAATTTTACATATGCTATAATGATACCATCTGCATTGTTGACTAGACCGTCTTGTAAGTCATAGTTTCCTGCATTATTTCAACTAGCATGTTAAGTTTTAGGACAATTTGTGAAGGAAATGTTGCTATTTGTGCATGAGATGGTATGTGTCCATGGTTTTCTTCTTCGTAATCAACTGCATTAATTACAATTTCATCACCAGGAACAATAGACAACATTTTATTGTTATGTAATGCTACATCTTTATTCCTAAAAAATAGATAGGGGAAAGTAGGATCATTAGGAGCATTTTGAATACAATGTCTATTTAGGTAATTAAAATCATCTTCTGTTTGATTATTTAAACGCATCCTATTCAAAATGCTAATGAATTTTTCATTTTTTTGATGCATTGCAATGTTCAATTCATAGTACTTTACATGTTCTTTCCAAAAGTCATATGTTATTGGTTGCCTTCATATTGTACGTTGTTCAAATATTAGTGAATCTTGTATAGGTTGTGCTTGGTACAAGTCACTAAAAAATATGATATCAATGTTTCCAAAGTATTTTGTTTGATTATATGCTTAATGTTTCTTAGTTGATCATCAATTTGATATAAAAAACAACTTCCAATTAGAGATACTTCATCAATGATAACAACCCTTAATTCTTAGTATAGTTGTGTTAAGTTGTCTAATACATCGTTGCTAAGTGGAATAAAACTAGATTTGTTGAAAGGCATTAGCAATGCAGAATGAATTGTAACTCCACCTGCATTATATGCAACTTTACCTATATATGCTAATATCAAACCTTTTGGTTTCAAAGGGTCTGTATTGTAATGTTCATTGTAGATGCGCATGCACATTTGGAATATTGCTTTTGCTGTGAATGTTTTTCCAGTACCAGCTTTTCCAGTAAAAAATAAGTAGAATGGTTTGTCTATGTTCTTTCAATTTTTGATGGCAATGTCTTTGAGTATTGCTTGTTGTTCTTTATTAAGCATTTTCCTAATCTTGTAGTATTCTTCGTTGCTAAGCATAAATGGATGTTTTGTAAATTGAAAACCAATGTTAAGATGTCTTTTTTTCTCATTTCATTGGGGAAATTGAAAATCTTTAGCCAAGTGATTCTTCTTAGTAACATCATTAGATATTTCAGGTTTTTTTATTGTATGATTAGAAGTTGCAGTGATTCTATCAATTTTTTGAACTGCTTCTTCCAAATCACCCCATTTCTTGTTCATGTTATATGTGAACTTAGCTTCATTGTTTTTTATTGTGTTCTTATGCAACATGTATGCACTCTTCCATGTAGAGGAGTCTTGCTTTAGTGCATTTGCATTGTTTTCGAATGGAACATATAGCAAAAGCTTTTCTCTGTAATAGTTTTCATAGTCAATGTGTTTTTTGTATTTAATGAATCGAATTACTTTTTCTTTTTTTCTTTTTGATATTGGTCTGCCATCTTTCTTATACTTTGATACAAAGTCGGCTAAACATATATGCTTAATAGCATTAGGCTTATTGATATAGTAATCAATTATAGAACTACACATAACATCTTCAGAGTTGTCAGGAATTTGTTTAAGAAGAGTAGTTGGTTTAAGTATAAATGTGCGTTTGTCTATTGGTGCTGTGTTTATAAAGTTGCATTCTCTTGAACTATGATTCAATGGTAGTGATAGAGCTATGTGGACTGCTTGTTGAGCTAAAATTTGTTGAAGGTTAAGCAAAGCATTGCCTAGAGACTGTATCATTTGAATAGTATCAATTATTCTCTTTTCATGTTCTTTTCGTATCCTTTTGAATGCATTTGTCATAGATCTGTCAACTTTGGTCATATATGAAGTGCAATATGAAGCTGCAGCATATGCATTTAGAACATATTGAGCATCTGTATTTGCATTCCATAGGTGTGGCATATTGCATGCAAAGCTATTATTCCATATTTCTGATGGTTTTCGTTGCAAGAATACCATTGGTTGTGTTAATGTACTTTGTATTAATTCGATGTAATCAGTTTCTATTAACTGGAATTCATCTAAGAAATCTTCATGACTAGTTGATTTGTCATAGTGTTTTTTCTCTAAGGTGGTTTGCAAGGACAAAACTTTTTCATTTATTGAGCCCTGTACCAAAGTAATTGGTTCAAGAATCCTTGTTCTTTTCATTGGTAGCATTGGAAATTTGTATCTACACTATGATGCTTTTCTTTTTTTACAGATTTTGGTATGATGATGTTCATGTATCTTTGCGAGTTCTGGATCAAGGTGATTTGTGCTACAATTTATATAGTTACCCAAAAAAATTTCAATTTCTAAGTTAGTATTAATTCCATATACTGGAGCATTTTCTATCGATATAAGAGCATGTTCATGTTCACTACCTCTATTTTGGAACTCAGTTACAAAGTAGTAATCTAATATTTTGCCAAAAAATGTGTTATCTTGATAGATCAATTGCTTCAATGAATTTGTCTTATGTATATAGTAACGTGTACATGTTACTGGGTCCTTTCTGACAAGATAATCAATGTTTCATTCCTCAATTGTTTCATTGTGTTTCTCTTTATTTCTATTTCTATGTAATTTAGTAAGAGTTTGTACTAGTGGTGTCCAAAGATGCTTTGCACTTGTAAATGTAACAAAGAAAGTTGGAGGACCTAATTGTTGTATCATTGCAAATATATGTTTCTGCATTTTTGGATGGTAATCAGGAGAAATTATTATGTGTTTGAAATCTATGTATCCAATGTGAATTTTTAGTAACTTTTATAAGTTGGGATTGTACTTAACATATTTTGCTAACAACTTTCTTCCTTGTAATTTTCCTTTTCTTATTCGTACTGAGATGCATGCCATGACCTTTTCAATAAGTATTTGCATTGTCTTGAAGAAAAAATTTGTGATGTGATAGGAAAAGTGACCACTGCAATGCATTAGTTCCCATTTTACTATTTCTTGGTAACGAAATCTTTGTAGTATATCATCGTCACGTGGATTTCCAAAGAATAGTGTTGGGAAACTCATTTCTTCTGCATGTTTGTATTTGAATATCCCAAGTGGTCGTTGTCCCTCAACTGGTGCTATTTCAATAATCTTGTCTTGTAAATCATGAATTCGTTGTGAAGCTATGAATCCATGTACCAAGGTTTCAGTTGGCCTTTCACTTTCTGAAATGCTATCAGTTTCACTTTTGCTATCAATGTTGTCATCCTCGGATTTATTACCTTTATTGTCCAATTCAAGTATATGATTCCAGTTGCTATTAATGGAAATGTTTTCATTTTTATACAAATTTCGAGAACATAGTTCTTTAAGTGCTCTCATGACAATATGCACATGCACTTTTCCTGTTTGATATGCATTCTTGTATTCTAGTCGTCGTTTTAATGCAATAGAAATTGTGATTGTATTGTTAATGGATTGTGGCAATTATTTTTGGACAATGTCCATCTGGACAGGTACATTGATTATTGAACCAATTAAGCCCATTTGTGATCGCTTCTTCCCACATTGTCTTATTTGTGAAAAGGGAATTCTCAAGGCAACAAGTCTTTCCTCAAGCTCTGAAAGTCTTGTTACAGTTTGCAATGGCTTGTTACGTCTTATTTGTTCAGTTGTTGCAAAGCGAGGAAACTTTGCATTTGCAAGTGCTATTTTTCAAGATCTACAAATGATATTTAAATGCAATGTCTTCTGTTTTTCAAATATGTTTATGTACATTTTTTCTAATTCAAGTCCAATGTTTGAGATGTTTTTTTGAAATTGCAATGTCTTACATATTGGACATTTGGTTTTTGGTGTGTCCTCAATTTGTCGTTTGTAAATTTCTATGGGAGTACTTTTTCGTGATGAACAATTTTTATCTGCTATTTTATTTCTATTTTGTCCAATTTTATTTGGGTCATTTGTACGTATCATTTGTTTCAATTTGCACAAGTTTATTCTATTGTTGGTGTTTTCGTGCATTTGTACTATTATATGTTATAGATTGCACCAATTTGTATTTTGATTTGATAGTAATGGTTCATAATGAATGTGTGATGTACTTGTTTCAAATGATAATATGTTGTACGTTTGGTTGAAATTTGTTTTTTATTGGTAGTAATTCACAATGGTTTTACTGGTAAATGACCATATTTGTATGTTTACATTGAATATGATCGATGTCCATTGGAAGCAAAATGATGTTCCCTCAACTCCTTTTTCATATGGCATTGTCATATTAATTAGGTATTGTTGCTAGCCTGCAACCATTGTTTGACTTTGTATAGTTTCATTTGTTAAGTGTTTTTCTATACAATTTAATGCATCGTTGCTCCTAGCCATTAGTGCATTGCAAAAGATTGGAAAATGTAGAGTCTGAAAGATTTTTCATCAAATTCAGGTGCTATTAAATGACAAATTTCACTAAACATGCTATTAGCACATTTCAACATAGTTGTTTTTGCTATATGCAATCCATGAATTTGCATTTCATGAACAACGGATTCATAATGGTTTTCAAGATATTTGCAAAGAGGTGACAAGGAATAATTTGCTACAAAGTTGCATCTACATAATATTTTGTATAATAGGGGTTCAAATGTCCATTAATGGGATCTGTATCATGAAACAAAATGTTTAGTGGAATTGTATCTAGATCGTGGTTGAAGAACAAATACCTTGTTTTCATTGTTAGTGACCAGACACCAATTGGTATGTTCAACCACTTTGATAGCCACCATATGCAAAATGTGTCTCCCCATAGGCCTCTTTCAGATTGGAAATTTCTATTAGATGCATAAAAACGCATTCTACGAAGGTATGTGTCAACATCATGAATTCCATGAAGTTGATATAACATGACAGGATCTATTTCATATTGGTATGATTCTTTTTCCTCTGTGTCATTTTGCTATAGACAATTGAGAAAATGGTCTATTATTCCATTGCGTAGTTCAATAGATGAGTAACGAAAGTGCAGAAGCACTTCAAATGCATTGAACAAAAAATCTCCAGGAGTATATGCAAATTGTTGTAGTCTAAAGAGACTATGGTTCATTAAAATGATATCAATATTAGTATCTATGCAATGTTTTTTTGCTGGATGGTAGTTTTCAATGTCTATGATTTCAACCATTTTTTTCTATGTATTTATTCTTCAGATTCGTATGGTGATTTGTTTACTAAGTATGATGTATCTTAGATTTTTTTCCTCAAAGATGAGAAGAGCTTCTATAATATTTTTTCCTTTATTGAATATATCTCTATGATAATGTTTACTAGCACAAAATACTAATTTTACTATTATATTGTATCTTTGATTTCAAAACAGTAAAATAAGAGAAAAAAGTTGCAAGTAACTAGTTCCTATTTTGCATCTCTCTGTATTTCAAAAGTATCACTGCAAAACAAAGAAGATGCAACATTGATTATTGTCTCTAAAAACATGAATCTCACATATAAGCTACGTATTCTAGAAATAATTCACTTTTGTATACAATAGAAAGCATGAAATACAGATTGTATGTGTCTTGATTAGTAAAGCTAATCTTGCTAGTTGTAAACACAATAGTTGTAATTACGAATATGTATGTATAGTTAGATATGCATTGTAGCATAATAGCATATTGAAGGCAACAATATGCTTCATACAAATAGCTGAACGTGAGAATCGACTTAGTTATTACAAAGAATTCATCCCTTATGCAAGTCCCAACTTTATTGCACCAAAGCATGTACTTGCAAGTCAATGTAGCAAATATTGGACAAGATAGGTCAACATAATATGGACTAATTATATCATTATATTTTGAAAATTTGGTGGTTACACCACCTTTTGTGATAAGACAAAATATTCATTTCAATGACGAATAAATGTATTCTATGATGATTGCTAGCAACCAGTCATTTTTCTATGGACATTAACAATGATGGTGTATACAACAACAACATTTGGATCATCTGAAGTCGTATCTATACGACCTAGTACCACATCTAGATTTAAAGTATTGACTATTTGTTTTTTTTTTTGCTTTCCTTCGTGTTGATATTTGACAACTGCTTATTATTTTTTGTGTATTAACAAATGTACTGCATACAAAAACAACATTTGCACCATTTGAAGTTGCAGCTAAACCACTTCTTACAAGGTCTACATGCAAAGTATCCAACACTTGTTTTCTCCGTTGCTTTGTTTCTACAGTCTATTTTGATATTAGCAGTGTCTTCTTCTCCTATTAGTTGTTGTAGCGTCTTTGAAAGTTGCATGTCACTACATTCCATCATTCCAAATTTATATATTCCATTCAATGTAGCAAGTGGCACCTAACTTTGTTAAAACATCAAGAAAAAAACAACAAATTAACTATCCAAAAGTATCAATTGACTAAAGAATAAGAGCAATACTAGAATTTGAGACATAGTAACTTGTGCAGGATAATGTGGATAATAGATGACATAGAAAAATCTTGATTTATACTATATGAAATATTTAAGATCTTATAATAATAACTTAGGGCATGGGACTAAGACTACCACCACCATAGGTCCATAGCAATAAGACTAATGTGACTATTTGGGTAGCTACTCTAATTTGCTATAAATCTCTAGACTATAGTGTAAGAAGTACTATTCTCAGTAAGCTATAACTACATAACCTATAAACAACCCTTGCCTTTGCATCTGTTCTATTTTCTACTTCTGTTTTGATTGCTCCTAGTGTTGATTTTACTCGATCAATTAAAATGATGACTCTTGTTAGGTGTCTTGTATTCTGGAAGCAATTGTTTAAAGATTGATTCTGACTAAATTTCAACTGAGGTGCTTGCATTTTCTTGCCTCCATAATATGCACAAGATGCAATAATTTCTTGGAGGATAGCAATGACCACAAAGTAGCTTGAAATTTAATTTATTTCATGGAGTTTTTTTTTGGGGGCTATCTTAACTACCCTTGGATTTGCATCTGTTCTATTAGCTACTTCTATTTTCACTGTTCCATTTTTTATCTCCAGTTTTTTGTGTTCCA
Source organism: Pinus albicaulis (assembly GCA_034641835.2). Taxonomy (NCBI): domain Eukaryota; kingdom Viridiplantae; phylum Streptophyta; class Pinopsida; order Pinales; family Pinaceae; genus Pinus; species Pinus albicaulis. The sequence continues at coordinate 894,649,151 of CM076580.1, forward strand.
ACTGCTTTCTAAAATGGTGAACAATCAGTTTTTTGATTATCGGCACTAGTTCTGTACGTTTGAAAAACAGTCTTTTTTTGTGTTCGGGGACAGTCTCTATTTTGGGTGAAACATAGTACTTTTTATTTTAAACACAGTGAACAGAATCATTTTGATTTTTATATGAACGTAGATGTTTTTATTTTTAAACTCCAGTGGTCCCCACAGTGTCTTGCTGATGTGGCAAGTTCGGATGCATTCATCGCAATCAGAATGTCAACAGGGACATATTTGTAATGCGAAATGTATTAATGCAATTTGGTTCATCTCCTTTTGAAATCCGACCGAGTTTTGTTTTCATTCATCGTCCGATGCAAAGGTTTTATGTCAAAGGTTTTAATATGTTTTATATGCACGTCAATTTTTTATAAAGTACTTTGTTATAAGAGCTAATGTTAAAACATTTCAATGTTTTTAATATGAGCCTTCATTTTGGATGGCTCCGAAAGGGAATATTGCTTTAGTTTTATTTTTAGTGTAATATGTGCTGCCACATATAAAAGGGCCGAGAGTCTTTGTAACAGTGTCATATGTTTTTATTTTAAAAAGCAGAGCAGAGTGCGAAATAGAATAGGTTTACATAGCAGTATTATTATTTTTTTGAACTAAGAGACACAGAATCAAATTTTGTGCATTGTGTCTTGCAGCAGTCCCTATTTTGTAAAACCCTCTGTGAGAGGAAGACATTGTAACATAATTTTTTATTGTTAAGGAATAGAAGTATTTCTTTTCTCTCTCCTGTTGTCATCACATTTAATATTTGTTTTGACTTTGCACGCCTTTGGATGTTATTTAATGTCTAGCAACTCCGTCATTAGCCATCAAATGCAAAAACCAACAAACGATGCAATAGAGACCTTCAAATTTTTCATCATAAAGTCAAGGTCAAAGTGCTTTTAGATAGAAATGATAATAATCATGCTAATATGTTGTTCTATGAACAAAAACATAGTTTTTTATCTGCTAACACCGAAGCTACAAATGAAGTGAAATTTGATTTAGAAAATGATGATGATAATAATCTACATTTTTTAATGAACGAAGGCTTTAGTAAACAAAGTCGTTAATATTGCAAATGGATAAGCTTCCTTGAAGGAGGGGAACTCCCCCAAGATCGAAGATGATAAGATGTTGAAGTTGCATAATCTCAAATCAAATCCTTTTTCATGAAATCAAAAGCTTAAAAAGATGGAAAGACTATTTTTTCGGAAAATTGTATTCAAATGAGTTGAAAATTTGAAGTTGAAAGAAAAATCAAAGATGCATTGGAGAAAGTTGAGAAAGAATGTAGAAAATAACTTGCAAAGAAAGAGATGGAACATGAAGTTTCTATCTCAAATGCTCATATTCAATTACAGGAAGTTCAACAAAAAATTCATGCGATATTTCAAGAACTTGCAAAAGAAGAGACAGAACATGAAGTTTCTATCTCAAATGCTTAGAATCAATTACAAGAAGTTCAACACAAAATTCAGGCGATATTTCAAGAACTTTCAAAGAAAGAGACGGAACATGAAGTTTCTATCTCAAATGCTCATAATCAATTACAGGAAGTTCCACACAAAATTCAGGCGATATTTCAAGAACTTGCAAGGAAAGAGACGGAACATGAAGTTTCTATCTCAAATGCTCAGAATCAATTACAGGAAGCTCAACACGAAATTCAGATGATATTTCAAGAATCAGACTAAACACCTAAAGATTGGGAACTGGAAAACTATGAAACTTATCACAGATTGTAGATGCAAGAAACGGGACTGTAGCGATCACTCGGGAATTACTTCAAGAGCATGATCATACGTCGAATTTGGAGAAACTTAATAAAAAAATTTCTGACAAAATTGAAATCTTAAGAGAACGGAACTGTAGCGATCACTCGGGAATTACTTCAAGAGCATGATCATACATCGAATTTGGAGAACCTCAATCAAAAAATTTATGACAAAATCGAAAGCTTAAGAGAACAAAAGATTATTTTGTCAGAAAATGTCACTCAAACTCGCCTTCCCAGCAGTACTGTACTATCCAGGTTAGTTAAAATTTCAAAAAAAAAAAAAAGAAGCCAAATAATGTAGAGCCAATGCATTTTGAAAGCCAGATAAATGGTATAGAATCCAGTCAGGCAAGGATTTATAGGATGACAAAATTTATTCTATATCAAATTATATATATATTTTAATTTTCAATCAAATAATAAAATAATGCGATGGAAACAAACTTCAAAACATAAACTCTTTGAGATATATTTTTTTGTTGAAAAGTAAAATTACGATATAATTTTTGTTGAAAATGGAAACAAACTTCAAAACATACAGTCTGTGTGATGTAATTTTTGTTGAAAAGTAAAATTATGACGTAATCTTGAATGTTTTAGAAAAAATTAAAATTACAACTAAGTAATTTTTAATTAAATAATAATTAAAAAAAAATTAAAATTAGGAAAAGTATTTTATCTTTTTGAAAATTAAAATTATGGAAAAAACTTTTTAAGTCAAACAAGAACACAATTTTTTATCTGCTAACATCGAAACTACAAATGAAGTGTAATTTGATTCAGAAAATGATGATGATAATAATCTACATTTTTTAATGAACGGAGGCTTTAGTAAACAAAGTCGTTCCAAGGGAAATGACTTTGAATCCTCCGAGGCTGATACAAATGGTATTATCATGCTAGAGACCTAACAAAATTCTGTTTTCTATGTTTTCTCTGTATGATATAATCTTGAGAAGTACTTTTAGCAACTTAGTAAATTTGTTAACAAGAAACGAGAATTGTAGGACGTACCAACTTTATCAAATTTGAATGGAATTGCAATCATCAATGTTCCATCGGCTATCAAAACACAGTCCATAATATGTAAATTGTAGGTAGAATATCATCCACTTTGCACTCAGAATCAAAGCAAGAAATCGAATCTAATATGTGGAATTACATGAAAGAGTAAGAGAAAGTATGCTTAGCAAACCTTGCAACCGGAGGCGCACAATTACAGCCTGACTTGCGAAAGCTTGCTTACAGAGTGTCGAGTCGCATGATAAATCTACTTGCAGATGTGTTGAGCAGAATACAAAGATTTCGACAGCCAAGAACAGAAAATCTAAAGAGAGAAAATAAAATTCACAGAGCTTCAAGAAAAATAACAACTGCAAAGTAGAAACTGGTACAACTGTCATAATTTTATGCTATTTAATTTTGAATTAATGGTTGTTGATATCAAGAGATCTACATGGGATGTCTGTGACATCGACTAGATCCTCCAACTCAGATCTGCACTTGCATAATGAATATCATAAATTACATATTCGATGCGGAAAACCTTATTGTTAATAATTATTCTATGTATAATTAATAACATTGAAATTTGAGTTTTATTTTTTCATGATGGTTTTCGCAGCATAATAGGTGGACAGCTATGAGCATTTGTACAATCAAGAAATGACCGATGATAAATGTAGATTCAACATGGATTTACTTTAATGTAATCCTCGAAGCGAGAAAAAATAAATCTGTAATTTGTGTTCTTTAATAAATTATTTAATGATGTGGATACAATGGTTCTTAAAAGTATTTTCAACCCAGTAGAAAATATATTAATAACTAATTTATAATTTAATGAAAACTAAACAACTCCACATGCCAAAATTCAATAATTTGGAGCGGCAAGTCAAAACTATGTGGATAACATTACAAATTGATGAAAACTGAAACAACTCCACAAACCGAAATTCTATTGAGTTCATATTCTACACCATTTAATTCTCTTTAAATAAATTGAAATATTTATTCTACCCCATTTAATTCCCTCTAATAAGATTCAATGCCTACATAGTGACGTAACTAGAGTAATATATTGCTAATGAATAAGTTGTATGGGGTATGACCCTTATTGCCATGCATGGGATCAGTCAACCAAATCTTTTCATGTAGCAGGATGTAGATTTGATATGGATTTACTTTAATGTAATCCTCGAATCGGACAAATATAAATATGTAATTTATGTTTTTTAATAAATTATTTAATGACCTGGATCCAATGGTTCTTAAAAGTGTTTTCAATCAAATTTGATAGGAAAGTCAAAAATATATTAATGACTATTTGTAATTTAATGAAGACTAAACAACACCCCTAGCTTAATTTATTTTTTAAGCTTAATTTGTGTTTTAACAATGGTGTGAAACAAGTTAAATATTAATTACATTTAACCAATACTAATTACATAATAACAATACAAAATAAATTAGTAATTAAATTAAACTAAGTAGTAAGAACTAAAAATAAAATTGAATATTTATATATATATATATATATATATATATATATATATATATATATATTATAGAATATGTATAAATATTATGCAAATTAAATTTATAAGAACTTAATCATACCTAAATATTATACAGAAAATTATTGATAATAATAATTTAAATGGAAACTTATTTTAAAAAATAATTTATTATATTTATTTATTATAATTCACTAAATTTACATTAATAAAAATTATATAAATTAAGAGTATTTTGCAATTGCAGTTCAATATTTAATAGTATAAAATAATAAATAAACATAGTAATATAAAATAATAAATAAACAAACTATTAGCACAAATAATTTAAAGAGAAGTGGAAAATTGAACAAAATAAATATCTACTATATATATATATATATATATATTTATTAATTATTAAATTATAATTAACGTAAATAAAAACTTATTTTTTTAACTATAATATACTTATAATTAGTTAATCTATGGTTGAGTATTTTAAACGTGATAGATTCCAATTTTAAAGTGTTATCCATATGTTCTATTTGCAACTTCTAATCATACAAGTAATAAAAGCTCCATGCATCACAATTTTAATTATGATGTTCTTATTAGCATGTGGCTGATGTGTACTTAGTAATGCTATATATGACTGCGGGTCAGTCTAGAGAAGTTCACAACTAATGTCAAGTACCTCGGGGGTCAGCGTCCTTCGTCACTGTACAATATATAGTACAAACATAACTTAATTTACTCATCTCGACTTACAATAAAAGTCTTTATATAATTACCTATGGTCTTATAACCTTATCTTTATTACCTATGGTTTCAACCATACTACATTCAGAATAAATCATATTTGAAGGGTAAAGTTAATGTGGTAAGACTTGAACGTTGTTAATCTCATATTAATTGAAAAGGTTTATAACCTTCAATGCACAAGCTTCCATAAAACACTAATAGAGTGAACTACCCAGACTCACATGTATTTCTATGCACAAGAAACAGAAAGCGAATTAATTAAAATAGCAAGTTGAACAGAATTAATAGAGCCATAAAAATTGGCACGAAACACTTAATGAGATAAGATCCCGAGAAATATCAAAACCATTAAATTGATATAATTACCCACGGTACAATTAATACTCATCGCTGAAATATCTCAGAGGTGTGGAGTTTGAAAACTGTCAAACTGTGAAGTTAATCTACATATATACGAAATTGGTATAGGCTAGTTCAAATATAACTAATTTAAGTAATAATCATCAACACATTAATGTTTATCATGTAATTGGTGAAAATTTGAATCTGAATTAGAAAAATAAGAATTATTCACTATAACTATTTAGCATAATCCCAAATACTAAAATTATTTTTAAAAAATCACAATTTTAAGTATTATTATTTGTATTAGATTTATTTAACATTTCAACAAATTTCAATCCTAATAATTTTTTACAATTATTTTTTTTTAAATAATTTTTTAAAGTTTTTATAATTAAAATAAATAATAATACAAAAATGATAAAGTTTATTTAGAACATAATTTAATTTCAATTTTAAATTTCTATAATTGCAGTCTCTGTTATTGCTTGTATACACTGCTGTTGTGTAATGTTATATCATAGAATCTCAACTATTTATAGCAAAATGTTAAATAAATACATCGAGGCAATTTAAATTATTCAACTTTATTCAACTCATTTGTTTTCAACAATTTTCCAGGCCAACAATGCATCTTGTACCGGGAATTAGTTTATTGACTCATAATTTTCCATTCAATAGTGATGATCTTACAAAACCGTAATGGTATATTGCATGCTCACAAGGTAGTAAATGGTATTTTTATAATGTGTGCGATAAACTTTTGGAGAAGCCACATAGCAATAAGAGATCGGCGAATCCTTGTAATAAATGTTAAAATTCACTTTTGATCTTTTGCGATGTGATGAATAAATATAAAGGAAAAATAACAATCGCATCGCAAGTCTTCAATGGTGCGCAAGATAAATAGAATATGATTCATGCCGATTTTCCGATTACGATGATCGCATCGCAATTTGTTGGAGTGAAAATGTTTTTTCCAAATCTCGATCGCATCGGAGATTTAAAATGAAGTGAACTGTTATAATCTATCTCTAAAAATGTGATTGCAATTGAGCGCAATCACATTGAAATTTTACAATGAGAGGAATGCAATGTTTAATCTTTTTCCCGAGACGCGATTGCGATAAATCGCATCGCATTGTTATAAATAGAAAAAGTGCAATACTAATATTATTCCGAAATGTGATTGTGATTGAGCGCAATCGCATCGGAACTTCTCAAAGAAATAACAACTCTTTAAAAGAACTTTTCTGAATTTCCGATTGCGAATTACTATTCATTTTAACATATTTCTAAGTATAAAATTTTTCTAATATGTTCAAAATATGTTAAAAGGTCTTTTAACTCATCGGATCAGAAAGTTTTTAAAACTTGTAAACTTTGTGAATAAAATGTGATATGCATCTTTTTATTTATGGAAAATATATAAAAAGGGGACCTATTTTTAAATGAGATTTATTCTAAAAATTTTAAAATGGGGAGGGTTGTTGTACAGTACAACAATTGGCGATTCACTGGAAGAAACAGTTATCTCTGAAAAAATGAAATGAATACTATATTTCAAGTGAGTAAAAATTTCTAAAGATAATGAAAACTTTTCTTAAGATAATTCAAATAAAATCTAACCATGGAAAAAGAATAAAAATCACTTACAATTTCTTTCTAATTCTTCAAGGATAAAAACATTTTTTGGGTTATCTCAAACTTTGATTGGTTGATAATAATAAAGTAAGTGGATTTTCTCAAGTTTAGCTTATGTAATATACTCTATTGTCACAAGTATTGCCTCTGCTGCCAGCAAACGTCCATAGTCTCGACATGGTTACCTTTTAACCATTAACTATTCATTGTCCTATCCAATTAAGAATATGACTTATTAAAAATAGTTGTAATTAAACTGAACAAGCCAGCTCGTGATGAGACTCCTTGTCTTAATTTATAAGCCATTACCCTGTTTTGGTATGCACTATTGGTAATCTCAGTTTGATTACTTCCTATGATCATGATAAGTAGGCTCGTGATGAGACCTCTTATCTCCTAAATTTGGTCATATAATTTCTTTAGAATTACATTCTAAAAAATCACAATTGAAATGGATGGGGTGAAATAGTTGTATCCTTAAGAATAAATGGATGACAATTTTTAGAGTTTTTGTTTGCCAAAGCTTGAAAAAGTCTTTACTTTTTAAAGATAACCTTTCTCTGCTTAATAAACTTATAATGATTTACATTTCCCACAAAGTTTCATAAGATCATGCAAATGCTTTAAACAAATTTTCAAAGTTTAACATTTTATTTAGACTATATAAAAATTGTAATCAATTCCGTAAAAAAATTTATTTTACTTAAAATAAGTATTTATAACATTCTTTCTAAGACAATTTTCTAATAGTAAAAAAGTCAATTAAAGACTATTAACAAACTTTATTTTACAAAAACAAATGAAAATTGCAGAAAGGGATATGTACAAGTAAGAAGGGGTTACCTCCTCATGAAAAGAATTTCTTTAAGACAAGCCTGTTTACAGGAAGAAATTCTCTCTTTCTTGTTAAATCTTGAAGTATGAATGTATATGAGCCTATCTTTTCAGCAATCTGAAATGGTCCAAGTCACATCTTTTGGAATTTGGTATGCTTACCTTTTTCCTCATTTGCTTTATCCCATTTTAGAACAATATCACCAATTGACAAATTTTTTGAGCGAGTGGAATTTGAATCAAAAGAGGATTTAACAAGCTGAACACTGTTACCGATGAAATAGGTAACCGCACTGTTACCTATTTTTTTTTGGTAGCATAAAAAGCACTCGATTTTGAAAAGTGGTGATGCAGAAACACCTTTTTTTTTTAAGCACATTTTTGACACTCTAATATTTTTATTTATGAAGTATGAATATTTGTTTTAAAATGTTAGTGATTTTCATGCTAATTTTGAAACATATTGATGCAGCATCAACTGTTTTTTTTTAGAGCGGTGATTTTCATGCTAATTTTGAAACGTATTGATACATCATCAACCTTTTTTTTTTAGAGTGGTGATTTTCATGTTGGTAATAAAACACAAAACTTAGATAAAAAATACATATATAAAAGCAATAAAAATGTAAAAAAAAAAAAATTAACTTGTAAAAAAAAAAAATTTAAACAAAAATAAATAAATAAAACAAAAATATTCGAAAATTATATCAAAAGAAATGACAAAATTTGAAAAAAAAAACATAATTTAAAGAAAAAAACAAAAATTAACCAAAAAAATTAAAAAAAAAACATCAAAAACATTTTTTTCTAAGTTATTAAAAAAAGTCATATAATTAAACAAAAAAAAATTTAAAAAAAAAATTAAATTACAAAATTAAAATTTAGATAAAAATTTAAATTAAAAAAATAATAAGAAGAAGAGAAAAAAATACAAATTTTAAAATTAACAAAAAAAAAAAAAGTTAAAAAAAAAACAAAATTTAAAATTGAAAAAGAAAATAATATATATATATATATATATATATATATATATATATATATATATCATTAACAAAAAAAAAAAATTGAAAAAAACCACTTGCAAATAATTAAAAAACAAATATCCATAAATTTACTATTTTTTTTTTAAATGAAACAATTTATAAATTTTAAAAATAAAAAACTAAATAAACTAAAAGATTAAAAAAAAAATTAATTAAATTAAAATTTAATAAATTTAATAAATAAATTTTAAATTTGAAAAAATAATTAATCTAAAATATTAAATTTAAAAACAAAATTTAACAAAAAAAAAACAAAAAAATTAAAACAAATTAAATTTAAAATAAAAAATTTGAATTAAAAAAAAAACGAAAAAAATTAAATTTTTTGAATTGAAGAAAAAAATCAAATTAAAAAATATATATATTAAAAATTAAAAAAAATAAAAAAAAAAAAAAGAATTTTTTGATTGTGGTGGCGCTGTCAATTGGCCTCCCGCGGCGGGAGCCCTATTCTCGGAATCGCCCTCCCGCCGTGAGAGGCCGATTCCCGGAATCACCCTCCTGCTGGGAATCGGCCTCCCGCGGCCGGAGGGCGATTCCCGGAATCGGCCTCCCGCGGAGGGAGGGCGATTCCCGGAAACGGCCTTCCGCGGAGGGAGGGCGATTCTCGGAATTGGCCTCCCGCGCCGCCGGAGGGCAATTCCTGGAATCGGCCTCCCGCCCAGTGGCCGGCCTCCGCCGCCACCTGGGCGGGACGCCGAATGGAGGTGCCACCACAATCAAAAAATTCTTTTTTTTTTTTAATTTTTTTTAAATTTTTTAATATTTTTTTAATTTGATTTTAAAAAAAGTTTCTTTTAAATTCAAAAATTTAAATTTTTTTTTTTTTAATTTAATCTTTATTTTTGAAATTTAATTTGTTTTAAATTTTTTTTTTTTTTTAATTCTATTCATTTTTTTTTTATTTTTAATTTTTTTTCTTCTAAATTTTGTTAATAATTTTTATTAAATTTTGTATTTTTTTTTATTTAATTGATTTTTTAATTTAATTTTTTCATATATATTTTTTTATTATTAAATTTTATGTTTAGTTTTTTCATTTAATTTTTTAAAATTTAGTAATTTTTTTTTTTTTTTTAATTTATTTGAATTTAATACTAAAAAAAAAATTTTTTTTTTTATTCTTATTTTTTTAATTACATTTTTTTTTTAATTTCAATTAAAATTGTGTATTTAAAATTAGATTTTTTTTTTAATTAAACTTTATATTTTCAAATTAATTTGTTTTTTATTTTATTTTTTATTTTATTTATTTTTTTCAAATTTTCAATTTTAATTGATTTTTAAAGTTTTTTAACCTTTTATTTTAACAATGTTGTTTTTTTTTTTCTTTATATTTAAAATTTATTTTTTATTTCAAAATTTATTTGTTTATTTATTTATTTATTAAAATTATATATATATATATATATATATATATATATATATATATATATATATATATATATATATATATATATATATTTTAAATTTATTTTGTTATTTTAATATTAACATTTTTTTTTTAAATTTAATAAAATCTAATATATATATATATATATATATATATATATATATATTTAAATTTAATATTTTTATTGTATTTTATTTTTCATTTTTTATTTTTTAATTAATTTTTAAGTTTTTTACTTTTAATTTCAATAATGTTTTTTTTTTTTAAGTTTTAAATTTATTAAAATTTAATATATTTCTTTAAATTTAATTTTTTATTTTAAAATTTAATATTTTTTTTTTAATTTAATAAACATTTTCTTTTTCTTTTTTAAATTTAATTTCTATATTTTAATTTTTATTATTTCTTTTTTTCTTAACTTGTTTTTTTTCTTAATTTAATATTCTTTTTGTTTTTATTTTTATTTTTTTTATTTCTATATATTTTGAAATTTTAATCTTTAGATTTTTTTTTCTTAAATTTTAGGTTTTTTTTAATGTTTGAATTAAAATTTTTATTTTGTTTTTATTTTTATTTTTTTATTCCTATATATTTTTAAATTTAAAGCTTTAAAATGTTTTTATTTTTTAAATTTATTTTTTCTCTTAAATTTTAGGTTTTTTAGCCCCCTGCCCGCCCGCCCAGCGGCCGGCCTCCACCGCCACCTAGGCGGGAGGTCGATTCCGGGAATCAGCCTTCCGCGGCGGGAGAGAGATTCCTGGAATTGGCCTCCCACAGCGGGAGGGCGATTCCCGGAATCGGCCTCTCGCCGTGGGAGGACGATTCTCAGAATCGACCTCAGGGCAATTCTCGGAATCGGCCTCCCGTGGCGGGAGGGCGATTCCCGAAATCGACCTCCCGTGGTGGGAGGGCGATTCTCGGAATCAGCCTCCCGCCCAGCGGCATGCCTCCGCCGCCACCTGGGTAGGAGGTCGATTGGCAGTGCCACCATGATCAAAAAATTCTCTCTCTTTTTTTTTTTTTAATTTTTAATATTTTTTTTTTTTAATTCAAAAAATTTAAAATTGTTTTTTTTTTAGATTTAATTTTTTATATTTGAAATTATTGTTATTATTATTATTTTTTTTTTATTTTTTTTATTTTTTTTATATATTCATTTTTATTGTTTTTAATTTTGTTTTTCTAGATTTTGTTAATAATTTTTATTAAATTTTGTATTTTTTTTTTTTTTTAATTTAATTGGTTTTTTTTTTCATTTTTTTTTTAATATTAAATTTTATGTTTAGTTTTTTCATTTAATTTTTTAAAATTTAGTAAATTTTGTATTTGTTTTTAATTTATTTGAATTTAATACTTTTTTTTTAACTTTAATTTTTTATTATTATTTTTTTAATTACATAAAATTTTTATATTTTTTTTATTTCAATTAAAATTGTGTATTTAAAATTAGATTTTTTTTTTTTTTTTTTTTTTTAACTGAAATGTGTATGATTTTTATTTATAAGTAGAAAAGCAAAAGGGTATTTGCTGAAGTGACCCCTATTACAAGGCAGATGTCCATCAAATGCTAATTTTGGATTTTTACAATATCAAGGAGTTTCAAAGGAACTTTCCTCGTTTAAAGTTAGAAGCCCTTTCGTGAGTGAGCACCCTTTGTTCGCCATCCGGTCTGTTTCACTATTTGAATTTCTGAGAATGTGGTAGAACTTGTAGGTTGCAAAGTCTAATAGGACTCTTTTCAATCTGCCCAAGATTCTGTTGAGGCCAGCATTACTGAAAAGCTCTTCTGAGTTTAATTTTTTAATTAAGATTTCAGAGTCACCAAATACTTGGAGCTCTTTGACTCCTTTGTCTCTTGCTAATTGACAAGCTTTGAGGAGCCCGAATATCTCAGCTTGATTATTGGTTTTCTGGCCGAGGCCCCAGCAGAAGGAGTCACTAGAAGACCCGTCCAGGGAGTAGATGACCCCACCAGCACTGGAAGCACCGGGGTTCCCTTTGGATGCCCCATCGAAAAATATTGTTGTCAAATTTTGGGACCTCCACCAATTTTGGAAAATTTCATTAGGATCTCTCTTTCGCCAGTCCGGATTGACAGATTGAGGGATGAGTAGAAACTTACGAGGATGAGGCTCAAGAGGGCCGAGCCACCTCTTTTCCTCAGGCAGAAGCAGAGGATCATCATTAAAAAATTGTTGCTGTGCCGCTTCCAAGAGGAAGGACTTGGCTTTTGCAGCAACTTGCAGCGGGGTGTGGATCAAGTCTTTGAAGATCATCTGGTTGCGGGCCAACCAGAGTTGCCAACAGACAAACTTGGGTAGAGCATTCCAAAATTTGCGCCAAAAAGACTTGTGTGGGATTCGATGAGGGTAAAGGGAGCTCCACGATGCAAAGAGATTCATGACTGAAATCTGAGAGGGAATAAAAATCTGAATATCCTGAAGGAAGAGGCCCCAAACCTCCTTAGCGTACAGGCAATCCACGAATAAGTGTTGAGCTTATTCTAGATTGCTTCTGCATAAAAGCCCTGCAATTTTTCTTTTCACAAGGTTATCTCCCGTTAGGAGCTTATTGTGGACCAGAGTCCAGAAGAAAAAATTCACTTTTGGAAGGGCTAAGGGATCCCAGACAAGCTTCCAAAAGGCAGGAGTTTGGCTGTTGTTCCTTGGTACCTGTAACACTCTGTATCCTTCAGCTGTAGAGTAATCCCCTGTCTGGCCCCAACCCCAACGATCTTTCATGGTATGATTGACTGGAGTTGCCTCCTCCAACAGATCAACTAATAGGTTCTGTTGAGGAATAAGCCGAGCAAGGATGCCATGGAAATCCCAGTCGGCCCAGTCACCACGCTAATCCCAGATCGAAAGCTCATATAAGATGTTTATGCCTGCTCTTTCCAGCCAGTTCCTTAGATCAGAGATATCCTCGTTATCAGACAAAGGATCGCGCCCCATGATTCGATCATGCCACAGATGAGTTCGTTTGCCATTTCCTGGAATCCTGTACATGGTGTTTTTGAGGAAAATGCTGCTTTTGCAGCAGAGTCTCCATATCTGCGTGCTGTTAGCAGAGTTGACCAATTTCAGATTGTTGAGCGATAGATTATTTGCGTATTTTGTCTGCAAAGTCATGCTAACTGGGTGAGAGGTCTCGTGGATCATCTTCCATAGGATTTTACCACCCAGCGCTATGTTGACAAGAGAGGGATCTCGTATTTGCAGTCCGCCCTTTGCAAACGGTTGTTTGACCAAATCCTAGTTAACTAAATGAATTTTTTTGTCATTGCCCTTCCCTCCTTGCCATAAGAAATCTCTGAGAATATTAGAGATCTGCTCCATCACGTTTCTAGGTGCAAGCAGAAATGAAGCTTGATATATTGGCAGTGCAGACATCTGTGACTTTATTAGGATAACTTTGCCTCCTTTAGTTAACCAGAAGCCTCCCCAAGCAGTGATTTTAGTTTTGATTTTGATGATGATCTCACTCCAAAGCGACCTCTTATTCACACCAGAAGTGTTGGGAAGACCAAGATACTTGATTCTGTCCCACTGAGCATGTCCTTTGAAGCCAAGAATATTTGCTATAGTGTTGAGTTCTTGCTGGTCTATGTTCCAACTGAAGACTTCACTTTTCTCTCATTGACTAAAGTTCCCGAAGCTCTGCAATAGCTTCTAAGGATAGTGTCGAAAGCTTTTGCAATTCTGATAGAAGCACCTCCCAGAAGAAGGGAGTCGTCAGCAAAGAGTGCGTGATTCAAAGGATCCGCACCATTGGAGGGTTTGAGACCCAGGAGGGTACCTGCAATTCTTTCAGCTGCGAGTTTTCGACTGAGGGATTCTGCCATTAAGATGCATAGGAAGGGGGAGAGAGGGCATCCCTGCCTGATGCCTCTGCGAGCTTGGAAAAATTTTGTTGGACGACCATTAATAAGAGGGGAAATCCACGGATTGTCAATGCAGGCTTTTATAAGTTGAAAAAAGTGAGAAGAAAAGCCAAAGTAGAGAAGAACTTTGCTTAGAAAAGAGCGATTGACTCTATCAAAGGCATTCGCCATATCTAATTTTATCAGCATACCTTTCTCTTTTCTCTGCTTGCTTGAATGGATTGTCTCATGTACTTGAATAACATGGTCCAGAATATGCCTACCTTCCACAAAACCGCCTTGAGAACTGGAAATCAGTCTTTTGAGCAGAGGCTTGATACGGATTGCTAAGAGTTTGGTCAGGATTTTATAGGAAGAATTACACAGCGATATGGGCCTAAATCTAGCAATGGTTTCTGGATTGGTGTCTTTAGGAATTAAGGCTAAGTAAGTGGAGTTGGTTCCTCCACCTATTTTAGCTTTATTCATAAAGCCTCTTATCATTTTTTGAAGATTGAGTTTGATGATTTCCCAGCAGGACTTGAAGAAATGGATTGTAAACCCATCAGGCCCAGGGGCCTTATCTGCGTCCATGGACCATATTACCTTGATAATTTCCTCCTCGGTTACAGGTCTGCAGAGGTCTATATTTTCATCAGGGTTGATGAGTAAGGGGATGTGAGAAAGAAGGTCAATAGTTTCCTCATCATCGCCTTGAGTTCCTTCACTATAGAGGTTCCTGAAATGAATTTCAACAGCATCTTTAACCTGGTTGAAACCCTTGCAGACTTGCCCCTCCAAAGTTTTGATTTCTGCTATATTATTCTTGGATAATCTGGCTCTATATTGTCAATGGAAGAAGGAGGTATTCCGATCCCCAGCCTTTAGCCACAGACTTCTGGATTTTAATCTCCAGTGTTCTTCTTCTAATCAGAAGGTTTGGTATGCGGTTCTTTGAGATTTTGTTTCCTTTTCCAATAGCTCTGCTATAATGTCTTTGCTTTCCATTTCTGTTTGCAGGGTCTACAATGCCTGCACTACATCTTTTCTTTGGCTGATAGGATTAGGGGCTGGTTTCTTAATCCAATCCTTCAACGCATGTTTAGTAGCCTTCAGCATTTGCTCCCAGACATAACATGAGGAACCTATGTAAGGTTTGGCCCAAGATGCTTTCACGGTCTCTGTGAAGCCCTCTCTCTCGGTCCAAAGAGGGATGAATCTAAACAGAATGGGACCCAGATCCTCTTCTTCTTCCAGAATAAGCTGAATTGGCTTGTAATCAGAGGTCAATTTGGGCATAATTTTTGAGATGATGATCTTTTTGTTCATCATAATGGAACTTTGCACAAGAAAATGGTCCAGGCGGGCATATATGTGATCAGGCCCAACCCGGTTGTTGGACCAAGTAAAGAGACCTCGAACAGGGCTGAAATCTAATAGATCCCAAAGTTGGGTGAGCTCTTCCACTGTGGCCAGCAAGGGATCTCTACTACAGGAGCCTCCCCTCTTCTCTTTTTCTTTCAGTACAATATTAAGATCCCCAGCTATGATGATGTTTTTGGGGGAAAACTGCTCTGAAAAAGCTGAGAGAGAATTCCAGCATTCTCGTTTTTCACTGTAATTGACAGGAACATAAAGATTGAAAAGAGAGATAGTCAACTTACTTGCACAATGAGTTAGTTCCGTGAAGATCCAATGTTGAGTTTCATGAGATTTGTTCAGCTGATATTTTTCGTCTGTCTAGAGAGTAGCCAGCCCTCCAGAAGAGCCCCTTGCGCTGACTGCTTTGCCTGAACTTTTTTTCCATTTTGACTCGCTGATGTCTAGGAGGGCTTTCCCTTCTATCTTAGTCTCTTGGAGCATGAGAATGTCTGAGGGATCTGTATTCAATAAGTCCTTGACTGCATCTATTTTAGAGGGATTCCCCAATCCTCTGCAATTCCAAGGGACGAGCTTCATTATTTACTGAGGGGGAGGTTGTGGCCTCCCTTGGGAGGCCTTGGTCTAGTATTTCGTCCAATAGACATTTTAGTTGTGGATTGGCTTCCTTGAGTTTTAAGCCTTTCGGCCTCCTCTTCCCTCATTTCTTTGCGGGATTTCCTTCCAGCTCTTTTTCAGGGGCGCTCATAGGCTTCGTCCTCCGAGGAGTCTGAGCTTTCCACTGATTTTTTCTTTGTGACTTTGGCATATGTGGGGTTGGAGGGACTGCCTTGGGTAGCTTCTATCTGGATAGATTTCCCTCCCTCTTTTCTTGGAGGAGTGGTTTCAGCCTGTTCCAAGTTTTCCTGGGCTGAGATTGCTGGATTGATCTGAGCGCTTTCTGTTCCATTTGGGGTTTCATCCTTTTCCAAGTTGGACTTAGAGTTGCTTGAGGTTCCTTTCATGTTGCCTTTGCCAGCACCTTTTTTTGGATGTGCAGATTTATGGACTAGAGTCCATTGATCCCCGTTTTGTTTATCTATTTGCTCCTCTGCCTTCTTCTTGCAGTGCTTTGCAAAGTGTCCATGACCGTGACAATGTCTGCATTTGAAGGGGAGTTGTTCGTAATCCAGTTCCTGGACATGCGTCCATCCAGCAACAGTGAGCTTTATTGCTTCCGGCAACCCCTCTTCTAGGTCCACTTCTACACAGATGCGTGCACATGAATACTGATCCTTTCTTACCGCTTGGTCTACGTATTTTCCCAATGCGTTTCCGATGATCTGTAGGGATTTTTGGTTCCAGCAATGGAGGGGCAAATGGGGAAGTCTCACCCAAACCGACACAACAAATGGGACATCCTGAGTTGGATCAAAATATGGAGACCATTTATTTAGATACAATCCCTGCGGTCCCATGAAATAAGGGCCGTTTTTTAATATTAAACTTCTGTCTTCCAGGTTTTCGAACACGAAAACGAAGAATCCTTTGCCAACAAAATAACTTTTGACTCCCTCTTTGGTCAGAGGTTTCCATTTCCTTTGAGTCCATTCATCCACCGACTTGGGGGACGGCCAGAGGCCTGTGAACTAGCCTATCAGTCCTCTCTCAGCCAGATTCAAGGCTGCTTTACACGTTTCATCCTCTGGCAGAGCGACAGATGGAATTGAATCCAATTTCTTGACGAATTTCTGCTGAATCGCAGAGGGAGGGCGCTTCTAACATGCCGCTATCAAAGATCTAAAGGCTAAGACCTCCGGAGGCGGATTGGGAGGGGGGACTGAGCCCCCGTTGGGCTCCATGAGCAAAGAGGGGACAAAGCAGGACTGTGCGCAGGGGCGCAGCAGCCACATCGATGCGCGAGGAGGCACTCGGCTGCCCTAATGCTTGCAGAGCGCAAGGAGGGAGCAGAGCGCGATTCAAAGGTATCTTAGATTTTTTTTTTTAATTAAACTTAATATTTTCAAATTAATTTGTTTTTTATTTAATTTTTTATTTAATATATTTTTTTTTAATTTATTTTTTTCAATTTTTCAATTTTAATTTGATTTTTTTAATTTTTATTTTTTAAATTCAATAATTTTTTTATTTTTTTTTATTATTTTTTTTAAATTTAATTTTTATATTTGAAATTTAATTTGTTTTAAATTTTTTGTTTTTTTTTTTTTTTTTTTTAATTTTATTATTATTATTTTTAATTATTTTTTTAAAATTTTGTTAATAATATATATATATATATATATATATATATATATATATATATATATATATTATTTAATTGATTTTTTTAATTTAATAATTTTTTTTTTCCTATATATTTTTAAATTTTAAGCTTTAAAATGTTTTTATTTTTTAAATTTATTGTTTTTCTTAAATTTTAGGTTTTTTTTAATGTTTGAATTTTAAAAATTAAAAAATGTTATTTCTATTTTTAAAAATGTCAAAAATATGACACACTTTTTTTTTTGTTATTCCAGCATCAATTGGTTTTGTTTTGAGGGTGTTTTTTCAATCTTTTTTTCAAGAAACAATTTTGTTTTTAGCATAATTTTATAAAATGTTGAAATTTGACCTTAAAAAAAAACCAAGTGCGTTCTAGAATACACTTTTTTTGTTTTTGGGGTGTTTTCTCATGTTTTTTGAGTCTTTTTGAGCTAGAGTTCCCGTTTTGAGGTCAAGTTACCTATTTCATCGTTAACAGTGTTGTTGTTGATGTTTTTTATGAATAATTCTTGCTTTTTCTCTTTTCTCTTATAATTTTAGGATTTGATCAAATCTCAATTGAATGGATGAGGAAGGATTTTCTTCAATGAATTGCACCATGGCTAATGATGGAAGAGCTAGATTTGATGGTATTACAACTTCTTTACCATAAAATAAATTGAAAGGTGAAATTCCAATAGAAGATTTAAGAGTAATACGATCAGCCCATAATGCAAAGATTAAAGACTTGTGCCAATTCTTTTGGCTTTGATCAATAGTCCTTTTAATGATTTTGAGGAGATTTTTATTAGTGGATTCAGCTAACCCATTACCTTGTGGATAATAGTTAGCTGAATATTTCAATTTAAAACCTCTCTTAATTGCAAATTCCATTATACTATTAAAAAAAAAATAAGATGCATTATGACGGACTAGAGCGTTAGCTACACCAAACCAGGTAATGATGAATTGATCGATGAAATCAATAATTGCGTCAGAGTTGGCTACCTTTAGAGGAATTGCTTCTACCCATTTTGTGAAGTAATCTGTTGCTGTAAGAATGTACTTATGATGCTTGGAAGAATGAGGAGTTATCTCACCAATAATATCAAGCCCCCATTGCTCAAATGGTTTTTCAATGTTTACTCGCTATAGAGGAAAAGCTGGCTTCCTCTGCCATCCACTAGCAGTTATAAAATCTTGCACTTTCTCACATAATCATGAGAATCTTTAAAAAGGGTAGGCCAACAATATCCAGCATGGATGATTTTGTGGGATGTGGTATTGCCTCCAAAACGACCTCCTGCTGGTCCATCGTGTAGTTCCTGCAAAACTTTCTTTGCCTCAGTCTTTTCAAGACATCTTAGTAAGATTGAATCATAATTTTTTCTGAATAACACATTATCAATGATTTCATATTTAGTAGCTTTTAATATTAAAGCACGTTTATTCTTATAGCTGAGATTAGAAGGAGCATATCCATTTTTCAAGTAAAATATTAGATCAGCATACTGAGATTCAAAATCTGTAACACTTATCTGACTTACTGAAATAGCATTCTCTGGATCTTGATTTTCTGATATATTATGAGCTCCTGCTAATAATCTGCAAAAACCTTGTCCTCTAACAATATTTGCTAGTTTAATGTCAATATCATATTCTTGCAAGGCTGTTACCCAATTAGCCTTTTTTTCTCCTACTTCTCTTTGAATTAGTAATTGTCTTACTGTTGAGAAAGGAACAATCACTTTTGTGTGTGTTTTTAAGAGAAAAGGCCTAAAATGCTTGATTGACTTAAATACAACGAAAGCTTGTTTTTCAAGATCAGAATAATTCAGCTTAGCTCCTTGTAGATTTGAGCTGAAGAAAGAAATCGGTGCTTCGATTTTTTGATCATTGAGCTGTGTTAAGACAATAGCATAAGAAGTTTCAGTTGCCAAAGTATACAGAATAAAATCATTGGAAAAATTGGGAGTATTCAATGCAGGTGCATCAATAATTTCTTTCTTGATTGCATTGAAGGCTTATTTTTCTTTATGACCCCATTTGAATACTAAGTTTTTCCTAATCATATTCTACATAGGCAAAACAATTAAAGAAAAATCTAGAATGAATCTTTTTACAAAATTAATCTGACCTAGAAATGATTGCATGGACTTTTCATTGTGAGCTAAAGAAATGTCAGAAATTTCTTTAACTCTATCAGGATCGATATATATACCATCTTTTGATACAACAAACCCTAAGAGTTTTCCTTGATCAAGAGAAAAGAAATATTTCTTTGGGTTTAATGAAATACCAAATCTCCTGCATCTTTCAAATATTTGTTTCAGATCTTGTAGATGATTGGATCTTTTCTTTGAATAAACTGTTATATCATCAAGATAAATGAAAACTGATTTATTAACCAGACCCTTAAATGCTATGTCCATGGCTCTCTGGAAAGTAGCTTCTACATTCACTAAACCAACAGGAATTTTCTGATAAGGCTAGGTTCCCCATTTGGTTCTAAATGTGGTTTTCAACCTATCATCTGGATGTTCTAGAATTTGATTATACCCTGAAAATCCATCAAGGAAAGACATAAGTTCAGAACCAGCTACCTTTTGGAGAATTTGCTCCATAGTTGGCAATGGGAAATTGTTCTTTTGACATGCTTTATTTAAATTCCTGAAATCAATACAGATTCTAATATCGCCATTTTTCTTGCTAACAGGTACCATATTGGAAACCCAATTGGAACGCCTTACGGTAAAAATGATTTTGGCTTTCAGAAGCTTGTTGAGTTCTGTTTTGATTTGATATTCAATATTTGGATGAATTCTCACTTTTTGTTGCATAGACTTAACATCAAATAGAATTGGAATTGTGTGTTGAATTACAGAAGTATCATAAGTCTTTAAATCATCATAATTCCAAGCGGAGACATTTTTGTATTTACTCAGAATTTTAATGAAAGCAGATTGTTTTTCTGAATTTAAATTGAGACCTAGATTAACATTCTGAGGTTTAGAATCAGAACCAAGATTGAATAATTCAAACTTCAAATTTGAACTTTGAATTTTGGAATTAGTAACTTTGTTGAATCTGTCTTTAATATCATAAAGATCTTCTAATTTGACAATAGATTTGGGAATCGGATTTTCATTATTTCTTGAAGTAATTTGCA
Source organism: Pinus albicaulis (assembly GCA_034641835.2). Lineage (NCBI taxonomy): Eukaryota > Viridiplantae > Streptophyta > Pinopsida > Pinales > Pinaceae > Pinus > Pinus albicaulis. The sequence continues at coordinate 894,670,132 of CM076580.1, forward strand.
GATCATGATCATCTTCGTCAATAATTTGTTCATCGTATGATTTCTCAGAAGTTACGAAATTCAAAATATCTTGATCATGGTAAAATACTCTCCAGTTAGTAATATTATCTGGGACAGATGGGCAAAAAATTAACTCTACTGAAAATCTATCCAGACTACAATCTTCAGTAGGAAGGAGTTTAGATGCAACATTAGCTAACAAGTCACCTGATGTGTTTTGATTCCTGGGAATAGAAGAAATATTAAATTCTATAAATTGAGTGGTAAGATCTTGTACTAGGGTTTGATAGTGTTTAAGATGTTCTAAAAGACAATGGATAGTATTCCTCACTTGTCTTATGACAATTTCAGAATCTCCATAAACTTTCAGGTATTTTACATCTAACCCTATGGCCTTGTAAAGCCCTTGAATCAAGGATTCATATTCAACGACATTATTAGTACACTCAAATTCTAATCTACATGATAACATAATTTTTTCTCCTTTTGGATCAATTAGGATGCATCCTGCTCCTACTCCATCATTGGATTTCGATCCATCAAAATATAATGACCAAAATAAATTTCTATCTATGGATTTATCTACAAAAGAATCAGAAATATTTACAATTCTAGAAGAATAAGATTGCGAAAAATTATCAATTTGAGAAACAAAAGTATTTACAAAGAATGGTGATTGTGGTGCAGCAAAATTTCCAAGAAAAGACTCGGCAGAATAACCTCCAAGAATATTATTGTTGAAAGCTACAGGTTCATTTGGTTGCTCGAATTCAGTTACAGTGTGCGTCATATGTTTCTCTCGTTCGAATTTGATTTGATTAGGTTTCCCTTTGTAGGGAAGCCACACATGTGAATAAACGGTTGAGATATAACCATTAAGTTTTGCAGACCAGTCCCTGCTTAAGACTAACCCATAGAATTCTGGAATATCTGCAATTAGAATATCAATTCTTTAAACAATCCTAGGATCAGAGGCTAGTCTAATGGTGATTGAATTGATTTCTCCAATAACTTGAACCTTGGAGCGATCCAATTGTACAATATGAACATCAAACTTCTAAGGTTCGATATTCAACTTAGCACAAATAGAAGAAGGCATTATATTGGAATATGCTCCTGAATCAATCAAACAATTATGCAAATTCTTATTGTAGATTTCATAGGTTAGCAGAAATGGAGGTGTCTGGGAAGCTGATCTTTCTCCAATAAGAACAGTGTCGGATGCATCTACTTTGTATGGTGGCTTACCAGTTCCTTTAGCTTCTTTAGCTACTACACCACTTGGTAGAGGAGCAATAGGTGTAGCATTTAACTCTTTTAACAACAACGTTTGTTGATGTTTGAGTTTGCTGAGTTCATGTAATGAGATATTCACTCTAGTATTTTTCATGTCCTCAACAATATTATAATCCATCGGATCTGATACTACCAGAGTTTTGGATGATGATGTGGGAGGATTGGGAGATGATGGCTGATTGTGAGTGGGTAATGAAGAAGTCTTTTTTGCAGGATTTTTTCCCTTGGTATTAGGAGTTGTTTTGAAGTTTATGGGTCAAAGCCTCAACTTCAGGGGACTCAGGAATTGGATTATCTGAGTGTTCTGAAACTTTGGTAGTGGGTGTTTGAATACTTTTCTCAATTTCTTCTCTTGTGATTTGAGATGTGGAAGAAAATGAAGGTGATGAGGGTGATGTGCTCTTAGATTGGCTTTCGGATTTAGATTTATCTGCCATTCATAGCTTTGGCCCTCCTTCTAGAACCAAAAATGTTGAAGCCTCGAAAATCGCTGCTTCAAACATTGGGGGATAACCACCTGGTCAGGACCTTAAGACAACTCCTTTTCCGTTTGGAATGGTGGCTCCGACTGGATTTGTAGGACCAGTTTCCTAGTAATTTGAATGGGTTGGTAATGGAATGATTGGATGGGGGAAATGGGACTAAATGACTTGAAATGAAAATACTAGCTAATATAATTTAAATACTGATAAAGAAACTCTAAAACTAACCCGAGCATCATATGTGAATACAACTTAAAATTATTTCAATTGAATAATAACCATAAAAATGTATTATAGCTTAATTGAAATGTGCAGCAATGAATAAAGATAACTCTGTTTAAGAAATTAAACAGAGTTATATTAGCATATTGTATTCATCATTGTATATCATTTACATACACTTATGAAAGATAAATATTTCTAATATACTAAAAAATGATATATATAAAGAAATATTGTAAAACGAAGCACACATAAAAGATAGCAAATTTAAAAGAGAATATCATATGAAAAAAGAAATTAATAGTGAATAGATTGAAATACCGTATCCATCTTGAGACTTTCAAATGAAATCTGATACTCCATTCCAACAATTCCAATGCAAAATCAACTCCAAGGTACAGAAATACAACTCTTAAAAAATAATTCCACACAGAATCACCAGATGTGACCCTTTATAAAAGAATATAGAAGTAAATGGAGTACAAAAATGTAATCTCCAAGTCAAAAAATATTACAAATGAAGGACCCCTTTCTAAATGCATGAAAGGGGTTTAAATAGGTACTCAATAAAATAAAATAGCTAAAACTATTCCTAAAATCTATCTAAAACAAAATATCTTAAACTAAAATGCGAGCTTGTAGTAGATTGGCTCATTAATCATCGATTGAGGTGGATGAACGAAGGTGGCAGACATTGAGCATATCTTGGACTTGTGTTGGCCGACTCATTTTTGAATGTAACTGTCAAGTGTATGTAGCATCAGAGAATTCAAGAACGATACATTGAATAACGTTCGAAATGAATTTGATGGCTATCTGTTGGCTGTGTGGATTGATCAGATAAGACCACATATTATCCCATGAAATTCCTTGAAGTTTGCTAATCTTTTGATTTTTATCGATTATCTCTTGCTTCCACCTGGAATCAACTTTTTTTACTTTAGGTAACTCACCTGGGGTACAATCTGAGATCAAATTGGTAGCATACAGGATGTCATTAATCAATTGTGTTGTATTATTCATTAAACTTTTAGCCCTTGATGTGGCTCTTTCTGATTTCATTAACTGCTGTTCCCATTCAATAAATAGAATTTCCTTGTGTCTCTCTTCAATTCTAGGAAGGTTAGCTTTTCTTCCTTACTCTCTATCCTGCTATGAAAGAAACTCGAAAATTTTATCATCAACATCTTCAATTTCTTGCCTAAGAGTGAATGATTTATCTATCAAAGACAATGTAATTTCGCACAAAGGCTCAATTTGTGTCAACTTTAAGAAAAATTCATTTAACTATTGAGATAGAAGTTTGTTGATTTCAAGAGCTTCAGTAATGAATTGAGCCAGCTTGGGATACTCCTTGAACTTTTCCATTTCTGATTGGAACATTTTTTCTTGTTCAACCTTTGAATTTCTTTCATTTTGTAAAAGATTTTGTAGCTTTTCTACTTCTTGAGTCAACTATTGTTGTTTGCCCAAGGCTTGTTCATCAATATTTTTCTTTTCAAGGATGAGTTGCTCTTCTATTTGTTTAGCTCTGAGTTCTGCATCCTGTACCCGCTGTTCCAACTGAATAATCTTTTGTTGATCATCTGCAACCTGTTCTTCAAATATAGAAATTTGCATATCCTTTTGTTTTACTAGTTGTGAATCTTTGGAAGCTTTATCTATAGTGGCAGCACTATAGGCACCAGCATACTGAGACAATTTGGTGAGATCCTCAGATGGATCCACCTCAGCATTTTTAGAAACAACATTTAGCAATTCCCCCTGTGATGCCAAAAGAGCATCTTGATTTGTTCTCCTCCTTTTCCTTTGTTTTCTTACCACAACCCTATGTTTGGGACTGTAGAATATATCTAAAGGAGGGATTTATTCTATCTTTAGCATAATTTCTCCAGTGGGGTTTTTAGGAATGATTTCCACATCCTGATCTTTGGGATCGTCAACTTGAGGATTATTTTGCAATCCTATCTGCTATGCAAATTGTTGATATTGATTTATCAAATGAGAAGAAGCAACCAATTCAGTATCTACTTGTCCTCCAAGTTGAGAACCTGCATCATTATTGGGTGCCTGTTCAGTGTTTTTACTTTCTGTACTTCCCTTTTCAATATATACCTGGGCATCAGTGCCAACGTTCCCTTTTTATGTTTGCACTAAAGGCTTCTGTGTATCTTTTTGAGAAGCTGTTTATGTTTTGGCAGTGTCAGCTTTACTGTTGTCATCCTTTTTCCCTAAAATAGGATCAGCTCCCTCTACTTCTTTACCAGAAGTACTTCATGCTTGTTGTGATGCTTTCTCCTGTATGGGAGCTCTCAATTGATCAAGAGGCACATTAAGTAACCTTTGGCTTCTATACAACAAATTTTTTTTCAAGTCCTCGTCCTATAACTTGGACTTTGCTGAATCAAAGACTTGGGATATATCATCCATGGAAACAAATAAATCATCAAAAATGTCTGGTTCATGCTCGAATTGAGCAATCAAAACAGAGGTAGTAAAATCATGTGCCACTTTCCTTGGGTTGTACTGTATTCCAGGAATTGTTGAAAACTTAAGATTAGAAATCTTACCAACTTCTTTCTCAGCATGAGCAAAAATATTAAGATTATAGTCACCACACTTGAAAGGGTCCAAGGTAGGCCTCACAAGCTTTTTATTGCTTTTCAAAATTCTAGACATTCCTTCAACTGTCAGTTTATAGGAAATCTCTTGAGCTAACAACTTATCTGCAACATATAGGGGAAGGATATGTGGCTAAACAATACTCCCAAAAATTCTGATATAAGTGAATTTTTCTTCTCTGAACCAATCTCCGATAGAAGAAAAATCAGTCTTGGCTTTATTGGACAGTCTAGGAGGGAAATGACCAAAAATGGTTTGGTAGATTGGAATTAGAAAACCATGGTAGACTCTGTAAACACGAAGTTTGAAATGTTCTTTCCATAAGAAATTATGATACACATGAATAGGAATAGGTTCTTTTGGATTCCATTTCCAACCTAGCATGGGGAACTCAGAATTAAAATAGAGGGCATCCAAAATATAAGCACAAAAATGGAAAGGGGAAGAATTCCCTAAATTCTTATCTTTTCTATACTCTATAATTCGATTAGCTATCTTATTCGACAAAATGATAGCCCAATCCATAATTTCAGAATTAACAGCAGAATGAATTAACGAGACCATTTGAATAGAAAATCTAGCAGAGTTTTCGTTTCCGAACAACCTACACATGATTGCTGCGACATAACAATATGGAGGTGCGAGGGACTCCACAGAGTACATACCTGATGCCTTTTGCTTATGTTTCTCAGGGTTATTCCTCCATTATTTGATTGGCTTTGCCTGGTTTGGATGTTCTGCAGCATATTCCTTAAGGAATTCTTTGTTGTAAATATTTTGTGGATTGGGAAGATGGTACATTTCTTTAATATCTTTTGCCCTGAATGACTCGAACACTGATCCAGAAGCAGAAACAAAATTCCTGTTTTGAATGGTCACATTGTCAATGACCCATCTGATAACATCATAGTAGGAAAAAATATTCGCCCGGGCAGCAACTCGGTGTAAAAATGAATTTGCCAATGCACTAAATTGAGTTTTAGAGTCAGAGTCTGAATCTTCTTCATCAGGAACAGTTTCTTTGGGCACAATAACCCTAGGTTTCTCTTTTTCAAGAAAATTTTATACATTCTCCCATGTATAATGCGATTGTGATTGAGCGCGATCGCATCAGAACTTCTCAAAGCAATAAAAACTCTTTAAAATAACTTTTCCGAATTTCCGATTGTGATTTACTATTCATTTTAACATATTTCTAAGTATAAAATTTTTCTAATATGTTCAAAATATGTTAAAAGGTATTTTAACTCATCGGATCGGAAAGTTTTTAAAACTTGTAAAATTTGTGAATAAAATGTGAATATTTTGCCTTTATATTTATTCATCGCATCGTAAGTCTTGAATGGTGCGCAAGATAAATAGAATATGATTCATGCCAATTTTTCGATTGCGATGATCGCATCGCAATTTGTTTGAGTGAAAACGTTTTTACCAAATCTCGATCGCATCGAAGATTTAAAATGAAGTGGACTGTTGTAATCTATCTTCGAAAATGCGATTGCAATTAAGCGCAATCGCATCAAAATTTTGCAATGAGAGGAATGCAATGTTTAATCTTTTTCCCGAGACGCGATTGTGATAAATCACATCGCATTGTTATAAATAGAAAAAGTGCAATACTTAATATTATTCCGAAATGCGACTGCGATTGAGCGCAATCGCATCAGAACTTCTCAAAGCAATAGAAACTCTTTAAAAGAACTTTTCTGAATTTCCGATTGCGATTTACTATTCATTTTAACATATTTCTAAGTATACAACTTTTCTAATATGTTCAAAATATGTTAAAAGGTCTTTTAACTCATCGGATCGAAAAGTTTTTAAAACTTGTAAACTTTGTGAATAAAATGTGATATGTATCTTTTTATTTATGGAAAAGATATAAAAAGGGAACCTATTTTTAAATGGGATTTATTATAAAAATTTAAAAATGGCGAGGTTTGTCGCACAATACAACACCGTTGTACACAAAGACATTTTTCGGACCCGATATTGTTTTATCCACGCCATTGTATATTTCATCGTGCCTCCATAAGGTGACATCACGACCTTTAATTTGTAACGCGAAATGTGTTATTGCATTTCGGTTTAAATAGGTTTGAAGTCCGGGGTGGATGTTTTGCGATGGTTTAAGTTTTATTGACATTTAGTTATAATGTTTGTCATCGCGTGAACATAAGGTTGTGTAATAGTTGACATACATAAATAGTTTCCATACTCTCAAAATGTTTACAACTTAAATTTAACATTCTAACTCATTACTATAAACGAAGATCTGGCCAAAGCTTTGTAAGTAAATTCAAGATTTTATATATGAATGAATCTGTCCAGTTTTACATGTGCATTGATCCAATCAATTTCTGTATGGGAATAGTTGAATCCCTGTGATTAAATTTGTGGATGGAACTCTGTCATAGAGCTCTAAAATAAGGCTCTGCATTTAGTGGAAGAGTCAGTGTGAATAATACCGATATCGTGGTTAAATTGCTATGTAATTTATGAAGAGAAGCTCCATAATCAAAAGCATTCTCAAGCTTTTAGATGGACAAGTGAATGGTTTTTATAACAGATGGTTTGATTGGTTCGATTCACATGAATCGATACAAAATTTGGTAATTGACACCGATCTCAGCATTCAAACTACAGACTTAGACAATTTGCCATCAACATTTGATCCAAGCGTAGGAAACATCATTCAGTTGGAATGGTGTTAGTTGAAATTCAACGTTGTTGTTGAATATACAGTAAATGATTCCGACTTCAACGCAATTAGAGGTCGATCAAAGTTTTTATGAAGAGGAAATCGTGTTTGAGAGGAGCCACGAATTTTGGCTTGAATCAAGTTAAAATTCCGTTGGAAAACAACGTTTAAAGCAATCCGAAACTGGAAGTAAAAAAAAAATGATTTTGAATGAAAAACTACGGGTTTCGCGTGCCTCTGGACCTGAGGAGCGGTTTTCCGAAAATCCACGCGATCCAATTATTTTTTAACACATCATCAGTTCGAAACTTCCCATTTCTCGTGAAATTTAAGTGCTCTCTCTATGTATGTGCGTGCTATGTGACAAACCATAATGGGTGGCTCGTACGGGGAAAATGCGTTCAGCACTGTCTCGTTATTTTTCTTAATGTGACTCCAGATAAAGTACAAGACCTGCAGGATAGATATGCATGTTTTTGTAATGACAGTACAAATAATGGTGATAAAATCTACGCATTTTGCAATAAAAAGTGAAAGTTTTTGGCCAATTAGATAACAGATAATTCAATTAAAAATAATTAAAATAAATAAACAATAATAAATCTTATAGTAAACCATGGCAAAAATAATTTTTTTTTGAAAACATATGTCTAATCAAGGTGAATTAATGTCACAATGAGGAAAAACCTGATGCCTAGTATCAATAAGACAAGTTTCCTTTTAGATTTCAAAGCTCACATGCGATCCTATAGAAACATTGTTTTGTTCACTTACGGTTAATTCATCGTTGGATCATCAATCTGGGCCTTCTGATCGAGAATAAATAGTGGACCCTCTGATCCAAAATACATCATCCCGACCTTACGAGGGAATAAACATAGGCCATCCACATTGTTGCTGTTAAATTGTGGAGGGAGGTTTATTCAAATTTTAGCTACGTGTGTACTTGTGGATTCAAAACAAAAGAATGCCAATATACTGCATTGATTGGTAAAGTTATATGGCAGGACAGCGATCTGGGCTATCGGAAGGGGGGGTCATATCGCCATCGTCAGATCGAAATTGCATTCAATCTAGAAGGATCGGACCAAGTTTGATGTGGGTCATATAGCCATCGTTGGATCGGATCAATCTGGCTGGGTCTTCGGCATCACATCGATGGCATGGCATGGCATGGCAGCACATCAAGAGCACACTCCAACATATCAAGATGAAGGCATTGAATCTAAGTCATATTCGTAAAGGGAAGAAAAAACGCTCCTATCATTCAATTAAAGAAAAGTATTGCTTGCTCGAACATGTCAGAAGAGAAAGCACATGATACAGGTGGGTTTTTTATGTTTTCAAATGCTCTACGTGATTTCACTTCAAAAGAAATACTTAGAACAAATTGATCTCTTGCTTTACCTCTGACAAACCTCTTGCTCATTATACAATGATTATTATTCTTATTATTTTTGAATGAGACCTTATGACCAGTTTCAACAAGTTCAAAATCACAGTAATGACTTAGACTTAGACTATATCCATTAGGATATGACTAGAGCTTGATCATGGGTTTTTCGTTGATCGAGAACGGGATAATTAGTGAATTACCCTAATCAAGTCGAACACCGATGCGTCTATCATTCAGGTAAGGTTTGCTTTACTTATTTAGCCTCTTTTCCCCTTTGACTACTATATAACACGAAGTACAATAGACTCCTCTAACTCAGATGATCTCTTGAGCTTTTCGCGTGGTTCTAGAAGTAAGAGATGGACTTTTATGTTGCGAGATCCTTGTGCTATTTTTATATTGGATTTAATGTGTTTTGACATTTTTTCTTAGTATTGGAAAATAAATTATTAGGGGTAAGCCAACCAATAACGGAGTGCAACGAGGAGCTTGTAAACGAATTGATAACAAAAGAGATGAACATCAAGGTTTTGTTTCGGTCCAAATTCTCCTATGAAAAATAACTGGTTTGCTTTATAATTTGTTGTAAATTTAGCTAGCTTAGATTTGCATATTCATTTTTAATTTTTTTTTATCTGAGTTTAGAATTAGCTGAGATTGAGGAAAAGAGACAATCAAATTAACCTCTAAATTAGGAATTAGAGGGTGAAATTAGGAAATTGCACCAAAACATCCTGGCCTTGAATAAACAAGAGTCTGATTTGCATGTTGAAGTGTTGAATCTCTAAGAGAAGATTACTGATTATAATAATAAGGTGATATCTTGGTTCATCTTATGGGATCTTTTCCTTTTGCATAGTTGGAATTTCACTTGTGTAGAACTTGGAAAACCTAACTTGTCAACGCCGACTCATTTTATTTTTAAAAGCCTAACTTGTCATAGCATTGACTGTTATATATCATTCTTTCAGTTGGATTTGTCATTTCTTGAAATACTTCTCGCATATACTAGGAAGTAATCAAGTAGATATTTTTTCTTGCCTTGCAGTTCTTGGTTACAGTGCATTCAAGTTCATCATACACTTGGGAATACCTCTTCTTTTATATTCATTTTAGCCTCTACTTGAGATTGCAAAATTGATGATTGCTAACATCTATCTAAATAGGAATACAAATGAAACCAAATTTTTTTTCTCATTTTCTAAATCTTTATTTGACTTGGTTAAGAGAATATTTCTAGCAATGGTAGCTATAATGAAAGCATTGAATTGCACAATTATGGATTTTATGATATTACACATGGTGAATGCAACACTAGCTCTATTAAGTTCAGGCTCTGACAATTATTCCCTTGTTACCTATTCTAATATATGTTTACTCCACAATTAAAAATATTGTGGCTTGTACCTTCTAGATTAATGTTCTATCCTATATATTGTAGGCTTCTAGTCTTTTCTGACACTAGAATCAAGATGATTTCCATGGATCTAATCCATTATAAGTTAGTATCTACATTGAGGAAAATTTTATTTTTCTCAGACTTAATCTTTTCCTATAACATTTATATTGTCTCATATTAACTAAATGGAAAAGCTTTCAAGAATGTAACACTTTCCAGAGGTTCATAATCACTTTTACTAGAGTTAAATGAAAATTTATCCATTCCCTCCCTAGATTTTGTCCCTCCTATTCTTCTCTTGGGAAAAATGTTTAGTTTGGCAGACACTCTTTAAGTTTCTTTGTTCTTGTATGACATTTTATGAATATCAAATCTATCTGGGCTTCTAGTCTTTTCTTACACTAGAATCAAGATGATTTCCATGGATCTAATCCATGGTAAGTTAGTAATTGCAACAAGAAAAATTTTCTTTGTCTAGACTTAAAATTTTCCTATAAAATTTATATTGCCTCATATTAACTATATGGAAAAGGTTTCAAGAACGTAACACTTTCCAAAGGTTCATAATTGCTTTAATCGAGTTAAATGAAAAGTTATAATTCCCTCCCCAGATTTTGTCCCTCCTATTCTTCTCTAGGGAAAAATTGACTAGTTTGGCAGGTGTTCTTTAAGTTTCTTTGTTATCGTATGGCATTTTATGAATAGCAAATGTATATGCCCCCTAATTCCATGTATGTTTTAGCAAGACCTATCTCCTTACTACCTTCATCTATGTGTATACTTACAAAATATGCTTTCTTTGATGCATGCTTGCAGGTCAAAAAAACCCACTTCTACGTCATGTGAAATGCAGGCCTTGGTTTCTGTCAGCAAATTTCTTTCATTAGATTTATTAGAGATATGTAACTTAATGTGAATGGAAAACTAGTTCATTGTTTTTGGGTTCCATGTATATATAATGTACATAGAAAATCATTATATTTAGTTCCATGACCATTTCTCCATTTGGTCTTTAAATTTCTCATTCATCTCAACGTTTATTTTTGACATCATTTGAGTCTTCTCATAGTACTTCTATGAAAACAATTATGAGTAATGCATTTCTATAGAATATAGAAACCAAACATAAATCAATCATTTGTCCAACCTTGGCTTTCTACTAACATAATCCTTATGCTAATGATGAAGCCAGAAGAAGGTGGTGTCTCCTACTAACATATTGGTTGATTGGTTGTGTATCATAAATTAAAATTCTTAACTGACAATACTCCATAATACTTCCTTTCACATGCTTTCCTACATCTCCAGTCAAGAAATTGGATACACCTAACATTTGTGCATTGTGGAATTATTTCAATGACATAGAAAACCTCTTTTCAAAAAAACATACTATCCCACATTATTTGAGAAGATTGGTATGCAATAACATATAATCCCCAATTCTAAGTTGCACAAAATGTCGATTTGTGTACAACCTATAAATGATTATGTAGGGGAAACATGGTATATAAAAATATATAGATATACAATTTGTTTTAATAACACATTATTTTGCGAGAATTGAGCATGAAAATGATAATCATACACATAAATGACATTTTAGGGAAATGCATGTCTATATTAACTCTCATAGATGACTAAATGATGAAAAATCCCATAGATTGATGGTTTTGAATAATTTCAATCCCATACCCTCATACGTGATAGAATCCAGGGAAAACGATACAATCCTATCTACCTTGAAATCCTAAAAAACTATTGTTAAGTCCATTGAATTTAGAAAGGGATACACAATTATACTTTCTCCATATGAAGTCTAATGTGGTTGGCCATACTATATGACATTTCTAGATTTTTAAACATCGTATTGTACAACCATCAATGCTTCCAAGGTGTTTTGTACTTATTTTGATGTTTCTAGGCATCTCAGGTACTCGGATGTGGAAAAATAGGTGTTACCTACAACTTAGACCGTGATCCTTAAGCTAATTTGGGAAGCCACAAGGGAGTGGTTCCTCCAACTAACATTTCTTGTAAGATACCAAGTTAAATTTTACTTGAGGAGTTAGCTGAAAATCCAGCTAATGGAGCATGTATTTGAAAATATAGGCTACAAGATTTGACAAAACTCAGTAACTTTATCATAGCTTTGAAACAAAAAATATTTGATGGAATTCAAGAAGAGACAAAAAAACATTTGTAAACTCAGTTGTGTATGGAAAGTCTAGATGCTACAACATCTTCTATTGAATAGGCACCACTAGAAGTTGCTAATTTTTAAATATTGATGTTGGCTAGCTTTATTGATATTTTTGTTCATTTAATATACATGCTGGATATAAACTCTATTTTCTGACCAGGTTATTGTAATAGTTTTTTACCTCGAAGTGAAATGTAGCACTAATTATCCAATCAATATTTTTTGTTGTAGGTTTTAAGTAACTTGGTCATTTTTTTCATGACTTGACATTATCCACCTTATTTCTATATAATGACTTTACATTCATGTTAGTTTTTCATTTTGGAGATACGAAAAATGAAATTTTGTAATATAATAGAAGATGTTTTCCCAATCAGATTTGAAAGTGAAAATAAATGAAGAGTCATAATAAGTTCAATAAGAAAAGCAGTGGGATGTTATTTCAGTAGGAAACATAATGCTTCTTGGTTAATTAGTATTTTCATATTTATAGGTTCTACTCTGCACTAGATGGGGGCTTAGTTAAGGTTGAACAACATAGGAATTGATACATGTGGAAAATGTAACAAGTTGATTGAAAGAACAAGGTTGCATATGAATTACATAATGAACATAAACATCTTTGAAACGACATAGAAATTGATACAAGTGGAAAATGTTACAAATCAATTGAAGGGGATATTTGAATGAATAATTAATGAATACCAAATGCAAAACTTCACTACATTTGTTGCCAAATCACAGTGTCGATGTGTTATCCTTGCAGGAGATACACTTGTTGATTTGTAGTGATTGACTATTATAGATTGGAATTTTATAATTAAATGATGATGCAATAATTTCCTTGTGGGTCAATACTTGTACATGGGCTTCCTCCCTCTCAATGAATATAGCTATAGTTTTGAGAGAAGCATGTGGTTTATATTGTTAGCATTAAAAATTAATAGTCCTTTTTGGATAATGTTTATAGTTTCCTCTTGTGCACAAAGAGCTCTTTTAATATGGGTTGCATCAACATTTCCGTTCCATTCTACATGGGCCTCCTAACATTGGAAATCTAATTGCATCCATTATAGCTGAAGATGCATTAAGTTCTAGAGTTAAAGAATTTTATATTGAATTACTGATATTATCTTTTTTTTTCACCATACATTGTTGGCGAAAGAAATGGTAACTGAGTGCTCACTAAATTTCCTATGTGAAGGGACTTGAGTTATGAGATTATCAAAATGTATATGAGAGAGTCAGAAAAGAATGTTAGAGATATTTTCCAAAAGATATTCTTGAAGAGAAAGAAAACAATCATTTATTTTGTAAAGGTCAATCAAACTGCAATTTCTAAGTCACATATTTTGAATTTGACCATGAAAAATAACTTGCAATATTGTGGCTTCCTCATGACTGGGCGAGGGTTTCCCAGCCGTGTGTCATTTTCTTTGTTGAGCTTATTGCACTTTCTCCTGCTCGTGGGGCATCTTGTGATTCAGTTGGAGTCATGGCCATAGTAGTATCTCAAGGACAATCACTACATGCTTTATATATATACATAGAAATATGCCTTCAAATAAATTTCTATACATAGAAATCATATATATATATATATATATATATATATATATATATATATAGATATAGATATGATTTCTATGTATAGAAATTTATTTGGAGGCATATGTGTCTATACATAATGATTATATCATAGTCATATATTATTATTCTGTTGATGCTTGTTGAAATTGATGGTCTAAATAAGACTATTTGAGGTATATCAAATTTTGATTTTGGCCTGCTCTTTTATAGTTTCATTTTATTATATCTTAAGTAAAAAAATCACTACATGTTATATATATATATATATATATATATATATATATATATATATATATATATATATATATATATATGATTTCTATGTATAGAAGTTTATTTTAAGGTGTATGTGTCTATACATAATGGATTATGTCATGATCCATATATTATTGTTCTATTGATGCTTGTTGAAATTTATGGTCTAAATAAGACTACCTAGGTATATCAAATTTTGACTTTGGCATTGCTCTTTTATAGTCCGTGCATGTTAATTTTATGTAAATGAATATATGTTGTTCTGTAAATCTTTCTCCATGATTTATTTATTATAGGTGCTAGTAATTTGCTTGATCTTAATGATCCCGCACTTTTACATCCTGGATAGTTTGAAAAATTACTATATTTAGGAAACAAATCTTGCTCATCTTATAGAGAATAGTAAGTTGATGGATAGGTTCATAAGTCACTAGCTATATACTAAACTATAAATTAGATTTCATATTTTAAGCTTTTGTGAGATGAGTAATTATGTTCAAGCATTTCCGAATTACTCATTTCTTTTATGTGAGTAATCTGAAGATGCTTGAACATAACAAGTAGATTGTTTGATAAATGAAAACATTTTTATAAATAGTGTACTAGGAGCATTGAACCAAAAGTTCAAACTTCATGGAAATTTATCATTGTCATGAATAACAAAAATATGCCTCAAAATTTCACTGGCGTTGATACGTATGATTTATTTTTGGATGTATGACTTCAAGCCATGAAACTAAAGGTACAAATATTGATGTTTTATCATTAATAAACCTTTTTTTGCCTTGCCTTTATGTTGTAGAGGCAATATTTTTTCAGGTTCGATTTTAAAATATAAAATGTCAAGCTATTAAATTACTATTATTTATTCATTTTGAATATTTAAATTTCATTCAAACATACACTGAAAATAATTTTCAATTAGATATAGGAACTAGTGTTTTCTGTAGTGTGTTGTTTAATTACTTGATGAATTTTTTCTGGAAATTTTATGAGCAGAATTTGACACGATCTTGTATTTATCACTGTTTTTTCTTGATGTTTGGAATTTGGATAATTTCAATGAATTTATTTAGAGAGAATTTTTTTTTCATATTGTTTTAATTCCAGCAGTTATCAAGTAAAAAGGTAGACACCCCAAGGGAGAATGAATATGATGATTATGGTTTTCAAGCTTCTGTGGTTCTCGTTTATTGAAGAAATCTCCGGATTATCCACAATATTATAAAACAATGGTCGACATTTCGAATCCCAATGAGAATCCATCTTGAGGACAAGGTGTTGAATGAAGAATGAAAGAAGGACGCAAGGTGAAGGTTTTAATCGTGACATGGGGAAAAAAGAGCCAAGAGGAGCTAACAAATTAATATTCTATTAATTTAATAAATTTTATTAATAAATAAATAAATAGTTTATTATAAATTTTTAATAAATTTTAATAAATTTAAAATTATAAATTTTTTATTTAAATTTATTAAAATAAATTTAAAAATCTTGTATAATGTAATTTAATCAACAATTCAATAATTTTTGTTGATTAAATTACATTACACAAGATTTTTAAATCTATTTTAATAAATTTTAATAAAATTTTTATAACCTTAAATTTATTAAAATTTATTACAAATTTATAATAAACTATTTATTTATTTATTAATAAATTTATTAAATTAATAGAATATTAATTTGTTAGCTCTTGTCGGCTCTTTTTCCCTGTGTCACTATTAAAACCTTCACCTTGCGTCCTTCTTTCATTCTTCATTCAACATCTTGTCCTAAAGATGGATCCCCATTGGGATTCGAAACATCGACCATTGTTTATAATACTGTGGATAATCCAGAGATTTCTACAATAAGATCATGATTCAGTTATTGTTGAGCATGAAGAGTTCATGAAGATATAGCTTTGTCATTATTTGATTCTTTTACACAAAGGCATGATTGTTTTATATTTGAGAATTTCCATGGTAAATTATATGTACACAAATGAGATAAAGATATTGCATGTTAAATCACGTGTTTATTGATATCTACATGCAAGATATTGTGCAATGTGCATGATTCTTAGTATTTAATTTATTAAGAGAATACTTCTTTAAAAATTATCTCATGAATTATAAGTTATGAATTGATTTAAGCATTTCACCTCTACAAAGCACTGTACTTGAAATCGAGCCCTCAAATAACATGGTTTTTGTCAGTAAATGTGGAATTATTTCTACTTGAAAAGTGACATACTAGTCCATAAAAATTGTGTAGGATACTTTCCTTCACAAGAGAAACTTGATAATCTTTCAAAACTTGTGATAAGTCTACATATTTTCATAATGAAAGGAAAATAATCCTGAAGAAATTTCCAAGCCACTGATTTCCTTCATATTGTTTGCAAGGTATTATTCTCACTGCTATATTAATTAGCAATTTCTAATCCCAGTATAGAAGACCTTAACCCTTTTTTTGATATCATGTTTCATGTGTTCATTGTAATTAAATTCATAGCACACAATGCAAAGAGATATTGATAAGGAAATAATGCATCACGTAGATTGATCATATCTTTACAAATGAGTCTCTATCTCGTTTCCATAAAATTTTCCATGAAAAATTATTAACTGACTTGCAACGTCTTGTTAGATTCTAGGTTTATTAGTGCAATTTAATTTTCCATGTTATTTGTAAGAAATTTTATCATTTGAAATCTTTAGACTGTACTAGATTGGCTTGATTTTTGTAAGCGTCCTTGTCATATCTGGAACCATCTCCCTTGTCAATAACAATTCCAATGTCTAACAAATATCCTAATATTTCCTAGTGTAATGTGAAATATTCTTCTATTGTTGGTATAGCATTACTAAAATTTCTAGGAATGCTATATTGAAATATGTTCAAAGGGTTATCATGCTCAAAATGGAAACCAAGTTGTGTGTTTACAGTGTGCACCCAAACTTAAACTCTCAATATTTATGTTAATGGTTAACTACTAAGAGGTCTAATATGCAGGACACCAAAGACAAAGACCACCTACGGATTTGATAATATTGCTACCATACCTCCATGTAGGGATTTGACTGCTAAAGTCTATGGAGGTGTACATACTCTACCTCCTCTAGATTTGAACCTGTGATTTAGATGGTTTATGTGTTTGTACTAATTGAAGTAGGTGGATCTCAATTGGTCTCC
Source organism: Pinus albicaulis (assembly GCA_034641835.2). NCBI lineage: Eukaryota > Viridiplantae > Streptophyta > Pinopsida > Pinales > Pinaceae > Pinus > Pinus albicaulis. Next base: position 894,687,475 of record CM076580.1, read on the forward strand.
AGATGATTCAATTTTAGCTAATTGTAGTTTGAATAATATAGTCCAAATTTGTAAATATGAGTGATGCATCTTCTATTGTGATTTTAATAGGTCACACTAGCTAGCCTTGTTAAACGAATTTCATTGGATCTAGTTGGTTCTTTTCTTGCAAGCCAATCATATGACTAAAGTGTCATTATTTGGCACACAAGTGACTAGAGTCTAGAACATAGAACTGAAGGCCACTAGGGGAAATCGGTAAGCCCTTGAATCAATAAAATTTTTCAGTAAGACTGGATGTGAAAAAGCTAATTGTCGTTGCACTAATTGTATTGTTTCTTAACATTTCAGGTAGTTTCAACATTCTTTAGGCGCCTTGGATGGTCACCTTGTGGGAATTTTATTACGACAACACATGGATTTAAAAAGTTAAGCCATTATGCACTAGTATGAGACACACACATAAAGACTAATGATCAACTCTATAAAGTTGGTGAATTCACCTGCAATGTCTTGGCGACACAATGATAATATTTTGAAGTGATGAAACAATATTAAGCTGGAAAATCATATTGTAACACTTGACATTTTATATAATATAATTCGTGGTTGGAATTATTTATAGTTGCACTTGATATTATTTAGTATCGTAATTAACATATGTAACTTCATGTTTTCATATTAGATGAACATGTACATTGTATGACATATTTTTTAATTTAGTTGCAAAATAATACTGATTAATTTATGTTGATTAATAATGAATAAATATAACCAATCTAAAAATACTAAATTAGTAGTTTATGTTTATTAATGATGAACACAAATAAAAAGAATATATGACTAAATTAGTTGCTTATAATGATTGTTAATGCAAGTAGATGAAATGAATATAAACTACTAAAGTAGTCATTTATATAATGAGTATGAAACTACCAAAAAAGATATGACTACTGTAAATAATAAATTTGTGATTACAAACAATGACTAAATTTTTCATATATACGACTCTTAGTAGCTAATTTACAATATCTTATAACATGACAAAAATTTAGTCATATTTCTTTGGAAATTAATTGGTTTCAAACGATGACTAAAATTTTCATATATATGACTATTAGTAGCTAATTTACAGTATCTTATAACACAACCAACATTTTAGTCATATTTATTTGGTCATTAATTGGTTTTGTCGGGTGATCATTTAGTGATATATTTTGTTGTATATTTGGTCATTAATTGTAGAAACTAGTAACCAAATAAATGACTAAATCAATGACCAAATAAATGACTAAATTAATGACCAAATCAATGACTAATTTAATGACCAAATATACTACTAGACAACAAAATTGAGACAATCAATTAATGACTAAGCTAAAAACGACTACAAGTTGGTCGCGTTATAAGTTATTGTAAATTAGCTATTATTGGTCACCGACTAAAAAATGGTCATTTAGATGCAAAATTTAGTCACTTTTTTAGTAACTAATTAGTTGTTTTGTACTAGTGTATACACTACCAAACACCTCAAGATTAGTTCTTACTAAAATGCATGATGGGATATTATTAAAAATTACTTTGATGGATTTAACATTACAACTATGTGCAGGGAATAAAATTATCACGCGAATGCAATGGAAGCATCAACTAATACGCATTTTGCCACCTCTAGGACCTAAACTGAAGCATGAAGTCGAGATGAGGTATAAACCTTCATTCCTTGACAACATCAAGTATTGGAAAGTTTTCGAAGACAATGAACAATTAAATATATTCTTGGAGTTGGTGGAGTAATTTTCGGCCATTAGCATAGATCACAAAGACTAAGCTCATGAAATAGACCAACAAAAGATGGAATCACGTAAAGGAGATCCCAAATTCCTTAACCAAATTTGAGGCCACCAAGTGATACAATTTAAAAACAAATTTGTCCTCAAGGGACTAGTCCCATTGGAACAAATCCTTGATCATAATGATATATCTACCAGACCCGCTTTCTAGCTGGTAACCGAGAATGTGGAAGAACACAATCTTCAAAATGAGACAAGTCCTCAGAAGGTCAAGCTGACCAAATACTTGGAGTCCTCATGCAAGAAGATGCGCATAGAGTTGCTTGAGCAATTTAAAGATGTATTTGCATGGAGTTATGAAGATTTGAAAACCTATGATACTTCAATGATAGAACATAGAATAACCTTTAAGGAATGATCTGTATATGAAAGCTTGAGAGTTTATGGTACAAATTTCAAGTGAAATGATTTGGGTTTTTAGTCAATTATTTCAAATTCATGAACATATTAACATGATTTAAAACTCATTTTTGCATAAAATAAAGAACACATCAGTACCATAACAATATACAGAAGACAAAAAATGATGAAGGAGTTCACCCCTCCTAGGCTACATCTCCTGGTACAACTTCCAATGTTGGGCCTTTTTCATTATGGTAAAACATGTGTGTATTAATCAAGTTACAGTGCTCAAAATGCTAAAAAAATATCTCCAATGGCTCTAAAACAGTAAAAAACCCCTATATCGACTCTTTTTGCACTCAAGAAGGTAAAAAACTGACTGAGTTATGCTCCCTAGAAGTTTTTTTGCTAACTTTCCTACAATTCGCAATCTCCTAAAATATGTTCTACAATTTCTGCCTTTTGTGGCCATGGGTAGCAACTAATTCGCCCCGTGTCAGATAGATTCCTACCGCATCGGGTGCAATTTTTCGAACATTTAAATGCACTATGTCGACCTTAAACCTATGAAAAATGTGCCAAGTGAAGCTCTCCTAGCTGTTGGATGCAGAGTTCGTTTTACCGCTTGCCAATGGTGTAACTCTGGTTGAAATTTTGGGTTATGCGTGGTTGGGTTTTGTTTTAAAATGGTGTGCCAAACGTTGGAGCAGGCCCACATTTGAAGTATGGTAATATGATAAACTATGGTTGGAGTCCCATGGGTTGGGTATCAGAACCCTGCCCAATGTAGGTTATGCTCCCCCTTTTTCTCTAACCATGGCATCACCTTTACATAGATCGCTGCATGTGATGACTATAGAGCCTCATGATTGCTTCACTTTGACACTCTCTCTTACCTAATTTTCCTCTTTCTGACCATCATCATCAATTCAAATAAGCACCAAAATATAGGGTTTTGACATGGTAAGGTATTTAATTGTCTTGTCTTTCATATTTAATAATGTTCCTTCTTGTTAAGTTAATATTTGTATCAGCTACAGAATTGACATGATTTTGTAGCTAATTTGTGTTTCTGTAGCCAATTCCATGGTTTACCAGACTCTTTGGTGCTAGCTAAGAGAACAAGTATATGGAAAGGTGGGGACTGATATCGTCAAGGATTTCCTCCTATTCATCTGAGCCATATCACAAAGGAAATCGTTCGATTGTGTGGTCAAAGGTGCGGGTCAACACATTTCGGAACAGGCGAGTGAGAGTCCGAGATGTTCACGCATTCATAGTTTGCTTTTCCAAATAGAAAATCGTGAATAGGAGATATTTTGTTATTTTTAGAAGTCAAAATTAGATTTTTTTTAGTTTAATTAGGCATGAAACCCTCGAACAGGTATGAACACAGGCTTTTATAAATAATATGCAAGCAAACCTGAAGGTAGTGTGTAATTTCTAATGTGACAGTGATGTGTTAAAAAAATCTGTTTTTATCCTTTTAATGAAGAAGTGCTTTGAATATTTGATGGGTAGTTGACTATTCGTGTGAATCTCTAAGACCACCTGTTTGTGGAGGGCTCCTGCAAATAGTGAAGGTTCTGCATTTTTACTTTTTCCTTTTATCATCTGATGTAGTTGTTTCCATAATTTCATTTTATCATTTGATGTAGTTGTTTCTATAGTTTCCTTTTTATCATTTGATGTAACTGTTTACACAGTTTCCTTTTATCATTTGATGTAGATTCATTAGTCTTTCCTTTTGAATTTTAAATTTTCAGAGTAATCCTTCTTTACAGATTTCTTCATAGTTTTATTTGAGAGCATTGAGTGATATCTTTACAAGCTTATGAGTGATTTATTCTAGAACATTGAGCAATTGTTTTACAAGTTTATGAGTGTTTTATTTTAGAGCATTGAGTGATTTCTTTACAAGTTTATGAGTGATTTTTTCCAAAGCATTGAGTGATTTCTTTACTATTTTTCATTTTTCCAAAATATTTCATTTTAAAGCGCAAATGTGAAGATGTGTGATTCACATTTATAGAATTAAATTTTGTCTTTATGCAAAGGATTATTAGAAAAATGACCAAGTATTTATGTTCTTAGAAGCCTAACAATAGATTGGTTAAGTTTCTTAATAAAATAGTGAGAGTTTTCTTTACTTATATTTTTCAAAAGAAAAGATCATGTTGATTTCATTAGGAGTAAGAAAATTTTAGAAACTTAATTGTGATTTGAATGCATCAAGTTCATTAGGAAACATAAGAATAAAAATAGCATCCTTAGAAATAATTTCCAAAACCTCAATCATCACATCAATAAATTGAATTAATAAAAAGAGGCTTCTAGCATATTTAGTGCACTTTCACCTCACAAGTTTACCAACTTCGGTCGATAATTTATTTAGCAATTTAAGATCATTAAATTCACAAAAATGACCCAAGCTTACTTATCGTCGATATCAACACGAATTGTTGCAGGACCACGACATGTTCCCGTGTATAACACATTGTATGCATCGTCGATATAACACGGATTTAAAACTTTGGATATAATGCATATATAATATGGTTGTGGTTTTTTAACATTCACCGTCGAAGCATGTGGCTTGAAACTTTGGATTGTCTCAATTTTACATGGTCAATGGTATAAAATTTGGGGTCGGGGTTAACCCTGGATCCCTATCCTCTCGAAACTTGGTTGGGTGGAGTGGGTTTCAGGGTTAACCCCAGTCCCGAACCCCCATACAAAAACCTTTAAACTTTAAATAAGGTTGTTTACCATAGTATTACAAGGAACACCATGGGAAATGTGGTGGGCAGTCTTGGCTGGAATATCGGTTTCGAACCCCATGGAGGCCACTCAACCTTCCATGAGATTTTACATGACCAGGAGGAGGTCACATGGCAGCCACTGATTGGCCCAAGTGGCTCTCCCTCATTGGGCCACAACATCATTCCATTGACTAATAAAAAAATGCCAAATTTGAACCAGTAATATGACACCAAGTGTCGATCATCCATAAGCCCACCAAAATATAGTCAGATGTCCAATCAATGTATGGACTGTTGACTGGGTGTTCCCACAACCCTTTTCCCAAAAATTTTAGTTGTTTCCAAAATAAAGCAGAACGCATTGAGAGCATCCAATGTCGTATTTGAGTGAAATGAGTTGCGTTGGATTTTGGGCAACGAAATCTTCGCTTTGGAGCTTGTTTCGAGCCAATTCGAGAACTTTTAATTTTGAGTACCAAACCGATCCACTAGATCATTCCTTCCCACTGGTAGCTTTTGGATTTATAAAATCTCTTTATCAGAAAAAAAAAATAGATGAGGGTTAAACTCCCTCACTCTTCCAATCTCAATCCACTAAACTTTGCTTGAATTTGTCACTTTGAGATTTTAATGAAAATACATCATTTTCCTTGATTTTGGAGTCCTTGTATTGCTGTCAAAAATGACATCTTGCTACAATTTACCATAATATGTAGAAAATAAACCTTCCTTTGAAGGAATACGCACATTCCCTCCTCGATCTTCAATCAAAGGAAACTTATGTAATTTCAAATTTACTTCACCTTGAACATTGTCGTCATGACGGTGCTTACCATGTATAACCTTGCACTTGACCAAATGTGATTGTCATTGCCATGAACCATACCTTTTCAAAGCCAAAAAATTATGAAAGACACAAGAAGAAGACTTGGAACCAATGTCCTCATTTTCAAATTGATTTTTTATTTTCTCTTTGACCCTGCATTCTCTAACACTGGTGTTTTGTTCATACCAATTTTCAACAATGATGCATCATGTTGCAAATTCACTTCATATTGTTTACGTATTTTAGGAGGAAACATGTTATACTCCCGAAAATTCTTATCAGATTCATTTGAATCATATCCTTGAAATGCTTCATTCTCAACATCTTTATGTTTGAACATTAACAATGCAAAATTTTGACTAGCATTAACAATTATCTTCATTTGTCCAACATTCATAAGAGACAAACTCATTTTATTACTATGCGCTCTAACAATGTACACAATCCCATTCTTTAACAAGTGATATTTGCTCTCATGGAGATGAAAAAAGGCTCTCCTATCATAAAAATACGGGCTTCCCAAAACCATACCACATTTATCATGCGTAACTAAATCAAGTTCAACTTCATCAAGAAAGTTTGTAGTGATTTCAAATCTAAGTATGCACTTCCTTATTACCTACAATTTTTCATTCTCACATACCCAACCTAAAGGATAAGATTTATGATTAGGAATTGTCTCTAAATTCAACTTCTTGAAAATGTCTTCAGAGATAATATTTTCTTGTGAACCATTATCAAACAATGTGTCTATCTTGGTATGATTTGAAATAACTCTAATATGGAAAAGCTCAATTCTTGTTTTTTCATTTTGAGTATCATCGAGACAACTTGAAGAAATATTAATTAAAATGTCCTTACCTTTGAAACACATGGTTGTGCTCTTTGTTTCATTTCCGAAATCAGAACCTAAATCGTGTTTTGTAGTTGCAATTGCCTTCTCCTTCTCCTTGTTTTTAAATTTTTTGGGTCTCATCTCAGGATGAAGTTTCCAACAATGATCTTCATCGTGGCCCTCTTTGGAACATAGTTTTCATGTAATTTTTTTCTTTCTCCATATTGATGGAAGCTTTATTGTTTCCTTTTCCCTTAAACTTACCTTTTCCTTTTTCTCCAAACTTAAAGTAACTCTCACTTTTCTAATCAGAAACATGTTTCCCTCATGCTTCTAGATGTGTGGCATGTACACAAACCTCATATAAATGTGTAGGGTTAAACATGAGAATTTTATGTCTCAAATAAATATGAAAACCTCCAATGTATTTCAGCAAAGTATCTTAAGATGACAAATCTACACCCAATATCAATGCTCTCCTTCTAAACTCTTGTGTAAAAATTTTCACACTTTGATCATTTTTTTCCCTAAAGTTTTTACAATCCATGATAGCTTTATGCATGTATGCTAGTGGATAAAATTGTCTTCTTAATGCAAAATCAAAATCATTCCAATATGATAAGACCTTACCATGTTTCTTCATGACCTCTTGAGTTTTGGCTTCCGACCAAACAAGTGTTGCACTTTCAAACCTTAATGAAGAAAGATGAATCTTGGTCTCATCATCCTTGATCCTTTGTATCATGCAATGCACTTCAAGATGATGAAACTAATTATCTAATCTCTCAGCATTTACCTCTCCATCATACATAGGAAAATCTATGTCAAGTTTAAAAAATGGAGTTTCACCATGTCCCTTTGGAGAACCTGTAGGTGTTTGTAAAGGGGTTATTGTGGAAGATGATGATGGTGAAGATGGAGGTGAGGATGGGGCTGAAGATCATGGTGGAGTTAAAGGTGGTTTATCACAATTCCCTCCATTTCCTTTTGGAGTATTGTCCCCATTGTTAGTCTAATTTATGGAGGTGAATTAGAGCATATGTGTTAATATCAATCCGGGTTGGTAAATTTAGAAACACACCCAGAGTATATGGATATTAGATCCAACTAGTGTAGGAAGTAGTTTCTTAGATGAAAATAATGTAAATTCATATTACAAATATAAAATACTGATTGTAAAGAAAGCATATAAATTCTGATCTATAAGCATGAACAAGTGAATAGTGATTTTATTTGAATCATAGTCAACAAGGAAGAGGCTCTTGTATTAGAGATCATGGTTGTCCTTACTTATGATTTCTATTTCAACAAAACCAATTTCACCATATATCATAACACACCTAATTTAAGAAAGCAAGAAAGGACGAATGCATAAATACAAATTCCAGTCCTATTCTTAGGTCACAAGGAAGAGGCTCTAACTTAGAGACCTGGGTTATCCTTCCTTATTCAAACCAATCACTGAAAGGATATCAATTCCAAAATATGAATGGGTGTGACATGATAATGAGTTTATATAGAAAATATTCACAAGATATTATAATAGAAATATACAGAAAACTAAGATGCTAACATATTCACAAATATGCACATCAATTAAAAATGTAGTGTACCTGTCTTAGAATGGGGGCCCTCCACCTTTCCCTGGTACAATTTAATATATTAAGATATAGTAAATCACCATTCACATCACACATCAATGCACAATAAATAGAAGGCAAGTATCCAATTGTATTCAGGAAATAATAATAACAATCTATGTTCATGGTTGCTTGGTAGCTTTGCTTAAATAGGCTAAGAATGTAACAATATTAGATATATTGTTGTAAAAAATAACAAGAGTCCTATTTCATATTATAAGGTCTAACTCATCCCTTTGTTTCAAAAAAAATGGAAAGATCCCAAAAAATCTCAAAACTACCCCTAAATCAGGGGATTTCCTGAGTGACTGGTCAAGTTTGACAAGCTTTGACTGGGCATGTTTTGACTGATATGGAGTGAGTCAATAAGAGTCTATCAACCCTTGGTTCTTGTAATTTTTGAATATACCTTTAGTTCATTCCCAAGCGTCCTGCACATACAAATTCAATGGGGCCATTAGGGAAATTCCATTTTTTCCAAAATAAAAAATTAATGCTCAATTTTTACTAAAAATTCTAAAAATAAAAAAAATTATATAATTTACCTTGGTGTGCAAAAAGAGGCAAAAACATGACAAATATGATCAGAATATAGTGGTAATGGATGGTAAAATGGTGGAATATGTATGGTAAAAAAGGGTCAAAACTGAGGGCTAACATTTCCCCCTTGTTGATCCAAAAGAATGTCCTCATGCTTGTCTTGATCTTTTGGATCTTCTACCTCTGCATGTTCATCTCCTTCTTGTTTTTCCTGTTGATCTGCCTCCTCATGTAGACGTCTCAATCTAAGATTCTTGTAAAATTATATCAAAACCTTCTTGCCCTTTTTATTCTCCTTTGTAAATTGCACTTTTTACCTTTTTCTTCTCATACTTGTATTATCAATGCTTCTTATATTTCAGCTACCTAAATGCTTGCTTGAAAATGAGGATTTTTTTGGTTTCCAACTTCTTCATTTTCTTCTTTAACTGCTTATTATCTTTGACAATATTGTTGTTTTGTTCCTTGTACATGTCATTTTCCTTTTTCAAATGTTTTTCCATGATTTCATTCACTTGTAGCTTTGTGTTTAATTCCTTTATATCCTTGGCATTTTCTTCTTTGTGACTCTCTGATGGTTCACCATGAACCTCTTTAGAAACCATTTTGATCTTCTTTTCATATGTTGAGTAAGAGGATGATTCATCTCTCTCAATATCTTCAGACCAAGAATATTTTTCCAGTTTCCTGATTTTTTCTTGTCCTTATCTCTCTATCTTCTCAATTAGTTCATGATGTGAATGCCGAGTTGTATCAAGGGGAAATTCTTCTATAATTTCTACATTAATGTTTTGGTCTTCCTTAGAAGGTTCCTCTATCATATTTTTCCTTCACTTATTAATGCTTAATGCTTAGAAGGATATCTCTTTCTTAATGCTTATTCCTTCTTGTTTCTTCTTTTATCTATTCCTTTGGTATGATGGTGATTGCATGATATCTCTAGAAAGGTGCAATTGTTAAAAGGCTTCTTGATTTCCAACTGGCTATTCTTTCTCCTCAAATTCCACAAAATGGTTTTTTTTCGAAAAATCTTTCCCAAGTCTCTTCTTTGTTTTTAAATTGATGCTCAATAAGTATCTAATTTAATCCTTGATGATAATAACTAACCTATTCGTTTTCAGTTTTGTTCCTTACCCCTTCAATCATTTTTAATAAACTCTTAGAAAAGAAATAAGGGAGATTGAGCTTACTGTCATCTTTTATGTGTTGTAGAATCTTGACATGGTATAGATGCACTACATTGTACCTTCCATCAAAATTAAAATACTTTTGAATGATGAGGACAAACTCAACCCATGGTTCTATAGGTCATTCCCTTGGAATTCATTTTAATATGTAAAATGTAACTTAGCTTGGTTTCTCCAAAAAATATTTCCATCCTTTTTCCTTGAAATGTTGTCCCTTGTGATATTTCTCTCCTATTGTTAGTAGACTTGTAGCTTGAGCAATATATTCATGTGTGATTGGGATGGTAATATATCCTACAATGGTATTTTCATTACCATAATATGATACAAACATCTCTAATACCTTAGCAGTATAACCATCAAATTTCTTGAGAAACTCTAGTAAACCTGCTTGATAGAGTTTTTCTACCATCTCTTTGTTCCATTTTTCAATTTGAAATCCTTTTGGTTCTATTTTTTGTTCCATTTGGAACTTTTGGTGGCTTTGTTTCTTCTCTTTTTAATCTTTGTACCCTTTCAAGTACCCTTCAACAATAAATAACTTCATGGAAAAAGAATGAATCTCTTAAGAGGAAAAAATTGTTTGCAATCTGTGTTTAAATATCATAGAAATTCTATCATGTGGTTTAACATCCGAGAAAAATGTTTTCTATGTTTGATCATCAAAGAAAAAACGTTTTTTCTTTTTTTAAGAATGTATATGAGTTACTTACTAGGACTCTGATTTATTTTTAGAGGAAAATCAAGGGTTCTGTTGTTTGCAATTTGATTTCCATTTTATACCTTCAAGAACAAGGAAAAAAATGGAACTGGAGTGCTAAATTCGATCACCTCTGTATATCCATAAAATTTTTCATTTTGACACCTTCTGAGTAGGCTTCTAACTTCAGTCTTCTGGCAATGATGAAACTCTACATTGGCACTTTTGAAAGCCTTTTGGAAATTGTGGACTTGGGATTCATTTAATACCTTCAAAAATGGCTTATAAAATTTATATGCATCTATAGTCCTATAACATTCATGGGGCTTCGTTTACTCATCACATCCCTGTCTAGCAATCACACGACTCATGCAAACTGGAGTTTGGATTTTGGGTTTTTATTGTTTATGTTTCCAGCTAATTCAATCTCAACTGATTGATCCATTAACTGATCCTAACTCAAATCGAACTCTTAGAGGCATCAAAATTTTAGGTATTTATTTCTTAAAAAATGAACTTATCAATACGAATATTTATGGTTTCCAGGATCTCTTCTTCAATCTTTAATACCCCAAAAGTTACAGAACTAAATCATTTAATCGGTGTCCTCTTTGAATGGATACAAAATCGACTTTATTTTATGATTTTTGCATTTCTTACCTTGCCTTTTAGTCGTCTCTTACCCTGCCTCTTTGATTCCGAGCCTTCGATGCCTGTTTCTGGACTGAATTTGCTGAATGTTGAGCGCTTTAACTAAGTTTTTTAAAATTGGACTACGCTTACTGTTTGTCTCTTCAATTTTGGATGTCATTACCTTTACTGTAGCTATGTTTTCATTTTAGCCTTTTCACTTAATGGTTTCATCATACTTCATAAATGCGGCCTTCCACTTGTCACACCTTTAGTCTTATTGAAATATGACTTATTTCCTTCACATAGTTTGTTGATGTAGGCTTAATGAGTTATAATTTCACCCTTATGATCTTACCTCGTTGCATTTACATGATATTATGGTTTTCATTATGCTTTATACATTTACGACAGTAGTGAATGAGTCTTATTCATATCACTTATTGGATGGGTTTTTTTTTTTTTTTTTAACTTATGAATCCCTCATAAAGATAACATTTCTCGTTGCCTTCTTTGATGATTGTAATGACCATATCAAGGTTATTTCAAAATTATTTTATTTTCTTCTTGTACTCTTCTCTTGATTTCATTTGTTATTTTCTTTTCATCCCTTCACGATGTAAGATAATCATTAGTTATGCTCTCCATATGTTTCTCTTGATGATTATCCTTGAAATGTCTTTGAAACGAACATTTCAAGGTCATTTCAAAGCCTCAAGAAAAACAGATAAATTTTTATTTTAAGGCCATTTAAATGCATCTTGCTTATATATTTTTTCCTTTGGTAATCAAATCATTATAACACAAATATGTTGCAATATCTCTGATACAAACCCATGTTTTTTATGTGACTTTTTGCAGAAAAGATCGAATTTTTGCAGGAAATACTTGTCTCTTTTTAATCATGTTGAATTTTTCATTGTAGGCAAAGCGGCTCTAATTTGAATAGATGGTAGGATGAAAGGAAAAGTTTTATGTATGTGCAGGGAATGAAGGGTTTAAAATATTATGCACCAAGGTCTTAATTAGTATCCTAATGACAAGAATTTATTTCAAAATAGAAAAAACATCAAAATAAAAAAAATTACTTACAATATTTCCATTAATTTCCTTGGTTGATGCTTGAAAAGAAGTGACTTTCCAATAGCTTCTTGAGATGAACTAATCTTTCTAATAGCTCCTGTGGTTGTTTTTTCTTCGTATGCAGGCCCCTTCTGATAGATTTTCACATTGAGCTTCAAGTCCCTTTGTGAAGTAGGCTTGTCTCATATTCAAGTCCCTTTGAGATGTAAACTCTTCTCATGTTTAGGTCCCTTTGTGATGTACAATATTTCCTCATGTTCAGGTCCCTTATGAAGTAAGCTTTTTCTTATGTACAAGTCCCTTATGAAGTTTTTTATCTTTATTGTTGCAATTTCTTCCATGTTGAATGAGTATTTTTCCAAATTTGATTTGAAAATCATGTTGAGTTGAAAAGGATGACAAGGTATTTTAGTAATCAAACTAATGCCTTTGTTTCCCCTTTATTTATTCTAAGACTTGTCCTTAAGTCTTTGAACTGGCTGATTCCTTTTTCAAAGAATGAGATGACATAGTTTATTGTCATAATAAAATAGAGAATCTATCTAAAATAATGAAATTAGCTAGAACCATTTCTTTTTTGAAATTCATATTAGCCAAGTACTTGGTTCTCCAATATGAATTCAGGTTTGTACTATGACATGAATCTGGATTTTCACAGCAAAACCTATTTATTATTTTTGGCTTTTTATTTTATTTTTCTTTTCTGGATAGAAGTGGGGTATAATGGAGTAGGGAAGTATGAAAATATTATGAAAGTAAGATAGGTTGAATTCATGATCTAGTAGTAGATGGATAGATATATATAATATATTTGGACTTCAACATGAATGATTATGGAGCTTAGCACACAATATGGTAGATGAATGACATCATGAACAATATGGCTTATGAAAGGCTTCTTTGGCAATGGATGTGAATTTTCATGATACAAAACTTGACTTCTTCTTCTCATGATTGGCTTCATGTCTTTTTCCTTGATCTCGATTCATCTTGTAGAGTTGTTTGGGTTGTTGGTCAGAAATTGAAGGAAAAATTAAAGACTTTTGAGTTTCAATGCATGAAATCAACATTAGGTGAATTTTCACTTTGTTTTGACTTGAACATTTTTATTTCGTATTCTGAAATATGAATTTAAATATTGACTTTGAAAACCCTTCGTCCATTTAGTTCACCTAATAAATCTTCATGTGACCTGCAAAACATAGCACTTGCCTGCAAAACAATATTAGATTATGAATGAAGAGAGCTTTAAAGTATCTGTTATTCTGAGAAATAATGAAAATAATTACAATAAATTCTTGAAAAACAAGTTCAAAGATGATATACAAAGAAAATGCATTTATTTACCCCTTGAGAAATGGTGGCTAGCCTAGACCTCCTAGTGGTATTTTGTTCACAAAATATTAGTTTTATGTCCAATTAGAGTGATTGAAAATCCACGTTAAAGTGAATTTATATGGACACTTTACATACAAATAGTTCTCCAAAACGGTTTCCAATGATATGCTAAAAATGATGAAGAATATCATGTTTGATAGAGATGATTGTGAAATTTTCACTAGACCAACAATCACTATTTGAAGTGTAAATTTTTCGTTAAAGATAGGATTGATGTGATTCCACTTGGATATTAAATCAGATTAATTTTTTTCTTTCTAGTAGAAACAAGGTTTCAAAATCCTTAATTTTGATATCACAAAATTTCTTATGAACAGACCTAGAAAGCAGAGTTTTACTATGTTTATTTTAAGAAATGCAGTCACTAAATGTGGCATAACGTTTGCATTTGACCTCCAAATGGGATGATTCAAATTTTTTATTGATTTAGAATTGAATATATATCTAAAATATAAATATGTTTTGAAAATAATATAATGAACAATTAAGATCTAAAATTGTCACCATGCAGATTTTTCAACAAGTAGTTAGTACTTTGAGCATAAATTTTTCATATGATGTCAGATCGAGGTAATTCAAATTTATTTGGAAACTATATTCCAAGGGATATTTTCCCTATACATATCGTGTAAAAATGTTTCGATTAGCCCCCTCAAATCAATCTTGTACTAGATATGTCCTCAAAATTTCTCTTGAGATCTAGTGTTTATTTTGATCATATATTTTTGATTTGTGATCCTAATTGAAAATTTCAAAATGGATTTAAAACTAGATTCCAAGAGATACATTCTTTAAAAATTATCCTATATGGCTACCCAAAATATTATCATTCTTACTGCATTTTGCCAAAAAATCCTCCCAAATGAGTATTGAACAATGATTTGAAGAATTATTGATAACAGTTTGAACCAAAAGTCTTACTATCAACTCATTCTACCTATTTATTTATTTATTCTATTCTATCCTACACTATTATAGAAAAACAAATCATTCTCTAAAGTATAAGAGAATTTCCAAAGCATCCATTTGCATAACAAGATCATAAGTAGATTCATATCCAAGTTTGAAAAATATACCTTAATGAATGCTTGGACATGAAAATTTAGCTGATAATAAAGATTTTATGCTAAAAAATGTGAAAAATGAACTGGTGTTGTGGCCTAATGACTAGTTAAAACCAAGTTTTTAAATGATCTTTGTTTTCTTGGCTTTCCTTAATTGTTGTATCACAAATTTCTTCTTGTGGAACTCGTTCAAAATCATGAATGAACAAGAGATATTGTGATACATATGCTAGATATTATTCAATTTCTAGCTCTATTGTTTCAACTTCATCTCATGTGATCCATAACTCATTGATCTCCTTACAAAGATAACTAGAATAATCTTCTAGGTTATCTTCTTGTGGATCCTATTCATAGATTCTTTATTCCTCTTCTGTCTTTTGAAATGAAGATTCATCCCTAGTGACCATTCTAAATTGTGGACATGGATTTGAGAAGATCCTTGTGGTGGCGTAACATTCCCTTTTGGAGTCTTGTCCCCATTGTTAGTCTAATTTATGGAGGTGAATAAGAGAATCTATTTTAATAGCAATATGGGTTGGTAAACTTAGAAACACACCCAAAGTATATGGATCTTAGATCTAACTAGTGTAGGAAGTAGTTGCTTAGATGAAAATAATGGAAATGCATATTAAAAATATAAACTACTAATTGCAAATAAAGCATAGAAATTTTGATCTATAAGAATGAACAATGATTTCTATTTCAACAAAAGAAATTTCACCATAAAGAATAACACACTTGATTTAAGAAAGCAAGAAAGGATGAATGCATAAATACAAATTCCAGTCCAATTCCTAGTTCACAAGGAAGAGGTTGCAACTTAGAGACTTGGGTTGTCCTTCCTTATTCAAACCAATCACTGAAAGGAGATAAATTCCAAAATATGAATGGCCATGACATGCTAATGAGTTTATACAAAAAATATTCACAAGATATTATAATAGAAATATACATAAAACTAACATGTTAACATATTCACAATTATGCACATCAATTAACAATGTAGTGTACTTGGATTAGAATGGGGGCCCTCCACATTTTCCTGGTACACTATAAGATATTTAGCTACAGTGAATCACCATTCACATCACATAGCAATGCACAAGAAGTATAAGGAAAGTCTCCAAATGTATTCAGAAAATAATAATCAAAATCTATGTTTAGAGTTTCTTGGTAGCTTTGCTTAAATAAGCTAAGAATGTAAAAATATTAGCTATACATGTTGTAACAGCTAAAATGAGTCTTATTCCATCTCATAAGGTCGAAATCATCCCTTTGTTGCACAAAATATGGAAAGATCCCACAAAATCCCAAATCCGCCCCTAAATAAGGGGATTTCCTGCGTGACTGGTCAAGTTTGACCAGCTTTGATCGGGCCTGTTCTAACTGATCTAGAGTGAACCAATAGGATTCTATCCATCCTTGGTTCTTGTACTTTTTAAATATACCTTTATTTCTTTCCCAAGTGTCCTACACATATGACCTCAATGGAGCCATTATGGAAAATTTTGTTTCTGCCAAAAATAAATTGTAATGCTCAATTTTTACTAAAAATTCTAAGAAATAAAAGACATAATTAATTTACCTTGGTGTGAAAAAAGAGGAAAAAATATGACAAATATGATTAGAATATAGTGGTAAGGGATGGTAAAATGGTGGAATATGTATGGTAAAAAATGGTCAAAACTTAGGGCTAACATCCATCTCCTCCATCTCCTCTTGGAGGCTTATCTCCCTTTGGAGGATTGGAGCTCTCACCTTGAAACATTTTATTTTTCTCTTCATACATAAATTTCACCATTTTGATCATGTCAAAGAATTTTTTTCTGAAAGAATTCTCATCCTCTGACATATTGTCAGGCTCTCCTTCCTGTGCCACGAGTGGTGAAGCTTCTAGTGCAACTTGAGGTGAAATTTGTGGTGGAGATTGTGGAAAATGTGCTCTCCTTGTCATTGACCTAACTTGAGGAATTGCAACCACAAGATTTCCTTATCCTATTTTGAGCTTCAAACTTGTAAGCATCAGAAACACTTACAACAAAATTAAACCCTAAAAAAAAACTAAGAAATAAATCTCTGATACCAAACTGATCTGTATATGAAAGCTTGAGATTTTATGGTACAAATTGCAAGTGAAATGATTAGGGTTTTTAGTAAATTATGTCAACTTAATTAACACATTAACATGCTTTAAAAATCAATTTTGCAGAAAACAAATAAGGCATCAGTACCATAATAGTATACACAAGACAACAAAAGATGGAGTTCACCCCTCCTCAGATACATTTCCTGTTCTAGCTTCCAATGTTCGGCCTCTTTCATTATGCTCAAAAATATGTTTACATCAAGTCACAATTCTTATAATACTAAAATATTGTCGCCAATAACTCCATAACAGTAAAAAAACCCTAGATAGGATATTTCTACTCTCAAAAAGGTCAATCACTGACTGATTCATGCTCCCTAGAAGTTTTTCTACTAGCTGTCCTACAAGTCACACTCTCTTGCAATCTGTTATGCAATTTTCGCCTTTTGCAGCCACATGGAGCGACAAATTTTTCCCTGCGCCGGCAAGATTCCTGATGCACCGAGTGTAATTTTTCGAACAATTAAATGAACTATGTCAGCCTTAAACCCATTAAAAATGCGTCAAGTGGCACTCTCCTGGTCGTTGGATGAAAACTTCATTTTACCGCTCGCTGATGGTGTAACTTTTGTTTACTGTGGGTTATGTGTGGTTGGGTTTCATTTTAAAATGGCGCACCAAACATTATACCAGTGCCACATTCGAACTATGGTAATGTGATAAAATATGGTTAGAGTCCCGTGGGTTGGGTGTCGTAACCCTGCCCAACGTAGGTTCCTCTCGCCCTGTCGCTCTAACCATGGCATCACCTTTATGTAGACCATCGTATGTGACGACCCAACCTTACTAACCATTAGTGTCAACACAACCCGTGGCATAAAACGGTTGCAAAATTGCTAAACATGCCCATGTATAAACATAACCATCCGCATTCCAACCTTATCTTCTCCATACTCTAGCATAAAACATAACTTTGTTGTGATGGTTATCATGTGACCTTTCCAGGGCCGTTGTGTTAACACATTTCCAAACTGCCAAGACTTTGGATAAGGTTTAATAGATGCTTATATTACGTTATATGTAACACATGATATGTACAGTCCATATAATGTTAATTTTTCATAGTGCTATATTGATATTTTCTTCAATAGTTACATTTTATCATGTACACATTATGTTCACCCCATAGCATCACAACATTATTCAGATTTACATTATTAGTATTCATCAAAATATGCAACTATGTAGAAACAACAATAACATCATCATCAATGCAGCGGAACATAGGAAGAAAAGCATGCTCACATAGAGAAACCAGGATTTGTCAGAGACCAGGGAAAAACCCACTATGGGGAATACCCTTTCAAATTTTTCTTCTAGTATATTTTCATCCAATGATTTGTCAAAAGGGAGTACAATGATCCATATCTTTACAACAACTAGAATATCCATTAAACACATCCAAACATGAAAACCTATGATTCTGATGGCTGTAATATATTGTCACTGCCTCTAGCATACTGTCAAGCACTTTTGTCACTGAGCAGAAACTTTAGAGCACTGTAATTTCAACTTTGATGCCTTAGCCACTACCATAACACTCTGAGCCCACAACCAAGGGTCCCCCAGCTGCTACCATAGCATTTTGTGCTCGTGGCTGTGGGGAAATATGTCTTTGAAACCTTAGATGTGGGAATAACACACTCTTCCCATGGATTAAGGGTCCTCAGCCGCTACCTTTCCTATATCAAGTTCGCAGCTCTAGGCCGGATCCACCAGTTCTTTTCTCGTGGCTAGATAAAAAACCTAACTTATTTTTCGAGCCTCAGACTTGAGATTTCAAACCTCCATGCGAACTTATTTCATCGAACCTGAGCAAACCAATACAACATATAAGAGAACAAAAGAGCTTGATCAATTATGTCCAAATGAGCTTGAGGTCTCCTCTATTTATAGGCTTCCATGAGGGTCCACTTGTGGTTGAGGCTGACCTAACCCAATATACATGAGTTAATAAATAAATTCAAAAACAAACTTCTGCTGGTCCAAATAAGGTGATATTTAGGTCGATTTTAGTTCTCTCAAAAATATGAATTCAATGAAATCACCTTCTTTGTCATTTGAGATTCCAAAAGTGGAATTTGACCATATTTTCTTAAATTTAACACTCCCTCTCAACTAGGGAGAGTTCCACTTGCTCATATTTGACCATCGATCATCATGGCACACGTCCCATATCAAGTATCTCATCATCCGAAATCATCAATGTAAATCACTTGCTAATTCCTTATTACTTGATTTTTCCTCCTCATATGTTGAATATTCTCGAATCTAGAAGAAGAAGAATTTTCTGCCAGAGGGGAGCTTAAGCTACCACCTTCTATTCATCGGGCTACAACCCAAAACCTTTACCAGTGGGCTACTACATAGAATATATGTTGGAGGGCTACTACCCAGAATATTCATCAGTGGGCTAATACTCGTAATATCATTCGACAGGATACTACCCAAAAAATATTCATCAGGCTACTACTCGGGAATATGGGTGGCGAGTCAAATATATGACCCACACCATCATCAAAGAGCATATCATTAGGGAGCATATATCAACCTGAAATCACATCAGGGAGCTACTACTCATCCTAGAATCTCATGGGGGAGCTACAAATATGACCCCATATCGAGCAATATGTGACATAGGGGAGCTACTACTCAACCTATCATATTTCCCACTGATATTCCCATCAATGACCTTGAATAGTCACGCGTTAGAATATTTGCATCATAATATAGCTTGGATGAGATACGTGACTTACCAAGAGGTAAGGATCGCATGGCTCCAAGCCTCCTCACCCATTAGCCAAACTTAGAGGAATAATCCCAACATGCCCATATTGTGGGTATGATGCCAAATTAGGTATACTCTGCAATGACCAAGATAGGGTGAGCTACTACTCCAACCCTATGGATAATAGATAGGGATAATGCCCTATTTTTCCTATTTCCCTCAACCCCAAGATCCCTTTATCTCAATTCCTCGTCATGGGAGCTCAAACAAGGGGGAAGAGTATGGCTTAATGTCTTCGATCAACACTACTTTCATCATACTCATATTATCAAACTTGTATCAGGTAATAATAATGTATTATTAGCAGTTGTATACAAGAAATTGAATCAAATATCATATTAGAACATAAATAATCATGTAAATCACAAAAGGATACCATATATATCCTCCATCTCAATGAGGTGCCAATCACATTGCTAAGCTTGTCTCGAACAACAACACTGTGTCAATATATGAGAGTATCTTGATCCCAACTATATGTATGGGATTCTCTGCCAAACAGATATTATCACAATGTATCCATTTTGTATTCAGAAATTTCTCAAAACATCTCTTCAAATGCTTCTTCATCTAGTTTCATAGCTAGCCATGTTAGCAATGTTGTGCTCAACCTTGGTAGCTACGTACTTCTCATCATGGAAGATATCATAGTCAGGAAGCACTTATATGTGCTCATCTCATCAATAGTCAACATCAGCATATCCATACAGTCATATATCATAGGAGGAATATTACATATGAAGAATATATCATCTCATACAAACATCTTGAAGGATTATCGGTGGAAATTCAATGTGAATGAAGCGACTCAATCATGAATCAAATCAAGTTATATGTACATCATTGTATATATATACAAATGGATGTTCTAAACGGAACATCAATGCTTCAATCAACTATGAGTGACCATGTCAGTTTCAACATCTTGAACATCAAATCAGAGTGTCCAAGGATTTGTATTTCTTTCTTCCAATGCTTATTTAATAACTTAAAAAAATAGATTGTCTTTTCTGAATATCATAAAACAATTCATCATGCCATGATAAATCATTTCAAGCTTGAGAAGCCATATCCCTCTAACTTATATCATCAAAGGCTTGTTACATGAAAATAGTATATCATCAGTATATAAAAACCAAAATAAAAAATAAAATTCATACCTTCGAACTCTTCTGAAGAGAAGGCTTGGATCAATACAACATCCTAGATTCATCATATAATTGTTAATTTGGACATATATGTATCGGAGGAGCTTGATTCATGCATTTATCACTGCAATCAAAACACTTTACCAAATGATCATGCCCAACTTTTTGTTATTAATCATGTTAGCCTCCACAATGTCCCAAGGCTGAGAAAGGATATCAATGGAGGTAACCTCAAACAAATATTTTAGTTTGGTAGCTAGCCGTACCAAACTAGAGAAGGCTCTCTCTATGAAATCACAACCAAAGGGTTTGAATAGATGAAGAGTGGATTTTAGGCTAGTTAGGTCAGCTCTAAGTTTTTTAAATTTTGATGCTTTTTCTTCTGGATCAGGGATGAAAACTAGGTACCTAGGTCAAAATTATCAAGGGGTTACAACTACAAATATATGGAGCAAGATAGAAATTATTTAGTGATGGGTTTAGGGTTTATTCGATGTAGTGTAGGGTTTGAAAATGAAAGAGGATCTTAATGAGCATGTGTCATTAATTCATTAAAAAAAAAAATATTACATAAATGACATTCCCAAACAAAACATAGCTTTGATGAAAGAATTATGTTTATCAAAGTTTTAGGAATATCACTTAAGAAGGAAAGATATGGAAAGGAAAAATGTATATCATTTATATAAGACTATAACAGAGAAAATAAAACATCAAAAACTCACTTCACATGAGTTCCTAGATAATAGCTGCAACTAGTCCTTTGATTTCCTGAATAAAGAGCTAAAGTACAAGCTACAATATTCTCACCCTATGATGTCCAATTGTTAAAATGACTAAGAAATGCATACATATAGAAAAAAAAACCATTTCCCCTCTCTCAGGGGTTGAATCCTAGAGTGGAGGAGCAATTCACATGATTCCCTCACCTAAATCCTAAAGACTAGGGAGGTTAACAAAACTTTCCTCAAGATAGAGAAACTGATACATTTGACCATAAAATATATTTACAAGCATGTATCCACCTCATTTTGACCCTAACCATCATAATCACACAATATTACATCATTATAACTAAAAAAATGACAAATTAAAATAGGCGAAGCTGATTTTGACTGATCAAATGGAGAAAATTAGCTTCTAGGCAAAAACGCGGTGAAATATCAACAAAATGCAGCATGTTAGGAGAAAACATAGTGAATTTGGTGCAAGAGGCTTTTGGAGGCCTTCCCGAGGTCCAAATCCTGATCTGAAAGATGTTAGAGGAAGATTTGCATGTATTCTACATGATATAATCCTCAAGCACTAAAAAATACTGCTCCTAGCCCTCCAAAAATCAGTTCTCCCTCAAGTACTCCAAAAAAACAACAAAGTTTTGAAAACCAGGGTAGAAAGGTGATTTTTATGTGGTTTTTTGATATTTTGACCCACCAGAATCTACTGACATGCTTGTCCCAGGGGATAAATTTTATTTAGAGGTCACTATAAACCCAAATATGTAAAATATTTAGCATTTAGAGGACCCTAGCAAAAGCGCACCATGGGGCATGTTGCGTTTTTGGACCAAGGACCATTCAATAATTGCCGAAAAGTCAAAAATCTTCAAAATTTTCCAAAATTTCTCCAAATTTGCTCAAAATTGCTCCATAATTTCTCCATGAAGACCTGAGATGATATTTTATTCTATGATGGAAGAATCAGCAAGTGAATCCAGCTTACCCTTCTCTTCTTCCTTCATTAGGATTTCTTTGAGTTTTGCCTTCAATTACTTGATTTTTTCCTAAGACACATGATTTCTTATGTAATAGTGCATGGCCATGTGTCCCTTAATTTTATTTTTCTTATTTTCCATATTTAGGAGTTTTTCCAAATCACCATTGACTCTATCAAGCCAATATTCCATGTCCTGCTAAATTTCTACCAATATGGGCTCATTCATTGTCTTTTGGGTCCTTGGTGGAGATGCCTCTATTTGTTGTTGAAGTGCCCTTTTTAGGCCTCTAATCCTTGGCCTCTTCCTTATTACCTACTCTTCATGCTCATCTAAATCATCTATGTCAACTACTACTTCTCCCTTTACATCTTCATGGTAACATCAACTTTATGCCAATTCAAGAGTAGTTGATTTACCTTCAATTGCACATTCTCCTGCTCTAGGAATGAAATCAAGAAATTGGCATTGGACAAGATATCCTTAAGTTCTTTGATCTCAACATATTTCTCCTTGATGACCTGCTTTGTTGTTTTGTGCTCTTCATTCATCTCCAAGTCTACCATGTCAGTGTCAAGATGGAAATGCTCCTCAACTTTCAAAGGTGCCTCATGTTGTGATGGTGATTTATGTTCTGCTGATGTAGGCTTAGCCCCTTAAAAAATATTTTGGAGCAAACAAAAGCCTCCTTCCTCTTTGATATGTTTGAGTCACCTCAGCCCTAGGTATCCTCTTGACTAAAATTCTGCTAGATGAACCAATCTCCCTTTTCTTGGATGGTGTTGATAGTGTTTCTGATGGTGTACTTTGGATAGTAGGCTAACGAGCAGGGGGGAAATACATTGGACTGAATGATCACTATCTCTATGTTGCATTTTCTATACCATTTTAGCCAAGCTCTTGTAGAGGTAGTAGTATAGGTTGAGAGGTTTTACCCCAGTGAAGTTCATTAACAATCTGATAAGATATTTGTACAATCTTGAAAATCTGACCTCACATGTAAAATATGGCCCTCATCAATGGAGAAAACTTATCAAGCAGGTGACTAAAAAGAAAATTTTTCTTAATGGCATATTTTTAGTGATTTTTTATGAAGGCTTTGTAATTATGCACATCCAAATCTGAGCTCTTAAGCCACTTTTCCACACTTTTTGGAATCCCTGTAGCTATAGCTATGGACTTATTTGAAATTGTGAAGCTCACCCCTACAATTGTGACCTTATCTCTCCTAAGGTTAGTGGAAAACAGACTTGTTAACTTGGCATGCTATTTCACTTGTTGAATTTTATCACAAAACCCTAAACATCCTACATTTTGAAAACATTGCTTGGCCAATGAGGAATACATTAACTCCTGAGTGTTGAGTGGCTCAAACCTCGATATTTGACCTCCTTTGTTGTAAGATTTCCTTTCTCCCTCCATGTTGAAAATTTGTAAGGCAAAACCATAGTGGGAAAAACAGGGGAAGTAGGCGAGGGAAGGGGATTAAGGGATTGGGGAGGATATATGAGGGTAGGAAAATTTAGGGAGGTAGATAAGGGTATGAGGAAGATTAGGGAAGTAAAAAATGACAAAATAAATTGAGGGGTTGGTCTAGGTAAATTATACACAGTCCTAGCCCTAAAACTGCCAAAAATGAAACATAGGAGCTATGGTTTAGATGTAGGGGTTTGGGAGGTGAGAAGGTGTAAGGAAGGATAGAGTGTGTAAGGGATTGGGTTATTTATTTTCAATTTGGAAAATGAAGCTCACCCACCAAAAACACAATGTGAGGGCTATAGGAGGATTTTCACTATAAAAACAAGGAAAAAAATGTTGATATGAGATTTCAAAGGCTTGAAATTACTTGTAGACTACTGATGAAACCTTCAATTTCCCCTAGAAACCCTTGTAAATGAGTTTTTTTCTTGTAGGACTGAAAACATAGAAAATTGGAAAAAACACAACGTGGTTGCCTGAAAACGTAGCGTGGCTTCCTAGAGAGGGTGCAAATCAAATTTTTAGAGTTTATTTTGATGTTGAATGTCCTGAGATAGTCTTTTCTGCTGAGTGAGTGCTCTATGCCAATTAAATGATTTAGAGAAACGATTTTGATGGTCTTTTATAGCTTGTGGAAATCTAATTCTTCATAGTGGTGTAGTGGCCCACCATGTGATTTTCACTTTTGACTTGAAAATTTTGCAACTTTGGAACATTAGAAAATATTACATCATATTTGAAATAAATACATTTGAAAGAAAAATTTATTGAGAAATTTCCCTATTACTACTCCTTCATTGTAAGATTTATTGATGAAATGACATATTTTGATGACTTAGACCCTAATGACCTAATGGTGACACTGAGCTAAATGAGGATCATGGTGGTATGAATGACATGAAAAAATGACTAATAAATGCATACATATAGACAAAAATACCATTTCCCCTCTCCTTAGGATTGAATCCAAGAGTGGAGGAGCAGTTTACATGATTCCTTCACCTAAAACCTAAAGACTAGGGAGGTTAACAAAACTCTCCTCAAGATAGAGAAACTGGTACATTTGACCATAAAAGATATTTACAAGCATGTATCCACCTCATTTTTACTATAACGATCATAATTACACCTGGTTAAATCATTACAACTCAAAAAATGAAAAAATACATTAGGCGAGGCTGATTTTGACTGATCAAATGAAGAAAATTAGCTTCCAAGCCAAAACGAAGCGAAATATCAGCAAAACACAGTGTGCCAGGAGAACACCCAACAAATTTTGTGCAAGAAACTTGTGGAGGCCTTCCCGAGGTCCAAATCCCGATCTGAAATATGTTAGAGAAATATATGCCTATCTTCTGCGTGATAGAATCCTCAAGAACTGAAAAATACTACTCCTAGCACTCCAAACATCAATTCTCCCACAATTACTCCAAAAATGTAGCGATCTTTTGAAACACAGGGCAGAAAGGTGTTTTTTAGGTGTTTTTTTTACATTTTGAACCACTAGAATCTGTTGACATGGTTGTCTCAGGGGCTAAAGTTTATGTAGAGGTCACTATAAACCCAAATATGAAAAAAATTTAGCATTTGGAGGCCCCCATAAAAACAGAGTGTGAGGCATGCATGCGTTTTTGGACCAAGGACTGTGCACAAATTTCGAAAAAGTCAAAAATCTTCAAAATTTTCCAAATTTTCTCCAAATTTGCTCAAAATTGCCACATAATTTCTCCATAAATACTTGAGATGATATTCTATGCTATGAGGGAATCATTAGCAATCAAATCCAACTTACCCTTCTATTCTTCCTTCATTAGGGTTTCTTTGAGTTTTGCCTTCAATTGCTTGAATTTTGCTTGAGACACCTGATTTCTTGTGTAATAGTGCATGGCCATGTGTCTCTAAATGTTATTGTTCTTATTTCCCCTCTTCATGATTTTTTCCAAATTACCATTCACTCTATAAAGCCAATATTCCATGTCTTGCTCAATTTCTGCCAATATGAGCTCATTCACTGTCATTTGGGTCCTTGGTGGAGATGCCTCTCTTTGTTGCTGAAGTGCCCTTTTTAGGCCTCTATTCCTTGGCCTATTCCTTCTTACCTATTCTTCATGATCATATGAATCATATATTTCAACTATTGCTTTTCCCTTTACATCTTCCTTGTTAACATCAGCTTTATGCATATTCAAGCCTAGTTGATTTACCTTCAATTGCATATTCTCTTGCTCTAGGAATGAAATCAAAAAATTGGCCTTGGAAAAGTTGTCCTTAAGTTCTCTAATCTAAAAATATTTCTCCATGATGAGCTACTATGTTGTTATGTGCTCTTAATTCATCTCCAAGTCTTCCATGTTAGTTTCAAGATGGAAAGGCTCCTCATCTTGCAAAGGTACATCATGTTGTGATGGTGATATCTGTTTTGCTGATGTAGGCTTGGCCCCTTAAACAACGTTTGGAGCAAACAAAAGCCTCCTTCTTCTCTGATATGTTTGAGTCATCTCATCCCTGGGTGTCCTCTTGACTAAAATTATTCTAGATGAACCAATGTCCCTTTGCTTGGATAGTGTTGATGGTTTTGCTGATGGTGTACTTTGGCTAGTAGGCTGACTAGCAGGGGGGGAAAATACAATGGACTGAATGACCGTCTCCCAAGTGATGTTCATCTATGCAAGTTGGTGCAAGACAATGATTTTGATGATGGCATGGTGAAAAAGGTTGGATTAATTATCACTCTCTCTATGCTGCACTTTCTCTGCCATTTTAGCCAAGCTCTTGTAGAGGTAGTAGGATAGGTTGAGAGGTTTTACCCCAGTGAAGTGCATTAGTAATATGACATGATATTTGAACAATCTTGAAAATATTCTCTCACATGTAAAATACTTCATAATGGCCCTCATCAATGGAGAAAACTTATCAAGTAGTTGTCCAAAAGGAAAAACTTTCTTAATGGCATCTTTGTAGTGATTTTTGATGAAGGCTTTGTAATTTTGCAGATCCAAATCTAATCTCTTAGCGCACTTTTCCCCATTGTTTGGTATCTTTGTAGTTATATCTATGGCCTTATTTTAAATTGTAAAGCTCACCCCTGCAATTGTGACCTTATCTCTCCTAAGGTTAGTGGCAAACAGACTTGTTAACTTGGCATGATATTTCACTTGTTGAATTTGCTCACAAAACCCTAAACATCCTACATTTTGAAAACATTTCTTTGCTAGTGAGGAAGACATTAACTTGTGATTTTTGAGTGGCTCAAACCTTGATAGTTGACCTCATTTTTTGTATTATTTCCTTTCTCCTTCCATGTTGGCAATTTGCAAGGAAAAACCCTAATGTGACAAACAGGGGAAGTAGGTGAGGGAAGGCGATGAAGGGATTAGGGAGGAGATATGAAGGTAGGAAAATTTAGGGAGGTAGATAGGGGTATTCAGGAGCTTAGGGAAGTGAAAAATGACAAAATAAATGGAGGGATTGGTCTAGGGAAATTATACATAGTCCTAGCCCTAAAACTGCCAAAAGCCAGCGTAGGAGCTAGAGTTTAGATGTAGGGGTTTGGGAAATGAGGGCGAGGAGGTGTGAGGGTTAAGGGAAGTGTTTGTGGTTATGAGGAAGGGTAGAGTGTGTAAGGGATATGTTTTTTTCTTTGCACTTTGGAAAATGAAGCTCACCCACCAAAAACGCAGTGTTGGGGCTATAGGAGGATTTTCACTATAAAAAATGGAAACAAATGTTCATAGGATATGTTAAAGTATTGAAATTACTTGTAGATTGCTGATGAAACCTTCACTTTCCCCTGGAATCCCTTGGAAACGATTTTTTTTCTTGTAGGAGTGAAAACGCAACGAATTGGAAAAAATGAAGCATGGTTTCTTGAAAACGTAGTGTCGCTTCCTGGAGAGGGTGTCAATCACATTTTTAGAGTGTTTTTTGATGTTGAATGTGCTGAGATAGTATTTTATGGTTACTGAGTGATCTATGCCAATGAAATGAATGAGAGAAATTATTTTGATGGTCTTTTATAGCTTGTGGAAAACTAATGCTTTATAGTGGTGTGGTGTCCCACCATGTGCTTTTCACTTTTGAATTGAAAAATTTGCCGCTTTGGAACATTAGAACATTTTAGATCATATTTGAAATAAAATTACACTTGAAACAAAACTTTATTGAGAAATTTCCCTATTAATACTCCTTCATTGTTGGATTTATTGATGAAATGACATATTTTAATGACTTAGACCCTAATGACCTAATGGTGGCACTAAGCTGAATGAGGAACATGGTGGTATGACTGAGATGAAAATGGAGACTTTGTAGTGATGACTCATCCAACTGAAATATGGAAATGACCAACACATGAAATTTTTTGAAAGGAGCAGTAATAGACCTAGACACACTAGCGAATGACCAAATTTTTATTTGAAGATATACTGAAACTATAAAAATTTAACCTGGCACCTTAACAAAAACGTTGTAAAAGCACATTTGATCATTGGTGATAGCTAGAACTAACTGACAGTAACAAAGAAATCATTAAATCAACTAACTCAACTCATCAAAGTTTAGAAGCCAGACCAATACTAATATCTAAAGTCATAAATATCTCATAGTCAGTTCATTGGACCAGGTGACAAGTCAAGACATCATCTATTATCATTCCAACAGGTTATCATCAACTACAAAATATCAATCCATAATTTCATCAAGTATTTCCCATGATCATATAAGAAGTCACTATGCTCATATATCATTACCATCAAGGTGAATCTTCAACCGTCAAGGAAAATCATGTCAGATTCAAATTTTCTATCATAGTAAGGTCTATAGTTCAAGACATATCTCAAACATAGATTCAAAGGTCTAAGTCATTATCAAACATAATAAAACTCATCTATATCAGTTAATTCATAATTAATTCCTTCCACTAGATTTCAAGGATATATCATGCATGTTCCAGTCATACAATAGTCAATACTCCAACAAATGTGCTGAGAACAAGAAGGCCACTATAAGACCATTATGAAATACCAAAATAATTTATTTCTGAATTCCCAGCACTTCTCAACTATAACAATCAACCAAGTCATGTTAACCCCTCGTAATACAAACTTCAAACATAATGACATATATGTGTCCTGATCACCTACAAACACAAGATCAATCTACATATTCATATTATAGTACACATTCAAACTTCTTTGCTCTCAGATATTTCAGATATATCTGACATATTCTACGTGATCATTGGATTTCATGCAAAAAAATTAGCTGCATATCATAATTAATGTCATATACCCATAGATCATATTTCAATAGTACATAATATACATGAAATTAGGAGAAGGGATCTAATGGAGGGATTATTTGTCTGAATCGAAATCCACTTTAGTCATATTTATTCATGTCATTAACCTGTCTATAATATTTTCATGCATCAACAAATCTATTAGATCATAAAGTCAAACATATATCCAGGGTGAAATCCTGAAGTTGGGAAACACTTTTTGGCGGAGGGCTAGAATTTGGGTGAAATTTTTAGTTTCTCGTCTGAGAAAATAGTCAACTCTATTTCTCGGCTGAGAGTTTTTAAAACTCTCGTCCGAGAGATTTTTAATATTTCAGTCGAGAGTTTGATTGGGCTTAACTGGGGTTAAAATTCTCTCGGACAAGAGCTATGTATTTTCTCGTCCGAGAGTTGTGTTGAAATAAACTCTCGGGAAAACTCTCGGACGAGAGTTAAAAAAAACTCTTGAACGAGAGTTTTTTAACTCTCGTCCGAGATTTTTTTTTAAATCTCGTCTGAGAGTTTTTTTATTATAATAAAACCCCAATTTTCTTAACCCGCCCGACATTCTGCACTGTTGTTTTCCCTGTTTGGTTGTCGTTTTCCCTATTCGGCTGTCATTTTCCCTGTCGACTGGAACCGTTTGGACGCTGGAGTTGTCGCCGCTGAGCCACGTTATCATCTAGACATCTAGGTAAGCGTCTTCAGCTCTATGGTTCTGTTTCTCACAAAAAAAATCTTCCACAATGCAGAAACATAAAAAGCCACAATTAAATTGCGGTTGCAATGGTCTTTGAAAATACGATGCAGTACCAAATTTCCACAATACACAAACATAAAAATCCACAATTAAATTGTGGTTGCAATGGTATTATAAAATCTGATGCAGTACTAAACCCTCACCCACAAATTTGTACTAAACCTGCCCAAATTACTAAAATGCTACGAACAAAAAATAACATTACGAATATGCTGCCACCGCCGGTCAAGAACCCATGTTCGCATGTGCCGAGCCACTAAACCCATAACTACCAAATCTCATGCATCAGAAAGAGACAAGATTCTACACCATGTAGTAGTATGGTATACAATCCCGTCTCCCTTCCTCTGCAAAAAAGTACTTGGTAGCAGCAAACTTCATTTACCCTTCTTGGCCGCAGCCTTGGTAATGTTGGGTGTGGAGCCTGATTATCTTGTTTACTTTGTATCACAGCTTGGACCCCTGTACATTAAAAGGGGCGGCAACGCCACCCGTAATTAATCGCTGCCGTGGGGGGTCCAGGGGGGGGTGGAAACGCTTTTCGGAGCCCCCCCCTAGTGGGGGTTCGGGGGCAGCGCCCTCGAAGCTAAAAACATATGTAAAATTGCCTTGTAAAAGTATAGTAATTTCTAGTCAATCTGGGCCGTTCATTAGGCAAATGATCTGACGGTAGAAGTTATGTTTAGATTATGGTTTTTTGCCCTAGAAGGCAACCCCCTTGTATATATAAGGGCATTGTATTGCGGCTGTATAGTATGTGTGTATTCTCAGAGCTAGAAATAGAGAGGGAGACTGTGAGAGAAAACAGAGGATATTACAGCAGATCTGCCGTAGGTTTTGTCTCTTCATTTTTGCTGGATAATATAAAGGAAGGACTGGCTGTTCGAGGTGGACGTAGCCCAAACTGGGTGAACCACGTATATCTGTGTCTCTCTGGTTTTATGTGTTTTGTGTGCTTTTATTTTCCGCATATTTTATGTGTTTCATTGCTCCATAATATATAATTTTCTACCAACTGGTATCAGAGCCAAAGGTAGATTTGGCTGATAAAATCGCAGGAAAAAAGGTTTCCTGGTTCGAGTGGGAGCAATGGCGGACGATGGTAAGTTTAGGGTCGAGAAATTTAACGGCCAAAAATTTGCACTGTGGAAGATGCAGATGGAATATTATCTGTATCAGAAAGATCTGTACCTACCATTGAGCGAAAAAACAAAGAAGCCGACGACCATGACAGACGCGGAATGGAACATTCTCGATAGAAAGGCACTTGGAACAGTACGGTTGTGTCTTGCGATGTCAGTCGCCTTCAATATTTCGAAGGAAACAACAACAGAGGGTTTGATGCAGACGCTGGCGAAACTATATGAAAAAACCTCGGCCTCAAACAAGGTATTTCTTATGAAACGACTATTTAATATGAAGATGTCGGAAGGTGGATCTGTTGCAGACCATTTAAATGAATTTAATACAGTTACCAGTCAGTTAAGTTCTGTAGGGGTAAACTTTGATGATGAAGTTAGAGCTCTGTTATTCCTATGCTCATTACCAAAAAGTTGGAATGGTTTAGTTATGGCCATTAGTAACTCTGTCTCTGGATCTAGTACTTTAAAGTTTGATGATGTTGTGGGTGCTATCCTTAGCGAGGAAATGCGACGAAAAAGCTCCGGTGAAACATCGGGTAATGCTTTGAGTGCAGAGTCTAGGGGAAGAAGAATGGAAAGAGGAAAGAGCTCAGGATATCGCAGTAAATCAAGGAAAGGCAGATCCAAGTCTAGATCGGGGATAGTGTGATGGAATTGCGGAAAGAAAGGACACCTAAAGAAAGACTGTAGATCTCGGAAGGGAAAATAAGGAGACACACAGCAAGAAAACAATCATGAAGCAAATGTGACAGGTGATGTGTTACAAGATGCTTTGATTCTTTCTTTTGAAAATGTTATTGATTCTTGGGTTGTAGATTCAGGGGCTTCATTCCATGCCACACCTGATAAGAAATATTTTCATGACTATGTTCAAGGAGATTTTGGACAAGTTCATTTGGGTGATGATAAACCCTGTAAAATTGTTGGAATAGGTAAAGTTCTTGTAAAACAACAGAATGGAAACCAATGGCTACTAAAGGAGGTAAGGCATGTTCCAGATCTGAAGAAAAATCTGATTTCAACAGGGCAGTTAGGTGGTGAAGGTTGTGTGACAACTTTCACGGATAAAACTTGGAAGGTCACCAAAGGAGCCCTGGTAATAACAAAAGGCGAAAAGGTTGGTACATTGTATTTATGCAATGGTATTTATAACTCTGTTAATGCTTTAACTTCCAAAGGAGCAGATGCAGCATTATGGCATCATAGGCTTGGACACATGAGTGAGAAGGGAATGAATATTCTTCACTCAAGAAATTTGTTGCCAGGTTTGAAGAATGTTGATTTGGATTTCTGTGAAAATTGAATTTATGGAAAACAAAAGAGAGTCAGATTTCTAAGAGTTGGGAAAGAAAAGAAGAGCGAAAAATTGGAGCTTGTGCATACAGATGTATGGGGACCTGCTCAGGTATCATCTCTTGGTGGCTCTCGTTATTATGTTACTTTTATTGATGATGCAACTAGAAAAACATGGATTTATTGTATTAAGAATAAATATGATGTATTTGATACTTTCAAGAAATGGAAAGCTTTGGTTGAGATTGAGACAGGAAAGAAGTTGAAGTGTCTCAGATCAGACAATGGAGGTGAATATTGCGGCAAAGAGTTTGATAGGTACTGTTCAGAGCATGGAATTCGTAGAGAGAAGACAGTTCCAAGAACACCACAAGAAAATGGTGTGTCAGAAAGGATGAACAGAACAATCATGGAGCGTACAAGGTGCATGAGATTGCATGCAGGATTGCCTTTACAATTTTGGGCAGATGCTGTAGATACTGTTGTTTATCTAATAAACAGAGGGCCTTCAAGTTCCTTGGATGGTGGTATTCCAGAGGAAGCATGGACAGGTAAAAAGGTAAACTACTCTTTTTAAAGCCTTTTGGTTGTGAGGCCTTTGTCCATATTAATAAAGAAAACAGAACAAAGCTTGAGGCAAAATCAAAGAAATGTACCTTTATTGGATATGGTGCTAATGATTTTGGTTATCGCTTATATGATTATGAAAATCACAAAATCATTAGGAGCAGAGATGTAATATTCAATGAAAATGTCTTGTATAAGAATCAGCTGCAGGAAAAGAAACAGGAAAAAGAAAGCAAGGAATACACGGTTCTTAATGAGATAACTGAAAAAGTAAAGGTGCCAGAAAATAACAATAATCAACAACCACAGCAGCAGCAACCACCACAACAGCAACAGGCACCTCAAACACCTAAAAGTGGTGTTAGAATATCTACCAGGATAAGTAGACCCCCTGAACGATACTCTCCTTCATTATATTATTTATTGTTGACTGATTTTGGTGAACCTGAATGTTATGAAGAAGAAATGCAGGTTGAAAGCAGGAAGAAGTGGGAGCTAGCCATGGAAGAAGAGATGGACTCCTTAATGCATAACCGGACTTGGGACTTAGTCAGGTTGCCTGCAGGTAAAACTACATTGCAGAATAAATGGGTTTACAGGCTGAAGGAAGAAGATGGAGGAAAACAGAGGTACAAAGCTAGACTTGTGGTGAAGGGGTTTGCACAGAAGAAAGGTATTGATTTTGATGAAATATTTTCTCTTGTTGTTAAAATGAATTCAATCAATACTATTTTAAGTCTTGTAGCAGCAGAAGATTTACATCTTGAACAGTTAGATGTAAAGACAACATTTCTCCATGGAGATTTGGAGGAAGAGATATACATGCAACAACCATAAGGATATGAGGTAAAAGGAAAAGAAAAGTTGGTGTGCAGGTTAAAGAAGAGCTTGTATGGCTTAAAACAGGCTCCAAGGCAGTGGTATCTAAAATTTGACAAGTTTATGTCTGAACAAGGTTATACTAGATGTCACTCTAATCATTGTGTTTATCTAAAAAGGAAAAATGATGGCAGCTATATTATATTGTTATTGTATGTAGATGACATGCTTGTTGCAGGGTCTAACATGCAGGAAATAAATGTGCTTAAAAGAAAATTGGCAAATTCATTTGCAATGAAGGATTTGGGAGCTGCAAAACAAATCCTTGGTATGAGGATAACTAGAGACAGGAAAAATCGCAAATTAACACTGTCTCAGAATGAGTACATAAAGAAGGT
The DNA here is from genome assembly GCA_034641835.2 of Pinus albicaulis. Lineage (NCBI taxonomy): Eukaryota > Viridiplantae > Streptophyta > Pinopsida > Pinales > Pinaceae > Pinus > Pinus albicaulis. Next base: position 894,721,846 of record CM076580.1, read on the forward strand.
GTTGAAAAGATTTAATATGCAGAATGCAAAACCAGTTAGTACACCTTTTGCTAGCCATTTCAAACTTAGTAAGGAGATGTGCCCAAAGACCCAAGAAGACATGGATTATATGTCTAAAGTTCCATATGCATCGGCAGTTGGAAGCTTAATGTATGCAATGGTCTGCACAAGGCCTGATATTGCACATGCAGTGGGAGTTGTAAGCAGGTACATGAATAATCCAGGAAAAGAACATTGGATGGCAGTAAAATGGATTCTCAGATATTTGAGAGGTACTACAAATCAAGCATTATGCTTTGGTGGTTCAAACATTGCTCTACAGGGATATGTTGATGCAGATATGGCAGGTGACAGAGATAATAAAAGGAGCACTACAGGATATGTATTTACTGTAGGTGGAACAGCTGTCAGTTGGGTTTCAAAAATCCAAAGTGTTTTTGCACTTTCAACAACAGAAGCCGAGTATGTTGCTGCTACAGAGGCTAGTAAAGAAATGATTTGGTTACAAAGGTTTATGGATGAATTGGGTAAGAAGCATGATATGGGCACACTATACATTGATAGCCAAAGTGCTATTCATCTTGCAAAGAACTCATCATTTCATTCCAGGACTAAACACATACATCTCAAGTACCATTTCATACGGTCAGTATTGGAAGATGGAGAGTTGAAGCTGGAAAAGATACACACTAGCCAGAATCCTGCAGATATGCTAACAAAAGTTGTAACCAGGGAGAAACTGAGAACATGCTCAGTTTCAATTGGTCTTCAAGGATGACGATGAAGATGAGGAACAACCAAGTCCAAAGAGGAGTCATTGTCTAGCAAATGAAGCAGCGGTGGAGTTGCTACAATCAGTCTCCAAGTGGGAGATTGTTGGGTGTGGAGCCTGATTATCTTGTTTACTTTGTATCACGAAACGGACTATGCATTGCAAAGGGCGGCGATGCGCGAGACCAATTAACTCATTGGTGGGGAGTCCGGGCGGCGGCGCTTTTCGAAGCCCCCCCCTGGCGGGGGTTCGGGGGCAGCGCCCCCGAAGCTAAAAACAGGTGTAAAATTGCCTTGTAAAAGTATAGTAATTTCTAGTCAATCTGGGTCGTTCATTAGGCAAATGATCTGACGGTAGAATTTATGTTTAGATTATGGTTTTTTGCCCTAGAAGGCAACCCCCTTGTATATATAAGGGCATTTTATTGCGGCTGTGTAGTATGTGTGTATTCTCGGAGCTAGAAACAGAGAGGGAGACTGTGAGAGAAAACAGAGGATATTACAGCGGATCTGCTGTAGGTTTTGTCTCTTCATTTTTGCTGGATAATATAAAGGAAGGACTAGCTATTCGAGGTGGACGTAGCCCAAACTGGGTGAACCACGTATATCTGTGTCTCTCTGGTTTTATGTGTTTTGTGTTCTTTTATTTTCCGCATATTTTATGTGTTGCATTGCTCCATAATATATAATTTTCTAACAGGTAATCTTGGCACTAGTAGGGTCCTTTTTCTCAACAACCTTGATGACCCCAACAACAACCGTTTGATGCATGTATTTCACAATAAAATGACCCAAAGGGGGATACTCATAGAATGTCTCCACAACCATGGGCTTGGAGGGAATCATATTAACAAAAAAAACATTTCCATTCTTTAGAAATTTAGGCTCTTTCTCAATTTCTTTACCAGAACGTCTATCGACCTTTGTCATAATTTCAACAAATTTGATAGCAATGTGGGAGGTGTGGCAGTCCAGCACAGGTGCATAGCCATTCAAAATCTGCCCAGGGTGGTTCATTATGATTACTTGAGAGGTAAAGTTAGCTGTTGCCTTTTCTTGGTCATTCTTGGATTCAGATGCAACATACCCATGTTTCAAATCCTTGACTACAATTTTCTTGACGTTGAAGAAATCCAAGGAGATTGTGATATGGGAGGGAGTCATAAAGGATGCAATCCAAGGAGATTGTGGTGGCTTCAAAACTGACATCATGTTGGGGTGATAGAGGGTCATTTAGAGAGTTGGTACCTATAGGAAAAATTTCATGTCAAGATGAAGGAAAAGAATTTGGGGAGGTAGAAGCTTGATTTGACAATGAAAAGATCCTCCACTACTAGTTTGAATGCTAGGATTCGCATCATCCAACAAGTGATGTGATAGGTCATCTGAGCACTAAGGGAAATAATCCCAAATGGAAATTCCTGTAGAAGGAATATGATTTTTATTCATTCATTCATTGGTCACTAAATTTTTTGATGAGAGGAGATAAATTTGTTTTGGGCACTTCTTGTTCTAGAAATTCATCTTGGTGAGCAAGGCATGCATAAAAATTAGTAAGTTTTTATATTTCGCACCCACCATTACTTTAGTTTTATTGTATGAATACACTCGGAATGAGAAGGATAAATGATACATGTTTTACAAAGAAATCCAATGGCACATCCTCATACATTCCCATTGCAAGAGGAGTGGTAAATCAAGTGGAAGGCCACCTCAATTTTACCCAAAAAAAAAAAATTCCACCCATTCTAATAAACAAATGAAACTTGAAAACATTTAAGATTTAAATTTTGTAAAATATATGTTATACATAAATTTCATTCAATATTTATCAAGCCAAATTAAAAACATCTTACCATAATATAGCATTGGTGCAAAATTGGATCATTGAATGAAGTTGACTCCCAAGCCAAGGTACCTAAGGCATCCCAAGGAATTTTTAGAAGGTTTTTAGGCATATTTTTAGAAGGTTTTTAGATTATGTTGCCAACAATGGAGGGGGAATAACATTTTTTGGGAGGATAGAGTGTTTGTGATATGGGAGGGATTCATAAAGGATGCAATCCAAGGAGATTGTGGTGGCTTCAAAACTGACATCATGTTGGGATGATAGAGGATCATTTAGGGAGTTGGTACCTATAGGACAAATGTCATGTCAAGATGAAGGAAGAGAATTTGGGGAGTTAGAAGCTTGATTTGACAAATGAAAGGATCCTCCACTATTAGTTTTGATGCCAGGATTCACATCATCCAACAAGTGATGTGATAGGTCATCCGAGCACTAAGGGAAATAATCCCAAACGGAAATTCCTGTAGAAGGAATGTGATTTTTATTCATTCATTTTTTGGTCACTAAATTTTTGATGAGAGGAGATAAAAAAAAATTGGGCACTACTTGTTCTAGAAATTCATCTTGGTGAGCAAGGCATGCATAAAAATTAGTAAGTTTTTATATTTCGCACCCACCTTTACTTTAGTTTTATTGTATGAATACACCCAGAATGAGAAGGATAAATGATACACGTTTTACAAAGAAATCCAATGGCACATCCTCGTACATTCCCATTGCAAGAGGAGTGGTAAATCAAGTGGAAGACCACCTCAATTTTACCCAAAAAAAAAAAAAAAAAATTCCACCCATTCTAATAAACAAACGAAAACTTGAAAACATTTAAGATTTACCTTTGGTCAAATATATGTTATACATAAATTTCATTCAATAGTTATCAAGCCAAATTAAAAACATCTTACCATAATATAGTGCTGGTGCAAAATTGGATTATTGAATGAAGCTGACTCCCAAGCCAAGGTACCTAAGGCATCCCAAGGAATTTTTAGAAGGTTTTCAGGCATATTTTTTTAGAATCAGGTAGGGATTTGTTTGAATCACAAGTTTGAGTAGTGAAATCTATATATATAGTCAAAAACCTATTTCAAAAAACAAAGAACAAGATCTGACCCAAAATTTTTCACCCAATTCCAAAAAAAAATACAAAACTTATAATTATTAGACAATGCCCAGGGAATCCCACTCCTCTGAAACCATAAGGTGGTCATCTTTTGCCATAGCTCTGAAACCATGTTCAGAACTTGGAGGGGTTATAAATTGTCTTCTTGATAATTACTTGTGAGCTTGTTTGCTTATGTATTCTTCTTAATTAATCCTTCATCAAGTCAATTACCAAAGTGTATAGGACACAAATGATTTAATTAGAAGTACTAATTTTATTATAGGAATGTAAATCACAGATTTACCTTCCTTTCATTAGACTTCAGAATTCATCACAACCCTTGTGATATCTGCATTGTAACCTTGCAAGTATACACACTGTATTCTTCTCAAACTAGCTTCATCAGTCTGTAGTCTATACCTTTAGTTACTTCTATTTTAGGTGAATCTGCATCCCTTTTAGTTTCTTTACCATTTCAGATAAATCCGAAAACTCTATCTTGGTTGACCTTTTAGTTGATGACATGACTGTCAATTGAAAATTTGTTTTCTAATTTGTTTATGAGGGGCAGTAATTTGATTTGATACTATAGCAACAATGGCATCAACCGAGCCCTACAGAGATCCCTCCATGAGAGGAGGATTATCAGGTACATTGGTTGTTTAGTTATGTCATGTTTTCAAGTAGATTATACTTATTGTTCGTTGTGAAAATTTGATTAATGTGAAATTTTTTTGTCCTACACAGGTGGATGCACTCATATGACTCATGCGCCCAGATAGCAAATCAAACAAGAGGAGCTCCATAGACCTGTTCCCATTTGCCCCCAATTTCATAGAGCCCATTCTGAGGATCATCTTATACACGATATATGTACACATTAGATCAATTTCTAGTTAAAATGTTCAATTTTACGTTACATTCAATGTTGAACAGGTGATTTTTTTTTTCAAATGACATGGGTTTAATGTGAAAACATTATGTTCCATAGGTGCAAATGTAGGAGTTGGGGTTGGCCCTATTGCTAGTGAGGGGCAAAGGAGAATAATGTCTCAGCCAGTGGCATCCATCCCACGCTTGGATACTTCTCCTCTAGGTAAAATCTAAAGAAAAAATTATTGTTTGATGTATGTTTAATGTGAAACTTATTGTGTGTCTCATGTACTTGTGTTATAAAAAAATTTAATGTTTTGTACAGTGGGTGTTAGAGATTTTCATTCCTCGAAAGGGAACCATCCTAGTATGAGCGAAGAGGAAGAGATAGTTTTTCAAATGACCTGACAAGTTTTTTAAATACAAATTTTTCTTATAAATTATTTAATTTTTAGTATGTGCAATAATTTAACATGTTACAGGTGGTGGTGTTTGCCCTCCTAGGGGTATAGGTCATAGGGTTCATGAGTTTTCTCGAAATCCGAGCTATGATCCTATTTACACCCATCCTGGTGATATTCCTGAGCAAATGCCTTGGGAAGATACCATCTCCTTACTTACTGTTGATGGGATGAGGGAGCATTCCACGAGGTTACACAATGAATTGCAAAGTTGCAATCTCTCTGCCCCTAGTTGAAATTGTCTCCAAATTGTTTTGCACAATTTGGAGAGTTTGATAGAGACTTATCATGGGGTTGGACCATCAACCCAAGTGTTTTTTGACATGATGCATAGGAGGAGAGCATCAGTGATTGGTATCCACTCCTACAATAAAAGTAGGGTCACTAAAGAAATGGCCTTGTCACTATTTGACTTGCGGCCTGAAGACAAAAAACGTCTGAAGATTGCAAGATTAAATGATCCCAATATTGCACCTTATATTTATGAGAAGTTCCTGTATGCATACGGGAAGTTCCCAAATAATGATGAGGTGCCGCAATATTTTGTTAGGATGTTTTTTTCTCAATTCTGAGAGCACATGGACCCTAACTATACAGATACTGGGTCCAAATTTTATGGAGTTAGAAAAGGTCATACATATGAATGACGTGATGCTATGCCAAATGTTGGGTTTAGGCCTCCAACACCTCATTTAGCACCTCGACCACCTAGGGTAGTTACACTTACAGAGGATTTATCCCTTATCTCCAGTGCTGCATCACAAATGAGGGAGAAGATACAATAATATATTGCAGTTTCTTTAGGAAGGGTGGAAGTCAGCTTAGGGACAAGACAGCCTTCATCTAGTGCAGGAGTTCGCTCATTTGTGAGTATTCCAGATGACGTGTTGAGGGAGATGGAGCGAGATGAGCTTATGGAGTATGCATCCTCATGTAGAGACCTCTATGAGCAATCCATTACATGACAAATGCACACTATGGGCAAGGTATGTATAAGCATGTTTTGATCTATTTTAAAATACACATTTATAAGATGAGTTATTTTTGGTGTATATACATTTAGTAGATCCAAAAACTTACGCCAATATATTTATTTAAATTATGTAGTTTACAACATTCTTAGAAGAACATTGCCTTGCCCCTGGTCCTCATTTTGTAGATCATGGACATGATCATGTACAGGTGCCACATTCATTTCTATCTGTCTCTATTTTTGTACGTCAAATTGAAATTGAATTTATGTCACATAATTTTATATGGTATGAGTATTAACATTATGGAATTTTTTAGGTTAGAGCTACACATCAAGTGCTGCCTGAAGAGATTATTCCTTCTCAGGTTCCAGTCGTGACATAGGTATCGATACGTTTCATTAAGCATATTTATAATGTTTATTATATTTTTTTTTGCAAACTTTTCTATTAACTTTGGTTTCTACTTTTCAGGCTACACCCCATATTGACATGATGTAGACTGAGCCTCAAGGAGATTGTGTAGGCTCTCGGTCAAAGAGTCTACATTAAACCATGGTAACCTCTTACCATTTCTTCATTGGTATCATTGCCACATTATAAACAGGCTACCTAGTGAATTTATAAACAGTTGAGAGGTTCCTTTATGTATTTAGTGAATGCTAAAACTAATATTTAATTTTCAGTAAAAAATTTGAGCGATAGTCAATTCACTAGGTTACTGACAGTATAGGTGCTTCATTTGGCTTAGAGGAATATGAACATTTTTTTCCTTGACCATCTCAGACACTGTCACAATGTCAATATGTTGTACTTCCTACTCAAGTCCCTACAAAATAAGGAAGCCCATGCACAAAAAGAAAACATAGCAATATATTTCATCTCTCACCATGGCCTTATCAGGTTACTCATGGTATAAGCTCTAAACAAAGCAAGAAAATCCTGGGAAGAATTCATTGCAACTCCAATGGTTGCAACTTCACTAAATGGGCCCAATATTGTGTGACTCCATCCATTGCAATTTTGAAGGAGGAAGAATATATTGTCATGAATCCCTTCGCTACAAAGTACCTACTAATTCATATTAAGAAGAGACAAATTGTATTACACCATATAAGTATAGTGATATTGATGTTGAGATAATTAGTAGAAAACCAACCACCGAGAGAATGAGAGGGCATCAAAATAGGCCCCCTTGTGTTCTAGGAAAGAAGAGGACATGATACATTTCTACCACCACCCAAACCCCTGCTACTCCAAAAAAACAAGTAAGGGCAGAAGAAATCCTAGAACACCAGGAAGATAATGCCCCTACTGAAACATACGAACTAGTAGAGTGAGTTACCTAGGTTTGGAAGAATTTGGTCTAGTGGCCTTGCTACTCCATAATAACCAGCAATGAGTGCTCTACACTACATATTACTACTTCAGAACTATTTGCCTTTAATAATGTGGATGTGGTCTCTCAGGGGAAACTCTGTAGCTATGACAGTGGACTGCATTCCCCAACTATTTATAGGGCTATCACTTAGAGCCTTAGGTGTAGAACTGCCAAATGCATTGCATTACTAGCACTTGTGGTGGCATAATAATGGTTATGGAAGACTATGGAATCAATATTCCTTAAAATACAAAATTGCATATCATGCATCCCTTGTGACAAGTTTTCATCTATCCAATACAAATCTTTAACAACAATCATTTGGACAATATTATGTGCTCTCATGTGATGGAAAAATGGGAGTTTCAAGAAAAGGGGGCAGCATGTGGTTTGACAGAGTTCAAAACAATCCTCTTTAGGATAGCTACACATATCTCGTGGCAGATCATGCCCACTGTTGCATCAAAATTGATGACATTTTTCATTTGCAAGTACCCAGGTTCTATTGTAGCCCAGCAATGACAATATTCAATCCTGCAAACATTTTGGTTTCGAGGTTTCATAGTTTTGCATGATGAATAAGCATAGATGAAAGGACCATTGTATCCATGAGGTGGCTACATTAATTCACTAATTTCAACTGGCAGCCTTATTTTGGCACATGCTACAATATGATAGGAAATGAATAAGCTCTACTGAGCAGTAGTTTACAGTAGAATAAGCTCTTTTGAGTATCAATCTTCAATTCTTAGATTCATAGGCTTTAATGTCTTGTGCTGTGGTTTGAAGTTTTATTCATAATGACAAAGCTATGATCTCATTAAGGACTTAATCCTTCATGCCAATACTTAAACACTGTATGCTCAATCTGGGCACAAGTTTTCACAACAAGTTCTTAGTTTCATTGTCGATGGCATGAATAGTGGCAGCCCATTCTGTTACCATGAAACCCCCAAGAAGATTGATATTTAGTTCTCAGCTTTGTTCTCCATCCCATCTATTAAATTTGAAGGGCCAACTTGGTCGAGATGTCACAATGTTGAAAACTGGGATCCTTGTGCTCCATTTGTAGTTCATCAATCTGTAATAATATCTCCCTGCGAGCTTCATTATGCTCTAAGAAAATACTTTTTTGGGAGAAATTTCATGTTATAGTATAGCTCGATTATACATAGATATTAGTTTTGGCACCCTAAATTATGGCCTGAATCAATCACCCACTCAACCATAGAGGCGAAGACCTCCTCAACAAATTGCTCATCATGTTGAACACAAAATTCAATATCAACATAGTTGATTTCCTGTTGTATAGGATCAGGGGTTTGGGAATGATATCTCCGTGCTTCCTTATGAGCTTGAAGTGTGCCTTGAGCACTCCCTTCTACTTGAGAAGAGGACCCTCAACAGGATTTGGCTCTTTTTCGTGGCATTGGAGTTGTCAAGCAGGGGAGTAATCGAGTATGGGTATACACAAAGGTGAAGACTTCAAATGGATATAGCCATGTCCAACAGGAAGGAGCTTCAATGGTGTAAACACCAGGTAATGCTGAGCGTAAATGAATTTAATGTTGGAGAGGAGAAGGTGTAGGGTTGTGGGCACCATCGAAGGGGGTCTAGGAATAATACTATGGCTCATAGAGTCTTCCCAAAGTGCAAGGTGGACCCAAGTATCTGACTGTGTAAGCAAAAGCCTGTAACCGCTATACAAAATCCTAATAACATATCTACTTGTATCTACTTACAATGGTTTTGTTAGTTTGAAATAACCATCAAGCATTTATATTAGTTATTTCTTCAAGGAATCTCACTTTATATGTTGATATTGCAACAAGATGATGAGCTTAGTGGAAAGAAGTCGCCTTCACTAAGTGGGCCCGCAGGCTATTTTTGGCGCAAGTCTATTTTTAGACTATGTCTAATTTTAGACATGTCGATCATATTCTATGAGCTGCAGGATGCTATTTGTGGATGGTTGGTCAAGTTGGAAAAATAGATGGACTTCTATTTTTAGACATATTGGGCGGAATCTATTTTTTTAGATTGCCAGTCTAAAAATAGATATGTCGAATATTATTAGCTCTTAATAATATTTGGACTATAAACATTATCTTATTCTCTTGGAGCACTTCAGTTAAGTGCACAGATGTGGCACAGGAGCTGATAGAAGGAATTACGCTATTCCTGAGGGTTAAGTGGAGCTATTGCATGGATACTTTAGCTAGAACTCATATGACAGAGTTTGGTGGAGTTATTGAGGTAGTTGATGGAGTTGTGTTCAGTTTAACTGAGTTAAACATAGTTGAGCTAATTGTATCTAGTCTAACTGATTGATACACTAGTGAGAGTGATGTGAATTAATTATTAATTAATTCACTAATTATTAACTCATTAATCAACTAAATAATACATCAGTTAACTATAGTGCATGGACAGTTTCAGTGGAGACCAGTGGAGAGGTAGGTGAAAGAGCAGTGTGACTATCAGTTGTGACTATAGTGTTGCATGATTTGCAACAACCAGTGATTGGAGATGCCAATGAGTATTGCATGAGCAAGGCTGGACCAATTTGATTTAATTCAGAGCCATTCTTCAGCAGTGATTGCACACTAGAGGTAGGCTATCAAGTGGCAGAGATTGGAGCATGTGATTTGCTAGATCGGGCTTGATTAGTGTGTAACAATTGAAGATTATAATGGGAGCTTGTGAGGAGATTTGTATAATGATTGTTACATTATCTCTATGACATATAATATACAGATAGTTGGGGTTTTTCAGCTTTAATCTTTCCCATAAAATATTGTGTTCATATGTGTGATTGTTTATGGTTTTAATGTGCGCATGCGATTGTTTTATTTCCGCAATTAATGATCAATGGTAGAAGAGATTTTGTATTGTGCATGAAGTTAAAATAGTGTGTGATCGGGAGAATATCCATGTATAACATATCATTTATCAAATATCTACATGGTATCAGAGCGATATTGATCATTGGAGAAATTGCAAAACATTGAAGCAGTTGAGTTTTGAGCTGGTGGAATTCGAATTTGCAGTAGTGTTTTCTTGGTATCGAAGTTGAGGTGTCTTTCAACGGATTGTGATTGGAGTATGCCCTTGAGGGCAGCTCGAATTATATTGCATGGAAGGACAGGATGGAGGTGGTGTTGAATGACAATGGGTTGAAGGAGTTCATAGATGCAGAAATTCCAAAACCTGCTTCTAGCTATGCTGCTGCACTTGACGCATGGCAAAAGAAGACAACAAAGTGTCGAAGAATTTTGTTGGAAGGTGTAAAGGATCACATAGTGTCCAGCCTTCATGGTAAGGCTTCTCCATTCTTGATGTGGAAAGTGTTGACAGACTTATGTTAAAGCAAGAGCGACCAGAGGAAGTTGGCGCTCAAGGATAAACTCAGGAACATAAAAATGGAGAAAGGTGACAGTATGCCCAAGTACCTCATGAAGTTCATTCAATGCAGGGATGATCTGGGAAGTGTGGGGGTGACTATAGATGGAAAGGAATTGGTGAGCTTGGCTCTCCTTGGGCTTCCGAAGAGTTGGCATTCCTATCAGGACTCTGTCAATGGTCGGGAGAAATTTCCAGGATGGGAGAGAATTTGGTCGGATCTTGTGCAAGAGGAGATAAGGCGAAGTGCCAGGGACGGATCTTCATCAAAGAACTTAGATGAAGAAAATTGCGCTTTGGATTCCAAAGCAAGGAAGGGGAAGAGCAAGAAGAATTCTTCTCAATCCAGTGCGAAAGGCAAGAAGCAGGGCATGTCCAAGGTGAAGTGCTTTCACTGTCACCAACACAGACATTACACCACTAGTTGTCCACGTAAGAAGAAAAATAAGCAGGCTGTTGGATCTGTAGCTGGAGAGGCCTTAGCCTCACAGTTTGAGCTGGATTTTTTGCTGATCGCATGCTTGGTCTCAAGTGTGATGGGTTCAGTGTGGTTTCTTGATAGTGGTGCGTCTTTTCATATGACCGGAGACAAATATTTGTTTACTGATCTGGATGAGAAAGATCTTGGAGTGCACATCAAGATGGACGATGATGGTAGATACAGTGTGACCGGTATCGGTACCATTTCCTTTGAGGGGGAGTCTGGTAAACCCTTCGTATTGAGGGAAGTGATGCATGTTCCAGGATTGAAGAAGAATCCGATCTCAGTGGCCATGTTAGAAGACAAGGGATATGATGTTGTCTTTAGCGAGGGAAAGGCTTTCTTGCGCAGTAAGGCAACTGGTGAAACCCGGAGGATAGGGGTTCGAGTTAAGAACCTTTATTAGTTGCAGGTAGATGGTTGCGCAGCAATGGTAGGCAAGGAAGAAGGAGTGGTGAGCCGGGATGATGGTGAGCTGTGGCACAGGAGATTGGGCCACCTTCACCATGGAACTTCAAAAATTTTGCAGCAGATTTCTACCAGGCTTCCCAAAGGTACACTTTCACAGTCAGATCAGTGCAAGGGATGTAATTTGGGAAAAATTGTGAAAGCCACCTTTCACGAGAAGGATAGTCGCGCCACGACGATCCTTGAGAGAATTCACATAGACGTGTGTGGACCTTTCTCAGTAGCTTCGACAGAGAAGCACAGGTACTATGTGATATTTGTTGATGATTTTTCTCAGAAGTGTTGGATCTTCTTCATGTAGAAGAAGAGTGAGACATACTCAAAGTTTTGTGAGTTCAAGGCACTGGTTGAGAAATAATAGGGGAAGCAGGTGAAGGCTCTTAGGAGCGACAATGGTGGTGAATTCATCTCTGGTGAATTCAAGGAATTTTGCAGTGTAGAAGGAATTTGAAGAGAGCTCATAGCGCCTCCTAACCCACAGCAGAATGGGGTCGCTGAGCGGAAGAACATAAATATCGTGAGTGCTACATGGGTGATGTTGCATGATTAGGGCCTTCCCATACACTTGTGGGATGAAGCATGCAATACTGTGGTTTATGTGAAAAACCATTTTCCTCACAGGATACTTGGCATGAGTACACCTGAGGAGGAGTTTTCTGGTAAGAAGCCTGATATTTCCCATTTGAGGATTTTTGGTTCACTTGTTTACATTCATGTGATGAAGGATGCCAGGAAGAAGCTGGAGCTGAATGCAGAGGTTGGGATATTTGTAGAATTGCTGTTGATATGCCCCACCGACTATTGTGTGTGTTTCCGGACGATGCTTAAGGCTCATTTGACATACATAGAAACGGATATCAAATTTCATGAGAAGAAAGCCATGAAGGTGTTCGCTTGAGAGGGAGCCACACTTGCATGCTGATGAAGAGCTATTAGTTCCTAAGGATGAGTCTCTGGATGTGGATCAGCCACAAGAGGAGGTTCATGGAGTGCAAGAGACCACTCATGCAACGCCAACCATCAGAGGGCAGAAGCGCACTACAGAAGCTGAGCGATTGGCTCAAGATGCAAAGAAGATTGTAGGAGCACCTACATCACAGCGCAGACAGAGACAGTCACCTGATCGGTACACTGGATACATGGCTCTTATGAGCAAGTGTATCATGACAGAGCCATCCTCTTTCGAGGAAGCTGTAGAGGATCTCACATGGGTAGATGCCATGGTGGAAGAGTATGATTCGATTGTGAGATACAGTGCATGGGAGATTGTCCCAAGGCTGGAAGGGAAATCACTAGTGGGTTAGAGATGGATCTACAAAGTGAAGCAAGCAGCTGACGAGAGTGTGGAGAAGTACAAGGAAAGATTTTTTTCCCGAGGCTTCTCACAGATTGAGGGGAACGATTATGAGGAAACCTTTGCACATGTCGCAAGGTATTCTTCCATACAGATGATTCTTGCTCTCTTAGCGCAGATTGGGTGGCACATTCATCATATGGATGTGAAGAATGTGTTCCTCATTGGAGTGATTGAGGAGGAGGTGTACATAGATCAGCCTGAAGGTTTCAAGATCTTTAGCAGTGAGTCGCATGTGTGCAGGCTCAAGAGAGCGTTGTATGGGTTGAAACAAGCACCTCGTGCTTGGTACACACGGATAGACAGTTATTTCACCTGACTTGGATTCTCCAAGAGTGAGGTAGATTTGAACCTATACCAGATTGTGGTGGAGGGTAAGTTACTAATCATTGTACTTTATGTAGATGATTTGATTCTGACAGGTGATAAACTGTTGATACACTCATGCAAGTCTGATCTTGCAAAGGAGTTTGAGATGAAGGACTTGGGCCTCCTTCATTATTTCCTGGGATTGGAAATTTGGAAGCGTAGTGATGGAATGTTTGTGTCTCAAGGCAAGTATTCCCAGGAGATACTGGAGAAGTTCAACATGCATGGCTGCAAGCCTATCGACACTCCTCTTCCTGGTGGTTGGAGGAAAGAGGATACTACATTGGCAGAGGTAGTGGATGCCAATATTTACCGACAGTTGGTGGGGTCGCTTATGTATCTATTCAATACATGACCCGACATATGCTATGCTGTTACCCAGCTTTCACAAGCTATGCTTAAGCCTACCAAGCTCTTCTGGAAGGTAGGCAAGCATGTATTGAGATATCTCAGAGGCACATCGAGATATAGATTATGGTACAGACAGTCGGATGAGGTGAAGCTGTGTGGCCTGACGGATGTAGATTGGGCAGGGAGCCCAACGGACAGAAAGAGCACATCTAGAGGGATTTTCAGTATCGGGTCGACAACAGTTTCTTGGTACAGCAGGAAGTTGAGATCCGTGGCACTCAGTTCAGCAGAGGTCGAGTATATGGCAACGAGTTTGGCTGCATGCGATTCTATATGGATGAGGAAGATCCTAGTCGGGTTGTTCGGTTCACACTTAGATCCTATGGTGATATATTGTGATAATTAGAGTTGCATCAAACTCTCGGTTAATCCAATATTTCATGATATATCTAAACACATTGACATCCGGTATCATCATATAAGAGATTGTGTGCAGCGGAAGATCATGTTACTTTCATACATTCCCATGGAGGATCAGGATGCTGATATCTTGAAGAAGGCACTCACCAGGAGAAAATTCGAATACCACAGGGGCAGGATCGAGGTGGTAGATAATCCCTATCTTGTTGAGATTGAAACAAGATGATGAGCTTAGTGGAAATAAGTCGCCTTCACTAAGTGGGCCCGCGGGCTATTTTTGGCGCAAGTCTATTTTTAGACTATGTCTATTTTTAGACATGTCGATCATATTCTATGAGTTGCAGGATGCTATTTGTGGATGGTTGGTCAAGTTGGAAAAATAGATGGACTTCCATTTTTAGACATATTGGGCGAAATCTATTTTTTTAGATTTCTAGTCTAAAAATAGATATGTCGAATATTATTAGCTCTTAATAATATTTGAACTATAAACATTATCTTATTCTCTTGGAGCACTTCAGTTAAGTGCACAGATGTGAAACAAGAGCTAACAAAAGGAATTACGTTATTCCTGAGGGTTAAGTGGAGCTATTGCATGAATACTTCAGTTAAAACTCATGTGACAAAGTTTGGTGGAGTTATTGAGGTAGTTGATGGAGTTGTGTTCAGTTTAACTGAGTTAAACATAGTTGAGCTAGTTGTATCTAGTCTAACTAATTGATACACTAGTGAGAGTGGTGTGGATTAATTATTAATTAATTAATTAATTATTAACTCATTAATCAACTAAAGAATACATCAGTTAACTACAGTGCATGGACAGTTTCAGTGGAGACTAGTGGAGAGGTAGGTGAAAGAGCAGTGTGATTATCAGTTGTGACTATAGTGTTGTATGATTTGCAACAACCAGTGATTGGAGATGCCAATTAGGATTGCGTGAGCAAGCCTGGACCAATTCGAGTTCATTAAGAGCCATTCTTCAGCAGTGATTGCACAATAGAGGCAAGCTATTAGGTGGCAAAGATTGGAGCATGTGATTTTCTAGATCGGGCTTGATTAGTGTGTAACAATTGGAGATTATACTGAGAGCTTGTGAAGAGCTTTGTATAATGATTTTTACATGATCTCTATGACATATAATATAAATATAATTGGGGGTTTTTAGCTTTAAGCTTTCCCATAAAATATTGTGTTCATATGTGTGATTGTTTATGGTTTTAATGTGTGCATGCGATTGTTTCATTTATGCAATTAATGATCAATGGTAGAAGAGATTTTGTATTGTGCATGAAGTTAAAATAGTGTGTGATCAGGAGAATCTCGGAGTATAACATATCAGTTATCAAATTTCTACATTCTATTATTCTCATGCTCATTAATATGTGAATGGTTCTAAGCATAGTTTTATATTTTTTAGGCTCATTAAAAACTCATGAAAAAAACACCTTGTACCAAGAATACCATTATCTCTCCGTTCACGTCATTAAACAAAGAAGAAGACACTCAAATCGAGTATCCTTTTTTTTTGTGGGGGTTCATTAATGTAAACAAAAAATAAACTGTAAATCTTACTTTTATTCTCTTTTGTGTTTTATAAACCATGAAGGAGATACCCAAAACTAAAAAGGGAGGGGAGGGTAATTGCTTTGATCACTCTATCAATAAAAATGGAAATATCGATCACATCACCCTTAATGTTTCACCTATTTGCATCAATACCTTACAATTGGGTTTTAGTTTTTGTAGGAGTTGTACGAAACATATAAGTCATTCTAGTCCTCCATGTGGATACTCTTATAGTCACTATGTAGTGCACATCAATGTCTTTATCATTGTTGATTGATATAACGCGGTTCTCATTAGTCAATGTTTCCGACTCATGTTTGCGTGATGTGAAACATTGTTGAAGGAATGTTTAAAAATCATTTGGTGATCTATAGTTGGTATTGACCTTTTATGTTGACCGTCTCTATGTCAATTATACTTGGTTATTATACCAAGAGGTATTTTTCAACTAATTATAATTGGTGTTTTTAAACATCTTTCTCTTGGGAATGCAGTTTGTGGTTGGACTGGGTGATAAAGTCTCCCCTATTGATATTAAAGAAGGCATGCGTGTCAGGTTAGTTATTAAAAAACCCCCCTTGCAAAACCATCCTTTTATGTTCACTTTGTCTTCTAGGGAGTTTAAATGATTTTTTTTTTTGGGTGCAGACAAAAGAAAATTTTGATAAAGAGTGTAAAATTTGCACCAGACCATTTACATTTTCCAGGTGGAGACCAGGCCGTGATGCAAGGTACAAGAAAACAAAGGTTTTCCAAACATGTTGTAAACTCAAAAACGTTTTTTAGGTGTGTCTGCTTGATCTTGAATATGGATTTCCAGTCCAAGTTTGAGATACAGCCTTGGCCATTAACTCCAATGAGGCTATTCCAAGGAGTGATGTTAATAGAGAGTATTTTGCCGAGGAACAGGATCGCAAGGTGCATTTTTCTAGTCCTGTCAATCTCTGAATTATATTTTATGTATGAAAATCAATGGTAGATTCTAAGTGTAATACTAGTCTCTAACTGCATTTTATTTAATTTTTTTATCAGAATATATATAACTTCATGTTTTATGTTGTTTTATAGAAGGATTCTCTGTACTTCTACCTGTAGTTTTTTGGCTCTCAGTTGTTATGATTATGTAATGATTCTCAAATAATAAATATACACCCATTTCTCCACCTTTTGCTGAATTCATTGTCTTTAGAATCGAGCCAAGTTGACAATCGCACATAAATAGATAGATTTAGCGACACTAATTAATGTATTAACAACTCCATTTGAAAGCTGCTAAAGTTGGGAAATATACAAATCAAAACAAAACTTCAATCATAAGAGCATTGAGGAAACATTTTGGATACTACGAGGCAATAAATCAAAAACAAATTACCCTACAACTGCCCATGAATATAAATCATGAAAATACTACAAGTACAATCCAAAATTTTTGGCACAGGAAAGATTGGAAGCTGGCTGAGAAAGGAAACCCTATCATGGCACATGGAGCACAGCTTCGATGAAATTCCTAATGGAAAAATTCAACTTCTTACTGGAATTCCCAAAATTGGGTCAATTAACTTAGAGCTAAACTTCCATAATCTGAAAACTTTGTCTCTTGTAATCACTATTCCCAATATCGATCCCATGGAGACACCGATCTCATACTCACCCAAAATATTCTTTGGAAGGTTTTTTCCCATGCTAACTTAGATGGATGGCATTTCTTCCCTTTTCATGCAGCGGTGTAGGGGAAAAAGTAGCCTTCTTCCAGAAAATTCAAAGAGCCACATTGCGCTCTCCAAACATGAGAGCAGCATCAAGAACATCCAGTTTGCAAAAGGCTAGACTCTATAAACCTTGTCCGCAACAAACAGAAGCTAGTGGTCACACTAGCCTTGGTATCTATTACCATATAAGAAGAGGTTCAAGCTATGCTTATCACCAAAGAGATCTTATCATGTCAGGTTAGGCTCACAAAGGGATCCTCTCTCATGGAAGAAGCCTTTCCTTCCACAATTGGATCCTTCTACTTGCAATACATTTGAATACTTGCATGTGCACCCAACACTCAAAACTGAGTAGGGCACAAGTTTCCTCTTCAAGATGGAAAAAATTAGCTATTAAATTTATAGGAAACAAAATTATTATAGTTGAGTTTGTGTAATATTCACCAGAAAATAATTTTGGAATGGTAAGTTGTATAGTAGTATCATCTCTTGTATTCATTGTTTTTTGAATTTTGGAAAAATCAATATCAATGAATCTGTCTGTTAGATGCATGTTTAAATTGGATTTCCTTTGATGAAGTCTGAAAGACTTTCATTCATTTTCCAATTTTTTTTGTTTCTTATTTTCTTTTCTATTTATTTCATTGTGAGGGAAACTTAACCAACCAATGCACTCTCAAATTTTCTTCTTCACACGAAAAACCCAAGTTCCTTTTGCTGCCCCCTCACTTCCAAGGACAACTAGAGGAGATTTTCTTTGAGGGTCTACATCACAGATAGTGGTGTTGATGATGACATTCAGAATTCTCCAAAAAACTGCCCAAAGATGCCCCTCAGCTCAATGCACATGGGGTCAATTTTCCATTGCTTCATGTCAAGTGTTTATGCCCAATGTATTTGAAATGAAAGTAGTGATTGTGGGTTGAATTAGATAATGAATCGTGATGCTTGGAATTTATTCCTTCTGCTTTATTTTTACCTTGGTGGCCATCATCAATCTCCTAGTTAAGTGTTGCCACTCTTCGATAGAAGGGTAGTATTGGGGAATTCTGATAAGGCTAATGTGCCCACACCCTTTCCCATAAATAACTTGTTCTATTACTTGTAGCTCTTATGATGGAATCCTAAGGAATCATCAATATTGTAAATGATAATTTGGTATCTTAGTGGGGAACTATGTCTTCCATGTGATTCAATATGATTATCCATTCATTTTCCATTTTTTTGGTTTCTTATTTTTATTTTTTTTATTGCATTGCGAGGGAAACTTAACGAGCCTATCCACTCTCAAATTTTCTTCTTCACAAGAAAAACCTAAGCTCCTTTTGTTACCCCCTCACTTCCAAGGATAACTAGAGGATATTTTCTTCGATGATCTGCATCACAGAGAGTGGTGCTGATGATGAAATTAATAAATCTCCAGACAACTGCCCAAAGATGCCTCTCAGCTCATAGGGTACATTTTTCCATTGCTTTTTGTCAAGTGTTTATGCCCAATGTCTTTGAAATTAAAGTATGGATTGTGGGTTGAATTAGATAATGAATCATGATGTTTGGAAGTTATGCCTTCTGCTATCTTTTACCTTGGTGGCCATCATCAATCTCCTAGTTAAGTGTTGACACTCTTTGATAGAAGGGTACTACTGGGGAATTCTTATAAGGTTAATGTGTCCACACCCTTTCCCATACATAACATGCTCCCTTTATCCATTTTCTATTATCCTTCCTTTTAGGTTGTATGTTACATGTCCATAAAAAATATCCATGCTTCATAATCCCATGAGAAGGGGATTGGATGCTTGAGGTTGATGTAATTTTATCAAAAAAATAGACCGAATATATGGGATATTGCTAGAGAGCATTATCTTCCATGACTTATAAATACTTAGGATACCTGATATAGGAGTTGAAATTATGGGAGGTCCCAAGGAGTTTGGAGTAGATTCCTCTATTGCTAAATGGACTTACTCGAACGCCTTTTGGTGGTCAGTTCAAACTATAGTGTTTGCTATATATATATATATATATATATATATATATATATATATATATATATATATATATATATATATATATATATAAGGCAGAGATGCATATACATTATAGTAATAATGTCAGAAGGGTGTTACATTCTTTGTCAGGAATTAAGGGTATATTAGGAATTTGGCTTCTGTGATCCATAAATTGTGTGTAATAATTTTTGGTGAAAATCACATAAACGAAATTTTTGTCGACGCATTTCGAACCAGCCAGTGTGGTTCATAATCAGGACAAGATGAGAAATCTGATCAGGAGACCTGTTTAAGTAGATTAGGACAGCTATAACTAGTCGTTGGAAAAAACGGCTAGTTTGACTAGAATAGGAAAAAATGTTTAATTTTTAATTTTTAATTCTATTATTCAAAATTTAATTATATTCTTATTATAAATTCTATTAAAATCAAATAAATAAATAGGTAATAATAATAAAAATACTCAATTAATCAATAATTTTAGATTACTAAACAAGAAAGTTTGACGAAAATTTAATTTAAAAAATAAAAATTTAAAAAAATTTAAAAAAATTTAAAAAATTAAAAATTAAAAATTAAAAAAATTAAAAAAAATTAAAAAATTAAATAAATAAAAAATAAAAAAAATAAAAAAAAGTAAATAATAAAAAATAAAAAAAAATAAAGAAGAAAAAATTATAAATAAATAATACTATTAAAAAAAAAATAATAAATAAAATAAAAATAAAAAAAATAAAAATAAAAAATAAAAATAAAAAATAAAAATATATAAAAAATAATTATATTAAAATAACAATAATAATAATAATTAATAAATAAATAAATAAATAAATAAAAAATAAAATAAATAAATAAATAAAATTAAAAATTAAAAATTAAAAATTAAAAATTAAAAAAAAATTAACAGGAAAAAAAAAAAAAAAAAAAAAAATATATATATATATATATATATATATATATATATATATATATATATATATATATATATATATATATCTATATATATATATATATAACAAAATAAAAATACTAATCAACACCAGATTAATAAAATAAAATAAAATAAAAGGAGCCCAACAGGAGAGAGGAATCAAGATCGAGAGAAGAAAGAACGACCCGAGGGAGCAAAAACAAAAAAAAAAAACTAGCTAAGAGTGAAGGGCAGGAATCCAGCATCTGCTAACATTTCACCCATCATCCCTATTAAGGTTAACCGGCCTCTTTTCTATTTCCAAGGCTTCCCTAAACTTTTGATGGTGGAAGTGGTCAATTGTTGCAATAACCTTAGTATCTTCAATACAAATATGGTGATTTTTTTTTCAGCATGCTTTGCCAAGGCAGTGGACCAAGATCTACCATGTCTAAGGTCAGCGACATGTTCATGAATTCTTTGGTTAATTGATCGACCAGTTTCACCAATGTAAGGAATCCCACAGGAACACAGAATCAAATAAACACCCTTACCATCCATCGGGAAAATCGGGTCTTTAACTGATCTAAGGGAACTACGGATAGTGCGGAGAGGCTTGAAAGTTGAAGAGACATTATGTTTCTTCAAGATCCTTGCAATTTTATCAGCAGTACCTTGGATAAATGGAAGGTGAACTCTAGATAACCGATCGCAAGGATCTTTCTTAACCTTAGGACCTTTCTCAGCTTTTTGAAAAGCTCTAAGACATTGAGCCCTGCTATAACCATTCTTACAGAATAAATTAAGGAGATGCGGTTTTTCACCTTCAAAGTGGTTCGCATCTGAGATTCTAAAGGCTCTGGTGACTAGGGTATTGAGAACCCCAAGCTTTTGAGCCGGAAAATGATGAGAGCTAGCATGTAAATACTGTTTAGTATGCGTCTTCCTTCTAAAAACTTGATGAGAGAAGGAACCATCATCATTTATCGAAAGAAGGACATCCAGAAAGGGCAGACTACCATCAACTTTGAATTCCATGGTAAACTTAATGAAGTCAGATTGATCATTAAGATGCTGGAAGAAAAGGTCCAATTTCTCTTTACCATGGGGCCACAACACACAGGTGTCATCAGCAAACCTTTTCCAAAGCTTTGGTTGAAAAAGGGAGGAGGAAAAGGCCTTCGATTCGAAGTGTTCCATGAAAATATTAGCAACAACAGGGGAAAGGGGGAAACCCATGGCCACACCACAGGTCTGTTCAAAGAATACACCCTCGAAACTAAAGAAGGTCATTCTCGTGGAGATTTGTCTTACCTCGACCTTCTTTAGTTTCGAGGGTGTATTCTTTGAATAGACCTGTGGTGTGGCCATGGGTTCCCCCCTTTCCCCTGTTTTTGCTAATATTTTCATGGAACACTTCGAATCGAAGGCCCTTTCCAACTCCCTTTTTCAACCAAAGCTTTGGAAAAGGTTTGTTGATGACACTTGTGTGTTGTGGCCCCATGGTAAAGATAAATTGGACCTTTTCTTCCAGCATCTTAATGATCAATCTGACTTCATTAAGTTTACCATGGAATTCGAAGTTGATGGTAGCCTGCCCTTTCTGGATGTCCTTCTTTCGAGAAATGATGATGGTTCCTTCTCTCATCAAGTTTTTAGAAAGAAGACGCATACTGAACAGTGTTTACATGCTAGCTCTCATCATTTTCTGGCTCAAAAGCTTGGGGTTCTCAGTACCCTAGTCACCAGAGCCTTTAGAATCTCATATGCGAACCACTTTGAAGGTGAAAAATCGCATCTCCTTAATGTCTTCTGTAAGAACGGTTATAGCAGGGCTCAATGTCTTGGAGCTTTTCAAAAAGCTGAGAAAGGTCCTAAGGTTAAGAAAGATCCTTGCGATCGGTTATCTGGAGTTCACCTTCCATTTATCCAAGGTACTACTGATAAAATTGCAAGGATCTTGAAGAAACATAATGTCTCTTCAACTTTCAAGCCTCTCTGCACTATCCATAGTTCCCTTAGATCAGTTAGAGACCCGATTTGCCCGATGGATGGTAAGGGTGTTTATTTGATTCCATGTTCCTGTGGGACTCCTTACATTGGTAAAACTGGTCGATCAATTAACCAAAGAATTCATGAACATGTTGCTCACCTTAGACATGGTATATCTCGGTCCTCTGCCTTGGCAGAGCATGCTGAAAAAACAAATCACCATATTTGTATTTAAGATACTAAGGTTATTGCAACAATTGACCACTTCCACCACCGAAAGTTTAGGGAAGCCTTGGAAATAGAAAAGAGGCCGGTTAACCTTAATAGGGATGATGGGTGAAATGTTAGCAGATGCTGGATTCCTGCCCTTCACACTTAGCTAGTTTTTTTTTTTTTTTGCTCCCTCGGGTCGTTCTTTCTTCTCTTGATCTTGATTCCTCTCTCCTGTTGGGCTCCTTTTATTTTATTTTATTTTATTAATCTAGTGTTGATTAGTATTTTTATTTTGTTTTTAATTTATTATATATATATATATATATATATATTTATTTATTTATTTATTTATTTATTTATAAATTTTTTTTTTAATTTATAATTTTAATTTTAATTTTTATATTTTATATTTTTATTTATTTTATATTTTATATTTTTTTTATAGTATTATTTATTTATATTTTTTTCTTCTTTATTTTATTTTATTTTATTATTATTTATTTATTTATTTTAATTTTTTTTTTAATTTTTTTAATTTTAATTTTAATTTTTAATTTTATTTTATTTTATTTTTATTTTTATTTTTTAAATTAATTTTTTGTCAAACTTTCCTCTTTAGTAATCTAAAATTATTGATTAATTGAGTATTTTTATTATTATTACCTATTTATTTATTTTATTTTAATAGAATTTATAATAAAAATATAATTAAATTTTGAATAATAGAATTAAAAATTAAAAATAAAACATTTTTTCCTATTCTAGTCAAACTAGTCATTTTTTCCAATGGCTAGTTGTAGCTGTCCTGCTCTACTTAAACGGGTCTCCTGATCAGATTTCTCATCTTGTCCCGATGATGAACCACACTGGCTGGTTCGAAACGCGTCGACAAAAATTTCATTTCTGTGATTTTCACCGAAAATTATTACACACAATTAAGGGTATATTTTTCATTTGCAGAAATAATTTCACTGCTAGAGTGTATAATAATGTGAGAGGGTTGTTATATTATTCATTCCAGAGGAAATTTCTGAGGCAAATCCTTTTTGAGTGAAGTTATATGATGGGTCCTTATCATAGGATTAACCTTGTGACAAAAATGAAGGTGCAGAGTAATGACGGTTTTCCATCAAGATAACTGCAAAATTCTCTAAATTATCCATGATGTCAAAACTCCATGCATTAGGACACACTCTTGAGTGGGTGTAATGGTTAAGAGCATGTGTTTCCTCCTAAGAGATCGCAAGTTCAAATCCAAAGCGGGTAGAGTATGTATGCCTTTGTAGCACTCAAATCGCTGAGGGGGGTCTCATACACCAATTTGGTGTATGGCTTGGCTGTGACCAAAAAATTGAATAATAATAATTATATAGCCATTAGATAAAAGTAAGAAGGATTTATGCAATCCTTCGCATCTCAATTTTTTATAGCTAGTAGTAGAGAGTCGAGACACTCTTAGATAATCACCTACATTATAGAAGAAGTTGTTGCTGCTATATGAACAAGTCACAAACGTATTGGATGCCACTAGGTGTTTTTCAATTTCAAAGTAGAGAGATAGCTTTGATCTTAATTATCAACGCTTGATGTGATTAAATGGAGTAGGGTTGTTATTCCCTGTAATTTCTTGGCTTCTTATACTTCCTAGGCTTGTTATTCCCTGTACTTTCTTGGCTGATTATACTTTCTAACTAGGCTGATACCTATGATAATATACCCAATCAATGACGCATATAGGGCACTTGGTATGGCACTAAAAATCTTTAGGAAAGTACTCTATCACACAACAACAATATGAAGCAGCCAAAATAAAGAGCAATACCATAATAACTTAGTACAACATCACTTGAGTCATCACACACAATTATAAAATGCAACCAAGATAAAAGAGCAATAGAACTAGGTGGAACTACTTTTAAATGGGAGAAGACAACCTCTAGCATCACTTATGCATATGTGAAAAACTGATTTCTTAAGTTTGGAAAGATCGTGTCTAGCTCGGGGTAAAGAGCATGGGAAAAGCCATCACTATCCGCTTGATCTAAATGATCACTTTTTTTAACAGGTTTCTCATGTTTATGTTTGTTCGATTCCAAAAGGGAGGCCTCATGTAATTCTTCATTCTCATTCCCCTTACATCTTTTTGATGGATGTGAGTTCATTAGAGAAAATAAATAGTAAGCTTGTCATTTGATGCATATCTTGTGCAAGGAGGAGCCCTCTCTTTTGGTGTTCCTTTGCATAGAAATCGAATGCGCAAGAGGGAACCATCTCTTCTAGTTTTCCTTTGCACAGCAAGCCAATGCCATCCAACATATGTATCTAACCAAAGGAAATGAAGAGGTTGAAAAAAATGATATTATGTGTATCCATGAGGAGGCAAGAATCATTTTTCTAAACTAGAAGCCCTGTTTCCTACCATACTCATCATCCTCCATCATGATGCCACTACCACTGGAAGCAGAAACTATAATTTGATGAAGTGTCCACTATCACCTATCTCCAAGTATTTTTTCAAGGTTATATTGGATGACTAAAATCCTTTTGACGATAATGAAGAGAGAAAAGCAATGTATTGAGATGCTCTACAACATGTTATGTTGTTCCCTCTAAATCTAACGAATCAGAGAAACATAGAGTAGACCTTGATGCTAGCATATAAGTGTAACAACATTTATAGACTCTCTATCATCGGGAAATTTTCTAAAACCATTTCGCCTTTCTTCAAAATCACAATTTACTTCTTTTTCATCATATGAACTATCTTTCAAAATAATAGACTGCATTTTGTAGTACCATTCTTTTGGTTGCATAAGAATGTCAATTACAATTTTGTCTCTCTTTTGTTTGACATTACCAATCATTTCGAATTTTGGCTTTATATTACTTGGAAATAGCTCATCAACCATCTTCCTACGCATGTGAAGATTTGTTTTTAGTGGCACTTTTGTTGATATGATAGTCACTGTCACTGGTGTTCATCATGAAATATGGATTCATGAGACATTATAGTGCCAAAATCAGTGCATCAATTGTAGTGTCATGAATATCCAAGTTCATTTCATAGTGTTGATGAAATTCCTCTGCGAAATGGCAAAAATCGAAGGCCCAAATTCCATAGTCTTTATAATTCACAATTTGCAAATACTGTGTTTGAAAGTCAAGGTTTTTATATGCACTAGTAACATCTAACATTAAGTTGCTCATTGACCTACTATCTTTTCCCTTCAACTGATTTCCATCAACCTTCACATTTATGGTACATTTCATCATATAATTGTTTGATCCTTTATTCTTGACTAGCATTGAGATATCCCTCCAATATTACGTTGCACATCTTGGATTTAATACCAATGTCACCATCCTTTTGCAACTCTACAAAAACCCCCTCAGCCCTATCCAACATGCCACCTTTAATCAAGGATTCAATATATATTTCATATAAGCTTCCCAATTAGGTCGACACCTTGCCATAGATTGAAAAAATGTGTATTTTACATCACATTACATAGATAGCCACATATATACATTTGCATCAAATCCACATAGGATGGTTGCAATGCCTTCAGACCACTATCCTGAAATTTCTTCATAAAATTTTCTGCATGTTCTACTTCTTTTTCTTGAGCTAGAATATCATCACCCTTATTTTTAGGGGAAGCCACAAAATCTTTGTATAAAAGAAGCTCCTTTTTCGCTACCACGAGGTTTTTCTCTTCTTGCTACAGGGTTGTGGTATTCCTCTGTTCAAAAACATCCTTGTGAAGCATTACTATGTTTTCAACTCTAATGTTTTATGTTGTTTTCATTAATGTCATAAAAAAATTTAGAGATTGCTTCAAGTCACACCTTGTGGGTTTTTTCTGGAATGTAATGATTGATGGTCTTCTTTATTTATGTAGGGTTGATCGAAATAGGTATCAGATTCATATCCCTTTGCCTCCTAAGATTGATCCTAGTGTGACAATGATGACTGTTGAAGAAAAGGCAGATGCTACTTACAATGATGTTGGAGGTTGCAAAGAAAAAATTGAATAGATGCGAGAGGTTTGTCAATTTTGTTATAAGTCATCGTCTATTAAACAGAGTATTATGTCAATAAATGATCAATATAAAAATTCATTTATCATAATAGTTATAGGGATAACATTGGGTAATCTCATCCTAGTCAAACTACTAATTTGTGCTTTTGGTTGCAGATATATTGTGAATCAAGGATGCATTAAGCATCTATGTGATCTTCTAGTCTTTCCAGACCCAAGAATTGTAACGGTTTGTCTTGAAGGGCTAGAGAATCTTTTGAAATTTGGGGAAACAGAGAAGGTTCTGGGCAACATTGGAGGTGTAAATATCTATGCACAATATATTGATGATGCTGAAGGACTTGAGAAGTTTGAGAACCTGCAAAGTCATGACAATAATGAAATTTATGAGAAGGTAGTAAAGATTCTTGAAACTTATTGGCTAGAAGATGATGAAGATGACCAAATAGTCAATCTTTTAAGTTCAACATGAGTACTTTATTTGACCTTGCAAGCAAACTTAAAATTATTTACTATTTTTGTGGAAGCTCGGATGGAGTCTAGTTTCTCGAGTTGAAAGAAATTTCAAAATATGAGTGTTATGTTTTTCATCAAGAGAATAATTTCAAGCGATATTCTATCACTAAGATATTTAATTTTGTAATATTTCTTCACCAAGCTATATAGATTCCAATCAATGATCTAATATTTCATAAGAGGCAAGTGATTTGTTCTGGAAAATGTTCATTTAAATGTTTTGTTTCTTATCAATATCCTCGGTTGTCGATAATTTGTTTTAAATTTAATTTTAACTTTTAATTCTTCTTGAGCATTAATTGATGTTTTGAAACAGTTATTGAATTTTGCAAAGTATTTAGTAATAATTAAAGCATGTTGCAGAGTATTGGCCCTTTCTGCTATCAACATGTATTTATGTGTCCCTTGCTATAGCTTAGGACAATGACAACATAAAATCAGACTTCTTAATTTCATATAGTGTCATCAAAAAGCTTACCTTAGACTGTGGTGGAATCCTTAAGATTGTGGTGAACTCCTTGCTGAAGTTGTGGTGGACTCCTAAGCTCAAATTGTGGAAGATTACAATGATTCCTGTGTAGTAGCTACAACCGTATTGGACTGTGTATATATTTTCTACTCACTTCCTTGTTGGACAGTCTCAACACAGTGATACTACCTCGCAGAACGGTGGAGACCTTTATTGCTGTAATTGACCTAAATGTGTATCATCATTCTTTGCTCAGACTTCCTTGCTGGACAGTCAGAACAAAATAATACTACCTCTCAGAATGTTGAAGACCTTGGTTGTTGTAATTTCCTTGACTGTGCATCATCATTCTTGGGTTGGTTTTCCTTGAAAGACAATCACAACACAATAATACTACCTCTCGGAATGGTGAAGAAATTGGTTGTTGTAATTACCTTGACTGTGTATCATCACTCTTGGAACACAACAAATATTGTTGAAGTGTTGGAGTTGTCCAACATCAAGACCATTGTTGGAGACTTATTTTGGACAAGTGAGGTATTGTACAATGAAAAATCAACGAACGATTTGAATTGTCTTAGTGTCTATGTCATAAGTGGGATCGTCGTCAAAATCAAAATAGCTTATATTCCATTGCACTGGTAAAATTGGAGAAATGAATCAATAGTTTCAATCACTCCATTGCCCTCTTCCTGTTCAAAAATATGCATTTTTTTTAATCCCATTCTTCCACATCACTATTACATATGTCATGAAGATCAAGTGTTTGGAAAGGAGTGTAGCTTGTTGAAGTTGTGCTTTCATCTCGAGGAGGGTGGGTAGGTTCTTAAAAAATCCCGACATCAATGCTCTCCTGATATTATTGTTCTTCAATTATTTGTTGATTCCTATTAGAAGGACACAAATATTCTTCTTCATTTATTTTTACCACAGAGTTTTTGTCCCCTTCATTTGTGCAAGTATAAGTGTTTTCTCTTAATTCCGCCACTTTTCCCCCCTTAGTGAGGTAGGATTCTTTACTTTTATTCTCTTCTTGAGGTAAAGCACTCAAATCTATAGTATGGTTCTCTTTGTCATTGAATTATTTTAGAACTTGAAGGTAAATGAGCCAGTCTTTGTCCTGATGTGATTTTTTCATGCTCTCTTCACTAATTTCTTCATTCTAGGGATGAAGGAAAACAATTTCTTGATTTCCTTCTTTAACAATGTCTCCCTTAATACTTGCTTTACCCATTTCTTGGAATCGTTTCAAATAAGTCATTTGTTCATCATCATTCTATGAAGCATGCAATAACGGTTTAGGAGACGGAGGAGAGGGTTGATCCTTTTCATGGAGATATTCTTTCTCTTCACCTGCATAGTATTTTTCAAACTCCAAGTACCTTTGTTGCATTGTGATAAAATCTTGAGTTGTGATCATTTGTAATTTATTTATCCCTGGTCTTATGTTAATGATGGGATCTGGAATAACCTCTATGATCATTGTTTCCTTAACCTTCTACACACAAGTCTCAACATATTTTTCTTTGACATAATCTGATAGGAAAATGGTTGCATTCTCCTTCTCTTTGATTTCATAGGGAAATCATAGGAGGGACACCTATTATATTTTGACATCAAGTCATTAATAATTTCTTGCATAGCAATGAAGACATCGATATCTTCAATCTCTTCATAATTTTAGACCCATCACCATTGCAACCTTTTTATGCACTAAGGGAATGAATTTAACTCTACAGGATCAAAACTGAAAATCCATTTCCATGCTTCATATCCTTGCATTTCCCATGCACAGGTTTTCATTGAGTTATCTTCAAAGACAATATTAGTATCTACACTATAATTCATAAAAGACTATGAGAAATCTAGAGAAAATTGTGGATTTCCATTAAATTTGGGGATGTGCATATGCAAATTAACAATGGGAAAATGAGGATAGGTTGGAATGCATGATAAATCCAAAGAAAAAATATATCTTTAATAGCAAACATCTTATGAAAATCCATGCTACAAACATTAGTATAATAATTCCCTAAATTGAAACAATTACCATAAATGTGGAATTACCAATATTTACCTTGATTCTTACATTAGAGAGTAGTATTTTGTATTGTACCTTTTTATGTTTTGTTGAAGTGAAGTCACCAGATGAGATCTTGCAAATTAGTCTTGAAACAAATATCGCATCAAGTACTGATACAAAATGAAAAAAATACCAAGTGTGTGGTTGTGTATAACTAGGGTTAAATGAACTTATTCCTGAGAATGACACCAAAAAATGTTTCTAATCTGATTAACAAGGTTGCAAAGGTCTATGCAATCTACTAGGATGGGCACACACACTGTAAAGGCCCATTTTCACCTTGACCCAAACCGTTTCTCTTTAGGCACAACTTCCTTGAAAGGCCAAGGGACGATTTCATATCAATATCTCTATCGACCCAAGCAAGACTAGTGCCTTAAAAGGGATCAAAAGGTGAGGTGAAAGAGTTAATTCAAATATGTCTTGTTGATTTTATCATTTTCGTGTAGAAAAAGACTAAAAACAACAAAATACTACACCAAATGATTTTAGATATGACATGTGAGTATACCAAATTGATGTATAAAAAATATGTTAACCAATTATAAAGTTATTTTTCAGTTTGGGTTACTGATTAAAGGTGTTATAGAGAAAATTTGTTGCTTGTCTTATTCAAATAAGTTCCAAAATTTGCAGGGACAACAACCAATTTCACTAAAATAGAACACTATGAGTGTCAAAACACTTGTACATCATTAATATAGGGGTAGGGAATTTGGGAAGTATGAATTTGATCTTGAAATGCCACATCCAAAATTATGAACAACAACAAATATTTCCATCAAGCTGGAAATTGTATTTCTATGTTCTTGGAATCAATTTTCCCATGGGTATTATGCCCGAAAAATTTTCATAGTTAAATTTACTTCAACAATAGCTAGATATAAGTGTATTTCTTATTATAAATCAATAAATCAACAACATAAATTCAAACTAGAATCTAAATACAATGTTTCAAATGAATTGTTTATATGGTATGGGTAGAGAACATGGAAAAAAGTTGTAGTTTTCTTTAGTAACAATGAGTAAAAAGCACAGTTTTGCAATAAAATCACTTGATACACAAGGGTAATGATATCCAAAAATAATTCAATTTCAATGTATCAAACCTATTCAAACTAGAATCTAAATACAATGTTTCAAATGAATTATTTATATGGTATGGATAGAAAACATTGAAAAATGTTGTATATTTCTTCAGTAACAACTAGTAAAGAGCATAGTTTTGCAATAAAATCACTTGATACACAAGGGTAATGATATCCAAAAATAATTCAATTTCAATGTATCAAACCTTGGCTCATATTTACATTTGTTTTAATATCAAAATGTAAATGATCTACTATTTGTGATATAATTCTAAAAAAATCAATAAGTGAATTTCCTAAACTAAAACGAAAATAAAAAGGTTTTGAGTTTATTAAATAAAGTGTTTGTTACTCTTTTTACCTTGTGCCGTAATAACTTTACCTTAATAGCTAGGTTGTGAAACACACTCCTCTCTAAGTTGATATTTCATTTTATTAAGGAAGTGAGATTGACCTTCAATAGCAATCTCTGTCACCCATGACTTAGTATTTCTTCCACTTGTTAGAGGGCGCTCGTATCAAGTTTGCTAAGTTGTGACTGCACGGGTGCCTTGTGCATGTTCGTGCTGGCCATTTTCCATTTTATCCCTTATGCTTTCATTCGGTCGAGCGGAGGGCATCGTGCCTTGCGAGGGCGCCCGATGAAACGAGTTCGGGTCGGGTCGTTTGGTTAGAGGGCGCCCATATTAGGTTTGCTAAGTTGTGACCGCACAGGTGCCTTGTGCACATTGGTGTAGGATGTTTTCCATTTTCTCCCTTGTGCATTCATTCGGTTGGGTGGAGGGCATCACGCCTTGGGAGGGCGCCCGATGAAACGAGTTTGGGTCAGGTCATTTAGTTAGAGGGCGCTTGTATTAGGATTTCTAAGTTGTGACTGCACAAGTGCCTTGTGCACATTCGTGTAGGATGTTTGTCATTTTCTCCCTTGTGCATTCGTTCGGTCGGGCAGAGGGCATTGCACCTTGGGGGGGTGCCCGATGAAATGAGTTCAGGTCCGGTCATTTGGTTAGAGGGCACCCGTATTAGGTTTGCTAAGTTGTGACCGCACAGGTGCCTTGTGCACGTTTGTGCGGGCCATTTATTGTTTTCTCCATTGTGCGTTCGTTCAGTCGGAAAGAGGGCATTTCTCTTTGGGAGGGCACTCAACGAAACGAGTTCGGGTCGGATCGTTTCGTTTGAGGGCACTCATATCAGGTTTGCTAAGTTGTGACTGCATGGGTGCCTTTTGCACGTTTGTGCGGGCATTTGCAGTTTTCTCCCTTGTGTGTTCGTTTGGTCGGGTGGAGGGCATCGCACCTTGGGAGGGTGCACGATGAAACGAGTTCGAGTCGAGTCATTTGGTTAGAAGGTGCTTGTATCAGGTTTGCTAAGTTGTGACCGCACGAGTGCCTTGTGCACGTTGATGCATGCCGTTTGTCGTTTTCTCCCTTGTGCATTCATTCGGTCGAGCGGAGGGCGTCGCGCCTTAGGAGGGCATCCGATGAAACAAGTTCAGGTTGGGTCATTTCATTTAAGGGCACTGGTATCAGGTTTGCTAAGTTGTGACCGCACGGGTGCCTTGTGCACGTTCGTGTAGGTCGTTTTATTTTTTCTCCCTTGTGTGTTCATTCAGTCGGGCGGAGGGCATCGTGCCTTGGGAGGGCACCCAATGAAACGAGTTCGGGTTGGGTCATTTGGTTAGAGGGTGCCCATATCAGGTTTGCTAATTTGTGACCACACGTGTGCGTTTTGGACATTCGTGTGGGCCGATTTCCGTTTTCTTTGTTGTGTGTTCTTTTGGTCGGGCGGAGGGTGTCACTCCTTGGGAGGGCGATCGATGAAATGTGTTCAAGTCGAGTCACTTGATTAGAGGGCGCTCGTACTAGGTTTTCTAAGTTATGACTGCATGGGTGCCTTGTGCACGTTTGTGTGGACCATTTGTCATTTTATCTGTTGTGCGTTCATTTGGTCTGGTGGAGGGCGTTGCTCCTTAGGAGGGCGCCCGATGAAATGAGTTCGGGTTGGGTCGTTTCGTTTGAGGGCACCCATATTAGGTTTGCTAAGTTGTGACCACACGAGTGGCTTGTGCATGTTCGTGCGGGCCATTTGTTGTTTTCTCCCTTGTGCGTTCGTTTGGTCAGGCATAGGGTGTCACGCCTTGGGAGGGCGCCCGATGAAACGAGTTCGGGTCTGGTCATTTGGTTAGAGGGTGCTCGTATCAGGTTTTCTAAGTTGTGATTGCACGGGTGCCTTGTGCATGTTCATGCGGGCCATTTGTTGTTTTCTCCATTGTGCATTCGTTCAGTCGGGCGGAGGGCATTGCGCCTTAGGAGGGCGCCCGATGAAACGAGTTCGGGACGGGTCGTTTGGTTAGAGGGCGCCCGTATCAGGTTTGCTAAGTTGTGATTGCACGGGTGCCTTGTGCACGCTTGTGTGGGCTATTTGCCATTTTCTTGAGTCGGTTCATTTTGTTAGAGGGGGCGCATATCAGGTTTGCTAAGTTGTGACCACACGGGTGCCTTGGGAATTATTATATATATACATTTAACTAAAAATTCATTCATCACCATTATATCCATGCAAAAAAAGAGGCAAGTTAAGCTCATCTAGGAGTAAACATGATGGACACATTAAATCACCATTAAATCCACTATTATATATATATACATTTAACTAAATATTCATTCATCACCATCATATCCATGCAAAAAATGGGGCGAGTTAAGATCATCTAGGAGTAAACATGATGGATAAATTAAATCACCATGGACACATTAAATCATCATAACTTAAAATTATCTAGAAAAGCACCCTAATCCATTGGATCATAATATATTGTTCGTACCAACACACATCTAACCATCCACATGTCCATTTATTTGAAAGCAATCCATAATATAGTCTTAAACTATATAAAGTCCAATGCATTGTAGCAATTATATGTTCTAACCCTAGAATAAAAGTTCATTGTTCATCTTCAACAATGTGTTCCACTCATATGAAATGTGCTAGTGGAAAATTTTCCAGAATGGCATCATGATCATCTATCGATAAACTCCATTGTCGTCGTTTTTTTCTACTCTTCACTTGCTTCAACTGCAACCAAGTTGCTATGACCAAGTGACTATATTGGGCATAAATAACCTCTGGCTTGTAATCTTGAAAAATAATATGATCTTTACATTTCTTTACTTCTTCAAATAATGTCCCATTAACACCATTGAACCGATTGGGTATGTATAATTTGATGGATCATTATACTCTTGCAACAACATGGATTTAGACATAGTGCATCGTAATAAATAATAATTCACTTTTTCTTGATTATTTTCTAGTGCAATGACAGCGAAGACATCACCTTCTCTAACCATATCAGAAACACGAACATAATCATTTTCAATCACAACCACTTCATTTTCCATTTCCTTGTTAGTCATGTTTCCAAATGGGGGAAATGGTGTCAATTCTTCGTGTTTCCATGGTTTAAAAAATTTCTTAATTTGGTTTTCATAGTCATCGATGGACTCTGTCTAATCAATACATGTAGAAAAAAAGCAAGAGCACTTTCGTTTCTCAATGCAATGTATATTTGTCATGTTCTTACTCCTAATTGAGTGTAAACTTCTTGTTTGAGGGATTCCAAGGCAATAAAATGGCAGGGATCTATCAACATCACCCATTGCAATATTCCAAAAGTACCTTCTTGAGAAAAACACACGTGCACATGTATGAGTCAAATTTTGAACAATATTTAATATTTTTTTGATAACAAAATACACACACACACACACACACACACACACACACACACACACACATATATATATATATATATATATCTAGACATGTATAATATATTGTTAGTTAAATGTGTACAACTACTTGTGCACATCATCCATCCTTGGGTTCGATACATGAATTAAATTGTCTTTGCACCAATTAACAACATCTAAAGAATTTTCAAGTCGGGAAGCTGACTGATTCAATTGATGCCTCCTAAGTGCACATTTTATGCATGCCCCAGCACCATCGTGCTCTCCTTTTCCATGCCCTATCTCAAAGAAATTCCATGTATGTGGATGTTGGTTCTCTTATGAAGATGAGACAACCAAAAGAATGATCTTGCTGATTTAAATTGACCAACACAACCATCTGACCATACCCAATGTTCTTTAAAAGTGACCATTCGTTTCAACAATTCATTATAAATAACATTAAAAAAATGTTGAACAAAACATGTATCATGTGTTCGATCATCACTGATGTAGAAATGGTACTCATTAATCACCTCACGATTATTTTCATCGCTATCAAAACCATCGATAGCAAGCTCTGCATGTCTATACAAAATATGCACAAATATAGATACTTGGTCTGAATGATAATACTCACTTTGTATATCCTTTTGTGGAATAAACGTGTAATTCTCAGCGAAATCAACCACTGATAATATTGTTCCTTTTGGGAACACATCATGTGATTGATTGAACTGTAAATCCTGCCATCGTGCTATATGACAATGCTTAATATATTTGTATATTTGCACCCTAAACTTCTCCATAAAATATGTCACTGGAATCTCGTCGTCAAGTAAACTGATCTTTTTTTATGTTGTGCTTGAATCTGCAATAGGAGTGTAAGTAACATTTTCATATCGCCTCCAATTCAGACTGAGATTTGACAATTTGGGATCATTAGGATCAATGGGATACTTCGCATCGTAGAGTGCCAAATGAGAACATTCTACACATTTTCTTCCACCAACACATTATTTTTTATAAAATAATTCATTATTCACTCGTGCACATAATATCTTTGATAAAAATTCACGAACACTTGAAGGAGGGGGCTCATTTGACCAATATTTTATGCCAAAATTTACAAATGTATCATAAAATAATTGGAATTCTACATGGTATCGACAACAACATGTTTCTCGAACAGTGATAGGCCTGACATACCATGGTTTAGTCTTCACAAATGTGCTAAGGGAAATATTCACATCAGTATTACTCTCCATAAAGTTCTGGAACAATTCTACTTGACTAACCTGTGTTATATGTTTGGAATGAGATTCATAAACTCCCTTAGATATACGGCGTCACACATAATCCTTTTCATTTGGCGACACACGAGAATTCAAATCCCAAAACTCTTTTACCTTATCCCTCACACCATCAGGAAGTCTATCATGATATGGGCGCCTGTAGGTATTAGCCCAACATGCAAGTTCATCATTCTCAGCTAATTGAATTCTAAATTTTGTATGCCTCCATAAACGTTTTCTTGATGTTTTAAACAATTCTGAAGTTGTTGACATCAACCGACTTGATGAAGTTCATTTTGTGACTACACCTATTAAAAGTGCTATATGAGCATTCTTTTCAACTTGAGATCGCTTTTTGGCTAGTGTGGCAAGCGTTGATGTCACATTTTTTGATACCATTTCATTTGCTAAAACCTCTTTCTCACTTTAAATGTCCAATAATTCCACAAAATTTTTGAGAGATTTGTGCTTTAAAAATCCACGTAACATCTTAGCTTGTGCTATGATAGACTTACCTTCAAAAATATGTTTCAATCCAAAATTTACTTTATCTCGAACTCTCCTTTCACCCATTGGTGGTCCCAATTCTTCAATTTTAGTTGGATCCATATTTTCTAGAAACTTGTATTTGTATACAATGTTCTTGGAACTTCCAATTAATTGCAGTGAAATTCAAGGTGTGGTAGTATCTTCTTGTGGTTCTGATGTTTTCCCTACATAAATAAAAATATTAACTTCTAATTTGAAATTGACATATACATATTTTTAATTTTAAAACTATCTTGAACTGCAATGTTTTTAAAAAAAAATACAAAATTCAAATTGAAGAAACTATTGACTCACCAGTGAGATCGATATCAATATTCTCTTGGACATTTGTGTTTTCAATATTCTCATCGACAAGTTCCTCAAAATTTCTTATTTCCTCGTCATTTTCTTGCACCTCTACATATATGTCACGATGCTCTACCTCCACATTTATTTCATGGCTTAATCTTTCCCTTTCCTCTCGCCTTTTTTTGTAATCTCTCATTTTTATCTGTTGAATCAGTTCTTTTTCAATCATGCCTTGATAGGCAATTCCTTTGGTTTCCCATGTTCAAAAAATTGGAAACCTAAAATACAATTCTATTTGGACCAAATGCCCAAAAAAACATAAAGACTTCAGAATAAGTACTTCATGCTTTCAATAAGAGAGAAAATTAAAAATAAATAATTAAAATCATAAAGACATTTTGTAAAAATACTTCATGCCTTCATAGAGACATTTTGCAAAAATACTCCATGTCTTCATAGAGAATTTTGCAAAAATATTTCATGCATCCATGGACCCAAAAAAACTTCAAAAAATAATTTTGCACCCAGAAAAACTTTCAAAAAGATTTTCACCAAAAAAATTTTGCACCCAAAAAAAATTAAATTTTTTTTTTTTTTCCAAAAAGAATTTTGCACATAGAAAATATTCGCACCTTGACAGAAAAAGAATTCGGACCCTCGCACCTTCACAAATTTCGAACCCTCACAAATTCACAATTTTCGTCGGTTCAGAATGGTGTGTGGAATTACTCTTTCAAATGAGAGTATTTATATAAAAATCTCGCCCGAAAGATTTCATCAGTTTTCAATTAACATTTAGAGAATGTTTTATAATAAACTCTCGTCCGAGAGTTTATAAAACTCTTCGACGAGATTTGGCCTTCACTAAACTCTCGGCCGAGAGTTTAATAAACTCTCGTATGAGAATGTATTAAACTAGATATTATTCTCCATTATCGAGGATAACTCAATATTTTGATATAAATAGAAGGATTTTTTTCATTCATTCTTGACTTTGATCATTCTCATTGTCACTATCATTTTCTTTTTCCATTTGAGCTCCCACTTGAGTTCATCACATATTTTGGGTTTTCTACATCATTGAGAGAGAGAGATTCGTGAAGCTAAAGCATTGAGGGGGTCTGGTAATATTTACATGTTTCCTTCACTAGGTGCTACATAATAGAAAATATAATTATTTAAACTTGTCTTTTCCATTGGTTACTTTGAGTTATTTTACATCAGTTGTTATTTCTTTTTGTTTTTTAACTACTTTTGCTACATAGATCTAGGTTTTTACAGTATTTATTCTCATTGTCTACTGCAGATATGAAGGGTTTTACAACCATTTATGTTGTTAGGGCCATTTGTCACTCATAGATAAAGTAGGATATTTTCGTACACCTTCGATAATATTTTACACTAACAAATGGTGACTCTGCTAGGTTTTTAATCACATTGTTGTCAACAAATGATGACTCCACTGTTGTAATTTAGATTCCTGGGTGACCATCAGCTTCAGTGACCAGGTATTTTCTTCAGCTGCTTTTAGTCTCTTGATGTTTTTTTTAAACTTTTTTCCCCTAATTTAGTCAAAATTCTAAATTCCAGAAGTTTTCTGGTGTTTTTTGCCGGTAACATGTATGAGTTGCACTAGAGACAACACTTTTTCTACAACCTGCCGCCTAAGAACCAAACAAAATAAATCGATGTTTTCAGCCCAAAAAGTGTGATTTCCCCCTAAATCGCACTTATTTTCTTAGAAAGTATGATATCACTTGTTTACAGGTCAGATATTGCGATTTGGAATATTTTTCTGAGTTTTTTCTGAAATTGTCAAGGTTTGCCGAGAGCACTGTTTTGGGTTGTCTGACCTTTGTTTCAACCCCTTTTAGGCCTCGATATGCTCAGTTTGTCTCCTTTAAGTAGAACCAATCCCACTAGGGTTTCAGTATACTTCCACCTTTTTAGGAGGTGTTGACTTGAGTAAGTAGCCTGAGATTTGCAACATTTTTAGCCATTGTTTCAGGGTCTGATCCATCATTTTTACCTATTCTTAAGATAGGTTATTGTTACATCCAAATATCCCTCTTGAGTTTTTTTTGGCCTTTTCTCTTAGGGTCCCATTTTTTTGCCTAGGTTTTTTACCTTTAGCCCTATCTTTTGCAACAATTTTCCCCTCTGGTTCCTTATTGTTTTCTGCTTCATCTTCAGCAGTATCAAGTCATTAGATCCCAGTCTCATCGACATTAGATCTCTTGGAAATTTTAGTGTTTTTTGAGTCAAATTTTCCCCCATTTTGTTTGATTGTTTGAGAGCCTTGTTTTCGGTTGGGATTTATGTATGATTAGCTGTTTATTTTAGTGTCATTTCAATTTCATTTATAGTTTTTCAACATATTTTATTTTTCTTTAAATAACCTTCTAGGCTTAACTAAATTTTATCACTCGGCTTGCATACAATTACACCTAAAGAGAAGAGCGCTTGGTTTACACCGCTAAGCCAAGACATAAACATCATAATTAATTTATCTACCACAAAGATCCTTTTTTAATCACTTTTCAACCTTTTTGTGTAATTTGTGACTCGCCATCATTGTGCCCCCAAGGAGTTTTTCATGGAGAATCCAAGGTCTCCACCCTCAGTTTCTATTAGGACGTCTCACAACACCCTTTTGGGTTAGTGTTAGTCCTCCCCTAACTCCCCATTCTAACTCTGGTTCTTTTGGTTCATTAGGTTCTTCCTCTGATTTTAGTTTTGGTTCTTCTTCCCACCCTCATACGACCACCATGTTAAGCGCCAATGATGGGGCATGAAACCAAGTAAGTGGTGGCTCTAGACCTATTCCTGCCATAAATTCTAGTGGAACCACTACTGGAACCATCCCAACTACTCCTTTTCTACCTTTTATGGCGGGTTTAAGCCTTCCCGATTTTCGCCATTTATTCAATGACCCCATACTCCATGATGCAGGTTGGCGAGCCATGGCAACTAAGATTCCTTCCGAAATTCGTAAGTTTGAAGGAAACACTAGAGAGGACCTAACTAATCATGTTTTCTCCTTTTATATGTGGTTTTCCTCTAATTACATCACCGATGACTCTATTTGCCTTCAGTTGTTCCAACACACGCTCACTAGAGAAGCTGCAAAGTAGTATGCTGACCAACTTGCCGCATATCATACCACTTTTGCGACTCTTCCTAAAGAATTTATGTCATATATATAATTACCCATATGTTATGATATTGGTTCCGAGTTGTTGACCACATTCCATCAATATTCTACCACCACATTTCTGACCATGTCCAGGAATGGTGTAGAAGAAGGAGCTTGTGTAGAGCTCCTTCATTCGACGGTCGTGTCTATATGGATTGGTGTCTTGGAATGCTCTTAGCCCCCATAGGTAAATATGTTTCATATAATTTTCCTCAGTCTGAGGAAGAATCTCTCTAGGTTTCGTTAAAATATGACTTGATCTACACCCAGTTTGGTTATGTTTATAATGTTTTTCCAGATATTGCTAGACCTGGCGGTGCCAATGCACCAGGGGCATCTCACGCCGCCGATGGTATTGTTGGATCTCTTTCACATCCATATGCTACTCCTCACATGAGTTATGGTTACTCCTATGGGGGGGCACTTCCTCCAACACCTATCCCCCTCCAGGAAACTTGCATCCCGGTCAAAGTACACCTTACACATTTACCCAGCCACATTAGTTGATGCTAGGGCCAATTGTTGCTCAACCTGTTTACTCAAATTTTGCCCCATATACTTTTTATCCCTATGCACAACCCATTACTCTAGCCCCTATAGCATCAATTCCCCCACCTCCCGCGCCTTCCCAACCTCTGCCACAACAACCACCTTCTCCTCAAGGTCAAGTGTATGCTTAGCACAATGCAACTAATTCCCCCAAATCCAAGAAAAATAATAAGGGGAAACGTAACCAAAACCAAAAATTGTAGGGTAACAAGGGTCACCAAGGCAATCAAACGAACACACCCTAAGGGAACCAACCCAACACCACAAACCAACAACAGGGAAATCAACCTAAGCATAACAAGGCGGTTCATTCGAACAAACCTTATGCATGTTGTGGTGTAAATGGCCATTATATACATGAATGTCCCCTTCTACCCTAGATGCGTCAAATGTGGGAAGCCCAAGCATCGTATCGAGGACAACAACACACACAATTTCTTCCTCTGAACACTGCTCTGGATCAATCAGTTGTGTTCACCAATCCTTTCCCTCAACAAGGATATGTTGTTTCCAAAAAACTATAAGGTCAGGCCGCTCCTCAACCTTAGTAGTCTGGTAACCCTCATTACCTGATTCTGATGATGAATTCTAATGAGGTACATACTTTTGATGGAAACCTTCAGACCTGGTCACGCCAGTGTGACAAGCCACCCAATACATCTGGAACCGTGTCCCAAACCAAAGAACCCACAGAGTCTATTCTGACACCAAATGATCCCTTAAAAATTCCTTAGTATAAGGCAAATGTCATTCCCAAGATCCCCAAATGGCCATTACGCCAAAAATTTTCTTCTACTAAAGCCACCCACACTTACAGCATAGTAGATGAATTGGTGCAATCTCCTGTCACCATGTCAACACTGGAAGTTCTCCAAATGTGCCCATCCCAAATAAAATATGTACTATCTTCGTTGGGAATTGTGGATCCTTCAAATGATCCTTTGATCATATTTGATGTTGAAAAATCATAACATCCCCCTTTACCCATATTCATTTCTTTCCAAATACCAGTCTAGATTCGTAACTCCACTATCCAATGATGTATCATAAACAAGGTCACATCCACCTGTGTGATCTCCACCTCTGTTTGGAAGCAACTTGGGTCCCACGATCTGGACCCATCCACCATCACTTTATGTTCTTGGGACAATCACCCTTCAAATCCCCTTGGAATGTTCCGCAATTTTTCAGTTACACTTGCGGACAAGACTGTTTGTATTGACATAGAAGTCATCAATGCCACTTTGATTATAATATCCTCTTAGGTCGTCGCTACAAATATGTGATTTTAGTTTTCACATATGTGGCTCAATGTAATATGTGCTTCCCCCATAAGACAAGATAGTCACCATTGATCAGTTGACATATTACGAGTCGAAGTCGCAAACCTCACTTGTGTCCATCATATCTTTAGTGACCGATAAAAAATAAATCGCACCTCTCACCAGAATCTCACTTGGAGTCTATAAATATTCCACGTAACTTATTTCATTCCCTCGTACCCTCCCCCCCCCCCCCTCTTATCTCTAAGCCCAAATCATCAAGTGTTTTCATGTTGCAAGCATCACGGGATTACCAAAAGCATCTTGGTACGCCCAGCCAGCAGCCTGCACCTTCGCAACTACTGTTATTCAATTGACACAACCATCAGGATCATCTCCTCAAGGACCTTTTCCTTCTTCTGGTGTCTCTCCTAATATTTTTCAACCATGAAAAATTCCCCCAAGTCTTAACCATCCGGGAGTTGTTCTGCCAAGCCATTACCCTTCATGTCAGATATTGTTTTCATCTCCCCCATCTGGAGTCTTTTCGGTGTCTATTATGGCTATGTTGATTTTACCCAATTTTACCCTAGGGATCCCATTCTGGTACATAGATCCCCCATCAAACACTTTTCCTGGTCAACTCAAACCATATACCGCTTTGACCCCAGTTCAACCGATTTCCATGACCCCTCCCTTTGCTTCAGTGCCACGACCACCTCAACAGGAATCTACTCTTGTTGCAAAAGCATCTGGTGAGGGGGGAAAACAAAAAATAAGGAATGTAAGGATAAGGCTCCCCAAACAACTGTAGCTCCACCTAAGCCTCCAGATCCAACACCTCCATGCGCTTTGTGTGATGTTGTTTGGCATGCCACCAATAATTGTCCTGAGCTTCATCGTCTCAAACCTATGGTCAACAAAACATTTTCTGATTCTAACATCCCAAAGGTCCATGTTACCTTAACTTATTTAGCTAAGAAACACAAAATGTTATGTACAAATCACCCTTGTGCTTTGTGTGACGTTCACAAACACTATTCCCATCATTCTCCTTGTCTTGAAAAAATTCGCGATACCCTTCAGGCAATTCATGAAATATAGGCTGCTCGTGGTGGATCATCTACTCCTCTACTTGTGATTTCTACTTCACCAGGACCATATGACAGTTGTGCACCCATTGTGATCCCTCCTAACAGTGTCGAGATGATGGAATCTTCAGTCACGATTCTCTATATGTCATCATCCATGATATCCATGAAGGAATACCCCTCAGGGGCTTCCCATTATGTTTCTATCGAACCCCCCCTGTCAAACACCCTGGTCTCAACATCAACAGATGTTTCATCTACTAGCTTTTCATCCACCCATAGTGGTTGTGTATGTGAACTATTTGTCTCATGAATATGCGTCAGGTAGCTCTGCCGCATCAAGTGGTCTCCTTTGCTTTATTTATCCCATCTTCCATTCTGATGAAGAAATCATGGAAGCCATGACCACCCCTGATTTTCCCTAGGATGCTATGCAACATCGTTTGTACTTCCTTCCAAAATAGACCCATGACCAATATGCCATGGAATCTAAATACTTCATTCACTGTGAAGTTGATTGGTTTAGAAATCCCAACCCTACATCAGATTATTTCGAAGAAGTAAATATGGCCAATATCTCTCCTACCATTAAAATAAAAATTTCTGATAAATCGAGGGTAGAAGAAAACATTACCTTGGGGGCACACTATACGTCAGAATAAATTGAGGGTTAGACCAAGATCTTCAAGGAGTTTTTTGATGTTTTTGCCTGGTCTTATTCTGATATGCCCGAACTTGATCCCGTCATTGTTGAACATCATATCGACACATGGCTCGATGTCATTCCTGTTTGTCAAAAGTTAAGACCCATCAATCCTTCCAAATGAGAGGCTATCAAGGCTGGAATCGATAAGCTCAAGCAGGCCTATTTTATCTATCCAATTGAATATACCACATGTGTTTCCAACATGGTTCCTATTCTTAAGAATCAAGGAACCATTCGTGTTTGCACTGACTTTCACAACCTGAAAAAGTCTTGTCCCAAAGACAACTTCCCCACACCATTTATTTACCAAATAATTGAGGAGTGTGCAGGGCATGAAGTTCTATCCTTCATGCATGGATTATCCAGATACAACTAGATAACTATCTGTCATGCTCATCAACTTAAAATCGCGTTCATTAGTCAGTGAGGATATTTTGCGTATAGGGTCATGCCTTTCGGTTTAAACAATGTCAGGGACACCTTTCAGTGAGCTACGTCTTACTGCTTCCATGGTCACTTGGATCATATTATACTTGCTTAACTTGACAATCTCACTGCTCGTTCTAGGCTTCAGACCCAACACATTCATGATTTGTGTACCATTTTTCTCTAATGTTACAAATATAATATCTGCCTCAACCGATTGAAGTGCATCTTTTGTGTTCCTGTCCGCTGTCTTCTGGGGTTCATTGTGTCCATAGATAGTATACATATTGATCCTCTCAAATTTAAAGTCATACTTGAACTCCCCATTCCTCACACCTTGCGCCAATTACAAAGCCATCAAGGAAAAGCTAACTTCCTTTGTCGGTTTGTACCTGACTATGTCACCACTACGCATGGGTTTCTTAGAATCCTTCGATCTAACATTCCATTTTTTTGGGATGATTATGCTCAATAGTATTTTGATACCTTGAAACATGCCCTCACTTCTGCTCTCTTAATTAGGCCACCTAACTTTGATAGGGGCTTCATCCTGTACATCTCGGCTTCCACCCATT
Source organism: Pinus albicaulis (assembly GCA_034641835.2). NCBI lineage: Eukaryota > Viridiplantae > Streptophyta > Pinopsida > Pinales > Pinaceae > Pinus > Pinus albicaulis. Next base: position 894,766,368 of record CM076580.1, read on the forward strand.
CGATTACTGGGGTACTCAGCCAGGAAGGTGCTACCAGAAACGAGAATGCTATCTATTATATCAGTAAGAACCTTGCAGGACCCCCTATGTCCTATGGCGATGGTCATCATCTTCTCAGTGAAAAAAATTTGTCAACATATCCTTATGCATGCCACCAAGGTCATGACCAATTACAGCCCAATGGATTTCATCTTAAGTCAACAAATCATTAATGGAAATATGACAATTGGATCGTTATCGTCCAGGAATTCTAACTTGAATTTGTCACACCCAAGAGTAAGAAAGGGTTGGCCCTTTCTGAACTCATTTCTGAATTGCCTACTGGTACATGTGATCCGTTGGTTAATGATGATGTAGTTGATGAACATTTGTTTGACATCACTTCAAATGATCCTTGGTATGGTGACATCCTTACATATCTGCGAACCCAGAAATTCGTCCACCGTATCAATCATGATGATCAACGACGTATACAACACCAAGCCACCTGCTACCTTCTCATCGGTGATGATCTTTATCATTTCAGTGTTGATATTGTCCTTTATCATTGTCTCACACACGCTGAAGTTGAGAAAGTACTTAATACCTACCATAGCGGTGCTTGTGGTGGCCACCTCTCTGGTATGGCCATTGTCGATAAAATTATGCACATTGGGTACTTTTGGCCTTCCCTCTTTGGTGATTGCATTGAGGCAGTCAAACATTGTCCTAATTGCCAGTTGTTTGCCCCAAAGGCACGATATCCACCTGCTTCCCTCCATCCTATCATATCATCCAATCCCTTTTGCAAGTGGGCGATTGAATTTATGGAATTTCGACCTCCATCTATTAATAACCACAATTATATTATCATGGTCATCGACTATTTCACCAAATGGGATGAGGCTATGCCAATGTTCAGCAACACTGCGGCTACCGTGGCTCTCGTTTTCTTTAACCATGTTATCGCTCGATTCAGGGTTCCAAAAAAATTAGTCTTTGACCATGGCTAGCATTTAGAAGATGAGATATGGCATGAGCTATCCTCTCTATTGGGTTTTGAGCACCAATATTCATCGCCTTATTATCCCCAAGGTAATGTACAAGTTGAAATGGTTAATAAAATCCTTAAAACTATGCTTCAAAGGAAGGTGAACAAGAAAAAAACCAATTGGCACCTTATGCTCTTCCCTTCTTTGTGGGCCTAAAGAAATTCTGTTAAAACTGCCACTAGGTTTACTGTAATATTCCCAATTTTCCATCAGTTAATTGGAATATTAGAGCTCCTACGTTTCTCAATTAATTAAGTAAATAAAACGGTGGAGGGACCCATAAACACCATAGATGAATAAAATCCACTTTTGTTGTGTGAATGTGGGTTAGTAGATAGTAGATCAGTATCATGGAGTAGTGGAGAAGCTCATTAATGAAGGAAGAGTGGATATTATGGAGAGATAATTAGGAAGATGATGGAGATAGTGGAGGAATAAAAGTAAGATCATAGAGCATTAATGATGTAGTGCTAGAGGAAGTTGTGCATTAAACACGCACATGATGGAGGGAGTGGAGATTAATTGCAGAGATCATGGAGAGACAATGCAGTCTTCATGGAGACTAGTGGCCACATGTGTAGTGCAGTTATGAGGTGGGCCAAAGCTAGAGAAGGCTCACAACATTATAAGGAAGATGAGGGCAACAAAGAAAATTAGTTTCGAATTTGATATTGTATTTTCGTTTGACATTCTTTGCATGCTTCAACTGTTTAGCTAAGTTTTCTGTGTTGTTTAGTACATTGGTGTTCCCGAGCGGGAATCCCACCCTTACCCATGACGGACTTCGAGTGACTAGTCTGGGAAGGTTATTTTGAGTAGCTATTCATCATCTGGCATTGGTGCCACATTCAGACCCTCTCTTCTACATATACAACTTCAGGAATTACGCATTCTTGTCTTAGGGCTTGAGAGGAGGAAGGTAGTTTCTATAATTTCAGCTAGGACACCGGTGGAGGATTCATCCTTTCACCTCATGCTTCCATTTCAGTATTCTAGGAGAATCATTTTGATATCAGGCATCAGGTCATCACATCACACCTCCATGCAGCAGTAGTTCCTTCAAGAATTGTGCATTTTAGTTAGGCAGATCTAAGGGAGGAAGGAAGTTCCAAGTATTTCAGCTTGGAATCCTATGAGGGGTCTTTCCCTCACTTTGGAGAGATTATTTCCATCATTTGTGAGATATATTCCATATCTTATCAGTAGGTTACAACTTTAACACTCTTGACATTGCATTTCATTCCAGCAGTTGTGCAATTTGCAGCTGCAACTTGAACAGAGGAAGAAGGAGCTAGATATCAAGCTCCTAGCTTGGAGATCAAGAGAAGGGACTAGCCCTTCATGTATTGAGTTGTTTGGGTGCTATTTCAGAATTAATATCATCAATTCAGCCCCATATCAGTAGTTACCTAGGAGGACTGCGTAAGTCAACCAGCAGGGGTGTAGTTGGCAACCCAAAAAGGGTCGAAAATCTAGATTTAAAATCTAGCGAAACCATTTCTGGGTTTTTTTGGGTTTTTTGAGTAGAGTATGTGGATAACATTCTAGGTATTTTTGAGTGATCCAGAAGCCTCCGGAACATGGTTCTTCTTCACAGTAGCAATAGTTTCCAGCAGCAACAGTAGCAGCACAACATTTTCAGTGCTAGTTTTCATTAGTGTATTTCAACCACTTCTTGTTGGCTTGAGTGCATCTTCTTTGGAGCAATGTGTACTTTATATTTGTTGTTGTTTCTAATGATATGACTCAACTATTTATGCTCATATGTTATAATGTCTTGATGTAATTTTCAATTGCAGCATATTTCCAACATTTTCCAGATTTTTGCTATATTCCTGCTTTACTTTATTTGGAATGTTGTAAATGTTCTATATTCCTGTCTTTTCCATTTTTGAATATTATAGTGGTATCAGAGCATGATATTTGGCTCATCTTGTGGGCACTTCATGACATCAGAAGAATAAGAAGAAGAAGCAGAAAAAGAATAAGTCTTCAATGGCAGAAGGATTAAGTTTTGCCTCACTTCTCTTTGGATATATGCAGGATCTCTCCATAAAGATTAAAGAAATGAGAAGGGGAAGGAAAAGAGAATCATCAAGAGGGTTTTAGAATGAGGAAGGTCCAATCACTTCCTATCAGCAACATAAACAACTGACCATGCAAAGAGTTCCACAACACTTTTCTATGTCCACTTTCCTTGTAGAAGGATATGAATGGCATGAAGATGGAGGATACTTAGAGCATGAGGCTCTGAGTAATTATCTCGCAGATTAAAAAAATCAATCTAGAGCATTCAAGGCGAATCTAACTCTCCAACAGTTCTTTCAGATCAAAGAGAACCAGAGATCCCTCAACAACAATAGAAGAAAAGGGCACATACATAATATATTTTTCCTACCTATATTTGATGGGTCATCCACAAGCACAGTGAAAGATTGGATGAAGGAGTTAGATGATTTCTTCTAGCTACACCCAGTAGCGAAAAGAGAGGTTGTTGAGATTGCAGTACTACACCTTCGGGGTGAAGTAAAGGACTTGTGGTTCAACCATATTAAACATGAAAGAGTGATTGCTGATGCAGATTTCACTCAAAGGGTAGTGAAGAATTCGACAAAGGAAAACTGGAGGTACTTTCCATGGAGATATTTCCCAACATTGAGGAGGAAGTACATGAGAAGCAAAGGGAAGATGTCAACACTATCACTCCAAAAGAGGAGCAACTACTACCACCACTAGCTGCAAAAGTACTTGCATCAAGAGAAAGAGCACTTGCATCTTTACAAGATGGTCTTGAGCTCTTGACATTGGGAGTCCCATGCATGATTCAGGATATGCATGAGGAAGAAGAGGCAAATACCATCACTGGTGCAGTAGTAGAGGAGCATCCATCACCATCACTAGGAGTTAGAGAATCCATTGCACTAGTTGGAGGAACTCTTGTAGCCTTACAAGATGTCCCCAAGTATCATCTTATCCGAGGTTTGCAAAAATTTTCATCCCATGTTATTTCAGCACCTCAGTTTGAGATTTGTGGGATCATGCCATTAGGGAAATTTCATAACCAAGGGTTAGAGAACCTTTCTGATTTGGAACAACAAACTATCACTATGAAAATGACCCTTGACTTGCTCAAGGGGGAGATGTATAACCATCTTAGTTGTTCAATATTGAGCTACACACAACACTTTGTGTTGAAGTGTGGAGTTTCGGAGGATAGGATGAGCATAGCCCTAATTGGTACAATGCCAGACTATGAATTTATCATTTTGCATGGTCATGAGATAGAAGATGCACCATCATGGAGATCAACAACGCTATCACTTAGGAGCAGTGATGATTTGGGGGGCCAACTATTCTTGGAGCATTCCAATGACTCCTTCACTCATGAAGCATTGGAGGGAAAAATGATAGTTGGTAGACGTCTTATGATGGATAGAATTATCCATTATCAGGATGAAGCCTTCTTGATGACCATCTCACAGCTCAAAGAGAAGTTTCTACCTACAACATATTCCAAATCTCATGGATTCTACTGAATCATCGATGAGAGTTCTCATGGAGTAACCTCAAGGATGATTCACTTCAACATATCATGGAGTGAAAATATCATCAGATTTGGGAGGATGGTATTCTCCATTGGGTGGATACCAAGTTGGAGCATGATATGAGTCATCACCCACAATTGGATGGATGGGTGAGGATGATGAGAAAGTGGTTGGTGACCTATTTATAGATCTATGACACAGGGCAGGAATAAGCATGGTTGCGCTGGCTTCTCTTGGGTGAGTATGGTTACCACCTGACATTTCATATTGGTATGTTCCATGCCTTGCACAGTACCGAAGTGATGTAGCAACAAGAGGCATGCCTGTGTTAGCTACTTTTGAGAGAGTCTGGCCATCACATGGCATATCCTATGTCAATGGGGATGTTATTTTTTGGAAAATTTCATGACACTCACATGATGTGGCAGCAGGGAGCTTGGTTATGTTGGGCTGATGTGACATTCTACATGTCAATCAGTATGTTGTTGCTCCATTGCTTGCATGATGATGATTTGAGGTGGCAAAAAGAGCCATTGTTTCTTTGGTTACTCTTGGGAGAGTATGGGTTCAATTTCTCCCATACCTTCCATGATGAGGAGGGGGGATGGAAACAAGAGGCCTTACTACGTTGGCTTCTGGTAGGAGAGTATGGACACCATACTTGGTATGATGATGGGGCGGTATGGAAGAAAGAGGCATTGCTGCAGTGTCTATTATTAAGAGAGTATGGTTCGACATCTCACATGTCAACCCATATGTCTCTGTTTCCTATTTTTCATAGTGTTGAGATGATGCTTGGAGCAAGTAGGGGCAATGAGATGGGACTTTCCTTTGGGGGGAGGAACCACTTCACTTCATATGTCTCATGCAGAGAAGAGGCTCTGGAACAACATATGGTTGCTACTTGGAGGTTCAGTGATGAAGAGAGGCATCTAGCTATATAGTTGGAAGCCATTCTAGACATTCTAGAGAGGCAGCTATGGATCTGGGAATTCATTACACATTGGAGCAGATGGGGAGACCTTCCATATGAGGATTCTATTTGGAGGGAAGAGGATTGTTGTAGCATTCACTTTTGCAGTTTCTTGAGGACAAGCAACATTTTGGTGGGGAGGACTACAATATTCCCAATTTTCCATCAGTTAATTGGAATATTAGAGTTCTCACTTTTCTCAATTAATTAAGTAAATGAAAGGGTGGAGGGACCCATAATCCCCATAGATGAATAAAATCCACTTTTGTTGTGTGAATGTGGGTTAGTATATAATAGATCAGCATCATGGAGTAGTGGAGAAGCTTATTAATGAAGGAAGAGTGGAGGTTATAGAGAGATAATGAGGAAGATGATGGAGATAGTGGAGGAATAAAAGTAATATCATAGAGCATTAATGATGAAGTGATAGAGGAAGTGGTGCATTAAATGCACACATAATGGAGGGAGTGGAGATTAATTTCATAGATCATGGATATCATGGAGAGACAACGCAATATTCATGGAGACTAGTGGCCACATGTGCAACGCAGTTATGAGGTGGGCCAAGGCTAGGGAGGGCTCACAACCATATAAGGAAGATGAGGGCAGTAGAGAAAATTAGTCTGTAATTTGATATTGTACTGTCGTTTTAAATTCTTTGCATCCTTCAATTGTTTAGCTAAGTTTGTTGTGTTGTTTAGCACACAAGTGTTCCCGAGCCCGAATCCTTACCTTACCCACAGGGGAATTCAAGTACCTACTCTGGGAAGGCTATTTTGAGCAGCTATTCATCATTCGGAATTGGTGCCACATTCAACCCCTACCTTCTTCATATACAACTTTAGGAATTACACATTCATGTCTTAGGGTTTGAGAGGAGGAAGGTAGTTTCTAGCATTTCAGCTATGAAACCAGTGGATGATTCATCCTTTCACCTTGTGCTTCCATTTCAGCCTTCCAAGAGTAACATTATTATATCTGGCATCAATCCATCACATCACACCTCCATGCAGCATCAGTTCCTTCAGGAATTGCACAGTTCAGTCATGCAGATCTAAGGGAGGAAGGAAGTTCCAATTATTTCAGCTTGGAATCCTATGAGGGGTCTTTCCCTCACTTTGGAGAGATTATTTCCATCATTTGTGAGATATATTCCATCTCCTATTAGCAAGCTATAGCTTCAGCCCTCTTGACAGCGCAGTTCATTCCAGCAGTTGTGTAGTGTGCAACTCCAACTTGAGCAGAGGAAGGAGGAGCTAGATCTCAAGCTTCTAGCTTGGAGATCAAGTGAAGGGACCAACCCTTCATGTATTGAGTTGATTGGGTGCTATTGCAGAATTTATATCATCAATTCAGCCCCATATTAGCATTTACCTAGGAGGAGTGCATAATTCAGCCAACAGGGGTGTAGTTGGCAACCTAAAAAGGGTCGAAAATATAAATTTAAAGTCTCGAAAAACCATTTCTGGGTGTTTCTAGGTTTTTTTAGTAGAGTTCATGGTTAAAATCATGGATCTTTTTGAGCACTCCAGCAGTCTCCCACACATGGTTCTTCTTCATAGTAGTAGTAGTTTCCAGCAGCAGCAACAGTAGCAACACAACATTTCCAGTGCTAGTTTTCATTAGTGTATTTCAGCCACTTCTTGTTGGCTTGAGTGCATCTTCTTTGGAGAACTTTGTACTTTATATTTTATGTTGTTTATAATTATATGACTCATCTATTTCTGCTCATATGTTATAATTTCTTGATTTAATTTTTAGGTGCATCATATTTCCGACATTTTCCAGATTTTTGCTATATTCCTGTTTACTTTATTTGGAATGTTGTAAATGTTCTATATTTCTGTCTTTTCCATTTTGGAATATTACATTTACTCCTTTCCACCTTGTTTTTGGTGAGGAGGTAATCTTATCGATCGAGTGTAAGAGCCCTTCCCTTCACCTAGCCATCAAACTTCTCCCTGACACCCAACCTTTAGAACAAAGAATTATCATGCTTGAGCGTGCATCTGAAGACTATCATGTTGCCTTGAAAACCATTGGAGCGGCCAAAAAGTGCACCAAAGCCTAGTATGATCAAAGAGTCTAGCTGCGTACCTTTCATGAAGGCGACCTTATTCTTGTGTATGACCAGGCCCATGATGCCCTTGGTCATGGGAAGTTTGACTCATTATGGCTAGGACCTTACATCATTCATAAGGATTTGGGCAAGGGGGCATACCTTCTAGAGTATTTTGAAGACCATCTCCTTCCTAACCCTCACAATGCATTCTAGCTCAAGAAATTTTTCCCATAGCATCTCCCATGTACATGCATGTATTTATTTCTGTCATGCATTTAGGTAGCTTTCATTATAAACCACCATCTCATTTGTTTTCTTGTGGCACATTTCATATGGATCCATCATCCACACCATATATCGACCATTCTGATGGTGCAAGTCGCTTCTCCTAGAATTTAGCCTTGGCATCTTGGGCCATTTTTACCCCCTTGCATTTGTTAGTTCACAACAACGGTGTATGCATTGGACCTGCCACCAATAACTAGGCTGAATATGATGCAGTGATAGGTTTGTTATTTGATTCCCTTTCTCATTGCATCCTTCATCTCCATGTTCGTTTATATTCCTTGGTATTTGTCATGCAATTGAATGGTGTTTATCATGTGTATAACGATGCCCTTTTTAGAAAATATCTACGAGTGAATATTTTAGCATGTCAATTTTAATCCATTACATTCGTTCATAGAGCCCAAAATCACTATGTAGATACCATTCAAATAATATTATAGATTGGAATGTATCACATGCATTTAACACAAGACAACCATAACAAACAAAATGGTGAACCAGAATTGTCATATATAAAATATGCATATCCATATTTTGTATCATCACATAAAAACATAATTATTTTGATTCCATTACTCTAAATACATCTGACATGCCCATAGCATGTTACAAAAACCAAAAAATGGGGCACCACATTTCCCCGTCCCTAGTCACTATCTGGAGACTCCCGGACCAATGGCTCTGCTCCACCAGCTTGTAGATCATGAACGACCTGTCCGGTCATCGCCATGCATTGCATGACCCCTCACCACTCTAAGGGAGGACCAATACACTCATCAGTATACCAATATTCTAGCTCATGCCACCCACACTTTGATACCCCTGTCACCATCGCATCACATCTGCGATGAAGATCCTCCAGCAAAGCCTCATAGTCTGGTCTCTATTGTGATGTTGATCCACTCGGTTCTGTAGCCCCAAGCACCGCGACATGCCCTGCATATCCTATTGGCTTGACAAGTACTATATATGCATACCAAAAGTTATGAATCAGTACCACATACATATTCTAAAAACTTTAAATGCACCAAAAAATAGAAACTTTCACTTACCCTCTAGTCCCCATGCTCGTCCATGTGGAACTGGAAAGTCAGAATCACCCTGATAGTTCATACCACTGTATGGATAATCATCTATGTATAACAACATCTGATCCAAATGCACGAAAAAATCTGGTCGAAACACAAGCCTAAATCCCCCTCCCCCTCCTCTATGCAGCATTTTCCCCCAACGACGCATCCTAGACTCCTGCAGGCCCCCATCACCGATCTGTACATGAGGTCAGATAGTCGGTATATTCTTAAAGAAGAAATATCACAACACTATCCAAGATTCACATTCATGGTTCACCTGCCATCTGCATAGCGATAGTTTTTTTTTCACCAACGAAAACATCATCTGGGCCCACCCATAGTAGGTCCCGCTCAAAATAATCTCCATTAACATCATCTAGCCCCCAGTGATGGGATGGAATGCCTAGCTGGCCAAGATCCGCAACACCACTCTAATGAAAAATTGTGTCTCTATCCTCTCTAGATCATTGATCATGATGGTCGTACCCTCATCATGACCACCCCATCTACAATGGCGGTCTACAAACTCTATTATGTTCCTCCCACGAGGTAACACTAGATGTATGTCATGCACCGCCCCTAGTAGGGGGAGTCAGGTAAAAAATATATCCTGGATGATGAGATCGATCCTGTGCCCTTGCACCATGAAGGCCTCCTAGTATGGATCCCAGTAACTCACAATCCTAGATAGAAATGGCTCACATATCCTCATCAATGGATTCTTTGACAACTTGAGAACCCAATGCCGAGCAAGCACTCCTCTCACCAACTGATTCCTCTAAATCTTAGAGTGAAGAGCGTCTAAGTCTCTTTCATGCCATTTTATCTTTAACTCTTCCATATCTACAAAACATTATCATGTCATGTCAATTTAGAGCTAAGACAACTACACCATACATTTTATGCCCTCAGTCCTTAGTAGGCCAACAGACCAATCCCTGTCTCAGCCCCAACTAGCACTTTTTTCCCCAAAAACTGTGAGATCGCAAGTTTTCCACCTTTTCCTATGAGCTAAAGTGCAGTTCAGGGGAAAAAAATTATGACCTAATTGTGAGAAAGGGCAAGGGTCTCCTACTCCGCTCTGGGGCCCTAATCTGAAAATATTATCCAATGAAAATGAAGAGTAAGGTTAGGCCACCTAACTCTCACTGATAGATCCTGATTCCAATGGTTGATTTGTTTGCTATGATGACTACAAGATTTAGGGCCTTCTCCTCCTCTCCAAATTCACCATAGCTCACTTAGCAAATGAATTAAATTGGAGGGAAAATTCCCTTTTATAGGAAAACCCCCAATTTGTTCATCGTCAATTGCGGCCAAACAATAGCTCGGTTTGACAAACTGACAGCACCGTTGGAAATTTGTCGCTAAGAACTATAATGGGTCCTTTTTTTTGGTGATTTTACACTTCACCTAGAAGCCATTTTTTCCATTAAGTGTCACTTTTTCGTCATCAAAACCGAATTTCTTCATATGAGTTTCATTTACTTTGGCACCACTTTGCCTTTGTACTTGTTGTCTCATGTGTCATTTTTCATCATGGGCAACCACAAGTTTTTCATATTTTGATGGTAACCCCTGGGCCTATCTTGTATGGCAGCATCATCGAGTCACCTTTGTTCAGAGCATCCAAGTTGAGTAATATTTGCATACATGGAGTCTGTCCCGAGTCCATTCATCTCCTGTTACAATATTTGTTGTGTAACCAGCTCCAAAAAGAGAAGAAAAGAGATATAAACGCCTTAGAAATGAGCCACTTCGAGGGGGAAACCTCCAATACATTACATAAATGAACAATTCTTGGATGATACAATTTACAAAACCTCCTTTCTATATATCGGAGTCCATGGGGCCATAATGTAATCCTAGTGGGCCACAATGTAATCCTAGCCGACCTAACAATAATAATTTAAGGGCACAATAATAACAAAATGGGGGTTACAAGGGTACAATAATAACAATAATGGGGTTACACTAACAACAATAAGGGACTATACTAGTAATATAGGGACCTAACAGTATTACATCCATCTTTGTGTCAGATTCATCGCGTGTTGCCCATTTTGGCTTCCAATCATACTATCCCTCATCCCCTCAAGAGTCGAGTCAGTCGTTGCAATGTCAACCATTCTTTCTTATGCTCTAACAAGGGAAGTCATCAATCCTCTACTCAGTATCCCCTTCTTGCATCATCATCCCTAGTGTCAGTCCATCAATCACTTTACTCTGACAACTCATGCCTTATTTGAGGATTTATCATTGCCTCACCTATGGCGGGCCTTCTTCTGTCGACATCACCACATTCATTCTGTTGTCGCTCCTAGAGACAGCCTAGAGTTGTGATAGACCAGTGCCTATGACATATTATATAGCAAAGAGCATATGGTATAATAGAGGAAGTTATCAGTAAAAAGCTCTCATGCTATCTCTTGTAAAACAAGGAATACTAATATGAATGGGACTAAGACCTTCAGAAACTGACACATAGAAAGGAATATTGCAGAGGCAACATGCAAAAATCCAATATAAAAGCAACAAACAATTCAGAGACAACTCACTATAAAGAGGGCCAATTCAGAAATACCTCACAGAAATAAATTATCAGAAGGTGTATGTAGTGAATGAAACATTTAGAGGATATTAATTATCATTGATCCAGATACAAAATACCACCATGCATGGGCTTTCCAATCTAAGAATCCCTACATGACAATAGCGTTTTAAAAACACCCTCCCAAAGAAACTAATATAGCATAAATACAGTTTAGATGAATACTGGAACAGAATATGATGCATGAGCCATATTTAAAGCGCTTGACTACTCCGAGCATGGGTATCAACTAGGATAAATCCATACCAAAAATCAGTAAGCCACTCACATTCCAAAACATGATACAAGAAAGGTGGATGAAATGAAATGATCTATTTAAATAACACATAAGAGAAAGTTACAGACTGTGAAATACCAAAGACCAGAATCCTCTTTAATAGATGGAACTCCTCCTCACTGAAACCCTATGGGCTCTGAGCCTTCATACATGAGTTCTACAAAATGTATACAAAAATCCTTTCACTGCGTAATTTTATGATAAAATATGGAACCCTAAATCCTCTGTTCTTTGGGAGCTTTATAGGAGAACAAGAAAACTAGAAAAAGGGAGTAGGTGATGAACATTTAATTGTCTCGTTAAAACAAAATGGTGAAGACGTGCATGCCCATATTGCTCGATGACTTTGTAATGTTGTTTGTACTCTGTGGCCTGCTAACTGAAATAAATGCATTGGATAGAAATCTCTCCAGGAACACGGCAAAGCAGTAAAATCACATAAACATTTCGTCCTTTCCTAAAAGAAAATGGTGCTGAAAAGAAAGCCTTGAGGTATTTTATCTGTGAGGGGTACCTTCTGCCTTCTAACTCTGAATTATGGTTTAAGATCTTCAGTGCTGAACGTTGAATTCTTGATCCTTCATTGATATTTCTTTGCTGCTCCATTAATGTCTCCATCTGCACAACCTGTGCTTTGAATGATTCTGGAGGGTTTGAAATATTTTAACCCTGCTGCTTTAATGGAAGTCTTGTTAGCATATCTTCCCGAGCCTTTCTTCATAATTTCAACTCCTGGAAATGGTCCTTTGATGTGTCCTCTATCACAGTAATAGAGACTGTGAATCATGATAGTTTTCTGCCACTGTAAACCTGCAAAACCCACAAACTCGTCAAGAAAACAAATGCATGGGGATGACGATGCAGTGGGGATGGATGTATAGCAACGCGGCATGATGAAATGGCGGAATAGTGCGAGGCGATGGTGAAAAGTGCAGGGAAATGGCGGAGAAATGTTTTGGCAAAGGTTGGAGGAATGTATGAAATTTAACATAGACAGTGGATGTTTGACCTTTGAATAGGAATATGTAGGGGAGATGGACAAATGTATGACTGGAGCACGTGGAATGATGACGTGGAGATACAGGGTCAATGGCGTGGCGTGGGTTAAATCTAGACCGTTCGATCTTAGGAGGAGATCGATGGTGGAAAACATATCAGAGGGTAATGAGACGGTGGGCCAGGGGCACTATTGGCTTGGATTAACTTCCGCACATCTTCGAAGTGCGATGACCGTTGGATGAAGAGCCCCAGATCGAACGGTGGATATGAATATCGCGTCGCGTCAAATGTCGAACAATAACGCGCGATGGAGAGCGGTTTTTTAGCCGTACGTGGGGACATGCGGCGTATGATGTATGGAATTGCTCTGAATTGAGAAATATTGCCTGCCTCCGAAAGGCGGTGCGATAGAAACCAGACGGGTTTTGCACAGTGAGCGGGTGTGGGGACCACCGAGATAGATAGACTCTGGGCCTTTGATTTTACGGTTTGATCGGACGGTAGTCAGGCGGGCTACGAGTGCGACGGAGATGAACGAACGTCATCCAATCTGTATATATTGACGGCTCAAAATGCACCCGATATACATTTGATAAGTGCCTTTCAGGTTGGCGCCTGGTTTAGCGCCTGGGTTATGTGGAGGAAAATATTTAAAGGGCTAGGGCTGAAGGAGCTAGGCCTTATATATTTTTCAAACGTGGACTTTTGGCCTTTTATAATGCAATGTGGGGGTATAGGAAGGTAACGATAAGCAGAAAATGGATTTCTCAGGGCAAACCGAGGGGGTCTAAAAAGGTTTAAGCGAGATTTCTTGCGAAAAATTTAATGGGAGGTTGACATTATCAACATTAGCTCCATCTGGGGATGGCACGTTCATCCCTAGACGTGTCGAGAATTTCGCAGACTATCTGATAATCTTCTATGCAAATCTTGCTTTTCAGCACTTCCACTTTCTTTTCATAATTCATCACGACACCCACATTATTCAACAAAGATAGAAACAGAGACTAATATACAATATGATACATCAAGCTTTCTCGGCTCGCATCAGAACTGGAAGTAGTGTTTAAGAAACTGACCATTTACAGGGGGTATAGGAAGGTAACGATAAGCAGAAAACGAATTTCTCAGGGAAAACCGAGGGGGTCTAAAAAGGTTTAAGCGGGATTGCTTGCCAAAAATTTAATGGGAGGTTGACATTATCAACACATTCCATAAGAAAGTTTTAGACGGTGCTGTACCTTGGTTCCAGCTTCCATTCCTATTTGGTGCCTCATATCAAGCAAATGGAATCAAGGTTTCCCTTGAATTGGTTGTTTCTCATGTGCTCGACCTCAAATTATTATCACATGATTGGGGTTCGTATACTAGATGGTCTGGTGATCCAACAGATTGTACCAGTGATTCTTGGGTGTGTGTGAGATGTTTCAGAACTCAGATTATGCTACAGCCTCAGATGCAACCCCATAGATTTGATGGGTTCGGTTCTAGTAGCTTGCAGCGCCCACTGCATGCATGTATCATTCAGATGATCCATTCAGATTTTGAGAGCCCTTTCCTGTTCAACATGGCTTCGTTGGTTGTTATACCCACCCCCCCTCCCACATTGATGACATGGTATTATGTCTCATGTACTCAAATATTATTGTTTTTACTCCTCGCTCATGTTTTTCTAGGCATAGTATGTATGTGGGATTCATTATATTATTTTCTGGCCCATTGATGCTGGTATGTCATGTACCATTTATCATGTACTTTATTTCTCAGTTTCTCATTGTTGGGCCCATCATTATTCTTTTTACTTTGTCATCTCGGTGGGTATGGGTATGCCTCCCCCGCCTCATTGAGAACATGTACTCCAACATAAAAGGATACTTATATCACTTCGTATGTCTCGGCCCCTCAGTTACCATCTTCTCTCGCTTCACTTCATTTACGTATCTCTCTCTCTCTGACTCCCCTTTCGTGTCTAGTGATTGTGTTCTTAGAATGTACTTCGGTCATAAGATTTTCTCCTAATGCTTGTACGTTGGGGGGGCAATATTTTATCACCAAAAATTGATCATCTAGCCATTCCTAACTAGATGGATCGAAATACACCATGTAAGACAAATTTTACCATAGTAAAATTGATTTCACTATAAGAAATAATTTAATAAACCACATTTCATTAAGTTATTTCTGCTTAAAACAAGAAATCCCGTGAGGAATAATTAATTAAATCATTATTTATTTGATTTTCCTCTAGGAATAATTAATTAAACCACTGTTTAACTAATATTTTTGGTCATATTTAACCCAATTATGATAATTAATTATATAGATCATTATTTATCTTGTTTTCCTCTAGGAATAATTAATTAAATAATTATTTAGTTATTATTCCTTGTTAAATTTGACTAAATCACCTAGGAATAAGTAAACAAATCATTATTTGTTTATTATTCCTTAACCACATTCTTGAAATGGTAAATAAATCATCTATTTGTTTATTATTTCTAAATAAAGGTATTTAACCAACTTAAATAACTTTTCCCTTCAACAAAATATAATAAAATATTTCAAGCGGTTAGATCTATATTTTAGTTAATAATATTTTATTATTCTCCATTATCGAGGATAACTCAATATTTTGTTATAAATAGAAGGGTTTTTCCATTATTTATTCACTTTTATCATTCTCATTGTCGCTATTATTTTATTTTTCCATTTGAGCTCCCACTTGAGTTCATCACATATTTGTTGATTAGTGGTTGTCATTGATGTCAACCCAAGCAGCACCAGGGGATACCCCGATCTTGCATGGGAATTTTGACTTGAAAACTTACTCTGTTCTGAGTCAAGGATATTTGGGATGGTTTCTACTTGTCGAGATTTTTTCGTTGATATATGGCACACCACGTAATTCTTCACGGTTTGAGAGATATCTGTGTTTGAAGTTAGTAACCCCAGTTAGTGGGTAAAACCCCATGGGGTTGTGGCATGACACTAATCATTGGTTGTCGTAATTGAATAGTTAATAATTAATAATTTTTAAGCTCCTAAAATCCCTCCAACATTCACTTGTTGAAGACCCTCTCAACCTAGGCATTTATATAAATTGTGACCCTCATATCCTCCTCATGTAAAGATTTCTCTATGAAAAACAGGTCATCGTGGAATTATCGCTATAAATTTGTTTTTGGGAATATTCAAATGCTAAAACCAAAAAACCACTTGGGCGAAATCTCGATGAAGACTGTGTCTAAATTTTAGATCTTGGTTCGCTATATTTTTGGAGATATGATTTGTGGAAGTTAGGGTTTTTTTGTAGGCTTTTGAATTTCATCTCAAAAAGGTGACCTTGGGAAAATTGTCATAACTCTCTCTCTGAGAAGCAGATTGGAATTTTGTAAAAAGTGGCGGATATTACATGGACAATAGTTTGTTTTTTATAAATTTCAGAGCCGAAGGAGGAAACTAGGACACGTGGCATGTCATACAATTTCGCTCTACTGAACTAGTCCATAATAGGTCATTGTGAGAGATTGGGAATAACTTTACCTTGAAGAATCCAAATCGGGTTGGACCTGTGGCATTGGAAATAAGACTCAGAGGGATACTACAAAACTTAATATCACATATTGGGGATCTGAAATCACATATACATCAGATTCAATATCGAGCTCCTATAAGGCAAGAAAAAGCTATATCATGTGTTGTCAAGGGCTGCAAAGGACCAGACTTTCTAAGGTAGCAAATCAAAGAAAGGTGAAGAAAAATGATGTAGTAGAGGTAAGCTCTAGGTAAGTATCTTTTGTATATGCATGTTCATCTCTTAATTGCATTAAGTTCTTTGTATTCTAATTTGTTTTTTTTGTTTAGCACTGACATATGCTCTGCAGGATGAGGTAAGTTTTTCTATTATCATGTCATGGGTATTTCCTTGAAGAATTTTTGCAGGTATTATATATTCACAAAGATAAGACTCAATGCATGATCTAATGTTCTGAAGAGTGAGAAAGGGTAGCATGACAAGAGAAGCAATCAAGGTGTAGAACAGCAGCAAAAATTTCACCACATGAAGTGTTCAAGTGGGCAACACTGCATACAATCATTGTAAAGGTATCATTGTACTGAGTAATTATAAAATCATACTTTTAAAATGAGTACAAGTTTCTATCTGCCAATATTTGAAGAGGCAGTTTCGAGAGGTTTAGGATCATCATTAGGTGGTTGTGTCATTTGGGGTTATGGTCTATTGTTTCTTCTTCCTCTAAATCATTCTATATCATTGTAAAGTGGACCATTTTCCCTGGTATGGAAGTCCATTCTTCTTTTATTCTTCTATAGGGTGGTAGGCTGGTGCTAGGCTGGTGCATGAAGTCACCAATAGGTTCAATCTTGTGAAAACATCAGGGTGGTAGGTGGTGCTAGGGTGATTTGTAGCTCATTGGGTGTTGGGGCATCCGTTCAGTTGACTACTGAAGAATCCCGGGCATTGGAGCATCCATCCAGTGGGAGATGGAGAAGAATTTTTTTCTAGATTGTAGGAAGTTGGATCTTTCTTTTCAATTGGATTTTAAGATTAAAGAATTATTAGAAAATCACTCAAGTGGTTTTTTTCCTGGAGGGGGTTTCCACCTTAAAAAATCTGTACATTTGTGTTCCTTTTGTTTACTCCTATCATTGTACAAACACTGATAATAATTGAAGATTAGCTAATGCTATGAAAGATTAATAATAATACTAATTGAAAGGAATATTGCTTCACCCCCCCTCTCTGTATTTCCAACAATTGGTAGCAAAGCTTAGTTCCTTCAATAGTAGTTTAACAGCTGGAAGGAGGTCATGGAGCATACCAAGAATGGTGTACCTCTGTTCAATAAAAATAATTATGCACTCTGGAAAGGAAGAATGGAGTTCCATCTCTTGGCACAAGGTTATGAATTATTAGACACTATTCAAAATGGCCTTACACTAACCGTGAATGAAGAAGGTAAGAAGAATTTGGTAAATGATGCAAAAGAAAAGAATATTATTACCAGTGGACTTATTGAATCTTATTATCATAAGGTTCTGGGTTATAAAACTGCCAAAAATATATGGGACAAGCTTTAGAATATATATGCAGGTGACTAAAATGTCAAAGAAGAAAAGCTTCAAATCTATAGAGAGAAATTTGAGCAACTCAGAATGAAAGAAGATGACAACATTTCTACATACTTCCAACACATTGATGAAATAACTAACACTCTGGAAGGATTGGGAGAGCGTGTTGACGAGGAGACTATTATGCGAAAAATTATTAGAACGTTACCAAGAAGATTCAACCCAAAGATATTGGTCTTAGAATACAGTGAAAATCTGGACAAACTCAACAAAGAGGAATTACATGGAGTTCTCATTGCATATGAAATGATACTTGATGAAGAAGAGGGTACTTCGCATCTAGAAACTGCGTTCGCTACATATAAGAAAACCGATAAGGACAAACAACCTTTAAAGGCAAATACCTGCACCTACAAGTGTGAAGAAAAGGAAGATGATGAAGAAGCTCTTTCAGATGGAGAATATGCTTATTTTATGAGAAAACTAAAAATTGGTAAGGCAAAATACAAAGGCAAACTTCCATTTATATGTTTCAGCTATGGTGAGGTTGGGCATTTCACAGCAAAATGTCCGAACATAAGTGATGGAAACTCAAAAGGAAATAAAGGATTTAAGAAATTCAACAAGCAAGGCAAGAAGAAAGGATTCAAAAGGAACTTTCTCTCTAAAGAAGATAGCTCATCATCCGATGAAGATAGTGACAATGAAGAAGAAGCCAATGAGAGAGTATTGTTTATGGAAAATCGCAATAAACAAGAGGTATCAAACAACGAAGAAGAAGGGTTGACCATAGAAGAAATTTCTAAGGAGGCAATCAGGCTTATAAAAGAGCTCAAGGTTGAGAAGATCCATTCCAATACTCTTGAAGAACAAGTTCAAGGTCTCAAAATTGAAGTTGAAGAACACACATGTATTGAAGAGTCACTTCAAAAGAAGTTGGAAGAAAGCAACCAAGAAAGGGAAGCATTAGAAGCCGAAGTAGTCTCGCTGCATAAGGAATTGAAGAAGGGAAAAATTGTCCAAAATTATGCAAACAGATCAAGGGCATTGGAAGAAATCATCAACAATAAATGATCTTACAACGACAGAACTAGCCTCAGTTACAAAGAATAAGAAGCATGACCTTCTACAAAAAAATACAATGAACCTATGAGATCTGACAGACATGTAGACTTCATTGGACAAGATTCACAAGAACAACCTTGGAAGACAAGTCCCCAACAAATATTTCCATCCAAGTACCAAGATATTTCTCATGGCTATTGTTATTCATGTGGAAAATTTGGTCATAAAGCTGTAGAATGTCGTACGTACCCTAGGAACCAATAATGTCAAATTTGAACCTCCCAGGGATCAACGAAACATTAATATATTTGAAGATTTAAGAAATAATATTGAATGTTACAAATGTCGAAACTTTGGACACATAGCCAGAGACTACAGTCTTGAAAATCTTCGAGAAGAATCTTCGAAGCCACAGAACGAACGAACATGGAAGAAGAAGAAGACTAATAATTGTGCTCTCACTATCAAAGCTCAAAACAACAAAGATGTGCGGTATGTTGATAGTAGTTGCTCAACGCATATGACTGCAGATAGAAATAAATTTGTATCTCTAAAAGAGAAGAAGGATGGAATCATGTCCTTTGGAAATGATGGATCTTCAAATGTAATAGGATCAGGTACCATCACTCTCAGAAGCAAAGATGCTCTAGCCAAGAATGTTCTATTGGTTGAAAACACGAATCACAATCTGCTCAATGTTGGAAAACTGTGTGATCAAGGACACACAATGCTATTCAACTCCACAAAATGTGAAATCAGGAAAGGAAGGTATGGTAAAATTGTGGCTACAGCAACTCGAGCTCCAAATGACATATATGTTCTAGATAAGGTAACTAAATCATGTCTACTAGCTAAAGAAGATGAAGTTGGTTATGGCACAAATAAATAGGTCACATAAACTTTGACAATCTTGTCAGGATAAGAAAAAAGGAAGCAATGCCAGAAATGCTGAAAATCTCAAAACCTTCCAACACGTTATGTGAGGCATGTTGGCATGACAAGCAGACAAAAGTCAAATTTAAAACAAAAAAACACTTTGCATCACATCCATTGGAATTGATACATACTGATCTATGTGGTCCTGTGAGAACAAATGGCTTAGATGGAGAATTATATTTCATGTTAGTGATAGATGACTATACCAGGATGATAGCCGTCAATTTCCTAAAGAAAAAAATATGAAGCATTTGAGTTCTTTAAGATATACAAGGAGTTGGTCGAAAATGAAACTGATTTGAAAATAAAGTGTCTAAGATTAGATAATGGTGGAGAATTCACTTCCAAATTATTTCAGCAATAATGTGACGAAAATGGAATAAAAAGACAATTTTCAACAACACAAACATCTTAACAAAGGGGAGTTTCTAAAAGAAAGAACAAAACCGTACAGGAAATGGGTAGAACAATGTTGAAGGACTCAAAATTGGATGAAAAATTATGGGTTCAAGAAATTGATACGATAGTCTTCATTATCAACCGAAGTCTTCTAAAAAATAATTTCAAGAAGATCCCATATGAATTATGGAAAGGAAAACTGGCTAATGTAAAATATTTTAGAATCTTCGAAAGCAAATGTTATATCACAAGAGAAGATAAAAATTTGGGTAAGTTTGAATCACGTGTTGATGAAGGTATCTTTTTTGGTTACTCACCCAAAAAAAATGCCTATAAATTCTATAATCTCAGACAAAAATAGATAGTGGAGAGCTTGATGAAGATGGTGTTCTAACGAATAATGATGAGGATCTAGAATCTTTGAAACATCAGACAGAGGTTGAAAAAGACACAGAGAAAATTCTAGAACAAAAAGAAACTATCAACTAGGAAGAAGTAAATAATGATCATCAAGATATACAGGAATAACAACAATAAGCTCCTCCAAAGAGAAAAAAAGAATGGATTCAAAAGAACCATCCATCAACTGAAATAACTGGTGACATAAATGAAGGTTGATAGCTTCATTCATCACAACAAGCTCATATTGATTTTATAGCAACCTTTGGGCCTAGTAGTTTTGAGGAAGCCAGCCAGAATGAACATTGGGTAGCATGTATGAACGAAGAATTGGATCAAATCGAGAATAATAACACCTAGAAGTTAGTTCCACGACCAAAATATAAAAATTTCATTGGGACTAAATGGGTATTCAGGAACAAATTGAATGAAGATGGACATATTACCAGAAACAAAGGAATATTGGTTTGCAAAGGCTATGCACAAGTGGAAGGAATTGATTTTGATGAAACATTTGCACCAGTTTCTAGAATGGAAGCCATCTGGATGTTTCTTGCCGATGCATGCTCAAGAAAAATCAAAGTCTACCAAATGGATGTTAAGTCAACATTTCTGAATGGCGAATTAGAAGAAGAAGTTTGCATCGAACAACCTAAAGGTTTTCTACTATCTGAAAAATAAGACTACATTTGCAGGTTAAATAAGGCTCTATATGGTCTCAAGCAGGATCCCAAATCATGGTATGCTCATTTTGATGGATATATACGTCAACAAGGGTTCAAGAAAGGTAATTTTGATAGCAATCTTTATGTAAAAATAGATAAAGATAATTTAACAATCGTTGAGGTATACGTGGATGATATAATCTTTGGTATCAATGATGATTGGCTAAGTAAGAAATTTGCTACAAATATGCAAAGTGACTTCGAGATGTATTTACTTGCTGAGCTACCATACTTCTTAGGGCTTCAAATATCTCAGCAAGAGAAAGTAATATTTATATGTCAAACCAAGTACATCAAGGAAATTCTCAAGAAATTCAAAATGGAAGATTTTAAACTCGTCCTTACTCTGATGGTAACATGTTGCAAATCAAGCATAGACGACTCATTGATGCAGAAGAATCAAGGGCATTTTTTTACTTGTAAATATGTTAGAAAAGGGGTGTGACAATTTTTAATATTTTATTTAATTAATTTGTTATTTTTTATAAAATAGGACAAAATGAGGATTTTGTAAATATCCTCTTAATTAATAAAAGGATATGAGAGAATTTGGGTAGTTAAGGATATAAAGGGATAAGATTCTAGATGATAGGATTTGTTGAGATATTTTAGTGGTATTGAGATATTAAGGGGATTGAGCATTAAATTAGATTATTTTTATAATTGTATAAATAGGAGGGGGTTTTGAGAGAAAAACACATTGAGATTGTGAGTGAGTGTGAGTAGAGAGTGAGAGGTTTTGAACAGCCAAGGCTATAAGCCTCTGGCAGTTTGTAAGGGCCATGAACGTTGAATACTTGGCCAGGAAGAAAAGGTTGTAAGTATTTTCATTGTTAATGTGGAAATGTTTTCAGAATTTTGTGTTTAATTCATTGAGTAATGCATATTTCTGTATATCGACTTCGAATTCGTTAAGGCGCACTCACTTTGGTGAAATCAAATTAAACTGTTGTGATGAGGTACCAGAATTTGGACTGGTAATGATGGATCGACTTAGTGATGTTTGGAATACGAATGTATGGAACGTTGACTGTAATGAGGAGCATCGAAGAGTTGTGTTTCACATGTGAGATGGAACGTTTGTTTTTTTAACTGTTTTAAAACAGGGACAGCGTTCAAATTAGAAGTAAGGCATTGGGAGAATCGATGGAAATAGAATAATTTAATCTGCTAGAGATTGGAATTTCCATGACATGCTGCGTATGCAGGTTTGGGCGGTATGCAGGTTTAAAATCATACTTATAAGATCTGTTGCAAATTCCAGTTATCTATGGGTCGAAATAAAAGGAAGTTAACCATTCTTTATGAAAAATTCTTTAATTAAAGTCTACGTTTGAATCCTGTGGTAGAATGCTGGCGCTGGAGAATTCAATGTATGATAACGTTGAATGCTGATTTGATAATGTGTATTGCAAGTTTGGAATAAGGTGAGGTAATTTTATTATATTTGATTTCAATTAGAGTCTGGTTGAAATCGATCAGTGTTTTAAACTGATCTGCGTTTACCCAGAGTCTTGAATCAATTCAATTTGTGTTGAGTTTCTGATCTGCGTTTTCCAGAGTCTTGAATCGATTCAATTTGTGTTGAGTTTGGAGGATAAAATGTTGAATTAAAACATTCACATGGTTGGATAGTATAATAAGCATGGGCATTTGATTTTGTGAGCTTGATAAGCAGATTGGGAAAAGGCGCATTTTTAATATTTGGTGCAGAAATAATGAGCCAGAAGGCGCAGTCCAGAGATTGATTCAAACGGGTAAGATATGAAGTTGAGCTAAATGTTAAATGTCGAGTTTTGAAATTGCACAGCAATGGTCAACGTGGAAAGCGAGGAGGTCAATTGAAATTGAAGGGCGTTTATAAGTTCAATTGTGTTGAAACCGTAGCCATAAAGATGTGTAAGCTTGTGTGGGTCGATATGATTAAAATGAATTGCTGTAAAAGTCAATTACATGGGAATATATAATTCCATATGGTATGGTGGCATGGGCACATTCTTGAATTTAAAGTCTGGCATTATAAAAAATGAAATGTGTGAGTTGGGGTTACTCACATGAAGAGATAGATTGTTTCATAACATTGATTAGAGTTTATTTGGTAGATGCATTTGTATATGCATATTGAAAAGCTTTGTTGTCTTGGAATTGGTTTTGATTGAATGTATTGAGTTTATGAAGTTGGGTTTGATTCCAAGCATGGTTTTTATAAATCATGAGATTATAACCATATGAAACAAGCTTCTGTGAATGATAACGTATATAAGTGCCCAGATTTTAAAAGTTTATGTGGGCAGTTATTGGTTTGCACATGTTATATGTAGGTGAGAGAAAGATTCTGGGGTTTGCAGGCCCTGCCTGCATTATTTTTGGTATCAGAGCTTGGCTCTGTTGAAATAGAAGATGCTTATTTTCTGGATGAGGACAAGAAGGTTTGTTGAGAACTGAAGTGTGTTTTCTTTGAATGTATGATGAATGATTGAAAAGAAGATCAGAGTTTTAAATTTGATATGAAAGCTACACCAATGCAGTGAACAGGATGGCAGAAGCGAAAGGAGAACAAGATCATGCAAGATCTTAAAGGTAAGATGATTTTCTGATTCGAAATTTATGATTGAAGTTTATGATTGCAGATAAGATGATGGCAGAGAACCTGACATTCAGCTAAAGACTGGATAGGGAGGACAATTACAGTGTCCTGAAGAAAAAGGTGAGTTGAAGAGATAGCCTGGAGAGAGAGCAGAGAAAGTGCTCAAGAGGTTCCAAAGGCAGTGAACCAGTACTTACCAAAAGACTGAGTGAGGAGAGCTTGGTGAGGTAAGTGGCAGCAGAAGAGATTGCTGTTGCAGAGGCTAGTACAACTCGTGATGAGTGAGAAACTCATGGAGAAGATGATCATGGAGGATCAGAGAAGAGGTTCAGATAAATGCCACAGAGGTGAGATGACTGATGAAGTCAGAGAAAGAGAGATTGCAGTAATAAAGGTACAATTGCAGGTACTAGAGGAATGGCTGCAAGAGCAGGAAAATCAGAATAGAGGTTGGATCTTTCCACTGAAGGGAAAGAGAGTGATTTGGCGACAATTGCAGGAGAAGTTGAGGCAAAGTGTGATTGCCTTATTGAAGAAAGGACTTAGAGTTCTTGAGCTAGAGTTGGAATTTGAAGATTCCACATTTGTTCAGAAGGAAGTATTGGAGGAAGCAGTCAAGACTGAAAATTCTTGTGGTTTAAAAACTAATGAGTTGTGTATGTTGGCAGGTACAGTACAGGGAGATGAGCAAGCTTTAGAGTTTGTTCAGGAGAGAAAAGAGTTAAATATGAAGGCTGTTCAGATTGATGCTGAGATAACAAGATCTCAAAAGGGAATGAAGACAGAGGAAGCAGAGAATGATAAGTACTCTAAAAAAGAAAGCAGTGATGCTTTTGTTGTTACAGTACAAGAGAAAATTCTTGTGGATGCTGAAGAAGAGAAGCAGTCTGAAGCGCAGATAAGGGAAGTAACAGCTGATACTGTTGAACATTTTATGCAAACTGAAAGTTTATGTATGAATGCAGGTGATGATGATATGCTTCAACAATGCTACAGAGAAATTGCATTGTCTGAATATTTGTTGATGAATTCAGAGTATGATAGAAAGGTTGCAGTAGACGAAAGAGTTCAGTACAGTGAACGAGAGCAGAACGACATCTTGGAGACAGATGGAAAGAAGGCGAGACTAGCTGACAGACTCATGATGAATACAAATCAGCATACTGATGTGCTGACAGAAGAGTTGGGAAGGAACTTAGAGCAGCATACTGAAGTGTTGCCAGGGAAAGCTGAGGAGAAAGCCAGTAAAGATTTTCTGAGTCCTGAAGAAGACTTAGAGCTGCAGATGACTGAATCTACAAGTGAGACCATTGGGTCTTGTGATTTTGATACTGACAATTTGATTGTGTTTACAGGTGACGTAGAAGATAGTCCATCATTTGGAATTGTCTTGGAAGGAGGTGAACAGTTGCGGAAAGAAGATGAGACAATTAGGTCTCATAAGCAGAGGCTTGGTACCATGGGTGACAAGGAAAAGTTGGCTTGTCTGTATAGCCAAGAGAAGACCGGTGTACGAAATTTTGGAGCTGCTACAGTGACAGAGGGTGAAGCTACAGTGTTTGCAAAACTTGATGATGATGGACAATTTCTGAAGATTGTCGAAGGGAAAGATGGAGATTATGCTGGAGTTAATTTGCAGCATGTTGATGAAATGCTGAAATGTTTGCTGGAGACATTTGAACCAGAGAAAAAAGTTGCAGATGAAATTGTAGATGATGAGCAAAGGAATGTTGCAGAGGGACAGGAAGTTTGGGAGGCCGCAACATCCATAGTGACAGCTAGAGCAACATGTGAGGCGACATTTATAGTAGCAGTAGCAGAAAAGGTGCAAAACAGCAGTAAGGGTGAAAAGGAAGTGATCAAAACAAGTGAAGAACAAGAAATAATGAGAGTTCAGAAATCAAGAGATGGAAACAATCAGCAAACAGAGGACATATTGGACAGAGAAATTGAGTTGATAAGGAGGTCAATGATAAAAACATCCCAGAGAAAGACAGCAGCAAGAAAGAAAAGGAGTGACAACAAGAGGAAGACAGTAGTAGATCTTGAAGGCAAAGCAAGTGGAGCATTACAGCACAAAATATGGAAACCTGGAAGACAACAGCAGATAACAACAGTAGTAAAGCAATTGACAAGCAAGGAAAGATTACAAAATAAAATTTGGGATCCAGGAGGAAATAATTATCCAGAATTATGACCAGGTGGTCATGAATTTTCTTACATGGGGAGTCTGATGCAGGAGCATCAAGGGCATTTTTTACTTGTAAATATGTTAGAAAAGGGGTGTGACAATTTTTAATATTTTATTTAATTAATTTGTTATTTTTTATAAAATAGGACAAAATGAGGATTTTGTAAATATCCTCTTAATTAATAAAAGGATATGAGAGAATTTGGGTAGTTAAGGATATAAAGGGATAAGATTCTAGATGATAGGATTTGTTGAGATATTTTAGTGGTATTGAGATATTAAGGGGATTGAGCATTAAATTAGATTATTTTTATAATTGTATAAATAGGAGGGGGTTTTGAGAGAAAAACACATTGAGATTGTGAGTGAGTGTGAGTAGAGAGTGAGAGGTTTTGAACAGCCAAGGCTATAAGCCTCTAGCAGTTTGTAAGGGCCATGAACGTTGAATACTTGGCCAGGAAGAAAAGGTTGTAAGTATTTTCATTGTTAATGTGGAAATGTTTTCAGAATTTTGTGTTTAATTCATTGAGTAATGCATATTTCTGTATATCGACTTCGAATTCGTTAAGGCACACTCACTTTGGTGAAATCAAATTAAACTGTTGTGATGAGGTACCAGAATTTGGACTGGTAATGATGGATCGACTTAGTGATGTTTGGAATACAAATGTATGGAACGTTGACTGTAATGAGGAGCATCGAAGAGTTGTGTTTCACATGTGAGATGGAACGTTTGTTTTTTTTAACTGTTTTGAAATAGGGACAGTGTTCAAATTAGAAGTAAGGCATTGGGAGAATCGATGGAAATAGAATACTTTAATCTGCTAGAGATTGGAATTTCCATGACATGCTGCGTATGCAGGTTTGGGCGGTATGCAGGTTTAAAATCATACTTATAAGATCTGTTGCAAATGCCAGTTATCTGTGGGTCGAAATAAAAGGAAGTTAACCATTCTTTATGAAAAACTCTTTAATTAAAGTCTGCGTTTGAATCCTGTGATAGAATGCCGGCGCTGGAGAATTCAATGTCTGATAACGTTGAATGCTGATTTGATAATGCGTATTGCGAGTTTGGAATAAGGTGAGGTAAGTTTATTATGTGGGTATTCGATTTCAATCAAAGTCTGGTTGAAATCGATCAATGTTTTAAACTGGTCTGCGTTTTCCAGAGCCTTAAATCAATTCAAACTTGTGTTGAGCTTCTGATCTGCGTTTCCCAGAATCTTAAATCGATTCAAATTTGTGTTGAATTTCTGATCTGCGTTTTTCCAGAATCTTAAATAGATTCAATTTGTGTTGAGTTTGGAGAGTAAAGGGTTGGATTAAAACATTCACATGGTTGGATAAGAATAAAAATCATGGCATTTTGATAAGCAGATTGGGAAGAGGCACATTTTTAATATTTGGTGCAGAAATAATGAGCCAGAAGGCGCATTCCAGAGATTGATTCAAACGGGTGAGATATGAAGTTGAGCTAAATGTTAAATGTTCAGTTGTGTAATTGCTTAGCAATGGTCAACGTGGAAAGATTCTGTAAATGAATTGCTGTAAAATTCGATTATATTAAAAGTCGATTACATAGTCAATGGTTAAAATGAATTGCTGTAAAAGTCGATTACATGGGAATATATAATTCCATATGGTATGGTGGCATGGGCGCATTCTTGAGTTTAAGGTCTGGCATTATAAAATAAATGAAATTTGTGAGTTGGGGTTATTCACAGGAAGAGAT
The DNA here is from genome assembly GCA_034641835.2 of Pinus albicaulis. Classification (NCBI taxonomy): domain Eukaryota; kingdom Viridiplantae; phylum Streptophyta; class Pinopsida; order Pinales; family Pinaceae; genus Pinus; species Pinus albicaulis. Next base: position 894,794,352 of record CM076580.1, read on the forward strand.
AGATTGTTTCATAACATTTATTGAAGTTTATTTGGTAGATGCATTTGTATATGCATATTTTTTGAAACATTGGGAATGTTGACTTGAATGGATTTTTCTGACTTGAAATGAGGGTTAATGGATGAGTTTTGATTTGAAATTTGAAGAATCTTGCTGAATGAGAATATGGTTTTCATAAACCATAAAGTGATGGACCAAAGGTTATTGGCAGAGGAATGGTTGTGTGAACTTGCACTGAAAGGTTTTCCAGATGAAGCTTTTAGGAAAAAATATGGAATTGCCTAATGAATGGTATGATTGAAATTGATCTACATTTTGTATGTATGTGAAATTACAAGCTTCCGCACATGTGTTTGAAAATTGCCGTGTATTGAAGTTGAATTGGGAATTTTTTGAGGTGCATGTTTTAGAAGTAATGAAGATGGAGATCCTGGGTATTGTAGGCTCTGCCTGCATCACTCATCTAAGGATGTGAATCAGAGGTTGTATAGATCTATGATTGGTAGTCTTCTATATGTAATAGCCTCCCGAACAGATGTTATGCAAGCAGTTGGACAAGTAGCAATATTCCAAGCAGCACTAAAAGAATCACATATTATTTTCGTCAAAATAATTCTTTGATATCTAAAGCACAACAGAATATGGCTTGTGGTATCCCAAGGGTAAAAATATCATTATTCGAGCCTTTACAGATGTTGATTAGGTAGGAAGCATTTATGATCATAAGAGCACTAGTGGAGCATCATTCTATCTTGGTGGTTGTCTCGTATCACGGTCGAGTAAAAAGCAAACATCAATCTCGTTATCTACAGCGGAAGAATAATACATTTCCGCGGTAGCTTGTTGTACTCAAGTCCTTAAGTCCTTTGGATGAAACAAACTTTGCAAGGTCTTCAAGTACAATTCAATGAGCCTATTCCCATCTTCTATGATAACACAAGTGACATCAGAATCTCCAAGAATCCTATCATGCATTAAAAAAAAAAACACATTCTGATGAAATATCATTTTGTTAGTGAACAAGTCACTGAAAAGAATATAAAACTTGAATATGTTGGTACAAAAGAAAAAATCGACGATATTTTCACGAAACCTTTACCTCATGAAGCATTTTCATATCTTCACAAGAAGCTTGGGATTCCCCCAAGTTCTCATTAGATTTTTCTTATTCATAAAATAAAGGGGGAGTGGAGGTGTGTACTGGTCTGCAGGATGGTTGTGTGTCAGGGGGGGCTACCCTTTTCCATTGATGTCAAAGGGGGAGAGAAAGTTGTAGGAAGAGGTGTCATGATCGCAGGGGGAGAGAATGTTATAGGAAGAGCTATCATGATCGTAGGGGGAGAGAATATTGTAGGAAGAGGTGTCATGATCGAAGGGGGAGTAATTTTGTTGCCATCAATGCCAAAGGGGGAGATTTTTGATCAGTGGTTGTCATTGATGTCAACACAAGAAGCACCAGGGGCTATCTCGATATTGCATGGAATTTTGGCTTGAAAAATTACTCTACTCTGATTCAAGGATATTTTGGATAGTTTCTACTTGTCGAGATGTTTCTGTTGATATATGGCACGCCACGCAATTCTTAACGGTTTGAGAGATATCTATCTTTGAAGTTAGTAACCCTAGTTAGTGGGCTAAAACCCCATGGAGTTGTGACATGACACTAATCATTGGTTGTTGTCATTGAATAGTCATTAATTATTAATTTTTTAAGCTCCTAGAATCCCTCTAACATTCACTTGTTGAAGACCCTCTAAACCTAAGAATTTATATAAATTGTGACCCTCATATCCTCCTCATGTAAGGATTTCGCTTTAAAAAACAAGTCATCATGGAATTTTCTCTATAATTTTTTTTGTGAAGCTTCATATGTGGAAAAAAAAAACCCACTTGAGAAAAATCCTAATGAAGCTCGTGTCCGAATTTGAAATCCTGGTTTGCTATATTTTCGGATATATGATCTGTGGAAGTTAGGGTTTTTGGAGGCTTCCGAATTTCATCTCATAGAGGTGACCTTGGGGAAATCGTCAAAAATATCTCTCTGAGAAGTAGATTGGAATTTTGTAAAAAGTGGCAAATAGGACACAGAATTTATTTTTCTGTGTATCAATTTAAGAGCTGAACGAGGAAATAGTGACACGTGGCACGCCATACAAGTTAGCTCTACTAAACTAGTCCATAATTAGGTCATTGTGAGAGATTGGGCATAACATTGCCTTGAAGAATCAAAATAGGGTCAGACCTGTGGCATTGGAAATAAGACTCAGAGGGATACTATAGGACCAAATATCACATATTGGGGATCTGAAATCACAGAGATACATCAGATTCAATATCAAGATCCTATAAGGTAAGAAAAAGCTAAATCATGTGTTGTCAAGGGCTGCAAAGGACCAGACTTTCTAGCGCAGCAAAGCAAAGCAAGGTGCAGAAAAATAATGCATCATAGGTAAGATCTAGGTAAGTATATTTTGTATATGCTTGTTCATCTGTTAATTGCATTAGGTTCTTTGTATTCTATTTTGTTTTTTTTGTTTAGCACTGACATATGAATAAGAATAATATCTTGACTCTCTAAATTTTCAGGACTTATCTCTTTGAAAGGTTCAAAATCTTGAATAGTTCCTTCACTTTCAAAGGCCTCTAAAACAAAAAAAAAATTTGCAATGACTTCATCAAAAGGTAAATGAACTGCAGAACATATTGGTCGACCATCTAATATGAAAATATTTTAGAGAATAAAAACTAGCAAGTGGCAACCTTTCATACCAGGATCTTTCCTTTTCTTCTAAGTTTTCCATAAACATATTCATAAGGCTGTCTTCAGGCAAGTGTGATCTTAACTTATGAATATGAAAATGAAATTTGACCAAATGTAAACTAGCATCATCCCTTTCCTGATCCTTAAACTTTGAAACACAAGCTTGCCAATCTATGCAAGGGATGCAATTTGAAAAACCAGGAATATCAGAAGAATCCATAGGAGCATACCTTGCAGATATGTAAGCCTCCATGGAAGTCATCTTTGAATTTTGGAGTTTCCAGCCATGCTTGAATTTCTATATATCGATGACATTGGAGTAGCCAAAGAAAAATCTTGCAGCCAAAAGAGATTGTCAAATATTTGTTTTCGCTCAAAGATGTGATCTTCAACAATAAAATCGTTAGGAAAAAAAATGTTTTTTTCATTCCCCGACAACGAAGCCAAAATGTTATCACTTAGGTAAAACCTTGGTTACAGAGAGAAACCCTAAGGTAACCTCAAACCACTTTTAGGTTGAAAGCTAGCACTTCAATGCAGGGGGGATATCTCTATAAAACTCAACTACTCTATGGTCACTATAGTAGAAGGTTTTCTGCAAATGATATTAGGTGGTCAGATTTGAGTTTAGGGATGAATTACTTGGATGATCTTAAAAACCTACCATTGGGCATGGAGTCATGCTATCAACCAAATGAGATCACAGATCTAATGAGAAAATTTCAGAAAGCATGGGTGTAACATGTCCTTTGACTGTTTGAGAGATTTAGAAGAAAGGTAGATTAAGTGAAAAAAAAAGTTTTATAAGTACTGAAAACAAAAAGTATTTAATCACTGATAACTTAGGAGAGGAGCATAAAATGAAATACAATCTCATAAACTAAAATTTCATACATGGAAGAAACAATTAATAATAGAGAAACACTAACAGGGAAATGAAACACATGAATTTCATACTAATTTTCCATTAAACACTGTAAATACATTCAAGGTTACTCAAATATACTTAGAGTACAAGTGTTTTACAATAAAAATCCAACCCTTTCTCATTCTTCAGCCTATGTCTTTATAATAAAAATATAAACTTAAATCAATTTCTCCTCTTAATTACAAATTGCTAAACATACAAGAGATAAAGTGTATCTCTCAAATACATTTACATGAAAATATTTTCAAACCTATATGCATCTAAATATCATGTTTTTGCAGGAGTCATTACCGAAGATAAGGAACAACATGTCGAATTTGATGAGGTGGCATCCAAGTCACCAACTATCCATGATCTTTACCTTCACAAATCCCTGAAAAAATACGGTCTAGTGACCCCTTGAAATCTCGAAATATGTGACACCTATTAGAAAAATGAGAAAGAGTTTTCTATATGGGTCAATTCTAGACAAAAAACATCTTTTAATTTTGTAAAATTAATTCTCCTTGGACCAGGATATGGTTTTGAAAATAATTACTAAAACAAGATTGTAAAATCCTGAAAAACAACCTTTCAAATATACCTTCAAATATTCCAAACCGTAACACCTATTAGAAAACTGAGAGAAATTTTTCTAAATGGGTTCATTATGGACAAAAACCTCTTTAAGTTTATAAAATTCATTTTCATTTTTTTGGAAATCGTTGCTAAATTTATAGTGTTGTATAGGAAAAATAAACTTTTTAACTCACCATTTTTCCAGAAAAACGTTGATAGGGACCATTGTTAGCGATTTCTAAATATTTTTTAAAAAATGAAGTTTATTGTGATAACATAACATATGGGATAGTTGGAACTATTTTATCTCAATTTAGTATTCCCAGTAGTGCACCTCCTATACCAATTGTGCCATTAAGGGATGTACCACTAGACTATGATCAAAGGTTAAACCCCCATTTAAGGTGATAGAATGAGATCATGGTCAAAGCCCATCATTTTTCAATATCACCCCATAATCCATATCAAAATACCAAAGACAAAGAATTATAAGCACCCAATTACAAATTGACTGAAAGTATGTTTTGAGTGGAAGCCCACTTTTCTCCATGTGCTCACGCAAGATGTGTGAAAAGAAAATGGGTGATGCAAGTGGTGCAGATATATGTCATATCATCAACTAGTGTTGGTTGTTAGGGGCTACTAGTTGTATGGTTGATTGGCTAGCTGATAATTATAGGAGAAATGTTTTATCCTATGGGGTTACCCATTTTAGTCGGTAACAATACTAACAAGTATTGAGCATAAACAAGGTCAAGGTACCAACCTCGATAGCCTCCAACCAATAATATCACATCCCCTTTTGCTGCCCACTCGACCTAGGGTAGTGCACCCCCTTCTATGATCACAATAGTCCCTCGTGTTATGCCACTATCCTTTTAGAGTCTGTAACTTAGGTTGGCCAAGCATGTCTCGAATCTATGTAGCTTCTAGTTTCATCAACCTTTGGGGCTCTAAGTATTCTCCAAGCCCAGTACACAAACACGTTTCCCTACATTCCTCCCTACAAGGCTCCATCCCTTCACAAGGAAACCCAAGGATAAGTGCACTTACAACACTCTAAGAACATGTATAGTTCCACCTGTACCATTCTCTCTTCAACACCTTATCTTCCACAGCCTTGACAACAAAAGACTACATCCAACACCTTCATTGGATTCCCAATCATGTTGCAACCTATTCCTAGTTACATGTTCACCATTAACCATTATTAGTCATACAAATCATGTTATGAAAGAATATTACTATGAATATTTGTGCATGCACATCCATATTGTATGAAACTAGCATATCTTCATGCATCTAGCATATCATTATTTAATATTTATTCAATGGACATGCATCTTTGAACTATTTCATATCACCCATTTTTGTCATGCTTATGTTATTATTCATTAGCATATGGTAACTTCTGAGAACATTAAATAAAAGTATTAAAAATAGCAAGATATAAGTTAAGATATCCCCCCTCATAGTTATGGTTTCATCACTCGGCCATAAAATTTTGCAATTATGTTGGGACACTCTAGTGAATCTAATCAACATCTTGCATGTTTGTCATGTTGAATCAAACTCAAGTGAATATTCAAGTAGCATTAGTGTATTCATATGTATTGCAAATAATTTCACATAAGTACACATGCATGCATAGGTGTTAATTTAAAATTTAAATTATTTCCTATACTCGTGCTAAACTAGGTTCATTATTGTACCATATCTCTGATACCACTTAGTAACATAGTATCAAAGATCCCATTTCATCTATTCTTGAGAACATCTAGGTCTAGTATTAAATCATTATCTCATACCACTCAGTAACATACCCAACACCTTATGATTCGATTAGGGATACATGGTATCAAAATTTCCCTTCTTCACAGGCTTAACAATCAAATCTAATTCCACTTTCTAACACACCCAGTTCCCTTAATGACTTATAGGGTTTACATGGTACCCAATTTTTCTTTTCTCTTTACTAGCATTACAATAAGCTAGGATACCACTTTTTGAAACAACCCTACTAAATTCATTCTAACCACACTTGCAAAACCTTGATTTTCATCACTCAAACAATTTTTATAACAATTTACATGTCAAACTTTCTTCAAATTCTCTATATACAACCAATTAAGTAGTCATTTTATTGTATGCATTTTGCAAACACTTTTTATGAAATTAAATAAAAAAACATTACTCTCATTCCACATATAACATACCAACTTAAATATACTACTCAGTCATGTAACTTTTGATTTCTATCTTTGAGGTATTTTATTAAATAGTTTGTCTCGAAATTATAATAAAAATCCTTTTCACACATTTCTTCATATTCTTTGCATGAAAGTAGGCATACATTACCTACAAAAATACTATACTACAACAATGCTAACTGAAACAATATTATCCCATCCATAAAAGAAGAATTTACATTGCAGAATTTCATCAAATAGTTTTTATGCAATGGATCATTATACCATTTAGGAATTTCTTCAAACACTTTGCATGCACACTAATATAACAACTTCCTCAGGGAATATATACTAAATTATAGAACTCCGAGTTCTTAAAATTTAACTAGATGATTATAGGGATTTTTTCTCACTATGGTCAATTTCCAACTTTTGGAACCTCCCATAAGAAAAGTTATAGAATCAATGTGAACATGACTTGTTTGATGCATGATTTAGGAGCATCCAAGAAGTTCAAATTCCTCCAATCATATCTCCTAAAATATCATGGACAAAGATTTAAAACTTGATTCAAATGATCAAAGGGATTTCTCCTCACTTTTTTCAAAGTTTTAGCTTATGGAACCCCAGAAAAGAAAAGTGATAAAACAATTTCAAACATAACTTGTTTAAATAAGAATTTAGTAATGCCAAATTCCTCTAATCATCTTTCCTAAGACTTTGTGACCCAATATCTAAATTTTTTACTAGATGATCAATAGGATTTCCCCTCACAATGATCTAAATTTATGCTTCTAAAACCTCCAATAAGAAAATTTATAGAAATAGCTCCAACATGACCTATTTAAAGAATAATTTAGAAAGCCAAGCTTACTTTGGTCGTATTTTATAAAACTTCGAGAGCCAAGATCTGAAAATTGGATTAAACGATCAACAATATTTTCCCTCACCATGCTCCAAGTTTCATTTACTAGAACCTCCTCGAAGAAAAGTTATAACAGAAATGACAACATGAAATTTTTAAAGAAGAATTTAGGAAGCATATCTTGCCCAACCAACGTTATTACAATATTTAATACATATAAAAAGTTACAATGAAACAATATAATAGCTACATTCATGATAAATTTGGTAAAGGGTAAATGCATGTACATATAAATTTTCTAAAAAGAGAAATTAAATAATCATACAAATCACTAAACCATCTATATAAGAAATAAATATCCATATATTATAGCCAGAAAAAATCGAAATTGAAGTAGGTGAGCCATGTTCCACCCCACCATAGGCTTAACTATGCTTCAATATTTTTCATAGTTGGCCACCCCTAAGCCAAATATTGATGCCTTGAATGAAAACTAAGCTCAATGATTTAACGCCATTAAAGGCTTGGTTAAACAGTCAGAATATGGAACCCAATGGCCATGTGGTTTTTCAATTTCCCTCTAGTGGAAAGCACCAAGATGTTTTATCTTATGTAAAGAAAGAATCACATTGTGGTCTATTAGTTATACAACAAGCACCACAATGTGTTTTATCATCTATATAGAAAGAACCACAAGATGGTTTATCGGTTATGAAAGAAGCACCACATGGTGATTATCGACTATGCAACAAGCACCAAAGGGTGATTTATAAGCAATACAACAAACACCACTTGGTTGTTTATCAACTATACACCAAGAAACCCAGAGTGGTTTGTCAGCTATACAAAAAGAACCACAAGGTGGTTTATCAACTATAAAACAAACAACACATGGTGGTTTATCATCTGTACAACAATAAGTTTTTTGTCACCAATCATTTTTCCAATTCAAATTTTCTAAGTGAGAGAGAGTGAGACGTATGAACGTAATGGAAGAGAGAGAAACTAGAAGATTAAGAACCAAGAAGAAGAACACCTTGATTTCTCCTCCCACTTATTTTTATAATCATAGCTTGACCCTTCATCTTCCCAACTTTTCAACTTATTGGAAATATTAACCATAAAATCAAAGGGAAATATTCACCCAAGGTATTTTTTTCCTCTTAAGTCAAGGTTTGTTGCGCTCGAAGACATCATAATCTATTGGTTGTCCCCATTCCTTAGCTCTAGAATTTTTATTAATAAAAATAAACATTACATCATATAATAGAGTTTGACATCATAACATCAATGTTGACACCCCAACTTTATATGTTATTAATTTCATTACAAAATTTGTGATAGTGAAATGGGTGTGACACCATTCTTATAAAAAACCTTTTGGTTGTAACAATGATGAAGGAAACATGAGAACTGGTTATGACACTCCTAGGATTATATGATAGATTACATTTTTCCCATTGAAGCAATGCTTTAGAACGCATTTTCAATTGGTTTCATTTTTTGTTAAGATTAGAGATGAAGTGCTTAGGTTTGAAGAATTGTTAGTGTTGTAATATTTAAGAGACATGTTCCTAGAAATTGAGCACAAGAAGTGTTTACTGATTTTTTTAAATATGTTAGATAGCACATGTTGTAAGTATGAAATTTATTAAAATATTGTGCATTACTCATAATTATTATAGTTGAAAAAGGCACATTAGTTTGTCCCAAAAACAAAGGAAAAACTAAGTCTTAGAAATTATTTTTAGAACTTTGTCAAGTTATACCATATGTATAAAAAAACCCATTAGACAAAATAATCTTTAGAATGCATTACAAAAGCTTTTGGACAATATTGAAATTTCTTTCCCATTTTGGGTAGTTGTTGGTTAACATCTTATATAGATGTATGAATTTATTCTTAGTTGTTATGAAATCCAAATGTAATAGATGTCAGAATGCTCAATAGATTTAATTTCTACTCAAGTTTAATGAGGAATTATGGGCAAGCTTAAGGGGTCCATTCCAAGATCCTATGTAATGTTTCAAGTATGTATTTTATGTATTTAGTTTCATTTATATAATTAGTTTAATTTAGAGGCAAATTAAGAAGTACAATGCCATATCCTTGGATATAGAGATTACAACCAATTCATCAATAAAATATTTTAGATATTTAGATATCAAGAAAAAAATGACATTTTAAAAATTATCTATTACTTTTCATTATTAAAGTTCAAAAATTAAACACATTTTAAAAATCATAGTTAAAAATCATTTATATCCAGAAAATAAAATAAAAATAAAATAAAAATTAAGTTATTAAAAAAAAATAATAAATAACCCATCATATATATAAATTTTAAAAAAAATCATATAACATCAATAAATTTTCCATAAAATTTTCTAATAATGACTATATCTATAATACTTTGATATATCTTTCACACTGCATTTTACAACAATAGTCTATAATTTCACAATGCAATTCAAGATTAAAATATATGAAATTATAGATTAAATTAAAACACTAATATGAAGTCATATACATTAATTATTCTTACCAAAACAAAATTCCTTAATTGCTTAAAAAAATAAAAAATAAAAATCCTAGATGACTTATCTCTAAATTACAACATATATTTCACTAACATAAAAGTATATATGAAATAAAATTGTGGTACAGTGATAGAGGTAAGGTTCAAGATAATTATAAAATTCAAGCCTTATCCATAATGAGATTCCAATCTCAAAGTAGAAAGGATTGACTTTAGAAATAATGATTTTAAAATCGTCATTTTAATCCATCGCATGCCTTCAAAATAGGTACCTACAAGACGGCGAAATCCTTTGGACCATAGGTGTATGTCTTAGAAACAAAGTTATTCACATTACATAATCGCACAAGTTCGTCCTTCGTCCAGTTTAACGGTTTTAGGAGGAGGGGCCGGCTGCTGCACATAAATGGTTTGAGGAGGAGGCGGGTTCCGCAATTTCTCATTAAGTTCACGGATTTTTTCAGCTGATTCTTTCTCAATCCGTTCTCGTGCTGTCTTTTCGCCTGCCAACTTGTCTTCAACCTTTTTTGTAGATATACGCAATTTCTCCTCTACCTGATCAAACAGGTATGTCATGAAAATATGGCCAGAAAAAGAAGACTGAATTCAACCGTAAAATATCAAGAGTCCCCAATGAAAATATCTCCTTAGAACTCCAGTGAGCATAACAGAGAATGTAAGGTGTAAGAAACAAAATTTAGAATCTATTACATTCACAGCCAATAATAAAGCATTTTGCTATTAGCTTCATGGTCAGCAATAAAGAATTAGAAATATTGTGGACAGCAATAAAGCATTAGAAATATTGTGGAGCTGTCTTCATGTTTAAGAAAAAATAAAGAAGAAGAGGATGTCACTACATGAGATTGTTGTATTCTCTGGTACCAAATAGAAGAAACAATGTTGAATTATACAAATAACCATGGTACGCAAAAACAGCTTTTGTATGTACATTGATAAGTCAAAGCTCCATTAACTTGATAAGAATAAAGGGGATGCCTTAATATTTATAGCAAATGTAAGCACAAGAATAAGATACGTTTTAAAACAAAAAAACAAAAAAATGCAAAACTAGACAAGGGAACATTGAAAATATAGGGTTGAACAACTCATACATCAGATTTGTCTATTTGAAATCACTATCGAAAAAAAATATGTAGAAAGAGGAAAAACAACAAAGATACAAAAGTTCACTATATGTACAAACTATAATAGGTGACCCAAAGACATAAATCCCAAAGACTCATCCCCATAACTAGAAAACCAAAGAAATTGAAGGGCCCAACAAGTTGCTGCAAGAAGGCATTTATCCCTGGCATAGATACCAGTGGGAAACTCTAGCAAGCATAATTTGAAAGCTAAACATATAGAAGACCATGGGCAACTCAAGGAAACTACTAAACATGAATTTTTTTGTTAGGTTGAAATATGTTTAGTATAAAATCAGGAATCGCGTAGAAGGTGGCTATTTGACATCACGAGTCAACCAAAACCACATAAGACCAAATCATAGCTATGAATAAAAAGATCCTATTATGGTTTTGGAAGAACAAAGAGGACTTGTGCATTACTCATGGTATCTTAATTACCATTTGTTTGGCCATATGGAATTATCAATTCACTTCCTATCTTCCATGTCGGTATATGCAAGGCCAAGGGCATTGCCAATTTTCTTTTAAAAAAAGTACTTGAAAAAGTGCCCAGTATTATGTCATTTAGTTGTGAACATAGATTACACAACCCATTTTAGGAGTTAAATCCCTTTCATGTTCTTCCACCTCATCGCCGCAAGTAAAGCAGCTGATGCTTCTATAGTAAATCGATTTTTAAGGGAATGTAACAAAAGAACTCCATGGACACCACTTTTTGCGAGGTCAATACACTTGACAATTTTGTGGTGGAGAAAGTCTAGTTTGATATTAGGGTCGAAGAGACCTATACTAGAAGGCTTCTTAACTTAGTTTATTTCCAATTCTATGATATTTTTTTCATCAAGATAACACATCCATAGTCCAAACTCCACATTACCGAATCAAATTGTGCAGGAAATCCTATACTAAACGCAAACGCCTGCTAGATAAAACCCTCATAAAAGGAATTGTAATACAATTTTTTGAGATTGTAATAAAATTTTATGTTTTGTTTTTTTTATTCCTCAATTATGAAATGAAAGTATAAAGAAAGAGACATTGTGATCTGAATGACTAATATAAATTTTTATATCTCTTTTGTTAGATGCTTTACTTAACTATGGAGCAATAATAATACTAAAATAATCTAATCCCCTTTCTCGTTATGTCTTAGTATGCAACACAACATATTTTGATAGTTATTTGGGGTTTGGATTAGGGATTTTCCATCCATCAACCCTCAATTAATGTTAAGGTTTTGGACTCTCTACAATCTTCTTGAAATTCCATGGGTGAGTAGCCCTACATGTGTAAGTAATTAGGGTTGACATTGCGTCCACTTGGTACTATGGTGCTCAACAAGGTAGCTCAAATTATGAGGGGCATAAATTCCACATACTAACTCTAAATGAGGTGATTTTTGGGCCATTACAAATATTTTGATGTGTGGAACAACATTGAAGAACCGCAAGATATAATCATAAATATTTGAACCCCAAAAGAATTGCAAGCTAAACTCACAATGTTTTGACCCCCAAAAGTGGCATTTAATGCCTCAAAATGGCCCTGAAAGGTTCCAAACCCAAAATTACCAAATTCAAGACCTGCACCTAAATGGGTCATATAACCTAATTCTTATTGTATTTCCACTCAAAAAGAACCAAGATAAAAGGAAAACTTATATAATGTTCCATTTTGGACCATACCCCCAATTGGGTATTTTTTTCCCAAAATATTTTATTGAATGAGGTGAAGAATTTTTTTCCTCAATCTTCTCCTCGTAGTACCATTTGACCTTCTTTAGAAGATGTTGTTTCAAGCTAACTTACACAATTCATTTTGTCCTTGTTTGGTGGTTTTCAACTTCTTTTTCAAAACTGTATCTTTCTCCAACTCTGCCTAAATTTCTAGTGCTCAAGTCTCTATGGTAAGTGGGACCTACTATTTAGTTTATTGATTGAACATGAAAGGTTGATAGAGTTTTAGACTTTCCATTGTTATTATTGAGTAAATTCACCTAAATAGGGGTAGATTAACTCTGTAGGAATTATTACTTACCTTCTCCAATAGTTAAAAAAAACCGAACCATAGAGCCTTAATCCTCTTGCTAATAACTTTTAGCCTTTTATTTGTTCATATTGAACCAAATTTTACCTCCCACATTGAATGTTTCTCGAATTTGTGTTAATGATGTTAAGCATAATATGTTTTTGGTGACTTCTTTGATGTCTATTATACTTGCAAATGGATTTCCATAATCTTTTCAACAATTATTTTACTTCTATTGCTTCTCTTGTGATGTACTTCACCACTTTTCCTTGTTTTATATATACAACATCGAATGGAAATGGTGAAATATACCAAAACAAGTTTCAAAATGAGACTTGCTATTAATGTGTGGATTGCTATATTATAAGAGTGTTGAAAAGAAATAATTTCTCATCCTATATATTTCAATGTGTTTTATCTTAAACCATGAAAATATGTACCAATGTCCTATTTATTAATTATCTTTTCCATCTATTTGCATATGTAAAGGTCTACATTTCTTTAACTTGGTGTCCAACTTCTTGCCATGTGTAGTGCAAAAGTCACGTAGAAATATAGTCTCCCTAATTGAGATGATCCTTGCTATCTGAAAGTGTAGCTAGACCATTTTAAGAAACGTGTTTTTTTATTCTTATCCTTTGATGGTAATTTAACGAGGCATAAGAACATGCATCTTCCTTTTTACAAGGGATGACATAAACCTCACTTTCTATTACTAGACTTGTCTGTATAAAAAATTATGCATCTGATAATAAATTGAGATACATCTTATTTCATTATAGGAAAATACACATACCTATATGAGTTGGAAACTATATTTTCAACAACAAAAAAGACTAAAACCTTGGATACGTTAGCAGGCTCCAATAAGCAACATTTTCTCACCAATACCAAGATAAGGTTTCTTTAGCTTGTAGAGAAACCCATTATAGAGATGAAAGTCATCCTTACCATCACCTTATTCTATTCAAATTTTTCCCTATAGCCATTGAAACACTTCTTTATGATCTTTATTTTCCATGTATACCTCTTCGTATACATCACCAATAAAAGGATGCAGGTGCATATGAGTTGTCAAATCTATAATCTTGTAGGTGGGTTTCCTTGAAAGCATGTTTGCAAACCTCTCAGTATATATCTTCTTATATTTCATTAGTGGATGAAATTTCTACATAAACCACTTCCACTTTAAGTGGTTTGTTTTTTGAAGCTTACTTTGGGCATGCAATACTATAGTGGCTAGTGATCAATCTGAATAATGGTTTCCTTTTCCATTAGATAATGCTTTAACTTCTTGAACAACTTGAACTAGGTTGTAGAGTTCCTTATCATACATAGTGTAGTTCATGAATACACCATGAAAAATTTCATAATGATATCATATTGGCTTCTGTCCTTGCATAAATATAGCCACAATAACATATCAACCTGTATCATTCACCACTTTGAAAGGCTTCTAAAAATTAAGTGGTATAAGAAATAGTGCTTTATCGACACTATATTGCGCCTGATTGGAAGCTCTCTACCAATTATTTCCCACTAAGAGCTCTTACTACTATCTATTATAGCATGCAGTAACATAACTATAGCTATAAAGGATGTTATAAAATTTTGTAGGCACTATATTGTGCCACTAAAATTCCTAACCTCAATGAAATTTGTAGGAACCAAATATGTGACAATGACCTCCATCTTCATGAGATATATATTGAATTCCTTCACACCAATCATATACCTAAAATACAACAATGTTTGCTAAGAAAACTCACATTTCTTCAGGTTAGCTAGCAATTGATGATTTTTCAAATTCTCTAATACCTGCATGACATGTGAGACATTCTCTTCTTAGGTAGAGTTATAAACATATATATCATCTACATATAATATCCAAATGGATCTAAAAAGGGACACAATCCATCATTTGTGACGTAACCCAACCCCTTCATTTATATTGGAGGGTTGGGCTGAAGGTTTTTATGCAAACTTCCTTTCCTTTGAGTATACAATATAATATTTGTTTTTTGTTTTCAAACATATATATGTATTTTCATGTGTATGTATATATATATATATTTTTTGTAGCTTCAAGACCTATGGATACCCCAAGTTCCAATTAATGGCTTCCCCTGGGAACCAATCTCCTGGCTGACATGTCACGTCTTTGAGACCCTCATGGTGCTTCGAGTTACCAAGTTGAGCTTCCCCCGAAATCCGACCTATTAGTGATGATTCACCAACTCTTTGGTTAACGGCCACGTCATCTCTTCACGCTATCTGCTCCTGGTTCTCGTGGCCCCACAACTCCATTACTCCCTTTTGAATACTTCTAGGTAAGCACCTTAAGGAATAAAGTTCTTTTATCGACACTCCTCCCGACGACTGACAATTTGGGATTTCCCCGTGACATTTTTTCCTCACCCAATTTCCATCCTCTGAGGTCCTTACGCCCAATTACTGACCATGTGTCTTCAAGACCTCCTGCCAGGATTGAAT
Source organism: Pinus albicaulis (assembly GCA_034641835.2). Classification (NCBI taxonomy): domain Eukaryota; kingdom Viridiplantae; phylum Streptophyta; class Pinopsida; order Pinales; family Pinaceae; genus Pinus; species Pinus albicaulis. The sequence goes on from CM076580.1 coordinate 894,809,865, forward strand.
CCTTGTGAAAGGGAAAAAAATCCATTGCCCACTGAGCTCGTACTTGGTCCCCGCTAAGTGATCAAACCCTTGAACCTAGATCACAATAAAGAATCGTTTGCTCGGCTCCCCAGGGTTCCAACCTTCTGGGATTGTGGGGTGACATGAAATAAATTTGTTCATCATCTCTTGAAAGAACCTCGACGTCCTCTGTCGCGAAGTCTCCGACTCGTAATTTAAATTACCTCCCGGATTCCCACTCTACGACCTTCTGCCATGTCATTTTGACCAATCATATGAAAGGAATCACATTCCACCAATCAGGAGTCTCCTTTGACTAGGGTTTTGACCATTTTGAAGATAGGGTTGGCCCAAATTCTCCTATAAGTTCATGGCCTCCCTCCTCTAAACCACATCAAGGCCTTCCTACTCTATCCCGCCATGACTTGGTTGAAGGCTTATGATTCTTCATTGAGAAATGCCTTTGATGGAGAACCTAAAAACCCTTCCCGCTAAGAACTTTATGGTTGAAAAAACTTCCCTGAACTAGCCTTACCGATTATATCTTTCCCTTAGGAATTTGGTAGACCCCCAGATGAGATTCATGGGTATATTGTGATGCTTAAGATTTCATAGAGTGATTTACAACGTTATCCCTATAGAGCTTGAGTGATTGGTTCTCCAACAAGTTCTTGTCCCACAAGTATTCCCATCCCATGGGAAGGGAATGCCACCATGGGAGGTGTAGGAGCTCCTGCATGGATTACCTACCATGAAATTGCAATAGACTATGTGGAGGTTCCAACCTCACCTGCCACACACAGATGATATTTTGCTTTATGACACTAACAACAGATATACCACCTACTGAAAATGCAAGGTTGAAGGAAATTTTGTTAAAGTTGGTGGCTCAACTGAATCCAGGGAAAAAATCCCTTTGAAGTTAAATATGTGCTCCTCGAAACACGCAACAACTTGTAATGTGGCCACAAATGCCTCACAGGAAAATATAGACCCTATTATTCAAAAGATATCTCTTTATAATCATATATTTATAAAGGATATTGGAGCCCACTATTCTTCAAGCATTAATGCAAGCATTCATGGCTCTTTGTTGTATTATGAATTGATCTTAATTAACATGTGATTAACAACCTTTTATGTACCAAATATTTCATGCTTGCCATTTAGCAGTTGTTAACCATATTTCACTTTCAACTTTCTCGCACATTCATGCATACATTCTGTACATAGACATGCATAGTGACAAATCACTTAGCACATCACACAAGGAATGTAACTCATATGCAATTTTGATCAGCACAATGCAGTCCCTAAGTTCAAACCATTGTCGATAACATAGTCACATAATTCATCATAAGTTAATTATAATAAAAATTTACTTATCTTGGAATTGGTAGGGCAATTGAGTCTAGGAAAAGGAATCACCATGCAACTGTAGACAACTACAACCACAATTACTTGCAATCATCACCCCCGAGCTATATTCTAGATTCTATTGGGAATTCTTGCTTTAGGGACTAACACACCAATACGTCATTGATTCGGGACTCTATAGGACATTTTTCCTCAATCCCAGAAGCATGCATCTTCCTGATTAGTTATCACTTAGAGTCTAGAGGTGCCAAACCTCACCCCCAGGGGCTAACAAAGAGATTCACCCCCTTTTCATGGAGTCCAAAATCAACTATTCCATCTGAAAATTAACCATTGGTCTTCATTCTGGTCTTCCTTAACTTCTACTTCAGGATCTCCTCTACCCAATTTGTTTATAGGCTCCATAATTCGCTATCTCAAACCACATCCTCGAGGGAATCCAAGTTATTACAGGGCTCCAAATATTCTATCCAAACCCACAGCCTCCGAGGACCCAAGATGTTACAGGGCCCCAAAGATGTTTGTCTCAACCCACAGCCTCCATGGACCCAAGCTATTATAGGGCTCTAGGGATTCCATCTCAACCCACAGGCACCAGGGACCCCAAGTTGTTACAATGCTCCAAAGACTTGCAACTCAACCCACAACCTCCAGGGATCGAGTGTCGATCCCCTTCGCTTCTCTTCGGTGCTACCTATGGAGAGCTTGTGCTCAACATTTTTCTCTTTTTCTATGATCCCTGTTATCACATTTTTTAAATTCAATATTTTTTAAAATTCTAACAATTTTAGTATCAACAATTTTGTTTTTGTAATAAACATGGGAAAATGTTGATACTGGGAGTATCAGTGTTATTGTAGTTTCGAAAATTTTAAAAATATGTTGACAACGGGAGTGTCAGCATTATCATGTGACTAGAGATGGAGGAAAACATAAATTTCATTGACAACTAGGGAATTAGTGCCAAAACGAAGGAATTAAAAATAAAAATAAAAAATTACGCTGACATATTCCACGTTAGCAAAAAGGGTAATCATTTCTCAAACACGCTCTGTTAATTCCAAAAGGTGAGATCACGTGATGAAGGGATTGTTTCTGCCACCGAGAGATATGTGAGTTCAAAATTCATGATCGAAGTGTTAAATCCTTTCTAATCCATTGTTAGTTAGTTATCATAGTACACAACATAAGACATTTTTAAATGAATTGCCGCATATAGAAAAAATCACCCCCATCTCTTTTGATTATTATTTCTTATGATAAAAAATGCTCGTTTTCTTGAGTGCTTGCCAAAGATCAAGGATCAAATCATGATCTGATGTTTCTGTGTTCATTTCGTTGCAAAGGAGAATGGGAAAAATAGGAAAGTTAAATAGGAGTGAGCCTAAAGGGTCTAATCTTGTCGAAGTTTACCCGAAGATCTAGAAATAATTTTGGGAAGCTATATGGGAGGAATTCTTCAAGTGATGCACATATTTTCATGAAGAAGTAGCCATAGAATTTTCCGAGAGTTTCGATGGATAAAAGGTAGTTTTTGGAGTAATTTATTTTCAAGTGATAGATTAATTGATCTTTGAGGTTACATGTCTTCCCACTGATGGAGAGAAAGCCTTCAGAAGCCATATCTTGATTGTTGTTGTTGTACCTTTCTTTTTAAAGTATGAATTCATAGAATTGAAGTGGAGAGAAGGCATGCAAAGGTTGTAGTTAAAAGGTGAATGGAATTGGTTTCTACAAATAAATCAATCTTATTTTACCTATATGGGGTGCTACAACCGTGTCAACCTATATCATTTCTGATTTATGGCTGATTTGGCATGCCAGTTACGAATTAACACCTGTTATTTCCTGTTAGAAATTTTAAAACATGTGGTTGCTCAAGTTCGAGCTAGAACATACCCATCTTCCCATTTTATTTACCATAAAATCATGATAAAGTTACTAATTGAAATCCAATTGAGGAAAGATGGAAGAACTTGGGTGCATTTTATATTTTGGGGAGGGTTTCAACCTTAGCCTACAAAATCTAAAATAGGTAGGAAAAAGGGTAGTAAGAATGAAACCAAACAAACCCAACATCCTGAAAGATGAACTTCATCTTAGAATAATTTTATGTATAAACAAGGAGTTATAAGAGAGTATAAAATTCCCCTTCTGCAGTTCCTTAGTTACCTAAAGTTTACACCAAAAAAAGTGATAGGATCGGAAAAAACAAGAGACCCCTCCTCCTACTAAAAACCTACATATAGATAGCCAACTGACAGATAAGACTAAAGGTAAAATGACTGAGACCTAAAGTGAGAGAACCTCATATAAAAAATAACCAACCCTATACGAAATGTCTAAGGGAGGAAATAAGCCTCATGCCAGGCCCTGGAAAAAGTTAAGACTGAATATCAAGTTAAAATAGATACCTGAACTAGCTAAAGAAGTTATAGATTTGGATAAAATTCTACTAAGGCAACTGATTATAAACAAGGATAAAGCTACCAATTCAAGAAGACTAAATAAAACAATGGTTTCAAAAAGGGGAGCACTTATGGAGACTCGAGAAAGTAAGAGACAGAGGATGGCCAATGTGGATTTTTTTTTACAAGCAGTTATCACCCTTAGCTGAGCCTATATTTGATATTTTGTGTTATTGACCCCTCATTGTCAAAGTGAAATTTTGGTTTTCAACCAATGAAGAGCATGTCAACGTTTTAGCATGGAAAAAGGCGGAGGAGTACTAAAAGTTTCATTGTCAGCACATTTTGGCGAAAAATTTGGAGGGAAATCACTGACATTCGACCCATCATCGGAAGTACCAGATTCCAACTGCTTCAGGATAACAATGATATTGTCAGTGATTTCAGGAAAGGAACTCGAGAAACATAAAGTTTATAAAAAAGATCAGTTTTAAGGGAATTATAGGGCACATTTTTCAACAAAGGAGGCAGAATATTGATCTACTTTTTAGTACCTTTTATTAAGTTTGTTTTATAATGAGTTGTTATGTTTAGATGCAGATATGTTTGAAAAACGTTTTACATGCATGTATTTGAAACCTATTGAGATACATTTTATCTCTTTTATTTGTAGTGACTTGTAATTAAGATAATGTTAGAAACCTGTTAGAATTTGTAGTATTTTCTATAAGGACAATTTCTGAAGAATGAGAAAAGGTTGGAATTTTTTGGAAAACCTTTGATACAATGTATATTTTTTTATATCAATATAAGCTACTGTGACTAGTTTTATTTGTTCAAAATTTCAAAGGTTCCTCTGTAATTATTTTCCGTTATGTCTTCTTGTATTTTTTATCTATCTTGTTTCATAATATTTTCCCACATGTCTTCTGCATTTTGGAAATTAAATTATTAGAGTTGAAATTTGTTTGTAAACTCAGTTTTACTAATGCCAAACTATTATATGTTTTCCACTTATATATCTTAAACAAAATTCATTAATTTCCCTATTTTATGGTATTTATCTCTTCTTTCTTCTATCACAGCCAAACGATAAATTGTCCATGAAAGTTGTTTCTACCTCGCCTTTGTACTTTCTCCATATATCCTATAAGTAGTAGCTTTTTGTCAAACAGGCTCAATGCCCAATGGTTTTTCTATCCTTTTTCCATACTAATGTTTCTCAAATCCAATTCGATCTAGTCATCGAGTTGAGTACATAACCAGTCCTTTTGACTAAGTTATATAAGGGTTTCCCCTTCAGAGTGAAAGGACTAGCTTTCAATTAAGGAGATTGGTTATAGGCTACCTTAGTTATTTCCTTCCACAACCAGGGAAATTTCTAAGTGATAAACTCTCTTTCATTCTAAATCTTGCTCTCCTTTTTTTTCTCTCTTGGTCTCTCCCTCGACCACCATTAATGTTGCATCCTCTTTGGCTTGCAGTGCATCGTCCCTTCCTAAATCATTGTTCTTTATTTCTTGTGGTTTCTTCTGGAGAAAAATGGGCCTGCATACCTTTTATCTCTACTTGTTATTACTAATATGGAACCAATTGGGTTGTTGTATACCTAGTGAAACTATTTCAAACCCCTTTGGATTGGAAGTTAGCCCTTCTAATCAGAGAGGGCTCTGTCAAAGAAAAGATAAAATTCTCAAGACAAAACTTATATTGCAAATGCCTAAATATTTTTGTGGTTTAAGTGATTTTGCAAGTGGGAGATTGTATGAAGGCTACCATTGGGCATTGACTGAGTTATGGGACTTCAATCACAAGAAAATGTAGTTAATGGAAGCTGAGGCAATTAAGCTTTAAAAAAACAATTTTTTACATCAAAAACATAATACATGAAGGAAATTGGAGCATAATAATATGAATTCCAAGAAATCATGATATTATGAAGATGATGATAATATGAGAAATGGAAAAAACAAAAACACATAAGCTCAAAAGAAATCTCAGGTCTGAAAGACAATTTATGCAACTATGTATTAGCTTGGTAGAACAAAATTACATAGTATCCCTCTCATTTACATTCATCAACCAACCTCTTCAAAATTAATAAACCTCTCATTTATAGAGTGTGATATATGTTACAAATTTATGCTTCCTGGGCTAGACTTTGATTCTTCCCTAGAGACCTAATTCAAATAGTATTACATCATATTGAGGATTAATAGGGGTATTTTCTATTTTAATGGAATTTGAAATAAGAAAGGACTCTATGACCATTAATTACTTCAAAAAAATATCTAACAATCCATACTTGTCATTCCTATCGAACCAAACTTCCATGTTGAGGTGGCCAACTGATACACTGGATTTAAGGTCTTTATAAACCTGAGTTGATGATGAGATGTTAGCCATGTCATCCATGTGGAGTTGATAGCTGAGATGCCCCCTTAAACAAGTGGACCAATAAAATTCCTGATCTCACTTTATGACTCAACCACCTCTTTAATGCAGTGACTGCCCAAAAATATCAAAAATACATTATGCTCGAAAAAACATAGTATTACGAACTTGCGTAGCGCACTTTTGTAGAAACCTCAAAAATCCACCTTCTGCACATTTTTTTAACTTTTATGATTGTTGGAGGATCTTCCTTGGGACTGGTGAAGTAAACACATGCACCAGGTTACCCCCGTTCTGAGATTTTTTAAGAATTTTCCCCTTAAATAAATCTACAACACTTTCGTAGAAAAAACTCATCTTTAAGCCTGGAATGCGTTGTGAAAGTACCTAGTACACTAACCTTTTTTTGCCTTCTTATTTTTTTACCTCAAAAACACTTCTAAAGTTTGTATCTACTTGTTTATGATAGTGTAAGACAAAATGTGATAAAAATTGTGTTGTCTTACCATGTTTCATGGAGGAACATCATCATCTTGCACAATCATCTTAAGAACTTTTTTCTTCCAGTATTCTTGTACCATATCCATCTGTGATTCAAATTTTTTGACTTGATCTTGCATCTTCCTTATTTCTTCTTCTAGCCACCTATTTCTCCTATAAATATGCTCCGAAATCCTATGTAGGGGCAGTGTCATATTCAACATCTTCCCTGACTTGTATGCCATTTCATTGTAGAAATCTAGTTACTTACTCAATTCCTTTTTGAAATCTTCCATCTCCAGCCTTTCTTGTTTGAAATCTTCCAACTCCAACTTAGCCTCTAGAACCTCTTCTTTAGCTTCCCTCAGTTTCTCTTGTAAGAGCTCCAACCCAGTATTTTCTTGAACCTAATATTTTCCCTTTCTTCCCTTGATAAACTCTGCCTCTCCTAGAGAAAATTATGCTATTTCCTCCCCTGATGGCAACTTCTTGTTTTTTGGTTTCTTGTGCATCTTCTTTGAGATTTTTCCCTTAGAAAGTTGTGAACTAGTGAATGTCTTCCTACGTTTAAAGATAACCTTGAATCTTCTTTTTAAAAATCCAACTTCTTGGCCTTAAGAGTCTTCTTTTTCACCTCTTCTCCCTTAGTTTCCACAGGTTTTGCAAGAGGAGTCTCTTTAATCTCAATTTCCTCTAGGCTGTCTACTAACTTACCTCTTCCCCCAGTATAACTTCTAGTAAGTCTCATGTTTGTCCTTGTGTATGTTTTTACTTTATTTCTGTTAGAAGTTTGTTTTGGAAACATAGTCGCTTGCATTTGTTAAACATACAACTCCATAGGTTCTGCCATAGGTTGTAATTCTGCCTCATGATCAACTACAGGTTTAGCTCCAGACTCCTTGTTTTTTTCTTGGTATATTAGACTTGGAGTTTGGTGTCTTTTTAGGAGTAAGGACATCAACTTCATATCCACTCATACACATAAATGTAGACCAATCTATTTTGAGTTTATTCAATTCTTCCACTACTAGCAATTTGATCAAAGCATGATGAAATACATAGGTATCACTGGTTTTAGGTTTTTCTTGAACCTTATCTGCCATTTTTCCCAAGCTCCTAAACAAATAAAAAGACAAGTCCAGTGGTTCTTTACCTATGAAGTGTGGCAATAGTTTGAAGTGATACTGATAGATCATATGGAATCTACCTTCACAGGTGAAATATTTCTGAATCACCATTAAGAATTTGGAATAATTCTCCTTGAGGCATGTTTTGGGGATGCCTGAACTCATATCCATGCCTCTATGCTCCTCTTTCAAAAATTCATCACAATTCTACAAATTGAATTTCATCACCTTAAACCATGACTCTCCTCATCTTGGGATGCTAGTAGCCTCTGTAATTGTGTCAGGATACACATCAAAGTTTAAAATTCCTACTTTTGACCTTGTGCCAATAAAATTAAGGGAAAAATCCTTCAAAACCTGTGCTTCGTATCCTTGTAAATTTTGGCAGAATCGAAGGCAACCTATTAGAAAATGCCTATGAGAAGTTGGGGTCTTCCTTAAGAAGCCTCATATCCATTGGCTTATATCTAATAATAGCTCCACCTTTATGCACTTTCTTATGTCATGTCATGTCTGAAAAATATGTTCATCCACTCCTTCCTTGACACCTGTATAAGCCTTTGAGACAACACACAAATCCTTTGACATGGGTAGAACTAAGCCTAAGACAGCTGCTAGATAGAACCTAGACCTCTAGACCACTGGCAATACAATTGAAGCAACTTACAAGGATGAGGGTAAAGTGTTTTTTTTTTTTTTTAAATTGGAAATTGGAATGAATAGGTGGGATGAATGGGTGGGAAAATGAAATGATGAAAGGGAAATGATGACCAAGCATATGTATGCAATGTGATGAAAAATAACAGAATGGAGCAATGATGGGCTAATATTTTCTGACAAATAACTTCTTTTACCTTTATGAAAAAACCACAACCTTTTCCCACTGTTAGCAAATAAGACAAGTTTCGTAGCGCATCTTGTGTTCGAGAGGGTGAATTCGCTGCAGAAGTGTTTGTTAGGCTCCCCATAGTTTGCAATATTGGCAAGAACAAACGCTGCAAGGCCTACATCAGAACCACTTTGGAATCCTAGGATCTAGCCCTCCTGGATTCAGAGAGGGATCTCTCTATATATGTTTAGAATGATATGCTTTTAAAGCTCATGATATGATATTAGGCAAGTTATGAAGCACACAGGATTTGTTTTGGTTTTGGTTGGGTAGGATATCATCAAAATAAAGGAAGTCTTTTGAAGGGTAAAGGTGTGAGTAAGTTGAAAGAATGGTTCAACAGATAGGATAGGTAAGAGATAGTATCAATCCATTGGGCTATGGAGTCACAAAAGGATTTAATTGCACAACAAGTTTCAAGAGTGGTCCATGGGGCAATTCATCTATATCAAAAGATCTCTTTAGGTTGATTTGTGATATGGAACATTAAAAGTGTTGTGAAAGAAGCAAAGCTAATAACCTTTTAAGAATATATTAACTTCACTAAACAAGAAAAGCCTTTCAAAGTAACTTTTTGAAGAAAGCCAAAGGATAGGGCAAACCATAGACCTTTTTGGGAAAAATTTAACTAAAGCACACTTTTCAGACAACAATCCAGCAATCTAACAGATTATCCTTAGAAAGAAGAAAACATGTAAGATAAACAAAAGAATAGCCTAAGATCAAGTAAGAACTTTGAATCTATCCTACTTTTGGCATACTCTCAAGGGAAACTTTCAAAACAGTTTTTGAAGACTAAACAAGGGACAGGGCTAACCATAAACTTCCTTGATTAGGACTCTACTTAGCATGTAGTGAAAAGATCTTTCAAGAACAACATCTCAGTTTTTACTCAACAATACATGGGCTCACCAACATTCCTTGACTAGTTATACTCTATTGAAATCATTCCCAAAGCAACAATTAGAAGAAAACATAGAGATAAATCTTATCAGTGAGAAATAGGGTACTTTGCAGTAAATCCTAATCTATATTTCTTGTTCTTTATCAGAGAAAGTGGGTAAGAAAAACATCACCATTGACATAGACCAGGATCCCATAAATCAGCTTGTATATTTGATGTTCAAACCAGTTACAATCTTCAAGTCTAGTAGGTCTTTAAAACTTCAAACTTCTCTTCTCAGCCTATCTTTCTTCAATTACTAACAGAGCTTCAGCAGCCTCAACAACTATTTAAATTCAATAAGTATTCAACCAACAACAATACTGGGCTCCTCATATGATATATATAGGTAAATTGAGGAGGTGGAGTGAAATAAAGGGTTATTTGTTCAATTAATATAGAGTAAATGCTTCTCGACCTTTGGGAAGCCTTATGGAGAAGATTTCTAATGTCTTAACTCTGTTAATTGATTTTTACATTAACTTTCATCTACTTTAGTTACTTTTGTTGAATTTTGAGGCTTTTGGTAGGCTGGCAATTACTTTCTGAGCTGTCTTTGAAAATATCTCTGACTGTGCCTTAACTTTGTATGCTTTTGAGGCAAAATAAACCTATAGGTGGCATTTTTTGGTTTCTGGGGGAGTAAATACTTCAATGATCTGGCATTCTGGTGTAATATTTGGCCGGTCTGTCTTGCTTTGTGGCTTTTTGTCCTTTATTGACTATTTTGACTTTTAATTCTTTGTCTTAAACTGTGCTTTATCCATAATCTGCTTGATTAAGTCCTTTAATCTTCGGGTTTTTGAATTTAACCTTTATCCTTTAATATTTTTAATCTCTGTCTTCACCATCGACTGCACAGGTGGTAGTGATGCATTGGAGGACCTTGCTATGTAACCAATATTCATGATATATTGATTTAAACATGGAAGTTCGGCCCTTTTGGTCCCTTTTGTCTTTTATTCAGCCTCAGAGGATCGTCACCCTCGACTCTGAGCCACTGTAATTGGTTGTGGGAAGACTTTATATCCTTTTCGCCATGAAAGCATGCAACACACACGAACTGATAAAATAAAACTTGCAATGCTTGGGTTAAACTGCTTTAGAGGGCTTTGGTGGGGGTGGAGGAGCATTTGTGGAGGAAGTGTATGTAGCAGAGGTGGAAAACTAGGGTGGATAGGTGTAAACAGGGTTCAAACATGGATTATGGTGCAAAGAAGCATTGGTGGTTTCAGAAAACCACGAATGGTTTTCGTGTAAGAAAAGGGTGGTAAGTGGTAATAGGTTTATCGAGAGAGATACAGTTCATTGATCGACACAGGCTTCTGCAAAACCAGTAGTTTCGCATTCAAGATGCATGGCTAGGGGAGGGGGTGTAACGGATGCAAAATGGCACGACAACCGTTAGATCTTCAGGCTGGAGATCTAAAGCTGAGAATGAACGCGGCGGGAGGGGAGATGCATGGTGGAAGAATGAGGTGGGGCCGAGCTGACGTAAGCTAATTTGTCGCATAGTGGGGAGGCTTGAGGTTGGGTAAAACAATGTGCACCGTTGGAGTATATTGATAAAGGGTTATAATCAAGGTAGGGGAAAATATATAAAGGGAAAAAGGTGGAAGTGGGAGGGAGTGAAGGCACAAAAACAGTTCTAGACCGTTCGATTTGGGAGATCAATGGCTGAGATCAAATGCAAAGGGAGAAAAGATGGGAGGAAGAAAGGTGGGACCCGGCGAAATGAAGTCAGTTGTTTTGTCGCGTAGCAAAAATCTATTGGGCGGAGGTGAGAGGAGGGGATTAGAAATGGACGGCTGAGATTAACTTGGCGGATCGGCAATCGATAGAGAAGAGGGTTCGGGAAGGAGGAATTTGGAATTGCGATGTGCCAATGGCCGATGGGAGAAACAAGTGCGATGGATGGAGGACCATTGGATTGAGATCGAGATCAACGGCTAGGATTCGTTCGGGACTTCGCATATTGGTGGTGAAGAGAGTCAGGGGACAAGGGAACTGGAATTGTCGAAGAGCGATGCGCCGATGTGACGAAGTGCGACGGAGCAAGGACCGTTGGATCTGAGATGGATCAACGACAGAGATTCCGTCGGTGGGGGATGATCATCGGTGGATAAAGTTTTGGGAACGAAGAAACAGGGATCGTCGATAGAGCGAGAACCGTTAGATCCGGGAGATAAACGGTGGAGATTTACTCGGGGGATCGACCTACCAGTGGAGAAAAGGAATGGGAATGAAGAATTTGGAATTGCCGAAGTGCGATGGCGATGGGGGCATAAGAATTTTAACCGACGGTCTCCGGCCTCGGTCTTACGGTGAAAAGGGGCTAGGGGCTTAAGCAAAAAGCGCTTAAGGCCCAAAGTTAAAAGGTCAGAAAATAGGCCGAAAAGGGGTTTTTTTGAAGGGTTTTTGTATGTTCCGATAGGATATAAAAGGCGTTTTAAACCAAAATAAAGGGATTTCATCAGGTTTAAAGGGGATTTTCTTGGGAAAAGAAGGGTATAGGAGGGAAAATGATGGTTTCTAGAGGGATTTGTAATTTGTGCAATGAGTGGAAATGGGGGGAACTTTTTAGAGGAGATTTATGAAGGTGAAATGATGGAGACAATGGCTGAAAACAGTCTCTTTTGTAACAGCAGGGCTTCTTTTAGGAATTTTTTAATGAATACTATCAATGGAATGGCTTTCTTGAGGATAAAGAACACAGAGAAGCTTCAAGAAGTCACAAATTTTCTTGAAATTTGCTTCTTGAAGACTAATAGACCTGTCTTAGCCATCATAGTATATGGAAAATTTATAGATGGCTAATAGTGTCTCCACTTGGGGAGGGCAGCTCCATGGAGGTGTCAAGAACCTCAGAGATAAATCTCTAGAAAGTAGACCTGTGCTTTGCATTTTGACAACCCTTTCTTCTTTGATCATGTTGCCTGAAAATATGATCAACATTACATCATAACAAATCAATTTCTCCCAAACAACTACCTACACAGCGTACTTTCCTAACATTTTTTCTTCATAAGGTGCACTTGGACTTGCAAACCTCTTGACATCAACATTTTATTCTTTTATTGAAAGAAAAAAATTAATCTAAATCTGCCCTTATAACTTCCATGAGTTCAGATTAAACAATTGAACTAAAAAATTCTCTACCTAAGCTACTATCTGTAAAGATTAAGTTTTTTGACAGATCTGCATTCTCTATATTCTAAAAAATAAAATTAAATATAGACAATCCAGGATTAAGTTGCCTAATTTTCTGTAAGACTATGGCATAAAAACAAGCTGCACATAGACTGAAATTTACAGAAAATTGAAATAAAATTGTGAAGGCTTTAGATCTGAAAATTACAAGCATCCTTCTTTCTTTCTTTTAGCTCTGGTTTTGATATTTTTAGAGTTGTCTTCTTCTTTACCTGGTTCAAGTTTTCAGCATGTTAGAACCAGTTCTTTTCTATCTTTAGCTCAAGTTTTAGTCTGATTAGAGCCATTTCTTTCTATCCTAATCTATTCTACTGATAATCCAAGATTTCATTGTTTGACAAATCTTTTTCACTAACCTATCAGCAGTAAATTGAAATCTATCTAATCATGATTAGGCTATATGACTAAATAGCAGTGCTCTCTTTTAGTAGTGGCATTTAAACTTGCGCACTTTCAGACTCTCTTTCTTTTTTGGTAAGGGGTTGTACCTTTCTTCTTTTTCTAATCTGCCCTCTTTTTCTCTTTTTCTATTGTTTTTGTAATTTTTCTTTTTTCAAATTCAAAAGAAGTGTTATATACAATGAACAAAAAACTTTGAAACTAAAATATCAATTAACATAAATAATGTTTGAGAATCCTGCCATTGACAGGACCTCCAAAATATTCAGCTCCATCCAATTCTTGCAGAAAGAATGCATTGTTTTCAATAGCAGATTGAATAAGATAAGGACCTTGCCATAAATTATCAAATTTTCCATGTTTGCCCTTATCTTCTCTCCTTGAATCCCATTTCAATACTTTGTCACCAATTTTAAATTCACTTGCCTTGGTTCTTTTGTCAAACAACTTCTTGATGTTTTCTTGTAGTTGTTGTGCTCTGATGTATACCTCCTCTCTGGTTTGTTGTAGATGTATAGTCTGGTTTATTCTTCTTATCATATCATCATCTTCAGACTGTACTTCTTGGATCAGCTTCATGACTGGCACTCCTAAAATGGCTAGAAATATTGCATCTGTTCCATAAACTAGCTGGTAGGGAGACATTCCAATTTATTTTTTAATTGTTAGTTGTCTGCCCATAATGCATGTACTAGCTTATTGTGCCATGATTTCTTGTTATCTTCCAGCAACTTCTTGATAATGTTTACCAAAATTTTATTTGAGGATTCTTCCAACCCATTACCTTGAGGGTAATAAGCTATAGAATGACCCAATAAAATCTAATATTTATGACAGAATTCCACCATCTTTTTAGACCCAAATGCAGTAGCATTATCAGTTATGATCTTTCTAAGATAGCCAAATCTAGACAGTATATGGTTTTCAAGGAATGAAATGATAACTGAGTCTGTGGCATTCTTAGAGGGGATGGCTTCTATCCATTTGGTAAAATAGTCTATTGCTGTGAGGATCCATCTATGTTGGGTAGATGAGGCAAGATGGATTTCCCCAATGAATTCTAGACCCCACTGCTGAAAATGAGCTTCAACAGTGATTGGTTGCAGAGGTAAGAGAAGTAGCTTTCTTTTGTCTTCAAAGATTTGGCATTTGTGACAGGAAATAATCATTTTGTGGATATCTTGAAAGAGGGTGGGCTAGTAGTAACAAGCTCTAAGGATTTTGTTAGCAGTTGACTTCCAATAGAGGTGGCCTCCACATTCTCCTTCATGAAACTCGTGCTTGATCTTATCTACATCATTCTCAGGAAAAAATTTAAGAAATAATCCACTAGCATTTTTTCAATATAAACATTTATTCAAAATGTAGTAATTTACAGCTTCCAACTTTAAGAATCTTGCATTTTTTTTAGACAAACCAGGAGGGGTATTAAGATTGAGCAAAACATACAAAATATCAACATACCAAGATGAATTCAAAAAATGATCTTCAATAAGTGGAGCTGTCAACTCCTCCTGTTCATCTAATGTATTAAACATGTTTATATAAAGAGCTTAAAAGTTGGATTCCGCCATAAGTTTTGCTAATCCTTGACCTTTTATGAGCTTAGTGGGCTTGATTTCTAAGTCATATTCTAAAATTACGGCAATCCACTTTCCTCTTTTGCCATCTAGATCTTGGGTCAATATGTCTTTTACAACTGAATGAGGCACAGATGCTATGATGTGGGAATGTAAAATGTAAACTCTAAAGTATTTTAAGGCTTTGACTAAGGTAAAGGCTTTTTTTTCCATGATATTGTACTTCAAAGGTGCATCTCTTAATGCCTTACTAAAAAATGCAATTGGCTGCTCTTGTCCCTTCAAGTTTTTCTGTAATAGGACAGTAGCTACTGTGTGTTCTGATGTAAACGAAAATATGAAGAAATCCTTTGTAAAATCAGGACTGATAAGAACTAGTGTTTTGGTAAGTGCTTGTTTTACTAGCTCAAATGATTTCTTTGCTTCTAAGGCACATTTAACTCCTTCTTCTCTTTTAAGCATGTTTGTCATGTTTCTATGGAGTTCAGCTAGATTGGGTATGAACCTTCTCAAGAAATTAATCTTTCCAATGAAAGATTGAAGTTCCTTGATGTTTCTAGGATGGTTGATTTGCAATATACCATCAATCCTCTTTGGGTCTAGCCTTATTCCCTCTTCTGATATGATATGTCCAAGCATTTTACCTTCTTGGAGACCGAATAATGTTTTCTTTGGATTTAAGGACAACCCATATTTTCTGCATTTCTCAAAGACTTTTCTCAAGTGTATTAGGTGTTCTTCATCTGTTTTAATAGATAGTGATATCATCAAGGTAAATCACAATGAAGTAAACTATTTATTCTGAGAATGCTATATCCATGGCTCTCTGAAATGTGGCACCAACATTCATTAAACCAAAGGGCATTTTCAAATCCATGAAAGTACCCCAAGGAGTAGTAAAGGATGTTTTAAGTTGATCATCAGGATGTACCAATATTTGATTGACACTTGAGAAGACATCTAGTAAAGAAATTCTTCTAGAACCAACTGCCCTTTGTAAGATATGATCCATTTTGGGTAAGGGATAGTTTTCCTTTAATGTGGCTTTGTTTAAGTTTCTAAAGTCAATGCAAAGCCTTATTTATCTTGTTTTCTTCCTAACAGATACTAGATCAGATACCTAGTCTGAATATCTTACTGGGACTATGATTCCAACATCATACATTTTCCTAATTTCTTTCTCTACCAGAGGTAATTGAACAGGGTTGATTCTGTGCAATTTTTTTCTAAAAGGTTTCTGGTTTTCTTTGAGGGGTATCTTATGCTGGATTATCTCTGTATCATATGATTTTAGATCTTCATAGCTCCATGCAAAAACATTAGAAAACTCTCTAAATAGCTCAATGTATTTCAGTTCAATGTGAGATGGCAGTGTCTTGGATAATTTTATCATTTTGGGCTTTTCCTCACTGCCTATGTTGCATTCTTCCACTTTAGCTTCAATAGGTTCCAGTTTTGGCTTTTTGGCAACATCATTCAAGTCAAACAATTCTTCTAATGGGACCAGTCCTTTTGGCAAGCTTTGATTTTTAGATTGCAGCACTTCTAAGTCTTCTTTTTCTAAATCTGTGCTATTTTCTGTTGTATGTTTGGGTCTATTAGTTAACAGATTTATTTCAGAAATCTCAGGAGAATTTTCTACTTCAAAAAGTGGGTTTTATTCAGTAGTATAGTCTTGCTCATACTCTGAATATGAGTTTGGTGTTTCAAATTCATTTTTGGACTGTAGGAAGTCTTCTATTTATTTATCTCAATCAAAAACTTGCCAGTATTTTTCATTATCCGGGACAGCTGGTCGATATTTGACTTGGATGGTGTATTGTTTTCTTTCATAAGGTCTTAGACAAGTACTAACAGCAAAGGCTAATCCATTGGCAAGAATGTTTTGGTTCCTTGGGACAAAGGTAAGCTGGAATTCAGCAAATGTTTTTAAAAATTCCATGGCATCATCTCTATAAGCTCTAATTCTGGGATGTTTAGCAGTGTATTCCCAATTTACTTGCCTAATTATCAATTCTGAATCTCCACTAACTGTTATCCTCTTGGCCCCTAATTTTTTTCAATAAATTTAGGCCTAAAAGGAGAGCTTCATACTCTGCTATGTTATTTATGCATTGGAAGTTTAATTTATAAGAATGACCCTCAAAATGATTATTTACAGTGTTTTGTACCCATATGCCTGCTCCTGCACCAGTTTTAGAGCAAGACCCATCAAAACTCATACTCCAAAGAGGACTGTTTTTAGATTTTTCATTTATTTCATTATTCTCCTCTCTGTTTTGTTTGCCTAGTCTATCATTGTGTTGTTCCTGCAGGTCTGCACTATGTTGAACTTTGCTTTTTTGCTCAAGATTTTCAATGTTTTAAGGCTTTATTTTTTTATTTCCTTGATTTGTACTATGTTCATGACTATTTTAGACTTCAAGACCTTCAATATGTTTGCTGTAATTTTCTAAATTAGCAAACTGTTTTTAGCTCTTTTCTTGTTTTCCTCTTATTCTATGGCTGCCACTATGTTTGGATGTGGAGTGACCACTATATTGGTTGACGTTTCATTGAATAACTCTTTCTCATTTTGAATCTCATCATTATAAGGAATGAATGAGTCAAGGTCAGTGTGTATAGAATAGAGAGGAGAGTTTTCTGGTCTTTCTTGACTACTCAACATGTATTTCATGTGTGTTTCCCTATAGAGTCTTGTAGGTTGACTAAAGACAGGGATGGTGGCATAAGTCATATCCATCTGCATAGTACCTTGCAACTTAGCACCCCATGATCTTGAAAGAAGCATGCCATATTTGGGATGTATATCAGCCACTACAATGTCCATCACTGGGCTTTTGGCTGGAATTTGGGCTAGGTTAACACATAGATATTTTATTAGGCCTAGGCATTTCACTCTACTTGAATCAAAGGAATATAAATCTTTGTATGGTCTGGTTACCTCAAGGCCTAATATTTCCATTATTACGTTGGGCATGAGGTTATGCAATGCCCCTGAATCAAGCATGGCATTGTGTAACATTTCATCATGGATATTCAAACTGATGTAGAATGGAGGGGTAGTTCCTTCTTGAAATTTTCCTTCAATCTTTGGACCAAACAGAATCTCTGGTGTATCATCATTCAATTTAATAGTATCATGAATATCTTCTATGTTCAAGGCTTTCAAAACTTGACATCTATATACATTTTGAGTGACTAACTCAGTGAGTGGGACAGAGATCTTGATTTTGGAAATTTCATTCTGTAGGCTAAAGGGAATCTGATTTTTCAAAATGTTTGTTTCAGCCTTGTTAGTCACTCCTTTATCAGCAAAATCAACTTGTTGATTTCTACTATTTACAGTAGTCAAAATGGTTTTTTTAGGAGCATTATTTGAAATGCTAGTGGTGCTAGGGTCACCACTATGTTTGTCCTGAATCTGAGCGTTTTTTCCCTTATTTTGATCAGAACTCTTAACCATTGTTTTATGATTTTCTATTGTCTTTTTGGAAGTATTTACAGTGCTATTTTTGGCGGAATTATCAGAGGTTTTCTTATTGAGAGTCTCTTGGTTCTTTTTACTTCTGAGGTCATATGGTTTGGGAGCTACTATGATGGCATTTTCAAATTCTTGTTCATAGTATTCAGTTTCTAGTCTTTTATCATCATAGGGTGTATATAGACATTGTTTTCTTTCATGGAGGAAATCAGAATCCTCATTGCTTACTCCCAACATGTTTATGTTATCATCATCTGTTTTTTCATTTGTTTCTCCATCCTCATTAACATAATTTTCTTGAAAAGGAGGTCTGATCTGTTGATCAGCATCTCTTTGTCTGTTCTGAGGTTGATTTCTCCTAAAGTTCTGATTTTGATTCTGGGATTGGTTTCTATTTTGAGGAACAGTTCGATTTTCTCTAGATTGAGCTTTTTCATATATGCTCATCCTCTCCATCATCTTCTCCATCATCCTTTACAGTTTTGAGTCAGATGTGGAAGGTGCAGCTTCATCCCTATATGATACCCTCTTCTCTACTTTGAGTCTTGCCCTTCTGGCATTCAGGTTAACTTCTACACTTACTACCCCTTTTTGCATGTCTTCTAATGTGAGGGGTTCCATTTCTCTAAGTTGATAGGCCATTTTGGGATCAAATCCCTCAGGAAATTTCATTAGAGCTAGGCCTTGTGGAGGTTTCATATGGATGGGTAGGGCGTTGTACACACTATTGAATCTGGTGCAATAGTCTTGGACACTCTCTCCAACATTTCTTTTAAGATCGTTGTATTCTAACAGGATTTGAAGGGGATTTATTTTGACTTCCCATTTGTTTAGGAATAGTTGATGAAAAGCAGGAAGGTCATTGATACTGTTAGGGGTTAAGTTCTTGAACCATTTTCTTGCTTCTCCCCCTAAACTTTGAGCAAACAATATGAGTTTAATGGTTTCATCATCTATCTCATTTCTATCAAAATAGTCATTCATCTTGTCCACATGTTTTAAAGCAGTAGTAGAACTATTAGCATCATATAATGGAATCTTGGACTGATAGTCCTGTGGAAAATTTACTAAAGGTAAAGGAAGGACTAGAGGAGCATACCATGTTGCCGTGATAGGAGGTTGTGGAAAAAATGGGGGGTTTACAAGTGGAAGGTTTATGAAAGGCAGGGGAGGATGAAATGGAGTAGTTTGAACAGTGGGTGTATGGATAACAGAAGTACTTGGACCAGCAAGAGACTGTTGAGTAGATCTAGGATGAGAGAAACCAAAGTTATGAATGAAATGCAGATCAGGTGGGGTGGTTTCTCTGCTATCAGTATGTTCACCACTATGTTGGGGTAAGTGTGGAGGCTCAAAGTATACCTAATCTATATCACTAAGTGACTTAGTTCTGGATGGGTTTCTTATGAATGGTAAGTCAACTTGTGTATCTTGCAGAGATGAGAGATTTTTAGGGACAGAATTAGCTCTATGAATTGGTCTGACAACAATTGAAGTCTTGGATTTAGGAGATTTCCTAAGGATACTTTCTGGATTATCAACTATCTCAGGAGGATTTGGGTCAGGATAGGCTCTAGTATAAATTCTTCTAGAAGCCACTATGTGGTGTTTTTAGACCTACTGATGAGAAAATTTCAGCCAATTATGAGAGTCTTTTAAAGGCTAACTAATATTTTTCAAATAAAAATCAATCCTCAAAGTCTTCTTAACTGGGTTTGAATGATGTTTGAAGGATAAAAGAATTTCCCTGTGGAGTCTTAGGAAAAACTAGTGGGGTCAGTAGGCCTACTGAATACCAATGGAGTCGCCAGGTGAAGGATTTTTACTTTTTTTCAAGGTTTGGTTGTTGTTCACCATCAAAAATAAATAATAACCAGTCTTGGTGACACTTGTCTCATTTAGAAATAGGGGTTCGTTGAGTTGTGAATTTATCTATTACTTAATATTCCCAATATGGTTGCCACTATGTTAGGCTCTCCATAGTTTGCAAGATTTGCAAGAACAAGCACTGCAGGGCCTACATCAGAACCACTTTGGAATCCTAGGATCTAGCCCTCCTGGATTTAGAGAGGGATGTCTTTATATATGTTTAGAATGATATGCTTTTAAAGCTCATGATGTGATATTAGGCTAGTTATGAAGCACAAGGAATTTGTTTTGGCTTTGGTTGGGTGGGATATCATCAAAATAAAGGAAGTATTTTGAAGGGTAAAGGTGTGAGTAAGTTGAAAGAATGGTTTAGCAGATAGGATAGGTAAGAGATAGTATCAAACCATTGGGCTATGAAGTCACAAAAAGATTTAATTGCATAAAAAGTCTCAAGAGTGGTCCATGGGACAAGTCATCTATATCAAAATATCTCTTTAGGTTGATTTGTGATATGGAACATTAAAAGTGTTGTGAAAGAAGCAAAGCTAATAACCATTTAAGAATATATTAACTTCACTAAACAAAAAAAGCCTTTCAAAGTAACTGTTTGAAGCAAGCCAAAGGATAGGGAAAACCATAGACCTCTTTGGGAAAAATTTTACTAAAGCACACTTTTCAAACAACAATCTAGAAATCTAACAGATTACCTTCAGAAAGAAGAAAACATATAAGATAAACAAAATAATAGCCTAAGATCAAGTAAGAACTTTGAATCTATCCTGCTTTTGGAATACTCTCAAGGGAAACTTTCAAAACAGCTGTTGAAGACTAAATAAGGGACAGGGCTAACCATAAAATTCCTTGATTAGGACTCCACTTAGGATTCAGTGAAAAGATCATTCAAGAACAACATCTCAGGTTTTACTCAACAAGACATGGGCTCACCAACATTCCTTGACTAGTTATACTCTATTGAAATCATTCCCAAAGCAATAATTATAAGAAAACATAGAGATAAAGCTTATCAGTGAGAAATAGGGTACTTTGCAGTAAATCCTAATCTATATTTCTTGTTATTTATTAGAGAAAGTGGAAAGTATGAAAACATAAGAAAAACAAAAATTACAGTAAGAAAAACATCACCATTGACATAGACCAGGATCCCATAAATCAGCTTGTATATTTGATGTTCAAACTAGTTACAATCTTCAAGTACAATAGGTCTTTATAGCTTCAAACTTCTCTTCTCAGCCTATCTTTCTTCAATTACTAACAGAGCTTCAACAACCTCAACAACTATTTACATTCAATAAGTATTCAACTAACAACAATACTGGGCTCCTCATATGATATATATAGGTAAATTGAAGAGGTGGAGTGAAAGAAAGGGTTATTTATTCAATTAATACAGAGTAAATGCTTCTTGGCCTTTAGGAAGCCTTATGGAGAAGATTTCTAATGGGTTCATTGCTTGACACGTGGATTTCGAGCGCAATACGGTTCATTGCTCAACACGTGGCTTCTACAAAACCGGCAATTTTGCATTTGAGATGCACAGCGGGGGGAGGGGGCATAATGGATGTGAAATGGCACAACAACCGTTAGATATTCAGGCTGGAGATCTAAGGCTAAGAATGAACGTGACGGGAGGGGAGATGCATGGTGGAAGAATGAGGTGGGGCCGAGCTGACGTAAGCTAATTTTTCGTGTAGCGGGGAGGCTTGAGGTTGGGTAAAACAATGTGCGCCGTTGGATTATAGTGATAAAGGGTTATAATCAAGGTAGGGGTGAATATATAAAGGGAAAAAGGTGGAAGTGGGAGGGAGTGAAGGTGTGAAAACAGTTCTAGACCGTCCGATCTGGGAGATCGACGGCTGAGATCAAATGCAAAGGGAGAAAATATGGGAGGAAGAAAGGTGGGACCCGGAAAAATGACGTCAATAGCTTTTTCGCGTAGCGAAAAGCTATTGGGTGGAATTTGAGAGGAGGGGATCAATGGGAGCCGTTGGATCGTGGAAATGGATGACTGAGATTAACTCGGCAGATCAGAAATCTGCGGAGAAGAGGGTTCGGGAAGGAGGAATTTGGAATTGCGATGTGCCGATGGCCGATGGGAGAAAAAAGTACGATGGATGGAGGACTGTTGGATCGAGATCGAGATCAAAAACTAGGATTTGGTCGAGGCTTTGCATATCAGTGGTGAAGAGGATCAGGCGACAAGGGAACTGGAATTGCCGAAGAACGATGTGTCGATGCGACGAAGTGAGGACCGTTGGATCTGGGATGGATCAACAGTAGAGATTCCATCAGCGGGGGATGATGATCGGTAGAGAAAGGTTTGGGAATGAAGAAACGAGGATCGTCTATAGAGTGAGAACCATTAGATCCGGGAGATCAACGGTAGAGATTTACTTGGGGGATTGGCCTATCGGTGGAGAAAAGGAATGGGAATGAAGAATTTGGAATTGCCGAAGTGCGATGGCGATGGCGGCTTAAGAATTTTAGCCGACGGTCTCTGGCCTCAGTCTTACGGTGAAAAGGGGCTAGGGGCTTAAGAAAAAAGTGGTTAAGGCCCAAAGTTAAAAGGTCAGAAAATAGGCCGAAATGGGATTTTTTGAAGGGGTTTTGGAAGTTTTGATAGGATATAAAAGGGGTTTTAAACCATAATAAAGGGATTTCATCAGGTTTCAAGGGGATTTTCTTGGGAAAAGAAGGGTATAGAAAGGAAAATGAGGGTTTTTAGAGGGATTTGTAATTTGTGCAATGAGTGGAAATGGGGGGAACTTTTTAGAGGAGATTTATGAAGGTGAAATGATGGAGACAATGGCTGAAAATAGTCTCTTTTATAACATCAAGGCTTCTTTGAGAAATTTTTGAATGAAGACTATCAATGGAATGGCTTTCTTGAGGATAAAGAACACAGAGAGGCTTCAAGAAGTCACAGATTTGCTTGAAATTTGTTTCTTGAAGACTAATAGACCTATCTTAGCCATCATAGTATATGGAAAATTTATAGATGACTAACAGTGTTAAGAACTTCTATAGCGACCCCTGGCTGTTTTACACTGATTTCGTTGTGGAAGTTGGTAAAAGTGCCAAATGTATTGAAATTACTAGATTTACTCATGCATGAGATTTTTTGGATTTTTTCCTTGACATTGACCCCTATCTCATGAATGATGACCTTCAAGACCCCTCACATATGTGCATTTTTTTAAAAATTATGAATTTTAAAGACCCTATTCAACCCTAAGTGATTCAACGTAATTAACTTAAGACCAACCTAGACAAACCTAATTGTTATCATGGATAACATCGCTCACTTAATTTCAAGAGATATTTTATTCGATTCCTTCACCATATAGACTTTAATGGTTGTCCTACATTTTAGGTTTCCCCTTTGCAAAAGAAACCATGATGTCCCAAGTAAGTAACTCCCTTCCCAACTCTAGAATTCCTATCCCCTAACTCAGTCCCCATTTTTTATTTCAATTGGTCATACAATATTTACAATATGTTTATCATGCCATTTACATGAGAACCTCGAGTGGGGTTGTCACAGTCCCCTCCTCCTTAAGGGAATACCATCCCCAATGTTAAATTTTCCATTTACAATCACAAAATCAAAATGAAACATATATTATTTTTATCTAACTTTATACACAAAAATATATACAATATTTACACTTATACATACTTGTTTTAACCATAAAACAAGAAGGGATAGCTAAGTTTCATGGCATCATCCATTTCCCAGGTGGCCTCCTCTAGCCCAAACTACTTCCAATGTACCCTTAATTTCTCTATAGCTTAGTTCTGGAGCATGAGACTCCTCCAGTGCAGGAGGCACATTGGCTCTAGTTGGAACTCTCTATCTAGTTCCACCTATAGCACATACTAATCAATCACATGACTAGAATCTTGTACATACTTCTTAAGTAAAGAAACCTAAAAACAATTGTCAAGTATAACTTATGGAGGTAAGGCTAGTATATACACTAATGGTACTATCCTTTCAAGTAGTTCAAATGGACCATAGTATCGTGGTGCCATCTTGGCACATGCCCCCATCCTTAGGGAATTCCTTTTGGGATTAACCCTCAAATATACATGTTCTCCGATTTGGAACTCCTTATGGATTGTGTTCTTATCTTCATATCTCGTATTTCTATCTTGTGACACCTTCACATTTTCCTTGATGATATGAACTTATTGTTACAAATCCTTAATCATATTAGGTCCTACATGAAATTTTTTAACTGGGTCACTCCAGCTAATAGGAGTATTACATTTCCTGCCATATACTACTTCAAACCGGCTCATCGTTATGGATTCTTGGTGTCCATTGTTGTATGAAAATTCCAAAAGGGGAAGATATTTTTCCCATTTCTTGGGTTTATGCGTCACATACATCCTTAACATGTATTAAGGATCTGGATGGTCATCTAGTTTTTCCTTCTAGTCTATAAATGATAGGCAGTGTTGAATGCTAATTCTGTCCCCAAGAATACAAACAATTCCTTCCAAAAACTAGAAGTAAATTTAGCATCTCTGTCAGATGCAATATTTTTTGGGGATGCAATGTAGCTTAACGATCTCTCTTATGAAAATTTGTGCTATTTCACTAGAAAAATGGGTGGATTTGACTGCCATGAAATGTGTTACCTTGTTAAGCATGTCCACCACTACCATGATTGCGTCATGATTCTTTGTTGTTTTGGGTAGTCCCATGATGAAACCCTTAGATATTTCCTCCCAATTCCATTCCTGAATAGGAATAGGTTGTATTAATCCTTCTTGATGTCTGCATTCAACCTTCACTTGTTGGAATTCCATGCATTTCACCATGAATTCTTCTACTTATTTCTTCAAGTTGGGGTAGTAGTAGCTTATTTTAATAATTGTAAGGGTTATTTGATACCCTAGGTGTCTTGAGTGGGGCTTAGTGTGGAATTATATGATTATCAGTCCTTTTACTTCAACATTGTTAATAACGTAGATTCTGCCTTTAAATCGAACTAATATTTCCTCAGTGAGGTGGTAGTTTCCATCCGCTCTGCCTCGTTGTAGTCTCTCCTTTACTTGTTGGTATGCTTCATCTTTATTTATAGTGGCTTTTACATTTTCATCTAGATTTTTCATATATGAGCTTACAATTTCCAAATGATTCACTTAGATCCTTCGGTTGAAGGCATCGACAACCTTGTTTTCCTTACCATTTATATACATAATATTGTGAAATTCGCTGAGTTTGGCTAGCCATATGGCTTGCAGCCTAGGATTGAAATTATGCTTTTCAAACAAGTCTTTGAGTCCATTATGATCCATCATGAGCATGAAATTTTGACCAAGGAGGTAGTTACTCCACATTTTTAAGGCATGCATAATAGAAGCCAATTCCAAGTTGTGGGTCATGTAACATTATGACTCCACTGAGTCCCTCCTTGCAAGCATTGATACATACTATGAAATCCTTATTGGGATATGAAATTATTAGCACTGGTGCACTAGTGAGAAATTGATTTAACTGCTGAAAGTTGTCTGCACATTGTGTGGTCCACTCAAATCTCTTCCCTCTTCTCGGTAATGTTGTAATGGGATGTCTTATTTTGGATAAATTTTAAACAAATCGCATGTAATATCCTGGAAATCCCATGATTGATCTGATCTCATCTATATTCTTTGGATTTGGAAAATCCCTTATGGATTTGACCTTATTTGGATCAACTGATATGCTTTCCTTGGATATCGTGTAGCATAAGTATTGTATATGTGTTTGGAAGAAATCAGACTTATAACTATTTGCATAAATGTTTTCCTCTCTCAAGAACTGTAACACAACTGCTAGATTTTTCTCATGATTTTCTTATGTTCTTGAATGTACCAATATTTCGTCCACAAATACAATGACGAAGCTATCCAAGTATGATCACGACATCCCGTTCATCAAGCACATGAACATAGCAGGAGAACTAGTGAGATGAAATGGTGCTAATAGGAATTCATAGCTCCCATATCTCATTCTAAAAGTTGTGTTATGAAAGTCATCCTCCTTGATCATTACCAGATGGTAGCATGACCTCAAGTCGGTTTTGGAGATAATCGTTGCTCCCCTTAGTTGGTCAAATAGATCGTTGATCCCTTGTAATGTGTACTTGTTCTTAATGGTTACCTTGTTCAGTTGTCCATAATAAATGCATATTTTTATGGTTCCATCTTTCGTTTTAACCAATAATACCAATTCTCCCCAAGGAGACACACTTATGTACCGTTTGTCTAGCATTTCTTTCAGCTGCGGTTTCAGCTCAACCAACTGTGAGGTGATCATTCTATATGGGGCCTTAGATGTTGGTGTTGTGCTAGGTATCAATTCAATAGAGAAATATCTCTCTATGTGAGGGGATAATCCAAGAAATTTCTATTGGAAATACATTTGCATGCTGTTGCAAGACAGGGTACCTTCGAAGAAACTCACCTTCCCCATTTTTTTTGCTTTGTCAGCTCACTTATCTTTGGAAACTTGTACTACAAAAAATGTACATGCCTTCCTGCAATTGTGTTTGGCCTGCATGGAAGTGATCAACCTCACTGATATGGAATTTTGTGTGCCTTGTAATAATTTCTTCGTACCTTACTCATCCAAGCTTTCTAGTTATTTTTCATAGCAATACACCTTAGTCTGGTGTCCATACAACTAGCCCATCTCCAAAAATATGCCATACCCACCCAATGGAAGCAGATTCAAGTGAGTTTTTGTGGTCATTTTTCTGAGTTCTAATACACATGACTTCACGCATTGGTTGATCCTTCTCTTTTTCCCTATTGCCAACTTAACCAACCACAGTTCTCAGTGCAATTCCTTGTCCAATTTTCACTTTTCGATAAGCTCTAGGTTGACATAGCTATAATTAGAACCTAATCAATCAAAGTAGAAATAAATTTCTCTTGTATCTTACCTTCCATATCAATGATGGATGTGTGGAGATATTCTTGGTGGTTTTCCAATGATGCATAAACTCTTGGCATACTCTAGGCTACTTCACCCACCGTGCTGGCCTCCTATGCATTGTATATTCTAGGTCCAAGCTCTTGTTGATGAACACAATACCTTCTCTTGTGGTTGCCACCATATTTCCTATATATAATTGGTTCATGAATTTAAATATTGGGTTGTGCCGATGTTAGTTGTTTTACATTCCCCCTAATAGCATTTTTTGCCTTCTACTAAGACTACCTTGTCTGAGTTGGGAAATTCCTTTCTTTTCCTTCTAGGTTCCTCTTGGACCAGCTCACATTTTTCCTAGTGTTGTTTTCGGCTACCCAGTTGTTCTTCTTCTTAGGCCTATGCATTTCTTTCTCATAGCAATGATACAACTTATTAATAGCATTCTTGAGAGTCTGGGGTTCTAACCATTCAATCGTATCTTTGAATACCATAGGAAACCCACTTATGAACTTCTGATTTTTTTCCTTCTCGTCCTTGAGATATGGGACATATCTCAGTAAACCCAAAATCTTGGTGACATATTCCTCACTAGTCATTTGTCCCATTATAAGTTCATAAAATTCCTTTTCCTTATTGACATAGTAGCATTCAAACATATATTGTTCTCTAAAAGTATTCTCAAACTCTTCCCATGTTAGCTCCTTCTCGGTGATGGCTATAGTATTCTTCGGTTCCTCCCACCAGATATCAACTTTTCCCTTTAAACTGTAAGAGGCAACTCCAGATTTCATATTCTTAAAGTTGTTGTATATTCTGAAGAACTTCTTCATCCCTAGCAACCATGACTTTGTTTCCTCTACCTGCTCTATATCCCCATTGAATGTGGGTGGGTTTTCCTTTTTAAATTATTTAGGCATAAGATCCCTCTCCTCTCTCCCTGATCAATGGTGGTGGAAAGAGTGGTGACGCCTTTGGGTGGAAGAACTAGATGGGTTTCTTGAGTTAGGTAGTTTCATTCTAGCTCTTCCCTTTGGAGCACTTCAAGTTTCTCCCCCTGGAACGGTATCCTCGCTACCTTTCCTAGGCCTCTTTTAGGATCCTCTACCATCTGATCCATTGGTATTTTTCCTTACTCTCAAAGGATTTTCATGTCTCTATGACTTATCCTCATTTAAAATTTCCTTTGCCTTTGCCATTATGAGATAATTTGCAAGATGATCACATTAATCTTAGCCTGCCTCTCTTGGGCTCTTACCAACCTCTTGTTATCAGCCTTAAATATTATCATGTCATCTCAAAGACTTCTTAGAGTGTCCATCCAATCTAGGGATTGATTTCCTCCTCTTTTCCCAACTGATCTCTCTTCATCACTAGTTCGAACTCCATCACTTCCATGTTGGGACTAATTGAAACTATATTCAACAATTTTGGTTCTCATAATTGTGTCTTTTCTATGTTAAATTTTTTTCTGACATACTTTAAATTACACACATAAATTGAGATCATGGGTTTTCATTCACAGAGTATCATGGGGTTCTTGTGAGAACAAGACAACCTTGTCAACATACAAACCATTTATAAATCAAATGCAATAGTCATTCAATCATGAAATTGGTACATAAATAATGACAAAAGACATCTAAAATCACAATTCCCCCTCCCATAGAGCTGCTAACCATCATCTAACATATGCTAGCATGCCTTTAGTAATCAATGAGTGAGAAAAATCCAAAAATACTCAGTATTCTATAATTACATAACGAAACTTCCTCACTTGCTCGTGACGAAGCCCATCTAGTCCATGTATTGAACCTAGATTCTCTGATACCACTCTGTGATGTAACCCAACCCATTCATTTATATTATAGGTATGGGGTACATGTTTTTATGTGAACTTCCTTTCCCTTGATTATAAAATATAATATTTTTTTTCCTTTTCATATATATATATATATATATATATATAGACGCACACACACACATATATGCACATTTTTTGCACGCGACTCTATGACCTCTTGACACCCTCATGGTGCTTCGAGTTACCAAGTGGAGTTTCCCCCCAGAATCTGACCTATTAGCTGATGATTATCCAACTCTTTAATTAATGGCCACATCATATTTTCGCATTATCCACCATGGGTCCTCGCACCCCCAAAACCCTCGTACTCCCTTCCGAATGCTTCTATGTAAAGACCTTAAGGAAGATAGTTCTACTATCGACCCTCCTCTCGATGAATTATAGTTTGGATTTCTCGGGACATTCCATCCTTAATGGATTTACATCCTATGGGGTCCTTACATCCAACTGTTGACCATGTGTCCTCAAGACATCATGTCATTATTTTCTCCACACTAAAAGGAAAAATATCCACTGGCCACAAAGCTCATATTGGGTCCCTTCTTAGTTATCATGTTGGGTGTGCATTATATTCCTTCCACGACTAGTCCCACATGATGTACGTTACACCGAGCGCAACAGCGAGGTAACATGTGGGCGGCAGCTCCCCCTATCGAGGGGTTTGCAACGAGGCATTATCCCCTTTACACGGGGTCTGTGGTAGCACCATGGGAATTTTTTCCTTTATGCAGACCTAATAATAGTTGGGCAGACCCAAGGATGGGTGGCGGACCTACCCATGGTTTTGTGCATGGGTTTTGCACATCATTTTGGGCATGATGGTTTTCTACAAATTTTATTTAGTAGATCCGGTTAAGGTAACTAAATTTATGTTCTAATATAGGGTTAATGGAATGGGTTTTATGAATGCTTCAGCAGGTATATATATGTACTATAATATTTCAAGGAATATAATGAAAAATAAATCTAGTAGTCTCGGGTTTGGGATCCAAGGGAAAATCTCTTTGTATTTTTGTTTTATGTCTTATGTTCTCGCCATTTCTTATTTTCTATTTTAAGAATTCATTTGTAGGTAATTTATATACAAGGTTAAAACGTACATTTTGGTATCATAATTGATTTGGTTTCAAGGAGACGCCTTTTCTTCTTAGGGTTTTTTCTCGGGCCCGTGGTAGACCTTTTTTTAGTGGGATATCTACATGATTGATTCTTGTGGTGAAATAAGATTGTGAACAATAGAAATATAGAGATCAATAATTTTAATGGTCAGAGTTTTGAGTTGTGGAAGCTCAAGATGGAGGATCTGTTGGTGAACCAAGATCAGTGGATTGTTGTAGATTGAGGCATGACACCAATAGGAATGTTGGCAGAAGACTAGGAGAATTTAGATGGTAAGGAGAAGAGCACAATACGATTGTGTCTCTCAAATTAAATATTGTTTAATGTATTAGGGGAAGCTATGATGAAGGCTTTGTGGGATAAGTTAGGGACTTTGTACCAATCTAAGCCTTTGGTGAACAAATTATTCCTGCGGAAAAAGTTTTATAACCTAAGGATCAAGGATGGAGACTCGGTGACAAAGAATTTGAATGCCTTTAATATTGTGGTAATCCATTTGTTATCTATTGATATAAAAATTTCAGACAAAGATAAGTTCATCTGTTTGTTTTGTTATCTACCATATTCATGGGATAGTCTAGTTGTTGTAATAGGTAGCAATAAAACTACCTTGAAGTTTGATGAAATAGTTTCATCGTTGCAGTCAAAGGAAATGAAATAGAAAAATATGGAGTGGTAGAATGGAGATGCCCTGTATGTAGGAGAAAAATCCTAGAAAATAACGAAAATGAGTCCTTGAGCAAGAGATCTAAATCTAGAGGGAGATATAAATCTCCAAGAAAACCTGTAAATGTGTCTTGGAAATGGGGAAAGGAAAGGGCACTAAAAAAATTATTTTAGATCTAAATCTCCTGAGAAAGGAAAGGGATTGGATGCTGTGCCTTCTGCAGAGGTGAAAAAATCCTTAGACGAAGGTTCAGATGTGTACTTGTCTTCTTCTTCAAGTACACGTGTACATCATGAGGCATGGTTGATTGACTCAAGTGCATCCTTTCACTTCACTCACCATAGGGAGTGGTTATGTGAGTACGAGAAATATGATGGTGTTGATGTCTTCTTAGGGGATGATAGGAACGCCAGAATCATCAGACATGGTAAAGTCAAGCTAAAGTTGCAAGGTAGAAGGATTAGAAAACTTCCTATTGTTCTGCATATTCCTGCATTTCCCATAAATATGATTTCTATAAGCAATATGGATGATGAAGGTGTAAAAAAAATGTTCAAGAAATATACCAACAAGATGGTTTGAGGAGCACAAGTATTTATGCAAATATTCTGGGTAGCATTATTATTGATGGGTGCAACAACTATGTGGTTCTTGAAAGTGGAGGAGAAAACCTAGTGGTTTTTGGGTGTGTGTAATATTGTTTCCATGACTAGCTGCAGGTGAGAAGCGGGGGTGGGGTAAGAGAGGGGTGGCCAACCCTCCTACGCTTGCACTGGTCACAGCAGGGGGGGTGTAGCCACCCCTGTTGGGAAGTTTGTAGGGGGGTGGAAGCCCCCCTACACAGGGCTCAAGGAAACGCCCCCCCCCCCCCCCCCCCAAAAAAAAAAAAATGGACCCTATAGTAGGTGGGCTTATCTTGAGCTCATCGTTTTGTGCATGATTTTTCACATGATTTTTGGCACGATGGTTTTCTGACCATGGTATTTTGTAGATTTGATAAAGGGAACTACAGTTTTGTTCTAATCAACGGTTAATGTATTGGGGTTTATGAATGCTTCAACATGTATATATATGTGTTGTAAAATTGAAAGGAATATAATGAAAAATCAAGATGGTAGTCCCAGTTATGCGATCCAGGGGAAAATCTCTGTGTATATCTGTTTTATGTTTTATGCTCTTGCTATTATTTATTTTTTATTTGAAGAGTTTGTTTGCACAAAATTTTTGTACAGGGTTAAAACTATAGTGTTCTCCGAGAAATAGACACAGGCACTGGGCAATGGAGAAGATGGGAGAACATTGTTCTCAATAATGCATGGCAATGCATGAAAGAATATATCAATTTTCTTGGATTTAATTCTCAGAACATTGTGTATATGGGAAGCGGAATCGAGTGAGTTTCCCCTTCGATGTTAATATGGTGAAAGGGATATTAGAGTTTATATATTTATGTGGTTGACTCATGTCATATTCCATCGATGGGTAAGTTTGTGCTCAGGTCTATTTATGTATTAAATTCCTCAAGAAATACACATGTATATATTTCCACAAGAAAGAAATTGAAGTATTGAAAGGTTTAAATAATTTAAGGTTTGGGGAAAATCGAGAAGAAGATAAAGGCACTGAGGACAGATAATGGTGGGGAGTTCTGCAAGTAGGAATTTGAAGAGTTCTGTAAGAAGTGTGGTATAGCATGGAAGAAGACTACTCCATACACACCTCAGCAAAATGGAGTCGCAGAAATAATGAATAGAACGTTGATGGAAAAGAAACAGTAATCAGACTTAATAAGTACTGGCATGAGGCAGAATTGTGTAAATGTAGATACTACATATACCAGGTCCGATCTTATGGAGGATAAGACTCCACATTAAAGTGTACCGTAAGAAATCCTTTTCACACATGGTATTGAGCAGATGATATAACATTCCAAAGGAGAAAGAGCCAAGTTAGATAAAGTGAATAGGTATAGTTTATTATTATAAGGATATTAAAAGGTTATAAGTTTAACTAAAACACCATTAAAGGATTAAAGATTATGAGAACCGATATCTGGTGTTTAGAGAGGTCAAAGATATTATCAAACATGAAATCCTACCAAAGGAACCTAAGAATATATAGTGTGAACTAAAGGAGGAAGAATCAGACTATACATCAGAACAAGAATCAAAAAGAGATCCAAAAACTCCAATTTTGAGAGGATTGGTTCGAGAGAGAAGGAGGTCAGAAAGGTTTAGTCCATCTGCTTCTTGTTAAAATTTTGCTTTATTTATTACTAATGATGATCCAAAAACTATGAGGGATGAAGTGCAGTTAGAGGATGGAAAATTCTGGAAAGAGGCCTTGGTTGATGAAATGGAATCTTTGGACAAAAATAAGGCTTTGGATATGATGCAGTTATCGATTGGAAGGAAACCCATTGGCAACAAATGAGTGTTTAATCAAAAATCCTACTAAAGGAACCTAAGAAGATAAAGTGTGAACTAAAGGAGGAAGAATCACACTGTACATTAGAACAAGAATTAGAAGAAGGAGAGCCAAAACCTCCAATTTTGAGAGGATCAGTTCGAGAGAGAAGGAAGCCATAAATATTTAGTCTATTTGATTTCTGTTCAAATTTTGCTTTATTTATTACTAATTATGATCACAAAACTATCAGGGAGGAAGTGGAGTCAGAGGATGGAAAACTTTGGAAAGAGGCCATGGTTGATGAAATGGCATATTTGGACAAAAATGAGGCTTTGGATATAATGAAGTTGATGATTAGAAGGAAACCCAGTGGGAGAAAATGAATGTTTAAGAAGAAGATGAATGCAAAAGGGAAGGTGGAGAAATACAAATCTTGGTTGGTAGGAAAAGGCTATTCCCAAGTGGTAGGAATTTATTTTTTTGATAATTTTTCTCATGTTTCCAAGTAACTTCTATTAGATTACTTTTATATATTTCTTATACTTTTGATTTTGAGGTGGAACAGATGGATATGAATAAAAAATTTCTTCACGAGTATCTAAAATAAGAGATCTACATGAAGCAACCTAGAGAATTTATGGTGAAGGGTAAGAAAGAACTAGTATGCAGGTTAAAATAGTCTTTATATGGAATAAGATAGTCACCAAGGATGTGGTGTCATAAATTTGATACCTATATATGGGGACTTGGCCTCACCAGAAGCAAAGTGGATCACTATGTGTATTTTAAATTAATTAGTGACTTATTTGGTCTTGTATGTGGATGGTATGTTGTTGATTGGAAATGACAAAGAAATTATCCAGGATTTGAAGACCCAATTGTCCTCCAAATTCAACATGAAGGATCTTGGTGTTTCAAACTATATTTTGGGCATGGAAATTAAATGAGATGAGGAAAGGATGAAGCTATGGTTAAACTAGAGGAAATATGTAGAGATAATATTGCAGAAATTTAATATGCAGGATAGTAAAATGCTGACGATTCCTTTTCATATAGGTGTAAATTTATCTATTGAGTGGTGTCCTTAGACCCAAGAAGAGGAAGAGGATAGTCTCATGTTCCATATGTGAGTGCAGTTTGTAGCCTAATATATGAAATTGTTTGAACTAGATTATACATTGCACATGCAGTGGGAGTATTGAGCAGGTTTATGTCAAAACTAGGGAAGGAGCATTAGACAAGAGTGAAGCAATTTTCTGGGTATTTGCGTGGCACTAGTGATTATGGCTTGTGCTACCAAGGAATATCATGATTGGATAGAGTTTTTAACACTCTTGTATTTGTTAATGGAGACTAGGTTGGATATATGGATCAAAGAAGATATACAAGTGGGTATGTGTTTGACCTATTTGGAGGAAAAATTAGGTGGCTGAGCAAAATACGGTCTGTAATGGAATTTTCAACTACAGAGGTTGAATACATGGCAGTTACCCATGCAAGAGAGGAATAAGTATGGTTGCAAGGATTTTTTTCAAGTATGGGGTTAGTGCAACGAGCTATAAGGATAGACTATGAAAACCAAAGTAAAATTTTCTTGCCTAAGAACCTTGCTTATAATACGAAGAAAAAACACATTGATGTTCAGTATCACTTTGTGAGGGATATGGTTGAAGACAAAAAGGTGTTGTTGGTAAAGGTGGACACTTTGAATAATGTTGTAGATGAATTGACAAAGTCTGTGAGCACTGATAAATTTTCTTGTTTTAGAGAAACAATGGGCATTGCAAGGATGTAACAATGACAAATCTCTCCTATGACCCCATGTGTGGAAAGAAAAAAACAAGTGGGCGAATGTTGGAAGAATCCAAGGATAGGGGGCAGACCGAGAGATGCTGGGAAGACCTACCCATGGTTTTTTGCATGGTTTTTTCATATGGTTTTGGGCATGATGGTTTTCTGCCCATGGTATTTTGTAGATTCGGTCAAGGGAACTACGGTTATGTTCTAATCCAGGGTTAATTGATTGGGGTTTAAGAATGCTTCGATATGTATATATATGTATTATAAAATTGAAAGGAATATAATAAAAAATCAACATAGCAGTCTCAATTTTGGGATCTAGGGGAAAATATCTGTGTATATTTGTTTTATCTTTTATGTTCTCGCCATTGTTTATTTCCTATTTTAAGAATTCGTTTGTAGGTAATTTATGTATAGGATTAAAACCTATAGATCATAACCTTGAATTCAGAATGCAATAAATAATAATTTGTTCATTTCCTTGGGGTTCCAAACTTCTGAGATTCTGGGGTGGCCCCCCCTTACGACAACCTTCCCTCACCCAATAGTCTGGGTAACGGAAGAACTCCCATCACCATCTCTTGACAAAACCAAGTTTCTCTTCTGCAGCGAAGTCCCCAACTCGTAATTTAAATTACCTTCTCGCTTCCCGCTCTACAAAAAAACACATTGATGTTTAATATCACATTGTGATGGATATGGTTGAAGACAAAAGGTGTTGTTAGTAAAGGTGGACACTTTGAATAATGTTGTATATGCATTGACAAAGTCTGTGAGCACTAAGAAATTTTCTTGTTTTAGAGAAAAAATGGGCATTGCAGGGATAGACCAATGACAAACCTCTCCTGTGACCCCGTGTGTGGAAAGAAACAAACCTCTCCTGTGACCCCGTGTGTGGGAGAATTTTGTGATAAGCTAAGGATTGGGGGCAGACCAAGAGATTGTGGGAAGACCTACCCATGGTTTTGTGCATGGGTTTTTCATATGGCTTTGGGCATGATGGTTTTCTGCCCATGGTATTTTGTAGATTCGGTCAAGGGAACTACAGTTATGTTCTAATCCAGGGTTAATGGATTGTGTTTTATGGATGCTTCGGCATGTATATATATTTATTTTAAAAGTGAAAGGAATATAATGAAAAATAAACCTAGTAGTCTTGATTTTTGGGATCCAGGGGATAATATCTGTGTATATTTTTTTTATGTTTTATGTTCTTGCCATTGTTTATTTTCTATTTTAAGAATTCATTTGCAAGTAATTTATGTATAGGATTAAAACCTATACATCATAACCCTGAATTCAGAACACAATAAAGAATCATTTTTTCATCTCCTTGGGGTTCCAACCTTCTGGTATTCTGGGGTGACCCCCCCTTACGAAAAACTTCCCTCACCCAATGGTTTGGGTAAAAGAATAACTCCCATCACCGTCTCTTGACATAACCACATTTCTTTTCTGTAGCAAAGTCCCCATCTCGTAATTTGAATTACCTTCGTGCTTCCCACTCTACAACCTTCTGCCATGTTACTCTGACCAATCTCATGAAAGGAATAACATTCAACCATTTAGGATTTTCCTTTGAATATATTTTTTACTGTTCTGAGGACAAATTTGCCCCAATTTCTCTTATAAGTTCATGTCCTCCCTCCTCTGAACCACATAAAGGCCTTCCATATCAATCCCACCATGATTCGGTCAAAGGCTTCTGATTCTGCATTGAGCGGTGCCTTAGATGGAGAATTTCACAACCCTTCTGACTACAAGCTCTACTACTGCACATACTTCTGCAAACTAGCCTTATCGACTATAAATTTCCCTCAAGAATTTGGTAGATGCCTAAACTATATTCATGGGTTTACTGTGATGTTTTTTGTTTCGTAGGGATATTTACGATGTTATCCTTCTCAGGTTTGAGTGATTGGTTGTCGAGTGATTTCCTGGTTCACGAGTCTTCCCATCCCACGGGGAGGGAATTCCACCATGGGATCCATAGGAGATCCTATGTGAATTACCTACCATAGAATTAGCGTAGACTCCGCGGAGGTTCCTACCTCACCTTCCACAAGCCGACGGTGTCATTTCTTGTCTCGGGTCTACAAAGAGATCCATGCTGATACAAAGATCCTTTTGGTTCCTTGGTCACCACTTTATGATGCCAAAAAAAAATATACAACTTGCCGAAAATGCAGGGCTGAAGGACATTTAGTTAAAGCTGGTAGCTCAACTAATACCTAGGAAAAAAATCCTTTAAAGTTAAATTCATGCTTGTCAATCAATGCAACAACTTGTTATGCGGCCACAGATGCGTCACAAGCGAATGCAAACCCTACTATGGAGAATGTCTCTATTGATAATCATATATTAATGAAGGGTCACGGATCCCATTATTCCTCAAGCATTAATCCAAGATTTCAAGGCTTGTCTCTATATTATGAATTGATCTTAATTAAAAAGTGATTAATATGCTTTTATGTACCAAATATTCCATGTATATCATTTAGAAGTTCTTAAACATATTTCACTTCCATATTTCTCACACATTCATGCATACATTCTAAACATAGACATACATAGATACAAATCACTTAGCACATCACACAAGAAATGTAACACATATGCAAGTTTCATCAACAAAATTCAATCCCTAAATTCAAATCATTGTCCATAACAAAGTAACATCATTCATCATATGTTAAGAAAAATACAAAACTAATTATATTGGAATAGGCAAGGAAATTGAGTCTAGGATAAGGACTCTCCACCCAATAGTAGACAGTTGTAACCACACATACTTGCAGTTTTCACCCCCGAGCCAGATTCCATAGTCTGGGTGGAAATATTTCTTTAGGGACTAACACATAAATTTGTCAATGATTTCAGGACTCTAGAAGACCTCCTTCCTTAATCCCACCAGCTAGCAGATTCTTACTTGGTCATTACCGAGAGAATATATGTGCCAAACCTCACCCCCAAGTGCTCACAAAAAAATTCACCCCAATTCTAGTGAGTCAAAAATCCATTTTTCCATTTGGGCATTAACAATTGGTCTTCATTCTGGTCTTCCTTGACTTCTTCTTCAGGATGGCCTCTACCCAAGTTGTGAGAGGGGTTTAGAGTTTTTTATCTCAACCCACAACCTCTAAGGTACCCAAGCTATTATAGGGATCCAAATATTCTATCCCAACCCATATCCTCTAGGGACCTAAGATATTACATCGCTCCAAAGACCTTTGTCCTAACCCACAGCTTCCAGGGACCCAAGCTGTTATAGGGCTCCACGGATTCCATATTAACCCACATCCTCGAGGGACCATAAGTTGTTGTAGGGATCTAAAGACTAGAAGATAAACCCACAACCTCAAGGGATAGAGTTCCAATCCCATTCTCCTTCATTTTAGTGCTGCTTGCAGAGAGCCCATGCTCAACTTTCTGTTGTTTTTGTCTTCTCCCCTCTCTATTTCGTTCTTTATCCCACTCTCCTTATTTTATTTCTCAATTTCGTATTTCTTGCTCTATTCCTCAGCCACTATTATTTCCATTTCCTCCATGGCCTACATCCCATCATCCCTTAAGAAATTATTTTCCTATCTTTCTTTTTGTTTCTTCCCAAGTAAAATGGGCATCCATACCTATTTTTTCCTCTCATTTAATTTCAAGAGACATTTTTCTTCAATTCTAGCACCAACTAATCTTCAATTCTTGTCATGCATTTCAGGTTTCAGTCTTCTACAAGAAACCATGAGGTCCCAAGCAAGAGACTCCCTTCCCATCTCTAGAATCTATGTCCCGTGACTCAACCCTGATTTTT
The DNA here is from genome assembly GCA_034641835.2 of Pinus albicaulis. Lineage (NCBI taxonomy): Eukaryota > Viridiplantae > Streptophyta > Pinopsida > Pinales > Pinaceae > Pinus > Pinus albicaulis. The sequence continues at coordinate 894,848,635 of CM076580.1, forward strand.
TAATTCAATTCATCGTGCAATACTTACAATGCATTTACGATCCCATTTTAATGAAAACCTCAGGTGGGGCTATTACATCATTCATCAAATGTATAAATTTAGTAGTGCATTAAATAAAATAAAAGGCATTATTACCCATTCATATAGGAAATTCCTTTTCTTGAAGGTTTCTTCTTTAACTAATACTTATGGGTATCTTGATTTTATATCTAACTTGGCGAGATATTTGGCATGTCACAATGGATTTAACAAATATTTCAAACCTTGGTGGCAGATATTGATTCTTGAGGGTTGTGTTTTTCAAAATTATATAGTCGATACACATTTCCTTAAGGTCCAAGATTCTTGGGTACTATGATAATAGATGACCCACAGGGTGAGGTGCTTGGTGAGATTACCTTGTACTGTAGGAATTGGTAGAACTATTTCTATAGTTCATCTACTTCTATGATGGAACCTAGGAAACCCTTTTAGGAGAAAATGAAACTCGAAGGTGAGCTCATTTTACTCCCTCTTTCTCTGAGCGGAAATGGGTGCAAGTACAAAGAAGTGAGACCTGTGGGCCATGTGATGATAAAGTGCATAAAACTTGTTTGTTTAAACTCTCCCTATACACACTCATCTAATTTTTTCATCTATCGACCATAATGCAATAAAATATATTGGAATCTCCTTTTATCCTAGTGGCCTGATTATAACACAACCCGATGATCTTCTAGTGGTTAAGTTTTTCTTGGTGAACTCTTAACTAAAGTTACAATATCAAAACCTATAGAGTATTCTCCATCACAATAACATGTATAACACATTTTCCATGAATAATTGAGGTTGACATGGCATCCTCTTGAATCATGGTGGTAAAAACAGGAAGGTCAACTTTTAGGTTCCATAACTTTTGCATATGAACTTAAATTGAAATTATTATTGTGACGTTGTCAAGGTATGTATGTATAGAATAGTGAGAGTGCGGTTGATGCAGAGAAATTTCACCTCCAAAAAAATCCATTTAATTCCTAAAAAATCTTCTGAAAGGTATCAAGCGCCAATTTTGTAAATTGGGACCCACTGGTAAAAATAGTCTTGTGAGTTTATTCCTCCATGTTTTCGACTCTAAAAGCATCAATATGGATAAAAAATAATATAATGATGAAATCCATATCACACCTCCCCATTTTTAAAATATTTTAGTTGCCAAAATATTCTAATGAATGAGGTGAGAATACTTTTCCTACACATTCACATAGTTGTACTATTTAGCTTATCCTAGAAATTTTCCTTTCAATCCATTATGTCAAAGGTCATTCTATCCATGTCTTATAGATCTTAAGCTCTTTTAAAAATTGTATCATATATAATATTTTCCTATGCATCTAGTGCCAGATCCTCTATAGAAGATAACACTTATTACTCTTATTAATATAATGTGGAAGGCTCATAGTTCTCCATATTCTCCACATTCACCATTGCATAAATGAGCATGTATTGGGGTAGACTAGGTCAATAGGTGTCATGTCCCACCTTTTTCAAAATCTCAAATGGACGATATGGTGTAGTATTTATTTTATTACCAATACCATGTAGTTTCTTATTGTTCAATTTTAACCATACTTTGTCTCCCACTTCAAAGGACTTATATCTTCTATGTTGATCATGCATGGCTTTGCATTTTTCCTATGACTTCTGGTATGTATCTCATAAATATATATGGATTTTCCTAATATTCTCAACCATTTTTTTCTTCCCTTAAAGAACCCCTTGTAATATTCTCCCTCACTCCTCCCTACTACCCATATGTAATATCCAAATGTGAAGTGAAAAATATTAGAAACAAGTTTCAAATGGGGAATTGCTAGTAGAAGTGTGGATTACTCTATTATAAGAGTGTTATATATACACTAAATTTTCATCGCAATTATTTGGTTTTTTTATTGTAACCCTCAAGATATGCACCAAATTCATGTTGAATACTTTTGTTTTCCCATATATTTATGCACGGAATTTTGTATATGTCTTCATCTACTTATCCATCTTCTCCTACAATGTAGTCCAAAATGCCCTGAAAAATATTATGTCCCTGTCTAAGACGAATGTTTGGTATCTGAAAGTGCACCTTGACTTGTCAAAATAACAAGTTCATAGCTTCTTTCCTATTGATGATATTTTTACAAGGTAGTAGAAAAAATATAATACTAAAATTTCCAAATACCATGAATAGGTAGTCATGTCCCTTCTTAGTTATTGGTAATCCTCTCACAGTGTCTATGGAAATGATTTTACAAGGATGAGTGCCTATAGGAAAGGGATCCTAGAGACCTTGTTTCATGTTGCTAGCCTTCTTGGTACACCAAATATTGCATCCTCTTATGAACCTAGCTACACCATCTTCTCTCTTGGGCTAACACACTGTTGGAGCGGGGTCCCCTCGAGTACATTTTTGAGTAACTTTTTGTATGTAATGTTGCACATGCGCGTTGCACAGAAAGGTAAAGGGGCTTTGGGGAGGGTCAAAGCCCCTCTTTTATGTAAATGGGTGGTAAGGGTAAACTGTGGGCCTCACACCATGGTTTGATACCATAGTGTCTTCACGCTCAGATTGGTATAGTTATAAATAGACCGAGTCTAGTAAAGTAAGTAATCTCATGCTTAGGTTGATGAATTTTTTGTAAGGATTTCAGTCGAAGTATGGGTTTTTGGGTAGAAAGGCTCTTGCTGGATGTGTGCACGGAGACCTAGTCCTAGCTGTGTGCAAATTATGCTGGATGTGTGTGCGAAAGGGTAATTGTAAGGGGAAAGTCTATTATACTGAACTATTTTGATCTAATACAAAGATTGGTTGTGGCAAAGCACTGTGTTATTTGTTTACTATTATTACTTTTAGATTTATTTAATTTTGTTATATCTACGTGAGTAAATCTATTCTTTATGCATGAATATATGTTGATGGTTGAATACATGAGTAAATATACTTAAGTTATTTCACATTGCAAAGATATGGTTTTGTTATTATATATCTGTGATGAAATTGATTTGTGATTCATATGTATATGCATTATCTGTGTCTATGACAAGTCGATATGATAAGTATTGTTTTGTATATGTGCACATATATTTTTGATCTACAACAGATTCTGTTATAAACCTGTTCAAGGCTGCCGCATTAATTTCTTCCTCAGGGTGCGGAAACCTGGTTCCAACACCCCCCCATAATGCTTCAAGTGAGACTTTGATCTTCGCAAGTAGGTCATTGCCGAAAGGGCCAGTATTTGGAGGTTTTTTTGGTTGAGTGATAAACTCTGAACCTCGATCATGGCCCCTCAATCCAATAAATGGTTTCTTTGCTAGGATCGATATTATTTTGAGGGATATTTAATGTTGTGGCACCCTATGCTCAAAAAATTGCAATATTGACTAGATAGAAAGATCCTTGAATTCGTGATCCAAGAGAATCAGATTTCTAAGATATCACCTGAAAAGTGGCTTCATAAGTACATCTATATAGAAGTTCATGAGATATTCTTGTGTTTATTTTCAACTGAGCTACATGAGTGGTTGTCATGATTGACTGAATTTAATACCTGCACGAAGGACTACGCAGTCACTGAGTGGACTCTTGAATTAACACAAAAATTAGAAAAGACAAGAAATAAGGTCACCCATGTGATAGATTGATCATGTCTTGGGAGCATTTGTGACAGAATTTTCTGTTGATCGGTTTGTGTCGTACTCTAAAGAAGAAAGAATATTTTTCAAGGGTGTTAGAGGTAAGTTCCTGCGCTCTTTTAAGTTATTGTTGAAGATGCCATTATGTGAACAGGGCTCTCTGTGCCAACATATTGCGTGAATGTCCCGAAGAGACCTCACTACATGCAGTGGAAGAATTTACCTCGCATACCTAGAAGAAGGATTTGTTTGTAGTCCTCTCGAGGGTAGATATGATATCGAGGGCGAGCTAGAAACTGGTAGCTATAGTGAATCTGCGCACTCTAAAGAAGAGGAAGTCTCTCAAGAAGAAGTTTTTCCAAATTAGAATAATTAAGGAGCCTTGTTTAGATCCCATCCACTCCACTTCCACACTCATCTCATAATTCGTCCACTCCACCACCATATCCACCTCCCCCAGGCGCAGACATGCTTGCATCTATGAAGCTACCTACTTTCAGAGGTATTGGAAATGAAGATACTGATCAATTTTGGTTTGTCACTGATGCTGTATGGAGAGAAAAACAGGTTAATAATGATGATGTTAAGAAAGCGCAGTTAACCACTACTTTCCAAGATTGCGCATTGGATTGGTATATCAGATATGTACAAGAAAACCTTAATGCCACTCTGAATGAGTTGAAAGATGCCCTAAAAGAACAGTTCAAGAAGCCTAAATCATATGCACAGTTGGTTACAAAATTGAAAGAGATTCACCAGGAGATAAATGAATTTGTGTGGGAGGAATATTAGAGGTTGAAGTGCACTATCATAGATGGTGTATTCAATATCGATGATACCCAACCCAAGGAGTGGTTTATTTCTATGTTTCTCCCACATCTGCGCCAGTCATTGGGCCAACAAGTGATTTTCACGCAGGCTGAAGCTGTGGAAATTGAAATGAAATTAGAAACTATGCCAACACTTGTTGCTCTTGGAACTTATCATATTTAGATTCAGTTAGAAGCGATGCATTTGGAGATTCAGAATTTTCACAAGGATAAGGGCAAGGAGGTGTGCACATAGGTCTAGTGCATATTATGTAAAGTCGTCAGGCATCATAAGGATCAATGTATTGTATTCAATGATTATCTGAACACTGGAGGACCTAGCCTGTTGAAGAGCGCAGCTGGACTAGTATGGTGCACGATCTATCAAGTTACGAATCTACATACAACGGATTTCTGTCATGTTTTAATTCATAAGATGAAAGAGAAAAAGATGCATAATGTGATGGAGAATCTTCAGATGGTCAGAGCAGAAACCCGCAAGGAAGATCCTAGCATGAATGTGGTCACTAGGAGTGGTGCAACCACTAATGAGGATAAGGGAGAGAATCTAGATACTGACCTCTGGATTTGTAAGGAACATGAGAACAAAGGTCGATTTTATTTACAGTGCACAAAGGAGACCTTTGTTGAACTGCAAAAGGGATTTTCCGATGGAAGCACATCGACTTCACATAGACCAACGAAGGAGGCATGGGTCAATGAAGAAATAAAGCCATTTTTACAAGCTTGCATTAAGTTACTAAGCAACGAAAAGGTAGTAGAAAACCTTCAGGCGTTGATAGATCACTGCACTGAAAAGGAACAACCAGTGGTAGAACAGAAAGTGTCAACAAAATCTACAAGAATAAGGAGAGGATGGGATGAGAGATGCGTATTACTGCTTAGATCAGTGCTTAACGAGATGGATCGGGTTATTCTAGATCTAGGGTTTGATGTAAATTTCCTACCTAAGTAAACTTGACAGTGCATGGGAGAACCCAAGCTAGAATGGTCTACCATTAAACTGGGCATGGAAAATCAACAGAAAATCATTCCGTTAGGAAGGTTGTCGCAAGTCATAGTCAGTATTGAAGGTGTTAAGGTACTTGCAGATTTCAAAGTTATACAAATTGTGGATGATATTGATCCTTTTCCCGCACTGTTGGGATTGGACTGGGCTATTGATATGGATGGTATCATAAACCTGAAGAAGCAAATAATGGATTTTGAAAGAAATGGAATTAGAGTCATCATTCCCCTAGATCTTGCAGAAGGAGTGAGATACACATAAAAACTGATGATGATATTGACCATATATATAATTTGACTCTACACGATGAATATTGAATCAACCCAACGAATAATGGAAGTCTTAATTGGGAAAAGGACAGCTCTTGATTCTCAGATTCCGATGAAGAATTGGAGAACTGGAAGAACTAGTTGCATGAAGTATCTATGCTGCACTGAAATCGAGTGACTAGATCTCTTTGATGCATAACATCAGAGGTATGTGAATTACCACATTATGATGGTATAACTGATGTAAATATGTTCTTAGGAGAACTGGAAATAACTGACTCAGAAGGCCAAATATTCCATGCCCTGGATCTCGGACTGTGCGCTACTCCAACATGGTGGTGGGAGACTCATAAAGAAAACATGGGAAACTCAGATGAATATGAAAAAATGATGAGATTGTGCTTTGAATGTCCAACTATCAGAATAGAAGAATTCTACTCTAGAAAGGATGATCCGCACAAAAATTTGGCTAAATGGAATGAGGTATTGGGCATAGAATTGAGACCAGAATGGGTCCACTTGTTCATTCATACATTAGGGAAGGTACCTAATAATTGGTATCTGGAGACATAATTATGCTAAGGTACTAGTGAATGATCTATGCTGATGGAGAGTCTCATTCTAACATTTAGATTTGAAAGTGGGTTTGTTAAGGTTGGTAAAGCATTGCATAACATTCAAGAAGTTATCTTTGACACAACAAAACCAATGGTAGAGCATGATTTGCCAGCATGGGATGCATATATGAAGGATATTGTTAATTACATAAATCTAGCGGTCGAAGAGAATGAATATGATCCAAGGATTATTATCATTCTGAAATATGAGGGATAGTGCGCAGTTGTTGGGCCCTCGAACACTTCACTAGATGTCACAAAACCTCTAAATATTTGACAGGTGAATATTGGATCTGAAGAGAAACTAAAGTTGGCGAAGATTGGAGACTATTGGGATGATGACACAGTAGGAAAGGCTTTTGAGCTGCTGACAGAGTATCAAGACTTATTCTCAAGAAAGTTCTCATAATTGAAAGGAATAATTGGAGAGCTTGGATTCATGAAGATTGCTTTGAAACCTGATGTGCACCCAGTGAAGCAGCGTCCATACAGATTCAATCCAAAATATAATAAGAAGGTAAAGGAAGAGTTGGATAATATGGTTGTTGCAGGCATCATAGAAATAGTATAAGAGTCTGATTAGGTGAGTCCCATGGTAGTGCAAGACAATAAGACAAAAGGAGAAATCAGGATTTGCGTAGACCTGCGCAAGTTGAATGATGCCTCTGTGCATGATCCATTCCCAACTCCATCCTCTGATGAGATCCTAGAAAATTTTAGAGGAAAAGAAGAATATTCATTGAAATATCGTTTTCCAGGGTATCATCATGTTATCACAAAATTGCACCTGATTGGCTACTGATCAAACAACTCTATGTAAATGTTTCAAACCAGATTTTGACCGAAGCTTAGCCTCTTCAGTTTGAGAGGGCTCTCTTAAAGGGGTTTATGATATTTTATTATGATAGTACTGGATGGCTAACTCTATTGAAAAAGTAACTTGTTTTTTTGTATTTTCATGTTGAAAATAATACAATCTTGCTACCATTGGGCTTATGGAGTCAACAAATTAGTAGATTCAGTGGCAAGGTTTCTTAACATGGAAGCTGAGGCAGATAGGGGTATTTAAAAAAGGAAATTAACTCATAAAACATAGGAAAACACAATCATCTCATTACTGAATGAATTCAGAGCATAGAGTTATGAATTCTGAGTAATAGGAAAGAAATCTACTGCAAGTAGTAACAGGAAAACACAGTCATCTCATTACTAAAGGAAGTTAGAGCATAGAGTTATGAATTCTGAGTAATATCAATGAAATCTACTGCTAGTATTAAAACATAAGATGTTTATCAATGAAACATTAAAAACCCCATGAGAATCTTAGGTCTGTCAAGAAGAAAACCACTCTCTATTACTGATATGAGTCAAAATACATAAAGCAGCAGTTTGGTGCAAAAAAGTCTCCAACCCTTTACAACTTCAATAATTTGCATTTAAATAGACCTTATTACATAAGATATGATCTACCTCTTGGCTAGATTAATCAAACTCTTATACTGAAACCTTACATAACAGAAAAACATGTCTTTTAATCAGAAAATGACAGCTATACTCTAAAACAGACCTTTTCCTAATAGGACTCAAACTCCTATTTATTACATCAAACTACCTTATATTTTAAAAAATTACATATCTGACAACTAAGCCTCACATGTTCAAATAAGCTATGACATAGCTCATCACTACTTAACATTTTAAATATCCTCCTCAACATATCGAAACAAACACTATTTTTCAAGAAAACAAGACCCTATCTTCAACGAAGGCTTCAACTAATGAGTTGTCTCCAGTTCACGGTCTTCAAGTCATGAATGTTTGATGGCAAGGTCCATTGAAATATTGGATGTTTCCACATGTCAAAAACTAATTTTAAATAGCTTAGAAACCTTCAAAGACAACTCGCTACGAAAACAGGGCAGTTTCGTAGTGTCCAAAAAATGACTTCTTCACTCAAAATATCTGCTTCTTTGCTCTTGCATGTTGTCCATCATGACATGACATGTCATCATCACCATTATCCCCTATTTAAAGCTTCAAAAAGTGGTTTTAAAGGGAAAAATATAACTAAATAATTTTTCGTAGCGTTTTCCTGGCTTCAAGCCTAAGAAACACTACGAAACCATGGAAAACTGTGAAATTTCTAGATTTTGACCCTGTCTAAAAAAGGTGAACTCCAGTTGTATAAAATTTGTTTTCAACATGAAATTAACCTCTTAAAACATAATTAAACTCAACTTAATAGCCCTAAGGTGTTTCCTCTTCATTTATTATGAGTTGGGCTATGGGTTCCTCAACTACAGTCATCTAATTTAAACCTTTCTTCTCGAGCTCCTAATGGAACTATTCTAACTATTCTTGGAGATCTTTGACTTGGACCTTCAGTTTTCTGTTGCTAGATTTCAAGTGTAGGTTCATTATTCTAACATTATTCACCTCTCTTCTCAATGGTCGAGTCCATTTGATTAATTGTTGTGTATCATCTAAGGTCTTTGACACACTATCAACCTGCTCTTCCCAAATCTCTTTCTTTTTCTCAAACTGCACTTTTTGAACATTATGTTTGCTTGCCTCTTTCTTCAAGACTGCTATTTCATGATTTACTAACTTCAACTATTCCTCAAGGACCTCAATCTCTTTTTTTTCAATGATTTTCTCCTTTCCTTTCTTTTGCTTGATGACTGGATCCTCTTTTGCAGGTGATGATAGGTCAATGATACTTGATGGTGGCTACACAGTGTCAGTGACCCTATGAACTTATTTGCTTCTTTCCAAGAGTTTTCTAGCATGTCTTGTCATGGGCTTCCTAGATTGAAACATGAAACTTGCATCCTCACCTTCAAACTCTAACTTCTTTGCTGATTTGGATTTCTTGAGCTTCTTTCCTCCCTCATCTATATCTTCAGCTTGGACTATGGCGATTTCCTCAATATAAATAGCCTGTAGAATTTCTTCTAAATTTCTCTTAGCCACTGTTGTGCTTCTTGTAATCCTTTTTCTACCATGTTCACTCACATTTGGCTCTTCTTTTTCAGTTTTTCTCACAGTTGGCTTTTGTTTTGCAGGTGAAACATCAAGTGTGTCAAGTTTCTGCAATTTCTCTATTTCCATGATTACTGGTTCACTTTGATCTGCCCCTATAGGCTCACTTCTCTCTGCCACTAAAGGTGATGATATACCTCTAGGTTTAGGATTTCTCTTAGGGGTAATGGCATCCCCTTCAAAACCATTGACAAACAAAAAAGAAGACCAGTATCTGCCTAGTCCTTTTAACTCCTCTAAAACCAGCAACTTGATTAAACCATGATGAAAGAGTGAGGTTTCACTTCCTTTAGATTTAGCTTGAACTTTATCTACCATTTTTTCTAAGCTTCTATATAAGTAAAAAGGTATATCAAGATATTTCTTACCAATAGAATGTAGCAGAAGCTTGAAGGGGTAAGAATAAACGTTATGATACCTCCCTTCACAAGTAAAGTATTTTTGAATGATAAGCAATAACTTTGAGAAATTATCTTTCACATAGCTCCTTGGAATGGCATTTGTAAGGTCAACCTCACTATATTCTAGCTTGATAAATTACTTACAGTCCTACACGTTGAATTTTAAACCTTTGAACCAGTGTTCTCCTCCTCTTGGAATTCTTATTGTTGTTGCAATGGTCTCTGGAGTTGTAGTGAGGTTCAAAATTCCCACTTTTGTAGTTGCCCCATTCAAATTGATGGAAAAATATTTAGAAACCTGTACATGGCATCCTTGCAGTCTTTGGAAAAACTGAAAACACCCTGTTCTTTTGAAAACTTCTGAAGCCGTTGGCTCTTAATTTATCAATTTCATGTCTTATGGCTCATATATGTGTTAGGTCCCTATATCACTAGTATAGCCCCTTATTATTGTTAGTGTAAACCCCTTATTGTTATTATTGTACCTTAAACTCATGTCATATTATTAGGTTCTTGTTATTATTAGGGCTGTGTTCATTACATTAGGTCTATATTTTTGATTATATATTATGGCCCCATGGACTCCTATATATAGAAAGGAGGTTATGTAAATTGTATCATCCAAGAATTGTTCATTTATGTAATGTATTGGAGGTTTCCCCCTCGAAGTGGCTCATTTCTAAGGCGTTTATATCTCTTTTCTTCTCTTTTTGATTTGGTTACACAACATTTGGTATCAGAGCTTTGGGATTCTAGAGTTTCGCTGCTCCAAACAGGTCATCGTGGCATTGTCGCTATAACGTTTTTTCTACGAAGCTTCAGAAGCTGAAATGTTTAGGGTGCGAAGCTGAAATATTGAGGAAGGTTGTCTAAAAATTTCAGATCTTGGTTCGAAATATTTGAGGAGATATCATCTGTGGAAGTTAGGTATTTTTTCAGGCTCATAAACAGGTCATCGTGGCATTTTCGCTATAAATGTTTTTGTACGAAGGGTCAGAGTCTGAAATTCATATGGTGCGAAGCTGAAATCCTGAGGAAATTCGTAAAAAAAATTTCAGAACTTGGTTCGCAATATTTTTGGAGATATGATCTGTGGAAGGTAGTGCTTTTTCAGGCTCCTGAATTTCATCTCAAAGAGGTGATCGTGGGAAAATTTCAATAACTCTCTCTCTGAAGATTGGATTGGAGTGTCGTCAAAATTGGTCACAAGTACACAGCCTGTAGTTTCTTCGCTGTCAATTTCAGAGACAAAGGACAAAACAGTGACACGTGGCAAGTCGTACAAGTTCGCTCTACTGAACCAGTCCAGAATTAGGTCATTGTGGGAGATTGGACACAACTTTGTCTTGGAGCATCAAAATCAGGTCAGACCTGTGGCATTTGAAAGAAGCTTCAGAGGGCTACTACAGGGCTGAATTTCAGATATCGAAGATTTTCAAGCACGGAGATAATACAATTTCAATATCGAGCTCCTCAAAGCTAGTAAAAGGTGTGTATTTTTTTTTCCGAATTGCATAAGTCTTGTTTGAAGAATCAAGTTGAATTGATTGCAAGGGCCTATTGTAGAATAGATATCAATATTGGAGTCTGAAATGGCCCCTAAAAGGAATTCAACACCCATTAAGCCTTTAGAAGGCTCTACTATTACTCATGAAGATGAAGAATGGCAACATGACATGTCAAAATTACAAGAGCAAATGCAACAAATTTAGCTCTCGCAAAGAACAACAAAAAATGAAATGGAAGTTTTGAAGAAAGGCGTGGAAACTAAGATGAATGGTTTGGAAGCTAAGATGGATGGCATGGAAGTCGGCATGGAAGCTAAGATGGATGATATGAAGAATGATCTAAAAGCATACATGGAAGGCTTGATGACAAGCTTAAAACCAGAAATGATTCCTAATGTCGGAAATATAGGAGAAGAACCTCCTGATGAGAACAAAATAAATGTTAATCATGATTCCATAAACTCGAATATTGGCGGGAAGAACCACCATATTCCAAAAATGGATATAAGGAAGTTTGATGGAAAGGATCCTGTAACATGGATACTACAGATGGAGCAATATTTTGATCTCCATAATGTGCAAAACACACAAAAGGTACGCATTGCAGCTTTACATTTAGAACAAAATACATTTGTATGGTATCGATGGCTTTGCTCCCGTAAAAAAATTGTCACTTGGTCAATTTTTACGGAGAAAATTATAGCACATTATGAGGATACAAAGAGCAACACCTTCTTTAGCCAATTGATAAATCTCAAACAAAAGGGTTTAGTGGGGCGGCACATTGAGGACTTCCAAAAATTGAATATAAGGGTAACTGATATTCCAGAGGAACACAGGATTGATCTCTTCATAGGCACTTTAAAGGATAACATCCAACATGAAGTTCGCGTTTTGGAACATGATTCATTGGAGAAGGCATTCAGGTTGGCAAGAAAAGTTGAATGTAAAATTATGGCGACAAGGAAGCCTACCACTCAATTCTATAAAGAAGGAAGTGTTGCTACGCCTAGATTTCCACAACCTACAAGGTTGACACCACAACAATTGGAAGAAAAAAGAGCAAAAAGGGCTTTGCTACAGTTGTGATAGCAAATACACTAAAGGTCATAAGTGTGCTGAGAAGAAATTATTTTACATAGATTGTGAAGAAGAAGAAGAAAATGAACAAGAAGAGGATATACACCAGGAACCACCCCCTAGAAGAGGAAGAAATGAATCCGACCATATCGTGTAATGCACTGGCAGGAATTACCACTCCTCAAACTCTCAAGATAGAAGGACATATAAAGAAGAAAAGGGTAATAGTGTTGATTGATTCAGGTAGCACCCATAATTTTATTCATTATAAGGTAGCCAAGAAATTAAATTGTTTCCTATACCCAGCACCAGAATGTCAAGTGATGGTTGCAAATGGAGGAACTATAAATTGCTCTGGAAAATGCCATAATATCAAACTAACCATGGGGGAATATGTATTGACTAGTCCAATGCTTGCCATTCCTATGGGAGGTGCTGATGTTGTACTAGGAGTACAATGGTTACAATCTTTGGGGACGGTAGCTTTTAATTTTCAAGAACTTTTCTTGAAATTTTTTTCAGAAGGAAAGGAAGTCGAATTACGGGGTATTGCGGGGGAAGCTAGGAAGGATAATAAGCTCTAATGTCATGACAAAGCTTCTAAAGAAAGAACAGCGAGGCGTAATTGCACAATTATGCTCACTAGAAGTTCCAACATCAAAATCATCTATTTCTGCAGATCTCCAACAAGTCTTGGACAATCATTCCAAGGTGTTTGAAACTCCCGAAGGACTCCCACCTATTCGTGATCATGATCATGCTATTCATTTGATTCCAGGAAGTGTTCCTCCAAACATCAGGCCTTATAGATATCCTTACTTCCAAAAGAGCGAAATTGAACGTATGATTGCAGAAATGTTAGAGGCGGGTATAATTCAACCCGGTCAAAGTTCTTTCTCTGCTCCTGTAGTATTGGTACACAAGAAGGATGGATCATGGCGAATGTGTCCGGATTATAGGGAGCTCAATAAGCTCACCATTAAAGACAAATTTCCCATTCCTGTGATTGATGAATTATTGGATGAATTACATGGAGCAATTTATTTACCAAGTTGGATCTTCGTTCAGGATATCATCAAATTAGAATGAAGACTGAAGATATTCCGAAAACAACATTTCGAACTCATGAGGGTCATTATGGAATTTTGGTCATGCCTTTTGGCCTTACCAATGCACCTTCTACATTTCAAGGGTTGATGAATTCCATTTTCAAACCCTTCCTTAGAAAAATTTTGCTAGTATTTTTTGATGATATACTAATCTACAGCAGGTCTTGGAAGGATCATGTTGAACATGTTGACAGGGTGCTCAAACTATTGCGGGAGAAACAATTATATGCAAAAACATCCAAATGTTTCTTTGGAGTACAAGAGGTGGAATATCTGGGTCATATTGTATCTCACGAGGGGGTTAAAGTGGACCCTAACAAAATTAAAGCCATTAAGGAATGGAAAGTTCCCACAACCATAAAGCAGTTGCGAGGATTTCTCGGGTTAACGGGGTATTATCGCAAGTTTGTTAAGAATTATGGGAGAATAGCAGCACCTCTAACAACATTATTGAAGAAAGATGCATTTTCATGGACTCCTGAAGCAACTAGGGCCTTTGAACGTCTTAAAGAGGCAATGTGCCTAGCACCGGTCTTAGCTACACCGGACTTCACAAAAACCTTTATTGTGGAATGTGATGCCTCAGGAAATGGAATTGGTGCAGTTTTAATGCAGGAAGGAAGACCCATTGCTTTTGAAAGTCGTCTAATCAAAGGAAAGTATTTACAGAAACCTATTTATGAGAAGTAAATGTTAGCAATACTACATGCACTAAAGAAATGGTGAACTTACCTAATGGGAAGACACTTCAAGGTAAAAACTGATCATGATAGTCTTAAACACTTTTTGGAACAAAGACTATCATCAGAAGAGCAGCAAAAATGGGTCACAAAGATGTTGGGTTATGACTTTGAAATAATCTACAAAAAAGGAAAGCTTAATGTTGTTGCGGATGCACTCTCAAGAAAGAATGAAGAGGTGGAAGCATTGCTTTGTGCCATTTCTATTATCCAACCAGATTGGATAACTGAAGCAAGAGATGAATGGAAGAAGGACAAAGATGTATGGACACTCATTCAAAAGTTGCAGCAAGATCCTAGTACATCTGATACATTTAGTTGGAAAAATGATTCCTTATGGTACAAAGATCGCTTATATCTTTGTAAGAATTCCCAACTAAAACAAAAGATTCTTCTGGAATTGCACACTTCTCCTTTAGGCGGACACTCAGGATTTTTAAAAACTTACCACAGGGTGAAGAAAGAATTTTTTTGGGATGGCCTTAAATCTGATATTCGAAAGTTTGTGGCGGAATGTTTGGTTTGCCAACAGAATAAAGTGGAAACAATTAAGACCCCAGGACTTCTACAACCTTTATCCATTCCGGGTCAACGTTGGGAGGAGATTTCAATGGATTTTATCACAGGTTTACCTAAGTCCGAAGGAAAGAGTGTCATCATGGTGGTAGTTGATAGACTTACCAAGTATGCACACTTTTGTGCATTATCTCATCCATTTAAAGCAAATATAGTTGCTACTACATTTATGGACAGAATTCAAAAGCTACATGGAAGCCCAAGGGTTATTGTGAGCGACAGAGATCCCATTTTTACTGGAAATTTTTGGACGGAGTTATTTTCTTGTTTGGGTACTCAATTAGCTCATAGCTCATCTTATCATCCTCAATGCGATGGTCAAGCTGAGATAGTGAATAAATTTTTGGAAGGATATCTTCCTTTTTTGTATTTGATAAATAAACACAATGGGTCAAGTGGTTACCTCTCATTGAATGGTGGCATAACACTTACTTCCATACTGCAGCAAAAATGACCCCATTTATGGCACTTTATGGATATCATCCACCATCCATCACATCATCTTTAAGGGAAAATTCGACGGTTCAAGCAGTGGAAGATCACATCGAGCATCAGCAAGAAGTTCTCCAACTCTTAAAGGATAACCTGAATTTGGCACAAAATCGAATGAAACAACAGGCAGATCAACATCGCAGCGAGAGAAGTTTTGATGTAGGAGATTGGGTATTTCTACGGCTACAACCATACAAACAAATGTCCCTCAAGCAAGCTAAGAAGGATAATAAATTATCACCAAAGTACTATGGTCCTTACAAGGTGTTGCAAAAGATTGGTACTATGGCATACAAATTGGAGCTTCCTGCTTCTTCGCGAGTACATCCAGTTTTCCATGTTTCATGCCTAAAGAAGGTTATAGGTGAAAATCTTCCGGTTCAAACAATATTGCCAGAACTTGATGAGGAAGGAAAAATCATATTGGAACCTAAAGCAGTCATGGAAACAAGAACTCGACAGCTACGAAATCGATCAATTTCAGAGTATCTCATCAAGTGGAAGAACTTACCCACTGAAGATTCTACATGGGAGGATGAGAATTTTATATAGAAGCACCCAGAGCTACTCAAGCGTTGAGGACAACACTTTTTGAAGGAGAGGGGCATGTTAGGTCCCTATATTACTAGTATAGTCCCTTATTGTTGTTAGTGTAACCCCCTTATTGTTATTATTGTACCTTGTAACCCCCATTTTGTTATTATTGTGCCCTTAAATTATTATTGTTAGGTCGGCTAGGATTACATTGTGGCCCACTAGGATTACATTATGGCCCCATGGACTCCTATATATAGAAAGGAGGTTTTGTGAATTGTATCATCCAAGAATTGTTCATTTATGTAATGTATTGGAGGTTGCCCCCTCGAAGTGGCTCATTTCTAAGGCGTTTATATCTCTTTTCTTCTCTTTTTGATTTGGTTACACAACAATCTGAGACAGTGGCCAACTTTTTTGGTCTTCCTCTTTGCAGCCATGGTACGTTAATGTCTTCTCTGCCTCGCTTGATCAGTGATACCTGCAAACTTTTGAAAATACCAACCACAAATTGGGCTTGGTGAAATAACTCTCCAGAGCTCAATAACATGCAAAGAGGGAGCGGAGAATGACAAATGATTCAATTGAGAAATATTTTAAAGTTATATGACAACTCATGGCATAATCATGACTCATGCATACTTAAAATGGTAATAATGACTTCATCCATGACCATTGTACCTTGATTTAACCCTAACTGACTCGAATGGCATCTACCCTAACCCTTTCAATCATTGACTGACACCTAGCACCTGTTTTGAAAAGACAGACAAGAATATTTCCTTTTGTAGCGTACTTAGTGTATTTTTGGGTAGTTTCACTATGAAAGAATTAGCAGTTTTGTAGCGAAAAGTGCGTTTTTTATGTATAATTCACTACGAAAGTAGGGAATCTCGGATAAAATGACCTTTTCGAAGTTGTAATCTTGGGAAATTAATTACTGATGTGACATGAAAAGATTCAAATGGGGGTGGGTTTGGACATTAGGATAGGCTAATACAAAAAATATAAAATTTTCCTTTACCAAGTAATGAAAAATGAATTCGATGACCATAACTTTGAAAAATGAACCTCTAAGACTATGTCAAATGATGTTACACTTTTTCTGAGTGACAACACATCAAATCAAGATTGCACGAGAAGATCGCAGTAATACTACCTTTGCAATAGAATGGGGATCTTTCTAGTATATGTTCATGCCCTTTGGCTTCAAGAATGCGCCTTCCATCTTCTTGCATGTAGTAGTAGCTGCCTTCAAGGAGTTTATCCATAATTTCCTGGAAGTATACTTTGATGATTGGAATGTTTTTGGGCTATTGAAAAATCATGTTTCAAATCTATGCTTAATGCTTGATACCTGTAGAAAATACTAGATCTCACTGAACTTGAAGAAATTTATATTATGTGCGACATTCAGGATACTGATGCGACACATTTTCTACCAGCAAGGGTTGATGGTAAATCCCACGATGATTTCAATAATTGTTAATCTAGAGATACCTGTTAATATCAAAAAACTCTGGTCAATATCAGGACAGACTGGCTATTATCGGAAGTTCATTCAGGGTTATGCGCTGATAACTGCGCCCATGGAGAAATTGCTCAAGAAGGATGAAAAATTCTGTTGGGATGAGGAATTTCAGAAGAGTTTTGAATTGTTGAAGGACAATATGGTCACTGCGCCCATACTGGTCTTTCCAAATTGGTATAAGGTGTTTCATGTGCATGTTGATGCCTCTTATATCTCACTCAGGTCTATTTTAGCACTGCTAGGAGCTAGAGATATTGATCAACCTATTTCATATGCCAGTCAGAAGCTCTCAAGCGTAGAATAGAATTATTCAACCACAAAAAGAGAAGGATTAGAAATGGTGTATGTGTTGCATAAATTCCGCCACTACTTGTTAGAAGGACATTTCAAGATGTTTACTGATCACTCTGCTTTAAAGTACCTTGTCAATAAGGTTATGTTAGGGGGGAAGATCCGTAGATGGTTGTTACTATTCCAGGAGTATGACTTTGAGATCAATGACCTAACCCTTCAATTTTGGACACTCATCTTGGCCTGCAAGATGATGTGGAGGTGCAAGTCTAAGGAGGTTCCTGCATAAGTAATTTCACTTGCAAGACAATGTGAGAAGGGAGTAATCTATAACTGGGCTCAATATTTATGTAAATAATTCTTGGAGAAAGTACCCGAAGCACAAGAGGAGGGAAATCCCTTCTATTATGCTTGTCTCCTACTGTTGATATCCCTAATTGGATGGAAGACCCAAGAGGAAACATAGTTTCTTGATATCAAGCCGCAGATGTGTGAAGCCGCACGGTATGCCATGCCATGGAATTCCTTCGTCCCCACATGCATTATGGAAAATAAGATATTTTGGGTCTTGTTTGACGCTTTGATGTTTTAAGAAATCCAGTCCAAACCACAACTCTCTCTAACTTTTTATTAGAAGTACAAGTTGATTTCATATTTTAAGGCCACTTTCCACAACATTCACATCCGTGCGAAGGGCGCAGTTGAAGGAGTTTGGTATGAATTTCCCTATCTCGTCACTGAGGACAACTTGCTGTGCGTCACTGCAGAGTGGCCACCAGCTTGGCTGGAGCCATGCACTGTGGAAGGTGCATCTACATATATTCTGAAGACACCTACCAAGCCTCGTACTGGTACGAAAACTACCAAGAAGACCGCAGGAGAAGAGCCGATGCCGACTACAACCTTCGAAACGTTCGATCTAGAAATGGACACTACATCAGAGAAGAATGGTGCCATGGATAAAGAGATAGAGGAGCAGGTGGAAGTTTAGAATTCCAAGGTAAAGAAACAAAAAGGCTCTAAGGCCACTGAAGAAGAAGAGTTGACGCTAATAGAATATGATTTCAATGAAACAGTTAAGACGGTCACGAAAACAACCAAATATATGTGGAAGGAAATCAAAGCGTAGTACAAGGCTGCGCTCGATGGTGTATAGGTTGGTACTCAAGAGCTCAAAGTTCAAGTGAGCTTGATTCAAGCGAGCGTTGCACAAGCGAGCATGCATGCAACCAGCTTGCAACCACTCAATACATTCCTAACTGCAACTAGGGACAAACGCCTTATTCAAATCCCTAAGTCGGCCATCCATGTAAAATCAGCCAACCGATGCGTGCAATTATGATGTTACGGTGTTATAAATTTTAACTTATCTATTTTTCTTGCAAGGAAATTTCATCTGATCCACAATATGATTGTGGATGAGTTCTAGTTCTGGGAAGCTCGTACACACACCATTGTTGTAGAGTTGCAGTAGTAGGCTGCCAAAGCTCACCATAAATAGCAGACCGCAGAGCAACCATTCCGCACCACAGAGGCTCAGCGCGTTGCACTAGAGGACAATATCAATCAAGTATGCAGCGACATGCCATTAGTCCCCACTAGAATTGCCCCATCAGAGAAGTTAGAAGGGTTATTCGTTGCATTAAAGGCTTCGTGCACAAAATTTAAAACTATGTGGGCTAAATTTGAACACTATATTTTCTACTTATAGTTAATGTTTCAGCCAAAGACCCCATTGGAAATCTGAGTGAAGAGGTATGCTGAAGTGGAACAAGCCATAGATAGCATTGCTACCATAGTCAAACAGTGCGGTCAACTCTTGGATGAGACCATGGGTGTATGGAATTCGGTTCAGAATGACCCTATGGTACAGCAGCTACATACTGAGTTGCGCATCAAGGAGAAACAATTTGCAGATATCAGGGTGGTGGAGTCCACCCTTGTGATTGCCCAACGCCTCGCCCACCTGCACGAGGTTCGGGTGATCCAGACTGAAATCGAGGACCTGCACTGATGAGAAAAGTTTCTCGAGACAAGGATGTAGTCATGGACCGATGAGGCTCTACATCTGTCACAAACATTGGATGGTACATTGAAAACCCTTCACCAAATGCAGAGAAGCATTGAATTGGAAACTAAAGGACCAATTGCAAAAAAATTGGTCATTGAAGTGCAGGGAGTTGTTGCCAGGAGTCTTGAGGTGGTGCTACCACTAAAAGCTTATGTCACTGTGGTCAAAGCAAAGATGAAGGATCCGATCCCACAGTGACTCTGGACGAGTCACAAGTTTGTGTTAGGGGCTTTTTGGAGCGAGGTCCCCTGGGGTACATTTTTGAGTCACTTTTTGTATGTGATTTTGCATATGCACGCTACACAAAAAGGTCAAGGGGATTTGGGGTGGGTCAAAGTCCCTATTTTATGTAAATGGGTTGTAACGGTAAACTATGGGTCTCAAACCATGGTTTGAGACCATAGCATCTACACGCTAAGATTGGTATAAATATAGATAGATCGAGTCTAGTAAAGTAATATCATGCTTAGGTTGATGAATGTTTTGTAAGGATTTCAGTCTAAGTCTGGGTTTTTGGGTAGAAAAGCTCTCGTTGGCTGTGTGCACAGAGACCTAATCTTGGATGTGTGCAGACTCCACTAGCTGTGTGCACATAAGGGTAATTGTAAGGGGAAACATGTTATACTGAAGTGTTTTGATCTAATACAAAAACTAGTTTTGGCGAAGCAGTGTGTTATGTGTTTACTTGTATTACCTTAAGATCGATTTACTTCTATTATATCTACAGGAGTAAATATGTTCTTTATGCATGAATATATGTTGATGGTCGAATACATGAATAAATTTTCTTAAGTTATTGTGCATTCAAATATCTAGTTCCATTATTATATATCTACGGTGAAGTTGATCTGCGATTTATCTGTATATGCATTATCTGTGTCTGTGAGAAGATGATATAATAAGTATTGTTCTGTATATGGGTGCATCTGTTTCCAATCTACAACACATTCTGTTATAAACCTATTTAGGTCTACCACATTAATTTCTTCCTCAGGGTGTGTAAACCTAGTTCCAACACCCCCCCATACTACTTTGGGTGAGACTTTGATCTGCACAAGCAGTTCATTACCGAAAGGGCCAGTAGTTGGAGGGTTTGTTGGTTGCCTGATAAACTCTGAATCTAGGTCAGGACCCCTCAAGCCAACACACACATAAATATGCAAGTTAGCTACAATTTTCCCTACACTAGAATTCCATGCAACCTTAGAGGTGTTTGCATCTATAATTAGTTGCAGTCACTCACCTTAAGAAACATATGACTTATCTAACATGTAAATTAACCCATTCTAGAGACGGTAGTCACTATACTATCACAATCATGTTGATGAATTTGGCTCTACAAATGTTTAAACACATCCTTGAAGTCCTCATCATTTATCAATGCCTTTATATGTGCATCATTGGTGAAAGGATCCATGTGCATAACAATTCCAAAATATGTGATCATTAGTTTGGGTCATCTTGAAAGCATTCCATCTAACTTGTTTGTGTTTCCCTTCTTGTAATTGGTCATTAAAAGGAATTTCTATAAAAACTCCATCCAATTGTAATGCTTGGTTTCTTATATCTTATGGTGGGCTTCCAGGTACTATAGTGGCTAGTGATTTGTGATGATTGTTCCCTTATTTCCCATCAAATAATTTTTCTACTTTTTCACATCTTGCACTAGGGAATATAGCTCAATAGCATCGGTAGAGTAGTTAAGAAATATCCTATGAAATACTTCAAAATGGTAGCATACATTCCTTCCTCCATATATCAAGACTGCTCCCATAACATACAGAGTTGCATCTATATCCACTTCAAAGGTCTAGTGCAAGTTTGGTAATTATAAAACAATTGCTTAACTAATCTTCTTCTTTCACTCCTAAAATGCCCTTTTGTAGACACATTCCCCACTGGAAACTATTTCCACCTTTTATTATGGCATGGAGGGCTGTTGCTACTGGTGAAAATGGGGTTAGGATTTTCCTCAGGTACTATGATGTCTTAATGAAAATATTGACCTTAGAAACATTAGTGGGCATCGACTCATACATTATTGCCTCCATATTTGTAGGATCTATCTTAACCTCTCCTCCACCTATAACATACCCTAGATGAACTAAATATTATTGTGTAAAATCACATTTATGGATATTTTCCAGTATCTTATACTAATTTAACATATATAGCACTTGCATCAAATGTGATATGTCCTCCTCTCAAGTAACATTGTATACTAGTATGTCGTCGAGATAAAAAATAAAAATGAATCTATAAAAGGGCATAATATGTCATTCATTAACCTCATAAATGTAGTTGGTTCATTTCTTATGCCAAACGAAATGACTAACCAATCATAAAATCCTTGCCTGGTTTTGATGGTAGTGTTTTAGGTATATTTTTCTCTGATCCAAACCTAATGATGTCATGAATTTATGTCTAACTTGGTGAATTTTTTGGCTTGCTACAATTGATCCAACATATCATCTCTCTTGGATACGAGTTATCTATTATTGAGTGTAAATTTATTTAATGCATTGTAATCAATACATATCCTCCATGTCCCATCCTTATTTACCATAATTATGATGGATGTGTAGGTTTTAACCTTGTAAAAAAATTATTTGCAAACTAATCTTAAAAATAGAAAATAAACAATAGAGAGAGAATGAAATGTAAAACAGATATACACAGATATTTTCCCCTGGATCCCAAATCAGGACTACCAGCTTGATTTTTCATTATATTCATTTTAGTGTTACAACACATATATACATGCTGAAGCATTATTAAACCCCAATCCATTTACCCTGGATTAGAACATAACCATAGTTTCCTTGACCAGATCTACAAAATAGCAGGGGTCGAAAACCATCATGCCCCAAAACCATGTGCAAACCCATGCACAAAACCATGGGTGGGTCCGCCCACCAAAAAGTAGGGTCCAAATTTTTTTTCCTGGGGAACTGCCCTAGACCCCAAATAAGAGGGGTTGTCACCCCCCTTGTGATCCCCATGCTACGTCTTGCACAACGTACAGGGGGGGCTTTCTTCCCCCCTGTGACCCCCCCACATGTGCGACTAATCATGGAAAGAATATAACACATACCCAACATTCTCCCACTTGTTGTTTTCTTTTTGTAGGGGGGCACATGAGATATTAGTCATTAGTCCAACTCTACAACACCCATTTTTTCTCTACACCTAGAGAACTTCTTGAGTGCTCACAGACTTCATCAATGCATCTGAAACATTCTTCAAAGTGTCCACCTTTACCTGCAACACCCTTTTATCTTCAACCATATCTCTCACAAAGTGATATTGAACATCAATGTGCTTTGTCTTTGAATGATAAGCAGGGTTCTTAGCCAAAAAAAATTCAGTTTTGGCTATCACAATCTATCCTTATAGCTTGTTGCACCAACCCCATACTTGAACACAATCTCTGCAACCAAACTTCTTCCTTGCTTGCATGAGTGGCTGGCATGTATTCTGCCTCTATGGTTGAAAGAGCCACTATAGATTTTCTTTTACTCATCCAACTAACTGCACCTCCAAATAGGCTAAACACATACCTAATTGTAGGTATTCTTTGGTCCAGATATCCAACACAGTCTACATCAACAAAACCATGGATGCCCAAAAATATATCCAATCCTAATCTTCCCTGGTAGCACAAACCATAACCACTAGTGCCACACAAATATCTGAAAACCCGATTCACTGTTGTCCAATCCTCCTTCCTTGGTTTTGACTTAAACCTACTCCATACTCCCACTGCATATGCAATGTCTATTCTAGTACAGACCATTGATACATCAGGCTACCCATTGCACTTGCATATGGAACACGGGACATATCCTCCTCTTCTTCTTGTGGCTTGGGACACTGTTTAGTAGATAGCTTTACACCTACAGGAATAGGAGCCTTCACTGGTTTACTATCCTGCATATTAAACCTCTGTGATATTGTCTCCACATACTTCCTCTAGTTTAACCAGAGCTTCCTCTTGGCCTAATCCCTCTTAATTTCCATGCCCAAAATATAGTTGCAACACCAAGATCCTTCATGTCGAATTTGGAGAATAATTGGGTCCTCAAATCCTGGATAATTTATTTGTCATTTCCAATAACCAACATATCATCCACATACAAGACCAAATAAATAACATGGTCACCAATTAATTTAAAATACAAACAATGATCCTCTTTGCTTCTGGTGAAGCCAAGTCCTTGTATATAGATATCAAATTTCTGATACCACATCCTTGGTGAATTTTTTAACCCATACAGAGACTTTTTTAACCTACATACCAGTCCCTGCTTAACCTTCACCATAAAGCCTTCAGGTTGCTTCATGTATATCTCCTCTTCCATATCCCCGTGAATAAATTTTGTCTTCACATCCATCTGTTCTACCTCAAAGTCAAATGCAACAACAACAGATAAAAGTAATCTAATAGAAGTAACCTTGGCAACAAGAGAAAAAATAACACCAAAATCAATTCCCAGCACCTGGGAATAACCTTTTGCTACCAACCAAGCTTTGTATTTCTCCACCTTGCCTTCTACATTCATATTCTTCTTAGACACCCATTTGCTCCTGATGGGCTTCCTTCTAGCCAGAAAATCCACCAAATCCCATGCCTCATTTTGTGCAAGGATGCCATTTCATCAACCATGGCCTCCTTCCAGATTTTTCCATCCTCTAAATCCATTGCCTCCCTGAAAGTTATGAGATCATCATAAATGATAGTTAAAGAAAATTTTGAATAGAAATAATATGGACTATACCTTTATTGTTGCCTTCTTTCCTGAACTGATCTTCTCACAGCTGGAATTTGTGGCTCTTCCTCTTCTAAATATTCTTCTATTGTAGAGTTTGATTCATTCTCCTTTAGCTCAAACTCCATCTTCTCAGGTTCCTTTGGTAAGACTTCATGTTTAACAACATATTTCACCTCTCTAAACACCACATCTTGGTTGTACACAACCTTCCTTGTATCTGGTTCCAAATCTTGTAACCTTTTAAACCATCCTTATACCCAATAAGGATGCACCTTTCAGATTTATTATCCAACTTGGTCCTTTTCTCCTTTGCAACATGTACATATGCATCACATCCAAAAACCCTCAGATGTGAAAGATAGGGTTTCCTACCAGTCCATACCTCATGTGGATTATTATCCTCCAACGCTGATGAAGGTGATCTGTTAACCAGGTAACATGCAGTCTGCAATGCTTCTGCCAAGAATTATTGTCCTAACATGGTACCACTGAGAATACTTATTTCCTTTTCCATCAGCATTCTGTTCATTCTTTCTACAACTCCGTTTTTCTGGGGTGTGTATGGATTAGTCTTCTGCTGTTATATACCACACTTCTTACAGAATTCTTCAAATTCCTTCTTGCAAAATGCTCCACCATTATCTGTCCTCGGCACCTTTATCTTCTTCTCTGTCTCATTTTCCACTAGAGCCTTAAATTCTTTAAATATGTCAAATAATTCAGATTTCTTCCTCAAGAAATATATCCATGTATTCTTTGAGAAGCCATCTATGAATGAAACATAGTACACAAAATTTCCCAGTGATGGAAATGACACAAGTCCAAAAACATCACTGTGCACAAGATCTAATATCTTGTTCGCCCTCTTAGCACCAGAAGGAAAATTCACTCGATTCTACTTCCCTTATACAAAATTTTCACAGAAATCGAAATCTAGAGATATATTAGACATACATTCTACCATACCATTTCTATGCAATATCCGAAGGCTCTTCTCTCCAATATGTCCAAGCCTTTGATGCCATAGCATGGTCTTTTCTCCAGAGATCGTTAGGCTTTCCGCTTCACTTTCATGAACCACAGAACTGTTGCATCCATCAATAACAGTGCTACCCTGAAGCTTTTACAGAGTTCCAATACGAAATCCCCGCATTAATACCAGTGCTCCCTGAATCATCTTGCAGGTATCTTTCTCGAACACCATTTTTACACCTGCATCATCCAGCTTGCTTATAGAAATCAGATTTCTAGCCAATACAAGAATAAGTAGAACACCAAGAAGTGTTCTAATCCTTCCACCTTGCAGCTTTAGCTTGAATTTTCCACGTCTGACGATTTTGGCCTTCCTATCATCCCCTAAGAAGACATCACCACCATCATACTTCTCATACTCACAGAACCACTCCCTATGGGGAGTGAAGTGAAGGGATGCACCTGAGTCAATAAACCATGCCTCATGATCTACATGTTTATTTGAAAAAGAATCCAAATACACATCCCCAACTTCATCCGAGGTGGTTTTTGCCTCTGCAGAAGGAGCATCATCCGATCCTTTTCCTTTCTCGGGAACTTTAGATCTGTAGTCCTTTTTGTAGTGCTCTTCCTTTGTGCATTTCCAGCACACCTTTACAAACTTTCCTGGATATTTAGATCTCCCACTCGAAACATTATTCTTGTTTCTGTTTTGGGACCTTCCTCGTACAGATAAGGCATCTCCATTCTGGCCCTCCATATTTCTTCATCTCATTTCCTCCAATAGCAAGGCTGAGACAATGTCATCAAAATTCAAGGTATTTGTATTGCTACCTATTGCAATAACCAAACTCTCTCATGAATCTAGTAGATAACACAACAAACTGATGCACTTATCTTCATTTGAGATTTTAATATCAATAGATAAAAATTGACTTACCCTTAGGTTATACAGGATGAAGGATGGACACTCGCTCTATTGCTTTATCCTTCATCCTTATCAATAGATAACAATTGACTTA
Organism: Pinus albicaulis; assembly: GCA_034641835.2. NCBI lineage: Eukaryota > Viridiplantae > Streptophyta > Pinopsida > Pinales > Pinaceae > Pinus > Pinus albicaulis. The sequence goes on from CM076580.1 coordinate 894,875,161, forward strand.
CCCTTGATTTTTTAGTCACCGAGTCTCCATCCTTCATCCTCAGTTTATACAGTTTTTTCCGTAGGAACAATTTATTCACCAGAGACTTAGATTGGTACAAAGTCCGTATCTTGTCCCAAAAATTCTTCGCCATATCTTCCCCATATACATTAAATAATACTGAATCTAAGACACAAAACTGTATTGTGCTATTTTCCTTTTGATCCAACTTCTTCCAGTATTTATCTTACATTGTCGTTGGTTTAGTACCCTGATCTACTCCGATCCGCTGATCTTTATCCACAAGTAGATCCTCCATCTTGAGCTTCCAAAACTCAAAAATCTGACCATTAAATTTCTCGATCTCTATCTTTCCACTGCTTGCCATATTCTTTCACCGCAAGAATTGATCCCGCAAATCTCCCACTGAACAGGGTCTACCACAGGTCTGAGAAAAAAACCCCTCAGCAGCAAAGGCATCCCCTTGAAGCCGAAACAACTCTGATTCCAAATGTAGGTTTTAACCCTGTACAGGAATTATCTGCAAACAAATCTTAAAAATAGAAAAGAAACAATAGCAAGAGAATAAAACATAAAATAGATATACATAGAGATTTTCCCTTGGATCCCAAATCGGGACTACCAACTTGATTTTTCATTGTATTCCTTTTAGTGTTACAACACATATATACATTCCGAAGCATTCATAAACCCCAATCCATGAACCTTAGATTAGAACATAGTTGTAGTTCCCTTGACTGGATCTAAAAAACACCAGGGGCTAAAAACCATCATGCCCCAAAACCATGTGCAAACCCATACACAAAACCATGGGCAGGTCTGCCCACTGAAAAATAGGGTCCATTTTTTTTCCGAGGGCACTGCCCTAGACCCTGAATAGGGGGTGCTACTGCCCCCCCTGTGACCCCCCTTCTACACTCGGTGCAACGTACAGGGGGGACTTCCCCCCCTCGCGGCGCATGTGACTAATCGTGGAAATAATATAACACATATCCAACAGGATGACCCACATGGTGACGTACTTGGATAAATGACACCTTGTTCTAGTAGCTATTTTAACTACATATTCACCACACTTTCTTCTATAATGGATTACCTATGCATCCCAATATTTATAAATGGGGAGTGTGAGAGTAGATGGATCTCATGCTCCACTTCCCTCTTGGTAGGAAACCCTTTAGGCTCTTAGAACACCCCTGTATGCCTATAGAAACTCTTCCCATTGTTTTTTTTGTTGGTTATTACACCCATATAGGGATGAATTTTATCTCACTGACTCTTTTGAAGAGTGATTCTCTTAGAAATAGTAAAACATACTTCTTGTTAAAACTGATAAGCTTCTTGGCTTGGGTGGCACTTAACAACGGAATTTTGGACTTTCATTTGTGCATGTTGATGGTGAAATATTTTCCATCCTTGATGAGGTGGTACTAATTGGATCTCCCAATGAATATTGCATCCTACATGTACATATAGTGGCTTCAAAACACCACTCCACATTTTTTAAGGGAAACATCTAGTTTTACTTCATCAATAAAATTAACATTGATAAAAAATCTAATTTTACACCATTTGGTTAACTTTATTTCAAAATCCCTTTTTACCCATCACTATGGATATCGACTTGGATGATGACAAACTTCTAATTCCAATTTGTTTACCAATTCTATTGTAATGGTATTCAACCATGATCATGAGTCGAACAGAGCATCATTTTTTGTATTTTTCACCAGTATCTTTATATGGAATATTCACCCACTTCCTTTGTAATGTAGAAAAAAAATTCTCACTAAAATAAAAGCCACTTTCCATATAGTAGCGCGAATCAATGGACATGATTTTTTTTAGCATATTTATTTTTGTTATTCGATTTGAGATATATATGCAACTTCTAACACTTATCCTTTGTATGATCATTAATGTTACAATGGTTTGAATGGTTTATAGGATATTCGCACTAGTGTGTTGTGGCTACTATCATTTTTTCATTTTCTTGTTTACACTTCCTTTTAACTTCCTTCAAATCTTCTTAGTGCTCCTTTTTATTTGACCAACTTGATTGTCCTTTCTTCTAGCCTATGTTCTCTAGGTATTTTCCTTGTACACAAGATTTATCCATTGATTTGTGTTTGAACAACATCACTTGCTTTCAAAGATGGCTATGTAGACCCCTCAGGTACTTGAGGAGCATGTATGGGTGTTGGGTGTGTGTTATATTATTTCCACGAATAGTCACACCCTATTTTAGGTGGGTGGATCCGCATATGGTTTTGTGCATGGGTTTGCACATGGTTTCGGGGCATGATGGTTTTTTTCCCTGGTATTTTGTAGATCCGGTCAAGGGAACTATGATTATGTTCTAACCCAGGGTTAATGGATTGGGGTTTATGGATGCTTCAACATTTATATATATGGGTTGTAACACTAAAAGGAATATAATGAAAAATCAAGCGGGTAGTCTCGATTTGGTATCCAAGGGAAAAATCTCTGTGTATATCTGTTTTATGTTTTATGCTCTCACTATTGTTTATTTTCTGTTTTTAAGAATTCATTCGCAGATAATTTCTGTACAGGGTTAAAACCTTCATTGGGTTCTTTGGAGAGATACCTAGCTTTATGGCCATATTTTTATATTTTTTAATGTACTCCTGTACATTATGTCCCTGCTTCTTCTGAAAGTAATGCCATCAGATCCATTGTTCCTCTACATACCCAATAATTTAAAATTGTGACTTTATGAGAGTTTTGAAATCCTCCAAATTACTCATAGGAGGATCTCCATCCAACCTTAAGGTATTAATATGGACTTCCCACAAAGTGAGTAATTATCCCTCTAATTTAAGTCTAGCAAACAAAAAATTTAGTTTTTCCTCTATATGATAAACAATAAAATAAACTTATAATTGTTGCAAACATTGATTTAACTTTATAGCATAAATCTCACCTTGATATGGATTGATGTCAACCTTTTGTTATATCTTGAATATGAACTATTAATGGTTCTGTTGATGGTGCTAGACCCACCAACATTCAAAGGATCTCCCCCATATTAATTCCCAACTAGACCTCACACTGTCTGGAGTAGGAGTCCCACCAGCGATGTGTTAATCATCTGCCTTGGCTTGAAAAACTCATAGAGTGGTGCATGGTGTCTTTAGTGAGAAAAAGTGTGTGACACCAAAGAGAGTCAAATGCAATGCATGATGGTTCCAACACATGAAAAGGAAAATCGAGTGTTCCAATTGAAAGCCTGTAATAGTACACAGTTTGGAAGGAACACATGAGAAAAATGACATCACACAAATTAACAAGCAGAATAGTCCACAAGTTAAGGTGATGGATTGATACATCAACACACGTCCAACATGGTTCATACAAATGAAAAAAGAATAGTTCATAAGGAAATGCATAAGTTAAATAAAATATATTGCAAAGACAACAATATTAGTCCTACTATATCTAGAACATATTCATGAAAGTGTGTTGACTCTAAGTTTTATTAAAAGTTATAGTTCCAATCATACATACAACATTTGACAAGCCACTTGCCCCAATAGTGGAATGTGAAGTCAACAACACTTCCTCCTCCAAATAAGTATACTCCCTCTACACTATAGAGCAACGAAGGCTCGTACACAATTCCCAAGCTCTTCCTAAGCCTAATCCTAGCCAAAATATTGGCTCCAAAAATCCCATTAGATGAGTTATGAGGATATATTTATAACAAAGGGGGGTGAATCTTGGCATGCCTCCTTTGTGACTCTTAGACTCCCATAATGACTCTTCAAATTATTTACAAAATAACTCATTACATTATATATGACTCTTCACATTCAAACATGGAAACTTGGACTTTCACTTTTATGATAATTACAAATAATATTTCATTTTCCACTAGTACCCATATAAGAAGAAATAGGGTAGAGACAACTTCACAGCCTAACAAAAAAAATATATGATTTTGGAGTTTGGGTGAACTCATGTTGGGAAACTTTGACTTGATGCTTCTTGGTCACATATTGATGCCAATCTCATTATTGTTCGATGGTCTCCCCAAAGTGCATGATGGTGCCAGGCTACAAGCAAACTCTTACCTCCATAGCATCTAGGTACAATGTCTTGAAGTCTATCTAAACCTCTTTATCAATCAAGAGTAACATTGTTCCGATCTAAACATGACCACAAATGTAGGTATGCATGCTCTCTCTATTCATCTCTATGTCCTCCTGGGTGGAAATATGTTTCAGCTATTGATCACTGGTTGTCGTTGATGTCAACCCAAGCAGCACTAGGGGCTACCCCGATCTTGCATGAGAAATTTGACTTGAAAACTTACTCTATTCCAATTCAAGGATATTTTGGATGGCATTAGGGGAATTTTGAGGTCTAAAATGGGCCTGCTAAGAAAAATGTACAACCAAAATATAAATTTATAAGAACCAATAGGATTCAAGATGATGATGTCACCCATGGGGGATGATTCACCATTTTTTAAGTAAAAGGGTAAAGAGATTAAAAATTAATAAAATAATAAAACTACTTTTTCAAATCATATTTTCAACTTATCTCCCAATTTTTTTACTCAAATTTTGAGCAAGAGTACTCGTTGGATGCAAAATTCAATTCCTCATCCAAGGATAACCCATGTTGCATAATTTCAATGGACCCTGCTACATGAAAAATGAGAAATACATGAAAAAACATTATTGCAATCATCTTTTTCATGTATTTCTCATTTTTCGTGTAGAAGGATCCATCAAAATCATGCAACATGGGTACTCCTTGGATGAGAAATTAAAATTTTCATTCAATGAGTACTCCCTCTCTAAATTTGAGTAAAAAATTTTGGAGATAAGTTGAAAATACGAGTTGAAAAAGTTGTTTTCTCTTATTTCCCTCTAAAATTTGATGATGTAATCAAATCTTATTTTATTATTTCCAATATTATTTTATAATTTCCTTAGGAGGCCCATTTTAGACCTCAAAATTCCCCTAATGTTTCTACTTATCGATATTTTTCCGTTGATATATGGCACGCCACGTAATTCTTCATGGATTGAGAGAAATTCATGTTTGAAGTTAATAACCCTAGTTAGTGGGCTAAAACCCCATGGGGTTGTGGCATGATAGTAATCATTAGTTGTGGTCATTGAATAGTCAATAATTAATATTTTTTTGAACTCCTAAAATCCCTCCAATGTTCACTTGTTGAAAACCCTCTCAACCTAAGCATTTACATAAATTGTGACCCTCAGATCCTCCTAATGTAAGGATTTTGATACTTAAAATAGGTCATCGTGGCATTATCACTATAACTTTCTTTCTGCAAAGCTTCAAATGCTGAAAAAAAACCCATTTGATCTGAAATCCTGATGAAGTGTGTGACCAAATTTCAGATATTGGTTCACTATATTTTCAGAGATATGATTTGAGGAAGTTAGAGTTTTTGTAGGCTCCCAAATTTCATGTCAAACAAGTGACCTTGGGAAAATCTTCATAAATTTCTGAGCATTGGATTCAAATTTCATAGAAAGTGACAGAAATAGGGCAAAATTTAGTTTGTTGGATATCATTTTTAGGATAGAAGGTTGAAACAGTGACACGTGGCACTTTGTACAAGTTCGTGCTGCTGAACCAGTATATAATTAGGTCATCGTAGGAGATTGAGCATAACTATTTCTTGGAGAGTCCAATATTGATTAGACCTATGGGATTTGAAATAGGGCTCAGAGGTCTACCATAGGGCGCAATTTCAAACCTTGGAGATCCGAAATTACATAGATATAGTAAATTCAATATGGAGCTTCTATAAGGAAACAAAAAATATGCATTCAAGGATCACTGTAGTAAGGACAACACATCAATAGTCAAGGGTAAGTCTACTACAACAAGGTATGTATGATTAGTGTTTGAATTTTAATTTGAATATCATCTCTGAGATGTGTTTTTGAAGAAGAGTGTAAGTATTTTGTATGCATGTTTGATTAGGTTTTGTTCATCAATGTTGAACGTATTTACATTTGAATTTTGAATATTTATCTGACATTTGGTTTTCAGGATAGTGTAAGTATTTTTTTTGTATATTTGTTTGGGTCTTCTTCATTAATGCATGTGTAGGAAGGAGGACAAAATAGGACAACTCAGACACATACTAGAAGGACAAATCAACACCAAAGTACCATTAATTGAAGCATGCACAACAATACCTCAAAAACTGCTAGTGTTCAAAGAAGAAATGTCAAGTCAAGTATGAGGTCATATCAAAAGTCAATATTGTAAAAATAATCATTGTAAAATTGTAAAAGAGTCATTATTGTAAAAGAGTCAATTTTCCTAGAGTTGGAGAGGCATTTTTGGGAGATATAAGTGTCATTGTTGGATAATGTTATTGTTGGGTTGCAGGTCATAGTGTGAGTGGGTGATTGGTCTAGTTCAAGAAAATCATTGTAAATCATATTATATTGTGGATCATTGTCCTTGGTATGGGAGTCCACACTCTTGTATTATTTCTGATCATTATAGGGTGGCATGGAGGTGTTAGGTTGGTGAATGAAGCCACATATAGCTTGAATCCTGTGAACACTTCAGGGTGGTAGGTCGGTCTAGGATGTCAGGGCATCCATTTAGTTGAATGCTCAAGAAACCAAGGCACTGGGGTGTCCTTCCAGTGGGAGATGGAGAAGAATTATTTTCTAGAATTCTAGGAATTTGTACCTTTCATTTCAGTTGGGGCTGGATATTAAAGAATTTATTAGAAAAGAGTTCAGTGGTTTTTGACCCAAAGGGGGTTTTCCACCTAAAATTTGTGTGCATATTATGTTCTAGTTTTTACTGTTGTTATTGGATAAACATAAAAATAATTGAAGATTAACTAATGCTCTGAAAATATTTAAATGTGTTAATTGATAATAAAAACTGACTCATCCCCCCCCCCCCCCCATCTCAGTATGCCCAACATCAGCTACTCCAAGTACTGATTGATATATTTCATGACTTGACGTTTACGTTTAGCCTCGGTGAGTGTGTTGATTGGTGGGATATTGTGGTATCTCACAATAAAATCCAAACTGTTATATATATGTACATATGAGGCATGAATATTTCCAGTGAAAGAGGCGAGCTACTTGTTTTTTTTGGATTAACATCCAAAGTCTAGCTTACTCTAGCTATACCTACGACTTCATTTTATTCATCGGGGTAAGCGGAGACCCCTTATACCACATTGTCCAATCATGCATGGCGGTGATGGAATATTGCAAATGCCTAATGATCTTGACAAAATCTCTTCTCTGTCATTGAAATTAATGTAAGTAGACAACTACCTTATGTATGGCTAATATATCCTCATAGAGGTCCCCCATAGTGTCTCCAAGTGTGGATACTTCAACAAGTATCATTGCTCTAATATCCAGCGGGTAAACCTATGTGGAAGGTTCATTCTTTGCTGTTGCGTGGGGATTTTCAATCTCTTTTCAGGCTACTTGTAGATTTTTTATGAACTGTTTATTCTCTACCATCAAATACTAAGTGTTAGATCTCACTATACCCATGAAGTCCAAGATGGATTTGACAATAGCATTTGGATTCTCTTTGGCATCTGCCACTATCACTGTTTCCCTCATAAATGCAGAAAATGCATGATCATATAGGAAGTGATTTCTTTGTGCATGTACAATCCTCTTCTAGAGTTCATCAAATGATAGATTGTACACATCCATTACTGGATCATCATGAAGGGAAACTATCTCCCCTTCCTCCATTGGGGCTGGCTCTGCAGCTGCAGGTTGTGGAGTTTGAATGGTGACATGTAGTGGGTTGGGCATCAGGTCCACATCTGCATCCTACAGCTCCATCTCCAATTCCATATTTGCAACTTTAATCAACTCCTAAATATACTCATCAAGCTCTCGATTCGACATATGTTCGCTCTCTCCTTTTGATGCTATATGGAAGTGTCCCTCCTCTTCAACTGGTATTGGTGCCACTTATTCCACTCTAGCACCTTTTCTTCCTTCTTCTTCCTTATTTTTATTCTCCTCCTCTTCTCTTCTCCTTTGATCTTGTTCTTCCCTTAGTTCTTATTCTTCTTTCTACGCTCTGAACTCTGCTTCCTCCAAGATTTCCTTCTCTCTCTTCCTCCGCTCTGCTCTCTGTAGCCTCTTCCTCCTCTTTTCTTATATTACCAAAGTTGTTTTTGAAATAATGGGATCTTCTTCCATATTCTAGCTTTGTTACTCCTCTTCACTTTCACCAACCTTCCTCTTTCCCTTATGTTGTATCGGGTTATTGTCTTCTGCTATTATTTCTTCTGGAAATGTTGTCATATGTGGAGTGGCTTTTGAAATCCTAGCTATACTGACTGACTCATGGGGTCTAGAGTAGTTATAGTAATTATTCCATGGCTCCTCCTCCGACCAATGAAATGTCCCCCTGACCCAGTTGTAGTAGATTCTCATACAGTGGTCCTGCAAACTCCCCTAATATCATACAGATTGAAATCCTCTGTACCAAACTCAAAATTCATTATGGATGTTTCTTTGGTATCTACAACCTTTATATTATTAATCTCATATAATCTGATATGTAAAAGAAGCATGGGACATGGTGCTTTATTCATCATGTGTAGTGTTGCTGACAACCCTGTGGCGAGATGGTATGATACTTCTTGCATGAAAAGTTTGTTGGTGGAATACCTTGGAAAAATATGTGGATGCTTCTGTCCACTGAGCACTCTAATAAATGTGTCAATCCTGTAAGGAAAACCAATCTGCAATATTTTATATTTCCTCCATCGGTCCTCGTGACATGAAAGGTGGGTCCTCTTGAAAGATAAGCTTGTATAGCGGGAGATTAAGTGACCAGTTAGCTACTCCATAACCTGCAATCCGAAAGCATATTAAAATATATGTGAATGAAATTTTTTCTCAGTGTACACTTCTAATTCATGCCAGGAAACTAATTCTATGGACAGATTTCATCCAATAAGTATGCAGACATATAGAACCATACTTTCTCTCCCTTGGCAGGATCAGGGGCTTGTGCTACATGGGATCTTAGCTGATGAACCAAAATATCTCACCAGTTGAATGGTTTCCCATCATTCACCACCTAGTTCAATGATATATCTCACCGCTAAGAAAAATTCTTCATGCTTGGATGACCATATATTATGCAAGCGAAGATGACCAAGAGATGGAAGGCCTTCTTGAGTAACTTTGTCGTGTATGTGTGGGTGGGTGTCCATTGAAAATTGGATGAATCCTTAACCAAAATTTTGATAATATATCTTGTGTTTGTGTAGCTGTGGGTGGAATAGAATAATTATTTCATGATATTCACTGGCTCATGAAGATGATACAGATGCTGAAAATGTGCTTCCAGAAATGTAGCAAGATTTTGTCCACTGGTGTTGATCAATGTCATAGTTTTCTCATCAATGTGTGAAACAACCTAGCTAATCACATATGCACACAACAAGATTGGGTACCTGCATGAAAAACTATATATTCCTAACTACTAGATGATGAGATAAAATTGTTGTTCCTCTAAGCCTACCCTGAAGTCTTTTGCAAAATCATCTTTAATTTTTTGCCATGCCAGTGTTGATTCCTTTTCTATAAAGAGCTAAGTGTTCACATACACTGGAAATTTAACTGGAATTTTCTCAACTGCTTCCCCAGTACTAAATTTAGTGGTTTATTTTGTATCATATCTCTTAGGTTCCATAGTAACAATGACTGTTGGAGAGGTGCTCAACATTTGTTGTACCTATGGAACAGAAAAGAAACTCATGAAAAGAAAACATCAATCTTAAGCAAAGCTACTTTCAAGGCATGTTCAAGCAGAAAACCTAGCATTTGATGGGAGTGATTTCATAATTTTCACTAGCAAGAGGGGTTGGCTTCCTATGGGTACTTCACATTATGCAATACCAACATTCAGGGTCGAGGCTTGAGGTTTGAGACGACACAATGCACAGTTCAGCCTGGGAAGTGGTTTGGGAGATATTGTGCATTGCAAAATCTCAGTGGCAAGGGATGCCAAATGAGCCCTATAATGTGAATTGAATAGTTAGTACAACCTTTACTATGCAATGTGCAGTTGTAGAGACCAAGCACTTGGCTTGAGCCTTAAGATTGCGTAGTTCCCAACTGGGCAAAGTGAAAACTAGCAAAGGGAATGGTAGATCTGCCCAAGAAAAGTGTGAAAAATGAAGAGATCTAAGAGATACTATTGGGATGAGTGCAGACATGACTAATTTTGAATGAAACAAGACATATCAAGTGCATAAACTAAATAAATGGGAAGAAAACCATATTAGTGAGGAGAGTCGTCACAACGATTACCATCGATGTAAAAAACGAAGAAACTGATACAACACTTGTGAAAGGAAAATGATAACTTGAAACAACACTTATAAAACCTAAATCAAGTTTAAATTATATCATGCATGCAAATAAACAATCAAAATAATAGTCACACAAGCCAAATGAGAAAAAGCGATGAAAAAACGACAAAAAGCGATAAACGCGAAAATCACCCGGAAAAGCAAAAACGATCGCACCGAAGCTTCCTTGATCTCCTTAGGAATTCTAGAGTTCCAAGATTGAATATTAAAATGATCTCTAGAGGTGTCAATTTAATATATTTGAGAAAATTAGGGTTTATGACGGGCATGCCTAAAATCAAGGAAAAAGTGACACATGGCAAAAGTTTCTAAAAGTAACAAGTGTGCCTCCTTTGGGTTACTAAAAGCAGATCGATATTTTTTAGGGATGATTTTTTATTTTTCATTTTTTTTTTCTTTTCCAGAGAAAAATTCCATGGACATCACCATGAAATATTGTGTAATTCCTTGAACTGGGAAAATTTCTAGCACACTGCACTGCGCAGTTTCTGAGCTCAGTGATGGACTGTGCAGTTTCTAGGCTCAATGTAGGGCTTCCATCCATGTATGTGCATTTTCTGGGATCAAGGAAAACCTTCTAGTCATGACTACGCAATTCCCGTCATGAAGGTAGAGATTAATCACATGGATTGCGCAGTTTCTGGAGGCAAGCCCAAAACTGGTACAAGACCAAGTTTAGAGGTTAGCTTCTGACTTAGAAAGATAAGTTAAGTGAAAAAGTGAGTCAACACAAGCACGGATAAAACTATAAGTTTAAATCAAAGCATGAATACTTGATAACATTGCAAGATAAGTTCTTGTGTAAAGAAGTTTAGGCTCCAAAATCTAAGCAAAGTTAAAATTTTGGAGGGTGGTTGTAGTCAATACAACACTGTTGACACATTAGTAGAACTCTAGGTATTTGAAGGAATCTTGTCTCATAAAAAACCTCTCCCCCTTTCAGAAGTATTGTTTAATTAATTGATTACCACAACTTCCTCACTTAGTCTGAGTTAAAGACATAGTATTATCCATCCTCTTCAAAAGTAACACACTAACTAAGCCAATTCAAACCAATTTCTTTCGATTGGGGATGAGGACCATATAATGCACAAGTAAAATAAATTGTCAGAGTATTATTTTCATCTCTAGTGTTGCTTCGCTGCTAACAGGCTTGGATAGCACCCCGACTGAGTCACTTCAGGAACACAAACATTTCTCTGCTTCCAGCGAGCCTGGACAGTACCCTAATAGAGTTTCTTTCTTTACCTGAATACGTAGGAATCCCTTCTTTGGATAGCACCCCGATTGAGTCACTTCAAGAACACAAGCATTGCTCTGCTTCCAGCAAGCCTAGACAATACCCCAACAGAGTTTCTTGCTTTACTTATCTACACAGGAAGCCTTTCTCTTCCTTCACCCTTTATTATTTTTTTCATTTTTTCATTTTTTTTTGTTCAAATAAGTATGCATAGGCACTTATTTATTTCATGGGGCGAAAGAGGGATCCTGACTTATTGAGATAAGAAGATGTTTTTCCTTTAGAGAAGGACGTTTATATACACCTCTCACATACTTAGTTAAGGGTTTCCTCTCCTCTTTACTCTACTCGATTACGTTGGCAAGGAATAACCGTAAAAGATAAAACTGATTTAGAGTAGGTGGTACCACTTAAAATCCAAACATTGTTATTTCATTGTGATTTTCTCTGACAAGGAATGAATTTTTTATCAGAGTATCAAAAACCTGAAAGAATTCAATATTTACACAAAGAGAGGGAGTAGACAGAGAACCAAGAGTTGATAGTAGTAAGACTTACTCTCATATTTCACCATGCTTTCTGTAGAAGCCAAACACGGTCTCATGCAGAAACTAGCCTATAAATTAAAAAAAAAAAAATGAAAGAAGTGGAACGAAAAAAATGAACGTAAAGAAAATCAAATTGAACGAAAAAGAAATCAAAATACTACTCCTACTCCTAACCTAAATAGAGAATATGCCAAAGTCACATGAAGTGATACTTCCAATGCAGCAACTGGCACATTGGTTTGCCTACATGGGCAAGGGAATGCATGTCAAGAAAGATATACAAGAATATCATAAAACAAGAAACATAACACAATGTAAACCAAAACGTTTGAAGTTTGAATATACTCGCAGAAAAGTAAGAGCAGAAAGAACATGGAAGACATTATCTGGTTGTATCATGGTATTATGACACAATGTGATTCAAATACTTACAAACACAAACTTTCGAACAAAAAAGGCGAGAAAACATAAAGAAAGAAGACATATTTTTTTTTCCATAGTGCTCACAACGTACGACTCCTCCAATGACTGAGTGATAGGATCACGTAACACAGATGGAGGATACGAAAATTGTAAAACATATTGATCTTCAACATGTGCAATAGAGTGATAAGGTGCCTCAAAATATTGAAGATTCTTCTAATTTGAGGTGGAACTAACATCAAGTCTATGAGAAACTGACATAACCTTCAGCTCGAGCTGAATTTCCTCGACAAATTGACGAAGTTCTGGCTCATTGGAAGGTAGATCATTAAAGATTGGGGGCTTTGAGAAATCCACAATGGAAGAATCAGAATCGTGACTAACTAAACTAATGAAAATGTCATGATCAGAAAGGTAAAGATCACAAACAGAAGTATCATCATGATCTGATGAATCGTAGAGAGGGGAAGATGATAAATGGAAAATTTCACCCTCTACATTTTCAGAAAGAAAGGAAGAGAGATTCGTAGGATCAAGAGTAGAATATTTGTACTCTCTCAAATGAAAAATTGAAATCCCACATGTTCTGTGAATGATAAAGAACTAAATTCTCACAAGATTGAACCAGAACGACAAAATCATGGAAATGTCAGCATGATGCAGGAGAGTTGTGGAAGGAAAGAAGTCATCCTCCATTGCAAATTCTTATTCAACAATGGGATCCCTTAAATAATCATCGTGAATTATATCACATGTTGGATTCTCAACACCAATTCCATCCAACATCTGATCCTTGTGAACATCACAAGAAAGTTATGAAATAGGTGAACAGAAAAACTCAAAATCCAGGGGATCATAGGGTGATCCATGATCTTTTGCTTATAGATGCATTAAATAATTACATATAATAGAGAATTTAAAAAGGAGTTCATCCAATTCTGAATACGTCTCTGGACCCTGCTCAATAGTGGGGATGCCTTCATTCATTAAGTGGCGAGAATATGAAGATGTAAAAGAAAGATTACATAAAGCACCCTTATACCTCCAATCTGGAAAATGCCCGAAAAATAGAGACCTTTTTTTGCAGAAATGGACAACACCATCAGATTCCTGTCACCGAGATGTGTGGAATCCATATAAAATTTTCCCAATTTGGACACTGGACAATTTTGGACCCTCTGAAAATGTCGCTCAGATCATGGTTCCACTGCCTCCTTGAATGGCTCAGGGTTCCATCGCCTCGAAATACGTGCCCTCTCCTTGGTCTTCCTCTGACACACTCTGCATATGAGGTTTATATATCATTTGGCGGGCAGTATATATATATATATATATGTGTGTGTATATATAGACATATACATATATATGTGTATATATATACATATACATATATATGTATATATATATATATATGTGTGTATATATATATGTATATCTATATATATACACATATATATGTATATGTATATATATACACATATATATGTATATGTCTATACACACACACACACACACACACACACACACATATATATATATGCGGGTCTGCTCCACGCGGCTCGATCCAACCACACCTCCACCAGAGCTTTATTGTATGTCATGGAATGGTTCAGGTGGAGAGGTTGACAACCTGCCCCCAACCATATGTTTTAATAGATATATGCGGTTATGGTGGTTGCCCACAGGGTTTGGCAGGGGTCATGGCCCGCCGACCCACAATGTATTATATTTTTTTCTTAAATATGTTTTTTGTGACATGGGTACGACGAGGTGGGCAGGGGGTCATGGTCTGCCACCCTTAATTTAATATTTTTTCGTTTCTTCAAAACAAATAGTCATTTTTTATTTTAATGAAAATAAGGGTCACTGGGAAAGTTAATGATGCCACAATTTTGCTTGATTTCGGGAGATGGGTACCCGGCCGGTTGATGGTGAATTTGTGGGATACTTAAACCTGGCCCACTGCCCAACTTTGACCAAAACTTTGACTTGCTCTAACTTCTCCATACGGGCTCGGATTGGAGATCCATTTGCACTGTTGGAATCAGGGAGAAAAGTACTGCAACATAAACCTGGTTCAAGAGAAATCCAACCACATTGAATTTTGTCCATTTCTTAGCCCTCTTGGTCTCTTGAGGGTGTCTAGAGCCACCTGGATCAATCCTCCCCACTGAGGAGCTTTCGGACAACTAAAAGCAATAACACATCCAACACACTGCTTGTGTCCTCGCCAAACTAGACTTTCAATCACCTGTATGTAGATCTGGTACATCCCTTACAATCATATACAAACCATATATGACTCAATCAACCACACACTTGCCAAGAGTTTATAACACACACTCTTTGGTCAAGGATTACATAATAGAATCAATACCCAAATTACACATGAAGGCCAAACATCATCGTTTCTTTTTAGGAAGCGATGGAAAACAGGCCATCACTTTTACATTTATTTGCAACACATGATTTAAAAATTGTGGCCACAACAAGCTACTATATCTAAAAAACCATCCTTTACTTAATAAAGAAAACCACGATGAATGTGGTGGATTCATTTGTTGAAAATTTTCACTTGTCATCTCCACTATCGATTCTTTCGGGGCATGGATTATCGGACATGTGGCTTATTGGTGTCCCACATCGTTGCAACAGCTACAACAATTATTTTTCCTCCAAACTTTTCGGATTATCTTGGAACGCTTCCTCTTGATGTACCTCTGATAAGTGCTCATGGATCCCTCACTGTCGCTAGGATGTGATGAGGCACTCTCATCATCTGTCATTGGTGGGTTGTTGCCTATATTAGAGCATTCCACAACTTCCTTCCTGACATACCCAAGTCCCGCATGAAGGGGTGATTCTTCTACTTTGATAGGATTTATGATTCCTTGGTCATTAATGCCAAGGCCCTTTCCCTGATCCCCCATATTCTTCAGCAGTTTGGATTCGATACATGTAGTATGTTTTTCAAAAGCAGCGAAATCATCATCATGAAAATTATGTGAAATCGAAGAAACACTTTTTACCTTAAGGGGGTTATGCTGCAACTTCTCCAAGTCCTCGTCCTTAGCTCAAAACTAGCGTAGCAACCTTTGTTTCTCCTTTTTTTCTTCCCATAGGAGTCTCCTTAGCTCAATATTCTCTTCTTGAATGCTTTGATTGATCTCCTCTCCTCAATATATATAATCCAATTGTTGAGCTTTTCTGCATTACATTCTCCTGTATACATAGGCAAGTCAAACTTTACATCTATTTTAAGGAAATATTTATTACATGTACGCCTTTGACATCTGCGAGAATGATGAGAAGAAGAAGGGGACATATCACTAGAATATGGAGAGGGAGGGGGCTCTTCTCCACCATCTCCATGGTTTACTGATCTGTGGTCATCTTCATTTTTATTCTCAGGCTTGACAATCTTCTCATACTCTATAAACAATTTGTCTACTTTCTTTGCCATGTTGTAGACTGCCTTGCGGTAATTCTGCTCTTCTTCCCAATGAGCTTCCTCATATGCCATGTTTCTTCTACATCGTGCACATCTTGCTTCGGTATTAAAAGACTTAAGATTTCCTTCGTCTCCTTAAAACTTATTTCTGGTTAGCATATGCTCATGCAATTCGCAATGAAAAAGACCTGCTCTAATACCACTTGATCCATGATATTTTGCTTCTAGATGCATTAAATAATTACATATAATAAAGCATTTAAAACCATGAATCATAAACACATAAAATGAAGAACAAAGATACCATGACATGCATGCGAAAAAGACACCAAAAATTGATTACGGATTTCGTCCAATTCGGATTACGTCTCTCGGCCCTACTCAATAGTGGGGAGGCCTTCATTCATTAACTAATGAGAATAAGAAGAAGTAAAAGAAAGATTACATAAAGCACCCTTATACCTCCAATTCGGAAAATGGTCGAAAAATGAATACCTTTGTTGCAAGAACAGACAACGACATCAGGTTCCTGTCATCGAGAGGTGTGGAATCCATATAAAATTTGCCCAATTTGGAAACTGGACAATTTCAGACACTCTGAAAATGTGGCTTAGATCATGGTTCCGCTGGCTCCCTGAGTGGCTCAGGGTTCCACTTAATCGAACTGTGTGCCCTCCTGTACCTGGTATGGCTCTGGCGCACTGTGCACATGAGGTTTATATATCATTTTCTGGGCAGAATTCTTAAAGCACCTCCACTGGCGTAACAGTGAGCTCCCTTAACTAGCAGAGGAGGGGTCGGGCAGCCAAATCCCACCCTTCCCGTTTTGTTGTGATATATATTATATATATATATAAGAACCATTGGTAGTGAGCGGGTCTGCTCCATGCGGCCCAACCCAACCACACCTCCGTCGGAGCTTTATTGTATGTCATGGAGTGGTTTGGGTGGTGGGGTTGACAACCCTCCCCCAATGATTTGTTTTAATAGATATATGCGGTTATAGTGGTTGCCCGTGGGGTTCGGCGGGGGCCATGGCCCACCAACCGACAATGTATTATATATATATATATTTTTTAAATATGTTTGTTATGACATGAGTCCAACGGGGGTGGCTTGGGTCATGGCCTACCACCCTTAATTTAATAGTTTTTTGTTTCTTCAAAACAAATAGTCATTTTCGATTTTAAAGAAAATAAGGGTCACTGGGAAAATTAACGAGGCCACAATTTTTTCCATTTTTGGGATTTGGGTTCCCTACTGGTTGATGGTGAAATTGTGGGATACTTAAACTTGGCCCACTGCCCAACTTTGATCAAAACTTTGACTTTATCTAACTTCTCCATACAGGCTCGGATTAGAAAGCCATTCACACCATTGGAATCAAGGAGACGAGTACTTCAACCTAAACTTGGTTCGAGAGAAATATTCCCACTTTGAATTTTTTCCATTTCTAAGCCCTCTTAGTCTCTTGAGGGTGTCTGGAGCCACCTGGATCATAGGGGACAAAGGATGGAGGATGAGGAGATAAAACTTCACCATAACCATCAGAATCACAGTCCAAACCTGCGATGAAATTTTGATCATGTGGGGTGGGAGGAGAAGGTGGTAGATCAACGGATGAATTTTGAATGTCTCCCACCTCAACCTATGGAATTGGAGTTTTTTGATGAGAAGGAGACGAAGGGACACTTGGAACAACAACCTTGTCCGTCGCAGATTTAGAAGCTCTAACACCGAGCTAAACTGGGAGTGGTTCAAAATATTCCAACTCATGTGGATTTTCTAAAATGTGAACAAGATACTGAAATATTCTAGACAATAAATTCCAATCAACTTCATCTTTCAGAAACTCAAAACAAAGATGCATAAAACGATTATGAAAATAATGCCACGATTCATCAGGTGATTTTTGCAATTCCAAAATATTATTGCATAGACATTTATGATCATACATGTCAAAAGCGTGAAATAGCTATGTGACAAGATGTTCGAATGAATGCTGGGATCCATCAATCAATGTGTGACACCATTGCCTCACACGCCCTTTGAAGATGAGAATGAAAAACCCAGTGACAAAATCCCCACAGAAGATTTTGTGCTCTTTGTAAAACTCGAGAAAATGATAGGTATGTTCAAGTAAGGTTTTTTCACCCTCACCATCAAATTTAAGAGTTTTCAAGTCATCTACAATATTCATCGACACTTGTATTCTTTCATTTCTGGTAAAAAATATCGGGAGTATGATTGTGGAAGAAGTCATTAAATTATTACGGAAATTCAGAATAGAATTCAAGTGCTCGACTTTTCATCTATCCCTCCTTCTAGCACAAGAAATGTTGACAGTGTTGGACTTGCCAACATTAAGGGGATTTCCCCAATATGAAGTCCTAACTAGACCTCACATCGTTTGGAGTAGGAGTCCCAACAATGGGGTGTTAATGATCTTCCCTAGTTTTGAAAAACACATAAAGTGGTGCATGGTCTCTTTAGTGAGAAGAAGTGTGTGACCCTACAAAGAGTCAAGTGTGATGCATGATGGTTCCAACACATGAAAGGGAAAAGGATGTGTGCCCCTTGAAAGCCCGTAATAGTATGCAGCTTTTAAGGAACACACGAGAAAAATCACATCACACAAGCTAAGAAGTTAAGGTGATGGATTAATACATCAACATGCATCCAACAAGGTTCATATAAATGAAAATTAATTAGTTCATAAGAAAATGCATAGGTTAAATAACATATATTTCAAGTACAAGAAGAGTCGTCCTATTATATCCATAACATATGCATGAAAGTGTATCGGCATTGAGTTTTACTAAAAGTGATATTTCCAATCATACACACAACATTTGACAAGCCACTTGCCCCAATAATGGAACGTTAAGCCAAAAACACCTTCTCCTCTAAAGAAGTATACTCCATCTATGCTACAGAGAATCCAAGACTCTCACACAATTCCCAAGCTCTTCCTCAGCCTAAGCCTAGCCAAAATATTGGCTCCCAAAATCCTGTTACATGCGTTATGAAGATATATTTATAAAAAAGGGGGGAGACTCTTGGCATGGCCCCTTTATGACTCTTGCAATCCCCTCATGACTCTTTAACTTCTTTACAAAATAACGCATTATATTACATATGACTCTTCAAATTCCAACATGGACACTTGGAATTTCACTTTTACAATAATTACAAATAATATTTCATTTTCTACTCATACCCATATACGAAAAAATAGGGTAGAGACAACTTGAAAACCTAACAAGAAAAAACACTATGATTTTAGAGTTTGGATGAACTCAAGTTGGGTAACTTTGACTTGATGCTTCTCGGTCACATATTGATGCCAAGATCGGTACTATTCGATGCTATCCCCAAACTATGTGACGATGTTAGACTGGAAGCGAAATATTGCCTCCAAAGAATATTTGTACAATGTCTTGAAGCTGGTCTAAACCCCTTTCTCCATCAGGAGAAACATTGTTCTGATTTCAATAGGATCATAGACAAAGGTACAGATGTTCTATATATTCATCTAAATCCTCCTGGGTGGCGATCTATTTCAGCTTCTCCAAGTACTGATCAATCTCCTTCCTAACTTGACGTTTGAGTTTAGCGTCAGTGTGTGTGTTGACTGATGGAATCTTGTGGTTACTCACCATGAAATACAAATTTTTATATATTCGTACATATGAGGCCTGAATATTTCCAATGAAATATGCAAGATTCTTACTATTTTGGATTAACATCTGAACTCTCTCTTTGTCTATATCTTCCTACAACTTCATTTTCTTCATCACAGTAAGAGTGCCCCCTTGTACTGCATTGTCTAATAATGCACAGTGGTGATGGAAGCTTGCACATTCCTAAGGATCTTGACAAGCTCTCTTCTCTGTCATTGCAAGTAATGTAAGCAAAAAATTGCCTTATGTACGTTTATAGGCTTCTCATATAGGTCCTTCATTGATAATCTCATCTCCTCCAATTAGACCTATGCGGAAGGTGCATTTTGTGTTGTTGCACAGATTTGTTAAATCTCTTTCCAAGAAGCATGTAGATTCTATACCAACTTTTTTTTCTTGACCATCAAATACTGAGTGTTATATCTCGCACCGCCCATGAAGGAAAAGAAGGATTCGGAAATAGCATATGAATTCTTGCTGGTGTCTGCCACTATCCCCCTTTCCATCATAAATTCAGACGATTCATGATCATCTAGGAAGTTCTTCACGCTTTTTCATCCTCTTATGGAGTTAATCAAATGTTATATTGTACATATCCATTACCAGATCATCATCAATGGCAAATATCTCCCCTTCCTCTCTCGGGGCTGGCTCTATGGTTGGAGGTGGTGGAATCTGAACGATGTCATGTAGTGTAATGGGAATCAGGTCCACATATTCACCCTATGACTTTGGCTCCAATTCCATATCCACAACTTCAATAAAGTACTCAATTTGTTGAGCAAGCTCCTAATCCTACATTTTCTCACTCTCTCCTTCTATTGCGGGTTGGAGGTTCTCCTCCTCTTCATCCTATATCAGTGTTGCTTCTTTTGTTGTGGCACCTTGCCTTACTTCTTCTTCCTTATTTTTATTCTCCTCTTGTTCTCTGATCCTTTTCTCTTGTTCTTACCTTAGTTCTTGTTCTACTTTTTATGCTCTCAACTCTGCTTCCTCCAAGCTTTTCTTCTCTCTCTTCCTCCGCTCTTCTCTTTGTACAATCTGCCTCCTCTTTCCTTCTATTTCCAAAGATATTTTTTCAATAATGAGATCTGGTTCCATATTCCAACTTTGTTCCTCCTCTCCATTGTCAAAAACCTTCCTCTTTCCCTTATCTTGTATCTGGTTGTTGTCTTTCGTTGTTTTTTCTTTTGGAACTATTGTCATCTATGGAGTGGCCTATGAATTCCCAGCTATATTGATCGACTCGTGGGGTTCGGAGGAGTAATATCAATTCTTCCAGGGTTCCCCCTCTAGAAAATGAAATTCCCCATTGAACCATTTGTAGTAGATTCTCACATAACGATCCTTCTAAATTCCCCTCGTATCATACAAATTCAAGTCTTTTGTACCGAACTCAAACTTTATTGTTGTTTTCGCTTTGGTATGTACAATTTTTAGGTACTTAATATTGTATAATATGATATGCAAAGGAAGCATGGGACATGGTGCTTTCATCTTCCTTTTTAGTGTTGCTGACAACCCTATGGCGAGATGGTATGATACTTCCTGCATGAAAAGTTTTTCGGTGGCATACCTTGGAAAAATATGTGGTGGATTATGCTCACCGAATACTCTAATCAATGTGCCATCCTGTAATGAAAACAAATTTGAAATCTATGATATTTCCTCCATCGCTCCTCGTGAAATGTAAGGTGGGTCCTCCTGAAAGATAATCTTGTATAGCAGGATGAGGAAGTGATCAGTTAGTTGCTCAATAACTCCTCTATGGCTGCAATCCAAAAGAAAATTACAATAGACGTGAATGCACTTTGTTCTCGGTGTCCACATCATACCATGAAAATAATTTTGTGCACAGATTGCATCCAGTAAGTATGCACACATATAGATCCATGCTTTCTCACGCTTGGGAGGACCCCGGGCTTCTAATACATGGGCTCATTGCGGATGAGCCAAAAGATTTGACCAGTTGAGAAACTTCCCATCGTTCACCACCTGGTTCAATAAGATAGCCCACCCCTCAAGAAAAGTCTTTGTTCTCAACTGATCGTATATTCTACAAGGTAAGATGACCAAGAGCTGGTAGGACTTCCTAAGTGACTTTGTCTTGTATGTGTGGGTGGGTTCCTGCCGAAACATATATGGTTCCTTCACCCTCCTTTTGACAATATCTCTCGTGTTCATGTAGTTGTGGTTGGAATAGAATAACAAGTCCATGATATTTAGTGGCTCGGGAATATGATACATACGTTGAAAATATGGTGCCAAAAATGTAGAAAGATTTTGTATGTTAGTGTTGCTTCATGTCATAGTTTTCTCATCAATGTGTTAGACAACACAACTGATAACATATGCACATAGGAAGGTTGGGTACCTACAAGCAACCTTGTATAGTCCTAGCTGACGAATGATGAGATAAACTTGCTAGTCATCTAAGTCTTGCGTGAAGCCTTTTTCAAAATCATCTTCAATTTTCTTCCATGTCAGTGTTGATTTGTGCTACACAAAAATTTGTCACTGTCCTTGTACTCCCCATTCCTTGATCCTAGAGAACCCATACAGTGACCCTTGTGTACTTTCCAAGCATGGAATACATAAACTTGAACCACACTTTGTCTGCCCATTCATCTCCCTTTACAAATTTTCTAGAAGATCTCTATAAAAACCTGGTTTTCAAGGTCGACGCTTTGTCTCAGTGTCTGACCCATGCTGATAGTAGATATTTTCACTGAGACCTACGCCGATCGATGCTCTTTCTTAATTTCAGACCCGCGCCTATCCTCTTTTGGAAAGTTTATTAAATAGATACGAAGCTTCGCGAGGCGGCGAGCTGGAAGTTTGTTTTGATGATATGGCCGAGGAATTCCCCTTTGGGCTTCTTGTTCCCATAAAATAGGAACTAATCCAAAGGAAAAGCTCTTTTACCATTATTTGAGGGCCCATATCCTCCTCCTCCACTTTTATATAAGGAGACCTCTTTCACCTCTGCTGCTTTAGCTACAACTAGAGTTAGTTGGTTAGAAGTAGTTAGCATAGAGAGAAGAAGCAATCATAACTTTGGGATAATAGAGAAAAGTGTAATTGTTTTTGTGTGTTAGGAACATAGTGAGATCTTGTACCTTTGTGTACGAGGG
Source organism: Pinus albicaulis (assembly GCA_034641835.2). NCBI lineage: Eukaryota > Viridiplantae > Streptophyta > Pinopsida > Pinales > Pinaceae > Pinus > Pinus albicaulis. Next base: position 894,898,048 of record CM076580.1, read on the forward strand.
TTTTGCAAATGTGCTTGGATACAGACCTGTCGAAGGAGAGCCTCAACATCAAGGCTTCGTTGTAAACTCCCCTTGTCTTTATAGTAATAAAAAGCAACTGATGTTTATCTTCCACTCTTGTTTACATTTATAATGAGATTTCTAGCATTAATTGATCAGTTATATAGGTTATAATTGTTTTACGTTTGTCATGGTGTCTTGACTGTTTTTATAGATAATCGAACGTTGGTAGCAGCGAGCATCGAGCTTGAGGAGAGCGACACATCAAGAAGCTTTGATGGAAAACGACAACATAGCATCAGAACAAGGTAGGTCATATTCCTTGCTTTGAATTTCATTTACAATATAGGAAGGTAGATTTTAGTATGTTCCCGTAGTTTCTAGACCCACCCTATGGATAGAGGGATTGCCTCTGTCTGCAGAGGGGATTTACTTGGACAACAAGTTGGTGACTCCGCTGGGGAGTTTCCTTTGAGTTTGTCACTCTTTGAGGTCTTAGTAATTCAACGAGTTTAGTCGAACAACCATTTCCTTATTTTTTCCTATTTTTTCATCAATTATAATATTTTAGTTTTTGCTTGAAGTGGTGAGTCTGGTCTTGGTTAGAATAATTCTTTGTTTTTTTCTTTTTTTTTAGGAATTGGCGCTTTTATTTGTCTGAAAGTTGGGCCAATTGGTGCTATTTTTCAGCTATAAAGTCATGCCATTAGGCCATTGGCGCTAGTTTCAGCCCCTAAAGTCGCGCCAATTCCAGTGTGTGTGAAAAATTAAGGTTTTTTCCCTAAGACTTTCATCAGTGTGTCTTGCCCTTACAATATTTCTCTCTGTATGATTTACATTTTCTCCCCTTCACTAAAGATGGTTTTATTGGCTCGTTGGCTTGGTTTTTGGGTGTTTTTTTTGTACTTTCTGTTGGGACGTGCATCCTATACCCTAGGTTTTTCTAGGATTTTGCATCAATTTCCTGGTTGCATGCTTCGCGGGACATCGCCCTGCTGATTGAGTCAATCTCCTTTCTTGGTGAGATATCTGTAGTTGATTTCCTTTTGATTTTTGGTTGATTGAGTGATCAAGTCTAAAGTGTCTTTCCAAGTTCATTGGGTCTGCTTGTTCGCTTGTGAGAAAAGATTACATTGCTCATTGTTCTACTGAAAAATATTATTTCTATGATTGCTTGATGTAAAAGGGAATGAGTGCCTTGTTTCAAGCCCACACTTTGGAAGTCCTCTTTGTGCTTGAACTCATACGTCTTTTATCCTTTTAAGGAATTTTGTTACAAAGTGTTCTAAACATTATTGCATTCTTAATGTTTGGTTGCATCCTTTTTGCATTAAGAAAATTTGCGTTCAATTAGTTTTCATCTCAAAGTTTTCTTTTCGTTAAAATGCATTAGATCAAGTTGCATTAAAAATTCATGTTTGAAATTTATCATTGAACTTATATTACATTGTTTAATGATTGAAAACTAAAACTCGCATTGAGTGCATTCTTATTCATTCAAAAGAAAAAGGAAATTGTGCATAGATTACAATTGCATAGTTTTCAAAAAGAGAATTTTTCATAGATTACATTACATAATTCACATCTTTGAATGTTTTAGATTGCTTTGGGATCATGAAAGTCATATAGTTAGGAAAAATTTCATTTGTAGTATCACTATTTGTTGCATCATTTCTTGAGACTCTTCCCTTTAACTAGATAGCATTCATCGAATTGAAAGATTTATTTTCTCATATAGATGCATATAGGAGTTCTCCAATGACAGTGGTAGGGCTCTGAAATTGAGACATAATTCAAGATCAACCATAAAATGAATTCAATCAACCTAAGGAAGCATTGAAACTTAACGCTCACACTTAGAGGTCTAGGCTAGTGACGTGTTCCGGCATCATTAAACCTAGTAGCTATCATTTTCTACCTGGAATTAGATAGCACTAGCACAGATTTGTGCTCCCCATACCATTGAGTATGTGAAGGGAGACCCTCATAGGTTGCAATCCTTTATCCATAGGAATTCGATTCTGCTGCCTTGTAACCGTGATACACCGAACACAACATTCGGGCAGATTGGCTACCATACGTCAAATCCTTGGTCATTTCCCTTTCATTTGATCACCAAGGTGTATATTGCAATTCATGATTACCTGGTTCACCCTTTTTCCTAGAGTTCTTGAGTATTCATTTTGATCTTTCCGTGAATCTTTAAATTTGAAAAGATCAATGAGAATCTGTCCTTTCGAGCTCGTTCAAACTGAAAGCAACTAGAGTCGCCTTTTGTCCTTTTCTCAACTCTTAAAACATGAAAAGGCTAATTTTTGTTTCAATGTCTAAGAATTAACTTCCCACGAAATATTCTTGGTTAAAGTTATCTTCCTTAGTGATTTTTTTAGGGTTGTTTCCAATGGAAACGTTTCCAAAGTTTACCAACCAAGGAATCCCCTCATATGGGAATCCTGGTCCTTTTCCTTCATTCAGAAATGTTGGTGCCCTGTATATGGCAATGCTATCCCTCCTGGGATTAACCATTGGTCTACCGGTTTGGTTATTTTCGACCCCTGTGGTTTCAAACATCCAAATAGTTTCTCAACCAAGTTCTCCTCCTTCTGAACCAAGTCAAACCCATGTTGATCTTAAGATTGACCCCTCACCTTCTTTGCCTATTTCTTCACCTCATTCTCCCTATTCAACTGGTGAAAGTCTGCATTCTAGTAACCAGGTGACTAAGAAGAAGAAGAAGAAGAATTCGAAGAAGAATAAGGAAAATAATCTAGGGGGAAAATCAGCAACTATTTCTACCCATGCAACTAGTATCGAGGAACCTTCCACTCTGTCTCGCAAAGTCAAATTCACTTGCAAGGTATGTGAGGGTGACCACCTTCTTCGTGATTTCCTTGGTATTCCCAAGGTGCTATAAGTGTAGTCCGTTGGCCCGATTCACTCTTCATCATCAACCTCTAGGCATCATGTTGATGATGAGCCTTCAGCTAAAGATAATGAGACTCATAAGAAACAGGGTAAGATAAAATTTCACTGTATTTTGTGTGAAGGGAACCATCCCATTCACCTCTTTCCTTATATGGATGAAGCCTCTAAAGTGTTGGATACCCTTTCGGATTTTGAGTCCTGTCTTCCTGTTGGTTACTGGAAGTTTTCATCGAGTCCTCTGATAGTTGATGAAGTCATCGATCGGGATTCATCTTCGGTCAATTCCACTCTCTCTGAAAGTCAGTCTCCTAAGTCAATTTATGACCAATCATTGGTTGAGAAAAAGGTCGACCTGATTCCACCTACAGTCCATAAGGTCTTTTCTGTCGAGAGTGGGTCTCACCCCAGTCAGGTCCTTTTTGTTTCCTCTGATTCTCCGGGATTGGAGGCTGATCCTCCCGTTTCCATGATCCAGGAGGGTTGTCCTGCAACTCTCGTCACCACAATACCGGAAAATGATCCTCCTTCTCTCATTCCTGGAGTTTAGGAGGATGGTATTTCCACTCCCGTAACATAGGGGGGTAATCCTATGATTCCTATGGAACCCCCTCCATGTAGTTTGGTCGCTTCCTTTGATTGGAGTCGATTCACGGGATATTTTCTTCCTTCTTACGTGCCCTTCGAGATCACTGTACATGCTTGCAATATGGTCGTACCAAGCACCATTATAGATGATGGCACCTCGGTTACGGTTAGTATTTTTTCCACAACTACATGGAAAACTTTGGGTTCTCCACAACTTGTGCCTATTACTCAAAATCTGTTGGCTTTTAATAGAGGAACAAGTCAGCCATTAGGGATCCTTCTGAAGTTTCCTATTACTTTGGGAGGGAAAACCGTCTATATAGATGTAATGGTGGTCGAAGGCCCCTTGGATTATAATTTACTCCTGGGGCGTGACTATGCTTATGCCATGGGTGTGCGTGTCTCTTCCCTCTTTCGGGTGATTTTTTTTCCACATGAAGATCTGATCGTGATCATTGATCAGCTTTTGTTTCTTGGCCTTGATGTGACATCTAGTCTACCGTCGTCCCTTCCTGGTCCTTACCTGCCGATGATATCTTCCTCGCCATAGGTCAATTATGTGGCCACTTTTTCATTTCCCGCATCCAATGATAGTATCGTCATGTACCGTGTGTTGGGGGCATTGGATCCCAATTTCCAGAGTGTTGTTCTCCTGTCATATGAGAACCTCTTGGAAGCCATGACCTCTTATATGTCATGATCAGGTTGTGATGGAGCATGGTTCATTTTCTTGTATCAAGCTCCTTAAAAAATGAAACAAGGTCTTGTAGAGCATAGTTCATTTTCTTGTGTCAAGCTCCTTAAAAAATGAAACAAGGTTGTCGGAGCAACGTTCCTTTTCTTGTGTCAATCTCCTTAAAAAATGAAACAAGTTGGTCAGAGAATAGTTCATTTTTATTGTGTCAAGGTCCTTAAAAAATGAAACAAGGTTTCTTGAGGATAGTTCTTTTACTATGTCAACCTCATTAAAAAATGAATTAGGTCATATGAGTATAGTTCTTTTAATGTGTCAACCTCGTTAAAAAATGAAACACTTTCCCATTCAATTCGATTCTTTGATTAAATCTCGTAAAATCCAAGTCGATTCTTTCGCCTAATCTTGTAATTGAACCTTCAGCCCATCCACCTGTTATTAGCCAGCAGTCTGCTCAAGTGAATGCCATGAAGCTGGGGGGCATGTACCTCGAATTGAGTCACCATGCTAGGGGCATGCAAAACTTATTCCAAGCATAGATTGTTTTCGTTTCAATATTGTGTGAAAATGAAATTGGTTTCAAGCATAGTTTGTTAAAGTTTCAAGCTTGAGTGACAATGAAACCAACTTCAAGCAGAGTTTCTTGATTTCAAGCTTGTGTAAAAATGAAACCATTCTTATTTTACCTCTCGTGATTGCCATTCTATCAGCCTGTTTTTCCAGATGAGCCTTGGTTTTTTCATTCATCGTTACCATCTTCTTGGTCGATCATATGCCCTGACTTGATTGTTTTACCCATTCTCGAGGAACAGATCCAATGAATGGCATTGTTAGCTAGCCTCTTGACCTTTACTTTTTCTAAGTAGTTCCACCATCACCGGAACCAGTTTGTACCCTTAATACCACTCATTCCTCTAGAAGGAGTCAACTTTAATCTCTTTTCTAACTCTTAAAAATTGAAAATATTATCAAGTTCTTGTTGTTTTGAACTAGTTAAAGGCTGCGAAACTCCATCTGCCCAGTATACGTTTACCCTTTTTTCGGGCTAGGACATATTATTTACAAAAAAGGAATACCTTAGAAAATCACGACTAAGAGGTTCTCTCAGATACTGTTTTTCTACTTTTCAGATCTATGAGACTACATAGGAAAAGGGACCTGGTGGAGTTTTCTTTTTTTCTTCTTTTCAAACTCTCTAAACATGAAAATATGTCAAGTTCTTCCTTTGTCAGACTTGTTAAAACTAAATGACATCGGATATCGTCATCATGACGTTATCGAGTTCCTCCTTCCTAGGGCTCGTAAAATGTACTAGGATGGATTTGTTCGAAGGACAAACTTATGTGACAAGCATATGCTAGTCTCTTCAAGCTTGTGTAAAAATAAATAAGTACTTGCCAGAAATGGTGGCGGAAAATGGAACTTTTGCGTCCGTTGCATCGGCAGTATGTCACTCTTGAACATGACACTTATCTCTAGTTCATGTCGGGTTGGGATATCTCCACTCTATCACTTTTCCTCCATGGGTTTGGGAAATCCATTTTCCTCTCATTCGATTACCAATCTTGTCAACATGACCTTTGATCCTATTTGAGTCAAATGTTTCCAAATTCTAGAGTTGTGTCGCTGATAAGTTCAAGAGAAAACCCTTCTGCAGTTTGTACATTCCTTGATCCTTTGTTTCAGTCTTGATTAACACTCATATTACATTCTCTGTTTCATGTTGATGATGTGGGATTCATTATGACCCTCCTTCGATGGATCGCTTCATGTCGACTTCAGTTCATTATCCAGGAAGTTTCTCTAGAGACTCCTTTGTGGTACCTTAGTGCTTGCATGCCCTAATGGAAATTTCTTTGCATTCAACGACAGGTTCACATCATTGGCCTTCGATCAGGTGATTTCAAGGTATTTGACTTCAGTTCCTTATTAATATTCTGTGGATTCTACTGGCAGTACTTTGAGGACCATTGTCATCATTGGTGGTTTCTCTCATGCCTGTTAACAGTTTACATCATTGACTGGTAATTAGGGGATTTTACCACATGTTCGACTTCAACTCATTTATTCGCATGCTTGAAATTATACTTGATCGGGTCATGACAGAGTGCAAGACCCTGGATTTTATTCTCTAGAGTCTAGGTTGTGAGACAATATGATTTTTCCATGATTGGATACATGTTTCTTTTAGATGGATGGTTGCAACCATACCATGAGTCTATATGTCGTCCTTCTCAGATGGATGGTTGCGACCAAACCATGGTCTCTTTTGCGAATGGCTACGCCCATACCTTGATTCATGTATTTTTGTCAGAGATTTTAGTTATGTATATGTATATATTCTTGATTTGGAGGTCTCCTGATGGAAGTGTCTGGTTCCTTGCATGTACTAGTAAAGCATTTCACCCCTAACTCGTGTTTGAACTTCACACTTTAGGGGGCATCTCTTACACAAAAAAATTTCACTTTCCTTGTACTCCCTGTTCCTTGATCATGGAGAACCCATACAGTGACTATTGTGTACTTTTAAAGCATGGAATTCATACCCTTGAACCACACATTGTATGCCAATTTATCTCCCTTTACAAATTTTCTGGAAGATCTCTATAAAAAATTAATTTTCAAGGTCGGCGCTTTGTCTCCGTGTCTGACCCGTGCCGATAGCAGATATTTGCACTGAGACCCGTGCCGATCGGCACTCTGTTTTAATCTCAGACACACGCCGATCCTCTTTTGGAAATTTTTTTAAATAGAAACAAAGCTTTTGCGACTAGAAGCTTCGCGAGGCGGCGAGTTGGAAGTTTTTTTTGAGGATATGGCCGAGGAATTCCCCTTTGGGCTTCTTGTTCCCATAAAATAGGAACTACTCCAAAGGATAATATATTTTACCATTATTTGAGGGCCCATATCCTCCTCCTCCATTTTTATATAAGGGGACCTCTTTCACCTCTGTTGCCTTAGCTACAATTAGAGTTAGCTGGTTAGAAGTAGTTAGCATAGAGAGAAGAAGCAATCATAGCTTTGGGAGAATAGAGCAGAGTGTGAATGTTTTTGTGTGTTAGGAACATAGTGAGATCTTGGACCTTTGTGTATGAAGGTGTTTCAAACGTTTTCGAAGGAGAGCCTCAACATCAAGCCTTGGTTGTAAACTCCCCTTGTCTTTATCATAATAAAATGCAACTGATGTTTATCTTATACTCTTGTTTACATTTATAATGAGATTTATATCATTCCTTGATAAGTTAGATAGGTTGTCATTGTTTTATGTTTGTCGTGGTGTATTGATTGTTTGTACAGATAATTGAACGTTGGTAGAAACGTGCATCGAGCTTGAGGAGAGCAATGCAGCAATAAGCTTTGATGGAAGAAGACAACATACCATCAGAACAAGGTAGGTCATATTCCTTGCTTTGAATTTCATTTACAATCTAGGAAGGTAGATGTTAGTATGGTCCCATAGTTGGTAGACCCACCCTAGTGCTAGAGGGATCACCTCTGTCCATAGAGGGGATTTACCTGGACAACAATTTTTTTCTATAAAGAGTTGCATGTCTACATATACTGGCAAGTTAACTAGTGCTTTCCAAAATGCTTCACTAGTACTACTTTCAGTGGTTATTTTGAAGAATATCTCTTGGGTGCCATGGTAACAATGACTGCTAGAGTGGTGCTCAACAACTGTTGTACCTATGGGGCAGAAAAGACACTCACGACAAGAAAACATCAGTCTTAAGAAAATCTACTTTCAAGGCAGGTTCAAGGAGAAAACCAAGCATATGATAGGAGGGATTATAAAATTTTCACTAGAGAGAGGGGCTCACCACCTGTGGGAACTGTGCACTACACAATCCCATCATTCAGGGTCGAAGTTTGAGGTCTGAAACTGCGCAATGCGCAGTTCATCCTTGGTAGTGGTTTGGGAGAGACTACACATTGCGTAGTCTTAGTGGCCATGGATGCAAACTGAGCCCTGGAACTGTGTAATGCATAGTTTGGCAAGCCTTTACTACTCACTACGCAATTCTAGAGGCTAAACTCTTGGCTTGAGCCTTAGGATTACATAGTTCCCAAATAGTAAAAATGAAAAATGACCAAGCGAATGGAGGATATGCCCAAGGGAAGTGTATAAGAAAATCAAATCTGAGAGATAGTATTGGCTCGAGTGAAGATATGACTAAGTGTGAATGAAATAAGACACGAGTGCATAAATTGAATAAATGGGAAGAAAACCAAATTGGTGAGGAGAGTCACTGCAATGGTGACCATTGGTGAAAAAAACGAAGAAATTGATGCAACACTTGAAAAAATACTTCTACAAGCTAAATAAATTTGAAATTCCAACATTCATGCAAAGAAAAATGAAAATCATCACTCACATAAGCGAAATGGAAAAAATCCACAAAAAGCGAAAAAAGCGATAAACGTGAAACTCACGAGGAAGAGCAACGAGGATCATGCCAAAGGTTCCTTGATCTCATTGGGAATGCTATAGCTCCAAGATAAAATGTGAAAATGACCCCTAGATGTGTCAATTAAATAGATTTTATCAAATTAGGGTTATGACGGCATGACTAAAATCAAGGAAAAAGCGACACATGGTGAAAGTTTCTAAAAATAGCAATTATTCCTTCTTTGGGTTACTAAAAATAGATCCTATTTTTTAGGGCTGGTTTTTTTTTTTTTCCGGAGAAACTTGACATGCACATCACCGGGAAATATTTCACAATTATGGGAACTGGGCAACTTTCTAGCTTAGTGCACTGCACAGTTTCTAAGATCAGTGATCGATTGTGTAGTTTCTGGGCTTAGTGTCGAGATGCCATCCATGGCTACATATTTTACGGGCTCAAGGAAAAACTTCGAGTCATGATTTTACAATTCCAACCATCAAGGTCAAGCTTTCCCTCATCGGTTGCTCATTTTCTGGAGGAAAACCGAGAATTGCTACAAGACCAAGTTCAAAGGATAGCTTGTGACTTAGAAAGAAAAGTTAAGTGCAATACAAGAACATATGAAAATATAAGTTTCAATCAAAGAACAAATACTTGATAACAATGTAAGACAAGTTCCTGTAAAAATGAGGTTAGGCTCCAAAATATAAGCAAAGCTAAAACTTTGGAGGGTGGTTGTAGCCGCTTAAATAGGTTCATGGCACTTGCACTATGTTACTAATCCTTTTTGGGTTTTTTTCTTATATTCCCTCTCTATTTATTTCTTATTTTTTGTTTCCCCTATGATTTTACCTCCACGTTATAACCTCTATCTTCTTTGAATATATCAAGCTTATTGATTAGGGCCATCATGAGGAGGCTCACGTTATGTTTTATATCTTCAACTTGTGTTTCTATTTGTGCAAAATTTTCCTCTATGTGAAATTGAATGTTATTAATAAATTCATAGGTCATAGTTAGGGTTTTATGACATTGGGCTTAATATATTTGGTTCCCCCATAACTCCCTACAATACACCCAAAGAAAAATTCTCTAATACCAATATTATCCATAAAATGCCATGGATATTCCAATAGATAATTCATCACAATAGATCTGAAAAATTTATCTTGAAAATACAAAATCTATACTAGGAGTGTTACCTTCCTTAGTCTTCTAATTTATTGAGTTACTATTTTTATGCATGTAATGTAGAAATGAAAATACAATAACTCACAACCATAATAATGCAGGATGTTGCATGGGAAAACCTTTCAAGAGAAAATATAGCAAGAAGGTGGTGCTTCTATGCTCTCTCTTTCTCTGAATGGAACTCGATGCAAGTATAAAGAAGTGATACTTGTGGCCCGTGGGATACTATAGTGCATAAATCCTCTTTGTTTTCTCTCTCCTTATCGACTCTTATCTATTTTTCTCATCTATGGAAAAAATGCACTTCAATATAATGGAACCCCTTTTACTCCTAATGAAATAATTACAACACATTTTGATAGCCTACTAGTGGTTAAATTTGAATCCTTCAACTCTTAACTATGGTTATAATACTGAATCTTCTAGAATTTTTTTTCATTCCATGAATAATTGGGGATGACATGGCATCCTCTTGAATTATGGTGGTTAAAACAAGAAGGTGAACTTCCAAGTGGTATAAGTTTTGTATATGGACTCTAATTGAGGTGATTCTTGCATTTTTGGAAGTCTATGTGTATATAATAGAGCTAGGTGATGTTTCATTTAAGAAACAATGTTTGACCCCCAAAAAATGTCATGTGACGCCTCAAACAAATTGTGGGAGGCTTGCCCAGATTTTCAAACATGGACCTTTCCATAAAAATAGTCCTGTGAGATATTTCCTCAACATTTTCCACTATAAAAGCATAAACATGGATGGTGTTATACATGTTTCTCGTACACAATTATTGGTTATAGAAACTACATTGAGAAACCAAATCGGCCAGTCTTTAGGTTAAAGCAGGCCCTTGAACCAAAGGGGGCTCCCTCAATAATTACGAGGCCATGTTTAACACTGTTCACTGTCACTGAACAACAACCTTTGAAGCACAATGATAGATTTATGGTTTTAATTGGGGGATGTTGGCGATAAATGAAAATCCCTAATCATGATTAAAGCCTTCCCTTCCAGAGTCCTTTCTTAAAGTGTCAGCTTCTAGCCTTACATAAGAGCTTAGATTTTTAAATAATTTGAAAGAATAATGTAAGGAGGTTCCTGATAATTAAGGAGTCAAACATAATACTTAATAAAAATAATTGGATGTGTGTAGAAAGGTTTTACAGCCAAGCAAAGCACATTTAGGAGAAGATAGAAGTGGCTAACAATAACAAGTTCAAAGAGGATTTAACTCAAACAAAAAGTCTGATATACTAATCTCTTTAAACAATTATGAATTTGCAAGGGATTTCAGAGAGATTGAAACTCAACTATTCCTACCCAACTCTTCTATGCAACTCTAAACATGAGCAGAAATAGAATATGAAAATACTGGAAAAAAATACAAGAAACACAAATTCTATCAAAGCTAGAGCTTGAAATAATTCAATTAGGATTTATGGAGAAATTTTTTACAAAGCTGAAAGGTCTTGGCATCAAAATCCCACACATTCTTATTACAATTCATCATATATATAGAAAAAAAAAGCAGTTAAACTGTTACAAAATTTCAGGATTAAAATCCTGAATAGTATACTAAAAATAAAACAAACTCCTAATAGTCTGCAAGAAATTTGGAACTGTCTAAAAATTCTCTACCTTAGAATATGGAAAGTTGTTGCAAGGTGTCTCAAGCGGTGGGCATTGCTAGAGTGTTTAAAATCATCTTCAGAATCTCTAGCTGGCACGTGTTCATTAGACTGCAAGCTATGGTCCTTTGTATGCCAATAAAATATCTGCCACTGGATGTTGTAGCTGATTTTGAGCACATAAAATCTCAATGTCTGTCCCTTTATTTGGTCACTATTTGACTTGCTAAAAAATTAGTTACCCGATGAAGTCCCTAAGCTCCCTAAAATATTTGAATATTTCCTGTGTATAAATATTTCAAAACCATCTGCAATAATACTTTGAAGAGTTGTCTATTCAAAATATGTTGCATCGTGTCTAGTTTCTGCATAACTAGGACAACAAACGAAATTTTGCAAAAATTAAAACTAAGAAGAACCATCATCAGAATAAAAATGCAACATTAGGCTTCAAAGTAGTTGCTAAATTCTCAAAGCTTCGTGCTAGGTGCATTTCATCAAAACTTTAGGATTTGTTCCAAATATGATTTGTATGGAAAATCATCACTAGTTCTATCATATTAAATCTATTTATAAAATCCAAGGGATAGCCTATAATTGTGTCTACATATAAATCTGGCCATGGTTGGTTTTATATTAGGACTGGAAAACCACATGATTTCATTTGTTCTTGGAATGATCGTAGTAAAAAACATGACCATCTACAGTTATGTGAGCTATAGAGGATGCCTTAATTTCTTTGTGCAGTAAAACCTCATGGAACTAGCATCAATTTTATTATGTTCTTCTAACCTACAAAGGTAATTACAGAGATCAAACTATTTTTGATCTGATGCAAATTGGACACTGCTTATATTCCCATGAACCATATTATATAAACCAGAATGATTGATGGGCTGTTGACAACTACAAAATTCTGAAATTCCTCCAATGGCCTTTCCCTAGAACACATTGCCAAAAAATATGAAATATTTACAACCATACACATAAAGCCCCTGTTTCATATATGCTAGGTCTAAAATAGCCTCCAATTGCAAATTTTGTATATTATTGCCAGAAAATTTTGCAATATTGCTCCAAAGCCACTTCTGAACATGATCATGTCGTCTACATGGTAATAAGGATATAGCTATTTTATATTGGTATTAGCCAAGACCAAGGCTCGATTTTTCTCAACAAGGTTACAAGCTTCTTTGCCAAATTCTGATCTCATCTGTTTTATTATAATTTTCAACCTGTCAAGCTAAGGAGCTACTCGTTTATTCTGACTTCTCTTTATATAGGTGAGAAAGGCTTCTGAATTGGAATTGCATGAATCATCCTCTAATAAAATATCCTTTCCACCATGCGAAACACCTTCAGATGTACCCACTTCTCTTTGTGCATGTTATTGATTATTTCTTGGACCATTGTTACTATAATAATTAAAATTTCTTTGTGTCGAGACACGGTAAATCATTTATCTCTTGTGAATTTCTTCCTGCAGGCACAAACCAAACCTTGAGACCATATTAGGGAGTCAATAATAATTCATGTTATTGTTAAGTCCAAGTAGTTGGCATATCTCTGTAATAAAAAAAATTTCATGGGTGTTTTGGAGAAAACGACACTAAACATATGCCTTACACAAAACTAGAAAAATCTCTCCATTGGCTCACAATTTTCGCAAAAAAATCCAAATTCTTCCCTAAATTAAATTGGGACCATTTTGCCAAAAACCCACGTCTCGGAATTGAGAAATTCATCTTCGTTTACCCACAAAATGAGCCCTAAAATCACCTACAGAAAATGTTGCATTTTTTTTCTTCTTCTGGTGAAATCTGGCATTCATGCGTATCTGGTTATTCCTCACTTGAAAACGGAGATACAACAAAATTGATGGAGGTTGAACCACTCAGTTTCTTCAAGCTGTCCTAAATTCCTCTCTAAGGTACTCTCTTCCACTTCTACAGATGGCATGTCATCATATATTCTACAACAAATTCCATTCAAAGAGGCTTGACCAAATAATATCATGCCCCATAAGTTATCCCTTTGATTTACAATATTTCTTAGAATTAATCTTATGCGGTATCCTTGAAACCACCGATGGTTTTCAGAGGGGGTCCTTGCTGCTAAGTGGATTTTTTGTAGGGGGCTACGAATTGCTTCAACTTCTGCCATGTACTCGCAAGTTGTTTTGGGCAAAATAAGATGTCAGACCCCCCCCCCCCCCCATTGTTAAAGCTCGAATGACACTATGGTTAGAAATATAATGGACCCATTGATTTGTTTTTTTATAATCTTCGCCATTTAAAACAGCTCGGACGTTACCCTATTCACTGACTCTGACTTGCCCAAGACGTTTGAACTTGAATTACGCTGATTTTAAATCTTCCTTCACCAATTGTGTTTTTTTAGATCTCCTCATAAAGCTCAAATGCTTGTCTTGACTTAGGCTTGAAAAAAAAATTATAATATAATTTTAATTTAAAATAAATATTTCCATAAAAATATATAATTATATTTTTATAAAAATAATATTTTTAAATTAAAATTAATATATACAAAAATAATAAACCATTCAAAAGCATAATAAATATATCTCTCAACATTTAGCTTAGTGAGAAATTGACAATTTCTCACCGATTTTTTTTTAATCTTTGGTGTGTCAAAATATGTTACAACAGATGGAAAATAATATAATGATCCAATTTAGATTATTGTTGTTGCAAATCTTGTTTTGATTCCATCATCTGTAATTTAATTTCATTTCCCACACATGTATCTATATAGTAGGCTTAACTATCTACACCATGTTGATATTATTCTTATACTTCTACATACTCTTCCACATAATTTTTAATTACATATGAGATATTAAAATATCTTGCTTCTAGTATTGCAATTGAAATTTCATTAACAACTCCAACACTCTAGCAAATGTTGTTTCTTCCTTTTTCACTATGTCATTTCCAAAATATTATGGTTTTTTGGCCTTTGTTGTTGCTACAATCTTGGAAAGAATGGTGTCATCCAAACTTCGGTTAATAAGAAACAATGTTGTTGAATCATCCTTCTTGTTAATTTTTAACTAATCCTTTTGATCTTGTATCATAACCTCATAATCTACTTGAGTTGAAAATTCCTCAAACCCTTCCAAAAAAATATTCCATAAATAATATATCGATAATCTAGTGTCATTTTAATGGTCCAAAATTCATAATATTTATTTAAAACAATGAAAGATTATAAAAAATAAAAACTCCTAGATAATCCATGTTAATAAATTGAAAAAAAACGCATTCACCCTTTAAATAGTAATAATAATAAAATAAATAAATATTTTTATTTAAAAAATACAATTTTTTTTAATCTCTTTCTTTTTGTTGTAGAAATTTTTTTTTTTGGTAATCCCCCATAACTTATTTCATATTTTCTTTATACTCCAATCTTCAAAAAACATTTGAATGTGACATGCATTAATAATATTATGAATATATGTTTTTAAATAATCACTAATTCGACGTCAAATCTCTCTCCACACGACGTCAAATTTCTTCAAGCAACGAAGGCTGCATGATTACTTCTACAAACAATGAACACAACAATGGATATGCAAGTGGCACATTGTTTTTTTTTAATGGAAGTGGATTTAAAAACTGTCAACTCACGACACTTTGTAGAGCAGCAACCAACTATTATTTTCTCAAAATGCTTCCAAGTGAAAGATGACAAGAACCTGCTCTGATACCCATATGAGAAGGAAACCATATAATAAGACACTAATAGAGTTTCAATTTTGTGAATACAATAGATTCATTTAGTTGTTTTGAGTTAGGTGATAGTTTAATGGCTACTTGTGGAGATTTGGTCTTCACAAATCTTACTATCGAATTTCAAGAAGAATCAAAACTACCAATTTTCTCAATTGAAAAAAGCTAGGTGATTAACTAGACTCAAAACTACTAGGAATAAATATATTAATCTTGTGTATGTTCCTAAATTTAAAGTTTATCTCGCGGAAATGATACGAATAAAATGATTTTTTCAGAGTCGAAAAAATGATTTCTATTAATGATAATAAGAAGGTACATCAGATCATAGCATCAACCGAAGTTGACAAATTCCATGAATATTCACTAGATGAAGCCCCATGTACATATAATACTGGATCCGGACAAAAACAGAAAGAGAAAATATAGCCTTTATGTTCATAGCATATCTATTTGAGCCTGTCATAATATAACTATGGTCCATTACATCATAAATGAATTTAGCTTCAGCAAAAAGTAGTAAAAAAAACAGTAGCAAAAAAGATGTTGATCCCGAAAGAGACATTCACAAAGACACCTTCCAATCCCTGCAAGTGGACAATGAATAACACAGATTATGGGAGCGGAATCCGAATTCGCGTTCCAACACCAAGCCATTGTATAGAGAGACAAATATGAGCCTCTCCTGGTCCATCAAGCCCATTTTTTAGAGGCGATCAGCCCTGGTATTAGTTTCACGAAATATATGATGAAGATCCAGCCCATCCATACCTTGAATGAAAGTATTGATATGCATGATCCAACATTCCATGTCCACAGAACAAAAAAAAATAGAGCTTATGGTTCCTTCTATCACCACCTTCGCATCCCCTAAAACAACAAGATCCTTCAGCTGAAGGTTATGAGAAATCCACAGAACGCTCCACATGGAAATTAGCTCTGCTTTGATGTTTGTCCCCCAAACCCCATTCCAATGCACAGAAAAATGAGTCCCATTTTGGAGCCTCAACTAACACCCACATCCACAAATCCTTTTTTGTTGTGCTCCATCAAAAAATGAGGCAGGGTAAGACACCGGATGAGGCCTGATGCACCTATATAGATCCCTGATAGGCACTGATGAAGTTGTTGGAGAATGAGTGCCCATAATACACACCCTTGTGGCTCCATACATGACTGTCAAGTCAACCAGACATCCTTCAAACAAGAAGCGATTATGAGCCCTCCATGTTTCCCACATGATATAGAAAGGTAATGCGCAGAAAGTGGATGGGAAAACACCCCACACATTAATAGTATCCATGAAGGAGAGAGGTCTCCATCCCAGTGGAAATAGATGGATAGAGAACAGACCCCATAGTCTTAGGATGAATGGATAGGAAAAGAAAATGTGTTGGGCAGTTTCATTCTGAGCCCTACAAAAACAACACCATCTAGGTCCTTGAAAACCTTTTCGCATCAGATTATCCCATGTGAGCACTCTGTTCATCCAAACCAACCATCCAAACAACAATATTTTGTTTGGAACCCCAAGCTTCCAGCATTTGAAAAAAGGTGATGTTGATTTGTCCTCCATCATACCTTGGATAATGCCCCAATATGTATCCGCCACTTCAATAGCAGGATCCTTTTTCTTACCATTCCAAACAATTTGATCACCCTTCTAATCGTAACATAATCCTTCCCCTTGTAGGATTTTAACATGATGCTTCCAACTATCTTCATCCACCTCTATTAGCCCCAAGGAGGCCGCAATCTGCCATGTAAGGCAGCCCTGTTGCTAATTGAAAATCACTTGTGCAAGATAGAAAAGACCTTGTTGTGAAAATTTGTGCTTGAGATGGACATCCATTCCAGTTTCATGGTCAACATCAAGAATCCAGTCACACCCTAGTAAGATATCCTTTCCATTTCCAAAGTGCCAGATTAAATGCCCCCACAGCTTGTCTATGACCTTTTGAGGAAGATAAAGAATCAAATGTTTTTTAGTATATCCAACACCTCAAATAACAAGTGAATGATATCTTGTAGAAAGACAATGGCAAGTACAAGTAGTGACATGAATCAAGTTGAGGAAGATAAAGAATCAAAAGTTTTTTAGTATATCCAACACCTCGAATAACAAGTGAATGATATCTTGTAGAAAGACAATGGCAAGTACAAGTAGTGACATGAATAGCATAAGGTTCCACACATGTTTCATATTGGTGATAAGGTATGGCTAAATTTACATGAAGAGCACTTCAGAAGCCCCCATAGGAAGCTTAGACCACTTCAATATGGTCTTTACTGAATTGTAATGGTTTCTAGGGAAAATTCTTTGGAATTGAGTATTCCACCTTTCCTTGGTTTGCACCTAGTAGTTAATGTTTAGTTGCTTTGACCATATGTCCCACCTTTGTTGGACACCTAAGAGGTAGTTTAGAAATTAGCTCACATATAAATCAATCATGAATACATTAAATAGGCTAGAGTGGACTAGATCTTGGAAACTAGGGTAAAGAATACCTATTGGAAATACATAAAACTCAAATGGGTTTTCCAAGTAGGGAATCTTGTTCACTAAGGAAAGTGGCTCACCAGTAGCCAAATTTTCCATTAATTTCCCCATCTAATGAGGGAAATTTATGTAATGGAGATCATTTCCTTCTAATGTGGGAGGATTGGTCTAGGTGGATATTGGTGGATAACCACCTCTTCCACTATCTCAATAGTTCTTTATATTCTTGGTAAATTTTCTATGATATTTGGGTCCCAAACTTCTAAGGTTGCTTTGAGGTCCTAAACATTTCTTTTGGAAATTTTAGGGGCCAAGGGTTTCCATGACATGTCCTGACCTTGGGAAAAATTTGTATTCCTCAAATAGATCTTTTCAACGAGATATTGTGTGCCCAAAATAGATTTTGTATGCAGGAGTTGCATTCACAAGAAGTTGATGTAGCAATTAACCACCTTAGGGTCCATAAATATTTTGTAATTTCATCTTCTAGGATTAGGGTTTTAGACCTATGTTATAGATATTCCAAAGTGAGGTGGAGAAAGGACCCCATGAAGTATAGGGAACACCAAAGATATAGTCAGACTTAAACATAAAACACTTTATAAGAAAAATAATGTTCATAGACTAAAAATGATTAAAATAACAAAATAATTGTTAAGGAATACTACTTAGATGTATATTCATATAAAACTCAGGAAGTAAAATGCCTTCACCAAAAAATTTATTAACACACCTAATAAAATTTAATAACATTAGTTAATATAATTTGTTAATAACAAATATTACTTAAAACTGAATATGATAATTATAATAAAAATATTATAAGTTAATAATTAATCCTTTTTATTATTTATACTTTAAAAAATTAAATATTCCTTATTTTCTTCAACTAATTTGATATATATATATATATATATATATATATATATATTCCTTTGTGTTTCTTTTGGATCGAGATGTGTCTCCATAGTGATATCTTAGATTTATGCCTTTGTTTCGGTGAATGGCTCCTTCTCTAATGGCTCTTTCTCTAACATGATTTTGCTGCATCGTTTTATTAGACACCGATGTCGCTTAAGCCCGTACTTGTATGTGTTAGTTGATGATGCCTTATATACTATACGTCCGGGGCCACTGGAATTCGAGGGAAGATCAAGCAAAAATGATCTAAAAACCAGGAGTGTCGAGAGAAGATATATCAACTTCATTTTCTAGCCCCCGGTTCCAAAAAGAATCACAAGCTATGGATTTATGGTCACTGTTTAAATAGAAAATAGAAATTATGGATTTTATAAAGATGAATTGATTCCTCCCATGATATTTAATAATGTTTAAAACCAAAAAAACTAGAATAAACTCTTATTAATACAATATACAAAAGGAGAAAAATATTCAACAGATTACACTGATTGGAAGAAAATTAAATAATAAATAAATAACCTGGTCACCTGGCGTATCGATGATATTCACTATTCTGTCGTCTTTCATTTGGACTTATTCCAACTGGCAAGTGCCTGTAACCGCAGAAGATTTGGAAAGAGACTTAAAGGCCCCCTTGCGCCAAAGGATGCAATTACCAGTAGCACTTTTACCGTTGCCAGTTTTCCCTACCAATACCAGATTTATCGCCCCACTCGTACCTCTTCCCCTTCCACCTTCCATTCTATCTAATTTTCAACATCCTGGATATATTGCTTCAGCAACCAATGACACTAGTGAATGTCAAAATACAATGTAGAAAATCACCTTGTAGCCCAACCACCCTAAGTACGGTGTAGAGAATCACTAATTTAATACCCAACTCAATCATGAGAGTGAATTTTAAAATTTTAATATGCAATACAATTGAGGGTCAATTGAGGTTCAATTTATAGATATCCGGATCAAAGATAACTCAGCTAAACAAATATGAGAGAATGTATGGATATCTAACTTGAATATAACTTCACCTTGACAATGACATTACTATGCATATAAAATTTCTCTATAGGTGTGCTTTATGCACAATGGCAAGGTGCTTTCATGGTGTGTCAAGCACACCTATTTAGCTAAATAGGTGTAGAGCATGTGCAACTATGGAATATACAATTGCATTCCCATAGCATGGAAAAGAGATGATACTTGCAAAATAGAAAATGAACTAACTAATATGATTGACAACTAAGAAGTGAAAAAGGTGAGTGGAATTATGGATACCCAACATGAATATAGCTCACCAAATACATGTCATGGGTTTTATAAATACCCATTGTAAAATAGAGTTATCCTTATCCATAACTGTTGGATAGGCAGAGGATATTAAACACACGATAACACAAGTATTTCACACACGAAACAACGAGCTGCGGCTATTCAATTAATCTTCAATCACTCTAAATCACAATGAATACAATGAACCCGGTGAAGGGTATTTAACCTAAATTAACATGCACACACTTTCACATAACTCAACTTGATCAAATCTGACTTAACTCACTCTCTAACTCACTCACCAAATATATCTATCACTCAACTCAACTAACTCACTTAAATCATTGTCTAATTAAGACCACTAAACTAAAACATAACTCATGACAACTCAAACATGCCTGTTGGTCTATGTCTCAGCTAGGCTTACAAAATCCAAGTTTCTTTTGTGAAACTCAAACAAATCTATTGTTAATGGCTTTGTAAAGATATCAGCCAATTGGTCACTAGATTTACAAGGATTCAAGTGAACTTCTCCATTGCTCACAAGCTTTATAATAAAATGATATTTAGTATCAATATGCTTGCTCTTTTGATGAAACACACTATTCTTGGATAGTGCAATCGTTGAAGTGTTGCCATAGTATATCGTTGTTGATCCTTGTTGTTGTTGCTTGATTCCATCCAATACTCTTCTTAACCATACTGCTTGACATGCTTTTGAATTTGTTGCTACATATTCTGCTTCTGCTGATGATAGTGTCACAATGGGCTACTTCTTAGATGCCCATGATTTCACTCATGAACCAAGATGAAACACATAACCGGATCTTCTCTTCTGACCATCCAAACTTCCTGCAAAATCACTATATGTGAATCCAATCAAATCTTTCTTTTCTGTACTTACATACATTATGCCATAATCTCTAGTTCCTGCTATGTATCTCAGAATTCTTTTTCCAACACTCCAATGTGTTTCTTTTGGAGTCTCCATAAATCTGGAAATCAAACTCACTCCTTGCATAATATCTGGTCTTGTAGCTGTGAGATACATGAGGCTGCTAACCAATCTTTTGAATAGATTTGGATTGACATCTGCTCCTTCATCATCCTTACTTAACTTTGTACCTGCTGCAACTGGTGTAGGTACATGTTTGCAATTATCCATCCTGAATATTTTCAACAAATCTCTTGCATACTTATTTTGAAAAATAAAAATTCCTTTTTAGATTTCTCAACTTCAATGCCAAGAGAATATTTCATGAGACCTAGCTATTTCATCTCAAATTATTTCATCATCTTTGCTTTAAATTCATCTAACTCAAGATCACTTGTAAAAATCATATCATTAACATATAAGCAAACAATCACAATATGTCCATGCTCATTTACCTTTGTGTATAAGGTAGGCTCAATGTTGCTTCTGCAAAATCCATTCTTGATCATGCATCTCTCAATTCTGCTATACCATGCTCTAGGTGCTTGCTTAAGTCCATAGAGCGCTTTCTTCAATATGTAAACTTTATCTTCTTTACCTTCAACTTCATATCCTGGAGGCTGCTGCAGATAAATTTCTTCTTCTAGAATTCCATTCAAGAAGGTTGATTTGACATCCATCTAATATACTTTCCACTTGTTCTAAGCTGCTATTGCTAGAACTTCTCTTACAGTATCCAATCTGGTTACTGGAGAAAATGTTTCCCCAAATTCTATTCTTGGTTGCTACAAGAATCCTTTTGCTACAAGTCTTGCTTTAAATATGTCATTCTCACCTTTCTCATTCACCTCTGTCTTGTACACCCACTTCACACCAATGAGGTTTTTATCGTTTGGTAAATTAACCAAATCCCATGTATCATTCTTTTCAATAGAATCCATCTCTTCATCCATGGCTTGCACCCAATTTTCATCTCTGATTCCTTCTTCAAACGAAGAAGGTTGGAATGCAAATAATGCAAAATGCGAACTAACATCCAAATCATCATAAGTATCTTTTAAACTTCTCATCTTTTTCTTACCATTGCTTGATTCATTACCTGGTTGGCTGCTTGGAGAATTATGGTCTATTGATCTGCTTAAAGATCCATTCTGCTCTAAAAATTTTGGAGTCCTTGCTAGTGTGACTACGTTTGGTGTCTGCTCTCTTGATTCTTGCTACTCCGTTTATGTTACATCATCCTCTTCCATCAATATTGCTTGTGCACCAGTTGGTTTGTCTATAGTCCCATTCCATGACTCTTGTTCTTTGAACACAACATCTCTGATAATGATTGTCTTCTTGGTGACAGGGTTATACAATTTGTAAGCTTTTGACTTCTCACTATAACCAGTAAATATTAATTTTTCACTTTAATCATCTAATTTTCCTGTTATTTGCTTAGGCACATATGCATAGGTTACACATCCAAAAACTCTGAAATGAGATACACTACATGACATACCTGACCATGCTTCTTCTGGAACTCTGTTCATCACACTCTTTGTAGGAGATCTGTTTATCACATAAACATCACACGAAACTGCTTCTGCCCTATACTCATTAGACAAGTGTCTTGTTTTCAACATGCTCCTTGTTATGTTCATGATTGTTCAGTTCTTTCTCTCTGCTACACCATTCTGCTGTGGTTTGTATTTGGTTGTAAACTATCTTCTTATTCCATGTTGTTTGCAATACTCATGGAATGCTTTCGAATCATATTCTCCACCACAATCTAATCTGAATACCTTGATCTATTGATCACTTTGGTTCTCCACTAAGGCTTTGAACTCTTTGAACTTTGAAAAAGTTTCAGACTTCTGCTTCAAGAAGTAAACCCAAGTCTTTCTGCTATAGTCATCAATAAAAGTGGGGAAGTAACAACTTCCACTAATCGATTGTGTCCTCATAGGCCCACACAAGTCGGTATCCACCAACTCAAGTGGTTTCTTTGCTCTGTATGAAAATCCTTTCGAAAAATTTTCACGGTGTTACTTTGCAAAGATGCAACACTTACAAGTGCTAGTAGGTTCTTGATGGGAGGTAAACCTCTGACCATCTGTTTCTACTACAACAATCTTAAACCGGAAAAATGCAAGTTTCCAAACCGAAAGTGCCATAACCAGTAATCATTAGAACATGCAGCTGTAAAAGAACTAACTTAATCATTGTAGTTCATAATTAGAGGAAAGAGTTTGTTCCTCGTCATCTGCACCTTTGCAATCAGCTGCTTGCTTGGGGATTTGACATAAATACCACACTGTTGCCCCTGAAAGATAACGTTTTATCCTTTCTGCGTCAATTGAAAAACACTTAAATTGTGTTTAAGTCTAGGGACATAATATACCTCTAATATGGTCTTTGGCTCCCCCTGCTTGGTCAAAATGTCGACCACTCCTTTGCCATCTACATCCACATTCTTGTCAGTCCCCAACTTTACCTTTCTCTTCACAAATTCATCCAAATTTGCAACCAAATTATTGTTGCATGTCATGTGGTTACTGCAACCATTGTCTACTAGCTAGACCTTATCAGAAGATTCATGCATGGTGTTGCATGCTACAAAAATGGAGTTAGTATTCTTTGTACTAACATTAGATCTTTAATCTCCTTGATCAAATATCTTCTTCCTACAAACACGAGCATAATGACCAAATTTATTGCAATAATAACATTTCAACTTTGAGTTGTCAAACCTTTGATTTTTGTGAAAGCTTCTACTGCTGCTACTTCCACTTTGATGGTCATGCTCTTCTCGACCATCTCTCTGGCTACCATAGCTGCTGCCTCATCTTCTGCCTCTCGATCGACCTCTTGAAATATAAATTTGACTTTTGAAGGCAGTTTCTAAGGTGGAATCCTTATTTCTGTCTATTGCCTCATGCAATAGAAGTGATCCCGTCAACTCATCAAATGTCATTTTTTCCAAATCCTTCGCTTCTTCTATGGCTGTTACCACAACATCAAACTTTGTAGACAAAGATCTAAGACCCTTCTCAATCACTGTTCGATCTTTAATATCTTCACCATAGATTTTTAACTGATTGATGACAGGCATGGCCCTATTCATGAAGGAATCAATTTCCTCTCTCTCCTTCATCTGCAAAATTTCAAAATCTCTCCTAGTATTCTGTAATTTAACAATATTGACTTTGGCCATACCTTGTTAGCTTGTCGCCAAAGTTTCACATGCTTCCTTTGCTGAAGACGTGATCATTATCTTTAGAACACTGCTCGTTCCACTCCCTGCTGGATAAGAAGCAAAGCTTGTGCATTTTTCCTCTTGTATTTCTTCCATTGCTCCATGTCTGCATTACTAAGGGCTCGTTCTTATGCATCGTTCTGAGGTTTTGCAAACCCAAACTTGACATGATCCCATACATCATGTGCTTTTAGCATAGTCTCCATTTTAATAGCCCACACATCGTAATATTTCCCAGTGAAAGATGGAAGTTGTGATTGAAAAGTTGAAGTGGCCATCTTACTTCAAAAGAAATCTTCTTTGATAAAACCTTAATTTTCTCTTATAAAAACTTTACAAAGCTCCTTTAAAAAAACCCTTCTATTTTTTATATAATAAATCATTTTATAAAATAAATTTATATATATAAACTTTTATAATAACCCTCACCTTTTAAAAACTATTTTAAAAACCTTTATAAAAATATATTCAGCTTTGATACCAATTTGTTGGATAAGCAACGGATATTAAACACATGATAACACAAGTATTTCACACACGAAACAACGAGCTACGGCTCTTCAATTAATCTTCAGTCACTCTAAATAAAAATGAATACAATGAACCCGGTGAAGGGTATTTAACCTAAATTTACATGCACACACTCTCAGAGATCAACTCTCACTTAACTCACTCACCAAATATATCTGTCACTCAACTCAACTAACTCACTTAACTGATTGTCTAAAAATGCATGCGGAAGGTAATTACATATTTTAACAATAACACCCATGTTTAATTTGAACCTTGGAAAGAGGGCATTGCATCAAAGTTTACCTCTTTAATGCTAAATGCAATCCATATAGTAAAGTAGTGTATTTTAAATGTGATATCTCCAACACCGACAAAATTTCAAAATTTGTTGAAGGTAGTGTCCAGTGAAGGTATACAAGAATGATCCATTCAAACATGTTGATCAACTAAATATATAAAGAGTGACACAAGCTATCCGCAAAGTTGATGTTACTAAATGTTGTATATCTTGTTACCTCCCGAACTTGCACTACATATGTTACAATGTTCTCTAAGAAAGAATAACCCTAGGAGCAATTATGAAGATTCTACAAGGTGACGATGCACTAAAATGATTGTTTTGGACGGCTTCCCTACAATAAGATGGATGGAAAATTTTATGCCATAAAAAAGTACACTAAGTAGTGATGAAAAATGTAGGGATGCTCACACATGATGCAATACCATGTTGAGATCAGAAGAGAGAAGCATCAAATAAGACCACCAACAAACCTTAAATCTTGAAATAAATTTAGAGATTAGTAACATTAGAGAAAACCACTCTTTAGAGAGAAAATATGCCCTAACACAAATGTGTCATAGAAAAAAAAAATTAAATAACAATGAAGACGATACTAAAACAATTCCAAAATGAAATAGAGAAAGAACCCAAAAGAGATAAACATTACCATGGAGAGTAGAGAACACCAAAAATAAAAAAGATAATATTCATAGAATAAGAATAATTAAAATCACAAGATAATTGTTAAGGAAAACTGCTTAGATGTATATTCATATAACACTCAAGAAGTAAAATACCTTCACTAAGTATTAAAACTCTTATTAATACAATATACATAAGGAGCCAAATATTGAAGAAATTAAATAAATAACGTGGTCACCTGGCGTATCGATGACATTCACTATTCTGCCGTCTTTCATTTGGACTTGTTCCAACTGGCAAGTGCTTGTAACCGCGGAAGATCTGGAAAGAGACTTAAAGGCCCCCTTGCGCCCAAGGATGGAATTAGCAGTAGCACTTTTACCGTTGCCAGTTTTCCCTAGCAATACCAGATTGATCGCCCCACTCGTACCTCCTCTTCCCCTTCCCCTTCCACCTTCCATTCTATCTAATTTTCAACGTCCTGGATATATATATACCTTCCATTCTATCTAATTTTCAACGTCCTGGATATATATATATTGCTTATTGCTTATTGCT
This sequence comes from Pinus albicaulis, assembly GCA_034641835.2. Classification (NCBI taxonomy): domain Eukaryota; kingdom Viridiplantae; phylum Streptophyta; class Pinopsida; order Pinales; family Pinaceae; genus Pinus; species Pinus albicaulis. The sequence continues at coordinate 894,924,073 of CM076580.1, forward strand.
TCAGCAGCCAATGACACCAGTGAATGTCAAAATACAACGTAGCAAATCACTTTGTAGCCCAACCGGCCTTTATAACGTTCCTAAGTACGGCGTCGCGAATCACTAATTTGTAGCCCTTTATAATATGCTTTCACACTTTAACTCTTTAGCGGAATCGCCCTTTATAAAATTCCACACTCTTTAACTAGTGAAGTGAATACGGTGTCGCGAATCACTTTGCAGCCCATTTGCTCACATTCCTTAGCTGAATACGACGTAGCGAATCACTTTGTAATCTCGTATCAACAACTTAAATTCACAAATGCCATAAACACTTATTAGAAAAACTGAATGAACTACTGGTTAAAGCAATTATAACTATTGAGTCGCTTGCTACATTGTAGCTTCATTTTCATCTCAATGTCAGCTTCATCTTAATGTCAAGATGACATCATTAATTTATTAATTTAGGTTGAAAAATTAAGGGGAAAATACAATTAAAAGATTCACTAAAACATTTTAGGTATCATATGTGAACTCCATAAATTTTTGATATACCATAACTCACACTAATTTCTTTTTACACTGAACTGTAAAAATTACTTATAAATATAATATTATTTACCAATAAAATAATAATAATTATGTTTAAAAATAACATTTAAATAAGATAAAGAATTTAACTAGTAACTCCATAAATTTTTGATATACCATAACTCACACTAATTTCTTTTTACACTGAATTGTAAAAATTACTTATAAATAAAATATTATTAACAAATAAAATAATAATAATTATGTTTAAAAACAACATTTAAATAAGATAAAGAATTTAACTAGTAACTTAATATTCAAGTGTGTCTTAACAACATACAAGATCATTATCTATTAAAAATCTTTTAAACACTATTGAAACATTAAATATATTATTATAAACCACATGAAAATGATTTTTTTTAATTAATATATTTTTAAAACTATTAAAAAAGGAATTTCATATTTCAACCATACTTTTTGTAAAATGTTTTGGAAAAATATCTTTAAGAATATGGAATAATTCTTTTTCTATTAACATACTTCTGATTTTTTTATTAACTACTTTGCAAAATTTGGTGTCTATCTGGATTGAAAAGGAATTTAATATCAACATCAAAATGTTCTAGAAAATATTTTAAATGTATTTGATTTTTTCTTTTTAACTTTTTATATATGTATAGAGTTTTTTTAATATCAATATCAAAATGTTTTAGAAAATATTTTAAATGTATTTGATTTTTTCTTTTTAATTTTTTATATATGTATAGAGTTTTTTTATATAGATAGATATAATCATTTTATATAAAACTAACATTGAATTTTCTAAATATTCAATTTATTGTGTATAGAGATATTTTACAACCAAGTATAGAAGTTTAATGTAAGAAAGAACGTCAACAATTTTAAATATCCACTCAATGTATTCCTTGTAAAATGTTCTAAAAAATATTTTAAATGTATTGGGTTTTTTTCTTTTTAACTTTTTATGTGTGTAGAGTTTATATATATATATAGATAGATAGATATAATCATTTTATATAAAAGTAATATTGAATTTTTTAAAATATTAATTTTATTGTGTATAGAGACATTTTACAACCTAGTATAGAAGTTTAATGCAAGAAAGAATGCCAACATTTTTAAATATCCACTCAATGTATTCCTTGTAAAATGTTCTAGAATGTATTTTAAATGTATTGGATTTTTTCTTTTTAACTTTTTATAAATGTGTGCAGAGTTTTTACATATATAGATAGATATAATCATTTATATAAAACTAACATTGAATTTTTTAAAATATTAATTTTATTGTGTATAGAGACATTTGACAACCAAGTATAGAAGTTTAATGTAAGAAAGAATGTCAACATTTTTAAATATCCACTCAATATATTCAATTAATTTATATGAAATAAATGAATATTAATATTAATTCAACATAGAAATATCCAATATTAATAGGATATAATGTCAACATGAAGATATATATTCAATAAAAAAAATTGCATGTCGGATCACAGAGAATAAAATGATTGGGTATATAGATTGAATAATAGGACTCGGATTGGCTTCTTAAAAATTTTGAATAGAATTTTGCGCTATCAGAACAAAAATGGTTATCTATGGGTGGCTCACTAATGATGATAAAAGAAGTCGTACAAGCCACTTTTAGTTTATTGGATGCACTTGCACAAACTACTCTAATGAGTAATCAAAATAATTGATGCTTTAATTGCAAACTTCCTTTGGGATGGTACAAGGAAAATACAAAAATTTCCTTTGGTCTACCTCGAGGTTATTGCCAGGGGTGAGGTAGATTTGGAAGAGAGACTAGCCTCTTTAACTAGCCTTTTTGACTAAAAATATATGGAGAGCTTTTAAAGGAGAGGGATTGTGGAAGAATATCATAGGGGGAAAATACCTTAGTAACTTAAACCATGACGAATTAATCAGAGTTGGAGCTCTAGAAAAGAAAAATGCCACACAAATATGGAGAAGTATTTTATTGACTAAGCAATTCCTTTGTGGAAATCATATATAGGAGGTTGGTAGGCGGGACAAAGTTGTTATCGGTCTCGATGCCATCAAGGGTATGGAAGGTTTCCATTTATTATTTTATCCTATAATTCATTTTTTAAATCACACGGGCTTACATTTCATGAGTCAGGATACCCGCCAGCGTGTCACCTTTCTCTCTGATCTTAGATTGTGCTAATGATTTAGGGTTGTCTGGGCCCCACGAGGTAGAGTGGGAGTGTTTTAGGCATAAGTTGTCCAGTGCAGGTATCATGATGTCTCAGGTAGAATAAGTTCTTACCTTGAGTGGGAGCGTGAAGGATGGGAAAATATTGGCTAAGGAAACCTATAGTTACAAAAATGAGAGGTTCCCCTAAAGCTTAAATGTTTTATGTGACTGGTACACCAAAATACAATCCTTACTTGGGGGAACCTCATAAAAATAATTCTTGAGGGGCTTGGTATGTGCTCATTATGTGGCGGAGAAAATGAAACCCTCTTCTTACAATTCCCATTTGTTGTATCTACCTATCATGAGGTGTTAATTTTCCTCAAGGTTCAGTTTGTCATGGACTTCTCCTTAATTCATGCATGTCTTTCTCAATGGATGATGGATCTCAAAGAATGTAGTACTCTCCATTTCTACATATGCTTGGGGATTTGAAGGTGTCGAAATGATTTTTTTTTTTACCAATTTCCTCGAGATGTGACACAAATTGGGCTAAAAATATTGTCTTTCTTCATGAGATATGACCTAGGAGGCCTAAGCAAGAAAGAATCAATCGTATTTACAAAGAAATTGGGTCAATAAAGTCGATAGGATTCTTTGACGAAGCTTCTTCTGACAGGGAATATAAATGTGGTGCTTACATTGTTCCGTAGCCGTGACAATAATATCATCTTAGCTAGTCTATGGGGAGCTGGAAGAAATAGTAAAGTGGAAATTCTTGCTCTGTGGGGTGTCCTTCAGTGCACCAGACGGATGGAACTTGAAGAGATTGACATCAATAGGGATTATAAAAATATGATTGAGTGAGCTCAGGGCCTCTCTAATTTTGGGGCTCACTCACTCTTTCACTGGATTATCCAAATTCGGGCTTTAGTGGCTCAATTTAATCACATTTATTCACCCACATCTATTGGGAACATAACAAAGAGGCCAACCTCCTTTTCAAAAGAGGTCGTCTAGCACACTCGTATGTTAAAAGTTACTCGACTCTTATACATGGTGTGTTTTGTTTCTTCGACAGATTAATGTTTTTGAGGTAGGGGCGATCTTCACATCTTCGTTCTAGTTGTTAGTGTTGGCTACCACATAGATGAGGTGGAAAGAAGCATATGTTTCTAGGTTAAGGAAGTTATTTTAGTATTTTTTTGTGATTAAGACCTAAATCTTTCTTTTTAGTATAGCCTTGGTTTATGTGGTTATGATCTCTATTTTTTTTGTGATCTCTATTTTTTCTTTGACTCGATATGTTAAATGATGGAGCATTTTGTCCACACGAGAGGGAAACTCTCTACCTTAAGCTGCAATGTATCCTCCTTTTGTTTTAAGTAATGAAATCTAGGTTGTTTTTTTCTTTGAAGAATATATATATATATTGAATAAATTTGTGTGCCAAGGTCTATAAGGGTGAAAAAATTGCATCTCAGATCAAGAAGAACACACTCACACAAGTAAAATGATTAGGTTCGAATTATGTCCTCTTCATTTCATAAAATAGTTCCAAATCCTCCTCGTTGTGCCTATCCCTTTTGCTGAAGAAACAAAAAATCGCTTTGGAATTTCACTAAAAATTCCGCGAGCATCCGCCACACTTTCGCACTTGGTATACAAGGAAAGGAAACAAGTGTGGTACCCAAAAACAAATCAAACTTAAATATTCTCTCATTCATTGGGGAATTTTTTTTCTCCAGAAAAAATTGTAACAGAGTAGCATAAATAGAATGGTCCAAGTGGTCCAGGGAATTCAATATTGTAACAACTTCTTTCAATCAACCTTTATTGCATAGGGATTTTACACCCATACAACATTGTATTGTTGTTATCAAAAAAATTATCCATTTAATAACAATACAATTGTTCTCTTTCATAATAGAGACTATGCACATATTTTTCTGAATCCATAAATGTTGTGACACTGCCATGGATATGCGTTGAATCCGTCTAATTTTATAACCAGAAGCTTTCTCTCATTCATCCAATAGAAAAAATTTTAAGCAGAAAACATTACCCAAAAAAAATATTTGTATATATTACATTAAAATCCAAATTACAAGCCAAAAAAATAGTGCTCGTGAGATCCAACAGACTCCAAACAAGAGGAGTATTGTTGAGAGAATACCTCAAGAAATTCCAACAACCAAAAACCCTAATATATCAATTTAATAATGTAAGCATTATTTGCAGCCCCCCCTTTAATGCATACATTACATCATTACAAATAGTATTACAAGAATCATAAGTCGCATATGTCTAGCTGGTCTTAATTAGCACTCACAAACACTTTGAAATCTCGCAAAAACCACTCTTTCTTCACCATCTCATTTTCAAGTTGTCACTTGAACTCCATTTAAAACATAAAAGCCTCTGACCATTGTTGACAAAAAATTTACAGTTAATTCTTCTTGACTACCCCAAATAATATCCTAGACTCTGAATATCCCTATGTACATGCTTTCATCCTAGTAATATGCATCGAAATACATACTTCTAGTTATATAGGAAAGTTATATATGTATTGAGCTTATCCAATAGTCAATTATACAATATACCTCTTTGACATACAAACTTACATACATATGAATAAAAAAAATGTAACTAATGTTCTTGAAGCACGCAAGAATGACAAGACACATCAATTTCTAACAGACTCAACATAACCAATTCAATAATGTGCTTTGATGGCACCTAAGAACATTGAAAACCATTAACTAAACTATATTTCTCTTTTTTACAATATAACACAATATATTCATATCACCACTAATAGTTGTAAAATAAAGCAACCACCGAAATTAAAAATTCTGTATTTCCTCCCAATATCTTCACGTCATATTTTGAACCTAACAAAAATCATGACAACCAAACCAATCACCTTTGGCTAAATGAATGCTATCAAGCACCAAATAAAAATGTAAATAAAGTGTAGAAGGCCATGGATTCCTCGCTTGCTTTGGCGAAGAGAAATCTGCTACAATTTCCAACACTCACAACGCCCAACCTGCGACAATACTTAAGCATATGGACAATAATATTTCTTATAAAACTACACACTCAGTTGTGTGTTTGAATATACACTCATGGTAATCAAGCTCCATCATTTATACCTAATGACGACAGCAACGTGGCCTTGAAAAATATGCCCTGCATCTATAAAGCACTTGGGAGAGACTCAATTCTATTAAAGGATTCACATGCTCCCTCAAATAATCCCTGCCATGCTTATCTTCACCTAAGTTTTGGCTTATAAATTGAGAGTTGGTCTCATAGTTTCAGGATCAAATCTTGTAATATCCATTACCGCTATTTCCATCCACTGAAACTGTTTTCCAGTTTGAGGAGAGGGTGAGTATATATGGCATGGAATACAACATCTCTGATGATATGGTATAGCACTGAAAAATCCACTAGACTGTGAACAATGAAGGACCCTGCAATTTTAAATCTCACAACGAAAGACAATGGTCGAAGGTCTCTGTATTCCTCCAAAACAACGTTAAGCAACATATCCACACAACCCTTCAAATTTGATTATTATTGGATACCCATGACCCATGGCAGCAGTTCGTGTTGTTCCATGACAACAACCAAAGGTATAGTCACAAGCAATATCTTCATTGGTGGGTCTTTTCTCCAACGCATATGGCAAAAACACATAGGGAATCAATCTAGACATTAAACAAGATTTACTCACACAACCAACATATCTATCCTAGTATATATACATGATCATTGAAACTCAAGTCTCGTTTTTATGGGAATTTCTTGGCCTTCCCACAAGGGAAAAAGGCCAGAAGAGGTTGTGATATCAAGTAAACATAGTGTACACAAAATTCTTCATATAAATTACACTTCAAAGCCAAATTACAAGTCACATAAATAGTGCTAATAAGAGTCAACAAATTCCAAACAAGGAAATTATTGTTGAAAAAATCAAATTCCAACAACTAATAAACCTAATATATCAATTTACTAATGTAAGCATTATTTCCAAGTCCAATTATCTAGACAAATATTCTTTACTCTCTATAATTTTACTTTTAGCAATTTTTTTTAATGAGAAACATCCCAATATAAAGCTAGCAAAATCTACTTAAGAAAACAAAGTATTGGAGACTAGATAAATGTAATTTATGGTTTCATAGCCATAGTATTAATCCCAACTGTTATTGTGAAGTGTCTTTGTACCTCACTTAAATATTGTGGGCTTAATTTGGTGAAAACTAAATCTTTCAATCTGATCAGTATTGTTTAGATCATGGCTACAAGAAAAAAATTCAAGAGTATCTATCGTACCAGTATTTAAAAAAAAATAAAAAAATTTAAGAGTATCTATCTTACAAATATTTAAAAATATTATTTTTGTTTAGATAAGAAAACTCATGAATCATTTTTTAATATGTCATAGGAATTTTAGTTTAAAATAATTGAAAAACATTGAAAAACAAAATGTATCGACTTTATTAATATTATATAATGGGAAAAATAAAAAAAAATAAAATTATTAATAACAAAAATAAAATCTCAAAAATCTAAATATGAAAAATAAGTTTGAAATAACCTCACATACTCCAAATTTATCTCTCAAATATTAAATAAATTTTTATAAACTTACATAATATTAAAAGCTATCCATGATATATAACATTTACAGACAATTAAACTATATGATATATTTTTATTAAACAATAATATCAACAAATTAATCTTTTTATTTATACTCCATTAAATAATCACCAATGCTTACATTTAAGTGAACATGGCCTTGGTGAGTGGACATACACCTCATAATTTTGATCTATAATAAAAAAAACTATTTCACAAAAAATAAAATAAGTTTTTATTTATATGTTATTTTTTTTGCAATTTTTTGAAAATAAAAATATTTGGTTTTCAAACATTACCATATTGAAACCTAGGTATTACTCCAGGAAGCTCCACAAAGCTAATCGTATTACTGAATTTTCTTACCTTTTGTGCCAATTTGGCCGAATTTGATGACTATGGTTTAGATTTTGTAATTATGATAATCTGGATCATATCAAAAGCCAATAATCAATGTAGCAAGGCAATTTTGAATTCATAAAGTTACAATTGTGGGATTGTTATCAATTTCAATTATCATCCAATTTATACCAAAAATATGTTGAAAATTGGATGGTGAAAAACACTTATTACTTCACATTTATAGGATTATTTTAACCGAAACAAGAAAAATTCATGCAGTTTTCAGCATGTAGCAACTTCATCAATGGTGAAATGGGTAAATGGGAGGGAGATTTAGAGATGTTGAGTAGGTGTTTTGGTTTGCGACTATTACTCGTTCAGGTATGCAAATGATGTACATTGAATTTATTCTATAGACCGGGCTACCTTCCTTTACTGGTATTTTTCCTTTGTGGAGAGACTGGATATGGGAGACTGCATGAGAAATAATTTTACTCACATATTTATTATTTCCATTGGATATGGGAATAGTGTTTTTGGTACCCTATACTCCTCCTTATGGGAGAAATGGATTCAATCGTTCAATATTTCTAAGTCTTGTAAGAGTATCGAAGTGCAACTCTATCACCAGTGGTGGAAGATCTCTGGCTGTCTATGATGATGTTGATGCTAGTAACTCAGTTTCTCCACTGATGTTCTGGGGTCTGTTGGCAGATACTAGGTAGATTAACTTGACCCACTGTCTATGATACTTGACTCTGGGGAGCTTCAGAAGACATTGCACATTCTCGTATTGGACCATGACATAAAAATTTGAACAAGGGCCATATTTTGAAGGTTTGAAAGCAAGCATTTCTTGAATGGTGTTTGATATTGTAGTGTTACAGCCCGAATACTGAACACATACATTCCCTGGTGCGCTTAATCTTCCAACATTTTTCTGTTAACAGGGCCAGAAACTAGTGGGGGAACATTTCTCGGCCTCAGATAACTCACATTTCCTATCGATTAGCAGGACTCATTTATGGATGCCACTTGATGGGCAGCGCGTACTACCTGGAGTAATTAAAAAACTCCAACATATTGAATTTTTGTCTCGAATCTGATGAAATTATAACGGATCGGGCAAACATTTGTCCTTACCGAGGACAAGGTAGGTCTAGTGGTTTTTTTCCTGGGGTGGCAGATCACGTCGCGATTAATATGGTGGGTGGTATTTTACACAAATAACATATTTTACGACTTTTTTGGGATGGGATTTACTGCGGTGGATGCGCTAAAATAAAACTCATATACGACTGCAGACTTGATCGACCTGGCACCACGTGTTGGGAACAGATGGCAAAACTTGCGACGTTTCTAGTGAAATTGGATGAAGAGCCCATTAACAAAACAATACTACACGCCGTGGAGGTGGCAGAAAGAAGAGGTTCGACATTTCATCGCAAGGTTGGTTATCTCACAAAGGAAAACATTTGGGAAATTGAACCTCCGGAGGTGGGAGTGGACAACTCTGTTAAATTAGGGAAACAACCATTATCAAAAAAAATTCCAGGAATTCACAACACCTGCTCAAGCCTTTCAAACCAGTGACATAGGGCCGCCTCCTAAGTTTTGGGCACAACGTGATGTGGGATCGGGCGTCAAGCTTGCAAACTTGGGCACTGGTGGGTAGATATTTTTTCGACAGCGGCCGAAAGGGGAACATGGCGTAGTGGGTAAAAAATGCTTGGGTCAAATTGTTTGGCTATCTTCTTAAGGCATGCAAACTACTCAATGGGTGGTACAGTCTCCACTTCATGAACCTAGAAGACGTCGGGAAGTTCTCTAGAGACCATGGGTGTGGAGGCGATGTTTCCTGGCACTACAATGATGGCACATAGGCTTCAATCCCATGCGGGATACTCCAAAGAACCATATGGTATGGGTTAAGATTCCAGGACTTCCCCTCGAGTATTAGACCATCCACTCTCTTACAACTATTCAAAATAGCATAGAAAAGTGTGTTTTTGCTGAGCCCAAATGTCTGGGGGTGTATGAGAAGAGAGTGGCTTGGGTGCTGGTTGAATTATCATTCTCGATTGGTTTACCTCCAGACATTGACCTGGTATGGGAGCATATTATGCATAGACAAAGACTAGATTATTTTCATACTCCCTTCCATTGCCATTTGTGCCATGAAACAGGACACTTGATGCGATCTTGTCATAGATGGAACTCGACGAAGCAGGGAGATATCTGTGATCACATCGAATTTTTCTCTGTGGGGGGATTTCCGAAGAGGGAGACATCTACGATGATGCTACATGGCCATGCATGGCATATGGTGGTGCAGGACGCTGTGGGTAGACCTAGGGGATTGGTTGTGATATGGGACCCTAGATTGGTGGCTCTCAAAGCTTTTAGTTTAATTGGGGGCATCATACTAATAGGATACATTAGGGGACATAAGAGTAGGGTGCATTTGGTCAATTTATATGCCCCCTACAATGACAGGGGAACTTTTTAGAAGAGATTAGAGGACTATGGGGTGTTAACTCTTGGAAACACTATTATTGCTGGTGATATGAACTGCACTTTGGATATAGTTGAAAGATGGGGAGAACAAAGCAGAAGTGACCTACTAACTAATTACATAGTGGACATGATAAGGGAGGGAAATTTAAAAGAAATGAAAATGGAGATAAGTTGTCCAACTTAGTAAATGGAAGAAAGGGGAAAGAATATATTGTGAAAAAAATTAATCATTTCTTGGTGAATGAGGCTTTACTTGAACATATGGGCATGGTTACGACCTCAGTGGATGGCCTTCTTATATTTGATCACCGGCCTATCGTTGGGAAGTGGCAGTTCAAAAATAAATTGAAGGGATGTCCTTTAAAATTCAACAGAATTTGGTTAGAGGATACAGATTTCAACAATATGGTTAAAGATTTCTTTCAGACACACAAGTAGGAAGATGGGGCCTCCTCCATGGCACACTTGTCACAAACCTTACATGCACTCAAGTGGCAGGTCTGAGTCTGGAAAAGACTTGAGAAACATAAATTATTACAGAAACTAGAAGAGAATCAAAGAGAGACTCTTAAAATATTTGAGGTTATGGATGGACGACATATGACCCCTGAAGGTTTTGGAACACTCAAAATATTGGAGATGGAAAAGTGCAAGATATTACTGAATCAGGATCAGACCTGGTAGCTCAAAAGTCAAACCTTATGGCTCAAAGAAGGAGATAGGAATACTAAATATTTTCACACATATGAAGCTAGTAGAAAGAATTTGAATGCCATATGGGACATTTGCGTTGAAGGGAACCAATACTACTTCGCAGAAGAGATTCAAAGGGAAGTGGTTAATTTGTTTGAACGACTATACAAGGGCTGGTAGGACCACATATAGAGGAACTGTCGAGATTCAACAAGATGATGAGCTTGGTGAAAAACAGTCACCTTCACTAAGCGAGCCCACAGGCTATTTTTAGGTGCAAGTCTATTTTTAGACACGGTGATCATGTTTCAGAAGTTGCAGGATGCTATTTGTGGATGGTTGGTTAAGTTGGAAAAATAGATGAAATTATATTTTTAGAATATTGGGCGAAGCCTATTTATAGATTGTCGATCTAAAAATAGATGCATGTTGATTATTATTAGCTCTTAATAATAATCCGACAATAAACAACAACTTATTCTCTTGGAGCACTTTATTTCAGTATATATATATTTGGAAAATCAATAGGCCGAAGGAATTACGCAATTCCTAGGGTTTACTGGTGGTTCATGCATGGAGGACTCAGTTAGAACTGAAGTGGCAAAGTTATGACAGAGTTGGAAGAGTATTTCATGGAGTTGTTATTCAGTTTAACTTAGTTATTGGAGTTAAACTCAAATGAGCTAGTTGTATATAGTCTAACTGAATGATACACTAGTGAGAGTGGAGTGAATTAATTAGTTAATTAATTCACAAATAATAGCTCACTAATCAACTGAACAAATACATCAGTTAACTACAGTGCATGTCAGTTCCAGTGGAGACCCAGTGGAGAGATAGGTGAAAGGGTGAGATGGACTATTCGTTGTGACTATAGTGATGCATTTATTGCATCACACACACATTGGAGTTTCCAATGAGGATTGCATAGTCAAGGAAAGGCCAATTCGAATTCATTCAGGGGTCTTCTTTAGTAGGGATTTCACAGTGGAGGCAGGCTATCAGGTGGCAAGAAATCAGTGCATGGATTTACAATTTCTTCTTGTTAGTGTGTGACGATTGATTGTATGGAGAGCTTGATGTACTATGCTTTGTATGAGATTGTTACATGATCTCCATGATACATAATATATGATAGTTGGGGTTTTTAGCTTCAAGCTTTCCCATTAAACAATTGTGTTATGTGCGATTGTTTTTATTGCTTCATGTGTTTGCAATTGAGTTTTAAATTTCTGCAAAAGATTAGCAGTGGAAGGATTTTGTATATAGCAAGAAGATAAATATTGTTAGATCAGGAGAATCTAGATATATACATGCATATGTTATATAATTTATACATGGTATCAGAGTAGTGTTAATTCTTGAAGATTGCAATTGTAAAGAATTGTTGAGTTTGTGCTGGTGGACAATTCGAATTTGTTGCAAAAATTCCTTGGTGCGACAGTTTAGTATACATAGAAATGTCTTTCAATGGGTTGTGGTTGGAGTATGCGCTTGAGGGAAGCTAGAATTACATAGCCTGGAAGGATATGATGAAGGTGGTGCTGGAAGATAATGGAATAAAGGAGTTCATCGATAGTGATGTTCCTAAGCTGGGTTCTAGCGATGTTGCATTACTTGACGCATGGCAAAAGAAGGTAGCAAAGAAAAGAAGAATTTTGTTGGAAGGTGTGAAGGACCATATTGTGTCAAGACTTCACAGGAAAAACACTCCATTTGCAATGTGGAAGGATTTGATATATTTTTTCCAAAGCAACAGCGACCAGAGGAAGTTGGCGCTGAAAGATAAGCTCAGAAAAATAAAAATGGAGAAGGGCGACAGTATTCCAAAATATCTCACGAAGTTTGTCCACTGTAGGGATGAACTGGGAAGTGTGGGGATTACTGTTGATGATGATGACTTGGTGAGCTTGGCTCTCCTTGGGCTTCTGAAGAGTTGGCATAGCTACGAAGACTCTATTAAAGGATGGGAGAAACTGTCAGGTTGGGAGAGACTTTGGTCGGATCTTGTGCAGGAGGAGATAAGGCGAAGTACCAAGGATAGCTCTTCATCGAAGAATGAAGATGAAGAAAATTGTTCTTTGGCTACCAAAGAAAGGAAATGGAAGGGGAAGAAATCCCATTCAAAATTCGAGGCTAAAGGCAAGAAACATGATTTTTCCAAGGTGAAGTGTTTTCACTGTCATGAACATGGCCATTTCGCCACTAACTGCCCGTAGAAAAAGAAGAAAAAGGAGGTTGCTAGAGATGCAACTATGGAGGCCTTAGCCTCGCAATTTGAGTTTGATTTCTCTTTGATCGCATGCTTGGTTTCAAGCTCAATGGGATCGGTGTGGTATCTTGATAGTGGTGCGTCTTTCCATATGATGGAAGACAAGGAGTTGTTTAGTGACTTGGAGGAGAAGGATCTCCAAATGCATATAGATATCGGTGACGATGGTTGATACAGTGCGACCGAAATTGGGACCATTACCTTTGAGAGGGAGTCAGGTAATCCATTTCTATTGAAAGATGTTATGCATGTTCCAGGTCTGAAGAAGAAATTGGTCTCGGTCGCAATGTTGGAAGACAAAGGTTATGATGTTGTTTTCAATGAGTGAAAAGCCTTCCTTCGACATAAAACAATGGTCAAACCAAGAGGATAGGGATTCGAGTTAAGAATCTCTACAATCTGGAGGTAGATGGCTACGTTGCAATGATGGGCAAAGCAGAAGAAGTGGTGAGCTGGGATGAGGGCGAATTATGGCACAGGAGATTGGGCCATATTCACCATGGTGCTTTAAAGATTTTGTAGCAGATTTCTACTGGACTTCCCAAGGGTACTCTTGCGTAGTCAGATCAGTGCAGGGGATGTACTATGGGTAAGTCTGTGAAGACCACCTTTCATGAGAAGGAGAACCATGCTTCGGTGATCCTGGAGAGAATTCACACAGACGTGTGTGGACCTTTCTTGGTTGTTTCAACAAAAAAACACAGGTATTATGTTATTTTTTTTTATGACTATTCTTGTAGATGCTGGATCTTCTTCATGCAAAAGAAGAACGAAACATTCTCAAAGTTCTGTGAGTTAAAGCATTGGTGGAGAAGGAGTCGAGGAAGCAAGTGAAGGCTCTGCGGAGTGATAATGGTGGTGAATATATCTCGGGTGAATTCAAAGACTTCTATAGAAAAGAATGAATTCGAAGAGAACTCATAACGCCTCATAACCCAAAGCAGAATGGGGTCGCGGAGAGGAAGAAAAGAACGATCGTGGGTGCTGCACGAGCTGTGCTTGAGAGGGAGATAGACTTGTATGCAATGGAGGAACTTCCAGCTCTGAAATATGAGCCTCCAGATGTGGATCAGCTACAAGAGGAGATTCATGGAGTGGAGGAGTCCACTCGTGCAGAAACAAACATCAGACAAGGCAAAAAGTGTACCACAGAAGCTGAAAGATTGAAGCTTGATGTGACACAAGATGTAGGAGTCCCTATATCACAGCGCAGACAGAGACAGTCACCTGATCGATTTACTGAATAAATGGCTCTTATGAGCAAGTGTATCATGACAGAGCCATCTTCTTTTGAAGAAGTAGTGCAGGATCCCACATGGGTAGATGCCATGGTGGAGGAGTATGACTCCATTGTCAGAAACAATTCTTGGGAGATTTTTCCAAGGCCGATGGGTAAATCAGTTGTAGGATCAAGATGGATCTATAAGGTAAAACAAGCTGTTGATGGGAGCATCGAGTAGTATAAGGCAAGATTTGTTGCCCGAGGCTTCTCACACATTGAGGGGATTGATTATGAATAAACCTTTGCACCTATTGCATGGTATTCTTCCATAAGGACCATCCTTGCTCTCTCAGCGCAGATGGGTTGGCACATTCATCAGATGGATGTGAATACTGTGTTACTTAATGGGATCATTGAGGAAGAGTTGTACATTGATCAGCCTAAAGGATTTGAGATCTTCAGCAGTGAGTCGCATGTGTGCAGGCTCAAAAAAGCATTGTATGGGCTGAAACAAGAACCTCATGCTTGGTACACATGGATCGATAATTATTTCACCGGACTTGCTTTCACCAAGAGTGAGGTGGATGAAAAATTGTACCAAATTGTGGTGGAGGGTAAGATTTTAATCATTGTTCTCATGCAAGGCAGATCTTGCAAAGGAGTTTGAGATGAAGGATTTGGGCCTCCTTCATTATTTCCTTGGATTGGAAATATGGCAGTGGGAAGGTGAACTATTTGTGTCTCAAGGCAAGTATGCCCAGGAGATACTGGAGAAGTTTCACATGCAAGGCTGCAAGCCTATCGACACTCATCTTCCAGGAAATTGGAGGAAAGAGGATGCTACATCGGCAGAGGTAGTGGATGCCACTGTTTATCGACAGTTGGTGGGTTCCCTCATGTATTTAGTTAATACAAGACTGGACATAGGCTATGCGGTGAAATAGCTTTCACAAGCGATGGTTAAGCCTACCAAGCTCTTTTGGAAGGTAGGAAAGCATGTCCTGAGGTATCTTAGGGGCACATCTAAGTATGGCTTATGGTATAGATAGACAGATGAAGTGAAGTTGCATGGCTTCACATATACAGATTGGGCAGGCATCCCAACGGACAAAAAGAGCACATCAGGAGGGATTTTCAGTATCGGATCTATGACAGTTTCTTGGTACAACAGGAAACAAAGATCCTTGGCACTCATTTCAGCGGAAGCAGAATACATGGCAACAAGTCAAGCTACATGTGAGGCTATCTGGATGAGGAAGATCCTGGTCGGTTTGCTCAGTTCACATTTAGATCCTACAGTGATACATTGTGATAATTAGAGTTGCATCAAACTCTCGATTAATCCCGTGTTTCATGATAGATATCAACATATTGATATCCAGTATCATCATATCATAGATTGTGTGCAACGGAAGATCATGTTGCTTCAGTACATTCCTACGGAAGATTAGGATGCAAATATTCTGACGAAGGCACTCACCAGGAGAAAATTTGAATACCATAGAGGCAGGATCGAGGTGAAGGATAATCCCTATCTTGTTGATAGGGAGTGTTGAGATTCAACAAGATGATGAGCTTAGTGAAAAATAGTCACCTTCACTAAGTGGGCCCGTAGGCTATTTTTAGGTGCAAGTCTATTTTTAGACTATGTCCATTTTTAGAAATGGTGATCATATTTCAGAAGTTGCAGGATGCTATTTGTGGATGGTTGGTCAAGTTGGAAAAATAGATGAAATTCTATTTTTAGAATATTGGGCAAAGTCTATTTATTGATCGTCGATCTAAAAATAGATGCATGTCGATTATTATTAGCTCTTAATAATAATCCCAAAATAAACAACAACTTATTCTCTTGGAGCACTTTATTTCAATATACAGATTTGGAAAATCAGTGGGCTGAAGGAATTACGAAATTCCTAGGGTTTACTGGTGTTCATGCATGGAGGACTCAGTTAGAACTGAAGTGGCAAAGTTATGACAGAGTTGGAAGAGTAGTTCATGGAGTTGTTATTCAGTTTAACTCAGTTATTGGAGTTAAAATTAGTTGAGCTAGTTGTATCTAGTCTAACTGAATGATACACTAGTGAGAGTGGAGTGAATTAATTAGTTAATTAATTCACAAATAATAACTCACTAATCAACTGAAAAAAATACAACAGTTAAATACAGTGCATGTCAGTTCCAGTGGAGACCCAGTGGAGAGATAGGTGAAAGGGTGAGATGGACTATTCGTTGTGACTATAGTGATGCATTGATTGCATCACACACATATTGGAGTTTCCAATGAGGATTTCACAGTCAAGGCAAGGCCAATTCAAATTCATTCAGGGGTCTTCTTCAGTAGGGATTGCGCAGTGGAGGCAGGCTATGAGGTGGCAAGAAATCAGTGCATGGATTTGCAGATTTCTTCTTGTTAGTGTGTGACGATTGATTGTACTGAGAGCTTGATGTACTAATCTTTGTATGAGATTGTTACATGATCTCCATGATACATAATATATGATATTTGGGGTTTCTAGCTTCAGGATTTCCCATTAAACAAATGTGTTATGTGCGATTGTTTTATTGCTCCATGTGTTTGCAATTGAGTTTTAAATTTCCGCAAAAGATTAACAGTGGAAGGATTCTGTATTTAGCAAGAAGATAAATATTGTTAGATCAGGAGAATCTGGATATATACATGCATATGTTATATAATTTCTACAGGAACAACTATGGGCGTTGGACGATTTTCCGCACATTTTCTCGAAGGCTGATAACAATGTGTTGTGAGTCATAGTAAGTGCTATAAAAGTTGAAGGGGTACTAAAGAATTTTTCTTGAGATAAGAGTTCGGGGCCGGATAGGTGAACTCCAAATTTTTTCCTACATTTCTCAGATTACGTGATGTATGACATAACAAACATGGTTGAGGAGGCAAGACAATCTGGTCACGTTCATACTGCAATAAACTCCACGTTCATTGCACTCATTCCAAAGAAGAAAGGTACGTAGACTTTTGAGGATTACAGACCCATTTCCGTTTGTAACACTTTGTAAGAAATTATTTCTAAATTTGTTGCAGATCAGATCAAGGGAGTCCAGTCTCGACACATTTCTCGGGAACAATTTGGCTTCCTTCATAATTGAATCATCCACGACGCTGTGGCAACAACCCAATAGATTCTTCACACTATTCAGAACAGTCATTTGAATGTTGCGGTGATGAAATTTGAACTTAGTAAGGCATACGTCAGAGTTGAATCAGCTCTATTACGCATGATACTTTACAAAATTGGCATGATAATTGAATCGGTGGAGTGGATAATGGGTTGCATTACCGGGGTACTATTGGTGGTACTGATCAATGGCACTCCTTCCAGATTCTTCAGTGCAGGACATGGCCTCAGACAAGGATGTGCTCTTTGACCATTACTATTTATCTTGATTATGGATTATTTAAGTAATAATATCAACCTGGCAGCTGTAGGAAGCACTTTCCGGGGCATAAAAATTACAGAGAATAGATAAATTACTCACAGTTCCTTTGTCGACAATGTTTTAATATTTGTTATTCTCACTAAACATATTTGGGATGAACTTAAAAGTATATTTGGGAAATTTTGCAAGGCATCGGGCATGATTTCAAATGAAGGTAAATCCAACATAATATTCTCTGAGGCGGATTTGGAGACTGTCAAACATGTTGGAGAGATCTTTAATTTCAGAAAAACCCAACTCAAATAAGGTTTGACATACCTGGGTTTTCACCTAAAAACCACGCGGTATAGGGTGGCAGATTGGCAGTGGCTAATTGACAAATATCACAAGAGAATAACTGATTGGTCATTAAGATGGTTATCAAAAGGGGGAAAACTCATCTTGGCGCGGACAGTTTTACAACAACTATCTGTTTACTGGGCTCACCTATTCTCCATCCCGAGGTCTGTCATATCCAAAATTAAATCTACCATTTCAAATTTCATATGGGAAGGGGGCAAGGGGGGAGGTAAATACTACCTGGCCAGCTAGGACTGTATCGCATTGCCTAAACAAATGGGGGATGGGGTTTGTTGGATATCAACACCTTTGGGAAGGTATTATTACTTAAATATTTGTGGAGGAGCCTTCATATGCCCAGCCTATCGAGGGACATTATTAGACATAAGTATACAAAAACTCAGGCTCTGGAGACTGTGTATATAACTGGATGGGATGCCTTGGTGCAGGGATCAGTCATATGGAATGGGCTCCAAAAAAATATGTCCTTTGTTCATTTCAAATTTAAAATGGAATTTCAACAATTGTATTAAAATCCTAATAGGGGGGAGGGGGGGGGGGGGGGGGATACTTAAGGGGTTATCCAAAGAATAACAACATGAGCCTGAAAATCTGCAACACACTCCATGGTAGGGGTATTTTCTTTGTAGGATATATCATACAACGCTGGTAGGAGAGGTATCCGCGATGGCGAGAGGCAATGGAATTGGGGTTACAAGGATACTTTGTGGACAAGTGGGAAAGGTATCTAGAAGGGTTGAGATATATGGGATTTTCACACAATTAGATGGTAGACCATATTAGATAGGGTAGACAGCTTAAGAATGGAAAAGTGAGCATTAGATAAACTTATAAGGAACTCATAAAGCAACAAACAGGACACAACCTGAAAAGATGGTTCACGTGCATATGGAAGGAGCAAGTACAGATCAAAATTATTATTTTCCTCTGGCTAGTGTGGAAAAATAAAAATATGACGTGGACAAATCTTATGAAGAAAGGGAGGAGACAGCTGGAGATATTTCGACCATGTATGAATGCTACAGAAGACAATGCACACATTTTCTACAACTGTGTTTTCACGCAACAAACATGGCGAATCCTTTGTGACAAACTAAAGCTGCAACGGAAAATTTTTATTTCGGTTCAGGATTGCATTAGCCGGTGGTTTGAGAAGGGCAATAAATACATAGAAATTCATTTACATTTTCACTGGAGGTTGTGGTGTTTTAGAAACAAATGAATTTTTCAGGAGCAGGGGTGCACACAAGGTGGGGTTGTGGAGCAGGTTATCCAAAGCTAGGGGGGCGGAAGATTTTAGATAGACCTCCAAGGGACCTATATCACAGACTTAGGCCTTTCGACATTCACTATCTGGCATGCTTCTTTCATGGGGCGGCACATAACCATAGTTGTGTATGTGGAGCCTCGTTAATGATAAACCCTTTGTGTCATTATAAAATCCACTCGTTTGGGGGACAAGGCACAAACACCAGGGCAGAATTATTGGCACTTTAGGGACTTCTATGGTTTACTAAGCAGTTGTATATTGATAAAATCTGGGTATTTGGAGACTCAAAAATACTTATTAATCACATGAACAACCTGAATACTCTGTCTCCTGGACACTTATCTACTCAGATGGATAGAATTTATGAAATTCACAAGTCCTTTTCTCACATAACCTTTAGTCATGTATTTAGAGAGAAAAATGATATTGCAGACATATTATCCAAAAAAGGTTTGCAGGGGACTTTTGGTGAAATGCACTATGAGTTAATGGATGCCTTATGTAGCGGGGGAAACAGAATAGTCAATTTTTTCTGAAGATTGGGGATGTTAGAGTCTTTATTTAAAGGAACAGGGGCTCCTATTGGGATCAACCAGTTTTTTGCTTCATCACAACACATGTGACGGATCCACTTTTTGAAATTAGCACTATATATTTCATAGCATGTTCATTTTCTATTTTTTGTTATTTTCCAGTAGAACTATAACTCAGTTCAAGGATAATGCCTGAAGGTTGTAATTGGAATGAAATGTTAACTTTATAACTTTTTGGGATACAAGGAATAATCCTTCTAGGGATTATAATCAAGAATGTAACAACACTACTGGAATTAATATCGAATATGCGCTAGTTCAATATATAGACCAGGCATTTTTTTCATCTAGAAAAGGATTCTTTTGGTGCCTCTTTTTTTATACTTTTTTTCTAGATTATGGTCCATTACTGGTTCTTCTTCACTGGATGAAAACATACTTGTTAACTTTGAGTATACATTTATTAAGGCTTTTTTCATGCCTATCCTATAATTCTTTTAAGTGACATGATGATCGCGCTATGGTTTTGAATGAGTGAGTCTTAAAGGATTTAATATGAACAAGCTATCGTAGAAGGAATTTTTGAGTTCTAACTACTAATTTGTGATCAAAATAACATAGTAAACTATTGTAATTGATTTTCAATTTTAGGTTGTTTTCAACTTAGTTTTGAATCTTTAATTTTTAAAATTGAAAATATATATTTTATAATATAATGAAAAAATTTCCCAGATTTCGATCCATCTACAGCAGTCATCACCAAGCTCCCCATCTGGGTCAGACTTCCTAATCTCCCGATGCATCTATGGCACTTTGTTGTATTCCAGGGGATTGGTAATACTCTTGGCCGCTTTCTTGCCACAGACACCTCTAGGGGGGAAAAGGGCATATACACATTCGCCAGAATCTGTGCAGAAATAGACATGAGCAAAGGTCTACCTGACCAGATTAATCTCAAAATTGGAGACTTCCATTGGACTCAGACCCTGGATTACGAGAACACAGCCTTTCACTGTCAGCATTGCCGTCATACAGGGCACCTTCAGAGCTCTTGTCCCTCGATGCCTGCCCAAAAGAAGAAAGCCAATCTTAAGCCAAAATCCAAAAGTTGGAAACCTAATGATCCTCCCCCCATGGATGATATTGATTCCAGCTCGGATGAATAGGAAGGCGATGTAGAAGGAATGGACACAAAGCCGTCACAGGATCCGCCTTCGGCAAATCCCGAGGAATCTAATGTTCCACCAAACTCACAGAAAAGAACTCATGAGTCCTCTCCCTCGGATTCAAACAAGGAGACCTCTCCGTCAGCCCACCTTAGTCTGCAAATCATGCTAGCTCAGCAGCATCATCTTGGCTGGGTCAAAGTTGGTAAAAAGAAAGGGAAAAAATGCCGAATAGTTGATTCTACCCACATTGGGTAGAACCCCTTGTTCAGCTCTTGTTTCTCTGTTTTTCTTGTTACTTTTTGCTTAGCACTGCTTTCTTCATGGTTTCTCTTAGGGGCTGAGGTGGATAGTTTATCCTTTCCGGCTGCCCGTTTTCCTGCTTCTCTTGGTTGTAACTTCATTTTGTACCATACGTTCTCTTAATAGAATTAGTTTTACGGAGCAAAAAAAAATATAATGAAAAATTTAATTCAAATTAATTAATATTTGGATTTAAGAGTAAGGTCAAAGCTTTATTGTAGCTTTTAATTTAAACATGGCAATAACATGGGAAACATTGAATGTTTTCCATCTATGTATCGATCGCTTCCAAAATATATTAACAGATACTCTTTTTTAAGGAGTGGTGAATGGTACATGTTGAGGCATGGGCGTGGGTTTATGCCTTAGTCATGCATAGTCACTCTATTTTTATTAGTGTAAACATTTTGGCTTTTTATAGTGATAAAAAAAAAAAATTAATAATTAAAGTAATATTGGGTGGTTTTTGGTCTTTTATAGTTTTATTAATGGTATTTTTTGTATATTTATTTATTTTCAACTAATTTAGATCCATCTTAATTTGATGTAGCAATATTTTTTAAAGTGAAAAGAGTGTTATATATATACACACCTACTATAAAGGACATATGTAATTCTAAGTTCAACTTTGAGTTGAATATATATATATATATATATAAGCCTAAGTAAGTTTTCATTAAATGTTCAGAAAAATATATATAAGAAAAGAAAAAGTAACGAGCTTCATATAATTAATATATCAATAAGACGCCCGAAAACAAGATGCCCAAAAATGATATTTAAATTTAATTAATAAGCACATAAAATTTAATGTTTTCAATAAACTTACAATATAAAAATATTTTTAACCATGGATATTCACCCATTCTTTTGTGTGGATCTTATTATCTTGTAAATAGGGTTTGTTACAATACATGAGCCAATACCATGGCTTATGAATACTAGATGTCCAAAAACAATAACTTATTTCACAATCAAAATAATTTAATTTTATAACATTTTTTAATTAAATCTAGAAAAAAAAAGGTTATAATTACTTTTGAGATATATTTAAACCCTCTTTCCTCACCAACACAAAAAATATTTTGTAGATATGCTGGAGAGAGAGAAGGAGAAAGTGAGAGAGATAGAAAGGTATGAGAGAGAAAAAATGGTTTTGAATGGGGAGTGATCTGAAAATGGAATGTACTTGTTTAAGGGTGCAAGGTATCCATTTTCATAAAATTTTAAATGTGAGCTATAACTCCAAGTGACCTCTGAAAATGTGAAAACAAACTATTTCCTATACAGAGATGGACTGTAGGGGCATTCACTGGACATGTCACCTCTAAAGAGAGGATGAGTTCCAGAGGCTACCTGGCCCTCTACAGACTCTGCCTAAGGAAATAATATGTAAACACTTAGAAGTCTTTGACATTCACATACTTGAAATTTGATGTCTTGCGGAATAAGACAAATAACTTTATGCAGCTGAGTAGGTGATTATGTGTATATGAAAGTTATGTATATTTGTTGTTTAACAATTTATATCAGTTTTGTTTAGCATATCATCTTCAGCAAATAAAGACATCAAAATGATAAGCAGTTCACCCCCTTCTCTGGGCTACATCTGTTGGACCAAGCCTCTCAAACTAGGCTTGTCCTCTTGTATTAAAAATGCTACAAAGGCTAATACAAGAATAAGAATGTCTCGAAAGACAGATCTGACTGTAAATACAGAATCAGAAGATAGGAATTAGCTGAACATGCTCTTTCCCAAACACTAAACAGTGAAATTTGTACCTGCTACAGTACTTTTCCCCAATTGTCCTTGGTGGCCCTTTAGACTTGCAGGGAGAATTTAGAGGTGAATATGACCTCAATTGGTTCTGAAACCTCTGCCATTCAACTCAGAAGGTCGAAAATATCAGAAACAGACTTTTGAATCACCAAAAATGGATGGACATAGCCCCCAAACAGCTCCAACACTGAAATGGCCCTCTTGGCCCTGAAAGCTTCCCTGAAGCTAAACAGTGAGAAGAATTCCTCAAAAGGAAAAACGAGCTGTAGAAATGGATTCAGACTGCTGAAAAACTTCAGGAATGACCTTCGTTCCACATAAACTGGCTGCACAATTCCCAATGCAGCGCCCAAACTGATTTGGCCCTGGTGGCTCCTGGAACTTCCACGGAGAAAAATCACCTGCAAACGGCCTCAGATGGCTGTGAAACCTGTGCCAATGGCTTCAGAAGGTCGAAGAGACCCGAAATCAAAAAAAAATTCGTCCTCAAAAGCCTTCCCCATCAAAAGTTATTGCCTCTTTAGTAAACTGCCTCTTTCTCCTTAGGAAACTCCACTAAATGTGGAAGATGTGCAGTTAACACCGCCAAAATAGGAGGAGCGCTCCATTAGGTGGAACCGCCAAGTCTGTCCGCCAGTTTAACCGTTGGTAATAAATGTTGTTGTGGCGTTCACATAGGCGGAACCGTGGGTGCAATTAAATGTCAACGGTTTTGTATTAATGTTATAACATAACGTTTGTTAACAAATAACAAAATACCGTTAAACAATAACGAATAACAAACCCACTTCATACGCTTATCCAAAGTTTTGATTCCCCGAGCGCGCCAATGGTTTTAGCCTCCGGTTTCCGGCCGGCGGTCGTGTGGGAATGGGGGCTGGCCCTCCGGGGCTGGCCCCCTTCGGGCCCCGCCCATTACAAATTAACCCTTTAAATAGAATTCCTTCCGCACTATATTCAACATAGAACACATAGCACAATTGGTTAAAACGCTCCATTGTATACCCACAAGTCGTGGGTTCGAATCCTGCGAGCCCGAACCATAACAAAATTTTAAAATGTCATTTCCATTCCACGTTTGGGGCCCACGTGGCGGCCTCCGGGCTAGCCACGTGGCGCCTCCTGATTGGTCGATACGGGAATATTCCCCAGAATATTCTGCGGAATATTCCACGGAATATTCCCAGAATATTCTGTGGAATATTCTTTTTTTAATAAAATTTTCCACAAGCCAAAATTTGCCCTTTTTTAATGGAAATTGAGAAAACTTTGAAGTTGAATAACTTCTTCATACGGAGACCATTTTTCGAACCGTTCGCGGCGCCGGAATCAGGAAGACGAGCACTATCCAGTCGTTCAGGTTCAAATCAGTTCTGAGCACTTTCATTTTTGACCATTTTACGACACCTGGTCCTGAGCTCCTGATCAGGGAGAGAAAGAGAAGAACAAAGACATGGAGAGATAAAGGTGGAGAGAGAAAGGGAGTGACAAGGGAGAGAGGAGAGGGAGTGAGGGAGAGAGGAGAGGAGGAGGGAAGAGAGAGAGAAGGAGCAGAGAGGGAGAGGGAGAGAAAGAGAAGAAAGAGATAGCTAGAGAGAGATGGGGGAAGTGACATAGGAAGGTGAGGAAAGTGGGACAAAAAGGGAAAGAGAGTAAGGAAGAGTGAAATGAATTGAGAGAAAGAAGGAGAGAGAGTAAGGGAGATGGATAGAAAGAGAGAGCTAGAGAGAGATGGGGGAGTAACATAGCAAAGTGAGAAAAGTGGGACAAAAAGGGGAAGAGAATAAAGAAGAGTGTAATAACTTGAGAGAAAGAGAGAGAGAGAGAGTAAGGGCTCATGTTAAATAGGTATATACTAGTATTCTATTATTATTTCATTAATGCATGTATACTTATAAAATTTTAATTTACTATGCCACTAGCTCAACGATGGCCCGGGATTAAGGGGAATATAGTAGATATATTTATTAACCGATACTGTGAATTGTTGTTATAGGTTTTTAGTGTTTTGTTGGTCCATAAATGATTTTTTTCGTATCAATTTTTGTTTTAGTGGAGTGGATCCTTGGTTCAACTGATCATTTACTTGGGATGATGAAGGGTGTGTGCATAACCTGAGTTGATGAGTGAATTGCAGGACCGTAAGGCTGTGCGTATAGCCTATTTGTGTGTAGTTTAACCAATGCGTTGAATCTCTCTTGAGTTGTTTTTGTTTTACTTATTGTTTGAGGTAACGACCACATCGACAAGTTGATGAATCAAAGTTGTCGACAAGTTGAGGAATCCAGTAGAAAACACCACAAATGAGCCTAATGTGATCGTAGGGTTGATATGTCCACCAGATTTAGATACAATGTATCTATTGGTCGATTGTTGCTATAATTTATTTGTGGCACCATTGTACCAAAAAACATAGATCTCATTGAATCACATGTAAAGAGGCCACTGTTGTTGCTTATACAATAAAAGGTATTTTGTACACACTGGTTTTGGTGATTTAGGTGACTCATTTTTTTATTTTAAAGGTGACGCATAAGAAGTGTTAGCTTTGTCGAAGAATGAGGAAAGAGAAAGCAAAGGTAAGAAGAAAGAGAAGAGAGAAAATTGAGAAGAAAGACATTTCAAAACTTCTTCTTCATTCAACAACCTCATAATTCTTCATTACTCAATTACTAAAAATTCAATATGTCAAACAAAAATTTTCATAAAAAAAACTGAAGAATTTCATGGTAAATGGAAATTATTTTGGTAAATGTATTCTAACTACGAAAAGATAATAAATATAATAAACATGTTGCTATTTAGTATCAAATAATAATGATAATTTTAAATAATAATAATAATTTTATTTTATATATATATATATATTTCTGAAAATAAATAAATTAATATTTAAAAAACAATTAATTTATTTTAAAAAATAATATTTTTATTTTATTTTAAAATTTATGTAATAGTAGAATTATTATTATAATAAGTTTATTATTAAATTTATAATTTTAAAAATTTTCTTCATTAATTTACAATTTATAATATCAATCAAATTTCTTCCTTAATTTATTAGATTGTCCATCTAATATAATAAGGCTATTCATCTCATATTTTTTAATATAGGTATGTGGATGTTTTACAAGTTGTTGATGTCGCCAGTTTTGAGTTCTTTCTAATTATTAACTTTCTATAATTGCTAAATTTATCATTGTAAAATTAAGTAATATATACTTTCATATATTTTGGAGATAAAAATATATGTATGGCACTAAGATTTTTCCAACTTTTATTTAATTACTAAAATTGTAATACTAGGTGTAATTATTAGATTTTTTTTAATTCTTACTATATTCAAATTATTTTTTATAACCAATGTACTTAAAACCACATAAACAATTCTCATCACTTAATTAAAAAAAAAAATTTATTATTTATAAAAAAGTTAGAAACTAATTTTTAATTTTGAGAAATTTGTTTGAATATTAATGTGTGAAAAGATTATGAAATCTTTAGAGGATTTTTTTGTTTTGATAGAAGTCACAAAAAAAAATATAACACTCCTAAGTGGTATAAAAATAATAATTAAAAGTGTTTGTTATTATTCTATTAAAGTGTGTTCAAACGAGTTTTTTTTTTTTTTTTTTGGTCCATATTTGAAGGTAGAGGTTAAAGGTAAAGTCATGTGAGTTATATGATTGTAAGTAGAATGGTCTCTTAAAGAGATGAGGAAGTGAAAACTAGTAAATGTTGTTTGGAGATGCAAATTGGTTTATATGTTGGCCATTTAGTAAAGCATTTGGAATGCTTGTTGTACTTGAATTGAAATGATGTGTTTTAAAGTGTATATGATTAATGTTACCTAACACTTTAGTTCTAAATTTATGAAAAAGTTTTAAGGTATCTTGAAGGTAGAGATTATGTCTTATTATAATGAAGTTCTAAAATATCTTGAAAATAGAGAATATGTCTTATTATGGTAAGTTTGATTGTGATGCAGGAAAATGCACTTTTTCCTCCAGTTTTGACTTTTCTTCACATTTCTGTCTAGTCAATGGATCAAGTCAACAATTGGCTTTGATAATTGAAACCAAATTTATTCACAAGTTTATGTACTTTGTGCAAGAAAATAAACCATGTTGTTAGTTGTCAATTTTTGACTCAATTAAAGAACAGACAATATGAGGATTCAATAATTTACAAACACAATTCCAAGTGACTTGCACTCAACATTTATTCAATACATCCTCAACATTGATTTCCTGGACATTTGATAAAGAGCTGGTGCTTCCATTTTCAATAAATAGATGCCACAACAATTTTAGATTGTGTATATTTTCTTCAATGGATTAGCCCACTATAGATCTTTAATACCAACTTTGATATTTTGCATATCTCTATGAATTGTTATGAAAATCATAACTGCGCCTCCTAGCTACCAATTTTGGAGCTATATTCAATTGCAAGTTGTTTTTAGATATTTCAACATGACTTCCTTAGCAATATATAATGGCAATTTTTGCAGGTTATGAACCAATTCTTCATAATTCCCTCGCACCAATTTCACACGGCTTATTGACTAAAGAAATATCTCACCATAAGCAAATAGATTACCATACATACCTAATAAAATATAACATAATTCATAAGCACTTATTATCTCACCTCCCACTAATCCTCTCTTATTAGTAGACTCATATGTTGTGTTCCCATGGTTGATAAGGTGCATGTAAGATTATGTAGCATGCACTAAGGCAATTATTAACTCAGTGCATAATATGTGTAGTAAAGTATGACCCACAATGTCACATATGATCTGTTTTACATACTATTTGCTTTTGTAATTTATTATCACATGCAAAAACCATTAATGCAACATTTCTCATTCACCGAGATGATTTGAATCTGAATATTATGTCGCAGCGGTCATTGGAATTTCAAATTTTGTCTAGGCACGTTGATTTCACATTTTCAGTTGATTGGAATTCAAACACTCTACATACGATTTTCGCCATGCATAACCACTATAGTGTCCAACACTATCGACCAGGAGTTACCAACTCCTGTGGTCTTTGGGAACCATAAAAACTACAGAGACTCCTTCCTATACAAAGGCAATACATTGGGAAATAAGAAAGTATCTTGGGTATATGGGAAAATTGCGTCTAGTAATGACACTGCAAATTTGTTCCTTGCAACAAGCCTTGATTTTAATATGGTTTGAAGAAAAATTGTGCTTTGTGATCTTGTAGATGGAAGAATGGAGCCTGGGAATGGTTGTGCCAAACGTTTGGGGTGCCCAAAGGATTGTTGCTAATTGGCTTATGACAGGGATAATCTGTGGTCTGATACGAGTTCTAGTTGTAGCCAGCTTGTTCTCTAGAGGGTTGAATCTGGTTGTTCAAGAGATCCTTAAAATCTACTTGATTGCTCTGGGCGTCAGCCTATTGGATTCCTAGAGTGGGTATGTTAGCCCAACCCGCTGGAACTCTTCATAAAAGAAAAATAATTACAACATGATCTTTATGGCATGCCCTCATGTCATAGGCATAGACGCGCTTGCAACACATTCGACGTGGATTCCTGCTGCTATAAAATCAACTTTGATGACATTTTATGTGTCATTTTGATCATTCTAAACGCCTTATATGTGAAACTGTCACCTTGCTACTTGCAAACACCTTTGGTATAGGTGCTAGTCTTGTGAATCCCGATGCTGCAATCGATCTTGGTCTTGTTTATGATGTTGAGTTTGATAATTATGTTAGCTTCCTGCATAGATTCAATTATAGTAGAATCCAAATTCATTATCTCACAAGGAAGACACGCTCATGCACTGAATTACAGTCGACGTAGCAAGGAGATGTGAACTACCCCTCATTCAATTTAACCCGTCAAGGTTAGTTAGCGCTATGAGCAGAATTGTGACGAACATTGGGGATCCCCCTATGTGTATGAAGAGGAATTGGAAAACTCTCTTAGTTTGTAGATATAATTTTGGAGCCCGGGACTCTTGTCTTCAAAGAGAAAAAAGGACAAAGTGAATTATAGAGTGAGATTTGAAAGCCAAGTAACATCTCACAACAAAACCAATGGACACACAGAATTCAAGTTGGTAGTCATAGGTTGGAAATGAACGATGGTTTGATATTCTTGTCCAGCATTCGATTATCTTTTTTCCTTTCATCACAATCTATGTAATTGTGGGGACTCATTTATTATGTGTAGGTTTTTATTGTAAACATATTTAAAAAATGATATTAACCTATCTATTTATAACTAAATTAGGTATTATGTAAAAAAATAATTTAAAATGATATTAACCTGTGTAATTTGTAAGGAAATTAGATATTATATAACTAAAATAGTGTGGACATGTTAAAAAAAGTTGAAGGCTATATTGTTCTTTGCTTTGATAATTGCATTTCTTCATTTACACATTAAATTCACCCCACCACATCATTACAATATTCAACAACATATGCATCTATATAGAAAGAGCAATATCATCATCAATGCAACGGAACATAAGGAACAATAGAAGAAAATCATTCACACATAGAGACACCAATATTGGTAAGAGACTAGGGAAAAATCCACTACTCGGAAAACCTTTCAAATCCTGCTTTTTATTAGATTGTCATTGCATGATTCAACAAGAGATAGAGTACAGTGATCCA
This sequence comes from Pinus albicaulis, assembly GCA_034641835.2. Taxonomy (NCBI): domain Eukaryota; kingdom Viridiplantae; phylum Streptophyta; class Pinopsida; order Pinales; family Pinaceae; genus Pinus; species Pinus albicaulis. The sequence continues at coordinate 894,953,979 of CM076580.1, forward strand.
TATCTTCAACCATAATTCTATCCAACAAAATCATCTAAATAACATCCATGAGATGAACCCAACAAAGCTAATTGTCAAAACACTGATTCAGAAACCTGCGATCATGTGTCACTATTTGTGGTCAACTTCCAAACTCCTTTGTCAACTGGAAAAAAAATTGTCAACTATTAAATTCAAATCCTAGGTCTCAACCGCAAGGAGAGAGTGTCATACATGCGACTGAAACCCTTCAACTACACGCATAGGCCTTCATGCATGTGGTCACAACTGAAATGTCCCTGTAGCATGCCTGTGGCTAGGAACCAAAACCTTAGAACACAAGTGTGAGCTTCGAACCCTGTAATTTAGGACCTATGCGAGCCAATCTCTAAAAGCTACCTCAAACCTCTACAAGACAAACCTAAAGAAGAGAATAGAAGAAAGCTTCATTATCATTGTTCAAATGAGGGCCACTTGACTTGTGTTTATAACCTTCCAAGGGTGTCCAATTTTATTTAGGGCCGACCTGATCAAATGTGCACATGTGGGATTTAATTCAAAAATACACTTTCCCTTGTATAAATTGAGCGCTTCAATAGTCAAAATTGGTCATCTTGAAAGGTGGAATCTAGTCACATTATTGGAATTTGTTGCTGAGCTGCCAAAAATTAACAATCCATTTAAGCTAGGGAGAAATTTCAATCCTGTCATCATATCATGAGCCATCTCAGATATCTCATTATCAAATGTCGTAACTGCTCATCTCAGTTCATGTATGATTATCCCTACTCATATCTTTCTTGTCTCTACTCATATGTTGAACATTCTAGAATCTAAAAGAAGAAGAATTTGACATCGGAGGGGAGCTCAATATACCACCCTATATCCATTGGGGAGCCACTTCTACCACCCAAAATCACTGCTAGCAGGAAGCCAATGTTGCTACTAGGAAAAAAAGTCTACCAAAGAGCCAATGCTATGACCTAGGAAACTACAACAGCAGGGAGCACAATGCTACAACCTAGGAAAACTCTGCGAGCGGGGAGCCCAATGCTACAACTAAGGAAACTATGCTAGTGGGGAACCAATAATACACCCAAGAAACTTTGCTAGCATGGAAACAATGCTATGACCCGGGAAACTCTGCCAGTGGGGAGCCCAATGCTACCACCCAGAAAACTCTGCCAGCGGGGAGCCAAAGCTACGACCCAAGAAACTCTGCAATTGGGGAGACCAATACTACAACCTGGGAAATGTCTATTGATATTCCTAACATGACTTTTAAGAGTTAGTGGTAGAACACCTTCATCTCTAGCATGAGCGGGATACCTCTTGCCATAAATAATAAGGATCACACCTAACTCAAGCATCCAACACCCATTGGCCAGATGGGTGGGAAGAAAATATACCAACTAGGGTATACTCTACATCGACCAAGATAGGGGAGAAACATATCCAACCATATGGGTAATAGATATGGCTGATACCATATTTGCAAGAGATCCGTCAACACCAGGAGTTGAGCCCTATATCTAAATTCCTCATTGTGGGAGCTCAGACGGGGGGGAAGAGTCGACTCAATATCGCCGATCAGCCCAGACCCTTATTTTAGGAGGGTGATATCTATCAATCCATGCTACTATATGTATAATAGAAACATATCATCGTGCTCACATCACCTGAAGAGTTTCCTCAAACATCACCAAGAGCAACAATCCTTTGATTTTCCTATTCATGCAGGACAATAAAATAAAAAATTATGTTAGAGTAAAAATCTATTAGAAAAATGATGCTTTATTCATCCTCCCTCTCACGGAGGAAACAACCACAACCCTAAGCGTATCTCATCCAAAAAAACAATCTCAATCTATAAATGTATATTTGTCCCAGCTACATACGGGATATTTTTCCAATCGAATCCCACTCTTGATATCGCAATATATCACTATCATATCCACAACCAGCTTAGACATCTCTCCAAGGAGCTTCCTTAATAAAATTTCTCATAGCTAGCCATCCTAGCAACAATGTACTCAATGTGATCTTCCAATTATCAGAGTATCTGTGCAGACTCATATCTCTAGAATATATTTCATCTTTAACTCAGTGGCTAGCTCCCTCTAACGCTTGATCATTAGAGGCTCGCTACCTATCAAGAATAGATCGTCAATATATAAAACAAAAATCAAAGTCATATCTTCGAACAAATTATAGTATTTGATTAGTGCTTTTTCCAGGCTTCAGTAAATTTCCATCCAGGCTCGAGGAGCTTGATACAAACCATACAATGCTTTCTTAGAAACTTCCCTGGTCATAGAAATCTTCCATCATCTCCTCTATGACTGTAGGTTTGTCATACTCATGTTGTGCTCCTGACTTGTGCATAAGACTTCATATTTTTTGACATATATGCAAAATCACACCCATAGGCTCACGTTCGTGTGGTTGTGAGGCCTATAACGACACTCTTAAGCCTTGTATCATGTGGTTTTTGCTTCGACTAGGAGAAACCTTATTTTCTTAAATCAAAACTTTTCAAAACTTCTACAACAACATCATATGGTTATTCATGTCTAGAATCATTCCTTCAAAAGTCAAGTATATTCTTTTCAAATAATACTCATGAAGTGTTCCTCCCTCTGAATGAGAAGACTCTTCGATCATCACTATCTATGTGTCTATCATAATATTGTCATACTACAACAAAAATGTTAGGTCAAAAACTATATTAGGTTCTTATAAATATATCATAACAAGTCACCATCATGTTATCAAACATTCATTAAGGGTTAGTGTCATATAAGAGTATCTCCACACTTCAAGAATCATAATATTCAAGTAAGGGCTTCCAATTCTACCTCATGTCATATTTACTAAACTTTACCAAGATCAATAAGAGATTCAATCTTACACTTTCATCATTCTTATCTCAAGAATTAACAAAAACATCAATATACCATATATAAAAAATAATGTGCTAGCCTTCTTTAGGAAATCCATCATGTCTAAATTGAAATACACTTTCCAAATATCAAAAGCATCAATATATATCACATGTACCATAAAGAAAACTTACTTTCATATTTTTGTCATACCTCAGGGCTTACATTTCCATCCAATATTGCAAGTTTCATACCTTTAGTATTCATGTACCTTTGTATCATGTAACACTTATTTTTCATTGGCAGCCATAGAAATTTGTTAACTTTTGACTAGCTCTTCTCTTCCTGCATTAGCTTTCTTTTCTTGCACATTAGATGGTGCTCAAGAAGGATCTAATTTTCACATCTCATCTAGATGTTAGAAGTATACATATACTCAAATATTCATGCAGGAAGAAATAATCAAATGAACAAGAATAATGTCAAAAATAAATATCATAAGTCTAAAAGGTACTTATCTTTAATGAGAGTTGATCATCTCCATCTTGAAGGAGACTTCAAGTGTTAGTATTATCCATAACAATGACACCTTCCATATTTCCATCGACTTGATCAACAAACAAGGTCATCAACCCTCACACAATTCTATAACATATTCACAATGATCATGTTTCAATATTGTAAAACTCAATCCATCATCTTAACGCAGGTTTTTTTCCAAACCCTAACCTCATAATATTCATCAAACCATAGTCTTATTTTTGGTCTCCCACGCCTTTTATTTATTCCATGAAATGTCTCTTCTTCGTGATTATCTCAATTAATTTTATTGATCCCATCTCTGATACAAAGTTAAATTTTTCTTAGGGTTATATTGTCCTTTTCTTTGATAATTGCATTTCTTCATTTACACATTAAATTCACCCCACAACATCATTACATTATTCAAAAACATATATAACTATATAGAAATAAAAATAGCATCATCAATGTAATGAAACATAAAGGAACAATAGAAGAAAAATATTCACAGTTAGAGACACCAGAATTGGCTGGAGACAAGAGCAAAAACTAATACGGGGAAAACCCTTTCAAAATTTTCTGCTTATTAGATTGTCATTGGATGACTTAGCAAGAGAGAGAGTGCAATGATCCATATCTTCAACCATAACTCTATCCAATAAAATCAGCTAAAAAACATCCATGAGATGAGCCCAACAAAGCTAATAATCAAAACTTCGATTCAAAAACCTGTGATCATCTGTCATTTTCTATGGTCAACTACCAAACTCTATGATCAACTAGAGAAAACTTCAGTCACCTGTAAAATTCAAACTCTAGGTCTCAAATGGACAAAGATGAAAGTTTATTATCAATTGTTTCATCAAGGATATTTTTATTAATGAATTGATCAATAACCATTCTAGCTAAGTGATTTTATATCGATGAAATGTATGTAAAAACAATACTAATGTATGTAGCTATAACAAAATTGTGTGGAAAAATATGGAATTTTATTATCCATGGCTCCATTAAGCATATTTCACTTAATGAGTTAATGCATAATCATCTTATAAGGCTCTTCCAAGGCCACACTCTAGCAATCAATTTTCCTATTGAACACTAATAGTTTAGCATTGACCATGAAAAATTCTAATATTTACCATTTTTTTTTTGTCGGTCTAAAGATTTCACTATATTAGCATGCCAACAGTTACATCATGATACAACAAGTCTTCAATAAATAGTAGTCGAGCTCTACATAAAAGGAAGCCTAGAGGAGAGCCAAGACAACTGGTGTCTTTGGTTATTTTCGACAAAAAAATGGAAAGAAGACACGTTTCAGAAGAATACATCATGGAGAAGGATTAGGAGGAAACACAGGAGATACAGCAAAAAGGGTTTCTCGGTCATGAATATGATAATCAATTTGCTCCACTTGGATTTCCAGAGCATGAAGGTGGTTTTTGGAGCATCGAAGTTGGAGTTAGAGACTCTCCAGAGCATCTGAAGTCTCATTCTGCATGAGCTGAAGGTCGCTGATGTAGGCAAAAAGTTCATTCCTTTTCCCATATCGTTTCTCCCGCATACTGTCTAAATTGATATGTATGTGTTGTAATTGGGACGCTATCGACTCCAAGGTGACCGGGGCTTCCACGTGGCCTGGGGAGCGGGCTGGGGATACAGCCATGGCCGTCGCTGAGTGTTGGCTCTCTTTTGACACAGAGTTAGAGCTGGGCTCCCTAGTTGACTGTCTATCTTCCATGCAACAAGATAATCCTCCGCTTCTTTCTATACCTCGCTCCCACGACATGCAGCTAGAACATCCACCCCAAGTTGCTATGAAACTGAGTGGAGAATCTCTGCCAAGACAAGAACCCAATATCAAATTAAAACTATAATTCTGAACACAAAAACTGCTTACCAAGCTTATGGACTACTAAGGAAAAATGGGGGCAGGTCTGCACCTTGGGACCGCCATTTTAATTCCACCGTAAGCTTTGTTGCAGGAAGACACGCACCTGGATGTCGGGTCCTTCGAGCTTCGCACGAACCGAAGCCAGTAGGGCTCTTTGTGCTCTCCCATGAGCTTCATGACCCAAACAGTATCAATTAACCATAAATAAAACCACACATTCGCCCAAATAAGTTCACCACCCACCATGTAGAATTCAAGCCCGCGACCTAATGCTGCTTTTCCCATAACAGGGAATTCAGTTCCAAGATCCTACGACGAGGCACAAAACTAGAACCATCTCAACGCACATCTGCGGTTACTTAACTCACCCTGCGTAGATGCCTAAAGCCACTGCTTGAGCCAGGACACCAATACATAGGGTGCTCTCGCTCAACACTCTCTCACCATCGCCCAAAAACTGCAAATAACCAATATATGCCCCATCAACCTGGATATAATTCTAGTGTAGGGAACAAGATCTAGTTTCGAAGGGTCCATTAAATCTGAGTGTGTGAGTTGAACCGTTAAGACAATCATGTGGCGTGTGGAGGCCCTCCTGGCTCCATTTTCTGAGGCTATTGAGGTGGTAAATCCCCTCTGTGGACAGAGGCGATCCCACTAGCCCTAGAGTGGGGCTAGCAACAATCGAATAATGCAATGATGTTGGTTCCTAGTTACGAGAAATATAAAGATCGCGATAATAAACCTACCTCAAACCCCACGCTGTTGTTGTCGAAGAAGAAGCGATGCTCTTCGTCGCTTTCTTAACAGATCACAATCCTTCGGTTAGCTTCATCTGGACACCTGTACACATGCAGAGAAACGACAACATACAACGTAACATCTAAAGCATGTAACTATATATCAGTCAGAGAAGATATAATTCATTGCATTACATAAAAGAAATGAACACATGAATGGAAGCAAAATCAGAGTCGCTTATATTATAAATGACAAAAAAGGATATTACAACCAAATGCTCTGACGCTATGATCTTCCTTTGGCGGGGCTTGCAACGGAGCACGTCTCAACGAAGCCTGTTGGGAATTTGGACAAAGCTATCTCTTACGGGGTTCTTCTCAACTCTGCTTTCAATAGTTGCCCAGCTATAGTTTTCCTCCTACAAGTTCAGCTAGCTTGCTAATGGAGAGGGAAAGATTTTATAGATGGAGGAAGGGAAGTTGGGATCCCTATAATCATGGGATAGGCCCTATCTCTTAGGAAGGTTCCATGAGAGGTGGAAAACCAATTCCTATACATGGAGATCCGGAGCCAAACCACTCAACTTCTTTTGATGATTCGTTTTGGAGTTTGTTAGAATCAAAATTCCGCCATTTATTTTTAAAAAACATTCATTAATGGGCTTGGCACGAGTGAAACACAGGGACAGAGCACCAATTGGTGCGCCCTCTAGTGTGGATTTCCCCCATTGGTGCGAGGGATGAACTGACTAGTTGTGCCAAGGCTCAAACACTTGTTTTTAGGGTTTTCCAGAGGAAATGTTCTTTAGGAGAATGTTTATCCTTAGGTAGGAGGATGTTATGAAGGTGTTTGCAGGACATGTTACTGCTCACAGGTCACGAGAATAGTCCTCCAATGAGCGGGACGAGGGATTGCAAGGACGGTGACAAAATACTGTGTAACAGATGACCCCTAAAGCATGAGGTCTGAGAGAGAGGGAGGGGTGAAATGCTTTATGAGAACGCGCCCAACTGAAAACACTACCATCAGAAAACCTGCGAAGACAAATACAACTGATATCTTAGATACATGATATGTGGTATGGGTGCAGCCATCCATAATAGAGTGTACAAAAACCGGGATCCAAGGTATGGATACAGCCATCCAGTAAATAAGGATCAACAAGTAGACTCAGGTATGGTTGTAGCCATCCAATCGAATGAGTCATGTAATACATGATAATAATCCACAAATAATCCACAGCATGGATGTATAGCAGACAAAATCCACGGTCTTGCGCTCCATCTTGACCCGAACAAAGTACAAGTTCAAGCATGCGAATATGTGAGCTGAAGTCGAACACGCAAGAACATCGTCTGATTACCAGCCAATAATGAAAGACGTTAACAGATGCGAGAGAAACCACTAATAATGACGATGGCCCTCAAGGTACATGAGGTACAATCCACAGAATGTGAATAGTGAGCTGGCGTCAAACACCCGTAGAATCATCCGATCGAAGGTCAATAATGAAAATATTGCGTCGAATGCGAAGACCCTGCCATTGAAGCATGCAGGCTCTAAGGTACCTGAAGGGAGTCTCTAGACCAACTTCCTGGATAATGAGTTGAAGTTGATAGGAAGTGACCTTGATTGAAGGTGGGCCATAATGTTTCCCACATCATCGACACGAGACAGAGGGACATAATGTTTGTGAATTAAGATCGACATAGAATCAGAGGGAGGTTGAAAACTGCAGAGGCCAACTTCTCTTGAACATATCGGCGGGATGACATTGGATTTGGAAGTATTTGACATCAAAGGATTTGAGGTCATGGTGATGTGGCAAATAACAGATGAGCGGTCAAAAAATATTACCCAAACCCATGGAGGCAAGTAGATAACGAGATGAGATGTCCCCAACCTGACACGAATGCAGACAAGTGCCATGTTCAAGAGCGACATACTACCGACACGACTATAATACTGGTTCCATTTTCCCCCACCATTTCTGGCGAGTACCCCAATTATTTTTGAAAACAAGCTTGAAGAGGATAGCATGTCCTTACGATATAAGTTTTTACTTCGGACAAATCCATCCTAGTACATTTAATGAGCCCTAGGAAGGAGGAACTTGAGTAATGTCATTACGACGGAGTCCGATGTCATCAGGTTTTAACAAGTCTGACAAAGGAAAAACTCAGCATCTTTTCATGTTTAGAGAGTTTGAAAAGACAGTGGAAAAGAAAACTCCAATAGTCCCTTTTCGTAGATAGTCCCATAGATCTGAAAAGGCAGAAAACTATATCTTAGAGAACCTCCTAGTCGCGATAGGCTAGGGTATTCATTTTTCGTAAATAATCTATCCCAGCCTGAAAAAGGGGTAAACGTATACTGGGTAGATATTGTTTCGCAGCCAATTTAACGAGCTTAAAATGACAAGTGACTCGACGATCTTTTTAGTTTTAGAGAGTCAGAAAAGAGCTGAAAGGTGACTCTAGTAGTGACTTTTTCATGTTTTTACTGAGTCCGAAAAAGTATAAAATACAACTCGCGTTGTCGTCCTAGTCGTGCGAAAACCTGTCACTACACAAAAAGTAAGTGTAAAACCCATTTTTCGACAAAACATAGTGAAATATTGGAAAAAAAAGTCTCAAAACCTAAATTTGATTTCAAAAAGTTATAAATATGACCAAATAGTAAAAATATATTTACTTTTTACTTTTTACCTCTTGTGCAAAGCGATAGTGAGTTATTTCCTTGCGATCTTGTGGTGACGATTGTGGACGATCCAATGCATCATTTTAGATCCCGTCTTTTCCAGGTAAGAGCCACTTCCATTAGCTATGTTTTAAGCCATATTTCATAGTTTTCCATTGTGATTTGACATCCCTGAGGGGAGGATTTGAAAATTTAGGGCTTCCGGGGTTGGCAGGGGTATGAGGCACGGACCCGCGCCAATCAAACTCTTTTTGCAAACAGGTCGTGCCAGCTGGCACGACTGTCATCAAAATAGTCGCACCAACCTCACAACCTCATATTCCACTCAAATTTCACAAAAATTGAACCAATCAATTGAATTTTTGAATGCCCAAGGGATCTTATGATGTGCTTATGACCAATTTTATGCAGGTATAAAGCCACAATGGTGATTGAATGGAAAGAAAGGGAGCACAATGAAGAAGACGAATTGGCAATGGAGAATGAGCAATGCATGAATGCTCTTCGGAATTGCGGATTAAAGAAATTCTTCTCAACACCATGTCTCGGGGCTCAACTTGAATTGTTACAATATTTGATAAGTATCTCGGATGAGAATGAAGAAAAGTTTAAGCTTCGAGATCAAGTGCTTGAACTTGAAGTGTCCGATCTCTACTTCATCACTGGATTGTCTCGCAGAGGTCCAGTCCTGATTGTGACAGGTACCAGGCCTTCTGGTGAGAAGATGTCGATGGTTATGGAAAGAGTGTGCCTAGGGGCACAAACAGAATCAGGTAGTGGCAAAGTTGACATTCACACTGTTCCTAATTTAGCACTCAGAGTGGTGCTACATACTATTACGTGGGCTGCGGGGTCGCAGACACCGCACGAGGCTACCAAAACACAGCTCCTCCTAGCGTGAGAATGTATGAATCCAACAGTATTTGATTGGGTAACAGTCATAACCATGAATATCAAACAACAATTGACTGAATGTAAAAAGGCCAAACTAAGATAATTTGGGTATGGGTCAATCTTGGTATCATTCATCCTAGAATGACTACCTATCTTCCAGGGCCAAGGGGTGATAGTCCCAGATCCACCTTTGAGAGAGCCACAGATGGCTCGATGGGCAGCATTAATGCCTAGGGCAGGGGGCGGCCAATAGATGTCATGGTAGCCCGAGTTCTTCGGATGGCTTCGGCGACAGTTGATCATTGTAAAGGACTGGCCCTATGCTGTTACACTGAAAATTGTCACACTGACATTCTTCCATGTGTATGAGCTCATTATTACTCATACTTCTCCCTTCTACAAGTCTAACATATCAGTTCCTCATGTCAAGCCTTGAAAATCAGAAAAAGTTCCTAAAAGTCTCTTAAACTTGGTATCGCACTTTCTGACTATCTTGCCTGCGGTACCGCACCCAATTTTCAGCTTTCCCGCGTTACTGAACGCATTTTATCTTTGTTAAAGGTGTGGACCCCTGTAAGATTAAAATGGCGCAAGTAAATTCCAAAAATCTCAATAAAAGTGAATTCTGGAAGCTTCTAGAATGGATTTTGCGGTGGCAGAACCACTCTTGTGAGGTGCATGAATCCCTTACCTTATGGAGCTAACCCCTTGATGTAAGGAACTATCCCTTTGAAGGAGGATTCTATCCCTTTATCCTTGGAACAACAAACCTCCTCCTTTCTACTATAAAAAGAGGCATTGGGTAGCCTCAAAGGGAGTTCAAGCTTTTAGAATATTTGAAGTTAAGTGTTGTTGAGATTTAGACTTGGTTAACTAAGAATTTTGTGAGGAGAGATTACATACCTCTATTTGTCTTGGTTGGAGGAGTGCAGAAATTGTCAAAGTAAAAGAGATTCCTGCTTCGGACCCCGGAAAGTCCTGTGCAACATCAAGGCTCAGGTTGTAAGGATTTTCTCTTTTTGAAGTTAATACAAATATACTCATTTTTCTTAATAATATTTCAATTGATGGTTTATTTCATAGACTCCTTGATCACTATGATAAGCATGGTTTATGATGATCTCTATACAGGTGCTATGTAATCTTTTGCTTGTTTGTAATTGCAGGTTTACAAAGGAAACTCCTTCAAGCACGCGAGGGACAATGACGACTTCAAACAAGCACTGGACAAACAGTAAGTCTTTTACACCTATATAGAGATTTTCGTAGATCATATATGCTTAGAGAAAGATTAGTTTATTTGGCTATTTGTTGCTAGATACTTTAGTACTAGGGATATCGGTCTTGTCCGCAAGACGGATTGTCCACACACCAAATTGGCGACTCCACTGGGGAAAAGAACTTGTTGTTTTTGGTTCTCTTTTGTTTTGATTTGAGGAAACGTTTTTCTTGGTTTTTGATTGATTGACATCTGCCTGGGTAGCTTAGGTTTTCTCTGTTTTAGAAAATTTTGAAATATTTTAAGTTTTTCTTTAGTTTTTCCTGGGACCGCACTTTGCTTTGTTTTCACAGTGCGGGCAATTTCGCACTTTTCCTGTGTAAACGGTGCGGGACCGCACCTGTGATATATGGGAGCTTGCAGACCCTGTTAAAATTTTTGAAAAGCCCAGATTTCTTTCTTTAGTTTATTTTGATTTTGATTTTGATTTTTTGTTTTCTGCCCGGATTGATGATTGTTTATGTCAAAAGCTTTCTGTTAATAAATCTCAGCAGCATTGGTGTTTTGATGATTTTCTAGAAGTTTTGCGTTTTGGATTACATTTCACTTGGTCTTTGTAGCGATTTGAAGCATTTGACATTTTGAAGTACCTCAGATTACCTTGGTCTTTTTGTCTTTTTGCTGGATCTGACCTGATTGTGAAATCATCCTTTATTAAGAAATAAAGTCACTTGTTTCTTTGCAAATCTTCGAAAAAAAACTTTGTTATTAGTTTTTGAATCTCATTTTTTTATAAAAACATAATTGAGTGTTTTTGATCTGTTTTTTATTCTGAACAAATAGATCCTTAGTTTGCTGAACAACTAAGTTAAAACATTCTTCAAAAAACAATCTTAAAGCTTTTATTCATTTAGATTATTAAGGTTTGTAGTTTTGAGTGCTATTAAACTTTGTAGATCTTGAAATTAATTTGTAGTTTTGAGTGCTTTTAAAATTTCTAGATTTCTTTTGAAATAAAATTGTTTTGTAGCTTCGAGTTTTTGGAAAGTGAAAGGATTTTTATTGTGAGCTATGATAAATTATTGGAAAAGAAAAAAAAAAAAAAAAAACTAGTTTCTTTCAATTGTTCTTTATGTTTAAAGAAGGAATTGTTCATTAAAAGAATTACATTCTCTAACTTTTCCTTAAATAGAATTTCATTGAAAGAAAGCAATCTGATTATCATTTTTAGGTGCATTTTTAGTGTCTTTTGGAAATCGAGTCATTTCACACCATCAAAGTTTCATTTCCGCACCCATTGCCTTAAAGAACAGCTCTTAAAAGTAACGCTTAATTAAAATTCATCTAGCAATCTTTTATTTTCTAGGGCTCTTATCACCAACATAGCTTAGGCTAGTATCTTGGAGTAGGGAGTAATTAACTCTCCAAGGTAACAAAAACAAACGAGTAGTCAAATCTTGCGGTAGGAGATAAAATCCAATTGTAATTTGTATAATCTGGGAAGCTTCTCTTAAAGAAGTCAATCACGAGATCATATCCGAACCTTTGAGACAATCAATTCTGTTTCATTGGGGAAGATAGAAGATTTTGCGCGTATTACAAACAGTAAACCTCGGATTAACCATTGTCGAGGAGCCTGGGGTCACTTGTTGGTAAACCTCGGATTAACCATGTCGAGGAGCCTTCAAGGGGATTGAGCTTGCTACTCTGCCCTTGTGCGTGAAATCGGATCGTAGACTGTTCCCCCAGTTATATTTGTTACTATTGGTAGCCTTAGTGTCCATTTATCTTAAGATTATTTCCTAAGGTGACGGTGAAGGAAAGATCTCACTGTACCTGGAACAGACGTCGACTAGACTCACTTGGACTTTCTGGGGGGTTCTCTTCACACGAGATGGTTTTGTGAGGAAACTTGTGCCAGTCTGTTTCATTAAGCAGGTTGTCGGGGTAACTGTTCCAACCGCCCTTTCTATATTAAATTTCTACTAATTTGGATTTCATCACCAACTAGCGTTTTTAGTATGGGAAGTTACTGTTTGTGTGTGGTTTGAACTTTTAGATTTTTAAGCGTGTGATTCAATTGTTTGTTTCTTTAGAGACTTTAGGTGTTTTCATTGGAATTTTATTTGTTTGCGTGTGATTAGTTAATATTTAATCGTGGCGGAATTGCCGAGACAATCCCGGAGACTACAAGGGAAACCCCCTGAATTTTCACCAAGTCAGCTTGAAGGGCTTCGTGCTCTGGTATCGTCCGGTAGTGGTAGAATTAGATCAACGGAAGTTGGAACTTCATCCATAGTTGTTCATCCTGATCATCAAATACCCACAAAAGAATATATTCAAGAACCGATTTCAGTTTCTGAAGTTACTGATAGTGTTTCTCCTATTAGTGAATTAGCTGACGAACCCGAAATCTCTGAACCTGAAACTGAACCTTCTGTTTTGGAAACATCCTCGGGATTTATTTCACCAACTTCTAGCGATTTTGATTCACCTAGGGTAAGAAATATTATAACTGAAAATCTTCCGACTGGTCTTATTTCTATTGAAGAACTTACTAATCCAGATGAAGACATATCTCTTCCCAACTCCCCTCAATATTTAAATCTTAGGGAGCGTGAATCTATTTTCTACAGCCCTATTCAAACTATTGCTTGGTATCTCTCTTTAACAAACTTTTTAGAGAATCCGGGTCTTGCTGTTTATCCACCTCGAGTTCCATTTCATCCAACACCTAGAGGTTATTATCCGCCATCCATTATGGCTGGAGAGTCATCCGTGTTTTCTCAGACACAGGAATCATTTTTACATGGTGGTCCTTCTGTTACGCCGGGATATCAGGCTTTTTCTGGTACTTTCTCGGGAGCAGCTTCTCAACCCATTCAACAAGTATTGTCTGTGTCAGTATGTCGATAGCGAAGTGTTGAATGTTGACTGGAAATTGTACTGATATGTGGTAACGTTACCAGATCCTCAACCTCAAGGCGGTGAGTTGCACTCCAGAGGCTGCTACTAGGAATTCGATTACCGCACAGGGGGCAACCTTGGGTAGTCGGTTGCGAAACGCGAGCAGCCTTCGGGCGATCGATTTGCCGCACCGGGGGCAACCTTCGGTAATTACCACCGGAGGACAACCTCAGAGTAATTTTTCCCGGCCATCAGCCTTAGAATCATGTTATTTTTGGGGGTGTCGCCCCCGAAGCGTTATGTGCCTCAAGGGGGTGTCAACCTTCGGACGGTGCCGCCCCAGGGTCCAACCCAATAATGTCACTCCTCGAAATCTTATCAACCCCGACTTCGATCGCACCTCGGGGTTATCAACCTCAAGGTGGGTACCCAATTCAAGGTTTCCAACGGCCTTAAATACCTATCGACCAAGGCCGGTCGGTGAGCTGCCAACCCTACGTTCAACGGTTATGGTCCTTCATATCGCGGCCTTCGGGGGCAATGCCGGAATAGACTAATAATTGGGATCCGTCCCAATATCAACGGCCTGCGACTTCCCCTATTGTGGGTTGCCTTATCCTTTGGACGACCTTTAATTAACGGTCCAACTCGGTAACTGTCCGGCCCTACGATTCAGCTCACCTTTTTACGGTCCTATTCGGCCGTCGGTCCCTGGACTACTGGGCCTAGCCTCAGCTAACGCAACAGGTGTAAATCGACTCGGCTTTCTTGTTTTTGTTTTAAGAGTGTCTGGCCACAGGGTTCGTCGTCACCGCCTTGTGGTACAAATCACTTCGAGTTTACTGTTCTGTAAGGATCTTGTTCGGTCGGTTCAGATGCCTACGGGACAAGCCGGTACAAGTACAATTGTCACAAGTCAACCACAATTTACATATCAACCGTACCAAGGACAGCTGCAATTCGGTCCCTATACACAAAATCCAAACTATCAGTATCAACCGTACCCTGGCTATACTTATCAACAGCCTCAATAACCCCAGTTCGTTACGATTAATCCTGGTTTTCCAGGGGGTTATACAATTCCTAATGCTAATCCGATTCCCAGCTACCCTGGGTATCCACCTCCTGGAACTGCTTTGGCTACTCAAGGTTTTCGTGACCCTAATCGACAGTTACCATTTATCGCAACTTTGGATTTACCTGATTTGACGTGCCTTACTAATGATCCAATTTTCTATTATCATTACTGGCCGCCAATGCCACATAATTTGCCCAGTGATATACCAAAATTCGAAGGTAAGCCAGGAGAGGATCCATCAAATCATGTCATGACTTATCACCTTTGGTGTGCGTCTAATTCAATCATTGATGATTCGATTTGCTTACGTCTTTTCCAAAGAACTCTTATTGGTCTTGCAGCCAAATGGTACATTGAGTTACCACGAGGATCATTTCATAATTTCAGTCAGTTAGCAACTTCCTTCTTAACTCATTTTCAGTTGCCAATCAGATACGACAATGACACGGAATTATTAACTTCGCTGAAACAATCTACGTCTATGTATATTTTAGATCATATTCATGAATGGCGACGTAGAAGACGTTTGGTGAAAGTATACATTCTGGATCAAATTTTGGCAGAATGGTTTGTTAAATCATTGTTACCCAAGATTACTGAAGATGTAGCTAAGGCTGGTGTTGTTACTGAAGAGCAGGTAATTTCTCAAGCTCAGTACCTTGACCTCGTTTACACGCAGTCAGGTACTTTACATGAAAAAATCCCAGACCTTCCAAAACAAGGTCAAATAGTTGCTGCTCCTTCAGGGTCTCATGCCGCTGATGGTATGATTGGTACAGTCAATACTAAAAGTAAGAAGAAATCTTCAAACAATTCTTCTCCAATTATAACTTTACCTGATTCCCCGAAAGGAGAATCTTCCCCCGAAATTTCTACCGATATTCATGTTGTGGACACATCCATGGCTAAATCTAAATCCGGTAATAAAAAGAAGGGGAAGAATAAAAACAAAAATAATTCGAAAGAAAAAACTGATAAAAATGAATCCAATGATGAAAAGCGTAAACCACGTTATCCTTGTTACATTTGTGATGAAGATCATTTTACTAAGGAATGCCCACATCGGGCAGAGGTTGAGAAATTCGTCAAAGGTTCACAACCTGCTGTCTTGAAGGATCCTTTTCCGACTCAAGATAGTAAGATGGTTGGTTCTACTTCGACTGCTTCAGAAGATCCTATTTTGATGATGTCTCATGTAAGGATTGCGACGCGAACGAAAGATTATGGTACTAAGAATCCTGTTGATGATAAAGAAGCAGAATATTCTAATGAAAATACATCAACTACACCTCCTCCTGTTTCTGGTCCGCTACAAATCGAGAAACCAAATCCAGACTTAATAATCAAACCGCCTTCTAAAGGGTGTTCTTCGTAAATCAACTTTCAATCCACATGCGAGAGCTGCTCATAATTACAACATTGTTGAAAACTTAGCTGTTTCTCCTTCAGCAATGTCGGCTTTGGAAGTGCTACAATCATGCCCAGCACAGCGTAAATTGCTTTTGTCTGCTATAAGAGCTGTTGATATTCAGGATTCTAATCTTATAATCTTCGATCTAGAAAATAGTGCACCTCGTCTACCTCATCAGATGGCTTTCCAGATACCAGTGTTCGTCAGAAAGAGACCGATCTATCGGACTGTGATTGATGAGGGAGAGTCAACGTGTATTATGTCGATTCAGTGTTGGAAATCACTTGGTTCTCCTACGCTAAACCAGTCTCCAACGATTCTTAAGGCTTTTGATGGTCAAGGATTCCACCCTTTTGGTATTTTGCAGGATTTACCCATAGGGGTTGAAGGTAAAGTAGTAAATCTAGATGTGGAAGTGGTTGATGCCCCACTAGATTACAACCTTCTTCTGGGTCATAGTTGGTCTTATGCTATGGCTGCTGTTGTTTCTTCGGTCTTCCGACTCATAAAATTTCCATATCAAGGGAGGATCGTTACAATTGATTAGTTAACTTATGTTACTTCTGACCCAGTCTCTACAGAAACAATCCAGCACATTGGTAAAACGACTATCCCTTATAAGGATTTTGGAGTAGGATTGATGAAAGATTCTGGTTTGCTAGGAACTTTTTCCATTCCTCCTCCTAACGTATCGCCTTCTGTTGCAACTATTCATATGATTTCGTCAGACTCTGTTATGTTTGATGATCCTTGGATCGTACCTTCCAAATCTGAGTTAGATTCAATTGATGGCATGATGCCTTTGAGTCCATTTGAACTTGCATATCAAGCCGTACAGTCATTTTCCAACCCCTCTTCAACCGACATTGATCCAGTGAATGGGATCCATGAGGAATCACTCTCAATATCTAGCTCAACCACAACGACATTTCCTGAACCTGTTCATTCTGATGAGCATATTCGTGAGTTATCGATCTTCATTTTTACCTGCACTAGATCATTTTGAAGATGATTTCACTTCAATCTTTACTGCTGAATATGTCAAGGAACCACATAATCCATTGAAAAATTCCGATTCTGAGTTAAATTTGGAAAATATTTCTCGAACGATTCCAATAGACATTTCAGTAAAACCAGGAATAATTGAAAACATTCATATAGGTGCTTGTTGTATTGAAGAAGAAATTAAAACTTATAAAGACCTATTTCAAGAATTCCGTGATGTGTTTGCCTGGTCCTACGAAGAAATGCCAGGAATTGATCCGTCAATCGTCGTACATGAAATCAAGACTTACCTGGATGCCAAACCTGTTCGTCAACGTTTACGTCAAATGCATCCTAGAAAAGCTGCTGCTATTAAAGCAGAGGTTGAAAAATTACTTCATGCAGGTTTTATTTATCCGATCCCTTTAACGGATTGGGTATCTAATATTGTTCCTGTGACTAAAAAACAAGGAACCATACGAGTATGTATCGATTATAGGGATATTAATCGAGCTTGTCCTAAAGACAATTATCCAACTCCCTATATCGATCAAATAATCGATGATTGTGCTGGCAGTGAAATGTTTTCCTTTATGAATGGCTTTTCAGGGTATAATCAAATAAACATACTCCCTACTGATCAGCCTAAGACAACCTTCATTTGTCCATGGGGGACATTTGCTTATTAAAAATTACCTTTTGGATTGAAAAATGTTGAAGCAACTTTTCAAAGGGCAGTGTCTTATGCATTTCATGACATTAAGCACATTGTGCAACCGTATCTCGATGATTTACCTGCTCATTCATCGCTCAGGGCTGAACATATCACACATTTACGTGCTATCTTTATGAGATGTCGACATTATCGAATTCGGCTAAATCCACACAAATGTGTTTTTTGTGTAGAGTCGGGTCATTTACTAGGATTTTTTGTCTCGAAAGCAGGTATTCGTGTCGATCCGTCGAAAGTTGAGGCTATTCTCAAATTACCTACTCCTACGACTTTACGCCAACTCCAAAGTTTGCAGGGGAAAGCAAACTTTTTACGTCGTTTCATTCCTAACTATGTCGAGCTTACAAAAGGTTTTACTCGGTTGCTGAAACAGAACATTCCATTATTTTGGGATGAGATCGTTGATCGATCTTTTGATGCACTTAAACACGCGTTGACCCATGCACCATTATTGCATCCTCCCAACTACAACCAGGATTACATTTTGTACCTCGCTGCTTCTCATTCCACTATTGGAATGGTTTTAGTTTAGGAAGAAGAATCTAACGCCGAACATGTGATTTATTATCTTAGTCGAAATCTTCATCTGAATGAAATTAAGTACACGCATGTGGAGAAATTGGCTTTGGCGGCTGTTCAAGCCGTCCAACGATTTAGACATTACATATTGTTACGCAAAACTACAGTAATTTCTGATTGCAACCCTATGATGTACATTTTGACTAAACAATTGCTAGGGGGCAAATATTCTAAATGGATAGTTATCCTGCAAGAATTCGACTTGGAATTTGAGAAATCTAAGGCGAAGAAATCCTTGGTTTTTGTGGAACTAATGTGTGATTTCCCCTCTAATGATACTGAAACTGTGGCAGAGTAGCCTATTGCGGACGAATCTCTGTTTCTTATCAGTACTCTCGATCCATGGTATGGAGATATCATTGTTTATCTCCAAACCCAATCTTTTCGGCCTAAAATCTCACGATCTCAGCGGCGGAAAATACGATTCCAATCCCAACAGTACAATATTATTGGAGATACACTTTATCAATGCGGAGCGGATTCTGTTTTTCGGCGCTGTATTACTCATGAAGAAGCTAAAAAGGTTTTAAATGATTTCCATTATGGAGCATGTGGCGGTCATATGTCAGGGTATGCCACTGCCCAAAAGATATTGCGTGCTGGTTATTTCTGGCCAACATTATTTAAAGATTGTATTTATGCAGTCCGGAAATGCCACAATTGTCAACTGTTTGATCGTAAAATGAGCGCGCCACCCACTCCTCTTTATCCCATAATTGCTGTTGCTCCTTTCGCAAAATGGGGTATCGATTTTATTACATGTAACCCTCACTCGGCCGGGGGGCATGCCTATATTATCTTAGCAGTAGATTATTTTACTAAGTGGGCCAAGGCGATGCCTACATTTTTTGCTGACGGCAAGACTGCTGCAACTTTCGTATTTAATCACATAATTGCGAGGTTCGGTGTTCCTCAAGCGATTATTACTGATCATGGAAGCCATTTTTGGAATGTCATGATGACTGAATTAACCGAACAGTTGGGCCTGCGCCACGATAGTTCTACTCTGTATTATTTGCAAGCCAATGGTCTGGTCGAAGCTATAAATAAAGTTTTAGTCACCATGATTAAACGAATTGTTGGAATTCACAAAACGAATTGGCATTCCATGTTATTTTCAGCACTTTGGGCATATCGAACTTCAGTCAAAACATCAACTGGTTTCACTCCTTTTCAACTTGTTTACAGTTTGGAAGTTGTGTTGCCGATTGAATGCAAAATTCCATCTTTGAAATTAGCCATAGAGTTACTCCTAGCTACGTCTGAAGAGGAGAAACGTTTTTTGTACTTAGCTCAATTGGATGAAAATCGGAGAAACACTGCAATAGCAAACGAGGCTCATGTCAAAAGAGTAAAATCTCAGTATGATAGAAATGTTACCCCTCGAAATTTTTCAGAAGGAGACCTAGTCTTAGTTTATGATCAAGCCAACGATAAGCTAGGAGCTGGGAAATTCGTGCCTATGTGGCATGGTTCTTTCATTGTTAAGCAAAAGCTGACAAAAGGGGCTTATGAGCTGATAGATTTTGATGGTATCCCTTTAGATAAACCCAGAAATGGGCTATATCTGAAGAGATATTACGCTTAAAACTTGGTATGGAGATATTTTATTTTAGGTTAGATTTCTTTACTGTTGGTGTGTCTTAGATTAGAAAGGTGTGCCTAGTTTAGAAGTGTGTTTTTATCACTTTTCCTGCTTATCTGAGTTTTACTCTTGATATTGCAGATGTCGAAGTCTCTTCAAACCTACATTGGTTTTGCTGATGGTGCTTGTTGTAGTGCATGGAACATTTCTTCCGCAACTTGGGTTATCTATTCATCCTCTGACGAGTTAGTTTCCATGCATGGGGTAAGCCTTGGTCAAACAACGAATAACATTGCCGAGTATAGTGCAGTAATTGAGTTATTTTCTGAATCCATATCATTTGGAATTCGGAGTTTGATTGTGAGGTTGGATTCTAAACTTGTTGTATTACAGCTTAACAGGGTTTATGCCATTAGAAATCCAGTGTTATTACGGTTATTTTTAAGAGTTCGTCTCTTGGAACGCGAATTTGATTACATTTAATATCAACATATTCCAAGACATTTAAATACATTAGCAGATGCAGTTGCTTCTAGTATAATAAATCGACATTTGCAGTAATCAAAATAGTAAAACAAATAACATTCATAACATGTACACAGATAGCCGGTAAATAGTGATATATATCATAGATAAAAGTGTTTTCAAAAAATATACATCATCTTCGATCATAGGTTGGAAACACCTTATGATCGGCAAAATGGTAACAAAAAAAGACAAAAAATATGAGTCTACAACTCGATCATCCCATCACTGATGGTGATCACGATAAGAAACCACTGCCCAAGCCACCCTGCACAGGAACCTCCTGAAAGGTCCTGGAACACCAATCACGTATCTCTGCAGCCTGAGTGGAATGTCATCTATGTTTATCTCCGGAATATCTAGAGTCAAACGCTCTAGATGATGCTCTAAATCAGTCAAAATCTCTGCTGATTGGCCTGCTGGGGCTGGGGTGGCTGCAACTGGTTGTCTTCTTTCATAGGGTTGGAGATGGACTGGTTGCCATGGTTGCCATGGGCCCACATCTGTATTTCGAGCCGGTGGCTGCCAATTATAAAACACTGGTCCTGCTCATTCCACCTGTTTACCAGCCATGTCAGGAGTTCTACTTGTGCTCTCATGCCTTGGATGGCCCAAAATTTATAAATACCGCATGCTCTTAATGATTGCAATGTGGGCAAATGGAGCATTGCGGCATCATCCACGTCCTCATGTTCACGTTCTCTCCAAATCAACATCTTGTTAATCCTGCAATGCATAAAAATATAGATTAGAACGATCTAATTTGAAAAAATTTGGGCGGCAAAGAAGAAATTTAAGTTTTAAATTTAACCGCGCGGGGACCGCACTTTCCTTTTGTAAACAGTGCGTAGGAACGCACGGGGTCTGTGAGGAAGGTGCAGAACCACAACATTTTTCTTTGTAGAAAAAGGTCGGGGTCCGCAGGTACCCTGTGTGTCACCTGCGGACCCCCGCGGGCGATTTTGGAACTATATTTTTTCTTAAAAAATTGAATTTAAAGCCTAAAAATGAATTATAAACGGATGAAATACAAGATTGAGAGGTTGTGGATTACCTGGGACTGACAGTTCTCAATTCTGACGGACGGATTTTCCAGAATATTCACAAGAACTTTTTTACCCAAAAGCTTCTTCTTTTCACTCTGAACTCGAACGGTAAAAATGAAATTGAAAAAGTCCTTTTTATAAGATTTTTTGAATAGATGAATTTTTAATTTGTTTATTTTTTACTTTAAAAAGGTTATTTTTGAAGCATTTTTACTCATCTTAAATAGGTATGTGTAATGTTTGAAGTTTTTGTGCAGAAATTGGATTTTTCAGGAATATTGATCATTTTCAACAAAGAGCATACTTTTATCACTTTTTCGGACTCTTTCAAAAATTCACGAAAAAGCGAAACATTGGATTTCTCTTTTAAGCCCTTTTCAGACTCTCTAAATATGAAAAGATTGCCGAGTACTTGATTGTTCGAACTCGTTAAAGTAAATGAATAATCGTCCCTTCAGTATAAGTTTACCCCTTTTACAGTCTGAAGTAGACTATTTACGAAAAAGGTATACGTTGACTAATTACGGTCAATAGAGTTCTCTCCCGCATTATTTTATCCTTTTTCGGGCCTGAGAGACTAAATTTACGAAAAATTACACCCATGGAGACTTCTTAAGTTTTTCTTCTGACTCCCTAAAAATGAAAAACACCGAGTTTCTCCTATACTGGACTCGTTAAAATTTAACAGTAAAGGACCTATTTATTTTTCAACAAGAACGAACCACTCCTTCTTAGGGTTTGAATCTTAAACTAAGTTGGACTCGTCCGAAGGATGAGCTTATAAACAAGAAAATGTTATCCTCCTCAAGCTTTTCAAAAATAAAGAGGTACTTGCCAGAAATGGTGGGGGAAAAGAGAGGAAAATGGACATATTTGTTGTATTTTGATTTTTCGAAAATTCAGTCGACCACTCTTGAACACGACACTTTCATTCACCTGGGTTGGGAAATCCTTTGTCTAACAGTTAATCAAACCTCATTTGAAAGTCTTCATCCGGTTTCTGGGTATTAGCTTTGGGTCAATTGCTACCAAGCCATCTGCAGTGTCGTTATGTGTTCAAGATGACAATTCAAATAAACCATTCATCTGCAAAATATCTGTCATCCATTTTGACCATCCCTGAGTCAGTCCTTGCCGATATATTTTCAAAACTTGATCTATGATTTCGTGTTGTAGGCTTGCCTACGACGGATCACTTTCTATCGACGACAACTCATTATCTAGGAAGTTGATCTAGAAATTGTCAATACCTTGAAATCTGCATGCCTTAATGGCAGGTTTCTCACTTTCGACGACAGGTTGCAGCATTGACCTTCGATCGAATGATTCCATGACATGTTTGACTTTAGCTCATTCATTCGCATTTCATGGATTGTACTGGGTACTTTGAGAGCCATTGACATTACTGGTGGTTACTCTCACACTTGTTAACAGTTTACATCATTGACTGGTAATCAATTGGTTTCTACCATGTTCGACTTCGACACATTCATTCGCATGGATAGAATCGTACTAGTTCGAGATATGGAAATCAAGACCCTGGATCTAGTTTCTACCATCCAGGCTGCGAGGAATTTTGTTATCATTTATACAGTGGATTATTTATAAACAAATGGTTGCGTCCATGCTGTATTCATACATGTCTATACTATGATGTACTCAAAATCATTCATGTATCAGAACAGTTGAATCAGTTTTTAGTTATTTTAATCTGAGTATGGGAATGCCTACCTCAGTGATGATATGTATACATGTATATTTTGCATTTAATGTTTTTACAGGTGCTGACTGGGGTGTCCACATGATGATCTTTGAAATGATAAAGTACTGCACTCTTCATATATGACAGACTTCAACATCATTTATTCCAGACTTTGCACTTTAGGGGGAAATCTGTTACACTGAAAATTGTCACACTCACATTCTGCCATGTGTATGAGCTCATTATTACTCATACTTCTCCCTTCTGCAAGTCTAACATATCAGTTCCTCATGTCAAGCCTTGAAAATCAGAAAAAGTTCCTAAAAGTCTCTTAAACTTGGTATCGCACTTTCTGACTATCTTGCCTGCGGTACCGCACCCAATGTTTAGCTTTCCTGCGTTCCTAAACACATTTTATCTTTGTTAAAGGTGCGGACCCCTGTAAGATTAAAAAGGCGCAAGTAAATTCAAAAAAGCTCAATAAAAGTAAATTCTAGAAGCTTCTAGAATGGATTTTGCGGTGGCAGAACCGCTCTTGTGAGGTGCATGAATCCCTTACCTTATGGAGCTAACCCTTTGATGTAAGGAACTATCCCTTTGAAGGAGGATTCTATCCCTTTATCCTTGGAACAACAAACCTCCTCCTTTCTACTATAAAAAGAGGCATTGGGTAGCCTCAAAGGGAGTTCAAGCTTTTAGAATATTTGAAGTTAAGTGCTGTTGAGATTTAGACTTGGTTAAATAAGAATTTTGTGAGGAGAGATTACATACCTCTATTTGTCTTGGTTGGAGGATTGCAAAACTTGTCAAAGTAAAAGAGATTCCTGCTTCGGACCCCGGAAATTCCTGTGCAACATCAAGGCTCAGGTTGTAAGGATTTTCTCTTTTTGAAGTTAATACAAATATACTCATTTTTCTCAATAATATTTCAATTGATGGTTTATTTCATAGACTCCTTGATCACTATGATAAGCATGGTTTATGATGATTTCTATACAGGTGCGATGTAATCTTTTGCTTGTTTGTAATTGCAGGTTTACAAAGGAAACTCCTTCAAGCGCGCGAGGGACAACGACGACTTCAAACAAGCACTGGAAAAACGGTAAGTCTTTTACACCTATATAGAGCTTTTCGTAGATCATATATGCTTAGAGAAAGATTAGTTTATTTGGTTGTTTGTTGCTAGATACTTTAGTACTAGGGAGATCGGTCTTGTCCACAAGACGGATTGTCCACACAACATATGCCGGTACTGATTTCACAGGAGACCCAGACCTTCCACTCCCGGAAGGAGAGGACTGGGATGAGGAGCTGGGTAAGACTCTTTTTTATTTTATGAATTTTATGATTTTTTGGTATACATGCATGTTCTAACAACTGATCCTATATGTAAGCAGATGTCGGCCCAGAGAGGCCTGTTTGGATGTCACCGATAGGGAGGAGGACTCCGCTCGCTTATGACCCTCAAGGTGAGGGGGGTGAGGGAGACGCACTAGTACAGAACCTTGAGGGGATTGTTCATGGGGTTCTGGACTACACTCACCTAGCTGACGTACCTATGGATTATCAGAGGCACACCGTAGGGGTGCCGAGTCGCCTCCATCGCTTACTGAGGTGGCTAGTGCGGGCAGTAACATGCTACCATGAGCACCATGCTGATTAGTCACCTAGGCTTTTCATATGCATATTTTTCAGAGACATGTTGTCTCCGGATGTAATTAAAACAAACATGTATATTTTTTGGATTTTATATGATGCACATGCAACAAACATTCGACATATATATATATATACATGGATCTTTTTCACATATGATGATGTTTTTACAAGTTGCATAAATGTCTATCTAATACCATGTTGGCTACGGCATCTGTAAGTGCATTCATTCGTCTTGGTATATGTTGATATGTAATGTAATCAAAATTTCCCTCAAGTAAACGAATACGTAGATACAACCTTAAAATGCATGGGTTTCTAACTGAATAATAACCATTGAGCTGTAAAACCACAAGTTGTGAATCTAGATGTACAAGTAACGCGTGAATACTGAGGTTAACAGCCTCGTTTAATAATTCCAAAATGGCACTATACTCCACGACATTATTTGTAGCAGGCCCTAGACAAACACCTTGTAAATTAATCAACTCACCAGCAGGATTGTAAATTACCCAGGCTACCGAAGAAAGGTTCCTGGTACTGCAAGAGGCACCATCTGTGAAACCGACATAAGGAGTAATAGACATCTACACAATCAGGAAGACCCAATCAGTAGAAAGACGCTTACAAAGCACACCACACCACACATGAACAAAAATGAAGAAATCATCTATGTACATACACTACACAAGAATGATTCAAGCGTAATACTTCTTCAAGTACAGCCCATTTATGGGTTGCGCCAAAGGAAGACCTTCATAATTGATCAGCTCATAGGCCCCATTTTTCAATACACGTTTAACGATATAGAGCCCAGGCCACATAGGCTGGAATTTTCCTGCCCCAAGCTTATCATGTGCTTGATCACACAAGAGGGCGAGGTACCCTTCGATAAAAGTGTGGAGAAACTATTTGATCAAAATGAGCTTTAACCCACTTTTTCTATGCCTCGATAACCAAAGCAACCAAGTGGCAATTTTTGTCCAATATTTCGAGATAAAGGAGACGTTCTTCCTCCAGGGAAGTGTCGGGCAGTAATTCCACAACCAACTTCAATGAAGGGATCTCACATTCAACCGGAAGAGTAGCTTCCAGACCATACACCAACTAGAAAGGTGTGAATCCGGTCGTTCTCTTCACTGACGTTCGATAGGCCCAAAAAGCTCTGAAAAATTGGAGATGCCAGTTGGATTTTTGTATACCAATTGTTCGTTGAAGCATCGTGACAAGCACCTTGTTCACGGCTTCAACCTGGCCATTTTCCTGGGTAGTATGGCGTTGAGCTGTCATGACGCAAGCCCAACTTCGATGTCAGCTCTGCCATCATGTAGTCCCGAAAATGAGTGCCATGATCGGTGACGATGGCTTGAGGAATGCCGAAACGCGTGATCACATGGTTGAAAATGAATTGAGAAGATGTCTTACCGTCAGCAGCTAATGTAGGCATCGCTTTGGCCCACTTGGTGAATTAGTCTACGACAACGATGATATAAGCATGCCCCCCAGCCGAGTGCGAGTTACATGTCATAAAATCAATGCCCTATTTGGAAAAAGGGCCTACGGTAATGACACGATGTAAAGGGAGGGGTGGCACACGCATCTTGCGTTGGAAGATCTGGCACGCATGACACTTCCGTACTGAAACAATAAAGTCTTTAAATATAGACGGCCAAAAATAGCCCGCACGCAGAATCTTCTAGGCGGTAGCATAACAGGACATGTGACCGCCACAAGCGCCACTATGACAGTCATTCAGAACTTTCTTAGCCTCCTCTAAGGTCAAACATTGGCGGAGCACAGAATTGACTCTGACATGATATAAGGTATCTCCGACAATGCAATATGGTTGTGATTGATGCTGAACGCGACGTCGAGCATCCTTCGTCAACTCGGACCGGAAGGTATATGTCTTAAGGTACACGATGATATCACCGTACCATGGATCGAGAGTGCTGATTAGAAAGAGAGTTTCATCCATAAGGGAATATATCTCACTCCCCACAAAATCATCAATGATCTGATCTATAAAGGGGGTGGGGTAGTTATCCTTAGGGTAAGCCCGATTGATATCTCTATAGTCAACACATACTCGAATTTTTCCCTGCTTCTTATCCACAGGGACAATATTGGAAACCCACTCTGTCAGAGGGATCGGATATATGAAGCCCGCTTTAAGAAGTTTCTCAACTTCAGCCTTTATAGCAGTGAATTTTCGAGGATGCACTAGACGCAGGCATTGGCGCACAGGCTTCACACTAGGTTAGGTGGGAATTTCATGCACAACGATACTTGGATCGATCCCAGGCATCTCTTCATAAGACCACGCGAAAAAATCTCGGAATTCGCGGAAAAAGGCTAGTGTATACTTGAATCTCATCGGGAGAACAAGTGACTCCTACATGGATGTTCTCGATGACCCTTGGTTTGACAGAGATGTCGATAGGCATCGTTTGGGTGATATTACCTAGATTTCCTTCTGAAAATACTTCATGAGTCAATATCGCCGTTTGGAGAGGCGGAGAGGGAACCTGAGATGCAAAATGCTCGAGACAATTAAACATTGCCCCCAGGCCAAGCATGAACGAGGAATGATGATGTCCATCGCTCCACGACAGATATTCGAGAGACATCATCTCCACAATAGCTTCATCAGACGGAAAAAATTCTCTCAAAGGATTGGGCGAATCTGCATCACTGAGCCAGGGGGATTGGGAATAAATGTCAAGAGCCATTCTCAAAGGAGCATTACAAGCAGAAGGAGAATCTAATGCAGCAACGATCTCAGAATAATTGATTTCAACTGGGGTCAGAGGCATCAATTCTCCAAAAGAGGCAACCTGTTCAGGAGAAGGGATGATCCATGGGTCATCCGACCTAGAGACCATATTGACTTGAACATTGTTCAGTGGCGGAATGGGAAAAATACCCATGAGAATAGGGTCCTTGAAAAGACCAGGTCCTATACTATCAGGGGGATTAGGGATTTGATCCATGTATGATACATTATTCTTGGAGGATGAGGTGAAGAAAGACAACTGATCGACAATAATAATCTTGCCCTCATGCGGAAATTTCAAAAGCCGAAAGAGGGTAGCCATAACACATAGCATGGTGTGGGTCCAACTGCGACCAAGTAGAAGATTGTAGTTGAGTTTGGCATCAACCACTTCCACTTCGACTTTGACTGTCTTACCTTGTAATGTAATCGGTAGACTCATGAGAACACCCAAGGGTTTTGATTTGCTTCCATCGAATGCCTCAAGGGCATTGGGAGAAGAGGTGAGGGCTAGAGAGCCAATGGCCTTCCAACAGGCAGATGACATAATGCAGGTAGAGGCACCTTCGTCCACAATGGCTCTCTGAATGTTGAGGTCGTTGATACCGACTTGTATAACAAGGGCGATTTGATGCGGAAGTCGGGGGACAAAATTCGCTAGATCGAAGGAGAGAAGGCTAGAATCGGCAGGATCAATTCCGCCGATTGTAGATAACAAAGATTTCCGTTGATACGGACAACTCTGAAGAACTTCCAACGTGGACATCGTGGAAGGCACCTATGCCAAATCCTCAATAATGTTGTAATGCTGAGCAGCACGGGCGTTTGGATTATAGGAATATTTTTGGAGAACACCTTTGGAAGGCAGCCGTACAACAGGTTCAGCACTGGGCCTTTCAATTTCAAGAGGGCCAGAGGTAGGTGGGGGAGGAGGGCCATCAATGACTTCCTTTCCAGCTACTTGACGTGGTTTGGCATAATCCTTCGATCGAGTGGCAATAGAAATAGGTGCAACACCATTCATCATGAAAACCTGAGACCCAAACGATGCAGAAGGTGACGACTGCTCGACCATCTAGGTCTACTGAGATGGAAATGGTTCCTTAAGAACTGCCGGAGTCCTCTTAGAGCCCTTAAGAATTTTACTAACCTCAGATTGTTAAGGACAATCTTTGGTGTAGTGGTCTTCATCACATATCAGGCAAGGGTACTTTGGTTTACGTTGCAAACCATCCTCAGCACATGGTTTGGATGATTCTGGTTTTGGGGCATCGGATTTGGCTTTTCCTTTGCCCTTCTTCTTCCCTTTGGAATTCTTGTCTGTAGGATTAGCCTGAATGGCATTGACCTCCGCGGTCTTACCAGAATCTGGGGTAGCGTGGGGAGCAGAATTATTGGAATAATTCGCTTTCTGCTTCCCATTGGAAGACTTACGAGAAGTCTGAGAGACGGAACCAATAACCCCATCTACTGATGGATTAGGCGGCGCTTTAGAGGTCCCTCATCAAGGGGCATCAGTCAAGATGTCATATAGCGTGCCGGACTGAGAGTACACTAAATCGAGGTACTAGGCATGAGCAATGGCTTGTTCCTCGGTTACACATGCCCCCATAGCAATGTCCTGTGCAATCTTGTTGAAAAAGGAGGCAGTGAACCAGTGAGTTAGAAGCTGATCAGGAATATCAAACTTGATCAGACGATGAAGACGTCTCCACTCGTGAATGTGATCTGAAATATGAGTGGCTTTGTCCTATTTCAGAGATGTTAGGAGATGCGTCCCGGCTTCATAACAAACCGGTAACTGGAAATGTGTCAAGAACGCCATGGCTAGAGTATTAAAATCTTGAAAGATACCATGGGGTAGCTCTATATACCATTTAGCGGCAGCACCGGTAAGATTGCGCTGGAAAATACGTAAACGAATAGAGTCATCTATCCAAGAATTCGAAGAACACCATAAGTGGTATGTCATGACATGTGCTTGGGGGTCTTCACCAAATTTACCCTCAAACATAGGACAGTCACCAGGCACGTTCGTCGGAACCGGAGGCCAATATGGATTATGAAGAATCGGATCATTGGTAAACTTGGATATGTATGGTAACTCCAACGTGGCGAGAAAAGGTAACTGAGGATTAAAAGGCATGTGAGGTCCTCGATAAAGACCTGTACCTGTACTCCATCCTAGTTGAGCATAACTCTGCCCCCACTGGTTCTGTCTTGGAGGATTCTGACCATAGGGGGTATAAGCCGGATTATGAGGTTGATACGGCGGCTAATAACCAGGATACGGGGGTTGATGACCAGGGTATTGACTCTGATTATACGTGGGCCCCGTTTGAGTAGTGTATGGATTTGACTGTGGAGTATAACTATAGCCTGGTTGTTGAAGGTAATAACCAGAACCTTAGGGCAGGTTGTAAACTAGTCGAGACTGACCTTGAAGGTAATAGCCGCCTTGGGGTCAAATGGGCTGCTGATAAGTGGGACCCTGCAGAGCCTCATAAGTCGGGCGCACAGGTGGATTCGGTTGTGGCATAGAATAGATCGGCTGCTGAGCAGGGTTAACAGGTTGTGCAGGTTGTCCTGGTTGAATAGGTTGACCTGGCTGAACAAGTTGTCCTGGTTGAACAGTTTAACCTGGATGATGGAGGACACCAGGTTGCCCTGGTTGAGCAGGTTGACCTAATGGGGGGAGAGGGCCAAGTTGCACCTAATAACCAGGTTGACCTGTGATAGGACCATAAGATGGTCGTAGTTGTGCAACATTTTGACCAATTGGAAAATGAGGTTGTTGAGGTTGCACCAAAGATTGAGAAGGGTGGTTTTTCCCCCTAGGACTGTATGGTGGTCTCGATTGATACCTCGGTTGCCCTGGTTGGACCACAGGGTGAGGCTGCAGGGGTTGACCTTTGAGGGTTGTAAGACTACCCTTGTAGACCGTAAAACAATCCTTGCTGGGCCAAAGGTTGTCCCTGTAAGGGTTTTCCTTACGGGTCGTATAGATAACCTGGCTAGGCCAAACATTGTCCCTGGAAGGGTTGTCCTTGTGGGCCAGAAGCATATCCTTGTTGAAACAAAGGTTTTCCTTGTAAGGGTTGCCCTTGTTGATTAGAAGGTTCCCCAGCCTTGGCAGATAGAAAACCATTAATGTATTGATAAGCCTCAGGAGCAGGAAAATGAAGTGGGTTGCCTTGCTCATTGTTACACAGTAATTTGTCACCGTCCCTACCATTCCCCATCCCGCACAATGGAGGACCCATTATGTGACCTGTGAACACTGTCATGCTTTGAAAACATCATCAATGCATCCCTCTGAGTATGAACTTCATTTCCCCTTGAGACATCTCCTTGCAAAAATCCATGAAAAACAGCTCTTTTTGCATTGGCGCGGGTAGACAGTTCAGTGCTCGCGCCAATCAGGGAAATCCTGTAAAGA
Source organism: Pinus albicaulis (assembly GCA_034641835.2). Taxonomy (NCBI): domain Eukaryota; kingdom Viridiplantae; phylum Streptophyta; class Pinopsida; order Pinales; family Pinaceae; genus Pinus; species Pinus albicaulis. Next base: position 894,985,234 of record CM076580.1, read on the forward strand.
GGTCGCGCCACTTGGCGCTCCGTCATAGAGCAGCAATCGCGCCACCCATTTTAGGGACTGTTTTTTATATATGGATGGCGGAAGTTGAGTTCAAACAAACTCACAACCACTGCCTATCTTGAGTTGGGAGGTTTGGCTACGGGAGTTCTATGAAAGGGAAGTAGTTTTGCCACCTTCTATGGAACCTTCCTTGTTGATAGGGCCAATCCCATAATAATAGGGATCCCAACTCCCTCCTTCCCCATCTATAAAAGCTTGCTCAGATCCATGGCAAGCTAGTCTTGAAGTGTTGAAGCTTTGCATCTCCCTATTCCCAAGTGCCTTTGTGCTGTAAAGAATCCCTTCTTTCCCTTAAGGCCCATTCAAGCGAGGAGACCATTGTTACGAGACTCGGGAGAGGTTTCCCTTTCCTTGGCGAGCTTTGCGAGACGTGGACAACCGGAGACCCGTTCGAAGGAAGCTGCGACGTCAGAACTTGGTTGTAACTTCTATTCATTTATCACTTTAATAGATGACTATGATTATGGTTCCACTCCTTTTTCTATCATGTTAATGCGAGTAATATCTTTTCTGACCGATGTTTAGTTACGTATGCCGGTTCCTATGCATGTATCTGTTTGTTTCTTCTGTGTGCAGGTGTTCATCCATGGAGATCGTGGAAGGATTGTGATCTGCCAAGGCTGAAGGACGGGGACATCTTCTTCTTCAGATCTAGCGTTGGAATCCAGGTAGGCTCTTATCCCAAGTCTTTCATTCGTAACTAGGAGCTTGCGTCATAGCATTGTCTGTTTGTTGCTAGACCCCTGCTGGGCTAGTAGGGATCGCCTCTGTCCGCAGAGGGGATTTACCTCCTCAACACTCATCATATTGATATGGAAATAAATAAATCAGGGCACCATTCGGTCCATAATGGGAAAATTAAGGACGATTAAGGTCTTGAGAGGACGGACCAACCTCGGAGTTCGACAACTGTAAGGACAATCGATACTTCTCGGGAGAAATATTCTCCGGAATGGCAGAAGCTATATAAACGTCTTCAGGAACTGACGAGGTCCTAGTTGACTGAGTAGTAACAATAGGCGTAGACACGACCATGCAGACAGTAAGTCTAACAGGTGCTGATGTAACGAAAGGAGATGTCGTGAGTGGTGTCGATGGCGACATCCCTAACAAGGGAATAGTCAGATTCGTGGATGGAGTTGATATTCCCATAGAGGCAATAGCGGCCATGACCTGACTTAAAGACCTATATCCAGCTGGGAGCATAGGACCAGGTGAAGACATAACAGAAGGTTCGGGGATGTCTTTGGGAAAAAGCTAGTAATATTCACTAGAAGTAGGAATTCCCTCACTGGGAGAAGGACTAGATGAGTCCATATCTGACCCTGCCGTGAGATCTTCTAAAAGACGATAGGGACTAGGAGGTATGAAAACAGCCAAAAATGGTGATCCTGATGTAAGAGGAGGGAAGTGTTCCCCTACTCCAAATCCAAAGCAAGCGTTGGACAAGGGCCAATTGAAGTCAATTGGTCCTCCAAAGGGAAGTTCCGATATAACCGATCCCCCATCTGGAAACTTGAATACTGCGGGCTGCTGATACTCAATAGAGGAATGGGAGACCTCTGATGAATCGTTTGTGTAAGGAATACTAGTAGACGAAACTGACAGTTCTGCCACTGTGACTGTAGGCAAAAAGAGGAAGAGATTGCAAAACAAAAACGCACAGGAAAAAACCAAGGAAAACAAAAACAGGCCAAAAAATCAATCTCTAAATGGGCATGTGATCGTAGGTGATTAATTTTACCACATTGAAACTGGAAATTTTACTGTTTCATGTTTTGAGAGTCTAGAAACAAGTAAAAGATGACTCTATCACTTTCAGTTTGGAAACAAGCGTGAAAGGACAAGTGCTTGATGATATTTTCAAATTTAATGAGTCAGTAAAGATCAAAATGACTGCTCTGGTAATCTAGGTAAATGGGTGTGCCAGATATCTGTGAACTACCATATACACCTTGGTAAAAATGAAAAAGAAATCAACCAAGGACTTGACGTATGTGCAGGTAATCTCCCCAAATGCTGTGTCTGGTGTATCACGGGTAAAATGTGGCAGACTCGGCTTCCTACATATAAAGGATTGCAACCTCATGGGGTCTCCCTTTATATACACGACGGTACGGGGAGCACAAGTTCGTACTAGCGTTGTCTGTAACCAGATGGTGAGCGACAGCTGCTATGCTTAAAGACACTGGAACACGTCTCTACCTTAGACTACTAGATATTTCGTTAATGTTTCAATGTTGCCTTACGTTAATTCAGTAAATTTTACAGTTGATCTTCAATTTACGTTTCAATTTCAGGGCCTATCGAATGTTGGATCTCATAAAATCTCTAAATGCACACTACATGCCACAAAATATCACTTTGTTCAATGAAGAGCTATCTACGGGAGAGTTGAGAGCTTTTCAAATAAAAACAAAATGAGCACAAAAACATCCACTACTGCCTCTAATGCAAGCTAATGAAACTAGAAAGCTTCTCTCTAGAGTTATATAACACTAATACTGCAAAATAACTTTCAATTTTCACGATGACAAATCAAATGCAAAAGATCTTGTTTTTGTATTTTTCAACATATAAGAGCAAATGCACTAAATGAATGAAAAACTAATGAAAACATCAATTCGAGGAATGAAAAGGAGGGAGCTAAAACAAACAATTTCACTCAATCCAAACACATACAAGCAAGATTCAAACTGATGACAAAATCCTTCAAAGCAAAGAAGAATCTCGAAAAAGACTCACACAAACCGTGTAATCTAGGCTTGGAGCGACACAAGGCGAAACTGAATGAAAGAGAGAACAATCACTCAACTAATGCAATGATACAATGTAATCCAGCAAAATGAATGAAAAGAAGTGAAAATGAAGTCGATCGGGAATGCAAGGACCTAAAAGTCCCACGGGAGGCTCAACACACTGAAGCACCTAGAAGCCCTAGGGATAGAATGCAAAACTGATAGTAAATGGCAAAAAACCATAGGACAAGGGCCAAAGACAGTCAATAATGACTTCAAGGCACTCAATCAATCAGAAAAATGACACCAGGACCAAAAATAAAGCTCAGAGAGCCCAAAATCAAGCAAACCCTAACCCCAAACAGAGTTGGCGCGCCTGTTTGGCCGTAATCTACACCAAAAAAGCATTGGCGCGGGGGCCTAACTAGCAACAAGAGCTAGTTGGCACGAGTCAGGAGCTAAACCGTGCCAATCGAGTTTACTATGAGAAAAATATGAAAAAGGACAAACAAAGACTGGACCTAGTCTTTTGGGGGGTGAACAGGGGTTTGACACCAAGGGAGGTGAACCAGAAGAGCAAATAAATCAATCAAAAGCCAAAAAAACAACTCAAACAGAAGGAGGACTAACTCCCATTGATCCCTAGTGGAGTCGCCAAATCGTTGAGGCAGTAAATCCCCTCTGCGGACAAAGGCGATCCCACTAGCCCTAGAGTGGGTCTAGCAACAATTGAATCATGCAATGACGTTGGTTCCTAGTTACAAGAAAGACAAAAATCGCGATAAGAAACCTACCTCAAATCCCACATTGTTGTTGTTGAAGAAGAAGCGATGCTCTTCGTCGCTTGCCTGACAGATCACAATCCTTCGGTTTGCTTCATCCGGACACCTGTACACATGCAGAGAAACGACGACATACAACGTAACATCTAAAACATGTAACTATATATCAGTCATAGAGGATATAATTCATTGCATTACATAAAAGAAATGAACACATGAATGGAAGAAAAATCAGAGTCACTTATATTATAAATGAAAAAAAGGGAGATTACAACCAAATGCTCTGACGCTATGATATTCCTTCGGCGAGGCTTGCAGTGGAGCGTGTCTTAACGAACCCTGTCAGGAATTTGGACAAAGCTCTCTCTTACGGGGTTCTTCTCGGCTCTACTTTCAATAGTTTCCCAGCTATAGTTTTCCTCCAAGTTCAGCTAGCTTGGTAATGGAGAGGGCAAGCTTTTATAGATGGAGGAAGGGAAGTTGGGATCCCTATAATCATGGGATAGGCCCTATATCTTAGGAAGGTTCCATGAGAGGTGAAAAACCACTTCCTATACATGGAGATCCGGAGCCAAACCACTCAACCTCTTTTGATAATTCGTTCTGGAGTTTGTTAGAATCAAACTTCTTCCATTTATTTTTAAAAAACATTCCTTAATGGGCTTGGCGCAAGTGAAACACAGGGACAGAGCACCAATTGGCGCGCCCTCTAGTGTGGATTTACCCATTGGCGCGAGGGATGATCTGACTAGTCGCACTAAGGCTAAAACACCTATTTTCAGGGTTTTCCAGAGGAAATGTTCTTCAGGAGAATGTTTATCCTTAGGCAGGAGGATGATATGAAGGTGTTTTCAGGACATGTTACTACTCACAGGTCACAGGAATAGTTCTCCAAGTGCAGGACGAGGGATTGCAGGGACGGTGACAAAATACTGTGTAACAAAGGCGCTTCCAAATATTCTTCTAAAAATACATCCCCATTCAGGATTCTAATGTTTAACATTATAAATAATTAAAATATTTTTTATTTTAATTAAAAAATAATAATTTATTAGCATTTGACCCGCTTAAATTTTGTGTGTTTTATTTCAGCTTTCATGACATGTGTCCCATGTCACCCACAGAATTTGATCACCTTGAAAACTCACTAAATTTCATGGGGACCATGGTTGGAATCTTGTAATCAAAATAAAACTAAAACTATATTTAAGTAAATTATAATCATATCACCTAAAATTGAATGAAACTAATAATACAATCAAAGTAAAAAATAAAATAAAAAAATCAATAATTGAAACTAAACTGCAAACTAAAAAGTAATAATATAAAAGTATAGTAACTACTAATCAAAATAATGTTACCAAATTAAACTAAACTAAATTATTATAAAAATTTAAGTAACAAATGTAAACTAAAAATTAATTAATTATTAAAAACTAAACTACAAACTAAAAATTAAAAATAATTAAAATAAAATTAAAATAATAACTAAACCACATTTAAAACTAAAATAAAACAGCTAAAAGTCTAAATTATAATCTTATTAACTAAAACGGAATGAAATTAATAATACAAAAAAACTAAAAAACAAAATAAAAAATCAATCATTCAAACTAAAATATAATAATATAAAAATATATTAAACTAAAATATAATAATCTAAAAATATATTAATTGAGAATCAAAATAAAATTATAAAGTTAAACTAAACTAAATTATTATAAAAATTGAAATAAAAAAAATAATTAAAATAAAACTAAAATAAACCACATTTAAAATTAAACAAAAAAATAAAAGTGTATTAAAAGTGTATTAGCAATATTTTTCATAACCGTCTATAAAAAAAGATTCTTGTGACACTATAAAATATTTTATTTCAATAACAAACTTAGAAAATTATTATGAATATGTTGATTTTGATATATTATTAATAAAATCTAAAAAATATTATTATATCATCTTAAAAAATATAATAAATACTATTTAATCATGTTTATATATTCATTTTCATATATCATTCATAAAATGAAGTTTCCAATTCCATAAAAAGCAAACATGAACATTTATATTACAAAGCCCAGAGTATATTATTATATAACAAACTTCCAAAAATATTATTAATATATTCATTTTAATATAATATTCGTAAAATGATGATTCCATTAAAAAAAGAAGAAGCAAGCATGCACAATTATGTTACAAAGTCCAAAGTGTATTCTGTAAATAAGAAGCTCCACTACCCAACAACTTACTTTTCAATTGTAGGAAATATACACCTTTTTCATCTACCAGTAGAAGTGTGTTGTTGTTCTTAGTTTTTAATAACAAAAATCTATTTTAACAACCCTTTTATGGGAAGAATTTAGCAACATCCAATAGGACTATTTCAAATAAGTTTATTGGGATAAACTAAAAATTAAAAGTCTATTGTGCTAATAAAAAATATGGGTGTTACCTCATATATCCACAAATTGGGAAACAATTCTATAGTCAGTAACCAATAATCCATGATCACCAAAACCCAGGAAGTAGGTGTGCTTCAGGCTTGGCACTTACCAAACTGCCTTGTTGTCTTAGGGGAGCTAGTTCATGCGGGTGAATCGAAATTTTTTAAAAGGAGATTAAAATAAGGAACGATTTATTTGCTAAAAAATGAGCTCTAAGATTGTTGGGATATAAAAAGAAAAAAGAAACAAGAAATCATTGACATTACATGTATGGTTTTTTTCATTGTGTTATTATTTTTTTTGTCTTTGTTTTTCTTCAATAATCATAACAAGTAGGGGATTCGAACAATCATTCGTGAGATGGGTCTCACATCAAAATGTAACGGTATATTTTTCTATCGTTGATGCAGGATGCTTTCTAGAACTTTGAGTCAGGGCACAACATTTACTCTGTTTATTGTGGTTGACGTAAACGTGCGACTTTGACACTTATCATATTGTCAAGTATATTATTATCTGCTTTGGGTTGTGTTTTATTTTTTTCCTATTTTATTTACGTTTCATTCCCTTCTTCTATTTTGAAGCTAAATAATAAATAATATTAAAAAAACATAATCCTTGTTGTATGTTCCTGTCGAATACTTCCCATATGCCCCAGTGATAGCTATAGTATGCCTTTTCAATATCCTAAAACAAGTGAGCCAATTTGATGAGGTCCAGGTTAAACTAAATAATCAAGTGAATGGAGCGATGGTGAAATAATGATAACGCAAGAACTTTCTAGAGTGACCCTTATGGAACACACCGTTATGGAGATATAAAATGAAATTGTGTTTAGGTAGGGAATCCACTAGTTGAAGAGTCCCTGGTAACATATCTATATTGAGATCTAGTTGAATTTGACCGATAACCCATTTAAGTTGACTCTTTAGCGAGGGAAGAGGGATTTTCACCAAAGCTCCCAACAACACATGTTGACCCATAAGTGATTTACCTGGTTCCAGATAAATATTAAAATCTAGCACTTGAATCACTAATTATTGAAAAAGTTTTCAAATTGTCTCCTAGTAAACATTCTTGAGAATGTAGCTCTACTCTCATATCATAGCATTGTAGCATACTTACTCTACATTTTTCTCCTCAAACTAAGAAGGACTTGTATGAGGAAAGGAAGAAATTAATGCAACATAAGAAGGAAACATTTCAGGTGGATGACTCACCCAAAAAGTAGAGTTTGTGCTCCTACTTACTCTTGTGTAAACATTTATGTCTAAGTAAGCCATCTTGGTTTCCTTGCTAAACTTTAGATTAATGACATTTTTGTTCGTTGACTAGATCCCTATTGATCTATTGGCAGTGCTGAACTCTAAGGTTTGGCATAGTTGCATGAACACTCTCAATTATTTCACCAATGCTACTCTCTGTGGTGTCTTTCGAGGCGGATCTCTTTGGTTGCATGATGATAAAAATTGATGGAGAGATATAACCTCAAAAATTTGTAGTACCTATATGAAAAAATACACTGATGGAAAACATAAATTAGCTCAAGAAAAAAATCTATTCAACAATATCAAGGCAACAACTCACAACTCAAAGGAAAGATTGCACAATTCCTCGGTTGAAGGTGGGAGACTGGGCTCATGAATTGTGCATTGCATATTTGCAAGCATCAAGGTGGTCGTTAGAGGCTTGAGACTACGCAACGCGTAGTCCCTATTGGTAATACTAAGGGAAGAAACTATGCATTATGAAGTCCCAATGGCCAGGGCCCAGGATAGGCTTGTGACTGCACAATGCACAGTTGGGAAAGTCAATGACTATGGATTGTAGAGTATTAGAGTCCAAGCTCGAGGCTTGTGTCTTGGATATGAGAAATGCGTAGTTGGAGAAGTCAATTATTGTACATGATTGCAAAAATCTACCTAATAAAGAGAGAAAAAGTGATAGATATGAGTGGCGGGGAGGGAAAAATGTAGATATGGATAAGGGGAAGATAGATCAGTAAAAACTAAGTGCCAAAATCCAACATGTAAGAGATAAAAAAGGCGTGCAAAAAATGACCTAGCAAGAACAACTGTTGGGGGTGAAAAAGCAAGAACTCAATGCGACACTTGGAAAATGTGAACGATGGACCAAACCAACAATTTTAAAGGCTAATATAGGTTAAAACTCTGGTTACTATGAAAATAAATAGGAAAATTAACACTCATAAAAGCAAAAGCAATAAAAGTGACAGAAAAGGGGACAAAAAGTGACACATGGAAAACTTACCTAGAAAAGTGTCGTAAACTTGGCGAAAAGCTCCTTGATCTTCTTGGGAAGGCTAAAGATTTAAGAACGAGTGTGAAAATGAGATCTAGGGGAGTCTATTAAATATTTTTAGGTGGGTTAGGGTTTCCGACACACATTCCTAAAATCAAGGAAAAAGTGCCACTTGTCTGAAAGTCATAATTAGTAGCTTAATCAACATAACTAGACATTTATTAGGAAACTCATATTTTTTAGGGATTCCAACTCTAATTTTTTGGGAAAATTAATTTTCACACTTGTAAAGGGGATTGCACAATTTCCAGGCTCATGGGCTTGTACAATTCCTTACCTCAGTGAATTACGTAGTTTCTGAGGGGAAAGACAACCTTTGCACAATTTCTGAGCTCAAGGTTGGCTTTCATTCTAGGATCACGTAATTAAGATCCTCACGGCTAGACTTCATTCTAGGATTGAAAAGTTCAAATCCTTAGGCTCAATGTAATTTCCAAACATGGTGGTTTAAACATTTCCAAGAAGAAAGGTCAATAATGCTGCAAGGTCAAGGAAGGACATGGATTACGTTAGAAAAGTTTCAGATATGGGTAAAGAAAAACATCACAAACAATGAATGGAAGGATAAGTAGTTAAAATATTAGGAATATTTGACGACAGTGAAAGATGAACTCCTATATACATAAGGGAGGCTCCAAAATCAAAGCATGGGAAAATTTTTGGAGGGGCGTTGTAGCAGCTACAACACTTGGTGACACATTGGTAGAACTCCAGCGCTCCGTATGGGAATTATCTGATGTAAATTAGGTCTAATACTTCAGGAAGTATTATTCATTTCATTGATCACCATAGCTTATTTACTTAACTTGAGTTAAATATATAGTCCCTACCATTCTCTTCATTGGAAATACACTACAAAGACAATTCAAAATTAGTTTTTTTGATTTGGGATAATTAGTGTATAGGTTCACAAGTGGAAAAGGATTTTCAGAGTCTTTTTTTTCATCTCTGATGTTTCTCCAGTCCCAACAAGCCTGGACAATACCCCAATGGAGTCACTTTAGGAACACAAACGTTGCTCCACTTCTAACGACCCTAGACAATATCCCTAATTTTTAAGCCCAACGTGGTTCTCTCCTAAAAATACTCATGCTTATCACCTTGTATGTAACCTGTCAAAGGAACTGGAAACGTGGGACTTCAGTAGTAAAGTGACATTGGTCCTCTTCAGGTAGGTTCTCCAAAAGTGGAGTCGAAGCTTTGTCATCTAGAACTCTCAAGAATAGAGGTATGTTACTTTTTGGGTTAGGATATGGTCGAATTCTCACATTTTTAACCTTTGATATTATCTCCAAATATTTTACCCTTTGAGATAAGGACTTTCCCCCTCATTTGTGGATCTATAACCTCTCCAAATATACTATAAGAGAGTGCCATGCTAGTGGGTCCTGGTTGTTCATTATTGGTTTCCATTCTTCTGCCCCATTGCACCTAGATGTTGTCGATTTGATGAGAAAGGAGAAGATATTGAAGAGATTTGATTGGTCTTGGATTTCCATTTGAAGGAGGCCTCCAACATCAAGGAACCGGTTGCAAGATTCCCTTTGTTTACTTAATAATACAAAGCGTTTTTTTCTTTCTATGAAATTTTTTATTATGATACTCCTTGATTTGTCATATGATTTAATTTGAAATATATATATATATATAATATGTCTCTTTAATTTGTTATCGTATGATGTTTCTTGTAGGTATTCGAACACAAAAGGTATAGCAAGGAGTGACCTTGGAAGAGAAAGGATCAGCATCAACAACGAGTAAGTGATTGCATAGGAGTGAGGTAGGCCATATCCCTCTCTCATGTTATTTCGATGTTAAATTAGGAAAGCTTACATTCTTTGTCACGATTGTTACTAGAACCACTCATTGGGCTAGAGGGATCGCTTCTTTCGAAAGAAGGGATTGCCTACATAACATATAGTCTATCAAACTTTCAAGATTCAATTTGTGATCATATTCAAGATTCTATTTAATTTGGTTCATATCCATGGAATTCTCCTATACTTAACATGGGTTCAGAGTGTGTATCTCTCATACAATCATGTAACTATGAAATTGATCATTTCAAAGACCTTCGACTGAAGGAATAATTTCTATCAGATGCATTTCAGAATAGTCAACTCTTGGTTTTCCTTGTGAATGTTATGCGGTCAATTTTTTTTTCATCACACCTGAAATCCTCTTGAGTGCTAGTGAATGCATGTTCAGTTATTGTGTGAATCAGATTCTTCTTCGTTCATTGTATCCCGACAAGTTTCATTTGTTTTCTATACTGGCATTCCTTTTTAATTATTTCGGAGATAACCATGCTAGTGCAATGTGTAACCAGTTACGAGGAAATGGTTTGTTATATTTATCATGCAAGGGAGATGATTCTTTTTTTCAAGGAATTTGAAAAATTGTTCAGACTAACCTATCTTTGTTGTATTCTAATCGAGAATATAATGCCATAAGTGGTCCATCTGATCATAATATTAACTTTCATTTTTTTATCATTTTCCCACGAGTAATTTCGATGATAGTTGTTTCACATTGATTATTCTTTATGATGTATCTCATTATCCAGATACTTGTCAAGTAGTTGAGGCGCTTCATCCATTGCTTATGGTTATGTTAGGTCCTCACTATCTTGATGATCCTTTTTAACACTATTATATTTATTTTTCGTCACAAAATTCTCATCATGATCCCACACTTTTATTTCAAAATTCATATTTTCAAGGATTTCAGGTTTCTCAAAAGGACTGTTTTGAATTTCATGATCCAATCGCTAAGTGGTTGGAGAAATATTACCTGGAAAGCTCTGTCACAAATAACAAGTTTCAATATTTTCTCATGCTTTCTAAGGAGGATAGTATAGATGAGTATAAATTCAGAAGAAGCTTACGAGTTTTCTTTGATTATGGTTTTCATCGAAAAGGTAAGAGTGCGAGCTGGTTAGAAGTATTGTCTATGAAATATTTTTCTGCTGACATGAAATATCTTCAATTTGTCGGGAGCAGTTACAATGGTTACATTGGAAATTTATTTACACTTGAACTTTACCCTCTAGCTAGTTAGGTTAGGACTAGGTTAGGTTAGAACTAGGTCTAGTTGCATATTAGTTTCCCTTTCACATTTATCATGCACTCCCTTTATCTACTCTTTTCTATGTTTTCGTACTCTTGTATTGCATCTTGTTTTTGGTTAGCCTCCATTTCGTTTGTTGTTTTTATTTTTATTTTCTTGTTTTGTCTTGTCTCTTCTTTACTTTTGTTTAATAGTAATTTGCATGAAGGATGTTCCCTTCAAATCGAAAGACAACATGGAAAAATAGAAGAGGGTCTTGTGACACTGCAAAATTTGGCTAACCTTTAGTCATGCTTATTTTTATTGGTTCATACCTTTTGGTCAATGATTTTTTGATGGAAATTATGATCCTTGTGTAAGGATAGCTTTGTGTGAAACCACGATACCCACATCCATTTTAGGATCCTTGTTTCTATGCTTGGTTATTTATGTTTTAGTGTTTTCCATGCTAATCCAATCAAGTAGAGAAGGAAAAGGGGAAAATATGAATGAGTGAACCAATATCAGAGTTTTTATATATTCTTCTCCAAAGGAACAACCTCTTCTAATCTCAATAAGTCAAGATCCTTCTTTTTCCCCATGAAATAAATAACTCTCGATGCACAATCCTATATAAATAAATAAATAAAGGGTGAAAGAAGAGAAAATATTCCTACGTATGGAGGTGAAGGAAGAAACTTCGCCATATTACTATCAAGGCTCACTAGAAATAGAGCAATGTCTGTCTTCCCGAAGTCACTCGATCGGAGTATTGTTCAAGCCCGCTGGAAGCGGAGCAACAACAGAGATGAAAAACTATTCTTTGAAAATATAAAGCTCATGGATAACATTACCCCTCTCCTAATTCGAAACATTTTGATATGGTTGGCTTGATGATTGTGTTCAACCACGAAAGAGATGAAGGGGACTATATCTATAACAAGGTTAAGTAGGTAAGCCATACTAATCTATACCATGAATCAATACTTCCTGAAAAACTAGGCCCTGCACAAAATATTAGACTAAGGTAGAGAAGTTGGAGTAATACAAATGTGTCATCAAGTGTTTTCACTGCAACAAACACCCTCCAAAATTTTGTCTACACTTGAATTCTGGAGCCTACCATGGATCTTGTGATCATTCATTCCATAGTCACTTTATGTTTGATTGATAAGTTTCAAAGGCTCCTTCTCACACATGCTTAGTATGCAACAATTTCATGAGCGCACTCTTTTATTAATGCTTGAAAGGAATGGAACAAGTACATCAAGATAGTTCCTATGAAATTTTCAACCTTTGTTGATAGTCAATGCGCACTTTCTTCGACTGTATCTCACTTTTGGTTTCGATTGTTCTTATATTTTGGTGAGTTTTCCCAACTTCTGCTCTTTCGTACCTTCTCTTTCATGTTTAAAATTGTCACTTTTACCTATTTTCACTGTAATAAATGTCATTTTCATGTTTCCTTTATTTTTTCATGTGTCTCTTTCAATCTTATTCGCATTTTGAAAGTGTTGTTTGCACTATCCTCTTACTATTGAAAATGTCATCTTTTGGCATAGCAGGCATCACACATTGCACAAATTTCTTTTTGGTTTGTTTAAAGGGATAATATTGGTGCTAATGAGTCATTATTGTCATGTATACATGTATCACACTCATTCTCGAAGATTCAAGTATTGTCGCACAAGTGTCATCACCATCGTCGCAAAGTGTACCTTTCGTGTCTCACTTGGGGAAGTTGTCGCAATGTTGTCACATTGGGGGTATTATGTTGTTCATATGTTCTATGTGATCAATTTTGTGTCATCAATTATTATAAGTGTGTGATCATACTTAAGTTTTATCATTGTTCACTCTGTTCTCACTGATCCCACACTTAGCCAAATCTGGAAATGTTCTCGCCTTATCAACTTGGACTCACTAAGCCTTCCTAAACTGCGCCTAGCGTAATTTAAATCGTAAAGCTTCAATATTGCCTCTTATAATTGTGTAATGCGCAATCCATACCTTCCATATTTTTTAAATACGAAATATTTGTGCTTAGTCCCAACCCTTGAGCTCTAGAACAACACAATCCATGCCTTCAATTAGTATCCTATGCACACTGCGCAATCTAAAGAATCAATCCTCAACCTTGAGCCATTGAACTATGAAACTACAAAATATCTTGTTTTGTGTCCCTCCAGAACTAAGCATTGGGAAATCTCAAGGCTCAAGGCTCAAGCCCAACAACTTGAGCCCCTCAACTGCGTAATTTTCTTTCCGTGAACTCCCTAAACTATGCATTGCATAGTCTCAAGGCTCAGTCCTAGACCCCGATCTCTTGAACTTTTCAATTGCACAATTCGTGTCATAATATTATAGAATACCTATAACAAGAGGTGGTTAGTCCATGTAGCGAAACACACAGGGAGTGGTGGATTATCCAATGTCCAACAATGTCCTCCTGAATGCGAGCCAGGTGTGTATCAAATTCGTGACCTACACTCTGATACCACTTGTTGGGAATCACGATTTTCGTTAGAAAAAAACCCACAAGTATTAGTAAACTATTTCATTGCCAGAGATGGGGATCCATAAGAGGCAATTAGTCCATGTCACAAAAACCATGGGGAGAATTTGTTTATCCAATGTCCAACAACCAAGCCTTATCTCTGAAAGGGCTCCCACACCAAAACATGGGAAGTTTGATGGATACTTTTCATCAGGGAGACCCTCTTGGTTGAAAAAATTCCAACAGAGTAAACACTAAATTTAAGGTATAACCTTGCATATTATCTGAAAAATATCCTACATAACTATCTTTCCAACTTATACACAACTTTGAGATAAGGAAAGTTGAAGAAAAACTTAGAATGTTGTATGAAATTTGAAGTATGAATATTTAATCTCAAAGTAAATATATAATAATGAAAACGTGTGTAAAATAATAAAATAAAACATCCGCAATTTGAATCAATCATATAGACCAATAAATGAAGCTTGGGCGTGCATTTTAGTGAAGCAAGGAAATTTTGGCCCGCTTCACAAAAAATGCACGCCCAAACATCATTTCAAGGAAAAATTGAATGATTAAACTTGGAGAGTATTTTTTTACTAATAAGTAAAATTACTAAAATTAAATATTTTTTATTTTTCACATATATATTTCTGATGTTCAAGAATACCCCAAATTGCATGGATTTTATAGGGGAAAAGGTAGGGTTTGTGTGACTCAAATAAATGCGCAAGGACCTGTAGTTGATGGAAGTCATATAATGATAATTCCATCCTATGGCTCTCCGAAATTGTACCTCAGTATTGTGGTGTAACAACAACCTATTGGGCTTCAATTTTTTGGTGTAATATCATCGTAATTTTCCTTTGTATTTTGGTGTAACAATGCATTAATGGGCCTCAATATTGTGGTGTAACAATAGCCTAATGGGCTTCATTTCTTGGGTGTAACAGTGCCCTCACTGGGACTTATTATCTATGATATGAGAAAATATTATGACAAAGATATGAAGGAGATATGTTGGGCCCTATTATAGAGATATCATGGCATGATTATGGAAGAGATATCATGAAAGACCTATGAATTTTACGCTGTATTGTTATTTCTAATGTTCTCTCTTCATAATTTCTTATGATGAAATGGGTTGAATGCAATGTGGAAATTTTTTTAAAATGCAATTATCTACAACAAAGAATTCTAACCCTAACGAAATTAACACTATTACTAGTCTACTACTTAGTAAAGATATAACAATGTAAAAGTGTTTAAAATAAGAAAATAAACAATCTGAAATTTGAATCAATCATATTTGCCAATAAATGAAGCTTGGGTGTGCATTTTAGTGACGAAAGGAAATTTTTCCCTACTTCTCAAAAATGGACACCCAACCTTGATTTCAAGTCAAAATTGAATGATTCAACCTCGAGAGTATTTTTTAAATCATAAGTAACATTAATAAAATTAAATATTTTAATCTTTTCATATATATATATATATTAGTTTTTCAATATTTGATATGAATGGAATATGTTAGTGTTGATGTGCTAATTACTCTTTCAGATTCTGAATATAATGTTTTAAGTGTGCTTAAGGGTTCAAGCTCTCTTGCAAATTATCAAGTATCATGAGTGTTTTCCATGTATATTTAATGAAAAATTTAACATAAAAACAAAGGCTAAAAAATATCAAATAAAGTAATGTACATTTCCATACAACACATCAACACACGTATTTGATGAAGGAGTTTACCCCTCCTAGGCTACATCTCCTTGGTCCAGCTTTCATGGCTTGAGCCTCTATATTATGCTCAAATTTGCAAATTGGATTGTTTACAATGCTTTTATACTCCTAAAACCTACACCAATGAGTCCAGAATGCCCAAAAATGGCTATATAGCCTCTTTCTATAGTTGAATTGGTCGCAAATCCAAAATTTATGGCCTTTTCAAAATTTCCCACAATTGCTGGCCTAAATTTAGCTAACTGGAGATAAATTCGGCTAACTGGAATTAATCTAGCTGTTTCTGCCAAAATTGGAGGTCTGTCAACTTAATCATCATTAAGTTAATAAACTGTAGCTAGTGCTAATTAAGCGCTGCTTAATGCTAATCCCACACTTAAGCCCTTAATTCAATGCTTTATATGCTAATCTGGTTTTACTAATTTTAACTACAGGTTAATGCTAATTAAAATAGGTATAGTGTTGTTAAACTCTGCATTAGGAGTTTTCTATGCCCATTAGTTATGCGCTTTGGTCATATGATTAGGGGGCTGGCCCTATGGGCCTGGACCGCTCTCCCCCTGCCATAATACATTACATAATTTAAATATATGTGGAAACATAATATGGTAAGAAACATTGTTGTGGCATAGTGGTATTTGGTGCGCGTGTTTCATGGGAGGTCACGGGGTTGAACCTTGGCACCTCCACCTGGACTTGTAACAAAATTTTACAACACAATTTTGACACCATCGTGGAGGGGGGGGGGGCACGTGGCGACCGCAGGCTGCACCACGTGTCCTCTCCCCATTGGAACAAACTTAACCCAACAAAAATTCGGCAAATATCCAAAAAAAATTAACCAATAAGATATTTCCACTTGGTAAGCTATCATACGCCAGAGGATGGACTTTGAACAAGAATTTACCCTACCTAGTCAGCAAGCCACACCAGCGGTATAGACTGTTGACTGGTCTCTATGTCTCCATTTTTTTTCCTATTTGTGCAAACAAACAGAACTCATTTCCGGGAGCATACAGAGTTCATTTTCTGCGAAAAGAAGTGTGCTAGATTCAGAATGATGAGCACTACGCGGTCGTTCATGTTTTGCGTCATTCTGAGAAGTTTGATTCTTGAGAATACAATTGAGCACCTGATCATTCCTCCCTATTGGAATATTTTTGGACCCAAAATCTCTTTCATTACTAAACATGTGGATGAGGGTATAGTCCCCTTACCCTTGTTATCTCAATCCACTGGAATTTTCTCAATTTCGAAAAGTTGAGCTTTTCATAAAAACTAATCTTTTTCCTTGATTCTTGAGACACTTTCTTGCTATTGTAGACACCGTCATGCTGCAATTTCCTTGAATTTTCAGAACAACAATTTGTACTTGAAGAAACAATCTTTTTTCCACCTTGATCATCAATAAAAGGAAACTTGAAAACTGTCTCACCTCAAAATCTGTCGACGTGGTGCTTTTTAGCTTGTCTTTCCTTATAGTTGCATCAAATTTTGACCAAGTGCTTTCACCATTTCCATGTACCATTTTGAAACCAAAAACATGTACTTGTGGAACATATGCCTTCTTTTTCAATTTTTTTTGGCACTTTCTCTTTGACCTTGGCACTCTCTTGCATCGGCGTCTTGTTCACATCACTGCTCAACACTGATGTAGATTGCTGCAAATCTTTCACATCTTGTTTACCTCGTTTCAAAGGAAACATGTTAGAGCCCTAAAAAATCTGATTACAAACATTAGCAACCTTAATGAAATCATCTTTTCAATTTGATGCATCTTTTTGAAAGGTCTCATTCAAAACATCACTATGCTTGAACATTAACAAAGTCAAATTTTGACTTGGATTCACTATTCTCTTCATTTATCTTGCATGTATTAGAGACAAAATTCTCTTCTTCATATGCGCTCTAACTATGTACTCAATTCCATCCTTGAACTAGTGGTACTTATTCTCATGGCAATGAAATACTGCCCTCCTATCATAAATATAAGTACTTCCCAAAACAATACCCGAAATCTCAAGGGACACTACATAAAGTTTTACTTCGTCAATAAAGTTTGAATTGATTGTAAACCTTAGGATGCAATTCCTTGTTACCTGCAAATTTTAATTCTTTCATATCAAACCTAAAGGATAGGGTCTTGGATGTGTAACAATTTCAATATTTAACCTCTTAACTAATTCTTCAGAAATCAAATTATCTTGAGAACCACTATCAAATAGCATGTCTATTTTGGTATTGTTTGAAACGACTCTAATATGAAAGAGTTCAATTCTTGTATCTTCATCTTGAGTTACATTAGAAAAACTTGAAGAACTAGTGCTTGCTATGTTCTTTCCTTTCAGACCCATTGTTGTAATCTTATTTTCATCACCTGAATCTGAACCTAAGTCATGTTCCATCATTGCAACAATTTTCCCCTTCTCTTTGGCTTTAAGTTTGTTTGGCTTCAACTATGGATGGAGTTGCCAACAATGGTATTCATAATGGCCATTTCTTGAACAATGTATACATATTAGTTTTTCTTTCTCTATTTTATAGAACCATTTTTATTTCCTCTTCCATTAAACTTACCCTTTCCTTTACCTTCATATTCAAGGGACGCTATCACTTTTCTCATCTGAACTATGTTTCCTTGTTGCTTCTAGATGTATTGCTTGAATGCAAACCTCATATAAGTTTGTAGGATTGAACATGATAATAGTATGTCTAAGATAACTGTGCAAACCCCCAATATAATTTAACAAATTTTCTTGAGAATACAAATTGACACCCAAAATAAGAGATCTTCTCCTAAATGCATGAATGTAATTTTGCACACTTTTCGCTTTCAATTTTCTAAAATTTTTCCAGTCCATAATAGTTTTTTTCATGTAAGCTAGAGGATAGAATTTCCTTTTAATGGTAGCAATCAAAGTATACCAAGACATTGATATCTTACTATGGTTTTTAATCTCATATTATGTCCTTGCTTCCCACCATACAAGTGTTGCACCCTCCAGTCTCAAGGAAGCAAATTGAATATTTATGTCATCCTCCTGAAGGTTCTGAATTCTGAAGTAAACCTCCAATTGACGAATCCAATTATCCAGATTCTTTTCATTAAATTTGTCAATATACATCGATAGTTCAAATTTGACATCAAGTTCAAGTAAGGGTGATTTACCAGCTCCTTTTGAATTATTTGTATGAACAAATGGAAGAGTTTTGGTAGTGGAAGATGATGATGAGGAAGGTGAAGGTGAAGATGGTGGTGAGGATGATGATGGAGTGGATGATGGCTTCTTACCATCTCCATGGCCTCCTCCTCTTGGAGAAACCTCTCCTCTTGGAGGCCTTGAACTTTCTCCTTGCATCCTTAAATTCCTCTCATCATAGAGGACTTTAACCATATCAATCATATCAAAAAATGCCTTCCTGAATGCTCTCTCATCTTTTGTCATGGTAGGTTCCCTTTCATGGGACATTCTCACTAAATAATAATTTTCAACTTGAGGATGTGCTGGTGTTGAAGACTTTGGAAACCTTTCCCTTCTTCTTCTTGACCCAACTGCATGGCTCTCAACCAGCTCCCCTTCTCCTTTTTTGAGTTTGCATGACACAAACTTGCAAACAATTAGATCCATTCTTGCACAAAAAACCTAAATAACCAAGAGCTCTAATACCAAAAATGATTTTAATGGAATATTTTAGTTTTTTTGTGCTAATTACTCTTTCAGATTTTGAATATAATGTTTTATGTGTGCTTAAGGGTTCAAGTTCTCTTGCAAATTGTCAAGTCTCATGAGTGTTTTTCATGTAAATTTAATGAACATTTTAACATAAAAACAAAGGCTGAACATAAGAATATAAATTATAGTAAATAATTATACAACATATCAACATAGGTATTTTATGAAGCAGTTCACCCCTCTTGGGCTACATCTCCTTAGTCCAGCTTCCATGGCTTGAGCCTCTATATTATGCTCAAATTTTCAAATTGACCTGTGTAAAATTATTTTGTGCTCCTGAAACCTACACCAATGAGTTTAGAATTCCCAAAAATGGCTATCTAGCCTATTTTGGCACCTTAATTGATTGAAAGATCCAAAAGTTATGGCCTTTTCAATACTCCCCACAATTTCTTGCCTAAATTTAGCTAACTAGAGCTAAATTTGGCTAAGTGGAGGTAATTTGGCAGTTTCCACCAAAATTGGGGGTCTGCCAACATAATCGTCATTAAGTTAATAAATCGTGGTTAGCGCTAATTAAGCAATGATTAGAGCTAATCCCACACTTAAGCCGTTAATTCGACGCTTTATGTGCTAATCAAGTTTTAGTGATTTTAATTGCAGATTAGTGTTAATTAAAACAAGTTTAATGTTGCTAAACTCCACATTAGGAATTAGCTCTGCCCATTGGTTATGTGCCTTGGTCATATGATTCGGGGGTTGGCCCAACAGGGCTGCCCCCTCTCCCCCCACCATAATACATTACATAATTTAAATATATGTGGAAACATAATATGGTAAGAAACATTGGTGTGGCGTGGTGGTATTTGGTGTACGTGTTGCATGGGAGGTCACAGGGTTGAACCCTGGCGCCTCTACCCGGACTTGCAACAAAATTTTACAACACAAGTTTGACACCACCATGGAGGGGGCGGGGGGGGGGCACGTGGGGGACCCAGGCTACACCATGTGTCCTCCCTCCATTGGACCAAACCTAACCCAATAAAAATTTGCCAAATAACCAAAAAAAAATCAACCAATAAGATTTTGCCACTTGGAAAGATATCATTCGTGGGAGGATGGACTTTGACCAAACATTGACCCTGCCCATTCACCATGCCACGTTAGTAGTATGGACTACTAACTGGGCTCCCTCCCGTCAATTTTTTTCCTATTTCTACAAACGAACATAACTCATTTCCAAGAGCATACTGAGTCCATTTTTTGTGAAACAAAGTGCACTGGATTCAGAATGACGGGAACTATGCGGTCATTTAGGTTTCACGTCATTCTAAGAAATTTGAATTTTGAGCATTAAACTGAGCACCTGATCAAGAATACTTCAAATTGCATGGATTTCATAGGGTAAAAGGTGGGTTTTTTGTGCCTCGAATAAATGAACATGAGTGTTACACAACATTTTGTCATTGTCCCTGCAATTGCCATATCATCCATTGGAGGGTCATTTCTGTGATCAATAAGCAGTTTCATGCCTTGCAAATACCATCATTGCATCCCTTGCCATGAGGACAACATTCCTTCTATTGACCATTTCTTGAGCAGACCACTAAAAACACCTATTTTTGCCTTGGCGTGAGTAGCCAGTTACACTCCCGCACTGAGCTAGAAAATTAACACTGAGCCCGCGCCAGTTGGCACTCTGTCCTAGTTAAGCGCCCGTGCCAAGTTGTTTATGGAATGTTTTTTAAAAATATAGGTGGAGGTTCTATTCCAACCACCTCAAGAATGAGTCATTGGGAGTGGTTGAACTGAAACAACCACAGACTCCCTCCTTTAGTTAGTAGTTTCCACCTCCCTTGGAACTCTCCTAAAGGATAGGACTCTCTCTAACCTTTGTAGGGATCCCAACCTCCTCCTCTCCTCTATAAATATAGCCATCTTCCATTGATGTGCTAGTTGAATAGATAGCTGAAAAAGCTATGATAGAGAAGAAGCAATGATAGCTTCGGGAGAATAGTGAAGATGTGATTGTTTGTGTGTGTTGAGAACATAGTGAGATCTTGGACCATTGTTCATGAGGGTGTGGCAAACGTGCTTGGATACGAACCTGCCGAAGGAGAGCCTCAACATCTAGGCTTGGTTGTAAATTCCCCTTGTATTTATCATAATAAAATGCATCTGATGTTTATCTTCCACTATTGTTTACAATTATAATGAGATTTATAGAATTCCTTGATCAGTTAGATAGGTTGTAATTGTTTTATGTTTGTCATGGTTTTACGCTTGTCCTGTTGTCTTGACTATCTGTACAGGTAACCGAACATTGGTAGTAGCGTGTATCGATCTTAACAAGAGCGACAGATCAAGAAGCTTCAACGGAAGATGACAACATAACATCAAAACAAGGTAGGCCATCTTCTTTGCTCTGAATTTCATTTACAATCTAGGAAGGTAGATGTTAGTATGTTCTCGTAGTTGCTAGACCCACCCTAGGGCTAGAGGGATCCCCTCTATCTGCAGAGGGGATTTACCTGGACAATAAATTGGCGACTCCACTAGGGAGTTTCCTTTGAGTTTGTCTCTCTTTGAGGTCTTAGTCATTCGATGAGTTTAGTTGGACGACCATTTCCCTATTTGTTCCTATGTTTTTCATCAATTACAATCTTTTAGTTTTTGCTTGAAGTGGTGAGTCTGGTATTGGTTAGGAGAAATTCTTTGTTTTTTCTTGTTCATGCATTGGCGCTTTTATTTTTCTGACAGTAGCGCTGATTGGCGCTAGTTGTCAGTGAGCAAGTCGCGCCAGTTGGGGCTAGTTTCACCCATAAAAGTCATGCCAATTTCAGGGTCTATGAAAAATTGAGGTTTTTCCCTAATTCCTCCACCAGTGTGTCTTTCCCTTCCTGTCCTTTTCTCTGTATGATTTACTCATTCTCCCCTCTATTTTTTCACTTGTGAGCATAGATTACATTGCTCATTGTTCAATTCAAAATTCATTAGGGGAATTTTGAGGTCTAAAATGGGCCTCCTAAGAAAAATGTACAACCAAAATAAAATTTATGAGAACCAATAGGATTCAATATGATGATGTCAACCATGGGGGATGATTCACTATTTTTGGAGTAAAAAAGTAAAAAGGTTAAAAAATAATAAAATAATAAAACTATTTTTTCAACTCGTATTTTCAACTTATCTCCCTAAGGGTTTACACAAATTTCAAGCGGGAGTACTTTTTGGATGCAAAATTTAATTCCCCATCCAAGGATTACCCATGTTACATACTTTTGATGGACACTACTATACGAAAAATGAGAAATACATGAAAAAACGTGATTGCAATCACGTTTTTCATGTATTTCTCATTTTTCATGTAGAATATTCCATCAAAAGTATGAAACATGAGTACTCCTTGGATGGGGAATTAAAATTTGCATCCAACGAATATTCCTGCTCGAAATTTGAGTAAAACCTTAGGGAGATAAGTTCAAAATACGACTTGAAAAATTGGTTTTTTCTTTTTTCCCTCTAAAATTTGATGATGTAATCAAATCTTATTTTAGTATTTCCACTATTATTTTATAATTTCCTTAGGCGGCCCATTTTAGACCTCAAAATTCCCCTAATTCTTCTTTCTTTGATTGCTTGATGTAAAAGGGAATTAATGCCTTGTTGTGAGCTCATGCTTTGGAAGTCCTTTTTGTGCTTGACCTCATATGTCTTGTAGCCTTTTGAAGAATTTCGTTACAAAGTGTTTAAAACAACGATTACATTCTTAGTATTTGTTTGCATCCCTTTTGAATTCATATTTTCATTAAGGAAATTTGCATTCATTCAGTTTTCGTCTCAGAGTTTGAAATGCATTAGATCACATTGCATTGAAAAATCTTTTTGAGATTTATCATTGAACTTAGATTACATTGTTTAATGATTGAAAGCTAAAAATCGCATTGAATGCATTCTCTTTCATTAAAAGCATGCATTAAGTAGATTCTCATTTCATCGAAAAATGCATTGAGTGCAGTCTTATTATTTCAAATGAAAAAGGAAATTGTGCATAGATTACAATTGCATTGTTTTCAAAAAAGAGGATTTTGCATAGATTGCATTGCATAATTTGCATCATTGAATGTTTTATATTAATTTCGGATACAGTCATCTAGTTTGGAAAATTTCCTTTTTTGTTTGTTGCATCATTGTTTGAGACTCTTCCCTTAACTAGATAGCATTCATCGAATTGAAAGATTTCTTTTCTCATATAGCTGCATATAGGAGATTGTCACATGACATGCGGTAGGGCCTTGAAATTGAGACATAATCCAAGATCAACTTTAAAATTCACTCAATTAACCTAAGGAAGCATTGAAACCTAACAACACATTTTTAGTGGTCTAGGCTAGAGACGTGTTTCGACGTCTTAAAACCTAGTAGCTTTCATTCGCCATCTGACTTTAGATAGTGCTAGTATGGACTTGTGCTCCCCGTACCGTCGAGTATATAAAGGGAGACCCCTATAGGTTGCAATCCTTTATCCATAGGAAGCCGAGTCTGCCGCCTTGTAACCGTGATACACCAAACATAGCATTCAGGGAGACTACCTGCACGTATGTCAAGCCCTTGGTCATTTCTCTTTCATTTGATCACCAAGGTGTATATGGAAGTTCACAAAAACTTGGTACAACCTCTTGCTTAGATTACCTAAGTGGTCAATTTTGTCTTTTCGTGACTCTCTAAAAGTAAAAAGATCATCGAGCACTTGTCCTTTCATGCTCGTTTCAGCCTAAAAGTGATAGAGTCACCTTCTGCCTATTTCTCGACTCTTAAAATATGAAACGACCGATTTTTGTTTCAATGTTTTAAAATATTAACTGCCCATGAAATATTCCTGGTTAAAGTTATCTTCCTTAGCGTTTTGTTTTACGGTTGTTTGCAATGGAAACTTTTCAAGAGTTTTCCAACCAAGGAATACCCTCTGAAGGGAATCCTGGTCCTTTTCCTACTTTTGGGAATGTTGGTGCTCGTTATATGGCAAAATTGTCCCTGCCTGGGTTAACTGTTGGGCTGCCTATTTGGTTATTGTAGACCTCCGTGGTCTCGAGTGTTCCATCCACCGTACAGCCATCTCCTCCAGCAGAACAACATCATGTTGCTTCTAAGGTGGACCTCTCCCTTTCTTCGCCTATTTCTTTGTCCTCCTCTTCTACTTCACCAGGTGAAAGTCTGGATTCTAGTAACCAGGTGGCTAAGAAGAAGAAGAAGAAGACAAATAAGAAGAAGTCAGATAAGCGAGAGGCTAATGCTGCAGCTATTGCGTCTTGGACACCTTCCATTGATAGACCATCCAACCTTCCATGGAAAGTAAAACTCCCTTGTATTTTATGAAAAGGAGACCATCTTCTTCGAGACTGCCCTAGCATTCCCAAGGTACTTGAAGCATGGTCCGACGGCCGTCCACCATTTCCTCTGGTTTCTGGAAGTCATATTGGTGACACATCTTTGACTAGTTCTGATAAGACTCGTAAGAAACAGGGTAAGATTATGAATTGTTGTAAGTTGTGTGAAGGGCATCATCCCATTCACCTTTGTCCATACATGGATGAAGCCATGAGAGTGTTGGATAACCCTACTGTTTCTATACCCTGCCTTCCGATTGGTTACCAGAAGCTTTCTTTGATTCCTCTGCTAGTTGATTCCACGATCGGTCAAGAGTCATCCTTGGTCGATCCCGCTCTCGCGGAAATTCAAATTCAGGAATCCATTCCTGACCAACCATTGGACGTGGAATCAGTCAAATTGATCCCACCTATGGTTCATCAGGTCTTTTCCGTCGAGAGTGGATCTCATCCCCCTCACGTTCCTCTTGTTTCTTCAGATTCCTCGGACTTGGAGAAAGATTCTCCTGTCCCTGTAGCTCAAGAAGTTGCTCCTTCTTCTCCCATGATGGAGGTCCAGGAGGATGCTCCTCTTGCTCCGGTAACACCAGGGGATGACCATCTCAGTTCAATGGTACCCCCTCTAAGTAGTTTGGTTGCTTCCTTCGATTGGAGTCGATTTGCAGGATATCGCCTTCCTTCTTATGTGCCTTTTGAGATCACGGTACAAGTCTTCGATATGATCATACCTAGCACGATTGTAGATGAAGGCATGTCTATTAGTGTTCTGTCTTCAACTACTTGGCAAGATTTTGGTTCTCCACCGCTTGTGTCTATTACGCAGAATCTGTTGGCATTTAACAGAGGAACCAGTCAACTGTTAGGGATCCTTCTGAATTTTCCTGTTACTTTGGGAGGGAAAACCATCTATATAGATGTGATGGTTGTTCCAGGCCCTTGGATTTTAATTTACTCCTGGGGTGCGACTATACTTATGTCATGGGAGTTCTTGTCTCTTCCCTCTTTCATGTGATCTGTTTCCCATACAAAGGTTGGATCGTGACCATTGATCAGCTTTCATTCTTTGGTCCTGATGTGACATCTGGTCCACCATCGTCCCTTTCGTGTCTTTATCTGCTGGTTGTATCTTCCCTGCCGCATGTTAATTATATGGCTACCTATCCCATGCCCCCATTCAGTGATAGCGTCGTTGTGCATCATGTGTTGGGGGCATTGGGTCCTAATTTCTGATATGTTGTTCTCCCATCGGATGAGAACCTCTTGGAAGCCATGACTTCCTTATTCAACATGATGAGCTCATCGGAGAAAAGTTCCTTTTCTTGTGTCAAGCTCCTTAAAAAATGAAACAAGGTTGTTGGAGTAGAGTTCATTTTCTTGTGTCAAGATCCTTTAAAAATGAAACAAGGTGTCGTGAGGATGGTTCATCTTCTATGTCAACCTTGTTAAAAAATGAATTTGCTCACGAGGATAATTATTTTAATGTGTCAACCTCGTTAAAACAATGAGACATGTTTCCGTTCAATTCGAGTCTTTGATAAGATCTCGTAACATCCAGTCAAGTCTTTCTATTGATCTCATAATTTGAACCTTCAATCCATCTGCCTTTCATATGGACTGAAGCTCGAGGGGAATTTAACTTAAATTGAGTCACCATGCTAGGGGCATGCTCGTTTCTCAATCATAGTTTGTTTCTGTTTCAAGATTGTGTAAAAATGAAATGGGTTTCAAGCATAGTTTATCTTTGTTTCAAGCTCATGTAAAAATGAAACCAAATTCAAGCAGAGTTTCTTGATTTCAAGCTTGTGTAAAAATGAAACCATTCCCATTTTACCTCTTGTGATTTCCATTTTATCAGCCTATTTTTCCAGATGAGCCTTCTCTTTCTCACTCCATCGTCACTATATGCTTGGCCGATCATATTTCTTCACTTGATTGTTTCACCCATTCCCGAGGAACCGCTACGATGAGTGGTCTTGTTAGCCAGCCTCTTGACCTTTGCTTGTTCTGAGAAGCTCTGCCATTATTGGAACCAGTTGCTACCCTTTATACCACTCGTTCCTCCAAGAAGAGTCAACTTTCAGATCTTTTCTGACTCTCTAAAATTGAAAATATTTCCGAGATTCTTATCATTTTGAACTCGTTAAATGGCTGCGAAATGATATCTACCCAATATACATTTAACCCTTTTTCGGGCTGGGATGGATTATTTACGAAAAAGGAATACCTTAGCCTATTATGACTAAGAGGTTCTCCTACACACAGTTTTCTACCTTTTTGGATCTGTGAGACTACCTACGAAAAGGGACTGCTAGAGTTTTCATTTTTTCCTTCTTTTCAAACTCTCTAAACATGAAAAGATGTCGATTTCTTACTTTGTCAGACTTGT
Organism: Pinus albicaulis; assembly: GCA_034641835.2. NCBI lineage: Eukaryota > Viridiplantae > Streptophyta > Pinopsida > Pinales > Pinaceae > Pinus > Pinus albicaulis. The sequence goes on from CM076580.1 coordinate 895,012,318, forward strand.
TAAACCCTGATGACATTGGACTTCATCGCTATGACGTTATTCGAGTTCCTCCTTCCTAGGGCTCGTAAAATGTGCTAGGTTGGATTTGTCCGAAGGAAAAACTTATATGACAAGAATATGGTATCCTCTTCAAGCTTGTGTGAAAATAAAGAGGCACTCACTAGAAATGGTGGGGGAAAATGGAAGTTATTCGTTAGTTGTTTCGGCAGTATGCCACTCTTGAACATGACACTTGTCTGTAATTCGTGTCGGGTTGGGATATCTTCACTCTGTCACTTTTCCTCTCATTCGATTAAAAATCTTGTCAACATGACCTCTAATCCTATTTGAGTCAAATGCTACCAAATTCCAGAGTCATGTCGCTGATATGTTCAAGATAAAATCCTTCTACAGTTTGTGCATTCCTTGATCCTGTGTTTCAGTCTTGATTCACACTCATATTACCTTCTCTGTTTTGTGTCGATGATGTGTGATTCATTATGACCCTCATTCGACGGATTGCTTCCTGACGACTTCAACTCATTATTTGGGAAGTTGATATAGAGACTCCTTCCTTGTACCTTAGAGCTTGCATGCCCTAATGGAAATTTCTTTGCATTTGACGACATGTTCACATCATTGGTCTTCGATCGGGTGATTTCACGGGTGTTCGACTTCAGCTCACTATTCACATTCCGTGGATTGTACTGGTTGTACCTTGAGAGCCATTGTCATTATTGGTGGTTTCTCGCGCACTTGTTAACGGTTCACATCATTGACCTATAATCAAGTGATTTTATAGCATGTTCAATTTCGACACATCTATTCACATGTTGGAATTTGTACTTTGATCGGGTGGTATTGGAGTGCAAGACCCTGGGCTTCGATCACAAAATTCCAGGTTGCGAGGAGTGATGAGTCATTCATGATTATATATATAATACTTTAGATGGATGGTTGTGACCATATCGTGGATCTATTTGATATGATCCCTTTATTCGGATGGCTGCGTCCATGCCGAGGATCCATGCACATGATCCTCTTCTTGATGGATAGCTGCGCCTATACCATGGATTCATATATTTTCAACAGAGATTTCAGTTATGTATATGTATCTATGCTTGATTTGCAGGTCTCCTGACAGCAGCATCTGGTTCCTTGCACGTACTTGTAAAGTATTTCACCCCTCACTCAAGTTTGGACTTCATACTTTAGGGGGCATATGTTACACAACATTTTGTCACTGTCCCTGTGATTTCCATCTCACCCATTGGAGGGTCATTTATGTGATTAATAAGTAGTGTCATGCCTTTCAAATACCATCATTGCATCCCTTGCCATGAGGACAACATTCCTTCTGTTGACCATTTCCTGAGCAGACCACTAAAAACACATGTTTTTTCCTTGGCGCGAGTATCTAGTTACACTCCTGCACCGAGCTGGAAAATTAACACTGAGCCCGTGCTAGTTGGTGCTCTGTCCCAGTTAAGCACCCACGTCAAGTTGTTTATGGATTTTTTTTTAAAATTAGAGGCAGAGGTTCTATTCCAACCACCTTGAGGATGAGTCATTGGGAGTGGTTGAACTAAAACAACCATGGACTCCCTCATTTAGTTAGTAGTTTCCACCTCCATTGGAACTCTCCTAAAGGATAGGACTCTCTCCAACCTTTGTAGGGATCCCAACCTCCTCTTCTCCTCTATAAATATAGCCATCTTCCATTGATGTGCTAGTTGAACAGATAACTGAAAAAGTTAGCATAGAGAAGAAGAAATGATAGCTTCGGGAGAATAGTACAGAGTGTGACTGTTTGTGTGTGTTGAGAACATAGTGAGATCTTGGACCTTTGTTCATGAGGGTGTGGTAAACGTGCTTGGATACGAACCTGCCGAAGGAGAGCCTCAACATCAAGGCTTGGTTGTAAACTCCCCTTGTATTTATCATAATAAAATGCATCTGATGTTTATCTTCCACTCTTGTTTATAGTTATAATGAGATTTCTAGCATTTCTTGATCAGTTAGATAGGTTGTAATTGTTTTATGTTTGTCATGGTTTTACGCTTGTTGTGTTGTCTTGACTATATGTACAGGTAACCGAATGTTGGTAGCAGCGTGTATCGAGCTTAAGAAGAGCGATGGATCAAGAAGCTTCGATGGAAGATGACAACATAGCATCAGAACAAGGCAGGCCATATTTTTTGCTCTGAATTTCATTTACAATCTAGGAAGGTAGATGTTAGTATGTTCCCATAGTTGCTAGACCCATCCTAGGGCTAGAGGGATCGCCTCTGTCTATAGAGGGGATTTACTTGGACAACAACGAGGACATGTAATTAATGGAAATTATATAATGGTCATTCCATCCTATGAGTATGCTAAATTGTACCTCGATATTGTGGTGTAAAAAATCCCTAATAGGCCTTAGTTTTGTGGTGTAACAATGCCCTAATGCGCCTCAATCTTGTGGTGTAACAACACACTAATTTTCCTCAGTCTTATGGTGTAATAACGCCCTAATTGACCTCAGTTCTGGGGGTATCACAACAACCTCTTTGGTTATTTTTATCTATGATATGAGAAAATATTAAGATAGAGATGTAAAGGAGATATGGTGAGCCCTATGATAGAGATATCATGATATACCTATGACAGAGATATCATGGCATACCTATAACTTTTTTGCTACATTTTTATTGCTAATATTCTCTCCACATAATTTATTATGACGATATGCGGTGATTATAATCTAAAAATGTCGAAAATGTTTTAAAATGAAATTATCTACAACAGAGAATTCCAACCCTAAGAAAATTAACATTGTTAATACTATACCAGTTAGTAAATATATAACAATGTAAAATCGTTTAAAATAACAAAATAAAAAATCTACAATGTGAATCAATCATATTGGCCAATAAATGAAGCCTACATTTTAGTGAAGCAAGGGAATTTTGGCTTGCTTTACAGAAATGCGTGCCAAACCTTCATTTCAAGGCCAAATTGAATGATTAAACTTATAGAGTATTTTTTTACTCATAGGTAACCTTACTAAAAGTAAATGTTTTTTATTTTTTCAAATATATATCTCTTTTATTCAAGAATACTCGAAATTGTATGGATTTCATAGGGAAAAGGGAAATATTTGTGTACCTCAAGATTCGATAATACACTATAAATTTCAATAATATCTTGAAAAAAAAATGAATGTATTAGAAAATTTCATTATATCAATTTTTCCTAAGTTATTTCAAAATTTAAGTAGCTGATGTCCTGTGTCAACCATTGTGTCCTCATTTTATATGACACGATCTATTTCCATGGCCACATTTGGCTCTTGTAATGCACAACATAGTCAATAATGTTTAGTACACCAATTATATAATTTCAATGAATATGCTATGCAAAAAAAAAAAATCACTTTATTCATATATTTGACATATTGATATCATGTTAATTTGGAGTTAAAAAACAAAAATATTTTTATGACCCTAGGTATATACATTGATCCAAAATTTGGATAAGAAAAGTACCCAACATCCATATCCCACATGGACACCCTAATTTTCAAAAATTTCACTTGATCATTAAACATCATTCTTATGCATTTTCAACCAATAGGTTTAACCTGAAGGGAATTATGGAAGGAAAATTGACTTTCTCTCCTCTATGTTATAGTATTTGTGAAATCATAAAGACCTTCCTCCTATGGTTGAGGTTTACTTGTCTTCCTATATGTATTTTATCTACATATTTGATTGTTACATATTCTTCGACCCACTTTCCTCTCTGCGATTTAGTGGTTCTATAATTTTCACATCATATGTCCATGGCCTCCTCTGGATCTTGTAATGCACAACAATGACAATAATATTTAGTACACCAATCAAATCCAATTATCAACAATGAAAAAAATATGTGTAGGGGCATACTTATTGGTAGATTATATTTTGAATAGAGTATAGTTTTTCCTTAAAACATAAATATTAATTGAGATTAAAATTTTCCCCCATGTAACACACTTTACCACAGTGTGTATATCAATTTTATTTCAATCCTCATTTATAACTTAGTTTATGTAGTCATTTTAGAGCTAATTAAATTAATCGACAGTGAATGTAGTGGATTATTGAAATTATGGTTATTCTACTGAATGTATTCTATTAATATTTTATTTTATTTCAGAATAATGTTATATTCTTGTAACATTTATATGTCTAATGTTTTATATAAAAAATAGCTTATTGGAATTACACTAGGCACCATTTGTGCTGAATTCTATTCCCCAACATGATCACATTATTTCACTTGAGTTGGTGCTAAATTTAGTGATGGGTGAATCGTAATATTCAACGATGGGTGGGTCCAAATTTTAAAATTCCCACATGCCTAACTTCGAAATTAAATGTCCGCCAACTATTGAACTAAAAAAAAAATTCAAGATCTTTCTTTCCCCTCTGAGATTTGTTTTCATTATTGATACGAATAGAAACGGGAAAGAACAGAATAGGCTTCTGCGCTTCCACCCAGGTCTTGATCATGGAGCTTCAAAATCCACCCATTTTTTTGTGGATGGATAGTTTTGATATGTCCTTTTTCTTGGATTCGTGGTGGAAGTTCGAATAATGCAAAACCAATTAAAGGATTTTGATTATCCTCAATGGATTTTAAAGTATATTAAGGATTTAGATGGAGCTTACATGGGATTTTTATTTTTCTCCCTTTTTGGTCCAGAAATTGGAGAGACAAAGTAAACTTAAGGATTCAGATGAAGCTTAGATGAGATTTTTATTTTTCTCCCTTTTTGCTCCAGAAATTAGAGATGCAAAGTAAGGCATTTTTGGTTCCATGAACAGAGGGTGGATGTAGGGTTAAATTGAAGGATATTTATTCATGCATTGGTGCATAATGGTTCGATTATAATAAAGGTTTTCAAAAAATTTAGGAAGATTGTGTGTATGTGATGGCCAGATTCCTTAACTCGGCTTGAATTTTTTCCCTTTCCAAAATGTGATCTCCTTCCTTACATGTTATTTTCCTTGGGTTGCCTCCAAAGAAAATATTTTCTATCCCAACCTCAAAATGTCGAGAAGAGGGAATGGAGAAAACAATGTACAGAATGAGGTAAGTCATTGTGAATTTATAGAGATGTAATTTTTTAAATTCTTTCATTTTTTTTTAGTTTTGTCTTTTCATTTTTTATTTTTAATTCCAAAATTTAATAATACAAATATATTTTATATATCTAGGGACATGAAACTAACAAGGAGAAAGAAACCTTGCCTTTGTTATTGGGGATCATAGGTCGTTAACAAACTTGACAGTGTGGACTTGAAAACACATGCTAGATACATAGAAAAACGATAAACTAAAACCACTGAAACATTGCAAGCACATCAATCGACTCAAAAGGAATCAATTGATTCCCCAACACTGTTGCATCAAGTAGAAGACCAAGGAGGAAATAATTAAGCATAACCACTAATAATTTGGAACAAAAAACAAAGGCTTCCAATTCCCAATCTACTCTAGTGACACAAATCTCCTCTTCCATGCTAGATTATGAATCTTTCATTCATAGCTATGATACAAGGATAAAATACAATGTCATTTTAGGAAAAATACATAGATAAGATTCCAGAAAATTTTCTGTGAATAGGTTGAAGGAACCATGACTTCAATGGTTCAAATAGCATCTCCATTTTCTATTATCAAAGATACCATTGCACCTACAATAGGCAGAAATTCATGGCATGGAGATTGAATTTGGCATAGGTTGGTCTGTAAAAAGATTAAAATACAAATGTCTCAGAACTGCAAGATATTTAGGTGCAATCGATCAAAAAATTATTCCCGAGCAAAGGCTTAAAGGACGGCTCGTTGATGTAAGCATAAAAGTATGGGAAGAACTTGTAAAATCATATGAGAAGTTGGATGAATGGAGGAAGTCCAATGAGGAGAGTATCCAAGTATTTGATTTTTCTCATAAGATTATATCAAATTTATGAAACTATTTTTATATTTTATTTGTACGTAGTTAAATTAAATTAGTATATGTTTTGGACCAAGGCCTCCAAGGCTAGGCTTGCAAAATGAAGTGTGATGCATCACAATGGCAAGAAAGGTATACATGAATTGATTTGTACCTTTGTAACTATATTTAACAAGCTAAATTATATTTTTTTATTTCCTAGAAAAAGGTAAATGATTGCATATTAATTAGTTTAACTAGTCCATGCGCCATGTTCTCATAGGAGGACAAATATGATCGTCATCCAAAAAAATTCCGAAAGGTCATGTTACAAAACAAGAAGTGGTTCGATTTTTTAATCTAGATGGAGAATGAGGTATTAATAGTTCACTTTCAATAAGTCTGTTTTCTATTGCTTTGTTTACATGTCAATTTTCATTTCTTGCAACATAGAGTAGAGGAAACATACCCTTGTTTTCCATATTTAGCCAATAAAAATTGTTGTACATTCTAATTTTAAAATTGGTTTGAAGATGGTTGGAACATGGTAGGATAAATGGAATCCTTGTAGGGTAATATATCGGTGGAGTATTACCCACCATATTGGTGGAATGTTTTTTTAGCACACAATCTAATAGGGCCCTAAGGAAGGGAAAACTTAAGGGACAACTACTAATCTAAGTGACAACAATGGGACACTGACCCATTGCTCGCTATATTAAAGGTCCCTTATTGTTTATGGGATTTCACTGATGGAAGGAGTCCTGAGACCACGCTACCAAAATCAAGGTTTTTCACGTAGTACCCTTCCTAAAGCTACAACCCATTTGGGGAGATCCCATGGGACTAGGATTGAGGATCAACCCCCCATTTAAGGTGAGGGGAAACACTGCTGTAAAACACCTTCCTTCTTCCAAGACACCCAAAAATATTTGCAGAAAGTTCCCAAGGAGAAACGAGCATAAATACCCGATTTCACAATGATAACATTACCTTTAGGATTAGATTTCCCACCTTCAAAAATGTTCTCTCAAAATATGGATGAGGGTACATAGGATCGGATCAGGGAGGAGATATCAGATGGCACAATACATTGGTTAGAATATTGGATGTCAGGGGTTTCTAGCTACCGGTTGATGATGAATCTGGGAAAACATTTCTCCTATGGGGCCACCCACTTTTGGTGGGTAACATTTCCCACCATACCTTGTGTTTTCACCCTAGATATAGTTCATGGATAAAAGGGAACCAATTCCTATGGCATCCATAGATCTGTTTCAAAACTTTTAAAATATTGTTAAAAAATTATTAAAATGTTCCCAAACGTGATATATTTCCTTGTGTAATAGAACTTATTCTTGGAGATGAGTCTTTATGCCCAAATTGGCCTTATATTAGAAATAATTTGATTATTTTGTTGGAAAGTAGAACCAACATTGTTCTACAGAGATGGTGGCAGAATACTAGGGCTTCCTGACCCCAAGAAAGTGATTGATGTAGACAACAAAAAAAACATAAATAACAATGACATTTTCAACCATCCATAGGGATTCTCATCCTCATCATCATACATCTCCCTCCCTTTTTCAAAAACATTCAACCTTGGTTCAAAGGCAACACCACCCATGTTGCAGGGCTTTTCTTCAAATTTATCAGCCAATGTTAGTTCTTTTTATTCAACCTCATGGATTTCCCCACAATCAGTGGATAAACCTACAAAATTCATTTGGCCTACTCGGGAATTTATTTCCTTAATATCTATGACTTCGTTAAGTCCACTTTCTAGTCTAGATTCTAAAAACCCCTTCTCTCCACAACCTTGTCCCGAAACTTCCAACTCTAGGTTTCTTTCTGTATGATAATGGAAAATTTCGGGTGAGGGAGACATAAAATTAGTCTAAGGATCATAGGATGGAAGGATTATAATCTTCTCATGAATATCAAGAATCTAAGCGAGAAAGGTAATAACGTACCTTCCTCGTTTAATTAAAGGTTAGGTTCCCTTCCCTCAATGGATTTCTAAATAGCCCTAGTTTCAAAAAGAACCTTGTAGACCTTAATGTTAGGCTATGTCATGGATTGAAACTCGTCCACCTCCATAGAATCCACTGAAACTTCTTCACGCTCTTCTCTTGCATGTGGGATATCTTCCACCGTAGGCTCATACAGGGCTGAATTTCGGGGCCTCGGCACATAGGGTGAGTTCAATAGGACTTTTGGTTGAGATTGCATTGAAGAACCAGGATGCACAACAGTCTCATTTTTCTCCATTAAAATCCTCTTTCTAGGTTCAAAAACCTTATAATCAAGTGAAAATGTTGGGGCCATAAATATTTCCATTCCTTTGGGTGTAGGCGACCTCATACTTGATGATTTATGAGGTTGGATGTTTTACATCGCATTATTCTCTTTGATTCCTCCGATTTCCTAGAACTTGAATCCTTGAATGGAGATGGTGCTCTCTGAGGATACTCTGTAGGGCTATTGGCCGAGGTGGAGGTAAAGAGATTCTTTGTAGGAGCCTTGTGATGCACATTGACATTGAAGCTCTTCGAGAGGCCATTGTCATTTGCTGGGCTTGTGAAGGAAATGCGTGGCATATCCAGAGCAAGATAAAGAGAAGAGCGTAGATTCCATAATTGGACTCTTAAATTGTTATTTTCCTTTAATAAAAGCAACTTTCTCATTGCGAAAAAATGATAGAATTCTTCTCTAGCTTTTTGAGATTGTGAATTAAAAGGAAAAACTTCTGAAGGAAGAGAAGAATACAAAATTAAACATCTAGCCATACAGTTGACACTCTTAGTAAATATAAATTCCACTATTCCCAAATTTGAGTTAATAAAATTGCAAAAGAATGGGCATTTTTATTTTTTCTTAATTTAAGACAATGCTTGAACCGTCTCATGTAGATAAAAAATTGTTTTTCTTATTTTCTTAACTCAAGACAATTAGATGCAGCTAAAAGGTTATTTTTCCTATTGTCTTAATTCAAGCTGATTAAAATGTTATGGCATGTTTTAAAGACAAAATGAAAATTTCATCTCAACTAATCATTTTAAATACCCCATCCCGTAGTAGTGAAACATGTCAATACATCGTAGATTTGATGTAAACTTACCATTTTTTTTTAATGTATAGTATAAAAGAAAGTTTGAAAAGCAGACATTGTGCACAGAATGCTCAAAAAAAAAAAAAAATTTACTACCTCCCAAATCACACAATTACATCAAGTATATAAATTTCTTATGAGATGTAAGAGTTTCCAAACCAAGAAATTTCTTGTTGAGAAAATCTCTCAACTAAATTGAACAACCAACAAACTAATCTTACATGTATGCTATTGTTAGCATTATTCCAAGTGCCCTCTTTAATTCTTACATTATATCATTACAAATATTATGACAAGAATCACAATTTAAATACAGCCGCATATGTTTGGTTGGTCTTCATCGACATTCACATCCACTTTGAAATCTAAAAAAAAGTTATCTTTCTTCACCACCTCATCTTCGAGTTGTCACTTTAACTCCATTTAAAACATAAACTCGTATAACCATATTTTACGAACTTTGTATAATTGACGCTTCCCGATCTCTCAAAGGATAATCTCGATACTGGACCACCCTATGAACAAAATCACATCTATCAAAATGCAACAAACCACACTTTTGATAGTTGTATAGGTGAGTTTTCTGACTACTGGGCATATTCACTTGTCAATTATGCAACTGACCTATCGTATAAACACATGGATCTCAAAACATAACCTGTAATTGATGCTCTTGAAGCCTAAAGCACAACAATACCCATCAACTTATAACAGACTCACACAATCAATTTAGAAATGCATTCTCTCTCACACTGAAGAACTTCGAGAACTACTAATTTAATTATATTCCTTTGCTCATCAATTGGTTTTGCATCTTTTATAAACTTAACAATAAAAATATATATTTTACATAACTAGCTCTCACTACTTCTAAAATGAACTAACTTCCCATACATTTCATGCAGGGAAAAACCAATTTTATGATGTAGAACTCTTCCACTCTTGAAAAATGTAACGATCGACCGTTATAATTTTTGAAAAATCTCAAGCAAGGTGAACTTTTCTCGTGAAGAATTATTGTCAAACTTCAAAGATGGTTGCATGAATTTTCATAAAAACCAAAAGAACACATCCAAATGAATAGGTTGTTTGGAAAAGTTCCTTCCCCATCCAATGCTTGACAGAATTGTGTTATCACTTTCTCTCCAGAGAGAGGTTCATAGAGAATCTGCCACTATAATGAAAGGAAGATGAGAAATTTACATCATTGAAGCTCAACCTCCACGTATATCTCCACGAGATTGAAATAAAAAAAAATTAAAATAAAATAAAATATTTATCATTGAAGCTCAACCTCCACGTATATCTCCACGAGATTGAAATAAAAAAAAATTAAAATTATGAATGCCTTTTAACTATTGAATTAGAAACTGACAATACCTAGCTTAAAACATCCAATTAACACGCTATATCTTGGCAGAAAATTGTTAAGGATGCTGACCTCTCAGTGCTCTGTCTATGTTGCTGCCTCATATAGTCCTCCCACGGATTGTACTACTAACTCCAACTCCTTCACCACATCACTTATTTTAGGACGATTCACAATTGAATCCTCAATGCAGCCCAACAATAACATCAATAATATTTCAAAAACCGTTTGAGAAATTGGAGAATCTATGATTGAATATGTGGTGTCAGAATGCATTTATCTTGTCACTATCCATTGCATTCTTCACCTCTCGTGCCAAAAACAAAGTTTGAAAAGACGACATTGTGCACATAATTCTCACAAAACAATTGGTTTATTACATCCCAAATCACACAACAATTATATCAAGTATATAAATTGTTTATTAGATCACCTCTCGTACCAAAAACAAAGTTTGAAAAGACGACATTGTGCACATAATTCTCACAAAACAATTGGTTTATTACATCCCAAATCACACAACAATTATATCAAGTATATAAATTGTTTATGAGATCCAACAGTTTCCAAATCAAGAAAAATTATTTGTTGAGAAAATATTTTAAAAAAATTCAACAATTAAAAAAATTATCTTATCTATATAAAAAATAATCTTACTGCTATTGTCAAAATTATTCAAAGTTAAATTATCTTATCTATATAAAAAATAATCTTACTGCTATTGTCAAAATTATTCAAAGTTTTTTAAGAAATTATAAAAGTTTAATTCAGTTCTTCTTTACTTTCTCTAAAATTATTGATGTGATGCCATAATAATTTTTTGTTTTATTTTTATATCATATATGTCATATATCAAATTTTATTTCCTTTGATATTATTGATGTGTTGTCTAATAAATCTTTGTTTTATTTTCATTTCATATATGCCATATATCAACTTTTAATAATTATTGAGAACCTTTTCATTGTTTCAGTAGTACATAATCATATTCCCACATTATAAAAAGGGGATTTTTGCTTATTATTATGCATGAGTATCTCTTGAATAGCTTGATCATACAAAAATATATACATGTAAAAATATTCAACTATGTGGAGAGAATTAAAATGTGTTTTAACATAGGGTGATCTTGACTCACTCAAACATTTATTTTATCTAGTTGCTTATAAGATGCTTATAAAAGTATACATTACCTTTCTTAGTTTATAGGATTGACATATGATTTCCAATTGATGATGGATTCTACACCGGTGTAGAAAATGAAACTTTCATATCCATTTTATATGTTTCAAAATTCCTCTAAATAATATGTTGTATTTCATTTATAATTATCAATATTTGAAATTGATACTTTGAATTTCTTATATTTCCAAATTTTTTTTATTCAATTTTTTCCTCTACATTATAAATTTATAATTTTAATTTAATACATCTCTAAATTGCACACTTATCTAGAATTTCTATGTTGTAAAAATGCATATTAGTGCAATAAGTATGAGCATTTAATAAAAAAATTTCTAAGATATTCCTTATTGTAGGCATAGATTCAACCCAATAAGAACCCCTCCAAGGAATGATAAAACATTTCAAGTTGCATTATGAGTTGCTTGAAACCTGGCCATAATTTTCTATGCTATTCCTTATTGTATGTATAGATTCGATTGAGTAAGAACCCATCCAAGGATGATAAAGCATTTCAAGTGGCATTCTAAGTTTCTTGAAATGGAAAGATTAAGATTCATAATGAATTTTGAAAATTTGACATTTTGAATCCTCTTGTATCTTTAGAAGAGGAGGGGAATTTCATATAGTAGACACTTTGATCTGTGTTTCCATTTGAATGGAAATGAAAGGTATAACATGGAATTTCATATAAGAATAAATTATTAATTTTTCTGAAGTACATATCAATATCAGGAAAAAAATATTGAATGAGTACACAAGAATCAAAAGACCATTCTATTTAATCAAAGCAATAAGGAATTAGTCTATATATAAAAGAAACTATATAAGTTATTAAATATGTGATCAAGTGAATAAAAATTATTCCAAATAGCACTGAGTGTATGATGAAAAATTAAGATAGTGCCTCTACCAATTGTTGTGGGTTGTAGTGGAAAAGAAGAGATTGATGTATTGAAATAATAAATATGCTAAAGGTAAAGAGGAGAACTCAAATATCAAAGAAACTATAATACAATTCTTGAGGTACCTTATGAATATTTTTCATGAAATTGAAAATAAAAGTAGATACACTGAAATGTTCTTTTCCCCAACCAAGAAAAGAAAAGAACGAAAATCCATATACTAGCCATTATAGACATTCAAACTATGCATATAAAGGTCTAGTTACTAGTAATAAAGATAAAACTACCAATTCTATAGATACGTAGGAATCCATTAGACAAAATTAACAGTCTCCTACATTTCTAGGAAAGCCCCATGATGGTTGAACCACTATCATAGGGTGAATAAAATAAGAGAATGGAAAGCCACCTAAAAAAATCAAGATATTTTGCATGAACAATGACCAAGTGTGAATGAAATTTCATGAAACTTTTGAAATACATATCCTACATCAAGGATGAAGAATGTGACATGAATCATTTATCATCCATGAAGACATGGGCATAAAAACAGGTTTTAGTAAATCCCCTCCAATGATAAGCAATATTTACATGAAAAATCGAAATATAAGAATAGGGAGAAACAAGAGAAGAAGAAAAAAAGGGTATGAACCTTATTCAATTCCAAGAAAAGTATTCTACTTCTATATCAACTAGGGAAATGTAAAAGTCATTGAAATTTTAGATAAAAGAAAGTTTTGAATTGTAAGATGTTTTATTTGGGGAAAGAGTTGTACTTTTAGAGACAAAATGTAAGAAAGGGAAATAGTAAAGGTAATAGCTATGTGTGAGAAGCATATATTTTATGGAATATTGCTACGACACCTCAAATTTATACAACTCATAAAGGTCAACAATTAGATGATCCATATACTATGTGATATCTCCCAAATAACATTTAATATAGTACAATTTAAGCATATTTAGGTTGCCCTTAAGTTAATTGAATTTTGGAATATGAAACAAGTTGTAGTTAGAAAAAATTATACAATTAATAAAGGTCAACAAGTATATGATCCATATACTATGTGAGATCTTCAAAGTAACATTTAATCTAGTACAATTTAATCATATTTATGTTTCCCTAAGTTAATTGAATTTTGGAATATGAAGCAAGTTGTAGTTAGACTTATTAGACATTAACATGAAGATGCACATACTTGAAATAATGACAGTTATTCCATAAAAATGATGTATTAATCACCATGGATTAATTGGAGCCATAAAGTCAAAGTATATTATTACCAAAAATATTTTGATTCCAACAATGATGAAGCCAATGTGTGAAATATCTAAGAAATTATTGGGCTTATAAGGTAAATAGGATTTAGATCATTGATGAAGTGATTCACAAAGTGTTTCCCATTGGTTTCATTGTGCGCTAAACCCTAATGAAGTGCCTAGGATTGAAGACTTCTTAAGTTAGAAGAATTGAGGGGCATGTTTATAGAACACAAAAAACTTATCTCTTGTTTTAAAGGCCCTTAGAGAATTCTATAAAAAAATTAAGAAAGTATGGACTATATCAAAATCTTGTTCATTATGTGATATTATTATACATGAAGCGAGATTAGTTGGTCCAAAATAAATAAATACAATCACGAAATTATTTTTTTAAACTAAGATGTAAAGAGCTAAATAAGGTTGATAGACAAATAAACTTTGATCAAAAATCTTTAAAACAAAGTAAGAAATTTTTTGAAAAATCTTGAAATTTTATTTGCTTCTAGTCTTTTGGCTAGACATTTAAAACCATATCAAAAAGTGCAAAGCTTCCATTATAGTAACTCAGGCATTTCAATAAAAAAATAAAAAAATTGATATTAGTAAACTTATAACTGATTATCCATTATCATTTCTTATTACATATGGGATCCCAAAAACTCAAAAGTTATTGAGCATATTTTACATAATGTTATAATCACAACTTAGGTATATATATAAAAAATTGATCATTTAACATGACAAACTAATCCATAAAAATGTTCCCAAAATAGTTATAATAACTTGAAGGTTCAAAAACCCAAGGGGGAATCTCTCACAAACTCCACAAACAAAAAAGAAAAAAAAAAGCTTCAATGTTCAATGTTACTTCTATAATATTTCTTTTTCTAAAGATAATCCATGATATTAGAATGCAAATTCAATAACTAAAATCAAATAAAGAAATGTGAGACTGTAAAGGTTACTTTCTCTAATAAAAATCATATGATTTCTGAAACGCTCTCTCTGAAATACCATGCTTCATGCACAATGATAAAAGATTTTCCAAAACAAAATTGTATAAACTATTGTTGTGAGCTTAGGTAAAGAAAATAATTTTGATAGTAGTAATTATTTTAAAATTATCAAAATAGTATTTCGAATAATTATTAAATTACTTTTAATCACTATTTTGTATTATTTAAATTATAATCTTTTAAAATAAGAAATAATTTTGATAATGATAATTATTTTAAAACTATCAAAATGATGTTTCAAATAATTACATATAATTTCTATTCTCTATTAATTAAATTGGAAAAATAAATTATTTAAATTGTAAAAAAATCATAGTGAAAATTTGTTTTTTTTGAAAGTTTCAAAAATATTTAATAAATTAAATGAAAGGTACAGATAAGCTATATGAACCTACTATGATAACTAACCATCATTTTGCATTCTATTATTGAAATTGATGATGCACAGATAAAAGTAAAGGAAAACTAGAATAAAACTAAGATTAATATTCTAAAAAACAATCCATGGTATTCATATTTTAACGCTATATAATTCCTTTTTAATAGCATACAGATGAATTCCAAACTAAATTACTCACTCATTTGTTCAGGTCCACTCTCTCAAAGTTGGTAAAGGTTAAAGGTTGAGGATGTTGAAGTAGTAAATCACGACGGTCTATTTCAAAGCTATGTCGCACGTAGTAAATAGACAGTTACGACACATTAGAAGTAGTGATAAAATTTGAAGGGCAGGTCCTAATTTCAATTAGAAGGGCATATATTTATGTCGCCCTTCCATGATGAAAAGCTTAAAAAAAAAATCATTTGAATTGACCACAATATATTATTTTTACATTTTATTTTCAAAATGACAAAACCATCAATATTTATGTTAATAAAACACTGTTACATATACAACAGTGAACTAGGCTCCTTCTTGCATTCCTTAAATCTCTCATTGGCAATGTCATGGATATTATTATAAGAATTTGTATGGATACCACTGGGATATAGGAGATTGGAAAACTTGGGGATGTTATAATTAGGGCCCATGGACTCGAGAAGCAGGTTACATGTTGTTGTTGATTCATGGCAGATGCTGTTGATTCACTTTCAAAAGATATTTCACCCCCAACATTGGTGGGGATACAAGGAGACTCCAAAAGTGGAGGCAAATTTGGAGAATCAATATCAAGATAACTTGAGCTTATCCCAAGCCCTAACGGGTCCTTTTTAGCTCTAAAATATTTATGAAATATAAACACATCCCATAATATTTTGTCACTTTTCCTTTATAATCCCTACTTCAAACTCATTGTTTGTTCACAGTAAAAACAATTCTTCAACAAAAAAAATAATTTGCAAATAGTATAGACAAAATACATGTTCTTCGTGCAAATTGTGGCTAGGAATCCACTTTATTTAGTGTCTGCTTCGGCCCTTGGCATGACTCACTTCCTTTTTTTTAGTCAGCAACAAAGTTGTCTCTCCTATTTGGCACTCTTCTCAGCTTGGTATATTTTTTTTTTTTAATCAGCGGAAGTTGTGAACTTTATTTTTCAATTAGTGACATGGGTTGTCTCTCCTTCTTCAGCATTGGTGTACGCAGAGTGGCTCTAGTCTGTGCGGCTTTGCTCCAAGTGGCTTCTTAAGAGGCTATAGACACTTCAAAGTTAGCACGTTCTTAGCGTCAGTCTTCCAGACAGGTGGCTTGGCTTCTTAACTTGTAATTCAGGCTATACGGCTCCTCCAATAATTCGACCTTCAGAAAGGCAATGGATTTGCTTACTCGAAGAATGTGGCTGGCTTAATCTGCACGCAAACTCTGCAAGATCTAAACTTACTCTTTATCGCGAATGACTCTTCAATACAACAGCTCCCAATTGTGGTTGCACAAAACCTTCAAAGATTTGACCTCGTGAGTACCAACTTGGGTTATACGGCTCCCTTGTTTCAATTTATCAGCAAAATGTAGACATATTTGCAGTCAGGGTGGCTTTAGACATGATTAAATGGTGACTCATCTTATAACCTTCAGCGACTTCAACAGATTACCTCATGGCCCTCACAACATCAACGCTCTAATACCACTTGTTGGTATTTTGAGCCCATTAACACTTAATTGAGAAAGAAATGCATAAAGAATAGAAATTGAATTACACAACATCAATCACAAAAATTTATGTGGTAAAACCGTGACAGTGTGTCAAGGAACCTCCACAAGGAAGGGATTGGAATTCTTATTGCTCCAGGTCAAAAAATGACTCTCCAAACATTACATCAAGCCTCTCAGGAAAACACCAATTTAATATGGACTATTTTGTTACGTAACTTCCTATAGTTACAAAACTAACTAAACGGTAACTCAGTTTTACTAATTACATCAATACATTTAATGATTATTTGTTGTCATTTCTAACATGTTGAAGGAGCCTCTAGTCTTTAATGACATGTGCAAGAAATAGTAAGAATCATTTTATTATAGTTCACTCAATGATGCCTCTACATTGCCTTCAATGATGACTCCTTGCTTGCTGTCACCACCCATGTTTTATGCCCCCTGAATAAATCTACAGATTAAGTTAAATAGGAAAATGGTCAATACAAGGTCATGTTTATTCTGGGGGGCTTGCACTACATAAAATTGGTTTTTTGTTGTTATCAAGGATATCTTTTGGCATGAGAATAATATTAAAAGCTTTATGGATAATAATAAGATGTAGGGAAGCCCAAAGGTCTGTGATTTGGTGGCAATCAACGAGATGACCAGACTTTTGTTAATGCAGAGATCTAGGTTTAAAAACCCCAAGTCAGTGTGTATGATCTTAGGTGAAATTCCCGGGTGATTTGGAAAGTTTAGAAACGTCTACCATAGCATAGAAAATTAGCTGAAGAGCAACTTTAAGTTATTGTAAGCAACATTTCCTGAAAGAAAAAGAAACAAGGAAAATTCTAGACGATCGTATATATATATATATATATATATATATATCATAAGGTACTATCAAAAAATTTACAGATTAGTAAGGCATTGAGATGTATTCTGAGGAGAACGGAAAAGATGTTAAGATGCACTGAATGAAGTGGGGCATCGAAAAAACTCTCAATTGGTTTGAGTATACGTAGCTTTGGGAATTTGGGAATTTTATTATTGGTGAAGTCACGATTTATAATGTTCTTTTCTTCTTTATCCGTTGTTTTTCTTTCACTGACATAATTGAGAAATTTTTGACGCCTTAGTAACTCATGTACCCCAGGCCAAGATCATCTTTCTAGTTTTAGTGGCTGCCACAACAAGAATTGGGTTGTACAAAAGGAATATTCAACAAAAAGACCAAGTTCAACTACAGGTTTTATCAAGGTGGATGATTCGAGATGGTTTGTTCTTAAAAGTTCTCGAAATTAATTATTTATAAAAAAATGACAATGATAGATATTGCTCAGTTGTTTGAACTTTGGGATTGCACGAATTTTAGAAGATTTTAATCCAATTTATGAATTTAGACAACGAAATAGAGACATTAACTGATCTGTTCAGAAGAAAACATGGAAAATCCACTCAATCCAGTTGTGTTCACAATCATTGGGAATAATCAATGTTCCTCATATTCCCATAAACAAATTTAAAAATAGATAGTCAAATCATACATGAGAGAAAGAAATAAAGCCCCTTGCCAATGATGGGCAGATCTTTTAAAATACACATGGAATTGAGATGAGATAAGATGTTCATATGTACCTACACTACATGAAGTAGGAGGATCCTTTTGGAGATACTTGAGTTCATTTATAATCCACTTCGACGCCATAGATGCGGCAACTACTTACAGGAAAAACCCTAGAATTTCTCAGGGCTTAGAAGAGGAATTGTAGATCTGGCAGCCAATATACCCCAAAATGACCAGATCAGACGTAGACGGGCAGATCAATATTGCAATATATGATGTGAATTATGGACAACCTAGAAGAATTATATCTCGGCCTCCAAGACTTCTAGCTCTAGGAAAGAGAGGTTTCGCAAGATCACCACTCCTCGCACAATGGGACTCCAGACTCCAGTCATGACTGAGTCACCAACTCACCGAGTCACCACCACCGACCGGTCCACCACTGACTGGTCACGCGTTACTGAATACTTAGAAATTTTAAAAAATGTGATAGGTGCTGACAAGCTACAGCCCTTCTGGAGACATTTTATAATATTAATTAGTTTTTTTTTAAACTAGTAAAAATCCAATTTTTTTTTTTTTTTACTGGTAAATTCCTTTTCCTACTTCTCTGACATACGAGAGGCCCTTTTAAGGGCTTTGACATGTTCAATTTTGACCCCTGATTGGAAGCCCTTGGATAACATATATTGTCGAGTTTTAGAAACAAAATTATTCACAATCAGAGAACCCAACAAGTGAGCCACCTAGGTTTTCGCTAAGGGAGCCGCTTAGGGTTTTACACAGCTAATTCCTATCGAATTCGCAGTTGCTCTTCAAGCTCATGGATTTTTTCATGTGAATTTTTCTCGATCTCTTCCCGTGCAGAATGCTGCTCTACCTCCCATTGTTCCAATAATTCTGTAGCCATATGCAAGTTCTTTTCTACCAAATCAAACACAGAATGTAATGAAGATATGTCTAGAAACACAAATTCCGAACACTAAATGTGTATCAATGACAAGGATGACCTTATCAATATCTCATCGGAATACAAAATAATAGTCAAATAAATTAATAAACATCTCCCATTAAAATAGTTCTCAGTTGTATATATGCATAAAAATAATACAGTCATTAAAAAGATTTTTGTATGGCACATACAGTGCATACTTCATAGCATTGTTAAAGAACATAATCTCAACCACCTGCTAGGTGTCGAAACCATCAGTCCAAGTGTCATAGGTCAATTTGAGTGAGTTCAGTTTAGTCGAGTTACACTACAGTTATTTATTGCTGATGTTTCCAATGTAATCCTATTTAACTATTTCGTAATCTTGAGAAGAGCAACTCTCTGCTCCATTTTACATTTCAGTTTCTCAATTCTTTTCATGGTATTAGAGCGAGCTTGCATAAGCCTCCCTGGAGAGCAGCAACAAAGCCAAGAAGGAGCAGTAGAGAGGATAAGTTGATTGGTGCGACAGTTAGGTTAATACTCACGCCAACGTGCCAAAACAAAAGATTGGCGTGAGCATACACGCCATACCCATGCCAGTTTCTATACTTGCGTGGTTTTTCAATAGTTTTGGCTATTCAAATCGTGACCGCGCCAGTCTGTAAGCAAAAATAATGCATCTGCGTTAAGGTATTTGTCTTTTACAAATTCACTCGGAGAAATTACGTTATATTTTTTTTTAATATGATAAAGGTCTTGAACGCATGCAAAAAAGTTAAATGCAATTGCGTTATATTTTTTTTAATATGATGAAATTCAAATGCATCCATTCAACATTATTTTTTAAAGGCTTTAAAGGTTTTATCTTAAGATATTTAAAAAGGAAGGAAGCCCTTTATATGAATGAACAAATTCTTTTTAAAGTTTTTTTTTAAAACAAAACTTTAGAATTTGCAAAGGATTTATCAAAGGAAAAAGGTCTCGTAATGGATTTTAAAAGTTTTATTCGAAGGTTTCAAAGTGTTAAGGGAAAGTTTTTTAAAATTATTTTTTTCTATAAAAAAAAACTTAAAGCGTGAAAAGGTTTTTTAAAGTTTTTTTTTTTTAGAAAAAAAGGGATTTTTTTAGAGAGCATGTGTGAAGTGTTTTGGAAAAGGAGACTTAAAAGAGGGCTGCAATTTTTAAAATATATTTTTAAGTTTTCAAAGAGATGAGATTTAGTTGAGGAAAGGAATTTTTTTTGGAGTTTAAAAAAAAAAAAAACTTGAACATTGTGAGAGCCTTATGAAAGTGAAAGTGAATGTTTAAAAGGAGATTTTTTTTTTTTTGAGGAAGAGATTTCTTTTTGCATATATAGACTCGTTTTTTTGTGGAAGCTAAAAAACGAGGTCATGGGAAAAGCCAAGAGGCTAAAGCTGAAATAGAAGATGTTCGAGATCTTTTTAGATCTGGAAATCAAAAGGCAAAAAGATGCCTATGCATTAAGATGCATAAAAGAATTAGTTGATGAAAGTATACTTCCCTTGATTTTAGATGCCAAGACAGCCAAGGAGGCATGGGATACCCTTGAGAGATGTTTTGGTGCAAAGGGGAGTATTGAAGATGAAGATAAAGGAGGATCTATAGCAGCAGATTTACATCCAGATAAAGAGTTTTTTTAATCCCACTGTGCTCAATCACAAGTGGATGATGTCTATGAAGAAAGTGCAGAAGTAGCAGAGAGAGAGCACGAATATGCTTCTCATCCCCACTGTACACAGCTACATGTGGACAAATATTTGATGATACTAGCAACATGGCTTGCTGATGAAGATATATTGATTCCAGCAACACAGCTTACCGATGAAGATATATTGATTCCAGCAACACATCTTGCTGATGATGTTTTGATGAATCCAACAACAGAGCTTGCTGATGATATGGTGATTCCAATAGTAGAGCTTGTTGATGAGGATATGATGAATACAACAACAGATTTTGCTGAAGATATGGTAAATCTAGAGACTAATATTTTTGATTTTGACAGAGAATTTTTGGCTAATGATGATTGGTTGCAGATGATGCAACAAAAATATGACATTGACATAATGTTATTTGGTGAGATAATCCCACTTCCGTCAGTGGAAGATAACCTGATTGCACCAGCATAGGTTAGTGAAGAAAAGACAGAGACAGAGGCAGAGATAAGGACAGAGACAATGACAGAGGAAGATGTAGCAAAGGAAGTGCAACATCAGAAAGCTCTCATTGCAGAGCAGAAGGAAGAAACAGAGAAAGAAGAAGAGACAGAAGCAAAGAAAGAAGTCTGCAAAGGGAAAGAAGAAACAGAGAAAGAGGCAGAGAAGGAAGCGCAACAATGGAAAGCTCTCACTGCAGAGTAGAAGGAAGAAACAGAGAAAGAAGAAGAAAAGGAAACACAACAAGGGAAAGCTCTCATTGCAGAGCAGAAGGAAGAAACAGAGATAGACACAGAAGCAAAAAAGGAAACACAACAAGAGAAATATCTCACTGAAGAGCAAAAATACCAGAACCAATGTCGTTCTGAAAATATTTTTAATTATAACATTGATTTTCAGTGTGCAGGTACACAGATTGATTATGAGGAAGAGCTAAAGTTTACTGAAACATGGTTTGCAACACCATGTCTAGTTGAGGTCTACACAGAAGATGTAGATATGAATGTTGAAGATGACATGCATGATGAACATGTCAATGAAATTTTCAGGTATTAGAGTTTTGAAGAAATAAGATATTATTCTAATCTTATGTTGCCGCAGATTGATGATGGTAAGCGCACTATAGAAGACAATATGTGGCAGCAACCCACATTTCTTGAAGAAGTCCAGGACATGCTTAGACAACTTCGAATAGTAAAAGACCTGCACCAGAAAATCAATAAATTGAGTTTTGAAGAATACAACAAAGTGAAAAATCTGAAACAATTTAGAGGCTACAGAATCTGGAAAAAGAGAAGAAGAAAACTAAATCTAGTTGAAAGTCAATTTTTAAATTGTAAGCCTCGCTGAGACATAGACCAACAGGTATCTTAATTAAATTTTTATGTGGTTGAAATTAAAGGGGAGTGTTAAAGAACGTAATCTCAACCACCTGCTAGGTGTCGAAACCGTCAGTCCAAGTGTCATAGGTCAATTTGAGTGAGTCCAGTTTAGTCAAGTTACACTATAGTTATTTATTGATGATGTTTCCAATGTAATCCTATTTAACTATTTCGTAATCTTGAGAAGAGAAACTCTCTGCTCGATTTTACATTTTAGTTTCTCAATTATTTTCAAGCATTACAATATCCAATTCATGAGTTAGCTTTCCACAAATAATAAATTGAACCAAACCATTTCGAGGCTACGAATAGAACGATTACCATTTCCTGTGATTTCTTAGGTTGTTCCTCTTGTTCTTGTTCGTTAGAATATAGACCAGAGTCGACATCCTTGTGCTTACTGGACCATTGTTGCAGAAATAAACTAGAATTAACAAAGATATTTCTACATATTAATTGCCACTATATTTGAACCCTGAAAAGTGCACAAATATTTGAGCTTCACGGAACAACTCATTAGAATAGGGATGGCCTCCATTTCTAGCAATTATATTGTTTATTTGCTTTAGAAATTCAGTTCTTTTCTTTTCCTTCACGGTTTCTGATGTGGGTCATTGTTTTTTTTTCCAACATAAGTAGAAGAAATAACGTGAAGTCAAGTGGGATTTCACGCAAGTAGTCCTCTAATGTCTCTTCATTTGCTTCCAGATCATCGCCACCAGTAAAGCTAACGACCATGTGATTGAGAAATTTTTCACCAAACAGCATTTGCAAGGTCTCCAAAGCAACTGCTTCTTCTGGGGTATACCGATTTCTAACGGAAAGTACGAAAAGAACTGCATGGACACCATCCTTTGTGAGGTCAATACATTTGGAAATTTCTTTGCCGATAATGTCCTGATTGACAGTCGGGTCAAAGAGACCTGCAATGGAGAACATCTTAACTTATCTTATTTCCAATTTTACAAGATTTAATCATTGAGGCAACACTGCCCAATTTAGAAGGTTTGCTCATTGAGTCAACAGATTCATAGTCGAAGCTCCAAATTACAAAATCAAATCATACTGATATGTTAAAAAAAAACCATCGAAAACAAAAATGAATCATGATACTACAGTTTTGAAATGTACTAAAAAATAACCAATAAAGAGAGAGGAAATATTTCATTTGAACAAAGTGATTTCAAAATGGGAGGTGCTGCAGTGGGCTAGAGAAAGTAATCAAGGTCTCTTCCTAATGATTACAAAGTCATTTATGGGATTTGGTCCTCCCAAAAAATGAAGAGAAACAGTGGACTAGAGATTGTTTTCCTTAATATTCAAAATAGTTAAATAGAATACATAGAAAACATCAATAATAAATGAGTGGAGTGAAAGACTAATAAAGTGAGTTAAAACTGAATTATCTATGACATGTAGCAAACAACATAATCAAATGCGATGAGATTAATATCTCAACATCCCCTCCTAATTTGAAATGTTACAAGTACATAAAATTACAATGTCTAATTGCTCTCTGCGAAATTCAAATACATATTTTCCTAATGGCATTGTGAAAATATCGTCTTTGGAACCACAAAAATAAAGTACTATGTCCCTATCATTGAAAAGTTCATGGATAAAATGAAAATGTGTGTCAATGTGT
The DNA here is from genome assembly GCA_034641835.2 of Pinus albicaulis. Classification (NCBI taxonomy): domain Eukaryota; kingdom Viridiplantae; phylum Streptophyta; class Pinopsida; order Pinales; family Pinaceae; genus Pinus; species Pinus albicaulis. Next base: position 895,036,396 of record CM076580.1, read on the forward strand.
TTTCTCTTTTTGTTGAAAACATGATTTTTTTATAAATAAATTGTTGAATTGCTATCATAGTAAATAGGAGTTGGCTCCTTATGGAAATTTCAAATATATTTCAATACTATTCTCAACCACACTTCTTGACAAGCTAGTGTTGCATATTCTTGAAATGATTGAATTTTTCTTGGATGCCCATAAGATAGTATTAGATCCAAGGTGAAAAGCATACCGTGAGGTGTTTTTGCGATCATCTAGACTGTTTGCATAATAGTTGTCTATATAACCTTAAAGTAAACAATTTTCAAAATATGTGTAGAACAAACCATAATCTATGGTCCCTACACTATATCTTAAGATCCCCCCGGATGTGGGTGACAGAATTGACATGCCTGCCAATCACATCCCACACTCCATGAGAAATGAAGATCCCCTACATAGAGCCTCACCTGCTGCAGATCCTCATTCTATTAGTCACTCACACGAAACTCAGAATCAGCAATGATGACGAGTGGATTAGAACTACGTCATCTTGTCTTGAGCATCACCTCGCATCCACCACCATTAATGACCACTATGATTAACCTGCATTGTATCCACCCCCCTTCCCTCAAGCCTGCTCAGGCTCTCAATCATCACACGCAGATGCATGTGAAGCCTAATCATTGCTATCCTCATCGCACTCATCCCCACCCCTTTAAAGAGATGAGCTCTCAACCCCTTTCCATACTCTATCTCTTATCTTGGCCTTTTTTCTCCCTTACTCTACTCAGGCTTCTCCCTGACTTCCATGGGCTGTGAAGTTCTACTCTCAGTGTAGCTCTGCGCAGTCTCCTCTTGGTTGTTGCACCCCTTCCTGCGCATTCACTCCCCAATTACTCCTTTCCCCTGATCCCCTGCGCAGCTTGCCCTTCGGTGCCTCCTTTTTTTCTAAATTTCTCCCCTTGCCTTGGTGCACTATGGCTCCCAGACTTTGCCAATGAACTATCTCAGGAGGACAGCGAGGGGCTCTCGCTAGCTTTTATCACCATGGTGAAGATAACCGTCTTGAGTTGATAGATGGATCCTCTTCCAGCACCTTTGTACGCCAATGTCCTAAACCCGAGCAGCATGCAAAAGCCTCTGGGCACTCCATGCAGAGAGGAAGATGTGGTCCAAGGAAGTCCATCACTCCTCCACAAACGCACCCTGAGCATAGCAGAATTGACTTGATGCTCTTTCCGAAGAAGGATGATGAGGATACAGACATAGGAGTGATGGACTCCAATGGCATCTGGACGCGGGTCCCTAACGGAGTTGATCCAGAATCCCCCATCCTCTGTGCACCGATCTGCACTCCCCGGCAGACACTGGCTGATGCGGAGGCAACTACTGTGAACGCTCCTGCTTTCCCTATTGTGGAGGAGGACCCCTATAGTGATGATGAAGATGGAAAGTGAAGTTTGCGTAACTGCACATTTCTACTATGTTTTTTGTCATGATCACCATCAGCGCCTTTCTTCCACCATTTACTTTATGTTACTTAGATATGTCAATGCTTCTATGCATAATGTTTTTCTTTGTTATAAGTTTTGTTTGGGCTGGTTTCCTCTCCCAAGGCAGCCCATAAACTATGTAACAAATGCTAGGATAGGCTAAGCGCAGCTTGCCTACCCATCCTATAGCATATCTAACTATGTTTTTGAATTAATAGAATAGCCCAACTTACTAATATATATATATATATATATATATATATATATATATATATATATATATATATATATATCTCCTAAGATCCTTTTTGAACCCTTCCCATGAGAAATCTTAGGTGACTGTATAAACCTAGAGACAAAACTTGTTGCAAAATTGATATGAGGTCTAGTTGAAGTGGGATACAACAAAATACCAACTAAACTTTTATACATTGTGGGATCAACTGGTGGTTTTGCATCTTCTTTGCTCTTCTTGGATCCTTAAACAATTGGTGTATCAGGTGGTTTGCAAATGGTCATTATGAACTTTTAGATGATATCAGTGGAATATTTTTGTTGACCAACAAAAATGGCAATAGCAGATTGTTGAATTTCAATGCCTAAAAAGTATTTCATGACCCCTAGATTAGTCATATAAAACACTATTTTCATTGTTGATTTGAAGTCTTCTAACGTCAGATTTCCTATATAAAGAAGATCCTCTACATAAAGGAAGATAATGATAATTTTACCTTCATGATTTTTGGTATACAAAGTTGGCTCATGGCTTCTTCTATGAAAACCATTTTTAATGAGATAGGTGTCAATGCGACTGTAGAAAGCTCTTGGATCTTGTTTCAAGCCACACAAATATTTCATCAATTGGTATACCTTATGATCATGTCTTGGAACCTCAAAACCAGGAGGTTGCTCTACATAAATTTCTTCGTGTAATATACCATTTAAGAACACATATTTTACATCAAGCTAATAGACTTTCCATTTGTGTTGAACTATTATGGATAGAATTATTTGGATAGTGTATAACCTTTACTCAAGCAAAGGTTTCACCATAGTCGACACCAAATTGTTGTGAGAATCCTTTGGCAACTATCATTCCCTTAGGTTTTTCCATTTCTTCTTTTTTATTGAACTTAGTATTATATAACCATTTTACACTAATTTTGGTTTTGTGTCTTGGGAGATCGACTAATTATCAAGTCTCGTTCTTCTCTATGGCAACAATTTCATGGTTCATTGCACCAACCAATATTTTTCCTTTAATTGCTTCTTCAAAATGGGTTGGTTGAGATGAAAGAAAGGAAAACATATTATGTTGATTAAACTGATGTTCCTACTAATATATTTTTTTGATGCTTCTTCTGATTTTATTGTCTTCTAAATATGTTGAATCACTTGCGGATTTGCTGCTTGAAGATGTATTGTTTTTAGAATGGTGTGGCTCTTCTTCCACCTGCAATCTTGGTAATTGTGGTGGATGAACAAGTTGATTTGAAGCTTCGTGAAAATGACCAGACCAATATTTATTTTCAAAAAAATTAACATCTTTTCTTAAAACAAACTTCTTAGTAACTACATTGTAAAGTTTGTGGGCCTTTGACTGCACACTATAGCCTACAAAAATACATATTCCACTCTTATCATCAAGCTTCTTTCTTAGCTTCTCAGGAACATGTGAAAATGCTACTAATCCAAAAGTTCTAAAATGAGGTACATTTACCTTTTTACCATCACATGCTTCTTAAGATATTGTATCTTGGAGACTGGTTGTTAGAGATATGTTGAGAACATACATTTTTGTCGAAGTTGCTTCAGTTGAATAGTCATTTGACAACTTCTTCTCACAAAGCATACGTTTCACCATGTTCATGATTGACTACTTTTTTCTTTATGATACTCCATTTTTCTATGGAGTATATCTTATTGTGTTCTCCATGATGATTCCTTATTGTTAACAAAAAAAAATTGAATTCATTGAAATTGTATTTTCCTCCTGTGTCTAATTTAAGGACTTTTAAAGGCTTTCCACCCTGATTTTCTCCTTCTGCTTTGAATTATTTCAACATTGAGAATGTATCTATTCTATTTTTGAGAAAATAAACTCATATCTTCATGTTATAATCATTAATTAAGGTTAGAAAATAAAGAATACCATCAATGGATTATGTCTGCTTTGGGCCACATATATATGTATGGACTAGCTCGAAAGGCTCTTTTTCTCTAGAGGAGGATGTAGGAAAGCTATCTCTTTGATGCTTTTCTAGAAAAAAAATTTCACAATTACAATTGTTTTTGTTCATAAGATGGAGACCAATGACCATTGAATGTTTCTAAAACAAACTTATACTCTTGAATGAGATTTTGCCCTACCTATAATGACATAGCTCTAACTCATCTATTCTTGACACATCGTGGGAAAAATACTATGAGATATTTCAACTTCGAAGAGTCAAAGGAAACATGCTATTCTTGGTTTTTTCAACCTTTGTTATCAGCCTTCTATTGGGTGGTTCGTCATATATATAACATTTTTTCCCTTGTAATATTACATCATAATAGTGTTCCATCAATTGACCTACACTAATGAGGTTATGCTTCAGATGTGGAACATAATAAACATCAGTTATGTGTTTTTGTTGATCCTATTTAGCAAGAACAATGATAGTACCTTTCCCTTAAGCTCTAATATAGGAACAATCTCTAAGAGTAATTTCTAATTCTATGAAAGCATCGATATAAGAAATTATATATTTTTTACCTGGCATGTGATCCTTGCAGCCATTGTCTTTCAACCAAAGCTCCTCGCTATGAGTATCTTCAGAAACATGGAAAGAAAGAAACATTGTTTCATAGGATTCTCCTTGATTGTTGGAAATGTGGGCAATGCATATTTGTTGATCTGATTGTTTATTTATGTACTCATGTTCATAATGCCCATATTTATTGTAGTAATAACATTGAACATTATATTTTCTCCATGTTCTTCTTATTTGTGTTTGGTTTTTTGGAGGTCTCCATTGCTCTGATGCATGATTATGTTTTGATATTCCTCTGCCTTGACCTTTTCTTCGCTTGCTTCTTCCTCTATATCCTCTGCATCTACCTCTACCAAGAGAGAGATATTCTTTGAAATATTATTCCATAGAATATTTTTCCAAGTTAAGTATTCTCTCATGTGCCAGAAGTGATCCAGTCAACTGTTCTACTAAGAAAGTTGTAAATATTTGGATTCCAGAATGGCTATTATAGTCATGTCATATTTATTGGGCAGGATTCAAAGGACTATTTCAAAAATATTCAGATCTGTAATGGTTTCACCAGTGAGTTTGATCTAATTAACTATTCCCATGACTATAGTTATGAACTAGTCCACATTCTCTGTGTCAGTCATCTTCAGGGTTTCAAACTTAGCTCTCAATGTCTGCAATTTAATGATAGTCACTCTATAATTTACTTGATACACAAATTTCAAGATTTACCATGCTTCTTTTGTTGTGGATGTGTTAGTTATCTTGTCGAAGGTAGATTCATCTACTGGGTTCTGTATCCAACATGCTTTGTGCTCTTTATTTTTGAGTTCAATAATTGCATTCCTTTGATATTTGTCATGGGAGCCCATGCTTCTTGGGTTGACTCTACATAGGTTTTTTGAAGTGTATCCGAACACTCTTTTGATTGAAGAAATGTCTTCATTCTTAAAGACCAAAAATTGTATTTGTTTCCAAATAGGGTCCAGTTTTCTGGAAAAGGGCTAGAGGAAGTCATTTTTTTTTAATGCGAATGTGTGTGCCTTCTACAATCCCCTTTTAAAAGAAATATCTTTGAAATATGCAACACCTACTTTTTTTTATAATTCAAGTTTTTTTTTTTAACTTTGAATTAAAAACCTCCTTTTAGAATGATACCCTTGTTTTTAAATGGGGTGACCCCATGAAAACTAAATTTTCGAGCAAATATTTGTATGGGTCTCTTATATTCAAAGAAAATGTCTTTTAAAATGGAACTTTTTTTTTCAAAGAAATTAGAAAAAAAAAACTTTTTAACGAGCTTCAGATTGCATAAAAAATGGATCACCCTTTATAAAATGTGGATATAAAGGAGTGACCTTTTTAACAAGACAAAACCCCATTTTTTTAATAAAAAATAAAACTTTGAACCATGGGAAATGAAACATTTACCTTCCTTTTGTTTGTTGTGAGGTCTTTAGTTTGTCATGAGCTTTTATGAAGACACTTGTGGAGAAATCGTGGAGCCCACATTAAATTTTGACATTTGAAATGAATGGAAACCTTGTGCTCATGCTCTGGTCCAAATTTGACTCAAGGCGTCAACCCATGTAAATAACTATCCTTTTTTTCTTCTTTTTTAATAAACCTGTTAGTGCACTTCTCGATGGAGTTTGGTTGTGCTTCAATGCATGAATCATGAATTTCATAAGCTTATGAATATTAACGCACATGGTCCTTCAATGGGGGTGAATTGCGCTACTAAAAATTAAAAAAATAAAATAATACAGACTTCTCTTGAGCTAAGGGAGACGATTTGTCTTTTCCTAGCTTCTTGGCTTCACTTGCTTCTTAAAATTTGCTACTCTCAAGGAGTCTTATGCAGACTAGGATCTGATACAATGGAAAAGAATAAAGAGAAATCGTGGAGCAAAGATTTTTCTTCTCAATATTAAAAATGGTTAAATATAATACATAGAAAACAACAACAATAAATGACTGGAGTGAATTTTGACTAAACTGAAGTAAAATTGAATTGTCTATCACACCTAGTAGACAAGATAATGAAATTTTATGACACCAAGCAGATAATGATACTAATATCTCAACAGGTCCAAGGTGTGGAACAATGGTAAGCATTCTCTTTCCTCGTGTGACCACCTGTGTCAATGAATACATCCTCCTCTCTCCACATTCTTCTTAATCTATATATTAATATGCAGGCCCCCTTGGTGCCCTATATTTATGTTTTGTTAGCCAACATCTTAGGCTACTTGTAAATAATATTCTCATACGCCAAGACTCTCTAGGGGAAATGATTTTGTTTATGGTTTAAAAATGGGTAACAACCATTTTTCATAAGTCTCACTTCTTTGATTTTCTTTTCATCATGATTTAGTGCATGGTGTAATAGATTTATTTTTGCATTTTTTTATATAAGGTTTCAGGGAAATGGTTTGTCATCACAAAATTGATTATTGGTTGGTGGCTTTGACAATAGCCAAGGTTATATTATCTTAAAATGTAATTTTATATGCTCAACGATTGTAGTGATATACCTTAATATGCTTTTGGTGTTAGCATTTTCCTAGTAGCCATATCCAATAGGTTTTTTCCATATATGTGCAATAGGTATCTGTATTATCTGCAATGCAAGCCAAAACTATGATGTAAGATTTAGTTTAGCAAAATGAATAATTTCCCTTTGCTAGCAAATTTATTATGGTAGGGATTCTACTCTAGGCCTATAGGTCAGTATTATGTGTCCTAATAGTTACCCAGATGAACTCATTTTCGTTGGAGCAAGTTTTGTAGTCATATTTTTGGTAAAAATGTAGTTTTTTCTAGGGATTGTTGATGGTGACATGTGATGAACTCTCTTTATGTGTTATGGCCAAGGATGAGGGAGGCCTAGATTTTCTCCATGTGGTGATTCAAGGGAATATTCTTGTAGTTAAATAGGTAGTATGATGTTTGAAGGATCTACTCCATGGAAATTCTTGTTAAGACATAGGTTACACATTGTAGAGTGTCTCGTCAATGGTCAAGGATCTTTGGATCGTGTGAGTCTATTTTAATACTTTGAAATTTTCAAATTGTTGCACTTTAAATTTCATGAGTATATAAATTCCATCATGAAAGTTCTTGGATTTGGTGAGATCATTGATATATGGTAACCTTGTGGGGTAGGATTTGAAGAGAAAACCAATTTGGAGCTATAGGTTGCAAGATAGGTATATATCATACTCTTTCTACTTCCATGATTAGTTAATGAATCAAAATAATATTTTTTTTTAGGTGAGATTTATAGGATTCCAATTGGAATGATTGGCGATCCCTTAGTCTCGAGTATTCCCTTTCTTCTATTGATTGTCCCACCATCATGGATTTTTCCATGAGGATATTATCCCCGGAAAGTATTGGTGATGCTGAGATCATCATTGTTTTTTAGAATGAGGTTAATTGCTTTATTTATTTTTAACATTTATGGACAAGGGAAGTACATATATAGTTCTTGGAAAAAGGTTCTTTGTTGATCAAGAATTTCCAATTTCTCACTTTTTTTTTTTTAAATTTGATCAAGGATGTTAAATTATTCATAAAATGTTGTATATTGATCAAGGTTTCTAAATTGTTAGTTTAAAGTCCGAATCAATTTTTATCTTTGTTCTTGTTACTTTAGATAAGATGATGCAAAAAATACTACATATACCTTTTCTCTCTATAAATAATAAATTAATACTTAATTCATAAAAATGAGTGACAAATTTTGGGTGAAAATACACAAACCTATTTATTTTTCATATCTTTGACTTACCTTGTTATAGGTCTACTTAAATTTCAAATATAAACACTTATTGGATGTAAAATTGGACAAGTTCCTGCTCTACATATTTTTGACAGACCCACAATGAGATATACTAAAAGTAAAGGAAAACATTATTTCCTTAAGGGTGGACACTTGCTAGATATGAAATTAAATTCCACATCCAATGAGTACCCTTGAGATATACTTAAAATATCTGGAAAAAAAATGTGTTTTATGCATTTCCAATATATTTCACTATGATTATATCAAAAGTCTATTGGGTGGCTATTAATTGGATCTAGAACTTAATTACCCATAGAACAAGTGCCTACAATTAAAATTTGAGTAACCTATAAGAATATAAGTTTAAAAATATGAGAAAAAATGTAGTTCCTTTCTTTCCCTCAATTTTTTTTTCCCTTCTGGTTAACATCATCATTTATGAAATGATTTTGTTGATATAGATAATATTTTTTGTTTTGAGATTCATTTTTTACCTCAATATTCTTCTAGTGAAGATCATGAATCCAAGCTAATTTATCTATAAATTATCATTAATATTCCACTAGAAAAACTAATTGCAATGGATCTTATAATATTTATAAATTATGAGACGAGGAAAGCTAATTTTCCTTAAATACCTCACTAATTAATTAATATGTTTGTTTGAATTCTATGAAATAATTAAATTATGACAATGAAAGAAGCACATGTACACACATCATCCATGAAAATGAACACAATATTTATTATGAGAAACCTAATATAATAAAAAACCTAGCTACAAAGGTGAGGCATATGCTTTTCTCTCTTTGTTTCATTTGTAAAATGCACATACAAAGGAATGGAAACTCACTATGAAAACCATGACCTAAATGGCTTCTACAAAATCCTACTTCTCTTCTATTATGCTCTCAAAAATACCACTCTTAGATTTTTTATTCACTAATAGAAAAAGTACAATGCTAAAGAATGGAACCCATTATCCTCCTAGTTGCTTGGTAGTTAACATAGCCCAATATTTTTCGAGGGTTAGGGCCTTCACTTCCTCAACCCACAATTAGTGACAAGGTTTTGGATATTTTTAAATCTTCTTAAAAATTTAGGCATATTAATAATTGGGGCTTACATGATAACCACTTATACCATCATGTTCAATAATATAGGTCAATTTTTCAATGACTTTTCTCATATGAGGTCCAATAGAGGTGATTTTCACAACATTGGAAAGCTTGTATTGTATAGTAATCTCAAGGTTATGGGTGCAAGTTATTGATGTTGCAACCCAACAAAAAAACCATTTCACGCCTCAAGGTGTGGCAAAAGGTTCTAAGACTTAATGTTTCAAGCTGGGACTTGTCATTGAAATAAACCTTATAATCCAATTTGTCGAGTTTTTTTAACCAAGAATGTACCAATACAGATTAGAAAAATTATTATGATCCAATATGGATCACGAGTGTTATAGTTAATTATTTCACTAAGATTTATTCTTCTAAATCTAATGAATACAAATTTAAACCATGTATTTGTGTCTCTAAATTAGAATCACATGAAATAAAAATTAATCTACTAATTCCACAAAATCTAGATCTAATCATGCATGAGTGTAGTTCCATGGATCCCAATGAGGTAATTAGTTGAAGTGGTATGAATGTAACTTAACCAACTAACTTGGAGGCATTTGGGTCATGACTTGAACTTAATATACTTAATAATATAAGGTTATATTAGAACAATGAGCTTGTAGATGAGGCTATAGATATAGGGAATAGGATGAAGCAAGGAAAAACTTAGAATAGAGGGAGGTAATTTAATTTCTTCTATGAAAAATGGCAATAACGATTCTTTCAAAAAATGTGTTCTAATATTCAAGCCTTCGATCTCAATTTAGATTAAGTTAAATATGTTTTGCAATATGAAATCCAGATATTGATCTACATAGTAATTCTTTTGTAATTCCATGAAAATCCCGTTAACCAGAGCCTATATGACAAAGTTTTTCTTTCGTATTAGTCAGACATGTGGGGTTATCGACATTTGTACTTTTAGGAATATTCTAGAAGATCCAAAAGCCTTACCATAATTGACAGTTGAAGAGGTAAAAAACCTACCCCTAGATGGCTATGGGGCAATGCTAAATATTGAGCTACATAAAGGCGAAGAGGTTCAATTTTTTTGCATTATACTTGTTCCATAGTTGAGAAAAGAGTTTGTGATTGTCTTTTTCAGAACATAATAGAAGAGAGGGACAATTTTGTACCAATATTGGTAACAATGTCAAAGCTAAATCAATAGGAGTGTTCATTCCTTCATATGTACATTTTTATAACTAAAGTAAAGAGAGATTAACCTTGGGTTTTCTCACATATTTTGTTTCCAAGGATTAATATTGTGTTCATTTGTGTGGATGATGTTTTTTATGTGCTTGATTTTTCCATTTTTATTTCATATACATGAAAAAAATTAGTAATTAATTAACATAGAATATAATGAAATAAATCTAGATAATTCAAGGTTTCTGAATATTACGTTATTTTTTGTAACTAACTACCATAGTGGAATTTCCATGATAGTTTATAGATCATTCACATGAAACTAAAAAACCTTCCACTAATTAATGTTCACTTCCTCTTCAATTAAGACATTTAAAAACGTTTCCTTAAGGTCCATTTAGTACAAGTGGCAATCAAAATTCGATGCTATACATGATGAATATGGGAAAAAAATCCATATAAAAAAGAGAAAATATATCTTATAATCACTCCATATATTTGGGATAATCCTCTTGATAATAATTTTTTTTTCTACTTCATTGTGTTCCCACCAACTACATGTTTGATCTTAAACAACAACTTGCAACTAATATTTTATTTCCCTATTTGTCTCAACCTAATCTTTGAAACATCATTCTTTATGTTTGATTTGTATTCCTATATCATGGTATATAAACATACTTTCTCTATAAATACCTCCTCATCATTGGAAGACTATACATCAATGAGAGAAGACATTAATTAACATATGTAGAATATTTGTTAGGCGGAAAATGCTACCACATAATCTAGCAGCCTAGTGAAAAGTCTCACTAGGAACTCTTGGTATAGAGAAAAAATGAGATTAGCCACCATTTCAACCTAAGTGGATTCTCCTCTACTTCATTGTGGTTAGGTGTTATCCCCACAAGGGAGGCTTCCCCAACAAGACCCCTAGGTTAGATAAATCAGGGATTCCAAAGCCATGTATCCTCTAGGAAACTTGTTAATTTAGAAACCTAAGAAAATGTATTCAATAAAGAAAGGCTTAAGATGAAATTGAGATTATGAGTTTATGGAAATTATTTGATAACATTATCAGAGAAATATAAGTTTTATATATGTTCAAGATAGTTATCCCACATGCCACCACCACTTACAATATTGTTGTTGTAAATTAGCATTTGAGGAAGAGACACTTATACAACATTCAAAATTTAATACAATAATGAATAGCAGCCTATAAATGATGGCTATCAAAAAAATATAAAAGGCTATCAAATAGGTAAGCAACATAAAGGTCAACACAAAACTTTTAATACATGAAAATGCACAAAATAGTTGGAAATCCCTTGATGTCAGCCCTAGAACTATGGTTGAAAATTTACAGAAAGTTATAAGTCTACATTTGTAAATGATGTAGGTGGACATTGGCAGCTACCAACCTATTCCACTTTGACCCCCAACACTATTTCCTTCTAGTTTCCTATTTTCTAGCACAATTTCGTATTTTGGTATTTTTCTACTTGTTAGACTCTCGTATTTCATAGTATTACTAGATGACTGATTATTTTCTGAGGTCTTTCATACCGAAAATAATATTCCATGGCTATAATTTATTTTCAGCAACAAAGGGAAATCCTGACTATTAAGAGCTTCAAAAGAATCTATCTGCCTTTTAGTTCAAGGAAGGAGGATAGTGTTGTGAAAAGCGTAATGGCGAGAAAACTTCTTGCCCTCATTCCATATCATTTACCCTCTCTTACCCTTCATTTTTTCCAAATTCTGAACTACAATGCCCAAAATCCCATTAAAACCATTTAAACCCACATACATAACCTTTCAAGACTTATTAATTTATAAACCCACTTATATTAAAGTCCGAAATTCTATTGTTAGAAGCTCAACCCACCCACTAGCAACCATATAATTTTCTCATTTAAAATTTCCTTATTCACAGCTCCGCACCAAGTTTAGTCGGCCTGATACATTCATATATATCATATGTTACATAAACTACAATAAACACTCACATTTCCTTTATATCCGAAGTCTGACACTACCTCGCAACAAACCGTTATCTCCCCTTGAACCTTTACCTCTCTCTGCAATCCACTTATCGCAGTTCGAACTCCATCTCCTAACACAATTGTCAAAACCCCACAAATTCCGCAATGTGCAACGTGCGATGTCAGGTGGGAGCCGATCACAATCGCAAATTTTAAAGAATAAGTGCGGAGGTAAGCATTAAATTTGCCGAAGTGCGATACGCGATGACAGTGGGACCCGATCACAATCGAAAATCGTAAAGTTTAAATAATAAGTGCAAACGTAAGTGTTAAATTCGCTAAAGTAAGATATGTGATGATGGTGAGACCCGATCACCATTGCAAATCGCAAAGTTTAAATAATAACTGCGGAGGTAAGTGTTAAATTTGTCGAAGTGTGATATGCGATGATGGTGGGACCCAATCGCAAACTGCAAATCGAAAGTTTTAAAGAATAAGTGCGAAGGTAAGTGTTAAATTTTCCGAAGTGCGATATGCGATGATGTGGTGAGATGACGTGGCAAGATGACATAGCAGTGATGTGGATATGGTGTGGCAGTGATGTGGCAAGCTCACATGGTAGATGATGTGGCCCCAACCCCACTAATCGCAGTTGATTTATGATGACGTGGCAATGGCGTGGTAGGGATTTAGCAAGGTGACATGGAAAGATGACGTGGTAGATGACGTGGCCCAAACCCCACAAATTGCAGTTGTTCTATGATGACATGGAAATGACGTGGTAGTGACGTGGCAAGGTGACATGGCACAATGACGTGGAGATGACATGGAACTAGCCCGCATGCCCCACATCGCAAGTTTTACAACATAAATGCAAAGGTTTCATGTTAAAACCGCCGAAGTACGATGTGCGATGTGGTGGAACTCGATCACAATTGCAAATCACAAGTTTTAAAATACAGTAGCTGGTTTCATGTTAAAGTCACCGAAGTGTGATGTGCAATGCCAGGTGGGACTTGATCGCATAGCGCACATCACAAGTCTTAGAAGATAACTGCTAAAGAAAATTTAAAAACAATGAAATGCGAAGTGCGATGTTGGCATGGATGCGATGTGGTTCTGAGGTGAAACCTAAAGGATTTCATGTCCGAGCGTATGAGGTTTGTGCACCATTTTATGAATAAATAGGCAAAACGCTGCAAAAGGACTTGTGGTAGAATAAGACCCGACGAGGAGAAAAGGAAAAGCAAGGTTGAACGTCACAAGGAAACGGAAAGAAAAGGTCAAGTTGGGCATTTTTTCATAACTAACTGTGATATAACAGCAGAAACTGAAGGGGTAGTGAACACATCAGCACAACTATTGATCCAAGTACCTCATCTATTCAATAATCCCACAACGGTTTTCTGAAGATGAAGAGCCAAGATGTCAGATCTTTCCTCGCCTCTTCGGCATCACACCAGCCAGATCCTTATCATTGCACAATTAATAATGGACTGCTAAAGCCACTGTTGGAGTCCAAGCTCATCTTATCAGCACCTGCATGTTTCCACTTGTCCAGTTTCTGTTCGAATGTAATCACTGCAGTAGATATATTAACTAACTTAAGTTTTATATAAATACTCCATACATTAGCAATATAAGGGGGTCTCGAAAGGGAAAAACCATTGTAATAGACTCATCTAGTTGTAAGCACTCTCTATTGAATGAATGAAAGATGATGCTTTTTTCCAAATTCTTGTGTTATGATCTGTGGTGAATTGTTTTCCCATGTAATTTTTTATTCTCCTGTTTGCACATATTGTTGTTCTTTCTCTACTATAGATAGAAATTTTTGTGTAGTATTTACCATGGAGTAACCTGCTCAGTCTTGAAACAATACGTTATTTTTTCCTCTGAGACCTGAATGCAAAATTCAGAGGCAGTCTCTTATGCATTTATGTTGAACCTTAATCTCCTCCTCCTTTCCATCTCACAACCTGTTAAGATCCATTGTCATGGCTACCTTGCCTGGTTGCACCTGACCTCAGTTGTTCATCCATTTGAATTTGTTGGCACCTGTTTGACTCCATAGCCCAATGGCCCCCCTTCTGCTGCCTCAACCATAAATCTTCAAACTAACACCTATGCACTAATAGCTAGCCTAAAATTCCCCTATAAATAAATCTATATCTAATAGAGAGAACCCTCTCTGAATCTAGGAAGGCTAGGTTCTATATTCCAAAGCGGTTTGATGTTTCCCTCTGTAGTTCTGTCCTCAACCTTCGGAATTACCGAGTGACAACACTACTATTGGAATTTTTTTGGGTCCTGAACTTTCAAAGTTGTTTTCAGGCCCTAAACAAATTTTTTTGGGGAAACATGAAAATGTGAGTCAAAGACTCACATTTCTAGTTGAAAGTTATTTTTCTCGAATAAACCTTTGTAACAGGCTATTGTACACACCAAATGAGGATTGTATGCCAAATTTACAATCATGGGAAGTTGATGTTCCAACTAACCACATCAAGGCCCATGAGCTTTTCACACTTCATCTCCTAGGGATATGTTTTTGGATGTTTAGGGTTTTTCATTGTTTCTTCATGATAATAATTCCTCAAATCCTCATTCTAACATATTTCAGAAGGCATGTAGTTGTCACATCTCTTCTCAAAGATAAGCTACCATTGTTTCACTTAGTTTGTTTCCTTTCTACATGTAAACAATTTTTAGCATTTGTTATTTATTAACTGAAGTTTTTTTTGGTTGTATATATATGTTTTTTTTAATATCTATATTTCATTTCATTCCTTCATAAATATGGACCAGTATTATTAGACCATTCTTCGTTTTCTTTGTTTTTTATACATGTCCCTAGTGAGGTTGAGGTATAAGGAGTTTGGACTTGAACTATTTGAGCCCTTCCAAGAATGACCCTAGTGACCTCCCATGGTGGAAGAAAAGAAATGTGAGGGAGCAGGAGATCCTTTCAAATTATTGCTCTAGTTTTCCCTTGAGCAACAAAGGAATGATATGATGGATAATTTTTCCCATATCCTCTGGTGAATACTAATGGGTGAATCATATTCATCTAGTAGTCACTTCAAAGGTGTCACCCCCTTTAACGTACAATTTAAATTTTAAATTTCTATATTTGAAGGTAAGATAGATGCAAGTGTTCTAGATAGATGGCTCTATATGCTGGAAGGATATTTCTTAGTCCACAATTTTCCTGATAGGGAAAGAATTACTTTGGTACTCCTCAAGGTTTTCCCGATGTCAAGGACTAGTAGGAAACTTATTCAGAGGAAATGGACTAGGAGGAACCATCACTAATTTTAGCCATGCCCTCTTGGAATTCTTTCCAAGATTTCATCAAGGACCAATATTACTCTATTGAGAGTTGTGAAGACAAGTACATAAAATCGACCACACTATGACATGAAAGGGACTAATAAGTGTTGCAGTTCATGAATATTTTCCATACCATATGCAATAATTTGGGTATCAAGGACTCTTAGAAGCATATGGTACTTTGTAGAAATTTGGTTATAGAATTTTAACTACTCAAGAAATTTAATCTAAATCAGGAAGGAAAGTTTACTCTAATGCTCTCGGAATTTAATTCACAATTTATAACAACATTCACAAACATGAATCAATCACATACACAGGTACATATATTTATCTAGGGGAAACCAACTGGTAAAAACCCCTTAAGCTTGCTTGAATTAATAAGATGAACAAAGAATTTATTACGATTTCTAGCTCCAACTCTGAGCTCAACCTCCAAAAGAATAATTATTCTCTCTGCTCAATGAGAATATTTGACAAAGACTTAGTTAATTTCTACCCCCAACTAAGCTCTTATTTCCTTCTACAAATTCTTAGGAAAATTTCACCTATTCTTTAGGAATTTCCTCGAAATTATTATGCAATTCCAAAGGATTGATCACTAATTGCATGCAACACCTATACACTCAAAACTAGTTTACAACCGATGTTACCCTACCTTGGAATCTCCATCAGAGCTGATTAATTCAATTTCCTTGCATGCCTGAGATACTTTTGGTTTACCGATAAGTTACCTGGATGATGTCTACTTTAGATTATTGTCCCACTACAAAACTTGCCTCTAATTGGTTCTATTAACTATTAGAACTAGTTTAACTAAGTACAACTAGAAATAGCTGAAATTGATTTCTACAAAATAGAAATAAACACATGAAAACTGAAATCCAAGCCCTCTAACTCAAATTTACTGAGTTAATTGAGTGATTATAGTTGTGTCACCTCAGTTAACTACCTCCAATTTATCTGTTGATGTGGAAATTTTTAATTTTCTCAATTTCACCAAGGCTAAGTCAAATTGAGCCTTTCTTGCTACATTTTTTCAACATACGCAACTACCATGCATGTCTACACAAATGTGTCTAGGAACAAATGGAGTTCCTGGACATATACTCACTTATTGTAGCATATTGATATGTTTTCAATTTTGAGCAAAAACTTAAACACAAGAAGTGAGACTATGGATCTGAAAATCTGAAGCAGGGAAAAGGCACCTCTAAACCACAAAACAAAGGACACATCAAAGGTGGAATGACCCATCAAACTCCATGAAATCCAAAAAAAAATAATAACAATGTGAAGACAAAGAAAGATAGAGTAAAGTGGTGTTATTTCGACAATATCCCCACTCACAACACAAATGAGTGTCACACAAAGAAATCATTTTTAGTTGATCTAAAAGCTTCACAATCAGATGTATGTTTTGAATCTGAGCTAGAAATTGACAAGGGGAAACATATTATTGATGTAGAACCTAGTACCACCATTCTCGCCAACAAGGTCTAGAAAATTGAGCCTAAATATCTAGAGGAGGAGGAATGTCTCTTCCACTCAGAGATGTGGATGAAGGATTCTTAGTTGTAGTTCATTTTAAATAGTGGGAGCCAAAATAACCTAATCTTAGTATAACTTTTTAAGAAATTGGTCCTGCCAATAATATAATAATTGCAACCATACACCATCGAGTGGCTCGAGCAACAGTGAGAGCTCCACGTCATCGAACAATGTCACCTTCCCTATAATGTCAAGATCTTCACAAATAAGGTACTGAGTGATGTTTCCCCCTTGAAGTTTGTGATGTTTTATTAGGTCAAACATACTTGTAACAACGTCATGTTATGTATGAGTCCAAACCTCATATTGTTGTTATTACTTTGGGTAGAAAAATAAATAGGATACTGGATATAGGCCCTCCTATTACCATTTATTTGATCCCTACTAAGAAATGCAATAAGATCGTCTCCTGGACTGATAAATTTGTTTTCTTCCTCATTCAATTTCAAAGTAATGGGAATATTGTTTCCACATCCATGGCCCTCGGAAAGTGTTCCTCTGCACAATAGAAACAGGTTGATAAGGTTTTTGAAGAGTACACAAAAATCTTCTGCTTACCCATGGGGGTAGCTTCACACTATCAGTTCAAGAATTTAATCGGTCTAACTCCCATAACCCCTTTACCAATGGGCCAATCTACCACCACTCTCTTCTAAAAAATGAGGAAGTTAAGAAATAGATCTAGGAGTTGCTACAAAAGAGCACATCTAACCAAGTTCCTCACGTTGTGGTAGCCTAATTGTACTCACACGGAAGAAATATGGGACCTGAAGGCTTTGTATTGATTATTAGGCATTAAATAAAATCATTATTAGGAATGGATACCTGATCCCTAGAATTGATGACCTTATTGAATGGCTTAAGGGGTCTATTTCAAGTTCCAAAAGAACCCACATATTTATGGAAAACAACCTTCAAATACAAGGAGGATCTCTTTGAGTGGTTAGTCATGGCTGTTGGGTTGATAAATTCCCTTGCAAAATTTATAAGGCTAATGGATGACATATTGTGGAATTTCACCAACTTGTTGATTGATGTATATCTAGACAACATCCTCATATTCAACAAGATTTGGGTAGAGCACATGCAACATATCTATAAGGTCCTTCAAACGTTGCAACAATAAAAAAATATGTGCCAACTTAGAGAAATTCTCATTTGGCATGGACCACGTCCAATATATGGGCTACATGATTGATGAGAAAGGTGTGCATGTGAATCGAGCTAAGATCCAAGTAATTTTTGGTTGGTTAGCCTCAACGACTCTAACATATCTTTGTAAATTTTTGGGCCCTGCTAATTTCTATCAAAGATTCATTTTTGGGTTCTCTCATATCACTTGGCCTTTAAGTAAAATTACCAAGGGCATCATGAAAGGAAGGGGTTTTGTTTTGAGTCACATAGAAGGCATTCATTGAGCTAAAACACCAACTTTTCTCTATGCTAGTTCTCACATTGAAAGACTTGGAACAACCATTTGAAATTCAGAAAAATTTCAACTATGAGATTGGTGTAGTTCTCACCCAGCAATGGCATATGATGGCCTATCATAGTGAGACATTCCTTGTTACTATTTAGAATTTCCCCACATGTGATAAGGAGATGTATTCCATTTTTTAGGCTTGCCGAGAGTGGAAACATTACATTTTGGGGAAGGCGACGATCATCCACATAGATCAGTGACCTATTCATTTTATGGAAACAAAAGGAATTTTTTAGAAGATCGACATCAGATATGATCCACATATCTGCAAAAATTCCATTTAAACATTAAATACATAAAGTGAAGCACCAATGACATTCCAGATTACCTCAGTCAACCCCCGATTTTTTCACTGACCATTGTTGTCAACTCTTGTGGGCATGAGACTTCTAGATGGCCCCAACTATACAAAAATGATCCAAAATTTTCCACCACATAACATATGCTAATAGATGGCTAACAATTTCCATATTTCAACCTCTAAGATGCACTATTATGCTACTTGGGATAGCTTTTCGTTCGTTCAAAAAAGTGTGTAAAGCTTATTTAGGAGGAACACTATAGTTGGTTCACATGACACTTTGGTTTGGAGACGACGATGGTAGTACTATAGAATTTTTTTACTATCCAAATCTTTGATAATATGTCAAAAAATATATCATATCGCGCACTTCCTATGACATCACTTCCTGTGACATCCCTAAGCTAACCATTAAGAAGAAAAGAATGTACACTGATCTTCCTACTCCTAGCCAGCCCTAGGAATACATCTCCATGAACTATATGTGTGGACTTCCTTATACCAACCATGGTAATGAATATGTGCTTTTGGTTATTGAGGTATTTTCCAAGACGACTATATTGGTTTCGTGAAATAGGAGTATCACAAAAGAAGCCACTGCCAAACTCTTCTCTGAATGAGTGTGGGTACATTTGGGATTTTACAAGCCATTATCTAATATCAGGATAATAGGTTCCTAATAGCATTACGGTCGAGCCTTTGTTTTTTGGACACCAAGCTCACCAGTTCAACTACATTCCACCCCTAGATAGATGGCCAAATAGAGGTCGTCAACATGATGATAATGCACATACTATATATATACAACTCCAAGAATCCACAAACATCAGAGGAGATTATTCCCTACATTCAACACAACTATAAAAAATCTCTCCATAGCTTGACTTTCCCCAACCCCTTTCAATTGGGCCTAGGATATCAACCATTGTGTCGTATTTATGTTGCAATGCCTCGTGAAACTACATAGGCATAATATGCACATGTTCACTAAAGTTAATAAAGCCACCAAATTTATTAAACACATTAAAAATGTCTTGAAACAAGCTCATGATATTCTGGATAAATCGGATGCCAAGTAAAAACAACGCCATGATCAAAATTGGGTGTCACATAAGTTTCAAGTGGGAAATAAGGTTTGGTTTCATTTATAGAAGTAATGCCTTACCAAAGCCCATTGAAAGATTCAACCACTTAAATTTGAGCCTTAAACCATCACTAAGGTTGTGGATAAAAATTGTTTCAAGCTAATTATCCCCCAATTCTTTGGCTTGCATCCAGTATTTAATGCGTACCACCTTCACCCATAGTTTCCACCATGGTTGCACACATCGAGCATTGTTGAGTAGTTGACATGAAAAAATATCAATCCATATTACATTGAACATGCCACAACTGATATGATCATAGAAAAAAAAATTAAGACACTTTCCAAGAGAGGATCCAACTGTGTTGGGTTGTCAAAGCCAACAAGCTCCTGCACCAAGGAAAGTGGCTCACTAGGGACCAAGTTCAGCAAAATTTTCCCCATCTCATGGAGGAACTCAACACAATGAGGACTATTGTTTCCTAAAGGGTGAGGAGTCATCTAGGTGGATATTGGTGGCATTCCACCTATTCCAGTTGGACCCCCAATATTATTTCGTTTTAGTTTCCCAATTCACAACATAGTTTCCTATTTCAACAATTTTCTATTTTTGGCAGTTTTTTAGGGTCTTGGACTTCTGCAGCCATTTTGAGGCCCTAAACATCATTTTTTTAGCGAAATGGGAAAACATAATTAAAATTGAAATTTTTTAGTGTATTTTTTCCTCAGATAACCCTTTCTAATGGGCTATCACGCGTGTCAAATGAAAATTGTATGCCAAGGCTACAACCTCAGGGAGTTGACATTCCAACTAACCCCATTGATGCTCGCAAGATTTCAGTGCTTCATCCCCCAGGGTTATTTTTTTGGATTTTTAGGTTTTATCATTGTTTCTTCATGATAATAAGGCATCAAAGCCTCATTATAACTCACTTTGGAAGGAATGTAGCCCTCACATCTCTTCTTAGAGATAAGCTACCATCGCTTGAGCTTGTTTCTTTCCTTTCTGTATGTAAACAGTTTTAAAAATTTCTATTTATTAATTGAAGTTATGTTTCTTTGTATATTTAATTTTTAGTTTAAATATGTATTTCATTTTGTTCCTACATATATTTGGATCATTATAATTAATAGATGAAAACCTTAAATCTAGGAAAATAACATATAAAGTGATTAATGATAATAAATTTATATGTTTCGAAACCCTTACCCTAGTTATCATGAAATGAAAAAGAACAGTAAATTTATTATGATTGAAAAATATAAACTAGTTCCTTTAATCATTTCGGTATTTCAGTATGAAGTCAAAGCTAGAAGAATTTGGATGGAGAGGGAGTGGGAGAAAATGAGTTCCTAACCAAACCCTAGCGACTTTCACTGAGAGGAGATTTAAGGTCAAGGAATAAAAATTTAGTTTCCATGATGGAAACTTGAAATTTTTTTCATATGAAGATATTAGAGTTCATAAATGATATAGAATTATTTAAGAAGGATAAATATTACTCTAATTCAAAAATTGTAGAAAAATGGAAGAAAATAATCCTAATAAACTTACACCATCATCCAAGATTCAGTTCATCAATCCAAGAAAGTTCCTCCATGTGAGTTTGTCCTCCCTAAGATAGTTTTTCTACCCCAACGATCCATTTCATTGATGATAAAGAGAAAGTAATAGTGTGCAATCATCATAATGAGGAAATAGGAGTGTGTGTGGAAATGATCAAAGGAAATTTGACACCCCTCGATTTATATGGGAGAAACCATCATATTACCTTGAATTATAATAGAATCCCTAAACACATATCTTTATTTGTTTAAAAGTTCATTATTTCACATGTTGATGTAGAAGATAATTGTCAAACTAATAAAGCGTAGTAAAATCATCCTCCAAAAGTTAGTATCTCTATCAAGTAATGTGTTAGAAGTGTTCCAAGATTCCTCCTCACTACAAATCATTTCACCAACTGAAAGACACATCTCCAAGTTACAACTCTCTTTTTATAACCTAAAAAATGACTACCTAGCCATTTCATGCTAGGTTTATCAAAATACACCATGTAGGATGTGTTTTTACATATTAAAACCCACTTTCACCTTAGGAAATAATTTGGTGAACCATTTTCCTAACTTATTTCTCACTATAATCCAAAAAACCCCATTAGAATAATTATATAAATCATTATTTATTTATTTTTCTCTCGAAATAATTATTAAATCATTATGTAATGGTTATTTTCAACCATTTTTTACTTAATCACTCAGGAATAATTAAATAAATCATTATTTATTTATGCTTCCATAATTATCCCTTATTTCTCTCATGTGATAATTATTAAATCATTATTTAATAATGATTTCTAATTCATATCTCACTTTATCCCATAAAATTAATTAACAAATTATTTTTTATTTGTTAATTACTTTAACCACTTTCTAAATAAAGATATTTAATCATTTCAAATAATAGTTCCCTCTCTAAAATATAATAAAATATTTGCAATGGCTAGGTCTTGATTTAGTCCAAAAATTTTTATTATTATTTTAAGTATATATCTATCATAATATTTTGTTGTAAATAGAGGTGTTTTCTCCTCATTCCTCACCATGACCATCCTCATTATCATCCTCATTATCATCCTGTGAGATTTGAGCTCCCATTTTGAGTTCAAGACATCACCATTTCTTCTTTCACATTGCATACATTCCGAGAGATACTTGAGTCTATCGTTGAAGCAGAGGGTACAAAGGACCTATCCCACAAAGGGGGATCCGTAGATCCAAGTATGCACATTATCCTCACAGATGTAAATATTATTTTCTGATTTACTAAAATAAAATTTATTATATTTCCATTGGGTTTTTGTCATTTCATTTATTGTGATTTATTCTTTTTCTCACATATTATTCGTTGCAGGTTCTAAATTTTTTTTTGATGATATAAAGGGCAATAACAACTATTTAATTTTATTGCTACATTTATATGTCACTAGTAACTTAACTGAAGGGTTTTTGGTACGACTTGCTAGAAAACTTTATAATAATATCTCCTCAACCACATATCACCTTCATTAAGCCCCACCTCATTACTATAGGTCATGCAAGGGTGATATTGCAAGTTTAGGTCATGAAATCATCATCAAGAGGGAGTGCACTACCCAAAAAATATCACAGGTCATTATCATCCTGAACAAGGTCCTAGAACAAAGAAACACACGTCAAGTAGGTGCAAGATCATATTTGGGGGATTATGAGTACTCTAGAGCATATTATCAATCCTAAAAATGGCATGGTTTCTATGTGCATATTTTTATCTTTCAGAGATGTGGAAGGCCTCATACTAACTTAGTTCCATATGTCTCCCATAACCAACGCTCATCTCAATGTGGTCAATAGTGTTGCTTCAAGGTCCATAAATTTCATCAAGTAAAGTTTTATATCCTTATGAAGGTGCTAGAGAAGTATCAATTCATCCCTTAGGTAACATCAATAAAACATAGGAAGAAAAATTTAACACATACCCTAAAAATTAAGCGATATCATCATCATTAGGTAATGAAAATATAAAAGTACCATAATTCACCATACCGAATGTTAAAGACATAAAAGTACTTCACAAAAGCATTTCATTCAAATGTATTTCGATTTGATGGTCTGTAAACAAGTTACCACTAGGTATGAGATGGATATCCAAAGTCTCCATTTGGCGCTTCAAACCCTAATGGGAGGAACAATTCCTAGGTTCACATATTAATATACATGCATGTGAGAAATGGTGGACATGGAAAGGAATTGACTTCATGGAACTAGATTCCAAAATATTCATACATGTTTATTGAGGTCCAAAATATTGAGTGACACAATATGAATAGGGAGAAATTGTGGGAGATGAAGTACCCCTTTCCTCATTGTATTCAATCATCCCTCTAGCGCACCCTTTATTTTCTTGCATATCTTGGGTTACTACCTTTCTCTTTTTCATTTTTTTTTTAATATCTAGGGTTACTAGCTCTCTTGATGCATTACAATATCCCTTAAAGATGTAGCGATTTATTTGTTATCATGGTTGGGAGATTCAAAATTTATTCTTATTTAGATAGATCATAATATGTTAGGAATTGGGTGAGGGATAGTGAGGTGGGTGGAAATCAAGCTAGTATTTTCTCTATTAATTATCTTCTTGATTCATAGGTCTGGGTTTCATTGCTCTGTTAATTATTTTCTAACAACTGGTATGAGAGTTGAAGATTTGTTTGGCCGATAAAATCATAGGAAAGAAGGGTTCCAGGTCGAGTGGGAGAAATGGCAGAAGATGGTTGGTTTAGGGTTAAAAATTTCAATGACCAAAATTACTAGATACGGAAGATGCAAATGGAGGATTATTTGTATCAAAAATATATTTACCTAACATTAAGCGGAAAATAAAAGAATATGATGAGTATGATGGACAAAGAATGACACCTTCTTAACAAAAAGGTAGAAGGAACAATACGGTTGTGTCTAGAAATTTCATTGGAATTCAACATTTCAAAGGAAAAGACATCAAAAGGTTTAATGGAAAATTTGAAAAAAATATATGAAAAACCCTTGGCCTCAAATAAGGTATTTCTTTTGAAGTGTCTTTTTAATATGAATATGTGTCAAGGTGGATTATTTATATTAATTTAACATAGTTACAAGTCAATTAAGTTCTGTAGGGACAAATTTTGATGATTATGTTAGGGATTTATTGTTTCTATGCGCATTTCTAAAACGTTGGAATGGCTTAGTCATGACTATTAGTAACTTTGTCTCTATATCTAGTACTTTAAATTTTGATGATTTTATTGGTGCTATCCTTAATGAGGAAATGCGATAGAAAATATCAGGTGAGACAAAAGGTAATTCTTTGACTCCAAAGACTAGGGGAAGAAAGCTAGAAGGAGGAAAGAACATGGGACATTGTAGTAATTCAAGGAAAGATAGATCAAAATCAAGATTAGGGATAGTGTGCTAGAAGTGTGGGAAGAAAGGACACTTGAAGAATGATTGTAAATATCAAAAGTGAAAAGAAGGAGACAAACAACAAGAGAACAATCATGAAGTGAATGTAACAGTTGATGCATTGCAAGATGCTTCGACTCTTTAATTAGAAAATATTATTGATCCTTGGGTGGTAGATTCAGAAGCTTCCTTCCATGCCGCACCTGATAGGAACATTTTCATGATTTTTTTCAAGGATATTTTTGACAGGTTTTTTTGGGTGATGATAAACCCTGAAATATCATTGGAATGAGTAAGTTTTTTATAAAACAACTGAATGGAAACCAATGGCTATTAAAGTAGTTAAGTTATGTTTTAGATCTAAAGAAAAATCTAATTTCAACAGGTCAGTTAGGAGGTGAAGGATGTGTAATTACATTTATAGACAAAATTTGGAATGTCACTAAAGTAGCCCTGGTAATAACAAAAGGAGAAAAGGTTTGTAAATTGTACTTATGCAATGGTATTTCTAGTTTTAGTAATTATTTAACCTCCATAGAAGTAGATACGACACATTGACATTATAGGCTTAAGCACATGAGTGAGAAGGGGATGAAAATTCTTCACTCAAGGAATTTGTTGTCAGGTTTGAAGCATGTTGATTTGTATTTTTTTTAGAATTGTGTTTATAGAAAATAGAGGAGAGTCAAATTCCTCACAGTTGGGAAAGAAAATAAGAGAAAAAATTATATATTGTGCATACAGATGTATGGGGACCTACTTAGGTATCATATCTCAGTGGCTCTCGCTATTATGTTACTTTTATTGATGATGCAACTAGGAAAAATTCGATATATTGTATTTGAAATAATCTGATGTATTTTATAATTTTAAGAAATAGAAAGATTTGGATAACAATGAGACAGGAAAGAAATTGAAGTGTCTCATATGAGATAATAGAGATGAATACTAGAATAAGGATTTCGATAATTATTTTTCAAAGCATGGAATTCATAGAGAGAAGACAGTTCTAGGAGCACCACAAGAAAATGGTGTGTCAGAAAGGATGAACAGAATAATCATGGAGCATTCAAGGTTCATGAGATTGCATGCATGATTACCTTTACAATATTGGGAAGATGTTGTAGATACTATTATTTATATAATAAACAGAGGGCCTTCAAGTTCCTTGGATGGTGGTATTAGAGGCATGGATATGTAAAAAGGTAAACTACTCATTTCTAAAGAAATTTTATATGTGAAGTTTTTGTCCACATTAATAAATAAAATAGAATAAATCTTGAGGAAAAATCAAATAAATGCACCTTTATTGGATATGATGTTAATGATTTTGGTAATCGCTCATATTATTATGAAAATATCAAAATTATTAGGAGCATAGATTTCATATTCAATGAAAGGGTCTTGTATAAGGATTATATGCAGGGAAATAAAAAAGAAAAGGATAAGAAAGAATACACAATGCTTTATGAGATCATAGAAAAATTAAAGGTGCCTAAAAAAATAATGATCAGTAGCCACAACAATAAACAACAACCACAATAGGAATAGGCACCTAAAATCACTGAAAGTGTTGTTAGAATATCTACTAAGATAAGTAGATCCCCTGAATGATACTCTCATTCATTATATTATGTATTTTTGACTGATCCTGGTGAATCAAAATGTTATGAAGAAGAAACAAAAGTAGAAGCTAGGAAGAAGTGGGAGCAAGCGATGAAAGAAGAGATTGAATCCTTGGTACATAACTAGACTCGGGACATAGTCAGGATGCCTACAGGTAAAACATCATTGCAAAATAAATGGCTTTACAGGTTAAAGGAAGAAGATGGAGGGAAATTGAGTTATAAGTCTAGACTTATGAAGGGGTTTGTAGAAGATAAATGCAAGAATTTTATCAAATATTCTATCATGTTTTTAAAATGACTTCAGTCAAAACCATTTTAAGTTTTGTGGCAACAAAATGTTTGCATCTTCAACAATTGATGTAAAGAAAACCTTTCTCCATAGGGATTTGGAAGAAGATGTTTATATGAAGGAATGAAAAGGGTATGAGGTGAAAGGGAAGGAGAAATTAGTATGAAGGTTGAAGAAGTTCTTGTATTGCTTAAAACAAGATCCAAGGCAGTGGTATCCAAAATTTGGTAGGTTTATGTTTGAAAACAATTATACTATATGTCACTATGATGATTATTTTTATCTTAAAACTTAAAATTATGGTAGTTATATTACATTTCTATTGTATGTATATGACATGCTTGTTCTAGGGTATATCATTTATGAAATAAACGTGATCAAAGGAAAATTGGCAAATTCATTTGCATTGAAGGATTTGGGTGTTGCAAAAACATTTCTTGGTATGAGAATAACTAGAGACAATAAAAATCACAAATTAACATTGTCTTAGAGTGAGTACATAGAAAAGGTGTTGGAAATATTTAATATGAAAAATGCAAAAACAATCATTACACCTTTGGCTATCCATTTAGAACTAAGGAGATGTGTCCCAAGACTAAGGAAGATATGGATTATATGTCTAAAGTTCCATAGGAACATCAGTTGGAAGCTTAATGTATGCAATTGTGTGCACAAGGACTAATATTTCACATGTAGTGGGATTTGTGAGAATGTATATGAAAAATCCAGGTAAAGAGCATTGGATGGTAGTGAAGTGGATTCTGAGGTATTTGAGAGGTATCGCTAATGAAGCATTATTTTTTGGTTGTTAAAACATTTCTCTATGGGGATATGTGTATGAATATATGGTAGGTAATAGAGATAACAAGAGAAGCATGAAAAGGTATTTGTTTATTGTAGGTGTAACAACTGTTAGTTGGGTTTCAAAAATTCAAAGTGTTGTTGCACTTTCAACAATGGAAGAAGATTATGTTGTTTCTATAGAGGCCAATAAAGAAATGATTTTTTTTCAAAGGTTTATAGATGAATTGGGTAGGAAGTAGGAGATAAGAAGATTATATAATGAAATCTAGGTGACATTCATCTTGAAAATAACTTAGCATTTCATTCCAAGACTAAACGTATACAACCCAAGTACCATTTCATATGGTTAGTTTTGGAGGATGGATAGTTGAAGTTGTAAAAGATACACATTATCCAGAATCCTGTTGATATGTTAACAAAGGTTGTAACCAGGGAGAAATTGAGATTATTCTTAGTTTAAATTGTTATTAAAGTATGGACGCAAAGATGAGAAACATTCAGGTCCAAGTGGGAGAGTTGTCTAGCAAGTGAAGCATTGGTGGAGTTTTCATAATCAGTCTCTGAGTGGGAGGTTATTGTGTGTGGAGCCTGATTAACTTCTTGATTTAGAGGATTCTTTTTAGCTACATTAGAGTTTATTTCCTAACAGGGTGAGAAATTCACCCATAGGATCACCATGAGGGGGGTCCAAGGTAGGCAATGATGATTTTATGAACCACCCTTGGGTGGGGTTCGGGGGGAACCATCCCTGAAGTGAAAAATAAATAGAAAATTCCCCTTTAAAATATTGTAATTCCTTAGCCAATCTGGGTCATTCATTTGGTGAATGATCTGATGGTAGAAGTTACGTTAATTTAGTTATTTTTCCCCTATAACTAAACCCTCAATTTATATGAGGGAATTGTATTATGATTTGTATTATTATTTTGTGCAAGAAAGAGAGAGGAGACCATGTGAGGATGAAGACGAAATTACATTAGATTTGTGGCAAGTTTCATCTCTTCATTTTGTTGGATAATATAAAAGGAAGGCTTGTATGCTTCTCCATGGACATAGCCCAAATTGGAAGAACCACATATATTTGTGTCTCTCTTATTTTATTATTTTTTGTCTTTGTGATTTCCACAATATTTGTATGTGTTCTATTTCTCTGTTAATTAATTTCTAACATTACAATCATACTGCATGCCTCTACCTTAAGGAAAATGTGGAAATACATGCCATGTATCATTTCATTGGTTTTCCCTATGATGGATGAGTTATTTCGCTCTATGACCACTTCTCACTATTAGTTCTAGCACATTAACAACTCCCTCTTGATCTATAATTATTTTCTAGATGCATAAAATTCCTTGAAGTTATACTCTCCTATAGTGTTAGATCATAATATTGTTGATCTTCTTCATTTTCTAATTTTCAAATAGTTCCTTGAATCTTTTAATATTAGATAAACTTTAATCCTTATTCTTCATAAAGTAATTCCAACATTTACGTAAGGAATAACTAATAAAAGAAGCACAATACATATTACTTATCAAAGAAGTCAAATGCATAAGTCCAACTTGTATATGAATTAAGTTAAAAATAACTGTTTTTTTGTGCTTACTACATGGGAAATAAATATTCACAAGGTTGTGATGATCTATAAAATACCATGGATATTCCACTGGGTAGTTCGTTACAAGAAGATCTATTAAAGTAATTAAATTATATACTATGAAGAGTCAATTCCTTTACATTTTAGCTATATTATTAATAATTTATTTTTTATTCATGCAATAGATAAAATGCAAAAAATATATAATAGTGAAACACAAACACACACCAATCACAATGAACACCAAGATATTCTCTAGGAAACCCTTACGAGATAAAACCTAGTTGGAAGTTCATGTTTCTTTACTCTCTTTATTCCAGAATGGAAACGATGAAAATAAAAAGGATAAGGATTATGGTCTATGGGATGCTACATAACACAAAACCCCTCTATTCATATCACTCTCTATCAATTCCCAACTGGCCTACTCTACGATATAAAAAAATCAATAAATTATAATGGGACCCCTTTTCCTCCTATTCACCCAATTATAACAAAGTTGAACATCCAAAAAGGTGTTAATTAGAATCCCTCTACTCTAAAGCTACAACCTTGATCCTTTTGTAGTTTTCTTCATACTTTTCTTATCCCCTTTGCATTAGTAATAGGGGTTGATGCCGTATCCTCTCAAATTATGGTAGTCAATCACAATACATTAGCTTCCCAAAGGCATAAATTTATCATATGAGATTGATTGAGGCGATGCTTGCACCATTAGAAAGGCATCAATGTGTAGATTGTGGAATATTCATCCATAGTAAGTTTGGTACCAGAAAATGGATCCTAATGTTTTTCTTAGATAATTTTCCCAAATTGGGATTGCTAGTAGAAATTATCTTGCAAAAAAATTGCTCCAAATTTTCCACTCTAAAAGCATCAATATGGATGAAAAGTAATACAATGATAAAGTGACATATCACATTTTCTACAAGGTGGCTATCAGGGGCTCCTTGCTACAGTTTGGAAGAAGATTAATAGGAGAAATTTTCTCCTAGGGGTAACCCCTTTTGCTGGGTAACAAACCCCAAATCACTGAATCAAGATTTCCCCTAAAATGGGCCCTAAAATTTAGTTTCTCCATTTTTTCCACCAAGAAAGTACTAATATAGATATAAAATTATGTAACGATCAATTCCAAATTATTATGTAAGAACCCAATTTTCATCCTTGGATTTTTAATGAGTATTTGTAAATATCATCAATAGATAAGGACCAAGTAATTAAATATGTAGACATTTATAATGAAAATAATAAAATAAAATACATCACTAGCTACAATTTAGACACAAACATAGTCATAAGGGTCTATTATTCCATAAGGGAAGAGGTTTAAATGGATCGTAGGGAAAGGTCCCACATGCCTTTGATGCCATTTCAGTTTCTTAAAGATATTATTCTTACCATACAATTCTCATTTGATTTATGAAAACTAGATCATTGAATGCATCTATTATGTCATTAGAAGAGTCAACTCAACTACTTATTGAAGCATGGGACTAGGTATAGTCATGTAAGAGGTGGCTATAAATTGATACCGTTTATGATAGGATGGAATGACAATTATAAGCTCTGGTAAGGGTGAAAATGAAGTACAAGAATGGAAGGAAAGGATATTCTAGTAGAGGGGGTATGTCGATTTACAAATAATAAGGCAAGAAAAAGGATATTTTCAACTTATACAAGAGATTATAACCATATTGCATATTAAAATATAGGTTTTAGAGTTAGGAAATTAACGAAAAGCCTATAAAAATACTAATCTAAGAACTCTTATAATATTTGGAATTATTATATCCCCTAATTGAGAGATTCCTAGATGGTTTGTGTTAATTCCCTAGAGGGTACGGGTATTGACTAATGAATTATAGTGAAGTGAGGGAAATATCATCCGTTTGGTTGTGTAGGTTGACAAGGAATAGAGTTGGGTGGTTAAAATTGTAATGGGGATAACATAACTTTATTTTTACTAGCCATTAGGCGATGTGAGTGGATTTTAGACTCCCATATGAGCTTATTTTACCTCTTGGACTCACATTCGCATCTTAGTGATGACTTTTTGTAAAAAATATTGGTGCGACAATGCATATGCAAGAGTGAAATATATGAGGTATACAATTTATAGTGTAAATATTTATAAAAGTAAGTGTTTTGTCACTAATTTATTTAATTTGATAATGTTGTATATAAATGATGTATTTAACGCACGATCTGTGTGTTTAATTGATTTTCAATCAAAACAATAAAAAATATTATTATTTTCCATGAACATATCTATCATGTTTTGTATATTCGTTTAGAAAATAATTGTATCATAGTTGAATTTACAATAATGTGCCTCATAATAGGATATGGGTATGTCACAAAGTGCTATAAAAGTGAGAGTTCCAAAAAAATACCCATATGGGCCAAATACTACTGAAAATTTAAAAAAATTGTCATTGTGTGTTTTTTTATCTATGATGAATTTGGGAAAATCTGCACATTTGGATTGAAATACCCAACCGTCTATCAAATTTGGGTTGAATTTTCCCTTAAAATTGTCAAAGGGGTGCTAAAATATCTTAATATCAAAGTTACAAAGTTAAATTGGGCATAGGAGGTTGAATTTTATATTTCTATGTCTTAGAAAGGAAATGGATGTTTTTGGCTAAACCAAGAAATATAATTGTTTTCAAAATAATAAATTTTAGAAAATTATATTTTATTCAAAACATTTTGAATTTTTTGAAAACAAAAATTGCATGGATGATCGTGTGGAATTATAGGGTCCATGGTGGAAAATAGTTGGGTCATAACATGATGTTTGGGGAATTGATGACCCATCTCACATTCAATATGAGATCAACAATCTACATTCAACATGGACTTGGAAACAAATTCTAAGTTGAAAAATTCCACTAATGAAGAAAATCAAAGTATCATAATGAAAAAATATCCAAGTTTAGTGATATGAAAATTGTTCACTTCGTTGATGATAAAAATTTGAATTTGTCAAAAAATTCCATTTTTGGTGAAAACTGTATGGTAGAAAAAAAATTGCAAATCACCGAAGAATAAATTTTTACTTTATTAGGAGTACAATTAAGCTAGAGAAATTTTTGGTTCACTAAAAAAGAAATTCAAATATTTGTGAAAATTTCATGAAGAGAATTTTTTGGTTTTCTAAAGAAAAAATTTAGAGTTCCATGAAAATTTGACAAATTTAGAGAAAATTTTGGTTCAGCAAAATTTTGGAGATTGGGAAAGGAATCATTTTGTATTTCACTAAAAACCATTATGTAATTTGGAAATGTATGAGAAATTTTTAATTTTCTAGAAGATGAAATTTTGGACCCACCCAAGAGACCATGTTGTTGATTGACGATGAAAAGGACTTTTAGAGTTTACTAAAAGATAAAATTTTCAAACCATCATTGAGACTATTTTGGATTCTAGCTCAATAATGGAAAAGAAAGATTTTGAAGGTTTCTAAAAAGGAATTTTTTTGGATTCCTTGAAGAATTACTTTTGTAGTTTTCCAAAGAAGAAGCTTTTTTAAGTCCATTGAAGAAAATGTTTCTCATAATTTGTTGAAAAATGTTATTTGAGTCGAACAAAAAAAACATTTCATGGTTCGTCAAAGTGCATTTTGGAGATTCTCAAGGGAAGGAGAGTTTTGAGATTCAAGAATTGAGGAAGGATTTTGAAGTGCATCAATAGAAGGAATTTTGTGATCTCCTTTCAGATAATTTGGGTAACTATTACTAGAAGAATTGTTTAGCTTATCGACAAGGGAGGTGACATGGTTGTAAGAGAAGATGGCTAGTGGACATCCATTTCAGATTAGTAGCCATGTTTCATCCCATGTCATCAAGTTACAATGTAACCAGATGATGGCCTACATTTCACCTAAAAAGGGCTAAGTATAGAGACATATTATTCTTTTAGCCAGAATAGGAATAAATTAAATCAAAATAACATGAATTTTTGGGTTAAA
This sequence comes from Pinus albicaulis, assembly GCA_034641835.2. Lineage (NCBI taxonomy): Eukaryota > Viridiplantae > Streptophyta > Pinopsida > Pinales > Pinaceae > Pinus > Pinus albicaulis. The sequence continues at coordinate 895,069,677 of CM076580.1, forward strand.
TCTACAATATCAAGGGTTACAAAAGTGTTAGTGAGGGTCACTAGGAAATTTTGCACAAAATTCTGAAAACTCTAAATTGGAGGTTTTAGAAGGACAGGGTAGCACTCAATGATATAGACCCATATAAGGATGACATGATTATAGTAAGTACACAAATAAAAAATATGACACCCAATTTTTATTTTTTCCAAAATCCAAAGACTTTGGAGTGTGGAGTAGATATAGTTAAAAATTAATATCTACACAAAGGAGAATAGTAAAAAAAATACCTAATTGCTTCAACTTTTGAAAAAATTACAGAGGAAAACTCATATAGACAATGACACAAGACATGCAGCTTATTTACAATGTTTAGTAGATCACAAATATTAGGAAAGGAGGCATGAACATAGAATTTATAGGAACTCAATAAGTTATAATAGGAATTACCATTCACCAATGCAGGTCTAGAATAGCATGGGAACATTTAGAGAGAGACCCTAAAAGATAAGGACTAAGTTTGATTTTTTGCAAGGATTGATAAGAAATAATAACCCACCTACATTTGGTAGATCCATAGGAAACATGAAGATGTTGATGTACAGTTGTTGGGCATGCACAAATATTTTTAGTTGCTCAATTATTTTTGAAACGTAGAATTAATGATTGTTATATATAATCTTCCTTGTTTTGGGATTAGCTAAATAAGGTCAAAGCATATTAATTATAAGGGAAATTTTGGAAGGATTTAAAAAAACAATTCCAATAAAAATACTTGTCAAAGAATTGCTAAGGAAAGAAAACGCACGAATTATTTCATATTAAGCAAGAAAACATGGCTATGGAAAAGTCTGATAGAAAATTCCTAGGGATTTTAAGGTATGTGGATTTCCTTAAGGATGAAAACTTAAAAATTGAGATTTTTTTTAGTGGGTTACTATCCTTTTATAATAATTAAATCAAATTTCATGAACCAAAGACCTTGAGAAAACCATAAGTAAGGCCAAATATTTTTATGAGTAGAACAAGGGTAGGTGATATTTTCAAAAATCTTAGGATAATAAATATTAATACAATATGGATCATAGGAAGAAAGGATTCAGTTCACCTTTCTTCAAGAATAGATCCCAATAATATGAAAAATGGAAGCAAGCACAAAATGAACCTACGGTGAGAGATTCCTTAGGGAAATGGCCAAGGAAGTATGTCATATAGTGTTGGGCATGTTAGAAAAATTGTCCTCACAGGGGATGTAGTTTTAACATTGTGTATGACATCTAAGAAGCTAATATAGTATAATAGATATGTAGAATCATGCCAAATATTTACACAACCTTGAATAGTGGCCAAGTGAACTATCGATAATTAGCCCATACCTATTTCGATTGAGTTTGATTGAGTCTTAACTATATAGATCCTAATTTGGTTGACTGAATTAAATTGAAAATATGTAAGCATAAAAAGTCTTGGTTGTGATAGCTAACTAGTAGAGCCAAGACAATCATAAATGATTTTTTTAAGGATTTCCTAATGAACATGAATGGAGTCAACGCTAAGTAAAATTTGAATGTCATAACATTTGGCTCATATTATTGTTTTATTTGTATAAATTATTTGGATATATATCATTTTATCCTAGATCTAAAAAAGGAATTTAAAGACTTATATCCATAAGAGATATTTAGCATTAGATCTTAAGATAAGCTTTAGAAAATGGTGATAAATATATGCAACCCATATGGATGATAAAACCAACTATAAGGAGACATATGTTGAATATTATCTAATCATTGAAGGAATATGAAGATGTGTTTGGGGAATTGCTAGGATTTCAACCAAAGAGTGGCATTGGTTTCTCTATTGATATGATGCTTGAAGCTACCCCGGTTACAAGATTCTGTACATAGTGAGCACACTAGAGATAAAAGAGTTTGATATGTAGATATATTGGTCATTGTAGAAGGGGTACATATTCCCTAGTGGCTCAGATAGGAGTTCCATTGTGCTTTCAATGTATAAACATGATGGAACTCTAAGGTTGTGTATTGATTTTAGACAATACAACAATGTGACAATAAACAAGTATCCATTTCTAGGAATATATAGCCTATTTCATAAAATTAAGGGAGAAAGGATATTTTGCAATATTTACTTTAGGTTAGGTTACCATCAAGTGAAAATAAGAGAAGAATATAATAGTATGACAACCTTTTAGAAAATCTGTAGTCATTATGAGTTTGTTGTGTAATTTTTGGGTTGACAAATATGTTGAATACTTTTATTCTTTTAATGAATCAAGTGTTTAGAGTGTTGTAACTCCTAGAGACCGCAACGAGTTGTTAAGGACCAGTGCATAAGACATGTTAAGTCAAGAGGGTTCAAAAAGGCTTTCTGTAGCTGATAATATGAGACCTCTTGTTATGAAAAGGATTTAAAGATTTATGGTGTGGGACCAAGACATCAAATATAGAAAGTAGGCAATAGTGACATCCAATAGTAAAACATAAGGATCAAAAAGCATACGTCAAAGGAAAACTCGAGTTCAACTTCTATGAGTAGGGCCGAACATGAAACAAGTTAACAGATATTGAAATAACTGAGCGTAGGAACAACGACAGAACATGGAAGGAAATATTAACAACAGGTAGGCTTATTTTAACATAAGAATCCACCCAAGATAATATCAGAAGGAAGATGGTGAATGTAGTGTAAAACATGAACAGAATATCACACTTCGAGCCATATTTAAAGTGCAACAACCAAATAGATATGAGTACATTTTCAAAGATAAATTCACATCTAAGTAATCAACACTCGCATTTCGAGAACTTGTGATACAAGGACAATAATGGAAATACAGTGAACATTTGTATTATAGCATAACTAAGGAAAATACAAACTGTAACTTATCTCATTAGGAATCCATTACACAACAGAAAATTTTCGTTTTAATTTCCCAACGGGATCCTTCAACATACATTAATGAAAAATGCCTCAAAACTTTACAAATAGGATGATTCACAACCAACAGTCTGTGCTCTGAGAAATCTGGAACCCTGTTTCAGCTTTGGGTTCTATCTTTTATAGCCTTGAACTGAGTACTGCGAAAATATATTTTAGACAGGTACTCGCCTTCAGAAATATTTTTTGTTTGTAGTGTCTATCAAAAATCAAAATTGATGATGAGGAAAAACAACTCTCATCATCTACACAGTGGCATTAACGAAGGCACGCTAACTAAAAATCATAACAACTAAACAAAAAATAAAGTGCAGAGGGTGAAATGAAGATTTCACCCAATCAATGTAAGAGAAATAAAAAGTAAAAAGGCCGCCTAGGCCAGATAATGAGTATCATTTTTTGGAACGAAGAGGCGTGGCTGCTGCCGACTTTTTTGGAAGTGTTGATGATGTGGACAAACCATATTTGTGTCCCTGAGGAGGCGAGGACTCGTGGGACGATGTGGCGGTAGGGATGTTGGCGTACTCACTACATTTTTTCCATATTGTCACCCCTGGTGAAGGCATAGTGGAAAAAATCTCTACTAAAGCCTGAATATCAGTCAATTCAGTGTAATCCACTTGGACAACCAAGTGCTGCTTGATCTGGTAGAGAAGGGAGATCTCCTTGCCTAGGGCGGCAATTATTGTTTCTGCTTTTAGTCGAGTAGTTTTTTCGAAGGGGAGATCAGTCTAGTTCATAACAGCTGTCAACTTCTATCCATAATATGTTAGGCCTGAAAAAACAGTCGTTACAAGCTCCCAGCATGATGGGAGGCCTACCTTCACCAACTCATCCCACTCTTGATCTAATCGTTCCAATCCCTTGGCAACCTGTTCCAAACCAATCAATGTGTTTGCATGCGAACTCTCCTTCTCAATTACCCTTCTGACTTCCATCACTCCTTTGAAACGGTCTTTGATCCCTTGGGTGACTAGCTCTTCAGAGTATAATCCATTCAGATAAGTGATATACCTTTTGGCCATGGCCACCTTTGCCCCCACTTCCTCTAGACCTTCCTGCAACTTTTCTTTGAATAATCGGACCGCGATATTTTTATCATCAATCAGAGTAATATATTTCTAATGTTTCTTTACCTCTGATATGATGTCAGTCCAGATGAGGCACCTGGATTCCAGGAGGATTGCATTTCCCTTCATCCAGTTGGTCAATTCCTTGATGGTTTTTTCATGTTGCAGCTTCTCCCTTTTCGCTTTCTTCGCCTCTTCTTGCAGGGCCATTACCACCTTGTCATTTGTTTCCAGTTTAGCTTCCAGCTCCTGTATCCTCTGGTGTGCCATGCGGGCTTGGTTTTTTTTAACTTTCAAGTCCGAAAAAGCTTTAGTCAGCTGCGATGGATTGGTGCCAGGCGCATCAGAGGTTAGGGTCACGCATACGTGCTTCTCCCATTTTCCCTGCAACTCTGCCATTTTTTGTCTGAGAGAAACCATTTCTGTGATCGCCTTAGCATTCCCCTCCTGTTCCTTGGCCAATGAATCAGCGAGAGCTGATTTATCCCTTTCCACCTGGGCTAAATCCTCTGTTTGTAGATATTTCCTACTGGGGACGTGAAGTCTCTTCCTTAGCTCAGAGTTTTCAACCTCTAGTTCGAAAATGACCTACTTCCAGACCCCCTCCTTGTCGCTCCCTTTTTCCCTTACAATCCTCCTGAGATTTTGTAGGTTGTTGCTTATGCCTCTGGCACTAGCCCTTTATTTCCTCTAGTCCTCCAACACTTCGTTGTACTTGTCTTCCAGGTTCCTCAGTGAAAGCACAAGATTTACCACTTCGTCCCTCAACATATCGCCGATACATTGATGTAGACTGAGCTTGTCTGTTAAAGGGACCTTAGCCAGATTCAAAGCAACCTCCAAAGCTCATTAGCTAGTTACTTCAGCTGCAGGATCCAGCACTACCTCTGTAATGGCAAATATCTACTATTATTTGTCCGTATCAAGCTCGGTAGTGAGTCGAGTATGATATTTATTCACAAATCTGACCAATTCTACTCGGATTTTCTCTCATAAAGTCTTGTTTCTATTGCCAATCTCTTCTCTTACTTCGGCTCTATTAACCGAAACAACGTGTGATAGCCCAGAGAGTTCTGAAGAAGAAGCGCCATCATAATTTACTATGAAACTGGCCTTGCCTTTGTCAGGCTCCCCGTATCAGACCAATTCCTCTTGCAGAGGCTCTTCCTAGATAATCTCTGCTTCATCAATTCTCTGCTTCTTGGAGGGATGAGATCCCTCGCCCATATCAATATCTTCTTGTCCTCTTGAAACATCGGCCTCGTCGGTTTTCCCTCTTCTCTCTGTAACCGCTCAAGTAGTGTCGCCCCTTCCTTCTGCAGCTGAAGATTCGGCCTCCATCTATGAAGCCAAAGGCCATGTATCAAGGTTAAATCTCCACTCAATGAAGAGTCTAGTCTCAAGTACATATGTAGTTGAGTTAATTTTCTTTTTCCTATTGGAAAGGATTCCTTTCGGGTCATAGGGACAACCTTTCCCATGTATCAAATCCATCCCCTGAAGCAACGTTTCCACTGTGGAGAGGTCGTGTCTTGAATTTATAGTGAAGGGGCCGATAGTGGGAATGTAATCTTTCTTCGCCTGGATGAATTGGAACTAGTCAGCCTTCAGGGTTTGATGGATGTACTCAAGGGAAAAAATCCACATAGCAGGAAACACTGGAAAGCAGTAGGGAGGTACGTCTGCACCATAGACCCTGATCTCAGTGTAGTCATCAAACAGGTACTAATCCCTTGTGCTCTCTTCATTGTCGAACTGCAGCCAATCCTTCTGCTTGGGAAATATCCTAGGCGGAGGGCTGTCATGGATTATGGTGTAGGCTATGGTCATGAACACATTCAAGAACCTTCTGTAACCCCTCTCATTAGGTTGTTGACGCACAGAGATATTCCACTCAAATACGGTCCTTGGCTAGGCGTTTGCCCTCGAAATCTTTTCAAGGCCTAAAGTTTCAAACTTGTCAGCATGTTCAAACAGGAAGAGATAAAACACTAATGAACAGAACTGGAAAGACCTTGAAGAGGGTAACTTTTGGAACTGGGTTTGAATGGCCGAAGCTAGGAAGGTAGGGATATCCAAAACAATGCCCTGCTGAGACATGATCCAAAGGAGAGCTATACATTCGTTTGACACCTGCTAGACCTCCCTAAGACCTAGCAACCCTGAAATGAAGGCAAGGATAGGTTGGAGATTGTCTATGAATGTGGTCAAGGGCACAATATCCGATGACAGGATAGCCGTAAGACGGGAATCTGAAATAAAAGAGAGGAATTCACTTTTCTTCCTCTAGGGAAACTTGGAAAACTGACGGGAAAGGGATAACTCTATGAATTCAACATAACTCTAGCTATGGGGGAAACAGAGGGCTTCCTTTATGAGCTCAGGAGATATGTGAAAAATATTATTTCCCTGAGCCGATAAAAAAACCTCCCTGTGTTCATCATAGGCATCTTTGAGCTAGCATATGAACTCAATGACTGGATAGGTGGGCGGAGAAATTGGTAATATAGGCCTGACTGAACGACTTTGTACTAGTCTTGGCCCTTCACATGGCTTTCTAACAGGTCGAGTCTGACACGGGAGACACTGAAAGGGTATAGAGGGTCACGAATATGAGCTTGATTGTTAATGAAAGGTTCAAGTCCAAGGACCACCCTGACCTCACGGTCTTGTGGGGTTTCAGGTTCACACTTTATGGGCTTTTCTCTTCCCATGACCATTTTGAAAAGTAAAACAGAAGGAAAACTGTTAGGTGGGAGAACAATTAAATACCTGTAACCAGTGAGGAATACCCAAGAGGGAAAGTGATGCGGGGGTTGAAAGCGACCTGGTACTGGAGTTCAAGCTTCGCTGCACGACAGATTCGTAAAAAACAATTATTTTACCAAAGTGGGCGTAAAATAGGGTTAAACAGGCCTATATTTGTGGAAAACAAGGTTAGGGTGCGAACTGTAGGGCTGATGTCATAAAGACATCGACAATGGGGCCCGTGGTATTAGGTTGTTGGACGTCAGGAGCCGGGTAGGTGTGAGCCACGCGTCAGGTTAATACCAGTACTGGTCATTTACCAGCTTTCCTAAATTTCCTTACCTTTGTTTTAATAACGCCACCTATCTTTCATGAGGGGTCCACTCAATAGTTCTGGCGGGAGCCCATGAAGCCTTCTTGTGATGCTACATCACCCAAACAGAATGCTCAAAGCTCATTCCACCATCCCATGATGTCATACTTTCTGGGGGGTAGATCTCCGCCTTCCTCATACCATCCTTGGTACCCCCGGAATTCTTGCACGTGGCGCTCTCCCTTTGACTGTCTGACGTATGATTGTGGCCCCACTTTGCTTATCTGTGTAGCACCATCATCTCTTTTATCCACACTTTTACCATGAGGGGGATTTTCATACCACACTTCCCTTACATTTACTTAGCCCGCTCACCTCTTATGAATTTATTTTCATTTATCTTAAGTTTTTCCTTTGCGGCTTTAAGGTGAGGGCTAACATAAAAACATTGAGATCAGTTAAAAAAAGTTGTATTTGTATGGTTATTTGATATCCTGATTTACTATAAGGTGGAGAAGAAGCATGAGAAGAATTTTAGGATGGTGCTATAAGTGTTTATAGAACAATGATTGTTTGTTATGTTGTGCAAGTGCACTTTTTATTAGAGACAAATCCATTGTTTGGGCCATGTTGTCTCTTGGAGAGAATAGCCATGAAACTAAAATAGATTAAGGAAATCAAAGAATGTCCAACACCAAATAAATTTTTAAATCATAGATAACTTATGTGGTTGGATGGTTACTATAGGAGATTTATTGAAGGCTTTTCCATGATTTTACATCGAATTACCTCACCACAAAGAAATGGCTAACATGTAAATGGACTACTAAATTTGAAGAAATTTTCTATCACTTGAAATATTTACTACATATTTCACCTATTTTAAATATTATAGATCATAATTAGGACCATTTTATGTACACAAATGCATGCAAGGAAGGACTTGGTGGAGTACTTACCAAATGTATAAATGGTATTTGTTATGAATCAAGGAAGCTTAGAGAGTGTGAAAAGAATTATACAACTCATGACCTAGAGTTTTTACCCATGCACTAAAAATGTGGATAACTTATCTCATGGAAAAAAAATTATTTGAGCATATACCACAGTGAATTGAATTGTTTTCTTGAACATCCAACATTAGTTTCTAGAAAATATAGATGGGTGGAATTCCTCAACGAATATGACTTCGACATTAAGCACGTTAAATTAAAATGGAATAAATTTCTAACTTCACTCAATAGAAGGGTGCATTAAATGCATACTACAAACATTATTATGTACAACTCATTTTTAAATAATATAATTAAGAGGAAATAATAGTAGAATGGATAAATGTGCAATTTTAATTTGGAATCTCAACAATAAATTCCAAACATGGGACTAGATTATTCTTTCTGAGAGGACCAATTTTGATCTTCTAAGAACTCCATTTGTACAAGGGAAATTGTATTCTTGAATTGAATTGCACATGTACACAAAAGGGCAAGCCGACCCTAAAAGGAAATTGGACACCATTGGAAGCCTATAAATACAAGTGAAGTGACCCTCATTTGGACATCATCATCAAGCATATTATTATTCTCTCTTATTTGATTTTGTTTGCATAGGTCTAAGGGTGGTTCACATGTATTGGGTTGTATAGGTCTGAAATTGCATGGTTTAAATCTCGCACACGTGAATTAGGGTTATGGTTTCTAGTCGTAGGGTTGACATACGAATTTTTTGGTTGTAAATGCATGCATATAGGCCTATCTGTGCGGTAGTATAGATTCAGCTGAACCCATGACTCTCCCTCCATGTGACTAGGACTTAACATTTCATTTTTAGAGGTTACCACAATTGACCACAATTGACCACGGATTGGGAAAGTTAACTATGATTAATATTATTGATGTCATCATATTTCTGAATATTATTTGGTGAAATTTTGACGTACAGTTTTTTATTAGCTCATTGTACTCTATGTTGAACATTTTATGACAATCTAATAGAATAATAATTACAAAGGGTTTTCTCCCTTATGGGGTTTTTCCCTGGTCTTTGACCAAATATGTATCTCTTATTGATGTTGTTTATTTTCTCCTATTTTTATTACATTACTCTTATATCTTCAGTTATTATTTATTAATGAAAAGATTTAAGTGCCACTTAAATATTGCTAATTGAATAATTTAATTGGGCTAAAGTAATTTAAACAACCTATAACAATGGTAAAACTAACATGGTACCAGAACTGAGGTGAAAAACAAGCCCAAATGATACAAGAGTTGAATAAATCATCTTTGGAAAGTTGAAGGAGCCCATCTAATCAAATCTAGATGTCTTAATATTACTTCAAGGAAAATAAGAAGTTGGATGACTCATCTAACATTTCTACCTAGAAAATCAAGTTTGAAATCATATTTTATGTTTATTATGTTTAGGAATACATTTGAGGAAAAGTACTTGAGCCTCCAGAGAATTATTTTGCTGCTACCAAGAAGAAGTATGTGAAAGGTGAGTTAAAAGCAAAGAAAATTAAAGTTGATGGTTTACAAGATCATTTGCTTACATATGTTGGAATTTGAAAAAGTATAAGGATATGTATGATAAGCTACATGGAATGTATGAAGCCAAAAATTTGAATGAAATCATCTCCTTGAAAGATCAACTCAAAGATATAAAGATGAATAAATGAGAGTATGTGCAATCCTACATTATGAGGATATTTCATCTTAGCCTATTAATTGTAGAGAGTTGGGGAAACTATGCTTGACAGGGAATTTTTGATTGTAACCCTTAGATTTATCCCTATTATTTGGGAAAAAATCATTACTACTATAAGAAACAACAACAATTTCCCATCATTTGATTATATTGTTTGAAAGCTCACTCAAGAAGAATCAAGGATGGTTTCTAGAGGCAGTATACAAATTCATGAAGAAGGAGAGTCCACTTCTTTTGTTACTCATAAAACGAAAAATAATGGAAAAGGATTTCCATCAAATTAGCGGAAGCCTCCTCCTTAAAATTCAAAGAAAAGTAACAAAAAATAAACATCACACATTTCATGCTACAATTGTCATATGAAAGGAAATTATGCTTGAGATTGTCTTGAGAAGAAAAATGGTCCATGATGTTAAAATTATGCAACTGTGAGTAAATTTCTCTTTGAAAAGCTCGGTTAGTCAAGGTTATAATTTCACTATATTCCTCTTTTCGAGAGGACTAAAATTGACCTATATATCGCCCCAATCGGTTAAGAATAAGTTAAATTATGAATTATTATATTTATTAATGAAGTGGAATGGGTCAGCCTCAACATATGTTGATTTAGTAAAATTCCCAGGTGGTCCCTCACAAAATATATAAATAGAAGTGACTACAAGCTCATTCTCACATATTCGCTCATGAGATTTTCTTCTTTCACTCTTTTTCTTGGATCATCTTTTCTGTTTTGGTTTGCACGGGTCTGATGAAAGAAGCTCGTGTAGGGTTCAGAATCACAAGTGACAAGCTCACTCTGATCTAGGGCTTCTAGGCCATAGCCACAGCCACAAAAATGGTGAAATAAGGCCAGAGCCATGGGCACAACATGGCAAGGTAGTTGCCAAGATTCCATTGCTGCGGGCAGAGCTTTTCAATGTCATGGCTAAGGTCCTGAGGCTAGATTGGGTTGATCTGGAGTACAGTTGCAGGCACAGTGTGTCATGCCGGTGGCCAAGGGAGCTTTAGTTGCATGCACAGTCTGTTAAGGTGATGGCTAAGGGTTTTTTTGAGCAAATCTGAGTTAGGTCATCTTCAATTGCTTGCACAATGCTTCCTGAAATTAGTCACAGATGTTTGTGATCAGTCTTTGATAGCTTCTTGGATCCAGATCTAGGATTTGAAAATTGATATCAGTTGGCTTCGGTAATCTATTGGATCTGTGTTTTGTGATGTTGTAGATCTACATATCTATAGATTTTTTTAGTATGTTTATGCTGCAAATCGGGTCCTCAAATATTCATCTATAGTTCTCCAAATTTTCTGCTCAGTGACAGTTGTATGCTTTAGGAAGTGATAATTCATTACAGTTCTCATAATTAGGATCCTTCAGGAGAAGTATGTTTATGGTATATTATGCATGTGCTAGTTATTTTACTACATTTTAACGATATGGATCAATGAATCCATTAGAGAACTTTTGAGGTCTAAAATAGGCCTCCTAAGAAAAATGTACAACCAAAATAAACTTTATAATAACCAATAGGATTCAATATCATGATGTCAACCATGGGGGATGATTCACCATTTTTGAGGCAAAAAAGTAAAAAGATTAAAAAATAATAAAATAATAAAACTACTTTTTCAACTTTTATTTTCAACTTATCTCTTCAAGTCTTACTCAAATTTAGAGTAGGAGTACTCATTGGATGCAAAATTTAATTCCTGTTCCAAGGAGTACCCATATTGCATACTTTCGATGGACCCTGCTACACGAAAAATGAGAAATACATAAAAAAACATGAATGGAATCACGTTTTTTTATCTATTTCTCATTTTTCGTGTCGCAAGGTCCATTGAAAGTATGAAACATGGGTACTCTATTTATTGGGAATCAAATTATGCATCCAACGAGTGTTCCTGCTCAAAATTTGAGTAAACCCATACAGAGATAAGTTGGAAATACAAGTTTAAAAAGAAATATTTTCTTTTTTCCCTCTAAAATTTGATGATGTAATCTAAACTCATTTTATTATTTCCACTATTATTTTATAATTTCCTTAGGAAGCCCATCTGAGACATCAAAATTTCCTTAGTGGTTGTACTCTTGTTTGCTGAATCATTTGATGACAATCTAAGAAGAATAATTTGCAAGGGTTTTCCCCATAGTGGCGTTTTCCCCCGTCTCGGACAAATCCTGGTGTATATATGTGTGCATGCTCTTCTTCCATTTGTTTCTATCTTTCACTTCATAGATGATGTTTTTATTGTTATTTATTCATAGTTTCATATGTTGATGCTTAATAATGTAGACCTGAATAATGATATAATGATATGGGGTGAACTTATCATGTTATTGAAGAAATTCACTATTAAAGAAAATAACAATGTAGCCCTATGAAAAATTAAAATGGTATCAGAGTTGGGCTTAAGAAAATGCATGGAGATCACCTCCATGGAGAAGCCTTTTATGGAAGCAAGAAGAGGATGGTAGAGACAAAAAACGAATTCTAGAGTATGAAGAAAAGCTTTGGTAGTTAGTGTATAAGGTTTTTATGGCGAGGGTTTGAGAGAAAACTTGGTTTATGGTAAATACTTGAGATCTAGTGTATGAAACTCTAGCATGGTCTATGAAGCACTTGGGATCAATTTGACAAATGAACTAGTTGATTGAAGACAACAGTGTTATGTGGTCTATGGATGGCTACTCAAGTCTGGTTCAAGAGGAAGAGGATCACCTATCATTGATGACAAGTACTCCTAGACTCTTGATGTTTTTTTGTGTCTTTTGTTCATACTTATGGATCTTATCATTATGATTATTGTTTCTAGTCATTTCCTACATCTCCCGCATCTATATTTGAGTACCTGAATATTTCTAATATCCTTGATGAGATATGATGATGGATCCCTCTTGAGGATATTTTGAAATATAGGAAATATGGCTAGATCTGAAGAGGTAAAGAGGCACTTAAGCACTACAAGCTACCTATGTAAAGGTGCACAAGTAATACCAAAAGGTATGCATGCTATATTGTATTTCAGCTGTAACATTGGACCGCTAGGTAAGCCCTATGGTATGTTGAGCATGTGTCCTTCGCAAATGGCTCATGCATGCATATGAAAGTGATTGGGATATTTGTTTCCTATGATGAAATGAAGAACCTGGTGTTGAATGTTTTGATCGTGATGATCTTCTTGATTCTACGAGACTACTTATTTCTTATCTTGGATTTAGTGGCATAACTTGATGTATTTCTATTGGGTTCATAAGATTGTGTTGTCACATCATCTTACTACCCTATCATGGAAATCCAACCCTCGATTAAAGGTTGATGTCATGATGTAGTATCTAACCATGATGGATATATGTTTGATGTTATGATCTAGCATGACTCTAATAAAGACAGGTTGATGACATGAATGAAGTGGATTCTCATTCAGAGGGAGAACCTCTATCCTAAAATATTCTTACTCATATTCCGAGTATATGTTTCATTGAAATATGATTGATGGGTATCTGGAATTGTTAATTCATAGCAGAGGTCTGAGCCTCTAGGTGCCACTATGTCTATCATACACAAAAATGAATTTTTTCACACAAAAAAAGTATGTATTTTGAGTCAAGGGAAATCTGACATGTCCTTCCACTATAAACGGATATTTGAAATTGTCAGGTTAGACTTTTTGATCACAGAAAATAAAGGATCAAGCATGAAATCAGATAGTCACCTTGAAGATGCCAGTTCTGCAGGTGTGTTGCAGATATCCATAAGATATGTTAGCATGAAATGCTTGTATGTTTGAATCAAACTTGTGTTTGCAGGTGACCGAGACATTCAATATATGAATATGTCACTATGTTTGTGGTACAAATTTTTTACATGATTTGGATGATTCATGAGCTAGGTTTGGAACTTTTGACATGATGCTTAACATTGACTTACACCTTTTACTCAATGATTAATATATGTCTAGAATTATAGATCTTACCATGATCGCACATTTTGATTTGACATGAATTGATCTAGTGATTGTTGATTTTCCTTGATGATAATGCTATGTGGCCATAGTGACCTTCAGTGTCTTATGTGAGTATTCATAATTATGGTTCTATATTGGGCTCCTTATTCCTAGCACAATGGTTGTTGTGACTTAGTATGAAGATGGAACATGCATGACTTAACTTTCATGTATGCACTTGCATCTAGTAATAGAAATGACTAGTAATGGCATGGTATATGATTGGCCTGCTGACTTGAACTTAAATGAAGTCAAGACTTGATATGATCTCTACATGTCACTCGTTGAAAGAATTGATACTATGATATCAATGTCTTTTATAATAGTTTTTTTTGGGTTTTTAAACTCTGATGAGATGATTTTGTTGATACAACATTCATTTATGTAGGGATGATTATGTTGGCTTAGTAATACATTATTCTTACTAAGAGCGTTACATGATGCAAGCTCCCCAAGTTAGATTTTTCCATACTTTACAATTATGTGATGAAGTCAGGATAATGAGTTCCAAGGTATGGCCTTCATTTTGATTATGGATTTGGTTTTACATACTGATAGTCTACCCTTGAATGGTGATGAGCCCATAAAAATATAAGTAAGAGGGATATTTCTTTTGAATCTCAAGTAATGTATCATGGCATGATGAATCTATTTTTTAAATCTGGGAAAGAAATCCTATATTGCAAATATATCGATAAAATGTCTTTGTATGTAAATCCTTGGACTCTCTAGGTTAAAGTTCAAATGTTGTTGAACTTGACATGGCATCTGATAGTTGATTGAAGCATTGATGTTCCATTTAAAACACCCATTTGTATGTGATGTGTATATAACATGATTAAATTCATTATTAAGTTGATTCATTCCAAATTGCCACCAAACATCTTTTTAAAATATTTGCATGAAATGTTAAAATTTTAAAGGTTGAGATATTTCTCCCATGATATGTAGCAACATGAATGAACTGATGTTGTTTGGTATTAGTATTGATGATCACATTTGGATGGTGCCTTAATATGAGATCTACCATGATATCTTTTATGAGAGGTACATAACATGACCGAGGTCGGGTACAATACTTCTAACATCGCTAGCTGTGAGGCATGATGTAAAAGATCCTTAAAGAGTTGTTTGAGCATGATATGGATATTCCATGGATACATTGTGAAATTAGATAATCTCATATATATATATACATACTTAGGACTTAAATTCTTACATTGAGACAATGTAGTTGTTCGAAACAAGCTAAGGCTTGTGATTGACACCTCTGTGAGAGGGAGGATGATTATGTTATCCATTTGTGATTTAAACCTACATGAGAGGGAGGATGGTAATGGTATATTTTTGTGATTTACATGATTATGTAAGTTCTAACATAAAATTTTATTTGATGTCCTATATGAACAGGAATCAACTGGTTTTGATATAAGAAAATACCAGATATGATTATGATGAGAGAAATGTTGATCAAGGACACTAAGAAAACTCTTCCTCCCTGACTGAGATCCCATGATGAGGAATTGATATGGAGGGATCCTAGGGTTGAGGGATCTCTAGACAGTAGGGTACTTCCCTATCTGTTACATAGGATTTATATGTTTCTCCCTTATCTTCATAGGGATGGAGATGCCGCTCCTCTATCTTGTCTCTGCAGAGTATATCCCAGTTGGCATTGTACTGTTAAGAAATGCTTCCTGGAAATATCAATCCTCATTTGGAAACCAAGTTGGGAGTGTACATGGGGTGTAAAACCCAAGTCAATTATGATGCAAGTGTTCTACCACATGACTATTGAAGGTCATCGATGGTAATATCAATAAGCAATAGGATGGGTTGAGATAACCTTATGCGGTTCTGGGTTGAGATTGATCTCTCGGCTGTGCCACCAGGGCCAAGATGGCCCCCCTTGCGTAGATGGTTATCTTATTCTAGATATGTGGTTGTAGAGGTACAACTACCCTGTGAGATTCCAGGTTGAGATGTGCTCCATGATGTGCTTATAGGTCGAGATGTGCTCCTTGATGATATGCTCTATAACGATTATTGATGATGATATTATGGGTAGAAGCCCACCGTCATAGAATTTAAGTTGTATCCAGATGGATGAAAGGTGGTAGCCTAAGCTCCCCTTCGGTGACAAATTCTTCTTCTTCTAGATCCGAGAACGTTCAACACATGAGCAACAACAATCAAGAGATAAGTTGGAATAAGAAAGAGAATTTTATTGATGATTTGTAATGATGAAGCATCATGGGATGAAGACTACATGAAAGATATGATTAGTGATGATACGTGATGATGCATGAAGATACGATAATTCCATATTAATTGATGAACACATATTGGTAGGTGGAATTTCCCTGGTTGAGAGGGAGTGTTAAAATTATGCAACTATGGTCAAATTCCACTTTGGATATATTAGATGGTTAGTATTATAATTTCATTAGATTCCTCTTTTTGAGAGGACAAAATGACATATAGATTTCCCCAAATGGTTAAGCGGAAGATAAATTATGAATTATTTTATTTAATAATGAATTTGAATGGGTTCGCCTCAACACATGTGGATTTAGTCAAAGCCCCAAGCAGTCCCTCACAAAATATATAAAGAGAAACAACCTCAAGCTCATTCTCAGACATTCTCTCATGATATTTTCTTCTTGCACTCTTTGTATAGGACCATATTTTCAGTTTTTGTTGTAGAGGTTCGATGGGAGAAGCTCGCACAAGGTTCTGAATCATAGGTGAGAGGCTCACTCAGATCTAGGGTGTCTAGGTCATAGCCATAGGCACAAAACTGGTGAAATCAGGCCAGAGACGCGAGCACAACATGGCAAGGTAGCGTTCAAGCTTCCATAGACATGGGAAGATATTGTTAAGGTCACAGCCAAGGTCCTCAAGCTAGATCCATTTGATATGGAGTAGAGCCGCAGGCACAATGTGTCATGCCAGTGGCCAAATGAGCTTTAGCCATGGGAAGTGTGTGTTGAGGTCGCAGATAAGTTTTTTTCTGAAAAATATAAGTTAGGTCATCTTCAGATGCTTGCGCAGTGCTTCCATACATCAATCACTTAGTCACATATGTTTTTGATCAGTCTTTGATAGCTTCCTCGATCCATATATAGGATTCGAGAGTTGATATCAATTGGCTTCGGTAATCTATTGGATATGTGTTTCTTGATGTTGTGTATTTGTAGATCTGTAGATCTGCTTAGTATATTTCTACTGCAGATGAAGTCCTCAAAGGTGCATCTATAGTTCTATGAAGTTTCTGCTTAGTGAGAATTGTATTCTTTAGGAAGTGACAGTTGATTATAATTGCATTCTTCAGGAAGTATGTTTATGGTATATTATGCATGTGTTAGTTGTTTTAATGAATCATGAAGATATGGATTAACAGATCATCATAATATTGTTTTATAAATAATTTGATGACAATATAAGTAGCGGAATTTGCAAGGGTTTTCTCCAAAGTGGGTTTTTCCTTGGTCTAGGACCAATCCTAGTGTTTATATGTGTGCATGATTTTCTTCCATTTTTTTCTTTATTTTACACTGCATAGGTGATGATGTTATTGTTATTTATACATAGTTGAATATTCTAATGGTTAATAATGTATATCTTAATAATGATATAATGATATGGATTGAACTTATCATGTTATTGAATAAATTCACTATCAAAGAAAATAAAAATGTATCCCTATGAAAAATTAACACATGATACAAAACAAGAAGAAACAATAACAGTTTTAATAATCAAAGAAGAGATTATTGAAGAAATGATTATAATCTAACAAATGAGAGAAGAACAATAGATGCTCCAAGTGATCATGAAGAAGACCACCATCCTCAAAAGAAGTCAAGAAATACCAGGTATGAAAGTAATGTTGATAATCAATCTAAATATATTATTATTTCTACACTTTATAGTTCCTCTCCTCTAGATACCTGGGATAGTTGGTTGGTTGATAGTGGGATCCCTCATCATTTCTATGGGTATAATAAAGCTCTCTCTAATTTGGTGGAGACGGAGTCAAGTTTGAATATTATCCTTGGAGTCAACTCCACCCATCCCGTTAAAGGCTTTGGTTTTGTTAAATTTCATATAGATTCTAGGGAATCTATATTCCTCTATGATGTGATGGATGTGTTAGGGTTGACGAAGAATTTGGTTTCTATATCTACTTTAGAAGAAAAACGGATGAAGTTTGGCTTCATAAAGGGAAAATTACTAACTTGGTCAGTGGGATCCCCTAGGACATATTTATTCACATCGAAATTAGAAGTTTAAGGACTCTATAGAGTCACTGGAAGACCCCTTATAGCATTGTTCCATGATACTAATCATGAAAGTGAGCTATGGCACCAAATATTGGCCCATCTACACTAAAAAACCCTTTCGAAATTGAAGAAATTGGTATCTAGAATTCATGATGTTCAAACCTAACATAATGGAGTGTGTCCTGGATGTACTAGTGGAAACAAGACAAGGGGACCATTCCTCTCTAGAGGGAACAAGAAAAAACACATCCTCCATCTCATTCATTTTGACATATGTGTTACGATGTGCGTACACTCTGTTGGTGGCCATCTATACTACATTACCTTCATTAATTATTTATAAAAGGATACTTTGATATATTACTTGGATGAGGCCTTCAATTTGTTCAAGGATTTAAAGGTCTTGGTAAAAAATAAAACAGGGAAGAAAATTAATATATTAAGGTTTGACAATGGCAGAGATTAAAATTCCAACGAATTCATTGATTTCTTCAAGAAGGAAGGTATCAAGAAGGAGATGATTTTTCCCTACAATCCCAAACAAAATAGAGTGGATGAGAGAAATAACAAATCTATTATAGAAGTTGCTCATGCCATGCTCCATGATCAAAAGTTGTCGAAGTTTCTTTGGATAGAATCTATTAATGCAATTGTATATGTTCAAAAAAGGGTTCATCATTAAGCATTAGAGAATAAGACTCCCGAATAAGTATTCACATGTTTCACACTCGACATAGGTCACCTTTTTATATTTGGTTGCCTCGTATATTTCCATGTGTCGAAGGAAAAAAGAAACAAGCTGGAAGCCATAGTAAGAAAATGTATGTTTGTTTGATATTGTGAAGATTCAAAATCATTTAGAATATATATTTATGGTCAAAGGAAGGTTGAAAATAGAAGGGATGTCATGTTTTATGAAGATGCTACCCTTGGAAAAGATAGGGACCTTCTTTTGCCTCCTCCTCCATAGAAGAAGAAAGATGATATGAATATTTTAGAAGTTCCATCATTGCCTAACTCTGAGAGAGACATTGGTGATGATCCCATGGAGCTTATGGACCCCTTGGATCTTCCTCCATGTGATCCCCATAATAGGAATATTCCACCTTGGCTTCATGTCACACTACAAGATGTTGAGAGACAAGGTACCCAAGGAACATTTAGAGAGAGAAAGAAATCATGCAGGTATCAAGGATATGTTGTAGTAATGAGAAATATGATTCAAGTGGAGCCTTTGTCCTTTGAAGAAATCATGGAAGAACAATTATAGAAGAATGTTATGGCCGAAGAGTTTGAATCCATTATGAAGAATGCTGTATGGGATGTTGTGTCAACACCGAAGGGGAAATATGTCATGACTTGGAAATGGCTATTCAAGATCAAACATGGAATCATAGAAAGTATTGAAAAATATAAGGCAAGGTTCCTGGCAAGAGGATTCTCCTAGAAAGAGGTAGAATATTATGATGATATATTTTCCCCTGTGTCCTGATATACCACCATTCATTTGACAGCTTCCATTTTCATAAGTTAACAATGGACTCTTTATGAAATTAACGTGAAGCAAAAATTCCTCCATGTCATGTTACAAGAAGAAGTGTATTTTGAGCATCCACAATTATTTGAAGTAGAGGATCGAAAGACACATGTTTCCAGGTTGAAGAAGGAATTACATAGTTTGAAGGAAGCCCCCAAAGGATGGTACACCCACATACATAGTTACTTGAGAAGCATTGATTCATAAGAAGCAGTACCAACCCCAAACTCTGCTTCAAAGTTCTCCAAGGTATGCCCTTGATTTTAGTTTTATATGTTGATGATATATTTATTACAGGTAGTAAGCTCTTGATGATTGAGTCTAATAGGGATCTAGCCTCTGAATTTGAGATTAAGGACCTTTGACTCATGCACTGCTTCCTAGGTCTTGAGGTGTTGAAAAGGCCTGGTGAGATCTTCTTTTCATAAGGAAAATATTTGATCAAGTTGTTGGATAGATATCGTATGATGGAATGCAAGTCCCTGCCCACACTGATGGAAATGAATTTCAAGAATACATGAGGAGAAGATAGAAGACCCAATACTATCAAGGAAAAGTATATTTTCTCTAACATGGTAGATGTGAAGTAGTTTGGTTAAGAAATATCTTTGTACAAATCTTTGAGTAGGTCCTAGACACTACAATGATATGTTGTGACAACAATAGTGGGATTCAGATGTAGAGAATATTGCGTTTCATGAAAATTCCAAGAAAATAGAGATATAATATCATTACATTCGAGACATGGTATAGAGAGGTGTCGTTATACTCCATCACATATCGACAGAAGAGCATATTACATATGTTGGGGAAATTATATGAATGATATATTTCCATAAAATAAATTGTCAACAAGGGAGTCGTAATCAGTAGAGCTGATGGACTATATGTGGTAGTAACAGGTAAGTTCCTATGTCTGTTGAGTATATCCTAGATAATAAGTTTCCATTTTATAATTAATATAATTTCCTCGCAATTAAAGATCATAAAGAAAAGCTCATAAATAAAATCTTGAAAAGCATGTAATTTAAATGGTTCTTGATTTGATAATAGGGTTGTCCATTTACAAGCTCATGAGTTAGAAAGATGGATTCAACTCTATTTTCCTATAGTAACTAATTAAAATCAACTTACTACAATCAATCAAAACATTCATTCCTAATTTAACTAGTTTCTAAAGAAAATTTGCATTCTAGTATAGGAAATATATGACAAGAGTCTTCACTAACAACGCATGTAGGTGAATGACGATATCTCTGTTCTTCCTATTCTCTAAAATAGAAATAGATAATTAAACCTACCTCCTAAAAAATCAAATAAATTACTTTCATAAAACAGAACTAGGATCATATCAAATTCTTTGAAGTTAAACTATAAAACCAAACTAAATTCACAATAACTATGATAAAAACATACCTTGATGGCTTCGGTGGGCCCTTTCTGAGCTACCATGGAAAGCTTGGAAAGATTACAGAATTAGAAAAAGGATTAATGCACTGAAATTAAAAATTATTACTCATATCATTAGTTTAAAGAGCAATATTACAAAACTTAATTTTCCAACATAACAATAATATTTAAAACTCTGCATCTTCTTACTAACTTTTTTCTATGTAAATAAACATCACTACTATCCCTCTTGACACATATTATATACGAGCCTTCTCTTATATAGGAGTGGTCGTTACAACCAAGGTTACCTAACATAATAAAAATTCATTGCAGTTGAAATTATTTTACATATTTTGCTTCATCCTCATGTCACGAAGTGCATGAAGAAGAGGCAAATCTTGATTTACTATGTAAGGAAGATGCCTTTGTCAAACAATTGCCTTGGTCCCATCGAAGGCAGCTCACTCGAACCGTCAAAGATCAAGATTTGGATATGGTACTAGAATAATATAGTCAGTGCATGAACGCTGGTACTTGACAAGCAGAGCTGGTATCAGATAAGCATCGTTGGTACGAGGACCATAGTTTGTACCAAAATCACACAAAACTAGAATGCGGGTACTAGAATCACAGAGGTGTTGGAGTGCGGGCACAAGAATCACATAGGTGTTGTTGTTTGTGCCAGATGGATGCACAAATATGGTTAACACAAGTACAATATAGACAAAAACATGGGCGTTTGAACAAGTGTCAGATGGGTGCACAAGTAACGGATGAGAACCCAAGTACCGGATTGATAATGTTGGTGTTGGACTAGTATGAATGCTAGTACTAGACAGATAATGTTGGTATCAGATGGGTAGGAGAACGAGTACTGGTTCAATACACTGGTATCAGATGATCAGTAGGAACATGACCTAAACATCTATGTGAGCCAATCCAATTAATCATAGTATAAGAAATCAATTAATTCTATTTTTACTACAAGAAAACATAAAACACCATTCATTAAAATATAAATTACCTCATATATACACAAGGATACAAAAAGTCATGTTTTTGATGAAGATAGGCAAGTGGTGAGTAGGATTTCAGGAATTTTTTTTCAAAAATAGAATACAATATGGGGTATTAAAGGCATCAAAACATAGATCCAACATTCCCCCATGCCTAAGTTATTGCATGTCCTCATGCAAAAAGTGTTGAACCATTCCTCAAATTAAAAAAACAACAACTATTGGTAATGAAATTTTATTGAGGGTAATTATATATTCATCACGTGATTACTATTGATCTTAATCATAGAAGATAAAATATTGACCTCATACCTCTATTACCATAATAACATAAGAAATATTTTGTAGTACCATATGAAAACTATTTTCCAGTACTGGAGGAACACAAGAAACTGCTTTTGAGTATCAAATGAATATAGGGATTGCTTTTCCAGTATTGGATGCCTAGTATTCAAATTGGAATCCTGTAGGATTCTCTTTTTATATTAGAGTTTTCTGAGTGTCAATATGGAGTAGGTGCTAGCAATTACTAATGTTTCATGTGACTTTGTGTTGTTGGAAAAAATGAAAAACAACACACTAGTACAAGAAATTTGAAATTGCACTGGAAGTGTCAGAAGATGAGGCAAAGTAAAGTTGAGGATCCTAAATTATCTAGAATATTTGAAGTTGATAAGTGTCAATCTGATATGCTGAAGGAGACTGAGAAGATTAAAATGAAGATATTGAAAAGGGTCCCAAAATCCACTCTCCCATGCTTGAGGCTTCTCATTTTCTCATGCAAGCAAGATGAGGTAATGAAGAAGTGAGGAGGGTTGTTGAGATGACTCAGTACAAAGGAATCTGAAAAAAAAAATGATGGAGCTGTGAGATGAATATTGAACAAAAATAATTCATCTCAAATTTATTAAAATGATGTTAAGTTAACACCAAGCATAACATAAATTTCAAATCACTCATTACATAATATTTCATCAATCTTTAACAATTTTATGCTCAAGAAAAGAAACCTTTTATAAATTTAAGGGGCTCTCTTTCTTTGTAGGTAGGAGGATTTTTATGATCACAACAAATTATGAATTGGTGAAAAATTACTTATTACTAATTAATTACCAAAGTCTTATAGTCATCCACGTATTAAAAATAAGATTTGTAGTTGAGTTTTATTAGTTCTTTGTGATAATAGGTCCCACTTCTAACACAATTAAATCTTAGATATAGTATGAAAGACTAATTATAGAGGACTCAAGGTTACCTTAAGGCCATTCTTAAATATAAATTTTATGGAGTTATTTTTTACCCTTGACTTCGTCCACACATGTTTCCTTTTTATTGTAACACTACAAAGTAACCATCATACGTGTAGACAAAAGCCTTGGTTTGGTTGACACTTCTATAAGCAGAATGCCCCACTGCCTGTAAGCATCCATAGCCCTGATGGGTTTTCCTAACAATATCACAGGTCAGTACCCGCTGCCAGCAGGCGTCCATAGCCTCGATGGGTTAACCTCTTAAAACTATTTTAAATTGATGGCTCTAGTCCCATGTTTCCTACCATTTTAGGTTTGGATTATGATCTTTGCTTTTGAAATTGGTAGATGGGAGAGAATCTTCATAAATCCCCTTAAAGGAATAGGATGATACCTTTGAGAGTGACTTATATTACCTTTGTAATGTATTAGATGGGCCATTTTTAATGTGAGATGGATGAGGCTAACCAATGAATAACCAAAAGATACCTAAAGTCCCACTGGTCATAGTTTTGATGTATGCTTTCGCTCCTAAAAATAGTGTTCCCCTATGAACAAAGACTTCATTAAATCTCTTGCAAGGCTTAATAAATATTCTCAGAGATCATGCTTTGGTGTTATGGTTATAGTATTCAAGTTTTATTTTCATCGGTATCATTAAATTGACCTCTTAACTTTTTTTTAATCACATTTATATACATTGGTAGCTATATTTTGAGCAACTTTTTTGTATTGATAATTAGAAATCTATCTAAATACAAAAAATGAAATTCCAAAAATATAAATAGAAAAAGGAATAGTTTAGAATTATCCTTCAATTCAAATTTTATGAAAATGATTACTTATATCATCTTTGTTAAATAATAGATAAAGCAAGAATGAAACCTTAATAACTTAAAGAAAAAAGGAAATATGTCATCAACTACTTTCCTAAATGTTCCATTCTGTTGATGAAGATGTATTTTGGAGTACATATATATATATATATATATATATATATATATATATATATATATATAGATATTTCAGTATTTAAGCATCCCCAAATGAACAATACCCTTGAATCTTGATTTTTCTTGAAAAATATAAAATTGGTAATGGAATTCACGAGATTGGTTAGATGAAATATGGTACTAAATAATTTGTATTCAATACTAGATGATGTTGCTATGCAGCTATTTCCAACTTTACCTACAATTCCAAACATAATGGTCATATATTTCTTCATTAAAAACTAGAAACAGATCTAACTGAAAATAAATAATAAGTGGGAAAGAAAAGTAATAGTTGAACCATGTTGTTGTTGGAAATAAGACTCTATGGAAATTCTCATTAAAATAATATGCAGCTGAAAGAGACCTTAACAAAAATATGCAATGGGAACATTGATATCCTCTTTTCAACTAATTACTTTTGGTTATTAGCATCCATAATTCTTGAAAACAAATAAGAAATATGTTGCACTTTTATAACTAAACTAACTACTATATGCAACAATTATTCATTTATTTACTATCCTACTCTTACTTGAGAAAAATAAATTTCCCTCCTTAAGTATAGGAGTATTTCCAATGTAACCATGTGCAAAATAGGTGTAAGAATGCATTCATACTCAGTTTTATAATATAATCCTCAATGCATACATGAGTAAGAAGTACCTTCAATTGTAATGATGATGTCAAGAAGTAAGGAAAACTGAAGGAGTGGTATGTCCTTATAGTTTCTTGAAACCAAATTTCAATAAAATCAAAATGATCATGGTTTACCTCTTTTTTTGGCTCATTTAGCATATCCTCCTTTACCATGCCATGCAAATATTATATTATGAGATCACTATCCTCTTCTGTTCTTACAAGATCCACAGATAGGAATGTCGAAAATTCTTCAATTTCTAGTTCTAACTGTTTCTCTCCATTGGATGTGGTCCATGGTTCTTCAATTTCCTTGAAAAGATTACAAGCGTGAAGATATTCCTGCGAATGAGGTTCATGGATTTGTTATTATTCTATCATTTCTAGAGAGGCATATAAGTTCTTAATTTTTGTCAAAATTTGTTCTTCCTAAGAAGAAAATATCCCAGCGGCTGCTATAATTTGAGAGAGTTCCTCTAAACTCTTGCTCATCCGAATATTTCTTTGTCGGTTTCTAATCATTGTCTTGCAGATGTATTAGTGTATAGAGTTCTTAAAGAACCAATTTTTTTTACAGATATTAAAGAATTGAAAAAGGAAACACACTTAAAATCAATCCATGCAAACCAATCAAGTACTTCAAGCGCCACCATGCTGCTAAGACCCTATTGTCACTAAGTTATTTGTTCACACTAGTTAGGCTTATCTTATTTCCATGAATCCAAAACATCAAACTTTACCTACTTACAAAAAGAGAGGACAAATTAACTTTGGAGCGATCCCACCATAGTGGATACGCTAGTTCTTACCTCTCGTCTTACCGTCTTCCCTCTGCCCTTAAGTCATCCATAAAAAAAACAAATCATTACGTATTACTGTTTATTGCTCCCTGACAACGACGCAAAAATGTTTGGGAAATTATATGAATGATATATCACCAAAAAATTAAATTTTCGACCAGGGAGTTGTAATCGGTAGAGCTCATGCACTATATGTGTCGATAACAGGTAAGTTTGTATGTTTTTTTATTATAGCCTAGATAAGAAGCTTCCATTTTATAATTAATCTAATTTCCTCACAATTAAAGATCAGAAAGAAAAGCTCATAATTAAAATATTGATAAGCATGTAATCTAAATAGTTCTTTCTCAGGTAATAAGGGTGTCCATTTACAAGCTCATGAAATAGAAAGATGGATTCAACTCTGTTTTCATGTAGCAGTTGATTAAATTAAACTTACAAAATCCAAAACAATCATTCTTAAATTATCTAGTTCTGAAAGAACCTATGCATTCTAGAATAGGAAATGTATGACAAGAGTCTTAACTAATAGCACATGTAGTTGAATTGTGATATTTTTGCTCTTCATGTTCTCTAAAATAGAAATCAATACTTAAACCTATAGCCTCACGAATCAAACAAATTACTTGCATAAAACAGAATTGGGATTATATCAAATGCTTTGAAGTTAAACAATAAAACCAAACTAATTCACAATTACTATAATAAAAACTTACCTTGATGGCTTCGGTGGGCTCTTGCCGAGCTACCAAGGGAATATTGAAAAGCTTATAGAACAAGAAATGGATTAGCAAACTGAACTTAACAATTGCTTCTCATATCATTAATTTAAAGAAGAATATTATAAAAATAAATTTTCCAGCATAACAATATTGATTAAAACTCTGCATCTTCTTACTAAATTTTGTCTCTGTAAATGAACTTCACTACTATCCCTCGTAACACCTATCATCTATGAGCCTTCTCTTATAGAGGAGTGATTGTTACAACCAAGGTTACTTAAGATAATATCAAATCATTGAAGTTGAAATTATTTTACATATTCAGCTTCATCCTCATGACACAAAGTGCATGAGGAAGAAGAAAATCTCAATTTACTATGTAAGGAATACTTATTTTTCAAAAAATTGCCTTCGTCCCATCGAAGGTATCTCACTCAAATAGTCAAAGCTAAAGAGTCGGATCTCGTACCAAAATAATATAGTCAGTGTAGGAACATTGGTACAAGACGAGCATAGTTGGTACGAGATGAGCATAGTTGGTACTATAATCTGAGTTGGTACATGAATCACATAGGACTGGAATTCAGGTACCAGAATCGCAGAGGTGATGGAGTGCGGGTACCAGAATTACATAGGTGTTGCTATTGGTGCTAGATGGATGCACGAATATGGTAAGAATAAGTACACCATAGAAAAAACATGAGAAATTGATAAAGTGTCAGATGGGTGCATGAGTACCGGATGAGAACCCAGTACCATATTTCTAATGTCTGTATCGAACGAGTAGGAGCACTAGTACTAGAGCGATAATGTTGGTATCAGATGGATAGGAGCATGATTACCAGAGAAATACACTAGTACTAGATGAGTAGTAACATTACCTAAACATCTATGTGAGCCAATCCAATTATTCATTGAGTATAAAGAATCAATTAAATTGATTTCTACTATGAGAAAACATAAAAAACCATGCTTTAAAATATAAATTACCTCATATATACACAAGCATACTAAAAGTCATGTTTTTGAAGGTAGGAAAGTGGTAAGTATGTTTTGAGGTAAAGTTGGTAAAAAATAGAGGACAACATAGGGTATTAAAGGCATCAAAACAGAGACCCAAAAACATGTATTCTCACCAAGGCTTTTCCAAAAGGGAAGTTATTTGTATTCAAAGATTAGCTTGGAATGATGGATGTGATCCATCCTGATAAGGGGCATTGTTGATTGAGAAATTTGACCATAGCTCTTCCCCGTTGGTTGAGCTCTCCAAGGATGGAATGGAGTATTGAGGACTACTGGGGTTGAGGGATCTATCGACAATAAGGTATCGCCCCTGTGTGTCACAAATAAAGTGGAAGACATAGGTCCCCTATCTTGGTCTAGAAGAGTATAACCTAGTTGGAATCATACCCACAAGCTGAGCTTTTTGGTACTGTTGCTCCTCATCTGGTGATCAGGTGATCATGTCCAAGTTAAAAAATTGCTCAAAAATGGAAATGCTCAGAAATGTTTGAAATCTGAACGAATGGAAAGGCCTCGTCGCTGCGATTCTAGTGCCATGAACGAGACTCAAAACTGATGCATTATGTGAAATTTACTGAGGTTTGAATTCATCCAGTGACCTCCAAAACAGGACTTTTTGTCCAAAAGAATTTGTCATTTTCAAAAAAAAAATTATGGCAAAAAAATAATTTTTATATGGTTTTTTATTGGCCTATCAGAGGGTGCCATGTGGCCTACCCAAAGGCTGCCACATGGCCCCAGGCTATTGGTTAAAAGGTGTTGTGAAAATTTGGAAGGCATGAGGGTCGAACCCTCAACCCGACTCCTCGGGCAGGGCCAACCCGACCAACATGGTAGAGGAAATGAGTTTGCACAGTGGGCGAGTCGGGCGGCATGTAAATGCGAGTTGGGTCGTTGAAGGTGTAAATGTTCAGTTGGACACTCATGAGCAGTTGTTCAGTTTGGCATAACGGGCAGAGAACATTAGTGTTAAGCCTTCAAGGGCCAACCCCATAGCAATAAGACCCGAGTCTAAAGACCATGGGCTAAGCACTATTATTATGGCGGAATTTTTGGTTAAGCCCTAAGGGCTAAGGTTTAAAGCTATACGACCAAGCGTGATGACTTGGGGCTTAAACCATTTCCAACTGGCGTTCACAATAGGGTTAAGCACCTTGGTGCTAGCCCCTCCTCCGATGTGACCTTGACCTGTGACCATGGGCGCGGAGTTAAAGTTATCCGCCAGTGCTAACTGTTCGGAAAAACAGCATATGAATGCGCCCATAAAATGACAGTCACATTGAATGTTATCCCGATTTTGGAGCGTGGTTTCACCAAGTCCACCCATCTGCCTATTATTGAGAGTTTAACTGGAGTTCCTCTAGTTTTGGAGGAGGGTTTCTAGTGCCACCAGGAAAAAACTTGTTTGGGTCATCAATCTCTCAATTTTCGACCAAACAAGATGAAATTTTAGTCAATTTTGGCTTTCTTGAGCATTATGGAGATTTTGGGATAGGTTTTAGAGTGAACAAAGGTGTTATTCAGCCATTTTGGCTTCATCGGAGAGGAAGGAGCCATCAGGGCCATCAGGGAGATGGAGCTGTATCAGGTTGTACTTCACTGTTTGAGGTAAAACAAAAGCCATTTTTAGCTTATTTATGTCTTCTGAAGTCAAATTCACAACCTTTTTTTTCCTGTTTAGGCATATTTTTCACTGTGTAACCATTTTGAGAAAATTAATAGAGCAAGGACATACCATTGGGGAGCCTTGGACCGATAGATGTAGCCCAGGAGGGGTGAACTGCCTCATCATTTTCCTGTGTTATGATATGGTGAAGCTTACTTGCTGTGTATTTTTGTTGTGTTATATTAAACAGTAAATTCAAATAACAAATCCTCACACATAAAACTCAGAAACATTACCAAAACTACTTTGTTTAACTTGCAAGTCATGGAGAACACTTTGCACATTAAATTATATGGAAATAGATACTTTGCATAGCATTACAAATAGTTCCATTTTCAGATCAGTTGGTATTGGAGCTAGATTTTTACTCTACATTTTTTCTTGTGCAAAGATATAGTTGATTGTTTGCAAGTTTTGATGCTTACTAGGCTTAAGCTCAAGAGAGGGGAAGGACAATTGGTTAGAGCACAAAGTAATCCTCAACCAAGGAGGGCCAGAGAGACTTTAACTCCACTTTCTAATTCACCATCAAGAGCCATAGAAGAAGCCTCAAGCATGTCTTCAAGGGAAGGAGAAGTTCGTGAATACATGGATCCCAAAGAAGAAGAACTGGTATTCTGAAAGGATTTTTTGGACATGACTGAGATGGTGAGGATACTCTACCAAGAATGGAATGATAGGCTTGTTGGAGAAGGGTATAAACATCAGAAAGAAGGATAGGGTTATTCAGGAGGAAATAAAAGTGATGACAAGTAAAAGAAAGGACATGGAGGAAATGGTGATCCACCATCCCCATCTTCATCCTCTTCCTCTACATCATCATCCTCTACTTCAGTGAATCAATCTCACAATTCTAAACCATTGGTAAAAGTCCATTTTTAAAGCTTGATCTTAAATTTGAGTTGCCTATGTTTAATGGTGAAATCAATGCAAAGAAACTTGACAATTGGATAAGACAGCTGGAATTTTACTTAAGGATACAAAACCTTCATGAAGACGATACCAATATTCATTTAGCCTCTTTGAGAATGGAAGGAGCAGCGTTGGTATGGTGGGAAGCCAAGACCAAGGATGAAATTAAAAAACATGGTAAGATCACTTTATCATGGGCTTAATTTATTTCCGCAATTAATCAGAAAATTTATCCATTAGCTCATTTACAAAAGGTTATCATGAATTGGAAAAGTTTTAGACAACTTAAGGGACAAAATGTTCAATATTACACTCAAGAGTTTAGACGAAGGGCTTTATTACTTGGAATTGATTTGCATAGTCAAGATACTTTGCTGAAATATATAGGTGGTTTACACAGCTATCTTATACATACTATCCTTATGTTCAATCCTACTAGTCTAGATGAGGTTTGTGTACAAGCCACACATTTAGAGGCTAGAGGGAAACAATCTTTTGATGGGAATGAGGATAGTGAATTTAAAGGTAAAGGAAGAAAAATAAATTCAAAATCTAGGAAAGAAAAAGGAAAATTATTTTATAAAAACTGTTCCAAGACAAACCACGACGAAGACCATTGCTGGAAACTTCATCCAGAGCTGCAACCAGAAAAATTTAAAACCAAAGATAATGTTGGGTGTGGAGCCTGATTGTCTTGTTTATTTTGTACCATAGCGTGGACCCCTGTACCTTAATGGGGGCAGCAATGCCACCCGTAATTAAACGCTACCTGGGGGGTCCAAGGGGGGCTACTGCGACTTTATGGAGCCCCCCCCTGGCAGGGGGTTTCGGGGGCAGCGCCCCCTAAGCTAAAAGTAGATGTAAAATTGCCTTGTAAAAGTATAATAATTTCTAGTCAATCTCGGGCATTCATTAGGCAGATGATCTATCGGTAGAAGTTATGTTTAGTTTAGGGTTTTTTTCCCTAAAAGGAAACCCCTTGCTTGTATGAGGGTATTTGTATTGTGGCTGTTTATTGTATGTGTATTCCCGGAGCGAGAAATAGATAGGGAGACTGTGAGAGAGAACAGAGGATATTACAACGGATCTGTTGTAGGTTGTGTCTCTTCATTTTGCTAGATAATAGAAAGGAAGGACTGGATGTTCGAGGCGGACGTAGCCCAAACTGGGTGAACCACATATATATATCTCTCTCTGGTTTTATGTGTTTTTTGTGCAAGTGTTTTCCTCATATTATATGTGTTTCCTTGCTCTGTAATATTTAATTTTCTAACATAGAAGGCCAAAGAAAAGGGAAAAATGGTTACAATTGTTGAATAAGACTTAGGGTATGAATCAAGAGATGAAACTAAAAGCATAGCCATGGTACTAAAGAACATAAAGGGGAAAGAGATTGTAAAGGAAACAAATCCTAGTTCTATCACTTTAAACTATCACATAGAAGCTCCAAATGAAGAGAGGACGATAGAGCTATTTCATGTGAGGATAATTTCCAAACACACAAATATAGACACACTATTTGATAGTGGGTCTCAAGAAAACCTCATCTCAGAAGACTTAGTCAAGAAGCTAAAACTTGAAACCATTCCACATCCAAAGCCATATCCTCTTGGATGGATTTGCAAGGATGCTAATTTACAATTTTCAAGGAAGTGCATGTTGTGCTTCGCCATAACAGCTCATTATGTTGACATGGTTGAATTAGATGTGGTACCGCTTGACATTACAGGTGTGGTGTTGGGTAGTCTGTACTTATATGACAGGAAAGTGATCTTCCATCACCATGAGAACAAGTATCATCTATTCAAGGATGGCAAGGAGTTTATTGTGACAGCACATTGGAAGAAGCTAGAATATTCTTTAGTGAACGCAGGGCATTTGAAAAGGCTTGTCAATGCAAGTCAAAATTTGACTTTGTTGATGATTAAACAAAAATATTTTGTACATAACCCTTTTCATGTTATTTCTGATATAAATGATGATATGTTTCAATTTGAAAGCAGGTCGTCTTTGGAAGAAGATGACAAGATGTTGCAGAAAGTGTCATTGGTGTCAATTGGTGCAGAGAACAAAGTGTCGGTGCAAAGTGGTGCAAGAATCCAAGAAAGGGAAAAGCATGCAAGAAAAGAGGACACAAAATTCAACATGGTTCATTGCTGGTTTCAAAATGGCAGATTGGTATTGCAAGAAAACTTGGTTGGGAATCGACACAAGTACATGGCTCATTTGGCAAAAAATTGCCATCAGGACAGTTGGCAAGATGAATCTTATTTTCAGTTTCCTTTGAAGGTAGAACATTGTAGCAACAGTATGATTTCTACAAATTTCAGATGTTGTTCTACAAGTTTCAAAAATTTGCAGTGTGACACAGTCAAGGTTAGCAATAGTGGGTCAACAGATTCAAGGAAGAATTTGTCTTTTTATGAGAAGCTCAATTTGATGAAGTCAGGGATATTTCAGTGGTTCAAGGCTGGAAGAGTGGAGAATCATTCTCCTCATCTTCAGTTTCTATAATTCAGAGAGATTTTGGGTTCCAAAATCTTCCCATTGGGGAGGTGTGATCAGGTGATCATGTCCAAGTTAAAAAAATTCTCAAAAATGGAAATGCTCAGAAATGGTTGTAATATGAACGACTAGAAAGGCCTCGTTGCTACGATTCTAGCACCATGAATGGGATGCAAAACCGATGTCGTATGTGAAAGTTACTGAGGTTTGAATTCATCTAATGACCTCCAAAATAGGACTTTTTTTCCAAAAGAATTTGTCATTTTCAAAAAAAAAATTATGGCAAAAAAATTATTTTATATGGTTTTTTATTGGCTTATCAGTGGGTGCCATGTGGCCTGCCCCGAGGCTACAATGCAACCCCAAGCCATTGGTTAAAATTTGTTGTGAAAATTTGGAAGGCATGAGGGTCAAACCCTCAACCCGACTCCTCGGGCAGGGCTGACCCGACCAACACGGTAGAGGAAATGAGTTTGCACAATGAGCGAGTCGGGTGGCATGTAAACACGAGTTGGGTCATTGAAGGTGTAAACATGCAATTGGGCACTCGTGAAAGGTTGTTCGAGTCAGCATAATGGGTGGAGAACATTAGGGTTAAGCCCTCAAGGGCCAGCCCCATAGCAATAAGACCAGGGTCCAGAGACCACAGGCTAAGCACTGTTATTATGGAAGAATTTTTGGTTAAGCCCTTAGGGCTAAGGTTTAAATCCATATGACCAAGTGCGATGACTGGAGGCTTAAAAAATTTCCAACTAGTGTTCACAACATGGTTAAGCACCTTGGTGCTAGCCTGTCTTTTGATGTGACCTTGACCCGTGACCATGGGCGCGGAGTTAAAGTTATCTGCCAGTGCTAACCATCCGGAAAAATCGCATATGAACGCACCCATAAACTAACAGTCACCTTAAATTTTATCCCTATTTTGGAGCATGGTTCCACCAAGTCTTCCCATCTGCCTATTCTGGAGAGTTTAACTGGAATTCCTCCAGTTTTGGAGGAGGTTTTCTAGTGCCACTAGGCAAAAACTTGTTTGGGTCATAACTTTCTCAATTTTCGACCAAACAAGATAAAATTTTAGTCAATTTTGGCTTTCTTGAGCATTTTGGAGAGTTTGGGATAGGTTTCAAAGAAAATAGAGGTGTTATTCAGCCATTGTTGCTTCAGGGAAGAGGAAAGAGCCATCAGGGCCATCTAGGAGATGGAGCTGTGTTGGGTTGTAATTCACTATTTGAGGTGAAACAAAAGCCATTTTTAGCATATTTAATTATTCTAAATTCAAATCCACAGCTTGTTTTTCCTGTTTAGGCATATTTTTCACTGTGTAACCATTTTGAGCAAATTAATAGAGCAAGGACATACCATTGGGGAGCCTTGGACCAACAGATGTAGCCCAGGAAGGGTGAACTGCCTCATCATTTTGCTGTGTTATGATATGGTGAAGTTTACTTGCTATGTATTTCTGTTGTGTTATATTAAACAGTAAATTTAAATAACAAATCCTCACACATAAAACTCAGAAACATTACCAAAACTACTTTGTTTAACTTGCAATTCATGGAGAGCAGTTTGCACATGAAATTATATGGAAATGGATACTTTGCATAGAATTACAAATAGTTCCATTTTCAAATCATCTGGCCAATGGTTTGAGAAGGCTTGGGGGTGTGTGATCCTTAACTTTTCTAAGTTAGGTATCTTAGCTAAGCTTAACTATGATACATGTGTTCTACCACACGACTCCTGAGGGTCATTTTTGGGAAGATTAATAGGTAATATGATGGATGCAATAATATATATCACCTATTGTTCGACAAAGGGTGGAAGATGTATGATCCCCTATGAGATGAATTGGGGTGAGAGTGTCTTGATGCACCACTTGTGGGTAATATATATGGGAGATTTGTTTTTTCCTTGATGGTCCCTAGTCGGTAGCGAGCATTCCCTTGCAACCCATAGATATCTCCATGTGGCATTTTATCTGCAACATAAGCTAGCCATGTGGTCCCTCGCCCATCTGTAATGAATTTATATTTGAAGGTGGGCCTCCCGACCACAAAGGTATGGATTTTAATTGGTACAATTAAATAATTTTCCTTACTTGTAATGAGCACTTTGGGGCATGAATTGGTGGGGGGATTTGGTGGACAGAGTGGACTAGGTTTATATTAATGTCTCCATTTCCTGATTTCATGGTTATACTTGTATCCTATTCGCATGAGATATCGTTTATTAACAATTATATTTAGGGCTGACACTACATGGGAAATCTTGATTTTGGTTATGTGGTCCCGCTTCCCAATACCAACTACATTACTCCCTTTCCACTCATTGGAGACCCATTCATCTATTTTCTTTTCCAGGTCCACATGTGTCCACTGGGTCCACATAGGGTTAGCCTCCCCCTCCCCTTGTCCACGCCTTGTGATGGGCATGGACCAATGCCCCGAAGGTTGACGATTTGGCCACTCTCAATAGGAAATGTACCAAAAAATGCAAAATATGGCTCAGACATACAAATTTATCTCATGGGGAAAATCCAAACATGCGCTCTACCCCTTTATCCATGGTCATCACCCTAGTTCCTATGGGCCCTATATGATCCCTCTCCATCATTAATGAACCCATGATTTTCCCAACCCCTGGTGGGAAATGAACCACCCCACCTCAAAGGGGGTATCAACTATTACATACTACATGTCATGCTCTCCACCCCCTGGAGCCCCAGGAAGTTATGAAGAAAAATAAATTAAAAGAAAAATGATTATTAATAAGGGTGAAAAAACAAAGGTCGGGGTAACTCATGTTCCACTATTTTCTCCCTCCTTCACTCATACACCCGGGTGTGGTAATCCCTTGTTATAGCTACCCAATGCACCTTGAATTGGGGTCTAGATGATTCCCCTGATCCCCACTCGAGTCCATTATTATATCATTTTCCACCTACCTCTTAGAGGATGTGCCATGGACATGCCACCCACTTTGTAAGTTGAAACCACTTAATAAGGTCCTTGGTTAACCCGCTTTTAAGCTTGGAGACACTTGTACTTGCAAAATCCCACTATGGAAGGCATTGCAACCATGAAGTGTCCCATTTATCACATTGTTTGTAAATATTATTACTTGATTATTATAATGATTTTTTGTATTGGAGGTAAAGGGGACACATTAGATTGTATGGAGGATTGCAGGTGGTTTTTATTTAGGGCCCAGTATCCCTATACGAGGTCCTAGCCCTTTAGAGGGCCAAATTGGCACTTGTAGGGTTAGTGATGAGATCCATGGGCCCCCACCATAGTAGATATTACTCTATGGATCACCAACAACACTAATTTATTTTTCGTGTTCCACCTTCTGGATGAAGATGATGCACTTGGTCCACCATGCCCAGTCAGCTCCACAGTTGCACCATACACTTGGAAGATGTTCCAGGATGCCTCCCACTGCAGAGGGAGTGATTATATCATAATATCCTAGCCTCTACTTCATTGTTGTGTCTCCTAGGAGCCTTCCAAATTTAAATCCATTTTGAAGGTGGGATCTTGAGATATTTCAAGCCCTACCTCTTAGATTGATCCTTTCCCTTTGTTTCCCTTGGCTAGTGATCTCATTAGGATTATTGCATAAAATTCAAAGGAAGCTTCTCATTTAATAATTCCCTCCCCCTTAATTAGGTCAAGCAGACCCTTGGTTGGTCAATTCCATCCCCTTCACCTAATTTTTGGTTCACTTGGTCTGAAGTGGTCTCGTAACCTTTAAAGATAATTCCATAAAGACCGCTTGGAATTAAAGTTTCCACGAGGATTTTAGGGTGTAGAAATCTCCATGAAAATTCACATACACAAAACCTATCCCTTGAAATCCCCTTGGCCCTTGTTAGAGAGCCTTACACCTTGCTTCTCAAGCAAGTAAGCAATACAATTGAGTCTCTCTTATGAATAGGCCTTAGGAACCACTCCTCATCCTCTTTATTTACACATTCATCTAGTGATTCCCTTTATATCGAATCTCCTCCCATCGGTGAAAGTCCATAACAAGTAGGGAGCCTTAGTTTAGGTTATAGTGAGCTATCTCTCTATCTTTTCCCTTAACCTAGTAGTTTCCCTATAGGATCCCTTCCTAGGACCCCTACTACTTTGAGTGGCAACATGTCCCACAAGAGCTTCCCCACTATCATATACATGAGTTAAGAGTTTCTCATATGACCTTCCTCATTATCCGAAGATGGTTGTATTAAATCTCCCTGGTGATTCTTCTTCCTTAGCTTTTAGAATGATTTATCAGATAGAGTTGAGGAGAGAAGGGACATGAGATGGTGGCATGATATTTATGATGATCACATGATGCAGTTGGAATTTATCTCTAGTTGAGAGGGAGTATTAATTTGGTAGCTCAGTGAAGAATTCAAATCATGGGACTAGATTCCTCTTTCTGAGAAGGCCATTTTTGAACTTTGAAGCACTCAATTTGGATAAGGGAAAGTGTATTTTTGAAGTGAAGCCCACATGTGGCCTAATCGACATGTTAGCTCTAAAAGGAAATTGGAAACACTTGGAAGCCTATAAATAAAATTCAATTGATCCTCATTTTGACATCGACAACAAGCATCTTCTTCTTCTCTTTTATTTGATCTTGTTCGCACAGTTCTGAAGGTGGTTTGCACATATTGGTTCGTACATGTCTGAAATTGCAGGGTTCAAAGCTCGCAAATGTGAACTAGGGTTTTGGTTTCTAGTTGTAAGTTTCAAACAATAATTGTCTAACTATCACTACACACATATAGGCATATTCGTGTGGTTGGAAAGCTTCAGCCACACGCATGAATATCCCTCCATGCAGTTGGGACTTAGTGTTTAATTGTTACAGGTGACCGCAGTTGACCATAGTTGAACGAAAATTGGGAAGGTTAACCCTATTAATATTGTTGCTGAGATGATATTTCTAAATATTGTTTGCTCAAATTTTAACGGATATTTTTATATAGGCTCATTCTACTCTCTTCTAAACATTTTATGACAATCTTATAAAAGAAGAATTACAAATGGTTTTCCCCCTTATGGGGTTTTTCCCTGGACTTTGACCAAATCATTGTCTCTTGTTGATGTTTTTGATTGTCTCATATAGTCATTGCATTAATGTTATGTCTTAAGTTATTTTTTATTGCTAAAAATAATTAATTTTTATTCAAAGATTGGTAATTGAAGAATTGAATTGGGCTAAGTAAATGAAGAAACATAGAATAGTGGTAAAATTAACATGTAGTGTATATAAGGCTTAAATTGGGATACTTTATAACAAAATTTTGAAGAAAACATGATGGATGAGGATGGAATCCTTTTTTGGAATAATAAATTTTATGTTTCTAATTATTAGGATTTGAGAAATTTAGTGCTAGAAGAGATGCATAAAGTGCCACATGATTGAAATCTAGGGTACCAAAAAGGTATTGTATTGTAAAAGTATAATATTTTTGGCTAATAATAAAGAAAGATGTCATAATAGATAATAAAATGCATATAATTTCATAATGTAAAGGTTATGCATAGGCATCTATTGATATTTATATTGCCATTTTCCATTCTTAAATTTAAATGGGAAGTAGTTATTTTAGATTTCATCATCAAGTTATCAAGGAAAATGAAGCAATGTGATTCCATCATGATAGTGATGGCTAAACTCTAATCAAAGTGATTGATAAGGAACCAATATTGAAAAAAAAATATAAAAATGAAATTTCAAGACTACATGGTGTGCATAATGCAAGAATGTTGAATATAAATCCCAAGTTCACTTAAAATTCTTGGAGGATCTTGTTTAAAGGATTTCTGACAAAGATAAATTTCAACACAACATACCATTGAGAGCCAAATGGGTAGATAAAGAGTGTCAACCAAAAATTTAAATATATTCTAAGAATGTATCTATTATACAAGCCTTCCAATTTGGAATACTATATTCATTAGCTTTAATTTTTTTATTAGAATGGTTATCGAGCCTCCTCAAAGATGAACTTATTTGAAGAATTGTATGGGAAATAATGAAACACACTAGAAAATTGTTCTAACATAGTAAAGAGAGCCATTCTGACACTAAAACTATCAAGAGAGATGGAAGAGTAAATGATAAGGATCAGATAAAATTAAATATTGTCTACAAAAAGTAGAGAAGATATGAAAATAAATACAGGGGATATATATATTTTAAGGTGGGTTAAAATATGCTTCTAAAAGTAAAGGCCTAAAGAGTTATTTGAAATTTTGAAGTTTCCCAAAGTTGTAAGTGATATATTGTGGGTTTTTTGAAGTCATAGAAATATGTTAGGTGCATAAAACCCCTTATTGACCCCTATATATTTAGTATTACATCTATATTGTTATATTATTATGTAGTCCAAGACCTTTCATTGTACCCTTTCATTATAATAGTACTCTTTGTCTCCTATATATACACCAAAGGGACCTAGTATTAGCATCATCTCATCTTATATTGTGTTTTGAATTCATAGTAAAAGGATTTTTCCCCTGTGAAGTGGATTGTATAAGTTTACTTCTTATCATATTTAATATGCATGGTTCATTATAGTTGGTATCAATGGATAGGATCCTTGGGTTTTTCTACTTCAATCAAGACATTGTGGAATTTTTGCTATAAGTTTTTTTCTAGGAAAATATTCAAACCAAAAAATTTGAGAATATTGAGGAAAAGTATTGAAGTATATGTGGTTATAATTTTACAATATAATTCACTATAGTTTCCAAGATATACTATGTGGAAGTTAGGGTTGTGATTGTCCATGAAATCAGTTTCAAGTCATCTTGGAATCTTCATGAATATTTATTTGGTGGGATGCTTTAGATTGCTAAATTTCAGTTATTGAGAATTGACACCAAGGTATTAATGATCACAATTTCATATTATTTTTTTCTATAATTTCATAGATATACCCTATGGAATTAATGCTTGTGACTACTCTTGAAATCAAATTTTAAATCAATAATCTTGGTTAGCTCATTGTAAATTTGTCCCAAAGGATTTTTACAACGTGAAAATTTTAGGGATTTGAGGATATATAATGAAGTACCCCAAATAAAAGATTTAAAATAAAATTTAAAAGTCGGACACATGACACATTGTACAAGATCACTCTCGGCAAGAGGGAAAAATTCAACATGTTTCAGAAAGTTACCATAAGCTTCACTTGGCAGATCAAATTTTGAACATAACTATGAAATTGTATAAAATATATATCACAATATTATATGATAAAAGTTTATACTATAAATGATTCAAATTTCTTATTTATATAAACACGATCAAAAAAATCCAAGCAATCTTCAAATTAGGGTTTGAAATTGGTGATTATTTTTTTTAATAAAGAGGAGCATTATTATTGTTTCATATGGAAAAAAAGGTCTACAAGAAATAAAAGTACTACTCCTCATCAAAAATCAAACATGAAATTTGAATAAAGTGAAGACTTTAAGAACAAAGTTGATGAAATTAATGGCAGTATGTTGAAACAAGTGATTTTATCACATTCGTAGGAAAAACATAAAAGAAAAATTATGGAAGAAATGGAAAAGAAAATGAATGAAAATAAATAAGAAATAAAATCAATACAAATCATTATATTACAATATATCCCTAAATACAAATAATTGTATTACAATATATCCCTAAAATATGGAGATCCAAGGAGATGATAGACATAACAAGAAGAATCTTATTGAAATTCAATCACATATTAGGTGTTAGTGTCAATATTTCAGTGATCAAACACTCTTTTAGTTGTTTTACTAGAAGTCATAGTTCAACATTTTTGGTATTTTCAAACAAGTTTTCAAAATAAATTATGGTCACTGAAGGAGTCTAGGTCAGAAATATTGGTCCCTCAGCTCATCCATTGCCATTGTCACTTTTAAGGTCATCTAATTTATTATCATTTAAAATTTTTAGGTCATTTAATCCATCTCATCTAGGTCTACTCTTTGTGTTATTGTTTTTCCTTTGAAAGAGTATAATTTGTCATCAAACAAGGAAAATCCTCCTTCATTTCACTCATAAGTCTTTTGAAGTGGAGCTATCATACTTAGGAGGTAAAGTAAGACAAGTTGTCTTATTTAAAAATGTGTTTCAAAGTCAAAAAAAATCAAAAGGAAAAAATATCTTATTGTTTCACTATAGGACAAAAATGGTCATTTCAAAGCTATAAAAGGCAAATACAAGCTCATACAAACTCATTATTCTCCTTTGTTATGTGGTAGAGCTCCTCTGTTACCTCCATTTCACTCCTTAAATGGTCAAGGGTTCAAAACCAAGGTGAGAAACTACTACAAGAACACTTTATTATGTTTATGTTTGTCTTTGTTACACTTCTGTAGCAAGTCGCTACGCTTCAGGGCACATTGTAAATTTCTGAGCATGTTGTTACGCTTCTGTAGCCTTCTGCTATGCTTCTGGGCATGCTGTTACACTTCTGGAAAGAGTGCAGAACTTGGTTGTTTTTTACTCCTAAGCCATTAAAACAAGCTCAAGTCTTGTGGGAAACAATTCTTGGACCACTTACAACATTAAGTCAACAGTCTTATAACCTTCCATGGTCAAATTATCAAGTTTATTATTGATTTTCATGCTCACTCCATACTTCATTATATCTTCGCTTCTTCATTTCATTGAAATACTCCAGTGAAATAAACCATCCCATCTAACAATATCCTAAACCTCCCACATATCTCATACTCTCATCCCCCATCATCCATATCCTTCCTAAGAGTCATTTTTTCCAAAACCTAATTTCTAGCTATTTTTCATGGTGATAAATTGGGAATTTCCTATGTTTCCCTCATTTTACCACCTTCCTCACATCCATTTCACTTGATTTCACTCATAACATGGAGGTAAAATGCAATCCTATCTCCTAATTTTTTTTGTATAATTTTCCTTAGCTCCATAACCCTTCATCTGACCCTCTAAGCCTACCCCATCCCTACACTCTTTTTCCCAAATTACACTACACATACTCATCCCATAAACATATTAGGGTTTCATCCTTTCACTGGTAGAAAAGATGGAGAGTGAGAAGATAAATTTCAAGGGAGGGTTCCACCTAATATTAGAACCCTTCACCATGCATGAAATCAATGCTTCACCCTTGGCCAAAAGATTTTTGAGAGAACTGGATGTCTGAGGTTCTGTGAGAAGCTCATGGAGGAAGGATATCATCTTCAACTTACAAGCTTATTTTCCTCTAATATCAACATGGGAAATGTCATCATTGCATCTGTAGAGTTTAACCTGTCATCGGATTTGATTTCGTCAGCAACAGGTATTCCTAGTCATCGAGAGAAGTGGTTCAAGGGCATGGACTTAGACCTTGAAGATTACAAACAATTTATCAAACCTCATGCTAGAGAGGAACCAGATTACCTCTTCCCTTTCAGACACCTCCATAACAAATACGCTCCTTTGATTATGTTAATAATGAAGCATTTCACAAGTGAAGGAATATTTCTAGGTTTTATAGGTACCAAATCAGGTTGTTGATGCATTTAACCTCTATCGAATCACTTTATTTTCCACATTAATTGTACATGAGTTTGATTAAGATGACTGAGAAGGCTTAGATTAGAAAAAAAGATCATTATCCTAGTATTTTTCATCATGGTCTAGTCAAACTCATTGTTTTGCATCACTTTTCATCCATCAACATGGCTTGGGAAAACTTCATGGAAAGAGTAGCAGAAGTGCCCACCACTAGCCCAACTGTCATGCATAGAACATCATCACCATCGCTATCAACATAGCCAATAGAGGTTGGATCTTCTAGCATGCAAACTCATATTTCAGAGGCTCCTAGGGTTTTTGAGTTTACTCATACCTATGAGAAAGGAAAGAGACATGTATTTGTTCCCAAATGTATCAAAAGTGTACTTACACTTGACACCATTGTTGAACGAAGTGAAATGGAGGAGAAACCTCTTATGCATCAAGATGAAACACCTTTTGACCAACATAGTGAACCAACGCCTTTCGGGGTTGAGGTAGCAGAGTATGTTGAGATCAAATCAGCCAGGGAGATCATTTGGGAGAAGGATGAGGAAATAGAAAAATTGAGGAGGATCCTCTCCATTGCTAATTCTTAAATCACTTTCCTACAACAGGATAATTTTCAATTGAAGGTGAAGCAGTTGTGACAAATCAAACCTAAGCCATACCTATAAGAGGCAGATAAAGGCAAAGGTAAGAAAATCATAAATCTTGACCAAATGCTACACAAGGAGACTGAAACAAAACCAAGAAGGCCAAAGACAAGAGGCCTCAAAAGGGCATTGGAGCTACAAAGATAGTCAGCTCATCCACCAGAAGAGTT
Organism: Pinus albicaulis; assembly: GCA_034641835.2. Lineage (NCBI taxonomy): Eukaryota > Viridiplantae > Streptophyta > Pinopsida > Pinales > Pinaceae > Pinus > Pinus albicaulis. The sequence goes on from CM076580.1 coordinate 895,112,565, forward strand.
GACCTTTGATGAGCTAATATCCATGGATATCAATCAAGGCATATATCTTTGGCTGGCAAGGGTAGATTAAAATCTGGAGAATCTCTTGAAGAGATCTAAGAGGAATAATAACCTCCAAAGATACATGACATATCATTATCACACCAGGAACACAATTATCAAATAAGGCTAAAACAATAGAAGAAAAGGCTAAAAGAAAATAAAATGAAGATTAAAGAGAGGGATAGCTTATATTTGTTGAATGAAGCTTCCATGGTTATTTAGCCCATCACTCACAAGTGCTAAAAAGTCAATTTTGAGAATTTAGAATAATTTTGTTATTTTTTATGATTTTTGCACAATTTTGGAAATTCCTCCTCACAAAAGCGTAGCAAAATTTTTCTACGCTTATTTTAGGGGCATCCAAATGATTATTTATTTATATGGTTGGATGCATTTTGATGATTAAATCATAGATCAGGAACCCTCTTTTCATGAAATGCTTTAATTTTGGAGAAAAGGCTAAAAAACCACTCATTTTCTATGTTTTTGCCACCTTTTTGGAGGCCTTGCTACGCTTTTGAAGTAACCTTGGGAGAATGAAATTTTGGAGGCCTTCCCATGGGTAAATTTTAAAAATTAAATATTTTATGGAAACTAGACTTATGGGGCTAGTTGGTCATTCTTTCAGAATTTGATTTCAACTCCTAAAAGTGCCTCAAAAGTGGCTGCAAACATTTGCTACGCTTTTGTAAAATTTTTCTACGCTTCTGTCATAAATGTTACACATCTGCTTTTGATTCATTAGGACACTTGTCATGCTCAGAAAATGTCAAAAATTCGAGGTTTTGTTGTCCTATGATTTTTAATTAGAGTAATTGATTTGTTTTTTTCCTCTTATCACGAGGGAACATGTAATTTAATGTAAGGGACAAACACTCCTAGTTCATAGCTGAAATTTAGGGAATGGTTTCTAACCACCCTAGAATCTAGGAAATGACTCATATTATGTATTTATGATGCATTTTGGATGGGATTTCGACCTTATGAGGTGTCATAGTTGATATCTTCTATAAGTAGGCTCTCTTTATTATTTTGTTGGGTTGGATAGTCTTATTTTGAAGTGGAGCTATTGTAACAACATTTTGGAATGAAATCAAAAACATATTTACAGAACTTGTGTTGAGAATCTTGTGGTATGCATTACAAAATTTTTTATTCTTATGTATGGTTATCTATTCATGCTAAATAATATATCTTTATATTTTAGATACATCTTTCCATGTATTTATCTTGTAAGTTTATAGGAAGAAATTATTTATGTTCATGCTCTATTTTAGACAAGGTTTACACGATATATCTATTTACTTCTAAATGAATTAATTCACTGCAGTGTTCATTCATACATTATATCACTTCATCCTATACTCAGTGACCAATTAAGAATTCTTTAAAACTACCTATCTAGCCTCACACATTCTGTGAAAATTTACCTTCAAAATTCAGACCTAAAAACTCTAGACCTAGCCTTCTCACTGACCTTTCTATCCAATACTTAAAGCATCAAACAAAAAATCCTATTTACTGAGATCACATACCTAAGCTAAGACAAATAGATATTCATTCAATCCACTGACTGCAAAGTGACAATGAGAGAGCCCTCTCTGGTCATGGTAGGGCTAGCTACCTAACCTAAAGCTTGGTTTGTGGTTACCTTCCCTCAATCCCATTTTCAGCCTTGGGAAGTTGGGGGGGGGGGTGATAAAATTTTTGGCGTCGTTGCTCAGGAGAGATTGCACAAGTTTCCCTAGGAATATTTATTTATTCCTCTGAAAGTTATACTTGTAGATGACAAGATCTAGCATTCGAAAGAGGTTGAACTCTTAAATTTGACACAAAGTCCAAAATTCATATCTAAGTTGGCTCCTAAAAGACATTTTAGGTCAAATCCAGACCCAAATCACTCACCAATTTTGAATGACCTTGAGAGTCTTTTAAGAAATAATAAAACCAAGTCTTGGAAGGTTGGAAAAGTTATTCCTCCACTTGCAAATCAAAATCCTTGCCTACGATATTTGCTTCAAAAGGTTTGTTCTATAATTACGAATCAGAAACATCTTTGTTCAAGTCTAAGTCTGAAACCTTTCTTTAAAAAACTATCTTCAATCCTATGGATTTTGAAACCTTTGTACCATTTTCTGAGTCTTCTTATTCCAATCTTGATAGTGAAATCTGGTCTCATTTCTACAAACTTAAAGGCTTGGTGGATAAGTTTCAAGAAAATTCAGAAAGAAATTATTTCCAATATCAGCAGCAGGCTTTTTCTTCACCACCTATCATTGCAGGTTCTCATACTACTACATCATCATCCCTTCCTTTCATTCCATCATTACCTCTGCAATTTTTCACTCTATCAGCACCTCCTCCCTTAGTCATGGCTAGATTTTCTCTGTTGATCCTACCTCAACGAATCACTGCACTACCTCAGAACTATGGTCATATACTTCCTCTTTTTGATGGAAAATCAGAGGTTACTACTTATCAACAAATTTCCAAAGTGATTGATTTCATAGATCTTGAAGATATTGACAATGATAAGGCCAAGATGCACATCATTGAATAGAGTCTCTCAAGAGAGGTTAAGAAATGGTTTCACTCTCTCAAAAATAGTTCGATAGGTACTTCATAGTAGTTGATTGACTTGTTTATGGTGAAATGGGAAGAGAAGAAGAATCCATTACAAGATCTAGCTGAGTATAATGCCTTGAAAAGGAATCCAAATAAGTCTGTCCAAGATTTTACAGCTAGATTTAGTAAAATATATGATTCAATTCTTGATAATATTAAGCCTCCTTCGAGACTTGCTTTACTTCATTACCCTGATGGTTTTGATCCTTACATAACCTATCAACTGAGGGAAATAAACACATCAACTCTTGAATAAATGTAGAAAAACACAGTGAGCATGGAAGCTAATTTGATCATCAAGAAGTCTAAAATCAAGACTAATAAAAGGGTCACTACCAATGAGGAAACATCTACTTCATCAAAGGGAAAATTAGACACCTTGATAAAGACCATGGAGAAGATGATGGATAAAATTTCCATCACTGATAGACAAGTTGAAACCTCCATTAGAAATGCCAATTTCAAGGGTCAAAATTAGCAGCCTCAGTACAACATCACCCAAAGGGAATAAAGGAGTCAGGATCCACAAAGTCAGTACCAAATTCGCACTTCATTTCAGTAGAAATACATTGAAGGCCCTAATGAAGAGATGAAGAAGAAATTTTTGGTGAGAATCATTTATTTGAGGAAAATCAGCAACCTATTTTCCTTACTAAAGAAGATCAATTTTCTGTAGAAGCTTGTGCACCACACGATCATAAATATGTCTTGTCAAATGATGACATGTTATCAGTGTGGAAAAAATATTATCATCGGGAATAGCAGAATGATTTTTCTCAAGTGCAAATAAAGTATGGTTTGAGGAGTAGGAATGTTCCTATAACCTCCAATCATAAAAAATAGAACACTCAAGTAGATGCTCATCATAAAGAAACTGATGCTCCAAATCAAAGTAAAGACAAAGGAATTTTTGTTCCTAATCATGCTAAAGGTAATGAAGCTTCCTCTAGTAGGATAAACAAGTCCAAGATGCAAGAAAAAATAAGGAAACTTCACACAAAGATCAGCCTGAAGGCAAAGATGCACCATTGAAATAGGTAGAAAAACATTCTGCTCTTTTTAGTCTTGAAAATGAAATTTCCAAATTGATAGTCTCCATTCCTCTAACTGAAATTTTCAAGAATTATCAGTACAAAGTTAAAGTAGCTAATTTTCTTAGAGTTGATCAGATTTCCGAAATGGTTAATGTGAGTGATGATCACCCGAAGCTTCTATTTGGTCTTACTATTAATGGTGATCTAGAAGATAGTGAGGTCCCTCAATTTTATCTAAGCCTAAAAATCCATGATTTTATCCTCCATAATGCCATGCTTGATTCCAAAGCCTCTCACAACCTTATTCCTAAAACCATTATGGATAGAGTAGGATTTGGATATCACAAGACCTTATCATGATCTTTATTCATTTGATTCAGGAAGGGTGAAATGTCTTGGCCTCATTAAGGACCTAGTGGTGTCATTAGAGAAAATCCTAGCTAAGAATGTCCTCATGGATGTTGTTGTGGATGATATCCCTCCCGTATATGGAATTTTTCTCTCCTAGTCATGGGGAGTGAAGCCTAGACGTACCTCACAGCTTGAGTTTTCATATGATACCATTCTAGTCTTTGGGCAACTCGAGAAACTATACCGAGAAAGTAAACTTAAGTACATGATCAGTAGCCCAGAAAAGCCAAATAATCATCCCATACATTATTTCCACGTATATTTAGATTCATTTATCTTATTCAATGATTAATGTTCAACATCTTCTAAAGTTTTAATTGAAGAGAAAGAAGAAAATTATGAGTTTTCAAATTCTGTTTTAGAAATGGAGAATGTAGAAACTCATGAAAAGATTCCAAGTGGTTTGGGACCAAGCGCATCATCCCAAAAAATAGATAAAATAGTGAAAGAAACATAAATTTTTGGTAGAGAATAACTCTCTCAAGCAACAAGTAAAGTTAATTCATCTGATTTGCAGCTTCATGATGAAGAAAGTAGTTTGTTGACTATGGAATTCGATGGAGATTTAGGTAAAGAAGGGGCTCGCATTGGAGTGTGGATTCACAACCCTATAAACCAGTCACTAAACATTCCTCCCAATGTTCAAATGTCTTCTTGTAATTTGGCTTTCGACTGTTCAAACAATGAAGCTGAGTATGAGGCTTTGATAGCCAGTCTGAAAATTTTGAAGAAGTTAGGTGCCAAGACTATTTTTATGTATGGTGACTCCCAGCTATTAATAAAGAAAGTAAAAGGGGAATACCAAGCCAAGCAACCAAGGATGCGAGCTTACCAAAATTCAGTGTTAGATATCCTCAATACTTTCACCGAGTATACTTTGTCCTTGATCCCAAGGGATAATAATGTTATCTTTGATTCTCTTGCTACTTCAGCCAGCATGTTTAAAATCCCATTGTATCCTATTAATAAGTATGATCTAAAAGTTAAACACCACCATGTTATTCCAGATAATGTTCAGTATTGGCAAGTCTTTCAAGATGATAAACAAATCAGCAACTTCTTGCAGATAGAAGAGGAATTTTTGAGTTCACAAATGGATAACTAGTTCTATGAAGATGACAAAAAATTCCATGTTGGAGGGATGAATGTGCTTTAGCTGAAAGACAACTCCATTCCAAGAGGTTTGGTACCTTTGTAGGAGATTGTTGATCAATATTATTTTTCACGCAAACCTACCATGATACCAACAGAAGTGGGAGTGGATGATCTCAATCTTAGCACTCTGGAAAAGCCAAAGATGGTCAAATTTTCAAAATCCTCGAGTGCATAAATGAAAGGTAGATATCAAGCGCTTATGTCTCAATTTGTTGATGTATTTTCTTGGGAATATTCTGATTTGAATGTGTATGATAAGAGTATAATCCAGCATACAATTCTCTTAAAGCCAAATCAAAAACCTTTCTGCCAGAAGTTAAGGAGATAGAATCCAAATTTGATTCCCCCCCATTCAAAATGAGGTAAATAGATTTTTTATTGTTGGTATTATAGTTCCTCTTCATTTTTCAAATTGGACGTCTAATCTCGTGGCGGTGAGAAAGAAGATACGAGAGATTCGTTTGTGTATAGATTTCATAAATCTTAATAAAGTGTCATTGAAAGACAATTACCCACCAAACATGGACCATATTTTGAAAAGGGTAGTTAGAGCTTCTAGAATTTCATTGTTGGATGAATAATTGGGTATAATCAGATTTTATTCCATCCAGATGATCAGGAAAAGACAACCTTTACAGCACCATGGGGCACCTTCATGTATGCCAAAATGCCTTTCAGATTGAAGAATGGAGGGGCAACATTTCAACGAGAAATATATATTTCTTTCACGAATGAAAAGGATGTATTTTAGATCTTCTATCTTTATGAAATGACTGAATTTTCCAAGGCAAATGAGCAACACTTATAACACTTGAAAACGATTTTTGAGAGATGTAGAAGTTTTGCATATTTCTGAACCCAAAGAAGAGAATTTTTTCTATGGATTAAGTTAAATTGATGGGCCATATCATATCAAAATATGGAATTAGTATAGATCCTTCAAGGTTTGAAGCAATTGAGACCTTGGACTATCCTAGGAGCAAAAAGGAAATTCAGTCGTTCAATGGAAAAATCATTTTTTTGAGAAGGTTTCTCCCCAATCTTGTTGAACACTTGAGGCAAATAACTGACATGCTGAAGAAATATAGTGAAGTAAAATGTTTTGAAGAGGCGAAGAACTCATTTAATCAAGTTAAATTCGCCTTATATCATGCTCTTATTATTATTAGTCCATATTACACACTTGATTTTTTCATTTTTTCAATTGCCTTGGAGCACAGTCTAGTTGTTGTCCTTATGAAAAAGAAAAATCAAAAGATGGAGCTGCCCATTGCCTTCTTCAGTAGAACCATAAGAGATGCAACCTTGAAGTACAACATCAATGAGAAATAGAACTTGGCATTAGTCAAAACATTGAAGGATTTCTGGGTCTATATTCTCCACTCTCATGTCATTACATATGTCCCAAATGATGTTGTGAAAGATGTGCTTACGCAGAATGACCCTAAAGGGCGACGAGGTAAATGGATGGTTGCTATGTTGGAGTATTACTTAGAGATCAAGCCTACAAATTTGATGAAATGACTAGGCTTGGAAATACTTATGGCGGATTCAAATCTCCATGCTTTGGACATTGATTTTATTTCTTCATTATCTGAGGAGCAAGAGACTGAAATATTACATGAGGTATCTGGTTTTTTTTCTTCATTGCCTTGGTATGTTGATATAGTTCATGTTTTGCAACACTTGAATCTTCCTCCTAGCTTTTCACGTAATAAAGCTATATCTTTGAAGCTGGGAGCTCTTAAGTAATGAAACCTTATCCATGTCTTGTATTGGAAAGATCCGGGTGGAGTGTTGTTCAACTTTTTGGTTTAAGGAGAAGTTGAAAACGTGATGACTGACTTTCATAAAGGTGGAGATGGCGGTCATATTTATTATAAAACTACAGCTAACAAGATCTTGAGGGAAGGTTTCTATTGGCCAAGACTATTTTTTGATGTTTATAAAGTGATCATGAGTTGTCATGAATGTAAAATGTTTTAGGGAAAGAGAAAGCTCTTGCCTTTTCCCTTAAAACCAATTGAAATAGAAGTGCCATTCCAACAATGGATACTTGAATTCATTGGCGAGATCAATCCTCCATCATCAGCTCAGCATAAATGGATATTCATTGCGACATATTACTTCACTAAATTGATTGAAGCCATCCCCACGATGCAAGCTACTAAAACTTTCATTATTCAATTTTTAGAGAAAAATATTTTGTCTTATTTTGGTTGTCCATACAAAATCGTTACTGATAATGCAGCCGCCTTTACGTCCAAGAAAATGATTGACTTTTGTGATAAGTATCACATTATGCTTGGTCATTCTAAAACATATTATCCTCAAGGTAACGAGTTAGTTGAATCATCAAATAAATATTTAGTGAACATAATTAAGAAAATTCTGCAAGAAAACAAGAGAAATTGGCACAAAAACCTCACCAATGCTCTATGGGTGGATAGAGTTAGTAGGAAGAGCTCAATCAGCATGTCACCTTTCCTGCTCGTGTATGGTGTTGACATGGTGTTCCCTACTTCTTTAGATGTACCAGTGATGAAAATTATGCAAGAGATCAACATTGAACCTAATGATATCCAGTGAATAATTAGCCAAACGATCCATCTAAAATAGTCAAGAGATGAATTCTTCAATCACACTTCAAAGGTTCATGAGAAATTCAAAATGATTTATGATAAGAAGACCAAAGCTGATGATTTTAAACCTGGAGATTTTTTTCTTCGTTGCGATGTCTGGAATGAAGACAAATGTAAGCATGGAAAGTTTGATAACCTATGCAAAGTTAATTGCAAGATCACTACATTCATAGGAAATAAAGCATTTTTATTAGAGGATCTTGAAGGGGAAGAAGTTTTGGGAGGACCAATCAATGGTAGGTTCCTCAAACATTACCTTACTTGATCATTGAAGATGAAGTCCAATTTCATCTTACATATCATTTTAATTTGATGTCCACGCAATAAGTAATTTGTTGTAGAAGTTTGAAGCCCGAGGAGAAGACCATAAGACTTCTACATTCATCTCATGTTTTCTTTCAAAAAGTTTCAATCAGTTGTCAAGTCAGAGTCAAGTCAATTTTTCTTAGTCAAATTCATTTCCATATTCATTTCATCATTTCAATTTTGTCAAATATTTCTCAATTTCCAGGTTTGACTCCATTGCCCAATGATAAGGCTACATTATCTATGGTGTTCTTGACACCTCTTAAAGGAGATGCCATCCCCAACTGGCACCAATGATAGCGTCAATATATCAGTGATCAAGCATACTCTCTTAACTATTTTCCCAGAATTCATAGGTCAATTTTTTTGGTCTTTTCAATCAAGTTTTCAAAATAAATTTTGGTCAATGAAGGAGTCTAGGTCAGAAATGCTGCTCCCTCATCTCATCCATGGCCATCATCACTTTAAATTTCATCTCATTCATTATCATTTAAAATTTTCGAGGCATTTACTCCTCATCTAGGTCTATTGTCTAGGTGTTATTGTTTTGCCTTTGATAAAGTCTAATTTGTCATCAAACAAGGAAAACCATCCTTCATTTCACTCATAAGTATTTTGAAGGGGAGCTAGCATACTTAGGAGGTAAAGTGACACAAGTTCTCTTATTTAAAAATGTGTTTTAATGTCAAAAAAATTCAAAAGGAAAAATTGTCTTATTGTTTCACTACACGACAAAAAAGGTCATTTCAAAGCTATAAAATACAAAGGAAAACTCATCCAGACTCATTATTCTCCTTTGTTGTGTGGTAGAGCTCCTCTCTTACCTCCATTTCACTCCTTAAGTGGTCAAGGGTTTGAAGCAAGGTGAGAAAATACTCCAAGAACACTTTGTTACGTTTCTGGCTACGTTTCTTACACTTCTGTAGCAAGGTTCTATGTTTTTTGAGCGATTTGTTACGTTTCTAAGCCTGTTGTTACGCTTCTGTAGCCTTCTGCTACACTTCTAGGCATGTTGTTATGCTTCTGTTGGTTGGTGTTATGCTTCTGGAAAGAGTGCAGAACTTGGGTTTTTTGAATCCTAAGAAATTCAAAGAGGTTGAAGGCTTGTGCACAACAATTCTTGGACCTCTTACAACTGTAAGTCAATAGTCTTATAACTTCCCATGGTCAAATTATCAAGTTTATTATTGATTTTCATGCTCAATCCATACTTCATTATATCCTCACTTATTCATGTCATTGAAACACTCCAGTGAAATAAAACCTAACCCTCCCATCTAACACTATCCTACACCTCCAAAACACCTCATACTATCATCCCCCATCATCCATATTCTTCCTAAGAGTCATTTTTTCCAAACCCTAAATTCTAGCTAGTTTTCACAGTGATAAGCTAGGAATTTCACGTGATTCCCTCATTTGAACACCTTCCTTACATCCATTTCACTTGATTTCACTCATAACATGGAGTTAACATCCAATCCTATCTCCTTATTTTTTTGTATAGTTTTCCTTAGCTCCATAACCCTTCATCTCACCCTATAAACCTACCGCATCCCTACACTCTTTATTTCCCAAATTACACTGCACATACCCATCCCATCAACACACTAAGGTTTCATCCTTTCAATGGTAGTAAATATGGAGAGTGAGAAGAAAAACTTCAAGGGAGGGTGCCACCTCAGATTAGAACCCTTCACCATGCATGAAATCAAAGCTTCACCCTTGGCCAAAAGATATTTTGATAGAATTGGATGTTTTAGGTTCGGTGAGAAGCTCATGGAGGAAGGATATCATCTTAAACTTACAAGATTATTTTCATCTAATATCAAAATGGGAAAGGTCGTCATTGCAGGTGTATAGTTTAACCTATCATCAGATATGATTTCTTGAGCAACATGTATTCCTAGTCATGGAGAGAATTGGTTAATCAAGGGCATTGACTTAGACCTTGAACATTAAAAACAACTTCTCAAACCTCATGCTAGAGAGGAATCACATTACATCTTCCCTTTCAGACACCTCTGTAATAAATATGGTCCTTTGATGATGTTAATAATGAAGTATTTCACCTATGAAGGAAGGTTTTATAAGTTGTATAGGTACCATATTAGGTTTTTGATGCATTGCACCTCTATCAAATCACTTTATTTTCCACATTACTTGTACACGAGTTTGATTAAGATGCCTGAGAAGGTTCAGGGAAGAAAAAAATATCATTATCCTAGTCTCTTTCAAAATGGTATGGTCAAACTCATTGTGTTGCATCACCTTTCATCCATCAACATGACTTGGGAAAACTTCATGGAAAGTGTAGCAGCAACGCCCACCACTAGCCCTCTTGTCATGCATAGCACATCATCAACATCACTGTCAGCGTAACCAATAGAGGTTGGCTCTTATAGCATGAAAACTCAGATTTCAGAGGCTTCTAGGGTTTTTTAGTTTACTCATACCTATGAGAAAGGAAAGATACAGGCATTTGAGCCCAAATCTATCAAAAGTGTACCTACACTTGACACCATTGTTGAACAAAGTGAAATGGAGGAGCAGGCTATTATGAATCAAGATGAAACACCTTTGCACCAACATAGTGAACCAGCACCACTGGGGGTTGAGGTACCAGGGCAGGTTGAGATCCAATCAGATGAGGAGATCATTAGGGAGAAGGATGAGGAAATATCAGAGTTGAGGAGGATCTTCTCCATTGCTAATTCTCAAATCACTTTCCTAAAACCGGAGAATTTTGAATTGAAGGTGAAGAAATTGTTACAAATAAAACCTAATCCAGACCTAGAGGAAGATAAAGGCAAGGGTATGCAGATCATAAATGTTGATCAAATGTAGGACATGGATACTGAAACACAACCAAGAAGGCCAAAGGCAAGAGGCCTCAAAAGGGCATTGGAGCTATAAACATAGTCAGCTCATCCACCTAAAGAGTTGACCTTTGATGAGCTAAGTTCCATGGAGATCAATAAAGATAGAGAAATTTGGCCAGCAAGGGTAAATGAAAATTTGGAGAAGCTATTGAAGAGAGTTAAGAGAGTCAACAACCTCCAAAGACACATGGAAAATCACTATCGCACGAGGAACACAATTTATCAAATAAGGCTAAAATAGTTGAGGAAAAGGATAAAATAATGAAGTTTAAGGATAAGGATAGCTTAGATTTGTTGGCTGAAGCTTCCTTGGTTGTTTAGAATATCACCACATGTGATACAAAATAAATTTTGAGAAGTTTTGAAAAAAATTGATACTTTTTGTGATTCTTTCACAATTCTGGAAATTCCTCCTCACAGAAGCGTAGCAAACATTTTCTACGTTTATTTTAGGGGCATCCAAATGATGCTTTACATATATGTTTGGATGCATTTTGATGAGTAAATCATAGATAAGGAACCCTCTTTACACGACAGGATTTAATTTTGGATAAAAGGCCAAAAAACTACTCATTTTCTATGCTTCTACGACCTTTTTGGAGGCCTTGCTATGCTTTGGGAGTAGCCTTGGGAGAATGAATTTTTGGAGGCTATCCCATGGGTGATTTTGAAAACTTCAAGATGTTATGGAAACTAGACTCACGGAGCTAGTTGACCATTCTTTCATAATTTTGTTTGGACTCGAAAAAGTGCCTCAAAAGTAGCTACAAATGTTTGCTATGCTTTTGTAAAATTCTTCTACGCTTCTTTCAGAAATGTTACAGATCTACGTTAGATTCCTTGGGACACTTGTCAAGCTCAAAAAATTTCAAAAATTCGAGGTTTTTCTCTCCTATGAGTTAGCATTAGATTAATTGAGTTGGTTTTTTCCTCTTATCATGAGGGAACTTGTAATTTAATGTAAGGGACAAACACTCCTAGTTCATAGCTGAAATTTAGGGAATGGTTTCTAACCTCCCTAGAATATAGGAAATGACTCATATTATGTATTTATTATGCATTTTAGATGGGATTTCAACATGATAAGGTGTCATGGTTCATATTTTCTATAAGTAGACTCTCTTTAGTCTTTTTTTGGGTTGGATAGTCTTATTTTGCAGTGGAGCTATTGTAATAGAATTTTGTAATGAAATCAACAACAGGTTTGCAGAACTTGTGTTGAGAATATTGTGGTATGCATTGGAGCATTTTTTCTTCTCATGTATGCTTATATATTCATGCTAAATTATATATCTTCCTCTTTCAGATACATCTTTCCATGTGTTTATCTTGTAAGTTTATAAGAAGAAATCATGATTGTTCATGCTTTGTTTTAGACAAGGTTTACATGATATGTCTATTTACTTCTAAATTAATGAATTAAAATCAGTTCTCATTCAAAATTTATATCGCTTCATCCTATACTCAATGAAAAATTAAGCATGATTTCTCTCTACCTATCTAGCCTCACACATTCTCTCCAAATTGACCTTGAAATTCAAACTTAAAAACCCTAGACCTAGCCTTCTCACTCACCTTTTTATCGAGCAGTTAAAAAATCAAACAAAAAATCCTATTTACTGAGATTACATACATAGCCTAAGACCAATAGAGATTAATTCAATCCATTTATTGAAAATTCACAACAAGAGAGCCCTCTCTGGTCCTGGTAGGGCTAGCTACCTAACCTAAAGCCTGGTCTATGGTTACCTTCCTTCAATCCCACTTTCAGCCTTTGGAAGTTGGGGGGTGTGATAACATCAGGAATACTATATATCACTCTCTTTAGTCTTTTTTTGGGTTGGATAGTCTTATTTTTTAGTGGATCTATTGTAATAGGATTTTGTAATGAAATCAAAGACATGTTTGCAGAACTTGTGTTGAAAATCTTGTGGTATGCATTAAAGAATTTTTTATTCTTATGTATGTTTATATATTCATGCTAAATGATATATCTTCCTATTTTAGATACATGTTTCCATGTGTTTATCTTGTAAGTTTATAAGAAAAAATAATGGTTGTTCATGCTCCACTTTAGACAAGTTTTACATGATATGTCTATTTAATTGTAAATGAATGAATTCACCTCAGTTCTCATTCAAAATTTATATCAATTCATCCTACAATCAATGAAAAATTAAGAATTCTTTCTAGCTACCTATCTAACCTCACACATTCTCTCCAAATTGACCTTCAAATTTAGACCTAAAAACCCTAGACCTAGCCTTCTCACTCACCTTTCTATTGAGCACTTAAAACATCAAAAAAAAAATTCCTATTTACTGAGCTTACATACCTATCCGAAGACCAATATAGATTTAGTCAATCCATTGACTGAAAAGTGACAACAAGATAGCCCTCTCTGGTCCTGGTAGGGCTAGCTACCTAACCTAAAGCCTGGTTTGTGGTTACCTTCCTTCAATCCCACTTTCAACCTTCGGAAGTTAGGTGGAGTGTTAACATCAGGAATACTATATATCACAATTAGAGACAACAAATATTAGATTTCATAATTATCATCTTCATTCATGGTGTCAAAATTGTTAGCATGAAAGTTTAAACTTAGTAACATTATACTCATTATTTCCAAGGATTAATATGAGGGAGCTTGATGGTAAATATACTATAACAAGGATATTCTAGATGGAGCAATAATTTTATATACAACAACTTTTAGCCATAAAAAGGTCTCTATTGCATCATTTTATTTAGAACTACTAGAACTGCAATCCTTAGGGATTATGTGAATTTGGATTATTTTCTTATGAGGAAGGAGAAAAGACACAAGTGACCATGAAGATTCAAGAGGAATCCAGGAGCCCTCTTATAATATGAAATAAAGGGTGATAATAAATTGTATTTATGTGTATCATATGTATGAATAGGGTGTCTCATGTTTATCAATATCTCTTGCATTTATGTGTCAGTCCTAACAATGGTATCAAAACTACCATAGGATTGTTGGCCTTAGGGTTTGTGAGTCATACTTTTTGTGGCCTTATTTGAGTTAAGAACACCTCCATATGTAGCCCTATTTAGGTTTTTACTTCATGCAACAAAATAAATCAATATTAAAGAGGCCAAAAGGAAGAAAATTGGGAACAAGCATGAGACATATGTTAAAATTTATCAAAATTTGATCTTGAAAATGATTAGCCACAGTGGTTTTTGGATCATACAGGCTGAGGTTTGGAGGATGAAATATATTCCCAATTTTTATTTTTAATGTATCTTGGAAAAGTGTTTTCCCATGGGTTAGTCTCTACCTAGGGAAAAGTGTCCAAAATAATTGTTTTCCTAAGTGTGACTTTATAAAGTTAAAGTGACTTTATAAGTGGTAAAGTTAACGTTAAATTATAAACTAAAAATGACTTTATAATTGGTAAAGTCAATGTTAAATTATAAAGTGAAAAGTGACTTTAGACATAAAGTACATTGTGGGTACTTTATTTAATTGGTGAGTTAAAAAATAGAAAGTGAGAATTAAATGCACATTTTATCTCATCCCTTGATCTAAACGAATATGAGCCATTAGATCTGAGGCTTGCCCAAAAGTCATTTAGGGAAACAAAAGGGGGGAAATAAAAGAGAACATGCATTCATTCATTATTCATAACCAGATTGGAGAAAGGAGGTGGAGGGTTGGAGAAAAGTTCTAAAAGAGAAATTTATTGTAGCAAGATGAAGGAGTGATTTCTGGGCAAAGTTGGCCACAAAAATCAAGGCATAGAAGAGAGAAGAAGGTATAGTATGAACAAAATTGAATGCTATGAGTTGAATGCAGTTCGAGATAAGTTTTTGAGCAAAAAAAAAAATTGAAAAAAAAAAATCCGTACAACAGTATGGAAATCCATACAGACAGTACAGAATCTGTACAGAATAGTCTATGTCTGTATAATACATTTTCAGCTTCAAGTGGGCACATAAATCAAGGAAAAGTGGGCATGATTTTCAAGGAGTTTTGGGCTGAAGAGATAAGTTGTATTTTTTTGTTTTGTTTTGTCTACAAATGTATTTTTCCTTAACTTGAAAGATGAATAAATTTTCAGAGCTCTCTGACAGGGTTTCCTTGGAGAAGATTGAAGGGGTTTTTCTTGGGTCTAAGTTGACGAAAAATTTGTTTGTATTTTTTTATGTGTTGCTGGAATGTTTATGTCCATATTTATTTTCATCATGTGTTGACAGTCCCATGCGTTTTAATATGAAAAAATTATTTCCAAAATTCTATATGCTGAATGCAAGTTTATGGGAAATGACATTTAACTGAATGGAGGTGAGAAGGTGAAATTAAAACTATGTTAAATGTCGTTTCCCATAAACTTATGTTAGTGGTCTTATGTCTCATGTGTCCTTGGGTGGTTATGAGTATTATGTTATATTCATTGATGTCTACTCTAGGAGGACATGGATATATTTCCTGAAGACCAAGGGTGACCTCTTCAGTTGCTTTAAAGAGTTAAAAGATCTTGTGGAAAAGAATATAGGTAGGAATATTCAGTTCTTAAGGTGAGACAATGGGGATGAGTACATCGAAGGTGGGTTTTGTGAATTTTCTACACAGGAGGGCATTAGGAGAGATTTCACGGTTACTTAAAACCCCCGATAGAATGGGGTGCCTGATAGGAAGAAAAAAGCTATTGTTAGGGCTCCTAGAGCGATGATTCATGATCATGGGTTGCCTTTGCTTTTGTGGTCCGAGGCCTATAATAATATTTTTTATCTTTTGAACATGAGTCCTCGCAGAGTATTGGGGAATATGACTCTTGAGGAGGCTTTCACTAGAGAAAAGCCTCATGTGTGATATATTCATACCTTTGGATGCGTCACATCTTCTTATATCCCCAAGGAGCATATGATGAAGCTAGAACCCATGGTAGATAAGGGTATCATGATGAGTTACAATGAAACTTCAAAGGCCTATCGGATCTTCATTTCTTCTAAACAAAAGAGTGGTGATTACGAGGGATGTGAAGTTCGAGGAGGAGAGGGCTTATAGGAGATTGCGAGAGTATGATGAGAGAGAGTCAAAAAATTCTCCTCAAAGGGAGGTCAGTTACAAGGAGTAGGACCTCAGGGTTTTTCGTCGTCTTGTACGAGAGATAATTCAATGCCAGTGAAATATGGGGCACCAGTGGCGAGTTCCTCTAGCATTTATTTAGGGATTCCACTGGTACATAATTCACATGGCACTTCAGGTGACAAAAGCATAGGTTCTTTTAGGTCAAGTGATAGTACAGGCACACCAGGGTCAGTTGGAAAAAATTCAAGTTCACTAGACTGTAGGGCAAAGGATGAGGTTTCCTATGGGGAAGCTTCTTCATGGAAGAGGAGGACCAAGTGGCTTCAAGACACCTTGAAAAAAGCAGAGTCCGTTGATCCTCTGAAGAGGGTGAACATGGATATTGTGCAAAGTGAGCAGTTTTTCTATTATGTAGCTAATTATACCATCATTGTTGACTCTGAGCCTACTAGCTATGGTGGAGAAGTATGCCTCTATCATTAAGAAAAATATATGGGAGGTGATGCCTAGGCCTGAGGGTAAGTTAGTTGTGACATCCAAGTGGCTCTACAAGATCAAGGATGTTGTGGATGGCAACATTGAGAATTTCAAGGAGAGGTTTGTGGCTAGAGGGTTCTCACATATAGAGGTAGTTGAATATGATGATACCTTCGCTACCGCAGCTTGGTACACTTCTATCTGGTCCCTTATTTCTATTGCTGTAGAAATGGGTTGGCAGATCCATGAGATGTATGTGAAGACTGCATTTCTGAATAGAGTTATAAAGGAGGTCTATTTTGAGAAGCCATAGGGCTTTGAGGTACTTCGGCGGGAGACCCATTTATGTCATTTTAGGTAAGCACTCTACAGACTTAAGAAAGATTTGAGAGCTTGGTATTAGAGGATTCATACTTACTTGCATCATATGGGTTTTATGAAGAGAAATGCAGATCTGAACCTATACTACATTATTTTAGGGGATGATACACTCATTCTTGTCTTATATGTTGCTGACCTGTTCATTACTAGGGCAAAGAGACTGATTTGTGGTTGCAAGAAAGATATTGTTATGGAGTTCAAGATGAAGGAAATTGGGCTGATGTATTACTTTTGGGGGGTTGAGGTGGGGCGGAAGGAGGGGCATATATTTTTACGGCAGGGGCAATATGTTGTGGATTTTTTGAGCAAATTTTACATGGCAGAATATAGACCCATGTCTACACCTATGATCACCAACTTGAAGAAGCTTCATGCTTCGGATTCTAGTTTGGTGGATCTCGCATTGTATAGGAAACTTATTGGGTCCTTGATGTTTCTAGTCAACACTATGCTAGATATATACTTTGTATTGAATACACTTAGCCAGATCATGGTTAAGCTCAAGAGGGTGCACTGGGTAGCTGAAAAGCACATTCTTCGCTACATGCAAACAACTGTTGATTATGGTCTCAAATATAGGCGGGGAGATGGAGTGAGGTTGGCAGGCTACATAGATTTAGATGGGGAAGGGTGTGCTTCAGACATGAAAAGAACTTCAAGGTGTTGCTTCGGATTGGGTTCGGAATTTGTGTCGTGGTTCAATCAAAAAAAAATTATTTTCTTTGAGATTTTCTAAGGTTGAGTATATGGTCGCTAGCCAGCTAGTTGTGAGGCCATTTGGCTTTGCAAGTTATTTTATGGCCTATTTGATCAGGATTTGAGACCAACGGTTGTTGACTATGATAATCAGAGTTGCATTAAACTCACAGAGAATCCATCGTTTCATGACAGGTCAATATAGATTCACATCAAATATCATTTCATCAGGGACTATGTTCAGAATGGGGCAGTGAAGATGGAACATATATCGAAAAATGAGCAGGTGGTCGATGTTCTCATGAAGTCCTTGCTAAGAGGAAGGCATGTCCATTTCAGGGACAAGATGGGTGTCATGAGAAAAAATTTCCTCGGTAAGAGGGACTGTTGATTTTTAATGTACCTTGGACAAGTGGTTTCCCATGGGTTATTCTCTACCTAGGGAGAAGTGTCGAAAATAATTCTTTTCCTAAGTGTGACTTTTTAAAGTGAAAGTGAATTTATAAGTTGTAAAGTCAATGTTAAATTCTAAAGTGAAAATTACTTTATAAGTGGTAAATTCAATGTTAAATTATAAAGTGAAAAGTCACTTTATACATAAAGTACAATGTGTGTACTTTATTTAATGGGTGAGTTAAAAAATACAAAGTGACAATTAAATGCATATTTTTTCTCATCCATTGATCTAAATGAATCTAATCATTTAGATCTTAGGGTTCCCCAAAAGTCATTTAGGGAAACAAAGGGGGAAAAGAAAAGAGAGCATGCATTCATTCATTATTCATGGGAATATTGGAGAAAGGAGGTTGAGGGCTGGAGAAAAGTTCTGAAAGAGAAATTTGTTGCAGCAAGTTGAAGAAGTAATTTATGGGCAAATCTGAGCATGAAATCCAAATCATAGAAGACAAGAAAAGTGTAATATTCCTAAATTAGCATGCAGCTAATTGGAATATTAAAATCTAATTTTGCTTCTTTTTAAGAAGAATAAGACGGTAGGGAGACCCATAAATATCCTTGGTAGGAATAAAATCACTCCAAATGTGAATGGAGGGCATCATAAGAACTGGATTAAGCTCCTCTATGTGTGAACAAGGGAATAATTATGTGGACTGGGTAAACTTTGACCAAATCAACAATGTTGGTATGGAAGTAGTGGACATTCAATGAGGGATAGCGTAATTTTGGAGGGAGATCCTTTGCATGGAAGTAGTTCCTTTAATGAGTGGGGCCAATGGTGAGGAAGGTCACCAAGAATGTAAGGAAGAGGATGGAAGCCATTGTGATCATGATTTGATTATTATTTTGTTAATGGTTTGTTAAGACTTGAGGCTCTCTTCAGCTGTTTAGCTAAGATTGCAGTGCTGTTTAGCACAAGGGTGTTCCGGAGTAGGAATCCCACCTCCATCCTGAGGGGACTTCGAGTGCCTACTCAGAAGAATTATTTTCACTACATTCCCACATTCTAACATAAGGCCAAGCTACAACTTTCTTCAACAGCGTAGTGTTTTCTTAGAGTTGTGTTGTGTTGCCGGGTGCAGCAGTGGAGAATTATATTGGGTGTTTTCTAAACTAGTTTTTCAGTGGAGGAAGGTTTCCTTCAATTGGGAGGCTAGTAAAGAAGCCTCTTGGGCTTTATTGACATGTTTTTCACTAGGCCAAGGTGATATTATCCCCTACAACGCAGTTTTAGTCTAGATCTGCGTTATTTTAGGGAGGAGTTGCAGGGGTGGTTGAAGTATATGTTTTGGGAGGTGATTTCTTCAGTGGAGGGGACATCCTTTCATCTAGAGGATCTATTGGAGAAGAGCCATAGGATTCTTCATCAACGTCAGCCATATCTTAACATTTTTGTTGTTACAGCAAACCTTCAGTTCTAGGGCTACAACTTACATTTTCATATTGTATGCATTTTCCAGAAACCCTCTTGGGTTATCGTGGAAAGGTGATATAGAGCCTAGATATTTTTGTATAACATCTATTAAGGCTTATATAATTATATTTGTATCATTGTATGATCTCTAGCTGTATTTATGCATGTTATGACTACATTGTAGCAGCTCTTCAGCATTTTTTTTAGTAGCACTAGCTCACTTTTTAGAGTGATTATTCATGGGAGGCTTGTTTGCTCCTATTGTATGATTTGTGCCTCAATGTATTATGTGTATTTGTTGCTGATTTTCTAAATAAAGTGGTTCCATATTGGTCGCCATTGTTTATGTGTTGATTTACACTACTATTTCTAGTCTTGTGTTCATATATTGCTGCTTTGCTCATTTGGGAATATTACAGTGGTATCAAAGCATAATCTTCGCTTAGCCTCTAAAGACATTGCAGCTATGTTATCAGAAGAAGAATAATATTCTCACAAAAAGGAGAAAGATTATAGAAGAGACAAAGGAAAGTCTCCATTATTTGGAGAAATGGAGGGAAAGAAGTTTTCAGAACTTCTTCTCCAAACTATGCATGAGCTTAATAGAGAAATTAAGGGAATGAGGAGGGAAAGACATGAAGATCCCTCAAGAATATTTTCACAAGAAGAAAGCTCCAGTTCTTCATATTATGCGTGTGACCATTCAGCCACACAATCAGATCTATAACGCTCTACCATGCCTATATTCATAGCGAGAGAGATGGAGGAAGGAGATATACCAAAGGAGGATACTCTTGGTGACTATATTCAACAGTATGAATCCCAATCTTAGAGGTTCAGAGATCATCTAAACTTCCAAGGGTTTTGCAAGATCAAGGAGAATAGAATACATAGAAATCACAATAGAAGCAAGAGGTGCAAGCAGCATGATTTGGGTAGATTATTTCTACCTACTTTTGATGGGTCACCTAGATGCACAACTAGGGTTTGGGTGAAGGAGCTAGACACCTATTTTTAGTAGCAACAAGTTTCAAAAAATGAAGCCATTAGAGTAGCAGCGTTGCATCTTGAAGGTAAGGCTTATGCTTAGTGGTTTTATGAAACTTCTTCCTTAAATCATGTAAATATATCTACTTATGCAAAGTTCACTAGGAGGTTAGTGAAAATATTTGATGCAAAACATTCTAAAACATCCTTGGTTGAGCTGGACAAGCCTAAACACACAATACCTTTGCATGAGTTGGAAGGATCCATAAACCCAAATCCACTCCAGAATGATATTGAGGGGATTAAAAGCTTGCAGAATACCTTCCTAGAAGCAAGAACCATAATTGAAGAAGAGCTCTTCTCTCAAAGGGAGGACATGGAGATCCATTTTTCAAAAGAGGATCAGAACAAAGAGCCTCTTAATGTTGATAAGGTAGCCTCCATTCATGATGAAGGAGAAGAGAGGGCAAGAGGTAACAACTTTGTCACATCAGGAGCATATCTAGTACCTCATGGAGAGGAATACGGAGCAATTTCTCCAATGAGAGGAATTTTTATACCCTTGAAATAATTTCCAAAGAATCTCAGATACGAAGATCAGGGCATAGTCCATGAGCAACATGTACCATCATTGATATATTGTGAGACCTTGAAGATGAAAGAAGAAGATAGGGAGGAGGACCAGCATCATATGATTAGGAGCACACACCCCTATCTATTTTAGAATGTTGATGCATAGAAGAGGAAGACTTATTTGCGCAGTGAGAGCAAGGACAAAGCACTCCACTCATATATGCAATATACTCTTGATATTGATGTCTCATTTCATGGAGGCATTCCACCTGGGAGACCACCAGATCAAGAGAAGATGGAAGATGCTTCAATCTGTTTGCACCACTCATTGATCCCAAAGGGGTGAGAACCTTGGGAGGACTTGACACAGCACAAAGAGTTTGGAGTAGGCTCAAGGAGGAGGGATACATTCTCCCAATATTGGTATTACCAACTCTCACAAAACATCTTGCTCCGAGAGAAGATGTTTCATGGATGGAAGGCACCAACATGGTGCAAGGAGACCACTCCATGGATTTGGAGAATCAGAAGACACCTCCACATTAGAAGGACTCTTCCATATTTGGTAGAGGTTGTTGGCCGATCATGTTTACATTAGCCAAACTCAGAAATTTTTTGATGGGTGATAGCTTCTCATGGAAGGATAGCCTCCAAAAACTTCAACCTTCACTAGAGCATGAGAAGCTATAGGAGGAGCAGCAAAGGAAAGATTGCAACATCTCAGTGTATGACTTTGGCATGGGAGATTTCAAAGAAGAGAGAAGAAACATGATAGTTGCTTCACATGATATATTAGTAGCACTGTCATTATTGATTACTGACCCTTATTGGAGATCCCAACTATTAGTGGAATACTCTAAGGATATATTTTCATGAAGAGTGCTTGATGACTAGTTATTTGATGGGAGATATGCAGTTGTAGATGGGGTCATCTATTTTCAGAGTGGAGTATTCTTGGCTAGAGCCTCTAAGCTCAAGGAGAAACTACTAGATGTAGCATATGAGGGTTTTCTCTCTAAACCCACTGGTTTTATAAAATCATACCATACTATCCTGGAGGGATTCATTTGGGAAGGCTTCAAAGAGGAGATGCACCATCATATGAGGATATGCATGGATTTTTTGGAGGATGAGGAGAGACGTGACTCTTTGGTAGAGTTATCTAAATCACTTCCTTTCTCATTGGGAGTGGGAGGAGGCCCATCTATGAGCCACATTACTAGCTTGAATCAAGTACCTAGTAAAGATTGTATTTCTGTACATCATGATTCATTTACTATGTGTTTTTATTTCCTTACCATTCATGTGCAGGGCATTGCTCCAAGAGGGGGCACTCTTTCTTCTAGGCTTCATGGTATACTTGAGGCCATAAGTAGTATTGATGATGGCCAATCCATAGGAGATTTTGGGGAGATGATATCTTATTCAGGGTATGCTCAATTTACACCATAAATCATACACCTTCTCCATGCATGTGAGAAGAATGGGCCAACAAGCAAGTGGTTGGGAGACCACTCATCATGCCATATTCTATTGCAGTTAGGAGTAAAACTATGTTGGTTGCACTTGAGGGACCATTTTCCTTCTCCATTACTACACATTGCAACAACCATGATTTTTATTGTGATCCTATATGTTGATGATGTTCTTATTATTGTTGGGGACATGATTAGAGGGATAACACATTGGTTGGATGTGTCCATTGGGAATGAAAATTCCCACACTTCTTCATGCTTGAGGAGGAGAATGGGACATTATGTGGCTGCTACATTATATCACTTGTTTCCTTATGAGGTGAGCCATATGATTGACTTGAGGCTTTGGGTGGAGCCTCTCATGAGCATGTGGGGGGAGTTTTTCTATGAATTACCATTCTGGAGGGTGATTCATTTTATATGGATGATAGCTTGGAGGTTGGAGCTTCACATGGGAATGAAGTTTCCCTATATTTTTCAGATCTATCCTTATATTTTCTTGAGGAAAAAAAACATTTGGGAAGGGAGGATTGTAATATTCCTAAATTAGCATGCATCTAATTGGAATATTAAAATCTAATTTTGCTTCTTAGTTAGAAGAATAAGAGGGTAGGGAGACCCATAAATATCCTTATTATGAATAAAACCACTCCAAATGTAAATGGAGGGCATCATAAGAGTTGTATTAATCTCTCCTATGTGTGAACAAGGGAAGAAATATGTGGACTGGGTCAACTTTGACCAAATCAACAGTGCTGGTATGGAAGTAGTGGATATTCAATGAGGGACAATGCAGTTTTGGAGGGAGATTCTTTGCATGGAAGTAGTGCCTTTAATGAGTGGGGCCAAGGGTGAGGAATCTCACCAAGAATATAAGGAAGATGATGGCAGTCATTTTGATCATGATTGGATTATTATTTTGTTGATGGTCTATTAAGACTTGAGGCTCTCTTCAGCTGTTTAGCTAAGATTGCAATGTTGTTTAGCACAAGGGTGTTCCCGAGCAGGAATACCAGCTTCATCCTCAGGGGACTTTGAGTGCCTCTCAAGAGAATTATTTTCACTAAATTTCCACATTCCGACATAAGGCCAAGCTACAACTTTCTTCAACAGCGCAGTGTATGCTTAGAGTTGTGCTGTGTTGCACGATGCAACATTGGAGAATTATATTGGGTGTTTTTTGAACTAGTTTTTCAGTGGAGGAAGGTTTAATTCCATTGGGAGGCCAAGAAAGAAGCCCCTTGGGCTTTATTGAAAAATTTGGCACCAGGCCAAGGTGATAGTATCCCCTACAACAAAGTTTCAGTCTGGATCTGTGTTACTTTTGGGAGGGGTTGCAGGGGTGGTTGCAATATGTGTTTTGAGAGGTGATTTATTTAGAGAAGGGGAAATCCTTTCATCCAAAGGATCTATTGGAGAAGAGCCATAAGATTCTACATCAGCTTCAGCCATATCTTCTCATTTTTTTTGTTGCAGCAAACCTTCAGCCCTAGGGCTGCAACTTACATTTTCATATTGTATGCATTTTCCGGAAACCCTCTTGGGCTATCTTGGAAAGATGATACAGGGCCTACATATATTTTTATAATATCTATTGAGACTTAGATCATTATATTTGTATCATTCTATGATCTCCAGATATATTTATGCATGTTATGACTGCATTGTAGTAGCTCTATGGGATTCTGTTTAGTAGCATCAACTCACTTTTTAGAGTGATTATTCATGGGAGGCTTGTTTGCTCCTATTGTATGATTTGTGCCTCAATGTATTATGTGTGTTTGATGTTGATTTGTTGAATAAAGTGGTTCCATATTGGTCTCCATTGCTGATGTGTTGATTTACATTGCCATTTCCAGTCTTGTGTTCATATATTGTTGCCTTCCTCATTTGGGAATATTACAAGAAGGTACAGTGCGAGCAACATTTAATGTTGTGAGCGGCACGCAGTTCTAGAGATTTTTTTGAGAAAAAAAATCGTAAAGAGGTACGGAAAGTTGTACAGTCCATACAAAATATATATAGTACAGTCTGTGTTTGTAAAATACATTTTCAGCTTCAAGTGGGCACGTAAATCGAGGTAGGTGGGAACAGTTTTCAAGGAGTTTTGGGCTGAAGAGATAAGTTGTATTTTTTTGTTTTTTTTTGTCTGCAGATGTATTTTTCTTGAACTTGAAAGATAAATAAATTTTAAGAGCTCTGTAATAGGTTTTCCCCGGAGAAGATTGAAGGGGTTTTGCCTGGGTCTAAGTTGACCAAAAATATGTGTGTATTTTTTTATGTGTTGCTGGTTTGTTTATGTCCATATTTATTTTCAGCATGTGTTGACAGTCCCATGTGTTTTAATATAAAAATTTCATCTCCAGAATTCTATATGTTGAAAGAAAGTTTATGGGAAAGGGTATTTGACTGAATGAGAGTGAAAAGTTGAGATTAAAACTGGGTTGGGATTGCAGGAAACTTTTTAGTCTTCAAATTTCAATACGCAACAAATTATATAGAAGTAGTAGGGGTCTAGACTTCCAAGAAGAGAATTTGGTGATTTTAAAGAAAGAGATTTGATGTCCCATTAGAACTGCTAAGGAAAATGGCATTTGTGGCTAGGCCCATGGTGACCAATGTGAGACTCCACCTCAAAGTTATGTTATTATTGGATGGAATTCATATATTTAGTATATTTTGAGAGTGATAGATTGGAAATATTGATGCAAGTACTTGAAATATGTTGTGTCTTAATGCACTGAATATGAATAAATTTCCGATGCCTAAAAAAATAATATTGGGAGTGAGTTTGAAAGCTTCCAACAAAGGAAATGGAATGTGCTAAAGTATAGATCGATGATTTTTTGAAACACTTAAGTGATTAAACCTGTGTAACTAGCCTCATAATTATTGGTAGATGTTTAAAATCAATGGGTTTTGGTTCAACAATACCCAAACTTGTGGTTTCAAACTGAATCTCTTTAGACTAATGAATCTATTATTGTATAGGGATTTTTAATTAAAGGATTATTTTAAGTGATGAAACATTAACTAGTTTAACTATAGAAAATCCCTTGAAATGAAAAAATTTGAACAAAAGGGTTGTTAGTGCATAAATAAATGGCTATTTTTTCTATGTGATTGGGTTTTGAAGCTTTAGTTACATGGGTTTCCACCATTATGAGATGGAATTGAATGAAGGCTCCTCATTCAAGGTTGTCCTAATAGTTACATTGAGGAAAAGAAGACCCCAATCTTGATTATTGAGATGGATTCTATATGTGGCACCACTTGCTAAATTTTATGTAAATTTTCCTTTATAAAAATAATTATTCATGTGAAATACACATATGGAACCATTTCCCTTAATAACTTTAAAACATTACGTTGTTTCAATTCCTCTATGATTCAAGTTTTTAATACAATATGATTAGTACTCTTCAACGATCCCCAAATCATTGGCATCCTTCAAACATTAACACATTCAAGATAAGTTCAACTTTAGGATCAATAAATAGACTTTTGTAATTATTAATTTTTTTTAAATTAAGTTAAATTTCAAATAGGTGATTTTTGTTATGGAAGAAAATAACTACATTTTTTTAAGCTTGAATTATTGATAAATTGATTCAAATTTATGAATTATTATATTTTGAATACTCTAACAATTTCCACTATCAACAATATGTTAAAAATTGACAAAAAAATATCACTACTTTTGAAATCCTTTTACAATATGCACAAGACAAAATTGATTTTCTACATCTTGGATCTTAGAACAAAAGAGATAATAATTTTAACTATTTATTGTTTAGAAGAATTATCTTTTTTACTTTAATAAAGACTTAATAGCATCCAACATATGATGTCATTTAAAGACTAGATTTAAATGAAGATGAAGAAGTCTCACCTGCACTTCCTATGCACATTATTGGACCTTAAGAAGAGGTTATCAATGATAATCACATACTCTTCATGAATATGAAAAGTATGTGACCTTTCACATTCCATTCTACTCCTAATTAATCAAATTTTAAAGAGTTTTGTTTCTTCAAGAAATATCATCTTCACCTGCTCCACTTCCACATCAAATTCCTAAATTACAACATTATTATGGAGTTGGCCACATTAATAATGAATTTTTTCTCTTCACCCTTGTGATCATTACAAAAAAATACTAATCATTCATACACATGTTCTAATCACAACAACCCTACAAGAGAAAATATTAACCTTATATGGATTGCTTCTTGCAAATTGTCATATATAGCCAAGAAGATATATTATTCATACCGTAGAATTCATTCTTAAGTATTGACACATCGTGTAGTTGAAATATTTTCATATTCTCTCCTTGTGTTTGATAAGGAGGAGTTGGCACTTAGATACTAGTTTTGAATGTGTATCGAGAAATATAGATCCAAAACCAAAGCCAACACACACGACCTAGAGCTACAATGATATCTATAGCCATCGATAGAATCACATTCCATGAGGAGCATATGGTTTGTGGTCCTCCTTAATCCAAGATTTGGTAGAGGAATTACATATTCCACTTAATAGTAGTTTGTTGTTGTATTTAAATAACATTTAGAAAGTACTTATGTTCAACAAAAGACATCAAATTCTAGCCATATTCCATTTTTTTCTAAGAACTACTTCGAGGCAGGTTAGAATTAAACCACCATTAGTAGAAGATCTTGGAATTTTTTACCCATTTGCTTTGCAGTATTCCTTAAAACACCATATTTAGAGATAAAATATAGTTATTGGTTGCTATACACCTCCATATTTTAACTCTCTTCTTTGAATCACACACACCCTTAAGATTAAGGGGATGAATGTTGGAAATATAATCCTTATGGACTATGAAATTTGGATTATTAAATTGTGAGGAAGGTGAAAAACCACAAGTGAATGTGAAGGGTCATAATGAGTCCAAATTACCTCTTAGAAAATGAAATCAAAGGTTAAGAAGTTATATATATATATATATATATATATCTGTGTGTGTGTGTGTGTATCATATGAATGTATATGCCATCTCACATATATCAATCTCTCTTACATTTAGGTGTGAGTTATAACAAGAAAAAAATCAATTTGTGTGGTATCAAATGATTTATGTAAGGAAAAAGCACTATGCTTTTATCTTGTACCGTATTTAAACAAGAATTCATAGCACATTATGGGGATATTAAGATTAATACATTATAAATTTGTGATAAAAGGGTGTCATTACTAAATACATTAAAAAATTATGAAAAATTAAGTCTTACGATAAAGAACATTTCAGGGGTTAATTTGGTAGTCCTCCTTATGGTAACTTTAAGGGAAAATATCCAACATGAGGTGCATATCTTTGAAGGTGAATAATTGGAGCATACTTTCCATATAGAAAGAAAGTTTGAGAGTAAAAATATGGCTACTAGAAGCATGGTAACTAACAACTATAGAGAAGATTATTCTCCCTCTCCTAACCTTGTTCAACTAGCAAGGTTTACACAGCAACAAAAGGATGAAAGTAGAGAAAAGGGGCTATGTTTCAATAAATATTAGAAATTATAATAAAAATAAAT
Source organism: Pinus albicaulis (assembly GCA_034641835.2). NCBI lineage: Eukaryota > Viridiplantae > Streptophyta > Pinopsida > Pinales > Pinaceae > Pinus > Pinus albicaulis. The sequence continues at coordinate 895,140,741 of CM076580.1, forward strand.
TTAGTGAAAAAAATTTATTATATATAACCTGTGAAGATGAATAAGATCGAGAATTGGAGTCATCACGAGATATATAGGTAGAAGAGACTACTCAAGAAATATTTTTTCATGCATTGGGCAACATTAGTTGTACACAAGCTTTCAACTTGGAAGGATATATTAGAAATAAAAACATAACAGTGGTTCATTCATATCCATAACTTCATCAATTAGAAATTAGAAAAACTTCTCAATTGCTTTAGTTTTCAAGCACCAAAATTTCAACTAATGATTATAGATGTAAGTACCATAAATTGTCTAAGGAAGTGCCATAGTATTAAGCTAAATTTGGGGGAGTATCTACTAGATGTTCCCATGATTTCTATCGACATGGGTGTTCTTGATTTTGTATTAGGTGTGCAACAATTGAAATCATTAGGAATAGTGGCCCTTAATTTTCATGATATTTTCCTCAAAAGGAAATAAAATTGAGCTTATAGGTATCCAAGGGAAATATTCCAAAGTGATAAGATCTAAAATAATCACAAACTTAATCAAAAGATGATACCATAGTGTAACTGCACAATTGTGCTCAATAGATGTTTAAAAATCTATATCCTTTACTCCAGTGGATCTCCAAGAAGTTATCAATAACCATTCCAAGGTATTGGGAAATATGGCTAAGGGTTTTCCACCTATTCAAGATCACGACCACACTATTCATTTGCAACCTAGAACCGTGCCACCTAAAATTACACCTTAAAAGTATGCATATGCACACAACAATGAGATTGATTGTCTAATTCAAGAATTGTTAAAGGGAAATATCATTGAAATTGGCTAAAATATTATCCTTCCCAAGGTGATGGTTATAGAAAAGGATGGTTCATGGAAAATGAGTCTAGATTATAGGAAAATGAATAGGATTAAGTAGTTTTATTTACTAATTTGAACCTCTGATCAAGATATCATTAAAAAATTGATGCAAAAATATATTCCAAAAAAAAACTTTCAAACACATGAAGTTCATTATGAGTTTTATGTTATTCCATTGGACTTACTAATGCACCGCTCCCTTAACATTTCAAAGAATAATGAATTACGTTTTTAAACCTTGGAAATTTGTGTCAGTATTTTTTGATAACATATTGATAAAAAAGAAATCTTGGGAAGAGAATGTACAACATGTTGACATGGCATTAAAAAAAGTAGAAGAACAACAATTGTATGAAAATCATATACACACTATGAGTTGGTTTGAGCCCCATGTAAGGATTACACCATTCTAAACACATGAACCCCTACATTGTTTCGTGGTTGACATTATTTGCTATAGTTTGTTTATGACTTATGTTATTTGCTAAAAATTGAGATTTGGTATTATAGTTAATCAATTAATAACAATCTCGTAATTTATAAGTGCTATATGGTTAGTGTTATTTGTGTACTAAATTGTTGACACTTTAATGATTATCATTATTATACTACAAAAATAAATGCTTCATATTTTCTTTAACTAATTCAACATAATTTTAGATATTTTCTTGAGAATATCTATGTATGTATGTATGATATCTTGGGATCTTTTGCTCCGAGAGTACTTTAAAACTACTCGTTTATGTTTTTTCTCCTAAAATCCTAGTTCCCAATATTATAGCTTTTCAAATTCAAAACCTCAATTCCTAGGACGCGATTTTCTCAAGAAGATTTATTCTATGGGCAGTGGAGTCTCAATAATTTTTTTTTTTCATCAAGTTTGAATTTGAAAAAGTGTATGATAAAATTCATTCATCAGTTATTATGAAAGTACTTCTTTGCATTAATTTTCGATCCCAATATGTCTCCTTAGTGAATATATGTTTCATGTATGTGCTATGCCTTTTTATGAATGAATGGATCCTTCTCTAACATGATTTAGTTAATGCACTATTCTATGAGACAAGGGTGTTGATTAGTGCACTACTTACATGTTTTTGTTGATGCTTGAGAAAATATGTCAAAGGATACTAGAATTCAAGGGAAGATCAAGAAAATATCCCTTTGAGGAGGAAATGAGATAGTGAATAATAATTTGTAGATGATTCTATAATCTTTGTTTATTTTAACTGAACCTTAATTTAAATGATTATAGAGTGTTTTAGATGTTCTTTCTATTACATATATTGCAATTATGGGTGAATAGAAACAAAAATTTAGATGTTGGGCTTCTTATAACTCAATTTAAAACTCCTTTTAGTCCATTAGAGAAGAATTTACAACTATTTTGAACATATTGAATCTCCCTCATTAAAATCCCTACAAAAAATCTAAATTATCTTTTCAATGCTCCTAGGACACTGGAAGAAATCATTGTAATGCTCACAGTGACCTAGTAAAAGGTTTGAATTCTCCTACCTTATAGATAAACAATATTGAGGTGTCTTTGCTCTTGAAGCTAGATGATAGGGGTTTAAAAAGGTTATAAGGTGATCAAAATGAGAATAAGGATGAGACCATGTCAAATCAAGCAAAAAATATCTAGATTCACTTGATCTACATTCATAAACCAACCATAAAACAAGCCTATGCCATGAAGAAAGGGAGAAGAAAAAGTGAAAGATGACTCCTACTTGATAGAAGCCTTCCTATAATGAGCCTGAATATAAGTGTAGGTGAGAGGAGGAGCCTTAGATCAAAGTGTTTAAATTCACTACAACCATTATAAGACCGGTGCCTAATGAAATGCCAATTCTTTCCCCATGTTATTTTATATCTTGTTATATGTCAATGCACATATATTTTTCTATTTATAGAGATTTTTTTCTTATAATACTAACAATTATATAGGAAAATAGAGTATAGAAAATGTGTGGTTTCTATTTGTAGGTAACATGTACTAGGATCTAAGGTTAGAACTCTTGAAGAACAACACTAGTAAAGAAAAGATAGGATAGGCCTTTAAGATAAGGTGTGTCTCTAATCTCATCTCCTTCCACTTTACAAGTGCATCTATTAAGGTCAGAAAGGGTAAGTAAGTGGCTAAGATATTGTTCGTCACAAAATAGTGGTGAGTTTTGTGATAAGGTGTGTCTCTAATCTCATCTCCTTCCACTTTACAAGCGCATCTCATTAGGGGAATTTTGAGGTCTAAAATGAGTCTCCTAAGAAAAATATACAACCTAAATAAAATTTATAAGAACCAATATGATACAAGATGATGATTTCAACCATGGGGGAGGATTCACCATTTTTGAAGTAAAAATATTAAAAATAATAAAATAACAAAACTACTTTTTTTAACTTGTACTTTCAACTTATCTCCCTGTGGTTTTACTCAAATTTCGAGTGGGAGTACTCGTTGGATGAAAAATTTAATTCTTCATCCAAGGAGTACCCATGTTGCATACATTTGATAGACCTGGCTCCACGAAAAATGAGAAATACATGAAAAACTTAAAAATACATGAAAACATGTGATTGTAATCACGTTTTTCATGTATTTCTCATTTTCTGTGTAGCAGTTACTCCTTGGATGATGAATCAAATTTTGCATCCAGCGAGTGTTTCCACTCGAAATTTGAGTAAACCCATAGGGAGATAAGTTGAAAAAACAGTTTTTTCATTTTTTCCTCCAAAACTTGATGATGTAATCTAATATTATTTTATTATTTCCACTATTATTTTATCATTTCCTTATGAGGCCCATTTTAGACCTCAAAACTCCCCTAATGATTAAGGTCATAAAGGTTAAGTAAGTGGCTAACCTATTGTTTGTTACAAAATAGTGGTGAGGTTTGTGGGAAATATTTTGTGGCAACAAACAATTAATCCAAGAAATAAGGGCTTGGATGACCCACTACTTTGGATACCTCCTAGCTAGAACTTTATTTCATGAGGTAATTGTTAGTTATTTGGAGATCACATTCGGTAAAGGAATTTCTCTTGTTACCATGTGGAAACGATGCTTATAGAGTTACAAATGAAGATTTCCAGCCTAGACATTCAAGGATACTTATCTTGTAGGTGAGAATGATGGATATCAAGCTCACATGCTATGCAAGAAATAAATTTTCTTTTCAAAGGAATTATGGGTGATTGTAAAATTATGAGTGGGGCTTGGGGTGCTAGCTCAAAAGTTTTTTATGAATTATTTAGATAGAAAGATAGCTCAAAAAATAAGAAAGTTTACTCATCTAAGGATTTTCTTAGGATAAACATTCAAATTTCAAGCCCCATTTGAAGGGATTGGTTTTTGTCTTTTTGTAAGCCAATTCAAAGTGATAACATGAAAAAAAAATACTTGCTACATTTGTAACACCCTTTGTCCCTACCCTTGAATGATATATGAACTTGTTTAGATCCAAAGGTTATTTGAATGCATATATTGCATGAGATCTAGTATTTTTACTTAACTTACAAATTAAACATTTTTTCTTAGTTAGTAGCTTACCAAGGATGGCTAACAAAATTTGACACCCAAAGTGCTTTCATGAACACCCAATTTATCATTTTGCAAAAAGTCGAAATCTTGGATGCAAATATTTTGGAAATGTCAAACTACCAAACTTTGTTGGGAGTAGGTTCAGATGCAAGTTTCTTCTCCTCTTTAGGGAAATATTCATTCCATGGAAGCGTATTGGGTGACTCCAACGAAATAGTCAATTCTATGGGATTTAGTGGGATTATGCAATTATCTCAAAATTGTTGCTTTGATTTTTTATCTGAAAACTAAAGTTAAGTGTATGTTTATGTATTTGATTTTATTTAACAAGGGGGGTATGTAACTCTCTCTATCACTAAGGGTTGTTCTCAAAAGAAAAAGATGCCAAGAGCCTTTGATGCTTTAAGCTATTTTCATTTCATTTGTAATTAGTAGAATTATGGAATTATGTTTATGTATTTGGTGACATTTCATAAGAAGAGATCTGTAACTCTCTCTATACAAAGGATTATCTTCAAATGATAAAGATACCAATAACCTTTCTTTTTTGTAAGTTCAACATTGGTGAGGAATCAGGCCAGGAATTGAACTAGTGACTTAACATCTATGAGTGCCTTAAAAGCTCACATGATCTTTGTCTATCCAATACCCAATGGACATACCAAAAACCTTGATGCGTTAGCCTACTATAATTTGATTTCTATTTGGTAAAATTAATAAAATATTTTAATTTAATTTTGTCTTCCACTTTTTATCTTATTTATGAGAATATATTTATTAAACCTATACAAATAAATAATATATATATATATATATATATATAAACTATACATTAAATAAATAAATAAATAATATATATATATATATATAGAATAGGAAAGAAAAAACATTAATATGTACAATGAAGTAGAGAATTGTTGAATATATTAGAAAATATTTTTTTAATTTAAAAAAAATAATAATAAACAAAATGTGCTAACCTCTTACAAAACTCTGTGATTGAGTAAGGCGTAGCCATTCACTTTGTAGGCTACAAACCAGTTAAATAGGTTTGTAGGCTGACTTCCATTTATAAGATTCCAAATTATGCAATTAAGGCGTAGCGATTCACTTTGTAGCTGAATCGAATCACTCTTTATAATATGTACGTCACGAATAACTTTGTAACCGAATTGCACTTTATCACATTCCACATTCTTCAACTCAATACGACACGTAGCGAATATAATCAAGTTGTAATTCCATGTTGATGGGTTAACTTTGGGAATGCTCTCCTTTTTCTTTGAAGTTGAAACAATTCCAAAATTATAGATTTCACATATATTTAAATTTACAATTAGGGTTTGCAGCATTCATTTAAAACAATTTTTTTTGTAATCTCTGGTCTGTTTCAAGACTAAGGAAATAGCTTAAAGGTTCAAAGATGTTTGGAAAGAGTGAAAGCGTAATTCTATATATACCATCACCAATAAATCATTTCATATATACTGTTACTAATAAATAATTTCATGTGGCTTTCATTCTATATTTTAGTGAACTAAATTATAATAAGATATAAAAAATTATATTTTCTAATATTCAAATTTAAAAATACATAAAAATAAATAAATAAATAAATAAACTCTAATAAATATATTATAATTATAAATATTTAACTGTTTCAAAAAAACTATTCATTGTACTAAGAATATATTTAAAGATGGACAGATGAAAAAATTTAAGATATTATTTTTTGTTGATTATATAATCAATTTTTCACTGAACAAATTTAATGTTATTATATTCAAAAAAGCATGTAACAATAATATATAATTAAATTTGTTCAGTGAAAAATTGATTATATAACGCCTCATGTCTACTGCTCCAAGATGGGTATCACAATTAAAAGCCAAAGGACTAAAATCATGATCATTAAATCCAAAAAGATCACCCATGGTAGTTTCGTGTATAATAACCACTGCTTAGAGTAGGTTTCTTCTTATAAGTATTTTGGCATTGACCTCCCTCATCAGATCAACTAGAATTATAGCATTGAGAAAATGATTATTAGAGGTTGGAATGCTTATTATGAGCTTCAGAACAATAGTAAGTCTGTCGATCTTCACACTTGGAGTAAAAGGATGTTCCTCTTTGAGACTCTCGTCACCCCTGTTGTCTTACACAGATGTGAATTTTGGGGTTGCAGTATATCGAGACAGTCATGGAGTAAAATTGAGATGATTCAAAAGAAATTGATAACCTACAACCTAAAGATCAAGGGAAATAATCCCTATCCTATCCTCTTAATCGAAGCTGGTTTGTCCCCCATTGAAAGTACAAGTATGTTTACATATATAATGTTTAAGAAGAAGCTTTACACCATGGAATACAAAAGGCTCCCGAAAGTTACTTCTAAATTAGTCAAAACCCCTACCTTCACCTCAAGTGTCGGTGGCATAAGGATGCCCAGTCTTCGCTCAACCATTGCGGAATTAAGGAGGAGCTCAATATGGTAAGAAAAGATAGTGTCAAAAAATAATATTACCTCCAAGTTTAAGGACAAGTTGTGGGAGGATCATGAGCTAGTGTGTAAAAGGAAGCTAGGATATTATAAGGAGGTGATCAACCCCACCCTTGATAACCAGAATTATCTCTTTGTGTTGACTAGCACCAAGAAAAAAATGAACATCGCTAGGATAAGAACTAAATCTCATGAGCTTCAGAGTGAGACCGGACAGTGGTCTATTCCCAAGACTCCATGGAATGATAGAATTTGTCAGATTTGTGATACTAAGCAGGTGGAAGATGAAAAGCATTTCCTTTTAGAATGCCTGACTCTTACTCACATCTGCTCTCAATTTCCCAACATCTACCACACTTCCAATCTTCTTGACCTATTAAACAAGGCCTCCTATAGCAATCTTGGACTGCTTATTTCCCTTCTCTTTGATCATAGAAGAAATATTTTCAAGAATCAAACATAGATACTATTTCCTTTCTTGAGGTCCGATAGGCTGCATTGGCCTTAGCAGACATTAATCATCATCATCATCATCATCATCAATATCATAGGTTACTAATACCACATGTCAAAAAAACCATTACTTATGCTCACATGACACATATCCCTATATATTTTTTAATTAATTAATTTAACTATAAAGAAGGAGAAGAATAAAAAGAGCATAAATATTTTTGAGATAAATATTAATCTTTAATATATGACTACTTTTAATAATGTTCTAAATATTATGTGGAGGTTAAATCCCTAACATCCACCTAATAATTATTAATATTTAAATTATATTGATAATAACATTATTTAAAAAAAAAACATATTTTACATTATTGTAAATTAATTTATTTTATATACAAAATTATTATTTAAAAATTGAGATATTAGGATCTTAAATTATTTATTCTAAAATATTTTATTTTGTTTATTATATAATTTAGAAAGATGTAATTATTGAGTTTTTTTTTAAATATATATTATTATTAGAGAAGAGATGAAATACATATTTCATAGAAATCTCAAAAAAAATATTATAAATATATTATTTATGTAAATGAAGTAATATAGAAAATATCAATTGGAGTGAAGCAATTCCATTTTAAATATGGAGAAAAGAAATGTTATGAGAATATTATATTAAAGGATATTGGAGAGAGGAGTGAAAAGTTTTGATACATGTGTTTAGAATTGTTATATTTATGTCTTTGATGAAAATTTAGTTTGATTGGTTAACTTAATTAAATGATGATTAAAGTAATATTTTTGTACAATTATGTGGGCTTAGTGGTCAAAAACACAATTATTCTAAAAAGGTTATACGTTCCTGCTGGCTTGAGGGGTCTTGACCCAGGTTCAGAGGTTAAGATTTTCCAACAAACCCATATACTATTGGTCCTTTCAGCAATGACCTGCTTGCGTAGGCCAAGGTCTCACCTGAAGTAGTATGGGAGGGTGTTGGAACCAGGTTTCCACACCCTGAGAGAGAGTAGGCAATTTGAGGCAGATTTGTGTTGTAGCTTACTCGGTTCACACATAACGAGTCTATTCACAAATCTTTTAACAGTGTAATCAACATATAACCCTAACAAAGCTATCAGATCTAATCAGTACATTCGCATCCACGTGCACATTACCAAATACCATCACAGAGCACTATAATCGCAGCCAATTTCAGATCATAGATATACTCATGCCAATTCCAAAACACGGATACATTTGTAGCTTAAATAAATATCACATATGCACTTTAGCAGTAAACACAACCAAATCAGATAACACAAAGATACTTTAATGATACTTTTCATTCGTTAATATCAAAGATTCACTTACAACCCAAACATAGCCCACGCACACAGCCTAGCAGGGTCTACACACTGTAGGACTGAGGATCTTGACGCACATAACTAGCAGGAGTCCTCACCCAAAACAACCCAAACAGATCTTAACAAGTCGCACGTAGTATTAATCTATTGACTTACTTACTTACTAGACCCAACTATATATCTATTTATAATATCGTAGCCTTCACTATCATATGGTCCGTAAACCACGGTTTGCGGACCCTAGAGCTACCCTTTAACCCATTACAAAACATTAGGGGCTTTCACCCACCCCAAAACACCTACGCAGGACCAACTTTTAAAAAATTGTACGAAAAATGCAGGTTAGAGAACCTCGTTCCAAGAGGCCCGCAACACAATCTTTTGACTCGTCCCAAGTCACTATGGCCATGGGGTTTGCATCTTCGCCTATAGTTGCTTGATCACATCAACCAGCAGGGGAAGCACTCCTTCGCTCTACGCAACAAAATTCTGAGCAGTCTCCACCAACTTCTGTGAAGTTGGACCTTCTGCAGCAGCAATGATACTCTCCAATGTTTGGCTTAGTTTCTTAACTGCGATATTGACATCCTGAGAGATCTTGAGGGCTTTGTCAGCCCAAGGCTTAAGGTGGTCACTGAGAACCTTCTTTTTGTGGAAGAGCTCTTCAATGTCATCTCTAAGTTGGTGATTGGTACATAGTTGTGCCAGGCGCTGAGTAGGGATCAAGGATGACATGGTAGCCTTGAGTTGTTCAAAATCTTCCTCCTTCTAGCGTATTTCTTGAGTAAAATATTGTAGGAGGGGATCACGCTGCACCTTAGACCAGAACTGCATAGCTGTCTCCAATAGCACAGTGCCCTGAGAAATCTGAGCTATGATAGTATTAGTGGCCTCGGTTACCAGCGCGACTTGCTAGGCTCTTACCTCAGGTGGAGTTTCTTGTTGCAACTTGGCCTGTAAAGCTGCAATCTGCTGTTCCATCTCTGTCTTGACAACCTGAGTCTCGGTCCTCGAAGCCTTTAGTGCTGCAACAAGCCCCTTAATATTGGCCTGGGGGTTGGCAGAATTTGGGATATCCTCAGTGACATCTGCACAGAGCCTACTGATTAGGCGTTCCAACTCTGCCTGATGTGTGGTGGTGAGGGTGTATGCAGCTTGTGCTTGGGACACTTCAACGGTCTTCTCCACAATCATCTACTCAGCTATACTAAGCTGCTGTTGCACCCGGAGGTCTCTGTGTTCAATTTATTCGAACAAGTATGCGTGGACGACTCATAATGGTTCATGTGTCAGCCGAGTTAAATCCAATCGTACCTCTGCGTAGGCCTGGACTTGCATGCCTAATTTAGGTGGGCTCAGCATGAGGGCTACACCTATTAGAGGGCAAAGGCAGCTTTTCGTTGTAATGATCAATGTGCTGCTTATTGTTGGGGCCGGCCTTGCCTGAATCATACTCGTTTGCAAGGTGTCAGTCTTGAGCTGTAGAGCCCAGAGCTCAGCCTAGAGTGTATCAAATGTGGCCTTTTTCTGCTCTTCTAGAGCTAGCCATTTATCTTCTGCGACGAGGGTGACTGTTTCTGCGATCTGCTCTAGGTCCTCTTTTATCAGAGTAACTCTTGTGTCTTGTTCCGACCGTTGAGCTCGTTGCTTCTTCTATGGTCCTTTAACAGGGTCACCAGTGCATTTCATACCACGTGGGGAGTCAACACCTCCCTCATCCATACCTTCTGCACCCAGATCCTGTTTTGAATCCTTCTGTGATTCTGGGTCCACTCCCTTCCCAGTACTCTTGCCTTGTCCTCCGGTTTCTTTGGTGGTGTTGGGCGGGGTGACCTTTGTGGTGCTCATACCTACAGTGTCCAGCATACCTGATTCGAAGCCTAATTTCCAATGCGGAGGTCAAGTAACAATAAGGTGATCAACCTCCTCGTCAACGACCATATACGAGAGTGATACCCATGCTGGATCCTTGTGTCCCCTGATCTGTACATTGTCCATTGTTACTTGAAACGCTGCGATGCTCTTGTACTTGTCATAAATTTTTGGTGACAAGTGCAACCAGGAGTGAATGACAGTTGTGATCCCACTCTAAAATAGGACCCAGAAGACCTTATTATCTTCAATTCACTTTTCATCCTTTGAATCCCACAGATTCACATACCGTACTACTTCGCACATATTCGGCTCTAGCTCAGGGAGGACCGAATCTTCTGGGGCTTACCATGCAACCAACACGATGAAGAGAAGAAACTAGGAATAATAGAAGGCCCTTCCATGATCCTGGGCTTCGTGCACGTTCTTCAGAAATTCATTGCATATGAACTGGGACCAGTTGAAGCAGACCCCCTTTTCATAGTAGCCGGCCAACTAGATTACATATGCGGGGACTGTGGCAACCTAGCACTTGTGCATCATCTTGCATGCTAACAAAAAGGCTCCCATGAGATCACCGAGGTCGCTGATAGTGCTGATCATGAACCCCCTAGTGTTCCCTTCAACATGATAATCCTCACGCACATTATCAGGGATATGTTGTTCATATTTCTTCCCGACACGTTCCATGGGATTCAACCCTTTCATGGGCAGACCAGTGATATAGTGACTGAGCACTGCATCTATGGAAATGCGGTCCTTAATCCATAAGAAGTCGTCATGGGCCAGAGCGAGCAACTGTCGCACAATCCTGTCAGTGATATTGTAGTGGCCGAAATGAGGCATCCACAACAAGTTTAATAACTCAGACCCAACCAATCCACTTGCCCATGGCATAGGGACTACCTTCTGTACATCATCCTCTAATACCCTCTCCAGATACAATTTCTTTTTCAATTCGGGGAAGGCCTCTGGGTTTGCTAGGTCATGATCGTCAAACTTGACCATGTGGAGCTTGCCAAAGGAGTCTCCAATGATGGGGACCTCGCCCAAAATCAGAGGCATTTGCAGATAGGCGTGAATCCCATCGATATTCTTGGGTGTGCGCACCGAGGGCCTGCGAGGCCACACATATGCTGGCAGCCAGCTTATTGGTTCAGCGATCCAGGCCTATTCCTGACTAGACAAAGGTCTCTTTAATGGGTTGGGTGAACACGCCTGGGGCACCGTTTGTGGGGATTTCACATTCCAAGGGGAAGTATGCAGCTTCACCCCAGCCCACATCGTAGGTTTCCCCGACCCTTGCTCTTAGCCTTTTCCCTTCCCCTTCTGCTTTGCCTTGCTCGGTGTGGACATAACCTCCTCAACTTCAGGGGTGACTTATAGTACTTCCTCGAATTCTTTCTTCATCGAGGCCACAGTCTGGGAAGATTTGGCGGGATTAGTCACAGTCATTCTTGAGCGAAAAATGAACTCAGGGTTGTTACTATCAGAGGGGGAAGCACGCTCAGACATGAACAAAGCACAATAGTCACAGAATTTCACAAAGCAAAAACTATTCAAGATACACGGAACCCTCTTCTGAGCTATCCTTTTAATTTTATAGCCTTGGAGATCAACCAATGGTTGGGTGAGGCTTATTAGAAACTTACGATCAATTAAACGATAAAAAATCTTCGGAAATCGCCTCATTAATTGCCAGCCGCCTGCTCCTTTGAACGGTAAAATTTTCATTTTACCCAGTTTTACTGTTCCAATGGCTAGTTTTCACAAATGTAGATTACCCCTGCACTTCCAGTGCACCTCCTACACACTAAGTGCACCCCTATGCTCCTAGCACACCTCTTCGTGCTTCCATACCTGCAATTGATACCTGTGCGTACCACAGTTCTTCTTATGTTTGTCCTCCTGCCTGCATGTATTTCGCCCCGTATAGCTTCTCTGACGATATAATCATTTGATCTGGTATGGTTTGAGCCAACTGCCATTGACATATCCTGGTATCATATCACTGCACAAGGTGGCTAACCAGACCGATCCTCCATCATAATTTCTTTTACCATATAGGGACCTAGCTAGTGCTAATGGAACTTCCCTGGGTGTTTCGCAAACTGGCTATCGTATAGCAGGACTAGTTCTCCTTCCACAAATGTTTTTTTCCAAATATTTCGATAATTCCATGCCTTATCCCAGGCCTTCTGAACTTGCTGATGGAAGTTATCAATGAAACGACCTTCCTCCAAGGATACAAGTTGCGCTAACCGCTCCTCCATGATATCAGGCTCCGCCATGTTCGTAAAGGCTGCGATGCGCATGCTAGGAATAATATAATCCATGGGCATAATGGCCTCCTTTCCATAAACCATCTGAAACAGTGTTTTCCCAGTCAGATTCTTGCAAGTAGTTCGATAGGCCCAAAGGAATGACGGGATGCGCATGTCCTAGTCGCTGCGATCGACATTACAGACCTTGGTTAGTGCCTGCTCCTAGATTTTATTAAAAGGTTCTACAACTCCATTTTCCTGTGGATGATACAAGGTGCTTTTCGCATGGTAGATCCGAAATTATTCAGTGAAGGCCTGTATTGTTTCATTAACAAAATGTGTACCTCTATCGCTCATTAAGATCTTCGGGCAACCAAACCTGGTTAGAATATGTTCAAAAATGAAGTGCGCAGTGGTGTCTGCAGTGCAGTCCTTCACAGCTTATGCTTCGGCCCATCTAATTACATAATCAGTCGCAGTGATGATGTAGCGTGCACTTGTCTTGTTTCTTGGTGGGTTGATGGGCCCCACGAAGTCTATGGCCCATTTGTCAAATTCTTCCAAGGCCACCTGGGATTGCAAGGGAATTTTGTCTCTGCACGACGGTCTTCCTATCCTTTGGAAAGTGTCGTAGGCTGTAATAATCGTGAGAGTTGCTATGCAGTGTGGGCCACCATAGTCCAACTCTCAAATATTTTGCGCCATTGTTTTCCCTGTGTAGTGACCTCTTGCTACGCCCCCGTGAGATTCTTCTAAGATGGCGTACTATTCATGTTCCAAAAAATATCTTCGCAGCATTTCATCAGCTCCCAATTTATACATATTTCCCGCTATGATTGTAAATCCGTAGCTTGGGTTACTAGCTCCTTCTTTTGTTGTAGTGAATATTTCACAAGTACCATCCCTGTAGTGAAGAAGTGAATGACGTCGGTGAAGTGCGCATCAACCACCTTAATTGAAAGAAGCTATGCATTAGGTATTCCTTCTTCTAGGTTAGTTGGTTCCTCACCACTCTCGAATCGGGATAAGTGGTCTGGCCCAGCATTCAACTTCCCTGGATTTATGATAATCTCAAAGTCATATTCTTGAAATAGCAACATCCATCGGCAAATATTCCCCCCAAACACAGGCTTATTCACCAGGTACTTCAAATATTAGTGATCTATAAACATCTTGAAGTGCCCTCCTAACAGATAATGCATGTATTTTTGCAAGGCGTATACCATGGCCAACCCCTCATGCTTAGTAGTGGAGTAGTTGTGCTCCGTGCCAGAAAGTTTCCTACTAGAAAATGCAACTAGATGGTCAATGTCTCCATCTCCAAGATGTGTAAGGACAACTCCCAAGGCGATCCCTAACGCATTTACGCCAACATGGAAAACCTTCACCTAGTCAGAAAATATGAGGATAAGCACAGAGACCATCTTTTCCTTGAGTAGTTCGAAGCTCTTCTGACACTCTTCGTCCCAGAAAAATGAAATGTCCTTCTTTAGCAACTTTTCCATAGGTGTTGTGATCAGCGCGTACCCTTAAATTAACTTCCTATAGTAGCCTGTATGTCCGAGCATAGAGCGCAGCTGTTTCTCAGTTGTAGGTACTGCCATGTTGATGATAACTGTTATCTTGGTGGGGTCAACCATCAATCCTTGTCGAAAGACAATGTGACCTAGTAGGATCCCAAAGGGTACGCAAAATATGCACTTCTTGATATTCAGGGAAATCTGGTGCTTTCTACAGGCATCCAACATCATTTGCAAGTTTGAGACGTGCTTCTTTACCAACCCAAAGATGGTCCAATCATCAAAATATACCTCCAAAAACTTGTGGATGAACTCCTTGAATACTGCGACCACCGCCTGCAAAAAGATGGCAGGGGCATTCTTGAGCCTAAGCGACATGACAGTGTATTGGAAAGATCCCCATTTAGTGACGAAGGTAGTTTTGTTGCGATCTTCACATGTGATCCTGATCTGATGGTAGCCCGAGAACCCGTCCGTGAACGAGTAGGCTTCCTGCCCCCCCATGATATCAAGGATTTCATTTGAGAATGGCATAGGAAAGGGATCATGTAAGCAAGCATCATTCAGTTTTCGTAGGTCAACACAGATCCATATCTCTCCCTTAGTATTTTTCTCCTCAACCACCATAGGACTTACCCAATCTGACTGTTCGACTAGTTCAATGACACCTACGGTTATCATTTTTTCAAGTTCTTCCCTGACTTTCTGCTTATACTTGGGGTTCAATCGATAAGGGCGCTGCCTCACAGGGCCTGCATCTAGTTTTAAATTGATGCGCATGACCCCTAGGTCCCCTGTAATCCCTTTGAGTTCCAAAAATTTCATTGGAAATAGGTCCTCGTATTCGGTGAGGAGTTCCATGACTCTTCCAACAATATCGTCATCCCAGTAGTCCCCTATTTTAGATAGCTTGGGTTCCTCCTCCATCCCAATGTTGAATTCTCATAGCTTCAGAGGCTTAGTGACATCGACAGTTTGTAGTGGGGGTCCAACAATTGCGCGCTCTCCCTCCGACTCTAGGATAGAGATATTTCGCGGGTCTTCATCACATTCCTCCAATGACAGTTGAAAATATCCTACATCTGTGTCTCCCACATTGGTGTCCCATGTGCTGCACAAGGGCGTGATTCATAAAATACTAAGGAATCTATATCCTGTAGAGCTTCGTCGAGTTCCTCCATTCCACCTATCAAATCGAATGTCCCTACAAACTCGTCCCTCAGGGTTTCCCACTGGCAGGTGTGCTGGTGTAACTCTGAATCTAAATACCATGTGGTGGGGATTGGCCCCAAGGCATGAATGAATAGGTGGACCCATTCCTCCATATTTCTTTCACACCATTCCTCCATCCATGCAGAAAAGTACTCACGTGGGTCCCCTCGGCCAAGGAAAGTCTTTATGCACAGGTGAACTGGGGGTTCAAACCATAGGACCATCATCTCATGACACTCTTCCCAATCCTAGAACATTCCCTTATGTGTGTCCCATTACCTCACGGCAGTTGAGTGCATGGATAGATTAAGGGCCCACATCATTCGCTCCCTTGGGAATTCAGCTTCAAATGTTCGCAAAAACTCCCTAATACTACCAGAACCATCAAAGTAGGGAAACTCTCTTACCTCTGAGGAGATACACCAAAAGTCCCTTGTGATTCTAAGACATCGCAGTGCAGATACATCATGTAATGGATTCTGCCAATTTTCTATCTCCCCATCAGAGTCAGAGAATCATTCATTTCCCTTCTCCTAGCAAAGCACACCATCAGCTGTAGGATTGATCTAATCCTCGTCCTGAGCGGCTAATTTATATATGTGATCCACATCCTCTTCTTCACACACTAGTTCTGTATATCACTCTCCTTCCACAGGGTCTAGTGGGAAAATCACCCTCGTACCCTCATTCTCAAACACCATGCTCCTTTTCTTTAGGTTGATAATGCCTCCCATGTCTATTGCCTAATCCTGTCCTAGGAGCAAAGGATAGGGGCCTGCATCTTCCACAATCTGAATTACCTGGAATTCGGTGCAGACCTTAACTCCTGCGATATCTACCATAATTTTTGACAGCCTCCCCAATGGTATGATTTCCTGTTGGTTGGCCATGCGCAATTGGATAGTAGACCATTCCAACTTAGGCTCTCCCATCGGCTACCAAGTTTTCTTGGACAGTACGTTCGCATCTGACCCCAGGTCCAAAATATCCTGATCCATTTCATAGTCGCCAATATATGCTGTTAGCCGCTTTTCCCGACCAGTGCGTTTCTTATGCTTGTAAGGTTTGTGCACATCCTTAACTTCCCAGGGAGGGTTAGTTCTCTCTGCGCAACTGTCTATTAGTGCTTGCATATTTTCTACTTCCTTCTAGTTGCGTAGCAGCTTGATACATGCCTGTAGAAATGGTTTAACTTCGTCTTCTATTCTTAGGTTTGTTGGAGCTTTTGAAGTAGATGCCTCATCCTTAGTAAAGTCTTTGCGAGCTATGACGAAGGTTTTTGTTTCTTTCTGTAGGTCCAAGCTTTCCTGTTTGAAAATTTCTTTCTGGATAAGAGGTTTAGCCGCGACATTCTCCTCAGCTCCTCCAGTAGCCATGCCGCTGCGCGTTATGACATTAATAATTAGTCCTTCATCCCACAGTTCTGCCTTAACCCTCTGCACATTTTGCATAGGTGTCTACTATTTTTCCTGCATTTTTGATATCAAGACTGGATAGTCTTCAATTGCATGGTCCAATTGTCGACAATAATGACAAGATTGTCATGCAAGGTTCACACAGTCCCTCGCAAAGTGCCTTATTTCTCCACAATTGTAACAGATCAACTATCCTCTTCCCTGACCTGTGCCTCCAACCCTTCCCCCTCCCTTGCCTCTTGCTGGGGAGCCTCCTCTACTTGAGGGGGGTAGTGGTGACGACGGGTCAGCCTATACCTGGTATAGGTTCCCTCGGTCTATCATCAAATCATAAGTGCAATAGTTATGCTCATCATGTCCCACCGAGGAGCAGAATGGACACCCTTGTTGCTTCAATTCTAGAACATATGCACCAAGACAGGGATAATGGTTGGTATCATGTAGTCTGGCAATGCGACAATCTGCGCACCATAATGTTGGACCACTCGGCCGCGCAGCATCTTTAGGGCATAGTGGGCTGGGTCCCCTAGCTTGCATGTAATCTGCCAAGGCACTAATCCTTGGTATGGCCAGAAACCTTGAATCATATGCACCATATGTCTCAGCTAGATTCTTTCCCTCTTTCTTTTCGCAGAATCTGGATTTCAAGGTGCATTGTCTCCAGTTGTCCCTGGATCTGCTGCACCCCAAACTAGGCATCATCCCTTGGTGCAACTTCTAGTTTCATAGCAATCTCCAAGGATTTTTCTTGCATCTCAATCATTTGCTAACCCATAGGTCTACGCAAGTGAGTTAGCAGCATATCAATAAACCATTCCTTGTGCTGCCTATCATCATACTAAAATTCCCCATCTCTGATAACCTTCTTTAATCTCTGATCATCTTCCCATACAGACTCAGTGGGTCCTTGTCTAAAGTATTTTAGGTCAGTTACCAGCTGCGATTAGGACTTGGGATTCTAGAATTTCCTTTTTAATGCTTTCTTAATCTCTTGAATAGATGGATCCACATGTTGGCCTACGTACCCCATATACTAGTCCAAAGCCATTCCTTCAAAGGCGACAGATAGTTGCGCTCTTTTTACAGCATCGGTAGCCACATTCTGCGTAGTCCATACTGACTCCACTACAAACCAAAATCACTCCATGTCTTCATCCCCTACATCCTTGAAGGTGTGTACCTTCATGTGTGTGGCCATATCTTCTTCTGGTGGTGGTGGAGGTATAGGCGAGCTCTTACCCTTATGCTTCCTGGAAGGTGGTGTAGCAGGAGGAATATTTCCTTCGTGCATAGCCGATTCTCTTAATGGACTGTAGATGGATCTATCTCCTTCTCGATTGGTTTGGTATTACTTACCACTTCGTGTTGTACTCTCGCTTAGATCAGAGGTCACTCACTCGGTGTGGCTGCACATAATGCCCTTTTCGTACAGTAATATTTTGATCAACAATGGTAATTTTTTCAAGAAATTACCTCGAAAACCATTGAATAACCTTCTCTCTACCTCAGAGTAGGATACAAACTGATCGACTGCAAATTATGTCATGAATCCTCCTAGCGCGCTATCCACCCAACTATCTACCGTACGGGTGATCATATTGTCAGTTCTGTCCAGTTGTTGAATCAATCCGGGTGTCCATTACGTAACCTGATCGTCCTTCTAACACGTATGGAATTCTACGAGCCTTGCTAACCACTCCTAAAGCTCGTGCATAAAGGTTACGAAGAAAAGTTCATAGACCTTAGTGAAGATGTACTTATTCTTCCACTTCTCAGCTGTCAGCTTCATGCTGCGATTCTCCTTTACAGAAAATTCCTGAACTTGTCTTTCAAACCAATCTTCAATTTCCAACCTCTCAGGTCTCCAATGACCTTGTGGAATTACCCTATCTCTCTCTCACAATGCTCCCGATCCTGGCAATGGAACCATTTGTTGGCTTGAGGGGTCCTGACCCAGGTGCAGAGGTTAATGTTTGCTAACAAACCCCTATACTACTAGCCCTTTCGGCAATGACCTGCTTGCGCAGGCCAAGGTCTCACCCGAAGTAGTATGGGAGGGTGCTCGAACCAGGTTTCCACACCCTGAGAGAGAGTAGGAAATTCAAGGAAGATCTGTTTTATAGCTTACTAGGTTCGCACAGAACGGGTCTATTCACAGTTCTTTTAACAGTGTAATCAACATATAACCATAACAAATCTATCAGATCTAATCAATACATTCGCATCCACATGCGCATTACCAAATACCATCATAGAGCACTATAACCGCAACCAATATCAGATCACAGATATACTCATGCCAATTCCTGGAACATAGATACATTCACAGCTTAAATAAATATCACAGATGAACTTTAGTAGTAAACAAAACCAATTCAGATAACACACAGATACTTCAATGCTACCTCGCCTTCGTTAATATCAAATATTCACTTACAACCCAAACACAACCCACGCACATAGCCTAGTGGGGTCCTCACACAACAGGACTAAGGATCTCCACACACACAAGTAGCAAGAGTCCTTACCCAAAACAACCCAAACAGATCTTAACAAGTCGCACGTAGCATTAATCTATCGAGTTACTTACTTAATAGACCCAACTATCTATTTATTTGTAATATCGTAGCCTTCACTATCCTATGGTCTGCAAACCATGGTTTGCAGACCCTAGAGCTACCCTTTAACCCATTAAAAAACATTAGGGGCTTTGACCCACCCCAAAACCCATACGTAGGACCAACTTTTACAAAATTGTACCAAAAACGCAGGTTAGGGAACCTCGTTCCAACAATTCCAATCCAAATTAAACATTAAATAGTGAAATCAATGTATAGATGTGAAAGAGTATATATATATATATATATATATATATATATATATATATATATATATATATATATATATATATATATATATATATATAGATATATATATATATATATATATTTCCCTTTCAATATGGCTGTGAATGTAATTTGTTCTCTGTGTGTGTGTGATTATCATAAAATATTTTATGTATGTTTTTGTGATCTTTATATACATTTTTTTGTGTGTGGGTGTGTGGGGAGGGAGAGAGAGATGGTTCATTCTTAAAACATAATTAGACCTAAATGATAGAAAAAAAATAAAATCATTAATTGATAAATTCAAATAAGATTTCATTAATAATTACATAATTCATCATTGTAGTGGGTGATTGAAACATGCATGTGAGAAGAAATGAGAAGAAAATCTCAATTTGTAGGGATAACATTAATATGCACTAGTCTTTGATCAAGTAAATCACAACCAACCTATTGGATACATCTCTCCACTCAACCATAGTCTCAGCTACATTATGTATTTCTACATCCATTCACCCTAACATTAACATTTTTACTAAAAATGGAGAAATATGATCACTAGCCTTAAGCTAAGGATTTATGGAAGTTATAAACTCGTATTCCTCTTCTTGCAAGCTATGAAGGAGGGTTTGCTTACCACTTTCATTTTATTTTCCATTATGCCACTCTTTGACTGTACCATTATCAAATTGATCCTTCTAAAACTCCACATGTTTGATCATTTGGACTGTTCCCATCCTAAGGGATTACAATTTGAATTTTCCCACGTTTGAAGAGCTTGCTTCACCATCACTGGATTTGTATCACATAGAAATTTTCAAAATCCAGTTACCAAGGTTACCCAAGTTTTTTTATAATATCAACTACAACGTCCTCCAGAAGTAATCCAAAGTTAAAACGGGATGAGATTAAACCTAAAACCTCATAAGGTTCAAGAACAAGGACATTTGGCAGAAAACCAAGATCACCTTGAGCCAAAAAAGAGACTAAGCATTATGAACCAAAAAAAAGCTAAAAAGTGTGAATAAGAAAGAGATCAAACCTAACCGTGGTAGACTTAGATCCACCTTGCCAATTCAACCATTTGAAATTACCTTTTAATAGGGTTATCTTTAGAAGCTCTCGTTTCTTAGAACGATATAGGACTAAGAATAAATCTCCTCCAATTTTTTTTTCTAAGTGACATTGAATCTCCTTTGATCTAATTTCAGGGTCCCAAAATCCACCCTTCTTGCTATAGATGGTCAGGGTGTAAGAAATTTCAAAGGAGAATACATCATTATTGTTTCTAGAAGTTACCCAAAATATTGACTTGGATTTATCAATTGACAAAAAAAGACACCTAACTAAAATGTTCTCAATACATTCTATAGGAATAATGAGCTATATTGAAATTGTTTCTCCAAAGAGACCATGGAAAATTTTAGGGGCTAATTTTCCATGGTTTTTTCAAAAAAACGATTAGGAAATTTCCATTTTTTTCTAAAAATAATTAGTTCAAGTTTTATAATATAAAATTATTTTACCTTAAATATCGTCAAAATTATATAGAGAGTATATATAAAAGCATAATAATTTTGAATGCTTTTAAAAAAATAGTACCAAATATTTTATAGTTTTCATATTAAAGACTAGAAAGATTCATTGAGGTTTCTCAACTTTAAGATAAATTTACATCCTTAAAATTTTCCCTGAAAGAGACTTAGATGGTGCTAATATCTCTTCTTCTATTAATTTCAAAATTTTCAAAAAAATAAATAAATTGGGGATTTCATTTTCACTAAATTTATGATTGCATGGAATTTATAAGGGTTTCCATTCCCCTATTATACCATGAAAAAAAATTCATTTAAACATCGAGGTGTTTAACTTAAATCCTCGGGACTTGATATTTTCATGTTCTTTGTTGCTCGTATTCTTGAGAGTTTCTATGATTTCAGGTTGGTTGACTAACTTGATGTTTTGGTTCGCTTTTGCCCCTTGAACATATTTTTTGGTGGGCCTACCTATTTTGATCTAAATTTCCAATTCGTTACTAGAGGAATCACTTTCCCAACTGAGCCTCTTTTTGGAACTTTGCATAAGTACCTTTCCTACTTCGTCCTCCAGTCCTCGTGGCTCTAATGTTACATCTTCTCACCTTTTATCTGGCCTATTAGGGTTTGACGGAGTTGTGGAGCTATTTTGGATATGGTATGCCATATTACTTACAGGGGATATTTCTCGAACTCTGTATTCCTCTTGAATCTTTCCCTCTTCTCCTTCTTCATTTTCTTCTTCATAGTCTAGGGATTATTTACCTTTATATTGCTCCATTTTCTC
The DNA here is from genome assembly GCA_034641835.2 of Pinus albicaulis. Lineage (NCBI taxonomy): Eukaryota > Viridiplantae > Streptophyta > Pinopsida > Pinales > Pinaceae > Pinus > Pinus albicaulis. The sequence goes on from CM076580.1 coordinate 895,162,908, forward strand.
TATCTCCTTCTAAGGCAATATCTCATAAGGATTGGCTGGTAATGAAGCAACATTCTAGGCTAGAGTTATAGGATTTTTAACACGAAATTTTCCCATGTTAGAACCTTTTTTCAATGTATTCCATTCCTCATCCAAAATATGGGTAGATTCATCTCCATTTCCGAGCTTATCTTTCTTGCATTCTCTTCCAAAATTCCCATATTCATGGAAACTTTTTCATTTAAAAGGGATATGGTCATATTACAATGGCTAAACATATCTCCACTCCCCTTATGTCATAGAAATCTTAGAGGGAAGTCCATTCTCGAGGTCTACTTCCACGTAGATTTTAGCACACGTGAATTGTTGGCCTTTAGGCTCAACACAACCTAGGCACCGACCGATGCCATTACCAATTACCTTTAAGCACTTATAACTCTAATGTGAAAGAAGAAAATCAGGGATTTTAATCAAAATTGTGACAGCCTTTGGGATATCCTTATCCAGATTGAAGTTTAAGGACCACATGTCCAAATAAATCCCTCTCGAGCCCAAAAAATGGCTCATTTTAGAATACTACATCAGAAACCTCCTTTAACGCGAAGATAAAAGAAAATAAATAGTTAGCCGCAACATAAACACTAATATTACCGTTCATCATTTATTTCTATGAATTTTCAGGCCATTATTTAACCAATTTAGAAAAAGTCCACCAACCCATGCAATTCCCAACGAGAGCCCTCTCAGATAAGGTTGGGGATATTTTATAGAAAGCCATAGGAATAGCCACTGATGGGGTATTTGATCCAAGTGTACATTGATGGCTACTCTCCTATTCCACTTGGACCCCCAACATTGTTTCTTTAAGTTTCCTTAATCCTAGCACAACTTTCTGTTATTGCAGTTTTTCGGGTCCTAAACTTTTAGAGTCTTTTTGAGGTCCTAAAAGAAGATTTATGGGAAAAAAAGTAGACCAAAACAATGCCAATTCATATTTCACATATTCCATTTTTACCACCTCTTGGATATATTTGAAATGAGGTACTATTATAGCCAAATGGAGAGTGTACGTTAAAGTTACGATCCGGGAAGTTGGTGTTCTAACTTACACCAACGGGGCCCAAAACCATTACCACTTCATCTCATAGGGTTAGGGTTGAATACTTCTTATTTATGAAAAAAAGGCCTCTGAGCCTCATTGTAACACATTTTATAAGGAATTTATTCATGAAATATCTTCTTAGAGATATGATACCATCACCCCAGCTAGTTTCTTTCCATTCTGCATGTGAACAATTTTCAATATTTTTTTATTAATGAATTGAAGTTGAATCTTCACTATATATTTGTGTTTTTGTTAAAATAATTATTTCATATTTTTCTTGCATGAATTCAAAATGGTGGCATCTGAGTGATATTCTCTTTCTCTGTCTTTTTGTGCATGACCCCAATGAGGTCAGGGTATAAAGATTTGTGACTTGAACTAATGAACCATTAAAGACCAGCCTCATTGACCCTGAAAGCCTATAATGGTGGAAGAAAATAAATATGAGGGAGAAAGTGATCCTTTCAAAATATTGCTCGAAGAGGCCCTTGACTGACAAAGGAATGATATGATGGATAACTTTTCCCATATCCTTCGGTGTGTATCAATGGGCGAGGCATATTCATCGAGTAGTAACTTCGAAGGCATCGCCCCCTTTAACGTATAATTTAACATTGAAATTCCTATATTTGAAGGCTAGATAGACGCGTATGTTGTAGATAGATGGTTAAATATAGTGGAAGGATATTTTTTGGTAAAAAAATCTTCCAACTAGGAAAATATTATTTTTTCACTCCTCAAAGCTACTACCCACATCAAGGATTAGTGGGAATCTTTTTGTGAGCAGAAGGATGAGAAGGAACCCTCAATATTTTCATATACACCCACATGAAATTATTTCTAAGATGTCATCAACGAACAATATTACCCTATCAGAAGCTATGAAGTTAAGTACATAAAATGGACCACACTGCAGCTATAACAACCATCGTGAAAATTCCATGTAATAAAAGTTAATAAAGGAAATATAATAACCAAGGTCATGGGACACGTATTCCAAGCTGAATGTTGGGAAAAAAATCCTGTTGTGGGTGTTCATATGGTTTATTATGACTGTGGAAGTTGGTAAAGGAAATGGCTAAGGCTTTGGAAAGGAAAAGTGGCATTTATTGGCATTTATTTATGAAAATAATGGAAAATAGGAGAAAAGGGAGGTGAAGGGTCACAGGTTGCATGTGAAGAGGAAAATTAAGGAAAATAATGGAAAATGAAGAATATAGAGGCCCCATTAATAAAAAGGATTTTGAGGATCAATTCATGGATTTTTGTAAGTGCAGTTTTGGAGCTCTCATTATTCTTTATCTTTGTCTCTCATACTATTGGACACTTAAATTTTCTTGGATCACGCTTGGAGAGTGTGGCATACCTAGATATTTGGAGCAAGAAGGAAAAGGAAGTGCAAGAGGACATTGGGATAAGCAGCTACAATTAATTCTGTTTTGCGGGTACCAAATTGCATGTATGTTTTCCTCACTAGTTTTGGCATGCATTCATATACATGTGGTTTCTTGGTCATGATCTATCATTGGAATGGAGGATTTCCTAGATTGGTAGTGGATTTTTCTAGCCTTGTGATTTCCTGTATAGCCATGGTGTTGCGAGTTCATTTCATTTCTTTTTTTTCTTGTTGGTTCTCATGTGTTTTTGGTTGTGGGTTGAGTTATTACTTCTCAGAAGCCTTGGTTGGACAAACACTTTGGAAGCCCTTGGTGGGTTGAGTTACTAGTCCTAGAATCCTTGGTTGGAAATACAATCTGGAATCCCAATGACATCTGTGGGTTGAGTTACTAGTCCTAGAAGCCCTGGTTGGAACAAATGCTTTGGAGCCTAGGAAAACTTGGGTGGATACCACTCTAGTGATGGTTGTAATGTCTGACTATGAGGTGGAGTCATTGGTTGAGGGTTGAGGTCATTTGGCCTCTAGAATCCTTCATTTTATTTTGATTGATGAGTTTTATGAGATCCCACATTCATGTTTGAAATATGGCACAAGGTTGACTAGATGAAGAAATATTAGGCCGAGCTATCTCTATGGTTGGGTGGAATGTGGAATTCCTAGACTTTGTTGCAGTTTTCTTATGGTAATAAGAGCTATTTTCCTCTTGTATTGATGGGTAAATATTCTTTTTACTATGTGGCTTATATGGATGTTATGTGATTTTCATTTTTGTTGTATATATGTTGGTTATGAATGTGTTTTATGATGGTGATGATGTATGGCTCTCATAATGTTTTGAGTTGTAAATGAATGAACAATGTATCTATTACCAAATAGATGGTAATGAAGTTAATGAGATGAGGGAATTTTTTTTTTAGTGATTCTTAGATAACTATGAGGCCCCTATGATCATATCTATTATTTAAACATGTAGATTACATATTTGTGACATGTTTGACGAAATGCATGTCATGGCTAGAAGGGGTCCAGTCAAGTAATTTCTCAAGTGTTTTTCATTTACATCGTTATTCTGCTGGTATATTCCATCTATGAAAGTTTCATGGTGTTATAGGTAATGTCATGGGCTCTACGCTTGAAAAAGTGGCATAATTAAAATCAGGGTCGCAAACTCAGAACTACTAGTAAAAGTCCCCAGTTGCACTCTTTCCCATGTCAAAGGAGCGACTGGGGGATTGATGCATGAAAATATAATTATTTTGTAGGGACTAGCCTCCTGGAAGGTTGGGATATCTCCTGGCTGCTTGTATCATGTGTGGAATGTTTGTGTTATTGTGCAGTGTCGGTTCCACTTCCTTAAGGTTTCCTAGGATGTTGAATCATATCATAGTAAATTTTCATCACATGTTTACCTCGGTTGGCCTGTTACATGGGTAGATGTGGGAGGAGGGTGATACATAGTGGTATTAAAGCATGGCTCACCCCTCAGAATAGATGGGAAATGTGTTGGTTAGGCATTTATGTCGGTCAGATATGTGTTTCTTAAGCTTGTGGTCTATGTGCTTTTTTCATATGAATGGTGTTGGTCATGGTTGTAGTGATCTCTCCATGTGGGAGATTATGGTGTTGTTTTGAAAGGTGTTTTATTGAGTGTACAATTTTTTATGTGTTGTTTACACATGTGAAGTGCTTGTATATTGTCAATGTACATTGGTATGGTTGTTGTTGTCATGCATGACGTCATGGTATATGGAGTTGATATGGTCATGCATTGATCACTGGACCCTACCTAGAATGAAATTTATGAGTTGATATACGTATGTGTTATATGTCTATATGATGTTATGATTATGTCTATACATGTATTAGAATGATTTTTTGATACTGCATATGAGATATCCTCTGTGAATTATGCTAAGGTATGTTGGTTTATAATGATTTGGTTTGGCTGGCATGACATTCCTTGCAGGAAGAAAACAAAGATTAACAATAAGGTGGTAGACTACAAATATTCTCCCTATGAATCAGATGAGCTGTATGGTATTGGTAACTCTTCTGATTTAGCAGACACACTAAGAAGTATGAAGGAATAAATAAGTAGTTGTAAATAATATAACAAAAGAATCATACACGCACATGAAAATAAAGCAAAGTTTAATGTCGTAATCCTTTAGATTTTGTCAGAGTTGCAGTGAAAAGGAAAACTTTGGATCATCTATGGACAAGAGGATGGGACTAATGGGGCATATGGAACTAGGTCTCCTGGTTGTAACAGTTTGGGTAGAGATGACATAATTAGATATAGAAGGTTCTTGGACACTTCAGATAGGGGAGATTACAGACATAGGTACTATTCTAGTTATGGTTATGACATGAACTATGATCATCATCATTATCATACTTACAGGAGGACTGGTAGGGGATATTTTCTAGATGAGTTTAAGAAATATAATCCACCCACATTTGATGGAGAGATGAAAAAATCACATCATGCAAAGGCATGGTTCTTGGTATGAGGAAGTTATTTAGGTTGCATTATTCGGAAAACATGAAAGCCATAGTAGCTACATTCAGCCTCAAAGGTAAAGAAGATATTTGGTGGTAATATGTGAACAATGTCACAGATATTTATGAGGCGAAACTGACTTTGAGTGAGTTAGAGAGGCTATTCCGGAAGAAGTATCCATCAGAGAGATACTATGATGACAAGGAAAAAGTGCTTTATGAATAAATATGGGATCTATGACCGATGATTACACCAACATATTTATGGAGTCATTTATGTGTGTGCCTTACCTCAAGGAGGAGAAGGTCGAGATGCACAGATTCATTAGTGGGTTTCTGATAGGATTCAAAGAACGGATTGAGCTTGATGAGCCTAGATCATTGGAGGAGGCCATCTAGAAACTAAAGCATTTTTATGAGCAATCGAAGCACAAATCGTAGGCAAAGAAGAAATTGAAAGGCAATGATAATAATAAAGTAAAATGGGACAAGAAGCGAGCAAGAGCTTGGGATACAGGTAACAAAGATAATGTTGCACCACCTAAGATGTTCCATACATCTTGTAGAAGACAGAGACTTTGATATGAGGAGTAGAATAAGGATGATGGCTAGAAGCCTATACAATGTTGGACTTGTAGAAAATATCATTTCAAGGGAGATTTCCCACAACATTAGGGTTTTGGACTACAACTCTATAGTGAACATGAGCGACAGATAGTGGGATATGTTGGACAAAGGATTCCCAAGGTCTATGCAACACTCGGTAACAAGAAAGTAGATCACCAAGAGTCTATTATTGAGATGGACAGTAAGATTTTTGACCAAGTTGTTTCTATTTTAATTTACCATGTACCTAATTATATTTATGTTAATCCTGACCTGGTGGATAAGTGTGGTTTGAATAAGGAAGTGCATCCACAGTCTTGGTTAGTGTAGTTGGCTACATGTACCAAGAAGAGAGTTCATCATTAGGTAGGAGCTTATGCATTTGACCTGAATGGTATAGCTACCTCAACACATCTGAGCATTTTTCCATTGGGATCATATAGTATGCTTTTGGGTATGGACTGACTATATATTCACAGGACCAAGGGGGATTGTTATGACAAGGCTATTGAGTGTATGGATGACAATGGTGAACAAAAATTATTGCGTTGTAAGAGGAAAGAAACATAAATTAGGATGGTTGCATCTATGTAGGCCAAGAGCAATCATAGGAAAGGGTATGTGTTATTTGCAATACACTTTTCTAGTGAAAAATGTAAGGAAGTTTAGGATGCATATGTTTGAACGAGGTATCCAGTTCTACAGTAGTTTCAGGATGTATTTACCGCATATATTTCATAGTTTCCACCTCATAGGGAAGTATACTATTCTATTGAGTTGGTAATGTGGGCATCGCTAGCATCTAAGGTACCTTACAGAATCAAAAAAATAGAGTTGGTAGAGTTGAAGTTGCAGTTGATGGAAATTTTGGAAAAGGGATAGATTAGGCCAAGTGTATCCCCATGGGGCTAACTGGTATTGTTTGTGAAGAAGAAATATGGTACTCTTATGTTATGCATTGATTACATCCAATTGAACAAAGTTACCATCAAGAACAGGTATTCGTTGCAAAGGATTGATGACTTGTTCGATCAGTTGAAGTGAGCATCAATGTTTTCAAAGATTGATCTGAGATCGGGGTATCATGATGTACACATCAAGGAAGAGGAAATTTACAAGAAAAAATTATATACTAGGTACAATAATTATGAGTTTGTTGTAGTTCCATTTTGTTTGAATAATGCTTCAATTACCTTTATGTGCTTAATGAATCATGTGTTTTGTCCTTATATGGACAAGTTTTTTATTGTGTTGATTGATGATATATTGGTGCATTCTAAAATGAAGAAGAGCATGTCGAAAATTTAGCAGTAGTGTTGAGATTGAGAAGAGAGCATTAGTTGTATGCTAAGCTTAGCAAGTGAAATTTTTTTCAGATAGAGGTATATTACTTGGGATATGTTGTCTCCAAGGAGGGTACAGAAGTGGACATAAGAAATATAAGGGTTATCATGGAGTGGGGAACCCCTAGGAATGTGGATGAGGTAAGATCATTTATGGGGTTACCAAGTTATTACAGGAGGTTGATTAGGAACTTCTTGAAGATTTCTTATCCTATCACATCATTGCAAAGGAAAGGTAAGAATTTCAAATAGATAGAGGAATGTGCAGCCAGTTTTGAGCAGTTGCAGTAGTTATTGACACATGGTCTAGTGCTAAAGATCACATATCTAGACAAAACATTTGTGGTATGTACACATTCTTACAAGAGAGAAGTTTTTGGTGTCCTTATGCAGGAAGGACAGGTGGTATGTTATGAGTCACATAAACTAAATGAGAACGAACATAACTATCTGACACATGACCTTGAGTTGGCAGCGATAATCCATGCATTGAATATGTGGAGGAACTATCTTCTTGGCATGATATTTATACTGATGAGTGATCTCAGTGGTCTAAGATATTTGTTTGAACAATCAAATTTGAATGCCAGGAAAGATAGATGGTTGGCCATGATTAGTGAGTTCAAGTTTGAGATCAGGTATATCAACAGTAAAGATAACAGAGTTTCAGACACTCTTAGCTACCCGATGTAGGTGAATCATATATGTTACACAGTAATTTGTCACCATCCCTGCAATTCCCCATCTTGCACATTGGAGGGTTTTTTCTATGACCTGTGTGCAGTGACATTACCTGAAACCACTTTCATGGCATCCCCCTTGATAAGGACCATCATTCCTCTGAAGAAAGTTTCCTTTGGAAAACCCTAAAAATTGATCTTTTGGCCTTGGCGCGACTAGCCAGTTCAGCCCTCATGCCAATGGGGAAAATCCACCAAAGAGGGCGCGCTAACTGGCACTCTGTTCCAGCGTATTGCCCGTGCCAAGCTTAATAAGGATTGTTTTTAAAAAATAAATGGTGGAAGTTTGATTCCAACCAACTCCTGAACGAGTCTCTAAAATGAGTTGGGGAGGTTTGGCTCTGGATCTCCATGTAGGGGAAGTGGTTTTCCACCTATCATGGAAGCTTCCTTGAGGATAGGGCCAATCCCACCATTTTAGGGATCCCAACTCCCATTCAAACATCTATATAAGCTTGCCATTTTCCCTTAGCAAGCTAGCACTAAGAGCTGAATCTGTAGCAAGGAGACTATTGCCAGACAGCCTTTGAGAGCCAAGCAGAAGAGAGAGAGCTTTGTCCCATTTTCGACAAGTTTCATTGAGACGTGCTCCACTTTCGACCCCGTCGAATGAATATCCAGCGTCAGAGCTTAAGGTTGTATCGTTCCTTAGTTTTATTAATGATAAGAAACTTTGATTATGGTTTCATTCGTGTATCTTTATCTTTGATGAAATGAGTTACATCTTCTCTGACTGATGTATAGTTACAAGATTTAGATTCTATGCTATGTATCATCACATTTCTTCGCATGTGCGTAGGTGTTCGGACGCGCTAAGTGGAAGGATTGTGATCTGCCAAAGCGGAGTATGGGAAGCATCATCCTTCTTTCGATGACCATCGCATAGGACCCGAGGTAAGCAACTTATCATTTCTTTTCATTTTGTAGCTAGAGACCTACGTCTTTGTGTGACTTGATTGTTGCTAGACCCGATATGGGCTAGTAGGGATCGCCTCCATCCGTAGAGGGGATTTACCTCTCTAAAAAATTGGCGACCATACTAGGGATTTGATTGGAGTTTGTCTTGTCTCTTTCGGTTTTTTTTGGCTTTTGATTGATTTATTTTCTCTTCTGGTTTGCCTCCTTTTGGTGTAAAACCCCTGTTCAGCCCCCAGAAGACCTGATCTACTCTCTGTTTGCTCTTTTTTCATTCCTTCCCATAGTTAAACCGAACACAGCATTCGAGGAGACTACCTGCACGTACAGAAAGTCCTTGGTCATTTCTCTTTCATTTGATCATCAAGGTGTATATTTCAATTCACTGAAACTTGGTACACCTCTTACCTAGATTACCAGAGCAATCAGTTTGATCTTTAATAACTCCCTAAATTTGAAAATATTGTCAAGTGCTTGTCCTTTCACACTTGTTTCCAAATTGAAAGCGATAGAGTCACCTTTTTCTTGTTTCTCAACTCTTAAAATATGAAACAATAGAGTTTTGTTTCAATTTTTTAAAAATTAAATACCCATGAAATATTCCTAGTTAAATTTAGTTTCCTTAGGGTGTTGTTTTGAGTTGTCTCCAATGGCAACTTTTCTGGAGTTCACCAACCAAGGAATCCCCTCCGAAAGGAATCCTAGTCCTTTTCCTCCTTTTGGAAATGTTGGTGCTCCTTATATGGCAATGTTGTCCCTTCCTGGGTTAACTATTGGATTGCCTGTTTGGTTGTTTTCAACCTCTGTGGTCCTGAATGTCCCGACTACTGTTCAATTAGTTCCTCTGCCTGAACAACATCATGTTGATTCCAAGGTGGACCTCTCCCCTTCTTCGCTTGTTTCTGCATCCTCCTCTTCTACTTCACCTGGCAAAAGTCTGGATTTGAGTAACCAGGTGGCTAAGAATAAGAAGAGGAAGAAGACAAAGAAGAAAAAGTCTGATAAGAGAGAGGCTAAAGCTGCAACTATTTCTCCTACAACATCTCCTCTTGATAAACCTTCCAACCCTCCATGGAAAGTTAAGTTCCCTTGCATGTTGTGCCAGGGAAACCATCTTCTTCGAGATTTCCCTGGCATTCCCAAGGTGCTCAAAGTATGGTCCAATGGTCGTCCGCCGTTGCATTTGGCTTCCGGGAGTCAGGTTGGGGGCACATATTCAGCTAGTGCTGGTGAAACTCCCAAGAAGTATGGTAAGATTTCCAATCCCTGTAAGTTGTGTGAAGGGCACCATGCCATTCACCTTTGTCCGTATATGGATGAAGCCAAGAGAGTTTTTGACAACTCGACTGTTTCTGTACCGTGCCTTCCGGCTGGTTACAAACAACTTTCTTTGATTCCTTCACCAGTTGATTCAACGATTGGTCAAGAGTCATCCTTGGTCAATCCCGCTCCCCTGGAAATTCACAATCATGAATCCATCCCTGACCAACCATTGGTCGTGGGATCAGTTAAGCTGGCCTCGTCTATAGTGCACCAGGTCTTTTCCGTTGAGAGTGGATCTCACACCCCTCAGGTTCTTCTTGTTTATTCAGATTCCTCGGACTTGGAGAAATATTCTCCTGTCCCTATATCTGAAGAAGCTGCTCCTCCACCTCCCGTGATGGAGGTCCCAAAGGATACTCCTCCCACCTTCGAGATGGAGGTCATGAAGGATTCTCCTTCTTCTTCTGTGACACCAAGGGAAGACCATCTCGCTTCAATGGTAGCCCCTCCAAGTGGTTTGGTCGCTTCCTTCGATTGGAGTCGATTTGCAGGATACCGCCTTTCATCTTATGTGCCCTTTGAGATAATGGTACAGGCCTTTGGTTTGGTTGTACCTAGCACAATTATAGATGAAGGCGCGTCTGTCAGTATTTTGTCTTCAACTACTTGGCAAGCTTTTGGTTCGCCGCTGCTTGTTCCTGTTACGTAGAATCTGTTGGCATTTAACAGAGGAACTAGTCACCCGTTAGGGATCCTTCCGAAGTTGCCTGTTACTTTGGGAGGGAAAACTGTCCATATGGACGTGATTGTTGTTCCTGGCCCGTTGGACTTTAATTTACTCCTAGGCTGCGATTATACTTATGCCATGGGAGCTCTTGTCTCCTCCCTCTTTCGTGTGATGTGTTTTCTGCACCAAGGTCGGATTTTGACCATCGATCAACTTGCGTTCTTTGGTCCGAATATGGTAGCTAGTCCACCATCATCCCTGCCGGATCTTTATCCACCGGTTGTGTCATCCCCACCACATGTCAATTATGTGGCTACCTATCATGTGCCTGTATTCAGTGATAGTGCCATTGTACATCATGTGCTGGGGGAATTGGGTCCAGACTTCCAAGATGTTTTCCTTCCATCGGATGTGGAACTCTTGGAAGCCATGACTTCTTATTCATCATGATGAGTTATCCTCGGAGCAGGGTTATTTTTCTTGTGTCAAGCTCATTAAAAAATGAAACAAGGACTCAGGAGCAGAGTTCGTTTTCTTGTGTCAAGCTCGTTAAAAAATGAAACAAGCTTTCTGGAGCATCGTTCGTTTCCTTGTGTCAAGCTCCCTAAAAAATGAAACAAGTTTTTCTGAGGATAGTTCTTTTAATGTGTCAGAAACACTTTCCTATTCAATTCGAGTCTTTGATAAGATCTCGTAAAATCCCAATCGAGTCTTTCTCTTGATCTCGTAACTTGAACTTTCATTCCATTTGCCTTTCATATGGATTGAAGCTTGGGGGGCATGTACCTCGAATTGAGCCACCATGCTGGGGGCATGCTTACTTTTTTCAAGCATAGTTTGTTTCCGTTTCAAGCTTGTGTAAAAATGAAACTAGTTTCAAGCATAGTTTACCTTTGTTTCAAGCTTGTGTAAAAATGAAACCAACTTCAAGCAAAGTTTCCTGATTTCAAGCTTGTGTAAAAATGAAACCATTCCCATTTTACCTCTCGTGATTTCCATTTTATCAGCGTGTTTTTGCCAGATGAGCCTTGGTTTTCTCACTCCATCATCACTATCTACTTGCTCAATCATATGCCTTCACTTGGTTGTTTTACCCGTTCCTGAGGAACCCCTGCGATGAGTGGTCTTGTTAGCCAGCCTCTTGAACTTTATCTTGTTTTGAGCAGTTCCACCATCATCGGAACCAGTTGCTACCCTTTATAATAATCGTTCTCGAGGAGGATTCACCTTTCAGCTCTTTTCTGACTCTCTAAAACTGAAAAGATTGTCGAGACGCTTGTCATTTTGAACTCGCTAAATGGATGTGAAGCGATATCTACCCATTATACGTTTACCCCTTTTTCGGGCTGGGATAGATTATTTACGAAAAAGGAATACCCTAGCCTATCGCGACTAGGAGGTTTTATCATACACAGTTTTCTACCTTTTCGGATTTGAGGAACTATCTACGAAAAGGGACTGTTGGAGTTTACTTTTCCGCTGTCTTTTCAAACTCTCTAAACATGAAAAGACGTCAAGTCCTACCTTTTTCAGACTCGTTAAAACCTGATGACATCAAATTATGTCATAATGACGATACTCGAGTTCCTCCTTCCTAGGTCTCATTAAATGTACTAGGTTGGATTTGTCCGAAGGACAAACTTATATGACAAGCATATGCTATCCTCTTCGAGCTTGTGTAAAAATAAAGAGGTACTCGCAAGAAATGGTGGGGGAAAAATGGAACCAGTATCATCGTTGTGTCGGTAGTATGTCACTCTTGAACATGGCACTTGTCTGCATTCGTGTCGGGTTGGGGACATCTCATCTCATTATTTGCTTTCCTCCATGGGTTTGGGTTATCTCCTTTGACCGCTCATCTGCTCTTTGCCTCGTCATCATGACCTCAAATCCTTTGATGTCAAATACTTCCAAATCCAGTGTCGTGCCGCCGATATGTTCAAGATAAGTTGGCCTCTGCAGCTCTCAACCTCCCTCTAATTCTCTACTAATCCTGATTCAAAAACATTATGTTCCTCTGTCTCATGTCGATGATGTGAGAAACACTATGGCCCACATTCGATCAAGGTCACTTCCTGTCGAATTTAGCTCATTATCTAGGATGTTGATCTAGAGACTCCCTTTAGATACCTTGGAGCCTGCATGCCTCAATGGTAGGTTCTTCACATTCGACGTAAGGTTTTCATCATTGGCCTTCAATCGAATGATTCTACAGGTGTTCGACGCTAGCTCATTGTTCACATTCCATGGATTGTACCTCTAGTACCTTGAGGTCCATCATCATTATTGGTGGTTCCTCTCGCATATGTTAACGAATTTCATCATTGGCTGGTAATTAGACGATGTTATTTCATGTTCGACTTCAGTTCACAGATTCACATGCTGGAACTTGTACTTTGTTCAGGTCGAGATAGAGCGCAAGACCCTGGATTTTGTCTGACAAAATCCAGGCTGCGGATTTTTTTGGACTATCATGATTGTTTACATTACTCATTGATTGGATGGCTACAACCATACCTGAGTCTATTTATTGATCCTCTCTGGATGGCTGCGCCCATACCACATATCATATATTTGTGATATCAGTTGTATTTGTCTACGCAGGTTTTCCAACAGCAGTGTTTTCAATTGGGCACGTTCTCATAAAGCATTTCACCCCTCTCTCTCTTTCAAGCCTCATGCTTTAGGGGGCATTTGTTACACAGTAATTTGTCACCGTCCCTGCAATTCCCCGTCCCGCACATTGGAGGGTCTTTTCCATGACCTATGAGTAGTGACATAACCTGAAACCACTTTCATGGCATCACCCTTGACAAGGACCATCATTCCTTTGAAGAAAGTTTCCTTTGGAAAACCCTAAAAACTGATCTTTTGGCCTTGGCGCGACTAGCCAGTTCAGCCCTTGTGCCAATGGGGAAAATCCACCAAAGTGGGCATGCCAACTGGCGCTCTGTTCCAGTGTATTTCCCGTGCCAAGCTTAATAAGGATTTTTTTTTTCAAATAAATGGCAGAAGTTTGATTCCAACCAACTCCTGAACGAGTCTCTAAAATGAGTTGGGAGGTTTGGCTCTGGATCTCCATGTAGGGGAAGTGTTTTTCCACCATTCATGGAAGCTTCCTTGAGGATAGGGTCAATCTCACCATTGCAGGGATCCCAACTCCCCTTCCACCATCTATATAAGCTTTCCATTTTCCCTTAGCAAGCTAGCACTAAGAGCTGAATCTGTAGCAAGGAGACTATCGTCAGACAGCCTTTGAGAGCCAAGCCGAAGAGAGAGAGATTTTTCCCATTTCCAACGAGCTTCATTGAGACGTGCTCCACTGTCAACCCCATCGAAGGAATATCGAGTGTCAGAGCTTAAGGTTGTATCGTTCCTTTATTTTATTAATGATAAGCGACTTTGATTATGGTTTCATTGGTGTATCTTTATCTTTGATGCAATGAGTTACATCTTCTATGAATAATGTATACTTACAAGATTTATATTCTATGTTGTGTATCATCACATTTCTTCACATGTGTGCAGGTTTTCGGACGTGCTAAGTGGAAGGATCGTGATCTGCCGAAGCGGAAGATGGGAAGCGTCATCCTTCTTTCGATGACCATCGCGTAGGACCTGAGGTAAGCAACTTATCATTTCTTGTCATTTTGTAACTAGAGACTTGCATCTTAGCATGACTTGATTGTTTCTAGACCCGATCTAGGCTAGTAGGGATCGCCTCTATCCGCAGAGGGGATTTACCTCTCCAACAATATAGCAGAAATTAATTACTATGGGATAGATCTATAGGATATGATCTTGTAGGAAATTCAGCATGATGTCAGGTATATTCAGAGTTATAGGTACAGGTATAGGTATGGGTACAAGTACAGGTTCAAGAGCACATGATGTGGACTATCATCTCAAAGCAGATGACTTGCTTTGGATTAGAGATAGGATATATGTACAAGAAATAAGTGAAATCAAGAAGGTGATATGAGGTATTTTCATGTGAAACCATATTCATGTCACCCAGGCTATCAGAAGACATTGATTGCAATAAATAAGTTTTACTATTAGATGAATATAAATAAAGACATAATAGAGTTTGTGGCTAGGTGCTTAGATCAACAGTCCATTGCAGAGTGTGAGCATCCAGGTGGACTACAATAGCCGATTCTGATTATAGAGTGGTAATGGGAGGAAATTTCAATGGAATTTATCACCGGTTTACCGAGGACATCTAGATAACATGATTTAATCATGGATGTGGTGGACAGGTTGACGAGGGTAGTGAAATTCATTCCAGTGAAGTCAGCATAATTAAGGAATGATGTAGCACAAGTCTTTATCAGGTATGTGGTTATATTTCATGTTTTTTTTCACAGAATATTGCATTAGATAGGGATGCGAAGTTCACTTCCAAGTTTTGGAAGGATTTTTTTGCAGGTTTGGGCATAGAGTTGGAATTTAGGACAACTTATCATATGTAGAGAGATGGAAAAATAGAGAGGGTCAACATGATATTGGAGGACATGTTGAGGATGTATGTGATGCATTAGTAGTGAAAGTGGGAATAGTATATTCCATTGGTAGAGTTTGCTTACAACAATGGGCATCAAGAATATTTTAAGATGTGTCTGTTTCAAACATTGTATGATCGTATTTATAATACTCCCATTAGTTGGACTGATACAATTAACATGGTGTTGATTGGACCAGACATGTTGGTGGAAACAGAACAAGAAATGCAGGTAATCAAGAATAATGTGAAGGAAGCATAGGATATACATAACAACTATGAAGATCATAACAGGCTTTTTAAGGTGTTTCAGGTTGGGGAATATGCGTGCATGTGCATCAAGCCCAAGAAGAGCTCCTTGCAAATTGGATCATGTGCCAAGTTGGCACCTTGGTTTTGTGGACCTTTCAATATTCTTTAGAGGATTCGGCTAGTATCCTATCGACTTCCACTTCCTCCAACAATGAAAGTCCATGATGTTTTACATGTGTCATTACTTAAGAAGTATGTTAAATATGTTGATCATGTGATTGATTGGTATGTATTGTAGGTGGAGCCAAAAGGAGAATTCCAACGGGAACCTGATTGCATTTTACAGAGAAATATGTTCATGATCTAGAATCGAGTAATCAACAAGTTAAAGTGCAGTGGAATCACTTTGGGCCCGATGAATCTACATGGGAGATGGCGGATCAAATGTGGGCCACAGATCCTTCCTTATTTTCTAGTTGAGTGAATTTTTTGGCATGTTTTTTGGTATATATTTTGGTATATGTTGGTATGATATTTTTCATATATGTACATATGTATATGGATGCAAATACCTCCATGAGTTATGTTATAAAGCTCCAATAAGTGGTATGGGTGTCATGTCATTGTGATGTTATATTTGTAATGTTTTCATGTTGGTTTTCTTTTGAGCGTGTTGATAATTGTAAATATTGCAATGAGCTAAGTTATAAATATCCATGGGTAGTATGTTATGCTTATGACAATATTGTTGGTTGTAGGTGTCATTGAACACTGAGGATTGTGTTCCCCCATGGGGGAGGGTCATTTAACAACTTGGTGAAAATTCCATGTAATAAAATTAATATAGGAAAAATAATAACCAAGGTCATGGGACACGTATTCCAAGCTAAATGTTGGGGAAAACATCCTAGTGTAGCTTTTTATATGGTTTATTATGGCTATGGAAAATGGAAAATGAAATGGCTAAGGCTTTGGAAAGGAAAAGCAATATTAATTAGAAATTATTTTTGAAAACAATGGAAAATGGGAGAAAAGGGAGGTTAAAGGTCATAGGTTACACGTGAGAAGGAAAATGAAGGGAAATAATGGAAAATGAAGAAAATAGAGGCCTCATTAATAAAAAGGCTTATGAGGATCATTTAATGCCTTTTTTAGTGTAGTTTTGGAGGTCTCATTACGATCTCTCTCTCTCTCATACTCTTGGATACTTATATTTTCTTGGGGAACTCTTGGAGAGTGTGGCATGCCTAGAGATTTGGAGAAAGAAGGCAAAGGAAGATCAATAAACCACAAGAGGGAATATGGATCAACAACTATAACAGATTATATTTCCAGGTACCGAGTTGCATATATGTTTGCCTCACTAGTTTTGGCTTCCATGACATATGCATGTAGTTTATTTGTCATGATATTTCATTGGCATGGAGGATTTCTTGGATTGAGGGTGGATTTTCCTAGCCTTTCCATTTCTTGGATAACTATGGCGTTGTGGGTTTATTTATTTGCTTTTTTTTTGTTGGTTCTCATGTGCTTTTGGCTGCGGGTTGAGTTATTAGTTCGTGGAAGCCTTGGTTGGAAAACACTCTGGAAGCCCTATAAAAAATTGAGTTGAGCTACTAGTCCTGGAAGCCCTGGTTGCACAAAAACTCTCGAAGCCCTTGGTGGTTGAGTTACTAGTCCTGGAAACCTTGGTTGGAAAAAAAATCTAGAATCCCAGCCAAAACTGTGGATTGTTTTCCTAGTCCTGGAAGCCTTGGTTGAAATAAACGCTCTAGAACTGTGTACAGCTTGGATGGATACCAATATGGTGATGGTTGTGGTGTCTAATTGTGAGGTGGAATCACTAGTTGAGGATTGACGTGGATTTTCCTCTGGAATACCTAATTTGGTTTTGATAAACGAATTTTATGATATCACACATTCATGCTTAGAATATTGTATGGGGGTGACTAGCTAAACAGAGATTTGGCTCAACCATGTTTATGGTTGGGTGGAGCATGGAAGTCCTAGACTTGGTAGCATTTTTATTAAGGAAATAAGAACTCTTTTCCTCTTGTATTGATGGGTATATATGCTTGTTATTATATGGATTATATGGTTGTTATATGAATGTCATATCTGTTGTTCATATGTTGGTTATTAATGTGTTTTATGATGGTGATGATGTATGGCTCACATCATGTTTTGAGTTGTAAACGAATGAACAATGTGTATATGAAAAAATAGATGATAATGAAGTTAATGACATGAGGAAAAAATGATTCTTAGTGATTCTCAAATAAATATGATACCACTATACTCAAATATATTATTTAAACTTATATATTACATACTTATGACATGTTTGATGAAATCCTTGTCATGGCTAGTAGGGGTCCAATCAATTCCTTGTTCAAGTGGTTGCATTTACATCATTATTCTATTGTTATATTCCATTTGTGGAAGTTTCATGGTGTTATGGGCAATGACCTAGACTCTGGGCCTAAAACAGTGGCAAAAAAATCATAGTCATATGCCCAGAAATCTTGGGAAAATTCCCCAGTCACATGCATGCCATGTTGTGCATACGACTTGAGGGTCCCAGTCACACTATTTCCCATTTCAAGGGAGTTATTGGGAGATCGATGCATGAACATGTCATTTTGTCGCAAGGGTTGGACTCCTGGAAGGTTGGGATGGTTCCTGGGTTTCCTATAGCATGTGTAGAAGGTTTGTGTTGGTGTGTAGTGTCAGCTCCACATCCTTAAGGTGACTTGGAGGTTGAATCTATCATAGTAACTCTTCATCACATGTTTACTTTGGTTGGTCAGTTACTTGGGTAGATGTGGGAGGAGGGTGTTACAATAGCAGGGAAGGGACCAATACGTGTTGGAGTTCAGAAATATCTTTCACACCCTTCGCATGAAGTTGGGTATCAAGGATTATGAGTATAATTTAGTACTAAAGTACCACAAATATCTCCACAAATAAATATAGGATGAGATGGAATTCATATATATATCTCCTCGGTTGGCACCACATGTCAATATCCTATACAGATCGAGAAAAGTTTTAAATAGAATAAGTGACACTTTAGATCTGTGAATGCGATGTAGGGAAAAAGCTCCCAAAAATAATAGAACAAAGGACAAAGCTAATGTGGGGTGACCGAGGACAAGCCACTGAAGCCATAAGTATAGAATAAAATTGTAAATAAAAATAAGGACATAGGAAAATTATGTGATTTCCACAGGAGCCCACTCATAACACATGTGAGTGTCGTACCAAGCAGTCATAGGTGTCCAAGATGAAAGCTTCAGTGTCTGTTGCATGTTCTAACTCTAAGTCAAAACTTGAAAAATGGAATGACAAGGGGAAGAATATTATCAATGCAGAGCCCAACATGATTTTTTCCACCACCAAGGTCCAGAAGATAGAGCCCAAAAATGTAGAGGAGGGGGAGCATATTTTCCACTCACAAATGTTGGTGAAGGATTATCTATTGTAGTTTATTATCAATAGTGGGAGCCAAAATAACCTCATATTAGAAAATGTTGTGAATAAATTTGTCCTATTGATGACATCATCTCTACCAAGTGTAAGATATTCACATTAGCCATAAGTTTCACCTTCCCTAGAACATCAAGCCCTTCATGGATGAGCTACTAGGTGATGTTTCCCCCCTTGATTTTTTTGATGTGTTTTTATTCCAATCATACTTGTGGAAGCGTCATGTTTTGTATGAGTCCAGGCCCCACACTTCTGTTATTAATTCAGGAAGTAATATATATAGGAAACGAAAGGTAGTTCCGACTACCACCATTTCTTTTATCTCTGCTAACAAATGCAGTAAGATCTTTTCCCAGACTATGAATTTTGTTTTATTTTTGATTCACTACCAAATTAAGGGGAATATTGTGGCCGCATCCATAGCTAGTGGGTATGGTTCCTTCATGCAATAGAAGCAGGTAGATAAGGTCATGTAATAATACATGCACATATTCTGCTCACCCATAGGGGTGCCTTTACACTGTCAAGTCTAGCATTTGATTGATCCGAATCCTAGGGAACCTTTACCCAATGGGTCAATATACCACTGCTCTCTTCTAGAAAATGAATAAATCAAGTGGTAGATCTAGGAGTTTCTACAAAAAGGTCACATCTGACCAAGTTCCTCACCTTGTGGGAGACCAATGATACTCATAAAGAATAAGGATTGTTCCTCCAGACTCGACATTAATTATTAGGAACTAAATAAATTCACTATCAGGAATATGTATCCAATCCCATGGATTGATGACCTTATTGACCAACTCAATGGGGAAGATTTCTTCAACAAGATTTATTTGAAATATAGATATCACCATGTTTGAATAGAACCCACAGATGTATGGAATACCAAATTCAAATCCAAGGAGGGAATTTTTGAATGGTCATTTATGCCCTTTGGGTTTTCAAATGTCCCTGCAAATTTTATGAGGATGATGGATGACATCTTCGGCCCTTCACCAACTCATTCATGTTTTTTTCTTGATACAACATCTTCATCTTTAGCAAGAGTCTGGAACAACACTTGCATCATATTCGACGGATCCTTAAAACCCTACAAAAACACAAGCTATGTGCCAACTTGGAGAAATTCACCTTTGGCATGAACCAGGTCTAATATCTAGGTTACATCATTGATGAGCAAGGCATGCATGTGGATGAGGCTAAGATCAAATTTATTCAGGATTGGCTAGCACTGAACACTCTAACAAACCTTCAGAAATTTTTGTGCCTTTCCTATTTCTATAGAAGGTTCATCTTGGGATTCTATCATATCACTTTCCCTTTGAGTAAATTCACCAAAAGAAAAGTGAAAGAATTTTTTTTTTGATGTAAGTCCCAAAAAAAGCATTGTCACCAAAAGTGTTGTCACTTAATCTCCCAGGGTTAGGGTTTCACACTTCTCATTTATGATAAAAAGGCCTATGATCATCATTATGACACTAATCATAAGGAATGTATCCATCACATTTCTTCTCACAGATAAGTTACCATTGCTCAAGGTAGGTTGTTTTGATTTTGAATGTAAAAATTTTTCAGTATTTGTTATTATTGAATTGAAGTTTAATTTTCATTTTACTTATGTGTTTTTGTTTAAATATATATATATTTCATTTCATTCTTTCATACATTAAAATCAACATTTAGGGACTTCTAGGCTAAACATGCTTGCAAATCCATTGGTTGTGGAATTATTTTAAGGGACAAAACTAATGATTGAGAGTTAGACTTCTCATCACGATTATGGTTAGAGATCCCCATGGGCCTGACTCCATTGGAATTCAGTGGTAATAGCACTGACGCATGAAAAAAAATTAGGTTGCAAGAGGTTAGGTATTTAGAGATGCAGAGTTGAACTCCAATCAATTCCTTTAATGATTGAATCAAAGTATGTAAGCTTTGTTATAGAATTTACACCATATAATTTACTACTATTTAAGAGGCATTCATGTCGAGAAAAAGGGCCATGAAGAGACGAGTGGGGAAACTCAAAGCCCAAAAAACGAAATCCTTGCCCACCTATTTACTGTAGAAGGGAAAAACCTTACCATTCAACTTTAGAAAAAATATGATTCATTCCACTTGCGTCTACGTAGGTAGATTTTTTACATGGAATATGGGCAAGAGAAATGAAAGTAAAGGATGCATATGAAAAAATATAAGGTTATTTGCAAGATAATTTCTTTACGAGTATGACTAGCTTTATCGAATTCATGGAAAAATATCATAATGAAAGGAATAATGATAGTTTATTTCTCATTTGAATATTAGGTTATTGAGGAATAGGAAAAAGGATCCATTAGGTGATTAACTATGCAATTCCAAAAGTTATTCTTTTACTATTTAACAAAATAGTTTCTTTTATTTATTTATTATTTTCACTTTATTATTTATTATTTAATTAATTAATTTATATTATCATTTTATGATTTTGTTTGTTTGTTAAGTTGTGTGGGTCATCAGATGACTACATGCGTAACACTTGGCTTGAGAAATTGTGACCCAAGGGAATCTAAGGCATCAAAATCACTCAAGGATCACACTGTTACTGGGCCACACTAACCCTTAACATGGACAATTTTTTCCCCATGGAGTTTCAAACCAGTGACCTTCACATTATAGAGTGCCTTAAAATTACACCCGATCACCTTCTATTCTATGCCCTGTGGGATTATGATCATTTTTTTTCCCTTTCACTTTGTTATTATTTATTGACACATTTATTTTATTATTATTATTATTAGTATTATTATTATCTATTTATTTAATAAAATGGGGAATTACATATTCCCCCTCTTCAAGAAACTTCGTCGAAAATTTAAGCTTAATAATTTAACTTATAGGTTATTTAATTATTTATTTTCTTCTATTCTACATGACACCCTTTTTTGTAACTAGTATTAGGTCTATCAAAGTGACTAGAACAAACATCAAAAATTACATCACAATGCCAAGGGAAAGAATTAGTAGTCTCAAGCTCTTTTTTTTCAACTTTGAAAACCAAGCTCAATGTCTCATCGATGTAGAGAAGATCCCTAAGGCTCAAGATTAATTTGACCCAATGTATGCATCCATTATAGAATGCATGTACCCTAGGAATCTCTAAAGGATGAGCCAAACTCCCTCTACATATCCTAGAAGGTACAATCTTAGGTATTAAAGTGACACACACAACTCCATCCCACTTTTAGCCATTGGCATGGCAACTCCAATATTAGGAATTCATCCTTCTCAATTTGTTCATATATCCCATCAATAATTATGTAAGGAAAAATAAGCACTATCCTAAGTAGTTGAATGAGTTATCGCCAATTGATAATGTGTTTCACATTTTCCCTCATATGTGCGCACTCACATAAGATCATCAAATAAACTAGCCTACTCCACTAGCTAGTGGATTCCCTGTCAGTCACCACCTCACAGCATCCTTCCAATGCATTAGCTATGTTTTGTTAAAACATCACCTGATCTTAAAGTAATTTGCATGATAATACATGCATATCGTCATGCAAACATAACAACTATGTTATCACAAAATCCTAGATAGTGAAGCACCACATACTAATGCATGAAATTATTAACATATCATTATTAAAAATATGTACAATTACCACATATCATCACATCATGAAATACCGCATTACAACATCAACATATCTATATCAAAGACACAATATTACATGCATATAATAGATTGAACTATATGTCCACATAATATCATGGCATAGCTTCGTAAATATGATACTCCTATCATTACATATTAGATGGAGAGAAACAAAACATCATGAGTATTATTGTTATGATTCAATAACAAGTACAATTCATTATCATGCTTGAATAATTAATACCAGATATTCCATCCTAAAAAATACCTCTATGATATATTTTAGTGATGTATGTCATCTAGGGATATATTTTCAATACTACTACAGCCATGTTCTCATCAGGATACACATTACTTTCTATTAATAATTTTATCTTATTTTGACAAGAACGAATGCAATTTACAAGGTAGATATTGTCACCGTATTAGTATCCTCAATTTTCATATATTTACCTTATTTAAGTATAACATTGAACATTCTAGTAGGCCTTATTATATAGAGTCTATATTTCTAGTTATGTATTCTTTGCAACCAAGAGAAATTTGGTGAAATCCAACAATAAGCTATTATTATCGTTACAAGCATGCCTCGAATCATCAATATCAAAATTTAAATTCTCGACCTTGTACATCCATTACGCATCACCCATGGTTCTTACATCACCAAACAAATTTAGCTTATGCATTATAGGATAGTTATATCCAATAATTAAACAATAGGTTTCCATTATTTAAGTTTTCATATCATGCATTATCCACTTGAAAAATGGGATGGTTAAGAACGTTTTATTTATATATCACCTCGTACCTATTGTTACTCACTCTCATAAGTATTAGCTTGCTTCATCATGTTTCCCACTTAAAACCACTAGGGAATATTCCCTATCACTTTTAGGGTTTTTATATACTATCTTCAGATTGTAATTTGAAGCAATTGGAAGAACTAACCAATGCCAATGGCACAAACTTGATAAGTTTCTCTATTTAAATTCTTAGTACATCATCAACCCACTCATGAAACATTGGGTGCAAAGCAGTCAAGTACAACCTATATTAGTTGGTTCTCACTTCTTTTTTCAATATGTGCACAATCCTTCTTATGGTTTATTCATAGAATTTCTAGAAACATCATTTTTTACACTTAAATTAGTTTTCCCTTTTTTTCTAAATACAACCCATTCATATTACTTTCAAAAGGATCAATACACAATTATTACTTTCTATTTGTATGCCACTTGCGAAACCATACTAGTAGGATACGTTTAATGTTTTAAGATTACTAATGTTGTTGAGTATTACCCAATTCTCTGCAATTTATCTTTAATGTGAAATATCCGAATAATGTAGGATTCCACTGATTCTCCTTTATTCATATTCATATCTTTGAGTTGATATTTCAAGGAGAGGTTTTCATTAAAATTGTTGACTTCATCCATGCCAACTAGCTTATCATACATGTCCTTAGACTTCTTCAAATTCCAAACTTAAGAAAGTAAATTATCTTTTAAACCATTAAATATCATTAGGTTTTATTTTAACTCGCCTTTCTTCCACTTGTTCTTTGAAGTAGCAGAAGAATTCTCCCAAGGCTCGGGTACCTTTCCTTGAATGCATTCCAAAACATCATTGTTATCATCTATGATTTCCAACCTAATATTCCAAGAAAAAAAGTTATATGAGTCACCCAAATTCTTGTTTTCCTTGAATAAATAGGAAGACATCTTAACATGATTAGATAGGCTCCTTCAACTTTCCAAAGATGATTGATTCAATTCTTGTCTCCTTTTGGGCTTGTATTTCACTTTAGCTCTGGTACCATGTTAAATTTCACACCACTCTATGTTGATTCAATTACTTTAGTGCAATTCAAATCTTCAATTAGTAATATTTCAACAATAATTAATATTTCCAATCATCAACAGTAATTGAAGATAGAATAGTAAATGCAATGAAAAATGATATGGTTAACACATCAATAAGAGACACCACATTTTTTGTCAATGAACAAGGAATAACCCACTATGGGGAAAACCCTTTGAAATTATTCTCCTATTATATTTTCATATAATGTTCAAAAAACATTACAATTAGCCAATACAAAATAATCCATCAAAATTAACCCAACAACATTTAGAAATATGTTTCGAGCATCAATATTTATCAGAGACAACCTTTCCTTCCTACGGTCAACTATGGCTAAATGTCAAACTATAAACCTAGATCCCAACTACATGGAGGAAAAGGTATGCATGCATTTGAAATCTTTCAACTATATGGATGAGGCTATGTGCCTACGGTTGTAACCGAATTTTTCCTATGTCAAGATTTTGGTTGGAAACCAAAAACCCTAAACACGTGTGATATTTGAACCTTACAATTTCAGACATGTACGAACCATTCTCTATGACCCATCCTCAGACCTATGCGAGTGAACCAATCAATGAATAAGAGAAAAAGAATATGCTTGGTGATATCCAAATAAGCTTGAGGTCACTTGTATTTATAGGCTTCCAATGGTGTCTATTTTCCTCTTAGGGTTTCCCTTGTCGAAATTGAACGCTTCAATAGTGAAAATTGGTCCTCTCTAAAAAAGGAATCTATTCCCATTGTTGGAATTTGCTAGTGAACTTCCAAATTAACAGGGAGGGTGACACTAGGTATTAAATTCATGTAGTGTTAGAAAATCATTGATGATAAGATGGTTGTTTTTAATAAAATAAGCTAAGCATAACATATTAAAGAGAACTATTGTATTTAATTAAAAAATAATAAACTTAGATCTTCATGTAGCACATAAAATTATAAACTATTACTAAAATATTTATATTTTTTATTGATTATATTTATGTAACAAATGTATCTCAATGCAAATAAAATTTATCAAATCAATTATCAACATTTTTTTTAAATAATTTCTTAAAACTAAATTTTTAGTTTCAAAAAAATAATATATATAACCAACTCTATTTAAAAAATTATTAAAGTAAAAGTAAAATAATATAAAAACGATTACAATTTGACCTACTTTTGACAAGAAATGAAAAGGATATATTATGAACTAAAACACTTGAGTTAATCAAGTTATGAGAATGTATTTATGCTTTCAATATTTTCACACATGTTTATTATTATTATTATTATCCAATTTTAAGGTCACAGCCAAACAGACACAAAAGTGGTGTATGAGACCCCCTTGTTTGTGGGACAAGGGACCCACCTCCACAAAATGATTTCACTACTAAGTCTATGAAGGAATACATACTCTACCCCCCTATGGTTTTGATCATGTGACCTCTTAGAGGGAAACACATGCTCTTAACCATTAGGCCCACTCAAGTTGTATCGAATATAAATAAATTGCACCTTCGAGATAAATACAAGAAAGTGATACTTGGCGACCTAAAGTACTTCACATAATTACATATTGGAATGTATTTCCACTCACCATTGTAGAGTTACTTAAGTAAAAATTAAAATAAATCAATGATAATTGGGTTATTTAAATAATATCCTCTCCCCTCTTTCATAAAACAATCTTGATGGCCTTGTAAAGGAAGTTTAGTTAAATAATTGGATATTGTGATATCTTTGACTCACAACCAATATTTATGGTCTTGTCATTAAAATCTAGTTGTGGGGTTAATGAGTAGTGTTCACCCCTATTTGAGTTGGTCACGCTCATAAGAGAAAAAGGAAAGAAAATTTGGTTGTTTTTTGTTTAGTTCTGATGTCCTACATGGTTTTGTTTGTTACATATATGTTAAGTTGACATTGAAAGCATTTATATAAATAGTTTTTATCCTGAACAATTTCAAGTGCAAAATTGGCTTATGAGTTTATAACTCTTTCCAAGAAAACACCATTAAGTTATCTAATACTATAAAATAAGTTAGGGACATCATTCCTTTATATAGGAACTCTACAACCTAAAAATTAAAACATCCTCTTAGGGACAAAGCCCCTATGTTTATAACTCTGATTAGTTGGATCAATATTTAATTCTTTTATATGAAGATTATTCATCCTCAAGCTTATAATATTCTTAAAAATAATGTCATCAATTTCTTAGACATAATACAAGACATTGCACCATTTTGTATTAAAAAAATGGCATGAATCATCCAAGAAGGCTACAATGTTGAGGTTATAAACTATATATGAAACAAAAGTAATGTGATATCATTAAAAAAAACCATGAAAAAGGAAGTATAATTTAATTATCATGGACTATAGTTACAATGTAAAGAAATTATAATGTTTTACATTCTATGATATTTAATTCTTATAGTTTTTGAAAATTTTATTTAGCAACAAAATAATCATGAAAAACGAGAATAGAGATGTTAAATAACCGTATTTGTGAGACGATTTTCCTTCCTAATTCTCTATTTGTGTATATAAATTTATAATGTGATGAGTAAAAGTACAATTAATTATAGGCTAGATAAAATGTAGTAAGAGTTAAAGAATAGTTGGTTGGAAATAATATTTAAGTTATTTAAGTATTAATATTTGGGTAATGGTGAGTATGGGGTTTCATTCTAGGAAGAATACCATACTATGTGTGTTTATATTGGGGGATATATATTAAAGAAAAATGACAAAATATATTGTGGGTAAAGGGTTTTTATATTGGAAGGTATAAAAAATGGAGTTAAAAGTTATTGAAAACTATAAAGAGGTATACAAATAGATATTTGCAATATCTAGTGAAAGTAAAGGGTTTTAAATTGTGAAGGTGTATTGGGTTCTTATTTGTAGTATGTTAAATAATATGTTTTTTAGAGGTATTTGTCAATATGTAGTCAAATTAGGGGTATTGCTCAATATGCCACGAACACATGTTATATGTGAGAGGTTCACTAGGTGAAGCCCCTATGATGGTGAGTCATATAGGAGTTAAATTCTATCTAATATGAGGCTATATGTAAGCTAAATAAGAAAGTTAAAGTTTAGCTAGTGGGAAGCAAATTGTAAGCTAATTAAGGACACAATGAAATGTAGTGAGAAATTTATTTTTTTGTTGACATAATATAAAAATTGTGACATTTTTTAAACAAATATTTTGGTAAAAGTATAGGAGTATCATATATTTATCACAATAATTAAATAATATTGTTGTATCATTAAGGGAAATAAAATAATTAAGGTAGAGAGTAGTGAAGTGAAGAGATGAAACCATTTTGAATTCCCTCTTTCGACCATGGGCCTATTTGCATGCATCTTACAAAATACTTAACTGTTATTTTATAATATTTTTCTTGTATTTTAGGTTAATGCTTGTCTAAATTTTAAATATTACATATAAGAGACACGCTTTTGTGATGATTTGAATTCCTAAGAAGGACTTAAGGTCAATACCGTAATAATTAATATTAATGTGAATAGAAAAGGTTATCAAAAAATTGATTCAAGTGGATATCGATGGCCACTCACCAATTTCAGTGACTAAATGGCTCTCCATCTTCTTGAAAATTTTCTATATTTTTTGCGTCCTAAACTTCTACAGTCATTTTGAGCAAGGAAAATTTTAAGGATGGAAGTTTATCTTAAATTTTAGAAACCTTGGTAAATAATACTAGTCCCTAATATGCAAATTGTAAAATTTTTGGCAATATTTTTGTAAAAATATTTATATTTCCAATGATTTTACATTAGTTAATATAATATTTTGGCAATTTTTAAGGTAAAATAATGGTGTACTATAAAATTTGGATGAATTCTTTTAGAAAAAAATGGAAATTGGCGAATCTTGTTTTTTGAAAAAGCATGGAAAATTAGCCCACCTGCGAATATTAGCCCCTAAAATTTTCCCTAATTTTAAGGCCCTAAATGATAGTTTTTGACCATTCATAAGGCTACAAGTTTCTCTAGCATGACCTATCCCCCCCAAAAAAAATAGTAATCCTTGAATATTTATTGGCCAATAATATGTTGTGTTCCCTAATTAAATGTTTACCGAAAAATTGCACCCCTGAAAGTTGACATATCAACTAACTATATTAGAGCTTGCAAACCTTTCAACACTGCATCTTCGAGGCCTACGGTTTTGAACCTTTAGTGTTATTTATTCATCTTAAAATTACATTGTTTGACATCCTGTAATAAATTTTTTGAATGATTATAATCATTGTTTCTTTCCTTTCAGGGATTAATTACCACCATTCGAATTAATTTGGGTTGTCTAATATTACACTATATTTATTAATAAAAATTGGTTTTCGCCATATTGTTGTGCCCTTTGGTATATTTATGTGTCTCTGTGTTACATTTCCCTTTGTACGTTTCACTCCTTACACAGCCCAAATCAAATATTTATGCTCTTACATATATTTTACATATATTTAACATAACGTTAAAATGTAACCATTATCTAATCAATGGAAATTTATATAAAGTAGATGTGGAATGACTCGTAGGAAAAAAAGGGGGTTCAGTGACATGAAAATGAGATTCAAAGAAAGAAAAAAATTCTAGAAACCATTGTAATTTATCTCACATTTCCTCATATGCACCAGCTTAATTAAGAAATTTCATAAAATAAAGTTAAACATCTAAATTTCTATGTAGATTTCCCTTCTTATGTATAAAAAATATTTTTTGAAGATGTTACAAAGGTCTCATTTGTATTATTTTTAGTTGTTCTCTTCTCATTGATATGTTGCATACTATTTTATAGTCTTAGTTGTGTTATGTTTTTTCATATATTATATTTTGCTAATTATTCATCTCTAAATTCCCATGCATAATCTACTAGGACACTTTGTCAAATAATATCGTGTAATATTCCAAAATCTTGTATTATGTATGTTTGTTTCCTTAGTCTCATATTTATTATGAGTAGAATATTTTTTATATTTACACAAATAAATAAAATTTAAAAGTTAAATAAAAATCAAATGAACGCAACAATCATAAAAATCAATGCAAGATGTGAACTAGGAAACTAAATATGGGAGAAAACCTAGCTACAATGTGAGGCATATGCTTTACAATCTTTTCCTTATTTGTGAAATGCAAATACAATGAATGAAACACTAGCTATAGAGATTCCTTTGACATTGTGGCCTACATGGATACTATAGATTCTTCCTCCTCCTCTATCATTGTCTTAAATATCACTTCTAAAATATCTACTTAATTATGGAACACATACCTTCCTAAAATAATGGAGCCTGTTCTCCTCTTATTATCCCACATTTTAACATAGATTGATAACCATCAAGGCATAAGGTGTTTTCATTCCATAACATTCTTTCAGTGCTAAGGATTTATACCTTATATGATCTTATGCAAAGTATGTATGTGAATATCCCAACATATGAATAATTGGGAATGATGTGGCATCCACTATGTACCACGGTGGTCAACAAGGTACAACAATTTGTAGGATGTGACTTTTATTGATTGTTTGATGTGATTTGCACACCATTAAAAAATTGTTGGTCTATAGAACTACTTCAAGGGGATGGGAGATATGTTTGAATAGTTTGAACGCAAAAAGTTTCTTTTAATTCCTCAAACTAGATTTGGAAGGATTTGGACCCCAAATGTCCAAAATGGAAAAACACTTACAAAAGAAAATCTAGTAGGAATGTAAGGCTACTTTTCTCTCTTTTTTTCTAGAATTGAAATGATGTAAATACAAACAAGAAGGTATTATCTATGGAGATACTTAAGACTTGTAGCATGTGGGATGATACAAATTACAAATGCTCTCTATTGTTCTCTCTCTCTCTCTATCAACTCTAACCTAATCTGGTCTATTGTTGAACAAAATTATCTTCAATAGAATTGAAGCTCTTTTCCTCTTAGTGGCTCGATTATATCATAACTCGATATCCAGTAAGGGTTGTGTTTGATTCCTTCAACTCTTAACTAGAGTTAAAATTTTATCCCTTCTAGAGTGTTTATCATAATTCTTGTTACCCGTGAAAATGGGTAACCCCATAGGAGAAAATTTCTTCTCCTATCTTGGATAGACAACTATCTAGTAGCCTTACACATTACTCATTGATGATGATATGCTAGTTTCCTATACCATATGCATGATTCATGCACCTACCACAATATAGCATTCCTCTTGAATGAAGTTGGGATACCACTCAAGAGGTACTTTAACCATTTTTCACTCAAGCGCTTTTACTTAATGTTTTTGGAATTTTAACATGGATAAAGGGGTAATATAGATGACTAATTGATCTTGACTATAAACTTGTTCTCTCACCTTACCATTAGGGTTACTATTTAGCCCGATTCTAGTGGGACATCCTCTAAGGTCTTAGGGTTATAGGAGAGGAATTACATTGAAAACATAGATTGAAGTAGTGTGTCCATACCCTCCCATGCTTAACATCGTTCCTGATACCTTTGGTACCACCTCCATCCTTCGAGTTAACTATCATCGATTCATTTTTATTTGTAATTCACACATCCACATCATTGAGTAGGGATGGAAATATTTTCCATGTTGGTTGATGCAAATAAAAGAATGAAAATGCATAAGATGGCCATAAAAAAATAAAATGAAAGTTAAAAATGCAAGGGATGGCTAGGACAAACTTAGCACATCTGAAAAATCCTAGCATGAGCTATACCCCCCTCGTTATCCATCGCTTTTTTCTTGAGCACTTGAAGCCCCATCTCACCATAAGGAACCATTGCATGTACCATCCCTAATGAGTGACACACTAACACATATTAAGGGGAAAAAAATGCTATATCGTAAATAGAAATCTTTGATCCTTAAACTATGCACCATATAAAAATAATTATAAAAGAGAAGTATAACATGCATAAGAGGGGTGGAAAAAGCAAGCCAAGGAAAGGGGTAAACCATATCTCCATGATATCTCTCTCGATTACATCTATACACTTAGGATGTGGACCTTAATTAGATGGTCCCTTAACCATGTAACTTGGCCCTAAATTAATTCCGCTCCAATGCCACCTCTTCCTACTAACGCATATAGATTGAAGGGTTGACCTATGAAATTCACCCTCCCCTTCGGGGCTAGAGAACTGTTGAGGCCCCGAAAATCAGTGCAACAACATTAGGGAAACCACCCGGCCAGGGACTTAAAAATCGTCCCTTTTCCATTTGGAATGGTGGCTCCGACTGGATTTATGGGACCAGTTTCCCAGATTAACATAGTTGGGGTGAATGGATGGATTTATGACTATTTGTAACTTGGTAGATGGAAGTATTAGCAAGCTTGCAATAAAGGATATATCTATCTACTACGTATCCCGAGATGAAATCTATTCTATGTGCGATCTATAAAAATGACCTTTCAGTGGATGCCAATAAAGATCATACATTCAGTTAGAGATACAAAAACATTTGAGATAATTGATTTAATTAAATAGTTAACTAAATCAATTGGATAAATCTTATATCGCAACTATTAAATGTTTGTATTGAATATGTATCAGATGATAACAATATAACATGTTTAGAAGTGAATTAATGCCAAACTGTGTTCAAATAGATACATGAAACAAAAGATCATAAGACAAAACATAGTTACTGATGAAACGAGAAAATTAACTCGTACCCGTTTTTTTGAGGTAACAAAAAAAACACCCAATTTTGAAAAGTGGTGATGCATAATCACCCTTCTGTTTTGGAGCAACGTTTTAGCACTTTAAATTTTCTTATGACTTTTATTTTTTCAATGTCAATTTTGAAAAGTGGTGATGTAGAATAACTTGTTTTCTTTTTTAGCATATTTTTGGAACTTTAAATTTTCTTGGATTTTTTTTTTTTAAATGTCATGTCGATTTAGAAAAATGGTTATTTTTTTAGCACTTTATATTTTTTTATTTATCAAGTATGAACATTTGTTTTTAAATGTTAATGATTTTCATGCTAATTTTTAAAAGTGTTGATGCAACATCAATCGTTTTGTTTAGAGTGGTGATTTTCATCTTGGCAATAAGACATAAAAACAAATTAAAAAACAAGACAAAAAAGTTAAATATTAAAAAATATTAAAAAAAATTAAGAAAAAAACCAATAAGAGTGTTAAAAAAAAAAAAAACTTGTAAAGATAAAAAATTTAAACAAAAGAATTAAAACATCAATAAAAATAAAACAAAAAAAAATCAAAAAATAAATAAAAAGGGAAAATGTTCAAAAAAACACTCATAATTTAAAGACAAAAAATAAAAATAAACAAAAAAACAAGTTTTTTTTTCAAGTTAAAAAAAGAAACTACATAATTAAAGAAAATGATAAAATAAAAAAAATAAAAAATTAATTTAAAATTAATTAAAATTAAAAAAAAAATTAAATAATCAAAATACTAAAATTAAAAATAATTAAAATTCAGAAATTTAAATTTAAAAAAAAAACATATATACATATAAAAAATAAATTTTCAAACAATAAAAAAAAAATTAATTAATTTTTTTTTCAAATTAAAAAAAAAAAATTAAAATTAAAATTAAAATAATATTAAGTTTATATATATATATATATATATATATATTAAATTTTTAAAAATGAAAAATAAAAAATGAATTAAAAAAATTAATAAAAAAATTAATTAAAAAAAACGAAGTAACAAAATATAAATAAATAATTTTAAATTTATGTTAGAAACAAAAAATAAATTAATTAATTAATAAATAAATAAAAAATAATAAAAAATTAATTAGAAGTTTTTTTAAACGGCACCGCCGCCTGGGGTCATGGCAACTCTCTCGTCGCCCGAGCTTGAGCCCCAAGGCCCCTATGGTGACGGGGGTCGATCGACCCCCACCTCCCAGAATCGTCCCTCGTCGCTTGTCATCCGAGCCTGGCAGCCCCCAAGGCAGCAGTGCAGTTTAAAAAACATTTGAATTAACTTTTTAAATATTTTTTTATTAATTTTTACTTATCATGTATTTATTTATTTATTTAATAATTTTTTATAATTTTTAATAATTTTTTTTTAATTTTAAATTTTAAATTTTATTTTTTTAATATATTTTGTATTTTTTAATTTATTTGTTTTTTTTTTAATTTAAAAAGTGTTTTTAATTTTAATTTTCTATCATATATATATATATATATATATATATATATATATATATATATATATATATATATTTCTTTTTTAATTGAAGATGTATTTTTCATATATTTGTATGCATTTGTTTTAAATTTAAATTATTATTTAAATTTCCTTTTTAAATTTGTATTTATTTATTTGTTTTTATATTTAAATTTTTATTATTTAAATTTTGTTTTCTTTTAATTTTTTTTTCTTTATTGAAATTTCTAAATTTTAATTATTTCTATTTTAAGATATTATATTATTATTATTATTTTTTAACTTTAACTAATTTTAAATTTTTTATTTTAATTATTTTATTTTATCATATTTTTCATTATGCGGTTTTATTATTATTATTATTATTTATAACTTAAAAACAATATTTGTTTTTGTTTTTTTGTTTTCGGTTAATTTTTATTTATTTTTTTTAAATTTAGTGTTTTTTTTTCCTTTTTAATTTTCTTTTGATTTTTTTTTTTAATTATTTTTGTTTTTACAAGTGATATTTTATCTTTAATACCATTCCTAAAAATCGTTGGAATTTTATTTTCATAAGGGTGATCTTTTATCTTTAATATGATGCCTAAAAATAATTAATACCATGCTTATTAATCATGAATGTCATCCTTAGATTTTCAATAATTTTCAGAGACACGATAATAGATTATCTTTAATACCATGGGTAAAAATTGTTGGAATTTTATTACTTTTGACATTTTATCTTTAATGTCATGTTTATCATCGAAATTTCAAGTTTTTTCAGAGTCATGATATTTTATCTTTAATGTCATTATTAAAAATTGTTGACAATTTACCGTGAAAATAAAAAGGCGTTATGCCAACATTAATAATTTTCGTTTTCAAGGTGTTTTTTTTTACACAAAAAATTGACGACTTTATTCCAGCAACAACACTTTTCGTTTTCACACTGTTTTTTGCACACAAAAGATTGACAACATTATTCCAGCATCAACACTTTTTTTGTTTTTTGCAAAAAAAAAATTGTGATGTTATTCCACCATCAACAATTTTTTTTTCAAGGGTGGTTTTTCAATCCTTTTTTCAAGAAAAAATTTGGGTTTTAACATAATTTTAAAAAATGTTGAAATTTGACCCTTAAAAAAAATAGTGCATTCTCGAAGACACACTTTTCATTTTTGCGTTGTTTTTTCATGTTTTTTGGTTTTTCTGGGCTAGAGTTCTCGTTTTGAGGTAATAGTTCTCGTTTGATTGGTAACTATATTGTAAATAACCATTTCTCATTTGAAGCAAAAAATATAACACATAGGATAAAATTACTATGGATATGTTTACTCTACTTATTTGAGAAAAAGTACCTGGTCCAACCCTTTCTATTCAGAAAAATTCAAGAGTACAAAAGTGCAACATCCGTAAAGTCTTCCTTTCAAAATTTCAATACCCCTTCTTCAAAGACATGAAGGGGTTCAAATATAAAAATAAAAGTCTTAAACTAATTATTACAATTAAAAGTTGAGGAGGTTTAAAACAACCCTCCTTAAACTAAGAGGAGTTTAAACAAAAATAGAAATTAAAGGGGTGACTTGCTTAATCTCTGTCCCACTATCGCCTTTTCCATTTGTTCTTTCAGCTGAGGAATGTTAAGCATAGGCTTAACCTCTAGATGTTGGCCTGCCCAAATGCACAGTTGTGCAGTGAAAACAACATCAGAAAGTGGAGGAAGAAAGTAGGTGGATGTATCTGTGAGACAACGCAGCGTAAACCACTAGCTGTGAGGCATTACTAAATATCTCCAATATTTATCCCAATCCATCTTTTCCATCATCTTGATGTGTTATTCTTTTACCATTGAAATTTATTGCCACTGTCTTATCAAGGCTTTCATTATAGGCAATGCATCGGGAGAACATCTATCAATAAGGTTTACAGGGATGAGGTTTTGACTAACAATTTCCACAATGTTAGTAGCCACATCCTTTTCTCTGCAAATGGATCTTTCTACATGTTTCAACTATATATCCCAGCCTATAAACAAAATTTCTTTCTTCAAGTCTTCAGTCTTGGGCAGGTTGGACTTTTGGCCATCAGCAAAATCATGTCGGGTAACAAAATGGGAAACCTTACCATCTATCTCATCAAAACTAATCCTCATATTTGAAGTATGATTCATCAGTGAATCACTCTATTCACACAATTCAATAATATTTGATAATTTGTGACAAGAAAAACCCGTTGTTGCGGTAATAAAGTAGTTAGTTCTAAGGTCCATTAGGGGAATTTTGAAGTCTAAAATGGACCTCCTAAGGAAAATGTACTATCAAAATTCACTTTATGAGAACCAATCACATTTTAGGGGATGACATCATCTCTAATGGTTGAGGTGTCATTGCTTGAGTTAAATGTACTTACTTGTCACATTCTCAATGGTGGATAAAAACTCATGATTAATCATGGTAGTGCCCTAAGTACTTTTAAAGTCAAAGTAAAGTACTTATAATGAATGTAATTTCACATTTTTTGAATAAAAATATATTATTGTCATTTCATATTTCTTGAAAGAAACAATGCATATCCCTATACATTTATTATATTATATTATATTATTTTTATATAGTATATTAATTACATGTTATTATAAAATTTAAATAACATAAATTTTAATTAATAGCATATAATATAAATAATAATTTATAAATTTTCATTTATATTTTATTTTAAGTTATTAAGTACAAAGGACAAATGCATTAGTTGTTTAATAATAATGATTTTTTCTTGAAAAGATCATTCTTATTTGTAGTCACATCAATACAATTTTTTATTAATTTTATTTTGGTACACCTTTTGAATTGAATTTAACTATGGTTACATGGATTGTGGTGCAAAAAGTGAATTGAAAATTTATAAATATTATTTTCTTGGTTTATCTATTATTTTATTATTTCCTTAAGAGGCCCATTTTAGACCTCAAAATTCCCCTAATGTCTTTTCTGAATTCATCAATATTTGGGTTATCTTTTAATTGCTTAATAAAGAGCTACAATTGATGAATTAGAGTTTCCTCTGAACTAATCTCATTATGGTGCTGAATATTTAATTGTTCCATTCTCTCCTAGAGCCGTGTGACTTGTATCTGTAACTTGTGATTGACACTTTGTATTTCTGCCTATAGCTCAAGTTCAAGTTGGATGATTTTATCATCCTTTTCTTTCATCAACTGTTGAACTTTGGAGTCTTTATCAATAGTTATAGAAGCATAAGCTCGTGTGAACTGAGTTAGGCAAGTTAGATGCTATGAAAGATCTGCATGTGTGTCTTTCCAAGCAATATCCATTGAGACGTCTCATTGGACAAGGGGTTCAGATTGCTCTAATATCCTTCTTTTCTCTTGTCTTCTCATAACCGCCTTGTGATTAGGACTGTAGAAAATTTCCAAAGGAGGAACTTCCTTAATGTTAAGAATAATTTGAGTGGTGGGGAAGGCCGAGATGAATTCCACTCTCTTTGTGGTTACTAATTTTTCAGAGGGCTCAACAGTGAATGAGTCGTGACTTTTAGTTTGAGGTGTATGCACAATTTATTGTTGATCAATAACTATGGCTCCTTGGTCTTGCTAGAGTTTTAGGTTAAACTCCTTCCAAACATCACTCATATTACTTTGGAAATCCAAATCCATAGTTTGAACTTCGATTGACTTATCTTGGTCTGTTTTACTAAGGACTTCAGTATCCTAAGGTGCCGATTCATTTTCCTTTTCTTTCTAAGATAAGGGTTGTGAGACCTCCAACATTTTCAATGGAAATGCCTCCAATCTCTTGTTCATGTATTTTTTAAACTTTTCTAATTGTTGTGGATGGAGGCGTAGGGCTTCCAACTTTTTGAATGCAAAATAACTATCGACAGACTCAAATAGGTCATCGAAATCAGCATCTTCATGTACAAAAGGACTAATTTTAACTTGGGTAGTAAAATTATTGGCAACTTTAATTGGGTCGTAATGTATGTTTGGAATTGTGAATAACTTCAAACATTCAATCTAACCAATCTCTATAACAGCATGCTTGTAATTATCCAGACCATAAACACCACAATTAATCGGAAAGGAAGGCCATGATTCTTTCTTAGCCTCCTTGAGAAAATTGGTTAGTCTGTTTCCAACAGTATGAGCTGTTACTTCTCTTGCCAGAAGTTTATCAGGAACATACAAGGGTAGAACGTGTGGCCGAGCTAAGCTCTCAGATACTCGGACATAGGTGAAAGACTCTTCTCCGAACCATTTTCCTATGGAGGAAAAATTAGCTTGGGCATCTTTTGATAGTCTGGGGGCTTTCTCATTAAAAAAAACTTGAATCAGAGGGAGATTGACTCCATGGAAATTTTTATTAAAATGGCTCTCAAACATAGATTCCCACAACATACTATAAAACACATGAATATGTACAGGGTCCTTTGTAGTCCATTTCCAGCCCATGGCTGGAAAATTTGAAGTAAAACACATGATGTCCATAATATAGACACTCACATAAAATTTGGGGAAAATTCTGGAGGAAATGGAGCGATTTTTCCCATATTCCAAAATTTGAGTGGAAATATTATTAAACATAATGTTTCCCCAATCCATAACATCAGATTCTGCAACTTCCTCCATGAGAGGAACCCATTCTACTGAAAATCGAGTAGTGTCAGGCTGACCAAAAATCCTAGACATCATCGCAGAGACATATCAGTAGGGACTTGCAAGGGAGTGAGTAGAGTACATACCCTTTTTGTCATTCTTGTGCTTATTGGACTTGCTTCTCCAATGTTTGATTGGATTTTACTTGAGCTCATTCTCTTTGGCGAACTTTGCAATAAATTCTTCATCATAGACCTTTTCAGGGTCTGGGATGTGGTACATCAACTTCAGGTCTTCAACTTTGAAGGAACCAATCATCATTCCTCGGTTTGTTAAAAATGTCCTATCCCCGATTTTGAGATGATCAATGATCCATCTTACCATATCAGTGTATGGTAAGATTTTAGGTCATGTAGTTTGTACATGTTTTCCCACGAGGAGGATCTGCTCTCTGGTCCACATGTGGTATCTATAAACAGAGGAAGCATATATTTTCTCTCCGTTGCAGTGGGTGCAAGGTTTACAGGGTCCATATGCTTCTTAGCTTTCTTAAGAGCTTTAGACATCTCCGGAGAAATCTGCTTATTTGGGCTCGCCTGCGAATAAATGAGAAAAGATAAGAGGAAAGAGGGAATTTTTTATTTTACAAATGCACAAGTACCATAGAAATAGAAACGTTTAAACAATGAAACTTTTCACATTGATAAGATATGAATTCAATATTTCTTACAGTAAAATCATTATGGAGGTATGGGTGACAAAACCGTTAATTTATGGCATTAATGGTGATATGGGTTGATGTGCCCATATAATGATTTCCGCATTAAAACTAGATTTTTCCCTTCAGAGCGTTTCTCGTCAGTAAATATTCATTTAATACTAATCAAATTAGTTTTTTTCTGATTGCGATATCGCAATCCCAATATTAGATAAAATAGATGGAGTGTGAAGTGTTTGGGTTAGTGGAGGTGCGATGTGCGATTTGCGATAGACTATATAACATTGGCGAACATGTTCTGGGGGGGGAAGTGTGATTATGTTTACGGGAATGTGATGGGATGAAGTATATCACATCGGAGAAATGTGGAAGGTGACAATAAGACCATCAAGTTTAAAGTTGTGAAATGAGAAATGTGTTTTGTGATGGCTTACGTGGCAAAAGTGGGTTCCGCAATATTTCTTGATAGAATTTACTTTTAAAAATTCCTTTTCCCTTTATAAAAGATCCTTTTCTTATACATATTGGATTGCAATATGTTTCAAGTGACATTTTAGGAATCATATGTGCTTCATTGTGGAATTGCAGTTGGGATAATGCGAACTTTCTCTATTGAACTGCTTTTAAGGCCAAAATTTAAGTTTTTATCCCTTTTTTATTCTTATTTCTATCTAATGAATCAAACTAAGGGTCTTATTTTTTTTAACTCTAAAAAATAAAAAATGGTCCCCATTATTTTCTAAGGTAACTATTTCTAAATTAATGGGAGTTGTTGATTAGCACAACAAATGGCGGTTCACTGGAAGAACCAGTTATCTCTGAAAAAAAATTTCTTAGTATCTTTTAAATAGGTAAAAATAATTTAAGGAAACAAAAACTGTTTTTGAAATATTTAAATGAATAAAATTACTTTGAATATATAAAAAAATTCATCTCTATTGTTTATCTTTTAGAAACCTTTCATAAATAAATATATTCATTCCTCTAAATCAATCATTATATAGTTTAAAAGATAAAGTAAGTGTCTCTTTGTAACTTAGCCTTTTGATTTTCTCCCTTTTTCATAGGTAGAGCTGCTACTGCTAGTAGGCATTAATAGCTCTGGCAAGGTTACATTTTAACCATCAATGATTCAGTATCCCATCCAATTATTATTACAATTCTTTGAGACCCCTTGTCTTATGATTTTAATAATCATGAGTCATTACCTTGATCTGGTATGCAGTTATGGTAATGTCATTTTATTATTTACCTATGATCATGGTAAGCAGACTCATGATGAGACCTCTTATCCTTTTAAGATTTTTATATTTTTGAATTACACTAAAAAAAAGTATTTTCAGTGGATGGGGAGAATCATTGACTCAAGAGTTTTGGATGAAAATTTAGAGTTAAAGATTCTTAGTCACAAAAAGTCTTTAATTTGTAAAGATGAAGCTTTTTCTGATTAATGCTAAAGTAAAAGGACTTTACAAATTTCAAGTTTATAAAATTTAAAATTTTGATGGAAAAAGATTTCAGAGTTGTATAGTATTGACTCAATTTTCTATTTTGGTAGTTATTTCTTCAAATGTTCTATTCTTCAAAAATAAAAACATAAAACAATTCAAAGGTGTTGTGAAAAACCAAAAGTATGTAATCAAACATTTATTTTCCTAGAAATGTAAAAAGTGTAGATATAGTACATTTAGAAGAAAATTTTCTTCTAAGAATTTTTTTTTTTTCAAAATCAGCCCACTGATAGCGAGAAATTATTTTCTCCCTTGCAAATCTTGTAACATGAAGGTTGATGGACCAGTTTGTTCTATGATTTGAAATGGTCCAAGCCACATTCTTTGGAATTTGGTATGCTTACATTTTTCCTCATGTGCCTTGTCCCATTTAAGTAAGAGGTGTCCAACTTGGAATGTTTTTGGGGAAATAAAATTTGCATCTAAAGAATTTTTCAGTTTATGTTGATGTCGAGCATGAATTAATTTGTATTTTTCGCTTTCCTTGTTTATTTTAAGGATCCAATACATTCTTAATTGTAGGGAAGAAGAAGGTACTTCGTCAATGAATTGAACTATGGCTAATGAAAGAAGAGCTAAATTTTATGGAATTACAACTTCTTTCCCATAAACTAGATTGAATGGAGAAGTTCCTATAGATGCCTTCTGAGTAATCCTGTCTGCCCATAGTGAAAATGTTAAAGACCTATGCCAATTTTTCTAATTCTGATCAATTGCCATTTTAATGATTCTTATGAGATTTGTATTTGTTGATTCTAGAAAACCATTCCCTTAGGGATAGTAGTTAGCAGATTATTTAATCTCAAAACATATTTTGAGAGCAAACTCAATCACACTATATCTCAAAAAATAAGATGCATTATCAAACATAAGTGCATTGGGTAAGCCAAATTTGGTAATAATGAATTGATCAATAAATTCCATAATGGCTTCAGAGTTAGCTACTTTTAGTGGAACAAATTCCACCCACTTCGTAAAATAATCTGTTGCAATGAGCATGTATTTATGCTGTTTGGATGAGATAGGAACAATCTCACCTATGATATCCAATCCCCATTTCTCAAAAGGTTTCTCAATCTTAACTGGTTGCAAGGGTAAGGCTGGTTTTCTTTGTCTTCCAACAACAATTTGGCATGTTTTACATTTTATCACATATGCATGAGCATATTTAAACAAAGTGGGCCAGTAGTATCCTGCATGAAGGATCTTATGTGTGGTGGTATCTCCACTGAAATTTCCACCTGCAGGTCCATCATGGAATTCCTGGAAAACCCTCTATGCTTCAGATTTCTCAAGGCATCTTAGTAGTATAGAATCATATTTATTTCTAAACAATACCTTGTCTATGATCTGATATTGACTAGATTTTAACCTTACAACTCTTTTCCTTTTGTAATTGAGTTATGTAGGAGCATATCCATTTTTCAAATAAAATATTAAATCAGTATATTGTGATTCAAAGTCATTTAGGCTTACCTCAGCAATGTGTACAATGTTAGTTGGCTCTTCATCATCAAATATGTTGGATGCTCCAGATATCAATCTGCATAGACCTTTCCCTTTGATGATTTTGGCTGGTCTTATTTCAATGTCATATTCTTGTAGAGAAGTTACCCAATTTTCTCTTCTTTCTCCTAGTTCCTTTTTTATAAGTAGTTTCCTTACTGTCGAAAATGGAACTATTACCTTAGTGTGTGTTTTTAGGAGAAAATGTCTAAGGTGCTTAAAATATTTGGAAATAGAAAATGCTTGTTTTTCCACTTCTGAATAATTTATTTCAACAGCTTGAAGATTTCAACTAAATAATGAAATGGGTGTTTCAATCTTTTGGTCATTGATTTGTGTTAACACAACATCATAATATGTTTCGGATGCAAAAGTGTATAAAATGAAATTATTATAAAAATCAGGGGTAGTCACAGAAGGAGCATTGATGATAGCTTCCGTGATTAGATCAAAAGATTCTCTTTCATTATGTCCCCATTTGAAGAGTGCATTTTTATTAATCATTACTTGCAATGGTAAAACAATTTGAGCAAAATTGGAACAAATCTCTTAACAAAATTTATCTGTCCTAAAAAGGACTGCATGGATTTTTTGTTATGGGGATGGAAGAGTTCATAAATTTGCTTTATCCTTTCTAGATCTATGAAAATGCCTTCTTTTGAAACAATAAATCCTAAAATTTTACCTTCACTTAATTCGAAATAAGACTATTTTGGATTTAAAAAAATTGCATATTTCAAACAATGTTTCAGGATTTTCTTAAGATTATGATAGTGGTCGCTTATTTTCTTGGACTAAATGGTTATATCATCCAAATAAACAACCACATTTTTATTGATCATTCCTTTAAAAGCAATATCAATTTCTCTTTCAAAAGTTTCTCCTACATTGATTAGACCAAAGGGCATTTTCTGATAGGCATAAGTGCCCCATTTTGTTCTAAATGTAATCGTTAGTCTATCTTTAGGGTGAACCAATACTTTCTCATAGCCTAAAAATCCATCAAGAAAAGACATTAATTCAGAACCAGCCACTGACTGCAAAATTTGTTCCATTGGTCATAACGGGAAATTGTCTTTTAAGCAAGATTTGTTGAAGTTCCTAAAATCAATACAAATATGAGTATCGCCATTATTTTTCCTAACAAGGACTAAATTTAAGACCCACTTTGAATGCCTAATAAGAAAGATAATCTTGGCCTTAAGGATTTTGTTGAGTTCACTTTTGATTTGACATTCAACATCAGGGTGAATTTTCCGTAGCTTTTGTTTTATAGGATTTTTAGTGGATACCATTGGAATAGTATGCTGGATGATGGAAGTATCATAAGTTTTAAGATATCCATATTTCCATGAAAATACATTCTTTTATTTCTTCAATAAGTGAATGAAAGCTAAAATTTCATCAGATGAAATACCAAGTCCTAAGTTAATGTTTTGAGGGTTAAGATCTATACCAAGATTTACTAGTTCAAACCTCAAAGTTGAACTTTATAGTTTAGAATTAGTAACCTTTTTGAATCTATCTTTGAGATCATAGAGATCTTCTAGATTAACCACAGACTTAGGTATGGAATTTTCTTCAGGTTTCTGTTTAAATTTCCTTTCATGTTCATCTTCATAAATTAATTGATCATCATATGATCCTTATGATGTAATAAAAGTGATAACATCATCATCATCGTTGAATAATATTCAATTAGTGATATGCTACTTATATTGCGAGAATTTTATCAAGAAGATACAAGGGTAGAACGTGAGGCCAAGCTAAGCTCCCAAATACTTAGACATAGGTGAACAACTCTTCTCCAAACCATTTTCCTATTGACGAAAAATCTGCTTGTGCCTCTTTTGATAGTATGGGGGTTTTCTCATTAAAAACAACTTGAAACAAAGGGAGAATGACTCCATGCAAGATTTTATAAAAATGGATCTCAAACTTATATTCCCACAACATACTATGGAATACATGAATATGTACAGGGTCCTAGGTAGTCCATTCCATCCCATGGCTAGAAAATCTAAAGTAAAACACACGATGTCCATGATATAGGAAATCATATAAAATGGGGGGAAAATATTGGACGAAATGGAGCGATTTTTCCTATATTCCAAAATTTTAGTGGAAATATTATTAGTTTCCCCTATCCATAACATAGGAGTCTTCTACTGCTTCCATGAGAGGAACCCATAATACTAAAAATCAAGTAGTGCCAAGCTGACCAAAAAACCTATACATCATCGTAGATACATAGCAGTAGGGACTTGCAAGGGAGTAAGTATAGTACATACCCTTTTTGTCATTCTTGTGCTTATTAGGGTTGCTTCTCCATTGTTTTAATGGATTTCAGTTGATATTGTTCCCTTTGGTGAATTTTGCAAGAAATTCTTTATCATAGACCTTTTTAGGGTTTGGGATGTGGTACATTATCT
The DNA here is from genome assembly GCA_034641835.2 of Pinus albicaulis. Taxonomy (NCBI): domain Eukaryota; kingdom Viridiplantae; phylum Streptophyta; class Pinopsida; order Pinales; family Pinaceae; genus Pinus; species Pinus albicaulis. The sequence continues at coordinate 895,207,175 of CM076580.1, forward strand.
TCAGGTGTTCATCTTTGAAGGAACCATTCATCGTTCCTCTGCTAGTTAAAAATTTCCTATCCCCGATGTTGAGATTATCAATGATCCATCTTACCATATCAGTGTATGGCAAGGTTTTGGTTTTGGTAGCAGTTATATGCATGAAAAAATTAGCCACTTTTTCAATTGCAGCTTCCAAAGTATCAGAAGCATCAACAGTTGCTTTTCTTTGAACTTTGTGAGGTTTCTCATACTCGAACAACTTGTACATCTTTTCCCACAAGGAGGATCCACTCTCTAATCCATAGGTAGTATCTGTAAGCATAGGAAGCATCTCTTTTCTCTCATTTGCAGCGGGCGTAGGGTTTACAAGGGCCATATGATTCTTAGCTTTCTTAATAGGTTTAGACATCTCCAGAAAAATGTGCTTATTTGGGCTCGCCTGCGAATAAATGAGAAAAGATAAGCGGAAAGAGGGAACTTTATATTTTACACATGAAGAAGTACCATAGAAATAGAAACAGTTCAACGAATGAAACACATGTTGATAAGATATGAATTCAATGTTTCTTACAGTAAAATCAATATGGAGGTATGGGTGACAAAATCGTTAAGTTATGACATTAATGGTTGATATGGGTTGATGTGCCCGTATAATAATTTCCACATTAAAATCGGATCTATCGCATCACAACGTTTCTCATGAGTAAATCTTCATTTAATACCAATTAGCTTAGTTTTCTTCTGATTGTTGCAATATCAATGAAAATATATGTTGTGTGAAGTGTTTGGGTTAGCAGAAGTGCGATGTACGATTTGTGATAGACTATACCGTATCGGCGAACATGGTCGGGTTGGGAGGGGGGGGGGAGGGGGGTAGAAGAGTGATTATGTTTACGGGAATGAGATGCGATAGAGTATATCAAATCGGGGATATATGGAAGGTGAAAATAACACTGTTGGGTTTAAAGTTGCGAAATGCGAAAAGCGATTTGCGATGGCTTAAATGGTGAAAGTGGGTCCTGCAAGATTTCCTTAGAGAATTTACTTTGAAAATGCCTTTTCCCTTTATAAAAGTGTTTTTTCTTATACATATCGGATCACAATATGTTTCAAGTGACATTTTAGGAATAATGTGTACTTCATTGTGGTATTGCGATTGCGATAATGCAATATTTCTCCTCTTAAGTGCTTTTAAGCACAAAAATTAACGTTTTATCCCTTTTTATTCCTATTTCTATCTAATAAATCACTCTAAGGGGCTTATTTGTTTTAACTCTAAAAAGTTAAAAAAAGGGTCCCCATTATTTTCTAAGGTAACTGTTGCTAAAATAATGGGGTTTGTTGATTAGCACAACAAGAACCTAATAGGTTTTATTACCTATCCATCCATAAAAAGGTAGGGAAAAGTTTTATTGGACTTGGACTAGTTCTATATTTGAAGGTGATCTCGGTTGAAGTATTATGACTCCCTTAGTAGTTAAGTATGGTCTAGTTAGATGAATATATGCTAATATTCCCTTATGTTGTGTCTCTTTCTCTTGAGTTTGAGATGGTTTTTCTAGGTGGTTTTCCAAAATGTAACCAACTCCTTGAGGATACATTATTCCACTCCTACTCCATGTGATTCCTAGACCATACTACACTTCTAAAGAGAAATTTGACCTTGCAGATCTAGTTTTTAACCATTTTACAATATAGAATTGGGCACTTTAACAATCCTTGTAGTTGATGGAAACCCCATAGTACCCTAAAATTCTACAATTTTGAGCTCATATTGATTAGCATTGAGAATTATTAATGTTCTTCCAGTTTCCCCAACATGTCTTAGGTTGGCCTTTCTATTAATTGATGGGAATGCCTAAATCCAAAGCCTAGATGAGGATGATTATTCCATAGGATGATTGGAAAGGGCATGCTACACTTGATCGAGTCCAAATACTAGAGAGAGTACACCACATTTTTTGAATTGCACCCATGGAGATGATGTAAGGCACCCAACGTTAGATTTTAGACAGCTTGATATGCTTGGAGGCCTAATTTAAGGAGCCTTCCTAAATTTAAGGTTGATAATGATTCTTTCAGACACATTCATCTATTCCATTTCACTTTTGGAGCATTTTGTGTGCTAAAAGGGCATCACATTATGCATATTGACGGCTTACAACTAACACATGTGGGAAATTATTTGTATATTATAATTTTTGAGGTATTGTTTTAGGTTGTAACCTATTTTACTTTTTCTTTACTCATAACTGAACTTTTTTTTTTACTTTGAGTTTGATTAAAGGAAGTGCTAGACCTAAAAGGATCATTCCATTCATTTGTTAGTCATCATTCTTTTGGATTTTATCGTCTCTAAAAGGCCTCAACTTAGCCTTTATATTTTTCTACTTGTTGATATCTAATATTTTGTGGAGAATTTTCTATTTGATACTCGTTTATGTATTGGAGACATCATTTTACAGATGAAGGAAGGAATTTTATTAGAAAAATGGAGAGAATTCATTGCGTATATTTTATGTTTTTACATGTAATGAAATATTTCCAGGTTTTTCTATTTTTCCTTGTCTAAATGAAAATGATTATTGGAAATTTTTAGTGAATTATTGCATGTCAAATATATTTTCCTTGAAATCCCTAAATGATCTCCTATAGAGCTTTCCTTCTAGCTAATTTCTCCCCTCACAAAAGGATAGTTAGGATTTAGAAGTGAAAACTTCACTCCATGCATGAATTTAATATCTCTAAAATTTATGCCCTTAGACTCCATAACTTAATTAGGAAAATATATTTGGATCCTTGTGATGGTAAAAAATATTTATAAATTTTATCCTTTTATAATTTCCTAAGTAATTCAAGGGAAGCCACCAGGGTTAGGGCAAGGGCCAATGTTTTTTGGTTTGTTATATTCTTTGAAGCACTTATATGCACCACAAGCATAGGAGGGTTTTATGGGGGCCTTTCTAGGCCCCCCTGGTTGGGGTAGGGCATGTTAGCCATACCACACGGGGTTCAGGGAAGCATCCCAAAGGAATGTTTTTAGGTGGTTTTTCACATGGTTTTACATGTCATGGATTTTCCCACGGTATTTTGTAGATTTGGTCAAGAAAAATATGTTTATGTTCTAATGTAGGGTATATTTACTAGGGGTTTATGAATGATTTTTCATGTATATAATGTATTGTAACATTGAAAGGAATGTAATGAAAAATCAATCTAGTTTTCTCGGTTTTGGGTTAAAGGAGAAAAGCTTTCTGTATATTTTTATGTTCTCGTCATTGTATATTTCCTATTTTTATGAATTTATTTGTAGGTAATTTATGTAACCAACAAAATTCAACTAGGGAATGAGGAATCAATTTGTTGGAGTTACTTTAGCTTTTTTCATATTAATTAAGTTCACAAACTAAAAATATTTCCTCCTTCATCATGACAATTTCTTTATAGGTCTTATGTCATCAACCTAGGTAATTATTTCCATAATAAACTCTAATCTTATATAATGCCTTAACATACAGTTTATTTGAAGGTTTTCCATCTCATAGAGTTGATAATACCTTCAATTAAACCTTTTCCTTTTGTTTTCATTCCTAGATGCACTGTTGTTGAACTGTATCTTGAAAGCCTAGATATCAAGTAATATTTCCAAGGCTTAGCTTATGCTACTCTTTTCTTTTTACATAAATAATTGTTCCCTAATACAAAGAAGAATTACCTTGCTCAGCCTCTCACTTATTTCAGCTTCATTTAATTGTCTTAGAATATCCTTTATATGATAAACTAAGAAGGCTCCTTTGTGGTAAAATTCCACTAAAGTGTTGGAAGTGGATTTCTAAGGTGACAGTCACAACCAACTCCCTTGAATTGTACTTCTAAGGTGATAGTGGCAACCACTTCCTTTTTGTATCTTAGCCTAGCTCTTGCCTTGTGAGGCCTCTCATTAGGCCTGCTAGATTTTGAGGGAACATTTATACTGGAATTGTTGTAGATGATTTGTGTCTACCTCATTTAAATATGAAGTTTACACTTCATTTCCTTTATTAAGCTTATCCCATAGACTAGGATAAATTTTCTCATACAATGACTACATTCAAGGAAAAAACTGTTTTATTCTCATAAATATTTTAAATACTTGATGCTTGAAATTTGAGGCTAACACCATTGTAAAGGAATTTTAAGCTCACTTTGGCCACTACATCGCGAAAAGCTACATCATTGCACATATTTTAATTTTTGAATAATTTTTAATATGGATCCAAGAAATTTTCAAAAAGAACATGAAAGCTTCCATCGTAAGGATATCCATAAATATTTAAACCTATACCCACTACATTGGTGGAAATATCGTTAAACACTTTAGCTATACACATATGCTCTTAGTGACTCAGCCTTAGGAAAGAAATGGTGATTTAGGCTCTTTAGAGACAAGCCTAGATCAAGCCATCGAGTATAATTAAGATGCAACCCAATAAAAAGGGAACCATAAATGATATTCCTCAATTTCACAATGTAGTATTGAATCAATAAAAATTCTAAGCACTTCAAGAAAATGTAAATGATTATAGGATGTTTTAGGGAAAATTTAGAGAAAAATTGCCTTGCAAAATATTGTAATTTCATAGTCAATATGGGGTGTTCATTCAGAGGAATATCTAACGATAGAATTTATGTTAATTTAGGGCTTTTTTCCCTAGAAGGAAACCCATAGTTTATATGAGAGAATTTTATTGCACATGTGTATTTTTTTGTGAGAAATAGAGAGGATATTGTGTGAGAGTGAAGATGAATTTACAATGGATCTGCTATAGGTTGTATCCATTAAGTTTGTTGGATAATATAAGAGGAAGCACTAAATGTTTCTCTGTGGAAATAGCCTAAATTGGGTGAATGAAATAGATATGTGTGTCATTTTTTAAACATTTTTGTGTTTAGGTTTCCACAATATTTTGTGTTCCATTATTTTGTTATTTAATTTCTACCAAAACGAATTAGCAAGTGTAGGAAAATTTTATGTCCCTCCTATTAATTATTTGTCCCTTCTAATCCATTATTGAATAATTTTCCCACATCCCACCCTTATGATGCAGCCTGTGAGTATCATGATAGAGAGGACCATGATACATCATGTTTTATCACATGACTAGTAATAGGGGTAAGAGGTATGATATTCATCTCATAATATATTGGCTACATTGGTTATGTGATTATACTTATTTGATGTATTGTAATCTAGCATATGTCAAAGTGGCTAGTCGCATTTAATTTTACTATATCCATTATTCATGTCGGTGTATGCATAATAGATTATATTGCATTTAGCCAAGCTTTTTATTTTCAATGAATTCATTATATAATATAAATTTAATGGTGGCAATTATCACCCCATACACATGTTATCAAACAATTTGATTTAAGTGTGCATGTAACATGCTTCCAAACCAAAGGAGTGTTGTGGTTGTCATGAAATTATTATTAAAACATATGGATCACGTGCTATATGGTGAGCACAATATGTCATGGATCTGGAAGCACATGTTTTCGAGTTGGATCCAAATGTTACCCACTAAAATGGGCAATCCCATTGGAGAAAACCTTTTCTCCTATCATGGACATCCAAATAGCTAGTAACCTAAAACATTTATCATTGACAATAATATTCAAATTTACTCCACCATCTACATCAATCACACAACTCTTGCCATCCAAAACTTCTCATGACTGAAAGTGGGATACCACTTAAAAGGTACTTTAACCATTTTTCAATGCAGTTCTTTTAATTAATGTCTTGGGATTTTTAACATGGATAAATTTGTGATCAATATGATTGAATAATATAGGTTATAAACTTGTTCTCTCACCTTAATAGGGGTCTTATTCTTCAACCTTATCTACTGAGACCTCCTATAAGTCCCTAGCGATATATGAGAGAATAATTTCTTGGTAAACTTGGATTCAAGTACTTTTTACCTTACCCTATTATGCTTACCATATTTCATCCTACCTTTGGTACCAACCACATCCATGTTGGATATGCGCTATATTATTTCCATGATTAGTCACACGCGCGGGGAGGGGGGGGGGGTCACAGGGGGGCGATATCCCCCCCTATTCATTGTGGCAGGCAAAAAGAGGGGGGGTCACAAGGTGTATATAGCCCCCCTATTCGTTGTGGTGGGCACAACGAGGGGGGGTCATAGGGGGGCTGCAACCCCCTTGTCCAGGGGTTTGCAGGGGCGGGTAGCCTCCCCTATCCTGATTTTCTAGTGGGCGAACCCACCTATGGTTTTTTGCATGGGTTTGCACATGGTTTTGGGGCATGATGGTTTTCAACACCTAGTATTTTGTAGATCAGGTCAAGGGAACTACGGTTATTTTCTAATCCAGGGTTAATGGATTGGGGTTTATGAATGCTTCGTCGTGTATATATATGTGTTGTAACACTAAAACGAATATAATGAAAAATCAAGCTGTTAGTTCGGTTCTGGGATCCAGGGGAAAAATATCTGGGTGTTTGTTTTATCTTTTATGCTCTGGCTATTGTTTACTTTATGTATTTGAGAATTCATTTGTAGATTATTTTGGTACAGTGTTAAAACCTACATTTTTTATCAGAGTTTTTTTCGGCTTCAAGGGGATGCCTTTACTGCTGAGGGGTTTTTTGCTCAGGCCTGTGGTAGACCTTGTTCAGTGGGAGATCTGTGGGATTGATTCTTGCAGTGAAAGAAGATGGCGAGCAGTGGAAAGATAAATATCGAGAAATTTAATGGTTAGAATTTTGAGTTGTGGAATATCAAGATGGAGGATTTGCTAGTGGATAAATATCAGTGGATTGCGGTAGATGTGGGTACTAAACCAAGGGAAATGTCAAAGGAAGTCTGGGTAAACTTAGATCAGAAGGAAAAGAGCACAATAAGGTTGTGTATCTCATATTCGGTGTTGTTGAATGTATCTGGAGAAGCTACAACCAAGACTTTGTGGGTGAAGTTATGGTCTTGGTACCAATCTAAGTCTTTGGTGAATAAATTGTTCCTGCAGAAAAATATGTATAACGTGAGGATGAATGATGGATACTTGGTGACAGAGCATCTGAACGCCTTCAAAACTATGGTAAGTCATTTTTCATCTGTTGATATTAAAATCTCAAATGAAGATAAGTGCATCAGTTTGTTGTGTTCTCTACCAGATTCGTGGGATAGTTTGGTTATTGCAATAGGTAGCAATACAACTACCTTGAATTTTGATGAAATATTCGCAGCCTTGTTGTTGGAGGAAATGAGATGGAGAAATATGGAGCGCCAGAATGGAGATGCCTTATCTATATGAGGAAGGTACCATAATAGAAACAAAAACAATTTTTCAAGTGGGAGATCTAAATCTAGAGGGAGATATAAATCTCCAGGAAAGAATGTAAAGGTGTTCTAGAAATGCGGAAAGGAAGGGCACTACAAAAATGACTGCAGATCTAAAGCTCCTGAGAAAGGAAATAGATCTGATGATGCTCATTATCTAGAGGAAAAAACCACCTCAAATTAAGTTGGGGATGTGTATTTGGCTTCTTCTTCAAATACACATGTAGATCATGAGGCATGCTCGATTGACTCAGGTGCATCCTTTCACTTCACTCCCCATAGGGAGTGGTTCTGCGAGTATGAAAATTATGATGGTGGTGATGTATTCTTAGGGGATTACAAGAAGTCAAAAATCATCGGATGTGAAAAACTCAAGTTGAAGCTGAAAGGTGGAAGGATTATAGCACTTACTAGTGTTTTTCATATTTTCGCATTAGCCAGAAATCTAATTTCTGTAAGCAAGATGAATGATGCAGATGTAAAAAAAGTGTTCGAGAAGGATACCTACAAGATGGTTTGGGGAGGACTGGTATTAATGTGTGGAGTTCATATTGGAACTATGTAGAAGCTTCAGGGTAGCACTTTTATTAATGGGTGCAATAGTTCTGTGGTTCATGAAAGTGGAGCAGAAAGCCTAGCAGTCTTTGGAGAAAATACCATGATATGGCATCAAAGGCTTGGACATATTGGAAATAAGGGCCTTTGTATACTGCATGGTAATGATATGGTACAAGGTATGTCTCATTTATCTCTGTATTTCGATTTCTGTGAACATTATGTATATGGGAAGCAGAATCGGGTGAGTTTTGCTTCTGCTGCTAAGAGGGCGAACAAGATATTAGAGCTTATGCACATGGATGAGTTTGGACCTGTGTCGTTTCCATCACTAGGAAAGTCTATGTAATATCTTTCATTCATATATGACTTCTCAAGGAATACATGGATATATTTCTTGGGGAAGAAATCTGAAATCTTTGACAGATTTAAAGAATTTAAGGCTCTGGTGGAAAACCATACAGAGAAGGAGATAAAGGTGCTAATCATAGATAATGGTGGAGAGTTATGTAAGAATGAATTTGAAGATTTTTGTAATAAGTTTGGTATAGCACGATAGAGGACTACTCCATACACACCTCAGATAAAAATATTTGCAGAAATAATGAACAAAATGTTGATGGAGAAGGAAATAATCATGCTTAGTGGTACCGAGTTAGGATAGGAATTCTGGGAAGAGGCAGTGGAGACTGCATGTTACCTGGTTAACAGATCACCTTCATATGTGTTGGAGGATAAGACTCCACATGAGGTATGGACTGGTAAGAAACCATCTCTTTCACATCTAAGGGTATTTGGATGTGATGCATATGTACATGTTCCAAAGGATAAAAGGACCATGTTGGATAATAAAACTAAAAGGTACATATTTATTGGGCATAAGGATGGTTTAAAAGGTTACAAGCTTTGGAACCCAGAAACATAGAAGGTTGTGTACAACCAAGATGTGGTGTTTAGAGAGGTGAAATATGTTGTTAAACATGAATTCCTAACAAAGGAATGTGAGAAGATAGAGTTTCAGCTAAAGGAGGATGAATCAGACTCTACAACAGAACAAGGTTTGGAAGAGGAAGAGAGACAAACTCCAGATGTGAGAAGATCATTTCGGGAAAGAAGACAACCATACGGTATAGTCCATCTGCTTTCTGTTCAATATTTACTTTAACTATTACTGATGATGATCCCAAAAATGTCAGGGAGGCAGTGGATTCAGAGGATGGAAAACTCTAGAAGGAGGCCATGGTTTATGAAATGGCATCCTTGTACAAAAATGAGGCATGGGATCTGGTGGAGTTTTCGGCTCGAAGGAAGCACGTAGGGAGAAAATGGGTGTTTAAGAAGAATATGAATGTAGAAGGCAAGGTGGAGAAATACAAATCTCGGTTGGCAGCAAAAGGTTATTCCCAGGTGCAGAGAATTGATTTTCATGAATTTTTTCTCCTATTGCCAAGGTTTATTCTATTATATTACTTTTATCTGTTATGTTTGCATTTTATTTTGAGGTAGAACAGATGGATGTGAGGAAAAAATTTCTTCACGGGTATCTAGAAGAGGATATCTACATGAAGCAACCTGAAAGCTTTATGGTGAAGGGTAAGAAAGAAGTGGTATGAAGGTTAAAAAAAGTCTTTGTATGGGTTAAGACAGTCACCAATGATGTGGTATCAGAAATTTGATACCTATATACGGGGACATGGCTTCACCAAAAGCAAAGAGGATCACTATGTGTATTTTAAATTAATTGGTGACCATGTTATTTATTTAGTCTTGTATGTGGATGATATGTTGCTTATTGGAAATGACAAAGAGATTATCTAGGATTTGAAGATCCAATTTTTCTCCAAATTCGACATGAATGATATTTGTGCTGCAAACTATATTTTGGGCATTGAAATTAAGATACATCAAGCAAAGAGGAAGCTCTAGTTAAACCAAAGGAAGTATCTTGAGAAAATATTGCAGAGGTTCAATATGAAGGATAGTAAAACTATGAAGGTTCCTATTCCTATAGGTTTAAAGTTATCTGCTGAACAGTGTCCCAAATGACAAGAAGAAGAGGAGGATATGTCTTGTGTTCCATATTCAAGTGCAGTGGGTACCCTCATGTATGCACTGGTATGTACTAGACTAGACATTGCACATGTAGTGGGAGTATTGAGGAGGTTTATGTCAAAACCAGGGAAGGAGCATTGGACAACAGTTAAGCAGGTTTTCAGATATTTGCATGGCACTAGTAATTATGGATTGTGCTACCAGGGAAGACCAGGATTGGACAGATTTTTGACATCCGTGGGTATGTGTTTAGCCTATTTGGAGGTGCAATTAGTTGGATGAGTAAAAGACAATCTATAGTGTCCCTTTCAGCTAGAAAGGAAGAATACATGGTAGCCACTCATGCAAGCAAGGAAGAAGTTTGGTTGCAGAGATTGTGTTCAAGTATGGGGTTTGTGCAGCGAGCTACAAGGATAGACTGTGATCGCCAAAGTGCAATTTTCTTGGCTAAGAACCCTGCTTATCATGCAAATACAAATCACATGGATGTTAAATATCACTTTGTTAGAGATATGGTTGAGGATAAAAAGGTGTTGTTGGTAAAGGTGAAAACTTTGAAGAATGTTGCAGATGCATTGAAAAGGTCTGTGAGCACTCTGAATTTATCTTTGTGTAGAGAAACAATTGGTGTTGCGGCACTAGAATAATGACTAAGCTCTCCTGTGGACCCCTGCAGAAATCAAACAACAAGTGGGAGAACGTTTTCTATGTGTTATATTCTTTCCACAATTAGTCACACACATGGGGGGGCGGGGGGGAGGGGGGGGGGGGTCACAGGGGGGACGATAGCCCCCCCTGTTCGTTGCGTCGGACACAATGAGGGAGGATCACAGGGGGGGTGGTAGCCACCCCTGTCCAGGGGTTCGCACATGGTTTTTTGCATGGGTTTGCACATGGTTTTGGGGCATGATGGTTTCCAGCCCCTGGTATTTTGTAGATCCGGTCAAGGGAACTATGGTTATGTTCTAATGTAGGGTTAATGGATTGGGGTTTATGAATCCTTAAGCATGTATATATATGTGTTGTAACACTAAAAGGAATATAATGAAAAATCAAGATGGTAGTCCCGATTTTGGGAACTAGGGGATAAATATCTATGTATTTGTTTCATGTTTTGTGCTCTCGCTATTGTTTAATTTATGTCTTTAAGAATTTTTTTGAAGATATTTTATGTAAAGGGTTAAAACCTACAATCCATTGGGTTAACTATGATTGGTTCATTGGGGATTTTCACTCACACATACACATCCTTGAGTAGGGCCTAAACGACTTTCCATAGAGGTTGATGCCACTAAAATAATGAAACATAAAACAATTGCAACAACTAAAGAAAAATGAAAGTTAAAATTGTTAAATATGGCCAAGGAAAAATTAAAATTTGGGAAAACTCATAGCATGAGGTCTACCTCCCTCACTAGCCATTAATTGTCACCTCATCACTTGATGCTCCATCTTATCATAAGTAACCCTTAGACGATCCAAACCCAATGAGTCAGAGCATTACTGATATTAAGGGGTAAAAAAAATGATATATAAAAAATATTAGTCTTTCGTTCTTAAGTTATGCACTGTATAAAAATAATTATAAAAAAAAAAGTAAAAGAGACACTAGAGAGGTAGAAAATGCAGGCCAAGGAAAGAGGCAAGTCATGCCTCCATTATTTCTCCCTACATTATGTCTATACACTTAATATGTGGACCTCCATGCGTTATTCCACTAACAATGACACCTGGACATGAAGTCATTTCCCTTCAAGATCACCTATTCTCACTGAAAATTATGAATTAAAGGGTTGGCCTCTGAAATCCCTCCTCTCCTTATGGGATGGAAACACCTAATAGGTTTTATTTCATAACCACCCTTCTGAAGGTAGGGAACACTTTTATAGCACTTGGTAAAGTTATATATTTGAATATGGTCCTAGTTGAAGTATTATTTTCCCGTTAATATTTATGTATATTACACTAAGATTCATCTATGGTTATTGTCCCTAACGAATGGTTACTTTCACTTGCATTAGGATGGTTTGACTACGTGATTTTCCACATAGAAATTCAGGCCTTCACGTCACATTATGCCACTCTTACTTTGCATGATTCCCATTCCACACTAAAATCCATAGAGCACGATGACATTGAAAATTCATTATTTCATTTTTACAACAAAGCATTGGCACTTTGATGACCTTTGAAGTAAATGGAAATCCTCGAGCACCCTCAAATGGTAGAATATTGAATTAGTGTTGGTTAGTATTAAGGATTCTAATGAGCCTCAGTATCAAAATGATAATGCTGAGAATCTGAAGGCTAACAAATTTAATTATCAACCCGGGTTCATACAAACTTAAGAGGTGATAGTGTTATATGCACAGTAGGTAAAGTTCTATTGATGCCACCTTCAAGCAATGGGAAAAGTAAAAGAATATAAAAACAATCATTTCAACTAACTCAAGGAAGGAAAGTGAATGAAAAGAGAGAGTTATATTCTAATATCAAGAATTTAAACATTATTCTACTTTCATAAATGAAAATTTTATTTATCTAAATGTAATGGCTAAAACTAGTTGCAGAAATGTAAAGACTATTTTATTTGCATAAATGGAAATACTCAGTCTACTTGCAGAATGTAAACTCTATGCTACTTGCAAGAATGTGAACATTAGTATAATTGTATAATGTGAAAAGTTACTTTTAAAAGGAAATGAACTTATGCAACAATATTACTTGTAATTGAAACCCTAAAGAAGTATAAATTCAAGAAAAAAACCCTAGTCTACTCTACATTGATAAATTACCCTTGTAATAATTATGTTCAAATAAAATTAACTATAGTGAAAATTCATTATTTCCTTTCTACAACAAATAATTGGCACTTTGATGACCTTTGTAGTAAATGTACACCCTCGAGCACCCTCAAATGGTAAAATATTGAATTAGTGTTGATTAGTACTAAGGATTCTAATGAGCCCCAATATCAAAATGATAATGTTGAGAATCTGAAGGCTACCAAATTTAATTATCAACCTAGGTTCCTACAAACTTAAGAGGTGATAGTGTTATATGCACAATAGGTAAAGTTCTATTGATGCCACCTTCAAGCAATGGGACATGTAAAGGAATATAAAAACCACTTTTTCAACTAACTCAAGCAAGGAAAGTGAATGAAAAGAGAGAGTTATATTCTAATAGCAGGAATGTAAACATTATTCTACTTTTAGAAATGAAAATGTTATTTATCCAAATGTAAAGGCTAAACATAGTTGCATGAATTTAAAGACTATGTTATTTTCATAAATGGAAATACTCAGTCTACTTGCAGAATGTAAACTCTCTACTACTTGCACGAATGTGAACATTATTCTAATTGTATAATGTTAAAAGTTACTTTGAAAAGGAAATGAACTTAGTCAACAATAATGCTTGTAATTGAAACCCTAAAGAAGCATAAATTCAAGAAAACAAACCTAGTTTACTCTATTGATAAATTACCCTTCTAATAATTATGTTCAAATAAAATTAGCTATAGTGACAGATTCCATGGAAATTTTATAATAAAATCATCATTACTATTCAAATTCGGAAATCCACCCCCAACCCTAATTGCATAATCGTGTTGCAGTGAAGAAAAGATAGGTCTAAAGTGGCCTTTGGTCCTCCTCAATCATGGGTTCAAAGATTAGGGTTCATTATTCAAGCCTAAGAGACAAAAAGAAATATTTTGAAGCAACTTTGGTCAAGTTTACATGGTGCTACTGGATGCCAGAGGACTACTACAAGATTGCTACATGATGCTACAAGATTTCCTGTTTTTTCTATAGGATTTGATCTGTGATCATCATGAGGTTCAAAAATATAGTTTAAAGGTGGGAAAGTGTGTATGAAGGTGTATTATGGTTGTATGCAACTTTTTCGAAAATTGGTACCTCTCAGAGGCCCATCTTGCACAAAAACAAATTCACACAATGTATTTCAATGACGTAGGAATGGAATTTCGGTGGCAGAGTTTTGAGAGGTGGTAACGATACCTACTCCAAAAAATTTGCAAGTACAATACTATTATGAAAGGAAGGAATGTTTCTACAAAAAGTAATGCTTAGATAATATAGACAAAGAGAGTCTAGAGCCTCTAGGTTGGGATGTAACCTAAGGGGACTCATCCTTCCCAAACAAACTCAGATGCAAGACAACAGTAAGTTTCTCATTGACATAAAATAAAGTTCGAGTACATTCATGCAAAGGAAATAAAAAAGATATTCTCAACCTCCTGGCTCTTAGTGGCTCTTCTCTCATAAAAAAATATGAATCATATTGAGCCCTTGGGCTTGTTTATTTATACGAAGATGACTAAGGGGAAACCTCCTTAAAGATGATTGCTTCCCTCCAAAATTTCAAAAAAAATGGATCGATATCCATTGGATCATCACAATCCCTTAAGTATCTCGATTGCTATTAGATCCTTGAGTTGTAGGTGAGTGTTGTTAGAGATCAAATCGAGTTGTATGAGAGTAAATGCAAGAGAAAAACCTTCTTCATATCCTCTAGCTTCCTCCAATGTGCCCTTGCATAGTAAATGCTCTCAAAAATGATTTTTTCCTACATATTAACCACATTATGCCCTGAAGTATGACAAGAATCCTTTATTATCCATATTAAACACATTATAGCCAAAACAATGTTAATTAATGTGAGAAAAGAGATAATTATAGGCTAGAGCATAGAAAAATGTGCCTTATATTATACTTATTTATGGAGGCCATCATAACCCAATTGTTGAAGGTGTTTCTCACCCTCTGATAAACTTACTCATTGATTTTTAGGTCATGCATGGCCATGGTGGCCTATATGACATCTAAAGTTACCTTATATGGTTTTCCCTCTTATAGAATCTTGCATTTTCCTCTATAGTTTTCCACTCCCTTTGTTCCTTTTCTTTATCTCTTTTTTCTTGTAAACCTAATAGTAAGGGAGAACTGAGTTTTAGCCCTATCCAATTGATCTTAAATGTTCAAAAAAATATTTTGTAGAGTGGGGTTCTCTCTATGGTATTACTCAAACTTTCGTGTGAGTGGTACTCCCTAATTCATAGACTATGGGGTAGAGCATTCCATCTCTTTTGTCCATCCTGCAAACTAAAGGTCCCCAATAACTTAAACATATCTTGAAAATGGAGTACAACTTCTTCTTGTTTCTTTAGGTAGAAAGGGGTCAATTTGGGGTCTACAAAGATAATGATATGGTTTCTTATCACATTCTTGGGACTTGTTAACTCTACTTTGATGTACATGGGATCACTTGCTTCCTTGGCCATAACCTTGTTCACTTCCTCAACCCTTGTTTCTTCATGGACAATACAACAAGATAGTTCCATCATCTATGCATATCCCATCAGTGAATTAGGGTGTCAAAATTTCATGTTTATAATGATCATGTTGTGCATATATAATTTAGCCAATTTGGTAATATCTTCAATACTTTCTTATTGGTAGAATTCACTGAACCTCATATAGTACTAAAATGGGAGAGATACATATTCTTCCAATGTATTGATTCGAAATTGCAACTATTTTTCTTTGAGGAATATAAATCTAATTTGGATGTTTCGCTGCACTCGATGGCCTCCATGGACAAGATTTCTATGGTGGCAAGTTGTGCATCCTTTTCCTGTATTTGTTCTCTTAACCTATAGTTTTCCAAATGCAATTTCTCCCTAATGGTCGATTCTTTTAACCTAAAGTTAACAATTTATTTACCAATTTTCTTCATCTTCTCCTCCATGAGACCTACATCGTCAAATTTCTTTGATTTGGCAATCTGCATCCACAGATGAGTTTGGCCTCTCTCCATTTCGTAGCTCAAAGAGGATGGGGATTGTAAAATTTTCAGGTATAATGATTCCTTTTTCAATAAACTCGTAATAGGATAAAAAAGGAGGTTGTGGATAATCTTGGAGTTCATGTGGACCTTATTTTCCCTCTTCATTTCTTGTTGTTCCTTCAAGTAGCAGTTTCTCCTTATCTTGTGTTAATTTTTTCCTTTCATGTCACAACCTTGTTTCTTCCTATAGCAGGGATGTTTATTCTTGTAATTGATTTAGTTTCTCTTCACTAGTGGTTGGAATCCTTTAGTATGTTTGAGGATTATTTCCCTTGGATTTATGGGAGGTGACTTCCTTAATTTTCCCTTTTCATTGTCCCAATTCTCCTTCTGAATGGCTTCAATTTTTCAATTGTAATTGGGACTATTGAGGAACGTTGAGGCTTTCCTTGTTTGATCCGAACACTCTTCCTACTTTTCATGTATAAGGGGCCCTGCTTTAGATTAATCCTTTTGGGTTTGATGGGTATGTTAAGGGCTATGAGGGTGGAAGAAACCTCTTGCTCTGCATCCCCTCTCGAGAGGCTACATGTTGCTCTTGTTTTATCTTGTTCTGAGGTCTTGAGGGCTCCCCAATGGTCTCCTTTGCTACCACCTGTTTCCCTTCCTCTTCCTTCCTCTCTTCTCCAGATACTTCTTACATTTCCTCCTTCTCCTCCTCATTGTATTGTTTTTCTTCTTCAAATTATGCTTCTTGTTCACCTTATTCTTTAGCAACACTAGATTTGATGCTCTCTTCATGTTATATCAAATTTTGGGCTTGAGTCTCGATGAAGGCCTCCCTATCCATGTCGAAACAATCAGTCCATAGCATAGGGCTCCTAAGGTGACTTAAGACATTCATAAAAATGAGCATTATTAGGCCATGATGGAAAATATATTGGTTCTTTCCTTCTCTCACCCTATTGTTCATTTCAATCATAGACTGAAGGATAAAATGTGGAATATCATACCTACTTGGGATTGGAAACTCTATTTGGAAAGGATAGCCTAAATTGATAAGAATGAAAAACACTCAAACTTCCTTCACAAGATATGTACTTTAGGATGTTATAGGCTACTTCATCCCAAAGTTAAGGAAGGCTTTCCATTCTAACTCCATTCCTGTCTTCAACAAGCTTCTCTTCAAGGAGGAAGAAGTTTTTCTTGGTTGTGATGGCTTTTGTTCTATCTTCCTTGCCATGTCTAACTTCTAAAGGTATTGTTATCACTATGATAATGAGATTTTCATCCAAACAGATGAAAATTCCTATTACAACAATGGTGGCAGTGTATTCCCCTTGAGAGTGGAGAGCCATGGAAAATTCATGGGTTATCTCATCACCATACCCCTTCAGTTTTTTAAAAAATCCCATCCATGGGTGGCTTATGAAGATATCTCTAATAGGAGGGTGTTTATGGATTAGTTTAGTGTCTTTGGGCACCCTTCTATTGAAACCCACTCCCATTTTTCTACTTATGCTTCCTCAAGTCTCTTCACATAACATTTTATCAATTTTTTTTTCTTAGTGGCTTGGGGTTTCAAACATATATGAGAGGGGTCATATTTTTCATCTAGAAAAATGGGGTAGAATTACATGCCAAATCCCAAGAACATTAGCTCTATTGCTATCTTTATTCCTTCACATGAGAAAAAAAATTGGAAAGATAAAAATTCAATCTGCAAGGGTTTGCAACAGGATGTATGTACAAGAATAATTTTGCCAAATTATCCTACATTTTTGTGTATGGAAGGTGAGGAGAATGTGGTACTTACCCTTACTTATATGAATCCTTCATGGATATGGGATTTGTAGAAAAATTATTTTCAATTCACACAATCCTTTACCTCTTTGCCCGATCCTATAGCACTATTTTGTAATCATGTAGCAATTTTATGCAATCTTGTAGCAGTTTCCTCCTATCTTGTATCACCTTCTCCTTCACCTTGTAGCTTCTATGTAGTACCGTTGGGGATTCGTGGTCATAGCTAGCTCAACTCCTGACATATTAGAGGGCCTCTCTTACCATTTTGGGAATGCACTTCTCAATACAAATGAAATTGGGTCTGTCCATTTTATTTCTTCTTATGTTAGTGGACTCAACATGCTTTTTGATCTCGCTCGTACCTACCATTGACGTATTTTCTCTTTTCTACCATTGGCCCCACTCCTCGTTATGATAACCTGCCTATTTTTTAATTTTCCCACATTGAATGGATGGGTGAGTCAACTTTACTTTAACTATTTGAGGGTGGGAAATTTTACTGACCACCTCCAACCTATAGAACTTGTTCCTAATTCATTAAAAACATTTTCGATCTACCATGCACTTGAAGCAAGAGGCAAGGAGCGTCATACTTGAGCCTACCTGGTGATTTCAAGTTTTTGTTGGTGATTGAATGATGCTTCAAGATAGTCATTGAAGTTTTGGTCTTTATAGGTGATTTCTTTCATGTTGGTTGTTTCATGCACTCATTTGTCCTCTGAACAGAATATTTTTCTAGATATTCTCTAATACGTGCCTGGCTGAGTGAGGTTTATTGATGGAGGTTCTTCAAGTGCTGGATCAGTATATTGTTGTTGGAAATGATCAATGGACCTATAGAAACTCCTCTGGTGTGGTGGGGATTTCCAATATCACAAGGATGGTTCTTCAATGCTTCAATATGGCTAAGACTTCACTTTGATTTTGTAAAGTGTCTTTGGGTGTAGTTTTGTAGGGTTTCTGCAGGCTACTATAGGATTGGATCATTTCTTGTAGCAGTCACATATACCCCTCCAAAATCACAATATCCTTTAGGAAATGAATTTTGAGGCTCTGATAATGTATGGTGAACCCATTTTCAGTTACTAGAAACTTTGGTGGTGGTGAAAGTTGTGGAAGAAGGGGTGGAAATGGATTTTTTTTCATGAACAAAGATTAATTTTTGGATGTAAAATTTGGTAAATGGTATGGATGAGGGATGATGGAGGTGTTGTGGACTTCTCTTTTCATTCCCCAGAGGAAAAAATGAGATCTAGCCCCTCTTCTTATGTTTATCACAATCCTATAGCAGTTTTAGTCAATTTTATAGAAGTTCAAGACAATATTATAACACTATAGGATTGAGGCAGAATTGAGTGAGATGACTTTCTTTATATCGAAGAAATTTAGGGAGATGGGTGGAATGAAGAAGGACATGTAGGAGGCTAGCTTGGGGGGTGGAAACATGGGATGTGTAGGTTTCTTCCATTGATTTTTGACCCTTTGACCGTGACTGGAACCCTGCAAGAAAACTTGTTAGCAGAACTAGTGTAAGGGATCCTTTTATTTTGTTGTTGTTTTCTCTTCTCTTTTTCACTTTTTTTGTTTTTTCTTCTTTTAATTTTTTTCTGAGACCTGCAGGTTTCCTCTAAACATATTTTGAATATGCAAGCCTACCCCATGTGCCTCAAAGGACATTTTCACCTAGGGATATTTTCATTCAGTTTTCTCTTTTTTATTATCTTGGGATGCCTCATGGAGGTTTTCAACCCTAGAGTTGGCCTCATGTGCCTCATGCTTTCACCTAGGAACTTTTACTTTTTCTTATTTTCTTATTTTCTTATTTATTTTTATTTTATTTTCCTTCTTTTGTTGATCAAAGGCTAAATGACCTGAGAATTGTGAGACCCAAAATTGCATTCAACTCCTTTATTATTGATTTGGAAACTCCTCCTTTCATAAAGGATTCTTGTATAACTTTAACCGGTAACCATTAAAAAGTAATGAAATTCCTTTGTCATCAATTTTTATAAATTGGATAGATCCATTCTCATAAAAAAATCTACCAGATAAGGACCAAACCACCTTGTCATTAGTTTCCCTATGAAATCCTTGAATATGGAACCGTATAGAAGGGTATAGTCACCCTCTTCGAAGGCTCTTTCCCTAATTTTTTTATCATGCCAAATCTTCCTCTACAGTTGGAATACCTTAGTGTGCATGAGATCCTACAATCTGAGCGACATTTATTGCTTACTTGTAGTGACATTTAAATCCAATTGTGTTGCCATCCTCAAGGTATTGTCTTAAAAATCAATGGAAAACATCGCCTTTTTTTCCATAAACCAACTGAAAATGAGTGAATCCATTGGTGGTTTTCCAGGTGGTATTATAAGCACAAGTTGCCTCTACAAGTTGGTTTTCCCTGTCCCTTCTGCTTCCATTGACAACTTTGGTCAAAATCTTCTCTAAGGCTCTATTTTTGACCTCCACTTGCCCATTTTCTTGAGGGTGAGAGGCAATGGATTTCCTGTGTTTGATGTGGTGTTGCTTCATGATTCATTAAACAAAATTTAAGGTGAACTGAGCTCCTTGATGAATGACCAACTCTCGTTGAAATTGAAACTTGTAGAAGATGTTGTCTCTTAGAATTTAGCCATTTTATGATCAATTTCTTCCTTTACTACCTTTTTTTTAGCCCACTTTGTCAAGTAGCCAATGCAAAAAATAACATATCCCTTTTTCCTAGATGAGGGATCAATTGGCACAATGAAATCCACACCTCATTTATCCAATGGATCTGTTATATATTAGATAAAACCCTAGATGCAAGAAAAATTATAAGGTAACCTCAAACCTCTTTGATATTGAAAGTTGTCCCTTCAACCTAGAGAGGGATCTCTCCCTAAACCCAACTACTCAAGGTCATTGTAGTATAAGGTTTAAAATTAAGTCCTATGGACAAATTTATCTAGGAATTACTGAAATTTGGTTGGGCTATGTAAAATTTCCACCATTAGGAATGGAGTGTAACCCAATTAGGTTTTATACAAACATAGTTTTGATGAGAAAAACACAAAAAAATCTTAGCAGTAACTCCTTTGAAACATTAACGAAATTTTAGATCAAAATAAAAGAAATTAGTGCGACGGTTAAGTCAACAACATTGATTAAGTGTCTAAGAAATAAAGAAACACGAGCATAAAAAATGAATCCCAATCTCATGCACTCAGTATTCTAGACATGAGGAAATATAAAACAAAGAAAGACATATAGGGAATTATAGGACACAAATTTCTATAAATGCACATGAAGATTATTTTCATTGAGATCTGCTAAAAAATACATAAGGATTTTATATCTGAAATAAAAACCAGCACTATTTTATTCTACAGTCCCTATGTTTATAATAAAATTACAAACTAAAACAAGTTTCCCCTCCATACCTATTTACAAATTCCTAAATATAAAAGAGATAAAGCATATCTCTCAAATACATCCACATGAAAATATTTCCAAAAGCATATGCATCTAAATAAGATATTGTTGTTGGTGTCATGGCTGGAGATACATATCACCAAGTAAAATTTAATGAGGTGGCTTCCAAGTCATAAACTCTCCATGAGATTTTTCCTCATGAATGCCTGAAAAATAGGGTGTAGAGATCCCTTCTAAACTCCAAAACTATGATAGTTGTTATAAAATTGAGATATTTTTTTTAAATTGGTTCATTAAATAATAAAACCTCTTTCATTTTTGTAAAAATCATTCTCATTCTTTTGGAAAGAGTTCCTGAAATTACTGTGTTGTATAGAAAAAACACATAGTTTTAACTGACCGTTTTTACAAAAATGTGTTGTTACTCCCATTGTCAGTGCATTTTCCCATTATTATTTTTTTCAAACACACAATAACACCGAAAATCTCATTGTGATAGATTTAACCATTTTTATTAAAAAAAGATGCTGACACTCCCATTGTCAGCGATTTAACCCTATTTATTACAAATTAGCGCAAACATTCCTATTGTTAACGCTTTAACCCTGTTTATTACAAATTAGCGCTAAGAGTCCTTCTCTCAACGCTTTAAAAATCATATGTTAAAAATCTGATAACATTTGGATCCATGGGGATGTTTTCGATCGTGGATGGAAGCAAGAACCCCATATACTAAAAGCTCGATCCATTGTGTGGCTCCCAACCTCTGAAATATGCTCATTCTGACACTCGTGATTATCAACAACCGAAACCATATAGAAATTATACAACAAGCATGTATATCTTGGATTCGCTTGATCTAAAAATGTACTAAAGTTAAATACTGAATCGCTTCTACAAATATTTTGTGGAATTAAAAACCCAATCATTAATCACATGAACATGAAGAAAGATCAATCACACACAACACATAAAATTTCTCGGGGAAATATTATAGCTAAAAACCCCACTATCTTATATTGTATATTAAGGATGGATCATGAAATAGTTACATACAAAACTCTTCTCATAAGGGCCCTCAGTACATCAGCTAATGGTATCACACTGCCGTACAAAAACTAGAAAATTACTTAGCTAATTTACTGCCTCTAGACAACCTGCCTTGCTTGCACAATCCCCGCTAAATGCAATCCCTGATTGAATGAAATCCTGCATGCCTTGAACGTGTAAGTATCATGGGAACTCCAATGATTGTTTGCCTACATGTGTGCAATTAGATAATCCTACAACTGATAGTCAACTTCCCTTTCACCTAGAACTTAACAGAGACTCCATTGGATCTGACATGCATGCAGCTAATAATAGTAAATCGTTAGTTGCATGTGAGATCACTGGTTGTGAATTGAGTAATATTTAATTCACTGAATATATCACTAGTGTATCTTCAGCTATAACTAGCACAACTGAGTTTAACTCACATTGTAGAAATTTGAATAATAGATGAGTTATTCATCGAGATTATCCTGATTACATAGTATTTGAGCTTCATGCATAATACATAACCTCTTCTACCATTGATCATCAATTTGAGGAATTAGAAGCAGTCACATGCGCACATTAAAACATAATCAAGCACACATATAACACAGTATGTAATGGGGAAAGCTTACAGCTGAAAACCCCCAACTATCTGTATATTATAATGATAGGGAACATGTAAAAATAATAGTACAAACTCCTCACAAGCTCTCAGCACTATCTCCAATTGTTACACACAAAACAAGCTCAGATCATGCACATCCCATGCTCCAATCTGCTCCACATGTCTTCCTGCCTCTACTGCGCAATCCAAGATAAATAATAATGAGATCCAAGTTCGAATACAACTGGCTTGTACTGCACAGTCCTCATTGGAAATCTCAATCAATGTGTGTGCAAATCTCATGCACAACTATAGTCACAACTGATAGTAGACTCACCCTTTCACCCACCTCTAACACTGGTCTCCACTGAACTGTCCATGCATTGCAGTTAGCTGATGTATTCTTTAGTTGATTTATGAGTTAATAATTAGTGAATTAATTAATAATTAATTCACACCACTCATCACTAGTGTATTTATCAGTTAGACTAAATATAACTAGTTCAACTAAGTTAAACCGAACACAACTCCACCAACTGTCTCATCAACTCCATCAAACTCTGCCACATGAGTTCTAACCGAAGTCAACAATGCAATAGCTCAACTAACCCGTAAGAAAAGTATATTTCCTTCTGTCAGCTGCATGTGCCACATCCGTAACTCTGTTGAAGTGCTCCAAGAGAATAAGGTAATGTTTAGAGTCCAAATATTATTAAGAGCTAATAATATTCGACATATCTATTTTTAGAGTTGCAATCTAAAACTAAACTCCGCCCAATATGTCTAAAAATAGAAGTCCATATATTTTTCCAACTTGACCAACCATCCACAAATTTCATCCTGCAACTCATAGAATATGCTCACCATGTCTTAAAATAGACATAGTCTAAAATTAGAATTTGCACCAAAAATCACTTGTGTGGGCCCCACCTAGTTTAGGTGATTATTTTCCAACTAGGATCAAGGATGATGTTTCGGGATGCCTCCTTCATTGTTTCTTGTTGCAATATTCAACATTCCCTCTCAACAAGAAAGGACTGTCTTTGCATCTGACATGAAACTCCATGCATTCGCCCTACAACCTTTGCAAGCGCCCTGCAACTCCATGCATCTTCTCTGCAACTCTTCCGAAACTGAATAGGCTCCAAAAAAATCAATCAGTCTTAATGTATCTATCATCAAAGTCTTCGAATTTCTCTGGGCCCCAGTGCATGTCATCGGGAACCAGCATGTTGTTGAACTCTTGCACCCATGCACTCTTGCATATACTTGTCAACTGCGGTTCGCACTCCGGTATCCGACACTTTGTCACTTTGATCTACACGCATCAATCAGCGGTCATGCTGCGCCATGCGTAGAACCTCGTAGCCAGGTTCAATTCATGAGATCCACACCATCTCATGAATCCTGCTTAATCTCCTCTTGGGATTATTCATTGATGTCCACCCCACCTCTCACCTGGTGGTATAGCTGCATGCACTCCCTCTGCCCATCTGGCACAAAATTTATCTGCATGAGTGGTTTCTTCCACTCCATGATCCTCATCTTGTGGCTACTCCACATCTCGAGGTTCACTATTACCTCCATGAAAATCCTGCTCCCTCTCAAGCATCAATTGCATGTCTTTCTTGCACTTCCCAACGGTAGGAAGCTCCGTAGACATCCCATCTACTTCAAGTCTGTAGATATTCTTGGCTCGAATCCCAACCTTCTTGACTTGTCCTATTGCTTTGTGCCGAAGGAAAAATTTTCCTTCACTAAAGACAACATCATACCCTTTATCCTCTAACATTGCGACTGAGATTAATTTTTTCTTTAAACCTGGAACATGCACTACATCTTGTAAAAGAATGAGTTTACCTGACTCCCTCTGAAAGGTAATGGTACCAATTCTGGTCACATTGTATCGTCCATTTTTGCCCAAATCAACATGCAACTGGAGATCTTTCTCCACCAAGTCACTGAAAATATTCACATCTCCCGTCATGTGAAAGGAAGTGCCACTATAAAAATACCACCCCGATCCCAATGCACTAGACACCATGCATGTGATCAATGAGAAGTCCAGCTCAAATTACGAGGCAAGAAACTCACCAGCTGCAGCTCCAGCAGCCTACTTGTTCTTCTTCTTTTGTGGACAATTTGTGGCGTAATGCCCATGCTCGTGATAGTGAAAACACTTCACTTTGGACATGTCACGCTCTTTACCATACGCACCAAATTGAGAAGCATTCTTCTTGCCCTTCCCCTTCCTTATTTTGGCAGCAAAGTGGAAATTCACTTCATCATATGCCTTTGATGAAGATCCATCCACATTATAAAGCCTTATCTCCTCTTGCACAAGATCCCAGCAAAGCGCTCCCATCACGGCAATTTTTTCTAAGACCATTGACAGAATCCTCATAGGAATGCCAACTCTTCAGAAGACCAAGGAGAGCCAAGCTCACCAAGTCCTCATCATCCACACTAACTCTTACACTCCCAAGCTCATCCCTGTAGTGGACAAACTTTTTCAAGTATACCGAAATAGTGTCATTCTTCTCCATCTTAATTTTCCTGAGTTTATCCTTGAGCGCCAACTTCCTCTGGTCGCTCTTTCTCTAGAAAAATTCTGTCAACACTTTCCACATCAAGTATGGAGAAGCTTTTCCATGCAGGTTGGATACTATGTGATCCTTCACGCCCTCCAACAGAATCCTTCGACACACTTCTGTCTTCTTTTGCCAAGATTCAACTACAACGATCGTAGCAACAACTTAAAATGGAACTTCTTTCTCTATGAACTCCAACAACCCATTATCATCTAACCCTGCCTCCATCCTGTCTTTCCATGCAATATAATTCGAGCTACCCTCTAGGGCATACTCCAATCGCAATCTGTTGAAAGACATCTCAACTTCGACACCAAGAAAACACTGCAACAAATTCAAATTCCACCAGCTCAAAACTCAACCGCTTCTGATATGAAATTGTGAGAACAAAGTATTTCTAGTATAGAGATAGATTGTAGGGGAATTTACTGGATATTTTACCTTTCAAAGAAGAGATGAATCTAGAGGCTAGCTGGCCCTCTTACAGACTCTGCCTAAACAAATAAAATGTAATCACTGTAATAGATCCGATGATCAACTTTTATTCGATACCATGTATAAATTTGAATAATAGATGAGTTATTCACCGAGATTATTCTGATTACACACTATTTGAGCTTCATGCATAATACATAACCTCTTCTACCATTGATCATCAATTTGTGGAATTAAAAACAATCGCATGCGCACATTGAAAACATTAATCAATCACACATATCAACACAGTATGTAATGGGGAAAGCTTATGGCTGAAAACCCCCAACTATTTATATATTATAATGATAGAGAACATGTAACAATACATAGCACAAAGCTCCTCACAAGCTCTCAGCACTATCTCACATGCTACACACAAAACAAGCTCAGATCATACATATCACATGCTCCAAATGCAACTCACTGTCTTACTTTGCCTCTCTTTAGCAATCCAAGATAAATAATGATGAGATCCAAGTTCAAATCCTTTGGCTTGTACTTCGCAATCCTCATTGGCATCTCCAATCACTGGTTGTTGCAAATCATGCAACAGTATAGTCACAACTGATAGTCACACTGCTCTTTCACCTACCTCTTCACTGGTCTCCACTGAAACTGTCCATGCACTGTAGTTAACCGATGTATTCTTTAGTTGATTAATGATTTAATAATTAGTGAATTAATTAATAATTAATTCACACCACTCTCACGAGTGTATCAATCAGTTAGACTAGATACAACTAGCTCAACTATGTTTAACCAAGCAAAAATCCATCAAGTTTGTCTCATCAACTCCACCAAACTGCAACACGATGTCATTTGAAAAAATCAACCATGCAATAGCTCAACTAAACCCTAGGAATAGCGTAATTCCTTAAATGGGTACACATCATGTACATCAGTAGCTCGGGCGAAGTGCTCCAAGAGAATAAGATAATGTTTAGAGTCCAAATATTATTAAGAGCTAATAATATTCAACATATCAATTTTTAGACTGGCAATCTAAAAATAGATTATGCCCGATATGTCTAAAAATAGAAATCCATCTATTTTTCCAACTTGACCAACCATCCACAAATAGCATCCTGCAACTCATAGAATATGATCGACATGTCTAAAAATAGACATAGTCTAAAAATAGACTTTGTGACAAAAATCACTTGTGTGGCCCCCCCACCTAGTTTAGGTGATCACTTTCCAACTAGGATCAGGAAAGATTTTTTAGGATGCCTCCTTCACTGTTCTTGTTGCCATCTTCAACACACATAACTGAGTTAAACTGTTTACAACCTGTACTAACTCATGCACCACTGCACTTCTAACTCTGTTACAACAAGAATTACTCTGCATGTCTCATGAACGAACCTCTAACTCGGAATCCACTAGCTAACTAAATTTTCCACTTTAGTTAACTATTTCAAGTCCACACTAAGAATAGATTACAGTTTAATGTCCATCTAAATTAAGGGATAATAAAAATAGACATGCACCCAAAAATAACACTGTGGGCCCCACCCTAGTTTAGGTGCTTAATGCAACTAGGCGTGGGTGCTGAAAAATTCTTGTTGAATCTCAAAACTCCATCTCAACAAGAAAGGGATTATCCTTCACCCCGATCTTGTATCTATGGCATTCAAATTTTCTCCTGCTGAGCACCTTCGTCAGAATATCTACATCCTGATCTTCCATGGGAATATACCGCAGTAACATTATATTTATTTGTAGACAATCTCTGAGATGATGGTACCAGATATCTATATTCTTGGACCTATCATGAAACACATGATTAATCAAGATTTTAATGCAACTCTGATTATCACAATGAGTCACCATCGGATCCATTTGAGAAACAAACAAACCAACCAAGATCTTTCTCATCCAGATAGCCTCACATGCAGCTAGACTTGCTGCCATGTATTCCGCTTCTACTGAACTGAGTGCCACGGATTGTAGTTTCCTGCTGTACTAGGAAACTATTGTCAATCCAATGCTAAAGATCCCCCCTGATGTGCACTTCTTTTCCTATGGACTCCCAGGCCAATCTGCATCCGTGAAGCCATGCAACTTCACTCCATTTTCCTTCTGTACCATATACCATACTCTGATGTGCCCTTCAAGTATCTCAGGAAATGCTTCCCCGCCTTCCAAAAGAGCTTGGTTGGCTTAACCATAGCTTGACTCAGCAGGTTAACCGCATAGCAAATTTCTTGTCTCATGTTCACTAGATACATTAGCAAACCCACTAATTGTCGATAGACAGTAGCATCCATTACCTCTTCAGAAGTAGCATCCTCTTTCCTCCAGTTTCCTGGAAGAGGAGTATCCATGGGTTTGCAGCCCTCCATGTGAAACTTACCTAGTGTCTCCCTTGCATTCTTTCCTTGAGACATAAAAATTTCACCATCTCACTGCCATATTTCCAATCCAAGGAAATAATGAAGGAGGCCCATATCCTTCATTTCAAACTCCTTTGCAAGATCCTCCTTGCATTAGTGTATCAATTTCTCATCACCAGTCAAAATGAGATCATCAACATAAAGAAAAATGATCAATAGCTTATCCTCAACCACGATCTGGTACATGTTTGCATCTGCTTCACTTTTGGTGAAGCCTAGTCCGGTGAAATAGTTGTCTATCTGAGTGTACCAAGAATGGGGTGCTTGCTTCAGCCTATACAGTGCTCTTTTGAGCCTGCACACATGCGACTCGTTGTTGAAGATCTTGAAACCTTCAGGCTGCTCTATGTACAACTCTTCCTCGATGATCCCATTGAGAAACATAGTTTTCACATCCATCTGATGATTGCACCAGCCCATATGCGCTGAGAGTGAAAGGATGGATCTTATGGAAGAGTACCTTGTGACAGGCGCAAAAGTCTCATCATAATCTAACCCCTTGATCTGTGAGAAACCTCGGGCCACAAATTTGGCCTTGTATTTCTCCACACTCCCATCAACAGCTTGCTTTACCTTGTAGATCCATCTCGAACCTACCACTGATTTATCAACCAGCCTTGGGACAATTTCCCATGCATTGTTTTTTACAATGGAGTCATACTCCTCCACCATTTCATCAACCCAAGTAGCTTGTTGCACTACTTCCTAAAAGGAAGATGGTTCAGTCACAATACATTTTCTCATGAAAGCCATGTATCCAGTAAATCGGTCAGGAGACTATCTTTGCCCGCGCAGTGAAGTAGGGGCTCCTACATTCTATGCAACATCAAGTCTCAGCCTATCAGCTTCCGTGGTGCGCCTTCTACCATTTCTGATGGATGGCTCTGCATGAGTGATTTCCTCCACTCCATGAATCTCCTCATGTGGATGATCCACATCTTGAGACTCATCCTTGGGAACTAGCAGTTCCTCCTCTGCATGCAAGTCCAGCTCCCTCTCAAGGGACAACCGCATGGCTTTCCCCTCATCAAATTTTATATCCCGTCGCACAATAGTCATTCTGTTGTTTGGAAAATACACAAGATAATTATGGGGTGTTTCTGTGTACACCCCACAAATATCCCAACTTCGGCGGTCGGCTCCAGCCAAACTTCTTCTTGGCGTTCTTGGTCACATGCACATAAACAGATGAGACAAAAAACTTAAATTGTGAAACATGAGGTTTCTTACCAGTGAAAGCCTCTTCAGGTGTACTAATGCCAAATACTATATGAGGACAATAGTTTTTCACATAAGCTGCAGTGTTGCATGCTTCCAACCACAAATGCATTGGTAGGCCTTGATCATGCAAAATTTCTCATGCTAGACCCACAATTTTTGTTTTCTTCCTCTCCACAACCCCATTCTGCTGTGGGTTATGAGGCACTATGAGTTCTCTTCGAATTCCTTCTTTGTTGCAGAAGTTCTTGAATTCATTAGAGATGTATTCTTTTCCATTATCGCTCCTAAGAGTGTTCACTTGCTTCCCCGAATATTTCTCCACCAATGCCTTAAACTTACACAACTTAGAGAATGTTGGATATTTATTCTTCATGAAGAAGATCCAACATTTACGAGAAAATTCAACAACAAATATTACATATTACTTATGTTTTTCTATTGAAGCAACCCAAAATGGTCCACACACGTCGGTGTGAACTCTCTCAAGGATCCCCGAAGATTGGTTCTCCTTCTCATGAAAGGTGGACTTTACATACTTCCCCATGGTGAAACCCCTTCACAGATCTAACTGAGCAAGTTTTCCCATTGGAAATCCAGTAGAAATTTGTTGCATGACTTTCAAGGCTCCATGATGAAGATGGCCCAATCGCCTGTGCCATAATTCGCCCTCATCTTGGCTCACCAATTTTTCCGCCTTTCCCATCATGGAAGTGTAACCATTTACCTCTAGCTTGTAGATATTCTTAACTTGAATCCCTATCCTCTTAGCTTGACCCATTGTTTTATGTTGCAGGAAATATTTTCCATCACTAAAAACAACGTCATAGCCTCTATCCTCCAACATTACAACTGAGACCAAATGTTTCTTCAGACTTGGTACATGCATTAAATATTTTAATTGAAATGGTTTACCTGACTCCCTATGAAAGGTAATGGTACCAATCTTGGTAGCATTGTACCATCTGTTGTCGCCCATCTCAATATGCATCTGTACATGTTTCTCCTCCAAGTCACTAAAAAGTTCCTTATCTCCCGTCATGTGAAAGGAAGCGCCACTATCCGAATACCACACTGATCCCAATGCACTTGACACCATGCATGCGATCAATGAGAATTCAAGCTCAAATTGCAAGGCAAGGGCCTCACCAGTGGAAAATACAACAACCTTTTTGTTCTTCTTCTTTTGGGGACAGTTAGTGGCGAAATTCCCATGTTCATGACAACAAAAACACTTCACCTTGGACATGTCCTGCTTCTTGCCTTTGGACTTGGATTTTGAAGGGAGCTTCTTCCTTCCCCTTCGTTGCCTTGGTAGCCAAATCACAATCCTATTCTTCCTCATTCTTAGATGAAGATTCATCTTTGGTGTCCTGTCTAAACTCCTCCTGCACCAAATTGGACCATAGTCGTTCCCAATCTGGAAAGTTTTCCCTTCTGTTGATAGAGTCTTGATAACTGTACCAGCTCTTAGGAAGTCCTAGGAGAACCAAGCTCACCAAATCATCATTAGCAACTGTTATTCCCACACTCCAAAGTTCATCCTGAAGTTGGACAAACTTCGTGAGATATTTTGGAATGGTGTTGCCCTTTTCCATCTTGATCTTCCCGAGTTTATCTTTGAGAGCCAATTTCATATGGTCACTGCTTCTTTGGAATAGATCCATCAAAGCCTTCCACATAGCATATGATGTGGCTTTCCCAAGGAGGCTAGAGACATGTGGTCTCGTACTCACTCCAACCGGATCCTCCTTGCCTTTGCCACTTTCTTTTTCCATGCATCAAGATTGGCAGCATCTGCAACATCTGGCTTAGGAGCATCTTTTTCAATGAATTCCTTCAAGACATTGTATTCGAGTATTTCCTCCATCCTATCCTTCCATGAAATTTAGTTCGAGATTCCCTCAACTGCATACTCTAACCTCAAGCCATTGAAATCCATTTCGATATTGAATCAAATGTAGCACCAAGAAAGTCTCTCTTCAAACTCGAATTATATCCAGTCACAAACTCAGCTCCTGCTTTACTTTTGCAATTTCCTGTGCTCTAATACGATGTAGAAATTATACAACAAGCATGTATATCTTGGATTCACCCGGTCTAACAATGTACTAAAGTTAAATACTAAATCTCTTTTACAAATCTTTTGTGGAATTAAAAACAAAATCGCTAATCACATGAACATGAAGAAAGATCAATCATACACAACACAGATAATTTCCTGGGGAAAGATTATAGCTAAAAACCCCACTATATTCTATTTTATATTAAGAATGGATCATGAAACAATTACATACAAAAATATTCTCAC
Organism: Pinus albicaulis; assembly: GCA_034641835.2. NCBI lineage: Eukaryota > Viridiplantae > Streptophyta > Pinopsida > Pinales > Pinaceae > Pinus > Pinus albicaulis. The sequence goes on from CM076580.1 coordinate 895,238,785, forward strand.
AATAGCCCTCAGTACATCAACTAATTATCTCAAACTGTCATACAAAAACTGGCAAATTACTTAGCTAATTTACTACCTCCAGACAGCTTGCCTTACTTATGCAATCCCTGCTAAATGCAATCCCTTATTGAATGAAATCCTTCCTGCCTTGACTGCGGAATTATCATGAGCACTCCAATGAGTGTTTCCCTACATGTTTGCAAGCAGATAATCCTAAAACTGATAGTCAACTTCCCTTTCACCTAGAACTCAACTAGGTCTCCACTCGATCTGACATGCATGCAACTAATTAATTTCTCGCCTCGATTGCATGATATATTGGTGTACTCAATTAATTTCTATTTAACTCAACGAATCTCTCACTAGTGTATCTTTAGTTATAACTATCACAACTAAGTTTAACTCACTTAACTGAGTTAAAATATTTACAACTTGCATTAACTAATGCACCATTGCACTTCGAACTCTGTTACAACTAGAATTACTCTCCATGTCCCACCAACCAACCTCTAACTCTAAATCCACTAGCTAACTGAATTTTCCACTTGCAGTTAACTTATTCAAGTCCAAATTGAGAAAATATTATAGTTTAATGTCCATATAAATCAAGGGATGATAAAAATATACATGCACCCAAAAATAGTACTGTGGGCCCCACCCTAGTTTGGGTGCTTAATGCAACTAGGTGCCAAATGAAACCAGGTGCTTAATGCACTAGATGTGCATGATGAATATTTTTTTTGAATCTCAACAAACCAAACCGTAACCCAAAGCAAATTATTGTGAAGTTGAAAGCAAACACAAAATTGAAAATTAAATGTGGAAAATTGTCATTCCTAAAATCTGCAACCCCGACACCCTACTCTACAATTTTGAAAGCCAAAACTAAATTCCAAACTAAAACTAAATTGTACACACTCACATTGAAATCTTAAAATTTTTGAAGGAAACTCTCAAGGTACTAAGCATATTCATACTGCTACCTAAGCTGAAAAATGAGTTGTTGTCAGGTAAAGTCAAACACCCAATGCAAAACCATGCAAGCATCTTATCCATTGATTGAAAACCTTGCATGTCTTTATTGTGGAGTAGACTGAAAAACCTATTTAATGATAACTCAAAATAATATCTGAAAAAAAAAAATGATATTTACAAAATTTGAAAACCTGGGCCTATTTTCTAACTCCAAACCTGTTGTGAAAGAATCCTCATAAGAATCAAAACTGATTTTATAGTTTTTCCAAATTTTGTCACTCTGATATGAAACTCCTCCAGCTGCATTCTCTTTTTCAAATGCCTTCATCTGATGATTGTCATAATGTTGAAAAAAAAAAACTTTATGGATGAGAAAAGATTGGCTGCAACACTAATTCTTGGTTATCTTCATGTATATCAGAGAAATATGGAAGAGTCATGTCTTGAAAAACAATAGTGACGGAGGATGGTTTTTCATATGTTTCAACAAAAACATCATCTTGATTTCCTGATTTTTCTAATTTTATATCTTCACAAGATGTGAGATCCTGAATGATCTCTCCATTTTCGAAATAGTACATAAGAACTTGGTCTTCTTCCATGACTAAAACAAGAGGTAAATAATCTATAGAAACTACTAACTAACTATCATTACCCCTTTCTTGGTCATTTAAAATCTAGACATTTTCATCAGCTTCAATGGAGGAATTATAAATTTATGATCCAAGATCCTGATCTAATTCTCTTTCATCCAAGGAGGAAACTTCCTTTTGTTGTTGGCATAAATATTTACATAGGGTTAAATAGATTTCCTCATATTTTTCGCAACAATCCTAAAAAATAAATAAGGGAGAACAATTTTCTCTATAATTCTCAAAGAATGTTGCGTGGAAATCCTTCAAAGAATAAAAGCTACCAGGGTGTAGTATTTCATACCATGATTTCGTGTCTTCCTCTAGGATATTCGTAAAAATATTCATGAGGCACTCTTCAGGAAAGTAAAATGATAACTTATGAATATGAAAATGAAAATTGGGCAAATGTAATCCAGCATCATCCCTTTCCTGATCCTTAAACTTTTGTATACAGATTTTCCAATCTATATGGGTGATGAAATTCAGAAAACTAGGAATATGAGAGAGATCCATAAGAGCATTGTTACACGTCATTTTTTCACCATGACATTTGCATATTCATATGGGTCTATCACCATCCATATCATGAGGTCAAAAACACTCATGTTCCTGAATCAAGTCTTGGAAATTGGAGAAAATCTCTGTAGAACCCTTAAAATATTACCTGCACAATTTTTCTGTACTTTTCCTATGCATGTGTTGATGTTTCTTCCATTAGCCGTGACGATATCCCTCTGTTCACCACTAAAACCTGTGCTCACTTGCGAAAATCAAGTGAAAATAAAAAAGTAACTTCTAGAAGCCTAGTTGGTTGAATATTCTCCCAAATGGAAGCCTCTAGAGTTGCGCTATTCTGAGCTTTATCCCTCCACTCATGAAGGTTATCCCTTGGTCCAAGGAACTCAAATCCCTTCATGGGAGGAATCCATCACTCTCTTAATGGATCTTAAACTACTTCAATGTCCCTATATATTGAGCTCAAGTTTCAAGTTCAAGGGGAGATACCTGAGATGCTATTGTGAATAAAGACTAATTTATGTAGTTTCTAAGTTGGAGAGAGTTTAAAAAGTGAATAATTTCTATACTAGTGAGTTGTTGTTGAAAAATTGAAGATCACAAATTTGTTCCCATGAATTCATGCTTGTCATTCTATAGAGGAAGTCTTATCAGACTGAAGGAAAACAATTCCTTCGACACCCGGGAGGAATCTGTACAACATCAAGGCATCTAGTTGTAAGATTTCTATTTCTAATTTATGATAATACATATGGATCTATTTTTCTCATTGTCTCATTTCTGAATTCATGGGAATGATATCAATAGTTAGATTCCTTGACCACTAAGTTTGATGAGTATTTTATTATTATTATATATTGCAGATGCTTTGATTATTTCTCTTGTTTGTGATTGCAGTTTCTACTCACCATTGGAGAACTACATTGGAGTGAAAGACAAAGCACTACATCAGACATATGGATTGAAAGGTAGGAGCATGTCCTCTCTACTTTCCTATTGTAATGATCTTAAAATAAAAATAATCTAGAGAAAGAGATATTCAAATGGACCTTTGTTTCTAGTTACTCGTTGGAGTACTAGGGAGATCGCTCTTGTCCGCAAGAGGGATTAATCCTGGTAGAAGGCATACCTTGGAGATATGTGATCCATATTGAAATAGTGGGTTCGCCAAGAAAATATTCAGGCTACTAAGTATTTGGACAGTGGAGTCGCTAGGTGAATGAAATACAACTTATTTATGTCTGAAAATTGTTCACCATCAGCAATCAGATCTGGAATTTCTCGTTCTTCCAGAAAAAATTTCACCTTCGCTTCCCATCAATGGTGCCAAAATATTATATCTTAGAGAAAACCCTAGATGCAGTAAAAACTCTAAGGTAACCTCAAACCTCTTTGAGATAGAAATTTCGCCCTTCAACCTGGAGAGGGATCTCTCCCTAAACCCAACTACGCAAGGAGACTAAAGTAGAAGGTTTACAATTAAGTCCTATGGCTATATTTATCTAAGAATGACTAAAATTTGGTTGGGCTATGAGAAAGTTCAACCATTTAGTATGGAGTCTAAAACAATCACTTTTTATACAAACATAGTTTCAATGAGAAAAAAACAAAAGTATGGTAGCAGTAATTCCTTCGACACTAAAAAATTTTAGAAGAAAATGAAGGAAATTAGTGCAAGGTTTGAGTGATTTTTTTTTTTTAAATTATTTATAAATAAATAAATGGGAGCATAAAATATGAATCCCAATCTCATACACTTAGTATTCCATACATGAGGAAATTTAAAAGAAAGAAAGACAAACAAGGAATTACAACAGAAGAATTTATGTAAATTCTCATGAACACTGTTTTCATTAAGTTCTGCTAAAAAATACACAAGGATTCTATATCTTAAATAAACATCAACCCTAATTCATTCTACAGTCCCTCCCTTTATAATAAAATTAAAAACTAAAAACATTTCTCCTCCATACTTAATTACAAATTGCTAAAAATAAAAGAGATAAAGTGTATCTCTCAAATACATGCACATGAACATCTTTCCAAACCTATATACATCTAAATGGGAAGATGTAGATATGGACCACCAAGTCGAATTTTATGAGGTGGAATCAAAGTCAACAATTGTCCTAGAGATTTTTCCTCTCGAATTCCTATACAATAGGGTCTATAGATCCATTTGAAACTACAAAATTGTGATAAAGTTTAGAAAAATGAGAGAGGTTTTTTTAAGTGGGTCGGTTAAAGACAACAACATATTTCAGTTTTGTAAAATTGTTTCTCGTTTTTTTGGAAAGCGTTCCAAAAATTACTATTTTATACAGTAAACATAGAGTTTTAACTAACCATTTTTACAAAAATGTGCTACTACTGCTGTCGTCAACGTATTTTCCTTCTTTTTTTTTCAAACACACAATAACGTTGGCACTCCTATTTTCAGTGCTTTAATCCTGTTTATTACAAAATGGCGTTGACACTCCCATTTTTAGTGCTTTAAACCTGTTTGTTACAAATTAGCACTAACAACCCTGTTCTCAACAATTTCAAAATTAAAAATTAAAAATGTCACAACCGGATCCAGAGTCACTTGAGTTTGCAAGGGAATTGTATCCTTGGTTGTAGGCTTGTCCATCGTTTGGTACTCATCACATCTAGCAATGTATTTTTTTTCATCTTGATGTAAATTATGCCAATAGTAGATAACTTGTAGAGCTTTGAAGACTATCCTCCTAGCAGTAAAATGGACCCCACATGGTCTATCATGGCATGCTTATAGGATTTCAAAGACCGCCTCCTCTCTTACACATCTTATCAAAATATGATATGGCCCTAAATTGAATTTATTCCACTCAATATAGGCGAAACAAAAACTTTTTCTGACAATCTGACTCTTCTCCTTGAGGGATAGATTAGGAGGGAACCTCCCAGCAACCAAGTAACTTTCTATGTCATCAAACCAAGGATATAGCACTGATATGGCCAAGAGGTGTTCATATGGAAGTTTATCATCTACCATATCCTAATTTCCTATTGGTAATTTTAGTCTTAACAAAACATCTATGACCACTTTTTCTTTCCCTGGCTTGTCAACAATGCTTAGATCAAATTGCTGCAACAATAACAACCATATAATGATTCTTGCATTGACATAAGGTTTATTAACCAAATATTCAATGGGTGCATGATCGATATGAGAAAATACTAGATATACAATGATATAATTCCTAAACTTATATAGAGAGTGCACCACAAATAACAACTCTTTTCTAGTTACTATGCAGTTGAATTTAGGTTTAGAGAAGTTCTTGTTGATGAAACATATCGCATAGGGAAAATTTTCTCCCAGTTGTCCTAAGGTTACTCCTGTAACTTTATCTGATGCATTTGTATGGATGTGGAAAGGAAATTTGGAAAACCAGGAATATGAGAGAGCTCCATAGGAGCATTGTTACACGTCATTTTGTCATCATGACATTTGACTATTCATATTGGTCTATCACCATCCATATCATCACGTCAAAAACACTCATGTTCCTGAATGAAGTCTTGGAAATTAGAGAAAAGCTCTGTAAACTCCTGAAAGTATTACCTGCGTAGTTTTTCTAGCATTTTCATGCGCATGCGCTGATGCTTCTTCCATTATCCACGACGATCGCCGCTCTGTTCACCACTAAAACCTGTGCACCCCTGTGAAAAGCAAGTAAAAATAAAAAGTAACTTCTAGAAGCCTAGTTGGTCGAATATTCTCCCAACTGGAAGCCTCTAGAGTCGCGCCAGTTCGAGCTTTATCCCTCCACTCATGGAGCTTATCCCTTGGTCCAAGGAACTCAAAACCCTCCATGGGAAGAATCCATCTCTCTCTTAATGGATCTAAATCTACTTAAATATCCCTATTTATTGACCTCAAGTTTCAGGTTTAAGGGAGACAATTGGGATATTAATGTGAATAGAGACTTATTGTATAGTTTCTAAGCTGTAGAGAGTTCATAGAGTGCATAATTTCTATACTAGTGAGTTGTTGTTGACACATTGAATATCACTCCTTTGTGCCCATGACTTCATGCTGGTTATTCTAGAGAATAAGGCTTATCAGGATGAAGGAAAATAATTTCTTGAACACCTGGGAGGAATCTGTACAACATCAAGGCATCCGGTTGTAATATTTCTCTTTCTAATTTATGATAATACATATAAATCTTTTTTTTCTCATTGTTTTGTTTTTGAATTCATGGGAATGATGTCAATATTTAGATTCCTTGATCACTACATTGGATTAGTATTTTTTGATTATTATATATTGTGGATGCTTTGAAAATTTGTCTTGTCTGTGATTGCCAGTTCTACTCATCATTGGAGAACTAAATTGGAGCGAAAGACAAAGCACTACATCAGACATCTAGATTGAAATGTAGGAGCATGTACTCTCTAATTTTACATTGTAATGATCTTGAAATAAAAATAATATAGAGAAATAGATATTCAAATGGAACTTTGTTTCTAGTTACACATTCGAGTACTAGGGAGATCGCTCTTGTCTGCAAGAGGGATTAATCCTGGTAACAAATTAGCGACCAGACTGGGGACTAGAGATTAGTTTTCTTTGTTTGTGTTTAGTTTGAAATTCTAGCTTTCTGATTTTGAATTCTCTAAGTGTGGTTGGGTAGATGACTTTTTAGAATCTCTAAGAAAGAAAACTTATATTTTATTTTTTCCAATTTTTTCTCTCCCTGTGCGGTTTACTGTGGAAAATAGAGAGGCAGTCTGCGTGACTTGTCAATTCAATCCAGTATGCATGCGCACTATTTTCAACTAAGAGGTTGCGCACCCCCTTGAAAATTTTGAAAAATTTGAATTTTTCTCTTTTAGAGCCAGATAACCAAATTCTTGAAGTTTGACTTGATCTACTCCAGTTCTCATATCCTGTGTGAGAACTCCTTTTCAACAATTTTGAATCTTATGTGATTAATCATCCTTTTTACATTTTACAAGTTAGGGTTTTCCCTGGTTTACTGTTACTCTGTATGGAAGATACTTTCGTTTGCCTTAGATCGTTGGTTTTATGATTTTGTCTCCTTGAGCAATTAAGATCATAGCCAACCTTAATTTTTATGAATATATGTTTGTTATTGATTTGCAAAAAGGAAAATATTATAGGTCACTGAAGCCTGATTTAACACAAAGCACTCTTTCATGATTTCATTTCTGCTGGGATAAGTAGAAATATTCTTAGTTTGATTACAACTAAGAGAAATCATCTATAAAAAATTCATAGGTATCCTAGTTAGGATTCATAATTAGAATTTTGATTTCATTTTGAAGTTTATACCTTTAGGGTTTTTAGGGATTGCTTTCTTTTGGGAATTGTTTGTTTGTTGAAATTGTAGTTTTTGACTTGGTTGTCAATGGAATTTTATTCAAAAGGAGAAATTGATCATATTTTGAAATTTAGTTTTTAATGAAATTTATTTCTTTTCATTAAATAAAACCCAAATCAATACATCGCGTAATAAAATCAATAAAGAATTTTTTACATTTTCTAGGGCTCACTCCACCAATATATCTAGGCTAGTGCTTTGGAATAGGTTGTAATAAATGTTCCAAAGAACTAAAAAAAACAAGTAGTATCTTGCGATAGGGAAATCGAATTGTTGCATTTGTACTCTGGAAATATCTTCTTAAAAGAGTCAAGCACGAGGTCATTTCGGACCCAGTGAGGTAATCATACCTATCTCATTGGCGAAGATAGAAGACGTGCACGTAATACAAACGGTAAACCTCAGATTAACCATTGTTGAGGAGCCTGGGGTCACTTGTTAGCAAAGCTCATATTTACCATGTCGAGGATATTTCAAGGGGATTGAGCTTGATACTCTGCCCTTGCGTGTATATCGGATCGTAAACTATTCCCCCAGGTGCATTTGTCTCTGTTGGTGACCTTAGTGAAATATTTAGGATTTTTCCCAAGGTGACGGTGAAGGGAAGGTCCCATTGTACCTGGAATAGATGTTGGCTAGACTCACTTGGACTTTCCGGAGGGTAATATTCACTTTGAGATGGAATAGTGGAGGGAGTTGCACCAAATTGTTTCATTAAGCAGGTTGTCGAGGTAATTGTTCCAACCGCCAAGTTTTCCACATTAACTTCTATGACATTTGAATTCATCACCAACTAGTGTTTTTAGTGTGGAAACATACTATTTGTGCATGGTTTGTCTCTTATATTTTGTAGGCATGTGTTCAAATTGCTTGTTTTCTTAGCGACCTTAGCTGTATTTTGTTGAAATATTTTTTTATTTTGTGTGTTAAAAATCAGTCGTGGCCAAATTACCGAGACATTCCCGTAGAATGCAGGGGAAACCCCCTAAATATACACTGAGTCAATTGGAAAAGCTTAAATATGAAGGAGGTCAACAATTAGGAACTAGGTGTACTGAACAAGGAGAAACATCTTTAATAATATGTCCTAATTTCAAAGTTAATCAACCTCAAACAATAGAAAGAAATTAAGAACAATCGATTTTTTTTAAGTAATCACAGTTGAGTCTGTTACCGATGAATTGTCATATACTCAACTCACAAAACTTGAAATATCTGAACCTGAATCTATATCTACTTTGTCTGACTCAACTTTGGAATTCATAGCCCGAACTCCTAGCCATCCTTGTTCACCTTGAGTGAAGCTTCGCATTACTGAGAATATTCCTCCTAGAATAATTAATATCAAAGAGATTACTGACACAGAAGAAGAGATAACAATTCCTTCGCTTCAAGAATCTTTTGATCTAAGGTATAGTGAACCGATTTACCCTTATATTCCTTTTAAACCGGATCCTTGGTATCAACAGATTACCAACATTCTACATAATACTGGTCTCAATTATTCACCATGCTGCATTCCTTTTTACTCTATAGCTAGAGGTAGTTACATGGCTTCATCAAGCGTGTCTAGCGAGTCATCCATGTTTTCTTCATCACCAGAATTTTTTTTGTATGGTGGTCCATGAGTTCCTGCTGGATACCAGTCACTCTCTGGTACTTTCTCAGGAGAATCTCCCTCTTCTAAAAATATTACACAATCAATTGGTCTTTGTGAATCTACCACTGAATCTTTGACAATGGAACAAGTCTATATAATGTCAGGAAATTTTCCTCAAACTAGTTCTCAAGGTGGCAATTTACCACGTGGGGGGTAGTATACTCCTCAAGGACAACCTCTTCAAGGGAAATACCCTATTCAAGGGCCACATCCTATACAAGCGCAGTACCCTATTCCAGGGCAAAAACCTCTTCAAGGAAAGGAGCCTCTTCAAGGTTATCAGTTTTATCAAGAGAAACTATCCTTTCAAGGAGGTCAACCTTTTACTGGAACTTATTCGGAAAATTATCAAAATTATGTTCCAATACCTAAAAATGCTTATGGTCAACCTTCTGCATCGCAACCTTTAATGGGATCTCCTTACCCAGGCGTTAATACTGTGTGGATTCCATTTCTGAATCAACAATATTTGCAACCTACTTTACAAGTACCTTATAATCAACTTGGACAACTTGATTATAATCAACATGGACAACTTGGGAAAATTTTAAGGATGGAATTTTATCTTAAAGTTTAGAAATCTTGGCGAATATTAATTGTCCCCAATATGTGAATTATAATTTTTTTTATTATATTTTTGTAAAAATATTTAGGTTTCGAATTATTTTATATTAGTATATATAAAATTTTGGCGATTTTTAGGGTAAAATAATTTTATACTATAAAATTTGGGCGAATCAATTTTGAAAAAAATGGAAATTGGCGAAATGTTTTTTTGGAAAAAGCATGGAAAATTATCCCACCTGTGAATATTAGCCCCTAAAATTTTCCCTGGTCAACTTATATCGAAGTCCAACAACCTGTTCAGACTGCATTGCAAATTACCCCTCGAGTATTTGTACCTAGCAGTGATCAAGTTGGTCCGAGTACTCCAAGTACTCCTATCCAATATGTTGTGAAAACTTCTATTCAACAGCCAAGTACACTTATCCCTAGATTCTCTTAATTCCCTGTTGCTACAACCCTTCATACAACTACATCAACTGATACAAAGGAAATCCCTTAAGTCACTGCTCATCAAATTGGACCTGCAGTTGATCCTACTATTCAAACCTCTATAGGACAACCTGGTGCAGCTATAGTTAAAAAAAGCAAACCTTTTGTAGGTCAGTTTGTGAAGATTCAACCATTCCAAGGGTAGTATCAATATGGACCAATAGTAAAAAATATAGTCTACCAGGGTCAACCATACCCTGGTTATACGTATCAAATACCAGCTCAACTTCAGTTTGGTACAGCTAACATTGGATACCTCGGAGGTATTCCAATCCCATATGCTCAGGCTATTCCAAGTTATACTAGATATCCTCATCCGGGTATTGGCATTGTTCCTCAAGGTGATCAGTTTTCGCAACATGACCCTAACCGTCAGTTACCATTCATTGCAACTTTATACTTAATAGATTTTTCTTGCCTCACGAATGATCCAATTTATTATCTTCCATTATGTCCAGCAATGCCAACTAAGTTGCCTAATGATATGCCTAGGTTTGAATGAAAATAAAGAGAATACCCCTCAAATCATGCGATGAATTATCATCTTTGGTGCACATCCAACTCCTTAATCAATGATTCCATTCGACTGAGACTTTTTTAGAGAACATTGATAGGCTTAGCTACAAAGTGGTATATCGAGTTACCACGGGGCTCTTTCAATAATTTCAATGCTTTAGCAACAAATTTCTTGACTCACTTCTAATTTCTGGTCCATTATGACAATGACAAGGAACTATTAACTTCATTAAATAAGAGTATGTCTACATACATTTCAGATCACATACACGAATGGCAACGTAGACAGTGTTTAGTGAAGGTTTTTATTCGAAACCAAATTTTGGTAGAATGGTTTATTAAATCATTACTTCCAAACATCACAAAAGACGTAGCTAAGGGAGGTGTTGTCATAGAAGAACATGTCATAGCTCAAGCGCAGTACTTAGACCTTGCAGACACAGAGTCTGGTACTCTATATGAATTTTTTTTTGATTTACCACGCACAGGTCAAATTAATGCAACTCCTTCTGGATTTCATTCTATAAATGGTGTAATTGACAGTTAGTACTACAAAGAGTAATAAAAAGTCATCTAAATCTACTTCTCCCATAATAACTCTACCAGATTCACCTAAAAGAGATTCTCCCGTCAAAACTTCTGCCAAAATTCATGTTGTAGACTCATCCATGACTAAAGCTAAATATGGTAATAAGAAGAACGAGAAGAATAAAATAAAGAAAAACATATCTCCTAAAGAGAAAAAAGAAAAAACTGAAACATCAGACAAAAAGTGGAAACCTCGTTATCCTTTTCTTATCTGTGATGAGGATCACTATACCAAAGAGTTTCCACATTGGGCCGAGGTATCAAAATTTGTCAAAGGTTCATCCACACCTGCTGTCTTGAAGGATCATGTTCCATCTCAAGATAGTAAAATGATCAGACCTTCTTCCAATTCATCAACATATATTTTAATGATGTCTTAAGTCATGGTTGCGACACGATTTCGAGACTATGGATCTAAGAGTCCTATAATTGGTAAAGAGATTGAATCATCCAGTCAAACACCAGCAAAAACTCCTTCAATTTCCGAACCATTAAAATTCGAGAAACCTAACCCTAATTTAGTTATTAAACCACTTGTTAAAGGATTACTTTGAAAATTGGCCTTCAATCCACATGCGAGAGCCGCTCAGAATTAAAACATTGTTGAAGATTTGGCCATATCCCCTACAACAATGTCGGTCCTTGAATTGCTGCAATCCTATCCAGCTCAAAAGAAATTACTATTATCAGCCATAGGATTTACTGATCCTCAAGAATTGAATTTAATGGTCTTTTATCTCAAAAATTGTGTACCTAGAATCCCACATCAAATGGCTTTTAAAATTCTAGTATTAGTCAAATCAAGACAATTTTTTTCATACTCTAATTGATGAGGGGGAATCGACGTGTATAATTACATTAAACTGTTGGAAAACCCTTGGTTCTCCAACAATCAACCAATCACCAACTATCCTTAAAGCCTTTGATGGAAGAGGTTTTCACCCATATGGAATACTCCAGGATCCGCCTATAGAAGTAGAAAGAAAAACCGTAAAACTAGAGGTGGAAGTTGTTGATGCCCCTCTTGATTACAACCTTCTTCTGGGTTGCAGTTGGTCTTACGCAGTGACTGGTGTTGTTTCATCAGTCTTTCGAATGATAATGGTTCCTCATAAAGGAAATATTGTTAAAATCGATCAGTTGTTTTACTTTTCTTCAGACCCTACTTCTATAGATAGTATCCAGCATGTCAGAAAATTGGTTATCCCATACGAAGATGTTTGAATAGGACTAATGAAGGATTCCACTCTCATGGAAACTTTAACTATGACCTCTCCCAACGTACCGTGAAATAATTCCAATATCAATATGACCACATCAAGCACAATGCCATTTGATGACATATGGACTGTACCTTTAGAACCAGAATTGGACCCTTATGATGGTGAGATTCCTTTAAGTCCTTTTGAATCGGCATATGTAGTAGTACAATCATGTTTTGACACTCCATCAACTTCTACTAATCAAATAAATGTAGTCAGTGAAGATTCATCTTCTATATCAAGCTCAACTTTGGCATCGTTTTTGGATCCCTTTCAACATGTATTTCCAACTGATGAAAACATTCGAGAAATATTTTCATCAGATGAATTGCCATGGGGCGATCTACATCATCGATCTTATTTTTTTCCTGACCTTGATAAAATTGATAATGATCTTTCATCTAGCTTTACAATTGATTATGTCAAGGAACCTAAAAATCATTATCAAGTTTATCAAGGTCAGGAAAAAAAGAAAACATTCGAAAAATCTTGTCATTAGCAGAATTTCCATGGGGTGATCTACATCATTGATCTTCTTTTTTTGCTGACCTTGATAAACTTGATAATGAATTTTCATCTATATTTACAATTTATTATGTCAAGGAACCTCAAAATCATTATCAATTTTATCAAGGTCAGGAACAAAATCCCACATCGATCACTCATTTGGATTCTGAGAAAAATTTGGGAAATATTTCTACAACTATTCCTATTGACATATCGATTAAACCTGGAATAATTAAAAAAATTAATATAGGTGCTTCTTGTTCGATTGAAGAAATTAAAACTTACAAAGCCCTATTAAAATAATTTCGAGACATTTTTTCCAGGTATTACAAAGAGATGTGAGGTATCGATCATAAGATTGTTATTCATGAAATCAAGACATACCCAGATACTAAGCCTATTAGATAGAGATTATTTCCAATACATCTGAGAAAAGGTGCATCAATCAAAGTTGAAGTTGAAAAATTATTACGTGTAAGATTTATTTATGCTATTCCTTTGACGGATTGGGTATTCAACATAGTTCCCATAACAAAAAACAAGGGGCTATTAGAGTATGTGTCAATTATTGGGATATTAACAAGGCTTGTCCCAAAGACGACTATCCTACACCCTATATCGAGAAAATTTTTGATGATTGTGTGGGAAATGAAATATTCTCATTTATGGATGGTTTTTCAGGTTACAATCAATCAACATACTCCCTATCGATCAACCTAAAACAACGTTTATATGTCCTTGGGGCATGTTTGCATGTTGTAAATTACCTTTTGGATTGAAAATTGTTGCTGAAAATTTTCAAAGAGCTATGTCTTATGTGTTTCACAATGTCAAACATATTGTATAGCCTTACTTGGACGACTTACCTGCTCATTATTTACGCAGATAAGGTCATCTTACGCACTTACATGCTATCTTTATGAGATGTAGGAATTACAAAATTCCTTTGAATCCACACAAATGTGTTTTTTGTGCACAATCAGAATGTTTACTTGGGTTCATCATTTCAAAATAGGGTATTCATGTCGATCCATCGAAGTTTGAGGCTATCATCAAATTCCCTCCTCCTCCAACTCTCCGCCAACACCATATTTTTCAAGGGAAAGAAATTTTTTTACGTAGGTTTATCCCGAACTATAGAGATTTAATGAAAGGTTTTACGCAGTTTTTGAAACAAGATGTTCCATCCATTTGGGATGAGATTTCAGATAAATATTTTGATGCACTTACAAACGTGTTGACCCATGCACCATTATTGCATCCACCCAATTACCACAGAGATTAATTTTTATACTTAGCTGCATCCGATTCCACGATTGGAATGGTTTTGGTTCAAGAGGATGAATCTAACAACGAACATGTGATCTATTACCTAAGTCAAAATCTCAACCCGATGGAAATCAAGTATTCACATGTGGAGAAATTGGCCTTGGAAGAAGTTCAAGTTGTCCAACATTTTCATCATTACATATTGTTACGCAAAACCACAGTGATATCTCATTGCAACCCGATGATGTACATTTTGACAAAACAATTGGTCAGGGGAAAATAATCCAAATGGATCATTATCCTACAAGAGTTTGATTTGGAGTTCGAGAAATCCAAGTCTAAGAAATCATTGGTATTTGCCGAACTTATGTGTGATTTTCCCAATACTAAGTCTGAAACGGTGGCAGAGAATCCAATCGTTGATGAATATTTGTTTCTAATCAATACTTTAGAACCCTGGTATGGAGATATCATTATATATCTCCCGACCCAAACCTTTCACCCAGAGCTTTCACAATCTGATCGACGGAGAATATGATACCAATCTCAGCAATACAATATTCTTGGTGACACTCTTTATCTTCATGGTGCAAATTCTATGTTTCGACATTGTATAAATCATGAAGAGGCTGAAATGGTTTTGAATGATTACCATTCTAGAGCATGTGGTGGTCATTTTTCTGGGTTTGCCACAACCCAAATATATTGCACGCTAGTTATTTTTGGCCATATTTATTCAAATATTGTATTATCGCGGTTCAAAAATGCCACAATTTCCAAATTTTTGATCGAAATATGCGTGCACCTCTAGCTCCTCTTCACCCAATCATTGCTGTTGGTCCTTTCACCAAACGGGGCATTGATTTCATTATATGTAACCCTCACTCGGTCGAGGGGCATGGGCATATTATTATTTCCATAGATTACTTTACCAAATGTGCCGAGGTGATGCCTACATTCATGGTACATGGCGAAACTACAGATATTTTCATATTCAATCATGTGATTTTTCAGTTCGGTGTCCCTCAAGCTATTGTTACGGACCATGGGAGCCATTTTTGAAATATTATGATGACCTAACTTTCTGATCAACTTGGCTTATGCCATGATAATTCTACATCATATTACTCATAGGATAATGGTCAATTTGAAGCAATCAACAAGGTTTTAACCACTACGATTAAATGGATTGTCGGCACTCATAAATCTAATTGGAATACCATGCCTTTTTCAGCATTATGGGAATACCGTACATCTGCAAAAACTGCTATAGGGTTCACTCTTTTTCAACTTTTTTATGGTTTATAAGTTGTGCTACCCATTGAATGTGAAATACTGTCACTCAAATTAGCCATTGAGTTGTTACCAACTACCTCTGAAGAGGAGAAACGCTTTCTATACCTAACACAATTAGATGAGACTCGTCACACCACTGCATTAGCTGTCGAAGCTCAGAAAAAACGTATTAAAGCTCAATATGATCAAAGTGTTAACCCTCACATTTATTCAAAAGGTGACCTAGTTTTAGTATTTGATCAAGCTAAAGACAAGCTCGGCATTTGTAAATTCGAACCAATGTGGCATGGTCCCTATATTGTTAAGCACGTGCTTGCAAAAGGAGTCTATGAATTAATTGATTATGACGACGTCTCTTTAGACAAACCCATAAATGGTCTTTATCTCAAGAGATATTATGCATGAATTTTCATGTGAAGATATCCCTTGTACATTAGTTACATTTTAGAATAGTGTGTGCCTTAGAATTAGTTATTTTTTTCTATTACTACTTTCGCTACTTATCTTGATTACTCATGATATTGCAGATGTCGAAATCCCTTTAAACTTACATTGGTTTTGTTGACGACGCCGGTCATAGTAGATAGAACATCTCTTCCACGGCTTGTGTTATCTATTCACCCACCGATGAGTTAGTCTCTATACATGGGATATGCTTTCGTCAAACAATGAACAATATTGCAGAATATAGAGGAGTTATTGAGTTATTATCTGATGCCATCAAATTTGGTATTCAACATTTGACCATTAGGTAAGACTTGCAACTCATTTTATTACATTTAAACGATGTTTATGCTATCATAAATCCAGCCTTTTTAAGATTTTTTTTGAAGGTTCCTCTCTTGGAAAGACAATTTGATTATATCAAATATCAAAACATTTCAAGAAATTTAAACACATTGGCTGATGCATTAGATAATTGAGTTTTAAATAGACATCTGCAATGTTGAAAAAGTAAAAAAACCAACATTCAATCCATTTTGAACAAGATACTTAGAGAACGAAGGTAGTAATATCATTAGGTTAAATATTTTTGTGTCAAAAAATATTACATCGTCTATGATCATAGGTTCAAACACCTTATGATCTAAAAGATACCGATACAAAAAAAAAATGTCAATCTAAATTGACCATCATCTATCCATGATGATGATCATGATAACAAACTATGGCACGTGCCACCCTACGCAGAAATCTCTTAAGTGGACTTGGGACACCAATAAGATGTCTCTAAATCCTGAGAGGTATATCATATGTTCCTGTCTCAGGAATATCAATACTCAACCACTCAAGGTTGTTCTCCAGCTCTGCCAGCATCTATATTGCATCATTCCGTGGTAGGCCTGCTATGGGTTGTGCCTCTCACATGTCAAAGCGACGAAGCGTTGCTGGTCCTGTTGGACCGAAATCTGCATTTAAAAATTTTGTCATTATTGGACAATAAAAAAGGTCAAATAAAAATTAGATCAAAAATTAAAAATGATTAACTAACCTGTCTCATCCCACTGTGCCCTTGGTGGAAGAGATGTTTTAGTATCACCTCTATAATCCATCCATGCATAAGGAAAATATTCAATCATGAAGATTTGATTCCTAAGCCATGTAAAAAACTAAGGAGTAAAATGAACCACTGCACCACCTTCGCCACCATGGCGAGCCATCAATGCTACGTAGCGCACCATACGAGGTTCCTGAGGACCTCTGGGATCCACTTGAGACTGCTGAGGTGCAAGGAGTGGGATATTCTCTAAAGAAAAAGATACTAGAATGGCCCCATATTCGAAGTTTTTCAACTTCCCATTCTTAGCTCTCGTGAGTTGGCCCTTCATATTAGCCAACACTCCTTCACTCCAGTTGAATATTGTTCCTCCAAAACATTCAAATGTAGTCTGCATCTGTGCTTTGGTAGCCACATGAGGACCTGCACTCCCACATAACATGGTAATAGTGAATGCTATGATCTTGAGTTCCAGTCACATAATATTTTTGATATCTATGCGACCATCCTTTAGCACTGGATCTCGGTTACAATATTGATCCTTGTAAGTAGCAATGGGAAGACCTCATGGTCTATTCCTAAATAAGGAAATGTCCCTCCCTCTACGAGGAAATCCAGTGAGGAAATATATGTCCCCCGACTCAATCACAAGACGATGTTCTCCGATAATGAAACATTGATCTCATACATCCCATGCATTCACGATTCAGGTCATCAGCTCAACCTGTGCTTTCATGCCCTAAATTTCCCAAAACCTGTAAAATCCAAAATTTTTTAATGAGAACATAGTTGCTGGATCGTCCATGGCTTTGTTTTCCATGAGTTCATTCTCTCTTTCCCGCCATTCCAACATGATTGTAGACCTACACATCAACAATTAGTCATTAAAAATAAGTTAGGGGAACTTGAGCCATTTTTTATGGAAAGAATTATGTTTTTCAAAACCCCATGGCGCTTGCATAGGTGCTATGCTTACAAAGTTATTTTTTTTGTGCACGCATTATACACAAAACCTGCAATAGCCTGACCATTTTTCTTTTAAAAAATTGTCAGGGTGTACGGTTTTCTCCACGAGAACCCGCACACCCCCAAGGGTGGATTTTAAAACGTATCTTCCCTCTAAAAAATGCCACGAAAACTTAAAATTAGAAATTAAATGGATGAAAACAAAGAAAATGATGATGTGGATTACCTGGTGCAAACAGTTCTCGAAACGCTTAGTTGGTTCTTCTGATATCAACTCCAGAAGTTTTTGGGCAAATTCTCTCTTTGCTCTGTTCTGAAGATCAACAGCTGGAAATGAATTGTTTAAACTTATTTTTGTAGTTTTAAATGAATAAAATAATATCATTTTACTCATTTTTACCTTTAAAAAGTCAAATCAAAATATTTTTCCATTTTGAGAGCAGATGTTCATAATTGCTCGAGTTTTTGTGCAGGATACATGATTTTGGTGAAAATAATTATTTTGACCATTGAGTACACTTTTATCACTTTTTATAGATTGAATTATATTATTTATGAAAAAGGTATACATTGAATAAGAATGGTTAATAGAGTTCTCTCCTCCATTATTTTATCCTTTTTCGGGCTTGAGGGACTAAATTTATGAAAAATAACAACCATGGAGTTTACTTATGTTTTTCTTCTGACTCCCTAAAACTGGAAAACGCCGAGTTATTCCTTTACTAGACTTGTTAAAACTTAATAGTACAGGACCTATCGATCACAACAGGACCAAACCACTCCTTCTTAGGGTTCGTTTATAATACTAATATGGACTCATCCGAAGGATGAGCTTACAGAAAAAGAAAATGTTATCCTCCTCAAACTTGGAAAAAATAAAGAGGAACTTGCCAATAATGGTGGGGGGAAAAGAGAGAAAAGGAATCCATTTGTCATCTTTGTTTTAGAAAGCAACATGTCTCTCTTGAACACGACACTTTTTCATACTTGTACCTAGGTTGGGAAATCATTTGTCTTACAGTTAATCAAACCACATTGAAAGTCTTCAGCTAGTTTCTGGGTATTATCTTAGGTCAAATGTTGCGAAGCCATTTATAGTGTTGTTATGTGTTCAAGAGAAAGTTCAATAGACCATTCATTGCAAACATTTGTCTCCATTTGCATTGACCATCCCTGAGTTAGTACCTACAAAACATTTCTTCAAAACATGATCTAATGGTTTCGTGTCATAGGCTTTCCTGCGATGGGTCACTTTCTATCGACATCAAATCATTATCTAGAAAGTTGTTCTAGAATCCTATCAGTACCTTGGAATCTGCATACCCTAATGGAAATTTTCTCGCCTTCGAAGATAGGTTTTCATTATTGACCTTCGATCGAATGGTTCTATGGGTGTTCAACTACAAATAATTCATTCACACTTCATAGATTGTACTCAAGTACTTTGAGGGCCATTGTCATTATTGATAGTTTCTGTCACACTTGTTAGCGGTTATCATCACTGACCGGTAATCAAGTGGTTTCTACCATGTTCCACTCCGACATAATCAATCGCATGGATAGATTCTTACTAGTTCAATAATTCATTCAAATTTCATGAAGATGGATCCCCGTTGGGATTCTAAATGTCGACAAATGTTCCTTAATACCGTGGATAATCCGAGAAGCTCTTCAATTTTGTTATTCATGACATAGTAGGCTTATTATGCCTAATGGTTGTGCCCATAATGTGTCTACTTTTGATCTAATACTGAAATCATATATGTACCCGAATACTTAGTTAGTTTTTCTCTGATTATGGGAATGCCTACCTCAGTGATGATATATATTTTCATTGAAATGTTTTACAGGTTTTCGACCAGTGTCTCCAATCCAATCCTTAGAATGATAAAGCACTTCACTCTTTAGAAAAACTTTCTCAAAATTTTCACTTTAGGGGGAAATCTGTTACACTTCATTTTGTCACCATGACATTTGATTGTTCATATGGGTCTATCACCATCCATATCATGAGGTCAAAAACACTCATGTTCATGAATCAAGTTTTAGAAATTTGAGAAAATATTTGTAAAAACCTTAAAATATTACCTGCGTGGCTTTTCTAGCCTTTTCATGCGCATGCACTGATGTTTCTTCCATTATCCATGAAGATTTCTACTTGGTTCACCAATATAACCTAAGCACCCCCATGAAAAGCAAGTAAAAATAAAAAGTAACTTCTAGAAGCCTAATTTGTCAAATATTCTCCCAACTAGAAGCCTCTAGAGTCGTGCCAGTTCGAGATTTATCCCTCCACTCATGGAGCTTATCCCTTGGTCCAAGGAACTCAAATCCCTTCATGGGATGAATCCATCCCTCTCTTAATGGATCTGAAACTAGTTCAATCTCCCTATATATTGAGCTCAAGTTTCAGGTTCAAGGGGAGATACCTGAGATAATAATGTGAATAGAGACTGATTTGTATAGCTTCTAAGCTGGAGAGAGTTCATAGAGTGCATAATTTATATACTAGTGAGTTGTTGTTGACACATTGAATATCACGCCTTTGTGCCCATGATTTCATGTTTGTCATTCTAGAGAGGAAGGCTTATCAGACTGAAGGAAAATAATTGCTCGAACACCCGGGATGAATCTGTACAACATCAAGGCATTCGGCTGTAAGATTTCCATTTCTAATTTATGATAATACATATGGATCTCTTTTTCTCATTTTCTTGTTTTTGAATTCATGTGAATGATGTCAATACTTATATTCCTTGATCACTAAGTTGGATTCGTATTTTTTATTATTATATATTGCATATGCTTTGATTGTTTGTCTTGTCTGTGATTACAGGTTCTACTCATCGTTGGAGAACTACATTGGAGTCAAATACAAAGAACTATATTAGACATCTGGATTGAAAAGTAGGAGCATGTCCTCTCAACTTTCATGTTGCAATGATCTTAAAATACAAATAATCTAGAGAAAGAGATATTCAAATGGACCTTTGTTTCTAGTTACGCGTTAGAGTATTAAGGAGATCATTCTTGTCTACAGGAGGGATTAATCGTCGTAACAAGCATACTTTCTAGATATGTGATCTATATTGAAGAAGTGGGTTCGCCAAGAAAATCTTCAAGCTACTAGGTATTTGGACATTGGATTTGCCAGGTGAATGAAATACAACTTATTTATTTCTGAAAATTGTTCACCATCTACAATCAGATCTGTAATTTCTCATTCTTCCAGAGAAAATTTTACCTTTGCTCCCCAAAAATGGTGCCAAAATGTTATCTCTTAGAGAAAACCCTGGATGTGGGAAAAAATCCAACGTAACCTCAAACCTCTTTCAGATTGAATTTTTTCCCTTCAACCTAGAGAGGGATCTCTCCCTAAACCCAACTACGCAAGGAAACTATAGTAGAAGGTTTACAATTAAATCCTATGGCTATATTAATCTAAGAATGACTAAAATTTGGTTGGGCTATGAGAAATTTCAACCATTTGGCATGGAGTCTAATGCAATAAAGTTTTATACAAATATAGTTTTGATGAGGAAAAAACAAAATCAGGGTAGCAGTAATTCCTTCGACACTTTAAGGAAATTTTAGAGGAAAATGAAGGAAATTAGTGCAAGGGTTGAGCAATTATTATTTTTTAATTCCTGATAAATAAATAAACAGGAGCATAAAATATGAATCCCAATCTTATACACTCAGTATTCCATACATGAGGAAATTTAAAAGAAATAAAGACAAACAAGGAATTACAACACAAGAATTTATGTAAATTCTCATGAAGACTGTTTTCGTTAAGTTATGGTAAAAAATACACAAGGATTATATATCTTAAATAAACAACCCTAATTCATTCTAGAGTCCCTATCTTTATAATAAAATTTCAAACTAAAACAAGTTTCCCCTCCATAATTAATTACAAATTTCTAAAAATAAAAGAGATAAAGCGTATCTCTCAAATACATGCACATGAACATCCTTGCAAACCTATATACATATAAATATCATGCCATTTTTGCGTTCATGGTTGTAGATATGGACCACCAAGTCTAATTTTATGAGGTGGCATCAAAGTCAAAAATTGTCCTTAATATTTTTCCTCGCGAATTCCTATACAATAGGGTCCATACATCCATTCAAAACTACAAAATTGTGATAAAGTTTAGAAAAATGTGAGGGGTTTTTTTAAGTGGGTCCGTTAAAGACAACAAAATATTTCATTTTTGTAAAATTGATTCTCATTTGTTTAGAAATCGATCTTGAAATTACTATTTCATACATAAAAAATAGAGTTATAACTGACCATTTTTACAAAAATGCGTTGTTACTGCCATTGTCAACGAATTTCATCTTCTTTTTTCCAAACAAACAATAACGCTAACACTCCTATTTTTAGTGCTTTAATCCAGTTTATTACAAAATGGAATTGACACTCCCATTGTCAGTGTTTTAAGCCTATTTATTACAAATTATCACTAACAACCCTGTTCTCAGCACTTTAAAAATTATAGATTAAAAATGTGATAACATGATCCAAATTCACTTGAGTTTGCAAGGGAATTTCATCCTTGGTTGTACACTTATCCATCATTTGGCACTCATCACATCTAGAAATGTACATTTTTTCATCTTGATGTAAAGTATGCCAGTAGTATCCAGCTTGTAGAACTTTGAATACTATCCTCCTAGCAGGAAAATGGCCTCACAGGGTCCATCATGGCATGCTTAGAGGATTTCAAATACCACCTCCTCTATTACACATCTTCTCAAAATATGATATGGCGCTAACTTTAATATATTCCCCTCAATCTAGGTGAAACATAAAATTTTTCTAACAATCTGACTCTTCTCCTTGAAGTATAGATTAGGAGGGAACCTCAAACAACCAAGTAAATTGCTATGTCATCAAACCAAGGATATAGAATCGATATGGCCAATAGGTGTTCATCAGGAAGTTTATCATCTACCATCCCCTAATTTGTTATTGGTAAGTTTAGTCTTAACAAAACATCTGTGACCACGTTTTCTTTCCCTGGCTTGTCAACAATGCTTAGATCAAATTTCTACAATAATAACAACCATATAATGATTCTTACGTTGACATTAGTTTATTCACCAAATATTTAATGGTTGCATGATTGGTATGAACACAAACTGGATATACAATGATATAATTCCTAAACTTATATAGAGAGTGCAAGACAAATAATAGCTCTTTTCCAGTAACTGTGTAGTTGAGTTTAGCTTTAGAGAGGTTCTTACTGATGAAATATATGGCATAGGGAAAATTTTCTTCCAGTTGTCCTAAGGTTACTCCTACAAATTTATCTAATGCATTTGTATGGATGTGGAAAGGAAATTCCAAATTGGGACCTCTAAGGATTGGTGCAGTGGTCAACTTCTCTATTTGTTCTTTAAATTCCTCTTGACATCTATATGTCCAAAAAAAGTTTGAATATTTATCCAACAGTCCAAATAGGGGTGAATCCAACTTACTAAATTCCTTAATGAATCTTCTATAATATCCATCCAATCTAAGAAATCTTCTGAAATCATGTTGTTTTTTAGGGATAGTGACCCTTTTAATGATCGGAACTTTGTTGGCGTCAACCTGTATCCCCTCCTTGGATATAAAATGGCCTAGGATAGTCCAGGCATTCATCAAACATTCAAATTTATCGGAACTTAATGAACGTTTCATATCAATGAGTTTCCTTAAGAATTTACATATATTATAAATAGCTTCTTGGAAATCACTTCCATAATGGGTGGAATCATCCTTGTATTTCACAACAGTGTCATGGACAAGGTCAACAAAGATACACAAAATTTCCCTCTAAAAAGTAACAAGGAAATTACACAAACAAAATTCAAGCACCCTATAGGAAAATGTCCCACATGCACACTTGAATTTGGTCTTACCTTGGTCCTCAATGATGACCTAAATTTGGTTATACCCACTGAAACCATCTAGGAAGGAAAATAATCCCTTCACCTAAAGGCCATCTAGGACTTGATCAATAAAAGGAAAAGGGAAATGATCCTTCTTTATAGCCTTGTTGAGCTCTCTGCAGTTAACAAAAATCCTCCACTTCGGATTTTTCTTGTGTACTATGACAAGAGGGGACACCGACTCACTATCTCAAATGGGGTAAATGAAAACTCCATCTAATATATTTTATAGTTACTCTTTTACAATATCTTGAAGTTCATGATTCATCCTCCTCTAGGTTTGGTGCTGAGGTTTTCTTCCCTCCTTAATGTCTATATGATGACTACAAACTAAGGGATGTACCCATTTCATTTAATTATAGTCCCAAGCAAGGGAATGAAGATGTTGCCTTAGAAGAGTGCATAATTTCTCTTCTTTCTCGACTAAGAGGGAAGGGTTGAGTTTTATTGTTCTGGATGGGTTGATTTCCAGAACCTTGGCATGATTTAGATCAGAATTAATGGAGAAAAATTTAGTCCATGTCTTGTTCTCAGGTTCTTTAATGATTATTCTACTAGCTCATCAATTGGCATCGAAGGAAGAGGTTGATTCTGTAATAAGTGGTCAATAAGGTCATGCTCATCTAGCTTCCTACTTCCTATAACAATTTCTAGTGTAGAAACTGGGTAGAAGGATGACTGATAAAGGTCTTATTCTTCCTTGTCCTCTATGCATAAGGGTAAGTCATAGTCAGCAGAGGGTTGAGTAGGGGGATATGATACAAGATTCTTTGAGAGATGCCCATTCTTGATGGTCATGTTCCCAACGTTGTAACTAATGTAAGCATCACTAGTGGCCAACCAAGTTCTCCCTTGGATGAGAGGGTAACCATTAAACTTTGTTTTGGGGTGGAGTAGAAGGAAATATGTGGGATACTCTTAGGAGTCGATAAAGACCATCATATCCTCAATAACTCCCTCAGGGGATATTATGGATCTATCTGCAATATGCAATATTGTAGTGGTGTTCCTTAAGGCTCCTTGGAGGTTCAACTTTAGCATGGTTTACTTGGTCATAACATTGATTGCGACACCAAGACAAATCAAGATGTTAGGGACTAGAATGTTATTAATGTGAAAATCCACCATTGGGATACTAATATCCAAGTAATTTTTTGGGATCAAGCCTCCAAGAATTATATCAAATATCTTCTCGACAACATGTATAGTGGGGGGATATTTGTTTCTCCTACTATGCCTCTTGAAACATTATTTCCTGATGAAATTTTCTAAATGGGAACATCTTTAATGCTCCACAGAAGGGGTATATTAACATCGAAATTATTTAGTTATCCCAGAAGTTCATCGTTTTCTAGGGTGTTTTGTTTAGGTTGGACTAGTATTTCACGATATGGAGATATAAGGGGTGTTATTTTCCCTATATTCTTCATGATATTCAGGTGGAGAAGGTGGGTGAGCATATGGAAGTACCTTCCCAGGCCAAAGTTTGACCTCTTGGATTTCCATAGCATAAGAAAGATAGGAAATTTCCCCATTTTAGACTTTTTGTTCCTGCTTATTTTTCGGGTTCATATTAGGTTGGGTAGGAATTTGAGGTTACATAAGTGGGTTTTTGTGGGGTAGCTTTTGCGGAGGTGGAGGATGAGGCATTAAGGCAGGAGGTTGGGTTTTCTGAGGCCTCCATCATTTTGAATGTTTTCCCCATTCATGAGGATGAGGTTGATAACTCTCGAAAGGTGGGTTGACAAGATGAGGAGGGTACTAAGGACTATAGGACGAAGGAGAGGGTATGGACCATGATGGGTAAGCTTGACGACGCCAAGGCTGGAAGGGTGCATTACGATCTAGATTATAAGGACAATAGTTTCCACGTTACATGCCTTGTTGATATGGCAGAGGGAATTGTGGCCTCCTCTGGTTGATGAAGCAAAGATGCTCCAAGCCATTCTCTTCTCCTTGGTTTAATACCTTTAGGACTAGAAGTGAGGGAAATTTTTTTCTTGCATGGTTCTCCTAAAAAACAAAGCAGATCTCAATGGTGTTCAATTGGCACTCATTTCTAGGATTCCTATTGGTGCATCTGAGGCAAAAGATGGCTATTTCATTTTCTGATTCCTCTTTCTTCCTTTTAATCTACATAGTAACCATTTATAAGTAAAAAACATGCAACATCTCACTCTTAATGTAACCAACCCTCCCACATTTACCCAATTTCATTGGCATTCCAGGTTAAATATGAGTTGAGGGCTACCATGACATGACCCGACTTATTAGGTCCCACTAAGGAAGTGGGGATAACTGTTGATGAAAAAATGAAATCTCACAACATCCTACAGAGGCTAAAGAAAACTAGGATGCTGAGAAACTATCCCAGGTGGCCAAACACTGAGTTGGACCCCTCATTTATTTCCTTGGGCCCTAAACCAAAACCTCCAACTGCATGCACAAGGTGACATCCATGTGGTTGCAACCCAATGTTTTTAGCTAGGAGCATGCAATCTTGAGATCTAAGCCTAGATTGCAGGTCAACCTCCATACCACTGCCCAAAACTTCATGTAACTTCTCAAAATAAAAAATAACATGAAACGAATGCTAGAAATATAAATTTGAAGGCAGAACTTGACCTGCACTACCAAAAACATGATAGGAAATTCGTCAAACATATTGAGAGCACGTAATCTATAGGTCATGAATACATATCTAAACATGGGGTTTGATAGTTATCTGAGAATCATCAAGAAGGTATAATTCCATCTCATAATAGTTGGAATAACATTTTTTAACTCATGCATTCATTAACCATTCATCAACAAATCAAACGTAGCAAGAGCCATAGCTAGAACCTATTATGAAACCATGCTTATAACCAACATATAACTAGAATAATAACCATAATAGAACAAATATAAAAGACACATAATAAAAAGTATAAGTACTGATGAAATGCAAGACAAAATTATCTCTTATTAACATATGCAAAGTCCAACCAAGTTAGCGACTTCCATGTACCACATGACCATAGATCGAGCTGAACCAAAAATTTCTTTCACCTAATCACCCCAGTTTCATATTCCAAGCATGAATGTTAGACTGGAGACAAAAAAAACCAGGCATTCATGGAGATTAAACCACCTACAACCTCATGCTCCTGCGATCTAATAAAAACCAGTAAAGAGATCACATATAAAAACAAATACATAAACAACTAAGGCTTCCTCAAAATTGAACCAACTCCACCCTGAGGCTTTACAAAGTCCTGAAAAAATAAGTCAAGGGATTTCTAGGCCCAAAATATGCTATCTGACATATCTGTTTGACACAATATTCCTACGAATACCATGCAATCTCACTATCTCCCTGATGAAGACATAGTATACCTAAATAGTTGAAAAATTAGACTTAACCACTATGAAGTGAGCTACCTTAGTCCACCTATCAAACAAAACCATGATGGAATCATGTTTTCTAAATTTTCTTGGTAATCAACTTGGATGCTTACATTCTCCTTTTACCTGTTGACAATAGAAACACTTGGCGATGAACTGAGCTACCTCTTTCATCATATTCAGCTAGTAGTAGAAATTTTTCACTGCTGGAAATGTCTTTTGATAACCCAGATGACTGGAATATGACTTAACATGAAATTTCCTCAAGATAAGCTTCTTGAGCTCACAATTTTCCGACGCTGTAACACCCCCTTCCCACATCTACCTAAGTAACCAGATAACCTATATAAACATGTAACAAGAAGCTACTATAATGAGATTCAACCTCCTATGTCACCTTAAGGAAGTGGAACCGATGGAAAACACAACCTATAGACCTTTTACAACACCCCCAAGAGCTAACCGAACCATTCAAGCTTCTTACCCATGGGTCACACTGACATTTTGACCTCCTTTGAGCCATAGCCATAGGAATAACACTACATTCCAGGGGCTAGGAGGCTATAGCCATAGGAATAACACTAAATGTGATCGACTAGGGCCCCAAATTCTTAGATTTGTACCCATGACTCCGGTATTTGAGCCACCGTTTCAGGCAAAGATCCCAAGTCAATGCCCAAAACATCATGGACACTTAAAGGATGAAAAATAAGAAAAGGACAATTGTATGAAATAAATCACATCAACAATAACTCATCTGGACCCTTCCTAGTCATGACAGACATTTTTTCAAACATGTCACAAGCATTGAATCTACAGGTGTAAATAACATATTAAACTAGAGGGGTCTCATACTTATCTGAGAATCGCTAAGAAGAATTGCTCCCTTACATCATTAGCTTCAAGACAATCTATTTGACCATATATGTGTTGTGCATTCATTTACAAGTAAAAACATGGATAGAACCATACATCACCACTAAGAAAATACATGTGTATAACCCACACAATAACCACATAAATCTAATGGATACAAAAACAATAAAATCCATGCATAAACCAATAAATTTACATACCAAATACCAAAGGAATGAGCTCTTTATTACTAAATGTAAAGACAAACCGGATATGGGACTACCACATTCCAGCCGAGCATAGATTGGTTGAGCCACATGTCTCTTCAACCAATCATCCCCGTGCCATATTCCAAGCATGAATGTGGGACTCAAAACCAACCAAAAATAACCAAACATGAATTTTACTGGGTTCTCAAGCTACATAATGAGGAATTGTCCTATCTCGTAGTCTCTCAGGATTTTATCGTAGCCCATAGTCAAAATCATGGGTCACTAGGCCATAAACCAAGACATACTCTCCAGGATTTTACCGTACATCCTATCGCAACACTACTAGCCTCAAACGGAGAGCACCCACCTCTTAGGATTTACCACAATCCATCCCAGATCACTAGGCCTTGAACCAAGGAAAACTACCTCTAGTATTTATTGTATATGCTTCCATTCACAGGTCAAGGATTCCTAGGCCCACCAAGGCACAAAATCCTAGATTTACCGTAACCCACAGTCTAGTTCAAGGGTTAGTAGGCTAGTGGCATTACCGTGATCAGCAATTTGGTTCAGGGACCACTAGCCCATGTGTTTTTCATTTTAGAGATCCGCTTCACTCAAATTCAAATCCATCCGGCAATCCATCTCAACTAAAGTATGAGAACTGCACAACACCATGGCTACCCGTAATTGGCAAGGCCAGGTTGATAACACTGTCACAACAGGAAAACCCCATGCTAAGACAAAAAATAATCACATGCAGTACCATGCAAGCCAAATCTAGCAAGGAAATTACACATGCAAATCAGTACTTCCCAAGAGTCCCGCTATAGTTGCTTGATTCCTTCGCCTCCTTGCTTGTTTCTTCTGTCTTCCTGCTTTCTTGCCTTTCTTGTTCCAATGCCAAAATTCTCCAAGAAACTCCAAGTGTCTAAGAGTGTGTGTGTTTGAGAGAGAGAGAGAGAGAGAATGATGAGAGAGCCATAAGTGTGAGAAAAAAACTTGCCAGTTGATCCTCATAAGCCTTTTTATCAATGAGGCCTCTATTTTCTCGATCTTCCATTTTTTTCCTTCATTTTCATCCTCACATGGAACATGTGACCTTTCACCTTCCTTTTCTCCCATTTTCCATTATTTTCATAAATAAAATTCTAGTTAAGGCCTTGTGCCTTTCCAAAGCCTTTTCCATTTCCTTTATCAATTTCCTTTAGCAATAATAACTAATATGAACACCTTCTAGGATGTTTTTCCCATCATTAAACTCGGAATAAGTGTCTGATCAACCGTGGTTATTATTTTTAACTTTATTACATGTAATTTTCACCATGGCTATTACAAAACCCTCTCCCTTGGGGGAAATCATCCTCAGTGTTCAACCACACATGTACCTCAGCAAAACTGCTAAAAAGAAAACATACTTCCCATGGTTATTTATAAGACAACTCGTTGCAGCATTTACAATGAATATCCTACTAAAAATAAAAAATCATCATGAAAATCATACCACGTATTGGAGTTGATTAAGACAACTCATTACATTATTTACAATAGTATACACATATACACATTTTCATAACCAAGAAATAAAAGTATATGATGCCTGCATCAGCAACAAGTGAATCCTTAGGCTCACACTTCCACCCTTAAAGTAATTCTAGGATTCACTTCCTTCCCAAGAAGTCCATAATCCACTTTTATAGAAAAAGATTTATCCAATGTTTAGTGCTACAATCTGGTACTATTGTACCCTCAGTGAATATTTATTGGTTGATTCTTCAAGGGAACACTACCAATGTGCATCATATACCATTTGGAAATGCAAATGACCAAAAAAATCCATCCCCAGACTTCTCTTCTCTTTTTCAAAGTCCGTCTAGCAATCTGTTCAACCCCTTCTGTGCAGTCACACACCTTCCATGTTCCACTAACATCCCCATCCTTGGAAGTCCTTCCCTTGGCAAGGCTTCCTCAAATCGGAAGGTCAAACAAGCAAGGCATATAACTGCCTCAAAACCATCATACTGCTCATAGAATTCTCATGGCAATAAATCAACACTATTTTGTACTAGGGTCCTATAATCACCCTACTCCTAATGTATTTTACCAGTATACTGTTGCATGTTCCAATTCATTATGTTGATGTTGCTAGTTCTTATAGTTGGTTTCAACCATCCCTTATCAGGCATTACATGCTTTCCTATACCAAAAACATAATTTCCATTAGATTCAAAATAAATTGAAATAAATTCCAATAATACCTCATTTGTAGCATGTTAATAAAGTACACTTGCAATCTGGTTCACTTCTTGCCACAACAAGTAAAACTAGTTGTTTGATCAAATAATCATGTATAAACATATCATATCTGGTTATCTCGAAACCCTACCAACATAATAAAAATCATATATCACATATAATCATCATAAACCAAAATCATAAATCACATCTAATCATAAATCACATCTAACCACTTCTTCTCTTCAAGCATGTACACATATACATAGTGTGCATTGCACACATACGACCACACACGAAATAAAATGCCATACAATACATGCATCTATACACGGTGTACAAAAATATACATACATACACCTACACTAGGCATACAACACACACACCTACACTCGGTGTACAAAAAAAATATATTACATACATCGACACTAGCATACAAGAAATACAGCTACACCTATTATTAGATACAACATAACACATACACCTACATCCGGTGTACAACACAACACAATACATATACATATATAGAGTACAAAAAAACAAACACACATGCCATGATACCACGACTACACCATGCACATACATAGTACCACATGACCACAACACAACATGTATGACATGAACACAATACCAAATGTATACTAGTACCATATGCACAACATGTACACTGTACCACCTATATAAAATAGTACATGCACAATGTGTGCACAACATCACATGTACATGACACCATTTTCACAACGTGTACACAATGCCAAATGGACACTGCACCACTTGTACAATGTGTACACAATACCACATGTACACAACACCACATGCACGAAATGTACATGTCACCACATGTACATAGCACCACATGCACCACATGTACACAACACAACCTACACATAACACAACATGTACAACATGTACAAAACACCATATGCACACAATACCACATGTATAATCATGCACACAACGCCATATGTACATAGAACCATATGTACAACACACAAACAACACCATATGTACATATAACTGCATATAAAACATGTACAAAGCACCATATGTACACAACACCACATATCCAACATGTGCACAACACCATATGCACACAACGTCACATATCCAACATGCGCACAATATGGTATGTACACAACACCGCATATCGAACATGTACATAGCACCATCTATACCTAGCATTGCATATGCAATAGACACACAACACCATATATACAACATCATAGGTATTCAATACTACATATTTTACATGTACACATCACCATAGGTACAATCACTAAATATACAACATGAACAACATATACATAACTGTAGTACTGCACATCCATAGACCACACACTAACCCCACAAGAAACCTTGCTTCTAATGTCTTTACACTATCCATCCTTATCCTAGCATGACGAAGATGACACTACTTTCACTTCGTTGATGTAAACCTTAGAATTACATGTCCATAACATATACATAGGAATAGTACAAGCATATAACATTAAATCATATCCACATGATACTGACCTCATATATCTATCAAGATTTCTCTTCCACTTGATTCCTTATAGTCAGGAACCTCTGCATGCCATTCAATTGCATAATAAATCATTCCTCCACAAGCATTATCCTTGACAAGCCTATCACATAGTGACATAGATGTACATACACACATACATATATATAATCATTAGCATAAATCAATCATGATCCTCTCAGAAGACATACATACAAACATATATACATACATACATATATACATACATAAACATACATGTATACATATATAAACATCGACATAATCGTGATCACAACACAATTTCTAGATATCATAAGGTCTAGGTTAAGAGAACTTCCTTTATGTGTGCATAGTATGAACAACATTGAGAAGAATAGTTCCCATCATAGCGAAGGCATCTAACACCTTAGATCCATTCACATTACCTTTCTTTATTACCATTCTCGTGACTGCCACCATCCATTTACCACAATGGACCCAACTCATGGAACCGATTGTCTTATTCTTACTTTTCGTTGTGCTTTCTCACACACCAAGCTTCATATGTGTCTTACATTACCTGTTGGGAACCACACAGCTCTCCCAAGCTCCATTAATTTCCTCTTTCCCAACCAATTCCCAAGACTCTCAAAACATAAAGGGAAAGAACAAGAAAAAACAATAAGAATTCCATGAAAACGAAAAGAAATATGATAATGCAACAAAGTGGTATGGCCATACACTAGACGTAAACAAAGCCACAAATAAAGCACAACAATCCACAAAAGACTAAAAGCACAAGACTGGAAACAAACACCATGACACAATACACATGGGTTCCCATTTCTTCCGAAGGAAAACTCAACCTGATACTTCTCCAAGATTTCATGGTAGAATCTTTCCATGCAATCCCTTCCATCATACTACCATAACCACATAAACGTCAGCGCATAAATAAACATAACAATATACTAGATATCTTACCTTGTTGTGTCAAACACGTTGACCTATAATTAAACACCCATGTCATCCATATGTACCAAACATCAATACAACATATCTATCAATTCAAAATAAACTTTTACCAAGACTAAGAACCATGTCATAATCAGCAATCAACTCACATTCATCAGTCATAATACATAAGGATACAACTATAACCTACTTGTAATCAAGTATATACCAGGTATCTCAACACACGTGTTAGAAAAAACATCTTAAGGCAAGATCATTCTTTCATGCAATCTTACAGACACATATACTCATACCACGCAATTAAACAAACATTCAAACAAATTGCAAACATATCATGTTAAATAAATCAACTGTATGAGATAATAGAAACCAAATCACTCAAACACCAAATATATGACATAATCAAACATTAAATAACCAAGTATAGCACATAATAAAACACATACCTTAATGTATCTGAGGGGAGGGTATCTTGTCTACATAATAAATATAGTTAGCACGATATAACTTCACAACACATCAACTCAAACAAAAATAATATCATGATATCCATAACAGTAACTAACTAACATGTTCACATCATAAGTTGATAAAAAAATGGTACTCATATATAAAAATCAGATATGCACACTAAATATATATTAGTACAACACAATATCGCAACTAAGTTGAATCATACCTAAATGCGATAACCCTAACCATCTGCCTAGGCCAATCCAATTTTACATGATACATATAACATCAATATATCGATGTTATAATCCTAATCATCAAGTTAACTAACATATAACAACAATAAGTCAACATATAACATGCTAATCAACAACATAATCATCGAATTAATACCATGCTTGACTATCCAACACATGTACATATGATCACATTAGTTAACTAACATCTATAATGTGTGTAACCATAAAATCAATAGAATGAAAGGCATACACATAATTTTAATGCATATGAATACACTGATCAACTAGAATTTATCACATATGTTACCCTAATAATAGAATGAAAAACATATACATGACTCTAATTCTTACAAAAACCATGAATCACATACCTGCATGCCAATAAAAACTGCTATGATGGTCTCCTCTTACCCCAAAGTCCATTGTTGAAACTTCACTTTAATGATCTGCATCTCCTCATCTATCTTAGCCAACACATTAGCATCATATCATACCAATATCATCATGATGACCTAATTGTAGACAATGACCTTATGCATAATAACCTCAATAAAATCAATGCAAACTTGACCATATTCACCCACTTGACATGTATAACCAATCATGAACGACCAATGCATGTTCAAATTATGACATCACTCAAGCAAGAATACATGGATAACACTGAAGCATGAAGAATATGTAACCCTATCATAAGAAAGAATTTCATGTACAATATGTAACAATATGTAAGAAAACGTGCATGAGAAATACACAAGCATGAGAAACACATAACTAGTCATACACTCATGTTAACTTGTTCACAACAACATCATCAACACTTCCATGGCAACACCATTTCCTCCATGGACAACACAACATGGATGCAACAAGAACATACACCATAGGTATGAGAAACACATATGCAACCAACAAAAATGCATGACCGACACATTTCCTATCCAATCCAAGGGTTGAACCATGCTCTGATACCACTTCGTGGTATCATATATCACACAAAGATAACAGAAACCAAACACCACCCAAGGA
Organism: Pinus albicaulis; assembly: GCA_034641835.2. Classification (NCBI taxonomy): domain Eukaryota; kingdom Viridiplantae; phylum Streptophyta; class Pinopsida; order Pinales; family Pinaceae; genus Pinus; species Pinus albicaulis. The sequence continues at coordinate 895,273,727 of CM076580.1, forward strand.
GAGAACAATCATGCTCTGATACCACTCTGTAACACCCCCTTCCCACATCTACCCAAGTAGCTAGCTAATCGAGGTAAACATGCAGCAAGAGTATAATATAATGAGATTCAACTTCTTATGTGACCTTAAGTAAGTGGAACTGATGGAAAACATAACCTACTGACCTTGTACAACAACCACAACACCCCTAGTGGCTAACCCAACCATTTAGGTCTCTTACCCCCAAGTTGCACTGACATTTTTACCCCTTTTGAGCAATAGCTACAAGAATAAAACTTCATTGTAGGGGCTAGGAGGATATAGATGCAGGCATAAAAATGCATGCCAACGATTATAAGGGCCCCAAATACTCAGTTCTATGCTTGCAACTCTGGGATTTTAGCCACCTTTTCAGGCCTAGAACAAAGGTCACTTCTGAGAACTTCGTGGAAACTTAAGGGATGATAAATAACAATAGAAAAATGCCACATAAGAAATAAAATAAATAAGAACTCCTCTCGACCCCTTGTATCCATGTAAAAATGTAACAAACATTGAAGCTACAGGTGTAAACAACAAATTTAAGCATAGGGGTCTCAGACTTATCTACAAATCGCTCAGAAGCATTGCTCCCTTAAATAATTAGCTGTAATACAATATATTGGACCATATATACGTTTTTCATTCATTTACAAGTGAAAACGTGGATATAGCCATACATCATCACTAATAAAATGCATGCTTATAACCAGCACAATAACCACATAATTACAATGGATACAACAATAATAAAATCCATACATAAACCAATGCATTTGCATATGAAATACAAAAGGAATGAGCTCTTCATAACTGAAATGAAAAATAAACCACAGATGGGACTACCACATTCCACCCAACCATAGATTGGCTTAGCTAAATCTCTCTTCAGCTAATCACCCCAATGTCATATTCCAAGAATGAATGTGGGATTCATAACCAACCAAAAATAGCCAAATAAGAATGAATGTTACTGGGTTCTCTGCCTACACCATTAGGAATTTTCCTCTCTCCTAGAATTTGAGGCTCTACCACAACTCGTAGTCCAATTCAAGGGTCACTAGGTTGTAAATCGAGACATACTCTCTAGGATTTACTGTACATCCCATCCCATGAATACTATGCCCAAATGGAGATCACCCACATTTCAAGATTTACTGCATTCCATCCTGCATCAGTAGGCCCTAAACTAAGGAAAACTACCTCTAGTATTTACCATATATCCCACCATTCACGGGTCACGGATTCCTAGGCCCATCGAGCTACACAATCCTGGCTTTACTACAACCCACAGTCGGGTTCAGGGGTTACTAGGCCAATGGATTTAGTGTGATCCTTAGTTCGGTTCAAGGACCCATAGGCCATGTGTTTTTCATTTCAGAGATACACCTCACTTAGCTTCGAATCCATTCGACAATTCATCTCAACCAAATTATGAGAACTCCACAACACCATGGCTATCTTGAATTGGAAAGGCTAGGCTGATAACATTGTCACACCTAGAAAAACACATGCCAAGATAGAAAAGAACCACTCGCAATACCATGCATGCCAGGAATAGCAAGAAAATCACATATGAAAATTGATATGTGTCAAGAATCCTATTGTAGTTGCTTGATTCCTGCTCCTTGATTGCTTCCTCCTTCTTCCTACTTTATTTCCTTTCTTGGTCCAATGCAAAAATGCTCCAAGAAATGGTAAGTGTCCAAGACTGAGTGACTAAGACAGAGAGAGAGAGAGAGAGAGAGAGAGTAATGAGAGAGCTATAAGTGTGAGAAAAAAACTTGCCAACATATCCTCATAAGCCTTTTTATCCATTAGGCCTCTAATTTCTTCATTTTCCATTATTTTCCTTCATTTTCCTTCTCACGTTGGTTCTCTTTTGTGTGTCGTGAATGTAAGAGGCCAACTAGTTCTACCATGACTTGTCAACAGTAAATTTCTTCACACTTGTGGCTACTATGAAGTGTAAGTCTTGAGAAGTCATAAGATCTGGTTTAAGATAAGGTGTAAGAGTTGTGAAGCTGTTTTCATGAGCTGCTTGGAAATGTAGTGATAGTGTATCTTCCAGATCTATGCTCAACATAGAGAATGGAGGTTGAAAGACCAGATCAATTATTTTTTTAGTACATATGTGGGGTTGAAATTAATACCGCTTTACACTCATCATGCATGTACAATGTTAGTTCCAACTGCAACTTGGCATGGGAAATACAAACTCAACTCCATCAAAACATGGGAATCAATGCATTCCAATCCTCGGTAATTTTTGGTTCGTGCATGGACTTGAAGACTCCCTGGTATCTAATATGTGTTGACTTGTAAACATATATGGTTCATATTTTTTTTGTCTTCATTGAAGTAGGTGCTACAATTGAACATTTTGCCTGAGTTTGGAGAGCTATGAATTATCCTTCTTTGCAAATGGTGAACTAGAGAGCTTTGCAGGATTTCGTATCACCGAGAAAAAGAGTTTTCTGAGATAAAGTGATGAAATTAAAATAAATTTTTGAATAATGACATAGTAAAATGAAAGATTAGAAACTGTTACATGTTACATTTTTTCTTTGAGTTTCCCACATAATTTTTTTTAATTTTATGAGTATGATAATCAATAAAAAAAACTAGTCACATTTTATTTCATTTTGCATATGAAATGGGGGTAATTCAATCATGATTAAAGCATTGGTAGCCAAAGAACTTACCAACTCTTTTCCATTCAACCGTCCAATTTGTTTTTGTAGAGAATGGTTCAAAAGAGTATCAATCTTGTAGTTCATGTTGACCCATATAGTATTTTTTCTTAATGGAGAAATGACATGTTGATGTAAATATTTGATTTCCACAAGAGATATATATGAGAAAAATGAGATTAAGTACATTTAGAAATTGGTTTGAAACAATCATAAGATGAAAAAATAAGGTATCCTTTTTATGTTTGATAACTAGTTTTTTGGTCACTATAGTTACAGTTATTTCATATAGAATATTGTTCATAGTATTTTTGATACCTGGACTACAAGTGGATTTTTTTCTTTTTTGTAAATTAGACTAATTCTATTAGAAGAGCATATGGTATAGGACGAAGTTACAATCGTGAGAGGATAAAAATTAGAGGAGCCAGAAATGATGAACTATCATCCTCGGTCCCGCGAATAGCCAAGAGGGAAACAAAGAGAGCCAAAAAGATAAACAAAGGAGCCATGGGAAGCAGACAGGATTATACCCAGAATGGGTTGAATCCTCAGTACGACATTTATTTCCTTTCTTTTTTGAAACTTTGATGTAGCCGTCATGGGGCGGATGGGTTGGAACCACTTGAAGACAGTTGTTGACTAAAGGAGTAGTCTCCTTATCCGAGTCTGATAAGGAGGTATCATGTGGTCATTTCTGAGAACTTGAAGGAGCTTTGGATCCTCCAGGGCCTGTCGAGGTCATTTCCTTCTCCTGATTTTCACCCTCCTCATCTACTTCAGTCTCTTCCTCATTCAAGATAAATAATTCAATGTCATCCATGGTTAGCAGGGACACATGGTTTCTGGATTTGAGAGTTTGATTTTCGATTTCTTTTATTCTTCTATGTGGAATATGGTGCAGATATTTTGGAGATGCCCTATTTGATGGCAATGACAAAATTGCAAGGCAGTTCTCTCGTAGTGCAAGGTGTGTGTCAAGTGGAAGTCACCAACTTTGAGGTTGATTTGATCAAGCATGACTTTACTTATGTCTGTTTCAGCACATATTATGCCATATGTCTATATGCCTGACTCCCCCCTTGAAGGATCCGTTGCCATAAATTGTCCTAGGGTGTTTCCAATTCCTTGAAATATAGAGAAGTGCCATAGAGGGGTAGGTAAATTTGGATGCCTGATCCAAATGGGAAGCTTGGTGATGAGTGTCGTTGAAGGGTCGAAGTCTAGGAACCATGGTGTGAGGAATAGAGTTTCTTTTCCCCAAAACCATGGACCTCCTGTTAGGTATTTTTGATAGTCTTCATTAAAAGAAAACATAACTATAAAGAAACCCTTGGAGCAGAAGATTACCTTGCTGTTATTTGTCTTGTAGAATGAATCCATTGGTAAAGGTCTGCTGAGCGAGGCCATAATCCATTAAATATACAAATGATGGCCGATTCTAAATACATTTGAAATTGGTTTTCTAGTGTTGGATGGGAAATTTATGCCGTGGGGATGTCCTCTATTTTTTCAACCAAAAATGGTCTGGGAGCCGCAGAGGGTTGGGAAAATTTCTTGGGAGGTTGTGCATGGACAACATCCTTGTATGAGAAATATTGAGTGGAAGATGTTTTCCCAACTGCCCCTCCTCGCATCCAAAGGGTTAAAACTAAAGAGGAGACTTTTTCAATATGATAAAATGAGAGTGGAAAAGAGTTCTATAGTTGTTTACCTCCATAGAGAAATTGATGAAAGGCAGAAGCGAGCCCTAGCCTGTGTTCAAGGGCATGAGACAGGCTCTTCACCAGATCCATAGATCGAACCGAGAGCATTAAGATATTTCCATTGAGAATAGTAATCTTGATCTGAAAGGAGGGGGCTGACAGTTCTAGGGATGAATTTTGACCCACGCTTGTCCAGGAGGCCAGAGAAATAGATCTTGATGACCCGCTACAGCCCAAGGCTTCCTTTTCAGGGGATGCACGTTGGAGCGAGGGTCCATTGCAGCAAGCACGCATATCCATTGGGAATTTTTGTTGCATGGATTCTTCGATGGGTTTTTTGCGTGGGCCTCTGCGTAAACCCTATCTCTGTTAAAATTTCCTCTCTTTCAGATGAGTGCATCCCAGAGGAACAATATCTGTCCACTAGATCTACGGTTGAGAGTCACAGATTTGGATTTTGTGTCGGCGATAGCTTCTTCTGCAAAAATCTATGGTATGCTTGCGCCTGCCTTCCTCCTCCTACATCATGAATGGGAAGTATAATGGATAGAGGCTCCCATGATCTCCAAGCATTCAGATCCGTAGGCGACTGTTTCTTCTTGTCTACGACAGTGGGAGAAGTGGTGCAAAATCTTGCGCAAGCCCCTATAACGAAGTGATCACATCTCTTGCGTATGAGTTCAGTACCATCGATCAAGTTCTATTCTCCATGGCTATGGTTGAGAGGAGCCACGAAGGATTCAAGCTTTGTAATGATGAGCGCACGGTCTGTGACAGAGCCTTGAGGAACCCTAATGCTCTTCATCATTCATGATTGAGTACAAGTGGATATTGTTTCCTCATTCCCTTCTCATTTATTGAGCATTAGTTAAATAAATGGATGGAAATACCAAGGTATTAAATTTTCTAGATACTCTCATACTCTCCACTGTTGATTTTGGTACCTCAAAAATCAACAAATCCTCTGTCTCTGATATTAAAATCTGATTGAAAAATGTATAAGAAAAGATTTATTTTTGCAGCTAGAATCTCAATTCTAGTGAGGTGATCTTCAACAGATCTGTCATTTTAAAGTATTTTCTACTCAAAGCAATCCTCTATTCAAGGTTAAAACAAATACCCATAAAAAAAAACAAGTGATGAAATCAATAAGGTTGAGTTTGATTCACATTCAGTGCCCAATGAAGGAGCAATATGCAGAAAGAAGAAAAAGTTCAGGTTGCCATTCCCAAGCCAATTATCAGACCTTAGGAAGAGCTTTAAATAACATAAGAGAAAATGGCCTTGGATATGACAAGGATGTTTCATTTCATATTCCAGATTACTCAAATTCCATCTAGTTTCAAATTGTTGGCTTTCTTCATAATAGTTCACCTTCATCTATTCTAGATTCTTCTCCTCCACATCTGCAGACAAAATTTGTTAAATTCCAACATTGTGACTGAGTTGGCCATATGAAAAATCATTGTTTTTATGTTCATCCACCTGAGAAATAGAATAAAACCACTCATTATTCCAACATATGCTTTAAAAACAAGCATCTTGCAAGAACAAAGATTCATCTTGGATGGATCACCTCTTGGCAATGGGAATCAATAGCGAAGAGGATGTTTTAGTCATATTTCATAATCTCTTCTAGAATATTAAAGGGCCTTATAGTTGAGTTTTCTCCATCTTCTCACCTTGTTTCTGGGAGGGGGGAAGTGATGGTTATATACAATATTCAAAGCCACATCAAGTGAGCCTGAGCCAAAACCTACCATACAATATTCAAAGTTGTAGCCACAAACAAAGATGTCCTAGAGCATGCCTTTGGGTGGTGGTCAGCCTTAAACCATATATGTGGGGTTGAAACCTCCCTTTGCAGGTTGATATTATCCCTCTTAAAATGATTGATGGTGCTTCCTCTAGTAGAAGACTTCAGCTTCTTTCCAAATTTGGAAGAGCTCCATGAATTGCATTAACCATTCCAGAGTTGGTGGTCATCCTTAAACCACCACAAGTTGAGACCTCTATTTTCGGGTTTAGTTTCTCCCTTTGTTATGAAGGTTGTAGACCTCCTTTTTCTAGGTTGATGGTCTTCTTCTTCAAATCATTAGGAGCCCTTCCCCTAGCATAAAACCTTAGCTTTGTGCGAGATTTGGAAGAGTTCTAGGAAATGCACTAAGCATTCCAGTGTCTTTGGTAATCCTTAAACCACCTCCTTATGCCAACATTTCAAAGAGGACATTCAGCCTAATCCTTCCATGAATTTTTGCACATTTCTTATTACAACTCTCTTCATGAACTCATACATACCCCTTCACATTAAGGGGGGGAATGTTGGACACCTAATCCTCTAAGGGTTGGTGTGGAAGTTGAATCGTCAAAGGAGTTACAAGAGACGTTGGAATATGAATCCAACAATCATGTCAATGTATTATAAATGTACATCATCTGAATAGTAAAGGAACTTATGATGTATCATACTCTTGTTGTTCACATTCTATGTGCGTTTAACACATGGATTTATATAATCTAGTTGCATCCAGATTTACCTGGCCACTACAGCTAAATTAATTCAAGGAATGGGCTCATGAGCGATCTCCCATACTAATAATTAAATCTCAGTCAAATTGCAGACATAACATGGATCTTCATTCTTTCTTAATTTCCCATAGAGTTCATATTGTACTTTAGGCATGGCTCTCTTGGACTATGATTAGAACTCTTGCACTTAGCCATATTTTCCATTTAATTATTCATGGCATGAAAGGAATATGAAGGATGGACCTTTTTTTTAGGTCATGATCCATTATTTCATTTTTTGCATCGTGGTCCTTGATGCCTTCATCCATAATTTCTTAGAAGTTTCTTTTGACTTCACTTGTACCAACTTGTTTTCATGATTATAGGTGCTAAGATATTTTCCAACTTCTGACTCATCCATGTCTACTAACCAGCTGGTAGAGGTCCTCCACATATGGCACAAGTGCCAAGCTTTGCCCAAAGTGATAAGGCACTGCAAAATATAACTCTGCGACCCATTTTTTATTAGATCCCCTCTCATGTTGGGGCTTAGCCTCTTGTCCACCATAGGACCACTTCTTCTCACCCATTACTAAGCCTTTAGCTCCTTTTTCCAACACCTTTACTTGCTTCTCTGACATGGGACTAGGTGTTGTCACCACTAACTCAAACCTTCAGGCGCTGAACCTATTTAAGTCCTTCATGGGCCAAACTTCTTTGTTAACGGCTCCATGTCATCGATCATGCCTCTATGTGAGAAAATAACCCATCAACCCAAAGGTTGATGGTGTTTTGTTTCTACGTGAAACAATTGAAATAAGTTGGAACTTACCCTCTCCCAGAGCCTCTATGACCCTTTATCTCCTATGTTCCCTTGATCTCCATGTATGGCATAGATCCATGTGCGGATGCTTAGCCCGTAGCTTCCTTCCTCATAGCGTATTGAGTTTTTGAATCATTGTGAACCCACCGGGGTCATACCTTCAGGTTGACATGTCCCATGGGTACCGCCTATTTGTTCTCTTAATAGGTTTGTGCTGTCCCACCCTGGCCAAACACCTACTGCCTGATGCCTCCTCTAGATTATTTTAATAAAATCACTGGGATAATGCCTATGGGATGAGTTGTCCTATGGGGTCCACCCGATGCCTTTTCCATTGGCTCATGATCCGAAACAACCATGTCCACCTAATGCCTAGTTAGCCCATTGATTGTTATATGCACACTTCTCCAACCTTTCAGGTTGATGTCATGCTTATGTCATCAACCCCATGTGGTGGCTCCTGACTGGTGACAGATGTCACTCTGATCTGGCCCATTGGGCCACCAAAAAATGTCAAATATGTTTGCCACATGTCCCCCATACAACAATGTCATGCTAACAACATCTACCACCATCAACACTTGAGTGCTAATAAAATGTTTCCATGTGTCGTCTCAGAGAGGAGAGAGAAAGGGTCCTACGACACTTGGTTTTGCACCAATTTCCTTTATAAAAACTTGAAATTGAAATTTATCCTTTTGTCGCACCCTTGGTATCATTTCTACGTGAAATGAATAAGGGTTAGGGCTTAGGCCGTAGCCCTTCCTGTCCCAGAAAATTAAGCATGTGCCTATTTATACACCTGTTGGGATCATGTCGTCTGGTCGACGTGTCGTATCGGGACCTCTCGACCTCATTCTCATTTGTTGTCACTCTACCATAAGGTTTCCTATCATTCCTCCACATCCGGATGCTTTATATTTTCATCCATAACCTTGTGCTCCACTTAAATTTCCTCCAGGCCAACTTTTGCAGGCTATGATTTCAACGTGGGGGCCTCCCGACACCTTTATCATTGGATTTCGCTGCCAACTATTCTACCATCATCATCCTACTCAACATATTTGTGCTCATTTATACTTACATCAAGATGAAACCACCAGGGTAACTCCACCATGATGAGTTGTCAGGTGGGGACCTCCTGCTTGATTCACATTGGTCTGCGCTCTGCCTCTATGTCCCTATGTTCTACTATGTTTGCTCTTTCTTACTTCCATTAGGATTCACTTGCGAGCTATCACAACCATGTGGGTTCCACCCGCTCTTTTCCTTCCCGATGCTTACAACATGTGCCCTATTGGACCCGATCAGGGTGCACCCACCATGATGGAATCATCCCAATCCTACTCTTCTTGTTCACTTCGAATTAGGCGCTAAAATAGTTCCACCAGGGTAAACCCTCCAGAGTAAGCCCATCGTTCGAGCCTGTAATGTGGGCTCCTATGACCTAATATTTTATTGTCATTTATACCTATCAATATTGCATAGAGCCTCTGCTATACTTTTAATTTTTCCTCTATCATGTCATGTCCACTCGGCTTTCCTTTAGCAGCTTTGCTAGCAACACCACCAACTCTAGCCACTACCAAAATTTGGTCACCACTTTGACTCAAGGCCACATTTAACTTAGGGGCTCCTCAATGTTGAATGATAATAAGTTTTGATCTAGGGGGAATTTATAGACTTTAGCATAGCGTTGGAAATATATTTCCAAGAAACATCCAACTATTCCACCTCGAGGTGAATATGAGCTAATATCTTGAGGCAGAAATTTCTTCAAAGCATGTGACTCCCAACCGTCATAGTAATCATAGTATGTCTTCTCCAACAAGCCTGCTACTATGTTGATTCTCTACATGGTACTGCAGCAACCATAGGACTCCCCCCTAAGCTTGACACATCAGGCCTATCAATGTTATCCCAGTTACCATCACAACTAGTCTAGTTGAAATCAAAGCCAACATATGTTATCCATGCTAGTCTAGATGACATCAATGCCAACATTATTTCCAACTATCAAACAATGCCAAATTCCCAAGACATCTTCCATCATGATTATTGACATCAATGCCAACAGAATTTCTACCACTACCCATCCAAACAATGCTAATTGTCCAAAAAGAACCTCACCCCTCAAGCTTTGAATCTAGCTCAGGGGTTGTTAATTACAAGAAAAAATAGCAATGTAGTTCGAATACAGTTGCGAGGAGGGTTGAAGTCCCTCTCTTAGTTTCCAATAATCGAACTAATAAGATAAGTTTCTTACTTGTATTATTTTGCATATTTGTGCCATGTGATTGTAATGTTATCGAAACTAGATTAGAACTTGTGGAACCGACCATTCCAACTAGTTATGGCCCAAACCTAGTCCAGTTTGGGTTTCAGAAATGGAATAGGCCATCTTAGTTGCAATCCAACTAGTTTTTTTATGGAATCGGCCAGTTCAAGGCCAATTCTGTGAGGTTTGAACTACATGAGAAATCTTAAAAATATTGTGATTTTCAGTTTTGTTTTCCTCATTTGGTTACCCTACTTGTAATTCTCCCTTAGGCCAACTTAATATTGAATATTTAATATTGTGGGCAGTGTCACTTTTACTTAAATATATAACATTACCATGAAATGTCTCAAGATGTTTGAGAGTGCTTCAAACCTCATTGGATTTCATATTGGGAAATTATAATTTTAGATCTCACTCAAAATTCTACAGACTTATCATTTTTTTAGGATTTGGTGGATTGTAATGTTTCCACTTGATTATGTTATGTATGAGGAGATGTAACTATTATTTAATAAATATCACGAACCCCTCTATGACTTTGATGTTGGTGGAATTTGTTTTAAAACTCCTCTATCAGGACTCTACTAAAATGTATTCATTATGGGGCCCATATTAGGTATCATGTAGTAATGATTGGGTCTAAATTCCATTGTAATTCATATTATAACAAAATTAAAGGTTGGGGTCCTTTAGTGCAATGGTGACATGAAACCATATTTTTATTATGGAAGGTAAATGCATTCAGAGGACTTGAGCATTTGGAATGAGTGCAAGAATGTAAGGCTAGGAGGCCCAAATATGGTTGAGCCTTAGATGTGCATGAAAAGAGGATGCGTCTCAAATTTTGAGGAGTCCATGGATTTTTCAAGTGGAATTATATAGGACTATAATACTTCCCAAGGAGCTGGATTTAATTCAGATTCATGGAATCATGAGGAGGACTAGGACAAGTTAAGACTCCATCATATGCTGAAGTGGCAGACGCGACATAGATTGGATAGACTATGTGGATGACACGGGGGCTGATGACATGGATAAAATGCTAACATGGGACATTAATGGCATGGCATGTGTCAAGAAGATGAAATTTTAGGTGGAAAACAGGGACTTGTTGTGGATGAAATTTGGCACCCTAAAAATATGCCATGTCACATAATGACATCATCTTCAACTATATGTGACATTAGTATGGCCTTTGGCAAAGAATAATATGAGGAAAATATTAATTTTTGGCATTAATATATGAGGAAATCTCCATTCAACCTTCCATCTAGCACACATAATCTATTGTTGTATTCAGGGTTCTTGAGTATGCTTGATAGAAAACATGTAATAAAAATCCTTCCTTTATTTGATGAGGGTTGCACCCTTTGTCTAGTGCCCAACTATGTTGCATCCTTCCTGGGATTGGGTGTGATGGCATTGGCACGTTGATGAGGAAATGTATGCTTTGATGTGAAATACATCATGGAAACACCATATATGCCACTTGGTAAGCTGTGCCTAGGGTTAGTTAATGTGATAAGAAGGTCAAAAGGAGAATCTTTAAATGACCATAACTTTTGATTTGGGTATCAGATCTCGATAAAAATTATTTCACTAAAATATCTTGATGAGTCAGATATGAGGGTTATACCAAAGCTAGTTCCACTAAATTTGGGAAAGAAAACAATTTAGTAACTCCATTTCCATACTATGACCATGGAAATTACATTAAGTGAAAACAACATCTCCCATTGAGCTTGGAAGATGCCAAGGTGTTTGGGGGGGGGGGGGATTAGCGTCATAGATCAACACCCACCATTGTGTATTGCACTATATTACATTGTGATACTCCTGATTTATTTTTTGGTTAATTTGGTTTCTCCCCAATTTATTTAGTACTCTCAATACTTTGATTGTATTTACTCAAAATATTCCATGTGGCACAATTCCATCATCTTCAACTAAGTGTTACATTAGTAGGGCGTTTGGCATTGAATAATAGGAGGAAAATGTTAACTGTTGGCATTGATAGATGAGGAAATATTCATTCTCCTTTCCATATAAAATGAATAATCTACTGTTATATTCAGGGTTGGTGAGTGTGCTTTATAACAAACACATAATAGAAATCGTTCCTTTAGTTGATGATGGTTGCATCCTTCGTCTAGTGCCCAAATATGTTGCATCCTTCCTAGGATTGGGTGTGATGGCATTCGCATGCTAATGAGGAAATGTGTGCTCTCATGTGGCATACGACATGGAAACACCACATATTCCAATTGGTTAGCCACATCTAGTGTTAGCTAATGTGGTAAGAAGGTCAAAAAGAGGATCTTTAAATGACCATAATGTTTTATCTCGGTATCATATCTTGAAAAAATGATATCACTAAAAGATATTGATGAGTTAAACATGAAGGTGATGCAAAAGTGTTAAGAAAACATCTCACAAAATAGAAGAAAACATATATCAATGACTTAGAAATCAACCTTTTCGAGGAAAAACCCTCCTTTACATTACATAAATGAATAATTCTTGGATGATACAAATGAAAAAACTTACCTTCTATATATAGAAGTCTAAGGGGTCAGACTATAATGATATGGGGACCACATGGGAACAACAATAACAATAATGGGGCTACACCTATGGGGTAGAATAATAACAATATTGGGACTACATGGGAACCACAGGGGCTTCACTCAATGAACCTCTAACATATCACGTGTGATCATAGCATATTGAACAATACCCTTAATTTGAGTACATATTGGAAAATTCCTCTAAAAATCACATTATTTAGCCCCCTACCAATATAAACCCAATACACCTTCCCAATTTAAAAATCCCCTACTTTCACTATATATTGTAGGTATCCATTTTCTCATTAACATTTTTTATACCCCTTTATAATTTTTCATTAACTTTCAGCTTTATTGTTTACACCTGCCAATATAAAATCCCTTTACCCCCTATATATCCCCCAATGTATTCTGTCATTTTTTCCTCATTATATATACCCCAATATGAACCCACGTGATATAATATTGCATCTGCAATGAAGCCCCTGTGATGGGAACAAGAATAACAATAATGAAGCTACACTAACAATAAAAATAATGGGCTACATTAGTATTATAGGGACCTAACATACCCCTTTCCTTAAAACAAGTTTTTTCCTCAATTCTTGAGTAGTTCTGGATGCTTTTTTATAAAAGTCTCATCCTCCTATGTCGAATCTTCAATGGGTAAGTTCTTCCACTTGATGAGATACTCTAAAATTGATTGATTTAATATCTCTCGATTTCTTGTTTCCGTGACTGCTTCAGGTTCAAATATGATTTTTCCTTCCACTTCAAGTTCTGGAAATATTATTTGAACTGGGATTTTTTCACCTATATTTTCACCTATAACCTTCTTTAAGCATGTAACATGGAAAACTGGGTGCACTTGGGAATATGCAGGAAGCTCCAATTTGTATGCCATAGTACCAATATTTTGCAACACCTTGTCAGGACCATAATAATTTGGTAAAAATTTATTTATATCTTTCTTATCTTGCTTGAGGGACATTTGTTTGTATGGTTGTAGTCTTAAGAATAAAAAATGTCCTACATCGAAACTTCTTTCGCTTTAATGTTGATTTACCTGTTATTTCATTCGATTCTGTGACAAAGTGAGGTTATCCTTTAAGATTTGGAGAACTTGTTGTTGATGCTCGATGTGATCTTCCATTGCTTGAACCTTAGAAATTTCTCTTAAATATGATGTGATGGACGATGGATGATCTCCATAAAGTGCGATAAATGTAGTCATTTTTGCTACAGTATGGAAGGAAGTGCTACACCACCATTGAACCAGAGGTAACCACTTGACCCATTGTCTATGTTTTTCATATACAAAGAAACGAAGATATCCTTCCAAACATATGTTCACTATCTCAGTTTTCCCATCAAATTGATGATGATATGATGAGCTATGAGATAACGAATACCCAAACACGAAAATAATTTCGTCCAAAACTTTACTGTAAAAATGGGATATATGTCGCTATAATAACCTTTGGTTTTCCATGTATATTTTGAATTGTTTCCATAAATGTAGTAGCAACTGTACTGGCTTTAAATAATGCAAAAATGTGTGCATACTTGGTAAGACTATCAACTACCACCATGATGACAGTCTTTCCTTCAGACATGGGTAAAACCATGATAAATCCATTCAAACATCCTCCCAATTTTGACTTGGAATGGATAAAGGTTGCAACAAACCTGGGGTCGTAATTGTCTCAACTCTATTTTTTTGGAGAACCAAAAATTCTGCCACAAAATTTTGAATATTAGATATATGGCCATCCCAAAAAAATTCATTCTCGATCTTGTGGTAGGTTTTTAAAAATAATGAATGCCCTCCTAAGGGACAGGTGTACAATTCCAAAAAAATATTTTGTTTGAGTTAGGAATTATTGCAAAGATATAACTAATATTGGTACCATAATGAATCATTTTTCCAACTAATGTTTCATATTTACTGGGATCTTGCTCGAAATTTTGAATTAGTGTTCATACATCTTCATCATTATTCCATTCATCCCTTGCTTAGGTTATCCACTCAGGTTGGATAATAGAAATGGCACAAAGCAATGCTTCCACATCCCGATCCTTTCTTGAGTGTGCATTTGCAAAAACACTTAGCTTCCATTTTTTGTAGATTATTTCAAAGTCATAACCCAACATCTTTGTGATCCATTTTTGTTGCTCCTATAAATATAATTTTTTTTCCAAAAAGTATTTAAGGCTATCATGGTATGTTTTTACCTTGAAGATTCTTCCCATTAGGTAAGGTCGCCATTGATTTAGTGCATGTAGTATTTCCAACATTTCCCTCTCATACATAGAATTATGTAAATACTTTCCTTTGATTAGATGAGTTTCAAAATAAATGGGTCTTCCTTCTTGCATTAAAACCACACCAATCACATTTCTAGAGACATCACATTCCACAATAAATGGTTTTGTGAAGTCTGGTGTAGCTAATACTGGTGCTTGGAACATTTCCTCTTTAAGATGTTCAAAGGCCTTAGTTGATTCTGGAGTCCAATAAAATGAATATTTATTCAGTAATGATGTTAGAGGCTCCAATATTCTCCCATAATTATTAAAAAATTGCAAAAATACCGTGTGAACCATATAAATCCTCGAATATGTTATATGGTGATGGGGATTTTCCATTCCTTAATGGATTTAATTTTGTTAGGGTCTACCTTAACACCCTCATGAGATACAATATGGCCCAAATATTCCACCTCCTATCCTCCAAAGAGTCATTTGGAGTTTTTTGCATATAATTGCTTCTCCTCCAATAGTTTGAGCACCTTGTTAACATGTTGAACAGGGAAAATTTTAGGGGCTAATATTCGTAGGTGGGTTAATTTTCCATGCTTTTTCAAAAAAAAAAAGATTTGCCAATTTCCATTTTTTTGAAAATCAGTTCGCCCAAGTTTTATATTATAAAATTATTTTACCCTAAAAGTCGCCAAAATTTTATATATACTAATATAAATAAATAGAAAAATAAATATTTATACAAAAATGTCATCAATTTTTTTACAATTTACATATTGGGGACTAGTAAGATTCACCAAGGTTTCTAAAATTTAAGATAAACTTCCATCCTTAAAATTTGCCCTGATGTTGACCATGATCCTTCCAAGAATCATTGTAGATTACTATATTATCCAAACATACTAACACATATTTTATAAGAAAGGGTTTGAAAATGGAATCCATCAAACCTTGAAATGTGGAAGGTGCATTAGTAAGGCCAAAAGGCATGACCGAAAATTTATAATGATCCTCATGATTTATGAATGTTGTTTTTAGAATCTCTTTAGTATTCATTATAATTTGATGATATCCAGAATGAAGATCCAACTTGGTGAAGTAAATTTATCCATGCAATTCATTTGATAATTCATCAAGGATGGGGATGGGAAATTTGTATTTAATAGTGAGCTTGTTGAGCTCCCTATAATCGAGACACATACACGATGATCCATCCTTCTTGTGCACCAATAATACTAGAGAAGAGAAATAACTTTGAGTGGGTTGAATTATACTAGCCTCTAGCATTTCTGCAACCATATGTTCAATCTCACTCTTTTCGGCATAAGTATATCTGTAAGGCTTGATGTTTGGAGGAACACTTCTTGGAATCAAAGAAATATCATGATCATGATCATGAATAGGTGGGAATCCTTTTGGAGTCTCAAACACCTTGGAATGATTTTCCAAGACTTTTTCAAGATATGGAGAAATACGTTATTTTGATGTTTGAACCTCTAGTGAGAATAAAATTTCAATTACGCCTCTTTGTTTTTTCTTTAGAAGCTTTTTCATGACATCAGAGACAATTATCTTTTCTGAATTACATGTGATGCCCTATAATTAAAATTCCTTTCCTCCCCAAAAAAATTTCAAGAAATGTTCTTTAAAATTAAAAGATATCATCCCCAAAGATTGTAACCATTGGACTCCTAGTACAACATCAACACTGCCCATTGGAATGGAGTGAATTGGACTATTCAAAACATATTCACCCTTGGTTAGCTTGATATTATGGCACTATTGAGAGAAATTTATAGTTCCTCCATTTGCAACCTTCACTTGACACTCTGGTACTGGGCATCGGAAGCAATTCAATTCCTTGGCTACCTTACAGTGAATAAAATTATGGGTACTACCCAAATCAATCAGCACTATTACATTTTTCTTCCTGATATGTCCTTCTATCTTGAGAGTTTGAGGAGTGATAATTCCTACCAATGCAATACAAGTTATGGTGGGATTCATTTCTTATTTATCTAGGTTTGGTTCCTGGTGTATATTCTCTTATTTTCAAGTTTCTTGTTCCTTTTCTTCCACCTCTTCATAATCTATGTAAAATAATTTCTTCTCAGAACACTTATGACATTTAGTGTATTTTCTATCAAAACTATAGAAAATCCCTTTTACTTTTTTTTTTCATCCAATTTTTGTGGTTTCAACATTTTATATTGTGGAATTCTACAAGTAGAAACACTTCGATATTTATAGTTGTAAGTGGTAGGCTTCCTTGTTGCCATAATTTTTCTTTCAAATTTTCTTGCCAACTTGAATTCCTTCTCCAATGAATCAGGTTCCCAAAGGTGAACGTTATGCTGGATGGTATCCTTTAAAGTCCTTATGAAGACATAAATCTTGCGCTCCTCTGGAATATCATTTACCCTCATATTAGGTTTTTGGAAATCCTCAATGTGCTCCACCATTCAACCCTTTTGTTTGAGATTTACCAATTGGCTAAAGAAGGTGTTGCTCTTTGTATCATACTAATGTGCTAGCAATTACTCCTTAAAATTTTAACAAGTGACTATTTTTTTACGAGAGAAAAGCCATTGATATCATACAAATGTATTGGGTTCTAAATATAAAGTTTCAATGCTTACCTTTTGTGTGTTTTTCACATTACGGAGATCAAAATATTGCTCCATCTATAGTATCATGTTACATGATCCTTGCCATCAAACTTCCTCATATCAATATTTGGAATATGGTGGGTCTTAAATCCAATGTTATAGTCTCTGAAATAATTATTAACATTTATTTTGTTCTCATCATGAGTTTCCTCTATTACCTTTTCACTATTAGGAAGCTTTTCTTGTAGCAACTTTCTTAAACCTTCCTTCAAAACTTCCATGTCATTCTTCAATTATTCCAATTTTCCTTTAAATTTTTCTTCTATACCATTGATTGTATATTCCATTCCATTCTTCAACCCATTCATCTCATCCTTCAAACCATCTATGTATCCTTTTGAACCATCCATGTCACCTTTTAGTTCATTTTTGTTTGTTATATCTGAGAGAGAAATTAGTTGCATTTGGTCTTGTAATTTTGAGATATCATGATGCAATTATTCCTCTTCATGTGTCATACTATAGATTTCTGAGGGCTTAATGGGCCTGGAATTATTTTTGGGAGGTATTTTAGAACCCAATATATATAAAAATGCTTCAATATGCACTTGGAATCACTTCAAACTAATTTTTTAGAGAAACATTATGGAAATTGTTTAAAAAAATACACACATTCTTCTTACTTTTAGGAGCTCGATCTTAAGGCTATTGTAACTATGTAATTTATGATCCAATATCTGAACTTTTGCCTTGTGGTAGCCCTCTAAGTCTTATTTTCAATGGCACAGGTAGAACCTAATTTGGATTCTTCAAGATCAAGATATGCCGAATCTCCCATAATGGTATAACTATGGACTAGTTCAGTAGAGGGAAATTCTATGACATGCCACGTGTCACTGTTTTAGACTTCGTCCCTAAGATTCATACACGCGAAACCACAGCCTGTGCGCTTTCTACCACGTTTTACATAATTCAAATCCGGTGTTTGAAATGAAATTTATGGAAATTTTACCTTAGTCACTTGTTTGAGATGAAATTTTGGACCCTACAAAAACCCTAACTTCCTCAGATCATATCTCCAATAATATAGGAAACGAAGATCTTAAAATTTTAAACAAAGTTCCTCATAATTTTGGCTTCTCATGGTAACAATTTTAGCTTTTGAACCTTCGTAGAAAAACAGTTATAGCAAAAATGTCAATATCGCGTGTTTTCTACAGCGAAACCCTAGAATCTAAAGCTCTCATATCAAATGTTATGAAACCAACTCACAAATAGAAGAAAATATAGATCAATGACTGAGAACTCAGCCTCTTCGAGGGGGAAACCTCCTTTACATTACATAAATTCATAATTCTTGGACGATACAAATGAAAAAACCTACCTTCTATATATAGGAGTCTAAGGGATCACAATATAACAATATGGGAACCACATGGGCACAACATTAACAATAATGGGTCTACACCTATGGGGAACAATAATAACAATATGGGGACTATTGGGCATAGAAATAACAATAATGGAGCTACACTAACAATAACAATAAGGGGATACACTAGTATTATAGTGATGTAACACAAAGTTAGTTCTACTAACTTTGGGAAAGGAATCAATTTTGTAACTCCAGTTCCATACTATGAGCATGGAGGTTACATTAAGTGAAAATAACACCTCCCAAGTAGCCTGGAAGATGACAAGGTGGTGGTAGGGAGACTTAACAATCAACACCCACCATTGTGTATTGCACTGTATTACCTTGTGATACTCTTGATTAATGTTTTGGTTACTTTGGTTCCTCCCCCATTAATTTAGTATTGTCACTACTTTGGTTGTCTTTACTACCATCCCTAATTTATTTTCTTATTATAATTGTACACAACAAACTTTTAGAAGATCTTACCTCTTAAATTAGTGATGGGAATAGGGGTTGTGGTTTTGAATAGGGTATGGACTAAGAAAGGTCATTGGATACATTAGATCTTCCTATCATAGGCTTGGCTAACAATTTTTTTCCTTATTCTCGATATTACATTCTATATGAGGTACTAAAATGTGCAAGCGGTCTGCATTGATTTCTTATTGTTGGCCATTAAAATCCCTACCTATGATTCTCTCCTTCCATCTCTATATTTCTATGATTTCCATTACTTTCCTCCTATTATTTGTAAGCTCTAATGCATATCGTTTCGTTGACCCACTACTGTGCTGAAATCATGTTCCAATATGTAGCACTCCCCTCACCTATTTCATTGTGATTTCCTCCTACGCGCATGTGTGTGCTCTTAGCCTTCTTAAATTTTCCTTTAGTTTTTATTTGCAATGCCTCAAAATAATCAACTCATATGGTATTTATTCATGATTAACTATATCCCCCACCTTTGTATCCTCAGGGAATCCTTTAGTGGGTCCCCAATCTCCCCATCAGATTCAAATAGATCTATTTGTTCATGGTATCAAACTCCAATGGCATAACTCATTTTTAACATAATAGTTGCATTATCCATGTTGGTAAAAGTATGAAATATATCCATCTTGGTCCGTTAAGGACATTCATTTTAGCTACGTTGTACTACTAAGAAACCTCTATAAAAAAAATTAATAATATAACCCTCCAACACACTACTTAACAACCACTTTCAAGAGAAACATTTTTACTTATAGGTTTCACCCTCTATATTAATTTCAGAGTCCAAATACGTAGTAAAAAAGGGTGTGAAGTTCTACGCTCTTCTTGCAAACTTTATAACCACTTAGCCAAAACGATAAAAAACTAAGAAAATATTATTTCATGAAAATCAATAAAAGCACACCTTTGCATTCATTTTTCTAGGTTTATCTATTGATTTCTAGTCTGTTGTACAAAAAAATTGTGTTCTTTTGTCTCCACCCACTACCGCAACTATTCCTTACTAGGCCTCCACATCCCCTTTAGCTGCACATTTCGGTCCTAGCAATAAAGCCATTTCTTGGAATTCAAGGAGAAGAATTGAGTGTAACATGGATTAGCCAAAAAATCCCCTTCAGACACTAGCCCATTTGGAAACACCTACCAGCAGGTGAAGTCTCACCCACGACATCTATGGGGAACTCTAGGAACTTGAAAAATTTTGTAGTTTTGAAGGAGATGGATATGTTATGCTCACATTACCATATTCAATATATTTTTAATTATTATCATTTAGAAAAAAAATGATATATACTCCTATTTTATGTCATAATTCTATCGTACATATATTTAACATCCCAATAATATGAAAAATAGACAAGCCACTTTATAATGCACATATGCACAAAATGGGTCAAAACTAGATCTTTTTATTATAATAGAGAAATATTCATTACAATGATATCTATCATGGCTCACCAACCTAGTAAATCAAAATTACAATAAAAAATTGTATGTCTCATGTATACCTCAGTGTGCCAAAGACATGAACATCTATTTTTCTCTCATGTCCTTGACCTATTTATAATTTTACTTGTGTACCCAAGAGAACCAAAAGCCCCTTAGTAGAATAATATTAATATGAGTGGTAAACATTACTAATGGCTAAAATATACAAAAATAAGCCCATAAAATTTCATTTTTCTTCACACTTCTGTATGCTAACCCTAGGGTGACTTTTATACAGGGTGGTCCTTCCTCACAGTTCCCAAAACTTATACACCAAAACAATGCTCCAATAGTAGGGGATCTCTCCAAATAGAGTGTTGAAGTGTGTAATGATGCTCTTTTTATGTGACAAGGATTTAATCCTATGATTTTGTTTGAAATACAAAAGAATGTGGTCTAATTTAATGAGGATGAGGATCATCCATAATTAAGTAAAGAGATGATATTTGAGGTGAACATAATAAGGCTAAGAGCATAAGAAAAAATGATTGTTGTGGAAATTTAGAGTAGTAGTGTTTAATACAAGTAGTAAATTAGTCTTGTAATGAAGAAAGTGTGATGTTAGAACTGTGAATTACAATGTTTAGAGAAGTGTGTAGAATTTAGAAGAAAAGAGTAGAGAAAAAAATCCAAGATTGTAGGATATTTTGGTGTTAGAAACATCGATGCCAACTTATAAAGGCATGTGTATTGACCTATAATACAAGAGGACATGGATCAATTTATTATATGATGCATAATTTCTTGTACCAAAAAGCCTAATATTAGAAATTGATGCTTATACCATACCTTAACTATACCTAGTAAAGCATAGTTTATCGTCTCCATGGATTCCATGGGATGGTTGCTAACAATTAGGAGTGGACATGAAAATATAATTTGTGATAGTTGAAAGCTTTATAAAAATGTGTATTTTATGTATTTGAAAAATCCCACAGAAGGACAAGAAGTAATAAATTCATTCGTTGAAAGGTTTGGATCCACCTGGAGATACCAAGTAGCATCATCTTAAATAGGGGAAGATTAACACCAATTTGAAGGGATCTACAACTTTCCATCCACCAATAGATGGATAGACATAATTAGAGAACAAAATACTAATTCAACTTTTGAGAGGATACAATCAATATTATCTAAAATGATCGGATGAAAATTTGATTTATGTCCAACAACTTTATCATAGTGAAATCCACACTTATACTCATGAGTGCCCTTTTGAAACTTGTATTATGTATTTTTCACCATGTGTATTGAATTTTTAATATGGGAAACAAGTAGGATTAATTAAATACATCATAAGATATGGATTGAAAGTAGAAACATTTGTTGATAATATTAGTATATCTGTTTGCAAATATAGGAGACATGGAAAAAGTCACATGAAAAGTATAAGGGGAAACATTATGAGCATAAATTTAAAGAGAAATTAAGGTGGGAGTTGGAGTTTTGTTGCATCTAAACAAATAAAATGATAAAATTTTCTTATAGTAAAATCAAGACTATATTGTATGGTTCTATTTAAGCATTGAACAAAGTGGGTGATAATGCCTATAGATTCAGTCTATCCCCATATATGTGCATTTACTCAATCATAAATAAGAAAATTTACAAGTCTATGAACCTTTCATGTTGGATTACGAAATTGAGGAGTAGGTCATACATACCATAGAGGACTTAGCAATTTAAGTTGAGGAACAATTGGTAGAAGATAAAATTTTGCAAAAATATGTCTAGAATTATTAGTTAGGAGAAGCATGAAAATTAGTAGGTAGGGTTGAAAGAGAACCTTATAGCAAAGCATAAATGGTAATCCATAGAGAATATAGAGGAAAAAAATGATCATTGTATACTTTTAATTTATCTTGGTATTTTCTATGTCAAAAACCTAGAGGAATTGACCTACAATGGCCATTTTGGTGATTTGGGCTTTGTAACACTATAGGATAGAATTTAGGAATAAAATGTCATTATTTGAGGTTGTAGCTTTTCAAGTTTAGCTTCCAATCCTTCAATGTTGTTCGACACATCAAAATATTTCCAATGATGTGAAATTAACTTTAATCAGAGTTCATAGGTTGAAGATATGCCTCTTGAAAATCAACATACACTATTTACCACTATGGTACCAAGTGGATGGCACATCAACTTCCATTAGTCAGACATGAAGGGATAGTTATATGTATACTTGTATGCATATTCTATTGTTACAAAAACCCTCACACTAGTTAATGGTTTACAAATGCAAAATCCTTAACTATAACCCTATATGGCTATCAATTTATGGTAAATACCAGGCCACTAGGGCTAGAATGGGTTCCATTGATTTAGTATTGTTATTGTTCCATAGTATATTAGAGAATATAGGAGTGAGATAGTGAAGGATATCATAAGAGGTAAAATATTCAATAACACTAATTCATGCCATAGTGTCCATGGAAACTCGATAGTCATTTCCCATTTATTTTATTTTCATTTCATAATTAAGAAAAAAGAGAGGAGAGGATAGGCCTCACCAGCTAGCTAGAGTTTTCCTATATTGGTTTTCTCCTACCATATAGTTAGTTTACTTCTTTGGATGTCATGTTATTTTTACCACTATTTCTAGAAATTTGAGCATGATATGAACCTCATTCCCTAAAATGGATCATAAACCAACAATAATAGTCCTATTTGAGGTGGAACCTTATTCTACAGTTAATAAAATGTAGAAGACACGATTTGATTATACTAAGACTAGGAATTATATATATATATATATATATATATATATATATATATATATATATATATATATATATATATATATATATATATATATAGGAATAGGATACAAAGGGTATAATTCTAATCAAACGGGACCCTAAAAGGTTATAGCCTTAAAAACAATATAAAAATATAACTATAATAATCCTATATCTAAGGCTTAATAGGGTATTTTAGGGTTAACATGGGGCTTATATAGTGTTTCACATCGTCCTCCACTTCAAACAAGTGTTTTCCTCAACACTTTACTAAGTACTAATTTTTTTTCATGAATATGTTATTTTTACATGTCATCTCTTCCACTGGTTGGTTCTTTTGCTTGATGATTTACTCCTTAATTACATGGTTACCGATCTATTCAATCCTTGTTTCAAGGATTGATTCTAGCTATAGTATGATTTTTTCTTCATTTATCTCCAATATCAAGTGAAAATGAATAACATAGTCATGATTTTCAGTAGGTACAAGACCCTTAGGCATTAACAAAAATAACTCAGAATGATTTTGTAAAATTTTATGGATATTTCCTAACATAGATGATATTAAAGTATGAACATTTAGTGAACATAATTGTTCCATTACACACTATTTCCCCTTTTTGAGTAGTGTTGGCATTCCATTATTTCTTATCACTTTAAATGGTTTCCATTGGATACCTCTAAACCCAATTTCCCTTCCTTTTAAGGTAAATCTTATGAAGAGGTCTTGAAAATTAAAACTCACTATTCGTAATGATTGTAACCATTGGTCCCATAATACAACATAAAAACCATCCATTTTTATTACAATGACAGGACTATGAAATAAATCATACCCCATATTTAGCTTAATACTATGTCACTCTCCTCAAAAATTTATGTCACCTCATTTTACAATAATTACTTGAAAGTTTGGTGTTGGATACATGAAACAATTGAAAATTTTTGCTAATTTGTAATTGATGAATTTATGTGTACTACCATAATCAACCAACACTGTTACTTTTTTATTTTTGAAATATTCTTTTATCTTAAGTGTTTGTTGAGTACTGATGTTAACCAATTCATGAAATGATATTGTATTTGTAGTATCGGTTAGCTCTAGACCTTGTGAAGGTTCCTATTCATAACATTCTTCATCTTTAAAACCTATGTAGAATAATTTATACTCATTGAATTTGCCTCATATTGTACTTAACTTTTATGATCATTGCACCGTATAAATGATAAGAAACCAGGACTTCACCCGATAACTATTGTATGACTAAATACTAAATCATCCAATTTTGGAAGAATGACAAAGTCATCTTCTTGATATGATTTTAACAAGGATTTAATTATACATTAAATTGAGAATTTAATCTAGGAAAAAGTTATAAGAACATGTAAAGAAAACTAAGATAAGTGTATGCTCTAATGATTCAAACATAATCAAATTTTGGAAAATAGAGGAACTACTTTCTTGAGATGTTTTTGGTAAGAAAAATATTACACAGTTATTCTAAAACTATTTCTAAGAAAGCATTCATAAATTTAATCTATGAAACGATAAACAATTTAATCTAAGGATCAGCTACAAAGCAATGTAAATTTAACTATGAATTGACAAAACAGAGCTAATGAAATTAAACTAAAAACAACTAATGAAACCTCATTTCTGTGCAGGGGCCCTCTGCAACTAAACGAGTTGAAATCCTAGCAGAATATGCATGCATCAAGAAGGAACTAGAAGAAACAAACATGGTCTTTGTATTATGAAAAGAATAGAGTCTCAAAGCATACATAGCTTTTAAAAAATTAAGACTTTCTTCTAGTTTTAAAACGACCGGTATTTAAATAGATTTAAATGTAACTGTCTGGAGTTATTTCTACCTACAGATGGAGATTAAAACTGAAACATAGAAGCAAAATATAAGTAGTTAACTCTCTATTTTCTACGTCAGAGAAAATCGGGAGTCTTTCGTTCTTGGATCACGTCCTTTGACCGAACATTGACCACAAGCATAGGCATGCTTTTTGGTCGAATTCAAACAAGTGGATAGGACAAGATCCATGTGTGGATCATTCTAAAGATTCCCATGTGACTTGTTAGAAAATTATATATTATGGAGCAATGCAACACATAAAATATTTGGAAAATACAAGCACACAAAACACATAAAACCAGAGAGACATAGATATACGTGGTTTACCCAGTTTGTGCTACGTCCACCCCGAACAGCCAATCCTTCCTTTCTATTATCTAGCAAAATGAAGAGACAAAACCTACAGCAAATCTGCTGTAATATCCTCTGTTCTCTCTCATAGTCTCCACACTCTATTTCCCGCTCAGAGAATACACATGTAATACACAACCGAAATACAATACCCTCATACAAAGAGAGGGGTTTCCTTCTAGGGTACAACCCCCTAAACTAAACATAACTTCTACCGTCAGATCATCCACCTAATGAACGACCCAGAATGACTAGAAATTGCTATACTTTTACAAGGCAATTTTACATCTGTTTTTAGCTTTAGGGGCGCTTCCCCCGAAATCCCCGCCGGGGGACCACTGGCCCCCGAATCCCCCAGCTAGGGGGTCAGCCCCCCCGGACCCCGCGGGGGGGACAAGTCCCCCCCGCTGCAAGGGTGTAAAGTTTTCCTGGGGTATACATCCACCTAAAACAAGGATCTCTGAATCAGGATGAAAATCAGGATCCACACCCAACATGACTCATTTCTTCATTCACTCCTCAGAACCTGTCAAACCATTAAAGTAGTTGCAAAAAAAACAATTAGCTGTAGAATAGCATGTGTTCTGTAGTTGGGTTACAAAATTTTTTCAAAGAAAAAGAAACATAAAAACATAAAATAGACACTATTCAAATGCATTCTCTGAGATGAAATATGTCATTTATCTTGATTGGAGTTATGGATTTATGAAAAGGTAGGAAAAAGTGATGAGAAAGGATGTCAGAGAAAGAACAATTTTGAGGTTCAACATACCCCCACTAAGAAGCCATTGCATGTCCTCATGAAGTTTATCAAAAATGTGAACTTCCTTCTCCTATTGAATTTGTTCAGGCACCTTTGCTAATACATCTAATTTTATCTTCTTTCTTTTCATTGAGGTGACTGCCATCCCGGGCTTTCTCATAAGGAGTTTGTACTTGAGATTGATGATTGTCCTGTTTAGATATTTGTTCTTTCCTTTTAGCTTTCGGTTATTTTTGTACCATAGTCCCAAATGTAGGACGGTGCTATCACAGATGAATTTCTCCAATTTGTTCTGCTTCTTTAAAGCTTCATTTTCCTATTTAATGTGCCTATTCAGTAACTCTAGCTCATAGATTTGTTGGTTGAGGGTGTTAACCAGAGGTTCTTGTGGACTGATAGGTTGTTCTTGCATACATAGAGTCACTAATGCATTTGTTTTCTCTAATGACTCAATATATTCATATATCTCTTGTTGTGCTGGGTCAATGCCTGAAGATATTATGCTTGGACTGCCTTCAAAATTACGTATAGGATAATGTGTAGGACTATGTTGAGGAGAGACATTGATGGGTGATGGCATATGAGGTTCCTCCTCTAAATTTATAAACTTAGTTTCTTGTGATGGTGTCTTCTTCATGTATCTTCAGAGTCTATAGCTTCTCCTTGGCTGTGGAGGGTTTATGTTTTCTTCACTTGTAACCTTCCTCTTCTTTCCTGTTTTACATCTTGTCTTAACTCCACCCTATTTCTTATTTTTCATCAATTCCGCAAGGGTAAATTCCTCTTCATCTTGCTATAGTGGAGGTGAAGGACTATCCTCAATGCTTGTATGAATCTTCCTTCTTCTACTTTTTCTAGTCTTGTCTTCCTTAGGCTACTTTGGATCATATTGGAAATGGTTTCCGATTAGGAAACTATCACGAGAGTATCCTATATTTTTCAAATGAAATTCAAGAAGTATTTTTACCAACCCATGATGGTGCATAGTGTTGTCTATAAATTGAATTATTTTTGTAAATTAGTGGACATTATTTTTAAACTATTCAGTAGAAAGAAAGCGAGGTTTATTTCTCCGTCCTCCAAAGTTTTTATCAACAAATGAATATGATAAACAAACATGTAGCCAAATCTGCCTTCACAAGTGATAAACTTCTGTAAAATTAAAATCATATTTCTCCATTTTTTCTTGAGTACTGAGCTAGGAATATGCTTTTTGTAAATAGAAGTATCCATACCTGGAATCTTGAGGAAAACCTTCCATGCTTCACTGTGAAATTATTTATTTTTAAACCATCTGTCGCCAACTCTTAGGAGCTCTGTAGCTTTAGATATGAAGGCCTCGGTCACTGAAATTTTATGTCTCCTATTTCACCCTCTGTTCCATCGAAATACCTCGCGAAAGACTTAGTGATCTCATTGTGGAATCCATTAAAATTTTCTATAAACATGAGCCACTTAACCTTCTGCAGCATCTCTTTGATCTGAGGATAACCCTCCATGTATATAGTTCCCACTAGTTCAATCTTCACTATCAAACCCATGTCTTCTATCGTGAAGAGTATAGCCTTCATAATTGTTCTTCTCTGTGTAAAATGAACTAGGTTGTGGATTTGGTTAAGGACGTCGAGGGTTTGTAGGAAAATATGAGTAAAATGAATTCTTGATGGGGTTTTAAGAAACGTGGATGAATAGGTTACAAAAGTACGATATGATCGTTTTAATCATAAATCAAAGAGTCCATTATGGATCGTTATGAGATATGATGTGGATGATGTGGTCAATTTATGACATGATGTGAGTCCAAATCAAATCAAATGATGACATATTGAGGTAGCATGTGATCATCTATGTTATATATGCTAATTTTTTCGATCTTGTTATTTAAACAAATTTATGTAACATGCCTTTAGAACTAACCTTTTGTTGCTATTTCCATGATGTTGACTCTTCAGGTATCCTTCAGCATGATGATATTCAAATCGAGTTCTCAATTTCTTGTGCTCAATATTCTTGCTTCAGTAGGCTGTAAGAAAAGTGTAACAGAGCTGCAGAATGTGGTATCAGTTGTAGAATGGAATGTCAACTGTAAAATGGAAGTATTTCTGTACTACTTCTTTTATTGGTTTAGAAAAATAAAGGGAATAGAGATTTTTGGGAATTTTAGAATGGAATAGAAAATATAAGATGTTAGAAATCTGATTTTCATCCTATATTTTCTGTATAAGGATGCCAATCATTGATTGGTTTTCATACTTATAAAATTATTATTATTATTATTATTATTATTATTATGATTATGATTATTATTATTATTATTATTTAATTTTATATATATATATATATGAAAAACAAAAAGAAGGCTAAGTTGGGGAAGAAGAAGGGTTTTTCTTCACTAACTTCATATCAGTATTATCTTGGAAAATTTTGATAAACTCCTCCTTTTTAATTAGCTTATGATAGACTTTTAATCGATGTCACAATAAGAGGTACCTTTTCTTCATCAATTGTCATTATCCTGACAGCTCCATTGTCAAAGACTTTTTCAATATCATAAGGCCCATGCTAATGAGTCTAAAACTTTCCTTTAGAGTATTTTAACTTTTAATCGAACAAAAGAGCCCAATCCCCCGCTTGAAACTTTTTCTCCTTTATATATTTATCATGTCATTTGGACCTTTGTTGCTATACTAGACAGGTCCTTTGAATGCATCTTGCCTGATTTCATCAACCTCATTAATTTTCTCCAATCTGTGCTTCTTGGCTTCTGATAAGTCAAGCCCTAATTTGAATGCCATCTTGAAGGTTTGGATCTAAAATTCTATAGGAAATAGTACTTTATTCCAATAAATAAGTTCATAGGGAGTATGTCTTGTTGTATTCCTCCATGTATTCCGGTAGGCCCATAAGGCTTCAGGAAGCCTATAAGCCAAATCCTTTCTATGTAGATGTACAGTCTTAGTGAGAATTCCTTTGATCACGTTATTAGTAGAATCCACTTGACCATTTTCTTGCGGATGATATGGAGTGGATTTTATATGTTTGATCTTGTAATTCTCCACGATATTCTGCACCAACTTGGATGTAAACTGGGTTCCCTGATTTGTCACAATTTCTTTTGGAACACCAAAATGAGTGAAAATATCCTCAAAGAGAAAACCAACTACAACATTTTCATTAGCTAAAGAAAGTGATTTAGCCTCTACACATTTAGTGACATAATCAGTACTTACCAGAATATATTTATTTTTATTATATTATGGATTGATTGGTCCAACAAAATCCAAGGCCCATTTTTCAAATTGTTCGATGAGTACCTGAGGTTGTAATGGAATTTCACCTGAAGAAGTATATTTCCCTATTATTTCATAGCCGTCAAACCTTTTTACATACTCCTTGGCATATTTAAAGATGGATGGCTAATAATATCCTAAATGAAGGATTTTATAGGCATTCCTCTTATCAGCAAAGTGTTCACCATAGGGTTCATCGTGGCATGCCTTGAGAATCTCAAGCATTTCATCTTCTCGAACAAACCTTCTGATGCTGAAATATGGACCTGTTTGATACAATTCATCATTAACCCACGAGTACAATGCACTTGTTTGAACAATTTTTCTTTTCTCTCTAGCAAACAAGTATGCAGGTAAATTTCCTGTAGCTAAGCAATTAGAAATATCTTCAAACCAAGGAGATTTAGTAGATATTGAAAAAATATATTCATTAGGAAAAGTATCTTCTACTTGAGTATCATTTTTAACATTTTGAATTCTAAACAAGAAATCAACAGCTGTCTTTTGTTTTCTAGGTCGGTCTAGAATGGTGATCTTGAATTCTTGCAGGAGTAATAACCATCTTGTGATTCTGCCATTAGTAATAGATTTATTCATTAAATATCTAATTGCAGAATTATCTGTATGAATAAAGGTTCCATAGCCGGTGATATAATGTCTAAATTTTTTGATAGCATGAACAACAACTATAAATTCTTTTTCAGTTATAGTGTAATTTAACTCAACAGGAGTCAAATTGTTTCTTGTGTAATAGATGGCATAGGAGATAAAATATTTTTTCCCTAATATATCTCCCAGAGATGTATCTGAAGCATCTGTTCAAATGTGAAAAGGTAGTTTCCAATTTGGAGCTCTAAAGATGGGTGCTTCAGAATTTATTTTTTAAAGTTTAAAATGCTAATTAGCAATCAAGATTCCAAATAAATTCATAATCTTTGGTAAACAATTTGAAGAGTGGGGATGCTATTTTAGTGAAGTTCTCTATAAATATTCTATAATACCCTGTGAATCCTAGAAAACTTTTAAAATAATTTTGACAACTTGGAATTGATAATTTTGATATTAATTCAACCTTAGATGAATCAAATTTAATTACATCTCACGAAATGTGATGTCCTAAAAAAATTCCTTCAGTAAACATCTTAAAAAAAAAATCATGACTTAATGAAAGATTTTCTTCTTTACATCTTTTAAGAACCTATTCCAATTTTTTTTTTTTTTTGTAAATTTTGTAGAACCTGTCTATTTTCTATTTTGTAAAGAGAAAGTTACTATACAATATATGTTATGTTTAGTAGCCCCAACCTGCCTGAAGGAAACCAGGTATGTTGGTCACCTAAGAGAGTTAAAAGCCAACCAAAATTGGTATTGTTTCTTCCTTCTACTTACTGCTAGTAATCCTTTACTATGTCCAAAAAAACTGCATATAAAACATATAGTAAGCCTAATAACATATAAACACATACACAATATATCTTGAAAGGGAAATTAGCCATCTGATGAATCAACCGAGGTAGGGTCTTTCGCTGTAGACCTTGGCATCTCATCTTGTTGCAGGTTTTGCAGTTGTTTCTCCATTCGTACTAATCTGGCATTGGTTTGGATCTGTACCTTTTTTATCTCCCTCATGTCTTGTTTCATCTGCTGAAGTTAAAACAGTAAAGAAGAATTGAGGTGTTGGTCCTGGGTACTCATCAGTGCTTTTGAAAGCACACATTTGATCTTCCAGTACATTTTAATAGATTGTTTAAACAGAGAGACTCTCCCTCATGTACTTCCTAGGTCAGAGAGGAAGTCTATTCCAACCTAGGTTTCATCCTCTTCAACCTCACTTTATTTCTCCCATCATTTTATGGTATTCCAAATTTCTACTGGAATTCCAGTTTCATAACTTTTTGATAAACTTTCCAAAGTCTGCTGGTTTTTTTTTCTTCCTCATTTGCTATTTTTTGCAACTTGGCTTGTATGGATTTTTCTTCCCTCTCCTTTTGTCATTGTAGCCTGAGTATCACTGTTCCTACTATGAGTTGAAAGAGACCTTGTATATGGAACAGTAGCAGATAAGTAAATCACATAATCATAATGCCAGACCTTCCTTCCTTGATCTTGATGTAAATTACGATACTGAGCTGAGTCGACAGACAGAGACACAGAAAGAGCATGATGAGACTGAGCATAATGAAGGAGACAGAGAACAACTGGGTTTAAGTTTTGACGCAAAAACTAATAAACTAGCCCAACCTCAATTTCAGAAAGCCTCAAGGGAAGTTTTAAGAAGACAAGAATCCTGGGAACATCCGTATAACCCTGGAAGGAAACAGACTCAGACCTCATGCAATTGAAGAAATGACAGAGTAAGAAATTAGTCCCACCATAATTCAGAACAAATATATACTTAACCCAGAAACAGTTTGGGGTAGCAATATTGCAGCTAAAAACCCAAAACCAGGGTATAGATGAATAACCTTGACTGAAATCATCAAATTTCCGAGCCCATAACATTTTAAAGATGCACCAGAGAGAGTATAAGCAAACTGTGGTACTATCCTTTGATAGAAGAAGGCCCCAACAACCAGTATTAGCCACTTGTAAACCCATTTTTAGAAAATAAGCAATATTTGTAGCTATAGTATGCATGCTCAAAAGAGAGCTTGTACTAAGGCTACATGCAATGGAAAGAAACCATAATTGTAACCCCCGACAAACTAAATCAGGACTTCTAAATCAGGGCTGGATATGAAAGTGAATGCCTTCTATCATGACATGCAGGTTGAAAAAAAAGAAATGAGAACCTGAACTGTCAACATCAGGGACAACGCGTGACATTGGAGCTCAAGACATTGGCTTGAAACACTTAGCCAGAACTAGATTAAGAGCCATAGTAAAAGAAACCAGAACATACCCTATCAGTGAATGCAGCCCGACCTTCCTTGTCAACCTCCTTGGCACTGGATAGAGCCTTTCTCCTATGCGTCGAGTAATAGACTGACAACCATACCCTGAAAAGGAAATTATCCTCTTACCTTGTCACCGAAACAGAGCCATACTGTCATGCATGTTGTTGCAATAATGGAAATGCATTGGAATGATGGGTGTGCTTCGTGTGGAACAAGCCACATTCGTCACCATTAAACTGCCTTAATTAGCTCCTGACATGCCTTACAGATGGCATTGTCCTCCTCTCAATCCACCACCCCGATCGGGGCAACCTTTTCCAAATTTTCTAAATATTCTTCAAATGAATTCCCATAAACTGTAAAATCATCCATATATACCTCCACACAATCACGTATTAGACCAGAAAAAATTCCTAATACTCCTCGTTGGAATGTTGGAGGTGAATTGCATAAACAAAAAGGAAGTACTCAGTAGGCATAGGTTCCCCATGGGGAGGTGAATGTGGTTTTATATTGGTCTTCAGGTGCTACTTGGATCTGATTGTAACCACTAAAACCATCCAAGAATGAGAAATACATATTTCCTACTAATTTATCCAATACTTAGCCTATGAAAGGTAATGGAAAATGATCTTTTAGAGTAGCTTTATTCAACTTTCGATAGTCAATGCATACCCTCCACTTACCATTTTTTTTGGGTACAATCACTAAGGGAGAAACCCACTAACTGTCTAAAATTGGGTAAATGATGTTTACATTCAACAATTTTTTCAATTCTTCTTTCACAATTTCCCTAAGATTTGGATTAATCCTTCTTTGAGGTTGTCTGATAGGCTTACAATTTTCCTCAATGTAAATATGATTTATACAAGTCTTAGGACTAATTCCTTTTATGTCAGTGTATTCCCATGCATATGCAGAAGAATTTTTTTGTGATGTTTTGATTAACGTTTCTTGTTGTAATCTTTCAAAGTTTTTTTTTTATGTTAAAATGTTTTCTCGGAAAGATTTCAACCATTGAGTTACCAAATTATTCCATAGAATATAGAGACATCTCCATAGATGACAAGTATTCAGTATTGCATTGTTCTTGAAAATGATCATGTTCATATTCTGAAGATGATTCAAAGTTTTCTATTGAATTTAATATTTGACTATCTTCACTAATACAAGAAATAGTAAAGAGAGGTTGTATATCATTGTCATCAACAATCCACTCTTAATCTTATATTTTTGTGATTGTTTTTGCTGGATGATATAAAGTGAATTTCTTTGTTGAATTACCATTAGATATGTACATGTCACCAGATCTAAAACTAATGAAATCATCATCTATAGCCAACCAAGGTCTTCCTAGTATTAGCGGATGACCTCCTAGATTGTTTTTGGGGGTTAAAATCATAAAATTGACCAGATACTCTCAAGAGTCATAAGGATACTGAAATGTCTTCTAATACACCATCTGGCGTGATTACTGATCTGTTTGCTAATTACAATAATGTAGGTGTATACTGAAGATTTGTAAGCTTGAGTTGTTCCATTGTTTGTTTTCTCATGATGTGTATCGTTGCTCCTAAATCAATCAATTTATTTGGAATTTCAATACCATTGATATGTGTTTTTACAATTGGAATTCCTAGATCTAAATATTTTTGTATGGAAATTTTTCCGATCATAATGTCTGCAATTTTTCCTACTAGGTGAATTCTATTTATTCCTGGTTTCTTCATGCTCAACTCTCTTATTGCTTTGGCTATTATTGGAATCTCTTTAATGGCGTGTAGCAAAGAAATTTTGATACATACATTTTTCAATTCATCTAGAAAATAATAATTAGGAAACATTATTTGTTTTTCTACCCCTCCATCAACTTGTAATCTTTCAGGAAAAGCATGGTTGGAAAAAGATACTGATGGTTGCTCTATGATACAAGTTGAGTTTATCGGTTTTTCTTGTTTTTCATTTTCAAAATTCTGGTTATGTTGAAGAGATATCCCTTCTTCAAAAATTTTATTTTGCTGTAGAAAAAATTTCCTCATCAAAATTATCTTGATCTTGAATAAAAACAAAAGTAATTTTCCTTTCTAATATTCTACCAAATCTAAGTCGAAAACCATTAAGATCTAGTGGAGTAATAATGTAAGTTGGAAATTGTTTTCCTTCTATAGTGTAAGCATTTTGAGAATTTTTATTATTTGTGTTTGTCAATAGCTGGGTAGATAGTTGGTTTGGTCTTTGTGGAAATGGTAATGAAAGTTGTGGGTTTTGGTTTTGGAGTTGGGGTTGTTGATTTTGTTGTGGAAATTGTTAGGGAAGATAGTTTGGATAAGATGGAGGATATTGGTAGTATTGAGAACATCTACCATAGGGATTTTGAATTCCTTGTGCTCAAGGTTGAGGTTGGTACCAAGGCGGCTGCCAAGAATTCCAATTATTTGGTGGGGGTAGAGTATACATTTGGTTGTTAAAACCTTGAGGTTATGGCCCCTGCCATGGTCTTCTAGAGACAAAGAAAAGAGGTTCTACCGGATTTGAAGTTACTTCTTCCTGAAAAACAACCTTAAGACCTGGGATTGAAGGTCAACTCTTAGTTTCATGATTTTATGAACAAATCACACAGGTCTTTATGAATTTTGCATCAAGAGGACATTCTCTTAAGACGAGCTTCTTTCTGCATTTAGGATATAAAACAACTAAGGCATTAGTTTTGGCTTTCTGCTTGTTTTGTAATTTAATGGCGTCTATCTATTCACTAAGACTCTCTAAAATATCTATTTTAAATTCATCAATCATATTTCCAATTTCTGCCATACTCATTGTTCCAGTTGCATATTTATTCACTCTAGAGAGAGAAGGATCTCTTGGATTTTTCCCAGTTTTTTATTTTCCCCTTGAGAGATGAATACATAATCCACCAATTTTAGGTAATGTGATTTGAGAGATGTCTCCCCTCCCCATCATGTTCATAATGTCTATCCATTCATCTCTAATGGATTTTAGCAAGAGAGATTTTAAAGTATCTTGATCTAAGTTTTCCATTTTAGCTCTTTTTATGTTATAATTGAGTCTTTCAATTAGATCCTCTAGGTTCTCATCCTCTCTTTACATCATCTTGAATACTTCATCCTTCCGATTAATAGGTATGAAATAATCCAAATATCTTTTCTAAAATTCTATTTTCATATCATTCCATGTTCTAATAGATTGTGTGACTAAACCCATGAACCATTTTAAAGCTTCTCCTTTAAGTGTTGCAAGAAATAGATTTAGTTTTTGAGAGTCTTGTAAGTAGTCATAATATATACACAAAACTTCAAAGAAAAAGGTTTCAGGATCTTCACTTTTTAATCCATGGAAATTTGGAAGAATGGAAGGTGAAATATTTTTCATTGTGGCATTTGTATTCTCATCAATTATAGGAAATCAAAAAGAATTATCACTTTCCCTATTTATTGTGTTTCCTTCACCTCCTCTTCTTTTCCATCTACCTCATCCTCCGCCTCTTCCTCCAAATAGTAAATTTTTTCCATTTAAAATTTCTCCTTCTCCTTTTCCTTTTCCTGCCATTGAAGATTCCTCATATAGATAATATAAGGTTCTAACTATAAATTTAATTGATCTTCCTCTGGTTCTTATATCAATGGGATATTGAAGAAATTTTCTTCTTCTTCATCATCACTGTCAATTTCTAATTCTTTAACCAATATTTTCTCCTGTAGAGTTGAAAAATGTTACTCCTTTTGTTGGAGATCTAGGATATTCTTCCTCTAAGACTGCCTTAGTGGATGAAGTAGGAGATCCTCCTGGTTGGAATTTTGACCCTAATAATTCAAGAATTCTATGTCTGGTGAAGTATGGAATATGAGTTTTGGATGGTGGTGTAGCACAACATGGTCTAGGTGGGATGAGTGGTGTTTTTGGAATCAAACTCCTGCCTCTAACTATGAATATACCCATAGAATCTCTTTATCTACGCATGTCATTTTTTTTAGATGTAATAAATAAGGTTTCCTAATTAAACTTCCCCAACAACAACGCCAAAATGTTTAGCCAATTTAATGTCTTAAATTTCTTATGGTAAATCACCAACCGAGGTTAGTAATCTGATGAAGTGTGGTGCACTATGTATGCTTAGTTAACCTTCGTCTTACTTCGTTGTGTATGTTTTTATATTTTTTGGGGGGGTTTTGTTTCTTTATGTCTAAAGGGGTTAATCTTAAGAATTGATAACTATGAAATGAATCAACTAAATCTAATGAAGTTTTAATGTTAAAACTAGTTTTGAAAGAAGGAAGAAAAGGAAATGTTCTTTAACTATTCTAATTTTCATAAAAATGAATCAATATTTAGATGGCTAGAACCCGATCTAAAAACAGAGTATTTATTCTAATGGCTTTGACCTTTTTGTAATTTAAAGCTAATTCTAATTTGTCTTAATCTAATTCTACTCCATGGATTGAAAGCATAAATTCTATGATTAAGAATTTAAATGAAAATACTATTCTAAATGGAGAGAAAATTCAAAGAAATTGAAAAGCAACTACTGTATGACCAAATACTTAAACATACAATATTGGAAGAATGACAAAATCATCTTCTTGATATGATTTAACAAGCAATTGATTATACATTTAATTTAAAGAATTAATCTAAGAAAGCAATTAAAAAGCATGTGAAGGAAACTCAACTACTGTATGAC
Source organism: Pinus albicaulis (assembly GCA_034641835.2). Classification (NCBI taxonomy): domain Eukaryota; kingdom Viridiplantae; phylum Streptophyta; class Pinopsida; order Pinales; family Pinaceae; genus Pinus; species Pinus albicaulis. Next base: position 895,311,197 of record CM076580.1, read on the forward strand.
TAAATACTCAATCATCCAATTTTCGAATAATGACAAAGTCATCTTCTTGATATGATTTAAAAAAACATTTAATTATACATATAACTGAGAATTTAATCTAGGAAAGCAATATAAAAACATGTAAAGGAAACTCAACTACTGTGTGACTAAATACTCAATCATCCAATTTTTGAAGAATGAAAAATTCATCTGCTTGATATGATTTTAACAAGCATTTAATTATACATTTAATTGAGAATTTAATCTAGGAAAACATTATAAGAACATGTAAAGAAAACTAAGATAACTATATGCTCTAATGATTCAAAAATAATCCAATTTTGGAAAATAAATGAACTACTTTCTGGAGATGATTTTGGTAAGCAAAAGATTACACAGTTATTTTAAAACTATTTCTGAAAAAGAATTCATAAATTTAATCTATGAAACGATAAAAAATTTAATCTAAGGATCAGCGGCAAATCAATGTAAATTTAACTATGAATTGACAAAAGAGAGCTAATGAAATTAAACTAAAAACAAATAATAAAACCTCCTTTATGTGCAAGGGCCCTCTGCAACAGAACGAGTTTAAATCCTAGCAGACTTTGCGTGCATCAAGAAGGAACTTGAAAAAAAAACATGTTCTTCGTATTATGAAAATAACAGAGTCTCAAAGCATACACAACGTTCACAAAATTAATATCATCTTACGGTTTTCAAACGACCGGTATTTAAATAGATTTAAATGTAACTGTTTGGAGGTATTTTCACCTACATATGGAAATTATAACTGAAACATAGAAGCAAAATCTAAGTAGATAACTCCCAATTTGCTACGTCAGAGAAAATCGAGAGTCTTTCGTTCTCGGATCACATCCTTTGACTGAACTTTGACCACGAGCATAGGCACATTTTTTTGTTGAATTAAAATCGGTGGATAGGATGAGATCCATGTGTGGATCATTTTAAATATTCCCATGTGCCTCATGCATTCATTCACTCCTAAGAACCTAGAAAAGCATTAAAATAGTTGCAGAAACAACAATTAGATGCAGAATAGCATGGGTTTTGTAGTTGTGTTAAAAAATTCACTCAAATAACAAGAAACATCAAAATATAAAATAGAGGTCATTGAAATGAAGTCTCTAATACGAAATATGTCATTTATCATTAATTGGAGTTATATATATATATATATATATATATATATAGAGAGAGAGAGAGAGAGAGAGAGAGAGAGAGAGAGACCTAGCCTTTGAATCACTAAATATTTTCCTATACATTGTATTCATTATAAAAGGATCTCCCCCCCAAAGGGAAAATGTGTTTGCGTGTGTATGCATTATAATAAAATGGGAACCTAACCATTTATACCCTACAAAATAATAGAAAAATAAATGCTCAATATATGTGGCTTTTTAAGCGGTTTTACAATTAAAACATGGCTTATATATGGCTTAACATACCTCCCTACTTCAAAAAAATATTGTCCTCAACACTTGAATACTTTTGAGTGACTCAACAAGAATAATACATCTTCCCATGTCATGTGTTCCACTGGCAGGTTATTTTATTTGATGATGTACTCCACAATTCTTAGATTATTCGGCTACTTAATCCTTGTTTCCATGATTTTTTGTACTTATAGTATGATTTTCCATTACTCATTTATCTTTGTTACACATCATAGCTACAAATGAAGAGAATGGACATGAGCTTGATTAGTGGAAGACCCTCAAGCATTAATATGAATAACTTGTCATGAATTTTAATAGCTTTATGAAGATCACATGACATAGATGCTATTGAAATTTGAACATTTAATGAACATAATTGTGTCATTACACCCTAGCTCCTATTTTCAAGTAATTTTTTCATTGATTTAGAGCTTATTAATTTAAAGGGTTTCACTTGGATACCTTTAAGCTCAATTTCCTTTCCTTCTAAGGTAAATCATATGAAGAGATCTTTAAAATTAATGGTTATTGTTAACAATGGTTATAGCCATTAAACCACTCATACAACATTAGTACCACTCATTTTTATTGTCACCATGTTGCTATCAAACAATTAATCCCCCATATTCAGCTTAATTTTATGGAACCTCGCTTAACAATTTGTGGCATTGCCATCTACAATCATTACTCGAAACATTGATGTTGAATATACAAAACAATTTAGAAGTTTTTTTTATTTATAATTGATGAAGTTATAAGTAATTTTTTTAACAATCAACACTATTTCATTCTCTCTAGGCTATCGTTATATCTTGATTTTTTCTGGAGTATTTATGCCAACCAATGCATGACTAGATATTGTTAGAGTAATATCTTCCATCTCCAAATATTGTCACTATTTCAATTTTGTATATTCTTCCTCTTCAAAGTCTATGTAGAATAATTTATTCTCTCTTAATTTATGTCCCTTACTATACTTGTTGTCAAATTTGAAACATAATCCCTTTTATTGTCTTACATCCAGTTGTTGAGGAATCAACCTTGTCTTTTTAGGAGAGGGAGCATGATCTTTGCTATAGTTATTAGTAAAAAAAAAATGGTGGTCATACATTTACATTCAAAATTCCTTCACAAACTAAAATCTTGCTTTAGATATTTAGGTTCAAAGAGACATATATCATCTTGGGTGTGTCCCATTAAAGTTACCATAAATAGTTCTAACAAATTATCCTCTAAAGGTTTCTTTTCATTCAGACTCAAATTTTTGAATTGTTGAATGTGATTTGTAACTAGAACTTTTTTTCAAAGGTTTACAATTTTTTGAAGAATTTATTTCTCTTAATATCCCTATAATGTGATATCAATTATTCTATAATAATAGACCAAGATATAATAGAATACTCTTTTCTTTCATAAAGACATTGATATCACATCTATTGGTCTTATTCTAAAAACATGGATGCAATATTTACCTTTTCTAAGGATGCTACTTGGTGTAAATCAAAATATTGTTCCTTTTGAAATGTCCATGTGATAGGGTAATTACCATAAAGCCTCATTGTCTTGATCTTCTTAATGTCGTAATTCCTTGGTGCTTAATTTAAGCCTTGATGATGTGGATATTGGATTGAAAATCCATGATTATGGTTATGTAATTCAAATTTTTTACTATTAAATTATCAAAGCATATTCCCTTTATGATATGATTCTCAACAATGTGCTTCCCTTTATGTCCATGATTTCCTTAGATTTCCACATCCCTTTTAGGAAGCCCCTATAAAAGAAGTTTTTCCGTTAAAATGCACTTTTGTTTTTCTTCATTATTTTCATTTATCTTCTTTTCCTTTTTCTTTCGTATTTTAATGCATCTTCTTTTTTTATTCCTTCCTTATTTTTGTTCATATATTTTTTATTATTTCCTTAATTTTATTCATCCTCTTTTCTATTTCTTCCTTATTTTCATTCATCTTCTTTTCCATTTCTCTTTTAAGATTTTCTTGAGAAAATGATAAATCCACCTTTTTCAAGATACTAAGATGCATTTCATTAACATTCTTTTATAATTGGGAAAACATAAATTCTAAGTCTTCACTTTCTTTATGATTCAAGGAAGAGCCTTGTCTAGATTTAATTACTGTATTAGATTGCCTTGGAGGAATGTTGGAAAACAAGAAAATCACTCCTCTTCATCATGACTTTCATTCGCCAAAAAAATGGACCTTCTAATAAATAATTAGGTCACTAGTAATTCACATACCTAGATTTGGATAATATCAAAATGGATGGTATTTTATTGATATATATTTTATATTTGAGCCCTTATGGATCTGGTTTTTTTTTTCTAATATAATGATATGCATTTTATTCAATTCCATAAGTGTGGATTAAATATGGTTTTTCAAGAGAAATTCATCATAACTTCCCAAAAATTGCTTATTTTCAACTTCTTCCCGTGAGAAAATTTGTATAGTCTACCACAAGTCTAATTCTCGAAATATAATTCTAAAACATGTATGTTAGGCACTTCTATATATCTCCTGAAATCCCTAAAGGTCTTAGAGTATGAAAAGTGTCACACAAGAATATATAGAAAAAACGATCACTTCACTTAAACTGATTATAAGAGAATTCAAAAGTCATACTTCGTGAGGGCATAGGTCTAAAATTATAACAAACCAAGATCTATTTGAGACTAATTTTAGGATAATTTAGAAACCCTAAATTACTTGTAAGATACCTTTGAAAATATAGTTAACAAGGTCTGAAATTTTAACTAGATATTACTTGAGATGTCTTCTCAATATTCTCCAAGTTTCACCATTTGAGATCTCACAGAAAAAATGTTATAGTGAAAATTCCATGGTTACCTATTTGAAGCAACAAAACCATAGAATCATGAGCTATCATAAACAATATTATGAGCTTTACTCTTTAAAAATGACAAGAAACCATAAATTCCAGTCCTCTTCAAAAGAAAAAACTCCTTTCATAAGGAATGCACTAAACAAGATAATATTTGATGATTCTAAGAGTATATTTGTCATGTCCCCATTTTTATTTGCCCCCATAGTCCAACGAGGGTGGATTTACAAGGCACATGTTGGCCAAGTTAGGGGAGGAGGATTATGTCATCAGGGGTCTTGGGAGAGTTGTGAGGATTTTCTATGGGATTCGATGGAATTCACTTAGAAAATTCCATTATCCACGCATTATGCATTTCATTTTGTTACATTCCAGCAACTTAAAAAAAAACTTTATTACTGGTTCTGAATTAAGTAATTATGCTATAGGTGGCATTCTGGCAGAAATATTTGATGGAATACCTCAATGTAATATCATCTCACAATCAGAATGAGAAGATATACATGATTGGATGCTAAGAAGTCACCTTTAGTGGCCAAAGGATTAGAGGAAACCTCAGCCTACAAGTGGTCTCCTAAGGAAAAATAATAAAATAAGAGTTATGAATTTTGGAGGGAAAAGAAAAGACTACATTTTTTAATTGTATTTTTGGCTTATCTCCTTATAGGTTTACTCAAATTTCAAGTGTAGAAATTTTTTCGATGTAGAATTAAATTTTGCATCCAATGAGTACCCATAATGCATACTTTTGAGAAGACCCACATTGATCAAAATTAAAGATACATTAAAAAGACGTGTTGAAATTTTTTTTTTAATGTATCTTGAATTTTTATCAATGTGAATCTTCTCAAAAGTATGCATCATGGGTACTTGTTGGAAGTGAAATTTAATTATGCATCTAACATGTGTCTACACTGGAAATTTGAGTAAAACTATAAGGAGATAAACCAAAAAAAATAGTAAATTTTTCTCTTTTCCGTCCAAAATATTTACATGTACCTCATTTTAAATTTAAATGATTTTTATTGGTTTACATATAATGATATGGAAATGACGTGAAATTTTCCTGGGTAATTTTACACTAAAATTTCCTCTAATGAGGGTATGGTGGGTGAGTTACCATTTTCTAGGATTAAAAGTGACTTTAGTTACTGACTTAATTAATTAAAATAAAAGGGGGAAATGACTAATTGGAGAAAAAGGAAAAAAGTGACTTGAGTAAATTAAAATTAAAAAGTCACTTAGATGGTGTCAAGAGGGAGCTTCTATAATAAAAATAAAATAATAAAATAAGATTCTTCTAGAAGGTTTGAGATCAATCTATGGAGTCTTTCTAAGGAGGAGGAGGAGGATATCAATTGGGACATCCATGAGTTGAGAATATTTCTTTTTGAGAGTTAAAGAATCTAGTTCTTTACTTCATTAGATGTAGGACAAAAGCCCTCAAGTAATTCATTGAGAGTTTGTTAGTACCCATCTCTCCCATTTGTGAATTCAGCGAGAATTCACAAGTGCAGTGATTAAATTTAAGTTTAGTTTTGGAGGGCCATTGCAACATTCAATTAGACCTCTGAGGTTGAATTCTCATCTCATCTATATTGGTTTTATCACCATGTAAACGCCAGTTTATCTTATATAATAATATTGATCATTTTTCTATTCATTGTGTTATTGGACTATAATGATCTCTTTATTATATTTTACATGGAAAACTTCTATTAAATGAATGAATTTTCCATGAAGTGATTTTTGTTGATTCAAATTCCAAGAAATCGCCAATATTTTCCATTTGGAACATTATAGTGGCGTCAGTGTTGGTTTCCCTACCATCCTTAGGGTTTTTTTTCTGAATGAAGGGTTATGCATTATTTGTAGGTGGGAAATTGCGAGAAATCATTCAGATTTCTTAATGTATCTTCATTGCAGTATATTCAGAGGGTTTTGTTTTGGAGGTCAAGTTAAATACAACTCCATGTATGGACCAGAAATCACCATTGCTAAAGAAGTTAAGTTGCATTAATTTGTGGCTTAAATTACTACGACCAAGAAGAGGAAAAAAATAGAACACATATGTCAAGGATTCATTTTTCTAGTTCGTGTCAATCTTGTTAACGAAATCATTCTATGTGGATTATTTTTTTGTTTTGTTTCAAGCTAGAGGTTTGGTATGCTTTGAAATTGTGAAGGAAATTCTGCGAAAGTATAAATCACCCCATGAAGTAATTTTATCGATATAAAATCATGTTGCATAACCTATGAGCATGGAGTATGATCTAGCTCGATCATGTACAACCATATCGAGTCTGGTCAAGGAAAAGTTCATTGTGCATGAGTCAAAATTATCATAAGCAGATGCTAATGTGCCATGTGATTGGCACTATTGCGGGGGTAGTTGAAGTTGCTTATTGATAGCCACCTTGAGGTTAGAGTATGGACTGTAGGTGGATGAGATGCTAGTATTAGAGAATAGATTTAGAGAGTGCGTTGATGCAATAGAGTACTAAAATCATGGTAGTGTTATTGTTGGACATGTATCATTGTTTGAAATTGAGCTTGTATTTACCTTTAATTTCCAGTATGGCACCTAAGCAAAGTAGGGGTTGCAACATCTAGCATGTCGTATTAGGAGATAAATTGGATACATAAAGGGATGCATATACCTATGGAACCTCATTATCATTGGAGCACTTCAACACATTGTTTGGCCCTAAAATATCTGATTAATTTGAGTAAACTGTGTGCGATGACTTGTCATTGTCAGAAGCTAAAAAGAGAGCCACAACGCAAGGTCAAATTCATTGGCTTCAGGGGCATGCTACCATGGATGGCTCCAAGAAAATTTCTCAGAAGTCTGTGACACCATTAAACCATATAGAATTCAATTTTGCGGCTAGAGTGTGTGTCATTGACCACCATTTTATATTGTCACGGGACCAAATTTACACCAATTGACAGGCCTCTGACAAAGACCAGAGTTTTTCTGCGTAAAAACAACTAGTTAATTGTTCCAAAGAGGGAAGTTTGTTCATATGTGTGATCTTGGCCAAAAATGAATTCTTGACCAAATCAAGTCTATGTTGAAGATAAGATCCAGTTGGAATAGGATTGTATGGCTGACTAGGTGTGACTCTTCTTACTCGCAAGTATGATCATCAAATTATCTGGTAAATTGAGAGCCTTATCTCCCTCTACAAATTTCTAATTCTTTGGTCGACCAAATATACCATTCCTAAAGCAAGGCCACTCAACAATAGAACACATCTTGTGTAGACTGCACTTGGGTTCCTTCACTCACCTAAATAAATGTTATAGACTGCACTTGGGTTCCTGCACTCACCTAAATAAATGTTATTGAGTTAGTGTGTTCCTTAGATTGGGCATCCATATGAAACAAGTGATGTATACGACAATAGGGTGTGGTTATAGAGAACATAACATTGAGGTATTAATTTTGTGTCCTTAAGAAAATGAATGCACTGGTGGAGAAGATATAACTCTAATTGTTATATTTGACGTTGACCTTTTTTCATGAAGCTATGGCATTAGTATGAATTGAAATGGTTATATCTACTATTGATCCCTTGTCATTTGAGATATTTTTGTTCTAAGAAGATAAGGTTTGTATGTAGCTATAGCTTGCATAAAGATAGAACATGTTTGGTGTGATTTTATATTGCATCTTAAGTTACAGTAGATGTGATGTTTATTTCATGGGAGGGTAGCACAATTTGGGTTATTTCTATGTTAATTTTATTCAAGGAGTTATTCTCGTGTCCGTTTGAGTACGTGGGAGTTATTGCGGAGCATGATTTCATGTAAAAGGATTTCATGGGTATGTCTATGTATGATATAGTGTGAAGTGTCTTAATATATTTGATAAATTTAGGGTTTTATTGTTGAGTAGAAATTGATTTGAAAAAATATGCATGTATCTTGTCACAAAAAATCAGTGTTTAATTACTGTATTGTTATGCCATGTGTGGAGTCTGTCTATTGAGTTAGCTATTGAAGTATTAATGTACTAATATTATAGTGATGTATAGGTCAAATTTATTTACTTTTCATCATTGTACTAAACATGGATGAAACAATCGTAAATTCCCTTAATAAACAAGTAGTAGCAATCAACTAATCCCTTTCTAAGGGGATACTTACTATGCTACAACAAGAATAGCCACATGAAGAACTTGAGATGGGATACAAAATATTCTCACTTGGGAAACATTTTAGATTCATGGGGTTTTTAGTAAAATACCTTCTCAAACTAGAAGAACTCACTTCGCTCCTTTCCAAGGTGGATCAGTGATATGGTAAAAAATTAATTTTGGCTCTAAAACCAGCCATGCTTTCCGTAGTACACCACAAGTATTTGGAGAAACCTTTTGTAGGGGTAAAGCTTCTATTTGCTTCCTTCCTCAATAGTATCATGATTTAGATGGAACATATACCCCCTTACAGTGATTAAATTATGAGGATAATATTTAGGTTGATAGTGGATACCTTTTAATATTTGAACTACAACTAGGGCCCTACCTTTGGGAAGAAGCTTCAGGTTCTAGAAGTCATGCCCTTAGTTAGATATTATGACCTCATGTTTGAATTAAAGTGTGATGAATTGATTCTCCTAATGTTCTAATGCTTCTTAAACATTAGGAAACATCTTCCTCACACAATAAAAACACATATGCAATCCATTTTTTCTTCATGTATGGGAGGTCGTGATTCCATTTGCAAGGAGTTGCGCTCTTGATTGTTGCCCACATAGAGGAGAGAGAAATTGGTTTCACTTGCTGCTTATGAACTAGATGAAAGGTTGGTTGAGCAGAAAATTTTGTTGTTTAGTTTACGATTTACCAAGGAGAAGAAATTCAGGTTTGGTGGATCATGTAACATGAATGAGATCAGGAGGAAGAGTCTTTACTTCATCTGTCAGGAACCTTGGGGACTTAACCATTGATGCTTTAGTGACACAAAAGAGATGGAAGAGGTAGATCAAGAGGAGTTTCTTTTGACTTTCATGATGAGGATTATTCTTTCATATTTGAGTCTATGGGTTCTTACAAGGATTCCTCTAAAGGGCATGCGAAGTCATGAGGACTTTTCAATAACAACTCAAACATCCAACCATGTTTGGTAGAGGAGATTGATGAGAAACAGATTGTTGCCATTCAACATCAATAACACATAGGGGAGCATAGTGTGCATTATGTCCCATCTTTGGAGAGTTAGCTTGTGGCCCATGATGAGCCCATGATGGGAAAGGATGAGAAACATTCCTTTGGGCCAATCATTGGAATTAAGCAGGTGTATTTATAGATAACCACCAGGGTGGTAGTATTTTAAAACATTTATCATTAGGAACTGCAGGATCATAATAGGATAGTTTTGTAGGAGGTTATTATACCATGGGAGGATGGAGTTTCTGGTTAGATAATAGAGAATCTTCTGGATATGGTGGTGCATTGATATTTTTCCCTACCCATTGATGAGGTGTAGATAGATGCACAGGAAGCTGGAAGAGTTAGAATAATTTTAGTCAGAAACCATTTCTAAGAGTACATGGATAGGGCATGCAACATATATTGGCCACTTGTAACCATTATAGGGAGAGAGGTATGGTTTTCTTGACCGATATTGTTGATTGAACAAACACATTTTCATGAGTTGGACATGTTACAACATAGGGGAATAATCACATATACAAGCTCCTATGCATGTGATCCTTCTCACTCTTTGGATTGGAAAGAGGCCATGACTGTCATGCTATTGATGGAGTGTCACTCTTAGTCAGGATCATGATACAACAGGGGCCCTCAGAGATAGGGGGTACTACATACCCTTGTTGGAAGCAAGGCATAAACCGGTCAACCATCAACATTCCATCACAACATCAACATAGTGGGGTTAACCTTGGTCTATGCCAAGTGTTAGACTAGAGAGAGTTGATGAGTTGGTATTCTACTGGTGGAGTAACATCTATGGCTAGCGACAATGCACAATCAGCTGTAGTGATCTCATTTCAGTTCAGTTTTGGAGGGCCAGTGCAACATTGAAGTATATATTTGAGGCTACTTTCTCATCTCAGCTATACTAGTTGTCTTAGCATATAAAACCTAGTTTATCTAATATAATAAAAGTGATATTATTTTTGTTCGTCATGTTATTGGATTACAATGCTATATTTTTTATATTTTATATCGAAATATTTTGTTAAATGAATGTAATTTTTATGAAGTGATTTTTTTTTAGTTAAATGCCAAGAAATCACCAATGTTTTCAATTTGGAACATTAGAATATTTTATTATTATATATATAGGGGAAAAGGGGTAAAATTATAATACAATGTAACCATGAATTGTTCTAGATCACATGAAAATATAACAATATAAATGTAATCACTCAATATGTAGGGTTTAATATGTGGTTCTAGGGTTTAAATGAGGCTTATATAGGTTTCAACACTTTCTCAATTGAAACCTAACATATTTTATCTTCTTTATTGCATTTGTTAAGGAGTCAACATTATTGTTTTAAAAGAGGGAACACGATATTCTCAATAGCTATGAGTGATTGATTTTATAGTGGACATGTTTATATTTTCAACTTTCCTTGCTAGACTAAAAGCATGATCTAGAGATCTAGGTTCAAGGAGACAAACTTCATGTTGAGTGCTTTCCTTTAAATTTCTAAAAAATAGGTCTAACAAGGTATCCTTTGAAATATTCTATACCGTAAGACTCGACTTTTGGGAATTTTGAATGTGTTGTATAGCAAGGAATTTTTGTCAAAGATTTACCAATTGATTAAATAATGTATTCATCTTAATATCCCCACAATGTGCTATCAATTCATTTTCCAAAATGGACCAAGATATAATATAATTATTTTTCCTTCGACAAATTTGTTGATACCATACATGTTGGTCTTTTCTAAAAACATGGATGCAATATTTACCTTTTCATACGATGTTAGTTGGTGTAGTTCAAGGTATTTCATCATCTAAACGATCCATCATTATAGTATCATTACATGAAAACTTCCTCATATTTATCTTCATAATGTAGTAGTTCCTTGGTGATAAATAGAGAACCACATGATATGGATCTTACATTGAAAATTCATGATTATGGTTTTGTAACTCAATATTTGTGTTCTCCAATCATGATAAAATATTTTCCATAGGTGATTGGGTTTTAGAATAATGACTCTTATTTTATTCATGTTTTCCTTGGATATTAATATGCCTCATAGGAAACCTCTCCAAGAGAATATTTCATATGTTATTCAAGGATTTTTTTATTTCTCCCTTCATTTCATCCATAATTTCTCTTTTAAGTTTTTCTTGCTAACTTGATAAATCGTTTGTTTTCAACATACTATCATCCATGTCATCAAATTGCTTATCTAATTGGAAAAACATAAATTTTACATCCTCACATTCTCCATGAGTCATGTTTGAGAATAATAATAGTACTTCTATTTAGCACAATTTTCAATCACAAAAATATTTGATCTTTTAATCAAAATTTAGGTCACTTGTAGGCCACTCAAATTTAAAACCTTAATTTCGATAATATCTAAATGAATAAACTTTTAACTGATATATATATATATATATATATATATATATATGAGATTTAAGACCTCGTGAATCTAAAAATTTGGTTGGAAACAATCTTAAATGTACTCCATATAATTTCATGGGTATCACAGGAATTTGATGTGCTGGGTAAATTATATGGGGGCTTTCCAAAAACTTGTTGATTACCAAGCTCTTCCGATTAGGTAGATTGTAAAGCATGCCACATTTCCAATTCTTCAAATATAATTCTAAAACCTGTACTTGATATATTACTATATGTATTCTAATATCCCCAATATTCAGAACTTAAAACATCCCAGAAATGGAGCTCTAAAAAATATATAAAACTCACCTATTTTAAGTAGATTTAATAATCCTTCATAAACCCTAAATTAACAGAGTATAACTTCAAAAGTATAGCTAGCCATGATCTGAAGTTTGAACCAGGTGTTGCCTAATCTTTTTGTTCAATATATTTCAAGTTTCACCATCTAAAACCTTCAAGAAAAATGATAGTGAAATTCAAAAATTACTTGTTTAAAAATTATTTGAATAGCATTCAATAATTCTAAGTTCCTTAGAAAATAACTCCAAAATTATAGCGAACCAAGATACAATTTTTAACTAGATGTTCACTCCAGTTTCTCCTTAATGAACCCATTTTAACAAGATGTTCACTACAGTTTCTCATCAATGAACCCTAATTCCCTTAGAAAATATTTCCAAAACTATAGGGAACCAGATATGAAATTTGAAAAATATGTTTACCAAGATTTACCATTAATATTCTTCAAGTTTTGCCATATGAAATTTTCCAAAAAAAAAGTTATAAAAATATTCAAATTTGATGGTTCCCTATTTGAAGGAAAAAAATTACATGATCATGAGATTTATGTGTGGTATTAGGGTTCTTTTTATGCCCATCATTTTTAGAATGATATTAATAGTTTTTTGTGCACGATTTGATTTTGTAGACTGCAGTTTGTACTATTTCATTTTTTCAATCTGCATTTTGGATGATGAAGGTAATGTAATAAGATATTGTAAATTTAACAATATACTAAGGTATTAAACTTTCCATTACAGGTCTCTTCGACCCTAATGTCACACTAGACTTTCTAACACAAGAAATTGTCAAATGTATCAACCTCGCAAAGGAGGGAGTCCATGGAGTTATTTTGGTACTTTCAATTAAAACTCGATTTTCTAGAGAAGAAGTCAATACCTCAGAGTCCTTGCAAAAGTTGTTTGGTGAGAAAATTATCAATTACATGGTGATTATTTTTACTAGTAGTGATGAGTTAGAAGAAAATCAACAAACATTTGAAGAGTACTTGTGTGAAATATTGCCTATGTTCGAGGTTAGTTTTTTCTCTTTTCTTACAAAAAAATTTATTCTCTAACATTTTCATGAAAAGGGATTTATATAGTTTCTATAATGTTTTCATGAAAAATTATTTAACTCTTAAGAATTATTTATATAATATGACGTTCGCAAATAAATGGCACAAATAAATGGCATGTTGATGAACTCTTTAATCAATGTTGTCTTTAAGAAATTTGATGGAGATGGAAAGTGAATTCTATTAAGATAATACCATATGACTAAGAAAATGGTAATTGAATATAATCTTTGATATTATACAAGAATGAAAATCTATCAACTAAAAGGAGAGGATGCTACAACATGGCTCAACCACCCATGATCCAGGAGGATCTTGTTCAGTGTAGATCAACAGAGAAATCCAATCAACTCCAGAAGTCCGATGTCCGCTTCAGTCTCCAATCCGCCAGTTTTTCCAGTATTGTCCGAAGAACATGTCCTCTAGTTGTTCATGGTTCAGTTTGGGCTCATATGATGTCATGGTTAATATGGCATAAAAGGTGAAATACCTTATACATGTAAAAGGTATAAGGTTAAAAATCTAACTTGGATCTAAAACCTAAAGACCTAGACCTAAGAACTAAAAACCTATTGTGTTAAAGTCCTAGCGCAAAGGTTATAAAACATTAAACCTAGACATTAAAACCCACATTTGGACTTTATAATATAAAAAACTAAACATTACAGTCCTAACCATGGCAGAAAAATGTAACTGCGCAAGTTAAACTATGTCGAAGTAGCATGTGGCAGGTTGTAATGACAATGGCTTAAGGGTTGAATGGTTGAAATTTTTTAACGCGTAGTGATAAGACTGCATCGGGATTTGTTGAGATGTGAACAGGCCCAAGTCGCCGCGATAGACCATAACCGCCGGTTGAAACCGTAACCGCTGAAGCCAACATGTCCGCCCGCCTGTTCACATGCCAGCAATGATCCTCTGCCCAGTTAATAAGTTGTTAGTTTTAATAAGGTCAATTTGTGGGTTTTATGCATTTATTTCAGCGCCAAAGGTTAAGGGTGTTAATCAAGGGTTCATGTATGAAGGAGGAATTTGACCCCTTATCCCATTAAACTCTAAACTAACTCCTAAATGAGGAAATAGAGGTTCAAACAGTCCTTATATAAATCATAGAATTTCTTCATGAAGGACATCTTTGTTTATTGATGTTTTGAACTTCAGTTTCAGTAGGATAGAGGTAGTTTTTGTTTTCAGCAGTGCTTGAGTGTCGGGAGTCGGAATTGAACATAGAGACAGGGGTTGGAAAGATGAGAGAGAGATATCTCTGTTTTTAGTGACCAGAAGTGCCTGCGAGCACAATAATTCTGGTGTTTTTGCTGTGTAAATACTTCCTCGGTTCAATCCTAATAAAGAAAATTCCCACTTGAAAGTGGACCCGGAGACGCAGTCCACCAGTGAAGAACTCCATAATCAACTTTTTTCTTCTTGTTCTCTTTGTTTTATGCTGTTCTGTAATAATTTATTTGCTATTGGTTTATTTCTTCTTTCACTTAAAGTTTTATTCAGTTAACAATCAATCTTAGGGACAAACTAATGAAACTACCTCAGCACTTAATCGATCATATTTCAGATCATTTTGGTATTAGAGCTAGTTCGGCTTTGCAGTTTGTTTGTCAGTGGATGTTTTCCAAGTTGGGATTGCAACGTGGAAAATGTGAGCTTGAGGAATTCAATCCAGAGATCGGAAAGTGGAAAGTCGTTCATCAATCAATGATGATAGGGAATGAGAATGTTGAGACTCCTAAAGCTACTGAATCTAAACCCATGGATGAGAATCAAAACCATTAGATGTTTTTAAACATGCAACAGATGTTGGAAAAATTATATGAAGACAAGAAGACAAGAGATGCAGTCTCATCCTCGAAGGCATCAAAGAAGGACAAGGGTAAATGCAAGGCAGATAAATCTCCTTCTCCTCCGTCATCTCCATAATCATCATCTTCTTCTTCTACTTCTAGTTCTAAATCAGAAAAAGAAAAGAAATCTAAGAGTCCACTTTTGAAACTTGACGTTAAGTTTGAATTACCTGTGTATGATGGTGAAATAAACCCTAAGAAAATAGAAAATTGGGCAAAACTATTAGAAGTGTATTTTCGTATTCAAGATATTACTGATGATAAGAAAAATATCCAATTAGCTACTCTTATAATGGGGGGTACTGCTTTGATCTGGTGGGAAATTAAGACACTAATATATTTAAAGCATAAAGGAAAACTTATCACCTCATGGACTAAGTTTATAAAATCTCTAAAGAAAAAATTCTATCTGTTGGGTCACACACAACAAGCTGTTATTGATTGGTAGTACTTGTGACAAGGTAAGGGACAGAATGTTGAAGAGTTCACACAGGAATTTAGAAAGAAAGTGTTAGCACTTGGTATTCCTTTAGACACAAAAGAAACTTTGTTGAAATATATTGGCAGTTTGCATTCATATTTGCAGCATACATTATTAATGTTCAATCCTAATGATTTTGATGAAGTTTGTGTTCAAGCTATTCATGTCGAATCAGGTGGTAGACCTTTCAAGTTTACACCAAAGACATCCAAGCAGATCGAAACCAAAGACAGCAAAAAGAAGGGCAAGTCAAAGGGAAAGAAGACTACCATCGCTCAGAAGGAAGATGAAACACCTACCTATACACATTTCCAAAGGATCGACCATACTAAAGCTAAGTGTTGGAAACTTCATCCGGAACTAAAGCCAAAGAAGTTCCAAACGAAGAAGGGTGAAAAGAAGGTTGAAACATCAATCCAACAAGGCTTGGACTTGGGATCTAATTCAGGTGATGAAGGAAAAATCACTGCTATGGTTACAACAGGTAAAAATTTTGAAGCTAATACTTCTGCTTCTTCAAACATCACACAATTGAATGAAGATACAAGAATCGAGTTATTTTATATAAGGGTAACTTCAAAACATACGAAGATAGATACATTGCTTGATATGGGGTCACAAGCAAATTTGATTTCTGAATCATTAATTAACAAATTGAGTTTGAAAACACATAATCATCCAAAACCATATCCTTTAGCTAGTTAAAGGAAAAAACTCAAATTCATGTTACCAATCAGTGTTGGTTAAAATTTTCAATCACAGCTAACTATATCGACGAAGTGGAGCTAGATGTGATACCGATAGACATATGTGGAATTTTTTTAGGAAGCCCTTATCTATATGATCATGATGCAGTATTTTATAGGAAAGAGCATATGTATCATCTCAAGAAATATGGGATTAAATACATTGTGCAGGCACATAAAATAAAAAAACACTTGAATTTAATTAATGCTAATTAGATGAAGCGCTTAATAAGTTCAAGTAAGAGATACATACTCATCTCGATAAAAGAGAAACATAAGGATCTTAATGATGGTTGTTTAGTTTGTGAATTTCAATATGAAGGTAATTTGGTTAAAAAGGTAGATCCTTTTCAAGATCTAGTTAAAGAACCAAAACAACTACGTCATAAAAAGGAAATACAACATGAGATGCAGTTGATGTTTGATTCCTCTCTTTCTAATGATGGAATGTATTACAAGTCAGTTATAGAGCACAAAGAAATAAAGCAACAAATTCCAGATATGGTTGGAAAAGAATTCATACGACCCAGTTCATCTCCATGTGGTTCACCCATAATTTTGGTTCCTATGCAAAATAGGACATGGAGAATGTGTGTTGATTTTAAATTTTTTGATTCATTTAAGAAAAAAAATTTCAAAAAATTATTAGATCATCAACAACCATTTGAAGTTAAAACAGATGCTAGTGGTTATGCAATGGAAACAGTGATTCACATAGATCATCAACTGCTTCAATACCTTCAGTCACATACTAAGTTGCAACAATCTCGCCACTACAAGTGGATGGGATTTCTTCAGAAAATTCACTTAGTAATTAAGGACATGAAAGGTGTAACAAATAAAGTAGTTGATATGCTATCTAGACAGTCTTTGAATGCTTCAGTAGTACTGCATAATAGTTCATTGAAACATGAAATCTATGTAGAATAGTATAGTACTGATGATGATTTCGAAGATATTTATGAATCACTAACTCATGATACTCAGCTAGAAGAAGTCAATTATCATATTGATGACAGATTATTATGTCATCTGGGTAAGTTGTGCATACAACAGATAGAAAGAGTGCAGGTTATTCGGGAAGCTCATCCTTCTCGGATTGTAGGATATTTTGGCATAAGCAAGACCATTGCACAAATTCAAAGGTATTGTTACTAGCCTCATATGTATGAAAAAATTGTGAAGTACATTCAGGGATGTGTAATGTGTTCGAAAAGCAAGCCAAGCAATCAAAAGATTGGTTTGCACATGCCACTTCCAGTTCTTTTGAAACCATGGGGCAGCATGGATTTTGTTCAAGGACAGACATAAATGGTGAACATGACCAGGATACATATTCTTCGAGGTAACTGCAGTAAACATCCTAAGTTGTGGGATGACTTTTTACCTTATGTGCATCAAGCTTACAATCAAGCCTTATATTCTTCTGCGCCATGACAAGCATTGAGTCAAGCCAAGTGCAAACTGCGCCATGATAAGCATCAAGGTGATCATCATTTTCAGGTCAGCGATCAGGTATGGTTGTATATCAGGTTGTATGGTTATAGGAAACTGAAATCTATCAGGTATGATCCTTTCAAAATTGTTGGGAATATTGACAATAATGCGTTCCGATTAGATTTACCACCTTATATACATATTTACTAAGTTGTGAATGTTGAAAATATGAAGTTGTATGAACCTCTGATGATTGTTGATCTTGAGGATGAAATACAGATCCCTTCTATTGACAACTTATCACCTGAGTACATGATAGAAATGAAGGAATATACCATCTTGGACAAAAGAGTTCGTACTTCCAGGTGAGGAGATGTGGAATATATTCGAGTGGGACTCAAGGGCATGAATCCGAGTAAGGTGAAATTGATAGAGGTCGGAAAAGTGACGGAGTTGTATCCTGACTTATTTTCTTCTTCAAGTCAAGATTTTGTGGTCCAAAATCTTTCAAGCAGAGAGGATTGATTGAGGAGGATCTTGTTCAGTGCAAATCAACAAATAAGTCTAGTTAGCTCCAGAATTCTGATGTCTAGTTCAATCTCCAATCTGCCATTTTTGCCAATATTTTCCGAAGAAGATGTCCTCTAGTTGTTCATGGTTCATTTTTGGCTCATATGATGTCATGGTTAATATGGTCTAAAAGGTGAAATACCTTATACATGTAAAAGGTCTAAGGTTAAAAATCTAATTTGGATCTGAAACCTAAAGACCTAGACCTAAGACCTAAAAACCTATGGTGTTAAAGGCCTAGCGTAGAGTTTATAAAACATTAAACCTAGACATTAAAACCCACATTCGAACTTTATAATATAAAAAAATAAACATTACAGTCCTAACCATGGTGGAAAAATGTAACCGCGCAAGTTAAACTGTGTCGGAGTAGCATGTGACAGGTTTTAATGACCGTGGCTTAAGGTTTGAATGGTTGGCAGTTGTTAACACATAGTGATAAGATCGTGTTGGGATTTGTTGAGATGTGAACGCACCCAAGCCGCCGGGATAGACCATAACCGCAAGTTGAAACTGTAACCACTAGAGCCAACCTATCCACTCACCTATTCATATGCCAGCAACAATCCTCCACCAGGTTAATAAGCCGTCAATTTTAATAAGGTTAATTTTTTGGTTTTATGTATTTATTTCAGTGCCAAAGGTTAAGGGTGTTAATCCAAGGTTCATGTATGAAGGAGGAATTCGAACCCTTATCCCATTAAACTCTAAATTAACTCCTAAATGAGGAAATGGAGGTTCAAACTGTCCTTATATAAACCATGGAATTTCTTCATGAAGGGCATCTTTGTTTATTGATGTTTCGAACTTCAGTTTCAGTAGGATAGAGGCATTTTTTTTTTCAGCATTGCTCGACCGTCGGGAGTTTGAATTGAGGGCATACACAAGCGTTGGAAAGTTGAGAAACAGAGCTTCCTGTTTTCAATGACTAGAAGTTCTTGCGAGCACATTTAGTCTGTTTTTTTTTCTGTGTAAAGACTTCCTCGGTTCAATCCTAATAAAGAAAATGCCCACTTGAAAGCGGACCAGGAGATGTAGTCCACCAGGGACAAACTCTGTAATCAATTGTTTTCTTCTTCTTCTCTTTGTTTTATGCTATGTTTTAATAATTTATTTACTGTTGTTTTATGTCGTCTTTCAATTAAAGATTTATTCAGTTAAGAATCAATCTTAAGGAAAAACTAATCAAACTACCTCAGCATTTAATCGATCACATTTCAGATCAACCCAGGAGAGGAATGAAAATCACTCGACTAAAAGGAGAGGATGCTACAGCATGGCTCGGCCACCCTTTACTGCCCCACATCCTCAACCCTCACTAGAAAAACACTCCTAATAACCCAGTATGCTTTATTACCTTTGATATACGGTTACCTTCTCTTACCCTCTCAAGACCATCAGACTTCAGGCGCAGGCCTACCTAAAGGCGTACTCCTCCTTTCCGGTCCGGTGAGGTAGCCAACTAACTTCCTTTACCATAGTTGCAGAATTTTTGAATAATTACTGGTCTCCAGATATCGACTT
Organism: Pinus albicaulis; assembly: GCA_034641835.2. Lineage (NCBI taxonomy): Eukaryota > Viridiplantae > Streptophyta > Pinopsida > Pinales > Pinaceae > Pinus > Pinus albicaulis. Next base: position 895,331,098 of record CM076580.1, read on the forward strand.
CTTTAATAGCAATGAATAATGGTGCCAACATCCATAGTTCAATCTCTATCTTTTGCCATGTCTAGCCTATTTCCATCCATCAATGAGATGAAATCCTTCCATTATGTATCCAAAGGCTCCCGTAAAAGCGTGTTTTAGAATCCTCGGCAAGCCAAAGTTACCTTACCTTCAACGGAAAGTGCTATGGGGATGGATGAACACTCCTCATAAACCTGGGTCAATTGATTACTATAATGATGCGCAAGCAGGCTCAACTAAAAGGATAGGCCCGGTAGGGACTCACTCATTCATATGGGTGAGGAATTATAACTGTAATTATGCTTTCTTTGATTTCTTTTGGGGGTTTCTATATCTCTCAAGTCTGTATCTAGTTACCGAAAGAAATATTATACAAGTGTAATGCGCATGGAAGCATTTCAAGTGAAACACTTTTAATTTTTCTCTTTTCTTTGTTCTCCTAACTCTGTAGTAGTTGGCTGAAGCTTAAGGTGTAAATGCTTATAAATTCCTATTTCTTGTATTCACCATATCTCCATCAATTCCAATCTTAGTTTTGCACTGACAATATATTTTGTAGTTACCTTGAGCTACCCATGGTCCTTTATGTATTTATCCTATTAATTAAGATCATTAGAGTCTCTTTCATTTCCATTCTCAGAAGAAAAGGTTCTTTGGTTTCTTAATTAGGTAAATGAGTCTTTCACGTGCACTTTTTCATTAACACTTAATTTTTCTTTCTTGCATTTACTTATTTTTTAATGTGTCCTTTTATCTTTAATGTCTAAATGGAAAAAAATCTACATCATGTTCGATTAAAAAATGATCTACCTAAAAGAGTGATGGTGTTATTAGGATGGTAGTGTGGACTCTCGAAGCTCCTTAGATAGTGTAATCTCCAAAATTTGCTCTCATCTGGAAACTATCTTTAAAATTCAAACATAGTATTTGAACCTGATGGGCACTAAACACCATACAAACCAAGTGGTTTACGCCACATAGGTAGAGTGCCTATTACATACAAAAAAAAAAAATCTTTTGTGTGTTATTTTATTCTCATTTTGCATAATCTTGTGTGGTGATGAATTTGAATAGAGAATATGATGTATTTTTTCTTTGAACTTATTCTTGCAATCTTCCTTAATCTGGTTATGTACTCTTTTATGTTTTAATACTAATGTCATTTCTATGTTGTATAGATATTAAAGCATCATATTTTTTCTTATCATGATAATTGAGTTTTTAACTTTTTAATGCATCCCTTACCCTTATCATGTTAACTGAGTTTTTAATTTATTAATGTACATACATTTGTTTAAATCCCTTGTAACTTCTGATTTATTAATGTACCAAGCCCGTTGAGGTGATTTAACTATTTTAGATTGAAAAAACATGAGTAAAAGTTTCCACCTCAAAGGATTTGATACCTCCATAGGCATGATATATTTTCACTTAGAGAATTGATCTCTCTTGGTGCATAATATAACCAAATTTATATGGATCTACATTTGTTCTTTTTATGTATGTGGGTTTACCACATGTCAACTCTATGTTAAGTAAAAAAGGAACTATACATCTCCATCATATTTGAATGTCACCATCACATATAATGACATATATATGTCTTTGTTTATCATAGAATAAGAAATTAATTTCAATTATCCCATGTGGGGGGGGGGTACACAGATATGAATTTAATTGTAGCTATAGTGGGAATTTAAATGAAAACCGGTGTGTGTCAGTAACTATCAACCGGTGCGTTTATGTGTCTGTATGCACTGGTGCCATTATACAATCTATGGGCACCACACAAATACCGATACCAGTTATAAATATTGGTTCATTTATGTGATACTGCATACTGGGGCATTCATGTATCTATAAGCACCGGTGCATTTTTACGATCAATGGGCACCCCACAAATACCGATACCAATTATAAATCTCAGTGCCTTTCTGTGATACAACACACTGGTTCATCATAAAGGTATACGCACTGGTGCGTTGATACAACCTATGGGCACCACACAAATCCTAAGACTAATTATAACAGCCCCATGCGTTGTATGACCAGCACTACGCTCGGTGCGGTTTTACACCTAAACGTCCCGGTGTGTTCCGCTGAGACCACTCCGGGGCACCGTCTTCATCTACGCACTAGTGTGTTAAATCCAGAGTAGTGCACCGATGAAGAAACATTTGTAATAACTTCGGCCGCCCATTTTTTTTAAATGTGCTGAATTTTCATTAAAAGCTCCACCAAAACCTCCGTAACGATAAACGGATGTTGTAGAAAATTTTTTTTTGACAATTTTGGCCAAATTTATAACACTAAAAACCTTCGCTAGAGGGTCTTTTCCTTGTAGTGTTGGCTTATGCACACATTCTAGATCAGCTGAGAAAGAAGTTGGATAGTAAGGGGGATAAGTGCATATTTTTTGTATACAGTGAAGAATCCAAAGCATACAGATTGTATAACCCATCTACCAAGAATTTTATGATAAACAGAGATGTACAATTTATTGAGGAAGAAGCTTGGGATGGAAGCATTGAGAAAATAGTGAATGTAAAAAGTTGTTTGTCTCATGATGAAGATGAGGAAGAAATGGCTAAAATAAACCCCTCATTAGCAGCACCACCTCCACCAACACAAGGAAAAAAAGGGACACCACAAGCAGGTATGAGAACACCCTTGAGAAGTGATGACAATGCTTCTCCAAGCACATCACAAGGATCATATATGAGTTCTTCTACAAGCACAAGTTCAACAAGTGAAAGAGGAACCAAATTCAGAAGTCTGAATGAGATTTATGAGCAAGAAGTAGCAAATGACAGTATGACCTCTTTATTTGTATTGTATTGTCATGTAAAAGATCTTATTAATTTTGAAGAAGCTGTAAAAGATAAGAAATGGATAGATGTTATGGATGAAGAGATAAATTCCATAAAGAAAAATAAGACATGAGAATTAGTTGATCTCCCAAAAGGTAAGGAAGTCATTGGAGTAAAATGGGTTTATATAACCAAGAGAAATGTTGAAGGTAAGATTGAAAGGCATAAGGCTAGACTTGTTGTCAAAGGCTACAAGCAGAAACAAGGAAGAGACTATGAGGAAAATTTTACATCAGTTGCAAGAATGGAAACAGTAAGAGCAGTGTTGTCCATAGCAGTACAACACAAGTGGAAAGTTTACCAAATGGATGTGAAATCAGCATTCTTGAATAGAGTATTGATGGAAGAGGTATATGTTGAACAATCTCTAGGATATGAGAAAGAAGGCCAAGAGAAAAATGTATGCAGATTGAAGAAAAATCTATATGGGCTTAAACAAGCACCAAGAGCATGGTACAGTAGGATAGATGCCTATCTACTGGAAAATGGGTTTGAAAAATGTGAAGGAGAACCCAGATTATACATCAAGGGGAAATATGGTAAGATGCTCATTGTTGTTTTTTATGTTGATGATGTGATATTCACAGGTAATGATGCTTACCTCATTGAGAATTTTAAAACAGTCATGAAGGATGAATTTGAGATGACTGATATGGGATTGCTAAGATACTTCTTAGGAATAGAAGTAGAGAAAAATGAAAATAAAATTGTTATTTCTCAAGCTAAATATGTGAAAGAATTTTTGGAAAGATTTAACATGCAGGATTGGAAAGCAACAATTACTCCTACAGTGATGGGATTGAAGTTAAGCAAATAAGACAACAGCAAGGATTTTGATCCAAGTTTGTATAAGAGCATAGTTGGAAGCCTTATGTATTTGACTGCAACTAGGCTGGATATTATGCATGATGTGAGTTTAATTTCTAGATTTATGGAAAGGTCAAAGGAGGCACATTGGCAAGAAGAAAAAATAATTCTGAGATATGTAAAAGGAACAAAGAGGTATGGAATTTTATACACCACTTCAGAAAATTTTGAATTGGTTGGATATACTGACAGTGATTGGGCTGGAAGTATACATGACAGGAAAATCACCTCTGAATATGTTTTTCATATGGGATCAGGAGCCATTTCATTGGCTTCTAAGAAACAGCCAATTGTGGCTTTATCAACAACAGAGGCAAAGTACATGGCAGCTACAGTAGCAACATATCAAGTAGTATGGATGAGAAGAATGTTGAGGAGTTTGTGTCATGAACAGGTAAAAGGCACAACGGTGTATTGTGATAATAGCTCATCTATAGCTTTATCCAAGAATTCATTGTTTCATAAGAGAACGAAACACATTGATGCCAAGTATCACTACATCAGAGAGCTAGTGAGCAATGGAGAAATTATTTTGCAACATTGCATAATAGAAGAGAAGTTTGCGGATATTTTAACAAAACCATTGGGGCAGAAAAGTTTTAATTATCTCAAGAAGTGTTTGGGAATTTATGAAAGTATTAGTTGTGTTTAAGGGGGAGTGTTGAAATATTAAACCCAACCGCAACTGTGCAGAAGGATGAAGAATTCAATTCTGACGGGAGAAGGACGCAGCAATAGCAACAGTTTTATTTTGGTTCGATCTTCACTCTACCACGCATTGAAGCCACCTGCAAACCATTTTTTTTTTTGTTTATGGATGTATCCTGTGTATGCATTAAAATACCGTGGTTTGACCACGGAAAAAGCTCTCAAATCCGCATTCAAACCAATCATATACCCATCATTAAAACACACCGACCGCCATTAAAACCCTGCGCATTTGACTTACATTTGAATGTACCCATGTCATGTTTGTGGAGGACCCACCTTGCCGAGTCACCTGCGTGGAACCCACCTCCGCCACATCAAAGACCAACAACCAATCAACGTTCGTTCACAATTTCTGAAGTCGACGTCAGCCTCTCCTAAAATGGATGTGATAAGTTTCTTGAACTATTTTGAATTATTTTATCGGTGTGTCAACCCTCTAGCCAATGAGAGCATGATCGCATCATTTGATGCACAGTCAGCCATGAGCATAAATGGATGCGATGTTTTATTTAAAAGGTTTTATTTCATAGTTTTGAAATCCGCAATAATTTTTTTTTTAAGGTTTTAAACCTTAAGCTTAATGCTTTTAATGTTTTATTAATTTGAAATATGCCGTGACATGTTTTAGTTTTAAAAACTTTAGTTTATAAATATGTTTTGACATATGTATTATAAACATGTAATGTTTATAATACATATATATTTGTAATAGTTTGTTATGTTATATATATATGCGGAGAGTAAGTGTGAGAACTGTATGTAAAGCTCGAAGGCAGAAACAAAAAAAAATACAACAGAGTGTGATTGTGTGCAAAGAAAAAGGCAGTGTATGCCCAAAAAAATAGAAAGAGCAGAAGAAAAAAAAAGTGTGAGTAGTAGCATATATAAAAAAAAAAAATGGAGTTGTGTTTTGTAACAGCAGGGGAGTATTTTGATTGTAATCAAAACTGTAGTTCTGGGGAAATATTTTCATTTTGTAACAGTCTTTTTATGTTTAATGAAATAGAAGCTTTTGCCTCACATCTCTGTCCATAGTTTTTTTTATCTTTGTGTTTGGAAAAGAATTTTATTTTCCTCTCTATTGTTTGGAATATTCAGAAATTCCAACAAAATTAGTCCATGAATTGGATATTGCCCCAAAATGTGTGGGTTCATTTTACCATGTGCATGAATTCAATATTGTAATGCCATGTAGTTTAAACTATAAAGAAAAATCAAAATCCCTGTTTCTGAATTGCGAATCTTCCCCTATTTAATTTGCATTGTTCTGTATACATTTTATTGATATAATTTTAATAAAAATTTAAAATTTTCCAAAAGATAAAAACTTGTGTATTTTTCGGAAATTTTTTTGTTTAAATATATGACATCGATTGAATATATGTAAGAGTATTTTAATTAAGAATTTGTAGTTTGAGAATGAAAATTTGCATAACTATTCATAATGCAAGAAAGAAATAGTTTTAATGTCAAATAGTTCACTATATAAATTAAATTTGTATTATGATTTCAATGTTCCACCAATAAAAAATTCTGATTTTGATTAAAAGTTGTTGAGAAAATTATGTTAGTCTAGAAAACCTTAATGTGTGCAACTTGTTATGGTATTCACCTATTATTTTTCACTGCCCATAATAGTGATCTCCCACATCAAACTAAAACATCAGATCAAATATTTTGTATTTATTTATAAATTTCTGTTAACATAGAAATTAGAAAATCATGTAGGAAAATTCAACTAGCCTCAAATATCCTGGTTATAGAGTTACATTGATAATGTAATTCTATTATTCTATTAGCCGATGAGATCAAGGTTACTATGCTATAGCTTTTAGGCACATTTTAGAATTTGGATTTGATTTCCTGGCCATATTTTCATGCCATGTTGTTTTGTTTGATCAGGTAGAGAGGTAGAGAGGACACTACGTAAATCTACAAAAAAAAGTTTGGACAGTAGTTGGTAGCGGAACAATTTGTGTGGGAACAGTCTGAGAAAGCTTCAAGTGAAAAAATATGTGAGCCTGAACATATTTTGCCATGCCTGCCTCCTACTAATGGCATTTACCCTACTGTTGATCTTCCTTGTGTGATTATGTTACTGTGACACCAACATATATTATCCAAAGGATTCTGATCTCTGGCAGATATCTATTTTGAGCATGTGCGATACAAGCATAAGATCAATGGATTTAAAGTCTCCATTCTAAAGTGAATTTTTCCAAGTATATTAGAATCTCATCATCTATCGGACCTTAAACCTTACAACGACTAGTATATTACAATTTAATTATATATATATATATATATATTAATTCGGATTCATTCGGATAGCTTGGAGGAAACATTTCATAAGTTTTTATGTTGTTTTTTACCTTTCTTATTCAATTTAATTCAAATCATTGTATTGATGTAAGATTGACTATGACTTTATATTAAATTAGTATTTTTTCCAGATGTTGCAAAGGAAACGTCGAAAAGCAATAACATATAGCACCAAATAATGGTTCTTTGAAAATTGTTAGTTGTAAAGTCAAACTCATATATTTATGCATCGTACATTTGAATAGATATTAACTCAAAGCATGCATAATATGGTAACCCTTCTAAAAAATATTTGAAGCTGAAAAAAGTTGCAAACTGACAATTTATAGTCAATGAATCGGGGTTGTCTCAAGTTTCACATGCACTTAGTCATCAACTCTTCCTTTCTAAAAGTAAAATTTGATGACTAAGTGCATGTGATGTTGTGATGTATTGTATATAAGGAAGGACGGAAAATTAAAAATTTTATATAGCACTTTGTGTTTTGCCTCTAAACAAGTAGTTATATGAAATACGTTTTAAAACATTAAAAGATGAGGATTAACCTTAAACAAGGAAAAAAAATTGAGATATGATAACTAAGTTTTGAATCATTGTGACAACCAAAACATCACATTATCTCATAGAATATATCCAAGGTCACTATGTGCAATTTCCACATGCATGTTTTTTCTTCATCAACTATGTTTCTCGTCTAAAATGAAAAATTTAAAATAACTCGTTCATGTTTTTACCAATTAGGTAGATGAGTAAGTCACATAAAACTTGGGGTCATTATTTTAAAACCAAGGTGAGGTGTTGTTTTTCTTGTCTAAAATGAAAAATTTTAAATAACTCTTTCATGTTTTTACCAATTCGATAAATAAGTAGGTTATATAAAATTTGGGGCCATTATTTTAAAACCAAAGTGAGGTGTTGTGTTTCTTGTCTAGAATGAAAAATTTAAAACAACTCTTTCATGTTTTTACCAATTAGATAGATGAGTAGGTTATATAAAACTTAGGGCCATTATTTTAAAACCAAGGTGACGTGTTGTGTTTTGATGTAAACAAGAAATATTTTCATTGTGGTTCTTTAAATGATGTTGAATGATATCTACATTATTTTTAACTACATAACACAGGTTATATATTCCTAAGCACTATATGTTAGATTAAAGAAAAAATATTTTCATTGTGGTGTTTTAAATGTCGTTGAATGATCTCTACATTATTTTTTACTACATAACATGGGTTAAATTTTCTTAAGCACTATCCGTTATATTAAAGAAAGAACATGGAAGACACCAAAAAGATAAGTGGTAAAGAGAATAAATATAATAAATTATCCTAACCATACCTATGTTCAAAATTATAACTCCAAATTCCACGAGAGAACATCCTCTGTCTAAACTTACATCTCACCTGTTATGAAGCGCTAAAAGCTATGTAAATAGTAATAGTAATAGTTGGGAGTATGCGTTAATCACACACACCAATAAGATAAGTGGTAAAGAGAATAAATATAATAAATTCTCCTAACCGAACATATATATGATCCAAATTATAACTCATAGTTGAGAGTATACTTTAATCGCACACACCAAAAAGATAAGTGGTAAAGAAAATAAATGTAATAAATTCTCCTAACCAAACATATGTATGATCCAAATTATAACTCATCATTGAGAGTATACTTTAATGACACACACCAAGAAGATAAGTGGTAAAGAGAATAAATATAATAAATTCTCCTAACCGAACATATGTATGGTCCAAATTATAACTCATAGTTGAAGTAAACTTTAATCGCACACACCAAGAAGATAAGTGGTAAAGAGAATAAATATAATAAATTCTCCTAACCAAAGATATGTATGATCCAAATTATAACTCGTTGTTGAGAGTATACATTAATGACACACACCAAGAAGATAAGTGGTAAAGAGAATAAATATAATAAATTCTCCTAACCGAAGATATGTATGATCCAAGTTATAACTCATAGTTGAGAGTATACATTAATAGAACACACCAAGAAGATAAGTGGTAAAGAGAATAAATATAATAAATTCTCCTAACCAAACATATCTATGATCCAAAGTATAACTCATAGTTGAGAGTATATGTTAATCACACACACCAAGAAGATAAGTGGTAAAGAGACTAAATATAATAAATTCTCCCAACTGAATATATGTATAATCCAAATTATAACTCATAGTTGAAAGTATATCTTAATCACACACACCAAGAAGATAAGTGGTAAAGAGAATAAATATAATAAATTTTCCTAACCAAACATATGTATGATCCAAATTATAGCTCATAGTTGAGAGTATACTTTAATCACACACACCAAGAAGATAAGTGGTAAGGAAAATCAATATAGAGAATCCGTAAAGTGAATGAATATAATAAATTCTCCTAACCAACCATATGTATGATCAAAATTATAACTCATAGTTGAGAATATAAGTTAATCTCACACACCAAGAAAATAAGTGGTAAAGAGAATAAATATAATAAATTCTCCTAACCAAATATATGTATAATCCAAATTTAAACTCATGGTTGAGAGTATACTTTAATCACATGCCAAGAAGATAAGTGGTAAAAATAATAAATATAATAAATTTTAACCGAACATATGTATGATCCAAAACTCATAGTTTAGAGTATACTTTAATCACACACAATGAAGATAAGTGATAAAGAGAATAAATATAATAAATTCTCCTATGTATGATCCAAACTATAACTCAAAATTCCCTAGTCTCAACTATATCTCACGTGTTATGAAGTGTTAAAAGCTATGGATGGCTACATGTTCATGATGAGACCGGATAAATAGTAATAACAATAGTTGAGAGTATATGTTAATGACACACACCAAAAACACCAAAAAAAATAAAGGGAATAAAAATAATAAATTCTCCTAACAGAACGATCCAAATTATAACTTCAAATGCTGAGAAAGAACATCCACTAGTCTCAACTTACATCTCACCTCTTATGAAGTGTTAAAAGCTATGGATGGCTACATGTTCATGATGAGACCGGGTAAATAGTAATAGTAATCGTTGGGAGTATATATTAATCACACACTAAAATATTTGTTGTTTTATTTTGGGTAAATCTGATGTGTGATGTGTAATAGATGTTACAATGGTATAGGTGATATTTTGAATAGTTGCAAGGATCAGAGAATATAGAGTGACTCTATATATATATATATATTAATTAAATCCATTCATATATTAAAAATAAAATTTATTATTAAAAAAATAAATAAACATGATTATGTTATAACATTTATTTTTCTGCAAATATCAATTTTATAGTTAAGACTCTTTGAGAAGATACACAATTGAAGTCGGAGTTGAAATGGGATAAGACAATGGAACTTCCAAGCTGGGGTGAAGTATATGGTTGGCTGAAAATGTTTTAGCTGTTGAAACGCATTGCTACAAAAATGCAAATTGTTGCAAAAATGCAAATTGGAAGTATCTAGTTGATCTAAAATGTATTAAAAAATGAATTGATGCAAATTGCAAGATTTTGGACTGAATTTTTCTTTCCACATAGAAAATATATCATGGATATGAATAACAAGTGTAAAGGAATTTTAAAAATGCAAATTGTAAAATTTTGGACTTAATTTTCCTTTTCACATACAAAATGTATCATCCATATGAATGACTAAATATATCATCAATATGAATGACTAGTGTAAAGGAATTTCAAATAATTATATTGATGGTTTGATTTTAAAAATGCAAACTGTAAGATTATGGACTGAATTTTCCTTTTCACATACAAAATATATCATCCATATGAATGACTAGTGTAAAAGAATTTCAAATAATTATATTGATGGTTTAATTGAAAATTTCAATAATATTGTTTTTGTAAGCAAATTATTAAAACAACAGTATTTTTTTTTATTTTACATTTTCTAAAATATATTTTCAATATAAATAAATTTTAATATTTAAAAATTGTTTTACTAAATAATATATAGATATTTAATAAATTGTAAGAAATAAACTTCAAAATAATTGGAAATATATTGAAACAAAATTTTGAAAAAACATTCTAAATGTTAAGTCATTAATTTTATATTATCTTTAAACATGTAAAACTTTACAACTCTAAATAAAAATTAGATATATAAAATAAATGCATATGCTTTCTTTTTTTCATTTATTTTTTAAATTAAAAAAAAAACATTTTTAAAACAATACCAAAAAATCACATAGAAAAGTAGTTGAACCAGAAAATTAATTAATACTCCGTTAGAAACAAAATCTTCCCTCTCAAAATTGCCCCAAACGAATTCATCTTAGTCTACATCACATTCCTTGCTTACCCATTTCCTAAAATTGAGCTATAGATCAATTGATGATGGTTGATTGAATGCCCAGGTGGATGAATATTTTTATGTATATATTCTACTTCCAAGGAAATTCAAAAAGCTGTTACTATGTGTCTTGCTTTTGTTGAACGTTACAGTCTTGCTTCTGTTGAGCCTCGTTGTTACAGGTTGTTCGAATTTCATAGAACTCAAAAACCATTTCATAAATCAAACTAAACCAACAAGTTTCGAACTTATTAAAATTGATGTATTGTAACGGGAATAGAACCATATTAACGAATTTCCAATAACCATATTAACGAATTTTTCTTTTTTTTATTCGTCAATATAGTTCAAGTATAGTTCAACTTGGTAACTATGGATTAACATTTTAAAAAATTAAAATTAGCTCCGGATCTGAATGCCTATTCATTACTTTCAATTTATGAATGGTATTATAAAGAATATTTAAATAATCAAAATCCCTAGTTCTCTAAATTACACTTGGCGTACCCATTTCCGAAAATTGAACCATAGATCAATTGATAATGTTGATTGAATGCGCAGGTGGATAAATATTTCTATGTATATATTCTACTTAAGAAATTCAAAAAATATTTCCTAAACGTCTTGCTTCTGTTGAGCCTCGTAGTTACAAGCTGTTTGAAATTCAGAGAATTCAAAAACCATTTCATAAATCAAACTAAATCACCAAATTTCCAACCTATTAAAATTGCTGTATTGTAACGGGAATAGAACCATATTAACGAATTTCCGATTTTTTTGGGTTAATATAGTCTAATTTTGTAACTATATGGATTAATCTACTAATTCAATATTTTAAAAAATTAGTTCCAAATCCGAATGCCAATTCATTACATTCAATTTATGAAATGTATTATAGAGAATATTTAAATAACTTAAATCTTTACTTCTCTAAATCGTCAAAATTGAATCCATAAGACAGATTATAAATAAATATTTAGAAACCTCCATTGTTCCGTTTCTCTGTGAAATGCATTTTCATTGGGTTAATTCAAGAGCTTCAGTTAAATAAACATTATGTGAAATGCATTTTCATTGTGTTAATTCAAGAGCTTCATTTAAATAAATATTTAGAAATGCGAGAGCTCCTCTATAAATTACGCTTTTCTTTTACTTCCTGGACTGCATTTCAAAGAAGCATGTAGAGGAATGAAAGTTCTCCCCTCCTAAATCACACAGCTTAATTAAATGAGGATCATCAGCTGATTTTTTCATCAAATATTTTGAATTCGGAATTCGTTTTCTCAATAAACTACATTTTTTTTGAATTTATTTCCAAATTTTCTTATAAATGCTTTTCTATACCAACTACACTCTCATTAGATTTAATTCACCATTTGAATTTTCAAAAAATCTGAACGTTTATTCTCTTGTATAGTATATCTTGAAAACTCACTGAGAATGCCATAATATTTGAGCATGCGTTTCCAATTGCTAGCGCTGCCAAATGCGTTTCCAATAGCTAAGTCTTCTAGGCATATGCCTTAATATTTGAGCATGCGTTTCCAATTGCTAGCGCTGCCAAATGTGTTTCTATTAGCCAAGTCTTCCACGCACATTGAAAGTAGGCTGGTAGGCTTGTGGACGTGTGAATCATAGTTATCAAGTTTGAAATTAAATTTGGATTTGGATTCGAATTCATACGATTTTATAAAAATTTGAATAAAAATATTTCAATTTGAAAAAATTGAGCAATATACATCTTAAACATTTAAATACATATAATTTTTTCCATATTATTCTTTATTTTCTTCCTATTTATTTTGAAATTTAAATCAATTTTAATAATTTTAATCAATATAAACAATTTTAAAAATACAATATGCTAACCAAAATCACAACCACACTTATATGTTATGTTCAAAATATCTATTCTTTTCAAAACTCTAAACTAAATCCGTCATAAAATCTTTTTATAATGGAAATCTATTTAAAACATAAATATTCAAAACTCAAAACTACATATCTTATCTAATTTTTCATTTAATACATATAAATACTTTTAAAATATTTGAAAGTAAAAACTGCATCTTTTTTTAATTTCAATTATACTTTTGTAATTGACATGTATATAAAAATTAAATATTTAGAACATCTTCTTTCTTCGTTCTGTAAGCTTTTTAGCTTTTTAAATTATTAAAAAAAACAATCAAATTAAAAAAATTCTAAACAATCTATATAAAAAAATAACTTCAAAATTTCAAGTTCAAGATTTTATTTCAAGGTTCTCTAAGCTTTTTAGCTTTCTAAATTATTAAATAAAACAATCAAATTAAAAAAATTCTAAACTCAAAATTAATTCCATTTTGTGTGCTGTAATTTCCATTTTACATGCTAGTTTCCAATTTGTTTCAAGCTAGCTTGCAATTAGTTTCCATTTCTATTAATAAATAGTAAACCATAAATTTCGGTTACCCCTACACAACTACATGATACCCATGCAACCATATGAAATAGAACAAATTTTTAATGAATTATTCGATATTCGAATCAAACTCACGCAACCCTATGAAACAGATCGAATTTTTAACGAATTATTCCATATTGGAATCGAACTCACTAATTTCCGTAATGGTGTGAATAATGTTCTACACATCTTGTAATTTCTCTTCATAAGGTTAAATTCATGAGTCTCTTAAGGCTAATCCCACAAAAAAATAGACCTTGCTCATGATTTCTTTGCATAAGATTAAATTGATGAGTTTGTTAGGGTTAATTCCACAAAAAATAGACCTCATTCATAAGGTTAAATTCATGAGTCTCTTAAGGCTAATCCCACAAAAAAATAGACCTTGCTCATGATTTCTTTGCATAAGATTAAATTGATGAGTTTGTTAGGGTTAATTCCACAAAAAATAGACCTCATTCATGAGATGAAATTCTAGTTTCTTCTAGAATGACAGAGATATTTTAGAGGTTATATGTTATTTTATAGCTAAGTGGAAGAGATATTAATAAGGCTTGGTGATTTAGTTAGTTAGTAGATTTAATGGGTAAAAACATTTCAATTGTCTAACATTTAATTCAATGGCGGAGAGAGGAACAAAATGCCAGTTAAGAAAGTTGTTTTCAAAAAGGGACTACCATTATGGTTTTGATTTGAAATTTTTTATATAATAGTTTTTTCTATTAAAAAATTTTAGTTTTTAATCTAATTACACTTTTTAAAATGTGTTATATATATATATATATATAGTAGAATTAATGGAGATTAGGTATATTGTTACATAGTTTTGATTTGTTTTTTTATTAGACATTCAGTTTCAGGGATTTGTTTTACTATCCCTAACAAATGTATTTATTTATTGTTGGAGTTTTATGAGAAGCTCAAGCGGGTGCATTTGCTTGTAGGAGCTCCTAGTGATCTGCACCTGTGAGCTCCTCCTGTGTTGTTTTCCATTTCATGTCTTCCATGTGCAACTGTTGACATGGTATCAGAGCTTCAGGTCAAAGCTAAATAGATCTGTGGGAGAGGATGCTACAGAGCATTGTAGCTTAATAGCTGAATTGGGGAGCCGAGTTGTGTTGTCCGACGTGTCCACTACTGAATTGGTGATAGGCGTGTTGTGAGCTGCGTGCCAGGGCTCTGCCCGCGCAGGATCGACTGCGTGCGTGTGAGATCGCCTGTTGGTTTGAAAAATTGGAGGCCGTGGATCAGTGGCACCTGCTGCTAGCGGCTTGGGCGAAGGGTTGTGAAGATCTGTAGAGGATTCCAGGCGGAGTCAACGAGAGCGTAGGAGGAGAGTACTGCTTCAGATCGGTGGCTACGTGATTATTCGATCGATGGCTGCATTTGGTCATGTTCCTGCACAGGCCCTGCACTAGACTGGCGGTTGCACAACACCAGTGACTCGAATCCTACCTAGTATGCGATTTGGCTAGTACCGCTACAAATCCTCTATTTTTTTTTGTAAGTCTGTATGTTTTATATAGTAGTCCCTTGTATTCGGTCCAGAGTAGTCCGTGGAAGGAATTTTTTTTAATCATGTAGAGATCATGTAGATTGATATGCAAGTAGCCCGCAATCATTAAGCAGAGGTGGGAAGCGCACTACTTTGGGAGGTGATTGTAGTGGGTGTAGCCTGACAATATGTTCAAACTGTGTGTTGTTTCCTCTACACATTCTCATAGTATTTCTTGTCCAAAGCGTTCGGAGTCTGGACATCTAAGTATTGCGTTGGCATTATATAGGCTGCATTCTGCTGTGTTAACGATCTGTTTTGCAGTGAGATATGTTTTGTAGCAACTATGACTGATTAATTGCAATCAATATTATTTTAATCTAAGTTTTTTGGAGGATCTGGGGTTGATTTTTTTTAAGTTGCTAGAGTATTCTTTTTGTTCTCTTTCCACGATGAATTATCAGATGGCAGAAGCCTATTTAAATGAAAGCAACAAGTTGGATGGTTCCAATTACACAAATTGGAAATTTAAGCTCTAGACTTTGCTTGAGGGACAAAATGCTTATAGCATTGCCACTAACGACAAAGCCAAGCCAACTGCTGCAAATGGTGGATCGAATACAACAATTCAAGATTGGGAGAAAAGGGAGATGAAGGCAAAGGTGCTACTCAAATTATCAGTTAAAGATTGCATCATCCCTCATATTCAGGATTGCAAGATAGCAAATAGCATCTCGATAGTTCTCAAAGATATGTATGAAATCAAGAACACCAGTCGAAACTTGTTCCTTAGGAAGAATATTCTTTCAATCAAAATGGAGGAGAATGAGTTTGTTTCTTCATTCATATCCTGGATAAAGGAAGTTAAAGATAAACTATCTAATATCAGTCAAATCGTGGCAAATGATGATCTGGTGACAATTACCATAAACGGCATGACGGATGTCTATCATATGTTTATAATCGAATTGAATGCAAGAGAAAACCCTCCATGCTTTGAAGAGCTTACTAGGATTTTACTACAGGAAGAGGAAAGGAGGTTGTCTCTCAAACCTCAAGATTCAGATCTTGCATTGATAACAAAGTTCAAGCCAAAAGGGAGAGCAATGGCTGATTAGAGGAGGGGAAACACATCAAAAAGTACACCACAAAGTATGACCTCGCATAAACATGACTCTGCTCCTAAATTATTTTATTGTGGTAAGATAGGCCATATTGCTAAATTTTTCCATAAGAAAAAGGCAAATCAGGAGAGGTACAAGCAAAGAAGACATGCAAGTCATTTGGCTGATGCAGATGCAGATCAGAATCTAGATGTTAGATTGTTTATGGCTGAGGCTGACACTGCTTTAGCTACTGAGGAGGATGAATCAGATATTTGGTTCGTAGATTCTACAGCCTCCTCACATATGTCAGGTAAAAGGAAATGGTTCAAAAATTTTAGAGAATCCAACACTGGAGTAAAAGTATACCTTGGAGATAATAGAGGGTATGAGATCAAGGGACATGGAGATGTCCTTATTACTCTGCCTGATCGAAAGATCAGGAATATATCTGATGTGTGGTATGTTCCTAGCATTAAGAAGAACCTGATTTCCATGTCAATGATTACAGATCAGGATCTCAAAGTAGAATTCTTTAAATCTCATTGTATTCTTAAAGACTTGTTGGATCATATGAAGCCCATTGCTACAGGTATTCGCATAGGAGGACTCTACAAACTGGATGTGAATAGTATGCCACAACAAGCCTTGATGTCATCAGATAAGTCTGCTAAAAATTTGTGGCATCAACGACTTGGGCATATCAATTTCAGTGATCTCCTTCTGTTGCAGAACAAAGGTATGGTAGATAGTCTTCCTGTTTTGAAAAAGTTTCATAATGATCGTGAAGCATGTGCATTCGATGAATAGCATGGAGATGAATTTTCTACCATTAAAGATAGAAAACAAAGGGATATACTCGAACTTGTACACATTTACTTATGTGGCCCGATGCAGACAAGATCGTTAGGTGAGGCCTATTATTTTTTAATATTTGTTGATAACTGTACAAGATTCACATGGGTATATTTTCTTAAACAGAAAATTCACGATTTTGAATATTTCAAGCAATTCAGAAACATGATTGAGAATCAAACAGGAAATTTTATCAGGATTCTTCGATCAGATCAAGGGGGAGAATTCAAGAAAGGATTTTTCATCAAATACTGCAACGAGCATGGGATACAGTAGCAATTTACAGCACCTTACACTCCTTAGTATAATGGAGTTACTGAGAGGAAAAAAAGAACATTGGTGGAATGTGCTCGTAGTATGTTGAAAGGTAAGAATTTAACCAGTGGTTTTTGGGCAGAAGCTGTTAATACTGCAGTGTATTTAAAGAATAGGAGTCCTACTAAAACTCTTGAGTATAAAACTCCTTTTGAAGCATTTTTTGGCTTCAAGCCCGCAGTAATTTATCTTAGAGTATTTGGTTGTAAAGCTTTTGCACATGTTCCCAAAGGGAACAGGAAACATTTAGATTCAAAGGCCATTAAATGTACCTTCATTGGATACTGCAGTGAGTATAAGGCTTATAAATTGTTTGACCCTTCTACTCACAAGGTGTTTGTTAGTAGAGATGTAATATTCCATGAACAGGTTGATGATGGAAACCATGTTCAAAACAATGAAGAATGGCATGTACCTTTACTTCTAGAAGAGGATGGTGAAACAGGAATCAGTCAGCAACAAGAACAAAAGTAGGAACAGAAACAACAATAGGATGCAGAAGAAAACGAGTTCAGTCCACAAAGAGAAGAAAGCAGTAGAATAACTGAACCCCCATCACTCCGAAGATCACGCAGGCCAAAACAGTTACCAACTTAATATAGGGATTGTGCGCTTATGACTGGTATGTTAAACATTGCAGAACCTTCTAATTTTTATGAAGCTAGTAAATGTCCTCAATGGAAGAAAGCAATGAAAGAGGAATATGAATCAATCATTAAGAAAAATACTTGGGATCTAGTAAAGCTTCCTAATGATAAACAACCCATAGGTTGCAGATGGTTATTTAAGTTAAAATTTAAAGCAAATGGGTCTATTGATAAGCATAAAACAAGTTTGGTGGCAAAAAGGTATTCCCAGATAGAAGTTATTGATTTTGATGAAACATTTGCCCCTGTTGCAAAATTAAATACCATCAGAATGATTATTTATTTAGCCACTAAGCATCATTGGAAAATACATCAATTAGATGTTAAATCTGCTTTCTTAAATGGTGACTTAAAAGAAAAAGTATATTTAGTACAGCCTCAGGGGTTTGTTAAGAAGGGAGAAGAACATCTAGTATGTAGATTAAAGAAAGATTTATATGGCTTAAAGCAAGCTCCTAGATCCTGGTACGAAAAAAATGACTCTTTTTTCCTCATGCATGGTTATGAATGGAGCAAAAATGATCCCAATTTATATACCGTGTTTAACAATGAAGGATAGATAGTGGTGATTTCTTTATATGTAGATGATCTGATAATAACAGGAAGTGCAGAAAATCTCATTGAAGAAATCAAGAAACAATTATCACAGAAATTTGAGATGAAGGACCTTGGAGAAATGTAATAATATTTGGGTCTAGAAGTTTGGAGAGATTCAAGCCAAAATTTCTTATCCCAGGGTAAGTATGCAAAGAGTCTGTTGTCTAGGTTTAAGATGGATGAGTGTAAGGCTGCATTTGTACCTTTACAGTAGAACAGAAAACTTCAGATAAATGATGGTTTGAAATATGCAGATGCAACATTGTACAGAAAATTGGTTGGTAGTCTTATTTATTTGACTACAACAAGACAAGATTTAGCTTATGCAGTGAGTGTGTTGAGTCAGTTTATGACTCAACCCCATGAAAATCATTAGCATGCAACAAGAGGAGTATTAAGGTATCTGCAAGGAATATCAAACTTTGGTATTTTGTATTCTGACTCATTTGATGTTAAGTTGACAAGTTATACAGACTCTGATTGGGCAGGAAATCTAGATGATAGAAGATCAATTATAGGTTACGCCTTCAACATTGGTTCCGGGGTCATCTCTTGGTGCAGCAAGAAGCAGCATACTATTGCTTTATCCTCAGCAGAAGTAGAATATCAAGCAATGTGTGCAGCAACATGTGATGCAGTTTGGTTGCGTAGACTTCTCCAAGATGCAGGGGAAGAACAGAAAAAAGCTATGATCATCAATTTCGACAATCAAAGTTCCATCCAACTAACTTACAATAGACACTCAATTTCATTTTGTCAGGGAGAAAGTGAGTCCAAAGAGATTTGTGTAGAGTATTGTAATTCTTGTGATAAAATGGCTGATATATTCACTAAACCTCTGGGAAGACTGAAGTTTGATTTGTTTAGGGATACATTAGGTGTGGTTAATAATCCCTTTCTCAATTAAGGGGGAGTATTAGAACTAATGGAGATTAGGTATATTGTTACGTAGTTTTGATTTATTTTTTTATTAGAAATTCAATTCCTATCATTCAGGGATTTGTTTTACTATCCCTAACAAATGTATCTATTTATTGTTGGAGTTTTATGAGAAGCCCAAGTAGGTGCATTTGCTTATAGGAGCTCCTGGTGATCTGCACCTGTGAGCTCCTCCTGTGTTGTTTACCAATTCATATCTTCCATGTGCAACTGTTGACAATATATATATATATATATATAAGTCTAATAGCTTGGAGGAAACATTCCATGAATTTTAATGTTGTTTTTTACCTTCTTTATTCAATTTTTTTCAAAACAGTGTATCTATATAACATTGGACTATGAATTTACATTATGAATGGTTTATAGAATATGGAGCAATGTGAAGCATATAGATAATCAGTCTTCAAAGTATTATGGTCATGGTCTTGATTTGATTTTTTTTATATATAATATTTTTTCTTAAAAAAATTTTGTTTTTATCTTTTTCACATTAATCTAAATAAATTTTTTAAAATGTGTTACATACATATATATATATATATATATATATATATATATATATATATATATATATATATATATATATATATATATATATATATATATATATATATATAGTTCATTAAGTCTAATAGTTTGGAGGAAACATTCCATGAGTCTTGATGTTGTTTTTCACCTTCCTCATTCAATTTCTTTCAAATTATTATACCTATGTAACATTGGACTATGAGTTTACATTATAATATTATGAATTTCTTATAGAAGATGGCTCAATGTGAAATATATAGATAATTGAGTCTTCAAAGTATTATTGTTATGGTTTTGATTTGATTTTTTTTTATATAATAGATTTCTTTTTTATATAATAGCTTTCCCCGTATATATATATACATATATAGAGAGAGAGGTAGGCATTAATCTAAGTACAATTTTTAAAATGTGTTAAATAATATTTTGATTCAATTTTTTTTATGAATTACTATTTATTGTTAAATATCCAATTTCTATAACCTATTTACATTAAGATTACAATTTTTAAAATGTATTCCATAGTCTTTGGATTTTAAATTTGATAATAAATAATAAATCAATTATAAAATATCAAATTTTTCTTATTATATAAGTTTGTAAAATATTTTGATAATTGAAGTGTTTCTAATCTTTATATTAATAATCATAATTATGTTTTTTTTTTTTTTTTTTAACTGGAACGGTTAAGTTTTATTGATAAGAAGAAGGTCGGGCAAAGCCTTATCAACCAATACAAAAACCAAAAAGGCACAAGCACTCATTCCACTTAAGGGATGGTTGCCTTGTTCGGAGTTTTAGCATTTATGCTGATCATTCCTTCTTGTAGAGAGCATCCAATATTTGCCAATCTATTCACGTTCTTGTTTAATCCTATGAGAATGTGGCAGATTTGAACCAAGGAGAAGTCTTTCAGAGTTCTGTTTACTCTTGCTAGCTGTTTATTCAGTGCCGGATCCTTGAGCCTTTTCTTTTTTACCAATGTTTTTATCAGCAGTTCAGAGTCACCTAAGATTAGAATTTTGTTTGGATTTTCTTTTCTAGCCATTTGGCAGGCTTTCAAGAGACCGAGAATTTCAGCTTGATTGTTGGTTTTCAGTCCAAGACCCCAGTTGAACTCGTCTTTTTTCCCATTCTGAAAGAAGGTCACCCCTCCTGCTCCTGACCTCCCTGGGTTGCCTTTTGAGGCCCCATCAAAGAAAATAGTGCACTTGTCCTGGGATTTCCACCACTGATGGAAGTTGTCCTCTGTTTCACGAATCTGCCATCTTTCCTTGTGAATAGGACGAGAATGTGCTGGGTGTCTGGCCTTTCCTGAATAATTCTCCAACCACGCCCTTTCTTCGCTGCGAAGGGAGTTTTCATCCTTAACTGTAGAGTGATTCAAAGTTTCTGAGAGGAGGTTCTTTGCCTGATCTGCCACTTTTGCTGCGGGCAGCTCAGTGTTATTGAAAATAATCTCATTTCGGGCTAACCAGATTTTCCAGAAGACATATTTAGGAGCAGCTATCCACACTTTATGCCAAATTGATTTGCTGAAAGTGCGGTGAGGATAGCTGACAGACCAAGAGGAGAACATAGTGGCTATCGAAATTTGGGATGGGGGACTCACATTAAGCCCGGTGAAGAAGGTGGACCATACCTCCTTCACAAAATCACACTTTATGAACATATGATTTGCAGTTTCCAGCTCTCTTTTGCAGAGAACGCATCTGTGTGGTCCTGCTATATTCCTCTTGCACAAATTTTCTCCAGTCAGGATTTTGTTGTGAAACAGAGTCCAGAAGAAGAAATTAATTTTGGGGATGCTGAAACTGTCCCAAATCTGCTTCCACACTGTTTCCGGGTATGGCGAGTCCTTTTTGCTTTGCATTTGATAGTATCCTTGGCTTGTTGTGTACACTCCATTCTTACCCCAGCCCCAAGCGTCATCGTCCTCAGTATGTACTGGAGCAAAGTCTGAGATTGCATCATTAAGGGAAGCCAACTGCACATTAAATTGCTCGGGAATTCCAGGAAAATTCCATCTCTGCCAATTTCCTTTGTTGTCCCATTCTGAGCTATCCTCGATTTTCCAAATGCCTTTTGCTCGGAGCCAGCCTCTAATCTCAGAAATCTCGTTGTTTTCAACAAGAGGGCGGTGTCCCATGACACAGTCATTCCAAAGCCTTGTGTTTTTACCGTTTCCGGGGATGCGATACAGGTGGGTTCTGAAAAAATCGATGCCTCTGCTGCACAGTTTCCAGGCCTGCGTGCCTTTTGGGGTTTTCTCCGGCTTGAAGGTCTTGATGGACTGGTTTTTAAGATATTTCCGCTTAAATATCTGACTGACTGGGTGGTTTGGCTTAGCGCAGAGCTGCCATAACAGCTTGCAACCCAATGCTAAGTTAGCGTGAACAAGGTCACGTATTTGAAGACCTCCTTCCACCATCGGTCGTTTCACTGTTTCCCAACATATTAAATGATATCTGTTGGAATTCCCGCGCCCTCCGTTCCACAGGAAAAGGCGCATGAGTCTGGAAATTTGATCTGAGATGTATTTCGGGGCCATCATGAGAGAAGCTTGAAAGGTGGGCAAAGCCGAGACAACAGACTTGATAAGCGTAAGTTTGCCGCCTGTAGATAGCCAAAAGCCTCCCCACGCTACTATCTTCTTTTTGAATTTTGAAATTACTTCCTCCCACAGATGGTTTCTATTGGAGCCCTTTGTTATGGGAAGCCCCAGGTATTTGATTTTCTCCCAATCTACATGCCCTGTATAACCCATATCTTCTGCAATTTTCTTGATTATGTGTTGGTTTGTATTCCAACCATGCACAGCGCTTTTCCTTTCACTAACCAAAGCGCCCGAAATGCTACAGAATTTCTGGAGAATGGTTCTAAAGGTATTTTCAATTCTTGAAGAGGCCCCTCCCAGCAAAAGAGAATCATCGACAAAAAGTGCATGATTCACTGGTTCAATACCTTTCATGATTCTGATCCCTGGTATACTACCAATTTGTTTTTCCCAAGTCAACTTTCTGCTTAAAGAATCTGCCATCAGGATGTAGAGAAAAGGTGAGAGAGGACAACCCTGCCTCAAAATCTTGGTGGCTAAGAAGAATTTTGCAGGCCTTCCATTTATCATTGGCGCAATCCATATCTTCTCTAGGCAGGCTTTGATTATATTGATGAAGTCCTGGCTGAAACCAAAAGATGATAGAACCCTGTACAAGAAGGAGCGATTAACTCTATCAAAGGCATTACACATATCCAGTTTAATGAGCATACCTTGTTCTTTTCGTGAATGACTTGAGTGCAGAGCTTCCTGGACTTGAATGACATTATCCAGAATGTGTCGCCCTTTCACAAAACCCCCTTGGGCAGGAGAAATTAATTTTTGCAGAAGAGGTTTGATTTTGTTTGCCAACAGCTTGGCCACAATCTTATAGGATGAATTGCACAATGAGATAGGCCTGTAGCTATCAAATGAACCTGGACTTGCTTCCTTTGGAATTAAGGCGAGGAAGGTGGAGTTTATGCCGCCTCCGACCTTTGCCTTCCTCATGAAACCTTGAACCATTCTTAAAAGATCAGGTTTGATTATCTTCCAGCATATTCTATAAAAGTGGATGGAGAAGCCATCTGGCCCCGGGGCTTTATCTGGCTCCATGAACTAGACAATATTTGATATTTCTTCTTCCGAGACTGGGTTTAGGAGTGTGTCATTGTCGTCTGAGCTAACTAAGTGAGGAATGTTTGTGAGGAACTCTGCAATGTCCTCCTCGCTCCCATCCTTTCCAGCGCTAAGGAGGTTTTGGAAGTGCTTCACAGCAGCTTCCTTAATTTGATCAAATCCCTTGCAAACCTGTCCACTAGATGTAGTGATTTCTGTAATGTGATTCCGCGAAAGGAGAGCCCTGTATTGTTTATGAAAGTATGAAGTATTTCTGTCCCCAGATTTAAGCCACAAACTGCGGGACTTTAATCGCCAATATTCTTCTTCATTTCTGAAGGAGCTGTATGTTTTCCTTTGGGCAGTTTTTTCATTGTCTAGATCCATGGAGGAGATGTCTTTCTCTTCCAAGAAAAATTGAAGATCTTCCAACTGGTTTACAGCTTTTTTCCTCTGGCTGGTGGGGTTGTTATTGGCTTTCTTTATCCAATCTTTTAGTGCCTTCTTAGTGCTTTTCATTTTTTGCTCCCAAACAAAGCTTGGGGAGCCTGAGACCTCAGTTTGCCAAGCTGTTTGAACAGTTGCAAGGAATCCTTCCTTTTCGACCCAGAGAGGACTGAAACTAAAGGGAAGAGGGCCGAGGTCTTCTTCTTCCTTTATGCACAAAAGGATTGGTTTATTATCCGAAGTTAGTTTAGGAAGGATCTTTGAGCAAAAAATTCTGTTGTCCATCATGATAGAGCTGCTGGTGAGAAATTTGTCTAGCCTTGCTGAAATATGTTGTTCCCCTGTTCTATTATTTGTCCAGGTGTATGTTCCTTTCACAGGCTTATAGTCCACTAAATCCCAAAGCTGAATGAGGTTTTCCACCAATGATAGGAAGGGATCTCTCGTGTAGGATCCGCCTCTCTTTTCTTTCGGGTCTAGGATTATATTCAGGTCTCCACCTATGATAATATTCACAGGGTTGAGCTGCTCTAAGTAATCCGAGAGTGTCTTCCAGCACTCTTTTTTCTCATCGTAATGCACCGGGACATACATGTTAAACAAGGCTAGTTTAGTATTACTTGCTATATGGCGAAGCTCTGTATATATCCAATGTTGAGTTTCATAGGATCTGTCTAGAGTGAAGGAATTTTTTGACCAGAAAGTGCCTATTCCTCCAGCCGAGCCTCTTGCACTGACTACTTTTCCTGAGTCATATTTCCATTTTGTATTACTGGTGTTTAGAAGGATCTCCCATTCTATTTTTGTCTCTTGGAGCATGAGTATGTCTATGGGTTCCATTTTCGTTAAATCTTTGATAGCTTCTGCCTTAATGGGATTCCCCAAACCCCTGCAGTTCCAAGAGACCAGCTTCATCATTTACAGCTTGTTGGGGTGGGTCCACCTCCCTCGGGAACCCTTGATCTGGAATTCCTCCCTAGAGTCATTTCAATAGTGGCTTGACTTCCAAGGGTTTTTTGCCTTTCTGATTCTTCTTCCCTAGTTTCCTTGTTTGATCTCCTTCCAACACGCTTTGTTGGCCTTTCAAAGGTCTCATCATCCGAGGAACCCAAATTTTCTACCTTCTTCTTCTTTTGTTTGATTATTTCAACATATGAAGGGGAAGAAGTATTACTAGGGTTAAGATTTGGTGTGTTACCTGGATCTTGTAAGTCGATGTTGTTTGGCTGAGGAGGATCTTCCTGTTCCTGCTCTGTCTCCGGAGGAACTGAGGGAGAAGTGAGAGTTTCGAAGGGATTTTTGTCCTCCACTGTGCTGATTGCTTCCTTGTTTCCGGCATTTTGAAGACCTTCATTTTCTTGGCCTGGTTTGTTCCCTATCTCCTTGCCTTTGTTTTTGTTATCCTGCCTGTTATTTGCTATTTTCTTTACTTGCTTCCATTGCTATCCTTTTTCTTTCTCTATCGTTTCCTCATTTTTCTTCTTGCAATATCTTGCGAAGTGCCCGTATTCGTGGCAGTGTCGGCATTTGAAAGGAAGTTGCTCGTAATCGAGCTCTTGGATGTGTGTCCAGTCTGCCACCGAGAGTTTGATGGCTTCAGGTAGCCCTATCTCTAAGTCGACCTCAACGCAGATTCGAGCACAAGAATATTGATCCTTCCTCGACGCCTGACCAATATATCTGCCAAGAGCATTTCCAATGGACTGCAGCAAGTTCTGGCTCCAGCAGTGAAGGGGTAAATGAGGGAGACGCACCCAAACTGGCACCGCTGTGGGTACATCTTGAGTTGGATCAAAGTCGGGGGACCATTTATTCAAGTAGAGTCCTTGAGGGCCCATGAAATATGGCCCATTTCTAAAGATCAGGCTTCTATCTTCCGCATTTTCAAACACGAACACAAAAAAAACTTTTCCCACGAAATGACTTTTTATTCCTTCTTTGACCAGGGGAGTCCAGTTGCGCTTTACCCAATCTTCGACAGCTTTTGGGGAAGGCCATAGCCTAGTAAACTGTTGAATGAGGCCTCTTTCCGCGAGATTCAACGTTGTTCTACAAGTATCTTCCACCGGCAGAGACACCGTAGGAATGCTTCCCAGTTTTTTAACAGACCTAAGCTGAGGGCCAGAGGACTGGTGTTTCCCGGCTGCTGCAACGAGAGACCTGAATGCATCTAGCTTAGGAGGAGAAGGGCGAGAGTCTTCGGAATCTCCGCCTAGATCCATGGCTGAGAAGGCCGCCCAAACCAACCGTGTCTAGGCCACCATCAGGGCCCCCATGCAAGGAAACAGTTCAAGGAAACCTTTAAAAGCTGAAAGCCCAGCAGAATAAGAACCGACTCAAAGCACCGCGCGAACAGCCCAACGCGCCGCGGCTAGCCTGTGCGCCGCGCAAGGGGAAGCAAAGCGCTGCGAGCACCTTAAGCACCGCGACAGCCGCTCAAAGCGTCGCACACGCCTTATACGCCGTGGCAGCCTCTCAATGCGCTGCGTTCAGTGGCAGCAGAAAACCAGAGGGAGCCCTTGAAATCACCCCCAAAAACCAGTAGAAATAATCATATCCAAAAGTCTTTGTCTCATCAATTTTATAATTATGTATTTTTTGATGTACTTAGGATTAGTTAATTAAATTCAAAATTAAATATATAATATATATATTAAAATATATTAGTTAAGTAAATTAAAAAATAAATATATAATATGTATATTAAAATATATTAGTTAAGTAATTTCAAAATTAAATATATAATATGTATACTAAAACATTATATAATGTATTTTACACACCTTAAGACCTCCTTGTTTGTGGGACAAGGGACCCACCTCCAATACTCTACCCTTATATAGGTTCATGGGAGAGTCTTTCCTTTCTGGTCTTTTTTTTTTTTTACTACTTTTATTTTTACACACCTTAAGACCTCCTTGTTTGTGGGACAAGGGACCCACCTCAAATAATCTACCCCCTGGTTTTGAACCTATGACCTTTTAGGAGAAAACATGTGCTCTTAACCATTAGGCACACTCAAGTTGTATAGAAAAATTTATGGAAAACAACCCAAAATGACAAATTTGAAGATTGTCAAAAACTTCTATAATGAACTCTAAAGATTATTGATTGAGCTCTTTTTCTTTATTAACATTATCAATTTTTTTATACATAGGATATAAAATGACAAAGTTGTAGAAAAGAATTCCATGCTTTCCTTTATCTTTTTTGGATCAATGAATGTGCTCTTCTCAATAGTTCTAAATAATGGATAAGGTTTTCATAAATTTTACACATGCCTAACTTTGCATACAATTAGTGTTATCTAATCATATTTAAAATAATTTCTATTTTTTCTTTGTGCTCGTCTTTTAACACATCCTTGAATTCTTGCAATACTAGAAAGTCTTCAATCCTAGGCACGAATATTGCAATACTTGTACTGAACAAGTAGTGAGATGACATATCACTAGAAAACTAGAGAATACTGAGGAACAACCTTTAGAATGACTCGTCATATAGCAAAAGACTAAAAAATATTTCATTTTTTTCATAAAAGATAAACTAATGGCACTTCTAACACATACAAGTTATAAAACAATTATTTACACAAGAATTCATAACATCATCTCATAATTAAATATAACATATAAGATAACACTTTCAAAGAATTTAAAAACAAACCGAAAAATGATTTCATAAACAAAATCTCATATGGTAGCAACTTGCAAGTTCTTAATGAGTCATAACATAATTAGAAAAAAAAAAAATAGACAATGTTTCCATGTGGAATATCATGTCCCATGGATCGAGGATTCCTATAATAATCCCTCTAGGAGCTTGTGCCAAAACCACTAGTTTGAAACAACATGTATGGTGCAAGTGTGTTTGGAGTTTCCATTTGAGAAAATGGTATACCAGAGGATCGTATGTCTCCTCCTCAAGCCAATTGTCAATAGGAAACTCCTATGAAATCAATTCAAACAATAGATCAATTCCATCCAATATAATTGGATGTAAATCCTTTTGATATATTTGTTTAGTGAGTAGGGGAAGGTTGAAATAGATGTAGAGAAACTTCTGCAAACACTCATTCCCCACCTTGCTAGGCTTTTTACTATGGATTTGGTCAAACACTAACCAATTTCCCTCACATCCTGAAGCACTGGAAAGCTAGATTAGAGATCTCATTGCAAATTCTTGTAGTTCTTGCACCTCATTACCACATTCTATCCACTAATTGGTTGTAAAAAAATTACAAAAAAGTTTAGAACATTGGAAATTGCAATTCCAAACTTAAAGAATTTATAAATTCAAAAAATTAATCTTACATGCCATTTTCTTGTCCTTGAGCCATATAGTTGAGCTAAACCCAAACATGCCATATGCCTCCTTGCACATGTCCCATTGAAAATTGATGGTGTCCTAAATTTCTTGGCTTGGGAGCATCATCTAAATTCATATTATGACATCTATCATCACCTTAAGATATTTATAAATATTATACCCCTCATTATAATATTCTTGATTTTAGAGATCTTGTCGCATGCAATGGTGAATTTAGCTACCTCTCCCATGTGGAATCAATAATTTCCCATATAGTGAAGTATTTAGATGAATGTCCCTTATAATTACCCTTGATGGCATCTTTGGCATTGTCGAGTGTCTTATAAATGTATCCCATTGGAGGCTTCTCTCAATCCATGATCCTAAGTAATTTCACAAAGGGCTCGATTAAGCTAACAATCTCAATGAATTTCTCCGACAAGTCCTCTTTAAATATAGAAACCTTCACAGCCATGGCATCTTGTTTTGTGCTATCTTTCCAAAATAGCATTTTATGGCTACAAAACATATATTTCAAAATCTTGGTACTCATTCAAAAGGATTGAGGCATAGGAAATTAGTGGAAAATTGTGTGCTTAGCTCACCCTCTGTCAATTCTCTCATAGTACTTAACACTTGAGCATGGTTATAAATGTACTTAGTTATTTGTTTGCACAGTGAAACAACATCTTACACTCACCAAAACTTATTGACTTCCTCCAAAATCAGGGCTATGTAATGGGCAACACATGGGAACTAAAAATGGTGGAATATTTTTTGGTTAGGATTCTTTCAGTTGCCAAAAAATTTACGAAATTGACTATCATTATGTAGAAAACATTTTTTAACCAAACTTCCTCCACAACCTATGACAACATTGAAAAAAAATAATTTTCAACTTATCTCACATAATTGTGCACCAAATATTCTTCCATGAGTTTTTAATGATCTCCAATTGTTCCTTGACACATTCAAATAGCTCATTAAGGTATTTTTCCCTAAGAAAATTACAAGAAGGTTCTTTGTAGCCAGGGCCAACACATGAAATTTCATATACCATGGGCTAAAACAAAGGTGAATTTGCATAGTTAAATGAGAGGCTATCATGATACCAAAACCTCCTCACTAGCATATCTAACTACTCCTTTCTTTTTTCATTAAAACTTTCCATGTTTGGATGAGGTCTCAAATGGAAGGAAGAAATGAGAGGTTATATGAGATACATTTCATACAACATTTGATGAGTGAGTACCTATAGGAACATGTTGACTCTATGTATGTGTATGAGATCCACCTATTATTGTAGTTTCACACTCCATTCTTTCTCCCTTGGAATTACATTCCTGAATGGCATCCAAATTAACTTGCAATTTGGTTGTGACTTCTATAAGGAAATGGTCACAAACCCCCAAATATTTACCCTCTTTATTTATGGCCATCGACAACATAAAGGGAAAAAAAATGCATTTGAATATCATATTAGAGTCATGAATTTCACGAGAATAATATTCTGAGGCTTCAACAAGAGGCATTCTAGAGTTGGATTAGGATTAAAATATTATTTTGGAAAGAAAAAATATATTTAAAAAGGTATATTTTTAATTTTTGTGTCCCACAATGGGAAATGTAACAAAAATGGTCACACATAGTGCTATAACAAAAAATTTGTGGTTGCAACAACCACAGTGTGGCTATTACAACCCTATGTGGGCATGTCTCAAGGCCATAGAGGCGTGTGACATACCCTCTTCCTAGAAAAGGGGCCCATTGTAGGCCTCTTCATCCCTAATACAAGCCAAAGGGGGCCTATATCAACCACAATGTGGCTATTACAGACCCCAATGGGCCTATCTCAAAGTTGTAGAAGCTTACAATATGCTCTTAAACAATACCATGTGGGCTTATAACAACAACATTGTGGTTGTTGCAGATGAAACCACAATGTGGTTATTAGAGGTCCGTGTAGGCATATATCACGGTAGAAAAAAACTATAATAGGTTTCTACAACCTTGATATAGGCCCAATGGGGCTTGTAATAGCCTCCATTAACAAATTAAAAAAAAAAACAAATAAAGGGATTGATTGATGCTTACCTAAAGGGTCACTGTCAAATTATGAAGGCTATATGTTGGATCTTCAAAGTTGGATGCTTTAGGAGAGCTCAATTCATTGTGAAGGCCTAAAAAATTACAAGAAAATACATTGGCATATATATATTTGCAAGACATTGATGTTGCACTAGTTGATCTGCGTATACAATATTATGCTAAGAATTGAGCAAGGTCCATGCACCTTTTGCTTCTTCATTTGTTTCTACTTTTGTTATCTTTCATTTCTCGTAGAAATATTGTTTTTATTTGATGTGGAGTTTAAAAATCCATTTTTTATGCCTTTTGGTTCACGGTTTATAAAAAAATCACCATACATTGGTCATCATTAATGTAAGGATGAATTTCAAAAGTTTCGTAAAATTTCATTCATACTTAGTCGTTGTTCAGACAAAATATCTTGAGTTTTTGGGAGACTTCCCCTTATTTCATCATCATCCTCTTTCTACAGTGCTTCAACAACATTAAGGATTTACTTGTAAGGTTATATATTTCCTTTCTTCCTTGGTGGCTTCTCATGTAGTTACAAAATCAAAGTTATTTTTTATTCTTAACGAATAAACCTATACTTTGATCATTTTCATGTCTATATCAAAGATAGATGGATTTTCGAATTTTATTCTCTTTAAGAGAACATATGATTGTATATAATCCTCTTTCCATTTTCATAAAAAATATAAAAGATATTATAACGAAATAAAAGTATATTTTCTTTTATCCTTGAGTTATGTTATTTCACTATAAGGCCCTATTCGTTCTCACCAAGCTCCAATACAATACAATTGACACAAGTTTTCTCTTGATCTTCCATCATATAGTGAATGAAATAGGGAGAAATTTTTATTCGTGTAATACCTACATTTCCTTTAATATAGAGTTATTTGCATTTTATAATCATTTATCCCTATATTTACTTAGTAGAGTCATTTTTTTCAATAAATGATAAAAATATGTTTTCTCATCATTTATCTTTACACTAATTTAATCACTTATTATACTTTAATAGATATACTTTAAGGCATTGATTAAATAGAATGGGCATTGGGATTTTTTTTTGTGCTCATTCAATAATTTTATTTAATAATTCTTTATCATACAAAATCCCAATGACATCTTAGTGCTTCCGTTGACATTGGGTGGAAGTGTTAGGTAAACATGACTCGGGGTAGAGTCAATGTGGACTAGGGTAAACAGTGGTGGTTTTGGGGCACATGGTTTTGTGCACCCATAGTTTTCAGCCTATGGTATTGCATGTAATGGAGCCTATAAAAGGCTGGGAAGACTTCATTGTAATGTAGGCCTGGAGGTGAGCGGTGAAGGCTCACTTGGCCGGATTGGCCAGGGTTTTGTCCAATGCTAATGAAATTTCATTAGGATGGGTTTTCCCCGGAGTTTGGGGTTTTTCCCGGTTAAACATTTGTGTTTATGTTAATGATTTGTTGCTGACTTTTTATGTTTATTTCTCTGGGTAAATTCTTTATTTTTTCTGCTGTGCATAATTTCTAACAATTGGTATCAAAGCTATGAAGATCTGAAATCCTGAATGAGCTGCCAAGTTTTGAGTTGGTTGCCACTGCGTGAAATTTTCTCCTAGATAGATAGATATACATAAAAGGACGGATCCATGAGAGAAGGCATTAGATCTGTGTGTGAATATGCTGGATCTGATTAAATTTATTTACAGTCAGAAAATGATGGACGATATGATGTCGAATGATCGGCATCCGACCTGCGGCATTTTTCATTGTCTCTGTTATCTTTTTTTTATTGCAGGATGCCTTCTTGCAATTGGAGTGCGAAATTTGTTTAGATCTGACAGATCTGATGTTGAAGATCTAGATCTGCGAGTAAAGGAGGCATCAGATCTGAATAGATCTGCATGTGAAGAAGGCAGATCTGGTGTGGATCTACCATTGATAAAAGATCGATGAGTGGAACTGAGAAGCTAACTTTCATTCAAATCAATACCTTGATGCACTGCTAATTGTTTCTGGCAAACGTTTTTGTAGAATCCGTGATGTGGATTTGAAGCACAACTTCGCCTTTATTGAATTTAGCGATCCTCGTGATGCGGATGAAAGATCTGGATGGGAGCCGCATTGTTGTGGAGTTTACAAGAGGGACCACGAGGAAGCTACAGAACCAGAAGCTGATCTAGAGCCGGATCAGAGGACATTGTTTGCATTTGCAGTCTTACGTGCAGAAGACGAGTTCGAAAGCAATGTTGAGGGCTGAATTCAAAAGAGTCTGTCAAAATCGATTGCAGAGCCGTGAAATCCAAATCTGAAGAGGTGCATCGTGGGTGATCATAATGTTGGCACACATGGATGATGTGGATAGTCACCATGGACAGGGCAGCGTCCTTGAACCTTAAGCGTCAGCTTGATCTTTGAATGATGCAGAAGTGCGATTGCAGCGTCAAGTTCGATGGAAGAAAAAGAATGATTCCCTCACAATTTGGTTCTGACAAAACAAATTTCTTTGGAAGCGCATTATGGCCCGTGAGAATTGAACTCGAGATCTGGGCAAAGGTGAAGCGTGTATGGAGGAGCCCAATTTTTCGGGCACTGAGGTCAAAGAGATGGTGGTGATGCAGATCTGGCGCAAGGGCTTCTCTACGCTAGATTGAAGAGCGCGATCATGGCCAAAAAGGTTTCTGCCGGACGTTGCATCAGTGGAAAGAATGGTTGGTGTAAAATAATTATTTTCAAATCATATCTTCTTCCGATGAATATGAGGAGGGTTGAAATACAGCCGCGATGTTTACGGATTTGAGCCACGTTAGAAATTCCTGCCTCAATTTCAGAAACGACCATTTCAACATATTGCAAACGATCTGGTATTGGGTGCTAGATTGTGGATCGTTATGGAACGGCTCATGACAAATAATTTGATCAGTACCCATCAGATATTGCAGCGGCGGATGAATGGATCTGTTTATCGCATCATTGCTCGGAAAACATCTCAAAGAGAAGGTAATCGATTTGCGTTTTCCCGTTTTTGATCCGACTATCCTGTGCGAATGACGGAGCAATTGACCGAAGTTCAGATCGTAGAGTTTAAGGAGGCTTTCAGTCTGTTTGACAAGGATGGTGATGGCCGCATTTTTTTGGGCACTGTTATGCGTTCTTTGGGTCAGAATCCAACTGAAGCTAAAATGCTTGATCAGTGAAGTTGACGCTGATGGAAATGGGACATTTTCCATAGTTCCTGAATCTCATGGCTCGAAAGATGAAAGATACTGCATCAGCGAACGTAAATCGTGATCAATTGGATCGTGTTTGAAGGAGATTCATGCATAAATTGAGCTTTGGACGACACCTGTAAGTGTTGGAAGAAAAGCCATGTCATGGAGCTAAGCAAAAATAGAGTTGAACATCAGCGTCAATAAAAATGACGATGATGTTCTGGTAATTTCTCGATGTGTAAGTAAAGGGCTTCATCGTGGAAGTTGGAGGAGATAAGAGCATGTGGCTGAGAAGGAAAGGAATGCATGTAATAAATGAATAGCAATGAATGTAGAGAATGGTCATACAAAGAACAGCAACAATGAAACAAAAAAAAATTATTATAATGGAGTTAATTTTTACATGTAAATGAACTCTAACATGGACACAGTATGTGTCGTGCCACAGGTAAAATCCTTGGTAAAGTACGGGTTGAACCTAGGTGATAGGGGGGATGTCAAGTTAACAATTACCTTGGGTAAAAATTTGAGGGGGGAAGAGCTAGAGTGAGCGGGGTTGACTCACTAGCAGGTTTGGCTGGATTTAGTCAATAATCCCCAAGTCAAGTTTAAGGGGAGAATTGTTAGGTAAACATGACTCAGGGTAGAGTCAATGTTGACTAAGATGGCGGTGAGTGGTTTGGGGCACATGGTTTGCCTGGTTTACAGTGTATTGTTGCATGTAATGGGGCCTATAAAAGGCTGGGAAGACTTCATTGTAATGTAGGCCTGGAGGTGAGCGGTGAAGGCTCACCTGGCCGGATTGGCCAGGGTTTTGGCCAATGCTAATGAAATTTCATTAGGATGGGTTTTCCCCGGAGTTTGGGGTTTTTCCCGGTTAAACATTTGTGTTTATGTTAATGATTTGTTGTTGACTTTTTATGTTTATTTCTCTGGGTAAATTTTTTATTGTTTCTGTTGTGCATAATTTCTAACAGGAAGAACATGTTAAAGCCTTCATTAGATGGCACCAAATTCTTATTCTTACGATAGAAAATGGCTTGAATAGGTTTATTAATTTTTTAAGCTTTACAATGAAATATAATCATGATCGTTTTAAGAAAATAAAAATGTTTTTTTGGTCTTGATGTTGTCTTTTGAGATGTTCTCTTGTACAAAACTATGCAAAGGCACCCATTCATTCAAATGATTGATTTGATTTGAATTTGTATTATTTTATCTATATTTTTTATGAAAATAAAAGTATAATTATTAATCCTTATATTAATCCTTACTTAAACACTATGAGATAAAATTGGAGATAAAATGAATATGAGAAAGCATAAACGAAAGGATTCAAAGTATTAAACTAATAATATAAACCCTTCTAAGTTGGAATAAATGTTATTCTTGGGAACATAGCACTTACATAACATACATAATCTTTATATATAAATATCATTATGATAACTCAATGAAAAGAGAGGTGTTTTGGATACATGATGATGATGATGATGGTGATGGTGATGGTGATGGTGATGATGATGATGATGTAAAATAAATATTTAATAAATTTGTATAATTTTTAATCTATGAAAAACATAAAAACACTCCCAACATGTCACATCATTAAATATTAATTTTGTTTTTAAATTGTGACTTTGTTTTTCATAACAGAATATGTTTTTCATTTCATATGGCACTTGTTTATGCGATTTTTTTAATTAATTAATTAAATTAAAAATGAATAAATGACATAACTACTTTTTATATAAATCTCAATGTTTGATTTCTAACTGATAATAAGAGTATTATATAATATTTTGGGGAAATTAAATCTCTACCATCCATTTAAATATTATTTATAGTTAAATTAAAATCCTAGAATCCCTAATCCAAAATAGAAAAGCTTATATATGTAATTATAGAAACATGTGTGAAAAAGTAAGCACTGCCTAATAATTACTCTTAAAATTAATTCATATAACATATATATATATATATATATATATATATATATATATATATATATATATAATTTTATTAAAACTTCTAAATAAAAATATAAAATGACCTTGTTCAAAATTACAATACTCAACAAACACAAAACTCTCAATCCCTTGGTTTCAAGTCTTTGTTGGTTTTTATACAAAAATAAATTCCAGAAACACTTAGTTGTAATTAGAAACTCTCTAGGACCAAAATTACGAAACCCTTAGTTGCAATTAGTAACTCTCTAGAACCAAAATTACGAAAATGGACTTCAACTGTAGAAATAAGTTGTAATAAGTTACCAATTGTTGATTGGTGCACACTTCTACTAACTCGTGGTTGGATGAGTCACCATACTGCAATTTATGCCAGAAAATCCCAATATTCACACATATGATAATTTTGTGTAATCATTCTTCTATATGAAATATTGAATTTTATATATATATCACGATATGGAATGGTGAAAATATTTGTTTTATTTGGAATAAAAAGTAAAAACCATCATTCAATTTATCCGCAATAGTCTCACCATTTAAGATTCCCGTCATATCTAAAAACCTATCGACCTTATTTCTCTCCTTTAGTAGCATTTACCTATAACCTTGTGGAATTAGGTTATCTTTCTTACACGAGTAATTGGGTAAACCAACTTTTAAGTAAATTATTAAACTTACTTTTTTAGCTGGTTGAGTTAGATTTTTCTTAATCATATTTTTTTCCGTAAAGTAAAATATTATATTTCCTAATAATAGAGAATTACATTTAAGATTTCATTTTGGTTTGGTATTTCATAGAACAAGCTCGACCAAACACAAAATTTCAACCTTTTCAAAGGGCATTTAGTCAAAATAACTAGCCAAATCATCTACATCAATTCTAGAAGCTCATAGAAGCATGATTTAGCCTCTAGGGCTTAGTTCAAACTAGAAAGTAAAAAAAAATTGCAAATGGAGTAATAGACTTAAAAAACAACATTTTTATGAGTGATTAGAGTGAGTAGCTTTTACTTAGATGTGCTCCTAGTGGCTTCTTGCATGTCACACCCCATGAGGGAAATTTTTTCTTATTACATATAGACCCAACATACTTGTTTGATTGATGAATTAACCAAAGAGTGCCATAGGTTCAAAAGATTTTCCACGAAAATGAAACAACCATGATTTGGTATTTTTTCTTTGAATTTGTTGCTTGATCATTTAACATGAGTAGGTATGATAACAAGAATGGTGTGAATGAGGGGGGACATTCTGGAGAAAGTGCATTCAACTCTCGAACAATGAGACACTTTATCAATTGAAGAGCCATTGATAATGATACTTATCATTGTTATGATTGGATGAGAATATATTTCTACAAGATGCATGGTGTAGCCTTGTTTCTGAGAAATATTAAGGCATTTATCCAAGGTTGCTAATTCAGTTGCATTGTTAATTTTATGCCTGATAGGTCCTACATAGGTAAAAAATAGATTTCCATTGTGGTATGTAAAGATTCCTTTAAAACCAACTACTCCTGAGTTACCTTTGGAAGCTCCATCGAAGTTTACCTTAAGAAAGTCGAAGGGAATAGAATACCAAGATGAAGGAGACTGAGGAGTTGGAGGATGGGATGATGGATTGATAAACAATGCATACTTAAGATGCCAATCTTGTAAAATCAATGCTTCCTATCCAGATTCTTTCCAATCAGATTGTTTTAGGCTTAGGAAGTGATAATTTATGTGATACTTTTATGAACAATTAGTTATAGGGAATCATGCGACATGGACCATTTCTAAAAAAAGGTGTTGCTTTCTTTCTTTCTAGATGCCCCATAGAAGTAGGTCAGGAATAAGTGCTCTATCTCTATTTCA
The DNA here is from genome assembly GCA_034641835.2 of Pinus albicaulis. Classification (NCBI taxonomy): domain Eukaryota; kingdom Viridiplantae; phylum Streptophyta; class Pinopsida; order Pinales; family Pinaceae; genus Pinus; species Pinus albicaulis. Next base: position 895,368,687 of record CM076580.1, read on the forward strand.
GACAACAATGTGGAATCCTTGAATTATCTAGTTTATGATGGTTTCAAGAATACTTGAAATGTCCCAATCTACTTTCTTCATGCTTGACTCTAAAAACCGCTAAAGTTGGCTAGAGTATGGATAAGAATTGAATAGATGATCCATGTTTTTTGGCTCACATAGACTTAAATAGTAGCTTGAGGGGAGAGATTATTTTTGCATCTAACTGTTATCCCATGTTAGTGTTTTTTATTCAACTAGAAACCATATGAATATTGAAATCTTGGGCTGGATTTTTATTCTCTAGATATTATTTCAAATGGTGGCTTTTGGAATAGATCTGTATTCTACCTTTAGGCCATGGGCTTCATGAATGGAAAATATGTAGCTTGAGTTGTATCCCCAAAATAAAAATTCCTCTTGAGTGGATATTTGGATAATTCATTGTTGGATTTGTTTCTTGAAGTTAGTCCAAAAAATGATGCTAGGTTGTGGGTTCCATGCATCTCAAGAGAACTATTATTTCCATATTTTGATGGTATTGGTGGGTATCTAGTAATATCTTATGTTTTTCATGTCCTATTCCTTCATATTGAAATTGAGTAGATATAAATCCATTGGGCTTTGAAGCTTTGGGAGTTGTTTCCAAGTGTCTACCAATAATATAGCATTTTGGCCATCTCTGATCTACCTAAAGTAGTGTTGTTGAGCTAGATACACACTTTTTTTTCCAGGCTTCGAAAGGAAGAATATGATTGAGAGAAGGGAGTCTACATAAGATGTTGAAAAGGGATATGATTAACATATTTTCTGATCCATATATGCTTCCATAATTTAAAGTCTCCTTATACCCATCTCCGCCAATTATTTTCTCCCAATATTGTAGCCAACATTGATGGGTCTTGCAATCATAGACCTCCAAACTAATTAGGCTTACAAAGCTTCTCTCAAGGCACTAGATCACACATTTTCTCCACTTTGGCTCCACTCAAAAGAAAGCAATGTTGAAGGTTGTGAATCTAGTTAAGGATGGAAGAATGAGACATGAGAGATGAATAGTGCAATGTGGGAAGATATCACAAGACATATTTAAGGAAAACACGTCCATCCATCATTTTTAACAAGTGGGAAGTCTAATAGGTGAGGTTGTTGTTGAGGTTTGTTATGATATTTTATCAGAGTACATTTATGTGAACTATTGAAAAGAGGCCTCATATGTATTTGGACTGAAACTTACTAATTTGGAGGCCAAGGAGTCTTGCAATATGTCTTTGCATAGACAAATTAGTGTTAAAGAAAAATATTTGAGATTTAGCTTTGTTGAATTCCATACTTGAGGCTCTAGAAAAGTTCTTGATGAGGCCCATCTTTATGTATATTTTAAGGGGTTAAATTTCCATACTTAAACTATTAAGTTACATCTCTCTCACATTTACTTACATTTTTGTCATATTATGATTAATGAGAAGGGTGTATGATGTTTGTCATGTCTTGTTGCCTAATCTAAATTAATTGCAGAAAATGAGGATATTTTTGACATATTTTCCACCTAAGGGCTCAGAGTAGAAAACAAGGAGAGATTGCAACAGGCTTCTCCACCTCCTTAACTCTCTCAATCAGCCAAGATTGTATCGAGATCTCTCCCAATAGCTTGAAGGAAAAGACAACCAAGAAAAGTCATAGTTATGAGGATCCAAGATCCACTTTTATTGAGATCAAGGAGGACGTATTCCTACCTTTTAGGGAGTTGTTGGTAGCTACCCATTTGTATAAATACACATACGTAAGAGCTCATTAGGATTCAAACTTTGTATTTAGCTAGGTAGCTCTTGAGCTCTGATTTAGTGTTATTTTTTACTGTCATATGATGTACTAGACCTTTTCATGCAATGATAATGAGAAGTTGCATGTTCTATCACTAATTTAGTCTAAGAGGGTTGATGCTTTTGGGTTAGGGCTTAACCCATTGGCTAAGTCCCTCTTGTGTATTTATATTCTCTTTATTTTTTAGCATTTTTTTTAGTCTATTTACATTCTAGTAGCATAAAAAATCCATCAAATTTTTTCTTGCAGCCTGTCTTCCTCACCTTTAGGAGAAGCATCTCCAACCACAGATAAAAAGTGTTTTTTTATGTTTTCTTTGAAACATAGATATTATTATTATCATTCTCATAAAATACTTACTATAATTTAGGATTTGGATTTCTGTTAGATTATACTTTAGCATATACTAAGTAGGGTATTCCATTCAACTCATCTTTTCCACTTCTTAACATGGAATTTTTTTAATAAGAAATGCATTAATGTGTGTAGTGATTGCAGGGCTGTCTACAGTTGTAGGGAAATGATCCTCTTCATCTCATTCATCCTTCTTTTTTCCAACCTCCAAAACTACCACCAAAACCCTTTTTTATGAAACCACCTTCACCGCCACTGTGAGGAGCCTTCCAAGTGCAAAACATGCCTCTCAATGGTTATCAATTTTGCTAGCATTAGGGGAATTTTGAGGTCTTAAATGGGCCTCATAAGAAAAATGTACATCCAAAATAAACTTTATAAGAACCAATAGGATTCAGGATGATGATGTCAACCATGGGGGATGATTCACCATTTTTAAGTAAAAGGGTAAAATGATTAAAAAATAATAAAATAATAAAACTACTTTTTCAACTCATATTTTCAACTTATCTCCCAAAGTTTTTACTCAAATGTTGAGCAGGAGTACTCGTTGGATGCATAATTTAATTCCTCATCCAATGAGTACCCATGTTGCATACTTTCTATGGATCCTACTACATGAAAAATTAGAAATACATGAAAAACGTGATTACAATCACATATTTCGTGTATTTCTCATTTTTCATGTAGTAGGATCCATCGGAAGTATGCAACATGGGTACTTCTTGAATGAGGAATTAAATTCTGCATCTAACGAGTACTCTTGCTTGAAATTTGAGTAAAAACTTTGGGAGATAAGTTGAAAATATGAGTTGAAAAGTAGTTTTTTCTTTTTTCCCTCTAAAATTTGATGATGTAATCAAACATTATTTTATTATTTCCAGTGATTATTTTATAATTTCCTTAGGAGGCCGATTTTAGACCTACAAATTCCCCTAATGAGGTGTTGGCTACCTCTTCCTCACCTCATTCCACCTCCTCTCACCTTTACACACCTTTCTTACACCTTTTCCATCCTTAAAATCCTCTTGGGTTATTTCCTGTAGAACTTCAAGACATCTTATAGAAATTACAGGACATCTTGTAGCAACCTCTTATAGCAGTGTTGTACGTCACCTCGCCACTCTAGTTTATATCCTTTTTTCCTTTTTAGCCTATAACATGATGCACTTGACCCCGATCTCTAAATTTATGGTTAGAAGAGACTCTTAGGCATCTCCAAAGCTCCTTCCTTCCTTGCTACAAAAACAGAGTAGGCATTAGGTTTTTATTTCATTTAAGAATTAGATTGAATTTTACATGAAAGTACAATTTGAATGAAAAAATAGATAGGAGTTTCTTTATGATTTGATGAAGTTTGTGAATGATAGAATAGTTTCTTTACTTCAAATGAGTAGATAGCTAGCTGAACTATTTCCCATAGCATAGTTTCTGTTTTTTGCAATTAGGTTAATTTTTTATGCTTTGCTGTTAGTTTCAATTGCAAGTAGAAGTTTGATAGAAATTCTCTTTGTCTTAGAATACAATAAATTTTGTGCATTACATTATCTAGCTGCACTTTAATCAAGTAGAAGGAATGGCCTAGAAGTACTACTAACCAGAAGACCTAGTTGAGGGTGACATGAGTTGAATTCATCTGTTGTGTATAGCACTATCACTTATAAGTTTGTATGAACTCCATGTTGATAAGTAAAGCTGATTATCCCTTGGGAGTTGCAACACTCTTGGTGCAATACTAGGGCTCACCATGTTTTGACGCCATTTTCAGGGAGGTTTCTAAGTAGATGTGTGTTTTCTTCTTAAGAATTGTAATTTGATTTTGTTTGTAAACAGTTTGAAAAAAATGAAAAAGGAACAAAAAAAATTCCTTTCATGCCTCGTAGGAGTAGGGACAATCAAGGAAAATTTCTACCAAAAAGCCCCTACATCCCCACACAGTCAGCCTTTACTCTTCTTTTGTGACTATTAGTTAGAATACCCTCTAGGTCAGCGCCCTGAAATTTTTGAAGAAATTATTGGGGAAGAAGAGGAACCTACTTCACCTGTTCAATATATGGATGAGAACAGAAACCGAGGAGTATTTCCCATCAAAGAAACCAATGGAGAGAATAGGATGGAAAAAATCAGACCTTCATCCCTTCCACACTTTGATGGCTTCACTTTTGAGTACCTTGGAACTTTCATGTTTGAGTTTGTTGTTTTATGTAGGACTTATGACTATGCCCCGGATGAGAAAAAGTTAAGATTGTTCCCCTCTACCCTCAAGGATACAACCTTGCGCTAGTTCATGGGTATACCTAGGGACAACATCACTACTTAGACCCAAATGCAAGATTCCTTCATAAACAAGTAAAAATACTATTGTAGGTCCAATGAAACCAAGGAAGAAATCTTTAGGATGACCCTAGGGCCTGATGAATCTTTGAAAGAATATGGGGAAAGGTTTCAATTGAACTACAAGAGGGCCAACTACGCCCTTGATCCTGGATCACTCAAGTTAGTTTTTCTTCGAGGGATCAGGGAGGAAGTGTTGGAAACCCTCAACACGCTATCTAGAGGAGATATCTATCAATTTTCTTATGATGACATCAAAACTGTGTTGAGAAGCCAAAAAAAGGGTAGAAGTAATTAAGGCTTGGCCAGTTCCTCTTCTTCCACCTCATCCATCAAAAGTGAAATAGGGAACATGTTGGAATACTTCAAGAGTGAAATGTTGCATATATTTTCCTTGCAAATGGATATCATGAATATCAAAAGAAAATAAGAGGAGGCAGAAAGAGCCCTAGATGTATTTTGCACTAGGTACAATAGAAGACACCCTAAGAATGAAATCCAATTGAATGTCATAGAAGTTTTCTCAATTCGTGAAGAAAACCATGCAAGAAACAAATTCCCTTCCTTACCTAGCCCAAAATTTATAAACCAAGGGGTAGAAGGTGGACCAGAGCAACTCTGCTTTATCAATCAATGGAGGCCTCAAGGACCTCGACCATACCAATAGGACATGCGAGGTGTGCCTTATTTTTACTACAATTCAAACCAATATTCACCCTTGCAGCCTTAGTATTCTTCTACTCACCCAATATATCCCACACTTCCTTCTTGGCCTTATGCTCCTACATATCATCATAAACGTGTCAATCAACCATTTTAGCCATATGCTCCCCAATCTCATCAGTGGAGCAACCCATCACAAGGGTGGAGGCATCAACTCAACCAACCTCCTACTTTAATACCTCCACCCCAACCTCAACCTTAACTCACTAATCATACTCCAACTAAGTAGCCTCAGATGTCTTCTCAACCTAATCCAAACACGAATAGCAAGCAACCATAATAGGTCTACATTGGATAGACATATTACCCTTCCTATGTTGTGGAGATCTATGAGATTAAACTTAAGTCTAGGAGGGTTCTACAAGACAACCATCCACCATCTCCACCTAAAGATATTGGAGAGGAAAAGCAAGAAAGTACCCCTCATGTAAATCCACCTCCTTTTCCTCATAGATTGATCCATCTTAGCCAGCACATCCTAGAAGAGATAGAAATTCTGGGAGAAGTGAAGAATATGTGTAAAGATACCCCTTATCTGGGATATTAAGGATGTTACCATCTATAATAAGCTCATCAAGGAGAAATTCTTAAAAAATATTGGGAGAAAGAAGAAATACACCACCACCATTAATGTTGTAGGTCAATTATCTTATTTGATGCTGGGGAGAGTGAGTTTCCCAAAGTACCTAGAACCTAGCAGTCTGGTAGTGGATGTACACATTGATGGCATCATTGTCCCTCATACATTGATTGATATTTGGGCTACCATCGATGTGATGACCAAAGAGACCATTTTTAAGCTCAATCTCTAAGGAGCTTTAAGAATACCACTACTATCCTGCAACTTGAAAATAGATCCACAGTATCTCCTGAGGGATTTTTTGAGGATGTTATGGTTTCCATTGACTCCTGGGAGTATCCCACTAAGTTCCTGGTACTTCAACCCAAAACCAAGTTTAATGGTTATCCTATTATTATAGGAAGACCTTGATTGGACACCATTGATACTTATATCAGTTCTAGGGCTGGAAACATGACCATCAAGAATGGGCCCTGTTGGAGTAGGGTCCCGTAGGGTTAAGCAATTTTGAGTATTTTTGGGTTAAGTTTTGTTGATACGCACTGTGCGCAAATGTAAAAGGGGCTTTGTGGAGGGTAAAATTCCCTTAATGATTGTAACGGGTAAAAGGGAAAACCATGAGTCTCCAATCATGGTTTGAGACAATGGTATGTGCACGTTTGGAAAGATATAAATAAGTAAGTGTCGAGAAGGATAGATATGAATCGATTGATAGATTCTTATGCTTATGAATGCTTTGATATAACTATTGGATCGGTTTGGGTAGAAAGGTTGCTGCTAAATGTGTGTGCATAGACCTAGTCTTGAGCTATGTGAACAGACTATGCTGTTGTGTGCACGGAAGGAAAATATTGTACTGAATTGAAGATCTCTTAATAAAGAAGGAAATTTTGGAAAAATCATACTTTAATGTGGTTAACCATCTTATATCTCTCATGTGTTTCTTACTACAATTCTAGATCTGAATCTATGCTATTGGATGTGTATTTATCTCAGTAAATGATAAATTAGATGCATCTGTGTGCAAGTATTATTCTGCTTTAACTGTTATATCTGAAATGAGAAAGTCTATATTAAAGTAAGGATAGGTTATGATTGCACAAGCGTTAAGTTTATTTATTAGATGAGTGACAATGCTTTTCTGCTGAATGTTTTATCTGCAAGTATATTTTGTTTCTGAAAAGGGCTAGATCTAATTGAAATATCATTTGTGACATGTATCTATTAATGCAAAGTTGTTAAGGGTTTTATCAGTGCTTAGACCTGGTTTCTTGGGAAGTTCCGCGCAGAAAGATAAGCAGTTGGTAAGGGTAAACCACACATCAAACACTCCCTCAGGGTGTGGAAACTTGGTTCCATCACCCCCCCATACTTCTTCACATGATACTTTGGTCTACGCAAGAAAATCATTACTGAAAGGGCCATTAGTTGGAGGGTTTTGTTGGTTGCTTATAATACTTCGAACCTAGGTCAAGACCCATTAAGCCAATGGGCCCTTGTCAAAACAGTTGGTATTATATCCTCCTTCCTATCCTTTTATTGAACATGATATACCTTTGTGGCTGGAGGATGAAGAAGAAGATGAAGTGTACCATACATCACTATACCATGTTTGTACCATAGATGTTGTTATCAAAAGGGGGGAACCTGATGAAGATGACTTCATTGACGATATCCTTCAAAACAAACCCAGACAATGACATTCCACTTGATGAAATTATGAGAGAATATGAAAGAAGACCTTGGACTAAGCTATGCTCAGTTGAATCAATCCCTGAACTTGCCAAGATTGTAGATTTTGGCCGATCTAGAACCCTAAATATCAACCCCTCTGTCGCCCAAAGAGGGAGAAGGATTGTGCCAACTGCTGAGAGAGAACTTAGATTTTTTTTATTGGGATTAAAAATCAATGAAATTGGTGCATCCCTCAGTCTACACACACCATATTTGCATCAAATAGGGATGCAATTCTATGCGCCATCCCCAGAGGATAATGAACCAAGCCTTGAAAGACATAGTAAAAGATGAATTACAAAAAAATTTAGATGAAGGTTTCATATATCCCATATCAAACAGTGAATGGGTGTCTCCTTTAGTCTTATTCTCAAAGAAAAATGGGAAGTGGATTATCTTTCTTGATTAGAGATAGTTGAACAAAGCCACAAAGAAAGAACATTTCCCTTTGCCTTTCATTGACCAAATCTTGGATGGTCTTACAGGAAAGAAGTTCTTCTCTTTCCTAGATGGATTCAGTGGTTACAATTAGATCCAGATCAGCCCTGAAGCCAAGACAAGACTACATTTACATTTCCTTGGGGCACATTTTCTTATAGAGGTCTTCCATTTGGCCTATGCAATGCCCCTGCCACTTTTCAGAGAGCAGTCCTGAGCATCTTTGCTGAGCTTGTCCATGATTATGTGGAAATCTACATGGACAATTTCACTCCTTATGAGTGTGATTTTCAAGTGGACCTCTCTAATATCGGTAAATTCCTGAGGAGATGCATTGACATGCATCTCTCTTTGAGTCCTGAGAAGTGTGAATTCTTGAGGAAGGCAGGGATTTTACTTGGCCATTCCATATCTCAGGCAGGGACACAAGTAAACCCAAACAATATTTCTATCATGAAAAGGGTGCCTACTCCTCAAATAGATGTTAGGATTTTCTTGTACTTGGATGGTCACTATAAGAGATTCCTCAAGGATTCTAGAAAGGTTGCTTCACCATTGTCTAAATTGCTAACCAAGGACTCAAAATTCTTTTGGTCGATTTTTTTTCATGAATCCTTTGAAATCATAAAGGAAAATTTGTCCATTTCTCCTATACTTCGAGGTCCCAAATAGGCTTTGCCTTTCCATATCCATACTGATGCATCATATAAATCTGTGGGGGGCAGATTTGGGACAAATGTATGATAAGTTTCCCTATGCCATTTATTTTATCAGTAAAAATATTTCTAAGGCTGAAATGAACTACAATGTCACTAAGAAAGAGCTTTTAGTTTTTGTCCATTCCTTGAAGAAATTCATAAATTATATTATTGGGTACCAAAATTTTGTGCATAAAGACCATGCATCGAATAAATACCTGATGAAAAAACCATATTTGAATGCGAGAATTAATATTTGGTTATTATTGTTGTAACAATTTGATTTAACTATCATTGATAAGCCTAGGAAAGAAAATGTAGTTGGAATTTTTTTTAGTAGACTCACTTTTCCTGCAAATAATGAAGAGAGGATTGATTATCAACTTCTAGATGAGCACTTATTTTCTATCTCAATACTCTCTCTCTCTATTTTTCTGACATAGCCAACTACTTGGTCGTTGGGATATTTCCTCCAAATTTGTCATCTAGGGAGAAGAGTAGAATTATGTGAAAGAGCGCCCCTTTCACTTGGATTGGTGGCAATCTTTTCAAACTGGTACCAAATCAGATTCTAAGGAGATGTGCTTGCGAGGAGGAATTATTTGACATCCTCTAACGATGTCATTATGGGCTAGATGGGGGTCATTTTGTTTCTAAGAGGACAACTTTCAAGGCCTTTCAAGCTGGGTACTATTGGCCTACTCTCCATCAAGATGATAGAAGATATACCAGTAGGAGTGACTAGTGTCAGAAGATGGGAATACCTACTCCTAGGGATGAAAGGAATCTACAACCTAAAGAGGCCTTAGAACCATTTGATAATTGGGACATGGATTTCATTGGTAAAATTGATCCACCATTTGGAAAAAAGAAATATATAATATTATGCATTGATTATCTAACAAAGTGGGCTGAGAAAAAGGTTGTCAAGGTAGAAACAGAAGAAAATGAGGCTAAATTTTTAGGAGAGAATCTTTTTTAAAAATTTGGGTATCCAAGGGGGATAGTCATTGATCAAGGAGTTCAGTTCACATCACACTTGATTGAGAACATCATAAGGTAGCATAACATCAAGCACATAACATCCACTTCTGTTACACAACATTTTGTCACCATCCTTGTGATCCCTCGCCCTGTGTATTGGAGGGTCATTCTCGTGACTTGTGAGCAGTGTCATACTTTGCAAACACCTTCTTTGCATCCTTATGCATAAGGACATCATTTCTCATGTTGGACATTTCCTCAAAAAGCACAAAAAACCTATGTTTTGGCCTTGGCGTGAATAGCTAGTTCACCCCTCGCGCCAATGTGGAAGATTTGCACTAGAGCCTGGACCACCTGGCGCTCTGTCTCAATGCAGTGCCCATGCCAAGCTGTTTTAGGAATTTTTTTTTTTAATTAGAGGCAGAAGTTTCCTTCTAATTACCTCAAGGATGAGTCACTAGAAGTGGTTAAGTTGATCAGCCATGGATCTCCCTCTTTGGGCAGTGGTTTCCACCTCCAATGGAACACTCCTTGAAGATAGGCCTTCCTTCCATAATTGTAGGGATCCTAACCTCTCCCTCTCCCTCTATATAAACAGGCCTTCTCCCTTTATGAAATCTAGCTAAACTTGGAGAAGAATACTATAGCTGAGTAATTTCTATTGAGAAGGTAGAACCAAGGAGAACTCAGTAGAGAGAGTCCCATATGAATTCCCGACGAGCCTTTATGAGACGTGCTCCACTTGAACCCTATTGGAGGAGACCATGACGTCGAAGCTTGGTTGTAATCTTCCTTTCATCCATTAATATACTCGACTATGGTGTTGGTTCCATCATTGTGTTATGTTGTTTATTAAATGCAATTGATTTAGTCCTCTTTGACTAACTAATAGTTACGAATGTGGATTAGTATGTTGTATATTTTTCGTTGTTTCTTGTGTGTGTGCAGGTTTCTGAGCGTGAAAGTGAGCGGATCATGATCTGTCAAACCAGGAGCGAGAGGCAGCCACTCTTTTCGATGACAACAATGACATAGGACCTCTAGTAAGTCATCTATTGAATCTTCGTCCATTCGTTAACTAGGAATCAATATTATAGCTTTTTTTGTTTATTGCTAGACCCACCCTAAGGCTAGTGGGATCGCCTCTATCTGCAGAGGGGATTTACCTCACCAACAACTTCCTATTACCCTCAAGAAAATGGGCAAGTGGACGTTACCAATGGAGCACTGGAAATTATTGCCACCAAGGTAGTGAGCATCGACAGGAAAGATGGGGCAAACATATTTGTGGACGCAACTTGGGCCTATAATACCACCTAGAAGAGAACTACTATTTTTATTCCATATGATATGGTTTATGGGTATTTATACTGAATTTGAATATAACACTCTCAGAATGGAAACTCAGTTAGATTTACTTATTACAATGGCACATAAAGAAAGACCACTTCAAATTAATGTCTTAGATGAATTTAGAATGCAGACCCTCCTCCACACTAAATTCATAAAATTACATAGTATGGTTTGGCATGATAGGCACATCAAGAAGAAATTACTCTAGGAAGGAGATTGGGCTTTGCTATATGACTTCAGGTTCAAGGAATTTAGAGGGAAGATGATGACAATATGGTTAGGACCATATCTGACAAATAAATCCCATGACAATGGGGTTTTCAGATAAAAACCATTGATGAGGAGGGGATCCCTTTGCTTTTAAATGGTTATAGGATAAAAGTGTACAAGAAGCCCATGTCTAATGAAGAGTTCATCAATAAAATCAGAAAGGTAGTAAATGTGACTGGGAGCCTCATAGATTCTAGTCCAAAATACTCCTAGAGATAAGAATAAATAAAAAAATAATAAATATGCCTGGGTGAAAAACTCAATGAGGCATCCAAGGCCAACTTTAGGATTGAAAACCTCTCTGAGGTAGTCCTGGAGACAAAAATAAAATGAAAATAAAAATAAAAAGAGACCTGAGTGAAAGCCTCTTTGAGGATCTGAGGGTAATATGATGGGTTGAAAATCTCTTCTCTGGCATCCAACTTGTCTTGAAAAAAAAAAAAACCAAGGAAAAAAGATGAAGTGACACCATGGATGTGGACCTTTCTGTTTTCTGTCTTGTAGGGTTATGAATAGTGCCATGGCATGGTCATAAAGCAAGGTAATTCTACCATTTCTCTTCAAACCTCCATCCATCCACTCTATCTTCAACACAAAAACTCACCTTTTCATCCCTCCACACCATCTTTCACCTCAAAAAAAAAAAAAATTCACCATCTTTGTGGTGCTACACGAAGTTATTGTGCTACTACCGAAGCCCTGTGACTTATACAGGACATTACAGTGAGCTAAAAGAAGGTGGATAGAGGAAAAAATACAACCACCAAGAGCTCTATGGTATCAAAAATTCATTAAGGAGAGTTTTTCCATAATTCCCTACCACCCTCTCGCCACTCCTCCATCTCAAACACATAGGTTTTTCACTCAAACCCTACATTTTATCACATTTGTAAAATAATTTGTTTCTAAAAAGATAAAGCTCCTTCACTCCATTTTCCGAGGCCACACAACTTATTCATCTTCCTATAATCATCCTACCATCACCCTAAGGCCACCTCACACTCTCCATCACCACTCATGCAGAGCTAGAATTCTGAAACTTGCAAAGAAAGAGGTTACTACAAGAAGAGAAACTTCCTATAGCAAGCCCTGTGTAAGCACCAGTAAGGCCCTGAAGATGGTTTTGGTCATTCATGAAGACCAAGAAGAATTGTGAGATGATTTTGAAGGAAAAAATGGCACTCCAAGAAGTATCCTCCACTAGAATCCATGCACTTGAATACTTAGCAAGGTAATTTCACACAATAAAAAAATCGAGATAAGCACCTCAAAAGGAATGAAGACATAGAACAAGATCTCAAGAAAAAATACAAACTTAGTTCATGCCATTCCAAGGGTTCATAAATATAGCATGCATCATCCTGCAAAACCTCGATAGGGAGGTAAGGCTCATGTATGTCAATCTCTCACCCTCTTCTTATGCATAATTGACTAGCTGAATGAATGTTGAGGAGGGAGAACATTAATAAGTTTAAGGTGGCTATTTAACTTGGACATCCTCAACCAGTTAAACAAAAAGTGAATGGTGGAGTCCTCATGAAATGAGTACCTGTAAAATCAGTTAAAGTATGATCAGCAGGAGTGGGTATTGATTACAGGGTAGAAGAGAATCATATCTTTGTGTGGGACCAAAGGTCCAAATTAGGAAAACTCGAGCAAGGAATAGATCAGCACAATGTTCCAAGCTAACTCGAAATAAAATAGAAGATACTTGAGCGCGCTTCCCCTCGCACATTTTTCCATACCAAGATCAATTTGAGATAGGAAAAATATTCCAAGCTACCTAGGAGCTCCAAACCTTCACACTTTGCTGCTACAAGACAATGCTACATGAAGTCATGTGACTGCTATAGGAATTCATGCAACTGCTACAGGAAGTCTGTGACTACTACATGAAGAGACAAGGGGTGCTACAGAAGGAAAGGGGAGGTATATGCATGCAACCAATGACCCAATTGGTTTAGGATACTCCCATTTTTCAGCTCGGAGCATCAATTCAAGAAATACGTTTCCATCACCTCACCTATTCATCATAATTTCATGCACTTTCTCTTAAAAATTGGCAGTCAATAGTCACAAAATTGTGAAATTGGAGGGTATGCGTGAAGGACATACAGGGTCGATATATAAAGTTGGAGTAATAAGATTTTTTTGTGGCCCTCTTCCACTACTAAATTCAACAATAAATCCATAAAAATAACACCTTTCCTACACCAAGTCGAGAGCAATGAGAAAAAATGGGAGGTGGGTTCAACAGGAAATAACCTACAGACACCATAATGATCCATTTGTATTGTCCTATAGTTGACATATTTAGGATACATCATTGGTGAGGATTCTTTTAATTATTAAAAGGATATGATGATGAATTTGACTTTGAGTTTTCTATGGCTTTAAATTCCCAATCAAATGTTAGTGCCACAACTGTAATAAGAGGTTTAGCCATTACCATGGGTCCTGAAGTGATCAATAGAGTAACCACATTGCCCCTAGGCATGAAATGGAATATGGAAGATAGGGTCACTAGCGCCACTATAAAGAAGAATTTATTTAGGTCCAGAGAGAGATATGTGGAACAAAGAAATGGGGTTAGAAGAGAACTTTTTCCTTACCCATGGGATGAGGCAACCTTTAACATCTTCAGATACATCTCCTATGAAGGCAGACTACGTGTAGTGTATGGCTATCACTTTATGATATTGCATGAGCTCAAATACCAAACAAATTTTCCTCTTAAATAGAGATTGAATGTACCTGACTTCCTTTTCTAGTCCATTAGGGACATGAGCCAAAAATTCAAAGAAGGGAAGCACCAACACATAGCCCATCATGGTATCATTAAGCTGATATTGCAGGATGCCCTAAACCACTTAATAATTCTTGTCCCATGGTACAAGTTCAGAGATATGGATAGAGAGGCACTCATACGAATCCAAAGTATTATTCCTGGGGAGACCCCTATATCAAGCATCTGGGGTAGAGACACCAAAACAAGGGAGGAATAAGAGACATAGAAGAAAACATAAATGGAAACAGATGAAGAGAAATAAGAAGAGTTAGAGGCAGAAAAATCAGATGATAAGGAAGAAGAGGAAGAGAAGTTAGAAGAGGACGCCCTAAGCCATAGACAAACCACTTTACAAAAAGAAACTAATATATCCCCACAACAGACTAGTCTGTCACCAGGGAACACTGAAGATGAGGTGGCTACCACTTTAGCTACCCTGGGAAATCCTATGAAACAAAGAATAAAATTCCTAAAAAAAGCCCTCTCTACTTTAAAACAAGGAAAATCCTAGAATATGACAAGATATACCCCATACTCCCGAAAAATTTCCAATTACCATTGAGTGGTCCCTAGGTAAAAAAGAAGAGGTAGGGCCAGATGAGGGCAATATTGATGAGCTCACCTCTCTAAAGCCAAAAACTAATGCTCCCATAGCCTATGTAAGAAGGTGCAATACCATAGCATCACCCTTCAAGTAACTAGAGACTTCCATTGGCATCCAAAGAGAATGAAATAACATGTTGTATGAAAAACAAACCCTACTATAGGAAAAAATAGAGCATGCTACAAGAAAATTAGAATATGCTAAAGGAAGAGAAGGATGGGCAATGGAAATAGAAGATGGAACAAATTGAAGGTCAGAGTACACAAATGGAAGGACAAGATGTGCAAGAGGGGATACAAGATGAACACCAACTCCAAAAGACAGTACCCTCCTCACAAACAATTGAAATAAAAATCACAATATTTCAGGACCCTACCCCATAACATAATTTGGGGTCTTATTATAAGTTCATTGAGGGAGGAAGATTCATCCCTGAGAAATTCACAGCCCCCCTCCTACATGAGCGGGATATAGAAAGAGGATGCACCCACAAGTGGATGAAGATAGTGAAATTAAAGGATGTTTGGGATGTGGTATTGATGGAATAAAGGCTCCTAGAAATTGGAAAGGAGTTGGTTGATGTAAGGATGAGAGAAGATATGGTGAAAGATAAACTGCAAGCAATAAAATAAGAGAACATGAGGTGGTAGGGGAAACTACAGGAAAAGGAAAACCAAATTTCCATCATGGCTAGCCTTTGTAAGGAGGCCATGCAGTATAGACAGCCTTCAAAGTCCTATGTAGTCTACCTAAAGGATAAATGGTTATAGTTCCAAATCAAAACCTTAACTCAACATGGCTCCCTACCCTTTCAAAGCTATATATAGTTCATTGATTTATGCAAACAGTATAGTCTAGGAGAGAGGGCTAGAATTGATGAATTATACATTCACAGCCTCGTTTTAGCTGATATGAATAATTGGGACCCAAATTCTAGGTTGGGTGATATGCAATTAATGGATTTAGAATCCTGTCTCACACATGAATAAAAAAGAGAAGCAGAGACTAAAAGAGTCATGATAAGAGAAGATAGAGAACCTCTACAGATCATATTAGAACTAATAAGCCCAAGGGAGATCATTAGTAATCATAAATTGATCTCAAATGATGATATCTTGGCACCTGGATACATTTTGACAAAATTTCAAGCCAATGCAAACTTTGATTATATATCAAAGTTGTTAGGAGAAGAGAGTTTGTAGGCATGCCAAAGAAGATGGAACACTTTACCACTTAGCCTACGATTGAGGGAATATCATTATCCTTAGAGAATGAGAAATGCATTGGAAAGAGCACCCTTTTGCAAACAATATATGCAGAGAATGAAGATATAGTGTATAGGATTGAAGCTCAGCCCACCTTTGTTACTGGGGCTGCATGAAGGGAAAGATCAAACATAGGAACAAAAGGAGTGGCTGAGGTAGAAAGGAATGTAGAATTCCATTGACCAGAAGGAACTCCGTCTTTGTTGCCTTGGGATGGTAGAGAGGCCACCAGGGCCTTGAAAGAAATTAGCAAGGATGACTGAGTTGCTCATAGGATGAGAAACCATTTCAGTAGGGGGGTGGTGATGAGGCCCATAATTAGGTATATTTCAAGGGGTTAAAATTCCATACTTTAGCTATCAAGTTACCTCTCTCTCAAATTTATTTACATTTTTTCATATTTTTCTTAATTATAAAGGTGTATGACGTTTGTCATGTCTTGTTACATAGTCTGAATTAATTGCAAGAAATGCGGCTATTTTTGAGATATTTTCCACCTAGGGGCTTGGAGTAGAAAATAAGGAGAGATTATAGGAGGCTTTTCCACCTCATTAACTCTCTCAATCAGACAAGATCACATCAATATCTCTCCCAACAACCCGAAGGCAAAGGCAACCAAGAAAAATAACAGTTATGAGGAGCCAAGCCCCACTTTTCTCGAGATCAAGGAGGACTTTTTCCTACTCTTTAGGGACTTCTTGGTAACTACCCATATGTATATATAAGCATTTGCAAGAGCTCATTATGATTCGAACTTTGTGTTCAACTAGGTAGCTTTTAAGCCTTGATTTAGTGTTATTTTTTACAGTCATATGATGTACTAGACCTTTTTATGCAATGATAATGAGAAGTTGATTGTTCCATCGTTGATTTAGTCTCAGAGGGTTGATTTTTTTGGGTTAGGGCCCAATCCATTGGATAATTCCCTCTTGTGTATTTATATTATGTTTATATTTCAACAATTTGTTTATTGCTATTTACATTCTAGTAGCATCAAAAATCCATCAAAATTGTGCTTGTAGCCTATCTTCCTCACCTCTCTCATGGAAGCTTGATGAGAAGGATATCTAAAAACAGATCACAAGTTATTTTTTTATGATTTCATGTAAATATAGATAGTATTCTTATCATGCTCATAAAATTTTTACTATAAGTTATCAATTAGATTTGTGTTAGATTATATTTTAGCATAGATGAAATAGGGTTTTCCATTCAACTCATCTTTTCCACTTGTTAACATGTAATTTTTTCAATAAGTGATTAATGAATGTGTGTAGTGATTACAGGCTTGTTTACAGCTGCAAGGAAAGGATCCTCTTCATCTCATTCATCCTTCTTCTCTCCGACCTCCAAATATGCCACAAGAACCATATCTTATGAAACTACCTTCACCACCACCATGAGCCACCTTCCAAGTGTAAAACATGCCTCCCAACGGTTTTGAGTTTGGTTGGAGGTGTTGGCCACCTCTCCCTCACCTCATTCTACATCCTCTCACCTCTCCACACCTTCCTTTCACCTTTTCCATCCTTAGAACTCTCTCATACTCCTTCCTGTAGTACTTTAGGACCTCCTATAGAAATTACAGGACATCCTATAGAAACTTCTCGTAGCAGCATTGTAGGTCACCTATTCACTCCAATTTAGCTCCTTTTTTTCCTTTTTAGCCTAGAATGAGATGCACTTGACCCCTAGCTCTAAATTTATGGTTATGATAGACTCTTAGGCCACTCCAAATCTCCATCCAACCTTGCTGCAAAAATAGATTAGGCATTAGGGTTTTATTTCATTTTAGAATTAGATTTAATTTTACATGGAAGGAAATTTTCAATGAAACAATAGATAGGATTTGATTTATTGTTTGATGAAATGTGTGAATGATAGAATAATTTCTTTACTGCAAATGAGTAGATAGCTAGTTGAATGATTTCTCATAGTGTAGTTTCATTTTTCTACAATTAGGTTAATTTTTTATGCTTTTCTTTTAGTGTCAATTGCAAGTAGAAGTTTGATACAAATTCTCTTTGTCTTAGATTAGAAGTTATTCCCTACAATACATTAGCTAGTTTCACTTTAATCAAGTAGAAGAAATGGCCTATAAGTACTACTAACCAGAAGACCTATTTGAGGGTGGCATGACTAGAATCCATCTAATGTGTATATAGAACTATCACCTCTAAGTTTGTATGAACCTCGGTTTGATAAGTAAAGCTTAGTAGCCCTTGGTAGTTGCAACACCCTTGGTGCAATATCAAGGCTCACTAGTGCTCTATAATTTTATATATACCTTTAGCTTCTTGAATGGTTGGTACTCCCATGCCCATGGTTTTAGCCAAAAATTTATGAGAAGAGATCGAGATGTCATCCGTGAAGAGTCTTAGGACCTTAATCCTTTTCTCTGAAATAGTTATCTTGAGAGCTTTGCCTAGACCCTTTTTTAATATAATGAAGAGGAATTGGGAGAGTATATCTCCTTTTAAATTACCACAGGAAGAAGAGAAATTAATACAGGAACCATTGAGAAATATCAAAAATAAATTGGATGAGATGAGATTCTTGAACCAACATATCCATTCTTGATAAAGCAAAAATATATGATGATTTGAAGGAGATAATGTTAGTTGAGTTTGTTGAAATATTTATAAATATTTATTTTGAGCATCATTTCTAGCTTGTTGGAGGATTTAAGAGAGTGGGTTGTTTCGTGTGCAATCATGATCCCATCTAGAACTTTCCATCCTTCCACACAAAATATTTTATCTAGCGAGATGGGCCTTAGAGTGTGGGCTCTAGGTAGTTCAAAATGATTTTTGTGTTGGCCTTGTCAACAAAATTACAAAAAGTGATGGGTTTAAATCCATTTGGGCCCTCTATCTTATATTTCTTGGGAATTATGCTAGTGAAGTTTGTTGTGTGTTGCAATTTGAGAATGGTATTTGATTTCCTATATTATTCCACAAATCCCAAAGTTTTTTGTTAACCGTGGACTAACAAACATAGAGAAGTCATTGTGAAGTTGTTAAGTCCCAAAGAATTGTTGTGAGACATGGATTTCACCACTCGTTCCACTTCACTGATGGTTATTTCTTGTAGGAACGCCTCATTTATTTCCCTAGCGATGAGAGTCTAGATGTGAAAGGTGAGTTTATTGATGGATTCCATTCTAATTAGCTTTGGATAAGGTAAGGTGGCTTTGAAGTATCTAACAAATTCTCGGGGCATGTCTTGACGATATTGAATTTTAGTACCATCTTATTTTCTCAAGGAGCATATGCCATTGTGATGGCAATGTTAATGCATTAACTTATGGAAGAATTTTATATTTCTCTCTCCTTCCTTCAGCCACCTTATTATGGATTTTTGTTGCCATGGGATTTACTCATTCTTTCTTCTTTCTTCAAGTTTTTAAAGAATCTAGGCTTCCTCTTGAATGATATAGTTATATCTTCCATGCATAATGCCATCTTTTTGGATGGTTTCTCTTTTTTTTTAAGTACTTATTTAGTAAAAATATATTTAATTACCAAACTTCTCTTTATTCTAGTTTTTTAGTTAACTTTTGATATGTTGAAATTTTTTATGAATATGTAACATGGATGAGCCTTTTGTAACTGAAATCTAATCCCACCATTCTTCAATGATAATCTAAAATTATGGATGTTGATCCAAAAAAATTTCAGGTGGAAAGGTCTATTTCTCAGGTAAGCTTTGATTTACATATCAAGTTTGATCGACAAGTGATTTGAGTCATGACTGCAAAGAATGTAGGCGTCCACAAAGATATCCCTAGACATTATATTTTTAAAAATTAGAAATTGATCAAGATTCACAATAATGTTTTGACCTACCCCTTCCATGATGAGTGCTCCAAGTATAAATTATATTGATGGTGTTAAGGTCCGGCAGATGGGCTTGATTCATGACCTTTTGTAACATAGTCACCTCTACATCAATATTTTTTATTCTACCATTTTTATATAAAAGGGAGTTTATAACGTTGAATTCCCCACCTAGATCCCAAGAAATTCAGTCAATGACGATACTTGACTTTGGAAGGAGATCAGTGAGGAAAAAATCCTTTTCTCAAGGAAATGAGAGACTGTAAAAATTGGAAATATGGTAGGTCTCTGAAGATCCAATAAGTTGAAATTCAATACTAGTGAACATATTTAAAATGGAAACCTCTTCCAAGTTACATATGATACCCAATCATCCAAATTTACTAAGGGCATGAAATCAATTTATTGGTATCCTGAACCACATTTTGTTGTTAAATTTTTATGACCTCTCTATTAGTTTCAATTTCATGCATTGTTAAAAGGTAGGGTTCTAAAAAATATTTATATCTTGGAAAATACTTTGATTACCTCTATAAATGAGCCCTTCAATGTTTGAGGAGGGGAAAACCTTCAAGGTCAACATGATCCTACCTAAATTGGCTAGAATTTATTCTATGTCTTACAGGTTTTGTTGGTTGGTTTTCTTGTTGTTTTTCTTCTCTTCCTTACATATTTTTGTTGATTCTTTCATAGATTGATCTTGTACACCTAGAATTATATAATTTGTTGGGCTTGCTTCAAATTTCTGATCTTGTTTCCACAATATTAGTATATTCTTGCTTATGATTTAACCCTGATGCTCTAGGATGGAATTGGGGTCTTTATCCTTACAATATTTTATAATGCTAGGGAGATCAAGTGAAATGATATCCATGTCATTAGGTCACTTAGAGGTATGATTAGTAAGTGGTTCTTTGGGAATGGTTTCTTGAATAAAAAGATTGATAGGATTATCTTTAGAGTTGGGGTTCTTTCCGGAAAGGCTTTGAGAACAAAGGAGTTCGACATTTCTACATCAAGGGAGATTGGATAGAGGAAAGAGTCGAAGGATCAAGAAGGCACATAACGTCAAGGTTATTATTGAGGGCTAAGGACTCTCTAGGTTGTGGTAGTAGCTATGGATACTTAGGCCCATGACATTATCCTAAAGGTTTTGTGAAAAAATCCTGATTAGGGACTAGTGTCTAGCCAAAGGTGACAACGAGAGTGAGGAGTGGAAATTCTTGGTACAAATTTCCATATTCACAAATTCTTTGAAATATAAATGGGATATGCTTGTAGTTGAGGGTTTGCATACATAATTCATATTTATGGTAAATATGTATGGATTCTAGAAAAATATTTGAGATGATCATGTAAAATTATATGCAGACGAAGGAGATATACCTAGAATTTTTTGTGGCTTCTAAGGCTATGACAAAATGTCTAAAAAGATTTCCTATTCTAGCTAGTATATATTTATTATAGAACTCCGCGGGTAAGTAATTTATCAAAATCCAAACTAGGGTGGTTGTAAAGTATTCTTTGTCTAGGACAAATTTATCACCCTGGAATCATAAGTATAAACCTATAGAATTGAATAACTAAGGGTCATTTTCAAAGGCTTTGATACTATCTTCTATTAGTAAAGATAATGGAAGCGAAACCTTTGACTCGTAATTCTAGTTTGATTTGAACTTTCAATTTCCATTTTTGTCAAATCTATTAAGATGTGGATTTTATTTATTTCCATATGCCTAGATTTTTTCCAATCAAGGTGTGATCCCTCATGTATTATATATAATATCTTATGCAATTTCATTGGACTTAAAATTTTGGATCAATAGTTTCCCTGCAGACAAGGGTTCCTAGAATTTCATGGTTGGTTGATGGGTGGGTAGGAGAGTCCTTTAGTTGGCCTAAATTAACGTCATTAGTTCCATCCAATGTACCATAGTGTAATTGTTGTTTGGGGAATCATCCCCTCCCATTATTTTTCTCTAGGAGATAGCTCCACTCCCTCCTATAAAATTAACCACGGTGAGTAAGAGAATCAACAAAAGAGAGATTGATGGTGGCTAGGATTCAAGAGAAACAAGATATATTTAGTATTTCTTTGTCATAACTTTATTTCTTTCCATAATTAATGATGACCATTGAGTGACCCCCAACGCATTCAATTATCCCTAAGTATTAAATTTGAGGAATCTTATAATTATAATGGCCCTTTTAGGTTTATTTCTTGATTTGTTTCATGATTGTCGAATAGTTTTTTATGCTTTACAAGCTATTGTAGACTCATTACCAATCAATATAAAACGATTCTAGATCCTTGATATTTATAATATGATATGGTCCCAGAAGATATGTCTATTTTCAATTAAATTTGTTATCCTAATCAACATATTCAACATTTTCTCCAAATCATGTTGAGTCTTAACCTTAAGTTGTTGAGAGGAAATAATGGAACCAAATTTTTCTGCAAACTACTTCTTTAAAATATTTGATTAATGGTATTTAACTATGATAATTATTTTAATATTTTCAACTTCATATTCCCTTAAACTTAAATAAGAAAAATGATTTTCTAACTCTTATGAATGATCTAATGGTGTTGTTGGCACAAATGAAGTACCTCTATATAATACTTTTTCCTCTCTTTAGTTAATTCTTAGATTTGTTCTTCATAATTATTTACATGTTTATTTAAATGTATAATTTACCATAAAAAATTGATCCTTTTTCTGCTACACTAGTAATAAATTTAGGAGTGTACATGCTCTAAATTTGGAACCTTTAGTCTCTTATTCAATGGAAGGATATCAATATCCTTGAAATTTACTAATCCTTAAATAGACTTAGCATCATCGAGATTTTCTCCTAAAATTACTTTTCATTTCTCCAACTCATCTATCATAATATTCTATGTTTGATAGAGAAATTTTCCCTTTTTAAGAGATATAATATACTACACCTTAGAAGAAATTAATGAATTTTTTACTAGGTCTCTAAAAACCATATCTCTTAATTGTCTATGAGACTCAATCTTGTCAACCATATTCATCTTTTCTAATTTCATAGAAAACTTTAATTCTTTATAATCACTAGTTGTTCTAAAAATCTAAGATTCTCGCTTCAAAATGGTCATACTAAACTATAATTTTCCAAAGTCAAGGGCTCACAATATTCTAGTCTAAAAATTCCCTTGTTTCCATAGTTGAGAATATAAATCTTGTTTAATTTTAACATTTTTGTT
This sequence comes from Pinus albicaulis, assembly GCA_034641835.2. NCBI lineage: Eukaryota > Viridiplantae > Streptophyta > Pinopsida > Pinales > Pinaceae > Pinus > Pinus albicaulis. The sequence continues at coordinate 895,391,689 of CM076580.1, forward strand.
TTGTTTATAAATATTGGGAAAACAATTTATCCTACTTTTTTGGATTTGACGATGTTGATTTTCTAGGTTGTCCTATCAATAGGATTCATTATAAATGCTAATGGTACATATTCCAAATAAAACACATGCTCGTTGGAGAAATACTCTTTCGCACTATAAATAGACAAGTCTATGTGACATCCCCTGTTTAATCCCCCCGATTGTAAATATTATAATGATTTTGTTGTAATTGAAAATGGGTTTAGATATGGGAAATTGGTCAAAGCTTTAGGGCATGACATACTTAGGATAATTGGAAGAGTTAAGTCATAGGTGACCATAATGATTAGCTAAGATAAGTTGTAAAATAAATGATTGAAAAGGGACAAGATACCAGGGTGTGGGGGAACAATATATTCCATGACATGATGCTTTCCACTAGTGCGAATGAAATTCAAACCACCCCATCAGGGAGGTGGAAAAATGACCGACACGATGAAGTGGTGCTAGTATATTCCCCACATACATTCAATCTAATGTGTGAGGAGGAGGAATGAGAGTCACAACAATCTGAAGAAGGACTCATGTGAAGCAAAGAACATAGAGAACCGAGGATAAAGGGGATTTTCCCTTGGAAGAAACATAAGAGAAACAAATACGTAGAAAGGAGCATGAACAATGTGGAAACATAAAACACTCAATGTGTTGAAGTGGTTTATGAATAACAGAGGAGAAGAATAAGACATAAACAAGATGAAGAGATAAATCCCTTTTGGTTTTCATCAGAGAAGTGTGGTCTCGGCATGTCTCATGTGAGATAAAAAGTTTATCTAGATTCTGTAGGGTGGAGGAACTATTTCTTTGGATTCGAAGCCAAGGAGTGTCATGGCACATTATTTTCTTGATTTTAGGCTAAGAAATTAATTTAGTGAGCTATGCATTCCTGGTATAGGGAATAACCTCTAGAGGTATTTTTTCTAGTTCTGATCAGTGAGTTATGGACTCTTGGTTCAAGGTGGAGCAACTAAGGTGGTTTTTTTGATGGATTCCATTCTAATTAGCTTTGGAAAAGTTAAAGTGGCTATGAAGTATCTAACAAATTCTCGGGGCATGTCTTGACGATATTGAATTTTAGTACCATCTTATTTTCTCAAGGAGCATATGTCATTGTGATGGAAATGTTAAAGCAGTAACTTATGGAATAATGTTATATTTATCTCTCCTTCCTCCAACCACCTAATTATGGATTTTTGTTTCCATGGGATTTACTCTTTCTTTATTCTTTCTTCAAGTTGTGAAATAATCTAACTTAGCTTCCTCTTGGATGATATAGTTAAATATTCCATGCATAATGTCATATTTTTGGATGGTTTCTATATTTTTTCTAGTACTTATTTAGCGAATGTATATGTTATTACCAAACTTATCTTTATTCTAGTTTTTTAGTTAACTTTTGATATGTTGAAATTTTTTATGAATGTGTAACATGGATGAGCCTTTCGTCACTGAAATATAATCCCGCCATTCTTTAATGATAATATAAAATTATGTATGCTGATCCAAAATTGTTTTAGGTGAAAATGTCTATTTGTTAGGTAAGCTTTGATTTATATATCAAGTTTCATCGACAAGTGATTTGAGTCCTGATTGCGGAGAATGGAGGCATCCATAAATAGATCCCTAGACATTATATTTTTTTAAATTAGAAATTGATCAATATTTGAAGTAATTTTTTGACGTGTCCCTTCAATGATGAGTGCTCCAAGTATGAATTCTATTGATGGTGTTAAGGTCCGGTAGATGGGCTGGATTCATGACCTCTTATAACATAGTCACTTCAATATCAATATTTTGTATTCTCCCATTTTTTGTAAAATGGATTTTATAACGTTGAAGTCCCCCCTAGATCCCAAGGCACTCAGTCAATAATGATACTTGACTTTTGAAGGAGATCAGTGAGGAAAAAATCGTTTTCTCAAGGAAACGAGAGATTGTAAAAATTGGAAATATGGTAGGTCTTTGAAGATACAATAAGTATAAATTCAATACTGTTGAACATATTTAGAATGGAAACCTCTTCCAAGTTACATATGATACATAATCATCCAAATTTACCGAGGGCATGAAATCAATTTATTGGTAGCCTCAACCACATTTTGTTGTTAATTTTTTATGACCTCTCTATTAGTTTCAATTTCATCCATCGTTAAAAGGTAGGGTTCTCAAAAATATTTAATCTTGGAAAAGACTTTTATTACCTCTGTAAATGAGGCATTCAATGTTCGAGGAGGTGAAAACCTTCAAGATCAACATGATCCTACCTAAATTGGCTATAATTTATTCTATGTCCTCCAGGTTTTATTGGTTGGTTTTCTTTCCATTTTTCTTCTCTTCCTTACATATTTTTGTTGTTTCTTTCATGGAATGACCTTGTACACCTAGAATTATATAATTTGTTGGGCTTGCTTCCACTTTATGAGCTTGTTTCCACAATCTTAGTAGATTCTTTCTTATGATTTAACCCTGATGCTCTAGGATGGAGTTGGGGTCTTTGTCCTTCCAATATTTTATAATGCTAGGGAGATCAAGTGAAATGATATCCATGTCATTAAGTCACTTAGATATATGAGCAATAAATGGTTCTTTGGGAATGGTACCTTGAATAACAAGATTGATAGGGTTATCTTCAAGGTTGGGGTTCTTTCTAGAAAGGCTTTGAGAACGAAGGAGTTTGACATTTCTGCATCAATGGAGATTAGATAGAGGAAAGAGTCAAAGGATCAAGAAGGACCATAAGGTCAATTTTGTTATTGAGGGCTACGGATTTTCAAGTTTGTAGTAGTAGCTAAGGATACTTAGGTCCATGACGTTATCCTAAAGGTTTTGTGAAACCATCCTAATTAGAGACTAGGGTCTAGCCAAAGGTGACAATGAGAGTGAGGAGTGGAAATTCTTGGTACAAATTTCCATATTCATGAAATCTTTGAGATCTAAATGGGATATGCTCGTAGTTAAGGGTTTGCATCCATAATTCATATTTATGGTAAATATGTATGGATTCTAGTAAAATATTTGATATGATCATGTAAAAAAATATGCATACGAAGGAGATATACCTATATTTTTTTGTGGCTTCTAATGTTATGACAGGATGTCTAAGGAAATTTCCTATTCTAACTAGTATATCTTAATCATAGAACTTTGAAGGTAAGTTAGTTATCCAAATCCAAACTAGGGTGGTTGTAAAGTATTCTTTTTCTAGGACAAATTTATCATCCTATAATCATAAGTATAAACCTGTAGAATTGAATAACTAAGGGTTATTTTCAAAGAGTTTGATTCTATCTTCTATTAGTAAAGATAATGGAAACGAAACCTTTGACTCCTAATTCAAGTTTGATTTGAACTTTTAATTTCCATTTTTTTCGAATCTATTAAGATAGGGATTTTATTTATTGCCACATGCCTATATTTTTTTCCAATCAGGGTGTGATCCCTCATGTATTATATATAATACCTTATGCAATTTGAATGGACTTCAAATTTTGGATCAATAGTTTCCTTGCAGAGAAGGGTTCCTAGAATTTCATGGTTGGTTGATGGGTGGGTTGGAGAGTCCTTTAGCTGGCCTAAAGTAGCGTCATTAGTTGGATCCAATGTACCATAGTGAGATTTTTGTTTGCGGAATCATCCCCTGCCATTATTTTTCTCTAGGAGATAGCTCCACTCCCTCCTATAAAATTTACCATGGCGACTAAGACAATTAAGAAAAGAGAGATTGATGGTAGCTAGGATTCAAGAGAAAAAAAGTAGCTTTAGTATTTCTTTGTCATAACTTTATTTATTTCCATAATTAATGACGACCGTTGAGTGACTCCCAACACATTAAATTCTCCCTAAGTATTAAAATTGAGGAATATTATAATTCTAATGGCCCTTTTAGGCTTATTTATTCATTCGTTTGATGTTTGTCGAATAGTTTTTTTATGCTTTACATGCTATTGTGTAGTCATTACCAATCAATATAAAACAATTCTAGATCCCTGTTATTTATAATATGATATGGTCCCATAAGATATGTCTATTTTATATTAAATTTGTTATCCTTATCAACATATTCTACATTTTCTCCAAATCATGTTGAGTCTTAACCTTAAGTTTTTGGGAGGCAATAATGGAACCAAATTTCTCTACAAAGTACTTCTTTAAAATATTTGATTAATGGTATTTAACTATGACAATTATTTTAATATTTTCTACTTCATCTTCCCTTAAACTAAAATAAAAAAAAATATTTTCTCACTATTATGAATGATCTAATGGTGTTGTTGGCACAAATCAAGTACCTCTATATAATAATTTTTCCTCTCTTTAGTTAATTCTTAAATTTGTTCTTCATAATTATTTACATGTTTATTTAAATGTATAATTTACCATAAAAAATTGATCCTTTTTCTGCTGCACTAGTAATAAATTTAGGAGTGTACATGCTCTAAATTTGGAAACTTTAGTCTATTATTCAATGGAAGGATATCAATATCCTTGAAATTCACTAATGCTTTAATAGACTTAGCATCATCGAGATTTTCTCCTAAAATTACTTTTCATTCCTCCAACTCATATATCATAATTTGCTATGTTCGATAGAGAAATTTACCCTTTTTAAGAAGACTTTTCATTTTGGATATAATAGACTACACCTTAGAGGAAAATAATGAATTTTTTATTAGGTCTCTAAAAACCATATCTCTTAATTGTCTATGAGAATCAATCCTGTCAACCATAGTCATATTATCTAATTTCATACAAAGCTTTAATTCCTTATAATCACTAGTTTTTCTAAATATCTAAGATTCTCGCTTAAAAATGGTCATACTAAACTATCAGTTTCCAAAGTCAGGGGCTGACAATAGTCTGGTCTAAGAATTCCCTTGTTTCCATAGTGGAGAATATAAATCTTGTTTAATTTTAATATTTTTTTTTCATTTATAAATATTGGGAAAACAAGTTGTCCTACTTTTTTGGATTTTATCATTTTGTAGTTTCTAGGTTGTCATATCAATAGGTTTCATTATAAGTGTTAATGGTACATATTCCAAAGAAAACACATGCTCACTGGAGAAACGCTCTTTCGCATTGTAAATAGACACATCTATGTGAAATCCCCTGTTTAATCCCCTCGATTGTAAATCTTTTAATAATTTTGTTGTAACTGAAAATGGGTTTAGATATGGGAAATGGGTCAAAGATTTAGGGGATAACATAGTTATGATAATTGGAAGAGTTGAGTCATATCTGACCAGATTGATTAGCTAAGATAAATTGTGAAAGACATGCTTAAAAAATTGCAAGATAGTAGGTTGTGGGGGACCAATAGATTCCATGAAATGATGCTTTCCACTAGTGGGAATGAAATGAAAACCACCCCATTAGGTAGTTGGAAAAATGACTGACACAACGAAGTGGTGCTAGTAGATTCACCACATACACTCAATATAATGTGCGAGGAGGAGGAATGAGAGTCACAACGAACTGGAGAAGGATTCACATGAAGTGGATAATACATAGAACCTATGATAAAGGGGATTTTCCCTTGGAGTAAACATAAGAGAAACAAATATGTAGAGAGGAGCATGCACAATGTCGAAACATAAAACATTTAATGTGTTGAAGTGGTTGTTGAATAACATAGGAGAAGAATTAGACATGAACAAGATGAAGAGATAAATCCATTTTGGTTTTCATCAGAGAAGTTTGGTCTCGGCATGTCTCATGTCAAAGACAAATTTTCTCTCTATTCCCTAGTTTGGGTGGAGGAACTATTTCTTTGGATTCCAAGCCAAGGAGTGACATGTCACTTTAGTTGCTTGGTTTTAGGTTAAGAGATTAATTTAGTGAGCTATGCATTGTTGGTCTAGGGAAAAACCACTAGAGGTATTTTTTCTACTTCTTATCAGTGATTTATCGACTCTTGGTTCAGGGTGGAGCAACTAAGGGAATTGGTGTGAGGGTTGAGGTAGTATATGTTACAGGTCAATTTGGGCATCATCCAAAAACACATATCAGTATCTATTAGGGTCTATCATACTCTAAATTATCTGCTACATTCCCTAAACAAGTCACTCGATTGGTGGTTTTCCTTCGTGAAAGTTTCACTATTTAGATGCTAGTTGAAGTGCTCGGTTGAGCCATCAATGAACCCATAGACAACTGTAATTGCTTTGAAGAGCATCTAATCCCATGAAAGGTTGTGTTTCAAAGGATATAGGCCCACTTGAGAGTCCATTGGTCAACTGGGAGATAATTGTTCATTGGATCCCGGGAATATTCCCAACCTCTAGTGACTTATAGAAGTTGTTCCAACTTTCACCTCATCTAATAGCTTCGAATATGGAACCCATGAAGCCATTAAATCTCTTATCCTCCTATTCCCATGAAAAAGGAAATCTCTTCATCCATTTTTAGGAAATCCATTCAATCATTCATTTATGTCAAAATACCTCCATCTACTTATAAATAGAGCATTGAAAATCATGCACAAGAGAGAAAGAATTTGTGTTAAGTAGAGTTATGTTGGTGAGATCACAACTCTTGGAGGTATTGTGAATGTACTGTGATGTTTTTGGATTGTTGATTATGGATGTGATGAGAATGGGACTCAAGCTGGATGAGTGACAACGAATCGATCAACTGTTTGTACTCTTCCTTCGACTTCATAATAAATACATTTGTTCCTTTCCTAATGCACGTGTAAATGATGTTATATGTGTATTTATGAATTTAATAAATTCAATTTTTTTAACTTGAATAGATCGTATTTCCTTTATGTTTTTTTCTGTCTTCTGTTTTCCATGGCAGGCATCAATCAAGTGAGTTAATTTGGATTTAGAGCAATGAAAGTGACGAAGGGAGGCGATGGAAAGCGAACAGATTACAAGTAGGTTTTTCTCCCTTTATCTATTCATTTTAAGGAAAAGGACATATCTCTTTCTTTCTATTGTTCTAAGTGCAGCACCACACTTAGGGAAAACATACTTATTTGTAGGGTTGTATTTCCGTAAAAGAAATTGGTGACCATAATGGGGATTGACGGATCATCCCTAGTAGTTTTTTCCTTGTCCATAAACATATAGTAGACTTTACTTGCTTATTTTCAGTCATTTCAATGTGTCTTAGCAAAAGTAGTGTGTTTGATTTCTTTTTTCAGAGAGTCCTCTGGAACTAATGCACTATTGGTCTTGACACAATTCTATGCATAGCACTGCTGGCTTAGGGACAGTGCTCTATAATGCATTGTCTCCCACTCAGGGGTGTGTTTCCCATGTCACCAACCAAAATATACCATATTTTGTCTTTTGGAAATTCATGTCAGTGTTTTCTTGCTGAAGTTTTGAGTGATTGATTCCCTTTAGAGACCCGTTTTCCTCTACTATTCTTGCCTCAATTTGGATTTGTTTGATCAATTTTTCTTTGTGTTTTCTTTTTCATTGTCGAATATTTCCAAAGTTAAATTTTACATTTGATCAATTCATTATTTTCGAAAAGAGGAATTGTCATTTTAGTCTTTGTTTCTCTTGAAATATTTGAGTGATTGTTTGTGCATTAGTTTCTTTTTCGTTCATCTAAACTTCAAGGAAATTGAAAAGAAAAACATGCATTTTCATATAGGGATTGTGAGTGATGCTTAGGAATAGTTTAGGGAAATTGAATTTATATGTGCTCATTATTGATTGCATACAATATGATTGCTATATCCCTTGTAGCTAGTTTTTCAATGTTCAAAATCAATTCGAAACAAATTCTTATCATTCTAATTGCATTCTAGGAATGTTCAATACATCTCATGGTGAACCTAAAGGACAAACTGATAATAAAGATCAACATAAAATTTATCTGAATTTACCTAAGGAAGCATTGTAACATTAATGATAAAATTTAGATTTTTAGGCTAGAATATGTGTTCCGATGTCATTAAACATAGCACTTGTCGTTAATTATCTACGATACATTCTGAGTGTGATACCTCATTCCACCTACACAAGTATATAAGAGCTCATCCACATAATTTTGGGTATATCGAGTGGTGTTATAGTACGAAAAGTATAAGGCAATGCTCTCACTGTGCGATTTTTCATTAGACAATGCTAATATAGATTGGGCCTCCAAGTATCTTCGTGTATATTTGGGAGGGCAACTTTAGGTTTCTTACCATCCATAGGTAACTGAATCAGTTGCCTTGCACCTGTGATACACCGAACACAACATTCGGGGAGATTTAATGCACATACATAAGTGCTTGGTTTACTAGGGCGCTATATTATAGTTCACAGTTGCTTGGTAAAACTTTTGCTTAGCATTACCCTCTTTTTGTTTTTTTTTCTTTGTATAAAATCAATGAGAAATAATGTAAGAAGATAAACCCTTTCCCCATCGTTTCTGTATGAGAGCGAATAATCCTCTGTTACTGCCAAAAGCTACACCTAGTAGATGAAGACTTGCTCATCTTATCGATTCTGGTACATTTATAACTCTTGGTGCTACATCATCCTATATACCAGAGACATTGGATCCTTTGAGTAATGAGTCTCACATTTTTTCGACTGATCCCGGTTTATCTGCTACTGTCGAGACGAAGCCCTCACAGTTACTTGAGGACACTTAAATTCAATCCAATGAAATGATAAATCCAGAACCTAAGCTTTTTCAATTGGAAGTTGATCTGGGGCCGATTGTTCTCTTACGAGAACATCTTGATCCCGAATTCGAACAACAAGAAGTTGTTCCGGTGCAACCGTCTCATCCTCATCCATCCGTGACCATTGATTCTTCCTCTTTACCATATATTTTGCCGCATGAATTTATCTCAGGCCTGACGGTGAAGTGCTTCCACCTAGTTTGATTTCGATAAAGGAAGAACTTCAGGAAGAGATAACCCCTTCAAATCCCACTCATTTTGGGTCAGCGATTCATTTATATCAGTCTTTTCCTCGTTTGACATACTATGCTTCTATTGATCCTTTTCACTCTCAAGTTCCCACTGATTCATTAGAGTATTTTCTGGGTTTTTTAACCATGGCAGAGACAGCATCCTAGATTGGAACATCTGTTACAGATGCGACAAGATCTACTATTGCTTCATCTTTGATGTTTTCGACGACACCTGATTTTCATCTTTATGGTGGTCCATCCATCCCACTAGGTTACCAGGCTTTGAATGGAACCTACTCTGGTGTCTCATCTAGTCCATGGACTATGCCCATGCCACCATATGGAATTCTATTTGGTTCATCTCTTACGAGTATTGAACGGCCTGATCTGCAATATCAAGTTGGTCCATCCAATTATCGTCCATCTTATCTAGTATTTTCTGGATACCCATCATACGAAAGTCAATATGTGAAATATCCCTATACTGCATATGTTGAGGGCCCATAGATTTTTAGTACATATGGAAGTACTCTGTCATATTCAGGTAAATCATATGTTGGAATGCCTATTTTCCAATGGAAGCCTCCTTTTCCTGTCTAGTTGCAAATGGTTGTGTATCAATATCAACCAATTCAACATGTTGCATATGTGTCTACTACACCTTTCATTGCTTCTATGGATATTTTTCAGTCTCCTCAAGCAGGTCCTTCCACCCCTAACCCTCAATTTTTTGGTCTAAAGACTCTATATTCTCAGGTTGGTATTCAACAACCATCTATATCAGAAATTTATGAAATGCGGGCTAGTTTACCTTTGTCACAAGCTTCTAATGGCCCTATCTATTCATAATTGGGTCCAAATTTTTGTGGCAGACAACCATTTTATCATATACCATGGCAGCCACAACAACCATTCCCACAGTATCCAGCTTATCCAGGTCCTGGTCAACAATCCTACCCCTATCTAGGTTACCAACAACAAAATCCATTTGTTGGTATGAAAAGGCCTACTGCTCAAGTGATTCCATCTAATCCTAGTTATGCTCAACCTGGCCTTAATCGACAGTTGCCATTTTTTGCCAAATTAGAGTTACCTCATTTAAATCATCTCATCAATGATCCTATTTATTACTTACCTTGGTGGCTAGTGATTCCTCATAAATTACCCTCGGCCATTCCGAAATTCAATGGAAATTCTGGATAAGACCCATCTACGAATGTCATGACTTGTCATTTATGGTTTCCATCAAATTCCTTAAATTATGATTCTATTCAATTCCATCTTTTTCAGTAAACGGTTACTCGTCCGGTTGTGATGTGGTTCATTGAATTACCACGATCTTCATTTGATAACTTTATAGCTTTAGCCACTACATCTTTAACCCACTTCCAGTTACCCATCAGAAATGAGACTAGAATGGAATTTTTGAACAACTTTGAACATACCACTGCTACTCATATATCGCATCATATACATGAGTGACGTCTTCTTCATCGAATGGTTAAAACATTTGTTCCTTATCAAATTTTAGTTGAGTGGTTTATTAAGTCCTTGTTGCCATCTATCACTAAGGATGTGGCCAAAGGTGGTGTTGTCACTAAAGAGAAAGTAATTTCTCGTGCCTAGTATCTGGATCTGATTTAAACTTAGTCTGGCACGCTCTATGAAAATATTCCAAACACGCCGCGACCAAATTTTACTATTCCTCCTACTCCATCTGGTCAGGACATTCATGCTGGCGATGGTGTGATTGGTTCTGCTAGTGCTCCAGTGGCAAGTCAAATATATGGTCCTACGCTTATTGTTTCAAATAAAAAACCTATTGCATCTGATCTTGCATCTTCTTTTGAAATCCATGCCATGTCATATGAAAAAGGAAAAAGTGATAAGCAACCTAGAAATAGGAAGAATGGGAAAGAAATCAAATTCACTCCCACATTCATCCAGTTCTTTTCGGAAACCTCGTTACCCTTGCTTGATATGTAATTAGGAGCACTTTACATGAGATTTTCCTCACTGCTCAGAAGCTCCAAAGCTTCTTAAGACTTATTCTGTATATACAATGTTTAAAAATCATTTTCTGAACCCAGAAACACACATGGTTGCTAAAAATCCTGCTTCTAGTTCACAAGTGCTTATGTTATCCACCACTAAGCCCAAAACTGATGTTTTGTTGTCGACTCAAAGTAAAAATTACAGTAATCCATTTTCATCGTTAAATGGTCAAGCTACAGATCAACCTACCACTTCAACTTTGAGCTCATCTGACTAAGCTTTACCGGCTATCATTCCAGAGTTAACAATAAAGCTACTGAAGGGAGTAGTTCACAAATCGACATTCAACCCTCAAGATCATGCCGCTCAAAAGTATAATGTAGTAGAATACCTAGCTCAGACACCTTCTTCTATGTCAACACTTGAGGTTCTTCATAATTTTCCCTCCTAGAAGTAGGCTTTCTTGTCCTTGATTGGTGAAATTGATCCGATGGATTCAAATCTTGTAGTCTTAATCACGTTGGGTATGTGCCACAATTACCAACACAGTTAGAATTCTTGATTCAAGTACATATCCTGAATCGCCTCATTCATCACACTATCATTGATGAAGGCACATTTAATTGTATCATGTCAATGAGTTGCTAGAAGTCACTTGGCTTGCCAACTTTGTCACAATCACCTACGACGTTAAAAATTTTTGGCAGTCGTACAAGATAAGCCTTGTGGAATTCTTGGTAACCTGCATGTGGAACTAGGGGGGAAATCAGCTACTATTAAAGTTGAGGTCATTGACAGACCCCTTGACTACAATATATTACTTGGAAGACCATGGGTTTATGCTATGGTTGCAGTAGTATCTACTTACTTTTGTATGATCATCTTCCCCCATAAAGGAAGTGTCACACCCATTGATCAACTCTCTTTCTTCACCTCTGGTTCCCAGGAAACTAGAAGCATTATGCTGGTTAACAAACTCCCAGCTTCTCTTTAGAACATTAACGTCAGACTCTTTAAAGATCATTCCATAATGGGCACCTTTTCATTACCATCGTCTACGACATTGGCAGAAATAACACATATATAAACCTGAAACATGATATCTTCCACTTCATCTGACTTAAGGAAGATTCCCAATGATTCTGAAGTAGTTAGATTGGACGACATCATGCCACTAAGTCCAATTGAGCTACCATAGAAATCAATTTTCTTGGCTTATGCGGCAAATCCAAATCCTTTATCGCGGACCGTTTGGGTTTATCGTTCTTTGGATTTTGGTACTTCTTTTGATCCATTTTTAGGCGTATTCTCGAGCGATGAGAGAATTATGGAATACATGATGCTATAAGAAGAAACATGGGAATCATCACATCAATGATCCCATCCTACAGATTATAGTGAAGTTAATCCATCTGAAATATACCACCCTACTGTCGTTGATTTCTTAACGAATTATATTCCTATCCACATTGTCAACTCTGAGCGAAACACATCAAATATCGAAGAAACGATTTTTATCGATATTTTGACAAAACTAGGTATTGTAGAAAAAATTCATGTCAGTGCATCCTACTCTCCATCTGAACTTTACACTTACCACACTCTTTTCTATTAATTTTGAGATGTATTCGCTTGGTCATATGAGGATATGTCAAGTATCGAATCCAGCATTGTTGAACATGAGAATAAAATGTATCTTGATGTTAAGCTGGTGTGACAGTGCCTTCATCCTATTCACCCTAATAAAGTTGTTTCCATTAAAGAAGAGGTTGAAACGATTTTTCGTGCTCGATTCATTTACCCTGTTCCACTTACCGATTAGGTATCTAACATTGTTCCTGTCATGGATAAACAGGGGACAATTAGAGTGTGTGTCGACTATCGGGATGTTAATAATGGTTGTCTAAAAGACAACTATCCAACTCCCTTTATTGACCAAATTATTGATGAATGTGCTGGCTGTGAAATATTTTCTTTCATGGATGGATTATTCAGTTACAATCGGATTAATATTTTCCCAGAGGACGAATATAAAACCACTTTTATCTATTCCTAGGGCACATTCGCTTATCACAAGCTCCCTTTTGGTTTAAAGAATTTTGGGGCCACATTCCAGAGGGCAATGGATTATGATTTTCATTAAATTAAGCACATAGTTCAACCGTATCTGGATGACTTACCTGCACATTCATGGAAACAAGCTGACCACTCACTACATTTGAGAGCAATCTTTCTATGATGTCATCACTATAAATATGCTTCAATCCACACAAATGTGTGTTTGGTGTTGGTTTTGGTTATTTGCTTGGATTCGTCATGTCGAAAGATGCAATTCAGCTTGATCCATTGAAGGTCCAGGCCATTCTTGATTTTTCTACTCCTTCCAATTTTATTCAGTTACAGAGACTCCAAGAGAAGGCTTACTTTCTAAGGAGATTCATTTCTAACTATGCCGAAATGGCTAAAGGATTTACTACACTCATGAAAAAGTGGGTTCCCTTCCATTGGGATGAGGTTGCGTAAGATTCCTTTGGTGTTATTAAAGATACCTTGATCCGAGCATCATTAATCTATCCCCCAAATTAACAGAGTGACTATTTCTTGTATCTTTCCGCTACATATACAACCATCGCTATGGTTTTAGTCCATGAAGAAGATGGGATTGAACCGATATATTATTTGAGTCTTAATCTCAATGATATTGAAGCTAAGTACTCATGCATTGAGAAGCCCGCTTTAGCAGTCATTCAAGTTGTACAAATATTTCGCCATTATATCCTGCTCTGAAAGACCATTATCATTTCAGATTGCAACCTTATGACATACATTTTGTCACGTCAATTTCTGGGGGGACATATTCAAAATGGATCGTCATTTTGCACTAATTTGATTTGGAATTCATCAAATCTAAGTCAAAGAATTATTTGGCATTTTCTGAGCTTATTTGTGACCTTCCTTTGAGTACTACCGATCCTACTACGGAACCATCAATTCTTGACGAGTATTTTTTTATGATCGATTCATCTGACCCGTGGTATGCAGATTTCATCATCTATCTCTAGACCCAAACTTTTCAGCCCAATACATCTCGCTTGAAACAATTAAGTATTAGATACGAAACCAAATATTATCTCATCATCAGCGATACACTTTATCGTCATGGTGTTGATATGATTTTACCTATGTGCCTTACAGATGAGTGGGCTGAAAAAGTTCTAAATGGTTGCCATTCTGGTGCATGTGGTGGAACTTTTTTCTGTCTATGCTACCGCACAGAATATTCTTCACACTGGTTACTTCTAGCCTACCATATTTCATGATTGCATTATCGCGGTTAGAATTTTTCATGCTTGCTAGATATTTGATAGTAAAAACTGCTTGCCACTAGCACCAATGCATCCTATTGTCGCTGTTGGAGCATTTTCAAAATGGGGCATTGGCTTCATGACATGTAACCCCCACTCGGGTAGGGGGAATGGGTATATTATTGTTGTCGTTGACTATTTTACCAAGTGGCCTGAGGCAATGCCTACATTCAACAACATGGGACAGATAGATGCATTGTTCTTTTTTAACGATGTGGTTACATGGTTTTGTGTACCGAAAGCCATAGTCATAGATCATGGAAAACATTTTTGCAATCACATGATGGATGAGTTGACTGTCAAGTGAGGACTTTCACATGATATTTCTACCCCTTATTATCCATAAGCTAATGGAAAAGTTGAAGTGATCAACAAGATTCTTAAGCGTATGCTTCAACGCATGATTTGGGTTCATAAACGAAACTGGCATTTGATGTTGTACTCTACTTTTTGGGCATATCAAAACTTGATGAGAAACATGACCGAATTCACTCCTTTTCAGTAGGTTTATGGTCTGGAAGCTATCTTACCGATACAATTCGAAATACCATTTTTGAAACTCACGATTGACTTACTAGCTTACACTATTAAAGAAGAGGCACATCTTTTAGATATCATGCATATAGATGAAACACATCGTGAAGCCGCATTGGCCAACAAAGTGCATAATACATGAATCAAGGCACAATATGACCACAATTTCAAGCCTTGCACCTTCTCAGAAGGAGACCTGGTCTTGCTTTATGATCAAGAAGCTCATAAGATAGGAACAGGGAAATTCCATCCATTATGGCATGGCCCCTACATTGTCAAGTGCATTCTAACTAAGGGTGCTTATGAGTTGGTAGATTATGAAGGGATTCCATTGTCACAACCTTGAAATGGGTTGTATCTTAAATGTTATTATGCCTAATTTTGTGTAGTAAAATCTTTATTATATGCTTTGATTGCATGCATGTAGCAGCGTGTCTGCTAGAATTTTTCATGTGGTTAGTAATCCACTTTCCATTTTTTGTAGATGTCAGAATATTCGAAACCATTTGTTGAATATATCGATGGTGCTAGTCGTAGTACTCATAATCTATCCTATGTAGCTTGGGCCATCTTTTCTCCATGTTCCAAGTTAACAAGTTTCCAAGGGATTTGTATTGTTCGATCATCCAACAATATCGTTTAGTATAGCGGGTTGATTAAACTACTCTTTGATGCCATTTCACTTCCCATTCGCTGCATCATCATTAGGTTGGACTCAGAACTTGTCCTACTACATCTTACTGGCATCTATGATATCCGAAATCCAGACATCCATCACATGTTCCTTAGAGTTTGAATTTTGGAAAGGCATTTTGATTACATTCAATATCAACATATTTCCAGAAACTTTAACACTCTGGTTGATTCATTGGTGAATTATGTGTTAAATAGACATTTGCAACACATGTAAAGATATTTTTTCAATTCACATCATACAATTAAATAGGATTGCATATAATAATAGAAAAACACTAAAAGTAAACTAGATTTATATCGAGTTTTTTTACAAAATTGTGTCCAAGATGCATTGGTCATCTAACCTCAAAATGTATACAGACATAGAATAATCTAAGTAAACCTAGTGATTCTCATGATAGCAGGTCACTTCTTGGGTTATCATGCATAATAGACTCATCCAACAACTAGGCACACCAATGGTATGGCACTATATCCACATAGATAACCCCTCGATCTGGGCATCTGGTATCCCAAGAGTCAATCCCACCACATGTTGCTGCAACTCAGCAAGAGTCTTGGCTAAATCCAAATCCTGAAGGACTGCTCTCCCGACAGTCCTCTCTACTGGTTCTCCTGCCTGCTGGGCAGGAACCACTGGTAGAAAAATACCTACATCTCCATACATAAAACATATTTAGTTTAGTCTTGGAAACATCAAAAACACAAAAATATGTAAAAAAACCCAAAAAATAAAAAACATGGTCAACATTTAACCTATAGCACCCTATTGAGCACCGACTAGTAAAACAAAATCTAGATCTCTACGGAAATTCATCCCTTCATATGAATGCTCCTCTATGAAGATATTTTGTCTTCAGAGCCAACTGAAGAATGCAGTGGAAAACAAGATCGATGACTAACAAGCATGTCTAGCCATCAGCTCAACCCACCGCTGCATCCATGGATCTCTAGGATTAGCTAATCCTAGTGTCACATGTTATAGCTACATCAATGGAACTCGCTCCGAAATAAAAGTGATCATGATTGACCCATAGCTGAAATTTTTGGTATTTCCACCTTTTATCTTGGTCATTTGTTATTTCATCTGAAGGAGTACTGCTTCAGCCTAGTTGAACACGGTTTTCTTGAGACACTCAAGCACATACTCCATGTATTATATGTTCGTTACATGTAGTATCACATTGCTAGCTAGCTTTGTGATAGTGAATAGGAGCGTTCACAGAGGAATATCACATACGTATTTGATATTTATCTTTCCATCTTTGCTAGGCTTTGTTCCTAGTCGAAAAAGTTTTCGTAGGTAGTCCTTCACTTTTTCACCTCCACGGATGGAGCCTGCAAGGGAAATTGGGGCACCACGTCTTAACAAACCTGTCATAAAGTAAATGTCATCAACCAATATTGGGAGAAATTTGTCCCCAATCGGAATTCTTGTAGTGTCGTGTCCCATTAACGAATCAAGAACTGCAATAGTTCCATGTGTTGCCTCATCCCTGACAATTTGAAGTACTTAAGCAGCCCACAGTCTCTGAGTGCTCTCATAGTGCCAGGATCATTTAGGGAAACCATATATTATTCTTCATGTTCTCTTTCTCACCATGTAATCGACATTTTGATCCGATGAAAGTCTGAAATCACACCATAGGCTTAGTTAGGATCCATTCTAAGAAAAAAACTTGAGAAATTTTGGGTAGGAAGCAAGATGCAAGTTCTTTAATTGTGCCCAATGCACCCCTGAGTCGAAGACAGAGCATTCCATAGGAACTGGGCCTCTTTCTAGCCTCTCTGCAATTCACTTTTCGACATCCAAGGGTGCATTGGTCCTAGGATATTGTATATTTACCGTAGGAGCCCAACAATCCTAAAAAATGTGCATGAAACTGAACAAGAATGTAATTAATATAAATAGGAGGGAAATATATTCTACCTGGTCTGAACGGCACAAGAAATGATCCACAGAATCTGTCACAATCAGCTGCTGAAGTTTGAGGGTAAAACAGGCTCAGAGCACTAATTTGAATGGTAAAGATCAAATGGTAAAAATGATTTGGTAATTTCTTATTTTAATAGTCTTTTTGACTAATTTATGCATATTTAATGAAATGACTATGGTTTGTACCCCTTTTTTTACTATTTAAATAGGTATTTTTAATCCATTTGATGGTTCTTTGAGTAGGTTTGCAGCTCATTACAATGATTTAGTCATGCATGATAGTGAAATGCAATGTTTACCACGAAGCACACTTTATATCTTTTCCGAGCTTTGTTAAACATGGAAAAGGAACTCAAAGCACACTTTTATCTCTTTTCTGAGCTTTGTTAAACATGAAAAAGGAATTTAAAGTGCACTTTTTTTTTTTTTTTGAGCTTTGTTAAATATGAAAAAGGAACCCCCCTGGAGTTCTCTTTCAGTTCTTTTCAGACTCTCAAAATATGAAAATATTGCCGAGCACTTGTCTTTTCGAGCTCGTTAAAGGAATTGAAATGACATGTACTCAGTATAAGTTTAACCCTTTTTCAGACTGAGATAGATTATGATTATGAAAAAGGAAAACCTTAGTCGAACATGGCTAGGAGATTCTCTCAAGTATTATTTTATGCATTTTCGGATCTGAGTGACTATTATACGAAAAATAACTTGAGGAGTTTTATTTTAGTACTTTTTTCAAACTCTATAAACGTGAAATAGGACCAAGTTTTCAATTTCGTTAGACTCGTTAAAGCATCAAATAGCGACGTACTTGTCCATCATGAAAAGATCGAGTTTAACATTCGCTAGAGTCTTTAAAGCACAAAATAGCGATGGATTCTCCCGAATGATGGAATTATACATAAAGGATATGTTATCCTCCTCAAACTTGTTAAAAAATAAAGAGGTACCAGTCAAAAATGACTGGGGAAAATTGGAAAGGGATAAAACACTTTATGGTAGCAATTTTCTCTTGAACATGACACTTATTCACTTCATCTCTGTGATTTTTGGGTTGGGTAATCTGCTTGACGATCTATCATATCTATGGTCTATCACACCATCCATCACTTCGGTTTTGGGTCAAATGTTTCCAATTCATTCATTGTCACCGATATGTTCAAGAGAAGTCACTTAATTATTCCTCATCCATTTCAATACTCATAAACCTTCATTTCATGACCGCCATCCCTAGCATTGCTTCATCAATCACATTTTGTCTCTAAAATCATTACTCCCATTTCATGTCATTGATGGGGGGAAGCATCAATGCCCTCATACGAAGAGTCACTTCTTGTCGACATCAACTCATCATCCAGAAATTTGACTTAGAAACAACCTTTCAGTACCTTAGAGCTTGATTAAACCAATGAGAGGTTTCTTGCTTCCGGCGACAGGTTGACATCACAGGCCTTCAGCCGAAATACTTTGTATGGTGTTAGAAATCAAATCATCTACTAAAACCATACATAATGTATTGGAGTACCTTGAGAGCCATTATCATCAACGATGGTTTCTCTCGCATCTGTTAACGTCTCACTTCATTGGCCGATAATCAGATGGTGTCTTCCTATTTTCGACTTCAAATCACATATTCGCATGGTTGGAATCGTAAATTAAGAGATTAAGTGAACGAGATAGAAGTCCCCACATCTATTTTCATCCATCCGGGCTACAATTTCAGGAGTAGTACCAAATCATTCATACGATGGTTATTATTCAGATGGTGATCCTATCACGGGTCTATATTTGTGGACAAGTTAATATCTATAGACGACTTTTTTATGTTATGATATTTTATATCGTAAGTATGGGATATGCCTCCCTCAGCAATTCATGTCCAAGATGAGAAAATATCATGATTTAATGTATTGTAATTGATGCAGGTCATCATCCACTTTAGTTCCTCCTCATCACGTCGTAAATCAAATCACTCAACATTATCATTTTTTACTTCATGCTTTAGGGGGCATCTGTTACAGTTCAATTTGGGCATCATCCCAAAACACAAATAATTATCTATTAGGGTATATCATACTCTAAATTAGTTGCTACATGCCCTAAACAAGTCACTCCATTTGTGGTTTTTCTTCATGAAAGTTTCACTACTTAGATGCCATTTGAAGTGCCCCATGGAGCCATCACCTCGCCTCTAGACAATTGTAACTTCTTTGTAGAGCTTATAGGCCCAATTTAGAGTGCGTTGGTCGACTGGGAGAAAATTTTTCATTGGATCCCAAGAATCTTCCCAACTTCTAGTGGCTTCTAGAAGTTGTTCCAACTTTCACCTCATCTGGTAGCTTCGAGTATGGAACCCGTGAAGCCATTAAACTTCTTATCCTCCTATTCCCATGAACAACGAAAACTCTTCATCTATTTTTAGGAAATCCATTCAACGATTCATTTATGTCAAACTGCCTTCATGTACTTATAAATAGAGCATTGAACATAGTGCACAAGAGAATAACAATTTGTTTTAAGATTTATGCTGGTGAGATCACAACCCTTGGAGGTATTGTGCATGTACTGTGATGCCGTTGGATTATTGGTGCTGGATCATTAGGGGAATTTTGAGGTCTAAAATAAGCCTCCTAAGGAAATTATAAAATAATAGTGGAAATAATAAAATAATATTTGATTACATCATCAAAATTTTGAGTGAAAAAAGAAAAAACTACTCTTTCAACTCATATTTTTAACTTATCTCCCAAAGTTTTTACTCCAATTCCAAGCAAGAGTACTCGAAGGATGCAAAATTTAATTCCTCGTCTAAGGAGTACCCATGTTGCATAATTTCGATTGGTCCTACTATACAAAAAATGAGAAAGACATGAAAAATGTGATTGCAATCATGTTTTTTCATGTATTTCTCATTTTTCGTGTAGCAGGGTCCATCGAAAGTATGCAACATTGGTACTCCTTGGATTAGGAATTAAATTTTTCATCCAATGAATACTCCCACTCGAAATTTGAGTAAGCACTTTCAGAGATAAGTTGAAAATATGAGTTGAAAAAGTAGTTTTATTATTTTATTATTTTTTCATCTTTTTACCCTTTTACTTAAAAAATGGTGAATCATCCCCCATGGTTGACATCATCATCTTGAATCCTATTCATTCTTATAAAGTTTATTTTTGTTGTACATTTTTCTTAGAAAGCCCATTTTAGACCTCAAAATTCCCCTAATGGTGATGAGTATGGGACTCAAAATGGATGAGTGACAAAAAATCGATCAACTGGTTGTACTCTTCATTCTACTTCATAATAAAGACATTTGTCCCTTTCCTAATGCACGTGTCAATGATGTTATATGTGTATTTATGAATTTAATCGATTCAATTTGTTTAACTTGAATAAATCATATTTCCTTTATGTTGTTTTCTATCTTCTATTTGCCATGGAAAGTATCAATCAAGTGAGTTAAGTGGGATTGAGAGTGACGAAAGCGATGAAGGGAGGCGAGGGAAAGCGACTAGATTATAGGGAGGTTTTTCTCCCTTTATATATTAATTTTAAGGAAAAGTTCATATATCTTTCTTTTTGTTGTTCTAAGTGCACCACCACACTTAGGGAAAGCATACTTATCCATCGGTTTGTAATTCTGTAAAAAAATATAGAATATGGATTCCCTATACTTTTGAGGGTGAAGGTTTCACAACCTATGGACTCACTATATTGATTGAGTGGTGGTGGTGTTATAGCCTCTAGATTCCTTGTATTGAGTGAATCGTGGCGGTCGAGAAACTTATGGATTTCGTGAATATTGGTGGGTGGAGATGGTATAGTGATTGAAATCCATATTTTAGAGGCAACATTGGCTAATTCCCTGGAAGAAATAATCCTCAAGTTCTAAATTAAGCTCGAGGGTGGATGACCACAAGAAATAATCTTAGTTCAATCCAATCTAAGGTTGGGTGGAAATTTGAAGTCCTAATCTCAGTTTCCAGACTTTAGTTTATAAGATACATTATTAATTGAGTTCCTATGCATATGAATTTTATATAAATTCTTGTTGTGTTATTTAAATTCCTATTTTTATGTAAGGAGTGGCTTCCATATATAATTATCAAGAGTGGTATAGTTCTTGTGTGCATGATGAATAATGGCCATTTTCTATGTATGTTTCTGAGCCCTAAACCTATCTAATTCTCTGAGTACAATAGTTGGATGAATGAATCTTTGTTATTTTGTTGATATCTTGCATTAAAATGAATGGAAACAAGAGGCCATGTGGTATATGATTTACTTGAGGGAATAAATATTTTCCCTTATTTATATTTATACATGTGTATGGTTTTGTGCGTATAATGGACATAGTGGATGGGATGGATTAAATCCAATATAAGCTTAGGAGAGGTAGCAGCATCATTATAAGCCAAGGACATGGCCTTACAACTTAATTATTCAAGCATAGGAGAGATAGGATTTGTATATATTTACAAATATATGGGTGTAGCACATGAAATCTTAAGGGAGATAAGATTTGTATATTTACAAAGATCACGAGAGGTGATTATATATATATATATATATATATATATATATATATATATATATATATATATATATATATATATATATATATATATATATATATATATATATATATATATATATATATATATATATATATATATATATATATATATATATATATATATATATATATATAAGGGTTGGGTTGAGCACATACATGATTAAGAGACTTAGGCTTTGTATATATTTATAAAGCTCAGGGAAAATAGGCCTGAGGACGAGCCTTAAAAAGGTCCCACTTAACCATACACAACTCAGAAATAAGACCACGTGGGGTATGCACCATAGTTGTGCATCGGGAGGTTTGGCAAAGGCCAGCTTAAGTATAAATTTATGTACATGCCCAAGAAAGGGACCATTAAAATGACTAACCCATTAGAGGAAATTTCAGCCTGAAAGTGGCCTCCTAAGGAAAAATAATAAAATAATAGTTAAAGTAATAAAACAAGAGTTTTGAATTTTGGAGGGAAAAAAATATTCTTTTGTTTGACTTATCTCCTTATATGTTTACTCAAATTTCATGTGTAGACACTCATTTTGCATCCAACGAGTGTCTACACTTGAAATTTGAGTAAATCTATAAGGAGATAAGTCAAAATTTTAATAAAAAAGTGTAGTTTTCCTTCTTTTCCTTCTAAAATATTTACATATACCTCTTTTTAAATTTAAAGAATTTGATTGGTTGACATATTTTTGGAATATGGTCTCCCACAGGCTGCAAAACTGGTCCATTTTGAATACTTTTGATTAGATTTAATCTAGCACAGGGGTTTTGGGGCGGGTCAAAGCCCCGAAAGCGTTGTAATGGGTAAAAAGGTAAACCAGGGGTCTGAAAACCATAGTTTGCGGACCATAGGAATGTCTAGGCTAGATTATTATAAATAGAGGAACATTTTTGTATTGTAAGGTAGGAATGATGAGCTAATTGATGCAAATTGTGGTTTAAGCTATCTGTTTGGGTTTTGGGTAAAGGACTACTGCTGGCTGTGTGCGCGGAGATCCAAGTCCAACTGTGTGCGGACCCTGCTATTGTTTGTGCAGGATGGGAAGGGAATTGTAAGGAGGAATTGATCAATGAGTTAATAAGAAAGGTTGATAGAGAACTGAATCTGTGAGTACTCATTGTGTGAATCATTAGTAATTACTGCATTGTGTATTTTCTGTATTTGATCTGCGAAGATCTATGTAAGTTTGTTTTTTGTATATGGATCTGTTCTGTTCTGTTATGCAATACTGTGCTACTATCGTAAAAAAATATAATTATAGATCTAGCACACGTGGATGTGAATCGAGACCTAAGTGACCCTACGCAGAACGAGGTAATCTGGGAATCACAAGGTCTAACGCAGCTCTGCTTGCCTTACCTATCCTTTCTCAGGGTGCGGAAACCTAGTTCTAGCACCCACCCATACTACTTCAGGTGAGACTTTGACCTGTGAAAGCGGGTCACCACTGAAAAGGCCAGTATTATAGGGGTTTGTTGGTAAACCTTGAGCTCCGAACCCGGGTCAGGACCCCTCGAGCCAACAAATGGTTCTGTTGCCGGGACCTGAAAATTCTTGAGAAATGGATTAAGTAATGACAAGAGAATATTGGAAGCCTGAAAGAAAGGAAATCGAAACTGGATTGAAAAGCAAGTCTAGGAATTTGTGGTAAAAGAAAATCACAGCAAAAATTTAACAGAGGAAAGGTGAAAAATAGGTACATTCTTACAGAAAGCTACAAAATATTCTTTGTGACATTTGCGATCGAGCTTCAAGAGTGGCTGGCCAGACTTGTAGATTTCCAGAAGTGCTGGAAGGATGAGCGAGTCACTCAGTGGACCCCGGAGCTGATTCAGCAGCTGGAGAGGACTGATAACAGTATCACACACATGGTCGATCACTGGGTGGATAGTGTGCTAGGAGGATTTGTGACAAAATTTTACATTGATCAATTTGTCTCGTACTCTAAGGCCGAACGACGATTCTTTAAAGGGTTCCAGGGAAAAGTTTTGAGGACATTACGATTAATGATTAATATATTACTATGTGAAAAGAGAATTCTATGTAGTCATATTGACTGAATGACCTCGGATCTAGACGGAAGCACGATGTGTAGTGGTAAATACTATCGGACCAACCTTGACGGGGGGAGATCCACCTATAATCTGTTTTAAGAACCAGCTGCACAAGATCCCCCGGCTACACCACCACCTAGGCAGCACAAAGGTAAGAACTCTCCCATACCACCAACCTCGCTGGGCAGCAATATGGCTACGCACCTAAGATTACCTACTTTCAAAGGGGTAGGAGATGAAGATATGGACCACTTTTGGTTTGTTGCAGACTTCATCTGGACTACACAGAATGTGGCAAACGATATGATAAAGAGGGTGCATTTGTCCCAGGAATTTGAGGATAGGGAACTAGACTGATATATGAGATACATTGCCCAGAATGGGGGTGCATCTATTCAAGATATCAAATATGCTCTAAAACAACAATTCCTAAAGCCAAATTCTTATTCTCAGCTAGTAGCAGAAATAAAATACTTCAAACAAGGTGTGTCTGAGTCGATATGGGAGGCCGATCAGTGGTTGAAGAGAGAAATTAGGGAAGGAGGATTTGAGTATAATGATAGGCAACACATAGAGTAGTTAATCGCTATTTTTTTACCTCACCTACGCACGCCAATGAGTCACCAAACCTTTGAATCGCAGGAAAAAGCTGTGGAAGTCGCTATGAAACTAGAAGCTGCACCCAGAGAGGATACATTGGTAGGGGTACAAAGAATTCAGGTACAGCTTGGGGCTATGCATATGGAAATTCAGAACCTACGAAAGGAGCGAGGAAAGGATGGCCACGCAGATCTATGGTGCATACGATGTCGGGTATCTTGCCACATGAAGGATCAATGTCCTCTACTAGCAGATTACATGTAGGTAGGAGAACCTAGTAAGGTGCACCTAGGAGCAAGTGGGGAACCCATCCTAGCACGACCAGGCTCAAGCAGACCTGTGATGTGGTGTGACGACTGCCGTGTAACCGGACTGCATGATACTAACCATTTCCCTCGACTAGGTATGTATGTCCCATAGCTGAAGCAACAATGGTGCAGGTTCTGTCAGTCGATAGGACACGATGAGAAGAACTGTCTCACTTATGACGTGATGATAGATCATGGGAACTTATATAGGGTACAATCAAACCCTGTGTCGCCAAGCCCATTTGCGCACCTAAGAGGATCCCCAGCCCCAGGCAGAGGAGGTCGGGGAGGAAGCGTAGGACGAGGACGTGGGCAGCTAGTTTGTTATAACTGCGGAGAGATAGGACATTTTGCCAGAGAATGTCCAAATCCCACCTGGCCATCATGCAAGTATTGTAGATAGCTGGACCATGTGGTAAAGGATTGCCCAATTTTAATAGCCAAAATGCAGGAAAAGCAACCCACTCCTACGCAGAATCTGCAAAGAGTTAATAATGAGCTAAGAAATATAGATCCAAGTGTAAAATTCATGACGTGTAGCAGAATGATCACCCAGGGAGCAAAGGAGGAGCTTTCTTCTCAGGAAGGAGTGAACTTCAACAAATAGGAATCACTAGTAGCCAACACACAGCTGCCGAACAAGATAGGGGAGGGGTTTGAGCCCTTCCTGCAGGCCTGTCTGAAGCTGCTACGAAATCTGTAGGCCGTACTGAACCTCCAATAATTAATGAATTCCTATGGAGCTTGGCCCAGTTTGATTTCCAAGACCAAGGATGTACACAAATTGGATAGTTATAAAAAACACACTGGAAGAGAAATGTTGTTGACTGCGCAGATTGGTGACTACGAGATGGATCAAGTTATTCTCGATCTAGGGTCAGATGCAAACGTGTTACCAAAAAAAACATGGCAATGAATGGGAGAGCCTAAATTGGAATGGTCCACCACCTAGCTGCATATGGCGAATCAACAGAAGATCATCCCTCTAGGAAGGTTGTAAACAGTCATGGTAGATATCGGAGGAGTAAAATTCCTAGCTGACTTCGAAGTCATAGAAATTGGGGAGGATACGGATCTGTACCTTGCACTCCTAGGACTAGACTGGGCTATAGACATGGGGGGTTTCATCAATCTCAAAAAGCGCAGCATGGTGTTTGAGAACAACGGTACGCGCATAATAGTATCATTAGATCTAGCAGAAGGTGCGCGGTATACCGAGCCAGCCTACGAGGAGGAGGAAATAGATCACATTTACAAATTAACTGTGCAGGATGAAGATTGGGTTAACCCCATGGCCGAAGGAGTACTCTGCTGGGAAAAGGACAGTGAGTGTTTCTCCAACTCTGATGAGGAACTGGAAAATTGACAAGGACGATTGCACAAGATGTTAGTGTTGCGATGTCTTCGGACCATCAGGAATTTCCACCGCATCTCTACCAAGGTAAGAGTCCTACCCTACCATGATAATGCACGTAATACCATGACGTCGGTTGAAACCCAAATTCCCAAGGAATTCAGTCTAGGGTCACTCCCGCTAACCTTGTGCGAAGCACCTATGAATTGGTGGGGTACGCAAGAGAAGTACTGGAGTAGGATGATCCTGCACTTCAGGACCCCAGTTGACAGACGGGCCCCAAGGTCAGTAGACCCATGCTAATACTTCCTAACATATGACACTCAAGGGTGCGATAATACCCCACCCGAACAGGCTCCCCTGGTTATCAATAACCTAGGTCTGGGTTCAACTACGGAGGTACACAAACCTACGCGCATATGGGAGAATTGGCAAACACTTCAAATGACGGATGGCACGCGACCGCTTGACGCAGCCTTGCCATATAGGAATGTCCCATCCAAGGGAGAGGCACTCCGATCGAGAAGTTTGGTGGCCAATTTACTAAGCTGGTACTTGAACCATGTTACGAAACACCTCGTGCCAGCCCTAATTTGGGGTACGTGAATAGCATGTAGGCGTCATCCGAGGTTTTCCAACTCGTGGGAGAGTCCTCAGGTATTGCTAACGACCATTAGCCTACCTCATGTTGATAGGAATGGAACCTTGCAGTTATGAAAAAGGGGTGGCATCCCATCAATGTGGCCATTTATGGTAAGCTGGATTCGAACGAATGATGGTAAGTTTCACGTACGGGCTACTATGCCATTAAATAACTCTGGACAAGGTGCATATAGTAGGATAAATTCATAATAGGCTACATATTGTCTCTACACCATGCCCCTATTATCTGACGACTGGCTTACTGGGATCATTGACATTTCCTAGGATGCAAGTCTTTCTATTGCTATGGCGGATCCTAACCTTCCGAATGTTTTGGTCTTTGGTTGTTCAGCACCCGCAGACATCAGATTGATGGGGCATGGGAATGCCGAGTTAGATCAAATGGTTGGGCGTTGGCCTTCTGCAAAGGGAATTTCCTGTGAACCATGCACAAAGAGGAACCATGGTGCACGATAGGAGTACCCGACCTTCACACCTCGAGGATGACCACGGGACCCATTCGGATGGCCTTGGCTGATACAACAGAGAAGGACACAATATGATCATGATCCCCTACCCACGGTGTTGTAATCAGGTCACAGCTAATCCTGTGCCAGGAAGGAACGCTGAGATATAGGGATATGCTATGACTGCTCCACAGCCCCAGATTACCAACCAGTAGAAGCCATATTTGCTCGCTCGCTCGCACTGCCCTAGTTCACAATCATGCTCTAATCGCGGCGGACATACAAATAGATTTGGCGCATCTATCCCACGAAGAGCTGCAAGGATTACACACCACGGTCTTGCAAGAGATTCGCCACCATGACTAGACTGCATGACAGCAATATGAAATATCTCCAGAAGTTCAGACACAGTGGGTCGCATTGGTCACAGAAGCAAAAAATATTATTTAGGAGTAGCTTACGCAGGGCATGCAATTGGTCGACATTGCTACGCAACTCTGGACAACGGTTCAGTACCATCCTATGCTTCAACGTATACAGGACGACTTATAGTAGGCGGAAGTTGCTCTCGATTAGATCAAAGCTCCCTTGTCCTCTAATGGCTTTGTGCAGCATCTAGACGTCATGGACATGGAGAATCTTCACTGCGGCAAGCATGTCAACAGGAAATGGTTGAAACCATGGGGCGATACCACCCTCCAAATCTCCTAGGATTCTCATACTGCCATTGCGTGCCTCCACCGGATGATAGAATAGGTTACCACGGCTCCAGACAGCCCTGCCTCTCTGACCCTTGTCAACATTGCACAACGAGCTGTTGTCTAGAGTCAGGAAGTGCTCCCTCCGCTTTCCCGTGCTCTTGATACCATGCATGCACAGATCAAGGCCGCACTGCCACAGTGACTCGGGACGAGTCACAAGATGTGTTAGGGGACTATTGGAACAGGGTCTCCCACAAGCTGTGAAATTGATCCATTTTCAATACTTTTGATTAGATTTAATCTAGCGCAGGGGTTTTGTGGCGAGTCAAAGCCCCAAAAGCATTTTAATGGGTAAAAGGGTAAACCAGGGGTCCGAAAACCATGGTTTGCGGACCATAGGAGTATTTAGGCTAGATTATTATAAATAGAGGAACATTTTTATATTGTAAGGTAGGAATGATGAGCTAATTGATGTGAATTGTGGTTTAAGCTATCTATTTGGGTTTTGGGGAAAGGACTCCTGCTGGCTGTGTGCACGGAGATCCAAGTCTAGCTGTGTGCGGACCTTGCTGCTGTGTGTGTAGGTTGAGAAGGGAATTGTAAGGAGGAATTGATGAATGAGTGAATAAGAAAGTTTGATAGATAACTGAATCTATGAGTGTTCTTTGTGTGAATCGTTGGTAATTATTGCATTGTGTATTTTCTTTATTTGAGCTACGAACATCTGTGTAAGTGTGTTTTCTGTATCTGGATTTGTTATGTTCTATTATGCAATACTGTGCTACTGTCATAAAAACATATAATTATAGATCTAGCGCACGTAGATGTGAATCGAGACCTAAGTGACCCTACGAAAAACGAGTTAATCTCGGAATCACAGGGTCTAACACAGCTCTGCTTTCCTTACCTATCCTTTCTGAGGGTGCAGAAACCTGGTTCCAGCACCCACCCATACTACTTCGGGTGAGACTTTGACCTGCGAAAGTGGGTCACTGCCAAAAGGGCCAGTAGTATAGGGGTTTGTTGGAAAACCTTGAGCTCTGAACCTGAGTCAAGACCCCTCGAGCCAACACATATTATGACATGGAAATTACATGAAATTTTTTTGGGTACTTTTAGCCTTAAATTTCCTCTAATGCATCAAAGGTGGACATGAATCATTCATAATATTTAATGTTGTGGGAACTCCCATCTTGGTGTCTCGGACAATGGGGATCCCCAGAGTGTTCACCAATGTGGATTCCTGAGATAGGAGGCTAATATGGAAAATTTTGCAAGCAATTAATAGAAATGAATGACATCTTACAGTATTGGGCCTTGGGTCAACAACATTTAGCGTAGAGGTTTGGCCTAGGTTATTTATGAGTGTAGATGGGAAATAAGCATATCATTTGGCGAGGAAAATATCATATTTCCTTGGGAATTTTCTCATTAGCATGGTATGGTTCTCCAAGCCAACACACTGAGAGATGAGACGTCAAGACAAGAATTCTTCCCGAAATTTCAAGTGTAAAATTTGTATTCTTGCCTTGGAAACATTTTTAAGAACCATATATGGTGGGAATGAGATATATTATAATGGAATTTTGATGAATCGCAAGCCATGGAGGTGGTATGATGGGGGCCATGTTGGGATGATCTGTCATATGCCACTGTGGAATTCCAAGGGGGGATTTCTTTGACATGAACTCACTCACAAAATGACATGGTTAATATGTGGAGTGCCCCATGGGCAACAAGATACCATCTGATTTTCACTTGGAAGAGATTGATGACCTGACAAGAGGTTATTAGCTGAATATTTAAATGGCCATATCTTTTGATCTGGGAGTTCGATTCAAAAATATATATATCTTGAAAAATATCTTAAAGATTCAAATGTAATGAAAATGTTTATTTTATGTTTTGAGGAGTTTAAAAAATGACAATATTTTAAGACCCAATTTCCATGATATGACTATGGAGGTTGGGTCAATGTGAGTAACACATTATTCCACACTTACTATGCACTATAGTGTGGATGGTGGGTTGTTACACTCTCTATGTGGACCCAATATGTTGTCGACATGTACCCATGGTGGTATACCACCCGGTATTCGATTTGGACCATCTTTAATTATCCCCTAAGAAAGTTGGTGGGGAAATAAGATGAATATTACTTGTCTATCTGATATGTGTGTTGTTTAACCAAATATTTATTAACAATTAAACACATAATTCTATACATTTAATCCATTTTTTGTATTTTTTTATAGTTTTAAATATAATTAAGGGGTAAATTACGAGAAGGAATTTTCCCCTAAGGTTATGGTTGAAACCTCATTAGATCAATAAAAAAGGAAATATAAAATTAAATCCCAAAAACCATGCAAGAATGGAGAATTATATCTAAGGGTTAGATGACCTACTTGAAGCACTGAAGGTTGATGAAGATTTGATGCCCCTTCTATCCACCAAACTCTTCATCCTTAGACTTTTGATAGAATGATAGAAAAAAACAATAAGAAAGAACAATATATTTATGTATATAATCCAATTCAATGTATAGACTAAAAATAATTCATATGAACATAAACATTGGAACAAGAAAAATGCTTTCTATATAGATGAATGGACAACAAAATAGAATACAACCTAATTCGAAATCACAAGAACCAAGTATAGGCACACTACAAATTCCATTTTTCCAAGTCATTGAAGACCAAATCCAACAATTCTTGTCTCCAATATAAGGGATGATACCACCAAGTGATGGATGAACTAAGGGATGATGTAAAAAAATGGTTTCCTTAGTAGGAGGGTGCTTAAAAGCACATCCAATCTCATAAAATTTCAGCAGAGAGAGGATGCTATCAAATGCACTTAGCTTGGGCTCACTTAAGACATTGTTTTGTATAACAAATTTTTTTTTGGGTAGTTGATGGAAATGTTGTAATCCCCACCTGAAAGCACATGAATTTGATAGTTTTTTATGTTTTCTAATACAATACACGAGGTGTAATGACAAAAATGCATGGGCTAAAAAACATTTATTTTAGATATGTAGTGTATATATGCGATATGTTAGAATGGATAATTTCACATGAAAAAAAAACGAGTTTTTGAAAGCTTTTCAAACTACATCAAGAAGTAAAAAGGGAGGGGAATGTGATATAGGTCATACAAAGAATCTCAATAAATATCCTGATGAAATATGATATAACATATGTACTGTAATGCATGAGGGAAAAAGGGTGACATGATGGAAAAAATGTATTACACATAATCTAGAGGGATATTATAATATGATAAAGGTGAAGTTCACGAGTTTTCAATCTGAAGGATACATGTTGAAAGGAAGCGTAAGACAACTCAACTCCCAAGGTGGGAATACCCATGTTTAAAGAAGGAAAATCATGGATGCATATTCAAGTACATTTTAGATCCATGTGAATATATATATTACAATCATAGCAACAAAGAATACACAATGGGACCATATGAAAATAAATCATAGCATAAAAACTATAGTGTAGAGCTATGTCTTATTATATCGAATTGGAGGTTATATGGATCATATCAAACTTAACAATTGATCCCTTGAAGAAGTATAAAATTCATTTATGGAAGAGTGATACTATCCAATCAACTCAGGATTCAACATATAAGATGCCAGTAATACTAGGAGAAACAAGTAAGGATGTAGGTCACTTATAAAAATATATGAATATAAAGAAATAGATAAGTTAAATAGAATAGTAACATGACCCGAGGACTTAAAATCGACCACCAAATGTATTTTAAGCAGAGATACATGAAGTAAATCATGAGCTTTAATGTTTGGAGGTAAGGAAATCATATATGCCATTGGCCCAAGTCTCCCCAAAACCTCAGATGGTGTACATTATTAAGGTTCTAATTTGGCACATGTTCCCATTCTCAAGGAACCTATCTTTCAATATATTTATAGATACGCATGATATCCTAATTTCAACTCTTGTGAACTCTATTCTTGAGTGTATAGCTATTCTGAAAATCTTAGGCTTCCTTCAACTTCTATTTGATCAATAAAACTTCTTGATTCATCTCTTGTAACATATCAGGTCCAAGAATAACTCTATCCACTATATGATCCCATGTAATAGGTGTGAGAAATTTTTGGCCATACATTGTTTCAAAGTGAATCATTGGAAAGCCCCATAATTTTTGTATCTAATGCCACTTTTTTCCCATATGATGCCTCGATTATTCCCTTGTTTTAATAACTTATGAACCTTTATCTTGCACTTATACATTATTTTTCTGAAATAGTGAATATTTACATTTGGTTTTAACTTTATACCATCGTTATATGAATTTCTTAGGATTGATGTTCATTAAATTTTGTTAATGCAGGTCCTACACTCCATAGAGATCCTGCACCATAATAGAAGTATATGGGGACCACTCGATCATCTCAGCTTTCCACAAAGGAAGATGATAGATGAAGTATGTTTGAAACTATTTTGGAGCATTTTTTATAGTCAAAAGAGCACTTATCTTTCATTGACCTATTCTTGAAATAATGAGTAGCATTCATACACTAAAGAGCATCCAATTTGGGGATTCGACATCTCGACACACTTTCAAAGAAATTGAGGAAGTTTTTTGTCCAAAGTAATGTTTTAACACCTTCACATGAGTTGGAATTCACCCAGGTCATGCACGAGAGTTTCTAGAATAAAATAAAATAAAAAATGCTCAAAATTTGCATAGTTTTCAAATTACCAACTTTGGCCTCGATTTGTGTGGATATGGAGGCAGATCTCACAAATATGAGAATATGGGGTTTTTAAAAGTATGGAAAATTATATGAAACCCAAAACATTTCCAAAAATTATTTATGGTTAGGAAGAGATAAAAGGTTATTTGAGGAATTTTTGTAAAAAAATGTAGTTTTCCCATAATTCTAGGATCTTGCCCAAATTTGCAAAAACATGGAATTTTTTGTATCATATCTATATTTCCTTGATTGTATTATGGTTTTACTAGGTATCCATAAATGTGAAATAGTTTGGATTGAATCTCTCATATATTTTTTTAATGGACTGGCTTGCCTAAAGCCAAATTTGTGTCATGAAATGTATGAAAACATAATTATGGCTAGAGAGGAGAGAAAACCATTCTTTGTACTCTTATGTTGTTGGAGTATTTTCTAGGGGGGTGTTCGCCTTCCCTATGATTATTTGTAGCTATATTACTTAGCTCAAATATAAAAGGACTCATGTTCCCATTAATAAGAAGCATTAATGCCAGGTTTCATTTTCATTTTTGTTATATTTTGTTAATGCTCCTCTCTGATTTGTAATTTAATATTTATTTAAAGAGGCTGCAACCTGGTTGATTTGGGCCCAACCAATCCAACTAGTCATGCCTTTGTTAGTTATTATTGCATGGTTTTATTTTGAAATAGATCATTTTGGTGTGATTGATTGTTATATTCTTGTGTAACTTGTTCAACATTCTTTCATTTCTTTCCAAATACTCTTTTTTTTTTCATTTGAAATGTATGAATTGTGTGTAATTTGGAGTATTCATAGCTTAGGAATGAGAAGGGGGGATTCCATACATTTTATAACATTTCATAATTTCAATTTGGGTTATGTTGTGTGCATATTGGTTCTTGAAATCACTTATTTATTCATTTCAAATTTGGTTACAGTAATATTTCAACTCAGGGTTTTCACTTCGTATTTTGGTAAGACTTGAATTCAAGATGCTTTTGAAGGAAAATGAGATTTAACATTGGTTCATGAAAAAATATGTTCTTTGAAATATTTTTCCATTAGTATATGTTTTGGGTTTGTAAGATCTACCGTGAAGGTGATTGTATTCTTTATATATGACTAGGTGAAGTTGTGAAACTTTTATTTGGAATCATTTCTTTGGGTTTCAGTACTTGTGCATTGACTTTAATTGAGTTGTTACAGATTTAAGATATTTAGGTTTCCTTGATTCATTATGTATATGACGTAATGTAATAATCAAAGTGAAACTAAAATTCTAGACCCTAAATTTTCTTGTAGCAATTCAAGTCATATTCAATGATTACAATATAAAGTGTAGGATTGATATTGTTTCTTTTCATTACCCAAGATTTGCTTAGTTTTACAATTCATTTTTTCTTGGTTTAAGAAACAAATATGCGTTGAGGGTAAGAACTTGTATCACCTAGCCATTGAATATTGGTCAACTTTTAACAAGTTCATTCGAATACAATGTGACTGGTCAGTGAATGCAATCAATTACATTTTGTGGTTGATTTTGCAAGTGTGGAACAAAAATATTTGATGATTTAAATGAACTAGTGTGAGAAGGGTGTTAATAATTTATTTATTATTGTTTTCATTTTCTTCCTCTTGCATACCTTTGTCTTAGGTGAAGTTTTAGACCTTTCATTTGGGATATCTTTTGGTTTTAGAAGATAGAATAGAGAGTGTTTTTCTGGTTATGAAAGTTTATTCATTTGATTTGTACACCAGAGTGCTAGACTTTACTTTTGAATGCACGAAGACTAAAAATTCAATATAGTGCAGGAATGGTTGGAGAATTGTTTGATTAAGGATTATTTTGAACTAAATGGATTGAGACTTGTGTTATTTTGAGACTTTTAATCATCTATCTAGTTTGAAATCTCATTTAATGAGTGAAGTAGTTAGTGTCCATATTGATCAATGTATCTATTTTTCTTCTAATGAGGTTTCCAAACTAAGTATAGGAGTTTATGCATTCTTTTCAAGAACTTGGAATATATATATTGTAAGGAGTGATTTTACTTTATCGTTTTCAATTGCTGATAAATAGGGTTTGATCACAATTGTTGATAGACTACAATATTGCTTTTTATGGTTTTATTTATAATTATGTCTCTTAAGCGCAGGATTAGAACAAGAATTAAATAGTGCAGGAATCCGAAGGTATGAGCAGTTTCCAAACAAGTTAGGGTTTTGTTTTGCATGTTGCTAGAGTCTTTCTCTAGAATTTCCAGTGTTGTGTTTTGAAGTCCATGAGCCCCATATTCAAAATTAAATGTTGGTCGATCAACATACCTTATACTACATGCAACATTTTGGCATCGTTTCTAGGAAGGCGCTTAGGCGATTGAACTTAGTGACCTGTTACAGTTTGGTTTTCTCTTTACCTAGTTTTTCTTGCAAGTTTTTTGTTTCTTTCCTACGCATTTTCTTTTCATTTTTTAAGGTGTTGTAAGAACCCGCCTATATATATACACTAGTCCATATGCTGACAGGATACACTAGTTATATTGTTGAGAATAAAAAAATGGTATTTTGAGGCAATTTTCAATGAGGGAATTGAGGCTAATATCAATCATCCAATGCACCTATTTCACTAACCAATTAGCAAGAACATTCAAGGAAGGAGTCTTGAAGTTGTATATGGATAAAATATTCTATTTTTGGACGTAATGGAACACTTCACTACCTTTGAATTCCCTATCAAGGATCAAGGAGGAGTGGTACAAATTCATGGTAATACCCCATTTGATCTACCAAAATTTCATGGTTTGAGAAACAAAGACCCAGATACATTATTATTTTAGTTTGAAGTAATTTGTATAGGATATTTTTATTGTACTAATTCCCAAAGGTTTCACATGTTTCCTCTCACTCTTAAAGGAAAATCTCTTTGATGGTTCATGTGCCTTGCAGGGAATTACATTAGAACATGGAAGATCTGAAGAATGTATTATTGGAGAAGTACTAAAGCTATTATTAGGATAATGAAGATATTTTTGAAATGATACAAGGGGAAGATGAAATTTTGGAGGAGTATGTGGAGCGATTTTGATACAAATTTCAGAAATCAAATCATAAACAATTAACGAAAGAGACCTTGAAAAGACTCCTACTTAAAGGAATGAACGTTGACCTTTTAGAACCTTTAAATTTGATAGGAGCAGGTGATGTTTTTCACTTACCATATTATGATGTTTTTAAATTATGGATTAGGTATTCAAGAGGAATATCCAAGGCTTGTAATAACTCTTCATTAATTTTCTCTTAATTTTTGAAATCTACTACAAAAATAGGAGTTACAAAAGCTTCTATAAATTTACAATTGGATGATTTGCAGGAAGAGAAAAAGTAGTGTGAGGAGAATCACAGATAAATTGTCCATAATGATTATGGTTACAAAAATTATTCAAGGAATCAAGTAAGGAAATAAATAAACCACCAGGTATAACTCAAAACTCTTCAACAGTCCATGGCAAGTTCCTCGAAAAATTTATAACCCTATAGCTCCATGGTAGACTTATAATCCTACTTTGATTCAATACACCACCTTATGGCCACAATGGCCCTCTCCTTCGATTGAGATATTACCACAGTCTCAAGGATGTTTTGGAGCCTTCTATTTAGGTAAATTTCCCATGAAAACTCCATTACCTAGGCCAAAACAACTACAATTCCTGTCCAACATACCACCATGTTATCCTTCTCTATGGTGCCAACCATGTGTTCAACCAAATCGTAATTTCAAAAATCAAGTTTCACATCAATTTCAAACACGTATTTTCATACTCACTCCCCTATTGAATTCAATGTCATATATTTTAGATAGGGGAGAGGAGTGAATTCAGAAACTTCCCCTATTACCACACAACATTTACCTCAGGAAGAAACTTTAATCCATAAACCATTAGAGGAGAAGTATATGATTGGAGCTTGTTTGAAATCTGTTCTTCAAGTTCACTAAGAAGAAAAACATATAATCTCCCTTAACAATCCTTTTCAATAGAAAAATAGAGAAAATAAAGTTGTGGAAGACTTGTAAAAGTTGGAGAACCATGAATATGTGGGTCCTACTGAACCTTGGTTCCAAACAATAATCAACACTCCCAATTCTCTCATAATTTAGAAACTCTTGTTACAATATCAATTAAAGAAGATGGTTTATCATACTCCAATATGTGTTTAAGTCTACATTTTAGACATGAGTGTGAGTATATTCAGTATTTTGTTAATCAAATGGTTACACTAGAAGTTCTCGTACACTTGAATGAGATCTTCCTCTCTCTAAATTAGGGTAGGGAAATTTAGAAACAAAAAATAAAAATTTCATTTGGAATAAAATTCTTATAACAACACTCTTAAAATTGTAATTCCCCGAGTCACAACTATTGCATTTTTTTTATTATGCACTCTTGTGGAAAAACCTTGTCAGAAGAAATTCACTCTTAATACCTCATATCTTGTAAAGTGACATTGATAATTGATTGGGTGGTTCTTCTTCATATTTCTTGGTCATCCATGGAGTCACTCAGGGGGATGTTTCGTTTCTATTCTTAATACTTTGAATTCACAACCAAAAACCCTAAACTTGTCCTGGTTAATTGATAAAATTGTTATCCAAGAAATCTTTTCAAATTTCTCTTCGAAGGTATTGATGAAAAGCCTCTTATGGTGGATCACTACTCTAAAACCCTAATGAGCTATCAAAATAACCCTAAAATGATTAACTCGAGGAATATTTCATTCATTATCTAAGGTACCTTCTTTAAAAGGATTCTTTAGGGTAAAAATACCAACGAGTAAAGATTTGTATTTAAAAAAATTTCACGCCATCCTATTCTCTTAAGGAGCATATTTCCCTCCCAACCTATTAGGTAACCTATCTGAGGTTAATTATAATCGTAGTTTATTTTAAAAGGTATTAATTAAGGGATAAGTGGTCTCATTATAGGTTGTCCTACAATGATCATGAGTCCTAACGTGGATGATATTATCTCTATTGCTCACCAATCCAAGTAATGATTTTCAGTTGAAAAACTGGAAGACAATAGACCTCATCAGGAGATGGCTTGTTCTTTCTTGTTAGTTCTTGTAAATTTCATTGTCGTTGGTTGGTCACCAAGTGAGGAAAACGACCTTCAGCTAATATCTAAACGAAAATTAATTATTTTAAATAACTCTGAATATATATCTAATATATGGGACACAACCATTTCACTCAATTAAAAGGCATCCATGTTGAGGTTATGGACACATGTTCGCAGCAGGGCCATGCCTATGGTATTAAAGTTAAGTTTACACTATGATTTACTTGGTTTATTTTTTTTCTCTTTCCATGAAATCATTATCATATTTCTTTCATAATGTATTTAAGATCGTTCTGATGTTATGATTTAGACTTCCATCTTCTTGAATAATTTGGTTTGTATAGATGTGGGACTGTTAGTGTAGGAGATTCACTTTTCCTGAATAGGAGGAACTTCAACTATATGTTGGATAACGGTATTAAGGTCAGTCTAGGAAGGTACTAGTTTGTTATATTTATTCTTATATATTTACAGCTATGTTTAACTCCACGACTTTGAAATTATGTTACTTTTATTTCTCATGAGGATATTGAGATGAAGAACTACTAATTAGGGTTGCTCTTGAGATTCTTTGAGGAAATTTTGATGGTTGTTTACATCATCATGACACTATCCCTGTAGTGAAAATGTTGTTAGTATTCCCATGAGATCCCTAGAAGTATATTTTCTTTTGATCAATCTTAATGAATAAAGATGAACTAACAAGAATTTTTCTATCAAAATATTCAAATCTAGCAAGGAACAATATTATGAGTGCACGAAGATTTGTGTTTCAATTCTGTTTTTTTGCAAGGGAGGATCAATATAAAAGTTGATTCTCTTTCATGAGGACATGTAAGATTACTGACATGGGGGGATGTCAGGCTCCATACTTTTTGTATCTAATGCATATTTTTGCCCATATAATGCCTCGCTTATTCCCTTGTTTTACCAGTTTATGAAACTTTATCTTGCACTTATACATTTTTTTCATGGAGTAGTGAAGATTTACATTTAGTTTGCATTGTATAGCTTTGTTATATGCATTTCTTAGGATTTGTGTTCATTAAATGTTGTTATGCAGGTCCTACACTCCATAGAGATCCTGCACCAGAATGGAAGTATAAAGGGACTACTCGATCATCTGAGATTTCCATGGAGGAAAATGATAGCTTAAATATGTTCAAAACTATTCTGGATCATTTCTTATAGTCAAAGGAGAATTTATCTATTCTGGATCATTTCTTATAGTCAAAGGAGAATTTATCTTTCATTGACATGTTCCTGCACTAAAGTGTAGCATTCTTGCACTAAAGAGAAACTGATTTGGTGATTCGACATCTTGACACACTTCTAAAGAAAAGCGAGGAATATTTTTCTCCAAAATAATTTTTTAACACCTCCACATGAGTTGGAATGCACCCAGGTCACACATGTGGGTTTCTAGAAGAAAATCAACAAATCTACTCAAAATTTGCACAATTTGTAAGCTACCAACTTTGACCTCGAGTTGCGTACATATGGAGGTGAAACTCAAAAACATGAGAATAGAAAATTATCTAAAACAAAAACCATTTCCAGAAACTTGCTATGGTTAGGAAGATAGATGTGGTTCTTTGAGGAGTTTTTGTAAAAAATTGCAGTTTTTCCAGAATTCTAGGATCTTGCCCAGATTT
Organism: Pinus albicaulis; assembly: GCA_034641835.2. Taxonomy (NCBI): domain Eukaryota; kingdom Viridiplantae; phylum Streptophyta; class Pinopsida; order Pinales; family Pinaceae; genus Pinus; species Pinus albicaulis. Next base: position 895,431,339 of record CM076580.1, read on the forward strand.
GCAAAAAACTAGAAAATTTTATATCATATTTATATTTCCTTTATTGGATTATCAATGGGAAATAGTTTGGATTCGATATATCATATTTTTTTTTTAAGGGATTGGCTTGCCTAAAGACAAATTTGTATCATGAAATACATAGAAACATAGTTATGGCTAAAGAGGACATAAATCCATTCTTTGTACTGAGATCAAAAGGACTGAGGATGGAGCTAGATTACTAAGATGAAATGTATAAGGACTGATATTTCCATTAATAAGAAGCATCAATTCCAGGTTTCATTTTCCTTTTTGTTACATTTTTTTAATGCTTCTCTCTTATATTTAATTTAATATTTATTTAAAGAGGATGCAAGCTGGTCGGTTTGGGCCCAAACAATCCAACTTTTCACACCTTTGTTAGTTATTATTGTGTGGTTTTATTTTCAAATAGATCATTATGGTGTGATTGAATATTATATTCTTGTGCAACAGGTTCAACATTCTTTCATTTCTTTCCAAATACTCTGTTTTCGTTTGAAAGGTATGAATTGTGTGTGACTTGGATTATTCATAACTTAGATATGATAAGGGGCCATTGCATGAATTTGAGAACATTTGGTAATTTAAATTTGGGTTAAGTTGCATGCAGATCAATTCTTGAAATCATTTATTTACTCCTTCCAGATTTGGTTACAGTGATATTTCAACTCAGGGTTTTCCTTTTGTATTTTGGTAATCCTTGAATTCAAGAGAATTTTGAAGGAAACTGAGATTTAAAGTTGGATCATGAAATATTTTTTTTCTTTGAAACCTTTTTCCATTAATATATGTTTTGGGTTTGTGAGATAGACCATGAAGGTGACTATATTATTTACATATGACTTGGTGAAGCTGTGAAACATTTATCTGGAATCATTTCTTTAGGTATTGGTAGTTGTGGTGTGAGGAATTTAATTTAGTTGTTCAAGATCTAAGATATTGAGGGTTCCTTGATTATTTATGAATATATCATAATATTATAAGCAAATTCACACTAAATTTCTAGACCGTAAAGTTTCTTGTAACAATTCAAGTCCTATTCAATGATTACAATATGTATGGTTAAAGTGCAAGATTGATCTTGTCTCTTTTACTTAATTGAGACTTGCTTACTATTGTAATTCTTTCTTTTCTTGGTTTAATAAATACAACCACATTTAGGGGAAGTACTTGTATCACCCGACCGTTGAATACTGGTCAAATTTTAAAAATTTCATTTGAATACAATGTGACTAGTTAGTGAATGCAATTGATTACATTTTGCGATTGTTTTTGCAAGTTTGGAACAAGAATATTTGATGATTTAAATGAACTATTGTTAGATGGTTGTTAATAATTGATTTGTTGTTGGTTTCATTTTCTTCCTGTTGCATACCTTTCTCTTAGGTGCAGTTTTAGACCTTTCGTTTGGGATACCTTTTGGTTTGAGAAGATAGAATAGAGTGTGGTTTTCATGTCATGCTAGTTTAGACATCTTATTTGTGCACTAGAGTGTCATACTTTACTTTTGAATGCACAGATAGTGAAAATTCAATATAGTGCAGGTGTGATAGGATAATATTTTTATTGAGTTTAAGCACTCTTTTGTATTGAATGGATTGAGAATTTTGTTCTTTTGAGACTTTTAATCATTTATCTAGTTTTTAATCTCAGTTAATGAGTGAGGTAGTTAGTGTCCATATTGATCAACATATCTATTTTTCTTCTGATGAATTTTCCAAACCTAGTAGGAATTGATGCATTATTTTCAAGAACTTGGAAGATTGATATTATAAGGAGTGATTTTAATTTATCTCTTAAAATTGCCAATAAATAGGGGTTTCTCACAATTGTTGATATATTCCAAGATTATTTTTTATGGTTTTATTTCTAAAGACTTCTCTTGAGTGCAATATTAGAACAAGCATTAATTAGTGCGGGAATCTGAAGGTATGAAAAATTTCCAAACAAGTTAGGATTTTGTTTTGTAGGTTGCTAGAGTCTTTCTCTAGCATTTCCAGTGTTGCTTATCGAAGTCCATAGACCCAGGATTAAAAATTAAATGGTTTTCCATCAACATACCTTATACTACACCCAACACTCATGTTAAATTATTATTAAAAACAATTAATATAAGAAAATTCTGCCAATGGAGAATTATAGTCCCACTTGCTTGGCCTATTGATTACATACATATGGAGCATGTATTCTAAGATCTAAATTTTCTTTTCTATTTATCCATTTGTATAAGGATGATACATTTAATTGAATGTTATATTTTTACCAATTTATTCAAACAAATATTTCCAAAACCTTGAAGTAAATTTAGCATCTCTACCACACACAATTACCTTTGGCATGCCATGCAACCTCAATATTTATTTCATCAATAATTTAGAAATATTTATCGCTTTGTGAGTGGACTTCACTATAATATAATGAACTAATTTATTTAAATTTTCCACCACAACCATGATAGAATCATGTTGTTTACTTGTATTAGGAATTCCATTGGTAAAATCCATGATTATAGTCCCCCATTTCCACTTTGGAAGTAGAATTTGTTGCAATACATGTTGGATGCTTATGTTCAATATTTACTTGTTGACATTCTCAGCACCTAAAAATGTACTTAGAAGCATCTCATTTCATTCGAAGATAATAATAATGCTTCCTTACTAATGTTAGCATTTTCTAGTGTATAAAATATGGTTCTTCATGCAATTAATCCATGATAAAATTCTTTAATTCTTTATAATTTGTAACATATAATATGTTGCTATATAATAATAGTCCATACACTATTATTTTATATCCCACACATCTAGATAATCATTTTCCTTGTTGCATACATTCCTTAATATTTTGAAAATGTTCATCATGTTGTAAGTAATCTTTAATCAGAGATGTGAAGCTGGTTTATGTGGAACTAATTATTTCAATTTGATTACCTTGAAAACTTCAACTTAAAGCATCTTCCACATGATTTTTGTTTTGTTTTGTGTATAATTTCAAAGTAAAATTCACTATTTTGAGCTAACCACCTAGATTTCCTAGCATTCAAGAAAGGCTAGTCAAATAAATACTTGAGTCCACTTTGATCTGCGATAAAAGAAATATTATCCCAAGTTGATAATGTCACCAAATATTGAGTCCATTAATAATACATTCCATCTCTAAATTATGAGCCACATAATCCCTCTCATGCTCATTCAATTTCTTAGACTCATAACATGTCACATACCAATCTTCCATGAGACCTCCACATAGTCCTTCCTTGTGAGGAATATCACATACTAAGATTTTTTTTCTTAGCTCTAGAATTCCCAGTACATGCACATTGGCAAGTAAGTATTTAAGCTACTGAAAACTTTGTTCTCATTCCTTTGACCAGAGAAACATCATTTTCATTATCTTGAATGAAGTAAATGGATGACCAATTTGAGAGAATCCTTTGATAAATCTCCAGTAATAACAAACATGTTCCATGAGTGATCTCACTTTTGTGAAATTTCTTAGGGAAAGACAATATCTTATCGCCTTTATCTTATTATGATCCACAACAACCCCTCACTTTGAAATTATATTCCACAAATATTCAATTTCTCTTTTGGTAGAAATTATACTTGCTAAAATTTTCATATGACGTGTTCTCTCTTAGCTCTCGCAACAATACCATTCAAATATTCTCATCATGCTTTTCTTTTGACTTTGAATAACTAAGCATATCATCAATGAGAACCAAAGAAAACTTGTTGAAATGATTTTTTAGTATTTTTTTCATCAAGCTAATCAATGTATTTGGTTGCTTACATAACCCAAAAGGCACCAACACAAACTCATAATGGCCATATCTAGTCCAGGAAGTTGTTTTAAAAATGTATTAATCTTTGATTCAAACTTGGTGATACCCAAACCTTAAGTCGATCTTGGAAAACATTGTAGATCCTATATAATGGTAAAAAAAATAATCAATCCTAGATATAGGATACATTTTCTTAATGGTTACGTTTTTTAGCTTCCATAATATATACACAACCTAAGAGTATAGTATTTCTTCTTCACAAATCTAGTGCTCCTCGAGGAGATACATTGGGTCTGATACACCATTTTTCAAACACTTCCTTCAAAAAAATATTTAAATATATAAATTCAGGAGTAAGTATCATATAAGGTAATTTGGACAATAATACTACTCTTTTAATAACATCTATGGATAAATATATATCTCTTTTATTTGGGATTCTTGATATTTCCTCTAGAAATACATTTTGAAATTCTTGTAACATTTTGAAGTCTTTGATCTTTTATTTTGTATCACCAACTAATTACAACATATATATGGCACACAACTAACATTGTCTTATGTAACGTTTCTTAAATTTCATTGTCAATACTTCTCTTATAGTCACATGTTTGGTAATGCCTTTAATATTAATGGGCTTCACATTCTTATCCACACCTTCTAGTGTCTTATGATAGCAATCCAACTTAAACCAAAATGCCTCTAATCAATCCATTATAATAAAACCATAATATGATCCTAAATGAAATGCATTAAAGTTTACTTGGGTTTGATGCCCATTCATAAAAAATGGGCATGCTTCCACCATTTTAGTTACCTTCATCTTTGTGCATGTAGCTAGCTCAACTAGTCATGAGTTTGTTGAAAAATTTGGTAATGTTTATCATTGATGTCAAATTTAGTCATTGATGCTGAAAAGTGATTTCAAGTCTAGGGGGATCTTGTTAAGATGTCATTCATGATTATCATATTTTCATTTGGTTATGTATAATATCCTTGAATGAAATTCTCCTGAAAGTACTTTGTTCAAAAGAATATGTTAGGTCCTTAGTTGAATATCTCTATCCAATACCTTTCCAATGGTATATTGCACTTCTCCTAACTCCATATTAATGAAGAAGAAAATGAATTTGAAATGAATAAGAAGCCCAAGTTTCCAAGACTCTTCAAAGCTCCATCCTTGAGAATATATGAGTTCTTCAACATATCCATATTTTTTAGGATATCTAGATTTTTCAGCATATCCAGATGCTTTAACATATAAGGTTTATTTAGCATATTTTTTTCTTTAATAAATCTCGGATTTTCTAGTGTATACAAGACTTATTAGAGTATCAATTTTTTTTCTCATATTAGTATCTAGGGATGCAAAAAAATATTTTCTTAGTAAATTCTATAGATCTCTAGATTTCTCCACTAACTGAAAATATGTCGAAATTTTTTTTATTAATAAAACATCCACTTTTCCATTTTTTCCACTAGCTGACCAAATGTTGAAAAATAGTTTCTTTATAAAATCTCCATATTTCCAAATTATTTCACTATTTGATGAGTGGAACTCAAATGACATAAAAGTATAGGTTGGATGAAATATGGCACTAGGTGGAATAATACAATCATGTGGCACCTTGAGGTGTAGATAGGTGATAGGTATATTTGGACTTATTTAGTGGGAAAGGGGGGCTATTTTGAGTGACACATTGTGATGACATGTCATATTATATTGTAGTAACATGGAAGAGATGGCACGAAAATTTATGATTGGTTCTCAAATTTTTGACATGGTATCCTCAATATTTACACCAAGGAAGGGTTTGTTGAAAGTTTTCAATATATTTATTTGTTTTTCTAGATATCTATTTGTGCCAATTATAGCAGAAGGCCCAAATTCCAAGTCATTTAAGCATTTAATGATTTGGGGGTTTTTTAGTTCACATGTTTGCTTGTGGACCAGATTCTGAGATTTCTAAGAAATCCAAATTGTATGCAATAATATCCAAAGTAATGGATCTATATTTAATGTAATGAAGGATCAAAGTTCCTCTAGTTGTGGTTCCACTGTGCCAACTAGATATTCGACAATTCAAGAGTTAATGGTTGCAAACAATTTGGCCAAAAAAAAAGGATAGATACTGCATTTTATGTTAGAAAGAAAGTAATAAATGTTGCAATAGAGCATGGTTCCATGTGTTATTCCATATGGATATCCATGGTTTTGGGAGTTTTTGGGTACAAGTAACTTAGGACAAGAGGAAAATGCCTAGATACTAGATTAAGCTCAATGGAAAAAGGTCAAGTTTTTGTCATTGGTTACAGTTTTGTATAAAGAGTTATCCTTCTTATCTAGATAACAGGGAGTGTTAAAATATCCCAATGGAACTGTATCCTAGATACATTTTTTTTTTTTTTAATCCTATGATCTTAGCTCACACTCCTATGGAGTAAAAAATAAACCTAGGAGTTGGAATTGGTTATCCAAGTTGTAAAGAATCTGGATGCCCAATAATGTCTGCTACTCAGGTTTACTTAGATCTATATTTAGTAGAATTTTTATAAGATGGTAATATCATATGATCTCATGGACCTAAAGATAAGCCCCAAAATGATAAAGATTCATTGATCCAAGTCATATCCTGGTCATTTGATATGAATTTCAGCAAGGAAAAGTAAAAATATAGGTTGTTTGGTTGATTTTCAATCCTACCTAGTCGAATTCATAAAGTATAAATAAGGAAATAAACTTGTTAGTTTGATGTGGTATTCGATCAAATGTGAATTATCTTGAAGATATTAATCTATGGTGTTTTTATGGTGAAAATGGAGCTAAATAAGTATGGAATGAAGTTTGTGGATGACATGTGATTTCAAAAGTGTTCAGATGATGTCTATGAAGCCATGTTGAAGACATATAACAAGAAGAAAATTTTTGAACCAAAGGAGAACTTCATAAGAGTAAAAAAGGAATAAGAAAAGTTGTATAAACAAGAACTATTTTGGATCTATTTTTTAGAATGTTATGAAAGGGATTTTCTAGGCATAGCATGATGGTGCCTGCACATCAGGGAGTTGGTGCTTCATTGACGTTAGAGTCCGTAAAGTTTTGAGAGTTAGTGCTTCCTTCAAATAAGTTCTTGTAAATTCAAGGGATGGGTGTCTCCTTCTATTTTAAGCCAAAACAAATTATGAAGTTACAATATTCAGATATAAGTTTTGTTGTTTTCATTTGAACAAATTATTCATTTGGGAAGGTACAAATGATAATTTAATGAATGTATCTTGGTTCATATTTATGGGATGGTACAAAATTAATATGAAAAGGTATAGGTTGATGATGATAAAATTGAGTTCGCTTACAATGCTAAAGCAATGAATGCAATTCTAAGTGGCTTTCCTAAATCTAAGTTGGTTAAATTCATGCATTGCACAACAACCAAAGATATATGGGAGAATATGGTGAGTTTTTATGAAGGTTATAGTAAAGTAAGGAAATTCAAACTCAAAGGATATAGAATGGAATTTTAATCACTAAAAATTAAAGAGGATGAGGACATAACCAAATTATTTCTTCAAGGGGACGAAATAACTAACACCGCTAGAGGAATTAATGAGCCCATAGATGTATATTTTATAGTTCAAAATGTTTTGAGATATCTTCCAACTATATTCAATGGTAAACTATCAACCATTGAGGAGTTAAATATCTCAAAAGAATGAGATTGGATCAATTGCGTGGAACACAAAGAGCCTATGAAATGAAATCTTTGAAATGAAAATCTACATCAAGGGAGGTTTCTTTGGAAGTGGCAAGAACAAAAAAGAATACCTAGAAGACTAGAACTATGGATATAATGAACAAGAGGAAAATTTGGTTAGAATATTAAACATAGGATTTGGGCAATACAAAGGTAATTTGTTTGTGGTTATTTCCCTCAAGTGCATATGACAATATGAAATAATAAATTTATTAGAAGTTAACATTTAATAGGATGATTTTTAGCATAGAAATTAGGTTGAATCGATAATACCTAAGAAAATAAAAATGCACAAATACTTTGTGTGATGTAAATAGAAAAATATACTATCTGTTATCACTCAGGTTTTCCTTGAAGTTGTAAGAAAAGGAAAGTATACCCGAGGTAACCACAAACCAACCTTCAGATGCAGAATCTAGCCAATCTACATCCAGAGAGGGCTCTCTCTTTATAATCTATCTTTTTTCTTAGAAAGTTTTAGGCTAGTTATAAATCCAAGAGTTTGTTTGAAAGTGGTGGAATTCGCCAACTAAGGGCAAGGTTGAATATTTTCAGGCCATTGGGCTATGGAGTCAAAGGATGGCTTTACTGGATTAATCTTCTACACACAAGATGGCTTTGCAGGGCAAGATAGCCAAACATAGAACAATTTTTAGGAATTAAAGTGGATGGAATGGGTTTTGAAGGGATGAAAGGCACTCAAGAATATTTCAACATGTTCAAAAGAAAGAAATGGAATGATTACAAATAAAGAGTAGTGAAGAATTCTTTACTATAGTAATCAAAATGTTTAAATTAGCGAAGCAAGAGCAATTAAGAATTCATTGCTTATAACCAATTTAGAGGAAAACATTAAGAATAATCACAACTAAAAATCAGAGTATAATTAAGTAAATTCTGATTTATTCTTTTATGTCAATTATTCAGAAATGGACACAATGATATTATAAACAGATATAGAACTTAAGACATAGGATAGAAAAACTTATTGAACTGCAATCCGACACATGGATCCTGCAAAAAGTCCTGAGCTTCAAATTGTCATCCAACAAGCCACAAATATATTTCTCCAAAACACTTTTATTCCAAAAACATCAATGTCATAGCCAAGTAGTATAATCCACCCTCAATACTCTCTTTGAGGTTTTATTTATACAAAAAATGATTAAAAATATCTCACACTAACCTAGCCACTAATCTAGGGTGACTAATGAATAAGTTACAATAAAAGGAGACAAATGGTCTCGTAGATAGGAAAAAAAGTAATTGCTGGTGTGATGTTTCCTTCTTTTGTGGATGTGCTAGAGGCAGGTGCTATAATAGGGCTCGATGCTATCCCTTTGAGTAATTCTTTTGCTTGTTTGATACTCTTTGTTTCTACTGATACTCTTTCAACTGCCCAACTGATACTCTTTAACCTGTGCTCATTATTTATCCTTTACATGATAGTAAAAAGATAAAATTCTCAACCTGAAGATAAATTTCATAAAATGTCCAATAAGTCTTCCCACCATTGATATTCTACTATTATGGTTCTTTTAAGTTTTCTTAATGTTTCATCAACCTCTGTGTATCTGTAAAAAGTGGGCTGATTAGGGAACAAATACTTTATTTCCTGCTCAAGATGAAACAAATTCTTTAACCTGTCGTAGAGATTCCTCCTTGTTGGCAATGTTGCTTCTGACGAACTGATAGAATGAGCAGTTGTGTTATGAGCATGTATATCTATTTTATTAACATAGGTTTCCAGGTCCATTATCTTTTCCTCTGAGAGCATAGGACTGGGTAACCCATTGTCCAATAAAACCTTAAATTTCCCTTTAAAAGCATTGATTTCTTCCAGAATATCTGAGCATTTCCTTTCCAAATTCTGCATAAGAGTTCTTTTGGTAAAAACTCTTTTTATTTCTAAAATAGTGCATGTCCTGTCATCAATTCCTAACTCTACAATCTGTTGCTTAGTCCGAGTGTTCAAAAACTGTATAAGTTGATTGGCTTGCTCAGGTCTGCCCCTTAATTCATTTCTTGTTTTTTCTATTTCTTCCTGAGCTACTTTGATCAAGTCATTTTGTTCAAAGATCGTTTGAAAAAAGGACCAAATAATTTTTATTGACTCAATTATATTATCCCAAAGAATTTCATTTATTTCTCTCAAAGGCTTATCTAATGAAAGATCTTTTTCTAAAGCCTTAACCAATTTTTCCAACCTTTTAATTTCCCTGGTATTATCAGCAACAGTCTTCTTAGACATATCATATTTTTGCTCCAAATTTACTAACTGCAATTTTGTGGTTTGGAGTTCTGTGACTCTGAGTTTTAAACTTTCCATTTGTTTTACCAATTCATCAGAACTTAAACCGGAAGTGTTTACCTGTGCTGACTCTGTTTGTTGATCTGCTGTTGTGGTACCTGTAGTGATCTCTGTTGTGGATGTTTGCATGATATCATGTTTTTCTCTTAATGCCTGTTCCAATTCTTTCTCTGTTTCACTCAGTTGCTCAGTCATTTTCAAGAGCAACTCCATCATTTCTTCCTGTGAATTTTCCTTCAAAACTTCTTGAGTCTGGGGATGCCTTGAGGCTGGCAATTTTAGTTGCTTTCTTAGTGCATCAATATCATCATCTTTCTTTTTAATTAGTGCCTCAATGCTTTTGATATCTTTGGGATTGTGACCCAAACTGATAATTATGTCTTCCAGAGACTTTATTTTGTTATCTTTTGCCTGAGAAGAAGCCTTCTCAATTTGCAACTGGGTGTTTGTATTATTTAAAGAATCTCGCAGCCTAAGGGCTGTCATGGCCTTATCAGTAAGGGTGGAGTATATCATTTCCCCAGTCTGTCTATGCAACTCTATCTGGTCCAAGGGATGAATGTCTTTTGCCAGGACCTCAAAATTGGTCCTAATATAATCAGATGCTGTCATGGGCTTTGGCACCTTGGATTTGAAATGGCTCATCATCATTTTGCCTTGTTGAATGTCAAATGCTGACATTAATCTTTCTTGATTGTGTGGAGCCATTCTTAGATACTGATCATATACCTTCATTCTCAATGGATCATTCTTTGATTTTATATTAATGAAAGTTCTCTTTATATCACCTGTGTCTGTTTTTGGCAGTTTAAAGGAAGATACTTCAGTGCTCAACTGTTTTTGTAACTCCTTTCCCTTATGACCTGTGTGTGTTACACTAACTGAACCAGTTAGTTGACTATCTTCTCTTTCATCATGAAACATTTCATCAATAGTTTCCACTTTTGGGAGTGGGTCGGGTTTCTGCTTTTTAGCATGATGTAGCTCTAAGGATTCTTTGGGAGGAGTAGGATCTGGAGCCTGTCGTTTCTTGCCTATTTCCATATTAGATGGAGTTTGCAATTCTAAAACTTCAGGATGATTTACTTGAGTAGGAGAAACCTGTGTTTGTTCTGGTGCCCTAGAGGTTTGAGGTTTCTCTGCCATGATGAAAGTTTCAATGACCTATATTTCAGGTTCTTTCCCTTTGCCTTTAGACTCTATTGCAATTGATGGACTCTCTTCCTGTAATCCCTGTTGGAGATTTCCTGCTGAAGAAGTGCCAATGTGAGGTACCTGCACTTGACCAAAAGATTCTAGGTCAAACTTTTTCTCAAGATCTTTCATAATTTTGTTTCTATTGTCTTCTTCATTATCTTGCTCAACTAGTGTTCCTTCCACCCACTCATCTTGGTTAGCATATTGTTCTATTTCAGGAATCCTGTGGTGAAAGTATGGGGATGATTTGTTCTTCATTCTTTTATCACAGATAAAACCGAATGGATCATAAGGAATCCAACGAAAACTCCTTGGTAACTTGCAATGGTTTTGTAGTATATCTTCTGCTTCTCGCTCAGCGTCCCTAGAATTGCATATGAAGGGACCTAATTGACTTTTGATCCTGAGTTGGGCTTTCTTTTTTACACTACAAAAATGAATCATATCACAATTATTCATTTTCCTGAAATATTCTAAGGCAAAAAGTCTCATAGGCACATATTTTGGCAACCTGAATGGATATAATTCACATCCATATATTCTGATGACTGAATGATTTTGGTATAAATACCAGTCCCCAACTTTATATGTCCTTGAAAGCTGCAAAGTCTTCTTAATCTCATTACTGAGCCTTGGAGGGGGAATTCCATTCAACAAGGTAGTTGCAGGATATACAAAAAGATCAATGAACTCAACATAAGAATATGGAGAATTATAGGAAGAGTGAGTTATGGCAGACCAAAATATCAGTGATCTAGGGTTTCCCTTGGCATCAAGATTTTTGACAGGAAAAGGAAACTTCTCTGATTTATAATAGATGATGAGATGGTAAATGATTGAGGAATATTTAAACACTTTCTCATTATCTAGTCTCATGAACTGGTCATGGATTTTATTGGCAATGAAAGATGCAAAGTCATATTTTACTGCAGGAGGTTGCCTAGGAGTAAAGATAGACAGCAATACCAGAGTTATTTCATCAACATATTCACTTGTATTGAAACCCATGACAAAGGATATCATATTGAGGATGAGTTTGCCCAAATTATTAAAATAAGCAAAACCATAGGGAGGAGGTCCCTTAGGTTGATGTTCAGGTAACATAAAAGTCTGGCAAATGCATTTCAATTTTTCTGGAGACAGTTGGGTAGAATTATCAAGTAGTTCTTCCATGGACAAAGGAGTAAGATCTTGATCAGGTTCAAAATTGAGCATTGAATTGATAGCTTGAGGAGTGATGGGGAAAATGATACTCTGGTCAGGAGACAATACTGCCCTTTGAGTTGAATCATAGTTGGAATGACAGTAGTGGATAATTTCTGGGAAAATATAGATTGAGGGGATAAGATATCTCGGGAAATTGGATTCCCACAACCCAAAGACATCCAAACCTTTTGAATAATCGTCTCTGCAGCGACAATAAATTCGAAGGGGATTTTCATCGAAAACTAAGTCTTTAATTTTAAAGTCTTTATCCACTAATGGTAAGTATTCTAACTCTCTGTGAGGGGCATTCAATGGGGTTACATTCAGGGCTGCCAGAGCTTCCATTTTGATTCTTGTGTATTCAAAATGGAAGTTTCGGGGTTCTCTTCACAGACCGGGCGAAAATTTTCTTCTGGGAGCTTTGATTTTAGTTATAGGAACTGGAATAAACCGATATTAATCCTTTTTTAGATTCTGGCGTGAATTTTTAACACAGGAAAGTGGATTTTTCAGAGAGTTTCGGCAAGAAAATCGAATAAATACCTGTTTGATGGAGAAGTTTGAAATTTACAGGTACTGGTCAATGGCGGATGGATGCTTGGGCACTGGTTTATCAATGGCGTTCGGCAATTTGGTTGGCGGCGTCTCAATCAACGGAATTTTCAAATTCTTCAGAGGAGGATGCAGTCGCTTTCAGTAGTGAAAATGACAAAAAAACACGGGTTTTTGTTTTATTTACAAAGTCAATGGGAATTTTTATTTTTTCGAGGATGACGTCATCTGGTACGGGGGCATACGTCACTGAGACTGGGCGGTAAGCGGTAAGTGGTAAGCGGTAATTTCCGCACTGCTTTCGGGCGATGGCGGTATTTAACGGGGAGGCAGCGATTCCATTAGTCGACTGACACGTGGTCGGAGTACTATTTCAAAACCACCGTGCCCCCTCTCATTATCTTTCGGACGCCAGACGACCAGCGGAACGATCCTGGGCCGTTGATCTTCGGGAGGGTGATCTGACGGTGGACGGGACGTGGAAATGGCGGGGTTTTAATGCGCGGGCCCGATGGTGGATTAAAACATGATTAACTTAATTAAATATCCCGAGAGGCATATGATTGGCGGAATGAATGGTTATTAATTAATCCTGGTGATTAATTAACCCCATAGTTTATACACGGTTGCGGCAGAGTTAGGGGTTTTTTACTAAGGTTAAAGTATCGGGCGGAATTAAAATGCTAAGGGAATGGGTTTTATTTTTTTCCGTTTTAAACATATAAAACTATATGTTAAAACCTTTTTCTATATTTCTTATTATATGGTAATAAATAAATGTTATTTATTTCACCATAGGGGTAGGGAAATATTCTATATGGGTATATTTTAGCCAAAGGGTTTTTATTGGGGGATTTTTATTCAACAAAAGGGATTAAATAACTTTGGCCAAAATTTATAATAAGATGGGTTTTTGGGATCTTTAGGTAAGACGGAGTTATGTACTATAGGATATGGTATTTTCACTAGGGATTTAAAAAATAAATCAGAAGTTAACATGACAAAGGACAAGGTAAACTCAAAATACTTTAACTATAATTAAGAAAGTGAAGATTTCTGAAGTAAATTGTATCATCTCAATTTCAACACTTAAACATAGAATAGTAAGTAATTTTGAGGGTTTATTTATGGAAATTTACATGATTTTCCTAAGTAAAATAGGATTTTACTTAGGAAAAGGATAAAATTGAATGATTATAATAATGAATAACTTCAAGTACTTAGGTCTTTTTGATCATCAGGCCGAGGGTCCGGTCCCTCCAAAAGTCAAGGAAATGCCTTGAGCCCCTTTAATCTCCAAATACCTTAGCACTTTTTAGGGAAATTAGTAAAAATCTTAGGGAAAAAGTGATGTGGGAAGTTAATGATTTTGACTTTGCTTCCTTTGAATTTTCCAGTGCATTTCTTGCTTCAGTACTTGTGATGAAAGTTAAAGATCAAACACATTTAGCACCATCATTCATCATATGAAAATTTGCAATACCATATACCTGCCCTATCTATTTTACCCTACCATTTTCTCTTCTTTATTAGGGTGAATTTGGACTTGCAAACCCTTATCAATCTTCTTTTTCTTTTACATGGAAAATCTATCTAATTCTACCCTTATTACATCCAAGGGCTCAGATTAAACTGTTGAGCCCCTTTTATTATCTCTACCTATCTACTTATCTGCCAAGATTAAACTGTTTCGTCAGATATTTATTCTCTATTCTACAACATTAAATTGAAACATGAATGATTCAAGTTTAAACAGTCTGACTCTTCATAAATTGTGGCAAAGTTCAACAAGCTGCACACAATTGCTTTATTACAGAAAATAAAATAGTAGTGGCATTTGGATTTGCACACTTTCCTTGGTCTATTTTTTGTTTGGGGTTCATTTCTTTCATTTTCTTGACCAATTTATTTTTCTTACCCTTTGATTTTTCTTTTAGGGTATATCCTCTTTACATTTTTTAAATTTTTTGATTTTTTGATTTTTCAAGAATATGGAACACCTTTGCCAAAAAAAAGGTTTGAACATATTGCATAGTTCAATCAAGACAATCATGAAAAATGATACCTATTGGTATAGGAGTCTAACACTGGCTCCGCTTGGGGATGGCTTTTCCTTGTGAAAAGTCAAGAACAGCAGGTCAGATGCCTCAAAATGTTCTCAAACTGAACCATGTAATCTCTTTTTTCTGGTAGCTTTATTGTATATATGATAGTGAAACTTTGAAGCTTAGGGCCTTCTCTTTGGGCTTCAACTCCAAGAAGTCACCATCCAATCAAAACTGATGCATTAGAAAAGGACATATTTATGTACAAGTTAGAAAAAATCAGAATATCTTAGTAAATAGGATCAAAATAGTGCTTCAGCATTCGACCATTGACTGGTCCTTCCTCAGCTTCTGAATTGTCCAAGTTCTTTAAAAAGTATGTGTTGTTCCCCTGTAAGGCATGAATGATGTAAGGCCCTTTCCATAAGAAATCAAATTTCCCATGTTTCCCTTTATCTTCCCTCCTGGAATCCCATCTTAGGACTTTGTCTCCTAGTTGAAAATCTTCTGCTTTAGTTCTTTTGTCAAACATTTTCTTTAACTTTTCCTACAAGACTTGGGATCGTTGATACACTTCTTCTATGGTTTGCTGCAAGTGAATTGTTTGGTTAATTCTTCTCTGAATATCATTTGGTTCCACTTGAGCCTCCTGAAGTAACTTCATAACAGGAATTCCTAAAGATGATGGGAATCTAGCTTCAATGCCATAAACTAATTCATATGGACTGGTCCCAATTGATTTCTTAGTTGTAAGTATGTCTGCCCACAATGCATTGGTAAGTTTCTTATGCCAATTCTTTTTATTTTCTTCCAATAATTTTTTAATGATATTAATAAGGCTTTTATTGGAAGATTCTGCCAGTCCATTACCCTGAGGGTAATAGGTTGTTGAATGGCCTAAAGTTATGTGATATTTATTGCAGAAACTAATCATTTTCTTAGACTTAAATGCAACAGCATTATCTGTTATAATTTTCTCTGGACAGCCAAATCTGGAAAGTATATTGGTTTCCAAAAACCCTATAATTACAGAATCATTGGCTTGTCTGCATGGGACAGCTTCAATCCATTTAGTAAAGTAATCTGTGGCAGTAAGAATCCATCTGTGTTTCCCAGAAGAAGAGGGATGAATTTCTCCAATAAAATCTAATCCCCATTTTTGAAAGGGTCTTTCTGTGGAAATTGGTCTTAATGGTAAAGGTAACAACTTTCTTTTACCCTCAAAGATCTGACACTTATGACAAGTTGTTACAAATTTCTTAACATCTGAAAACAAGTTTGGCCAGTAAAAACCAGCCCTTAAGATTTTATCTGTAGTTGACTTCCAGTAGAGATGTCCACCACAATCCCCTGTATGAAATTCATTAAGTGCCTTGTCAGCTTCATCTTTCAATAGACAATTTAATAAGATTCCTTCATGATTTTTCCAAAATAGAGTGCTATCTAAAATACAATATTTTAAAGATGTCATTTTCAAAAATCTTCTTTTCGTTCTGGACAACCATGGAGGAGCTTGCAGGTTTAATAAAATATGAATGATATCAGTGTACTTGGGTGAATCTAAGAAAGCTTGACTGATTTGTGGAGTCGCCATCTCCTGTTCGTCATCCAGTTCGTTAATGTCTAAGGCTTGGCAATTAGTTTCAGTCATGAGTTGAGCCAAACCTTGACCTTAGATGAGTTTAGTTGGTTTAATTTCGATATCATATTCTAAAATGGTAGCTATCCACTTACATCTTTTGCCTTCAATACCATCTTGAGTCAAGATGTCTTTAACTACAGCATTAGGCACATCAGCTATCACATGAGAATATAATATATAAACTCTAAAATCTTTAATTGCTTTCACAAGTGCAAAAGCCTGTTTCTCCATAATATTGTATTTCAAAGATGCATCCCTAACTGCTTTACTGAAAAAGGAAATTCGTTTTTCACATCCATGATCATCCTTTTGTAGTAAAACAACTGCAACTGTATGTTCAGAAGCAAATGAAAAAATAATGAAATCTCTATCAAACTTTGGACTGGTAAGAACTGGTGTTCTTGTTAAAGCCATTTTGATTTCTTCAAATGATTGCTTGGCTTCTATAGTCCAGTAAATGCTTGAATCTTTTTTAAGCATGTTAGTAAGCAATCTAAGTAATTCAGCTAAACTGGAAATAAACCTTCTCAAGAAATTAATCTTTCCTATGAAAGCTTGAAGTTCTTTAATATTTCTGGGATGAGGTATTTGCAAAATTGCTTGTATTCTTTCAGGGTCAATTCGAATGCCATCTTTAGAAATAATGTGACCTAGGAGCTTACCTTCTTCCAAACCAAACAATGAATTTTTAGGATTTAAAGAAATGCCATATTTTCTGCACTTTATAAACACTTGCCTTAGATGATCTAAATGTTGCTGATCTGTTTTGGAAAAAACTGTTAAATCATCTAGATAAATTACCAGAAAATCATGTATTTCTTTAGAAAAATCAATGTCTATTGCTCTCTGAAATGTAGCTCCTGCATTCTTGAGTCCAAATGGCATCTTGACATATTTAAAAGTACCCCATGGTGTGGTAAATGCTGTTTTATCTTGATCATCAGGATGAACCAGAATCTGGTTATACCCTGAAAATCCATCCAGTAGAGATATCCTAGAAGATCCTACTACCCTTTGTAAGATATGGTCCATTTTAGGCAAAGGATAGTTATCTTTTAAAGAAACTTTATTCAAATTTCTTAAATCAACACACAGTCTAATTTCTCCAGTCTTTTTCTGTGTTGGTACTAGATTAGAAACCCATTCTGAGAACCTAATAGGAGCTATATTTCCTACTTCATACATTCTTTTAATTTCCTTTTCGATTGAAGGTAATAAAACATGATTTATTCTTCTAAGTTTCTATTTGAAAGGTTTTTGATCTGGTTTCAAAGGTATAGTGTGTTGAATTATGGATGTATTATATGATTTAAGATCTTCATAACTCCAGGCAAAAACGTCCTGGAATTCCTTTAAGAGTTCAACATATTTAACCTTTTGATCTTCTGGTAGAGATTTGGATAATTTAACCATTTTGGGATCTTCTGGAGTTCCTAAGTTGCATTCTTCAATATCAACATTAACAGGTTCCATTTTGTGTCTAAATGGAATGTCATTTGAGTCAAAAAGATCTTCCAAAGGAGTTAATCCTTTGGGTAAATGATTATCTTTCAAATTAATGATTTCAGTTTCATCTTCTATGATCTCATCGAATTCCATTTGTATCAAATCCTGCATATCTTTTTCTGTGAATGTGGTTGGGTGAAGCATGTGAATTGCAGTCTCTCTTGAAATATCTGTTTTTTGTTCTTTTTCTTGATTAGATTCATTGATTGTTATGTCCTCATCTATATTACTGTTAGAAAACTCATTTTCTAGTGTCAAAAAACTATTGATCTGATTGTTATTTACAAATACTTGCCAATTCATTAGATTGTCCAGTATAGTAGGTCTATGTCTAATCTCAGTTGTGAACTGATGATTAGGTCCAAAAGGAAACTTACATGTGCTAGCGAACATTGCAAGACCGTGAGCATGCAAATTTTGTTTCCTGGGAATCTTGGCAAGTTGAGCTTGTAGGAAAGTGTTGAGAATTTCCACAATTGTTTCTCTATATTGTTTCAATCTGGGATCTTTGGTTGAGCATTCACCATTAATCTGTTGGATAATTAATTCAGAGTCTCCTATGATTGATACCCTAATTGCTCCTAACTTTTTGACATGTTTAAGCCCTAGCAAAAGGGCTTCGTACTCAGCCATGTTGTTAGTGCATTTAAAATTCAATCTATAAGAATGACCTTCAGCGTGATCATTTTCAACATTATGTAACCAAATTCCAGCCCCTGCTCCTAACTTGTTTACTGAGCCATCAAATTCTAAATGCCACATAATTTCATGTTCATAATCTTCATCAACTGTTTTAACATGTTTCTTAACAGGAGCTAGTTGTTTAGCTTTTTCTGGTATTTCTTGGTTGTCTGGTGTTTCTTGGTTTTCAGAAATCTCTTCAATTTTAATAGTAGTTTTGATTGTAGCTTCCTTTTCAGGTGCTTCTAGTTCAGTTGGAAAGTCCATTTCAGCATTATAAAGGATAAAGGAATCCATATCAGAATGTATTGAATAGACAAGGAAGTTTTCAGGCTTCTCATGGCTACTCACCAAGTACTTCATCAAGGTTTCTCTATATAATCTTTTAGGTTGACCAAATACTGAAATAGTGGCATATGACATGTCTAGTTGAATAGATCCTCCAAGTTTAGCACCCCGGGATCTGGACAACAACATACCATATTTAGGAGGAATATCAGCCACTACTATATCCATCAAAACAGACTTTGCAGGGTATGGCACCAAAGTAACACACAAATCTTTAATCAAACCTAAACATTTTACCTGACTAGAATCAAAAGAAAATAAATCTTTATACGGTCTGGTAATGTCTAAATTTAATCTTTCCATCACAGCTTTTGGCATCAAATTGTGGGATGCTCCAGAATCCAGCATAGCATTGTGGAGTATTTTGTCATGAACGTTCAGGCTCACATAAAATGGAGGAGTTCCTCCGCTTTCTGGTTTTCCATTTACCTCAGGGCCAAAAAGTAGTTTAGGTTGATCATCAAGAATATTTACTTAATCATCCATTCCAGTAATGTTAATGTTAAGGGATTTGCTGATTTGACTTCTATAGACATCATGTTTAGCTAGTTATGATAAAGGAACAACTATCTTTAGTTTGCCTATTTCAGCCTCTAAATTGAAAGGTTTTTCTGTTTGAGCTTTAGTGTTTTGCATAGTTGGGTTTTCTCTATTTTTTGGGTCTTCAACGTTTTTCTCTTTTTCATGAGTGGAATTTTGATTTGAAGGTATTTCTGAACTAACTTCTACTGTTTCTTCTACATTTCCTACAGGAGGAAAAGTATTAGATTGTTGTTTATTGTTTGGTTGGATATCAGACACATCTTCAATTATTGGATTTGAGGGGTTATGAGTTGTCCTAGAAAGAATTTGTACAGGGGGAATGTTTTGTACAGGAGGGATTTTACCTTTGACATTTTGTTTTACAGCTTTCTGTTTGCTATTCTCTGGCACATCAATCCGTCTGCTTCTCAAATTGTACTATTTATGAACCTCATAAATTGCTGTGTCATAGCCTTCCTTAAAATCAAAAGTTTCTCCTGAATGAGTTTGGAATGTTTCAAGGATGTGATTCTCTTGATCATCCTGAGATAGGAAAACTTCTGGTTCATTTTTGTCTTCAGTTACATTGTTTATTTCCACATCCTCTGTAGGTTCTTCAGAAGTTGAGCCTTCAACAAAATTTTCTTGGAAAGGTGGCCTGATATTTTGGTCAAGGACATTCTTCCCAATGTTTTGGTTCTGATTTCTTCTAAAATTTGGGTTTCTCACAACATTTTGATTATCACCAGTAGACTTTCTTTCGATTGTCTCCACTCTGTCTCATAATCTTTCCATACCTTTAATGATTGCATCCAGCTTTCTTTCAAAAGTTGAAGGTTCTTCATTCAGAGGCATTCTTCTTTCGGCCCTAGCTCTGGCTCGTTTTTCTATAAGATTTGCTTCTACACTAACCACTATGCTTTGCATTTCCTCTAGGGTTTGGGGGGCTCTTTCCCTGAGTGAATAAGCTATGTCAGAGTCAAAACCATCAGGGAATTTAACCAGTAATGAGTCAGGAGGGGGTCTAAGGTTTTGAGGAACGGCGTTGTAGGCTTCATTGAATCTTATGATGTAATCTTGCACGGTTTCATTAGGTCTTCTTCTCAATTTTTAAAATTCTGATAGGATCTGAACAGGGTCTTTATTTTTCTCCCATCTATTCAAAAATGCCCTATACAAAGCTGCTAAATCGGCAATAATGTTTGGAGCAAGGGCCCTAAACCATGTCCTAACTTCCCCAGTAAGACTCTGAACAAAAATTCTCATTCGGACATCATCAGTGTCAATTTCATAGAATTCAAAGTAATCAGTCATCCTTTTGGTATGTTGTTGAGCTGTGTAAGTACCTGAGCCATCAAAAGGTGTGATCTTACTCTGATAATCTTGAGGCAAAGCCACAGGGTTGGCTGGAAACTGTAAAGGAGCATATCTATTGGTCATTGGAAGGGGTAATGGAATAATAGGTGATGGTGGTCTGGGTGGAGGAGTAGAAGGGGTGACTGGTGTTTGAAAAGCTTGAGGGAAAGTAACTAAACTTGGGGAAGCTTCAGTAATCACAGAAATTTTTGAACTTTCTTCAAAGGTCTGTTCAGATGAAATGGAGTTTTGTAAATGTCTGTCAAGGTGATATGAAACAAATCTGAATTGCAAATCTTCAAAAAACAATGGATTTGGAACTAATCTTGATAATTCGGTTTCAGAAAAATTTACAAATAAGGATGTTTCAAATCACTCATCAAAAGGAATTTCGTCAAAATATATAATTTTCATGGGACAAGATTGTGATCTAAAAAGAGGTCTGGAACTTCCAGAACTCTCTTGACTTCCTTGTCTTCTAATAATCCTAGGAATCATATTCGGATTTTCAAATATCGGTGGTGGATTGGGATCAGGATTTGACCTAGTGTGACGAATCCTTTCTGAAGCCAGTTTTCCTAGATGATATATGTTTTTGGATTTTTTGTTTTAATTGAAATGAAAATACAACTTCTACAAATTCTTCAAGAAATAACAATTTGTGATTTAAAATTTTCTCAAAGATTTATTAAACTAGAGAGTCTGATTAAACATTTGAAATTAAGGTTCAGTGTATAAGCTAAATCAGAGATAGACTGAAGCAGCATTTATTTACTATGCAGTTGCAGAGCAAAAGCATTTCAAAGGCTACCTGGCTGATCTTCAGACTCTGTCTATAACTTATAAATCAAACAATAGTAAAATGATTCAGGTCCCCAGTATGGTCGCCACTATGTTATCACTTAGGTTTTCCTTGAAGTTGTAAGAAAAGAAAAGCATACCCGAGGTAACCACAAACCAACCTTCAGATGCAGAATCTAAACAATCTGCATCCAGAGAGGGCTCTCTCTTTATAATCTATCTTTGTTCTTAGAAAGTTTTAGGCTAGTTATAAATCCAAGAGTTTGTTTGAAAATGGTGGAATTCGCCAACTAAGGGCAAGGTTGAATATTTTTAGGCCATTGGGCTATGGAGTCAAAGGATGGCTTTACTGGATTAATCTTCTACACACAAGATGGCTTTGCAGGGCAAGATAGCCAAAAAGAGAACAATTTTTAGAATTTAAAGTGGATGGAATGGGTTTTGAAGGGATGAAAGGCACTCAAGAATCTTTCAACATGTTCAAAAGAAAGAAATGAAATGATTACAAATAAAGAGCAGTGAATAATTCTTTACTATAGTAATCAAAATGTTTAAATTAGCGAAGCAAGAGCAATTAAGAATTCGTTGCTTATAACCAATTTAGAGGAAAACATTAAGAATAATCACAACTGAAATCAGAGTACAATTAAGTAAATTCTGATTTATTCTTTTATGTCAATTATTCAGAAATGGACATAATGATATTATAAACAGATATAGAACTTAAGACATAGGATAGAAAGACTTATTGAACTGCAATCCGACACATGAATCCTGCAAAAAGTCCTGAGCTTCAAATTGTCATCCAACAAGCCACAAATATATTTCTCCAAAACACTTTTATTCCAAAAACATCAATGTCACAGCCAAGTAGTAGAATCCACCCTCAATACTCTCTTTGAGGGTTTATTTATACAAAAAATGATTGAAAATATCTCACACTAACCTAGCCACTAATCTAGGGTGACTAATGAATACGTTACAATAAAAAGGAGACAAATGGTCTCGTAGATAGGACAAAAAGTAATTGCTGGTGTGCTGTTTCCTTCTTTTGTGGATGTGCTGGAGGTAGGTGCTATAATGGGGCTCGATGTTGTCCCTTTGAGTAATTCTTTTGCTTGTTTGATACTCTTCGTTTCTACTGATACTCTTTCAACTACCCAACTGATACTCTTTAACCTGTGCTCATTATTTATCCTTTACATGATAGTAAAAAGATAAAATTCTCAACCTGAAGATAAATTTCATAAAATGTCCAATAAGTCTTCCCACCATTGATCTTCTGCTATTATGGTTCTTTTAAGTTTTCTCAATGTTTCATCAGCCTCTGTGTATCTGTAAAAAGTGGGCTGATTAGGGAACAAATACTTTATTTCCTGCTCAAGATGAAACAAATTTTTTAACCTGTCGTAGAGATTCCTCCCTGTTGGCAGTGTTGCATGTGACGAACTGATAGAAAGAACAGTTGTGTTATGAGCATGTATATCTATTTTATTAACATATGTTTCCAGGTCCATTATCTTGTCTTCTGCGAGCATAGGACTGGGTAACCCTTTGTCTAATAAAACCTGAAATTTCCCTTTAAAAGTATTGATTTCTTCCAGAATATCTGAGCACTTCCTTTCCAAATTCTGCATAAGAGTTCTTTTGGTAAAAAATCTTTTTATTTCTAAAATAGTGCCTGTCCTGTCATTAATTCCTAATTCTGAAAGCTGTTGCTTAGTCTGGGTGTTCAGAAACTGTATAAGTTGATTAGCTTGCTCAAGTCTGCCCTTTAATTCATCTCTTGTCTTGGCTATTTCTTCCTGAGCTACTTTGATCAAGTCATTTTGTTCAAAGATTGTTTGAACAAAGGACCAAATACTTTTTATTGACTCAATTATATTATCCCAAAGAATTTCATTTATTTCTCTCAAAGGCTTCTCTAATGAAAGATCTTTTTCTAAAGCCTTAACCAATTTTTCCAACCTCTTAATTTCCCTGGTATTATCGGCAACAGTCTTCTTAGACATATCATATTTCTGCTCCAAATTTTCTAACTGCAATTTTGTGGTTTTGAGTTCTGTGACTCTGAGTTTTAAACTTTCCATTTGTTTTACCAATTAATCAGAACTTAAACAGGAAGTGTTTACCTGTGCTGACTCTGTTTGTTGATCTGCTGTTGTGGTACCTGTAGTGATCTCTATTGTGGATGTTTGCATGATATTCTGTTTTTATTTTAATGCCTGTTCCAATTCTTTCTCTGTTTCACTCAGTTGCTCAGTCATTTTTAAGAGCAACTCCATCATCTCTTCCTGTGAATTTTCCTTCAAAACTTCTTGGGTCTGGGGGTGCCTTGAGGCTGGCAATTTTAGCTGCTTTCTCAGTGCAGCGATATCATCATCTTTATTTTTAATTAGTGCCTCAATGCTTTTGATATCTTTGGGATTGTGACCCAAACTGATGATTATATCTTCCAGAGACTTTATTCTGTTATCTTTTGCCTGAGAAGAAGCCTTCTCAATTTGAAACTGGGTGTTTGTATTATTTAAAGAATCTCGCAGCCTAAGGGCTGCCATGGCCTTATCAGTAAGGGTGGAGTATATCATTTCCCCAGTTTGTCTATGCAACTCTATCTGGTCCAAGGGATGAATGTCTTTTGCCAGGACCTCAAAATTGGTCCTAATATAATCAGATGCTGTCATGGGCTTTGGTACTTTGAATTTGAAATGGCTCATCATCATTTTGCCTTGTTGAATGTCAAATACTGACATCAATCTTTCCTGATTGTGTGGAGCCATTTTTAGATACTTATCATATACCTTCATTCTCAATGGATCATTCTTTGCTTTTATATTAATGAAAGTTCTCTTGATATCACCTGCATCTGTTTTTGGTGGCTTAAAAGAAGATACTTCAGTACTCAACTGTTTTTCCAATTCTTTTCCTTTGTGGCCTGTGTGTGTTTCACTAACTGTGCCAATTAGTTGACTATCTTCTCTTTCATCATCAAACATCTCATCAATAATTTCCACTTCTGGAAGTGGATCGGGTTTCTACTTTTTAGCTTGATGTAGCTCTGAGGATTCTTTGGGAGGAGTAGGATCTGGAGCCTGTATTTTCTTGCCTATTTACATATTAGATCGAGTTTGTAATTCTGAAACTTCAGGATGATTTACTTGAGTAGGAGAAACCTGTGTTTGATTTGGTGCCCTGGAGGTTTGAGGTTTCTCTGCCATGATGAAAGTTTCAATGACCTGTATTTCAGTTTCTTTCCCTTTGCCTTTAGACTCTACTGCAATTGATGGACTCTCTTCCTGTAACCCCTGTTGGAGATTTCCTGCTGAAGAAGTGCCAATGTGAGGTACCTGCACTTGACCAAAAGATTCTAGGTCAAAATTTTTCTCAAGATCTTTCATAATTTTGTTTCTATTGTCTTCTTCATTATCTTGCTCAACTAGTGTTCCTTCCACCCACTCATCTTGGTTAGCATATTGTTCTATTTCAGGAATGCTGTGGTGAAAGTATGGGGATGATTTGTTCTTCATTCTTTTATTACAGATAAAACCGAATGGATCATAAGGAATCCAACGAAAAATCCTTGGTAACTTGCAATGGTTTTGTAGTATATCTTCTGCTTCTCGCTCAGCGTCCCTATAGTTGCATATGAAGGGACCTAATTGACTTTTGATCCTGAGTTGGGCTTTCTTTTTTACACTACAAAAATGAATCATATCACAATTATTCATTTGCCTGAAATATTCTAAGGCAAAAAGTCTCATAGGCACATATTTTGGCAACCTGAATGGATATAATTCACATCCATATATTCTGATGACTGAATGATTTTGGTATAAATACCATTCCCCAACTTTATATGTCTTTGAAAGCTGCAAAGTCTTCTTAATCTCATTACTGAGCCTTGGAAGGGGAATTCAAGTCAACAAGGTAGTTGTAGGATATACAAAAAGATCAATGAACTCAGCATAAGAATAGGGAGAATTATAGGAAGAGTGAGTTATGGCAGACCAAAATATAACTGATCTAGGGTTTCCCTTGGCATCAAGCTTTTTAACAGGAAAAGGGAACTTCTCTGATTGATAGTAGATGATGAGATGGTAAATGACTGAGGAATATTTAAACACTTTCTCATTATCTAGCCTCATGAACTGGTCATGGATTTTATTGGCAATGAAAAATGCAAAGTCATATTTTACTGCAGGAAGTTTCCCAGGAGTAAAAATAAACAGCAATACCAGGGTTATTTCATTAACATATTCACTTGTATTGAAACCCATGAAAAAGGATATCATATTGAGGATGAGTTTTCCCAAATTATTAAAATAAGAAAAACCATAGGGAGGAGGTCCCTTAGGTTGATGTTCAGGTAACATAAAAGTCTGGAAAATGCATTTCAATTTTTCTGGAGATAGTTGGGTAGACTTTTCAAGTAGTTCTTCCATGGACAAAGGAGTAAGATCTTGATCAGGTTCAAAATGGAGCATTGTATTGATGGCTTGAGGAGTGATGGGGAAAATGATATTCTGGTCAGGAGACAACACTGCCCTTTGAGTTGAATCATAGTTGGAGTGACAATAGTGGATAATTTCTAGGAAAATATAGACTGAGGGGATAAGATATCTTGAGAAATTGGATTCCCACAACCCAATCACATCCAGACCTTTCCAATAATCGTCTCTGTAGCGACAATAACTTCGAAGGGGACTTTCATCGAAAACTAAGTCTTTAATTTGAAAGTATTTATCCACTAAGGGCAAGTATTCTAACTCTCTGTGAGGGGCATTCAATGGGGTTACATTCAGGGCTGCCGGAGCTTCCATTTTGTTTCTTTTGTATTCAAAATGGAATTTTCGGGGTTTCCTTCACAGACCAGGCACAAATTTGATTCTGGGAGCTTTGATTTTACTTGCAGGAACTAGAATAGACTGATATTAACCCTTTTCTAGACTCTGGCGTGAATTTTTAACACAGGAAAGTGGATTTTTCAGAGAGTTTCGGCAAGAAAATCGAATAAATACCTGTTTAATGGAGAAGTTTGAAATTTACAGGTACTAGTCGATGGTGGATGGATGCTTCGGCACTGTTTTAACAATGGTGTTCGGCAATTTGGTTGGTAGCGTCTCAATCAGCGGAAATTTCAAATTCTTCAGAGGAGGACACAGTCACTTTCAACAGTGAAAATGACATAAAAACACGGGTTTTTGTTTTATTTACAAAGTCAATGGGAATTTTTATTTTTTCGAGGATGACATCATCTGGTACGGGGGCATACGTCACTGAGACTGGGCGATAAGCGGTAAGCGGTAATTTCCGCACTGCTTTCGGGCGATGGCGGTATTTAACGGGGAGGCAGCGATTCCATTAGTCGACTGACACGTGGTCAGAGTACTATTTCAAAACCACCGTGCCCCCGCTCGTTATCTTTCGGACGCGAGATGGCCAGCGGAAGGATCCTGGGCCGTTGATCTTCGGGAGGGTGATCTGACGGTGGACGGGACGTGGAAATGGTGGGGTTTTAATGCGCGGGCCCGATGGTGGATTAAAACATGATTAACTTAATTAAATATCCTGGGAGGCATATGATTGGCAGAATGAATGGTTCTTAATTAATCCTGGTGATTAATTAACCCCATAGTTTATACACGGTTGCGGCAGAGTTAGGGGTTTTTTACTAAGGTTAAAGTATCGGGAAGAATTAAAATGCTAAGGGAATGGGTTTTATTTTTTTCCGTTTTAAACATATAAAACTA
Organism: Pinus albicaulis; assembly: GCA_034641835.2. NCBI lineage: Eukaryota > Viridiplantae > Streptophyta > Pinopsida > Pinales > Pinaceae > Pinus > Pinus albicaulis. The sequence continues at coordinate 895,458,813 of CM076580.1, forward strand.
TATGTTAAAACCTTTTTCTATATTTCTTATTATATGGTAATAAATAAATGTCATTTATTTCACCATAGGGGTAGGGAAATATTCTATATGGGTATATTTTAGCCAAAGGGTTTTTATTGGGGGATTTTTATTCAACAAAAGAGATTAAATAACTTTGGCCAAAATTTATAATAAGAGGGGTTTTTTGGATATTTAGGTAAGAAGGAGTTATGTACTATAGGATATGGTATTTTCACTAGGGATTTAATAAATAAATCAGAAGTTAACATGACAAAGGACAAGGTAAACTCAAAATACTTTAACTATAACTAAGAAAATGAAGATTTCTGAAGTAAATTGTATCATCTCAATTTCAACACTTAAACATAGAATAGTAAGTAATTTTGAGGGTTTATTTATGAAAATTTACATGATTTTCCTAAGTAAAATAGGATTTTACTTAGGAAAAGGATAAAAGTGAATGATTATAATAATGAATAACTTCAAGTACTTAGGTCTTTTTGATCATCAAGCTAAGGGTCCGGTCCCTCCAAAAGTCAAGGAAATGCCTTGAGCCCCTTTAATCTCCAAATACCTTAGCACTTTTTAGGGAAATTAGTAAAACTCTTAGGGAAAAAGTGATGTGGGAAGTTAATGATTTTGACTTTGCTTCCTTTGAATTTTCCAGTGCATTTCTTGCTTCAGTACTTGTGATGAAAGTTAAAGATAAAACACATTTAGCATCATCATTCATCATATGAAACTTTGCAACACCATCTACCTACCCTATCTATTTTACCCTACCATTTTCTCTTCTTTATTAGGGTGCATTTGGACTTGCAAACCCTTATCAATCTTCTTTTTCTTTTACATGGCAAATCTATCTAATTCTACCCTTATTACATCCAAGGGCTCAGATTAAACTGTTGAGCCCCTTTTATTATCTCTACCTATCTACTTATCTGCCAAGATTAAACTGTTTGGTCAGATATTTATTCTCTATTCTACAACATGAAATTGAAACATGAATGAGTCAAGTTTAAACAGTCTGACTCTTCATAAATTGTGGCAAAGTTCAACAAGTTGCACACAATTGCTTTATTACAGAAAATAAAATAGTAGTGGCATTTGGATTTGCACACTTTCCTTGGTCTATTTTTTGTTTGGGGTTCATTTCTTTCATTTTCTTGACCAATTTATTTTTCTTACCCTTTGATTTTTCTTTTAGGGTATACCCTCTTTACATTTTTTTAATTTTTTGTTTTTTTTTAATTTTTCAAGAATATGGAACACCTTTGCCAAAAAAAGGTTTGAACATATTGCATAGTTCAATCAAGACAGTCATGAAAAATGATACCTATTGGTATAGGAGTCTAACACTATCTTATAAACATAACCCATTAGAAAAGGGAAGAAAATTTTGCACTCATCATGTTTATTGTAACTTCACATCATTGTGTAATAGGATATAAGGGTAGAAGCTTAGTCTCTCTCGAGGGATGGGAATTTGTCTCCTTCTCTCTCTCTCTCAAAGTCATCCTTTCTTTTGTGTAATACTTTCAGCATAACCTTACTGTGGATGTCTCCCTAAATTCCCTATCCTAGCTCTTCTTTTATAAACCTAACTGGATAAGCTTCTCTAGAGAACCTTACATAACTTTTGCATATCATTCTTATGGAAAAATAAGAGTTGGGGTTGATTTTTCCTTGACCCAAAGGCGAGAATCTTGATTTGTGTGATAAGGTGTCATCAAATCCACTCGGTGGAGAGTTAAAATCTTGGAAACAAATAACACACATATTTTCTACTGTTATCCATGTGGCTACGTGAATTTACTGAAGAACATAAGCATGGCCCCATGTGGTTAACCATAAAGTTACACTGTGAGTGAAATTTTTATTTCTTCTTAACTATTTCAGGACTCAAAAAGTTATTTCACCAAGGACTGCTTAATTTGAAGTTCGAACTTGTTTCTCAGTTCTTATTATTCTTTCATCATATGTATGAAAATTTTTGATAACATTTACCCCCTAATGTACAAAGGGGGGAGCATGGAAACATACATCCGAAGTGCATCACATTTTTTTTTGTATTGTTGAATTGTGAACGAATGAAGCTACCAATGAAACAGAGAGAGAGAGAGAGAGAGAGAGAGAGAGAGAGAGAGAGAGAGAGAGAGATTATATGAACCCAATGGATTTAGTGAGCTAACACCTATGTTAACCAATACGCAAGACTTACATAAGCTCACCTATGTGAACCAATACACAAGACTTACATATATTTATATTAAAATTTATTTATACAAGCTAGGTGGGCATGTACCATGCTCATGGTAAATGCCAAAGTAATGTATAAAAATAGAGAGAGAAAGAGAGAGAGAGAGAGAGAGAGAGAGAGAGAGAGAGAGAGATTATATGAACCCAAGGGATTTAGTGAGCTACCACCTATGTGAAACAATACACAAGACTTACATATATTCATATTAAAAGTTATTGATACAAGCTAGGTGGACATGTACCATGCTCATGGTAAATGTCAAAGTAATGTATAAATTACAATCATGGCCATGAATGACCATATATAACAATGCATATATAAATTTTTTGAAATAAGATATTTTGTAACTATTGGGTTCAGTGAGCCATTAGGGGTGGGGGATTGGGAGTGATGATAGGGTTAGAGTGATGGAGAGAGGGTTAACTAACCAAAAAAAGGGTCATACCTATTGATGCAGGATACCAATGCAGTTGCTATATTGAGGTCTTAAAATATTGATGGGTTCAATGAAACTCATGGCCACAAAAAAAATTGTATTTGGATTCATTCATTGACAGATTTAATCATATCAAGGATAATTGATGTCTCTCTCGGGATGACCCAAGTCTTCCTGCACATTAACGGTGCAAGGAGCCAGAGAAAATGGATGAAGGATAGATGTGACTTATTCCCATGTGAATTGATTGAGTTGAAGTCAAATATGGGGTAAGCTTGAAGGATCTAAGAGAATTTATGTCTCTCCTATTAAACCCTAAGGAGATCCATGATAAGGTAATGCTAACCAAGGAGAAAATGATCTTTGACATATCAAAACTCCAAATAATGGATGTTGATGTTGACAGAGGAGAGCATCTCATAAGGTATGCATAAAATATAGAAAAGTAACCAAGACTTGTACTCACAAAGGGACTTTGAAAAATTATGGACAAGGTCATGTTATCAATTGGAATGAATTCCTTTGGAAGGAGCATATACAATGATGACTGAGTCTAATGACAGTGACAAGGACGATCTAGGAAATGAAAGAGGAATGGCACCAAGGATTAAACTGAGGTTACTATTGCAATGAAATGGAAAAAGGGTGTCATGTGGGCATTGGTTTTCTAAGGACAATAATATTCATAAAAGAGAGACTATACTTAACTATGGTTGATAGTTGAGCATGTGATGGGTGGCACAAGTGGTAGAGGGAGAATGGGTACCAGGGATGTTGAGGAAAATAAAAGTTAAAAAATTACCACCATTATTAATAACAGGATATAGTTAAACCTACTCAGGTGAATTGAAGTGGACGCTCTAAACAAAGGAGAGATGATATCGTTGCAAGTATAAAATGTTGTAATAAATTTATCAAGGTATAAAAAGGTGAAGAGAGTGTTATTTTTTTCGTTTTGAGTAATACAACTATAAGACAGGTTCCCTTGGTGTGACCATGTGTATATATTAGTGATCAAAATAGAGGAGAGAATTGAACCCTAGGGGTGTCTTCTCGGGGAGTTGTATGAATCAAAAGAAAAAAGAAGGGCTCAGAGTCTCATGTGGATGGAAATTACTGTGAAACTTCATATTCAAATCTTGATGAAACCAATGGGGAGGGAGTCTGAGATAAGTAAGGAAAGCCACAACCAAGCGAGAAGATGCAGTTGCAAGGAATGAACAAGGAATATATGGACTACCAAGCCTATGACAAATGTCAACATGCTTTCTAAATGGTGAAAGTTTTGTATTAAGACAACAATGTTGGGTAGATAAATGTGGAGTCATTTCCTATGATCGAACAACATGGTAGAGGAGTCATAGTTAACCAAGTTAAATATGAGTGCATGGTTCTAAGTGGATAAAAGGAAACAATACAATGCATATAAGGAGGGACATTGAGAGCCTATATACCAATTTGATTCATCATACATGATGATATTTTTGAAGGCTCATTAATTGTGCAAGAGGACATGTGGGGTCTACATCCAATTTTTTTTTTATGTGTAAGTAAGAGTACCACAAGCCAAAGTGGTAAATCATAATAGAAATTGAAAAGATCGTTATGAATGTGGTATGAAAAAATGCATGCACCTATGTGGGCACATGCTAAAAATAGCTCTCAGATGAAAGTCTCCAAAATATTTAAAATATTTTATAATGGTGAATATTTCCTTTCAAGAAATCTAGTGGTGTAGACCATTTTGAAATTGGGCCTATGGTTTGCTCGAGTGAGCTAGTCAAAATTCAGGTCAAATGATTATAAACAAGGGGTTGACTTCTCTTTCTACTATCTATTTTCACTATTTGAATATAATGAGTGTATGGTTCTTTTGAATTATTGTGAGAGCTTTGATGGCTGTATTAGGATCATGTTCATTCTAGGTAAGCCTTGGACCTAAACTTTATATTTTTATGTAGACGAAGTTTTAGAATTACGGGAATTTGGGCCCTAAGGAACCAAAAATCCTTGCCTTGAGTTGACTGTGTGTGTCATTTTCTATTGTGTGCATGGTATCACACACAAAAAAACACAGATATCGACATGTTGCGTGTGTGGGTGCAAACTTTGACCATAGAATTAATATTCACGTAGGTTTTTCGTGACTTTGTAATTATGAGTCAAAAAAGCATACAGTGGTGCACACCTATGGAAAAAAATGTCGCACGGTTATTGTTGTAGAGGTAAATCCCCTTTGCGGACAGAGGCGATCCCTACTAGCCCAGATCGGGTCTAGCAACAATCGTATCACGCTAAGGTGCAAGTTCCTAATTGCAATAAACCAAATGGCGAAGAAGGCTTACCTTGAATCCAACGTTGTTGTTCGTAGGGAAGATAACGCTCCCGTTTCCTTGCTCTAGCAGATCACAATCCTCCCTCTTGCCACGATCGAACACCTGCACACACAAGAAACACGAAAAACACAAGAGTAAAACCCAATATATGCAATTATGTATCAGTGAGATAAGACACAACTCATGATCATAATGAAAAATATGAGTGGAACCATAACCAAAGTCGCTTATCATTAATCAATACAAATGAAAATACAACCTGGCTCTGACGCTGAATCTTCCTTTGACGGGTCGTCAGCAGAATACGTCTCGATAAAGCTCATTGGGAATGGGACAAGCCTCTCTCTTCGGTTGTCAATCTCCTTGCTACTGATTTGGCTCTATGTGGACTATCAAGGCTCTTGGAGATTCAACCATTCAGCTCGTTCAACCACTCAGCCCTTCAGTTATTCAGCTCTTCAGCTCTTCAGCTCTTCAGCCCCTTCATCAATGGATGAAGGCTATATTTATAGAGGATAGGAGGAGGTTGGGATCCCTACAATAGTGGAAGGGAGGCCTTATCCCTTGGGAGGTTCCCCATAAGGTGGAAACAAGAGGCAAAAGGATGAAGGCCATGGTTATTCAATCGAAACCACTCCTCATGACTCATCCACGAAGTTGTTGTAATCGAAACTTTGCCTCTTTTCTTAAAAAAATTTCCATAAGCATATTGGCACGAGTGCTTAACTGGGACAGAGCGCCAATTGGCACGGTCTCAGTTTTAATTTTCCTCATTGGTGCGAGGACATAACGGGCTACCAACGCCAAGGAAAAAGTAGGTGTTTTTAGGGGTCTGCTCATCAAATGATCAATAGAAGGAATGTTTTCCTCATGGAAAGGGATGCAATGATGGTATTTTCAAGGCATGACACTGCTTATTGGTCACAGAAATGACCCTCCAATGGGCGAGATGGGGATTGCAGGGACAGTGACAAATTACTGTGTAACAGATGCCCCCTAAAGCATGGGGCCCGAAAGAGAGAGAGGGGTGAAATGCTTTACGAGAACGTGTCCAACTGAAAACACTGCCATCGAAAAACCTGTGTAGAGAAGTACAACTGATATCTCAAATACATGATATATATGTGGTATGGGTGCAGCCATCCGTAACAGAGTATACGATAATCAAGATCCAAGGTATGGATGTAGCCATCCAGTAAGGATCGATAAATAGACTCAGGCATGGTCGCAACCATCCAATCAATGAGTCATGTAACTAATCATAATAATCCACATAATCGCAGCCTGGATTCTAGCAGAAAAAATCCAAGGTCTTGTGCTCCATCTCGACCCGAACAAAGTACAAGTTCAAGCATGCGAATAAGTGAGCTGAAGTCGAACATGCAATAACATCGTCTGATTACCAACCAATGATGAAAGTTGTTAACAGACGCGAGAGGAACCACCAATAGTGACAATGGAACTCAACGTACTATAGGTACAATCTACGGCATGTGAATCAGTGAGTTGGCGTCGAACACCCGTAGAATCACTTGATCAGAGGCAAATGATGAAAACCTCACGTCGAACGCAAAGAACCTGCCATTGAGGCATGTAGGCTCCAAGGTACCAAAAGGGAGTCTCTAGATCAGCTTCCCGGATAATGAGCTGAAGTCGACAGGAAGTGACCTTGATCGAAGGTGGGCCATAGTGTTTCCCACATCATAGATGCGAGACAGAGGAAAATAATTTTTATGAATTAGGATTAGATGAGAATCAGAGGAAGGTTGAAACTTTCAGAGGTCAACTTCTCTTGAACATATCGGCGGCATGACAGTGGATTTGGCAGTATTTGACATCAAAATATCAGAGGTCCTGATGATGAGTCAAAGAGCAGATGAGAGGTCAAAAGGGATTACCCAAACCCACGGAGGAAATCAGATAATGAGGTGAGATGTCCCCAACCCGACACGAATGCAGACAAGTGCCATGTTCAAGAGCGACATACTGCCGACACAATGATGATACTAGTTCCATTTTCCCCACCATTTCTGGTGAGTACCCCAATTATTTTTTAAGACAAGATTGAAGGGGATAACATATTCTTGTAATATAAATACGACCTTCGGACGAATCCATCCTAGTACATTTAACGAGCCCTAGGAAGGAGAAACTCGAATGTCGTCATTACGACTGAATCCAATGTCATCAAGTTTTAACGAGTCTGACAAAGGAAGAACTCAACATCTTTTCATGTTTAGAGAGTTTGAAAAGACAGCAGAAAAGTAAACTCCAACGGTCCCCTTTCGTAAATAGTTCCTCAGACCCAAAAAGGTAGAAAACTATGTCTGAGAAAACCTCCTAGTTGCGATAGGCTAGGGTATTCCTTTTTCGTAAATAATCTATCCCAGCCCGAAAAAGGGGTAAACGTATACTGGGTAGATGTCGTTTCACAGCCACTTTAACGAGATCAAAATGACAAGAGACTCGGCAATATTTTCATGTTTAGAGAGTCAAAAAAGAGCTGAAAGATGACTCCTCCTGGAGGAACGAGTGGTATAAAGGGTAGCAACTGGTTTCGGTAATGGTGGAACTTCTCAGAACAAATAAAGGTCAAGAGGTTGGCTAACAAGGCCACTCATCGCAGTGGTTCCTCAGGAATGGGTGAAAAACCAAGTGAAGGCATATAATCGGCCAAGCAGATAATGACGATGGAGTGAGAAAAAACCAGGGCTCATATGGAAAAAACAGGCTGATAAAATGGAAATCACAAGAGGTAAAATGGGAATGGTTTAATTTTTACACAAGCTTGAAACAAAGATAAACTATGCTTGAAACCGGTTTCATTTTTACACAAGCTTGAAATGGAAACAAACTATGCTTGAAAAAATTTAAGCATGCCCCCAGCATGGTGACCCAATTCGCAGTACATGCCCCCCAAGCTTCAGTCCATATGAAAGGAAGATGGAGTGAAAGTTCAAAGGACAAGATCTGAGAAAGACTCGACTGGGATCTTATGAGATCTTATCAAAGACTCGAATTGAATAGGAACGTGTTTCATTGTTTTAACGAGGTTGGCACATTAAAATAACTATCCTCGGGACACCTTGTTTCATGGTTTAAGGAGCTTGGCACAAGACAAGGAACTTTGCTCTGACAACCTTGTTTCATTTTTTAAGGAGCTTGACACAAGACAAGGAACTCTGCTCTGATGGAATTCATCATAATGAACAAGAAGTCATCGCTTCCAAGAGTTCCACTCCCGATGGAAGGAAAACATCTCGAAAATCAGGACCCAATGCCCCCAGCACACTATGCACGATGGCATCGTCACTGAGCATAGGAACGAGGTAGGTAGCCACATAGTTGACCTACAGTGGGGTAGACACAACGGGTGGATAAAAACTAGGAAGGGATGATGGCGGGCCAGTTGCCACATCAGGACCAAAGAACGCAAGCTGATCAATGGTCACGATCCGTCCTTCATGTGGAAAACAGACCACACGAAAAAGGGAGGAGACAAGCGCTCCCATGGCATATATGTAATCATGCCCCAAGAGGAGATTGAAATCCAAAGGGCCTGGAACAACCATCACGTCCATATGGACGGTTTTACCTCCCAAAGTAACAGGTAACCTTGGAAGGATCCCTAACGGTTGACTAGTTCTTCTGTTAAATGCCAATAGATTCTGCGTAACAGGCACAAGTGGAGGCGAACCGAAAGCTTGCCAAGTAGTTGAGGATAGAACACTAATAGACACGCCTTCATCTATAACAGTGCTAGGTACGACCAGACCAGAGGTTTGTACCGTTATCTCAAAAGGCACATAAGACGGAAGGCGGTATCCTGCAAATCGACTCCAATCAAAGGAAGCAACCAAACTACTTGGATGGGCTACCATGGAACTGAGATGGTCTTCCCCTGGTGTTACAGAAGAAGAAGGAGCATCCTCCATGACCTCTATCTCGAAGGCGGGAGGAGTATCCTCCGGGACCTCCATCACGGGAGGCGAAGGAGCAACTTCTTGAGGTATAAGGACAGGAGAATATTTCTCCAAGTCTGAGGAATCTGAAGAAACAAGAAGAACCTGAGGGGTGTGAGGTCCACTCTCAATGGAAAAGACCTGGTGCACTGTAGATGGGGCCAGTTCAACTGATCCCATGACCAATGGTTGGTCAGATATGGATTCCTGCATTTGAATTTCCGGAGGAGCGGGTTCGACCAAGGATGACTCTTGACCAATCGTAGGATCAACTGGTGGAGGAATCAAAGAAATTTGTTTATAACCAGCCGAAAGGCATGGTGTAGAAATAGTCGGGTTGTCCAAAACTCACTTGGCTTCATCCATATACGGACAAAGGTGAATAGCATGGTGCCCCCCACACAACTTACAGGGATTGGCAAGCTTACCCTGCTTCTTAGGAGCCTTACCAGCACCAGTTGAAGATGTGCCCCCAACCTGACTCCCAGAATCCAAAGGCAATGATGGACGACCGTTGGAACATACTTCGAGCACCTTGGGAATTCCAGGGCAATCTCGAAGAAGATGGTCTCTCGTGCACAACATGAAAGGGAACTTGACTTTTCGGGGAGGGTTGGAAGGTTTATCAAGAGGAGGTGCTTCGGAAGCAGTAGCTACAGCCTTAGCCTCTCTCTTATCAGACTTCTTCTTCTTTGTCTTCTTCTTCATCTTCTTAGCCACCTGGTTACTCGAATCTAGACTTTCACTAGGCGAAGTAGAAGAGGAGGATGCAGAAATACGCGAAGAAGGGGAGAGGTCTGCCTTGGAATCAACATGAGATTTCTCAGGCGGAGGAACTGATTGAACAGTATTTGGGACATTCGGGATCACAGAGGTTGAAATCAACCAAATATGAAACCCAACAGTTAACCCAGGAAGGGACAACGTTGCCATATAAGGAGCACCAATATTTCCAAAAGGAGGAAAAGGACCCGGATTCCCATCGGAGGGGATTCCTTGGTTGGTGAACTCTGAAAAGTTTCCATCAGAAACAACTTAAGAACAACAACCTAAGGAAAATAACTTTAGCTAGGAATATTTCGTGGGAAGTTAATTTTAAAACATTGAAACAAAACTCTGTTGTTTCATCTTTTAAGAGTCGAGAAATAGACAAAAGGCGATTCTATCGCTTTCAGACTGGAAACAAGCGTGAAAGGACAAGTGCTTGATGATATTTTCAAATTTAGGGAGTCAGAAAAGATCGAAATGACTACTCTAGAACTCTAGGCAAAAGGGTGTACCAGATATATGTGAACTGCAATATACACCTTGGTTTCAAAATGAAAGAGAAATCAACCAAGGACTTGATGTACGTGTAGGCAATCTCCTCGAATGTTGTGTCTGGTGTATCATAGGTATAAGGCGGCAGACTCGGCTTCCTACTTATAAAGGATAGCAACCTAGTGGGGTCTCCCTTTATATATGCAATGGTATGGGGAGGACAAGTCCGTACTAGTGCTGTCTAAATCCGAGAGGCAAACGACAGCTACTTGGTTTAACGACGCCGGAACATGTCACTAGCCTAGACCTCTAAATATTTCGTTAATGTTTCAATGCTTCCTTAGGTTGATTGAATAAATTTTAATGTTGATCTTCAATTATGTTTCAGTTTCAAGGCCCTACCACATGTCATATGACAATCTCCTATATGCAGCTATATGAGAAAAGAAATATTTTCAATTCGATGAATGCTATCTAGTTAAGGGAAGAGCTTCAAACAATGATGCAACAAACAACAATACTGAAAATGAAAATTTTCCAAAATAGATGACTTTCACTATCCGAAAGTAATTTCAAACATTCAATGATGCGAATAATGCAGCAATGTAATCTATGCAAAATCCTTTTCCCGAAAACTATGCAATTTTAATCTATGCACAATTTCCTTTTTTTTTCAAATGATAAGAATGCACTCAATGAATTTTTCGATGAAATGATAATCTACTTAATGCATGCTTTTAATGAAAGAGAATGCACTCAATGTGATTTTTGCTTTCAATCATTAAACAATGTGATCTAAGTTCAATGATAAATCTCAAAAATACTTTTCAATGCAATGTGATCTAATGCATTTTAACAAAAGCAAACTTTGAGATGAAAACTAAATAAACACAAATCTTATTAATGAAGGATGAAGGCAAAAGGGATGCAAACAAATACTAAGAATGCAATCGTTGTTTCAAAACACTTTGTAACGAAATTCCTCAAAAGGTGAAAGAACACAAAGAGGACTTCCAAAGCATGAGATCAAAACAAGGCATTCATTCCCTTTTACATCAAAAAATCATGGGGATTAGAGATTTCAAACAATGAGCAATGTAATCTATGCTCATACAGAGAAAATATCGGAAGGGAAAGAAACACTGGTGAAGGATTTAGGGAAAAAATCTCAATTTTCACACACCCTGAAATTGGCATGACTTTGTCACTGACAACTAGTGCCAACTGGCGCGACTTGCTCACTGATAACTAGCGCCAATGGCCAATTGGCGTGAGTTGCTAACTAACAACAAGCGTCAATTCCTGAAAATGAAAAAAAAAAAAAATTCTCCCAACCAAGACCAGACTCACCACTTGAAGAAAAATCTAAAACAAACCCAGAAGCAAAGTACTGACCAAAAGAAACTTCTGAACAAGGGAAAACCCTAGCACCTACAGGAGATGGCGTGACTGTCTAGCTGTAATCTGTGCCAGACAGGGGATGGCGCAAGTGATGAACTGGCAACCTGCACCAATTGGCGCAACTGTCAGGGCGGAAATCGCGCCAATCAAGCCAACCATGAAAAGATGAAAATTCAGAAAAACAGAGGTCAGATTTGATCCTTTGGGGGCTGAATAAAGGTTTTACACTAGAAAAAAGCAAACCAAACGAGCTGATCAAGCAAGAAAATTCAAGAATTGACTGAAAAGAAAAGACAATACCCCAAATCAACGTCTCCCCAGCGGAGTCGCCAATTTTTTGTAGAGGTAAATCCCCTCTGTGGATAGAGGCGATCCCTACTAGCCCAGATCGGGTCTAGCAACAATCGTATCACGCTAAGGTGCAAGTTCCTAATTGCAATAAACCAAATGGCGAAGAAGGCTTACCTTGAATCCAACGTTTTTGTTCGTAGGGAAGATAACGCTCATGTTTCCTTGCTCCAGCAGATCACAATCATCCCACTTGCTGCGATCGAACACCTGCACACACAAGAAACACGACAAACACAAGTGTAAAACCAAATATATGCAATTATGTATCAATCAGAGAAGACACAACTCATGATCATAATGAACAATACGAGTGGAACCATAACCAAAGTCGCTTATCATTAATCAATACAAAGGAAAATACAACCTGGCTCTCACGCTGAATCTTCCTTTGGCGGGTCGTCAGCGGAATACGTTTCAGTAAATCTCGTCGGGAATGGGACAAGCCTCTCTCTTCGGTTTTCAATCTCCTTGCTACTGATTTGGCTCTATGTGGACTATCAAGGCTCTTGGAGATTCAACCATTCAGCCCGTTCAACCATTCAGCCCTTTAGCTATTCAGCTCTTCAGCTCTTCAGCCCCTTCATCAATGGATGAAGGCTATATTTATAGAGGAGAGGAGGAGGTTGGGATCCCTACAATAGTGGAAGGGAGGCGTTATCCCTTGGGAGGTTCCCCATAAGGTGGAAACAAGAGGCCAAAGGAGGAAGGCCATGGTTATTCAGTCGAAACCACTCCTCATGACTCATCCATGAAGTTGTTGTAATCGAAACTTCACCTCTTTTTTAAAAAAACTTTCCATAAGCATATTGGCGCAGGTGCTTAACTGGGACAGAGCGCCAATTGGCGCAGTCTCAGTGTTAATTTTCCTCATTGGCACGAGGACATAACGAGCTACCAGCGCCAAGGAAAAAACAGGTGTTTTTAGGGGTTTTCTCAGGAAATGATCAACAGAAGGAATGTTTTCCTCATGGAAATGGATGCAATGATGGTATTTGCAAGGCATGACACTGCTTATTGGTCACAGAAACGACCCTCCAATGGGTGAGATAGGGATTGCAAGGACGGTGAAAAATTACTGTGTAACATTTATATGAAGCCAAGTTATATGAATGTTAGAGTATTTTCTATGTGGTGATTTGTAGGAAACGTGCATACAGTTGTGTAGCATGTGAATTTCTGAGAAAGATCGTGCGATGGGGGGCACTTAATTTTCCTAGAATATTATATTCATGGGGTTATGGACTAATGAAATTGCATCTATTTTGTAGATATTCATCCTGGTTATTGGGTGGAAAGAGAATTCTTGGGATGACAAGAAAAACATCATCCTAGATGAGAGTCCAAAGTGACATGGATGCATCCCTAGTGTTCTAGCATAGATGGGCTTGCTCAAGTTTTTTTATTGCACAAATCTACAGGAAACACCTATACTTTTGAAGGAGATAGTAAGTAGGTGGGACTCTGATGTGTAGGTATTCTGGGTTTAGTGAGAGGTCCTAGAGCTCAATAGGATTGATATATATTTCTTGATAGTTCTCTTGATTAGAGGGATTGTCACTAACCTAAGTCCTATCCTGTAGGGGCCTTTCGTGGATATAGCTATAGATTTTTGCGGGGATCACCTTGATCCAATTAATGATGGGATTTTTTGTATAGAAAACATTAGGTTGTTGACATTTGAAACTATAATGGAAACGGTTGCTAGGATATATGGTTAGACATCCTAGGACTTTATATCATTACCAAAGATATATATATATATATATATATCCTTTTTTGGTGGCACAGATGTTGTTTAAATGATACTTAGATCATTTTTATTGATGTTTTCATGGCTACATAGATTTTTTTATTTGTTGCATACAAGCAATGTCTTGATTGATGCTGATAGAAAAGATACACACACATATCTATATTCAGTAGGGACACTTATAAAAAATATACCCTTTTGGTGCATCTCTGTCACTATATTAGCCATATTATCGACATGTTGATTATTCCTTCAATAGATATGGGTGAAGGTAATGGTTTTGAAGTGCCGACAGAGGAGACACACATGGATATCTTGATGGAAGAGATGTTGATCATAGACATGGTCGATACCATTGAGCTAGGAAAAAAGTAGATGGGAATCAGAATGGAAAATAAAGTGACAACTACAAATTTGAATATTGTTGACTAATAAACCATTGAAAAAATGGCATTCGTCTTGATTGTTCATTGTTTCTTTTAAACATATACAACCACGATGTAAAAGATAGTGTCTCATGATGTAGATGGCCCAGATAGCTAAATATATATCAAATATACCTTAACAAACACCATAAATAAATACAAAGTAGAATGATGTCATCTACAGGAAACAAACAGGATAGGATAAGTGAATAGAAAGACAAGTAAAAGGAGATGAAACATAAACGTGTAAATAAAGAAACTATGTATAGGTGGGGATTGGACCATGTGAATTTCATGTGCTGAAATGTTTCAAAAAAATCATATTCAATGCGCGGGGACGAAAAATTCCATCGTGGTTGGCTATGATATATACCGTCATTGGGAGAAACTTGTGGACAACGTATGGGTCATGCCATTTAGGTTTGAACTTACCGGTGCCTACCGTTGAAGTGGGTTTATAATAGTCAAGAACAAGGTTGTCTTCACAAAAATAATGGGGCAAACCTATTGGTCATACTAAGCCTTGGAAAAAAATTCATAGATTTTTTTTATTTTTATTTTTTTCCTATAGAAAAAGGCGTTGGTTTTCATCCAAATATTCCAAGGTAAGTAATTGTTTCTCAATGTGGGACGTGTTTGAAAGAAGCTCAATTGCAGGTTATAGTGTGGGAATTTCACATTTTATGAGAAAGATGGATTCAATGCCATGAACCAAATGAAAAGGGGTTAAGCCTATGACTATCCTAATAGTGGTTTTGTAGGCTCATATAATGGAAAAAAAACATATGATATTAGTAGGTCGGTGTTTATCAATAGTACGTTGGAGAAACAATTTGATAATATTGTTGACTACCTCAAACTTCCCATTAAATTGTTCGTAAAAGAGAGTAGAAACTCGTGTTTGAAGCTGAGTAGTACTAAAAGTTACTCAAATAGTTAATTCTCAAAGTGATTTTCATTGTTAGAAACAAGTTCCCTCAAAACACCAAATAATGTAATGAAATGGTGAAAGAAAAACTAGGTTGTTGGGTCTTTCATTTTTGTGACCAATTTTGGTGGAGAATAGATATGAAAATAGGAAGTGCAAGCTTCGAAAATAAAAGGTTAAACTTGCTAGAAAATAGAACCAAAAAAGAAGAAAGAAGTGCGCATGTGATTAGGTAGTTACATTGGAACTTTTCAAATCCATGAAAGAATGATTAATTTGTTAAGGTTGAAGAAATCAAGAAAATGTGGAGCAACTGGATAAAAAATCTCGTCAAGAAAGTTAAAATGGTCCACTTCAAGTGACCATGGATAAGATTAAATGGGCTGAAAATTATATATAGCTACACATAGAAATATACGATGAGAGAAATCAAAGAAGAGTCGTTATGCTGTCGAAATGAGAACCTACCTTCTACAAGGATATTTTTTTGTAATTTTATCATAGTCTTAGGTCTGTAATACAATTTTTGGATGGAGATCTAAATATATCCCTCAAAGTCTCTATAGAGTTGTATTATAATATTTGATTTGGCCTAATTCTATATAAAATAGGTTGTTGTAGGGAACTCGTTATGTGTTCACGGATAAGTGTGGATGTCTATTACACAACTCCTTTAAAAACATTTAAAATCTTCTATTAAATTCTTTTATGTATTTTTTTACTTTTGTTATTCAATTTTTTTTTTATGCTTATGAGTTAAATGAATATTTTAATTAAGCAAAAGAACCTTGTCATTTTATAAAACCCCAGAACATCATTTAACAGTCTCAACCTACCTTAGCTGAGACTTGCCTCCCTTGCAAAAGATTGAAAATGATGGTTTCATGATAGAATATTATGCTACATTTTTTGGCACCATGTGATTGAACCTTGGGTCTCTGTATTGATAAAAAGTTTTACCAACAAATGGTTTTGTTTCCAGGACACAAAGAATAATTGGGGATTTTAGATTGTTGAGACAAGGATTATTAAGAGCAGTATTTGGGAATGGTGGAAAAGAAAAGATTCATTCATTTTTCACCAATAGGTTGAGTTATTTCATATAAACCTACATTGGGTCGAGGAAGAGCTTCTCTTTGCAGAGCCTATGTGAAACTAATGCAAAAAACGTTTGGTGCAAATTACCTATGGATTTGTATCATTGGTTGAGTAGAATGAATCACACTTTCGGAACTAGGAGAGTTGGGAAAATATTTGGAATTGGACCACAACCAATTTATCCTCTTTACATCGCATGGATAATTAAATAACTAGGGTTTTTGATCTCGAGGAAAATTTCATCATGGAAGGGTATATTATTGATTTTGTTGCAGAGAATCACTATTTATTCTTCAAAGCTAAAGAAATATCCAAGTAGGGATTAAAAGGAAGGTTTATAAAGAAAATTCCTTTATGGATTAAAGTCCTTATTATGGAACAAAGGGTGGTTTCATTTCAACAATTCAGTATGGTAGTGTAAAACCCTTGTATTGGTGGTAGGGGTTATTGGATATATATTAACTAGTTGTATAAGATGAGAGGAAGTTATGAGTGACGGGGAGAAGTTGCGGAAGAAATTAGATTTTAGAGTTATTAGGGGGGGCATGGATCCCTAATGAGTGACAAGAGCACAAGTTGAGTGATATTAGTAGAGGATGGCAGGATTTATAGTAGATAGGTGAAGCCTTGAGAAGTCTAATGTTGTGGAGAGGCAAGGTAAGAAACCCATATTTGCAACATGAGATAATAGGAGAAGGATCAAATTCTAGTGCAATAGGAGGAACTAGAATAAATGATATAGTAGATGAACATAGGGATAGTGGTGCCCGCCAAGAATTGGAGGAAATTTGAACACCAAAAACACAAGGATAAACAGTTGTGATGATTGATATAAATACTCCCATGGATGAAAAGATGTATTTTTTCATGATAATGTCATTTCATGAGGACAAGTATTTCCTTGTAAGTAGCATTCTATAAGGAAGTTACATGGTTGGCTCTCTCGCTTACCTTCTCCTAGTAGATGATCGAAATCCTATGAATTTTATTTCAAATTTATTCAAAACAATGCGATTTCATAGAATTAACAAGGTGCATGTAGTTTCTAGTTTTGGTAGTAGTAGTTAGATTCAAAAAATTATTCATAATTTAGTTCAAATGGATTTTTATTAGTTCTGCCTAGTCATACTTCAATGTCTAGGAACGTGTCGGGATAATTTACTCGGTACCCTGAGATTGAATTACAAATCACCTTGAGGGATAAAGCTCTTCAGTGGTTCTTTAAATTCTCCATGACAACTCAAAATTTGACATTGGATACAGTTAAGAAAGAATTCATTAAGGAACATAAACTTCCTCAAACTGAGTACTAGGGCTTAGCCAAATTATAAGACATTGAATAGTAAGAGGGAGAAAATGCATGGGAATGTATGCACCAGTTCAATGATGATGTTTGGAAATTGACTTATCATATTCATCCACATCAACAGGAAGACAAATTCATCAAAGCATTGTTAGCAATGGCAAAAATTCACTCTACACAACTAAATATTGACACTATACAATATTCTTTGGAATAGGCCATGAATATCAAGGAAATGGTTCGGTATCGTCATGACTATAGAGTAGGTTTTTCTTCTAGTGATCCTGCTATGATTTGTCTAAAACATCAAATTTCAGAATTAAATGAAAGACTGAAGGATGTGAATGTTGCATGGCCTTCTCGTGAACAAATTTGAGTTACTATCTATCATACTAAAGGGAATTATGTTATAGAGTTCCTGAGGTCACAGAATGAAGGTTCACCCACTATACCACATTCAGGATCTTCTAAGGGAGTCACACAAGCTTCGAAAAGTGTTCCTTTCTTGGGACATACACAATACCACACCTTTCCTAATAATTAAGATATGTTTGCTAATAAATATTGTGAAATATGTCATACTTATGACATTGCTCCTCAACTTTTTACTTTGTTGCAGAAATATTCAAATTTTCCCAATAATATATTCTAATATTTTTGTGGGTTCCCCACTCACCATACTGATCACTGGAGAGCTTTGGATTCTCTAGCTGATTGTTTATGCCATACCACATTTTGTGAAAATTAATCCCTTTGAAGAAGAGGAGGAAGCATACATTGAGGAAGAAGGACTAGAGGTAGAGGTTCAGTTCAGTGCTACAATTGTAACTGAGAAGTTCATGTTGCTCAAGACTTCCCATTGCCAAGGAGGCCTTGGTGCTCTCATTATTGAGTGAATAATCATGCCAATGAAGACTATCCTGAGTTAATTTCTTGATGGAAGGAGAAAAATATATAAATAGGAATGAAATTGATTAATGTATAACCAAGGGACTCAAAATCATTCCCACAACCTATTACAAATATTATTACTAGAGGGGGTAAGCACATTGGAGCTGAAAAGGATGTTCCTAGACAACATAGTATTATAAAAGTTTCATCTCCAAGGAAACCATATGATCCTATCTAGAATAATGAATATTATAAGGATTCTACTGATATTTTAAAGAAGAAAGAAGGAGAACTGGAAAATGGTCTTGTGAAGTGTCCTCAAGTTTCAAAGGAGACATTTCAGCCTATCATGGAATGGTTCAAGGTATTTTATCATATTATGAGCCACAAGCATTTTCCTATTTAGTTTTGAAAGAAACTAAATAGTGTTCTGAAGGATGACAAGTTTTCCAAATGCTCTATTTCTTCCAACTTGGAAGAGTGATATTCAAAATGAGTTTTTCGTAATGAGACGAGAACTAGAAGAGAATTTTTTATTGATTCTCAGGTCGTGATGTACCAAATTAAGGAGATGATGTTGGATTTTCTCTGCTATGTGAATATTCTGCTGCAGATGACTTGGGAAAAATTTCGAAGACCCAAATTGGTATTCTCTCTGATAGTTGCGTATGGCCAAAAAATACTGCATTCTCGTTTTTTGTCATTTGGAGGATGTAGAATTAGACATCGTTGGAGTAAATACTTATGTTGAATTTGAAGTTATTAATATTATTGGGGAAAAGGATCCATATCTAGCTTTGTTGGGTGTAGACTGGGCATTTCAAAACTATGCCATTATTGATTTCAAATGTTGATAACTGTAGAAATAAAATCTCTATTTAACCATGCCTTGGTAAAATTGATAAAAATCGAATTTCCACATCAAGAGACAACTTTGAGGTAGTTAACTTTTGTGACATGGCTCTTGTCACTTAGTTAGCTCAGTAAATTTGAGTTACAGGGCTTGGAGTTCATTTAAGCATGTGTGATTGCTAAATTTTAGTAATCCATGTCATTTATTTTGAGTTGTGTTCAGTTAAACTAGTTATAATAGTTAATGGAACTATTTGAAGGTCAGTTGTGCACCGAGACAACATTCTAACTCAGTGATAATCCTGTTAATTGATCAATCAATTCAATATAGCTAGTGCATGCAAGGAATTTGAGTTCCTCAGTTGTGGTGGAGATTCCAGGGAAATGTAACAAGGATATGTAAATTAGTTTGGGTGTATAGGTCTTGCATGTATTCAAATGATCAATACTTGGAAATTGTGCAATCAATTGGAGGAAAATTCCTAAAAAACATGGGTTAATTCCTCAGGATATTCACAAGGAAATAAGGGTTCAAGCAGAGGAAGAAATTGACTAAGTTTGGGTCAAATATTATTATTAAGCAGAGAGATAGGTTATTCACTTTTTGGTTGTACTCAGAGCTGGAAATCAAGTGTAATACATTCTCTATTCATTTGATTAGTGCAAAGAGAATTGAGGTATTTTCCACAGTTCGGTTCCCCTTGAAAAATATTTTCATATATTTTTTTTTCTTATTGAATGTTTGCAAATGTTGTTCTAAATTATGAATTAAATTTTTCAGATAGATAGAGATTAAATTTATCTCCTGATTTTAGATTAAACTTATTGAGCACTTTCAATTCTATTACCATTTTTGTACATAGCATCAAAGATGGATTAAAATTAGAATTGGGATTTTGAAGTTCTTCCTAGGGAGGTTTGAATTTGTAGATCTAGTGTAGCAGGATCTCTTTAAAGTTGGGAGAATGACCTTCAACATGATGAGATTAGAGTATGCCTTGGAAGGAAACTCAAATTTCATTGCATGGAAGGATTGCATGGAGGCAGTGCATGATGAAAATGAATTTTTGGAATATGTCAAGCCATACATTCAAAAACGAGGATTAGTTGATGCTGAAAACCTAGCCAAATGGAAGAAATATGTAACCAAGGCAAGGAAAATAATCTTGCAATGAGCCTGAAACCATATTGTCTCAAATATCCCTCGAAAAGAAACTCCTTTCATAATGTGGAAGGCACTAACAGAGCTATTCTAGAATAGAAATGGCCATAGAAAAATCTCCCTCAAAAACAAACTTTTAAATATCAAGATATAGAATAATGACACTACTGTGTAGCAACTCACCATATTTACACGCGTTCGAGACCAACTTGGAGGGGTTGGTGTGAATGTTGCAGAAGATTACTTGGTGAGCCTAGTTCTTCTAGCCTTCCAAAAAGTTGGCATAACTACTAGGATTTGGTTAAATGGAGTGAGAAACCACTGAATTGGAAATGCTTGTGGTCCACTTTAGTACAATAAGAAATAAGGCGAAATGAAAAATATGGAACCTCATCCAAGGGAGAGGATGAAAAATAAATTGCATTGGTTGAAAATGAAAAGAAGGGAAAAGGAAATAAGTCTCAAACCAAATCAGAATCTAATGAAGTGGGAAAGAAGGAATACTTTTCCAAAATAAAATTATTCAGTTGTCATGAATTCAAGAACTATGCTACAAAGTGCCCACTATACAAAACACCTTGCCAGAAGAAATATATAGGAGAAGCAGGTGAATATTTGGCTTCACATTTTCAGCTTGAATTCACCCTTATCGCATGCATGGCCAACACTGTGATGGGGAGTGTGTGGTACTTGGACTCAGGTGCCTCGAAGCACGTGACAGGCTGTAGAGAGTTTTTCAGTGAACTGGAGTAGAAATATATCTAGATTCATATTGAGCTTGGGGAAAATGTAAGGTACAGTGATATTAGGATTGGTACAATAACCTTTAAGGGGGAGTCATGATCTCCTCTTTGCCTCAACTATTTCATGTTTGTACCAGGCCTAAAGAAGTGCCTCATATTTATAGAATTTTTGGAAGATCATGGTTATAATGTGATATTTAGCAAAGGGAAATCACTCCTAAGACACATAGCAACTGGACAATTGAAGCATATCAGGGTTCATGTGAAGACCCTGTAACAATTGATGTGGAAGGTTGTGTTGCATTAGTAAATAAGGCAGATAAATTCCATATTCATGATGTCAGTGAGCGTTGAAACAAGATATTGGGTCATTTTCACCATGGTTCCCTCAAATATGCAGCAAATAGCCATTGTCCTACCTAAAGGATAAATTGAGAACCATGATTTCTGAAATGGTTGTACCTTAGGGAAGTATGTAAAATCCATTTTCCATGATTGCGACAGTAAAGGACACGTAGTATTGGAAAGAGTCCACTCCCATGTTTTTGGACCTTTCTCGACAATCTTCACTACCATACATCAATATTTTTTATTTTGAATGATTATTTCTCAAGGAAGTGCTAGATCTTCTTCATGTAGAATAAGGATGAGACATTATCAAAGTTTGTATAATTCAAGGCACTAGTTGAGAAAGAGACCTGCAAAAAGGTGAAGGATCTTAGTAGCGACAATGGAGATGGGTATGTTTGGAATGAATTCAATAGTTTATGTTTGAAAGAAGGCATTCAATGAGACTTTATGGCACCCCACAACCCACATCAGAATGGGGTAGGTAAGAGAAAGAATCGTAGCATTGTGGGAGCTACAAGAGTTATGCTACATGATGAAGGCCTACCACTGCATTTGTTGGCAAAGGAATGTAACATAGAATTCTACATGTAAAATGGGATTCCTCATCGGATTCTTCGTATGATTACAATGGAGGAGGCTTTCTTAGGGAGAAAGTTGGATGTGTCTCACATCAAAAATTTTGGATCCTCTATTTACTTCCATGTCTCCAAATATTTGAGGAAGAAGCTTCAGCCAAAAATAGAGTTAGTAGGTTTTTTTTGGTTACATTGAAACTCTAAAAAAATATTGTATGTACATACCTTCCCTAATAATGAGAAGTTTGAAGGGATGTAAAGTTTGATAAGGAGAAAGTGTTGTAGTTCTCTCTTAAGAGGGAGCTTCAGATCCCACCAAAAGAGAAGATTTTATCTTCAAAGGAGGAACCTGTTATCACTCAGGGTTTCCTTGAAGTTGTGGAAAAGGAAAGTATACCCGAGGTAACCACAAACCAACCTTCAGATGCAGAATCTAGCCAATCTGCATCCAGAGAGGGCTCTCTCTTTATAATTTATCTTTGTTCTTATAAAGTTTTAGGCTAGTTATAAGTCCAAGAGTTTTGATTTTGTTTGAATGGTGGAATCCGTCAACTAGGGCAAGGTTGAAGATTTTCAGTCCATTGGGCTATGGAGTCAAAGGATGGCTTTACTGGATTTCTATTCTACACACAAGATGGCTTTGCAGGGCAAGATAGCCAAACAGAGAACAATCCTTAAAATTTAAAGTGGATGGAATGGGTTTGAAGGGATGAAAGGCAATTAAGAATCTTTCACCATGTTCAAAAGAAAGAAATGAAATGATTACAAATAAAGAGAAGTGAAGAATTCTTTACTATAGTAACCAAAATGTTTAAATTAGCGAAGCAAGAGCAATTAAGAATTCGTTGCTTATAACTAATTTAGAGGAAAACATTTAGAATAATCACAACTGAACTCAGAGTACAATTAAGTAAATTATGAGTTATTCTTTTATGTCAAGTATTCAGAAATGGACACAATGATATTATAGACAGATATAAAACTTAAAACATAGGATAGAAAGACTTATTGAACTGCAGTCCGACACATGAATCCTGCAAAAAGTCCTGAGCTTCAAATTGTCATCCAGTAAGCCACAAATAAATTTCTCCAAAACGCTTTTATTCCAAAAAAACTTCAATGTCACAGCCAGGTAATAGAATCCACCCTCAATACTCTCTCTGAGGGTTTATTTATACAAAAAATAATTGAAAAAATCTCACACTAACCTAGCCAATAATCATGGGTGACTAATGAGTAAGTTACAATAAAAAGGAGACAAATGGTCTCATAAATAGGACAAAAAGTAATTGCTGGTGTGTTGTTTCCCGCTTTTGAGGACGTGCTGGAGGCAAGTGCTATAATAGGGCTCGATGTTGTCCCTTTGAGTAATTATTTAGCTTGTTTGACACTTTTTGTTTCTACGGATACTCTTTAACCTGTGTAACTGATACTCTTTCATCTGTGCTCATTTTTATCCTTTACATAATAGTAAAAAGATAAAATTCTCATCCTGAAGATAATTTTTATAAAATTTCCAATAAGTCGTTCCACCATTGATCTTCTGCTATTATGGTTCTTTTAATTTTCCTCAACGTTTCATCAGCCTCTGTGAGTTTGTAAAAAGTGGGCTGATCAGGGAACAAATACTTTATTTCATGTTCAAGATGAAATAAATTCTTCAACCTGTCATAGAGATTTCTCCTTGTTGGCAACGTTGCTTCTGGCAAACTAATAGAACAAGCAGTTGTATTTTGAGCATGGATATCTATTTTCTTAACATAGGTTTCCAGGTCCATTATCTGGTCCTCTGAGAGCATAGGACTGGGTAACCCACTGTCCAACAAAACCTGAAATTTTCCTCTGAAAGCATTAATTTCTGCCAGAATATCTGAGCACTTCCTTTCCAAATTCTGCATAAAAGTTCTTTTGGTAAAAACTCTTTTTATCTCCAAAATAGTGCCGGTCCTATCCTCAATTCCTAATACTGCAAGCTTTTGCTTAGTCCGGGTGTTCAAAAACTGTATAAGTTGAATGGCTTGCTCAGGTCTTCCCCTTAATTCATCTCTTGTTTTGTTTATTTCTTCCTGAGCTACTTTGATCAAGTCATTTTGTTCAAAAATCGTTTGAACAAAGGACCAAATACTTTTTATTGACTCAATTATATTATCCCAAAGAATTTCATTTATTTCTCTCAAAGGCTTTTCTAATGAAAGATCTTTTTCTAAAGCCTTAACCAATTTTTCCAACCTTTTAATTTCCCTGGTATTATCAGCAACAGTCTTCTTAGACATATCATATTTCTGCTCCAAATTTTCTAACTGCAATTTTGTGGTTTTGAGTTCTGTGACTCTGAGTTTTAAACTTTCCATTTGTTTTACCAATTCATCAGAACTTAAACAGGAAGTGTTTACCTGTGCTGACTCTGTTTGTTGATCTGCTGTTGTGGTACCTGTAGTGATCTCTGTTGTAGATGTTTGCATGATATCCTGTTTTTCTTTTAATGCCTGTTCCAATTCTTTCTCTGTTTCACTCAGTTGCTCAGTCATTTTTAAGAGCAACTCCATCATCTCTTCCTGTGAATTTTCCTTCAAAACTTCTTGGGTCTGGGGATGCCTTGAGGCTGGCAATTTCAGCTGCTTTCTCAGTGCAGCGATATCATCATCTTTCTTTTTAATTAGTGCCTCAATGCTTTTGATATCTTTGGGATTGTGACCCAAACTGATGATTATATCTTCCAGAGACTTTATTCTGTTATCTTTTTCCTGAGAAGAAGCCTTCTCAATTTGCAACTGAGTGTTTGTATTATTTAAAGAATCTCGCAGCCTAAGGGCTGTCATGGCCTTATCAGTAAGGGTGGAATATATCATTTCCCCAGTTTGTTTATGCAACTCTATCTGGTCCAAGGGATGAATGTATTTTTCCAGGACCTCAAAATTGGTCCTAATATAATCAGATGTTGTCATGGGCTTTGGTACCTTGGATTTGAAATGGCTCATCATCATTTTGCCTTTTTGAATGTCAAATGCTGACATCAATCTTTCCTGATTGTGTGGAGACATTTTTAGATACTGATCATATACCTTCATTCTCAATGGATCATTCTTTGCTTTTATATTAATGAAAGTTCTCTTTATATCACCTGCATCTGTTTTTGGTGGCTTAAAAGAAGATACTTCCGTACTCAACTGTTTTTGCAATTCTTTTCCTTTGTGGCCTGTGTGTGTTTCACTAACTGTGCCAGTTAGTTGACTATCTTCTCTTTCATCATCAAACATCTCATCAATAATTTCCACTTCTGGAAGTGGATCGGGTTTCTGCTTTTTAACTTGATGTAGCTCTGAGGATTCTTTGGGAGGAGTAGGATCTGGAGCCTGTATTTTCTTGCCTATTTCCATATTAGATGGAGTTTGCAATTCTGAAACTTCAGGATGATTTACTTGAGTAGGAGAAACCTGTGTTTGATTTGGTGCCCTGGAGGTTTGAGGTTTCTCTGCCATGATGAAGGTTTCAATGACCTGTATTTCAAGTTCTTTCCCTTTGCATTTAGTCTCTACTACAATTGATGGACTCTCTTCCTGTAATCCCTGTTGGAGATTTCCTACTGAAGAAGTGCCAATGTGAGGTACCTGCACTTGACCAATAGATTCTAAGTCAAACTTTTTCTCAAGATCTTTCATAATTTTGTTTACATTGTCTTCTTCATTTTCTTGCTCAACTAGTGTTCCTTCCACCCACTCATCTTGATTACCATATTGTTCTATTTCAGGAATCCTGTGGTGAAAGTATAGGGATGATTTGTTCTTCATTCTTTTATCACAGATAAAACCAAATGGATCATAAGGAACCCAACGAAAACTCCTTAGTAACTTGCAACGGTTTTGTAGTATATCTTCTGCTTCTCACTCAACGTCCCTAGAATTGCATATGAAGGGACCTAATTGACTTTTAATCCTGAGTTGGGCTTTCTTTTTTACACTACAAAAATGAATCATATCAGAATTATTCATTTGCTTGAAATATTCTAAGGCAAAAAGTCTCATAGGCACATATTTTGGCAACCTGAATGGATACAATTCACATCCATATATTCTGATGACTGAATGATTTTGGTATAAATACCAGTCCCCAACTTTATATGTCCTTGAAAGCTGCAAAGTCTTCTTAATCTGATTACTGAGCCTTGGAGGGGGAATTCCTGTCAACAAGGTAGTTGCAGGATATACAAAAAGATCGATGAACTCAGCATAAGAATAGGGAGAATCATAGGAAGAATGAGTTATGGCAGACCAAAATATAACTGATCTAGGGTTTCCCTTGGCATCAAGCTTTTTGACAGGAAAAGGGAACTTCTCTGATTGATAGTAGATGATGAGATGGTAAATGACTGAGGAATATTTAAACACTTTCTCATTATCTAGCCTCATGAACTGGTCATGGATTTTATTGGCAATGAAAGATGCAAAGTCATATTTTACTGCAGGAGGTTGCTCAGGAGTAAAGATAGACAGCAATACCAGGGTTATTTCATCAACGTATTCACTTGTATTGAAACCCATGACAAAGGATATCATATTGAGGATGAGTCTGCCCAAATTATTAAAATAAGCAAAACCATAGGGAGGAGGTCCCTTAGGTTGATGTTCAGGTAACATAAAAGTCTGGAAAATGCATTTCAATTTTTCTGGAGATAGTTGGGTAGACTTTTCAAGTAGTTCTTCCATGCACAAAGGAGTAAGATCTTGATCAGGTTCAAAATGGAGCATTGTATTGATGGCTTGAGGAGTGATGGGGAAAAGGATATTCTGGTCAGGAGACAACACTGCCCTTTGAGTTGAATCATAGTTGGAGTGACAGTAGTGGATAATTTCTGGAAAAATATAGACTGAGGGGATAAGATATCTTGGGAAATTGGATTCCCACAACCCAATGACATCCAGACCTTTCCAATAATCGTCTCTGTAGCGACAATAACTTCGAAGGGGACTTTCATCGAAAACTAAGTCTTTAATTTGAAAGTCTTTATCCACTAAGGGCAAGTATTCTAACTCTCTGTGAGGGGCATTCAATGGGGTTACATTCAGGGCTGTCGGAGCTTCCATTTTGGTTCTTGTGTATTCAAAATGGAAGTTTCAGGGTTTTCTTCACAGACCGGATGCAAATTTGATTCTGGGAGCTTTGATTTTACTTGGAGGAACTAGAATAGACTGATATTAACCCTTTTCTAGACTCTGGCGTGAATTTTTAACACAGGAAAGTGGATTTTTCAGAGAGTTTCGGCAAGAAAATCGAATAAATACCTGTTTAATGGAGAAGTTTGAACTTTTCAGGTACTGGTCGATGGCAGATGGATGCTTGGGCACTGGTTTTAACAATGGTGTTCGGCAATTTGGTTGGCGGCGTCTCAATCAGCGGAATTTTCAATTTCTTCAGAGGAGGACGCAGTCGCTTTCAACAGTGAAAATGACAGAAAAACACAGGTTTTTGTTTTATTTACAAAGTTAATGGGAATTTTTATTTTTTCGAGGATGACGTCATCTGGTACGGGGGCATACGTCACTGAGACTGGGCGGCAAGCGGTAAGCGGTAATTTCCGCACCGCTTTTGGGCAATGGCGGTATTTAACGGGGAAGCAGCGATTCCATTAATCGACTGACACGTGGTTGGAGTACTATTCCAAAACCACCGTGCCCCCGCTCGTTATCTCTCGGACGCGAGACGGCCAGCGGAACGATCATGGGCCGTTGATCTTCGAGAGGGTGATCTGACGGTGGACGGGGCGTGAACTTTGACGGAGTTTTAATGCGCGGGCCCGACAGTGGATTAAAACATGATTAACTTAATTAAATATCCCGAGGGGCGTTTGATTGGCGGAATGAATGGTTATTAATTAATCCTGGTGATTAATTAACCCCATAGTTTATACACGGTTGCGGCAGAGTTAGGGGTCTTTAACTAAGGTTAAAGTATCGGGCGGAATTAAAATGCTAAGGGAATGGGTTTTATTTTTTCCGTTTTAAACATATAAAACTATATGTTAAAACCTTTTTCTATATTTCTTATTATATGGTAATAAATAAATGTTATTTATTCACCATAGGGGTAGGGAAATATTCTATATGGGTATATTTTAGCCAAAGGATTTTTATTGGGGGATTTTATTCAACAAAAGGGATTAAATAACTTTGGCCAAAATTTATAATAAGAGGGGTTTTCGGGATATTTAGGTAAGAAGGAGTTATGTACTATAGGATAAGGTTTTTTCACTAAGGATTTAATAAATAAATCAGAAGTTAACATGACAAAGGACAAGTTAAACTCAAAATACTTTAACTATAACTAAGAAAGTGAAGATTTCTGAAGTAAATTGTATCATCTCAATTTCAACACTTAAACATAGAATAGTAAGTAATTTTGAGGGTTTATTATGGAAATTTACATGATTTTCCTAAGTAAAATAGGATTTTACTTAGGAAAAAGATAAAAGTGAATGATTATAGTGATAAATAACTTCAAGTACTTAGGTCTCTTTGATCATTAGGCCGAGGGTCCGGTCCCTCCAAAAGTCAAGGAAATGCTTTGAGCCCCTTTAATCTCCAAATACCTTAGCACTTTGGGGAAATTAGTAAAAATCTTAGGGAGAAAGTGATGTGGGAAGTTAATGATTTTGACATTTCTTTCTGTGAATTTTCTAGTGCATTTCTTGCTTCAGTATTTGTGATGAAAGTTAAAGATCAAACACATTTAGCACCATCATTCATCATATGAAACTTTGCAACACCATCTACCTACCCTATCTATTTTACACTACCATTTTCTCTTCTTTATTAGGATGCATTTGGACTTGCAAACCCTTATCAATCTTCTTTTTCTTTTACATGGAAAATCTATCTAATTCTACCCTTATTACATCCAAGAGCTCAGATTAAACTGTTGAGCTTCTTTTATTAACTCTACCTATCTATTATCTGCCAAGATTAAATTGTTTGGTCAGATAATTATTCTCTATTCTACAACATGAAATTGAAAAATGAATGAGTCAAGTTTAAACAGTTTGACTCTTCATAAATTGTGGCAAAATTTTGACAAGCTGCACACAATTGCTTTATTATAGAAAATAAAATAGTAGTGGCATTTGGATTTGCACACTTTCCTGGTCTATTTTTGTTTGGGGTTCATTTCTTTCACTTTTTTGACCATTTTATTTTTCTTACCCTTTGATTTTTCTTTTAGGGTATACCCTCTTTACATTTTTTAAAATTTTTGATTTTTTGGTTTTTTTCAAGAATATGGAACACCTTTGCTCAAGAAAAAGGTTTGAACATATTCCATAGTTCAATCAAGACAATCATGAAAAATGACACCTATTGGTATAGGAGTCTAACACTGGCTCCACTTGGGGATGACTTTTCCTTGTGAAAAGTCAAGAACAGCAGGTCAGTTGCCTCAAAATGTCTTCAAACTAAACCATGTAATCTCCTTCTTCTGGTAGCTTTATTGTATATATGATAGTGAAACTTTTGAAGCTTAGGGCCTTCACTTCGGGCTTCAACTCCAAGAAGTCACCATCCAATCAAAACTGATGCATTAGAAAAGGATATATTATGTACAAGTTAGAAAAAATCAGAACATCCTAGTAAATAGGATCAAAATAGTGCTTTAGCATTTGACCATTGACTGGTCCTTCCTCAGCCTCTGAATTGTCCAAATTTTTCAAAAAGTATGTGTTGTTTCCCTATAAGGCATGAATGATGTAAGGTCCTTTCCATAAAAAATCAAATTTCCCATGTTTTCCTTTATCTTCCCTTCTTGAATCCCATCTTAGAACTTTATCTCCTAGTTGAAAATCTTCTGCTTTAGTTCTTTTGTCAAACATTTTCTTTAACTTTTCCTGCAAGACTTGGGATTGTTGATACACTTCTTCTCTGGTTTGCTGCAAGTGAATTGTTTGGTTAATTCTTCTCTGAATATCATTTGGTTCCACTTGAGCCTCCTGAAGTAACTTCATAACAGGAATTCATAAAGATGATGGGAATCTTGCCTCAATGCCATAAACTAATTCATATGGACTGGTCCCAACTGATTTCTTAGTTGTAAGTCTGTCTGCCCACAATGCATTGGTAAGTTTCTTATGCCAATTCTTTTTATTTTCTTCCAGTAACTTTTTAATGATATTAAAAAGGCTTTTATTGGAAGATTCTGCCAGTCCATTACCCTGAGGGTAATAGGCTATTGAATGGCCTAAAGTTATGTGATATTTATTGCAGAAACTAATCATTTTCTTAGACTTAAATGTAGCAGCATTATCTTTTATAATTTTCTCTGGACAGCCAAATCTGGATAGTATATTGGTTTCTAAAAACCCTATAATTACAGAATCATTGGCTTGTCTGCATGGGATAGCTTCAATCCATTTAGTAAAGTAATTTGTGGCAGTAAGAATCCATCTGTGTTTCCCAGAAGAAGAGGGATGAATTTCTCCAATAAAATCTAATCCCCATTGTTGAAAGGGTCTTTCTGTGGAAATTGGTCTTAATGGTAAAGGTAACAACTTTCTTTTACCCTCAAAGATCTGACACTTATGAAAAGTTGTTACAAATTTCTTAACATCTGAAAACAAGGTTGGCCAGTAAAAACCAGCCCTTAAGATTTTATCTGCAGTTGACTTCCAGTAGAGATGTCCACCACAATCCCCTGCATGAAATTCATTAAGTGCCTTGTCAGCTTCATCTTTCAATAGACAATTTAATAAGATTCCTTCATGATTTTTCCAAAATAGAGTGTTATCTAAAATACAATATTTTAAAGATGTCATTTTCAAAAATCTTCTTTTCGTTCTGGACAACCCTGGAGGAGCTTGCAGGTTTAATAAAATATGAATGATATCAGTGTACCAGGGTGAATCTAAGAAAGCTTGACTGATCTGTGGAGTCGCCATCTCTTGTTCGTCATCCAGTTCATTAATGTCTAAGGCTTGGAAATTAGTTTCAGTCATGAGTTGAGCCAAACCTTGACCTTTGATGAGTTTAGTTGGTTTAATTTCGATATCATATTCTAAAATGGTAGCTATCCACTTACCTCTTTTGCCTTCAATACCATCTTGAGTCAAGATGTCTTTAACTACAACATTAGGCACATAAGCTATCACATGAGAATATAATATATAAACTCTAAAATCTTTGATTTCTTTCACAAGTGCAAAAGCATGTTTCTCCATGATATTGTATTTCAAATATGCATCCCTAAGTGCTTTACTGAAAAAGGAAATTGGTTTTTCACATCCCTGATCATCCTTTTGTAGTAAAACAACTGCAACTGTATGTTCAGAAGCAAATGAAAAAATAATGAAATCTCTATCAAACTTTGGACTAGTAAGAACTGGTGTTCTTGTTAAAGCCATTTTGATTTCTTCAAATGATTTCTTGGCTTCTACAGTCCAGTCAATCATTGAATCTTTTTTAAGCATGTTAGTAAGCAATCTAAGTAATTCAGCTAAACTGGAAATAAACCTTCTCAAGAAATTAATCTTTCCTATGAAAGCTTGAAGTTCTTTAATATTTCTGGGATGAGGTATTTGCAAAATTGCTTGTATTCTTTCAGCGTCAATTCGAATGCCATATTTAGAAATAATGTGACCTAGGAGCTTACCTTCTTCCAAACCAAACAATTAATTTTTAGGATTTAAAGAAATGCCATATTTTCTGCACTTTATAAACACTTGCCTTAGATGATCTAAATGTTGCTAATCTGTTTTGGAAAAAACTGTTAAATCATCTAGATAAATTATCAGAAAATCATGTATTTCTTTAGCAAAAGCAATGTCCATTGCTCTCTGAAATGTAGCTCCTGCATTCTTGAGTCCAAATGGCATCTTGACACATTTAAAAGTACCCCATGGTGTTGTAAATGCTTTTTTATCTTGATCATCAGGATGAACCAGAATCTGGTTATACCCTGAAAATCCATCCAATAGAGATATCCTAGAAGATCCTACTACCCTTTGTAAGATATGGTCCATTTTAGGAAAGGGATAGTTATCTTTTAAAGAAACTTTATTCAAATTTCTTAAATCAACACATAGTCTAATTTCTCCAGTCTTTTTCCATGTTGGTACTAGATTAGAAACCCATTCTGAGAACCTAATAGGAGCTATAATTCCCGCTTCATACATTCTTTTAATTTCCTTTTCGATTGAAGGTAATAAAACAGGATTTATTCTTCTAAGTTTTTGTTTGAAAGGTTTTTGATCTGGTTTCAAAGGTATAGTGTGTTGAATTATGGATGTATCATATGATTTAAGATCTTCATAACTCCAGGCAAAAACGTCTTGGAATTCCTTTAAGAGTTCAACATATTTAACCTTTTGATCTTCTGGTAGAGATTTGGATAATTTAACCATTTTGGGATCTTCTAGAGTTCCTAAGTTGCATTCTTCAATATCAGCCTTAACAGGTTCCATTTTGGGTCTAAATGGAATGTCATTTGAGTCAAAAAGATCTTCCAAAGGAGTTAATCCTTTGGGTAAATGATTATCTTTCAGATTAATGATTTCAGTTTCATCTTCTATGATCTCATCGAATTCCATTTGTATCAAATCATGCATATCTTTTTCTGTGAATGTGGTTGGGTGAAGCATGTGAATTGCAATCTCTCTTGAAATATATGTTTTTTGTTCTTTTTCTTGATCAGATTCATTGATTGTTATGTCCTCATCTATATTACTGTTAGAAAACTCATTTTCTAGTGTCAAAAAACTATTGATCTGATTATTTTAAATACTTGCCAATTCATTGGATATAAAATGTATTGGGTCATGTCACGTCTCGGCTATGAATGCAGTATTAGGTCATTTGTAAACTCTTTGTCCCTAGCAGACGAGTGGATTGCCAGGCAGCAGGCATGTCAAGTTTGTTTTCCTGGGAATCTTGGCAAGTTGAGCTTGTAGGAAAGTGTTGAGAATGTCCACAACTGTTTCTCTATATTGTTTCAATCTGGGATCTTTGGTTGAGCATTCACCATTAATCTGTTGGATAATTAATTCAAAGTCTCCTATGATTGACACCCTAATTGCTCCTAACTTTTTGACATGTTTAAGCCCTAGTAAAAGGGCTTAAATTGCTCAACCATGTTGTTAGTGCATTTAAGAATTCAATACATAAGAATGACCTTCAGCATGATCATTTTCAACATTATGTAACCAAATTCCAGCCCCTGCTCCTAACTTGTTTACTTAGCCATCAAATTCTAAATGCCATAGAATTTCATGTCCATAATTTTCATCAACTGTTTTAACATGTTTCTTAACAGGAGCTAGTTGTTTAGCTTTTTCTGGTATTTCTTGGTTGTCTGGTGTTTCTTGGTTTTCAGAAATCTCTTCAATCTTAACAGTAGTTTTGTTTGTAGCTTCCTTTTCAGGTGCTTCTAGTTCGGTTGGAAAGTCCATTTCAGCATTATAAAGGATAA
This sequence comes from Pinus albicaulis, assembly GCA_034641835.2. Taxonomy (NCBI): domain Eukaryota; kingdom Viridiplantae; phylum Streptophyta; class Pinopsida; order Pinales; family Pinaceae; genus Pinus; species Pinus albicaulis. Next base: position 895,492,339 of record CM076580.1, read on the forward strand.
AGGAATCCATATCAGAATGTACTGAATAGACAGGGAAGTTTTCAGGCTTCTCATGGCTACTCACCAAGTACTTCATCAAGGTTTCTCTGTATAATCTTTTAGGTTGACCAAATATTGAAATAGTGGCATATGACATGTCTAGTTGAATAGATCCTCCAAGTTTAGCACCCCAGGATCTGGAAAGCAACATACCATATTTAGGAGGAATATCAGCCACTACTATGTCCATCAAAACAGACTTCGCAGGGTATTGCGCCAAATTAACACACAAATCTTTAATTGAACCTAAACATTTTACCTGACTAGAATCAAAAGAAAATAAATCTTTATACGGTCTGGTAATGTCTAAATTTAATCTTTCCATCACAGCTTTTGGCATCAGGTTACGGGATGCTCAAAATACGACGCAACGTTATGGAGTATTTTGTCATGAACGTTCAAGCTCACATAAAATGGAGGAGTTCCTCCACTTTCTGGTTTGCCATTTACCTCAGGACCAAAAAGGAGTTTGGGTTGATCATCAAGAATATTTACCGAGTCATCCATTCCAGTAATGTTAATGTTAAGGGATTTGCTGATTTGGCTTCTGTAGACATCATGTTTAACCGATTCACGATAAAGGAACAACTATATTTAGTTTGCCTATTTCAGCCTCTAAATTGAAAGGTTTTTCTGTTTGGGCTTTAGTGTTTTGCACAGTTGGGTTTTCTCTATTTTTTGGGTCTTCAACGTTTTTCTCTTTTTCATGAGTGGAATTTTGATTTGAAGGTATTTCTGAACTAACTTCTACTGTTTCTTCTACATTTCCTACAGGAGGAAAAGTATTAGATTGTTATTTATTGTTTGGTTGGTTATCAGACACATCATCAATTATTGGATTTGAGGGGTTAGGAGTTGTCCTAGACAGAATTTGTACAGGGGGAATGTTTTGTACAGGAGGGATTTTACCTTTGACATTTTATTTTACAGCTTTCTGTTTGCTATTCTCTGGCACATCAATCCATCTTCTTCTTAAATTGTACTGTTTATGAACCTCATAAATTGCTGTGTCATAGCCTTCCTTAAAATCAAAAGTTTCACCTGAATGAGTTTGGAATGTTTCAAGGATGTGATTCTCTTGATCATCCTGAGATAGGAAAACTTCCAGTTCATTTTTGTCCTCAGTTACATTGTTTATTTCCACATCCTCTGTAGGTTCTTTAGAAGTTGAACCTTCAACAAAATTTTCTTCGAAAGGTGGCCTGATATTTTGGTCAGGGACATTCTTTCCAATATTTTGGTTCTGATTTCTTCTAAAGTTTGGGTTTCTCACAACATTTTGATTATCACCAATAGACTTTCTTTCGATTGTCTCCACTCTGTCTCCTAATCTTTCCATACCTTTAATGATTGCATCCAGCTTTCTTTCAAAAGCTGAAGGTTCTTCATTCATAGGCATTCTTCTTTTGGCCCTAGCTCTGGCTCGTTTTTCTATAAGATTTGCTTCTACACTAACCACTATGCTTTGCATTTCCTATAGGGTTTGGGGGGCTCTTTCCCTGAGTGAATAGGCTATGTCAGAGTCAAAACCATCCAGGAATTTAACCAATACTGAGTTAGGAGGGGGTTCTAAGGTTTTGAGGAACAACGTTGTAGGCTTCATTGAATCTTATGATGTAATCTTGCACGGTTTCATTAGGTCTTCTTCTCAATTTTTCAAATTCTGATAGGATCTGAAGAGGGTCTTTCTTTTTCTCCCATCTATTCAAAAATGCCCTATACAAAGCTGCTAAATCGGCAATACTGTTTGGAGCAAGGGCCCTAAACCATGTCCTAACTTCCCCAGTAAGACTCTGAACAAAAATTCTCATTCGGACATCATCAGTGTCAATTCCATAGAATTCAAAGTAATCAGTCATCCTTTTGGTATGTTGTTGAGCTGTGTAAGTACCTGAGCCATCAAAAGGTGTGATCTTACTCTGATAATCTTGAGGCAAAGCCACAGGGTTGGCTGGCAACTGTAAAGGAGCATATCTATTGGCCATTGGAAGGGGTAATGGAATAATAGGTGATGGTGGTCTGGGTGGAGGAGTAGAAGGGGTGACTGGTGTTTGAAAAGCTTGAGGGAAAGTAACTAAGCTTGGGGAAGCTTCGGTAATTACAGAAATGTTTGAGCTTTCTTCAAAGGTCTGTTCAGATGAAATGGAGTTTTGTAAATGTCTGTCAAGATGATATGAAACAAATCTGAATTGCAAATCTTAAAAAAAAAAGGGATCTGGAACTAATCTTGATAATTCAGTTTCAGAAAAATTTACGAATAAGGATGTTTCAAATCGCTCATCAAAAGGAATTTCGTCAAAATATATAATTTTCACGGGACAAGATTGTGATCTAGAAAGAGGTTTGGAACTACCAGAACTCTCTTGACTTCCTCTTTCAGAACTTTCTTGACTTCCTTGTCTTCTAAGAATCCTAGGAATCAGATTCGGATTTTCAAATATCGGTGGTGGATTGGGGTCAGGATTTGACCTAGTGTGACGAACCCTTTCTGAAGCCAGTTTTCCTAGATGATATATGTTTTTGGATTTTTGGTTTTAATTGAAATGAAAATACAACTTCTACAAATTCTTCAAGAAATAACAATTTGTGATTTAAAATTTTCTCAAAGATTTATTAAACTAGAGAGTCTGATTAAACATTTGAAACTAAAGTTCAGTGTATAAGCTAAATCAGAGATAGACTGAAGCAACATTTATTTACTATGCAGTTGCAGGGCAAAAGCATTTCAAAGGCTACCTGGCTGATCTTCAGACTCTGTCTATAGCTTATAAGTGAACAATATTAACAATAAAAATGATTCAGGTCCCCAGTATGGTCGCCACTATGTTATCACTCAGGTTTTCCTTGAAGTTGTGGAAAAGGAAAGTATACCCGAGGTAACCACAAACCAACCTTCAAATGCAGAATCTAGCCAATCTGCATCCAGAGAGGGCTCTCTCTTTATAATTTATCTTTGTTCTTAGAAAGTTTTAGGCTAGTTATAAATCCAAGGGTTTGTTTGAAAACGGTGGAATTCGCCAACTAAGGGAAAGGTTGAAGATTTTCAGTCCATTGGGCTATGGAGTCAAAGGATGGATTTACTAGATTTCTATTCTACACACAAGATGGCTTTGCAGGGCAAGATAGCCAAACAAAGAACAATCCTTAAAATTTAAAGTGGATGGAATGGGATTGAAGGGATGAAAGGCAGTTAAGAATATTTCACCATATTCAAAAGAAAGAAATGAAATGATTACAAATAAAGAGCAGTGAAGAATTCTTTACTATAGTAATCAAAATCTTTAAATTAGCGAAGCAAGAGCAATTAAGAATTCGTTGCTTATAACTAATTTAGAGGAAAACATTTAGAATAACCACAACTAAACTCAGAGTACAATTAAGTAAATTCTGAGTTATTCTTTTATGTCAAGTATTCAGAAATGGACACAATGATATTATAAACAAATATAAAACTTAAGACATAGGATAGAAAGACTTATTGAACTGCAGTCAGACACATGAATCCTGCAAAAAGTCCTGAGCTTCAAATTGTCATCCAGCAAGCCACAAATAAATTTCTCCAAAACGCTTTTATTCCAAAAACATCAATGTCCCAGTGAAGTAGTAGAATCCACCCTCAATACTCTCTTAGAGGGTTTATTTATACAAAAAAAGATTGAAAATATCTCACACTAACCTAGCCACTAATCTAGGGTGACTAATGAATAAGTTACAATAAAAGGAGACAAATGGTCTCGTAGATAGGACAAAAAGTAATTGCTGGTGTGCTGTTTCCTTCTTTTGTGGATGTGCTGGAGGCAGGTGCTATAATAGGGCTCGATGCTGTCCCTTTGAGTAATTCTTTTGCTTGTTTGATACTCTTTGTTTCTACTGATACTCTTTAACCTGTGCTCATTATTTATCCTTTACATGATAGTAAAAAGATAAAATTCTCTACCTGAAGATAAATTTCATAAAATTTCCAATAAGTCTTCCCACCATTGATCTTCTGATATTATGGTTCTTTTAAGTTTTCTCAATGTCTCATCAGCCTCTGTGTATCTGTAAAAAGTGGGTTGATTAGGGAACAAATACTTTATTTCTTGCTCAAGATGAAACAAATTCTTTAACCTGTCGTAGAGATTCCTCCCTGTTGGCAATGTTGCTTCTGACGAACTGATAGAATGAGAAGTTGTGTTATGAGCATGTATATCTATTTTATTAACATAGGTTTCCAGGTCCATTATCTTGTCCTCTGAGAGCATAGGACTGGGTAACCCATTGTCCAATAAAACCTGAAATTTTCCTTTAAAAGCATTGATTTCTTCTAGAATATCTGAGCATTTCCTTTCCAAATTCTGCATAAGAGTTCTTTTGGTAAAAACTCTTTTTATTTCTAAAATAGTGCCTGTCCTGTCATCAATTCCTAACTCTGCAAGCTGTTTCTTAGTCTGGGTGTTCAAAAACAGTATAAGTTGATTGGCTTGCTCAGGTCTGCCCCTTAATTCATCTCTTCTTTTGTCTATTGCTTCCTGAGCTACTTTGATCAAGTCATTTTGTTCAAAGATCGTTTGAACAAAGGACCAAATACTTTTTATTGACTCAATTATACTATCCCAAAGAATTTCATTTATTTCTCTCAAAGGCTTCTCTAATGAAAAATCTTTTTCTAAAGCCTTAAACAATTTTTCCAACCTTTTAATTTCCCTGGTATTATCAGCAACAGTCTTCTTAGACATATCATATTTTTGCTCCAAATTTACTAACTGCAAATTTGTGGTTTGGATTTCTGCGACTCTGAGTTTTAAACTTTCCATTTGTTTTACCAATTCATCAGAACTTAAACCAGAAGTGTTTACCTGTGCTGACTCTGTTTGTTGATCTGCTGTTGTGGTACCTGTAGTGATCTCTGTTGTAGATGTTTGCATGATATCCTGTTTTTCTCTTAATGCCTGTTCCAACTCTTTCTCTGTTTCACTCAGTTGCTCAGTTATTTTCAAGAGCAATTCCATCATTTCTTCCTATGAATTTTCTTTCAAAACTTCTTGAGTCTGGGGATGTCTTGAGGCTGGCAATTTCAGCTGCTTTCTCAGTGCAGCGATATCATCATCTTTCTTTTTAATTAGTTCCTCAATGCCTTTGATATCTTTGGGATTGTGACCTAAACTGATGATTATATCTTCCAGAGACTTTATTCTGTTATCTTCTGCCTGAGAAGAAGCCTTCTCAATTTGCAACTGTGTGTTTGTATTATTTAAAGAATCTCGTAGCCTAAGGGCTGCCATGGCCTTATCAGTAAGGGTGGAGTATATCATTTCCCCAGTTTGTCTATGCAACTCTATCTGGTCCAAGGGATGAATGTCTTTTGCCAGGACCTCAAAATTGGTCCTAATATAATCAGATGCTGTCATGGGCTTTGGTACCTTGGATTTGAAATGGCTCATCATGATTTTGCCTTGTTGAATGTCAAATGCTGACATCAATCTTTCTTGATTGTGTGGAGCCATTTTTAGATACTGATCATATACCTTCATTCTCAATGGATCATTCTTTGCTTTTATATTAATGAAAGTTCTCTTGATATCACCTGCATCTGTTTTTGGTGGCTTAAAAGAAGATACTTCAGTACTCAACTATTTTTGCAATTCTTTTCCTTTGTGGCTTGTGTGTGTTTCACTAACTGTGCTAGTTAGTTGACTATCTTCTCTTTCATTATCAAACATCTTATCAATAATTTCCACTTCTGGAAGTGGATCGGGTTTCTGCTTTTTAGCTTGATGTAGCTCTGAGGATTCTTTGGGAGGAGTAGGATCTGGAGCCTGTCTTTTCTTGCCTATTTCCATATTAGATGGAGTTTGTAATTCTGAAACTTCAGGATGATTTACTTGAGTAGGAGAAACCTGTGTTTGATCTGGTGCCCTGGAGGTTTGAGGTTTCTCTGCCATGATGAAAGTTTCAATGATCTGTATTTCAGGTTCTTTCCCTTTGCCTTTAGACTCTACTGCAATTGATGGACTCTCTTCCTGTAACTCCTGTTGGAGATTTCCTGCTGAAGAAGTGCCAATGTGAGGTGCCTGCACTTGACCAAAAGATTCTAGGTCAAACATCTTCTCAAGATCTTTCATAATTTTGTTTCTATTGTCTTCTTCATTATCTTGCTCAACTAGTGTTCCTTCCACCCACTCATCTTGGTTAGCATATTGTTCTATTTCAGGAATCCTGTGGTGAAAGTATGGGGATGATTTGTTCTTCATTCTTTTATCACAGATAAAACCGAATGGATCATAAGGAACCCAACGGAAACTCCTTGGTAACTTGCAACGGTTTTGTAGTATATCTTCTGCTTCTCGCTCAACGTCCCTAGAATTACATATGAAGGGACCTAATTGACTTTTGATCCTGAGTTGGGCTTTCTTTTTTACACTACAAAAATGAATCATATCAGAATTATTCATTTGCCTGAAATATTCTAAGGCAAAAAGCCTCATAATCACATATTTTGGCAACCTGAATGGATATAATTCACATCCATATATTCTGATGATTGAATGATTTTGATATAAATACCAATCCCCAACTTTATATGTCCTTGAAAGCTGCAAAGTCTTCTTAATCTCATTACTGAGCCTTGGAGGGGGAATTCCTGTCAACAAGGTAGTTGCGGGATATACAAAAAGATTGATGAACTCAGCATAAGAATAGGGAGAATCATAGGAAGAATGAGTTATGGCAGACCAAAATATAACTGATCTAGGGTTTCCCTTGGCATCAAGATTTTTGACAAGAAAAGGGAACTTCTCTGATTGATAGTAGATGATGAGATGGTAAATGACTGAGGAATATTTAAACACTTTTCTCATTATCTAGCCTCATGAACTGATCATGGATTTTATTGGCAATGAAAGATGCAAAGTCATATTTTACTGCAGGAGGTTGCTCAGGAGTAAATATAGACAGCAATACCAGGGTTATTTCATCAACATATTCACTTGTATTGAAACCCATGACAAAGGATATCATATTGAGGATGAGTCTGCCCAAATTATTAAAATAAGAAAAACCATAGGGAGGAGGTCCCTTAGGTTGATGTTCAGGTAACATAAAAGTCTGGCAAATGCATTTCAATTTTTCTGGAGATAGTTGGGTAGACTTTTCAAATAGTTCTTCCATGGACAAAGGAGTAAGATCTTGATCAGGTTCAAAATGGAGCATTGTATTGATGGCTTGAGGAGTGATGGGGAAAAGGATATTCCGGTCAGGAGACAACACTGCCCTTTGAGTTGAATCATAGTTGGAGTGACAGTAGTGGATAATTTCTGGGAAAATATAGACTGAGGGGATAAGATATCTTGGGAAATTGGATTCCCACAACCCAATGACATCCAGACCTTTCCAATAATCGTCCCTGCAGCGACAATAACTTCGAAGGGGACTTTCATTGAAAACTAAGTCTTTAATTTGAAAGTCTTTATCCACTAAGGGCAAGTATTCTAACTCTCTGTGAGGGGCATTCAATGGGGTTACATTCAGGGCTGCCGGAGCTTCCATTTTGGTTCTTGTGTATTCAAAATGGAAGTTTTGGGGTTTTCTTCACAGATCGGGCGCAAATTTGATTCTGGGAGCTTTGATTTTACTTGGAGGAACTAGAATAGACTGATATTAACCCTTTTCTAGACTCTGGCGTGAATTTTTAACACAGGAAAGTGGATTTTTCAGAGAGTTTCGGCAAGAAAATCGAATAAATACCTGTTTAATGGAGAATTTTGAACTTTGCAGGTACTGGTCGATGGCGGATGGATGCTTGGGCACTGGTTTTAACAATGGTGTTCGGAAATTTGGTTGGCGGCGTCTCAATCAGCGGAATTTTCAATTTCTTCAGAGGAGGACGCAGTCGCTTTCAATAGTGAAAATGACAGAAAAACACGGGTTTTTGTTTTATTTACAAAGTCAATGGGAATTTTTATTTTTTCAAGGATGACGTCATCTGGTACGGGGGCATACGTCTTTGAGACTGGGTGGTAAGCGGTAAGCGGTAATTTCCGCACTGCTTTCGGGTGATGGCAGTATTTAACGGGGAAGCAGCGATTCCATTAATCGACTGACACGTGGTTGGAGTACTATTCCAAAACCACCGTGCCCCCGCTCGTTATCTCTCGGACACGAGACGGCCAGCGAAATGATCATGGGCCGTTGATCTTCTGGAGGATGATCTGACGGTGGACGGGGCGTGAACTTTGACGGAGTTTTAATGCGCGGGCCCGACAGTGGATTAAAACATGATTAACTTAATTAAATATCCCGGGGGGCGTTTGATTGGCGGAATGAATGGTTATTAATTAAATAAGTGATTAATTAACCCTGGTTATACACGGTTAGGCGAGTTGGGGTCTTTAACTAAGGATTTAAAGTATCGAGGCGGAATTAAAATGCTAAGGGAATGGGTTTTATTTTTTCATTTTAAACATATAAAACTATATGTTAAAACCTTTTTCTATATTTCTTATTATATGGTAATAAATAAATGTTATTTATTCACCATAGGGGTAGGGAAATATTCTATATGGGTATATTTTAGCCAAAGGATTTTTATTGGGGGATTTTATTCAACAAAAGGGATTAAATAACTTTGGCCAAAATTTATAATAAGAGGGGTTTTCGGGATATTTAGGTAAGAAGGATTTATGTACTATAGGATAAGGTTTTTTCACTAGGGATTTAATAAATAAATCAGAATTTAACATGACAAAGGACAAGGTAAACTCAAAATACTTTAACTATAACTAAGAAAGTGAAGATTTCTGAAGTAAATTGTATCATCTCAATTTCAACACTTAAACATAGAATAGTAAGTAATTTTGAGGGTTTATTATGGAAATTTACATGATTTTCTTAAGTAAAATAGGATTTTACTTCGGAAAAAGATAAAAGTAAATGATTATAGTGATAAATAACTTCAAGTACTTAGGTCTCTTTGATCATTAGGCCGAGGGTCTGGTCCCTCCAAAAGTCAAGGAAATTCCTTGAGCCCCTTTAATCTCCAAATACCTTAGCACTTTTTAGGGAAATTAGTAAAAATCTTAGGGAGAAAGTGATGTGGGAAGTTAATGATTTTGACTTTGCTTTTTGTGAATTTTCTAGTGCATTTCTTGCTTCAGTATTTGTGATGAAAGTTAAAGATCAAACACATTTAGCACCATCATTCATCATATGAAACTTTGCAACACCATCTACCTACCCTATCTATTTTACACTACCATTTTCTCTTCTTTATTAGGATGCATTTGGACTTGCAAACCCTTATCAATCTTCTTTTTCTTTTACATGGAAAATCTATCTAATTCTACCCTTATTACATCCAAGAGCTCAGATTAAACTGTTGAGCTTCTTTTATTAACTCTACCTATCTATTATCTGCCAAGATTAAATTGTTTGGTCAGATATTTATTCTCTATTCTACAACATGAAATTGAAAAATGAATGAGTCAAGTTTAAAAATTTTGACTCTTCATAAATTGTGGAAAAATTTTGACAAGCTGCACACAATTTCTTTATTACAGAAAATAAAATAGTAGTGGCATTTGGATTTGCACACTTTCCTGGTCTATTTTTGTTTGGGGTTCATTTCTTTCACTTTTTTGACCATTTTATTTTTCTTACCCTTTGATTTTTCTTTTAGGGTATACCCTCTTTACATTTTTTAAATTTTTTTGATTTTTTGGTTTTTTTCAAAAATATGGAACACCTTTGCACAAGAAAACGGTTTGAACATATTGCATAGTTCAATCAAGAAAATCATGAAAAATGACACCTATTGGTATAGGAGGCTAACAGAACCTAAGGAGGGGTCTCAAGAAGTTTTGGAGTAGCCAAAAATAGAGTATCAAAGAGGAGGTAGAGTGGATATTTCCACTCAAGACGAACCATTAAGAGAAGGTAGGAAAATAATCGTGGAAGTTGATAGATTGGTGTAGGATGTGAGGGATAATGTGGGATCTCCTTCAAATTTATGCAGGAAAAGGAGGTCACATGAGAGGTACATTGACTACATGGCTCTAATGATTGAGATTATAGAGAATGACATGTCCTCTTTGTATGAAGAATTGGAGAAACATATTTGGTTTGATGAAATGGTGGAAGAATACGAATCCATCATGAAGAACAATATTTGGGAATTGTGCCCAAGACTGATAGATAAATTAGTTGTGGATTCAAAATGGATCTTCAAGGTTAAGCATGCAGCATATGAAAGCATAAAGAAGTATAAGGTGAAATTTGCAGCCAAAGGACTCTATAAAGTTGAGGGAATTTACTATGAAGAATCCTTTTCTCTCGTAGCAAGGTATTCATCCATTAGACCAATTCTTGCACTAGTTGCAAAGATGGGGTGGAAGGTCCACTAGATGGAAGTAAAAAGAACATTTATCAATGGTGTTAGTTAGGATGATGTGTACACAGAGAAACCAAAATGTTTTGAGACATTTTAAGTATCATGTGTGCAGACTCAAGTAAGCATTTTATAGTCTCAAACAGGCACCCTGAGTTTGGTACACCAGGATCAACAGTTATATAACTTTTTTTGGATTCATTAAAAGTGAAGTGGATGAAAACATATATCATATTTCGGTAAGGTAGATTTATTATCATTATTTTATATGTTGATGAATTAATATTAATAAGTGATGAGCACTTGATCAAATCTTGCAAGGACCTTGCAAGAGAATTTGAGATGAAGGACATGGGTCACATGCACTACTTCCTAAGACCGGAAGTATGGAAAGGTGATTCGGAATTTTTTTTGTCTCAATAAAAGTATGCTAATGCGATACTGGAGATACTTCACATGGAGAGTTGTAAGCCTGTGCAGACACCTCTAGCGACCAACTGGAGGAAGGAGAATGCCACTTTAGTTGAAGAGGTTGATGCTACCATTTACAGGAAACTAATGGATTCACTAATGTATCTTATGAACACACGAAAATATATGTTCTATGCAATCAATGAGCTGAGCCAAGCTATGTTTAGGCCGACCAAATTTTATTGGAAGGTAGCGAAGCATGTCCTCTGGTACCTTAGAGGCACTACACAGTATGGATTATGGTACAGACAAATATAGGGAGTGAAGTTGTGTAGCTTCACAAAAGTAGATTAGGTACAAAATCCATTCTACCAAAATAGTACATTAGGTGGAATTTTCAATGTTGGGTCCACAACAGTTTCCTGGTACAACAAGAAGGAGATATATGTGGCGCTCAACTCACGAGAAGTAGAATACATGGTTTCAAGTCTAGCAACATGTGAGGCTATCTAGATGAGAAATATATATGTGGGAATTTTTGGTCAGATGATGTATCCAATTGTGATCTATTGTGATAATCTAAGTTGCATTAATCTCTCTGAGAATCCAATATTTCATTATCGATCCAAGCATATGGATATCAGGTATCATTATTTACGAGACTATGTGCATAGGTGGATAATGTGTTTACAATACATTATGATAGAGTAACAAGATGTTGACATCATGAAAAGTGACTTTTCAAGAGGGGATTTTGAATTCCAAATTTGTAGGATAGGGGTCATTGATAATCCCTTTATTGCTAAGAGGCAGTGTTGAGAAGTGTAGCAAAAAATTCTCAATTTGACCTTGCCTTGGTCAAATTGAGAAAATTTTAGTTTCCACATCAATAGAAAACTTTGAGCCAGTTAACTTGTGTGAAATGGCTCATGTCACTCAGTTAGCTCAGTAAACTCAAGTCATAGGGCTTGTATTTCAGTTAAACATGTGTGATTTCTAAATTTTAGAAATCTGTGTCAGTTATTTTCAGTTATGTTCAGTTAAACTAGTTGTAATTGTTAATGTAACTAGTGGAAGGTAATTTTTGGTGTGGTATAGCAGTCTAACTCAGTGATTATCTAATTAACTAATCAAAAAGATCAAAATAGCTAGTGTTTGCAAGGAATTCGAGCTCCTCAGTTGTATTGGAGATTCCAACGCAGTGTAGCAAGCACTTGTAAACTAGTTTGAGTGTACATGTGTTGCATGCACTCAAATGATAAATCCTTGGAAATTGCGCAAGAAATTGGAGTAAAATTCCTAAAAAATAGGGGATAATTCCTTAGGATTTTCACAAGGAAATATGGGCTCAAGCATAGGAAGAAATGGACTAAGTCTGGGTTAGATCTTCTCATTGAGCTAAGAGATAGGCTATTCACTTCTAGGTTGTTCTTTGAGTGGGAAATAAATTTTAATACAATCTCTATTCATCTTATTTTTTTTGGTAAATAAGAATAATTCTATTAAGAGATCATATGGTACAAAGTGATATTACAATCAAGAGAGGCAAGAAGCAGAAACTGGAAATGATAAATAATCAACTTCGGTCCCGAAGGGTGAAAGTGAAACATACAGAAGAATAGTGAAGCGTGACTAGGAAACAAAAGAAGAAAGATGCAAGGTTCTACCCAGAGTGGGCAACGTCCTCCATGTGAGATTTTTTTCCTTTATTTTTGTTGAATTTTACCCATTTAGCTTGGTGCATATGGACTGGAACTATTTAGAGATTATTGTTGACTATGAGAGGAGTCTCCTTATCTGAGTCAGAAGAGGAGGGTTCATGGGTGCGTTTCTGAGAGGTCAGCATGACAAGGGATCCCTCCGGGACAATGGGGGATGAGTCTCTTCTCTGCGTTTCCTGCTCCATTTATGCGTCAATATCCTCCTCATCTAAGCTTGAGGTTTCCTCGTCATCCACAGGAGGTGGGTGAAAAGGTGTCCATATTTTGGGTTTTGACTTGGGGTTTATTTTCTTTTTCTGGGCCAGGAACTTGGCATAGGAGTTCTGAAGGTGCCCTGTTTGGTGATAGTGGCAGCAGTAGAAGGAAGTGTTCTTATAATCCAGAGACCATGTCCACACGAAATCACCAATCTTGAGATTGATTTGATTTGGCAGATCTTTTCTTATTTCGACTTCAACACATATTTTGTCATATGTGTATAGCCCTTGGTACTCCCGAAAGGGATCTGATGTCAGGTAATGGCCCAGGGAGTTTCCTCTACCTTGGAAGACTGATAGGTGCCATAGATGAGCTGGTAAATTAGGAAGCCTGACCTAGACTGGAATCTTGGTGATGATTGTTGTAGAGGCATCAAAATCTGAGAACTAGGGGGTGAGGAAGATGCATGCTCGTCCCCAAAACCATGGACCTTTTGTTATGGCCCTCTGGTAATCTTTGTCGTGGTCAAACACTACAATGAAGAATCCTTTTGAGTAGAAAATAACTGTGCAGTTGTGGGTCCAGCTAGCATAGATCCATTCGTAGAGTTCCTTTGTGTGTGACTAAAGTCCATTGAATCTACAAATGGTGGCAGTTTTTGCAAATTTTTGAAGCTGCTCTGGCAGATCTAGATGGGAGATCTCTATGGAGGGAAATTTCTCCAACTTATGCACTAGAAATGTCTTGGGGGCTGCTGGGGAAGGATCTAATTTTTTGGGTTGTACATGGACAACATCCTTGTAGGAGAAATCTGGCACAGATGAAGAGTGCCCTGCAGCCCCCCCTCTTAAGTGAAGGGTTAAGACTACAATGGCATCTCTCTCAATGTTATAGAATGAAAGGGGAAAAGAGACATCAAGCTGTTTACCTCCGTATAAAATCCTTTGAAGAGCTGAGGGGATCACGAGCCTGTGCTCCAAGGATTGCAGGAGTTTTTGTACTCTGTCCGTTGAGCGAATCCATATCATCATGGATCTGCTAGTGAGGAGAGAGATATGGATTTGAAAGGCCTGAGAGGATGAATATATGGAACCGAAGCTATCAAGAGGCATTGCAGAGCCTAGCTTGAAGACCCCTTCCCGATCGATGTAGTCCTCGTCCTTTGCTGAGAACCTGCCGCATTCATCTGATTGCAGGCTGCCATTAGGGTCTTTCTTTTTTTCCCCATTTTCAAGACAACTGGGGGACAGAAGGCGGGGTTTTCCCTGGGAAGCTTCATTATCAGTGTTTTTTGTAGGACTCTAGAGACATGAGCGTAGCCCGTGTGCTGGCGGCTGGCAGCATGCAAGTAATTTTTTTGGAGCGATTCGAGGCATCTGCGCAGCTGAAGTTATTTAGTCTTTCAGATTCAACTTGCTCTGCGTTTTCTTGACTATGGTTGAGGGATGGGGGATCCTTACAAGTGCGCACCCTCCTGCTTTGCCATCGTTAACGTGCGCAGAGGTTAACTTGGCTTGAGTGCATGCGTGTGAGGGCTCAGCATATGGATTCTTTAGCTTTTCATCACCATAACTGTCAATCTTGTTGGGCGCAAGTCGATTCAGGGCTGTGCCACATCCCTCGGTGCGGTGCTCCATAGGCCTGTGCTGAGGCTTGGTAGTAGTAGCTGAGAGCTGGGAGTAGTGAGTAGGATACTTAGGGTTCCTCATTCTTTTTTCGCCTTTGCAAATATGTTTTCTATTAATCATAGGACACACATTGAGACCCTCTATTCATCTTATTAATGAATAGAAGCTTGAGTGCTTTTTCCTATTTAGGTTCCCCTATAAAAATATTGTGTATGTGTGGCTTTTCTTATTCCATGTTTGTGAATGTTGTTCTAAATTGTGAATTTAATTTCGTTGATTAGTAGAGTAGAATCATGTGTCTTGAATTTAGATTAAACTTCTTGAGTAGTTTCAATTATATCACCATGTTTATACATCAAGCGAGAAACTATGACATTTTAGGTGGACATAGTCATAGTTATACAAATTTTGGATCCTTACCAAGGCCTTATATTCATGAATTCAATTGATGATGTTAAATATACTAATATTTTAGATCAATTATATCAAGTAGCTCTTGGGAATAGGGGATACTACATAAGTTGCACAGTGGGTGGTTCTATTAGTTGGAGGAGTGTTAATGATATTGAAGTATTTTGAGAGGTTGTTTTGTAAGAGTGGCAGCAGGGAGATCTTGAACTATTTTCTATACATTGCACAACCATCTGATGTTTTCATTGGTATGGTACTAATATATGAAACTATATTACTTTTAATGATATAAATTATGTCATTGTTTTTATTAAAGAAATTTAATCGAACATTGAGTGAGATTAAAGGCTTCCTTTAATGTTTTTAACTCTACAAGTAACTCTTATGAGATGGTGGGGAGGTCAACACAACCAACTTCAGACCTAGGAATTAGTCAGATATTCTTTGATATATTGATTTACTGTTCCTAGAAAGAGCATGATTGTAATTCCTATTTATGAAGGTTGTACTAGCCTACAAAAGCACATCTTGATTTTTATTGCTCCTTGGAAGAAGGTCAAAATCCCTTATGAGTTGTGGGTACATAAATTTATCCATACTTTTGGCACACTTCCTCAACCTTGGTATATAAAAGAAGAAATGAAATGAAAGAAAAATTATTGGAATGTTGGTGTATCTCAATTTTGTAATGACTTCAGGTTTTCTGGTGAGGATGCATAACTTGCTAAAATTTGGAGGGAAATCAAATGAGTCATGTTTCCCACTAGCATGAAATATATTGGATATTTTATCATTTTGAGCCATGTAATTATATATGATTCCAGATTTCAAGAGGTAGTTATTTGCAGTACAATCAATAGATAACCTACAGATGATTAAATTGAGGATTTAAGGAATTTATCCTCCTAAAGAATCTAAAGGAGAAATTATTATTAAGGATCATCCTATGAAATATTATCCACATTTGAATCCTTTGAAGTCACGCACAAACAATATTGGATTTGAAGGTAAGCGCATGTTGGCCTCTGTTGGTGATTACTGGGATGAAAAGACTACTAAGGAAATTTTTTATTTGTTGAGTATGAGGATATGTTCCATGCATCTATTTTAGAGCTTAAAGGAATAAAATGGAATTTGGGTGTAATGAAGATTGTTATCAAGCCTAATGGTAGACCAACAAAGAACCATCCTTATTTCCTGAGTCCCCTAGTGAAATAAAAGGTTAAGAAGGAAATAGAGAAATTGTTGGTCATGGGACTCATTTTTCTTATTGATTAAGCTAATTAGATTAGTCCTACCATAATTCAAGGTAAGAAAGTTTCAAATCATATACCGGTATGTGTGGATTACCGTAGTCTTAAAAATTCTTGTGTGCATGATCCATTTCTGACTCCTTTCAGTGATGATGGATGAGACAATGTTGCAGGTAAATTATCTTATTCATTCACTCATGGATTTTCTAGATATCACCATGTATGTATTGTAGAATAGCATAAGAAGGAAACCACTTTCACCACGAAATGGGGATCATATGCCTACCATGTCATGCCTTTTGGTCTTATGAATCCCTTGACTATTTTCTTTAGAATAGTTATTGTTGATTTCTTAGAATATATTCATAAGTTTCTTGAAGTCTACATGGAGTATTGTATAGTTTATATCCTTTTGAAAACTCATTCCACTCTATTGTTGGTAATTGTTTACCGATGCAAGAAGCTCCATATTTATTTAAACTTCAAAAAGTGCATTTTTCATGTTCCCTTTGGATCCTCACTAAGACATATTTTATGCAAAGATGTTGTTTCAGTATATCCCACAAAATTTATGGTAATTTTCAATATGCCACTACATACTAGTATGAGGAAGTTAAGGTGTACTTTAGGGAATACAGGTTATTACCGTAGATTCATCCACAAAAATGCTTTGATTGCTACACCATTGGAGAAGTTGTTGAGGAAGATTGGACCAATTATATGGATTGGTGAGTTCCATGTTCGTTTTAATATTTGGAAAGAAAATCTCATGAGTGCTCTAGTTCTAGCTTATCCTGACAGGAACAAATAATTTTTTTTACATTCAATGCATATTGTATTTCCCTTAGTTCCATTCTTGTGCAACCTGGAGAAGGTAAACCTGACCATAATATATATTTTTTCAGCCAAAATCTTTCTACTGGTGAAAGAAATTATACAACAAATGAGCAGGAGGCTCTTGCTATTTTATATTCACTTCAAAAATTTCAACATTATTTACTTGGAGGTCCTTTTAAGTTTTTCATTGATCACTCTAAATTGAAATATCTTTACAATAAACCTAACATGCAAGGATGAATTTTTGGATGGATATTATTGTTTTAGGAATTTTATTTTGAAGTTATTGTCAAGTTCGATCACACTAATGTAGGCCTATATCATATTTCGTGTTTGGAGTTTGGAGAATTAAAATTTTTGGTAGACAATATTCTTCTTGATGAAAATTTATTTTGGATCAAAGTTGTTCCAGACTACATTGATGATATTACATTATTGCTAACTATTAGTAAGTCCCCAGATGATTATTCTGCCATGAATATGGAACATTTGGTGGTGAGATTAGTCGATTATTAGTTAATTGCAGGTTAAATATACAAGTTGGAAGTTGAAAAAATCTTGCACTAGTGTATTTTAATCAATGAGACAGATGACATCTTATGGGAATGTTAAAGTGGTGTTGTGGGAGGAAATGTTGGATGAAATTCTATTACATGAAAATTTTTACAAGAATAATTATGATGGGCAACTATATCTAAGGATGTGAAGGAGTATACTAGCAATTGTGTTGTATGTCAGTGAGTTGGAAGGACCTCTCATGAAGATGAGATTCCACTGCACCTCAATAGAGCATTAAAAGCCTTTCTGAAATGGTTTGTTGATTTCATTGGTCGCATAAATCCTCCTACGCGACACACATAATTGATATATCATCACCGCAACTGATTACATGACACGAGGGGTAGAAGAAACACTTGTCAAAGACTACACTAGTAGTACTATAGTGATAGTAATATTTGAAAATATTATTACTAGGTTTGGTTGTTCAAGGAGTTTGACAAGTGATCAATGCTCTCATTTCATAAATGAAACCATTTCAACTTTAATGCAAGGATTCTAGATTTAGCACCACAAGAGTAGTCCATATAATTTGAAAGCAAATGGGACGGTTTAATATTTTAATGAAATATTGGAAAGGGACTTACTAAAGTGGGCTCTATTAGGATAAGAGAGTTCTTGCTACTTTATGGGATTATTGGACCACCAAAAGCAACTTTGTATGTATACCCTTTTCCAACTTATATATGGTATATAAGTTGTGGTACCTATTGAGTTCATTGTGCCAAAAATATTTATTACATGGGCCATTAATATGTCAAGTGATGAGTCACATGTGGATCTTTTACAAAAACTATGGGAATATGATGAGCAATGCCTTCTAGAAAATTTCCACCATAATGTAGATAAATATATACAAGAATATTGGCATGTGTTGTACATGTTAGCCCCTCCATTCAAATTTTTGGCCATTAGCCCCTCCTGAACCTTTCAAATTTCCTACCGTGGCCTAAGAGACCCTTTTTCCCGCTTATCGTTGCCCTCCTCCACACCCAGATTTCATAATCGAAGGCCGAAAGGCTCGCTTTTGAATGATTTGAATCCGAGCCCTTTTGGGCTTAGCCTCCTACAACTAGTCTTTCACGTGACCCAGGCGCGTAACTCTGTGCCAAACCCAAAGGCGCTTATCATCTATGACCGTCGGGTGCATTCTCCATCGTCCGATCCGATCATAAATCGACGGTTCATAGTATTCCCGCCATGGTGGACCCCTCGCCCGCTCCCATTGTAAAAACCGACCTGTTTATTCTACACCACCTTTGCTGGGCAGGCGGTATTCCTCCATAGTCCAGCGATTCGATACGCTGATCACCGCGTGTCCCCCTGTACTGTTCCAATATCGCCCCCATTTCACGCATTAACTCCCGGGCAATGACATGCAGCGAAATTCACGTAAGCCATCCGATCCTGAGCACTCAATCCAACGGCTATTAATCTCTAGAGTTGCGCAATCTTTAGTTCCTATCTGTGGCACCCCTGGACCACCGTCTCATTGTTTTTCGACGCATTTTCACTGTCAATTTTCCCCAAAGATCGAACGATTTGTATTTAAACCTCACCATGCCATCGACCCTGTGGCTCCACATCATCCATCCACGTGCTCCCATTGCAGACGCATCAACCTCTCATCTACATTCCTGTTAAAAGGTCAAAGTCCATTGCCCTCATTAATTTTCATGTATCCTTCCAACCTTCACCCAAATTATTTCTCCGCCATTAATATGCGTTCTCTGCCACCCTGCATCGTCTCACCACTCCGCTCAGTATGCATCACCATCTCCATAGTCATCACCACATTCACCACCCACCGTGTCTAGTTTTCTTTAATAGGTTTTTGGTTTTTGCAGGTTTCAGCGACGAGAAATTACCATAATTCACTGCCTCCATTATTGAAGCCAGGAGCACGATGAAGGACAATTGTTCAGGAGAAAAAATTATGAAAAAGATCCGGGAGCTGCTATGATATGACCACCATTAAAGGAAGCAAGGAATTAAGTCTATTAAACCCTCCAAGGTCATTCAAATGCACAGGTTGAGCAGATGAAGAATTAATGGCGCAGATAGAGAATATCAGTGAAGAGTAGGGGATTAAAGAAATGTATTTAAGAACTTTGGGGCTTTTACATACCCTTTTGGAGGCAAAGCACTAGATCAAAGACCCTGCAGATTACTAGAAATATCTTTTCACAGAAAACAATGCCCTCAAGGTTTATTTTAGCCAAATTTTCTTCAGGAAGGTACAAAATGTTACATATTTTATTCTTCATGTCTTATCCCCAGAGAAATTTGCACCTACAGCATTTACTTCATGGAGCCGGCCTCAGAGTACCTATAGCTCAGCATATTAATTAAGCAACAAGGGCGCGAATGTTTCCAACATTTTGTTCAAATTAAGCAAATTAAATGTTTCACCTACTTCTTTTATTAGTTTCTCTTCTCCTTCTTCTATAAAAAGTGGGGAGAAAAACATTGTAAGGGTTCCAGACGGGTATCAGAAAACTGTGCAGTGAAAGGCACGTTTGTATACATTTTGTAAAGCTTCTGTATGAAGGCTCAGAGCCCGTAGGGTCTCAGTGAGGAGGAGTTCTATCTGTAATAAGGATTCTGGTCTTTGGTATTTCACAGTATGTAACCTTCTCTTATGTGATTAATACAACATTTCATTTCATATATCTTCTTGTATCATGTACTGGAATGCGAGTGGCTCACTGATTGTAGGTAAGGATTCATCCTAGTTGATGCCCATACTTGGATCAGTCAAGCGCTTTAAATATGGCTCAGGCATGATATACTGTTTCATGTTCATTTCATCCATCTTTCTGCTATATTAGTTGCTTTGGGAGGGTGCTTTTAAAACGCCATTGTCATGCATGGATTCTTAGATTGATAAGCCCATACATGGTTCTGTTGTGTATCTGGGTATCAGACCAAAGTTAACTAATATCTTCTTATATTTCTTTCACTACATACACCTTCTGATACTCGATTTCTGTGGCATATTATTTGAATCGGCCCTCTTTACAGTAAATTGTCTCTTAACTGTCTGATGCTTTTGTGTTGGAGTTTTTCATCTTGTCTCTGCAACATTACTTTCCCTGTGGCAGTTTCTATAAGTCCTGGTCCCATTTAAATCAATTTCCCTGTTTTACAAGAGATAGCAAGAGAGCTTTTGGATTGACACCCAAGTTATATTATGCACTCCTTGCTATATGTCCTAGGCACTGGTCTATGGCAACTCTAGACTGTCTCTAGGAGAGACAATAATTGTCGACAACATCTTTCTGGCAACGTTGCCGGGGACGAATTTAATAATATCAGTTTCCCTGGGCCTCGACAAATCATATTCACTCTCTAATCAGGTGAGCACAGAGAGTTGAAGAGTTTCATATTTCTCAACTTGGCGACTCCACTGTTATTTATTTTATAAATCTTTTCGTAGTCCTGGCTCCCCATAAGCCACACCTGAGGTCAGATACATCATAGTCAAATATACCTTCCATGTCTGACCCTGAGAATAGTATACATAGAAGAAGTTGGAAAGAAAGGAAATCAGTCCGTGCTGAAATCCCTGAATATTTGGTAGGAGATTATCCATCTTCTTCTTCTCAAGAAGTTCCAATAGAAAATCCCGACTCCACTGAGGAAAATCTTGAATATTACTCAGATAGCCCACCCAGGGGAAGTGCTAGAACCAAAGAGAACTTTTGTCCTACCCCTGAGGCCAAAGAAGTTAAAGAGTTCACCGAAGTAGCTGCTGTTAATCGTGAACTATTCCCATCCACACCTCAGGATGTTGTACAAAATATTCCCGTTGTTATTCATACTCAACTTCCACTTCCACCTCTTCCTCCATTTGTACACCAGATTGTTGCACAACCCCCACCTCCTCCAATGGCTAATGTCCCAGCCTTTTTGTTGAATAAATATGCTCCCCTACCATTACCTCAAGTGCTAAATGATATGCCACAAGACTATTTGAAGATCTTGCCTAGATTCACTGGAGAAAATGAAATTGATGCTCAAAAACATCTTGAGACTTTCTGCTCTTTTGCAGAGAACTTTAATGTTGAACATCTAGATGTGGTCTTAAAACTGTTTGTGCAATCTCTGGACGGTGAAGCCAAAAAATGGTTCAAAACATTAGGAAACCGTTCCGTAACCACTTGGGACGATATGGAAAATACTTTTCGTAGAAAATGGGGAGAAAATAAAGATCATGGACAGTGTCTTACTGAGTTCAATACACTCAAGAAGAAACATAATGAAGGGGTGTCAGAGTTTATTAAGAGATTTAATAAGTTATATCTAAACCTCCCTGCAGATATGAAGCCTCATCAGAATGCTGCCAAAGTTGTTTTCATAGCAGCCTTTGACTCAGATTTTGGTTTCTCTCTCAGAGAAAGAAATCCTGCCACCCTAGATGATGCTCAGTCAGATGCTCTCGAGTTGGAAGCAAATTTTTTCTCCACTGGGAAATTAAGAGGGAGAGCTGAACAGGATACCAGAAGAAGGGGTAAAGAAGAAGTATCTACTTCTAATCAGGATAAGGATTCAGATAAAATTGAAGAAATGAGCAAAATGATTAACAATATTTCTAATAAACTAGTCAAGCTTGAATTGGAGACCAAGAACTCAGCTTCCAATAACTTCTAGAACGCTCCAAACAGGGGTTACAATCCTCAGTACAGAAAGCCACCCCTGCAAATACTCCCAAGGGAAACTAAGGAGCAACAGGATCAGGTACCACACCCATTGTACCTGGAAGGCCCAGTAGATGACTCCACTGAAGATTTTTCCTATGAGCTAGAAGATTCAAATCTTGCTTTCTC
Organism: Pinus albicaulis; assembly: GCA_034641835.2. NCBI lineage: Eukaryota > Viridiplantae > Streptophyta > Pinopsida > Pinales > Pinaceae > Pinus > Pinus albicaulis. Next base: position 895,514,587 of record CM076580.1, read on the forward strand.
AAATAATGATGAAATAGAATTCCCTTTGCAAGAAGAAGATGAAGATGCAGAAATTGATCACTATTGCAAGCATTTTAATGATTTCATGCAAGCACATTTTAACAAAAAATATGATCTCAGATCTTCCAGAAAGAGAACTTGGACTCAAGAACATGAAGAAGAGCCTCCCCAGAAGGAAGCACCTACTCAAAAGGAGTCAACAATGAAGAAAGTCACAGAAAAGGGTAAGAGTCCTCTAAACAAACCTCTGAAGTCTAATGATCAAACTCCTTCTTCCTCAAAAGTAGTCACTCCTCCTAATGTTGAGTTTGTATCAAAGGAAGTAAAATCCTCAGTTGAAAATAAAGATTCAAAAGAAGTTGTAATAGAAAAGCCCCCTCCTGCCTTTAATTTGCAAAAAGAACTTGAGAAATTCAAAATCCCAGTCCCTTTGATTGAGCTGTTGAAACAACCTGCATATCAATCTCAAGTTACTTCTTTATTGTTTCCTCCTGAAGCACCAATAATTCCAGATAGTCTTAACCTCCAAGAAGAAAGACCCATGGTAGTCTTTGACCCACATGTCGAGGAGATATATCCCTCTACTCCTCCTTTCTATGTGTCTCTAGTTATTCATGACCTGCTGTTACACAATTGTATGTTAGATTCTGGGGCTTCCCATAATCTTATGCCTTTGTCAGTCATGGAGCAACTAGGACTACAAATCACATGTCCATATAAAGACCTATATTCATTTGATTCCAAAAGAGTTAAATGCTTGGGGATGATTAAAGATTTAGTGGTCAATCTGGCCCAAATTCTAGCAAAAGTGTAGTAATGGACATCGTGCTGGCTGATATCCCAGCTCGCTTTGGCATGCTGTTATCAATGTCCTGGGGAACAAAAATTGGTGGGTCACTCAAAATGGATTTAACCTATGCCACTAACCATGTATCTGATGGCCAGGAGAGGAGATTGTACAGAGAAACCAGATTTGTCAAAATGGTGACTAAGGCTGACAGCTCAGAGAATTCACCAGTCTATAGCAAGGAAGGAGATTTCTCATGTTTGATGTTGGAAGAAGATAAAAACTTTGCTCAGGAACCATCATTCTGTCGAATCAAGACTGAGCAGCTTTTAGAAAACCATGAAGCAGGAGTATGGACCCTACATTTTGATGGAGCAAATTCAAGAGAAGGAAATGGGGTTGGAATATTATTAATCTCTCCTTCAGGAAAATGGGTGCCACTGTCTTCTAAATTGGAATATGAAGAAACTAATAATGTAGCTGAATATGAAGCACTGTTGCTAGGGTTGCAGACAACCAAGAGCATGGGTATACAAAGTTTAAAAGCTCTGGGAGATTCTGAGCTGGTGGTCAGACAAATCAGAAATCAATGTCAAACCAAACACCCTCAACTGAGAGCTTATAGGAATGAAGTGTGGGATATGATGGAGAAATTTTTCTTAGCATTTAATATCTAGTTCATGCCCCGGGAGAAGAATAGAATGGCAGAATCTCTTGCTGTAGCTGCCAGTACATTTCGTCCTCCTCAAAACCCTCTCTTGAGGTATGAAATTGAAGTACGTTATAGGCCATGTATCCCAGATAATGTTAAGCACTGGCAGGTATTTGAAGATGAGGAACAAATGAAGAGATTCCTGGAAACAGTGGGGGAATTCTCCAATATGGAAATTGATGATGGTGAAGAAGATGAGGCTGAAGATACTTCAGAAAATAAGTGGGAAGAGAAGATGGCAGGAAGTAAAGTGTTGCAGCTGAAAGGGAATGTCATACCTAGAGGGTTGGTGCCTCTAGAAAGATTATTTGACAAAAATGATGTTGCATTGTAGCATAATAAAGTAGTAGAATAAAATCAAGTAGAAGATCTAAATTTGGGCACTGAGGCTGATCCTAAAATTGTAAAATTATCCAAGAAGGTCCCAGAGGAGTATAAAGAAAAATACTTGAAATTATTTCAGTCATACAAGGATGTATTTGCATGGTCCTATCAGGACCTTAAAACTTTTGATATTAGCATAATGCAGCATAAAATTCCTCTGAGGGAAGATGCAAAACCTTATAAGCAGAAGCTTAGACAAATAAATCCTTTGCTACTTCCCTCCATTGAAAAAGAAATCAAGAAGCTACTAAAAGACAAAATAATTGTGCCATTAAGGTACTCAGAATGGGTGGCGAACCTTGTCCCTGTCAGAAAGAAAAATGGAGAAATAAGGCTATGTGTGGATTTCAGGAATTTAAATAGAGAATCTTTAAAATATAATTATCCACTTCTCAAGATGGACCACATCCTGCAGAAAGTAGTGGGAGCCTCTAGAATGTCAATGATGGATGGTTTTTCTGGTTATAATCAGGTAGTTGTGCTCCCAGAGGATCAGAAGAAGACTACTTTCGCTACACCATGGGGGAAATTCATGTATGGCAGGATGCCTTTTGGATTGATAAAGGCAGGAGCCACTTTCCAAAGGGCCATGGACATAGCCTTTGTCGGGGAGCAAGATAAATTTCTGGTGGTGTACCTTGATGATATAACAGTGTTTTCAAAAAATGATGCTGAGCATATTGAGCATTTACATAGAAATTTTCAAAAATGCAGAAGGTATGGCCTTTCCCTTAACCCACAAAATTCTTTATTTGCATTAGAAGAAGGCAAACTTCTGGGACATATTGTAACTAAATATGGGGTAAGGATAGACCCCAAAAGGGTAGAGGTTATAAATAGCATCCCTCTCCCCAGGAACAAGAAAGAAGTACAGGTATTTCTAGGCCGGATAAATTTCCTGAGAAGATTTATTCCTAACTATGCTGAGATAGTTAGGCATATACCTGATATGCTGAAAAAGAATAATGAAGTAAAATGGTCTCAGGAATCTAGAGATACATTCACCAGGATAAAACAGACATTTTCTAAAGCTCCTATACTAGCTGGGCCAAATTATACTAAACCATTTATGATCTTTTCATTTTCTTCACCTCATACAGTAGCTGGAGTTTTATTGCAGAAAAATGAAGATGGATATGAGAAACCTATTGCCTTTTTCAGCCAAGTGCTCCATGATGCAGAACTGAAGTATAAAATATTGGAGAAGCAGGCATACACCCTTGTAAAGTCCCTCAAAGCATTTCGCATGTACATTTTGTAGTCCCACATTACTACATTTGTCCCTACTGCAGCTGTTAAAGACATTATGATTTAGGGAGACAGTGACGGGAAAAGAGGGAGATGGATTGCAACAATACAGGAGTATGATCTAGATATTTGCCCTACTAAGCTGATAAAAGGACAGGGGCTAGCAAGGATCTTATTAGAATCAAACTACCAGGGTCTAGGCATAAATTTGTCTATGATAGCAAATGGAGAGTCTGAGGAAGAGAAAGAGCAGCAAGGGCTGGAGATGGCCACTCAAAAGGCACATATAAAATATCTTACTAGTCCATGGTACAAAGAAATAGCTGAATATCTTTTGACACTCAGATGTCCTCCAAGTTGTGATAAAGCAAATACAGAGCATTAAGATTAAAATCCCAAAAGTATATAGTGGCTAATGGTCAGCTGTATTGGAGGGACCCCTCAGGCATACTACTATTATGCCTCACAGAAAATGAACTGGAAATTATAATGATGGAATTTCATGAAGGAATTTGTGGAGGCCATTACAGCTGGAGAGCCACAGCTCATAAAATTCTGAAGGCTGGTTTCTACTGGCCAAAACTATTTGGAGATGTTTTTGTTTGGGTTAGGGCATGTGATAAGTGTCAGAAATTTGTTGAGAGACAGAAGTTGGCAGCTCTGCCCCTGATTCCAGTTCATGTGAATGAGCCATTTCAACAATGGGGAATAGATTTTATTGGAGAAATACACCCCCCATCAAGTGGGAAACATAAATGGATATTAACAGCCACATATTACTTTACAAAATGGGTGGAAGCCATACCTGCAAGGAATTCTACTGGCACTGTCATCATAAAATTCATGGAAGAGAACATCATATCCAGATTTGGCTGTCCTGTTAGAATAGTGACTGATAATGCACAGGCCTTCAAATCTGCAAAATTTGTGAATTTCTGTCAATGGTACAACATTTCACTTAAGCACTCCACAGCTTACTATCCACAGGGAAATGGCCTGGCAGAGTCTTCTAATAAAACTCTGGTGCGGGCCTTGAAGAAAATAATAAATGAAAATCAGAAGAATTTGGGTTCTCAATTGAAATTTTCTCTATGGGCTAATAGAATCACTAGTAAGAGAGCAACTGGGAAATCCCCATTCGAATTGGTATATGGACAAGCAACAGTGTTTCCTGTACAGCTAGCTTTACTGGTGGCACGCTTTATGCAAGAAAGTCAGGAGGAACCTGATGACATGATCATGAGAATTAATCAATTAGTAGAATTAGAGGAAACACGGGGCCAAGTGAATCAGAGATTAACGGAGTATCAAGAGAAGATGAAACACATGTTTGATCAGCATGCAAAAGATAGAAAATTGCAGATTGGAGATCTAGTTCTCAGATGGGATGTCTAGAGGGCTGAAAAAGGAAAGCACGACAAATTCGACCCCCTCTGGTTTGGTCCCTTCAAAATTGTGGAACAGGGAGGCAATAACATGTTTATATTGGAGAATTTACAGGGAAACTCACTGGATGCCCCTGTAAACGGACAATTTTTAAAACCCTACTTCCAATTCTGATTTAGGTCAAGGTCGCCTGATTGTATCATATTGTATATTAATTTTGCTTTGTTATGGACCGAATGATGCAGGTGTTACAATCAATTATGAAGAGAAGGGGTTTTGAAGGGCAGAGTCCATAGGATTTACATAAGATTATGATCAGGAGGTTTGCAGGTTCTTGACGTGTCCAAGCATGAACGCGCCGTCCCTAGATGGAGCCGATGTTGTACATGTTAGCCCCTCCATTTGAATTTTTGGCCATTATCCCCTCCTGAACCTTTCAAATTTCCTACCGTGGCCTAAGAGACCCTTTTTCCCACTTATTGTTGCCCTCCTCCGCACCCAGATTTCATAATCGAAGGCCAAAAGGCTCGCTTTTGAAAGATTTGAATCCAAGCCCTTTTGGGCTTAGCCTCCTACAGCTAGTCTTTCACGTGACCCAGGCGCGTAACTCTGTGCCAAACCCAAAGGCGCTTATCATCTATGACCGTCGGGTGCATTCTTCGTCGTTCGATCCGATCATAAATCGACGGTTCATAGTATTCTCGCCATGGTGGACCCCTCGCCCGCTCCCATTGTAAAAACCGGTTTGTTTATTCCGCACCACCTTTGCTGGGCAGGCGGTATTCCTCCATAGGCCAGTGATTCCATACGCTGATCCTTGTGTGTCCCCCTGTACTGTTCCAATACCGCCCCCATTTCGCGCATTAACTCCCGAGAAATGACGTGCAGTGAAATTCACGTAAGCCACCCGATCCTGAGCGCTCAATCCAATGGCTATTAATCTCCAGAGTTGCGCACCCTTTAGTTCCTATCCGTGGCACCCCTAGCCCATCGTCTCATTGTTTTTCGACGCATTTTCACCGTCGATTTTCCCCAAAGATCGAATGGTTTGTATTTAAACCTCGCCACGCCATCGACCCTGTGGCTCCACGTCATCCATCCACGTGCTCCCGTTGCAGATGCATCAGCCTCTCATCTACACTCCTGTTAAAATTTCAAAGTCCATTGCCCTCGTTAATTTTCATGTATCCTTCCAACCTTCACCCAAAGTATTTCTCTGCCATTAATATGCATTCTCTGCCACCCTGCATCGTCTCACCACTCCGCTCAGTCTGCATCACCATCTCCATAGTCATCACCGCATTCACCACCCGCCGTGTCTGGTTTTCTTTGATAGGTTTATGGTTTTTGCAGGTTTCAGTGACGAGAAATTACCATAATTCACCACCTCCATTATTGAAGCCAAGAGCATGATGAAGGACAATTTTTCAGGAGAAAAAATTATGAAAAATATCCGGGAGCTGCTATGATATGACCACCATTAAAGGAAGCAAGGACTTAAGTCTATTAAACCCTCCAAGGTCATTCAAATGCACAAGTTGAGCAAATGAAGAATTAATGGCACAGATAGAGAATATCAGTGAAGAGCAGGGGATTAAAGAAATGTATTTAAGAACTTTGGGGCTTTTACATACCCTTTTGGAGGCAAAGCACCAGATCGAAGACCCTGCAGATTACTAGAAAGATCTTTTCACAGAAAACAATGCCCTCAAGGTTTATTTCAGCCAAATTTTCTTTAGGAAGGTACACAATGTTACATATTTTATTCTTCATGTCTTATCCCCGAAGAAATTTTCACCTACAACATTTACTTCATGGAGCCGGCCTCAGAGTACCTATAGCTTAGCATATTAATTAAGCAACAAGGGCGCGAATGTTTCCAACATTTTGTTCAAATTAAGCAAATTAAATGTTTCACCTACTTCTTTTATTAGTTTCTCTTCTCCTTCTTCTATAAAAAGGGGGGAGAAAAACATTGTAAGGGTTCCAGACGGGTATCAAAAAACTGTGCAGTGAAAGGCACGTTTGTATACATTTTGTAAAGCTTCTGTATGAAGGCTCAGAGCCCGTAGGGTCTCAGTGAGGAGGAGTTCTATCTGTAATTAGGATTCTGGTCTTTGGTATTTCACAGTATGTAACCTTCTCTTATGTGATTAATACAACATTTCATTTCATATATCTTCTTGTATCATGTACTGGAATGCGAGTGGCTCATTTATTTTAGGTAAGGATTCATCCTAGTTGATGCCCATACTTGGATCAGTCAAGCGCTTTAAATATGGCTCGGGCATGATATATTGTTTCATGTTCATTTCATCCATATTTCTGCTATATTAGTTGCTTTGGGAGGGTGCTTTTAAAACGCCATTGTCATGTATGGATTCTTAGATTGATAAGCCCATACATGGTTCTGTTGTGTATCTGGGTATCAGACCAAAGTTAACTAATATCTTCTTATATTTCTTTCACTACATACACCTTCTGATACTCGATTTTTGTGGCATATTATTTGAATTGGCCCTCTTTACAGTAATTTGTCTCTTAACTGTCTGATGCTTTTGTGTTGGAGTTTTTCATCTTGTCTCTGCAACATTACTTTCCCTGTGGCAGTTTCTGTAAGTCCTGGTCCCATTTAAATCAATTTCCCTATTTTACAAGAGATAGCAGGAGAGCTTTTGGATTGACACCCAAGTTATATTATGCACTCCTTGCTATGCTAAGATGTCCTAGGCACTGGTTTATGGAAACTCTAGACTGTCTCTATGAGAGACAATAATTGTCGACAACAGCATGATTAACATATTAAATACAATTATTTCTCAATTGGAAATAAATTTTTTATATATGATAGTAAGTATCTCAAGCACCAAGGAAGAATACAGATGCATTGGTTAGTTACTTTCATTGTTGAACAGATAAGGGGCTCGAGAGCTAGGAATATTGCACAAATTGATGATGTTATCTTTATTGGTTGGGTGAATCATGCACAATTGAAGCCCTACTAGGGCAACTTGATTTATTTGGTTTTGATTGATCTTTTTTTGAGAGTATAAGTTAGGTGATTGGGTAGCGTTAGTCATCATTTTGGTTATTTTTGGTATTAAAGTTGTGTCACTAGTGTCACATATTTTTGTTGTGATATTAGACAACCAATTGTGGTTAGGGAGGTATGGTTGATGTATTTTTTCATTCATTGGATCATTTAATTATTTTATTTTTATTTTTATTGAGTCTTTTACCTGTAATGGTCGAAGAAACTGAGTTGGAAACCAACTTTATTTCGATGGTTGTCATTTTTGTTTTATAAAGTTGGCATGTCAATAACTTTCTGGTCATTTGAATCATGTAATTGGTAATTTTGTATCATCTCCATAACATATTGAATCAGACCCTAATTTCATCGGTCCTTTGTCATTTAATGTTCAATGACTAGTTCATTGTTGCATATCATGGTAACTTTGTATAAGTATGGGGAGTTGGAGTCATATTTCTCATTCAAATTTGCATAATACCTTAATATTTCACCCTATCTTCTACATCTTAACCCTATGCTTCCAAAGTCCTTTGGTGTCCCCCGAGTCATTTTTGTCGATAGTTGTAAGTATTTAGCCATGGTTTGATCTTCCAAATCAATCGTTCCTTTTCATTTTTTTACAATAGAATTGAGTCTTTTGATGAAATTTTGGGTAAATATGAGAAAGTGACGCTGGTTGATAAATGTTTTTCTTACCTAGGCTTCTTCCCATCTATCATATAGGAGGTTCCTATGGATTTTTCTTTGACTCCATTTGGATAAACTTTTCTGAATATCAAACTATACTTCCATCCATTGAAAACTTCCACCATGATGAAGATGTGTGATTTTCCATTGTTATGGAAATACATGAGAAATCATTAGATGGGCCATGTTTATAGTTAACAAGATTCATAATGGCTCTCTCTATTTGGACAAATAGTTCCCTATCCATTTCCATAACATTCATTGGATCATGGGTCTTTCAATGGCTAGGGAAGATGTCTCAACCTCCTTCAAAGGAACTTAAAATCACGACAAGAAAACAGGCACCACAAAACTATATGATAAATATGGTACCAAGTACAAATGTCATGAAGATGTAATTGAGCTAATCAATAAGAAGAATATAATTTTTGCATGTTATATTATTGCAGGGAAGTTGACACAAAATTACACTAAGGTTGAATGTTGTAATATTCCCAATTATCCATGAGCTAGTTGGAATATTAAATTTTGTTTTGTTTCTTTTTTTTATGAATAAGAGGACAATGGGGGTCCATAAGTCTCCTTAATAATGAATAAATCAATGCCAATGTGAAAAGAATATATCTTGGCAGCTTAATTGACCACCTTTAGGTGTGAAAAGGGGTTGGAACACCTTGATTGGGTCAAATTTTTGTTGGAAATATTGAGAGGGGGGGTGAATCAGTTTTCCTTTCAATTAGAGCATTAGTTAACCTTCAATTATTATCAATGTTTGTACAATGATAGAAGTAAGCAAAAGGAACACAAATGCACATAGCTTTTTAAGGTGGAAACCCACTCCGGGACAAAAACCACCTAATGCTTTTCTAATAATTCTTTAATATTCAACTCCAATTCAAAATAAAGCTCCAACTTCCTATAATCTAGAAAATCATTCTTCTCCAGCTCCCACTGGATGTATTCTCCAATGCGCAAGAGTCTTCAGTAGTCAACTGAATAGATGCCCCAACACCCAATGAGCTACAACTCACCCTAGCACCCTATAGAAGAATAAAACAAGAATGGACTCCTGTACCAGGGAAAATGGTCCACTTTACAATGATATATAATGATGTAGAAGAAGAATAAAGACTAGATCATAACCCCAACTATGACACAACCACCTAATGGTGATCCTAGAAATCCCGACACTACCTCTTCAACTCTTGGCAGATAGACACTTGTACAATTTTTACAATGAAGCATTTACAATGCATTAGTACAATGATACCTTTACAATGACTATATGCAGTGCTGCCCACATGAAGACTTCATGTGGTGAAATTCTTGATGCTTTTCTACACCTTAGATTCTTCTCTTGTCCTTCTACCCTTTGCTGCGCCTTGCTTTGCTTTGCTGTCTTAGAAAGTCTGGTCCTTTTCAGCCCTTGACAACACATGATGTAGATGTTTCTTGCCTTCTAGGAGCTTGATATTGAATCTAGTGTATCTCTGCTATTTCAGCTCCCCAATATGTTATTTTTGGCTCTGTAGTATTCCTCTGAGCCTTCTTTCCAATGCCACAGTTCTGACCCAATTTTGGATCTTCAAGAGAGATTTATGCCCAATCTCTCACAATGCCCTAATTATGGGTTATTTCAGTAGAGCGAACTTGTACGAAGTGCCACATGTCACTGTTTCTTCATTAGGCTCTAAAATTTGATACAGTGAAAACTACAGCGTGTGCACTAACTTCTAATTTTTACAAAATTCCAATCCGATACTCAAAGAGAGAGATTTATGACGATTTTCCCAAAGTCACTTCTTTGAGATGAATTTCAGAAGCCTGCAAAAAAAATGACTTCCATAGATCATATCTCTAAAAATATTGCACACCTTGATCTAAAAATTTTAGAGCTGCTTCTTCAGGATTTTGGCTTCGCCTCATACAAATTTTATCTTCTGAACCTTCGTATAAAAAAATTTAGAGTGAAAATTCCACAATGACCTATTTCATATAGCGAAATCCCTACATAAGGAGGATATGAGGATCACAATTTATATAAATGCTTAGGTTGAGAGGGGCTTCAACAAGTGAACGTGGGAGGGATTTTAGGAGCTTAAAAATTATTAATTATTGACTTTTCAATGATCCATGCCACAAACCCATGGGGTTTTAGCCCACTTACTGGGGTTAAAAAATTCAAACATGAATATGTCTCAAAGCGTGAAGAATTACGTGGTGTGCCACATATCAATGGAAACATCTCGACAAGTAGAAACCATCAAAAGCATTGCTGACCCAGAATATAGTAATTTGGTAGGTCAAAATTTCCATGCAATATTGGGGTAGCCCCTGGTGCTGCTTGGGTTGACATCAATGACAAATGCTGATCAACAATCTTCCCCTTTGGCATTGATGGCAACACAAGTACTCCCCCTGTGATCATGACACCTATTCGTACAACATTCTCTCCCCCTTTGACATCAATTGAAAAGGGTAACTCCCCCTGACACATAACCATCCTATGGACCTGTACACACTTCCACTCCCCCTGACACACAACCGTCCTGCAGACCTGTAATCTAATGAGAACTTGGGAGAATCCCCAGCTTCTGGCGAAGATATTCAAATGCTTTAGGAGGTAAAGGTTTAATGAATATATCATTGATCTGTTCTTTTGTACCAACATACTCAAGTTTGATATTATTTTTAGCGACTTTTTCTCTAACATAATGATATTTGATCGGAATGTGTTTTGTTTTTGAATGCATCACAAGATTCTTTGAGATGTTGATCGCACTAGTGTTGTCACAGAATATGGGAATAGGCTCATTGAATTGTACTTGAATATCTTGCAAAGTTTGTTTCATCCAAAGGACTTGAGTACAACATGTTTCCACTGTAATGTATTCTACTTCCACTGCAGATAACGAGATTGAGGTTTTCTTTTTGCTCAACCATGATATGAGACAACCACCTAGATAGAATTTTGCTCCACTATAAATCTTATGATCATCAACTCTTCCTGCCCAATCTGCATCTGTAAAGTCTTGAATAATGAGATTTTTACCCTTGGGATACCACAAGCCATATTATTTTGTGCCCTTTGGATATCAAATAATTATTTTGACAACAATAATATGTGATTGTTTTGGTGCTGCTTGGAATCTTACAACTTATCCAACTGCTTGCATAACATCTGGTCGAGAGGCTGTTACATATAGAAGACCACCAATCATATATATGTACAACCTCTAATCCATATCCTTAGATGAGTCGTCTATGCTCAATTTGCAACCTGTTACCATCGAAGTAAGGACAAGTTTGCAATCTTCCATTCTGAATTTCTTGAGAATTTCCTTGATGTACTTGGCTTGACACATAAATATTCCTTTCTCTTGCTAAGATATTTGAAGCCCTAAGAAGTATGTCAGATCAGCAAGTAAAGACATCTTGAACTCATTTTACATATTTGTAGAAAATTTCTTACTTAGTTGATCATCATTGCTACCAAATATTATATCATCCACATATACCTCAATGATTGTTAATTTATCTTTATCTATTTGTACATAAATATTGCTATAAACAATACCTTTCTTGAACCCTTGTTGATGTAGATATCCATCAAGATGAGCATACCATGCTCTGGGAGCCTAATTTAGACCATATAGAGCCTTCTTTAACCTGCAAACATAGTCTTCTTTTTCTGATAGTAGAAAACCTTCAGGTTGTTTGATGTAAACTTATTCTTCTAATTCTACATTCAGAAATGCTAACTTAACATCCATTTGGTAGACTTTGATTTTTTTTTAACATGCATAGGCGAGAAAAATTTGAATGGCTTCCATTCTGGCAAATGGTGCAAATGTTTTGTCGAAATCAATTCCTTCCACTTGTGCACAGCCTTTGCAAACCAATCTTGCTTTGTTTCTGGTAACCTGTCCATCTTAATTAAATTTGTTCCTGAACACCCATTTAGTCCCAATGACATTTTTATCTTTTGGTCATGGAACTAATTCCTAGGTGTTATTCTTCTTGATTTGATCCAATTCTTCATTCATAGCTGCTACCCAATGTTAATTCTAGTTGGCTTCCTAAAAAATACTAGGCTCAAATCTTGTTAGAAAAGCAATGTGAGTTTGTTGTGGTGAACGAAGTTGTGGACCTTCATTTATGTCACCAATGATTTGATTTGATGGATGGTTCTTTTGAATCCATTATTTTTTTCTCTTTGGAGGAGCTTCTTGTTGTTGTCTTGGTATATCTTGATGATCATTATTTACTTCTTCTCGGTTGATAGTTGCTTCTTGTTCTAGAATGTTATCTGTGTCTTTTTCAGCCTCTATCTTAAGTTTCAAAGATTCTAGATCCTCATCATTATTCGTTAGAACACCATCGTCGTCAAATGTAAAATTTATGCTCTCCACTATCTTTTTTCATCTTAGATTATAACATTTATAGGCCTTTATTTTGCATGAGTAACCAAAAAAGATACCTTCATCAACACGTGATTCAAACTTACCCAAATTTTGATCTTCTCTTTTGATATAACATTTGCTTCCGAAGGTTTTGAAATATTTTACATTTGCTGGTTTTTCTTTCCATATTTCATATGGGGTCTTGTTGCAATTATTTCTGAGAAGACTTCGGTTGATAATGAAGACTGCCATATCAATTGCTTGAACCCATAATTTTTCATCCAATTTAGAGTCCTTCAACATTGGTCTACCCATGTATGGTTCTGTTCTTTCTTTCAGCAACTCCATTTTGTTGAGGTGTTCGTGCTGTTGAAAATTGTCTTTTTATTCAATTTTTGTCACAATATTTCTGAAATAATTTGGAAGTGAATTCTATGCCATTATCTGATCTTAGACAATTTATTTTCAAATCAATTTCATTTTCAACCAACTCCTTATAGCTCTTAAAGCACTCAAATGCTTCATATTTTTTCTTTAGGAAAATGACGGCTGTCATCCTGGTATAGCCATCTATCATTAACATGAAATATAATTCTCCATCTAAGCCTGTTGTTCTCATAGGACCACATAGATCAGTATGTATCAATTCCAATGGATGTGATGCAATGTTTTCTTTTATTTTAAATTGGAATTTTGTCTACTTGTCATGCCGACATGCCTCACATAGTGTGTTCAAAGGTTTTGAAATTTTCGGCATTTATCATACTGCTTCATTTTTTATTATCCTAACAAGATTGTCAAAGTTTATGTGACCCATTTGTTTGTGCCACAACCAACTTTCATATTCTTTAGATAGTATACATGCATTAGTTACTTCATCCAGAACATATATATCTTTTGGAGCTCGACTTGCTGTAGCCACAATTTTACCATACCTACCTTTCCTGATTTCACATGTTGTGGAGTTGAATAGCATTGTGTTTCCTTGATCACACATTTTTCCAACACTGAGAAGATTATGATTCATGTTTTCAATCAATATAACATTCTTGGCTATAACATATTTGCTTCCATGAGTGAAGGTACCTGATCCTATAACATTTGAAGATCCATCATTTCCAAAGGATACAGTTCCATCCTTCTTCTCATTCAGAGATACAAATTTCCTTCTATCTCCAATCATATGCGTTGAGCAACCACTGTCAACATACCACAAATCTTTTTTGTTTTGAGCCTTGAGAGCGATAACACAATTATCATTCTTCTTCTTCTTCTATTTTTGTTCATTCTATGGCTTCAAAGATTCTTCTAGAGGATTTTCAAGTCTGCAGTGTTTGGCTATGTGTCCAAAGTTCTGACATTTCTAACATTCCATATTATTTCTTAAATGTTCAAATCTATTGATGTTTTGTTGAGCCCTGGGAGGTTCATATTTTAAGGATCTCTTGGAATTGTATTGGTTCTTAGGGTATGTATGACATTCTACAAATTTATGACCAACTTTTCCACATGAATAACAATAGCCATGAAAAATATGTTGCTACCTGGATGGAAATCTCCATCGAGGAATCGTCTTCCAAGGATGTTCTTGTGAATCTTTTCCAATGAAGCCTACATGCATGTCAGATATCATAGGTTCATTGTATTTTTTTGTAGAAGGTCGTGCTTCTTCTTATTTGTAACCAAGGCCAGTTCTGTCGTTGTAAAATCGTTGATTGTTGATGACTTATTCCAATGCCCTTGAGTTGTTAGCATGGTTTTGGACAGTTTTTCTATTCCTCACTTCCTTACGCAACGAGACTACTTCGGCTTCTAATGCTTCCCTTTCTTGGTCGATTTCTTCCAACTTCTTTTGAAGTGACTCTTCAATAAATTTGTGTTCTTCAACTTCAATTTTGAGACCTTGAACTTTTTCTTCAAGAGTATTGGAATGAATTTTCTTAGCCTTGAGCTCTTTTATAGGCCTGATTGCCTCCTTATAAAATTGTTCTATGGTCAACCCTTCTTCTTTGTTGTTTGATACCTATTGTTTATTGTGCTTGGCCATAAACAATACTCTCTCATTGGCTTCTTCTTCACTATCAATTTCTTCATCGGATGATGAGCTATCTTCTTTAGAGAGAAAGTTCCTTTTGGATCCTTTCCTTTTTTCTTGCTTGTTGAATTTCTTAAAGCCTTTCTTTCCTTTTGAGTTTCCATCACTTCTATTCAGACATTTTGCTATGAAATTCCCAACCTCACCACAACCAAAACATATCAATGGAAGTTTACCTTTGAATTTTCCCTTACCAGTTTTTAGTTTTCTCGTAATGTAATCATATTCTTCATCTGAAAGACCTTCTTCATCATCTTTCTTTTCTTCACACTTGCAGGTGCATGTCTTTTCAATTGAAGGTTCTTTGTCTTTATTGGTTTTCTTAGATGCAACGAACACAATTTTTAGATGTGAAGTGCTCTCTTCTTCATCAAGTCTCATTTCATATGCTATGAGAACTCCATGTAATTCCTCTTTGCTGAGTTTGTCCACATTTTCACTGTATTCTAAGATCGATAACTTTAGGTTGAATCTCCCTTATAACGTTCTAAGAATCTTTCGTATAATAGTCTTCTCGTCAACTGGCTCTCCCAATCCTTCCAGAGTATTGGTTATTTCATCAATGTATTGGAAGTATGCAGCAATGTTGCAATCTTCTTTCATTTTGAGTTGCTCTCATTTTTCTCTATAGATTTGAAGCTTTGATTCCTTGACATTTGAGTCACCTGCATATATATTCTCAAGCTTGTCCCATATATTTTTTGCGGTTTTACAAACCAACACCTTATGATAAGCAGATTCAATAATTTCACTAATAATAATATTCTTTTCTTTTGCATCATTTACCAAATTATTCTTACCTTGTTCATCTGCGGTTGATGTAAATCAATTTTGAACAGTCTCCCATACTTTGTAACCTTCCACCAAGAGATATACCTCCATTCTTCCTTTCCAAAGTGCATAATTATTTTCATTGAAAAAAGGTACGTCATTCTTGGTATGCTCCATGACCTCCTTCCAGCTGTTAAACTGCTATTGAAGGAACCAAGCTCTGATACCAATTGTTGGAAATACTGAGAGGGGGGGTGAATCAATATTCCTTTCAATTAGAGCATTAGTTAATATTCAATTATTATTAGTGTTTTTACAATGATAGAAGTAAACAAAAGGAACACAAATGCACACAGTTTTTTAAGGTGGTAACCCACTCTGGGACAAAAAACACCTAATGTTTTTCTAATAATTCTTTAATATTCAACTCCAATTCAAAATAAAGCTCCAACTTCCTAGAATCTAGAAAAGCATTCTTCTCCATCTCCCACTGGATGGATGCTCCAACACCCGAGATTCTTCAGTATTCAATTGAACGGATGCCCCAACACCCAATGAGCTACAACTCACTCTAGCACCACCTTACCACCCTATAGAAGAATAAAACAAGAATGGACTCTCGTACCAGGGAAAATGGTCCACTTTACAATGATATAGAATGATGTAGAAGAAGAAGAAGAAAGACTAGAACATAACCCCAACTATGACAAAACCACCTAATGATGATCCTAGACCTCCCGACACTGCCTCTTCAACTCTTGGCAAGTAGACACTTGTACAATTTTTACAATGAATCATTTACAATGACTTAGAACAATGATACCTTTACAATGACTGTATGCAGTGCTGCCCACTTGGAGACTTCATGTGGTGAACTTCTTGTTGCTTTTCTACACCTTGGTTGCTTCTCTTGTCATGCTACCCTCTCTTACACCTTGCTTTTCTTTGCTTTGATACCCTAGAAAGTCTTGTCCTTTGCAGCCCTTGACAACACATGATGTATCTTTTTCTTGCCTTCTAGGAGCTCGATATTGAATCTAGTGTATCTCTATTATTTCATATCCCTAATATGTTATTTTTGGTCCTATAGTACTCCTCTAAGTCTTCTTTCCAATGCCACAGGTCTGACCCAATTTGGATTATTCAAGGGAGAGTTATTCCCAATCTCTCACAATGCCCTAATTATGGACTGTTTCAGTAGAGCGAACTTGTACGGAGTGCCACGTATCAATGTTTCTTCATTAGGCTCTAAAATTTGACACAGATAAAACTAAAACTCATGAAATAACTGCCACTTTTTATAGAATTCCAATCTGATACTCAGAGAGAGAATTATGATGATTTTCCAAAGGTCACTTCTTTGAGATGAATTTCAGAAGCCTGCAAAAACACTGAATTCCACAAATCATATCTCTGAACCAGTTGGGCACCTTGATCTAAGATTTTTACAAGAGCTTCCTCAGTATTTCTACTTCGCCTCATAGAAATTTCAACTTCTGAACCTGCGCAGAACAAAAGTTAGAGAGAAAATTACACGATGACCTGTTTCAGATAGCGAAATCCCTACGTAGGGAGGATATGAGGATCAAAATTTATATAAATGCTTAGGTTGAGAGAGGCTTCAACAAGTGAACGTGGAAGGGATTTTAGGAGCTTAAAAATTATTAATTATTGACTTTTAAATTACCCATGCCACAACCCCATGGGGTTTTAGCCCACTAACTGGGGTTACAAACTTCAAACATGAATATCTCTCAGACCGTGAAGAATTACGTGGCGTGCCATATATCAATGGAAACATATCGACAAGTAGAAACCATAAAAATAATTATTGACCCAGAATATAGTAATTAGGTAGGTCAAAATTCCCATGCAATATTGGGGTATCCCCTGGTGCTGCTTGGGTTGACATCAATGAAAACCGTTGATCAACACTTTGACCAAATCAACAGTGCTGTCATGGAGGAGTGGCCATCAATGAAAAACAATGCAATTTTAGATGGAGATGCTTTGCATGGAAGTAGTGCCATTATTGGATGGGGCTTAGGATTTGGAAGCTCAGATCTTATAAAATGAAGAGGACGGGAGTCATATTAATTATGTTAATGTATTTGATATTTCAGAATATATGGTCTATTTATACATATATCTTTCTCTAGATTTTTAGCTGAGATTGAGTGTTGTTTAGCACTGGGTGTTCCTGATCGAGAATCCCACCTCTTCCATTGAGAATATCTTGGAGGAGTCTTGTACTACATTATCCACTTTTAGAATTAAGTACAAGCTTCATCTTTCATTTACAACGCAGATCCTGTTGAGGATTGAGTTGTTTTACAGGTTTCAGCAGTGGAGACCATCTTTGGGTCACCTCATTACTTATATTCAGTGGAGAAGGCTTCCTTTCCATTGGGAGGATAGTAAGGAAGGCCCTTGTGCTTATTTTCATATCTTGGCTTTGGGACATTGATTTATTTTCCCCTACAGGGCAGTTTATTTCCATATCTGTGGTATTTTGTGGGAGGAGCTGCAGGGTGGTTTTGGCACACCATTTGGAGAGAAGGTTTTCTAGTGAAGGGGATATTCCTTTCATCTAGGGGATCTATTGGAATAGGTTGCATTATCTCTTATATCAGATCAGCCACACTTTCCATATCTATATTTTGCAGTGGATATTCAGCCCTAGGGCTTATATTCCCATCTTGTACATGGTGTTTTGCTGAAAAACCTTGAGGGGTTCTTCATTGGAGGTTGTATAGTGCTCAGATCTGTATTAGATCTATATTTTGAGGCACATATCAGCCCATGATGTTTTGTATATTCATTTTCTGTAGCAGTGCCTTTTAAACAATGTTGTAGCAGTGTTCCGGCATTTTGATATATAGTAGCAGCACCTCATTTGAGGGTTTTGTCCATTGGAGGCTTGTTCTATATTATTATACATCTTATGGCCCATTTATTATGTATATTTTTCTATTGTTTTAATGATTAGAAGGTCTCCATATTGGCCTTTTTATTTTATGTGATTTTTTACACTACTATTCCATGGTTTTTCACTATATTCCTGCTTTTCCCATTTGGGAATATTACAGTGATATCAAAGCATAATCTTGGCACAGCCTATACACCTTGAAAAGCCAATATCTCATCTGAAGAAGGAGATCCTCTTACTGATAGAGATAAGAGGTATCAAAGAAGAAGACATCGGAAGTTTGATTATACAAATGACAAAGAAGAAAAGGGTAAAGCCCCTTTATCTGGAGGAGAATATGAAGAGAAAGAGTTTCCTAAAATTATTTTGAAAGCTATGCAAGAAATTTATAGAGAAATAAAGGAGATTAGGATGGATAGATACAAGGAATCCCCTAAAGGATTTCAACATGGTGAAGGCTCTAACATTTATCATCACTGGAGTGATCAACCAGTGCAACAACAACAAATTTCCCAACGCTCTATAATGCCTACATTATTAGCAGTGGGAAATGAAGGGTTTCAAGAACAAGAATCCCTTGAAGGATATTTCATGGAGTATGAGTCTCAAACTCAGATATTCAAGGACCACTTGAGTTTTCAATAATTTTTTCCAATCAAGGACAATAGGAGACCCATTCATCACAATAAAAGTGGTAGATATATTCAGAATCATGATCTACACCACACTATGGGAAGATTTTTCTTACCCAACTTTGATGGGTCATCTAAATGCACTGCCAAATAATGGGTAGAGAAGCTTGACATCTACTTCTAGTTGAACAAAGTTCCAGAAATGGAGGCCATTAAGATAGCACCGCTGCACCTTGAGGGTGAAGGACATGATTGGTGGTTTCATGGCTTGTCTGCATTGGGTCATGCCAATGTGACTAAATATTCAGATTTCACAAGGAGGTTGGTGGAGAGGTTTAATAGAAGAGATCCTGAAGCAACATTCATGGGGCTGGGAAAGCTAAAACGATCAGGTAATCCATAAACTTATGTTTCTAAATTTTTGAGACTTTATGTTATGGTTCTTGAATTATCTGTAGCAAGAAGGGTCTATATGTTCATTGATGGGTTATATGAACCTCTTCATGGGTTGGTTAAGTCTACCAAGCCCACTACCCTTCAAGATGCCATTGAAAGGGCTAGAGATCTTCAAGATGCCTTGCCAAAAGCAAAGTCAACATTTCAACATAAGTCCTTTTTTACATCACAGGGAAAATATGATAAGGTTCCTCTTTCAAGGGAGAGCCAAAATAGTAAACCTCTTGATGATGATGTCCAAAGAGATTTGAGGAGAAGGAACCTTTGCTTCACATGCCAAGAATATTGGGCACCCAGACATAGATGTGCAGTAGGAAAGGCACACTACATAGAGGTCTTCTCAGATGATGAGGAGGAAGAAGAATAAGAATAGGAAAGGGTTCATAGCATTGGAATAGCAGGAGAGGATACACCACCACCAGGAGGTGAGGATGGAGAAATTTATCCAATTAGAGGGACTCTTTCATCATTAATATTGGTACCCAACTATCATAAAACATCCACACAAGAAACAACATTGAATTTGTGCAGTAGAAGTAGGTACATGATGATCCCCTCTATTATGCATATGAGATTGGTGCATGAGACATCACTATGTTGTGGCAGACCACCGAGGAGGCCACCTGATGAAGATTTGGTGAGACATGTCTCACATCATGATGCTCCATTCATATATCTAGGAGGAATGGGAGAATTAGAAGGCCAAGATACAATTTTGAGAGTCTTAGGTAGACTCAAGGAGGAGGGAGGCATTATCCCAACATCATCATTACCCACTCTCATTTCAGATTCTGCGTTGTGGGAGGAGAAGCATGGGAAGGATAGCAACCTTCCAACATATACCTTTGGCATGGGAGATTTCAAGGAGAAGGGCATCCATATGATAGATTTTCTTTGTGATACATCATCAGCACTGTCATTATGGAATATTGATCCATATTGGAAATCCCAACTATTGGTGGATTATTCCAAGAATATTTTCACAGACATGATAATTGATGACTAGCTACATGAAGATGGCTATTCAATAAAAGATTAATTCATCTATTATTATGGTAGGATCTTCTTATCTATAGCCTCCAAGCTCAAGGAGAAGTTGGTACAAAGAGATCATGAAGAATTCCTTTTCAGACATACTTATTCCATGAGAGATTAAAACACCATCTTGGAGAGCTACACTTGGGAAGGCTTTGAAGAGGAAATATATCGGAATTTTCAAATATGTATGAACCATGTAGAGTTGGAAGAGATACATAACTAAATTAAGGAGTTATCACAACCACCTCTTTCCTCTTTTGGAATGAGAGGGGATCTATATATGGGCCACTCCATTTGTATGAGTAGAAATGTTGGTAAGGAACATGCTTATGTACATAATTTTTCATTTCATGATTACTTTCATTCCTTTACAATGTATATTTAGGCCATAGCTCCAAGGAGGAGCATTATTCCATATAAAATTCATGGCCAAATTTGGGCCATAAATATTTCTGAACATGGCCACTCCCTTGGAGGACATTGTGGGTGCACTTCAAAAGCAGCAAACATATCTCACACTTTTAGCCATTGTGAGAAGACTTGGGCAGAAAGCAAGTGGTGGGGAAAAAACTTACCATATCATTATCTAATGCAGTCAGGAGATTTACTATGCTGGTTCCACATGTGGGACTATGACCCACCTCCATTTTTATAAATTTCCGTTTGTATGTATTTGGTTTTGATCCCATACATTGATGATGTGCTTATTATTTTTATGGCAATGATTGGAGGGAGGATGGGAGGAATGTATGTGCACTATGGGAGAGAAATTATCCATGTTCATTATGTTACATGTTTCAGGGAGAACATTGGGCAAACCATGCTTGTTTCATTGGAACTATTGCCTCCTTGTGGGATGAATTATTTGCATCTCATAAGAACTTTGGAGGAGCATTTCATGGACGGATGGATTGGTAGGAACTTAGCTTATGAGGGAATATTATCACATTATAGTGTCACCAATGGTGGAGGTGAATATTTTCAACACTCACCTTGTCAGTTGCTTGAGGACAAGCAACATTTGGGAAGGGAGGACTGTAATATTCCCAATTAGCCATGAGCTAGTTGGAATATCAAATTTTGTTTTACTGCTTTGTTTTATGAATAAGAGGACAATGAAGGTCCATAAGTCTCCTTAATAATGAATAAATCAATCCCAATGTGAAAAGGATATATATTTTCAGCTTAATTGAGCACCTTTAGGTGTGAAAAGGGGCTGGAACACCTTGACTGGGTCAACTTTGGCCAAATCAACAACATTGTCATGGAGGAGTGGACATCAATGAAAGACAGCACAATTTTATATGGAGATGCTTTGCATGGAAGTAGTGCCATTATTGGATGGGGATTAGGGTTTGTAAGATCATATCTTATAAAAGGAAGAGGATGGTAGCCATATTCATTATGTTAATGTATCTGATATTTCTGAATATATGATCTGTTTAGACATATATATTTCTCTATCTGTTTAGCTGAGATTGAGTGTTGTTTAGCACTAGGTTTTCCTAATCGGGAATCCCACCTCTTCCATTGAGAAGCTCTTGGAGGATTCTTGTACTACATTTTCCACTTTCAAGCTTAAGGCCAAGCTTCATCTTTCATTTACAACATAGATTCTATTGAGGGTTGAGTAGTTTTCCAGGTTGCAGTAATGGAGATCATATTTGGGTCACCTCATTACTTATTTTCAGTGGAGAAGGCTTCCTTTCCATTGGGAGGAAAGTAAGGAAGGCCCTTGTGCTTATTTTAATATCTTGGCTTTAGGACATTGATTTATTTTCCCCTACAAGGCAGTTTATTTCCATATCTGTGTTATCTTGTGGGAGGAGCTACAGGGTGGTTTTGGCACACCATTTGGAGAGAAGGTTTTCTAGTGAAGGGGATATTCCTTTCATCTAGGGGATATATTGGAGGGGGCTGCATTATCTCTTATATCAAATCAGCCACACTTTCCAGATCTATATTTTGCAGTGGATCTTCAGCCCTAGAGCTTAGATTCCCATCTTGTACATGGTTTTTTGTTGAAAACCCTTGAGGGGTTCTTCATTGGAGGTTGTATAATGCTCATATTTGTATTAGATATATCTTTTGAGGCACATATCAGCCCATTATATTTTTTATATTCATTTTCTATAGCAGTGCCTTTTAAACAGTGCTATAGCAATGTTTCGACATTTTGATATATAGTAACAGCACCTCATTTGAGGTTTTTTCCCATAGGAGGCTTGTTCTATCTTATTGTACATATTATGGCCCATTTATTATGTATATTTTACTATTTTTTTAATGATTATAATGTATCCATATTGGCCTCTTTCTTTTATGTGATGTTTTACACTATTATTCCACGGTTTTGCATTATATTTCTGCTTTTCCCATTTGGGAATATTACAAATGCACCCTTGATGCCATCTCTACGGACGAGTTATGTATACAGGGTGAGCAGTTGAATTAATGTAGATTTTTGATGTAAAATATTTTTCTTACATGCGAGGAAGCTTATTAGCACATGAGATATTTTATCTATGGTTACTTGGTTGTGGCCATCACAATAATGAAATAGCGCACACCAAAGGGCCACAGTTTGGCTAAGACACCATATGGTGGAGTTTTTTCGCTCTCCTTTTCTATATGGAAATCTAGATCTAATTCCAAAAATAGTTATTTCAATGAAACAACCTTTGGTGATTAGGATAACGAGATGATCAATGCTACCATGACTATTAGGTTTACTCAATGGATTCCTGAGAAATGTGCATACCAAATGTGGTTTGGGATGGACTATAATCACTCTTATGTTTGTCCAAAATATTCCAACTAGCATACATTCCAAATATGACTGCTTCCCTATTATATGACTAAAGAATAATTTCATTGAGAAGTCATGTATTGGCTATGTATTTATAACATGGGGACTCCTACAGGTGTTGTATATTCTCTAGATATCTTAACTCCATGAAACTTGTCTTATGAAGGTGCTTCGTCATCTGAAAAACACTCAGAATAATTTGACTTTGATATTCAACATTTGGTCAAGAGGTTGAACATGTGTCTTTCTTCCACCCATGCTATTGTTTTTGTTGTTGAGTCTTTGGTAAATACACCTTCTACTACTTGATATATTCTCGATGTTGCTCCATTTCAAGGTAAAATGTTTAAGCCTAAGGATATCCCTTTCATGTTAATGGCTCCTATTTCTGCACCTCATACTACATCTACTATTAATCCTATTAGTTTTCTTCCTATTTACACCTTGGCTATATATTTCTCTTGTTATCTTGCTACATTTATCTTTTTATCTTGCTACAAGGTCAAAATATTATTCCCTTATAGATACTTCCATGGATATCCCTTTCATGTTAATGGCTCCTATTTCTGCACCTCATACTACATCTACTATTAATCCTATTAGTTTTCTTCCTATTTACACCTTGGCTATATATTTCTCTTGTTATCTTGCTACATTTATCTTTTTATCTTGCTACAAGGTCAAAATATTATTCCCTTATAGATACTTCCACTATCGTGGACATACCTAATGATGAACTTGTAGAACCTATATGGTATACCATTATTATTGAGGAAAAATCTATACACCCACCTTCTACATATTCTCTTCACAATCCTGTTTCATTTCCATAATCCCTTGCACCCTTTGATACGATATTTGATGTTGATTTTCAACATTATGACCCAAAAGGAACCACTGATATTTTACATAATATTGAAGTTTAAGATACCATGGAGATAGCTTCAAAACCAGATAATATGCTTGAACCATAGACCATGATTGAAATAACACCTTTTTCATAGGAATCACAATTAGGAGAAGGTACTAGTATTTCCTTTGCATAACTCGTTGTTTTTATTTGGGATCCCAACCATTTCGAGGAAGTATTTCATCTTTGTGCTCAAACTTTAGATATTGTGCATTTTCTTCCTATTATTGTACTTGTGAGTGTCTGAGACTATTTACATCAAGCACAACCATACATGCCAAAAATTTCACTACAATACCAATCTAAGAAATCTATTTCAAGAAGAAAACAACTATAGTATATGCTACCACCAGTTGATAGTCTATTCATTGATGATGCCCAACATTAGTTCTCACAACAACTCTTCTAATTTATCATGCCATCATCTATGCATCTTAAAGATCAGTTGGTCCTTGCATACTCAAATTATATCGACCTTACTTGTTATGGCCATGGAAGAATAAGATCAATTGTGTGCTTAAAAAGAGAAAATTGACAAGATAGTTGAGGATATCAATGCTAAACTTCAGAAAATGTGGACCATAGTTTCATAATATGATCCTAATGCACTTGATGATATTTCCAATACTATGCCTTCAATTTCTTGAGAGTGTCTGCACAGATTTAGTTGTTGTAAACAAGTATTTATGCCTTACCATTTATAATTTGTGCAATACAACTTATGATCCTGAAAATTAGTTTAATTAATAGGTCAATCAACCTCAAGAACAATGATCCATACTCAAAACTACACTCCAGCAATAGATAAGAGATTCTTAGGAAATATTCCACTAAGTGTAGGATTTGAAAACATTGCTTACCAAGTGTAACCAAGAATTATACAAGCTACAAGAAAAAAACAAAAACTTAACAGAGGAAGCTCTTTCTATTGCATACCATGCACAATAATGAAATATTTTTTATTAGGTTGAAGAAATAGATAAATAGATTCATGGTTTAAAAGTGGAGTCCCACAAGGATAAAACCATTATCTGGGACCTTAAGCCTATAGCCCACAGAAATACATGCACATGTGTAAAATTAATCTTGAAGTAGATACTTAGTGGCAGACTTTGATTGCATCAGGTCGTGAGAAGCCAGATGCAAAGAGAACTATGCATTTTGTTGATAACGCTTCAAACTTTCTTACCGCATGGAAAGATAAAATTGACACATATATCTCTTTTTGATGCGGGGTTTCAGAAATTGTTCCTAAGTTGGGATCTTATTAAAGTAATTAGTAAATTATTTTTCATTTGTTAATTACTTTAACTAATTTTCTTGGTTAACAAATTAAATTATTATTTTTTGAGTGAACCCATTAAATAAATATTTTTGACCATTTCAAGAACCTTTACCTCTCTTACATATAATAAAATATTCTTAACAACTAGATCTTGATTTAGTCTTATATTTTTATTTTTATTTCCTAGATCTATATCTATCCTAGTATTTTATTATAAATAGATAGTCTTTTCCTCACTCTCTACACATAATCATTTCATTGTTGTCACCATCGTCTTATGACTCTTCAGCTCCCATAAAAAGTTCACATATTCTCTATCCATTATACTCATTGCAACTTGAGAGAGAGAGAGACCAACTTGTGAAGAATATGGAACAAAACAACATATCCCACAGAGGGGGATGCTTTAGACCCAAGTGTACATTCTTATCCATCAGGTTTAATATTTTAAATAATAAAAAATAAATTTATTTTCATTGGGATTTATTGACTTATCAGTTGTTATGTATTTTCCAATACATGTAGATCATCTTTTGCAGGGTTTCTAATAGTGTTTTTGTAGATATGAACTATATTGGAAGTGTTTCCTTTGATTTCCATGGTTGTTAGGGATATTTGTAACCAATAGATAAAGTGGAGACTTTTGATACACCTTCCATAAAATTTCACACTAACAATATCATTTAACCTTGTACAATTAATTGATGCAAAGAGAATCCTAATAAAATAAAAAAATGTACAGTGTTTGGTCCCTATAATACTAATGTATCCCCCTTATTGTTATTGTTAATGTATCTCCATTATTGTTATTTTTGTTCCCATGTAGCCTCCATAATGTTATTTTGTTCCCTTTAGAAGCCCACTATTGTTATTTTTGTGCCTTTACATTATTATTGATGTGTAGGCTCTGATTATATTATGCCCCCTTCAACTCCTATATATACAAAGCAGGTATTGTCATTTGTATCATCCAATAAATTTTCATTTATGTAATGTCAAGGATGTTTCCCCCTCAAAGAGGCTAATTTTCAAGTCTTGGATCTATCTTTTCTTCTATTTTGTGAGTTGGTTTCATAACATTTGGTATCAGATCTTTGGATTCTACTATTTTTCTTCTTCAAATAGGTCATCTTGGAATTTTCGCTATAAATTTTTTTATACGAAGCTTAAAAAGTTTAAATTTCAACCACATGGAGTCAAAATATTAGTGAATCACATGTACAAATCTCAGATATTGTTTTGCAATATGATTCGATGAAGTTAGAGTTTTTGCAAGCTCCAGAATTCCATCTGAAACAAGTGACCTAGCGAAAAGCATCATAACTTTATCTCCGAGCATTGGATTTGAATTTAGTAAAAATTAACTAAAATAATATGGAATTTAGTTTTTTGGGTATCAATTTATGGTCATAAGGTTGAAACAGTAACACGTTGCACCCCATACAAGTTAACTCTACTGAAATAGTCTATAATCAGGCCATCGTGGGAGATTGGGAATAACACTTTCTTGAAGAATCAAATATTGGTATGACTTGTAGAGTTGGAAAGAAGAATAAGAGGGATAATTAAGGATGGAATTGAAAAAAATTGAGATTCTAAATTACAAATATACAATAGCTTCAATATCGAGATTCTACAAAACCTGAAAAAGGTGTGTAATATTTTTAAAATTGGCATAAGTTTTGTTTGAAAAATCAATTTGAAGTGATTGAGGGTGGATAGTAAAGATGCATATAAAAGAATAAATATCATTGTTTCATTCCCAAATGAAATGAATAAATAAAATGGAAACACTTAGTAAGAAACCAGAAAGCTCTATTATGACGCATGAAGAAGAGGAAGAAATACAACATCATATATCAGAATTATGGGACCAAGTGCAACAAATTTTGCTCTCGCAAAGAGTAATAAAAAATGAAATGGAAGTTAAGATACATGGTTTGAATAATTTTATGGAAGATGATATGTATGGTATAGAATCAAAAATCAAAGGAAGCATGGAATATTTTAAGAATGGTTTAAAATAAGACATGGAAGGTTTGAAGGAAGTTTTGACAAAGTTGCTACAACAAATGATTCCTAATGGTAAAAGGTTATTAGATAAAAGCCATGATGATAAAAAAAGGATTTTTAATCATGATTCCATAGACTCCAAATTTGGATTGAAGACCCGCCATATTCCAAATATCGATAGCAGGAACTTTGATGGCAATGATATAGTAACATGGATACTACAGATGGAGCAATATTTCGATATCTATAATGTGAAACACACACACAAAAGGTATGCATTGCAAATTTATA
Organism: Pinus albicaulis; assembly: GCA_034641835.2. Classification (NCBI taxonomy): domain Eukaryota; kingdom Viridiplantae; phylum Streptophyta; class Pinopsida; order Pinales; family Pinaceae; genus Pinus; species Pinus albicaulis. The sequence continues at coordinate 895,542,457 of CM076580.1, forward strand.
TTTATAACCCAATAATTTTCTATGTTATTGATGGATTTGTTCTCGTAAATCACTTGTGATTTGGTCATTTTTTACAGAGGAAATGATAGCAAATTATGAAGATACAAAGAGAAACACCTTCTTTAGCCAAATGATAAATATCAAACAAAAGGGTTTAATGATGGAGCACATTGAGAACATCCAAAAACTGAATATTAGGGTTAATGATATTCCAGAGGAGCATAGGATTGATGTCTTCATAGGGACCTTAAAGGATAACATACAACATCAGGTTTTCCTTTGGGAACCTAATTCATTAAAGAAGGCATTCAAGGTGGCAACAAAAATTGAAATAAAAATTATGGAAACAAAGAATTCTACCACTCACAGCTATAAATATGGAAGTGTGGCTATTCCTAGCCTTCCACAACCTACAAGGTTGATACCACAACAATTAGATGAAAAAAGAGAAATAGGGATTTGTTACAGTTGTGATTTGTTAAAGGTCATAAGTGTGCATAGAAGAAATTATTTCACATAGATTATGAAGTAGAGGAATGTTGTCAAGATAAATCCCCTCTACAGACAGAGGTGATCTCTCTAGCCCTAGGGTGGTTCTGGCAACAAAAGATTCTTTCTAACGCAAAGCCCTCTTAACTAATGTTTACAATGCAATGAGGAAAGAGATATAAATACCTTTTTCCCAAATGCTATCATTGAATCTGTTGACGGTGACCTCGATCCACGATCCTTGTAGGCCCACTTCTTGCTACTGATGGCATGTGAATACTTATGGATGATCAAGAGACAACAAGAAATGTGATACAATACATAATAAATGTAAACACTAGTTATATAGTAGATCAACGAGTACCGAAATATTTCCATAAACATGTAGACACATATAGAAAGAAAAAAATCTAATGTTATTATTGATAAATTACAAAATGAGAGCTTACAACCCAAGCCTTGATGTTGTAGGTGTCCTTAGGTGAAAATCTGAGTCCTTCACTGAGGCTAAAAAAGAATTCCTTCTCCCGAGAACTTAGGCTATATCATGATGCTAGCATGGAAAGGGATGAGAGTTCATGATGCAGGCAGGACCTGCAAACCCAGAATCTTTCTACTTTGTGCATATCAGCGTGCATCTCAGCTTCTTACCCAAATCAAAAACCTCAATAGCTGGCAATTTCACTTAATACTATTTGCATGCGAAAGCTTTTCCAAACATATGGTTTAAAACCATTGTATAAAATCATTTCATTGGGATAAATAACAATTTCATAAGTCCCAATCTTGAGAAAACCCCCAAATGCCAAATTCAAATCATTCATGCAAAAGCTTCATTATAATTTAACCAATGATTATGGAACAAGTGAGTTCCATATTATCAACTCAATTCATCCCCTTTTCAATCTGTGCACCCATTTCATATTGGTTCATTCATATATGGCCAGATTCAATTAAAAGACTGCGCCCCTTCTTCTAATATTCAATTTGACATTATCTTAATTGACTCATCCTGACACGGCAACATTACTATGCATTTTTTTGATCCTTTCATTTCAATCAAACCAAATATAAATGCGCCTTTCCCATTCTGCTTACCATCTCTTAAAATTGAATGCCAGAACTTCATACTTACCCAACGCTTCCTTCAACGAATTTGCCAGACTTATATTTCTGCATTCTCCAACATCTTACTGTTCCTCCACGCAACCTCAATCAAATTCTGAAAAGATTTCAACAAAATCCTCTGCGCCCACACTTGAAACTACTTGTTTTTAATACCAGCACTCCCAAACTTACAATTTACCAGAATTCAAATGGGCAAATTAACTTACTTACCGTCCAACTATTAACGCAGATCTTTCACTGTTTGTTCACTTCTGGTTTCCACTCAATGATGCATCGAAATTTACTTCTGCTTCAAAGGTAATTCACACCTCTGCAATTCTAATTCACTAAACACAATTTTTCCAGCTCTTATAAAAATCGATTATAAAAAGACATGAGAACACATCTACGACATTACCATCACCTGCGTTCCTGGGCTTGACTTTATTTAATTCCATTCCTTTTCGGTTTTTGGATTTCCATCGATTTGTTTCATCGTACAAATCCAACTTATAAAAACGATCTCAACAAACAACGTTCTGCAAATCGATACCACTGTTAGAGCCCATCTTCATTTGCACTGTACTTATATTCAATTTTCCATCATTCGCCTTTTATGAAGCTTCTACAGGCTAATGTTCACTGTGCGTTCCAATTTCTCCAACGCTGTTCATCCAAAACCCAATTTGACATTTGATCTGCGCTTTTATTCAATTAGCAATTTCAATTTGTGATACCGATCCATGCAATGATATACAGAACCAGACAGATTTTTAAAATACTGCCCCTCTAATTCCCGTTCAGTTCTTCTGCTATGCCCATTTCATAAATTCAGATCTTATATAAAAGTCAATAACAACACACAATTTCAAAAGGGCTCCAGATTTTGATCTTCGACTTGCCAATTCGGTTCTTGGCAACTAGCAATTGGCATTTTCATTACAAGACATGATGTTAATTAAATCGAATCTGTCCTCAATAATAAATCAACTGTATTCAATTTAATTATTCCAGCAGCAGAGATTAACCTCTATTCAGATCGATTTCCCATTACATTGCAAAATGGCATTAACAACGATTTCACTACCAGATTATATAAAATGGGCTTTCTCCATTTAAAAACCAATTACAGAAATTATACTCCACTCCAGAAATCGAACCACACCATTATGAAAACACTTTTTACATTAACAATAAAACCACTTACAGACTTTGTCTTTGCCGGATATTCAACAGTAATGGCCTTACAATTGCCGGAGGCTTACTAGCCTTGGCTGTCCCAGCTTTTCTTCTCCCTTCTATTCTATCCTACCTCTCCATTTGCCTTTGAGGCCTTCTAATTTATACAAATTAAAAATGCACTAAATTGAGCTCTATCCCTTTAAAATCTCAACAAATCCCTAAATCTCTCAACATCCCTAAAAGATAGATTTTATCCCTAAAACTTAGAAACTAATTCCAACTTAGGCTCCATCATTAATTCTAAATAATCTAGAAACTAATTTCTCTCATGTTTCCAGGAATTTGGAAACATTTACAAACTCTCACAAATAATTAATTAAAATATGATTAATCACACAATAATATTAATATTTACATGAAATTTAATATTTCTTCAAAACATGAAACCCCCTAGCTTAATAAATTACAAGGTGTTTTTCGGAGCTAATGCTCCTACATCAGACTCCCCATGTAAGAAAATTCATGACCACCTGGTCATAAGTCTGGATAATTATTTCCTCCTGGATCCCAAATTTTATTTTGTAATCTTTCCTTGCTTGTCAATTGCTTTATTGTTGTTGTTATCTGCTGTTTTCCTCCAGGTTTCCATATTTTGTGCTGTAATACTCCACATGCTGTGTTCTCGCAATCTTTCTCTGTCTTTCTCTTGTTTCTTCTCTTTTGCCTTACTGCTGCTGGTCTCTTCCGGGATTCTTTCGTCATCAGTCTTCTGATACTTTCAATCTCTCGATCCAATAAATCTCTCGGCTGTTGATTTCTTGCTGCCTGCTGAGCTAAGACGGCTTGCTCAGTTTTTACTTTCTCTATCTGTATTGTCACTTGCTGACTTCTTGCTTCTTTGCTTGTTTCTGTTCTGACTGCCACCCGGTCATCCATGCCCTCTTGTCTTCTGGAACATAAAACTTCTTCTCCCTTCATTTGACTGCTCGACTGAGTCAAATATTCTCTACTACCTGCAACAATACCTGCATTCACAAAACACTTGTTAGAATAAAAATCATAAGGCCTCAGTGCCTTACTTCCCACTGCCAGCACTTCAGTATGCTGATCCCAATCATTCTTGAGACTATCAGTTAGTCTCTCCTCGACGTCATCTTCTTCGAGAATACCTCTGTGTTCTGGAACCTCTTTATTTCCATTCATCTCTGTCTTTATACTCTGAACACTTATCCTTTGTGCTTCTAGTCTCTGCTCTAGAACACTTAACTCATGCCATAAACCTGTCATCTCCTTTGAGAAACTTTCTGTGCAATCTTCAATACTTTCATAAGCCAAGCTTTCTGTTGTCACCATCTCATCCTCTGTTATCAGAACATAATTCTGATCCTCAACTCCTGCAATAAACTCAGTTATATGTCCATCACTTAATAAAAACAATTGATCATCATGTATCATCCCTGCATTCATACACAACTTGTCAGTTTGAAAACTACAAGTTTCAACAACTTTAACCGTCGGTTCATATACCAACTCTTCCGGCTGAATCTCCTTTCCATTCACATGAACTTCCTCCTGTACTGTAACAGTAAAAGCATCACTGCTTTCTTCTTCAGAATACTTATCTCCTCAAAGACTCCTTTCCACACTTGTGACAGCTTCACAAGATTGCGCATCCTCTTCAGCACCTATAACCACATCAAAATTATCAGCTACAAAAATACAAGAGTTCACATTATCCAGCTGGTCTGGATCTACCCAATAACTCAAGAAATAATCAATGATCTCCTCCTCTGTTTCATCAATGGAAACCTCCTCTTCCAACTCAGCTGCTCTGAGTTCTTCTCGTCTTAATTGTACATCCATCATCTGCTCGAGCTTCTTCAGCTCTTCTGTTAACTACATGTTTATCTGTCGATCCCTTTTCTGCTGTAGCCTCTGCCACTTCAGTCTCTTCCTCATTAACCAAGCATGTCTCTGGCCTTTCATATTCTCCTGCAACAACTCCATCAATAACTCAAGATGAATCGTGATCTCAGCTTTCTCTTTCTCGTACTCCTCATCAGTCAACTGATGTCTTATGCCATTTTCCTTGGCATCTTTCTTCCTCTTCCTACTGTGGCTTTTCTCTGAACCTCTGCTTCCTCCTTTATGACTTTCAGTAGTCATTTCTTTCACCATGAGTTTCTCACTCATGAGTTGCATCAAGCCTCTGCAACAGTAACCTCTCCTGCTGCCACTTACCTCACCAATCCCTTCCTCCGGATCTGGTCTTTTGGTAATCACCTGGTCCTCTGCTGGAACCTTTCGAGCATTCTCCACTGCTCCTTCAGGCTTTTCTCATCTGCAACTCTTAAGAACACACTTGTCCTTTTCATTCAACCTCCGTTAAATCTTTAGGTTCTGCCACACACCTAGAATCCTTTGTTGGATTCCATCACTGCTCTCAAGATGTGATCTGCTTCTTCTTGCTGAGATTATGCCTGCAACCAAATTCTGTAAATAGTCTTCAAACCAGAGTTAAATATCAACTACACAATCTCACCTTTCAAGATCCTGTTGATCTCGCTTCCTTCCTCAACTGAACTTGCATACCTATGCTGCCATCTTCATCAGTTTCACAATCCGACATTCATTCACCACATGCAATTAACTAAATTAAAAAAAACTTGAATCCTTTCCCAGAGCCATTCCAGCTCTTCAACAAAACCTTCTTTCTTCATTCAGAAAACAAACATTCTTCAATCTCAACAGAGCCAAGATCTGATACCAAAAATGATGCAGGCAGGACCTGCAAACCCAGAATCTTTCTACTTTGTGCATATCAGCGTGCATCTCAGCTTCTTACCCAAATCAAAAACCTCAATAGCTGGCAATTTCACTTAATACTATTTGCATGCGAAAGATTTTCCAAACATATGGTTTAAAACCATTGTATAAAATCATTTCATTGGGATAAATAACAATTTCATAAGTCCCAATCTTGAGAAAACCCCCAAATGCCAAATTCAAATCATTCATGCAAAAGCTTCATTATAATTTAACCAATGATTATGGAACAAGTGAGTTCCATATTATCAACTAGTTCCTTTTCAATCGTCAACCTGTCATATTGGTTCATTCATATATGGCGGATTCAATTAAAAGGCTAGCCCCTTCTTCTAATATTAAATTTGACATTATCTTCTTCAGCTCATCTGACACGGCAGCATTACTATGCGTTTTTGGATCCTTTCATTTTCGTCCGACCAAGCTCGTATACTTTCCCATTACTTCGGCTCTTAGAATTGAATGCCAGAACTTCATACTTACCCAACGCTGCCTTCAACGAATTTGCCAGACTTATATTTTTGCGTTCTCCAGCATCTTACTGTTCCTCCACGCAACCTCAATCAAATTCTGAAAAGATTTCAACAAAATCCTCTGCGCCCACACTTGAAACTACTTGTTTTTAATACCAGCACTCCCAAACTTACAATTTACCAGAATTCAAATGGGAAAATTAACTTACTTACCATCCAACTATTAACGCAGATCTTTCACTATTTGTTCACTTCTGGTTTCCACTCAATTATGCATCGAAATTTACTTCTGCTTCAAAGCTAATTCGCACCTCTGCAATTCTAATTCACTAAACACAATTTTTCCAGCTCTTATAAAAATCGATTATAAAAAGACATGAGAACACATCTACGACATTACCATCACCTGCGTTCCTGGGCTTGACTTTATTTAATTCCATTCCTTTTCGGTTTTTGGATTTCCATCGATTTGTTTCATCGTACAAATCCAACTTATAAAAACGATCTCAGCAAACAACGTTCTGCAAATCGATACCACTGTTAGAGCCCATCTTCATTTGCACTGTACTTATATTCAATTTTCCATCATTCGCCTTTTATGAAGCTTCTACAGGCTAATGTTCACTGTGCGTTCCAATTTCTCCAACGCTTTTCATCCAAAACCCAATTTGACATTTGATCTGCGCTTTTATTCAATTAACAATTTCAATTTGTGATACCGATCCATGCAATGATATACAGAACCAGACAAATTTTTAAAATACTGCCCCTCTAATTCTCGTTCAGTTCTTCTGCTATGCCCATTTCATAAATTCAGATCTTATATAAAAGTCAATAACAACACACAATTTCAAAAGGGCTCCAGATTTTGATCTTCGACTTGCCAATTCGGTTCTTGGCAACTAGCAATTGGCATTTTCATTACAAAACATGATGTTAATTAAATCGAATCTGTCCTCAATAATAAATCAACTGTATTCAATTTAATTATTCCAGTAGCAGAGATTAACCTCTATTCAGATCGATTTCCCATTACATTGCAAAATGGCATTAACAACGATTTCACTACCAGATTATATAAAATGGGCTTTCTCCATTTAAAAACCAATTACAGAAATTATACTCCACTCCAGAAATCGAACCACACCATTATGAAAAAACTTTTTACATTAACAATAAAACCACTTACAGACTTTTTCTTTGCCGGATATTCAACAGTAATGGCCTTACAATTGCCGGAGGCTTACTAGCCTTGGATGTCCCAGCTTTTCTTCTCCCTTCTATTCTATCCTACCTCTCCATTTGCCTTTGAGGCCTTCTAATTTATACAAATTAAAAATGCACTAAAATGATCTCTATCCCTTTAAAATCTCAACAAATCCCTAAATCTCTCAACATCCCTAAAAGATAGATTTTTATCCCTAAAACTTAGAAACTAATTCCAACTTAGGCTCCATCATTAATTCTAAATAATCTAGAAACTAATTTCTCTCATGTTTCCAGGAATTTGGAAACATTTACAAACTCTCACAAATAATTAATTAAAATATGATTAATCACACAAAATAATATTAATATTTACATGAAATTTAATATTTCTTCAAAACATGAAACCCCCTAGCTTAATAAATTACAAGGTGTTTTTCAGAGCTAATGCTCCTGCATCAGTTCAGACGGGTCTGACAATGATCAGACAAGCTCTAAACTTGGGGGAATTATGGACGTGAACTTATAGCAAGGGAGAAGAGGTTGGGAGCCCATGAAAGGAGGAGGAAGACCAAGTTCCTAAGGGACGATCCCCCATCGATGAGATCAAATCTCTAAAATGATAGAGCTTGACATTATCATCACTGTTGAACAAGAAACTCACTGCCCTTAACCTTCAAGAGGTTGAATATTCTCCTCCATTTGAGGAAGCACTGCCAGAAAGGGGATCAATGTGGTTTTACAAGAAATTATAGCGCTGACAGCACTGGGCAGAACTGTGAAAAGGAAATCAGTGCGGTCATGGCACCAGGAAGAGCTTTGACCTAGGAAACTAGTAATTTGACTAGGTTTCTTCAGTAATCTTTCAAGGAAGTCTTATTTAGATCTTGAAGGGGATATGTTGACATATTTATTGATGGTGGAAACATTTCACAGGATCTGTCACGGGTCATTTCAGGATCAGGGACAGGAAAATGAGCATGGTGAAAAATTGATGTGTAACAAATGCCCCCTAAAGCATCAATGCCGAATAGGGAGTGATGGCTGAAATGATTTATGAACGAAGGAAAAGAACGCATACCACCTCTAGAAAACACGCCAAATAAAATTTTTTACAATATGTGACATCTTTGGTATGAATATACCTAGCCACATAGTGTTTCACTAAGCATCAAATGACACATGAAACCACGGCATGGTCGCAACCATCCATATAAAGAGATCATAGAAATTGATCTGCGGTATGGAAAAAGACATTCGTATAGATATGATCATGTATACAATAATGAATACTCAATAACTCCTCACAACTTGGATAAAAAATCAAATGTGATCCAAGGTCTTCACTGTGATCTTAATCAACCCAATGTATGAATCTAGCCATGCAAATAAAAGTGTTGGTGTCAAACATGGTAGAAACCACCTGATTACCGGTCAAAAATGAAAACCGTTAACAGGCACAAGAGAGACAACCAATAATGACGATGGACCTCAAGGTACAACAACAAAATCTACAAGCATGAGTGAATGTGTTGAGGTCGAACACTTGAAGAATCATTTGATCGAAGGCCAAGGGTTTGAACCTGTTGTCGAACATGAAGAAATTCCCATTAAGGTGTGCAAGCTTGAAAGTACTAAACAAAATTTTCTAAATTACCTTCCCATATAATGAGCTGAAGTCGAGAGGAAGTGATTAGTCGAAGGAGGGCCATGATGATACCCACGTCATCGACATGAAAAAACATATATCTTAAGATGATAGGCGTGATTCGGGATTGTAATAGAGGAGGTCAGATAAGCAGAGGATGTTTGACAAAAATTACTTATCTTGAACATATTGGTGACATGACTCCAGAGTGTGAAAACATTTGACTCAAATAGGATCAAAGGTCATGTTGAAAAAATTGGTAATCAAATGAGAGGCAAACGAATTTCCCAAAGCCATGGAGCAAAAGTGACGAATGTAGGATTTCCCCAACCTGACATGAAATGTAGATGAGTGTCATGTTCAAGAGTGAAAATATGCCCATAATACACATAGGATGTTCACTTTAAATTTTCCCCCATTATTGCTAACGGGTACCTCTTTATTTTTTATAGCTAGCGTGAAGAGGATAGCATATGTTGATCATGTCAGATCATTCTTTGAGTGAATCCATCCTAGACATTTCTTCCATCAATGTGCTTCCACTGCGCATGATACTACATTTCATCATGACAATGGGAGGAGCCTAGGCGTTGCATGAGGAAAAAAAATCTCAGTTCCAATGCGCGGTGGAGTGCTTGGCTCCAGCAATGTTCAACTAGTGTGAGGGGTTACTAGCTAACATGAGGAGCCACCTAACCAAGTGCAAGACATGGAGACTGAAACATTTCAGGTACAGATCAATTCTGGTGACGTTATTTCTGGAGAGAGTACCCCTATTCCAGTACCAATGGCTAGAGATCCATGATCCAGGCCCGAGGGATCCAAGGCTAATGAGATGGTGTGACATTATGCCACAAAATGGTGGGGGTCAATAACTGCATTTCCCCACAACCTTTTTTAGTTGGCTGCAGCATCAAATTATCATATTTTAGAACTACGTATATGCCTGCATTGACTTCAGAGGTGATCCGGATCTTCTAATTCCACAGTCACATAGTGGACCGATGGAGGTAAAAATATTTTTTTAAACATTCTTACTTTTTAACTTATTTTTTTATTGTATTATGGCACGTAAAATTGTTATTTTTTTACAGATACGGGTCCTCAGAGACCTCCAGGCATGTCCCTGATTGCAAAAAGGGTAGCCTGTCTAGTAGAGGATACTCCTTATGAGGAGGGAGCAGATACAATAGTTGAGCTGGAGCGGAACCTATTTGGCCTCACAAGAGGCATTCCAGAGTATGCTACATTTGATGAGATTCCTCTATGCATTCAGAGACATACATTCGGAGTCTCGAGTAGATTGCGTCGATTACTATGGAAAGTAATTTGAGCAGACACCTACTACCATGAGCACCATGTGGGCAGATAACAACCCTATTTTATATTTTGTACTGATGTAGGCTCAGAGAGCAATTTTTGTAACAAAACATATATTTTTTTTAGATTTTGGATGTAAGACACTTATATATATATATATATATATTCATGTTTCTACGGCTACTTGTGTATCATGATGATGTCTTGATTTACATATTGAGCAAATGTATATCTAATACATGGTTTGCAAATGTATTTATCAATGTACTTAAACATCTTGGAATTATATGTGATTAAATCAAAATTCCTTTCCAATAATCTAACAAGCAAATACATATGCAAAATTTGATGATTACGCATAGAATAATGCCCATTCAATTGTAAAAAAACGAGTTGTGAGTCCAACTTGACCACCAAATCTCTAATCCTGAGATCAATGGCATCCAATAATAGTTTGATGACCACACTATACTCAACAATATTGTTAGTTGTTTGAACCAAACAAATACCTTGTAAATTAATCAACTCGCCATCAGGAGAAAAGAGTGCCCATGCTACGGAAGACATGTTCTGTGCGCTACGAAAAGCACCATTATAAAAACCAATGTAATGATCCGAAGACATTTGCAAACCAAGTGGAACACAAGGTAAGCACAGGAGACATGTCTGCAAGGCAAACAATCACACCAAAAATCAACTCAAAGCACAATTAATGAATAAAAAACTAATTTAAAATGTATCACACTTATTATTAAGCGTAATATTTTTTCAAATAGAGTTCAAAAATGAACTTAGGTGATCGAATTCAGTCATGATCAACATAAATAAACCCACATTTCTACTGTTGATACTATGTGTAGGCATTACCTCGGCCAATTGTGTGAGAAAATTCACAACAATAGTGAAGTGCCCATGCCCCCTGGACGAGTAAGGGTTACGAAGCATGGAAATAATTCCCCTGAGTGTAAGTGACCAAACAATAAGAACACGGCCGAAGGGAGTGGGTGGGTAATGGTTGTTTAGGAAAGTAGTGTAAATCTTGAGCTCATGTTCAGAACAACAAACCCGAAAAAAAGACATTCTCGATAATCACAGATATGTCGAATGGAATGGTCAGAGTAATATCTCCCATATTCCCTTCGGAAAACACTTCATGAATCAAGGTCGGATTTTGAAGTTAGCCAGTCAGTACTAGTGAAGCATGGGAGTCTAGACAAGCAGATATGTCACTTGGGATTGGGAGAAACGAGGAACGATGATGTCCATCATCCCATGGAGTTTATTCGAGAGACATTACCTCCATGATACACTCGTTAGTGGGGAAAATCTCATTCAATGGATCATCCGAGTCCCAAGAACCAATCCAGTGAGACTGCGCATAAGTGTCCAGAGAATAAACCAAACGAGTATTGGTTTCAGATGCAACCTCAGAAGCTATGAGAATGCTTTGATACATCTTCTCTACTGGGCGTAGAGGCATAACGTCACCAAAAATCTCGAGTTGGTCATGATTGGGAACAGTCAATAGATCATGACCAAATGAAATCATATTAATGGAGGTGAAATTAAGAGGTGACAGAGAAAAAACTCCCATAAGAGACGAGTCTTTGAACAGACCTGACCCAATGTTCTCATGAGGAGTAGTGATCTTCCTAACATAAAGAATGTTACCTGCTGAAGAATCAAAGGGGAAGAAAGCCAACTTATCGACAGTCACTATCTTACCTTGATGAGGGAAACAAATGATGCGAAAGAGGGTGGAGACCACACAAACCATAGCATTTTTCCAATTACATCCAAGAATGAGATTATAGTTCAAGTTAGCGTCTACCACTTCAACTTCCATAGTTACTGTTTTCCCCTACAATAGGATGGGAAATGCCTTGAGAATACCGTACAACCAAGAACCTCTACCATTGAAAGCTTCTAAGGTATTTGGGGACTTACTCAATGATGGAGAGCCAATGGCTTTCCAACCTGTGACAGACATCATGTAGGTCGAATTGCCTTCATTAATGACAGTCTGATGAATATTATTTCCCATAATGGTAACTTGAATCAGGAAAGCTACCTGAGATTGGATGCGAGGAATGAAATTCTTGAGATCGAAAGTAATCATATTAGAATCTGCAGGATCAATCCTTCCAATAGCGAAGACTATTGACTTCCGTCGTGATGGGCATGACCGAATTACCTCCAAAGCTGAAATGGTCGAAGGTGCTTGAGCCATATCTTCTACAATATTGTAGTTTTGTGCTTCTCTCGCATTCTAATTATAAGACGATTTCTGAAAAACACATTTTTTGGGTGGCCGGATGATGGAGTCACTACTCGGTATCTCAATCAGGAGAGGAGAAGAGGTAGGAGGCGTGGAAGAGGAAGGGTGATCTATAAATTCGGATTCCACAGAAGCCTTGGACATATTGTTTTGTTCTCATGGTGATGGCAACATATTGCATTCCAACCATGAAAACCTGAGACCTTCCAGATTATTAAGCCTGATATACCATTTGTGTCTACTGAGAAGGAAATGGTTCTTTTAAAATGGTCGGAGTCCTGGGTGCACCCTTCAGAAGAAGGGAAACTTCGACATGTCGAGGAAAATCCTTGGTGTAATGATCATCATCACAAATCAGAAAAGGATATTTGGGCTTATGTGTTTAAGAATCACCAGTAGATGAATTTTTTGAATCCTGTTTAGGATTTTCGGATTTAGACTTTCCTTTACCCTTTTTCTTACCCTTCAAGGATTTATCTGTTGTGGTAGATTGGATAGCATTTACCTTTGAAGTTTTACCAGGATTATTATAGCTATGGGAAGGAGTAGGGGGCACAACAACATTAGTGGATTTAGACTTCGAAGAAGTCTTAGGTGCACTACTATAGATATGAGCGACTGTCCCAACAACAACATCCACCGGAGGCGTAACATGAGACTAAGATGATGTGAGATCAGTTGAAATTCGTGGCCCATCAGGTAATATATCATATAGATTCCTAGACTGGGAATAGATCAAATCAAGGGATTGAGCTTTGGAAATAACCTCCTCTTTCGTGACATACACGCCCATTGCAAGATAACTTGCAATTCTGGGAATGAAGGATTTCCTGAACCATTCGGTCAACAACTGATCAGGGATCTCAAATTTGATGAGGCGATGATGACGCTGCCATTCATGAATGTGATCCAAGATGTCTATAACAGTCGACTACTTTAACGAAGTGAGAATATGGGTGTCAGTTTCATACCCGACAGGCAACTGGAAATGAATGAGGAAAGCCATAGCCAAGGAATTGAAATCGAAGAAAATTCCTTGAGGGAGCTTAATATACCATTTGGCCGTGATACCGGTCAAATTATGCTAGAAAAGATGAAGACGAATATAATATTTGACCCAAGAATTAGAGGAACACCAAAAATGGTATGTCATAACATGGGTTTAGGGGTCTTCCCCAGATTTTCCTTTCAACTTAGGACAATCTCCAAGAATCTTAGTTGGAATTTGCGGCCAATGCATCTAACGTTGGATGGTGTCATTTGTGAGCTTTGACACATCCAAAAATTCCAACGTAGCCAAGAATGGAAAGGATATATGAAGAGGCAAGAAAGGTTTGGGGTTCCAACGTGATTGATATGGATTTTTCCCCCAGAAAGGTGGATTATGTCCCGTATATGTATACTACCCCCATGGCTGGTAAGGACCTTGCTGAAAATATTACTGGTAGGGACCTTACTAGGGTTGTTGGTATGAACCTGGTTGGAAATGAGGCTACGGATCTTGTATGACATGCGGTCTAGGATAAGGTCCCTATTGAACATGAGGTCCAATTTGCGGTCCCTGCTGAACATAGGGTCTAGATTGAGGTCCTGTTGAACATAGGATCCACCCTGTGGTACTTGCTAAAAATTGGGTCTAGCCTGAGGTCCTGATTAAGCCAACTAGTACTGAGGAATTTGCTGATATGAAGCACCAGGTTTAGGCCTAGACTGGGGTTGTTGATACTGACCATGAGGAAAAGGCTGCTATTGATAACCAGACTGATGAGGGAAAGGACCAAATTGACCCAAAAGGAGATTCAAACTTTCTTGGGTGTGAGAACTAGATATGTATTAGTCGCAACAACACTTATCGAAGGCTGGGGCTATTGGACGTACTCTTGAGATGTGTTTGGTTGAGGAACATATTGATATTGTATTTTCAACCTTTGAACATAAGAAATGTTAGGTTGTTGTACATATGAATACAATACGTTCGGTTGCTGAAAGGGCTACTGAACCTAAGATTATTGAACATTAGGGTTGTGTTGCCCCATGAATAGACCCAGAACTCGACTTCCCCCCACCCCACAAGGGAGGTACATAAAGAGGGTTAGAATTCCTCCCAAAAATGGACAAAACTGTGGATTTCCCATTGAATGGTGGGACTATATTAATCGCAGATGGAAAATAGGGGATAGAGGTATTTTGACCAATGGTGACTGTAGGTCGAGCAACATGTTGAGACACAACGAACACATTTGAAAATAATGGGCCGGAAGATGGAGGAATACCCATTGACCAAACGGGGTCTAGAAATAAAGGTGTAACACCAGAAGTTCTAGAAATGAGGTTTCCCAAAGAGGTATAACCATTTGGGAGCGTGGAAACAACATGACTGGATGGTATTTGAGTTCCTCTACCTGAATCATGAGACATGTATCCGAACAACACTCCTTCAGAGGGAATCACTGATGAAGAATCTTCTAGGATATACGAGCCATAGGTTTTTTTTATCATTTCAACCCCCTGTTAAATTATGACAATAAATCCCCTTTAGACCCCCTTTGTTTGGCCTAAAAAATCCTCTTTCCGCCTATCGTTCCCCTCCTCTAAACTCAAAATTGCATAAAAAGGGCCGAAATCACACATTTTAACATATTTAAGGCCTAGTACCTTTCGGCCCTAGCCCCCTTAGTATTTTTCTCCACGCTGGGCACTAGACCAAGCTTTAGCCTGGAGAGCGCTTATCGCAAGCAGATATCAGGCGCAGTACTATCCGTCGATCTGTATAGATCGGGTGGCCTTCATAGATCAGCGTCACGCCCGTGGCCCAACTCATTCACTGCTCCGATCACTTGTCCACCGTCCGATCAACTTGCAAATCAACGGTCATTAGCTCACCTGCCCTTGTGGTCCCCGCACCCAAACACACTATTCAAAAACCGGTGGTATCCATCGCACCTCATTTGGAGGATGGGCGGTAATTTTATTTTCGGAGCAATTCCACTCACCGCCTGACACGTGACTCCGTCACTATTTCAAAACCGCCCCCCCATCGCGCGTTATCGTTCGGAATTTGACCCGGCTCGATATGCATATCAACTATCCGATCTGGGGCTCTCCATCCAATGGTCATTGCACCCCGAAGATGCACGGAAATTAACCCAAGGTATCCGTACCCCTGGCCCACTATATATCGCCCTCCGACGTGTTTTCCACCATTGATCTCTGCCGGAAATCGGACGGCCCAGATTAAATGCACGCTCGCCAATTAACCCCTTATCACCACGTCACCCTTTCCACGTAGCTTATCGTATTTCACTCACCTCTCTTTATATATTCAAAGGGTCAAAATTCAAAGGTTTTGTATTTAATTTTATACATTCCGCCAACCTTCACCGGAGCATTTATCTACCATTCCGCTACGTTTTTCCGCCATCACCCTACACTGTTCCACCATTTCACCATGCTGCACTGTCATCCTCGCTATCCCCGCTGCATCCACCTTCCCATGCATTTTTTTTCTTGACAATTTTGCGTGTTTTGCGGGGTACGAGCGGTGGTAAACCTCCATGATTCACAGTCTCAATTACAGTAATAGAGAGCACTGGAAAGGACTATTTTTCAGAGGCTAGAATTATGGAGAAAGGCCTGGGAAGCTGTTACGACATGACCTCCATTAAAGAAGCAGGGTTAAACTCTGTCAAACCCTCTAGAGTCATTCAAAACACGGATTTCGCGATTGGAGACATTAATATTGCAGACAGAGAGTATCAGTGAAAGGCAGAGAGTTAAAGGCGTATAATTGAATACTTTTGAGCCTTAACCTAGCCATTTGAAGGCAAAATACTAGATTGAAGACCCCGTAGACCACTTAGAAAGTCCATGCACAGAAAAAAATACCCTCAAGGTTTCATTTCAGCAGAATTTTCTTTCCAGGGAAGGACGGACTGCCCATGTGGTTTTCATTTCTCTACCGTGTTCCTGAAGAGACTCCACCCAGTGCATTTATTTCAGAAAGCAGGCCACAGAGTACATACAACACTACAAAGTCATCAAGCAATATGGACATGCACATTTCTGCCATCCTATCTTAATGTGGAAAATTAAATGTTCACCATCCATTTCCTTTACTAAGTTTTCTTTTTCTTCTATAAAGCTCCTGAAGAGCTGATTATTTAGGGTTCCAAATTTATCAGAAAATTATGTGGTGAGAGAATTTGTGTATGCATTTTGTAAAAACTCTTATATTAATGTACAGAGCCCATTGGGTTTCAGTCAGGAGGAGTTCCGTATTTAAAGAGGATTATGGTCTTTGGTGTCTCACACTGTGTAACTTTCTCTTATATTCTTCATTTCGTTTCATCCGCCTTTCTTGTGTCATGTTTCTGGAATGAAAGTGGCTCACTGGTTTTTGGCATGGATTTATCCTAGTTGATACCCATGCTCGAATTAGTCAAGTGCTTTAAATATGGCTCAGGCATGATATACTGTTTCACTATTCACTCCAACCATATTTCTGCTATATTAGTTTCTTTGGGAGGTTATTTTTAAAACGCTATTGTCATGTATGGATTCTTAAGTTGGTAAGCCCATTACATGGTGATATTGTGTATCTGGATATCATCTCAATGACAGCTAATATTCTCTTAAGCTTTCATACATAGCAAACACCTTCTGATAGTTTATTTCTGTGAGGTATTTCTGAACTGGCCCTCTTTACAGTAAGCTACCTCTGAACTGTCTGATACATTTGTATTAGAGTTCCTCACATATTGCCTCCGCATTATTCCTTTCCCTGTGTCAAGTTTCTGAAGGTTTTGGTCCCATTCAAATTAATATTTCTTGTTTTTAGGAGATAGCATGAGAGCCTTTTGTTGATAACTCCCCCTATTATACCATACGCTCCTTGCTATATAAAGATGTCCTAGGCACTGGTCTTTCACAACTCAAGGTTGTCTCTAGGAACGACAACATATTTTTGGCGTCGTTGCCGGGGAACGAAGTTGAGAAAATTTAAATCCCTGGGCCTCGACAAAAACCTAATTCACTCTTCAAGTAGGTGAGTATGGAGAGTTGAGAGTTGTAGATCCCTCACCTTGGCGACTCCACATTCATTTATTAGATAAATTTACTTGCATTCCTGGCTCCCCATAAGCCACATCTGAGGTTAGATACATCCCAGCCAAAGACACCTTCTGTGTCTGACCCTGAGAAGATCCTACATAGGAGGAATTGGAGGGAAAGACAATCAGACCATACTGAGATTCCTGAATTCTCTCAAGAAGACTTTTCGTCCTCCTCCTCTCAAGTTTCTCAATTGCAAGGTCCCGACTCCACTGTGGGAGATCCCGAGTACTATTCAGATATTCCACCCCGAGGAGGTGTCCCAGTCAAAGATAACTTTCACCCTACTCCTGAGGTCGAATAGGTCAAGGAGGTCACCGAAGTATCTGCTATTAACAGACCATTGTTCCCCTCAACACCTCAAGATGGAGTCCATTACATTCCTATTGTCATTCATACTCCACTTCCACCTCTGCCTCCTCCTTTTACACATCAAATTCGTGCACTACCTCCACCTCCTCCAATGGCCAATGTTCCTAGCTTGTTGAATAAATATGCCCCCATGGAATTACCTCAAGTGTTGAACGACATGCCACAGGACTATCTGAAGATTTTACCCCGATTCAATGGGGAAAATGAGATTGATGCTCAAAAAAATCTTGAGGTCTTCTGCTCTTTTGCAGAGAAATTTAATGTGGAAAATTTAGATGTAGTTTTAAGGCTGTTTGTTCAATCTCTTGATGGTGAAGCCCGAAAATGGTTTAAGACATTGGGATACCGTTCTGTCACTACTTGGGAAGGAATGGAAGATACTTTTCTCAGGAAATGGGGAGAGAAGAAAGATCATGGACATTGTTTTACTGAGTTTAACACACTCAATAAAAGACATAATTAAGGGGTGTCAGAATTTATCAAGAGATTTAATAAATTGTATTTGAGTCTTCCTGCTGATATGAAACCTCATCAAACTGCTGCTAAAGTTGTTTTTGTAGCAGCCTTTGACTCAGAATTCGGTTTCTCTCTGAGAGAAAGAAAGCCTGCCACTCTGGATGATGCTCAGAAAAATGCACTAGATTTGGAGGCAAATTTCGCCTCCACTGGTAAATCAAAGGGAAAATCTGAACAAGATACTAGAAGAAGGGGCAAAGAGGAGGCATCTACCTCTAACCAAGACAAAGACTCAGCTAATGAAAGAATTGAAGAAATGAACAAAATTATTAAGACCCTTTCTGTTAAGCTGGTCAAGCTTGAATTAGAGGCCAAGAATTCAGCCTCCAAGAATTTCCAGAATGCTCCAAACAGGGGTTAAAATCCTCAGTATAGGAAACCACCCCTGCAAATATTGCAAAAGGAATGGAAATAGCAACAAGATCAGGTACCACACCCATTTTACTTGGAAGTTCCAGTAGATGGCCCTGCTGAAGATGTTGTCTATGAGCTGGAGGATGCAAATCTTGCCTTCTCAAATAGTGACGAAGTAGAATGCCCCTTGCAAGGAAATGATGGAACCGAGTTATCATTGCAAGAAGAAGAGAAGGCTAGAGACACAAAAGACTCAGAAATTGATCACTATTGTAAGCAATTTTTTGATTTCATGCAAGCACAATTCAATAGAAGATATGATCTTAGATCTTCTAGGAAGAGGACTCGTACTCAAGATCAAGAAGAGGAGCCACCCCAGAAGGAAGCACCTGCTCAAATGGATTCAACAATGCAGAAAGTCACAGAAAAAGGTAAGGGGCCTCTAAACAAACCTTTGCAGTCTAATGATCAAATTCCTTCCTCTTCAAAAGTATTCTTTCCCCCTAATGCCAATTCTATGTCAAAAGAAGTCAAACCCTCAGCCAAAAATAAAGAGTCAAAGGAGGTTGTAATAGAGAAGTCCTCTCCTACTTTCAGTCTGCAAAAGGAAATTGAGAAGGTCAAAATCCCGGTCCCCTTGACTGAACTGTTGAAGAAACCTGCATATCAATCCTAGGTCACCTCTTTCATGCTCCCTCCAGAAGTAGCACTCACCCCAGATAGTCTCAACCTTCAAGAAGAAAGACCCATGGTTGTATTTGGCCCACATGTTGAGGAATTAGATGCTTCTACTCCTCCCTTCTATGTGTCTCTAGTGATTCATGACTTGCTATTACATAAATGTATGTTAGATTCTGGAGCTTCCCATAACCTACTACCTCTGTCAGTCATGGAACAACTAGGGTTACAAATCACCCTTCCATACAAGGACCTCTATTCATTTGATTCCAAAAGAGTTAAATTCCTGGATATGATCAAGGATTTGGTGGTCAATTTGGCCCAAATCCCAGCAAAAAGTGTGGTAATGGACATCATGGTGGCTGACATCCTAGCTCGCTTTGGCATGTTGCTGTCAAGGTCCTGGGGGACAAAAATTGGTGGGTCAATCAAGTTGGACTTAACATATGCCACTATCCCATTTTTTGGTGGCCAGGAGAGGAGGTTGTACAGGGAAACTAGATTTATCAAGATGGTTACTAAGGCTGACAACTCTGTTAATTCACCAGTCTACAGTAAAGAAGGAGATTTATCATGCTTGATGCTAGAAGAATATCAAGATTATGCTCATGAACCATCCTTCTTCCAGGTCAAGACTGAGTAGCCCTCAGAGAGCCATGAAGCACGAATCTGGACACTTCATTTTGACGGAGCAAATTCAAGAGAAGGTAATGGAGCTGGAATACTATTGATTTCTCCTACAGGAAAATGGGTCCCATTGTCTTTCAAGCTAGAATATGAAGCCACTAATAACGTGGCCAAATATGAAGCACTTCTGTTGGGGTTACAGATAGCTAGGAGCATGAATATACAAAGTTTAAAAGTTTTGGGAGATTCAGAACTGGTGGTCAGACAAGTCAGGAATCACTGTCAAACCAAACATCCTCGGCTGAGGGCTTATAGGAATGAATTTTGGGACATGGTAGAGAATTTTTTCTTGGCATTTAATATCCATTTCATGCCTCAGGAATAGAATAGGATGGTCGATTCCCTTGTTGTGGCTGCTAGTACATTCCGTCCACCTCAAAACCCTCTCTTAAGGTATGAAATTTAGGTACGTTATCGACCATCAATCCCAGATAACATCAAGCACTGGCAGGTATTTGAGAATGAAGAACATGTGAAGATATTCCTGGAAACATTAGGGGAATTCTCCAATATGGAGATTGATGTTTGTGAAGAAGAAGAGGCTGAAGACACTTCAGAAATAAATTGGGAGGAGAAAATGGTAGGTAATAAAGGGTTGCAATTAAAGGGAAATGTTATACCTAGAGGGTTGGTGCCTCTAGAAAGATTGTTTGACAAGAATGATGTCCCACTACAGCCAAACAGAGTCACAGAAGAAACCTAGGTAGAAGACCTTAACCTTGGTACTGATGTTGACCCCAAGATTGTAAAACTATCCAAGAAGGTCCCAAAAGAATATAAAAAGCTATACCAAAAATTATTTCAGTCTTACAAAGATGTGTTTGCATGGTCTTATTAGGACCTAAGAACTTTTGACATCAGTATAATGTAGCATAAAATTCCACTAAAGGGAGATGCGAAACCTCATAAGCAGAAGCTCAGATAGATAAATCCCCTGCTGCTTCCCTCCATTGAGAAAGAAATTAAGAAGCTGTTAAAGGCCAAAATAATTATGCCATTGAGGTACTCTGAATGGGTGGAAAACCTAGTCCCTGTCCGAAAGAAGAATGGGGAAATAAAGCTATGTGTTGATTTCCGAAATTTAAATCGAGCGTCCTTAAAAGATAATTATCCACTGCCCAAGATGGATCACATCCTGTAGAAAGTGGTTGGAGTTTCTAGGATGTCAATGATGGATGGATTCTCTGGTTATAATCAGGTGGCTGTACTTCTAGAAGATCAAAAGAAGACTGCTTTCACCACACCATGGGGTACATTTATGTATGCCAGGATGCCTTTCGGGTTGATTAATGCAAGGGCCACTTTCCAAAGGGATATGGACATTGCTTTTGTTGGGGAGCAAGATAAGTTTTTGGTAGTCTACCTCGATGATATCACTGTATTTTCAAAGGATGATACTGAGCACATTGAGCATTTGCGTAGAACTTTTGAGAAATGAAGAAGGTATGGTCTCTCTCTTAATCCACAAAAGTCATTATTTTCATTAGAAGAGGGTAAAATTTTGGCACACATTGTAACAAAATATGGGGTAAAGATATATCCTAAGAGGGTAGAGGTTATAAATGGCATTTCTCTTCCTAGAAATAAGAAGGAGTTGCAGGTGTTCCTAGGGTGCATTAATTTTCTGAGAAGGTTTATTCCTAACTATGCTGAGATAGTTAGATATATAATTGACATGCTGAAGAAAAATAATGAGGTAAAGTGGTCCCAGGAATCACGAGAGGCCTTTACGAGGATAAAAAATGCTTTTGCAGAAGCCCCTATGCTAGCTAGACCAGATTATGCCAAACCTTTCATGATTTTTTCATTTGCATCACCTCATATAGTGGCAGGATTTTTATTGCAGAAAAATGAAGAAGGGTACGAGCAACCCATCGCCTTCTTTAGCTAGGTGCTCTGTAATGCAGAAATGAAGTATAAAATACTAGAAAAGCAAGCATACGCCCTAGTGAAATCCCTTAAAGCTTTCTGTATGTATGTCTTACAATCCCACATCACTGCGTTTGTACCTACAGCAGCTGTAAAAGATATACTTATCCAAGGGGATAGTGAAGGAAAAAGGGGGAAGTGGATTACCAAAATACAGGAGTATGAGCTAGACATCCGCCCTACCAAACTGATCAAAGGATAAGGGCTAGCCAAAATCTTATCCGAATCAAACTATCAGGCTCTGGGTATAAATCTGTCCATAATAGCAAGTGAGGAATCTGAGGAGAAAGAAGAGCGACAGGGAGTAGAGATAACTACTCTAGAAACACATATAAAGTACCTCACCAGTTAGTGGTACAAAGAGATAGTAGAATATCTCCTCACACTCAGCTACCCTCCAAGCTGTGATAAAGCTAAATACATAACGCTAAATTTGAGATCATAGAAGTACATAGTCGCTAATGGCCGGATATACTGGCAAGATCCCTCAGGCATCCTACTCCTGTGTCTCACAGAGGATGAGGTAGAGAGTATAATGGCCGGATTTCATGAAGGAATCTGTGGGGGTCATTACAGCTGGAGGGCCACTACTCACAAAATCTTGAAGGCTGGTTTCTATTGGCCCAAACTATTTGGAGATGTTTTTGCCCGGGTTAGAGCTTATGAAAAATGTCAGAAATTTTCTAAAAGAAAGAAGTTGGCACCTCTGCCCATGATTCCCGTTCACGTGGACGCACCATTCAGGAAATGGGGAATTGACTTTATAGGTGAAATAAATCCTCCATCGAGTGGTCAGCATAATTTGATATTAATCGCCACTGATTATTTCACAAAATGGGTGGAATACATGCCTGCGAGGAATGCAATAGATGCTGTGATAATAAAGTTCATGGAAGAAAACATCATATCCAGGTTTGGCTGCCCTGCCAGAATAGTAGTTGATAATGTCCAAGCCTTCAAGTCTGCAAAGTTTGCAAGCTTCTGCCAGCAGTATAACATCAAAATAAGTCACTCTACATCCTATTACCCACAAGTAAATGGCTTGGCAGAGTCTTCAAATAAAACCCTAGTGAGGGCACTAAAGAAGGTTATTAATGAAAATCAGAAAAATTGGGATTCCCAGTTGAAATTCGCTCTGTGGGCCAATAGAATTACCAGCAAGAGAGAAACTGGGAAATCCCCATATGAATTAGTATATGGGAGGGCAGCAATATTCCCTATTCATTTAGCCTTACCAGTAGCCCGATTCATGCAAGAAAGTCAAGAAGAGCCTAATGATGTGACTAGGAGAATAAATCAGCTGGTGGAGTTAGAGGAAACACAGAACCAGGTAAGTCAAAGGCTGACTGAATATCAAGAGAAGATGAAGTACCTTTTTGATCAGCATGCTAAGGATAGGAAGCTGCAGATTTGTGATTTAGTGCTCAGATGGGATATCAGGAGAGTTGAAAAGGGGAAACATGGTAAATTTGACCCACTCTAGTTTGGCCCTTATAAAATCATGGAACAAGGGGGTAACAACACTTTCAGGTTGGATAATTTACAAGGAGACTTGCTTGATGCCCATGTCAATGGTCATTTCCTTAAACCCTACTTCCAGTTTTGATTCAGGCATAGATAGCCTAGTGTATCATCCTGTACATTAGTTTTCTGTTTTCATCTTTGTTTGAATAATGTGGGTGTCGTGATGAATCATGAAAAGAAAAGTAGAAGTGCTGAAGAGTAGGGTCCACATAGAAGATTAACCGGTCGTCTGCAAAGTTCTCGACACACCCAGGGATGAACATGTCGTCCCCAGGTGGAGCCAATGTTGATCATGTCAGCCCTCTGTTAAATTTTGACAAGCAATCCCTTTTAAACCCCCTTTGTTTGGCCTAAAAAATCATTTTTCCGCTTATCGTTCCCCTCCTCTAAACTAAAAATTGCATAAAAAGGGATGAAATCGCACATTTTAACATATTTAAGGCCTAGCACCTTTCGACCCTAGCCCCCTCAGTATTTTCCTCCATGTAACCTGGGCGCTAGACCAAGCATTAGCCCGGAGAGCGCTTATCATAGGGGGATATTGGGCGCATTACTATCCGTCGATCTGTACAGATCGAACGACCTTCATAGATCAGTGTCATGCCCGTGGCCCAACCCGTTCACCGCTCCGATCACTTTTCCACCGTTCGATCAACCTGCAAATCAACGGTCATCAGCTCACCTTCCCTTGTGGTCCCCGTGCCCAAACGCACTGTTCAAAAACTAGTGGTATCCATCGCACCGCGTTTGGAGGATGGGAGGTAATTTTATTTTCGTCGCGATTCCACTCACCGCCTAACACATGGCTCCATCACTATTTCAAAACCACCCCCCCATCGCGCGTTATCGTTCGGCATTTGACCCGACGCAATATGCATATCAACCGTCTGATCTGGCGCTCTCCATCCAACGGTCATCGCACCCCGAAGATGCGCGAAAATTAACCGAAGGTATCCGTACCCCTGGCCCACTGTCTATCACCCTTCGACGTGTTTTCCACCGTCGATCTCCACCAAAAATCAGACGGCCCAGATTAAATGCACACCCACCAATTAACCCCGTATCGCCACGTCACCCTTTCCATGTAGCTTATCGTATTTCGCCCGCCTCTCTTTATATATTCAAAGGGTCAAAATTCAAATGTTTTTCATTTAATTTTTTGAATTCTTCCAACCTTCACCAGAGAAATTCTCTGCCATTCCGTTGCGTTTTTCTACCATCACCCTGCACTGTTCCACCATTTCACCATGCTGCACTGTCATCCTCACTATCCCCGCTGCATCCACCTTCCCATGCATTTGTTTTCTTGAAGATTTTGTGTGTTTTGTAGGGTACGAGCGGCAGTAAACCACCATGATTCACAGTCTCAATTACAGTAACAGAGAACACCGAAAAGGACTATTTTTCAGAGGCTAGAATTATAGAGAAAGGCCTAGGAAGCTATTATGACATGACCTCCATTAAAGAAGCAGGGTTAAACTCTGTCAAACCCTCCAAAGTCATTCAAAACACTGATTTTATGATCAGAGACATTAATATTGCAGACAGAGAGTATCAGTGAAAGGAAGAGAGTTAAAGGCATATAATTGAAGATTTTTGAGCCTTAACCTAGCCATTTGAAGGCAGAATACCAGATTGAAGACCCCGTAGACCACTCAGAAAGTCCATGCACAGAAAAAAATACCCTCAAGTTTTCATTTCAGTAGAATTTTCCTTCCAGGGAAGGACAGATTGCCCATGTGGTTTTTATTTCTCTACCGTGTTCCTGAAGAGACTTCCACCCAGTGCATTTATTTCAAAAAGAAGGCCACAGAGTACATACAGCACTATAGAGTCATCAAGTAGTATGGACGTGCACGTTTCCGCCATCCTGTCTTAATGAGGAAAATTAAATGTTCACCATCCATTTCCTTTACTAAGTTTTGTTTTTCTTCTATAAAGCTTCTGAAGAGCTGATTATTTAGGGTTCCAGATTTATCAGAAAATTATGTGGTGAGAGAATTTTTGTATGCATTTTGTAAAAACTCTTATATGAATGTACAGAGCCCGTTGGGTTTTAGTGAGGAGGAGTTCCATCTTTAAAGAGGATTCTTGTCTTTGGTGTCTCACAGTGTGTAACTTTCTCTTATATGGGCTAATTTAATTGTTCATTTCGTTTCATCCGCCTTTATTGTATCATGTTTCTGGAATGCGAGTGGCTCACTGGTTTTTGGCATGGATTTATCCTATTTGATACCCATGCTCGAATTAGTCAAGCGCTTTAAATATGGCTCAGGCATAATATATTGCTTCATTATTCACTCCAACCATATTTCTGCTATATTAGTTTCTTCGGGAGGTTATTTTTAAAACACTACTGTCATGTATGGATTCTTAAGTTGGTAAGCCCATTACATGGTGATATTGTGTATCTGGATATCATCTCAATGACATTTAATATTCTCTTAATCTTTCATACACAACAAACACCTTCTTATAATTTATTTTTGTGAGGTATTTCTGAACTGGCCCTCTTTACAGTAAGTTGCCTCTAAACTGTCTTATACATTTGTATTAGAGTTCCTCACATATTGCCTCTGCAGTATTCCTTTCCCTGTGTCAAGTTTATGAAGGTTTTGGTCCCATTCAAATTAATATTTCTTGTTTTCAGGAGATAGCATGAGAGCCTTTTGTTGATAACTCCCCCTGTTATACCATACGCTCCTTGCTATATAAAGATGTCCTAGGCACTGGTCTTTCACAACTCAAGGATGTCTCTAGGAATGACAACAGGTTTCATGGAGAGTGCTTTCAGGATCACTCATGAATGGAACATCATCAGAATTAGATTCCATTTCATGAGGAAATAGCCGATGCAAAGTAGAGCGAGACTATACTGGAGAAGCCTGAAAATCGATTCCAGGTTAATCAAAAGCGTTATAAGGTTGTTGAGGTGATACCATAATCATATCAAAGAGCGTATTTTGAGGAAAGGTAAAGAACTTTTCAGATGGTTCAGGGCTTTCTGGCTCATATTATTTCAATGTTGTTGAAGGAGACTCATCTGGTGGTGCTTGGGATGATATGGGTTGAACACTAATGACAATTCGAAGCTCCTCACCTTTTGCTTCAAGGGGGACAACAAAAAACCTAGGGACCTCACGAGGAGGTTCTTGAGATCCGTCCGAGGAGGGAATAGGTGAATTCGACGATTCAGTCATGATGACCTTTCAACATAAGATAAAATAAGGAAGAGGTGAACAAAATCACAATTCACCAAGCAATAAAAGGCTAGAGAACTACATGAGTGAAATTTTTTTGTTGGAAATTACTTTTAGAATTAACAAAACACAAATAAAAATGGTGTGTTAGGCATAAAGGTTTACCAAGTATCTATGAAATGCTATATACAACTTGGTTATCAAATGATAGAAAAATGACTGAGGACTTAACGTACAACATCCAATCTCCCTGAATGTTGTGTTTGGTGTATCATGTCTACAAGGAAGCCTACTCGATTACCTATGGCAGGCTTGCAACCTAGTGGTGTCTCCCCAAATATACAGGACGGTATGTGGGAGTCCATTCCATAGTAGTGTTGTCGAATGCATAACCATTTGATGAGAGCGCCCCAAATATACTTATCAGACATTAATATACTTCGATACGTGGGAAGAGATATCACCCCCGGTTTGTAACGTAAACCGTTAGTGATAGCTCCTACATTTAATGACGCTAGAACACATCTCTAGCCTAGACCACTAAATATTCTCATTAATTCCAATGCTCCTTAAGGTAAATTGGGTTCATTTTAATTTGAGCTCGATTAAATTTTTAGTTTCAAGGCTCAAAATGAATGTCATATGAATCTTTATAATGCAGACTAAATGCAAAGAAGAAAACTTTCAATTTCGATGAATCCTAAACTATTTAGGGAAGAGAGACAAGAAAGAATGCAATTAATGCTGCAACCATAATTCCCCCCCAAACTAGTTCAAATTCACGAAATTCAATGCTTTTCAATCAAATTCACTTTTAGCAACAAATGAAACTTATTGAAAATTGAAAATGCTTTTCTTTTCACTAAGATGCATGAAAGATATTTTTTTGTTTTTCACTTTGAAATGTAATAAAAAGAGAAACAAATGAACGAAAGAAGAAATGAAAATGCTTTCACTTTTCTTTCAATCGAACCAAACAAAAATCGCTTTAAATAATGCACAACTGAAATGCTTTTCACTCTTCATAAAACGAAAAAGATAATCAAAATCAAAATCACTTCCAATTCCTTTTGAATTTAGACAAAACACATTCTTCTAGACATGTGTGTCAAAAAATTTGTGATCCTATGCTTGACACTAAACCGAAGGGAAAATTAGAGATGCAGAGATAACCAAAGAATACCACAATTCACTTCGACACAGGACAAGAACAATGCGACAAAGGGTGTTTGAAATGGTGAAGAATTCACAGACTTACAAACAAATCAAAGAGATGAAAAAGACTCGCTCAATAAAGATAGGTAAGTACACACCAAGGAGATCATTGAGTTCTCGTAGACCCCTTCAAGGGCTAGGACACACTAGAGAATCAAAAAGGGAAACTCAAATTTTTATAAGATTGAGATCAACACTTCTTTGTTAAGCAGAAGGGTGTTGAAAGGCCAATAAATGCGGTTGTACTATATAGAACAGTGTTTCCAGCACTACTGTACAAACCAAAAGGGCATTGGTCACTAAAAACAAGGAAAAAATAAAAAGAGTCTCACACAAACACCAGACCTGACATAGTGAAGTGACTAACAATCCTTACATAAGATGACAAAGGCCTAAGTAGATTTAAATTTCAAAAATCAGTGAAACTGATCTAAGATCAATTCGAGAAAGGAGGAAAAAAAGTATAAATCTCTCCATCGAAGTTGCTAGTTTTGTTGTCAAGATAAATCTCCTCTGCGAATAGATGCGATCTCTCTAGCCCTAGAGTGGTTCTAGAAACATATGATTATTTCTAACACAAAGCTCTCTTAGCTAATGATTACAATACAATGATGAAAGAGACATAAATAATTTTTTCCCAAACACTACGCTTGGATCCGTTGATGGTGACCTTAATCCATGATCATTCTAGGCTTGCTTCCTACTACTAATGGCATGTGAATAATTGCGGATTATCAAGAAAGAACAACAAACTTGATACAATAAATAATAAATGTAAACACTCGCTATCTAGTAGATCAAGGAGTACCAGAATATTTGCATAAACATGTAGACAAATATAGAAATAAAACATCAGATGTTATTATTGATAAATTACAAAAAAAGAGCTTACAACCCAAGACTTGATTTTGGAGGCGTCCTTAGGTGAAATCGTAGTCCTTCACCAAAGCTCAAAAATAATTCATTCTCCCAAGTACTTAGGCTTTATCACGATGCTAACATGCAATGGGATGAGAGTTCAGACAAGTTTGAAAATGCTCAACCAAGCTGTAAACATGGGGGAATGAGGGATGTGAATTTATAGCGAGGGAGAATAGGTCAAGAGCCCATGAAAGGAGGAGGAAGGCCTAATTTCTAAGGTATGATCCCCCATGGATGAGATCAAGGCTCTAAAATGAGAGAGATTGACCTTACCATTACTCTTCAACAACCCACTCGCCACCCTAGAGATTCTAGAAGTCGAAGCCTCTCCTCCATTTGAGGAATCACTTCAAGAAAGGGGATCAATGTGGTTTTCCAAGAATTTAAAGCACTGATAACACTAGGCTAGAATTGTGAAACAAACATCAGTGCGGTCATTGCAGCAGGAAGAGCATTGACCCAGGAAACTAGGAATTTGACTAGGTTTCTTGAGTAATCTTCCAAGGCAATCTTCTTTAGACCTTCAAGGGGATATGTTAACATATTTCTTGATGTTGGAAACATTTCATAGGATCTGTCATGGGGCATTTTAGGACCAAGGATGGGAAAATGAGCATAATGAAATTTTTTTTTGTAACAAGGAAGAAAAGGAAACAATAAATGTCAAAAGAAGAGGATATGCACCACGGACCAACCCCACAAAAAGAAGAAATAAATCTGATCATATTTTTTAATGCATTGGCAAGAATTACCACTCCTCAAAATATCAATATATAAGGACATATCAAGTAGAAAAAGGTAATAGTGTTGATTGATTCGGGTAGTACCCATAACTTTATTCATTGTAAGATGGCTAAGGAATTGAATTTATTCCTATATCCAGCACCAAAGTTTCAAGTGATGGTTGTAAATTGATTAACTATCAATTTCTCTCAAAATTTCCATAATATTAAGTTATCCATGTGGGAACATGTATTTAATAGTCCAATGCTTTCCATTCCAATGGGTGGTGTTGATGTTGTATGTGAATTCCAATGGTTACAATCTTTGGGGATGATAAATTTTAACTTTCAAGAAATTTTCTTGAAATGTTTTTGGGCATGAAAGGAATTTTAATTAAGGGGTATCACAGGAAAAATAGAAAACATAATCAATGCTAATGGCATGAAAAAGCTTCTAAAGAAATAACAATGGGGAGTAATTGTACTATTATGCTTCCAAAAAGTCTTGGACAATCATTCCATGGTATTTCAGACTCCCAAAGGCCTCCCACCTATTCTTAATCATGATCATGCTATTCATTTGATTCCAAGAAGTGTTCATCAAAAAATAAGGCCTTACAGATATCCCAATGCCCAAAAGAGTGAAATTGAATGTATGGTTACAAAAATACTAGAGGCCAGTATAATTCAACGTAGTCAAAATTCTTTCTATCCTCTAGTACTATTGGCGTAGAAGAAGGATGTATCATGGTGGATGTCTCCGGATTATATGGAGATCAACAAGATCACTATTAAAGATACATTTCCCATTACTATCATTGATGAATTTTTGGATGAATTACATGGAGAAATTTACTCCACCAAGTTGGATCTGCGTTCATAATATCATCAAATTAAAATGAAGAATGAAGACTTTTCAAAAGAAACATTCAAAAATAATGAAGGTCATTACAAATTTTTGGTCATGCCTTTTAGCCTTACTAATGCACCTTCCACATTTTGAGGTTTGATGAATTCAATTTTCAAACCCTTCCTTAGAAAATTGTGCTAGTAGTTTTTGATAATATACTAATCTACAACAAGTCTTGGAAGGATCATCTTCAACATGTTGACAGGGTCCTCAAACTATTGGAGGAGAAAAAATTATATGCAAAAACCTCCAAATGTTTCTGTGGAGTATAGGAGGTGGAATATTTGGGTCATATTGTATCTCATGAGGGTGTTAAGATAGACCCTAAAACAATTAAAGCCATTAAGGAATGGAAAATCCCAACAACCATAAAGCATCTTCGAGGACTTCTAGGGTTGACAAGGTATTATCACAAGTTTTTTAAGAATTATGGGAGAATATCGAGACCTCTAACATCATTACTAAAGAAATATGCATTTTCTTATACTCTAGAAGAAACTAAGGCCTTTGAACATCTTAAACATGCAATGTTCCAAGCACCAATATTAGCTATCCCGGACTTAACAAAAACCTTTATTGTGGAATTTGATGCCTCAGGAAATGGAATTGGTGTTTTTTTAATGCAAGAAGTAAGACCCATTTCTTTTCAAAGTTGTTTAATCAAAGGAAAGTATTTACACAAACCTATTTAGGAGAAGGAAATGTTGGAAATACTACATGAACTAAAGAAATGGTGACCTTGCCTAATGGGAAGAAACTTCAAGGTAAAAAAAGATCATGATAGTATTAAATACTTTTTGGAGAAAATATTATCTTTATAAGAGTAGAAAAAATGGGTCACAATAATGTTTGGTTATGAATTTGAAATCATCACAAAAAAGGGAAACAAAATTTTGTTTCAAATGCACTCTCAAGAAATTATGAGGATGTTAAAGAATTGCTTTGTGCTATTTCTATTATCCAAACTAAGTGGATAACAAAAACAAGGGATGAATGGAGGAATGTTGAAGAGGTGTTGACACTCATTCAAAATTTCTAGCAAGATCCCAATACATATGATACATTTAGCTGGAAAAATGATTCATTATGGTACAAATATCGCTTACATATTTGTAATAATTCCAAAATCAAACAAAAGATTCTTTTGGAATTGTGCACCAACCCCTTAAGAGGGCACTTAGGATTTTTAAAAACTTACCACAGGGTCAAGGAGGAATTTTTTTGGGATGGCCTTAAATATGATATTCAGAAGTTTGTGGTAATTTTTTTGGTTTTCCAACAAACAAAAATTGAAACAATTAAGACCCCAGGTCTATTACAACCTTTAGCCATTCCAAGTCAGTGTCGGGAGGAGGTCTCGTTGGATTTTATCATAGGCTTACCCAAGTATGAAGGAAAGAGTTTCATCATGGTGGTTGTTGATAGAATTACAAGGTATGCACACTTTTTTTCATTATCTCATCCTATTAAAGCTAGTACAATTGTTATTGCACTTATGGAAACAATTCAAAAGATTCATGGAAACCTAAAGATTATTATAAGTGACAAACATCCCATTTTCACTGAAAAATTTTGGACGAAATTATTTTATTTTCTTAGTACTCAATTATCTCATAGCTCATGTTATCATCCTCATTCCGATGGGAAAACTGAGATAATGAACAAATGTTTGGAAGGATATATTCGCTCCTTTGTATATGATAAACAAAAGCAATCAGTCAAGTGGTTACCTCTAGCTGAATGGTGGTAAAACACTTCCTTCCATACTGCAGCTAAAATGAACCCATTTATGACACTTTATGGATATCTTCCAACATCCATCACATCACCTTTAAGAGAAATTTCTAAGGTTCAATAAGTGGAAGCTCAATTCGAGCATCAAAAACAAGTTCTCCCAATCTTGACGGATAACCTCACTCTCTCACATAATCGAATGAAACTACATGACGATCAACATCGTAGTGAAAGAATTTTTGAGGTATGATATTCGGTATTTTTATGATTACAACCATACAAACAAATGTTCCTCAAGAAAGCTAAGAAAGATAATAAATTATGACCCAAGTACTATGTTCCTTACAAGGTGTTGCAAAAGACTAGTACTATGGAATACAAATTGGAGTTGCCTACATCTTCCTGAGTACACCCATTTTTCCATGTTTCATGCTCAAAGAAGGTTATCAATGATAATATTGCCATTCAAACAGTGCTTCTAGAACTTGACGAAGAAGGAAAAATCATAATTGAGCCTGAAGTAGTCATGGAAACAAGAACCTGAAAGCTACATAATTAATCAATTTCAAAGTATCTCATTAAGTGGAAGAACTTACCTAACGAATATTACACATGCGAGGATGATAATTTTATACAGAAGAATCCAGAACTACTACACCGTTGAGGAAAACACTTTTTCAAAGCAGAGGGGCATGTTAGGTCCCTATAATACTAGTGTAGCCCCCTTATTTTTATTATTAGTGTATCCCCCTTATTGTTATTGTTGTGACCATGTATCCCCGATCAAGGAAAATTTTAAGGACAGAAAATTATTTTGAAGTTTAAAAAATTGGCGAATCTCACTAGTCCCTAATGTGAAAAATATAAAATATTTATTGATGTATTTGTAAAATTATTAAAATTTATAATGATATTATATATATTTTCTATATAATTTTGGCCATTTTTAGGGTAAAATAATTTTATATTGTAAAATTTGGGTGAATCACTTTTATAAAAAAATGGAAGCTGACGAATCTTTTTTTTGGAAAAACCATGGAAAATTAGCCCACCTGCAAATATTAGCCCCTAAAATTTTCCATGTCCCCGATATTGTTATTTTTGTACCCCACAAAAGCCCAGTATTGTTTCTATTTTTCCCTTACATTATTATTGTTATGGCAAAGCTCTGATTATATTGTGACCCCTTAGATTCCTATATATACAAAGGAGGTATTCTAATTTGTATCATCCAATAATTGTTCATTTGTGTAATGTAAAGGAGGTTTCCCCCTAGAAGAGGCTAATTTTAAATTCATTTATCTATGTTTTATTCTATTTTGTAAGCTGGTTGCATAACATACAATGGAAAATACACACATTTACATATAGCTTTTATCCTAGAAACTCAAATCTAGGAAAACAAGAAAACTTTTTTTTTCAATATATTATTATATGTATAGGTGATAATACACTATATATCCCATGAGATAAATGAACCAAATATACAACCATAGTTCCTTAATCAAAACTACAAAAAATGCAAAAAACCACCATGCACCAGAAAATTTATTTTAGAAAAAACAGTGCTTAAAACCACTAAAAAACTATTTTGGGGGCGAATTTCCCATGAAACTCTACATGTTGGAATAAGGAATTACTGAGAGGGGGGGGTGAGAATCATTTATTGTATGATTAATTCAAATTTCTTTTGAATATATTATTACTTCATCCCTCTACCATTTGTTATTTATGAGAGTATTCATTCATAAATAAATAAGAATTAGAACATGAACATTCATTGTTCAACATTAGTTCTGAAGATCAGCACACACACACATTGACACATATGTTTTTCATGTGAAAAACCAAAGATAAAAACCACAAAATTGTTGTTGTTTTCAGATGTAAATTATGAACCCACTTAATTACATCATTTCGTTTGTGAGCACCCACTCACTAGAGGAACCAATCCCCTTAGGATAGCAAGAATAAACTTTCCAAGAGGAAATTACCGCTTTAGAATAGCAAGCACCAACTTTCCAAGAGGAACGAACCTATTTGAATAAAGGCCACCTCCTGCTACTGCCACTGTTCCACTATTTCATACAATTTTTAGACTAAAAATGGACGCAATTATAGATAAAATAAATATCAACCCACTATGTCATAGAATTGAAATTTTCTCTCGATACTCTGTTGAAACATCAAATTATCCAGTCTTTCACAACCGCACCTTCTGTAATCTTCTTAGCATAACACGTGATGGACACTCTATTTTCTCGCAACACATCCTCTATTTCTTCTCCCGCAACTCACGATATGTTCTCTTGATCACGACTCCATGGCCTTGCAACTCATCCTTCGTTTCTTCTCCACAACTCAGACTACGTGATCCTGATCACCATTTTATTGCCTTGCAATTCATCCTATGTTGCCTCTCCAAATATCATACTATGTGATCTCTCACCCAGAGCTACCACATCACTCCCACAACACTCACCACTCACCAAATTCAACAATACTCTTTTTCTCTACCTTGCACAGAGGCTTTTTCTGGTTTTGCTCCACTGTTGTTTATTGTATGATCCTCTTTCTGCCATCGATACAATATATCCCTCAATTTCTTCTTGTGTGACTTAATCTAGTGTATTTGCATCTACATAGTGAGTTATGCCATGGATTTAGCCATAGGAATGGGTTTTTAAAATATTGATAGACTCACCATGTACACTTCCATGTTGTGATTTTAATTCACATTATTTATGTTCATGTTACAAGAACTTCCCATGCATGTTTGTTTCCCATCAGAGATGGGTAGTATATGGGAATGGCATATTTTCTTCCCTCTTTTCCTTAATTCAATAAGGCATGAATTGGACAAGAATTTTATATTAAATGAGCCAGTGTCCTTAGTGCATTGTTCAAGGTATTCTTCTATGCAACTACCAACTCTAAGATAATGCTTTCAAACATCAACTTCTAACCCATCCATTCTTGTTCAATTCCTTGTGATGCACCATTGGAGAAATGAAATAATGTAACACACGATGTTTTATTCCCCTATATCCTTGGCTCCCTTTGTTAATTTCTATGGTCCCTTGGTTCTTTGACCTCTCACCAGATGCCAAATAGACGCCAGAAGTGTATTTTATCATAACATTCCAAAACCCATTTGCAAAAAAGTTACAATGTTTACATCCTCTGATATGATGACCTCCGATATTACATCATTTACCACCATGTGGCAACTTCTTAGTGGAGACATGTGTCACCTAGATTTGGCCGACTAGGCCACCCAATATTATTGAATATTCTCGCCACGTGTCATGTGGTACTTCCATGTCATGCTGTCATCATATTCCACTACAAATTCTCGGAGCCAATCTCATACCACCATGTGTTCTGCCATAGGAGAGAGAAGAGGACCCGCCAAACCTTGGTTTCACCTCAAAATATTTTGTTAACTTCTCTTCAGAATTTATCAGCACTTTTAACACTATCGTAAAAAAATTGTTAAGTACTTTTGATACTCCAATATCCTGGACTTCTGATACTCGGATGCCTCCTGGTTTGATGTTCTGATATGCTAGTCTACTCTAAGCTTTCAATATACAATATGCCTCCTGCTTTGATGTTCTTATATGTTGGTATAATTTGGGGTTGCGATATAGATCCTGCTCCTATGTTTTGATACCCTGAACCTTTGATATTTCAATATCCGATACGCCTTTTTCTCCTATATCTCATCCTTATCAAGGCTTCAAAAACCGTGAACTCGAGTAGCCCATATATTTTGATCCAGGAGCCCATTTTTGAAGTTCTACATATCATTGGAAAAATATTCCAAAGCACTCTCAAATGGATAGGGTCCTATGTAGTCTTGGAGAAAATTTACTACCTCTGAGGTGACTCCAAACACTATGAAACACTTTTCTTATTGTGCTTGGACTGATGGGCACCTAACCACCATAGTCATCATTTTATGGCTTCTCAATAAGGTTTCTACTATGATGATTCTCTACCAGAAGCCTGTAGATATCAATGGATTACCATTGACTCTTTTTTACACCATTTCCAACCCTAACACGTCCGCCCATTTTCCAACAATCTCCCCCTTTGGCATTGATGGCAACACCATAAGCTCCCCCTTAGGCTAGGCATGGTATTCTTTGATTAAATCTTTAACTCTTATCTCCCTTTGTCATCAATGGAAAAAAGTGTGTCTTGAAGAATCCCCTTAAATCATTGCAGTTTACTCTCCCATGAATCCCACATGCTGAGTAGTTGCCACCCCTTCCTAAAATGAAGTCATTTGGATGAAGGAGTCACAACTCATATGTGATGCCTGAGATATTCAAATGGTTCTCTTTCAAGTGTCTTGGTAAAGATATATGAGACCTGTTATTTAGTGGTTGCATACTCAATCTTGACAACATTGGCTGCAACTTGTACCATTAAAATATGAAAGTTAATCGAGCTAGATATGTTTTGTCTTTGAATGCATGACTGGATTTTTGGAGAAACTAATGGCACTTGTATTATCACACATGATTGTAATAGGATCAATCAACTCTACCTTCGTATCCTTCAAATTCTGCTTCATCCATAGAATTTGTGTGCAGCAGGTGGCAGCAACAATATATTCTGCTTCAGTGGTCGATAAAGAGATGGAGGCCTGTTTCTTTCTCACCCATGACACTAAGCATCTCCCTAAGAAGAAGGTTGCACCTGAAGTGATTTTTTTGTCATCAATACTGCCAGCCAAATAAACATTGGTGTAGGATTTAAACTTAAATTATTTTCTTTTAGAATACCACAACCCATCTTTTATTGTCCTTCGAAGATATTCGAAGATCCTCTTCACAGCAATAACATGACTTTCATGAGGGAAATCCTGAAATATGGCCACAAGTCCTACGTCTTTCATAATATCTGGCCTTGATGCTATAAGACACAACAAGATTCCTAATATCAATCTGTATTCAACGTGACTTACCAAAGGTGTCTCATTTCCTTCGGAATATTTGCAATCAATAACCATGGGTTTGCTTACTGGTTTGCAATCCTCCAACCCAAAAAATTTCATAGTTTCCTGGAGGTATTTGGATTGGGAGATAAACACTCCTTTATGAGATTGAGATATTTTCTGTCCCATGAATAAAGACAACTCACAAATCATGGATATTTCCAACTATGTTTGTGCATACATTCTTCAAATTGATGCACCAGTTGTTCCACGTCACTCCAAATTATTATGTCATCCACATATACCACTACAATCTGTAGATGATCACTTTTAGCATTTATGTACAAATTACTATCCATGATGCCCTTTTTAAAACCTTGATGTTGAATTTATTTATCTAGCCTCTCATACCAATCTCTAGGAGCTTGTTTGAGTCTATATATAGCCTTTTTCAGTTTGCACACAAACCCTTCCACTATGGTGAACATAAAGCCTTATGGTTTTTCAATGTAAACTTATTCCTCTAGATATCCATTAAGGAATGAAAAATTCACATCCATTTGATATACTTTGATGTTCTTATGACTCGAAGGGATAGAAAATTTATGATTTCTTCTAGTCTAGCAACTCGTGCAGAAGTCTCCTCGAAATATGTTCCCTCTATCTGAGCATATCCTTTGCAGACTAAAAGAACATTGTTCTTGATTACTTGACCTTGCTCATTCATTTTTTTTTTGAAACCCCATTTGGTTCCAATGATATTATTCTCTCTAGGTCTTGGAACCAGCTCCTGAGTATCTTTATTTTCAATTTGGTCAAGTTCTTCATTCATTGCTTTCACCCAAAATTTGTCCTCACAATCTTGATTAAGATTCTTGGGTTCAATCTGTGATACCAAAGCCAATTTGCACATATTTTATTTCCATGTCTTTAGTCTCCCATTATTTGACTTTTAGGAAGCTCTTTATGTACATACCTATAAGGCGTCCTTGGCCTTGAGGTTATGTTTGACTTATCATGTTCACAATCTGATCTTGTTTCTTCTTGGTCTGAACACCCCATCTCTAAATTTTCTTCATCTTCAGATTTTATCTCTACTCTAGAGGATTTAGGTTCTACACCCATCTCATCCACTATTACATCAATGCAATACTCAATCTTATTTTTTTGTTTATTGTAACATTTAAATCCCTTTCTCCAAATAGAGTACCCCTGTAATATTCCCTCTTTAGCACGAGAATAAAACATTCCAAAATTATTATCATTTCTTTTGATAAAGCACTTGTTTCCAAACATCGTAAGATGTTTAATTGATGTAGATATTCCCTTCCAAAACTCATAGGGAGTTTTATTACTATTAGGCATGAGTTGAGTTCTTTTGGACAGATGTACTATTTCCTATGTTGCTTCTCCCGAGAAGGTGTGTGATACGCCAACTTCATCCAACATTTCTCTGGCCATTTCCTGTACCATCCTGTTCTTCCTATACACCACTCAATTTTTCTATGGAGTTATGGCCATTGAGTGTTTCCTTTTGATTCCATGCCCTTCATAGAATTTATCAAAATTTCCTGAGATGTACTCTCCTCCTCTGTCTAATCTTTAGCATTTTATCTTTAAGTCTTTTTCATTTTCTACTTGATCCTTAAACTTCTTGAAATGATTGAATGCTTCTAATTTTTATTTTAGAAGCACAATCCAAGTGGCTCTAGTGAAATCATCAATGAGTAGCATGAAGTACCTTTCCCCTTTTAAGTTATTTTCTCTAGTTGGACCATAGATGTCGGTGTGAATGAGCTCTAGAGGTATGGATGTAGAAAAATATTTTTTCTTGAAATGAGTCCTAGTTTTTTTTCCAAACTAACGTGACTTATAGATTGATTTATCAGGATTTGACAGTCTTACTAGTCCTTTTATGACTCCCATCTTGGTAAATTTTACTAAACTGTCAAAATTCATTTTCCCTAACCTCTTGTGCCACAACCATTCTTCAATTTTTTTTATTATATAGTAGTTGACCTTGGAATATTCAAATACATATACATTATTATGGTTTTTGATTGTCCTTCCCACCAATTTTATGTTTTTCATGTTGCAGATCTCATAGTGTTTCGATCGAAAGGTCACATAATACCCATTATCACACATTTGGTTAACATTGATCAGATTTCCATTAGGGGAATTTTGAGGTCTATAATGGGCCTCCTAAGGAAATTATAAAAGAATAGTGGAAATCATAAAATAAGATTTGATGACATCATCAAATTTTAGAGGGAAAAAAGAAAAAACTACTTTTTCAACGCGTATTTTCAACTTGTCTCCCAAAGTGTTTACTCAAATTTTGAGAGGGAGTACTCGTTGGATAAAAATTTTAATTCCTCATCCAAGGAGTACTCATGTTGCATACTTTCAATGGACTCTGCTACACAAAAAATGAGAAATACATGAAAACGTGATTGCAATCACGTTTTTTCATGTATTTCTCATTTTTCGCGTAGCAGGGTCCATCGAAAGTATGCAACATGGGTACCCTTTGGATAGGGAATTAAATTTTGCATCCAACGAGTAATCACTCTCGAAATTTGAGTAAAAACTTTGGGAGATAAGTTGAAAATACGAGTTAAAAAAGTAGTTTTATTATTTTATTAGTTTTTAGTATTTTTACCATTTTACTTAAAAAATGGTGAATCACCCCCCATGGTTCACATAATCATCTTGAATCCTATTGGTTCTTATAAAGTTTATTTTGGTTGTAAATTTTTCTTAGGAGGCCTATTTTAGACTTCAAAATTCCCCTAATG
Organism: Pinus albicaulis; assembly: GCA_034641835.2. NCBI lineage: Eukaryota > Viridiplantae > Streptophyta > Pinopsida > Pinales > Pinaceae > Pinus > Pinus albicaulis. Next base: position 895,582,606 of record CM076580.1, read on the forward strand.
GCTTGAGACCTTCTACATATAGCACATTTTGTGCTTTTGTGTTTCGATCAAGATTGACTACACCTTTACCCTTAATTCTTGTCAGAGCATTGTTTCCGAAGGTGACATTGTATTCTCTATCCTTTTTCTTTAGCGACAAAAAATTTCTTTTGTCCCAAATCATATTTTTGGAACAACCACTATCCACATACCATTTTTGTTCTTGATTATAAGCTGATAAGGCAAGTCGACATTGCATGCTATTTTTAGCTTTTTGTTTCCATCTCCCCTTGTCCTTTTGGATAGCTATTTATCTAACATTTTAGGACTTAGACATGTATTCAAACATGCATCTTCACTCACTAGATTTATGTCCAAAATGCTTACATTTGAAGCATTAGACTTCACTTAGAAAGGGAGAGAAGACATTCTGATTTCTGAGAGAAGAGTATGGAGATTTAAAATTATGTTATTTATTATAGCTAAGATTTTCATCTCTGTCAAATTTGATCATTCTAAAATCAACATCTTTGTGTCCATATATATGACACTTATAACAATGACCATAAAATAAATAAGCATGCCTATTGTTGAAAATCTTACATGTTTGTGCATGAGAGTACCTTGGATTCCTATTTGATCAATTAATTCTCCATTAATGATCTCCTCTTTGTCCTTATTCCTTTTTATTTTCATTTAATTTCTCTCGATGCGTCTTTTCATAACTCTATGATTTCTCAAATACTAGGGACCTGAATTTCATCTTCCTCATGGAATAATCTTGTTCCTCTTATTATCCTAGACCTGTTATTATTCTCGAGAGCCTTTGGATGATTATAATCTAATCTAGTTTTATTTTAACTTCAACAAATTTCTCATTTAGACCTCTCTCGATCTTCCTCCCCTCTAGATTTTTTCTTAGAGGGACAATCTCCACCTAAATAATTTGACATTTCTGTTCCCATTCATGGATTAGATCTTGAAGTACTTCTTCATTTCAATTTTCTTCTTCTAGTTAAAATTTTAAGGACATAAATGGGTCTCTGATTGTTCTTGAGATTGTTTCCTTTCTTACCTTGAGCAACTCCTATCGTAATTTTATGTTCTCTTCTTCCAATTTCTCACATGCTACTTTTTTTTCTTCTTGAAGAATAACCAGGTCATTATTGCTCTTAATGGCCTATTCAAGTTTCTATTTTTGGTAAGAAAAGTCCTCATTATCTGAGTTGTACATTCCTTATTCAACACGATGTAGTTGTTCTTTTAGCAGCTTATTCTTCTTCCCTCTTTCTCTAACTCATCAAGGGCACTGTTGAGTTCACCTTCAAGGTAAACTATGAATTATTTGTCTTCTTCCTCTTCAGAGTCAACAATACTTTGTTTCTTGTAGTCTGTTCCGAGGGCCATAAGAAGATACTTATATTAATCACCCTCTAAGGAGTTATCACTATCTGGATCTAGTTTTGAGCTATCTTATGATAGAGTAGAAACCCTTTTCCTTGTAAAATATTTTCTTTTGTTTATTTTGAGATTTTCTCCATGGTTTGTAATCATATTCCTTTTCAGTACTTTCTTTATAGGGGCATTTAGATGTAAAATTTCCCACTATACCATAATCAAATCAATTAAAGGAGAGATTTTGTTTATATTTTCCTTAGCCACGCTTTAGTTTCATGCCAAACTACACCAACTCTTGACCAGATTCACAACTAGAGGATTCTTGATGAGGATTCTTGATGATTTTTTAGCTCCTTTCCCTTTTTGGATATTTTAAATGGTGCTTCCTTTGGTTCTAACTTATCCTTTTCAAATCTCATCTCATAGGCAGTGAGAGTACCATGCAACTAATCCATCTTGAGATCTTTCAGATTATCCGTTTCTTTAATAACTGAGACGTTGGCATTAAATATGATGGGCATATATCTTAAGATTTGTTGTATAACCATTTCTTCCTTCACTTCTTAGCCTAGCCCTCTAATCATATTGGTTACTTCATCAACCCTAAGGAATTATTCTGCAATACTCACATCTTCGACCATTCATAGGCTCTTGAACCTCATTCTGAAGGTTTGTAGTTTGGCCTGCTTAACCTTGTCATCCACTTCATAACTCTGGGTAATATTTACCCACACCTCCTTAGCAGATTTACAATGCATGAATTTTACAAGTTTTGATTGACTAAGATGAAAGATAATAGAGTTCTTATCCTTAACATTGGTTCCATATAATTTCTTACCATATGCATCAGGGGGAGGAACATGAGGGACATTATAGTCTACCAGTACTAAGGTTCGGACATCTACACCAAGTTACATTAGGTATACTTTCATCCTTACTTTCCAGAAAGTAAATTTTGTCCCATCAAAGCCTTGTATTCAACTTTAATAAGCTTCTATATTCTCTTTCCTTGACACAATTCCTTATAGATATACCTTCCAGTTGTTACATTGTTTCTGAAGGAACCTTTCTCTGATACCAATTGTTGGAATAAGGAATTACTAGGGGCTGGGGGTGGGTGAATCAATAAATGTATGATTACTTAAATTTTTGTTTTGAATATATTCTTACTTCATACCTCTACCATCTGTTATTTATGAGAGCATTCATTCATAAATAAATAATCATTACAACATGAACATTCCTATGTTCAACAACAGTTCTCAAGATCACCACACAAACAATTTGACACTTTTTTTTTATGTGGAAACCTAAAGGGTAAAAACCACCAATTTGTCGTTGTTTTAAGATGTAAATTAAGCACCAACTTAATTACACCAGTTTGTTTGTGAGCACCCACTCATTAGAGGCACCAACCCCCTTAGGATAGAAAGCACCAAATTTCCAAGAGGCACCAACCCCTTTAGAATAGAAAGCACCAATTCTCCAATAGGCACCAACGTCTTTGAATTCAGCCCACCACCTATTGCTCCCATCCACTATTCTACTATTTCGTACAATTTTAAAACTTAAAATAGAGGAACTTACATATAAGATAAATACTAACCCAAGGTGTCACAAAATTTATTTTTTCTCTCGGTCCTCTATTGAAACACCGACTCCTCCAATCTTACATAGCCGCACATTTCGTACTCTTCTCAGGATAACAGGTGATCAAAACTATTCTCTCTCGCAACACATGCGCTGTTTATTCTCCCATAGCTTGGGCTATGTTCTCTTGATCACCACTATATTGCCTCATAACTCATCCTCCATTGTTTTTCCACAACTTAGACTATGTGCTCCTGATCACCACTCTCCTCCCTCACAACTCATCCTCCATTGTTTCTCCATAATTGAGACTTTGTTCTCTCTCACCCAAAACTACTATAGTTCTCCCACAATGTTATAGGTCAAATCGGGCATCATCCCCCAAGACAATTGAATAGGGTCTATCATCCCCTTAATTCATTTTCTATATGCCCTAAGTGAATACATTCCTTTTATGGCTTCAATTGTGAGATTTCCATGGTTTGAAGAATATATTATACTACTCATTAACTCACCAACGCTCCTCTACTAGGGCCTAACTGCGTTGCAGTGCAACTACTTCCATGCAAGGGTTCACTGCAGTGCACTTCTCGACACTGAAGGGTGCATTGGTCTCCTGGGAGCGAAATAATCATTGTTTCGGGAGTCTCCACATGGCCAGTGCCTTCTAGAAGAGCTCATAGGTGTCATACTTTGAATAAAAGTGTTGATCCACCGCCTTTGAACTTGAAAGCATGTCTCACCTATTATTTGAAATCCAATCAATGAGAAACTACCTTCAGTTTCCCTATAAATTGAGCACTCATCTAAGTTCTACGGTGGAATAATTTTGTGCAAAGTTATCCTGTTAGTCTCTCAATTGATAAGAGTTGGAAGCACTGATATGTTGTTGAGATGATACTGGATGTGATGAGGCTAGAATGAAGTTGGAGCAGTTTGATGACAAATCTATCTATTGGTTGTAATCTTCTCCTCCTAATTTCTTAATAAAGATATATGTTCATTTTTTCATACATATGTCTATATCTTGTGAAATGTATTCTTGATGGTATATGTATTCTCAGATCTAATCGGTTTGATTTGATTAAGACAAGTAAACACTCGTATATTTGTATGTTGTTTGTTTTTCTCTATCTTTGATTGTAGGAATCGATCTAGCAACTTGAGTTGGATTGAGAGTGACAACAACAATGACAAAAGGAGAAGGAGAGAAAAATTATCACATGTAGGCTTATTTCCCTTTATGTATATCTATTTGTCTTAGACAAAATAGTCGTTGTCTTTCTTTTGATGTTCTGGGTGAAGGAACACCACACTCATGGAATTTAATTTATCCGTAGGTTAAAATTCCATATAAAAAATTAAGTTGTTATAGGTCAAATTCGGCATCATCCCCTAAGACCAATGAATAGTGTTTATCTTCCTGTTAATTCATTTTCTATATGCCCTAAGTGAATACATTCATTTTATGGCTTTAATTGTGATATTTCCAAGGTTTGAAGTATATATTATATGACCCATTGACTCACCAACGCTCCTCTATAGGGGCCTAACTGTGTTGGAGTGCAACTACCTCCATGCAAGGGTGCACTGCAGTGCACTTCCCGACACTCAAGGGTGTGTTGGTCTCTTGTGAGCGAAATCATCATTGTTCCGGGAATATCCACATGGCGAGTGCCTTCTAAAAGAGCTCATAGGTGCCATAATTCAAATACAAGTGTCCATCCACCACCTCTGAACTTGGAAACATGTCTTACCTACTATTAGAAAGCCATTCAATGAGAAACTACCTTCAGTTTTCCTATAATTTGAGCACTCATCTAAGTGCTAGGGAGGAATAATTTTGTGCAAAGTTATGTCGTTGGATTCTCAATTGATAAGAGTTGGAAGTACTCATATGTTGCTGAGATGATCCTAGATGTGATGAGGCAGGAATGAAGTTGGAGCAGGTTGAAAACAAATCGATCTATTGGTTGTAATATTCTCCTCCTACTTTCTTAACAAATATATCTGTTCATTTTCTCATACATATGTCTATATCTTGTGAAATGTATTCTTGATGATGTATGTATTCTCAGATCTAATTGGTTTTATTTGATTAAGATAAGTAGATACTTGAATATTTGTATTTTGTTTAATGTTCTCTGTCTTTGATTGCAAGAATCAATCTAGCAGCTTGAGTTAGATTGAGAGCGACAACAATAGGGACATAAGGAGAAGGAGAGCGAAAGTATCACAGGTAGGCTTATTTCCCTTTCTATATATCTATTTATCTTAGAGAAAATAGTAGTTGTATTTCTTCTCTTATTCTGAGTGAAAGAACACCACACTCAGGGAATTTAGTTTATCCGTAGATTAAAATTCTATATAAAAAATTGCCGACTTGGTCAGGGAAAATCCCATCATTCTTGGTGTTTATGCCTTTTTTTACCATCATCATTAGCCTCTATTTTATTTTATGATTCATTTGAATGAACAAATTTCATTATAAATGTGTTTAGTTGCTTGTTTCCCAAACTTAGTTGCGCTGAATGCACAGTTGGTCAGGGTACACTGCACTATGTTCCATTCAGGGCTGCTCTACAGCACACTGTCTCCCCTTAGAGGCTATGTTGCCCACTCAACCAACCAAATTCCATCAAAATTTGTCTTTTCTTTCAGTTTTAGCCAATAGCCTGCTATATTCTCAGATGTCTGATTTCTCCTAGAGACCAGTAAAATTTCTTGTTCTTCCTCCTTTGAAAAGTAATTTGTTCAATGTTTTATTAGCTGTTTTCTTTATCATTGGAAAATCAAATTCAAAGTAGTTAATTTTTTCATTAGATCAATTCCATTTTTGAAAAGGAAATTGTTGTTTCATTCTTCATACGTTGTAGGAAAATTGTAGTTTCATTCTTCATTTTCCCAAGAGAAATTATTGTTTCATTCCTCATTTCTCAAAAGAAAACATTTGTTTGATTGATTTTTGCATTTATTTTCCTTTTGATCATTCACATAAAAGGGAACGGAAAATAAAAACATGCATGTGCATTTAGAGATTGTGTGTGTTGCATGGGAACATGCTAAGGAAATTTGCATTTAGTTTGTACTCTTTCTTGTATGCTCAAAATCTGATTTCTCTTTCCCTTTAGTAGCTAGGATTTTCATTGAAAAAGCTAAATTGAAAAGTTTTCATATCATTTAGTTTTCATTTTAATAATTTACATTACATCATACAGTGAACCTCAAAGAAATTTTTTTAAACAAGATCAACATAAAATTTTAATCAATCAACCAAAGAAAGCATTGTAACATTAATGGTAACACTAAGAAGGTCTAGGCTAGAGACGTGTTCCGGCGTCGTTAAACATAGCAGCTATAACTAACTTGTCTACGATACATTCCAAGTGTGAAATCCAACTCCATGTATGTAATTATATCAGAGATCATCGACATACCTTCGGGTATATAGGGCAATTTTCTAGTATGAAAAATATAAGGGGGTGCTCTCACTACGCAGTTTCACATTAGACAACGCTAATAGGGACCTTGGCCTCCACGTACCTTCAGGTATATTTGGGAGTACAACTGATTCAACCACATTTTAACTTGCGATACACCGAACACAACATTCGGGGAGATTGTCTGCCTGCACTTCTTGGTTCGCAAGGAGGTATTCTGCAGTCACAATTACTTGTTAAACCTTTTTCCTAGTATCACCCTTTTATTTGTTTATATGTTTTTGTAATAAAATCAATCATTCATCGTGGAATAAGAACATCCCTTTCCTCTTCGTTCATGTAGAATAGAAGTTAAACCACCTTTACCACCAGAAGCCATTTCTAGTCAACGAAGGTGACATCGTTCTATCGAAACTAGTACCATCAGTACCTCTGGTGCGTCATCTTCATCACATATAGCAGAGTTGTCTCGAGTCATTTCTACACATCCTAGTTCATCCAATATTGTCAAAACAGAGTAATCACAACTAACTGTGGACATGATCCATCCAAGTAGTGAGCCCATACCTCCTGAAGACAATGTTGTTCAACTGGAATTTTATTTGGATCCCATCATTCTTTTAACAGAACATCTAGATCCCAAAGTCAAACAACTGGAATTTTTTACTGTATCGGTCGCTCCAAAGTCAATTGTAGCCATTGATTCTTCCCTTTTGTGCAGTCAACCACCTAAAATATATATCAGTTCTGACGATGAAATCCTTCCACCTGGTTTGATATCGATTGAGGAAGAACCTCAACAAGAAACACGCCAATCAACTCCAACTCATTTTGGGTGGGGGCTTTATCTTTACGAGTCTATTCCTCGGTTGACTTACACTACTTCTTTTGATCATATTTAAATTTGAGTTCTCGTAGATCCTATAGGGTATACATTGGGTGATATGACCATGGCTGAGTCAACATCTCCAGCTATACCATCTGGTACAGTTGCGACAACATCTATTGTTGCTACTCCATCGATGTTTACCACATCTCTAGAGTCACATCTTTATGGTGGTCCTTCCATCCCACTGGGTTACCAAAAACAAATGCCTTATGCTAGTGCTAAAAGGCATGTTTCCCAAGAAATTTCATCATATCTTGGTTATTCTCAACTGACTTAAATTGACAGTTGCCCTTTGTTGCAACTTTAGAATTACCAGATTTAAATCGACTTACGAATGATCCTATCATCTATTATCCTTGGTAGCCGATGATACCACATAAATTACCCTTTGAAATTCCTAAATTAAATGGAAACCCTGGAGAAGACCCGTCAATGCATGTTATGAATTATCGTTTTTGGTTCTCATCCAACTCCTTTAATGATGACTCTATTCATGTACACTCAGTAGTGCGACTGCGAAGTGGTATATTGAGTTACCACGAGCTTCATTTGATAATTTCACTGCCTTAGCTACTACCTTTTTAACCTAATTACACTTACCCATACGATATGAAACTAGAATGGAACTTCCAACCAATTTCAAATAGAAAACAACTACTCACATCTCTGATCATATTAATGAGTGGCGTCGTCGTCGTACAATGGTCAAAACATTTGTTCCTGATCAGCTCCTTACTGAGTGGTTTATTCAGTCCTTGCTGTCATCTATGACCAAGGATGTAGCTAAAGGTTTTATAGTCACCGAAGAGAAGATCATTTCTCATGCCCAATACTTAGATTTGATTTATACTCAATCTAGCATGTTCTATGAGAAAATTCAAAATGCATTGCGATCAAATTTTATTGTTCCTCCTCCATCTAAGGACTCTCATGCGAGCGATGGTATGATATTTTCTACAAGTACTCACAACTCTACTATATCTGATCCTACATCTTCTTCCAGAATTCATGTTGTGTCATTTGAAAAAGGAAAAAGTGAGAAGTAACCCAGAAGCAAGAAAAATGGGAAATCGAAGAAAAATCAAAATTCAACCCCGCAGGAACAATCATCTAATCCAGAATCCCGCAATAATCGGAAACCTCGTTACCTTTGCTTGATATATAATGCGGAGAAATTTGTTTAAGACTTTCCTCACCGTGCCAAAGTGTCAAAATGTCTTAAGACCGCGACTGCGTCCGCTATTTTGACAGATCCTTTTCTGAATCCAGACACAAACATAGTTGCTACAAATCTAGCTTCTAGTTCCCAAGTGATTATGCTCTCTGTCACAAAGCCAAAAACTGATTTTTTGGTGTCTACGTGAAATAAAGATTACAATAGTCAGGCTGCTAATCAACCTACTACCTCAAACATGAATCAATCCAATGAATCAATTCTTCCAACTTCTATTCCAAAGTTAACAATAAATCCACCGAAGGGAGTTTTCCATAAATTGACATTCAATCCTCGAGCCTGAGCAGCTCAAAATTATAATATAGTTGAAGATTTGGATCAGTCACCTTTAGATATTTCGACACTTGAGGTCCTTCAAAACTATCCCTCCCAGAAGCAGGCTTTGTTGTCAGCAATTGGTGGGATTGACCCAACAGATTCCAATCTTGTAGTCTTTAATCATACAACCTATGTGACACAATTAACAGTAGAATTAGCATTCTCCATCCAAGTAAATGTTCTCAATCACCTTGTTCATCGTACTATTGTTCATCGTACTATTATGGATGAGGGAGCATCTACTTGCATTATTTCTCTAAATTGCTGGAAATCACATGGCTCGTCGCGCCTATCTCAATCACCTACGACGTTGAAGGCTTTTAACAGGTCGTACATATAAGCCTTGTGGTATCATCAATACTCTGCATGTAGAACTAGGGGGGGAAATAGTAACTGTTGAAGTTTCATTCGTTGACAGACCCCTTGAATACATCATTTTACTCGGAAGACCATGTGTTTATGTTATGACTGCAATCATCTCTATTTATTTTGGAATGATCGCCTTCCCTCATAAAGTTGTCATCACACTCATCAATAAACTCTCCTTCTTTACCTCCAATTTCCAGGTATCTGGAAGCGTTCTGTTAGTTCATGCACCACATCTAGTACTTAAAAACATTGGTGTAGGACTCTTAAAGGATTCTTCTCTAATGGGAACCTTCGCATTACCGCTGCCTGCAATGTTGGCAGAAATTGCAAGAATAGAAACCTGCTGCATGATATCTTCCACTTCATCTGACTTAAGGAAGATTACCAATGATTCTAAAGTTGTTACACTGGATGAATTCCTTTCGCCAAGCCCAATTGAGTTGGAATAACAATCAATATACATGGCTTGGGAGGCGAATCCTAATTCATCATTGTCAATAGTTTTGGTAGATCGTTCATTATATTTTGGTACCCCATCTGATCCTTTTTCATCCACTTTCTTGACTAATGAGAGCATTTTGGAATCCATGCTGCCAGAAGGAGAACCATGGGAAGATAATCATCATCATTCCCATATTCACGATTACGAAGAAGATAATATTATTGAACTATATGACCCTTCGATAGAAACTTTCTTTTTGAATTTCATTCCAATTAATGCTATCGAATCCGAGAAAAAATTGTCAAATATTGAAGAAACCATTTCTATCGATATTTCGACAAAACCCGACGTTGTAGAAAACATTCATGTCGGTGTGTCTTGTTCTCCATCCGAACTTGAAACTTATCGCTCTCTTTTTCATGAATCCTGAGATATATTTTCTTGGTATTATGAGGAAATGCCAGGTATAGATACTAGTATCTTTGAACACACAATTAAAATTTACCCTAATGTTAGACTGGTAGGTCAATGCCTTCGTCTTGTTCATCCAAAGAAGGTTGCTGCCATTAAAGCAGAAGTTGAAATTTTTTTGCGTGTTGGTCCCATTTACCCTTTTCCTCTTATTGATTGGGTTTCCAAAATTGTTCCTGTCATGAATAAACAAGGACCAATGAGAGTGTGCATCGATTATCAGGATGTCAATATTTCTTGTAAAAAATACAACTATCCTACTCCCTTTATCGACCAGATTATTGACGAATGTGTTGGGTGTGAAATCTTTTCATTCATGGATGGATTCTCCGGTTACAATCAAATCAATATCTGCCCAGAGGACCAATATAAGACAACATTCATCTATCCCTGGGGCACATTTTCTTATCGTAAAATCCCTTTTGGTTTAAAGAAAATTGGGGCAACATTTAAGAGAGCAATGGATTATGCTTTCAATGACATCAAGAACATTATTCAACATTATCTAGACAATTTACCTGCACATTCACGAAAATAGACTGATCACCCAACTCATTTGAGAAATATCTTTTTATGTTGTTGACACTAAAAAATACGCCTCAATCCACACAAATGTGTGTTTTGTGTTGGTTCTATTCATTTGCTTGGATTCTTCATTTAAAAAGATGGAATTTCAATCGACCCACTCAAGGTCTAGGCCATTCTTGATTCACCCACGCCATCAAATTTACTTCAGTTACAGAAAATTCAAGAAAAGGATAACTTCCTAAGGAGGTTCATACCCAACTATGCCGAAATGGATAAAGTATTTACTTGTCTCTTGAAAAATGGGATTCCCTTCCATTGGGGTAAGGTTGTGCAAGCTTCTTTTCCTGTTGTTAAGGATACAATGATCCGAGTGTCATTAATGTATCCACCTAATTATCAGAGTGATTATTTCCTATATATCATCGCAGGAGATACGACCATTGTTATTGTTTTTTTCCAAGAAGAAGATGGGTTAGAACATCCGATATATTATTTGAGTCGTAATCTCAATGATATGGAAGTTATGTATTGATACGTTGAAAAGATCGCCTTGGTAGCCCTTCAAGTTGTCCAAATATTTTTCCATCATATCCTACTCCAGAAGACCACTATCATTTCAGATTGCAACCCCATGACATACATTTTTTCATGTCAATTGGTCGAGGGGGGGGAATATTCAAAATGGATCGTCATTTTGTAGGAATTTTATCTGGAATTCATCAAATCCAAGTCAAAGAAGTCTTTAGTTTTGGTTAAGCTTCTCTGTGACCTTCCCACTGATAGTACTGAAACTACATCAGAACCATGCATTCCTGATGAGTCTCTATTTCTGATTGGGTCATCTGACCATTGGTATGGATATTTATCATTTATCTCCAAACCCAGACTTTCTGGCCCGATACTTGTCGCTCTCAACAACGACATATTTCATACCAAGCCAAAAATTATCTGATCGTCGATGATACACTTTATCGTCATGGTGTTGATACGATTTTACAGAGATGCCTCACTTATGAGGAGGCCGAGAAAGTTCTAAATGATTTTCATGATGGGGCTTGTGGTCGATACTTGTTTGGATACAACACCATGCAAAAGATTCTCCACGCCATTTTATTTTGGCCAACCATATTTCAAGACTGCATCCTCACGGTCAGAAGTTATCATGTGTGCCAGATATTTGATCGTAAAATGCGCAAGTCGCTAGTGTCGATGCATCCTATTATCGTTGTGGGACCACTTGAAAAATGGGACATTGACTTCATGACTTGCAACCCTCATTCGTTCGGGGAGCATGGTTATATTACTGTCATAGTCCACTACTTTACCAAGTGGGCCGAAGCGATGCCTACATTCAATAACACAGGCAAAACAACTGCATTTTTCTTTTTCAATCATGTCATCTCATGGTTTGGTGTACCACAGGCTATAGTTATAGATCATGGTAAGCATTTCTGCAATCACATGATGAATGAGTTGAATGCCAAATTAGGACTGTCACATGATAGTTGTATTCCTTATTATCCACAATCCAATGGACAAGTTGAATCCATTAACAAGATCCTTAAACGAATGCTTCAATGAATGATAGGAGTTCATAAATGAAATTGGAATTTAATCCTGTACTCGGCTTTGTGTGCATATTGAACCTCGATGAGAAACAAAACTAGATTTACCCCCTTTCAATTGGTGTATGGTCTAGAAGCTATCTTGCCTATCCAAGGTGAAATTCCATCATTAAAACTTGTTGTTGACTTGTTACCTGACACCTTTACTGAAGAAGCATGTCTTTTTAACCCCATCCATCTAGATTAAATGCATCGTGAAGCCGCATTGGCAAAAAAAGTGCATAATAGATGAATCAAGGTGCAATACGACCAACATGTCAAGCCTCAAATCTTCTCAGAGGGTGACCTTGTTTGACTTTATGATCAGGAAGTTGATTTGATAGGTACAAGAAAATTTAAGCTGCTATGGCATGGCCTATTGAGTCTCAATTTCTCCTTTTTTTTGACACCTTTCCCAGGCCCTACCTCCCCTATTTTTGAACTTCTTCCACCCCTAATTATGCTTAGTTTGGCTATATTGTTTAGTTTTGGCTAAAGGGGTTTTATAAGCTTAAGGTATGCCAAATCAACATAGTAATTATCATTTTTACTTGAACTTGAAGTATTATTTGATCTACTTGTATATTTATTGAATTACCACTTCAATTTATCAAGAACCCATGTGCAGATTTACTTTGATTTGAAACAACTCCGCAAATTCCTGAAGATAGCTCGTGCGACCACATTTCGTGCAGTCGTTTCAGATTTCCTGCAACAACTCCAGATTTCCTGCAGTAGTTCCACATTTCCTGCAACCATCCTGACTTGATTAATATTTTCTTTGATTCAAAGAAGCTCCACAAAATCTTGAAGACATCTCGTGCAGTTTCGGATTTCCCCAAGCTGTTCCGGATTTCCTGCAACCACTGATTTCCTGCAGTGATTGATTGTATTCTACTTATTACCAGATCTAGAAAAGACATGGGTTTGGTGGGTAATTCATTGCACATGAAGGCTATCCTATTGGATACTTCAAACCTTTTTCTGAAACAGCCCGAACTTACAGCTTTCTCCTTATAACCAGATTTCCTGCAGCTTCAATTGTGTAACAGAAATCGTTTAATCCATGCTTTCAGTCATGGATAACACTCAATAGAAGATAAATTATATATTCTAGACCTGTATTATTGGATGATAGCTTAGATTATTCATTCGAGCCAAATATGGGCTTTAGAGATTGTATAAAAGGAGATGTATCTCATATTGTAAAGGGGTTTGGGTTGGGATTGTTGTTGATAGCAAGATATCAGACTCTACTTAACTCTAATTTCCATAATAATAAAATAGTCTATGCTTTTTTTACCTTTCTGAGCGGCTTCTTCGAATTTTGAAGGAGTTCTGAGTGAGGGAGGGCCCCCTTCGCTCACAACTCTCGCAACATAGTGTGTGTTTTATTTCTATTTCATTTATGCATTAATAATTCCTATACATAGCTAGGGATTTATTTCTGCATTTCCTGCAACAAACTGTTATTTGGTTAAGTGATTTAATTATTTATGTTAATGAGTTCTTTTAATTTGATCAATGTTTGGGTTCATTCTCTTTAATTTGGATTCTTGATGTTGGTTGATATTTTATATTTTCCTGCATCAATATCAGCAAACCCAAGTGTTGTAGAGGGATGTTATTATCCACTCCATAGCCATTGGTGCTAAAGTATTGATACAGGAAAGAAGCATGAATTGTTGATTGTTGTTTGATATTTATCTTTTCATGGTCAATATCAGAAATCCTAAGTGTTGTAGAGGGAATATATATACCAGTCGATAACCGTTGCTACCAAGTATTGACATAGGAAATAAGCATTAGTTGATGTGTGTATAAATTATTAACAATTGAAGTAATCAACCTACATATATTTGCATAGCATCTCACAAGCTTACCTACTCTGGGTTGACAATTTATGATTGGAAAATTATACATCTATATTTTGATTCAACATTTTGTCGCTGTAGGAAATATTTGTTCATGCTCTAGAGGAATTCCCTATGTCGCTACAGGAAATTAATCTCAGATCAGGTTGACAATTTATTGGCAAATTATAAGTCTATAATTTGACTCAATATTTTGGCACCATTTCTAGGGAGGTGCTAAGGGATGGTACTGAAAGTGTTTATTTTGATAATTTTGATTTTGTTTTTCAAGATTGGGGGACTTGAAGTGATAATATGAATGGAAAATCCCATGCACCCACAAAGGTCAGAAATTCGCCAAAGCCATGCCCTGATTGTTTGATAATCTTTTCAAATTTGTTTCTCTTTAATTTTTTTTTCATTTCTTCAATGCTGTAAGAACCCCTTCAATATATTCAACCATGTGCTAACAAGATATACCAACTAGCTTGTTGAAAATAGAGAAATAGTATTTCAAGGGATTTTTTTTCAATGCGGAGTTTTGCGGCTAATATGAATCATCCAATGTACCTATTTCAATGATCAATAGGAAAGAAAATTCGACAAAGGAGTCTCAAAGTAGTATATGGAGAACCTCTTTTCATTTGGTAAGAAATAGAAAATATTGTTACTTTTGAATTTCCTATCAAAGATCTAGGAGTGGCACAAATGCATAATATTCCCCCATCTGCACTACCAAAATTTGATGGTTTGGAAAATGAAGACCCAGATACATTCTTATTTGAATTTGAAATAATTTGTAGAGGATATGGTTATTTTACTAATGCTTAAAGGTTGCAATTTTTTCCTCTTACTCTAAAAACAACAGCTCTCTAATGGTTCATGAGCCTTGGAAGGAATTTCATTCTAACATGGGAAGACATGAAGAATGTATTCTTAGAGAAACCAAGATTACTGCTAGGCCAGTGAAGATATTTTTGGGATAACAAAGGGGGGAAATTAAATTTTGGAGGATTACGTGGAGCGATTTAGATACAACCTCCAGAAATCAAAGCATAAGAATTTGGTAAAAGAGACCTTGAAAAAACTCCTACTCAAAGGAATCAAAGATGAATTTTTAGAATCTTTAAATCTTATAGGAGCAGGTGATGCTTCTCACTTACCATATGATGATGTTTATAAATTTTGCATCAGTTATTCAAGAGGAATCTCTAAGATTGGTATGAATTTTCAAGAACCTTCTTCTCAATTTTTGAAATCTACTACAAAAATAAGAACTACAAAATCTTGTCTAAATTTGCAATTGGATGATTTATAGGAAGAAAAGAAGTAGTGCAAGGAGGATCATTCAACAGATTATTTTCCATCATTATCGGGGTTTCAACATGTGTTTAAGGAATCAAGTAAGGAAATAAATGGACCACTAGGTATAACTCAAAGCTAATCATCATTTAATACTTGGAATAGTATTTATTATCGCCAACTGGTTCCTCAACACATCCATAACTGTACAGTTCCATGGCAAACTTATAATCCTCATCTAATTCAATACCCCACCTTATGGCCACATTGGACCTCTCCCTCGAGCCATATATGACCACAATCTCAAGGATGCTTTGGAGCCTCTTCTCTAGGGATTTTCCCCATGAAAACTCCATTACCTGAGCTAAAACAAACAAAATTCATATTTAATGCACCACCATCTTATCCTTCTCTATGGCCTCAATCATTTGTGCAACCAAATCCTAGTTCTGATTATCAAGTTGCACATCAATTTAAAACACATGTTTTTCCTACTCACTCCCCTACTAGATGTAATTCCATATATTTTGGAGAGGGGAGAGGAGTGAATTTAGAAGCTTCCCCTATTACCACACAACATTTACCTTGGGAAGCAACTTTGATCCATAAACCATTAATGGAGAAATGTATAATTGGAACTTGTTCGAAAACTGTTGTTGAAGCTCACCAAGAAGAAAATCCAAGAATTTCTCTTAACCATCCTTGTCAATCTGAAGAGAGAAAAAATCAAGTTGTGGAAGATTTGTATGAGTTGTAGAATCATTAATATGTGGGTCCTATTGAAGTCTGGTTCCAAACAATTGTTAGAACACCCCATTCCCTCATTAACTAGAAACTCTTGGTACCATATCAATCAAAGAAATTGGTTTCTCACACTTTGGTATGTATCGATGTTTATTATTTAAAACTAAGTGTGAGTATATTTAGCATTATGTTGCATACATGGCCACATTGGAAGTGCGCCTATACTTAAAATGGATCTTCCTCTCTCTAAAATAGGGTAGGGTAATGAATAAAGATTCCATCTAAAATAAAATTGTATAACAACACTCGTGAAATTGTGATTCCCTAAAGTACAACTTGTAAAATTTTTATTATTATGCACTCTCGTGGTGAGAATTGTCAGAATAAATTTTCTCTTAATGCCTCATATTTTATAAAGTGACTTCGATTATTTACCAATAACTATCATCCAGAATTTTTTCAAGACCCTCTTTGAACGTATTGATGAGAATATTCCTATGGTGGACCTCGCCTACAAAACTATAAAATGTTTTTACATCATCAATTTGAGGAATTTTTTAGTCATTATCTAAGATGTTTTATTTAAAATGGGTCTTCAGGGTAGAAGGACCAACCAGTAAAGATTAGTAATTAAAAAATTTCATTCCATCCCGTACTCTTAAGGAGAAGAATCACCTCCCCAACTATTAAGTAACCTACTCAAGGTTGATTATTATCTGAGTTTTTATATAAGATAGATTAATTGATGGATAGGAGGTCTAATTACGAGGCAACCTACCATGGTCATGGGTCCCAATGAGAATGACATTACTGCACTGGTCACTAAGCCAAGGTAATCGCTTTCAGATGAAAATAAAAAAGGTAAGAGGTCTCATCACGAGCCCACTTGTTATTTCTTGTTAGTTATTGTGAATGGAACTATCAGTAGTTGGTTACCAAGCGAGGATAGTGGCCTTCAATTAATTTCAAAATAAATATGAATTCTTTGAATCAACTCTGAATCTATATCTAACATTTGGGACACAGGAAATTCATGGGTTAAAAGGCATCCCTGTCGAGGTTATTGATGCCTGATGGCAGCAGGGCCATGCCCGTGGTATTAAAGTTAACTTTACACTATCATTTACTTGGTTTTTTTTGCCTTCCTGAATTCATTACCATATCTCTTTGAGAATTTCTTTAAATATCCTTCTGGTGTTATGCCTTGGAGTTCTATATTTTGGAAAAAAAAAAAATTATGTATGTGGGACCCTTAGTGCAGGTACCTCACATTGCTTAGAAAAGAGGAGCTTCAACTATATGTGGGTAATGGTAAGATGGTCACTATGGGAAAGTATTATTATGACTACTTTTAAACACCATGGATTTCAAATCATGTCACTCATATTTACAATGAGGATATTAAATTAAAACTTCTGATCGATGATGCCCCAAAAATGTTTATGGAAATTTTAATAAGTTTGCCATTTTATTCAGGTAAATAACACCATCCTTGCAATTTAGTATTCCTAGGGTTGCCTTTGTGCTATATTTTGTGAATTCAGTTTAAACAAAAAAAGATTCCAGCAGACACTTTGTTTTTAGAACAAGCTCTCTCTAGTGAAGGAAATATGGGTCACACAGAATTGCAAGAACATTATTACGAGCGTCCATAAAATTTTTTTGTTTTTGCAAGGGAGCGACCATACAAAAATTGATTTTCTTGAATAGGGACATGCAATATTATTGGTGTGGGGGAGATGTTGAGTCTCAATTTTTCCTATTTTTTGACACCTTTCCCAGGCCTTACCTCCCCTATTTTTGAACTCCTTCCAGCCCTAATTATTCTTAGTTTAGCTATATTTTTTAGTTTTGGCTAAAAGGGTTCTATAAGCTTAAGGTATGTTAAATTAAAATAATAATTCTCATTTTTACTTGAACTTGAAGTATTCTTTGATCTAGTTGTATCTTTATTGAATTACCACTCCAACTGATCTAGAACTCATGTGCTTATTTACTTTTATTCAAAACATCTCCGCAAATTCATGATGACAACTCCTGCAGCCACATTTCCTGTAGTCGTTCCAGATTTCCTACTGCAGATCCAGATTTCCCGTAGTAGTTCCACATTTCATGCAACCGTCCTGATTTGATTAATATTTTCTTTGATTCGAAGCAGCTCCAGAAAATATTGAAGACAGCTCATGCAGTTGTGGATTTCCGGAAGATGTTCCGGATTTCCAGCAACCATTTATTTCCTGCAGCAACATCAGTGGTTGATTGTATTCTACTTATTTCCAGATCCAGAAAAGACATGGGTTTTGTGGGTAATTCGTTGCACATGAATTCTATCCTATTAGTTGCTTCGAAACTCTTTTTGAAACAACCCAAAATTACAACTTTCTCCTTGTAACCATATTTCCTCCAACATTAGCTATGTAACAAAAATCATCTAATCCATGCTTTCAGTCATGGATTAGACTCAATAGAAGCTAAATTCGATAGTCTAGACTTGTATTATCAGCTGATAGCTTATATTAGTCATTCGAGCCAAATATGGTCTTTAAAGATTGTATAAAAGGAGATGTATTTCATATTGTAACAGGGGTTGGGGTGGGATTGTTGTTGATAACAAGATATCAAACTGTACCTGACTCTAATTTCCATATTAATAAACTAGTCTATGTTCTATTTACCTTTCTGAGCAGCTTCTTCACCTTCTGAAGGAGTTGTGAGTGAGGGAGGGCCCCCTTCACTCACAACTCCCACATCATAGTGTGTGTTTTATTTATGTTTCATTTATGCATCAATAATTCCTGTACACATCTAGTGCTTTCTTTCTGCATTTCCTGTAGGAAACTTTTAATTAGTTAAGTGATTTAATTATTTATGTTAATGAGTTATTTTTATTTGATCAATGTTTGCATTCATGATATTTAAGTTGGATTCTTGATGTTGGTTGATTTGTTATATTTTCCTGTATCAATATTAGCAAACTCAAGTGCTGTAGAGGGATGTTATAAGCCACTCCATAGCCATTGCTGCTAAAGTATTGATACAGGAAAGAAGCATGATTTTTTTATTGTTGTTTGATAATTATCTTTTCATGGTCAATATCAATAATCCTAAGTGTTGTAGAGGGATGATATATGTCACTCCATAGCCATTGCTGCCAAGTATTAACATAGGAAAGAAGCATTAGTTGATGTGTTTATAGTTTATTAACAATTGAAGTAATCAGCCTGCATATATTTTTCATAAAATCTCACAAGATTGCCTACCCTGTGTTGACAATTTACGATTGGAAAATTATACATCTATAATTTGATTCATCATTTTGTCACTGCAGGAAATTTATGTTCATGTCCTACAGGAATTCCCTGTGTTGCGCAGGAAATTAAACTCAGATTGGGTTGACAATTTATTGGAAAATTATAAGTCTATAATTTGACACAACATGCCCCATACATTATCAAAATATTTATGGCTAAGGGTGCCAATGAGTTAGTTGATTACGATGGAATTCCATTGGCGCGGCCTCGAAATGGGTTGTATCTTAAACGTTACTATGCGTAGTTAAGTGTGGTAAACTTTTGTTTTATATTGTATATGTGCTTTCAATTTGCATTTATTGTCTTAGATTGTTTTTGTAGAGTTTTCTTGAAGTTAGTAATCCACTTTACATTTCATCGTAGATGTCTGAATCTTTGGAACCATTCATTGGGTAAACTGATGTGCTAGACATAGTACAGAGAACCTATCCTCTGTAACATGGGCCATTGTCACTCCATGTGGTGAGTTAGTGAGTTTTCAAGGGATTTGTATCAGTCGATCTACAAATAATATCGCTGAGTATAGCACGTTGATCGAACTTATGTCTAATACCATTTGATTTGGGATTAATTGTATCATCATTAGGTTAGACTCAGAACTTGTCGTACTGCAACTTACTAGATTTTATACAGTCTGAAATCCAACACTGCATTTTATGTTCCTAATATTTCAGCTTTTGGAAAGACATTTTGATTACATTCAATATCAACACATTTCTAGAAAATTGAACACATTAATTGAATCCTTAGCGAATTATGTTTTAAATAGGCATTTTCAACACATGTAAAGACATTTTCAATTTACATCACATAATTGAATAGGATTGTGAAATTAACATAAGAAGACGCTAAAAACGAAAATATAGATATTTATAGGTTTTTTCAAAATTTGTGCCCAAGACACATTGTTCATTTGACGTCAAAATTTGTGCAACAAATGTCAAAGTAAACTAGTGATGCTCATGATAATAAGCAACTAATCTAGCTATCCGACGCAATTATCACTGCATCCAATGGTTTGGAGCACCAATAGTGTGGCGATGCAGTCTCATAGGTAACACTTTGATCCGGAAATTCGGAATCCCAAGCGTCAATCACTCCACGTGTTGTTGTAACTCAGCAAGAGTCCCGATCATATCTAAATCCCGAACTTCTCTCCCGACAACCATCTCTGTTGGCTCACCTACTCCCTATTGTGGTCGACCCACTGGTTGAAGTCGACCCACATTTGTGTACATCAAAACATTAGTTTAGTCTTCGGATACATAAAAATAAAAAAACATGTAGAAACCTTAAGAAAATAAAAAAACATGGTCAAAACATTCTTACCTATTGTAGCCCATTAAGCACCGTCTGGTACAATCAAGTCTGGATCTCCGTGGAAATCTACACCTGCATATGCATACTGATCTATGGTGGCCATGTGTCGTCTGAACTAGGTAAATATTGTAGTAGAGAATATGATGGTCTATTTACCAGCATGTATAGACATCAATTCAACCCATCTCTGCATCATTACATCTCTAGGGCAATATATACTCAGTGTAACATGTTGTGGCTGCATCAATGGAATCCACTCTATAATGAAGGAAATTAGGATTGAGCCATAATTGAAATTCTTCTTCTTGCCACCCTTCTCTTTAGTCAGTTTGTCTTTCATTTGAAAGAGTACTGCTTTAGCCCAGCTGAATACCATTGGTTCTAAACACTCAAGTTCATACTACATGTATGATCTATTTGCAAAATGTAGTGTTGTAGAACCAAAAAGCTTTGCGATAGTAAAAATGATGGTTCTCAAAGGTAGATCCCACACATCACATATATTTGTTTTCCAATATTTACTCGATTCAGTACCTAGATGAAAATGTAGGCATATGTAATTCCTCACTGACTCTCCTCCAAGAGAAAATCCTGCAAGGGAAATAGGGGAACCTCGCCTCGATAATCCAGTGAGAAAGTAAATTTCCTCCACCATCATGAGAGCACTTTGTCCCAAATGTAAAAATGTTGCAATACTAGATCCCATGAATGAACTAGGAACTCCAATAGTTCCATATGCTGCCTCATCCTTGACAATATAACGTATTTTAGCAACCCACAATCTCTGAGGGCTATTACTGTACCTGGATCATTTATGGAAATCATATCCTGTTCTTCATGTTCTCTTTCTCGCCACATAATCATCATTTTGATTAGATGAATACTTGAAACATAACCATAAGCTTCATTAGGAACCATTTCATGCAAAAAATTTGGGAAATTTTGGGCACACTATAAGAGGAAAAAATGAGAATTGCGCCTAGCGCACCCCAGGTCAAGGGACAGAGTGTGGCCATATATATGGCTTTCAATTTTAGTGCAATTCAATGCACCTTTCAACATTCAAGGGTGCATTTCCCTCAAAGCGTAATATATTTACTGTAAGGGGCTCAAAACCCTAAAAATTTACCATGAAATGCAATAAAAATGATACTAAAATAACGAGAATTTTCATAGCTCCAACCTAGATCAAATGGTAAGAGAAATCATCCACTGAAACTGTAGCAATCAACCACTGAAGTTTGAGGGAAAAACTTGTTCAGAGCTCCTAATTTTCAAATGGTAACTATGGAATGGTAAAAATGAAATGGTAAAAAATCGTTTATTTAGTCATTTTGATAATTTTAAATCATATTTAATGTTGTCACTATGGTTTTTATTCATTTTTACTATGAAACATGTATTTTCAATCCATTTGATGGTTTTTTGAATAGGTTTTACAGCTGATACAGTGAGTTTAGTTTGCACGACTATTCAAGAATGATTTGACCACAAAGCATACTTTTGTCCTTATTTTCAAGCTTTGAAAAAAATGAAAAAGGAATTAAAGATCATTTTTATCTTTTCTTCGAGCTTTGATAACTGCGAAAAAGGAACCCCCTGGAGTCTTCTTTTAGCTCTTTTCAGACTCCGATAATATGAAAATATTGTCGAGCACTTGTATTTTCGAGCTCATAAAAGTAAATGAAATGATATCTACTCAGTATAAGTTTAACCCTTTTCCGGACTGAGATAGATTATTTACAAAAAAGGAAAACCTTAGTCGAACATGGCTAATAGGTTTTCTCAGGTATCATTTTACACTTTTTATGACCTAAGCGAAAAAGTTACAAAAAAGGACACATGGAGTTTTCTTTTAGTCCACTTTTTCAAACTCTCTAAACCTGAAAAATAATTGGGTTTTCACTATTGTTAGACTCATTAAAACATAAAATAGCGACGGACTTGTCGATCATGGAAAGATCGAGTTTCATTATCTCTAGACTCGTTAAATCATTAAATAGCGATGGATTCACCCGAAGGGTCAAATTATAGAGCAAGCATATGTTGCCCTCCTCTAGCTCGTTAAAAAATAAAGAGGTACTGGTCACCAATGACTAGGGAAAATTTGGGAAAAAGAACAAAACAATTTATGGTAGCAGGTCGCTCTTGAACATGACACTTTCACTCCATGACCATGAAATTTGTGTTAGGTAATATTCTTGATGGTTCATAATACCTATGGTTCATCATATCATCACTTCGGTTTGGGTCAATGTTGCCAACTCATTTTAGTGTCGCCGATATGTACAAGAGAAGTCATCAAGTTATTCCTCATCTTCTGCAATACTCATAAACCTTAATTTTCATGACAGACATCCCTGAACATTACTATATCAAGTCACGCTTTGTCTCCAAAATCATTACTCTCATTTTTTGATAAATTTGCTTCCTGTCAACATCATCTCATCATCCAGGAAGTTAACTTAGAGACATCTTCCAATACCTTTGGGGCTTGCTACATCATCAACAGGTTTCTCACTTTCAGACCTTTGACCGAAAGATTTTGTTTGGAGTTCAACATCAAATAATATATTCACGTATTGAAAATTGTATTGTAGTACCTTGAGAGCCATTAACATCAATGGTGGTTCTCACGCGTCTGTTAATAGCTCACATCATTGGCTGATAATTAGACGATGTATTATCATGTTCGACTTAAGATCATATATTTGCATGGTTAGACTTGTACCTGAATTATTGAGTGAATGAGATAATAAGACCTCGGATCTAGTTTCATCCATCTAGGTTTTCATTCTAGGAAAATTGTACACATCATCTATACGATGGCTTTACATACATATCGTCATCCGAAAATGGGCCTATATCTGTAGGCATGTCTATATCGGGAAACATTACGATGTATATGACTTTCTAAATTATGTACATGTTATGATAGTTTATGTGATGAGCATGGGTATGCCTCCCTCAACAATTCATGTCCAAGATGTAAGATATCATGATGTAATGTATTGCAAATTGACGAAGGTAATTGTTCACTTCAGATCCTACTCATCACATCGTAAAGAATCTCATCCAAATACTATTATTATTTTGAATTCATGTTTTAGGGGGAAACTGTTATAAGTTAAATTCGGCATCATCTCCCAAGACATGGTTAAATTGGGCATCATCCCCCAAGACCAATGAATAGGGTCTATCATCCCCTTAATTTAGTTGTTATATGCCCTAAGTGAATACATTCCTTTTATGGCTTCAATTGTGATATTTCCAAGGTTTGAAGTATATATTATATGACCCATTGACTCACCAACGCTCCTCTGCAAGGGCCTAATTGCGTTGCAGTGCAACTACCTCCATGCAAGGGTGCACTGCAATGCACTTCCCAACAATCAAGGGTGCGTTGGTCTCCTGAGATCGAAATCATCATTGTTCCGGGAAGATCCACATGGCTAGTGCCTTCTAGAAGAGATCATAGGTGTCATACTTCGAATACAAGTGTCCATCCACCACCTATGAACTTGGAAACATGTCTCACATATTATTAGAAAGCCATTCAATGAGAAACTACCTTCATTTTCCCTATAAATTGAGCACTCATCTAAGTGCTAGGGAGGAAGAATTTTGTGCAAAGTTATGCTGTTGGATTCTCAATTGATAAGATTTGGAAGTAATTGTATACTCCTGAGATGATGCTGGATGTGATGAGGCTGAAATGAAGTTGGAGCAGGTTGAAGATAAATAGATCTGCTGGTTGTAATCTTCTCCTCCTACTTTCTTATTAAATATATATGTTCATTTTCTAATACATATATCTATATCTTGTGAAATGTATTCTTGATGATGTATGTATTATCAGATCTAATTGGTTTGATTTGATTAAGATAAGTAGATACTTGTACATTTGTATGCTTTTTTTTGTTCTCTGTCTTTGATTGCAGGAATCGATCTAGCAGCTTGAGTTGTATTGAGAGCGATGACAACAATGAAAGAAGGAGAAGGAGAGTGAATGTATCACATGTAAGCTTCTTTCCCTTTCTATATATCTATTTGTCTTAGAGAAAATAGTAGTTTTCTTTCTTTTGTTGTTCTGAGTGAAGGAAAACCACACTTAGGGAATTTATTTTATCTGTAGATTAAAATTTTGTATAACACACAACACTTACCAATCAGAAAATTCAACAATATTATTTTTCTCTACCTTGCGTAGAGGATTTCAATGGTTTTGTTCCACTGTTGGGTACTGCACATTACTCTTTCTACCATCGATACGACATATCACTCAAAAAATTCTTGCAAGACTTTACTGTATTTGCATCTGCACAATGAGTTTTTCCATAGAGTTAATCACAGTAATGTGATTTTAAAATCTTGACAGACTCACCATATACACTTCCATGATGTGCTTCTAATTCATTGTTTGTCTATTCACATTACAGGAGCTTCCCATGGCTTTTTATATACCATCAAAGATAGAAAATATACAGGAATAACAACTATTCTTACCTCTTTTATTTAATTCACAAATGTGTGTATAGTATGAGAATGTTTTATTAAACGAGCTAGTGTCCTTGGTGCATTGTTGCAGGGCTTCTTATTTGTAACTACTGTTAGTGCAAGGAGTCACTCCTTGACTACATAGGAGTGATTGTATGAAAAAGTTTTTAGTATAGGGGAGAATATTGTAACAGACAGCTAGTACTCAGTCTAAGAAATAAATATATCCTAACTCATTCACACAACTATAAGAGTGGCATTTTACATAAACTCTGTTTTATGTAAAGGAAACAACATTTATAAATCAGAATAAATGTATAAACAATCTCATAAATCCTTCATGAAACCTTCACTAGCATGCTCTACACAACGTATAGATGATTTGCAGAAGACTGAACAATAGATAATTAACTATTAGATCCTATAACAATGCTCTTACTCCTAGTTTCTAGCTGTTGTAACTCATAAATTAGATGAATAAAACAATAATAGAAACACACCATCCATTATATAGTCCTTGAAACACAAAGTCCTCCAGCATAAACTACAAAAGGAGTTTCTTTTATTATGAAAAAATCTTCACGTCAACCAAAATGCAACTGTGAAATGGTATCTACAAATTATATTTATCGAGAGAGGCACCAACGTCGTCTCACCTAAAAATAAGGATCCACTCTTCCTCTCATTACATAGGAATTATATCATATTAAAGACATATCCTATCGAACTATAAATAACAGGACATATGTAGATAGGAAGAAGAATATTCAAACTATGCTACTGAGTGTGCTGGTAACCTGCCTACTTTTCTGTTGATTTGTCTCTCCATGATATTGGTTCTTTAAAACCCATGTAGCTTCATTAAATGTGTCATTTAACAACCTCACAACAACTTATCAACGATTACTTGACATGTCCATATCATTAGGAGTCCTTATCATCCTTGGAATAGCTCTAAAATTCTACTGATGGCTATCCAAAATCATTAAAAAAAGACACTACCACAACTTCTGGTAAAATCCTGTAACTGCACAAAAACTATAGTGATACCGAAACTTCCGGCAACGCTTTGTTTCCTTCTAAAAAATGTACAACAAGACATTTGAGAAATTCTGTGTAGATTAAAATTTTTTAAAGATTGACATGTTCCCAAATATAACTAATAGGAAAAATGATACTTCATTGCGACATTATTTTACCTCTCCCCCATATGAGCTGCAACTTCTGTAAGCTTGTCTAAATCTGGTTTACTTTCAATTTCCTATTGTGACCTTGTAGTCCTGGTGGTTGTATTTTTTGCAATGGTCTCTTTCTCTTTTGAGCTCTTCTGGATTTTTCTTCTCTTGGAGGTTCTTGTTTGCTAGCCTGAAGGAAATTTACCCTTTTCCTTCTTCTTGAACCCACTAGAATCTGTAATGGAAGGATTTACAGTCTGTAACTGTTCAAATTTATTCTCCACATTTATAACTTACGTCATAAAGCTTGGGTTATGTAGGGATTTGGATTTCAACCTGAATTTGTTGCTAGCTCTTGTGTGCCTTTCCCTGCTACTAAAAAATTTTCTTTTCCTGCTGCTAACAACATATCCTGCATCCTTCAGGAGCTCATCATATGATTTTGTGGACTGATAATCCTTCTGAACCTTATGTTGAATGTTTGCTACCGAAAATTTCGGCATCACTTGTTCTTTTCATTTCTTTAAAGCTGCAGCATTTCCTTTTTATGCTCTGGCATATACCTTTGGAAAAGGAAAAACAAGGGGCACAATATTAATTGGTTTGGGCTTGCTAATAGATGAAACTTCTCCTTTTTCCAACTTCTCTTCAACTTTGGTTGGAGAAGTATTTTCCTTTTCCTTTTTGCCCTCAGCCTTCTTGTAGATATTTACCTTCTTTTCTTTTCTTCGATTCCTTTTAGTAACTGATAAGTCATTGGTTTCTACATTTCTACCTTATTCTTAGTAGGTTGAGCATGTTGTTGTGAGCCTGGAGGTTTTAGAGCAGGTTGGCATGCCCTATAAAATAGGAAATTCTCCCAATACTGGTTTCTTCTTTTGATTCCTTCAAAAATCAGCACCTTGAAAAGAGCTTGATGGTAGATGCTATAATCTGAAGCTGTTGCATGGGTTTGTATTCTAGCTGACAACTGATTCAATATTTTTAGTAGGAAGAAATGTAGGTTGAGAGTCTTCATACCTACAAGGTGAAACAAAAACATCATGTGATACACAAATACAATAGTATACCTCCTCTCACAAGTAAGATAGATCTTAATGAGCTTGACAACTTCATCCCATTCATCCTTGAGATAAATAATAGGAACTCCTTTATCCCAATTAGGGTCTCCGTATTCATCCTTGATGAATATGTTCAGTTATCGTCCAGTAATAACTTGGCTTTTGAACCAATTCTCTCCTTCCTATGGGAGGTGGAAAGATTCATCAATGGGTTCTATTGATACTTGCAGTCTCAGGCCATAAACATTTTCTTCTTGTCCATCGAATGAGAGGAAAAATCCTTTGTCTACTCCTAGATGAGAGCTTCCTAACCTTCAGAAAAATGGGTACCCGCCAACCTATGCAAAAAACCTCCTCACATTCAGTTTGACATATATTAAATCAGCCCCTTGAGGTTCAATACGATTAAGTTTTCCTCCTTTTTTAGTCATCTGAGGAATAATGAAGGCTATCTACTAGATCATATAGGTGTAAAGTTTAGAAAATTTTACTTCATAGGTGTTGTTGAATCCTCAATGTAAACTGTCTGAAAACTTAGTCTTCTCTTCAAGCTTCTCACTGGAACTATTTATTCACCAACAACCGAATTTTAAAACTAATTTCTTTCATTTTCTTTCGGTGATTTTAAGTGATATGTTGGTTCAATTTTCCATGCACGTGATATTTTCATTATGAGAAGTATTAGAACCGTATACAATACCTCATGATATCCATAATTATCTTTTAGTTTCCTACTTTGTTTCAGATTCTCTGCAACAGGTGGCTGGATTTTAACATTTTTTGAGTTGGCATTCACCTCCATCGCATTCTTTATGGTAGGCCTAAAATTTTGGCAGCGCTTATGCATGAATAACCAATTGGTAACCACATTAAACTGTTGATCCATGATAAATTTTGGTAATAAACACATACCTTTGACATGTGGGCCCAACGACTTGGTCTGACAAAGAGAACAAACAATGGTTGCTCTTCATGACTGTAGATTGACACCTATCTCTTCCACTTATGACCACTACTAACTTGACATCATTCAAATGTATAACCTTTCCTATCACGTGACATGGCTCATGATAAAAATATTTAAATCGTAGTTGATATCGGGGACACGTGGCTAAATCAAAAGCAGGTGCACTTTTTTATTATTTTTAAAACAAGGGAAGTTATCGTAGCTTCCCGTAGCATCAGGTAAAGGAGAAACATACATAAAATAAATTTAAAACATTCTATCCAATAGGGTTAAAACAGACGCTACCAGAACTTCCAGCATCGTTCTAAAACTTTTTTAAATTTACAATTTTTTAATCCTAAAAATAAAATGATTTAAAACACACTCATGACTAAACATATAACTGTGCTAACATTGGCTCCACAAGGGATAGATCTCTCCCTGCTAGGCTCTAAGAATATTTTGTAGTTCTAGTGCCTTGTCATTGGGTTATGGATTCTTATTATGAAACACACTAGTATTTATAGTGAATTTAGGCCACCAACAGCCTTAGTAAAAGAATGTTTTGAGGAAGCGCCCATTAAATGGGCCTCCAAACAGTAATGTTCCATCAAGATGTTGCAAATCAAAGGTATAGTTCTACAAAATATTAGAGATTCTGAAAGGACCAAGCCATAAAGCATCAAATTTGGAATGCTTACCTAGGTCTTGATGTTGTGCATCCCATTTCAACACCATATCTCCAATCTCAAAATCTTCTTTTTTAGTCCCTTTATCAAAGACTTTTTTTACATCTTGTCGATATTTTCTTACCAGATCATATTGGTGTTCTTACTCTTTTGCTACACTTCTATGATCTGATAAATTCTTCTGGTCATGTCATTTGGCTCAAATTCATGGTCTTGCATAAATTTAGCTACAAGAATGGCTAATTGGACTAGAAAAACGACCTCAGTTCCATAAAATAATTGAAAGGGTGATGTATAAATAGATTTTTTTATCGTCACCTTGTTAGCCCATAAGGAAAATATCATTTTAGAGTCCTAGGCTTTCTTTTTTTGTTGCAATAGGTTGGTGATGATTATTACAAAAAATTTGTTAGATGATTCAGCTAAATCATTCCCTTGTGGATAGTAATGTGTAAAGTGAGTAAGTTGAATACCATAATATTCACAGAAAATTACCAATGGTGTAGCTTTAAAAACAGTTGCATTATCTGCTACTAGCCTTGATGGAAATCCAAATATGGCTATGATTCCCTCGAGAAAGTTAATGATGACTTTATGAGTAGCATTCCTGATGGGTATTGCTTCAATCCACTTGGTGAAGTAATCAATTTCAAAAAGAATTGAATGATTTTTTCCACTTGAAGGTGGATGAATTTCCCTAATGAAATCCAATCCCCATTGTTGGAAAGGTGCAAAAACAACTATCAACTTGAGAGGAAAAGATTTAAATGTTTTTTACCAGTGAAATTATTACATTTTTCACATGCTCTCACCTCAGTACATACATCATAAAATAAGATAGGCCAAAAATATCTAGCTCTCGGTATTTTGTATTCAGTAGTTCTCCAATAATGATGACCTCTACAAATACTACTACGCATATCAAACATAGCCTTCCTAGACTCATTTGGGTCAATGCACCTCAAAAAAACTCTTGTAGGATCTTTCCAATATAACTAGTTATCCTTGATGCAAAATTTAATGGTTTCCATCTTCGAAGATCTCACTTTTCTTTTATAAAATTTTTGAGGTTTAAAATGTTGTAGAAAATAAATGATATCCTTATACCAATTGCACTCAACAAGCTTTACATATACTTCCATGATGTCAATAGGTTCTTAAATTTTCCCTTCTATATTTTCATCCATGAAATTCAAGCCCAAAAATCTACAATTTTCTTCAGATAGTATTTTGGCTAATACTTGAACTTTGATTAGCTTGGTAGGCTTTATCTCTAAATCAAATTCAATAACTTTAGTCACCCACTTTCTTCTTTTTCCATCAATATCAAGCTGAACTAATATTTCTCTAACAACAAATGAAGGTACATAGGCAATAATTTGAGCAAGAAAAATATAAACTCTAAAAGCCTTCAAAGCTTTAACTAATGCATAGGCATGCTTTTCCAACATTTCATACTTCAATTATGCATATCTAAGGGCTCTGTTGAAAAAATCTATGGGGGATTCCTTATTTTCTACATCTTTTTGTAATAAAATAACAATAATAGTATCTTAAGAGGAAAATGAGAAGATTAAGAAAGGCTTTGATTATTCCAGGCTTACCAACTGAGGTGCTATAATGATAGCTTTTTTTATCATCTCAAATGAATTTATGGCTTCAAATGTCCACTTTACTTCTTTGTCCTTCTTTAGCATACAAGTAATATGCTTGACTACTTCAACAAATTTGGGAATGAATCTTCTTAAAAAATTGATCTTACCAAGGAAATATTGAATCTCTTTCTTGGATCTTGGAAGTATTAAGGTCTGAATTGTAATCACTCTTTTGGGATCAATTCTCACTCCATCTTTAGAAACTATGTGACCCAACATCTTACCTTCTTTAAGAGTGAAATGTGACTTATTTGGATTCAATGATAAAACCATATTTTCTGCATTTAACAAATACTTGTCTCAAGTTTCGAAGGTGCTCTTGATCTGAGGCTAAAAAAATAGTAATATCATCCAAATAGATGACCAAGAATTTTTCTTTTTCTCCAATGAATGAAAATTCCATAACATGTTAGAAAGTAGCTCTGGAATTCATAAGCCGAAATGGAATCTTTGCATACATGAATGTTCCCCAAGGAGTAGTGAAAGATGTATTCTCTCCATCTTCTAGACAAAAAGATACTTAGTTATACCCAGAGAACACATCTAACATGGAAATTTTGTCCGATCCAGTTACCTTTTGAAGAATATGCTCCATCTTTGATAATGGATAATTATATTTCTTGGAGCATTTGTTAAGATTCTTGAATTCTACACATAATCTGACTTCACCACCCTTCTTTCCTACCAGAACTAGATTAGCAACCCAATCTGATTATCTCAATGGAATGGTGATTTTAGCATCCAAAAGTTTCTTCACTTCCTTCTCCATCACTGGTAGCAATAGTGGATTGATTTGTATTACTTTTTGTCGAATGGATTAGTACCATATTTGAATGATATCATATGCTCAATTATATTTGTGTCATATGTCTTAATATCCTCATATTTCCATGAAAAAACATCAACAAATTCACAAAACAACTTGTGGTATTCAATATGTCTTTCTTCTGATAAAGCTTCTAACAACTTAACATACTTTGGCTCTAGTTATATACCCAAATTGTAATCTTCCAATTTTGCATTTTCTTCAACTAAATGTGGTTTAACTGAAACATCATTGTGATAAAAAGGCTTCTCAAGTGGGATTAACCCCTTAGGAATACGATTAGTAGGAAGCTATATGATAGGCTGATCAACAATCTGTTTTTTCCGATTTTTGGTATCTTTATAATCAACATTATCCTTCATGAGATCTTAATCCTAATCAATGTTTAGGATAGAAAATTCTTCAGCAGCTTCAATGAATCTTCTAATCTCTTGGTCATCCTAAAAAACTTTCCAGTGTTTTATATTATCAGGAATGCTAGGTCTAAACCTAAATTCCACTTCATGTTTCAACTTTATAGGTATTTTAATCTTGAATGAGATTGCTGAAATAAAAAGTGAATCAACCAAAATATTAATTTATCTTGGACCAGAATAATTGTTAAAGGCCAGGAATGAGTCTTCTATAATGCTACATACTGCTTTCCGGTAATCTCTAATTTTGGGATGCTTAGTTTGATAAACATTTCTAATATGCTGAATAATAAGTTCAACATCTCCAAAAACATAAATTTATGAAATATTCATGTCTTTTGTTGTTTTTAAACCAATTAAGAGATATTCATATTCAACTACATTGTCAGTTTCTTCAAATTCAAGTTTGAAAGAAAAAGTGGAGCTCTCTTTCGAAGGGGAAATGAGAACAATTCCTGCGTCAACTCCTTATGTAGAACATGAGCCATCAAAATACATTTTCCACACCTGAGAGCCCTTATGAATTATTTTATTTTAAGCATGCTACAAAATCTAAAAACTTTCTGTTGGCAAGGAAGAATTATCCATATGTAAAATTCTTGAACCCATATCAATTGTTCTAGCATAAATCGGATGATTAATGGGGCTTTGGTGTCAATAATGATATATGCTAGCTTAGATTCTATATAAAGTATTCTTATTCTCCTCCAAAAGTAGGGACAATAACATAAGTGAAATCTATTTGCAAAGTTCCTCCCAATCTTCTAATCCATGACCTAGAAAGTAACATACCAAATCTAGGAGGAATGTTAGCTACAACAATATCCATTACAATCCCTCTCATAGGTAATTGAAAGAGGCTTACTGCAAGGTGTTTGATGAAAATAATGCATTGGGATTTCCAGGAATAAAAAGAGTAGAGATATTGGTATTCGCTAGTTACTTCTAGACCTAGTTCATCCATGACTACATGGGGTATTAAATTATGTGAGTCTCCAGATTCCATTAGAAAATTATGCAAGATCTTATCATGAATATTCATAGACAGATAGAAGGGAGGGGTAGAGTCATCTATGTCTTCTACCAATGGACCTAAAAAAATAGTGGGCTTGTCATCTTGAAGGTTAGAAAAATCATAGGCTACCTCGGTAGGTGGAGGCCAAAGAGCTTTCAGAAAAGTCTCTTTGAAATCATCATTTTTCTTGAGTTCAACAAGAGGAACATGAACCTTAACATTTTGTGTCTCATTTTCAAAATTGAAAACAGGGAACAAATTGTGTGTAATTCTAGCTTGCTTGGTTCAACCACTTGTTTTTCTTCTCGAGTTTTAACTGTATCCTTATTCTTCTTTGGTTGTGCATATGGCTTGGAGTTATCATCAATCTTCTTTGATCTTAGATTGTATCTACTTTGATGATCAGCTGCAATATTGGAATGATTAGAACTCACTTCATTATTCTGATTATATGACATGAAGTCTTCATACTCTGCTTGTGTAAGATGAATCAACCCTTATTTATCTCTTAGAAAATTGATATCAACTCTTTTCTCAAACCCTTCAACTTCCTCTTCATCTTCAAACTTAGCATTCTACAAAGGGGGCTGCACTTTTTGATCATCAATATCTCTTGTTTCTCGTTTGAAGATTTGAGGAACATTAGGTCTTCTAAACTGCTCCCTATTAGGTCGATCAAATGAAACATTTCTAGTACTAGTTGGTGTTTCTTCCATATTGAGCTTGGACATCTCAGTTGTCAATGAATTGACCATCTTGGTCATCTCATCTAGCTTAGGATCTATGTCAGAAGTTCATGAAAATGAAACTTAAAATTTTTGCCTCCTTTGTATCTGGCAATCCCTCCTCTATGCCTATCACCTACTAATACATTAGATTCTGCCTCCAGAGCATTGTATTGCATTTGTGTTAGTGTTGTAGATATTTTTTCTCTCAATAATAAACAAAAATCAGGATCAAAGGCACCAACATAAGTGATTTTGGCTAAAGCTTCAGTAGGCTTGATTTCAGTAGTTATTTTGCTATACATCTTATGGAATCTCTTAGAAAAATCAGAAACTAATACTCCTTCTTTTCTTTTGATTGCACCAAATTCAGTGATATAATACAAGAAATTTTTTCTTATCACCCCATTTAGTCAAAAATGTATCATCTAGGGTTTTAATTCCACTGGTGCTACCAATTGTCAAATATTTGAACCATTTCCTAACATCATCCTCAAGGCTCTAAACATAAACTCTCATCCAAACATCTTCATGCTCAATATTCAGATTCTCAGCATAGGCATAAAAATCAACAATGTTTTCTTCTGTTGTTACCTCTCCCTCACCACTAAATTAGGCATATACTTAAG
This sequence comes from Pinus albicaulis, assembly GCA_034641835.2. NCBI lineage: Eukaryota > Viridiplantae > Streptophyta > Pinopsida > Pinales > Pinaceae > Pinus > Pinus albicaulis. The sequence continues at coordinate 895,617,029 of CM076580.1, forward strand.
ATAATGTCGTGTAGGTAATGCATTCATAGGTTGCAGTAAAACTAAAGGGGAATACGTGGAAGCAAAAAATGCATCCATTCGGTTAGGGGGTGGGTTTTGACAAGCCATGGTATGAGTTGTTGGAATTTGTGGAACAATTGTTTGTGGCTTTTGAATAGCAGATGGAACTGTGGAATTTTTATGAGGTGAAGCAAAAACACTTGATGTAGAGACTCTTCGTTCGCTAGAAAACAAGGGAGGTTGATCCAATTCTGATCTTGGACCTAAGAGATAGCTCAAAATTCAAAGTGTTTATAAGTGTGCTGAACCTGAGCGACCGGATAGATCTCGTCTTCCTAATTCTGGCACCGTAAACGATTCGAAAACTGACACCGTATGAAGAATTTGTTGCACTTTGAATGCCGAGGTTAACTAAAAAATTCTCTAGTTTCACCCAATAACACTATGCAAAGTTTTGCGATGAGGTTTTCCAGTGCTAAGGTGTGAAGGTGAAAAATGTTCAGTGACCTCATAGGGTCAAAGTCTCAGTTTTGTGTGCAAGTGAATTTCTTTTTAAAAATTTGGTTGAATTGTGTTTTTGTATTTTATTTTATGATTTAATTATATATATATATATATAGATATATTCATATATTATATAAAATCATATATTATATGTTTAAAAAAAAAAACATCTTATATATTATAATATATAATATATATTGTATATATTAAATTATCGTATTATAATTAAAATGAAAATTTTAAAACAAATGTTAAATCCACATTTTATTTTATAGTTCATGGTTTAAGTATTAACAAAAGTATTAAACTTGCATCCATAGGCCGTTGTAATGGGCCACGTGGAAAATATAACTCTGACCACAAGGTTAAACCATGACCCAGACTCGTTTACATGGCGGAGTTGATAAACAGTTCCGACCGCAAGGTTAAACCATGACTCAGACTCATTCACATGGTAGAGTTGATAAATAGTTCTGACTGCAAGGCTAAACTATGACCTATACTCCTTCACATGGTAGATTTGATAAAACTTTCCGCAAAAAAAATATGGATCGGGGAGGGGTTGTTGGGAAAAATACTGAGAGGGGGGGGTGAATCAGTATTTACTGCATATTCAAAACTTTTACTTTTTATGCTCCAAAACGCATACGCTAATTTGCTGAAGCCAACTAGCGTATACACGGGGATATCCTTCATAAAACTCGCGTATACACAGAGATCTACTTATGCCATTAATTCTTCACTTATATCATTCCATCATTCATTCATTAGATGTTACATAAACAAGAACATGTGCGTAAGAAACATACCGAAAAATCACACAAAGCATCACACATGAACACCAGGATTTTTAGGTGGAAACCCAAGTCGGGAGAAAACCACCGCTGCAGTTGCTCAGCCTTCAATATTTTATTATAGAGAAAACATCTTACAACATATGTGCTGGTGCAGACTCCTACCAGCACGTAGGCACCCACCTGTGCTCGTTTACCAGCCTCTCCTGGAAGGGAGCTCCAACCCCCTGACTCGTTTACCAGCCTCTCCTGGAAGGGAGCTACGACCCCCCTGATCTCGTTTACCAGCCTCACCTGGAAGGGAGCCCAACCTCTCGACTCGTTTACCAGCCTCTCCTGGAAGGGAGCTACGACCCCCTGATCTCGTTTACCAGCCTCACCTGGAAGGGAGCTACAACCCCCTGACTGAAGGCTACAACCCTCAGGACCTCTATGGACCACGTTTCATCAATTTTCACACTGGATCCAAAGCTTCCTTTAGGACACCACTTGCAGGCCACGTTTCATCATATTTTCAGACTGGACCCACTCCATACTTTTAAGCACAGTCAACCATGAAACATATACATATAACTCACTGACATATATCAGTAAACCAGCAGAACAGATCAGACATTTCTTACCACAGACTTCAGCAAACCCTAGTTTGCATACGCGCTTTCCTTTCACTGATGTCGCGTATATACACGCTTCCGTTCACATAAACCGGCGTATACTTCTGTACATATTATAGATCCAATTTCATTCCGCATACGCGCTTTCTCTTTAGCGAAGCCGCATATATACGTGCTTCCTCTTCGGCGAACTAGCGTATGGTTCTTCAGACTTTTATGTCATTGCAATTCTTCACCCCAGATACATTACTTCAGATTTTACCCTTTACCTCAGACAGATGTTCGCCTCATCATAGATCTAATCATTCCATAAACAGATCTAGCAAGTACAAGTACATTTCAGATCTAGACCCCCTTCTTCATCATTGGTGCATCATACATTCAGATCTATCATTCAACTGTAACCCTTTCCATTCAGATATACTTCAGAGAGAAGTATTCATTCAAGCTCAGACATCTTGCACCCACACTCATGATTTGCACAATGAATTTCTTCTCTTTATATAAGTTTACCCTTTTTCAATACCATGAGCCCCTTTTTCAATACCATGAGCCAAAACAATACCATGAGCCCAAAACTACATTACTTCCGATGGTATTCCTGGACGGGGTCATTTAGACGAATCATTACCCAATACAATGGGTCAATACCATGGTGGTTACCCCCGGTTTTGCACTTTTTGAGCGCTTTTGCCCATACGCGACTTGGCACGTACTTTACCGCGTGCATACGCAACTTCTCCTAGGCAAATCCGCGTATGCCTTGAGACATACTCTTTTCATCATAGATCTAGCACATATTGAATTCCTTTCTTCATTACCTTCTGTACTCTCTGTAGATACATCATATTTTCATCTTTAAACAGCTTCATCAAGACATATTCTATCAAGCACAACTTCATCAAGTAAGTTGCCATCATCTTCATCAGGTGGGTTGCCATTCAAGAACAACTCTCTACATCATATTGTCAACAAACATCTTATCACATCAGATTTACATCATTTACCAAGTCCATCAAGTCAAGAATAACTTCATCAGGTGTATTGCCATCAAGGACAACACATGCCAACAATCTCATGTCTTCATCTTCATTCAGTGGGTTGCCATCAAGGACAACACTCTTCATCATATTGCCAACAATCTCCCCCTTTGGACTTGATGGCAACCACGATGGTGTTTGGTTACCACAAGAGACACCATGTCACTCTCCCCATTTTTGAAACCATTCTTTCTCGTCATTCAAACACCATGTCACTCTCCCCCTTTGACATCAAGGGCAAAGGGTGGATTAAATCCAACATACTCTCCCCCTTTTCTCCGCATGTGGAAGAACCGTTCTGCAGATCTGATATATACTGAAGTGACCAAGCTCCCCCTGAGTTCATGCTGAATCGTCAAACATATTTTCCAATGAAGTACATGACTCTATGAATTTCCTATCACCAATGACTCATACTTACATCAAAGATCCATCCAAGTGGATTTACATATCAGACTTAACTACCCAACCAAGGGGGTTTACAAATTTGACTCAGCTACCCAACCAAGTGGGTTTACAAAATTTGACTCAGCTACCCAACCAAGTGGGTTTACAAATTTATCAAGTCCTTACATGACTGAATATTACAATCTTACATCATGGATCTCTACATGGCCTTTTCATCAAACTACAAATATAACTTTAAGACCAACACCAGAAAGTCCTCAAGAAAGAGAATATATTTCAGAACCATCATAATGCCAACAATGCATTATACTCAGCAAGGCTAATGCTCCCCCTGAATCTGTGCATCCAAGCATCCTTTCCATATGACTAAGGCTCCCCCTTAGTTTGTGCATCCTGAACATTTTGACCAACAAATCATCAAAGCATCTTTATCAAAACATTAGAAATAGAATTATGAGAACTGGAACACCACCAGAGATACCAAACAGCACTGCAGCTGTGCTGAAGAGAGCTGACCCCAAACAGAAATTGTCAGCAATCAGACATACGCGGTTTGTTGTGCATAAACTCATGTATATACGTGACTGTGTTTCAGGAAATCCGCGTATCCCATACCATCTTCTATATTTTAACCAGATCTGACCCTCTTGTGAGAAAAATATAGTGTTCAGCTTCTTTCTTGAAATTTGAATGCTTCCCTGGACTACAGATAGATAGAACAGTGTAGTTGTGTCTTCAAGCGTCATCCAACGGTTGTAGCATAAGCACATTAGTAACCAAGCCTTCATATTCTTTGCAGCATCAATACAATCTTTCCAAAAGAGATTATCATATCAGAACAACATCTTCAAATATGTGTCAAGCAATCATCCATGTGGTCCAATATCATCAAGATCTTCAAGATTTAACATGAAGTAACATATGTAGGCAAAAGATCTCAACCATAGTAACAACCTCTGATGATCTATTCTTATTTCTGAATCAAACGACATCCAACTCATCCATGTGTGAGCACAAAAGATCCTTATCAGCAACCAGGGCATAAAATCTCATCATAATAAACCATGTACCAAGTCATCATCATTTGAGCATGAGTATCATAAAAACCAAAGAGTAAGCAGTCATATTGCCAACAATGCAATCATTAGTATTCAACCTGCTGCTCCCCCTGAACCAGTGCTCCTTCTTAACTTGTGCAACCTGAATACGTTCATCAATAAGTCATCAGCAACAATCTCTGCATGAACTGCCCTTATCTCCGAATTATAAGACTTTCAGCTCAACAATGAATACTCTTCATCAAAAAGCAAACAGGACTCATCCACAATCTTCAACATATCATTATTTAGAACTGAGAAACTAAGCTGATATTGGGTCAATAATACAGTTATTAACAGTTAGACTGATGCTCCCCCTGAACCTCTGCTCCAGATCTTCAGCTGTCATCCCAATTCTCTTATCATAAATGCATACGCGACTGTGTCTGCTGGAACTCGCGTGTATACGCGACTTTTGTTCATCTAACCTGCGTATGGAAAGTGAAGCATAGAAATTTTTCACATTCCTTCATCTCCCCTTGAACTTGTACTTCCTGTACCTGTCTTTTCCACATCAGATGCGCTGTTAGAAATAAACATAACCAGAGTAATCAAATCAACCATGAGAGTCATCATACATTGCTCCCCCTATGACGATACATTACTAAATCTCATAATGTATCCCACATCATTCCTGCAGTTAATAAGAGAAGTAAGCTTCAGAAGCGGATGACTGCAGTAGGGTCAGTATTCCCTACGTTTCTGACTGGTCCTCCTTCTTTTTCCAAATTTGCTTGAACTTCCTAACTGTGTGCTGAAAATTGTCCACTTTCTCATATCTGTTCAACCTGCATTCCTTTTCTACATGTCCATACTTGTTACAAGAATAACATCTCATGTGTCTAGAGAAATAAGCATAAGAATCATAATGGGTATTTCTAATCTTCCTCCTTTTACAATCAACTGATTTATGTCCATACTTGTTACATGAAAAACAATATCCCTTGAAGAAACCAGAGTACCTTTCTATGTAGGAACTGTTTTTTTGAGGCTGAAATGATCTGCTCCTGCAATTTCCTGCAACATGCCCATAATTATGACATTTAAAGCATTCAACATTATTGACCGATTTCCTTTGAGATTTCCTCATTGTTGGTTGACCTTTTGTCTCTTTCAACACTTCAGGTTTTGCATTGACATCCTCTAAATTTTTTGCACTTCCTTGTGAGCTAGATTCTCCTTTAACAGTTTCATGGAAACCAAGACCAAGTTTGATAGCAGGAGACCTTTGATTACTCAGAATATTGTCCAAAATATTAGCACTATCATGAAACCTCAAAAGTTTAACCTTTTCTTCTAATTTACCTTTGAGAATGTTTACCTCAACCTCCAAGGCTTGACATTGCTTTGTCATGCTTTCTTCTTTCCTTCTGCCATCTTCTACTTGATCCTTCAGATTTAGAATCTCTTCTTTCAACCCTTTTTCTTGTTCTTCAAAATTTTGTAAGAGTTCTTCATTCTTCTTGTTTGATGCTTCGAGATCTACTTTCAGAGAGATGACTTCTGCTTCAAGTTCTTCATTCTTGTTGTTGGATATTTCCGGGTCTTCTTTGAGAGAGATGACTTCAGCTTCAAATCTTGCATTCTTCTTGTTTGATTTTTGGAGATCTGCTTTGAGGGAAATGATTTCTGCTTCAAGTTCTTCATTCTTCTTATTTGATTCTTCAAGATCTTCTTGTAGAGAGATGATTCCAGCTTCAAGACCTTTACTTCGATTGGATACATCATCGAACATCCTTTTCAGTCTAAAGATTAAATTTTTGGAGGCAGATTCCTTCTCATTAAAAATTCTTTGTTGATCTTTGATAACATTTTCTAGGTCCATAACATAATTTCCACTATCTTCACCATTGTTTGCACAAAGAAGATTATCAGGACCCCAATCACTATCTAATTCATCTTTGTCAATTTCTGCTATACAGGTTTTCTGAGACATCTCCTTGCTTCGAGTAGTCTTCTTCTTTTGTTTCTTTGCCATGAGCACTTGTAGAGCTTGGTAGAATCTTCTTCATATTTAATCTTGACAGCTTCTTCTAGATCCATACTGTCACTTTCACTATCATAACCTTTGCATATACAGGTAAGTGTAATACAAGAACATCGATCAATACCTGTTTCATCTCCTTCAATTTCTGCTATACATGATTTCTGAGGCATCTTCTTTCCTTGAGTAACCTTCTTCTTTTGCTTCTTTCCCATTGCGACGGATCTCCTTCAAGCGATCAAGCTTCTGTAGAAGGACCTGCTCTGATACCAATTGTTGGGAAAAATACTGAGAAGGGGGGGGGGGTGAATCAGTATTTACTGCATATTCAAAAATTTTACTTTTTATGCTCCAAAACCCATACGCTACTTTGATGAAGCCAACTAGCATATACACGCGGATATCCTTCATAAAACTCGTGTATACACAGAGATCTACTTATGCCATTAATTCTTCACTTATATCATTCCATCATTCATTCATTAGATGTTCTATAAACAGTAAACATGTGCAGTAAGAACAGAATAAACCATCACACATAAGCATCACACATGAACACTGTGATTTTTAGGTGGAAAAATTTCCAAGCCTGGAGAAAACCATCACTGCAGCTTGCTCTTGCCTTCAATATTTTATTATAGAGAAAACATCTTACAATATACAGATGCGACAAACTCCTACCAAAGACGTGCACCCACCTGCGCTCGTTTACCAGCCTCTCTTGGAAGGGAGCTACGACCCCCCGACTCGTTTACCAGCCTCTCCTGGAAGGGAGCTACGACCCCCCGATCTCGTTTACCAGCCTCACCTGGAAGGGAGCTACGACCCCCCGACTCGTTTACCAGCCTCTCCTGGAAGGGAGCTACGACCCCCCGATCTTGTTTACCAGCCTCACCTGGAAGGGAGCTACGACCCCCTGACTGAAGGCTACAACCTTCAGCACCACCTTGGACCACGTTTCATCAATTTTCACACGGGATCCAACAACTTCAATAGAACAACACTTGCATGCCACGTTTCATCATATTTTCAGACTGGACCCACTCATACTTTCGAAGCACAACCAACCATGAACAACATACATATAACTCAACGTACGATATCAAAGAAACCAACAGAACAAGATTTATATTTTCACTACGTACTTCAAAGAACCCTAGTTTGCATACGCGCTTTCCTTTCACTGATGTCGCGTATATACGCGCTTTCGTTCACATAAACCAGCTTATACTTCTGTACATATTACAGATCCAATTTCATTGCGCATACGCGCTTTCTCTTCAGCGAAGCCGCGTATATACGCGCTTCCTCTTCGGCGAACTAGCGTATGGTTCTTCAGACTTTTATGTCATTGCAATTCTTCACCACAGATACATTACTTCAGATTTTACCCTTTACCTCAGACAGATGTTCGCCTCATCACAGATCTAATCATTCCATAAACAGATCTAGCAAATACAAGTACATTTCAAATCTAGACCCCCTTCTTCATCATTGGTGCATCATACATTCAGATCTATCATTCAACTGTAACCCTTTCCATTCAGATATACTTCAGAGAGAAGTATTCATTCAAGCTCAGACATCTTGCACCCACACTCATGATTTGCACACTGAATTTCTTCTCCTTATATAGGTTTACCCTTTTTTCAATACCATGAGCCAAAACAATACCATGAGCCCAAAACTACATTACTTCCGATGGTATTCCTGGACGGGGTCATTTAGACGAATCATTACCCAACACAATGGGTCAATACCATGGTGGTTACCCCTGGTTTTGCACTTTATGAGCGCTTTTTCCCATACACGACTTGGAACGTTAATTCCCGCGTGCATACACGAATTCTCCTAGACAAATCCGCGTATGCCTTGAGACATACCACCATAGATTTAGCACATGCCGATTCTCATCGCTCGTACTCATCGTAGATACATCGACGCTATCTTTAAATATGTTTATCAAGACACATTTCATCAAGCACAACTTCATCAAGTAAGTTGCCATCATCTTCATCAGGTGGGTTTCCATTCAAGAACAACTCTCTACATCATATTGTCAACAAACATCTTATCACATCAGATTTACATCATTTACCAAGTCCATCAAGTCAAGAATAACTTCATCAGGTGTATTGCCAACAAGGACAACACATGCCAACAATCTCATGTCTTCATCTTCATTCAGTGGGTTGCCATCAAGGACAACACTCTTCATCATATTTCCAACAGGGGTCGAACCCCCTACCTCCCTCACAACATGCCACCACCCCACCGCTCGGACTACACCAAAGAACTTAACCAATGTACATTGTCGTCGATCCTTAAAGTGTTTCACATCAACCAATGGAGATTCAGAGGGCGGCATCCCCATCCCCATGCGCCCAAGTGCCAAAAACCCTATGCAAAGACCAGAACAGGTGGAGGTATTAAAATGGTTTACTTAGTGTTAAAAGTGGATTAACCCACGAAAACTGGTGGTTAACACTAATGTGCGCTTATCCAATTTTAAAAGTGCTTATCCAAGCCTTAATTGTAGATTATGATAAGTTAAAATCTAGCTTAATCTGGCACAGCTTTTGGAGTGCACCCAGATTTGGGGGCGGTTCCTATTTTAAGTGGAGTTAAGTCTAGTCCTCCACATTTAGTGAATCTTTTTTGGGTGACACTGGACAAATATTGTTTTGGCTCTATTGTGTGCTATATTTGTCCAATTTGGAGTGCTAGTAGTTATTTTATACTATCTCCAACATTCCAGACTCAATGGAGTGGCTTGTAGAGCCATCAGAGGACATTTGAGAAGGTTTTGGCTTCAGTGAAGATTAAGGGGCCACTAGGGCTACCAGGAGGCAGAAACATTTCGAGGCCTAGCCAAGGGAGCTAGAGGCCTTATTCAGAAATCCAAATGTAAATTTTGGATGTTTTAGATGTTATAGAACTAATAGTGTGGTTTTAAGAGCATGTAGAGGAATTTTTAAGGCCGATATGCTTTAGTGAATTTCCAGGGGCCATCAGTGCCAACTTTTTCCAACAGCAGTTCAGGGCCTAGCCACGGTAGCTATAGACCTTATTCAGAAAACCAGTAGTCATTTCTGACTATAATCAGCATTATGAATCCATTTATGGAGGTTGAATAATCTTTTGAGGACTTCTAGAGGTCAAGAACGCATCAAAGAAGTTTTCAGTGACCCTAGTGCCAGCGGGTGGCAACAAGTGTTCGAGGCGAAAACAAAGTAACCGGAGGCCATTTTCAGTTAACCAGTAGTCTATCCTGACTAATTTTGGAATTTTTAATCCAACGAATGAATTTTCAGAGCCATTTGAAGACTTATAGAGCTCGAGAAGCTGAAGGATATCCCACGACAACCCCTGAAGGAAGGCTTAGTTTAGGGATGTAGTGCTCATTTTGAGCAAATGATCAGTCTATATTTGGCATCTGATGTGTGCTAGACACAGTAGGTTTGGTTTCATGGATAGTGAAATAATTTTGAAGGAGTTAGTGCCATGGAGAAGCTCAATGTAGCTCAGTGTACAGATAGAAGGAATCAAGTCTAAGGGAGCCTAGATCTTTTTGCATAGTGATGATAGCCATGATAGGGATACATATGGTATTCTAAGGCTTTTCGTTTAGTTTATTAACCATTGGAGTTAAGTGTGGAACTTGTAAAATAAACTTTACCATAATCCCAAAGAGCCTAGTCAAGATGACAAAAGCTCAAGGAGACGCAGCCCATGATATTCGTGTGAACTCCTTGATTAAGTTTTTTTGTTATGTTTGGATGTTTTATTGATGCATTATATTTCTGGTATACATGTTTAATTTCATAAATAAAAAATGAACTTAAGACACTTAAATAGTTAAAAATCATACACCTCTTTCACGCATAAATTCCACAAACTGTCAAGTATAATCTAGATCGTTTAGTTATTTAACTGAGTGGGAGGTTCTTGAAAAGCATAAAAAGTTATTCAACCCATTTTAAGATTAGTTTGGTATCAGAACACTTGTTTTATTGATTGGCAGAGCAATAGTGTGCTTGTTGTACTTGAAAGGTAATTAAAAAGTGCAAAAGATTGGTTGTTTTACTGTTTCCAAACTGATTGTTGCTTGAGTTTGCTAGAGGTGAAGGGAAAGCTATTCATAGCTAAGTCCAGGAGAGGACAAGAAGGAATAAAGGGCTGAAGGAATCTTCCTTACCCAAAGTACCTCAAGGAAACGCTTGAAGCAGAAAAGGGTTTGTTGTTTGGTTGCTTGAATAAGAGCTTGTCTCTACATCCTTTTTGTTCAAAATATTTGTCATTTGTTTTGAAATATTTTTGAAATTTGTTGAAGTTATTTTAGTTCATTTTCGTAATGAAAAATTCATCAAGTGAGTTTTCAAAATCCTCCTCCTTCACAAGATTCTTCGATGAAGACATGAATCAAGACTTCTACATATTAAAGGACATGGTGTAAATTTTGTTTGAAGATCAAAATTAGGGAAATTTTGAGGTCTAAAATGGGCCTCCTAAGAAAATTATTAAATAATCATGAAAATAATAAAATAATATTTGATTACATCATTGAATTTTAGAGGGAAAAAAGGAAAAACTACTTTTTCAACTCGTATTTTGAACTTATCTCCCTAAGGTTTTACTCAAATTTTGAGCAGGAATACTTGTTTGATGCAAAATTTAATTCCCCATCCAAAGTGTACCCATGTTGCATACTTTTGATGGAATTTTCTACACGAAAAATGAGAAATACATGAAAAACATTATTGCAATCATGTTTTTTCATGTATTTCTCATTTTTTGTATAGTTGGGTCCATCAAAAGTATGCAACATGGGTGCTCCTTGGATGGCGAATTAAAGTTTGTATCCAATGAGTACTCCTGCTCGAAATTTGAGTAAACCCTTAGGGAGATAAGTTGAAAATACGAGATGAAAAAGTAGTTTTATTATTTTATTATTTTTTAATATTTTTACTTTTTTACTCCAAAAATGGTGAATCATCCCCCATGGTTGACGTCATCATCTTGAATCCTATTGGTTCTCATAAATTTTAATTTGGTTGCACATTTTTCTTAGGAGGCCCATTTTAGACCTCAAAATTCCCCTAATGAGAGAAAGCACTATAATTCATGAGAAATTGTTTGCTATGAAGCAAGAGAAAGAAGAAATTCTTCAAAGATTGCATGATATGGAGATGCAGCTCCATCAAGCCCAAGAGGCTTTAACCAAGAACATGCGTGAAGCAGAGGTAATTCACTCTAATTTGTCTTCATTTTCCTCTTTAGAAAGATGTGTTGGTTCATTTGAAAAGCACACTAGAGGTATAGGGTCCAAGTTAATGTTTAAAATGGGATATGAAGGAAAGGTTTTAGGAAAACATGCACAAGGCATGGTTGATCCTATTTTGGTTGAGGAAAGACCCAATAATTTTGGTCTTGGTTATGTGCAATCTAATGGCGAAGACTCCAAAGCCTTGAAGGCATGTGAGGGAACTTCAAAGAGAACTTTTGTTCCAAGTTCTAAACCACAAACATTTCAAGTTTGTTTTCAAGTTGATTGGCATTGTTTGAAGTCTGTGTTGCAGCAAGATGTTTGTAGAAATGCAGCTTATGGCTATCATGCGAGTTCAAACATTTTTCAAGACAAGAACGATGATATTAGTCTGCAAGAGAAATATGGAACCTCTACTAGTTCATATCCTTAAGAAGGCAAAAAGGAAGGACATGCAAAGCTGCATGTGAGGTATAATTCTTCCCATAGTCAAGTTGATTATGTTTTTGCAAGGCATGACAATTTTGCATGCTTAAATGGAAGAAAAAGTTGTGGTGCATATTGTGGTCGGTTTAACCATGATGTTTTGAGATGTTGGATGAGGAAGAAGGCATACAGGAAATAGATGAAGCAAAGGAAACTTGCAAAGAAGGTGCATAAGACTTGCCCACATTTCCAGAAGAGGGGACATGTTGTTGCCCATTGTTTAACATTGCATCCAACTAATCGTCCCAAGCATTTGAGGCAAGAGGAAAAAAATACTGGCGAAAGTGGAACCAAGGATTCCATAATTGATCTGAGAACAGTTGTTTCAAATGAAGAAGATTTTCAACAGAAAAAGTCGTCGTGGTAGTGGCTTGGAAAGAAGTGGTTTGACTTCTTGACACAGTAAGACACACTCATTTGTATACATGTAAATTTCAGTTATGTATGCGTGTATATATGTTGTAATCTCACTTTTTTTTTAGGCAACTTGGATCGATGATCAAGGACATGATGTTCAACTACCTTCTATCAATTTCTCGCCAGAAATTTCTGAGTGAGTACAAGGAAGACAGTTCTTAAGAGGAGGATAAGTGCATCCAAGAAGGGAAGTGTCGACTACCTTCGAGTTGTGGTTCAAGGCACTAATCCATGCAAGGAAAGTGTATGGAGGCTGAAAATAAGAGGGTCTTGTACTCTCATCTACTGTACAGATTAGTATATGAGTCTTTTGGGGTCGAAATGATTCCTAATGGGGAGGTGTGATCAAAACTAGATCATGGACCTAAGAGATAGCTCAAAATTCAAAGTGTTTGGAAGTGTTCCAAACCTGAGCGATGAGATAGATCTCATCTTCTTGATTTCGGCACCGTGAATGGTTCGAAAAACCGACACCATATGAAGAAGTTATTACACTTTGAATTCCAAGGTAAACTGCAAAATTCTCCATTTTCGCCCAATAACACTGTGCCAAGTTTCACCACGAGGTTTGCCAGTTCTGGGGTGTGAAGGTGAAAAATGTTTAGTGACCTCCTAGGGTCAAAGTCTCAGTTTTGGGTGCAAGTGAATTTCTTTTTAAAAATGTGGTGGAATTGTATTTTTGTATTTTATTTTATGATTTAATTATATATATATTTATATATTATATGTTAAAAATGTAGAAAATATATACATTAAGCATGCATATGTCCTAGATTTCCCTGATCTCACAATATTTAACTTCTTTCAAAATACATAATCATTCCACTATTAATATTTTGTGGAAAATTAATTGCACACACATGTGAAGCATAAATAAAAACAATTGCACATAACACTGTTGTTTAACGGGAAAGCCTGAAGTTGAAAACCCCAACTATCATATATTATGTATCATGGAGATATGAAAATCTCATACAAATATTAGTACATCAAGCTCTCAGTACAATCAATCATCACACACCAATCAGGAAAAATATGCAAATCCATGCATTGATCTTTGCCCCGTGCTAGCCTGCCTCCACTGCGCAATCCCTGCTAAAGAATAGCTCTGAATGAATTCGAATTACCCTTGCCATGACTGCACAATCCTCATTGGCAACTCCAATGTGTGTGTGATGCAGTCAATGCATCACTATAGTCACAACAGATAGTCCATCTTGCCCTTTCACCTATCTCTCCACTGGGTCTCCCCTGGAACTACCATGCACTATAGTTAACTGTTGTGTTTTTTAGTTGATTAATGAGTTATTATTTGTGATTAGTTAACTAATTAATTCACTCCACTCTCACTAGTGTATCATTCAGTTAGACTAGATACAACTAGCTCAACTGAGTCTAACTGAGTTAAATTGAATACAACTCAATAAAATACTCTTCCAACTTTGTCATAACTTTTCCACTTCAATTCTAACTGAGTCCTCCATGCATGAACCACCAGTTTCCCCTTGGAATTGCATAATTCCCTCAATCCACTAATTTTCCAATATATGCACTGAACTTAAGTGCTCCAAGAGAATAATTTGTTGTTTAGAGTCTGATTATTATTAAGAGCTAATAATAATCAACATGCATCTATTTTTAGATCGACGATCTATAAATAGACTTGGCCGAATATTCTAAAAATATAATTTCATCTATTTTTCCAACTTTATCAACCATCCACAAATAGAATCCTGCAACTTCTGAAATATGATCACCATGTCTAAAAATAGACATAGTCTAAAAATAGACTTTCGCCAAAAATAGCCTGCGGGCCCACTTAGTGAAGGCGACTCTTTTCACTAAGCTCATCATCTTGTTGAATCTCAACACTCCCTCTCAAAAAGATAGGGATTGTCTTTCACCCCGATCCTGCCTCTATGGTATTCGAATTTGATCCTGGTGAGTGCCTTCGTCAGAATATCTGCATCCTGATCTTCCGTAGGAATGTACTGAAGCAACATGATCTTCCGCTACACACAATGTTTGATATGATGATACTGGATATCAATATGTTTAGATCTATCATGAAACACAAGATTAACCGAGAGTTTATTGCAACTTTGATTATCACAATGTATCACTATGGGATCTAAATGTGAACCGAACAAACCAACCAGGATCTTCCTCATCTAGATAGCCTCACATGCAGCTTGACTTGCTGCCATGTATTCTGCTTCCAGAACTGAGTGCCACGGATATTTGTTTCCTGCTGTACCAAGAAATTGTTGTAGATCTGATACTAAAAATCCCTCATAATGTGCTCTTCCTATCTGCTCGGCTTCCTGCCCAATCTGCATCCGTGAAGCCATGCAACTTCACCTCATCCATCTGTCTGTAGCATAAATCATACTCAGATGTGCCCCTGAGATATCTCAGGACATGTTTGCGTGCCTTCCAAAATAGCTTGGTAGGCTTAACCATCGCTTGTGAAAACCGGTTCACCGCATAGCATATGTCCGGTCTTGTATTGACTAAATACATGAGCGAACCCACCAACTGTCGATAAATAGTGGCATCCACTACCTCTGCCGATGTAGCATCCTCTTTCTTCCAATTTCCTGGAAGAGGAGTGTCGATAGGCTTGCATCCTTGCATGTGAAACTTCTCCAGTATCTCCCAGGCATGCTTGCCTTGAGACGCAAATAGTTCACCTTCCCACTGCCATATTTCCAATCCAAGGAAATAATGAAGGAGGCCCAAAACCTTCATCTCAAACTCCTTTACAAGATCTACCTTGCATAAGTGTATCAAATTCTCATCACCCGTTCGTATTAAACCATCAACATAAAGAAAAATGATTAGAAGCTTACCCTCCCCCAAAATCTGGTACAGGTTTGCATCTGCCTCACTCTTGGTGAAGCCAAGTCTAGTGAAATAGCTGTTGATCCGAGTGTACCAAGCACGTGGTGCTTGTTTCAGCCCATGCAACAGTCTTTTGAGCCTGCACACATGCAACTCGCTGTTGAATATCTCAAATCCTTCAGGCTACTCAATGTACACCTCTTCCTCAATTATCCCATTAAGGAATGCAGTCTTCACATCCATCTGATGAATGTGCCAACCCATCTATCCTGAGAGAGAAAGGATGGTTCGTATGGAAGAATACCGTGTGACAGGTGCAAAGGTTTCTTCATAGTCAATCCCCTCAATCTGTGAGAAGCCCCAGGCAAAAAATCTTGCCTTATACTTCTCGACGCTCCCATCAGCAGCCTGCTTTACCTTATAGATCCATCTTGATCCTACAACTGATTTTCCCACCGGTCTTGGAACTATCTCCCAAGCACTGTTTCTAACAATGGAGTCATACTCCTCCACCATGGCATCTACCCATGTGGGCTCCTGCACTGAATCTTCGAAAGAAGATGGCTTTGTCACGATACACTTGCTCATAAGAGCCATGTATCCAGTAAATTAGTCAGGTGACTATCTTTGTCTGCTCTGTGATGTAGGAACTCCTACATTCTGTGCCAAATCAAGCTTTAGTCTCTCAGATTCTGTGGTACGCTTTCTACCTTGTCTGATGTTTGGTTCTGCATGAGTGGACTCCTCCACTCCATGAATCTCCTCCTGCGGCTGATCCACATCTAGAGGCTCATCTTTGGGAACAAGAAGTTCCTCCTCCGCATGCAAGTGTAGCTCCCTCTCAAGCGACAACTTCATGGCTTTCACCTCATTGAATTTTATATCCCGCCGCACCACAGTCATCCGACTATCTGGAAAATATACACAATAATTATGGGGTGTTTCTATGTACCCAAATATCCCAACTTCTGCAGTCGGCTCCAGCTTCTTCCTGGTGTCCTTTGTCACATGAATGTAAATAGATGAGCCAAAAATCTTCAAATGAGAAATATCAGGCTTTTTACCAGTAAAAGCTTCTTCAGGTGTACTCATGCCAATTACTCTATGAGGACAACAGTTTTGCACATAAACCGCAGTGTTGCATCCTTCCACCCACAAGTGCATCAGTAAGCCCTGGTCATGCAGCATCACTCGTGCAACACCCATGATCGTTCTATTCTTCCTCTCCACGACCCCATTCTGGTGTGGGTTATGAGGCGCTATGAGTTCTCTTCGAATTCCGTCTTTGCTACAAAAGTCTTTTAATTCGCCCGAGATGTATTCACCACCATTATCGCTTCGTAGAGCTTTCACTTGCTTCCCCGACTCCTTCTCCACCAATGCTTTGAACTAACAGAACTTTGAGAAAGTTTCACTCTTCTTTTGCATGAAGAAGATCCAGCATCTATGAGAATATTCATCAACAAATATAACATAATACCTGTGTTTTGTTGTTGAATAAACTGAGAAAGGTCCACACACGTCTATGTGAATTCTCTCTAGGATCACTGAAGCATGGTTCTCCTTCTCATGAAAGGTGGTCTTCACAAACTTACCCATAGTACATCCCTTGCACTAATATGACTGCGCAAGAGTACCCTTGGGAAGTCGAGTATAAATTTGCTGCAAAATCTTCAAGGCAGCATGGTGAAGATGGCCCAATCTCTTGTGCCATAATTCACCCTCATCCTGACTCACCACTTCTTCTGCTTTGCCCACCATTGCAGCGCAGCCATCTACCTCCAGCTTGTAGATATTATTAATTAAAACCCATATCTTCTTGGTTTTACCTGTTGTTTTATGTCTAAGGAAGGCTTTTCCCTCACTGAAAACAACATCATAACCTTTGTCTTCCAACATTGTGACCGAGACCAAGTTCTTCTTCAGACCTGGAACGTGCATATAATTCTTCAACAAGAACGGATTACCGAACTCCCTCTCAAAGGTAATGATCCCAATGCTAGTCGCACTGTACCAACCATCGTCGCCCATCTGTATATGCATCTAGAGGTCCTTCTACTCCAAGTCACTAAATAACTCCTTGACTCTCGTCATATGGAAAGACACACCACTATCAAGATACCACACCAATCCCATACAGCTTGAAACCAAGCATGCGATCAAAGAGAGATCAAGTTCAAATTTTGAGGCTAAGGCCTCTCCAGCTACAACTCCAGCAGCCTTCTTGTTCTTCTTCTTCTATGGGCAGTTAGTGGTGAAATGCCCATGTTCGTGACACTGAAAACACTTCACTTTGGACGAATCCTGCTTCTTGCCTTTAGCATCAGATTTTGAAGGAAATTTATCCCCTTCCCTTTCCTTTCTTTGGTAGCCAAAGTAAAATTATTTTCATCTTCATTCTTCAATGAAGATCCATCCCTGGTACCCTACCTTATCTCCTCCTGCACAAGATCTAACCAAAGTCGCTCCCATCTCGGTAGTTTCTCCTGTCCATTTACAGAGTCTTCGTAGATATGCCAACTCTTCGGAAGCCCAAGGAGAGCCAATCTCACCAAGTCTTCATCATCAATAGTAACCCCCACAATTCCCAGTTCATCCTTGCACTGGAAAAACTTCATGAGGTATTTTGGAATATTGTAGCCCTTCTCCATTTTTATTTTTCTAGGCTTCTCTTTAAGCGCCAACTTCCTTTGGTCACTTCTGCTTTGGAACAAATCTATCAAAGCCTTCCACATTAAGAATGAAGTGGATTTCCCATGAAGGTTGGACACAATATGGTCCTTCACACCTTCCAATAGAATTATTCTCGTCTTTGTTGTCTTCTTTTGCGATGCTTCAAGTAATGCAACATCGCTAGATCCTGGCTTAGGAACATCGCTATTGATGAAATCCTTCAGTTCATTATCCTCCAGCACCGCCTCCATCCTGTCCTTCCAGGCTATGTAATTCGAGCTGCCATCAAGGGCATACTCCAATCTCAACCCATTGAAATACATTTCAATGTATACTCAACTTCTGCACCAAGAATCGTCTGTAGCAAATTCAAATTGTCCACCAGCACAAACTCAACAATTCTTCACAATTTCAATCTTCAAGAATTAACAATGCTCTGATACCATGTAGAAAATATATACATTAAGCATGAATATTTCCTATATTCCCCTGATCTCACAATATTTAACTTCTTGCAAAATACACAATCATTCAGTGTTAATCTTTTGCGGAAAATTAATTGCACACACATGTGAAACATAAATAAAAACAATTGCACATAACATAGTTGTTTAATGGGAAAGCCTGAAGCTGAAAACCTGAACTATCATATATTATGTATCATGCAGATCATATGAAAATCTCATACAAATTTTAGTACATCAAGCTCTCAGTACAATCAATCGTCACACACTAATAAGGAAAAATCTCCAAATCCATGCACTAATATTTCCCCCCTGCTAGCCCGCCTCCACTGCGCAATCCCTGCTAAAGAATAGCTCTGAATGAATTCGAATTAACCTTGCCTTGACTGCGCAATCCTCATTGGCAACTCCAATGTGTGTGTGATGCAATCAATGCATCACTATAGTCACAACAGATAGTCCATCTTTCCCTTTCACCTATCTCTCCACTCGTTCTCCACTGGAACTGCCATGCACTGTAGTTAACTGTTGTATTGTTCAGTTAATTAATGAGTTATTATTTGTGAATTAGTTAAATAATCAATTCACTCTACTCTCACTAGTGTATCATTCAGTTAGACTAGATACAACTAGCTCAACTGATTCTAATTGAGTTAAACTGAATACAACCCCATAAATTGCTCTTCCAACTCTGTCATAACTTTGCCACTTAAGTTCTAACTGAGTCCTCCATGCATGAACCACCAATTGCCCTTGGGAATTGCGTAATTCCCTTAGTCCACTTATTTTCCAAATCTTTTCACTGAACTTAAGTGCTCCAAGAGAATAAGTTGTTGTTTAGAGTCTGATTATTATTAAGAGCTAATAATAATCGACATGCATCTATTTTTAGATCGACAATCTATAAATAGACTTCGCCCAATATTCTAAAAATAGAATTTCATCTATTTTTCCAACTTGATCAACCATTCACAAATAGCATCCTGCAACTTCTGAAATATGATCACCATGTCTAAAATAGACATAGTATAAAAATAGAATTCCGCCAAAAATAGCTTGCGGGCGCACTTAGTGAAGGCGACTCTTTTCACTAAGCTCATCATCTTGTTTAATCTCAACAAAAGAAAAAAAAACATATTATATATTATAATATATATATATATATATATATATATATATATATATATATATATATATAGATATATATATATTATTCATATATATATATATATATATATATATATATATATATATATATATACATACATATATATATATATATATATATTATCTATATATAACCAATGTATAAAAAAGAACATATTATATATTATAATATTATATATATATATATATATATATATATATATATATTATCTATATATAATTATCATATTATAATTAAAATGAAAATTTTAAAACAAACGTTAAATCCGCATTTTCTTTTATAGTTCATGGTTTAAGTTTTAACCAAAGTATTAAACCCACATCCAGAGGCCGTCGTAATGGACCACGTGGCAAATATAACTCTAATCGCAAGGTTAAATCGTGACCCGTAATCGTTCACATGGCGGAGTTGATAAACAATTTAGAAAAATAAATATGGATCAGGGTGGGGTCGAACCCTCGACCTGCCTCGCAACATGCCACCACCCCACTGCTCGGACTACACAAAAGAACTTAACCAATGTACATTGACGCCGATCCTTAAAGTGGTTCACATCTGCCAATGGAGATTCAGATGGGGCTAGCCCCCTCCCCATGTGCCCAAGCACCCAAAACCTTAGGTGGAGACTAGAAGGGGAGTAGGTATTAAAATGGTTTAATTAGTGTTAAACATGGATTAACCCACGAAAACCGGTGGTTAACACTAATGTGGGCTTATCCAATTTTAAAAGCGCTTATCCAACCCTTAATTGCGGATTATGATAAGTTAAGCTCCAATTTAATTTGGCAGATATTTTGGAGTGTGCCCATATTCAGGGGCGGTTCCTATTTTAACTGGAGTTAAGTCCAGCCCTCCACATTTAGTGGAGGTTTTTTCGGTGACACTGGACAAATCTTGTTTTGGCTCTATCTTGAGCTAGATTCGCCCAATTTTGGAGTGATAATAGTCAATTTCAACTATCTCCAACATTCCAGACTTAATGCAGTGGGTTACAAAGCCATCAGAGGATGTTTGAGTAGGTTTTTTCTTAAGTGAAGTTCAAGGGGCCACTAGGGCGACCAGGAGGCAGCAACAGTTTGAGGCCTAGCCAGGGGAGCTAGAGGCCTTATTCAAAAATCCAAATTTAAATTTTGGATGTTTCAGGAATTCTAGAACTAATGGTGTGGTTTGAAGAGCCTGTAGAGGACTTTTGAAGGCTAATATGCTTTAGTGAAGTTCTAGGGGCCATCAGTGCTAGATTTTTCCAGCGGTAGTTCAGGGCCTAGCCATGGCAGATAGAGACCTTATTCGAAAAATCGGTAGTTATTTATGACTGTAATCAAAATTATGAATCCATTTATGGAGGTTTCATAAGCTTTTGAGGACTTCTAGAGGTCGAGAACCCATCAGAAAAGTTTTCAGTTACCCTAGTGCCATGGGGTGCCGACAGGTGTTGGAGGCGAAATCGGAGCAGCCAGAGGCCATTTACAGTGAACCAGTAGTCTATCCTGACTAATTTTGGAATTATGAATCCAATGAAGGGATTTTCAGAGCCATTTTAATATTTCTAGTACTCGAGAAGCTGAAGGAAAGTCTCGGGCAGCCGAGGGCAAGGATGGAGGAAGGCCTAGTTTGGCGATGCAGTGCTCGTTTTGAGAAAATGATCAGTCCATATTTGTTTTATGATGTGTGCTAGAGACATTAGGTGCAGTTTTCGGGACAGTAAAGGAATTCTGGAGGATTTAGTTCCATGGAGAAGCTTAGTGTAGTTCAGTGTATTGACAGAAGGAATCGAGTCTAAGGGAGCCTAGATCTGTTTGCAGAGTGATGACAACCATGAGAGGGATATAGATCATATTCTAAGCCCTTTTTTTCAGTTCTCTAACCATTGGAGTTAAGTGTGGAACTTGTAAAAGAAACTTTACCACAATCCCAAAGAGCCTAGTCAAGATGACAAAAGCTCAAGGAGACGTAGCCCACGATATTCGGGTGAACTCCTAGATTAATTTTGTTGTTATGTGTGGATGTTTTATTCCTGCACTATATTGTTGTTATACATGTTTAATTTCAGCAATAAAAAATTAACTTAAGACACTTAAATAGTTAAAAATCATACACCTCTTTCAAGCATAAATTCCACAAATTGTCAAGTATAATCTAGATCATTTATTTGTTTAACTGAGTGGGAGGTTCTTGAAAAGCATAAGAAGTTATACAACCCATTTTTAGATTAGAGGTACAAAATTTTCTGCAAAATCAGGGGACAAAATTTGCATAAATTCTTTAGGGACAACCTTTGAGATAGCAGTAGTAGAGGCAACAAAATTTCATTTAATTTTTCTTTTCTTGATTACCTTCTCAGGATCAGGGACTGGGATTCTCAAAGGGGAATATGGGTTAGCTGTATTTCTAGCTGTTCTTGGAGAAAAAAATTTAACAATGGATTCATCAGGTGTAAAGCAGTCTAAAAAGAAAGTTCGAACTATACACCTCAGAACAAGACTTATAACTTTGTCATTCACCCAGGGATAAAATTCAATTTGCCTCCCCAACAACAGTTCCAAAGATGTTAATGCAAGGATTCACTCCTTGAATGTATAGGAGTAAGCCTTACACATCATAGTTCATTTCAAATCAAAATATTTTTAATGGTGGGATTGCTTCTTAAATGTTTTGAAATGATTTCAACTCTTTTTGACCTTCATGCATTTGGCAAACTGTGGTAAGTATAAATTGTATGGACAAGTTTGTAGTATAGGGGAGAAGATTGTGGTAGATGAAAGGTGGAAAATAGCTAGTACTCAGTCTAAGAAATAAACATATCCTAAATCAGTCACACAGTTATCAGAGTGGCCTTTTACATAAAATTGGTTTTATGTAAAGGAAAAAACATTTAGAAATCATAATACATGCATAAGGAATCTCATAAATCCTTTATGAAACCTTCATTATCATTCTCTACACAACATACAAATGATTTGCAGAAGACTTAACAATAGATAATTAACTATTAGATCCTCTAAAATTTCTCTTACTTCTACTTTCTAGTTGCTGCAACTCATAAATTAGATGAATAAAACAACACGATAAACACACGATACATTAGATAATACTTGAAACACAAAGTCCTCCAACATGAAGTACAAAAGAAGTTTTGTTTATTATGAAAAAGTCTTCAGGTCGACCAAAATCCAACCCTGAAATGGTATTTACAAATGATATTTATAGAGAGAGGAACCAATGCCATCTCACCTAAAAAGAAGGATACACTCTTCCTCTCATTACATAGGAGTTATATCAAATTAAATACATATCCTATAAAACTATAACTAACAAGACAAATGTATATAGGAAGAAAAATACTATTCGAACTACGTTGTTGAGTGTGTTGGCAACTTGCCTAATTTTTTGTTGATCTGTCTCTCCATGATTTTGGTTCTTTAAAACCCATGTAGCTTCATTAAATGTGTAATTTAACAACCTCACAACCAATTATCAATCATTATTTCACATTTCCATATCATTAAGAGTCCTTATCATCCATGGACTAGCTCAAAAATTCTGCTGACGGCTGCCAAAAATTATTAAAAACAAACGCTACTGGAACTTTTGGTAAAAGCCTCTAACTGCACAAAAAATATAGTGCTACCAGAACTTCCGGCGACACTCTCTCTCCTTTTAAAAAATTCACAACAAGACATTTGATAAGTTATGTGTAGATTAAAACATTTTGAAGATTTAGTTGTTCCAAAATATAACTAATAGGAAAAATGATACCTCATTGGGACATGCTTTTACCTCTGTTCCATATCAGCTGCAACTTCTACAAGCTTGTCTAAATCTGTTTTACTATCAATCGTTGATTTTTACATTGTAGTCCTGGTGGTTTCTCTTTTGAAATGGCCTCTTTCTCTTCTGAGCTCTTTTAGATTTTTCTTCTCTTGGAGGTTCCTATTTGCTAGCCTGAAGGAGCTTTACCCTTTTATTTCTTCTTGAACCCACTAGATTCTGCAATTGAAGGAGTTACAATATGTAACCCTCCAAATTGCTTCTCTGCATCTATAACTTTTGTCATCAAGCTTGGGTTATGTAAATGTTTGGATTTCAACCTGAATTTGTTGCTAGCTCTTGTGTGCCTTTTCCGGCTACTAAAAAATTTTCTTTTCCTACTTCTAACAACATGTTCAACATCCTTCACAAGCTCCTCATATGATTCGGTGGTCTGATAATCCTTTTGATCCTTAATGTTGAACGTTTGCTACCATAACTTCCGGCACCACCTGTTCCTTTGATTTTTTTGCAGATGTAGTCTTTCCTTTATGTGCTCTGGCATATACCTTGGTAAAAGGAGAAACAAGAGGCACATTCTTCATTGATTTGGTCTTGCTAATATATGAACCTTCTCCTTTTTCAAAATTCTCTTCAAATTTTGTTGGGGAAGTATTTTCCTTTTCCTTTTCTCCCTTAGCCTTCTTGTAGATATTTACCTTATTTGCTTTTCTTTTAGTAAATTTACCAACTGCTGAAGTAGTTTGTTTTTGCCTTTCTTCCTTCTTCTTAGTAGGTTGAGCATGTTTCTATGAGGCTAGAGGTTGCTAAGAAGGAATGTTTTTCGTAGGTGCAGGTTTTCCTGCCATATAAAATAGGAAATTCTCCCAAGACTTGTTTCTTCTTTTGATTTATTCAACAATCAACACCTTGATAAGAGTTTGATGGTAGATGTTATAATATGAAGCTGCTGTATGGATTTGTGTTATAGATGACATCTTAGTCAGGATTGTTAGCAAGAACAAAGGTAGGTTGAGAGTCTTCATACCTGCAAGATGAAACAAAAACCTCATGTGATATAGAAATGCAATAGTATACCTCCTCTCACAAGTAAGATAGATCTTAACGAGCATGACAGCTTCAGCCCATTCATCCTTGAGATAACTACTAGGAATCCCTTTATCCAAATTAGGGTCTTTGTATTCATCCTTGATGAAGCTATTCAGGTCCCCTCCAATAATAACTTGGTTTTTGAACCATTTCTCTCCTTCTTTGTTAGGTGGAAAGCTTCAGCAATGGATTATTTTGATACCTGTAGTCTCAGGCCATAAAAATTTTCTTCTTGTCCATTGAATGAGAGGAAAAATTATTTGGCTACTCCTATATGAGAGCTTCCTAACCTTGAGAAAAATGGGTACCAACCAGCATGTACAAAAAACCTCTTCACATTCAGTTCGACATCTATTAAAGAAATCCCTTGAGGATCAATACGCTTAAGTTTTCCTCCTTTTTTAGTCACCTGAGAAATAATGAAGGTTTTCTGCTAAATCAGATAGATGTCAAGATTAGAAAAAATTAGTTAACAGGTTTTACTGAATCCTCAATGTAAATTGTCTGAAAACTCAGTCTCCTCTTTAAGTTGCTCACTGGAACTACATATTCACCAACTTTTAAATTTGAAAACTGATTTCTTTACTTTTCTTCCAATGATTTTAAGTGATACATTGGTTCACCTTTCCATGCAAAAGATATTTTAATTATGAGAAGTATCAAAACCATATACCCCACCTCATGATATCCATAATTATAATTTATTTTCCCGCTTTGTTTCAGATTCTCTACAACAGGTGGTTGGAGCTCAATGGTGTTTGAGTTTGAAGCCACCTCCATCACATTATTTATGGTAGGCCTAAAATTTTGGAAAATATCATGCATGACTTACCAATAGGTAAACACATTAAACCATATATCCATGATAAATTTTGGTAATAAACACGTACCTTTGACATGTGGGCAAAATGACTTGGGCTGACAGATAGAACAAACAACATTTGGTCTTCATGACTATAGATTGACACCTAACTCTTCCACATATGACCACTAATAAATCGACATCATTCAAACGTATAACATTTCTTGTCATGTGACATGGCTCATGATAAAAAATGTTTAAAAAATATTTTATATCGGGAACACGTGGCTAACTCAAAAGTGGGTGCGCTTTTTTATTCTTTTTTAAAGAGGAGAAGTTACTGAAACTTCCAGTACCATCAGGTAAAGGAGAAACATACATAAAACAAATTTAAAATAGATTGTCCGACAGGGTTAAAACAGATGCTGTCAGAACTTACGGCAACATTCTAAATTTGTTTTTTCCGAAAAATAAAAATATTTAAAACACACTCATGACTAAGAATATAAATATGTTAACAACTACCAACTTTGAGATAATGTATTCAAACCTTAACCTCCGACCCATCTGTTCTTATTCAATTCCTTGTACTACACCATCGGAGACATGCAATATCATAACACATGACATTGTATTCCTTGATATAATTTTCTCTCTTCGTTAGCTTATATATGCCCTTGGTTCTTCGACCTCTCACGACCACGTTCCAAATAAATGTCAGGAGCTCCTTTTATCATAAATTTCAAATAACATTTTCACATAAGTTATGATGTTTACATCCTATGATATTTCGACCTTCTATATGACTTCATTGATTACCATGTAGAAACTTCTTAGTGGAGACACGTGTCACCCATATTTGGCCAACTAGGCCGCCGAATATCATTCAAGATTCTTGCCACATGTCATGTTGTACTGCCATGTGATGTTGGCGTTAGATGCCACTGCATCTTCTCGGAACCAATCCCATGCTTCCACGTGTCCTGCTAGAGGAGATAGAAGAGGACCTGACAGACCTTTGTTTAACAACATAATCCTTTTTTATGTCTCTTCGAACTTTATTGGTTTTAACACTATCATGCTTACATCATATCATAACAATTTTGTTAAGTACTTCCAATATTCTGAGATCCTGGACCTTCGATATTCTCATACCTCCTCCTCCGATGTTCTGATATGTTGGTATGCTCTGAGGTTCTGATATTCTATATGTCTCCTGTTAGAGTCGGTCTGTTCATCCCTCCGTCAGAGATCAAAACTCTCTTTTTTGCATTTCATTTTTAGGTGTCTCATTCAGTTTGATCATCTACATTCCATTAGGAGCATCAATATTCTGACGGAAGGGTCTTGTCATACTTTCCCCTCGTGTCTTGTACCTGCTGGCTCAGGTCTGTCATCAAAATCCATCAAAATAATTTTACAGTCAATGACAGTCAGTGTTTGGTTTTTTGGTGAGCAAAGAGTCACTTCAGTAATTAGGTATAGGGTTTCGTGAATTTAGTATTCAAAGTGTCCAATAATGCCAGCAGGCCAGAGGGAGGTTCAAAATAAGTTTTCATTTCAAATATTTCATTGTCATACTGCTTGATCGTGACTTTTCTTCAAAACTCTGTTTTGAAGAAAATCTTCGTTTTGTTCTTTGTAATAAATTTACATGTATATTTTCCAAGTTTTCCAGTTGTTAAAATTTTCAGGCGTCGACCTGGTCTCCTTTTCCAAAACATGCCAGTCATCCCTGCAAAAAATAGACAGGAGTTTCATCATTTCAGTCAAAAAATCAAGTGGAACAAGCAAAACAGAGTTTGTATTAAAAGTGAAAAAATGCCAAAGCTAAAACATAAGAAAGTGGGTTTTTGCAAAACAAAAATCAAAGCCATGACTATAAGAGATATTTTCACCATTCAAATTTCATTTGCAAACAAGAAGTTGTCAAAGACGCAAACAAAAATTTTGGAAGAGCGAAATCATGTGTTAAAGCTGGACTGTGTGTTGAAGATCAGTGCACGACGCATTGGGAGAAGGTGCGATGCACATAGCAGTCGCGGCGCATAGAGCCACCCCTTCCTGTGTAATTTTTTAACCTGCGCAGTGCATATACCCAGCGCGGCGCACTAGGTTTGCACGCGACGCACAGGGCGTACATCCAATTTTTATCACTGCCTCCAACGAAACTTCAAATTTTTCGCTCCCATTTGCTCAAGTAAGTTTATACAATCGCTCTTGTTGGTGTTTGGTATGGTTGAGAGATTGGTTTTGAAGAATTTGCAAGTTTGGAGTTTGAAAATATAAACCCTATATTCATATCAAAATCTGCTCCTTAGGGTTTTAAAATTGGTGGTTTAAACGTCTGATTTTTGTGCCAAGTATTCCAAATCCCATTCTCCATCTATGGTTCCTTTCTTCATCACTGCCATATCATCATACTGTGCCTCCCATTTTTCCCTATTCCCTTATAAAATCACTCATATCACTTGTTCCTAAAATCCTATTATCCCTATCCCTAAACCCTACCATCTCCCATATCATTTGCAAAATTCCTAATTCCCAAACCCCACATTCTTAAAACACAGTCAGGTGACTGTTATTGCATTCTAATTACACTTGACAGTCCACTATACCCACTGTCCCTTTTTTTCACAGTCCCTTCCTACTTGGCATACTTTGGCAATTGAAGACAAAAAACACCAAGTTCTCTTTTCTCATTTTTAACAAACCAAACATACATTTGGTATAGACTTGCAAACACTATGACAGACACAAATTCATCTTATGAGCAAGACAATGATTCTACCACAGAAATTCATGCACCAAGAAGGCCTCATAAAGGAGGTAAACATGTGAGGGAGGAACCCACCTCTTTGACTCAGTTGGAGGCCTGCCCACTTGCCATGGCTTGTTTCCGAGAGCAATCATGCTATCAGTATTGTGAGAGGATTGCTCAAATTCAGCATCATCAGGAGTTAGCTCGGTTGTTTGTTTTACATTTGCGTGATGGTCATGTTACTCTCGCTGGTGTAAATTTCACCTTGACACCAGAAACCATTTCTCAGGCAACAGGAATACCAAATGTAGGTGAGGAGTGGAACAAGAGACAACAGGTGGATAGAGTACATTACGAGCCATACATCAGGCCTGGCTATGTGAGGCAGCTCAACAGGGTATTCCCATTCCAGTTCTTGAAGGAATCTTATGCACCATTGATGAGACTCATTATCAGGTACTTCAGTTGTGAGGGCCGGTTCTCACGCCTCCATGCATACCACATCAGACTATTGATGCATTTCACGAGAGTAAGGATGATGAACATTCCATATTTTATGTGTCGAAACATAGAGAGGATGACTACTCTTGTGTAGAAAAAGACTCCAGAGTAGCAGTACAACAACATTTATCATTATGCGCTCATCAAGATCATTGTGGTACATCAGCTTAGATTGCAGGGCATTACATGGGAAAATTTCATTTCTCGTGACTTCTTCACAGCCCCCCAGCCTCCTCCAGATATTTTTCATGATGCAGGTGAGCCTTCACATCAGTTTGAAGGTCCCGAGACAGAGCCTATCGGTGTGCCAGTGTATGTCACTTATCAGAGAGGTGCGAGAGAATTATTTGTAGCAGCCCGACGAGTACTATCTCCACCCGAGGTGGAAGGGGTCTTGTTGTCATCGTCATCAGCACAGGTACAGGTATAGGATAGAGGAAAGAGGCCTATGCAGGAGGAGGGCCCTTCAGGAGGCCATGATACTGATTTCATATTGCTGGATGAGGATTTGAGCTCTCCAAGCTCAAAACTGAGGGAGATCATTTAGGAGCAGAAAACTGAGA
Organism: Pinus albicaulis; assembly: GCA_034641835.2. NCBI lineage: Eukaryota > Viridiplantae > Streptophyta > Pinopsida > Pinales > Pinaceae > Pinus > Pinus albicaulis. The sequence goes on from CM076580.1 coordinate 895,646,272, forward strand.
TCGACACATTGAATGACAATTTGCAGAGCGCTCAGTGGATCATTAAATATTTGGAGCAGCGGAATAAGCAGCTGGAGGATCAGTAGATGATCATGGAATTGCAGAACATTCGTGAAAACCGGCAAGCTGCCCGAAGAAGCCCATCTGAGATGACACCTATTGAGCGGGAGATTGAGGCTGATAGAGAGACGTGGCTGGAGAGGGTCAACATTCATCTCAAGAAGGTATTGGAGAAGGTGAATAAGGAGAAAAACATGCTCAGGCACATGAAGAATCACTATTGGGCACGCACACATGTTTGTAAAGCAAAAATCAAGATCCTGAAAGCGAGGCTAAGGAGGCGCAAAAGGCATGATCGGCTCCAAATCTTGGCCAAAGCTTCTTTGGCTGAGCATGGTACTTGATGAGGGACCTTCAGTCCAAATTTCAAGGAATTTGGAGAAAATTTTGTCATTTTTGAATTTTTGGTCACAAAACAGGTTTTTCTGCCCGACGCGTAGCGCCACCTTGCGCACGCTTACGATTGGGATATATTCTGGAGGAAAACTTGGTATTTCTAGATTTTTTATGAAAATTTATGCATGCTCAAGAATTGCCTAAGAATTTCATCAAGTTCTGGGTGGCTTAAAGGGTCAAAAACACCTTCAAAATGGCCTTTCTGCCACTTTTTGCACACACAGGAACCAGTCTTGGGAGATTGCACTTTTGGAGAGTCAAATAGATACCAAAGCCAGAAATTCCAATTGAGTTGTAAAGTAGACAGGCAGGGATTTCCAACGAGCTATCATGAGCTCAATTTAGACTTCGGGAAGTGCCTCCAAATCAGCTCCAAATTTGTGCTACACATCGAGATTTTGGGCGCAGCGCATAGAGGATTTTGGCCTATATTTCACTCCACAGCTCAGAATTTCGCCTAGTTTTGGCCAGTTTCACTTTTTCATGTATCTTTTGATCTACCTTGACATAATTTCATGTCCATGATGTAATTTTGCACATTTTTACTTGTTCTAGAAGATTCATTCACCAAAAGGTGAAAGGTGAGTGAATGGATCAGTTTCCTAGCATATAGAGGCAAGTTGTTTCATGGCCTATTTTCTAGTTCCTAGTTTAGATATGGTTGAAACAGCTCCTAGAATGATGAGCTCGACCCCTAGAGGCATGGGGAGGTGTTAGACTTGTCTATATTATGTATTTTCTGAGACATTTTCAGGGTTGGACATTTGGGATTGCTAGGACTTCATTGTACATTCATTTTGCAATTTTGGCAAAGGAATAGACCAGGGTTTGCAGCCCTATTTGGGGTCCTTGTAGCTCTGTGTTTTGATGGTGTTTTCCTCTATGTATTTGTAAGTTCACTGATGTTTATGTGTACCATTTTCATTATCATTTCTTCTTAAACTGAACAAACAAGTTATAAAGGTAGAATTCATTGGTTGCTTTGCTCTGCCTTCATTTTTGTTTAGTTTTTCATGTTTTCATCTGTTTGAGGAGTAATCTTGAGACCCTCTTTCCGTATTTATCTTCTAACCGATATAATCCATCCATTCACTCAAGCTAAAGCATCAAAACTATTTCCTACCTTGCCCCAATCAGAATTCTGCAAAAACTAGGCCTAATCCCCGCACCCAAAACTGCCTTTCCCTTGATCCAACAAAAACCCCCCAAAACATAATCAAACTCCTTTACTTATATACCTAGCCTAAAATTAGCTTTTATTTCAGTCATCTCAAGCCCTATTGATTAATTTTCGCTGAGATTGACCCGGAGAGAGCCCTCTCCTGTTCTGGTAGGGCTATCTACCAGACTGAGCGTGGTTTGATGTTACCTTGAACTCTTCCTTCTTTCAGCATGAGGTAGATTTAGGCAATAACACCTCCTACTCTGATGTTACAATATTTTGGTCTTCTCTAAGGTTTCGATATCCAATATGCCTCCTGCTCTAATGTTTCGATACCTAAAACCTTCGATATTCCAATATTAGATATGCATTCTACTCTGACATCTCATCCTTCTCAAGGCCTCAAAAAGCCTAAACTCCAGTAGGCCATATCTTTTGATCTAGGAGCTCATTTTAGAACTTAGACATATTTTTGGAAAGCTCTTCCAGAGCACTCTCTAATGGATAGGGTCTGATGTAGTCTTGTAACACTCTACCACACTTTTCTTCTTGTGTTTGGATTTTTGGGTTCCAAACCACCATAGTCATCATTTTATGTTTTCTAAATAAGCCTGATACTATTAATATTCTCTACTAGAAGCATGCATATATGAATGGATCACGACTAAATATTTTTGACTTAAATGAAAAAAATAACACAACCACCCATTTTCCAACACTACAAACCCCCTATTTAACCCACCACAAATTACAATGCTGATGGATAATCATGTAAATAATCTATATACTCAATATTATCCCACTTATTGTTCTATTTGCAGGTAGGGAGTCGCAGGAGTTCATGATCAATAATCTAGAGAAATAGTGCCTATTATTTATTTACACCAAGAGAACTTATAATCTCTCATAAAAATTATTAATGAGTCTAAAATATTCCTCAAAAAGTCTACCTTCACCAACAACACCTTTTACTCAATCATATCTCTCACAAAGTGATATTGAACACTAATATGATTTCTCTTTGAATGATAAGTTGGGCTCTTCACTAGGAAGATTTCACTTTGACTATCAAAATATATCCTCATAATTCACTTTACCATCCCCAATCTTCAATTCCATCTCTACAATCATATATATTCCTTTCTAACATGATTCTCTACCATTTATTCAACTTTTGTAGTTGAGAGTGCCACTATAAATTGTTTCTTACTCATCTAGCTATTTGGTTGTCCAAATAGGTTAAATACATATCCACTAGGTCTTATACAATCCAAATATCTAATGTAGTGTGCATCAACAAAGCCATGTATGTCAAACACTCTATCCAATATTGGTTATCCTTTGTATCATAATCCATAGTTATTCATGCCATGAAAATACCTAAATCTGTTTAGTATTGTCCAATGGTCCCTCGGTTTTATATAAATGCACTAAATACTCCCACTGAATGTGTAATGTATGGTCTATTATATACCATTGCATACATCAAGCTTCCAACCACAGTAGCATGTGGAAAATGGGACGTGTCCTTTTCCTCTTCCTACTTCTTCAGACACTTATCTACAAATAATTTACACCTACAGAAATAGGAACATTTACCCGTTTATTATACTATATATTAAACGTGTACAATATTTCTATTACATACTTCCTCTAAAGTAACCAAATTATCATTTTTTCTTGATCTCTCCTAATTATCATGCACAAGATAAAATTTGCAACACTATGATTATTCATGTCCAATTTAGAGGACAATTATGTTTTCACATCATGGATGATTTTTTTGTCATTTCCAATTAGCAACATATCATTCACATACAAGACCAAAAAACCTACATGATCACCATATAATTTGAAATATACATAGTAATATATATTTCTCCTTGTATATCCATGTCCCAATATATAAGTATCAAATTTTTAATATCACATCCTTGGTGATTGATTTAACCCATATACAAACTTTTTCATCCTGCATACCAACTCTTTATTTCCTTTCACAACAAATCCTTCTAGATAATTCATGTAAATTTGTTCTTCTAGTAGATTCCCATGTACGAATGTTTCCTACACATTCATAATTTCTACTTCAAAATAAAAATAAACAAAAATGTATAAAAGAAATATAATAGAAGTTAACTTGGAAATAGGAGAAAAAAATATCACAAAATTCAATTCCCTCTACCTAGGAATAACTCTTTTATACTAACTAAGCTTTGTATTTCTCCACTCTTCCTTTTGCATTCAACTTCTTACCAAACACAAATTTGCTTCCAAAAGGATTTCTTCCAATTGTAAACTCCACTCGATGTGTTGCTTCATTCTTGTCTAAGGATATCATTTCTTCAACCATGTCCCTTTTCCAGATCTTTCCATACTATGAATCCATTACCTCCATAATAGTTCTAGGATCATCATCGGTAAAAAAATAAATAAATTATTGATTACAAATTAGGTAAAGTATACCTTTTTTGGTTCCTTATTTTCTAAATTTATATCCTCAGTGCAAAAGCATATGGTTCTCCTTGTCATAATTATTGTTATTTTATAGAGTCTAATTCATTATCCTTCAATTTGAACTCTATATTTTCTAGTCCTTTCTACCTTCGTAGGATTTGTGATTCAATAGCATCCTTGACTTATCTAAACACAACATCTTGACTATACACAACCTTCTTATTTTATGGGTTCCAAATCTTATATCCTTGCAAATATATTTATATCCAATAAATCTACACTTTCAACTTTCATATCTAGGTTACTCCTATTGTCCTTTATAAAATGTATATAAGCATCATATCCAAATAACCTAAGATATTGAAGAGAAGGTTTCATACTAGTACACAACTTATGTCGAGTCATATCATTTAATGAGAGTGATATATTTACTAGGTAAAACACAATATCCACTACCTTTACCCATAAATCTTGTCCTAACCCAAAATCACCAAGCATGGTCCTTTATCTCCCTATAAACATACTATTCATCCTCTCCGCAACTCTATTTTTCTAAGATGTGTATGGAATATTAGTTTTCCTTCTTATACCATATTTCTTACAAAAATGTTTGAATTCACTCTTGTGGAATTCTCCACCATTATCTATACTCAACACCTTAATTTTCCTCTCTGTATTTTGATTTCTTAGAAATATTATATTTCCTCTTGATTAAATAAATCCATTTATTCCTCAAAAAATCTATAAATCATACATACATACATACGCGCACACACACACACACACACATATATATATATATATATATATATATATATATATATATATATATATATATATATATATATATATATAGAGTGGTGGAACCAACACAAAGTACAAAGACATTATTGTGCACTAGCTATCATATTTCTTCTAACATTGTGGAACTAGAGGAGAATATTACTTGATTTTTATTCCCATATAAAAAATATTCACAAAAATAAAAGCACAAAGAGAAATTAGACATACATTCTATCATACCATTACCATGTAGTACTAAAATGCCTTTTCTCTCTGATATGTCCCAATGTATGATGCCACAACATAGTCTTTTGTCCAAACATTGCAAGAGACTTTTCTTCTTCTCTTCAACTCTTAGGAACAAAAAAACTGTTGCACCCATCACTAATAATGATTCCCAACACCAAATACAAAGTTCCAATATAAATTCCCCTCAACAATGCCATTTATGTACAAACCATCTTGCAGGTATACTTTTAAATATTATTTTTACTTTTACGTCACTCATATTTCTTATATAAATCAAATTTTTGGCTAATTGTGTGATGTACATAACACCATAGAGTGTCGTAACCCTTATATTCATTAGATTCAACTTGAATATGTCTCTTCCTATAATTTTGACTATTGGGTTGTTTTCTAAGAAAATATTCACCATTGTTTACTCTTTCATGCTTACAAAACCACTCCTTGTGAGGAGTGATATCCCATATCTTAATTATTTGATTGTAATTAAATGTACATAGGTTTATATTTTATTCAATATGATACATTGAAATATGGATGAAAATTTTAATTTTTAATAATTATTATTTATGATGGATTTTTGTAAATATGTAATTATGTTTTATTTTGTAATTAAAGACAAATATGGGAAATTAATAGCTCAGTATAGATGTTTGAAAGAGAAAAAGGTTACAATTTTATTTGGGAAAACTATTTTTATCCATCAATAATTCCTAGGCATATAATATGGGTGATTAGATTTAATTAAAGAATTATGATATTGGCCAACCAAATGTTTCCTAGAAGCCAGATAGTTGTCCTCAAGAGTGCGAAACAAGAGCTCATTAATGAGAAGTTAACTACCTACCAGCTATTGGTGAGTTGGAGGAAGTTAATGATCCACGAGGATCCTCTAATTTCTCCAAGTTTGAAGGTCTCAATTTTTCTTGGAAATAATTCCAAGCTATAGATCCCATCGTTCAAAATCCAGCAGTACCTTCAGTTTCTCGTTTGGTCTCTAGATGAAGGCGAAATGTTTCGTTGAAGTTATTGCGAACAAGTGGAGAGTCAGTGCAGACAAAAGGTCCAAGTTTAGTTTTGATTGGTTTTAAAAACTACATGGTATATTTATAAGTTGTGTTAGCATAATACTATGAGGGTGAATTTTAATATTATGGTTTCCAAAACCATACATGAATGCATACACTAGAATATTAAAAACCTAATCACTATGGTGGCGCAGATTTGTAATCATGGTCCAGAAATAGAATAAGGTGGGCGTCATTTTATTAATGTCAAAGCATATGGTTTAAAAACCATATAATAACTATGGTGCATCTGTATCAAATGGAAGAGATCAAATCTAAGTTATAAAACCTATGATAAATATTGTAATACAACTATGGTATGATGTGCAGAGTTTTATGTGTTACAAATACGTTACAACCCCACGAACTATGCCACAGCGGAGGTTGCATACTATGGCACATACATGGAACGTGAGCTTTCAATAAATGACATGAAGTATTTAATATTTTTGTGGTCCAATGATGTTTTACGGTCAGCACAACATTAAACCTTGGTTATATATCATATAGCGGTGGAGGGTTATCAAAATGTATGTATAGAAAATGTGCCACGATGATTAGCACTGTTGAAATATTTGGAACCATATGCTATGTTTTACATTCTGCAAACAATACCACCACCAAATTCCTGTTGTAGCAAGTCAAAACCGTTGGATGAAAGCCATGGGTATGTGTTCATGTTGACCACCGGATATATACATATCCATAAGCCAGGTTTCATGTGATGGTTGTGCCTAAGGGTTATGGTTGTTAAACTGTATCAAATACAACACAAAGCTGGTTTAAAATTTATGTTAAATATAAGCATGTGCCCATGCCAAATGTGATTATATCATATGGGTCAAACCATATTGTGACACATTTAAATATTGTTAAAAATATATGCACCAAAAAATAACAAATTCACCATATTTGAGAAAGAAGGTCTGGGATGTCAGTAGGTTTGACCCTGTGACCTTCCCATGACACCATAAAATTATTTCCAATGCGCCATCCAAATAGGATTTGAATTGTGGAATTCTAAACAGGGTTTTGTGTATGTCTGCAAATTCTCTATTGAGCATATCTTGGCCATCCTTGGGCATTTTTTAGAACGGAGATATGCATTGGAAATCTAAGAGAAAAGGATTATTTTTTACAGTAACCAGTCGTGCCTATGTACATAGACCAGTTGGTGAATTTTCCAAATAAACAACCTATTTGGAGAATTATGTTATGAAACTAGCTCCAAAAATAGAAGAAAAGAGATATTGACACCTTAGAAATCAGCCACTTCGAGGGGGAAACCTCCAATACATTACATAAATGAACAATTCTTGGATGATATAAATGACCAAAACCTTATTATATATATAGGAGTTCATGGGGTTACAATATAATCCTATCCGACCTAACAATAATAATGTAAGGGCACAATAATAACAATATTGGGGTTACAGGGGTACAACAATAACAATAAGGGGGTTACACTAAAAATAATAAGGGACTATACTAGTAATATAGGGACCTAACACGCCCCTCTCCTTCAAAAAAGTGTTGTCATCAATGCTTGATTAGCTTTGGATGATTCTGTATAAAATTATCATCCTCCCATGTAGAATATTCAGTGGGTAAGTTCTTCCATTTGATGAGATACTATGAAATTGATCGATTTCGTAGTTGTCAAGTTCTTCTTTCCATGACTGCTTCAGGTTCCAATATGATTTTTCCTTCCTCATCAAGTTTTGGCAATATTGTTTGAACTGGAATTTGTCCCCTATAACCTTCTTTAAGCATGAAACATGGAAAACTGGATGCACTCGTGGAGAAGTAGGAAGCTCCAATTTGTATGTCATAGTACCAATATTTTGCAACACCTTATAAGGAGCATAGTACTTTGGCGATAATTTTTATCCTTCTTAGCTTGCTTGAGGGACATTTTTTTGTATGGTTGTAGCCGTAAAAATACCCAGTCTCCTACATAAAAACTTCTCTCGCTGTGATGTTGATTTTCTTGTTGTTTCATTCAATTTTGTGCAAAATTTAGGTTATCCTTTAAGAGTTGGATAACTTCTTTTTGATGCTCAATGTGATCATCCACGTCTTGAACCTTATAATTTTCTCTTAAAGAATATGTGATGGACAATGGATGATATCCATAAAGTGCCATAAATGGGGTCATTTTTTCTGCAATATGGAAGGAAGTGTTATACCACCATTTAGCGAGAGGTACCACTTGACCCATTGTGTTTTCTTATAAGATGAAAAACAACGAAGATATCCTTCCAAACATTTATTCACTATCTCTGTTTGACCATGATATTGAGGATGATAAGATGAGCTATGAGCTAGTTGAGTACCCAAACAAGAAAATAATTTCATCCAAATATTTCCAGTAAAAATGGGATCTCTATCACTTACAATAATCTTTGGGTTTCCATGTACCTTTTGAATTGTTTCCATAAATGCAGTAGAAACTATACCTGCTTTAAATGGATGAGATAATGCACAAAATTTTTCATACTTGGTAATTCTATCAGCTACCACCATGATGACACTCTTTCCATCAGACTTAGGTAAAATTGTGATAAAATCCATTGAAATCTCCTCCCAACATTAACTTGGAATGCATAAAGGTTGTAGAAGACCCGGGGTGTTACTTGTCTCAACTTTATTTTGCTGCAAACCAAACATTCCGCCATAAAATTTTGAATATCAGATTTAAGGCCATCCAAAAAAAATTATTTCTTCACCCTGTGGTAAGTTTTTAAAAATCCTGAGTGTCCTCCTAAAGGAGAAGTGTGCAATACCAAAAGAATATTTTGTTTTAGTTGGGAATTCTTGAAAATATATAAGCGATCATTGTACCATAAGGAATCATTTTTTTAACTAAATGTATCTGATGTACTAGGATCTTGCTGCAACATTTGAATGAGTGTCCACACTTCTTCATCCTTCTTCCATTCATCCCTTGCTTCAGTTATCCAATCTGGTTGGATTATAGAAATGGCACAAAGAAATGCTTCCACCTTTTCATCCTTTCTTGAGAGTGCATCTGTAACAACATTTAGCTTCCATTTTTTGTAGATGATTTCAAAGTCATAACCCAACATATTTGTGACCCATTTTTGCTGCTCTTCTGAAGATAGTCTTTGTTTCAAAAAGTGTTTAAGGCTATCATGATCAGTTTTTACCTTGAAGTGTCTTCCCATTAGGTATGGTCACCATTTCTTTAGTGCATGTAGCATTGCCAACATTTCCTTATCATAAATAGCTTTCTATAAATACGTTCCTCTGATTGGATGACTTTCAAAAGCACTGGGTCTTCCTTCTTGCAATGAAATAACACGAATTACATTTTCTGAGGAATCACATTCCATAATAATGCTTTTTGTGAAGTTTGACCAGTGCTAGGAACATTGCCTCTTTAATATGTTCAAAGACCTTAGATGCTTCAGGAGTGAATGAAAATGCATATTTCTTCAATAATTTTGTTAGAGGTGTTGCTATTCTCCCATAAATCTTAACAACCTTGCGATAATACCCTTTTAACTCGAGAAATCCTTGCAACTTATTTATGGTTGTGGGGAATTTCCATTCCTTAATGGATTTAATTTTGTTAGGTTCTACCTTAACACCCTTGTGAGATACAATATGACCCAGATATTCCATCTCTCATACTCCAAAGAAACAATTGGATGTTTTTGCATATAATTTTTTCTCATCCAATAGTTTGAGCACCCTGTCAACGTGTTGAACATCATCCTTCCAAGACCTGTTGTAGATTAGTATGTCATCAAAAAATACTAGCACAAATTTTCTGAGGGTTTGAAAATGGAGTTCATCAACCCTTGAAATGTAGAAGGTGCATTGGTAAGGCCAAAAGGCATGACCAATAATTCATAATGACCCTAATGAGTTAGAAATGTTGTTTTCGGAATATCTTGAATCTTCATTCTAATTTGATGATATCCTAAATGAAGAACCAACTTGGTAAAATAAATTTCTCCATGTAATTCATCCAATAATTCATCAATCACAGGAATGGGAAATTTATCTTTAATAGTGAGTTTATTGAGCTCCCTATAATCTAGACACATGCGCCATGATCCATCCTTCTTATGCACCAATACTACTGGAGCAGAGAAAGAACTTTGACTAGGTTGAATTATACCAGCCTCTAACATTTATGCAATCATATGTTCAATTTTTCTATTTTGGATATAAGGATATATATAAGGCTTGATGTTTGGAGGAACACTTCCTAGAATCAAATGAAAAGCATGATCATGATCATGAATATGTGGGAGTCCTTTGGGAGTTTTAAACACCTTGGAATGGTTGTCCAATACTTTTTGGAGATCTGGAGAAATAGATGATTTTGATGTTGGAACTTCTAGTGAGCATAATTATGCAAGTACATCTCATTTTTATTTCTTCAGAAGCTTTGTCATGACATTCGAGCTTATTATCTTTCCTGGCTTCCCTGCGATACCCCGTAATTCGATTTCCTTTCCTTTCGAAAAAATTTCAAGAAAAGTTCTTGAAAATTAAAAGCTATCATCCCCAAAGATTGTAACCATTGTACTCCTAGTACAACATCATCGGCTCCCATTGGAATGGAAAGAATTGGAATATACAATACATATTCCACCATGGTTAGCTTGATATCATGACATTTTCCAGAGAAATTTATAGCTCCTCCATTTTCAACCATCACTTGACATTTTGGTGTTGGGTATAGGAAAAAATTCAATTCCTTGGCTACCTTACAATGAATAGAATTATGGGTACTACCCGAATCAATCAACACTGTTAACTTTTTCTTCTTGATATGTCCTTCTGTCTTGAGAGTTTAAGGAGTGGTAATTCCTTCCAATGCATTACACAATATGGTCGGACTCATTTATTCTTCTTCTAGGGTTTGTTCCTGGTGTATATCCTCTTCTTTTGAAGTTTCTTGTTCATTTTATTCTTCCTCTTCACAATCTATGTAAAATATTTTCTTCTCAACACACTTATGACCTTTAGTGTATTTTCTATCACAACTATAGCAAATCCATTTATATATTTTTTCTTCCAATTGTTGTGGTGTCAACCTTGTAGGTTGTGGAAGTATAGGAGTAGCAACACTTCCATCTTTATAGATGTGAGTGGTAGGCTTCCTTGTCGCCATAATTTTACATTCAATTTTTCTTGCCAACCTAAATGAATTTTCCAATGAATTAAGCTCCCAAACGAGAAATTCATGTTGGATTTTATCCTTTAAAGTCGCTATGAAGACATGAATCATGTGTTCCTATGGAATATCAGTTACCCTTATATTCAATTTTTGGAAGTACTCAATGTGCTCCACCACTGAACCCTTTTGTTTGAGATTTATCAATTGGCTAAAGAAGGTGTTGCTCTTTGTATCCTCATAATGTGCTATCATTTCCTCCATAAAACTTGACCACGTGACAATATTTTTACGGGATCAAAGCCATCGATACCATACAAATGTATTTTTTTGTAAATGTAAAGTTTCAATGTGTACCTTTTGTGTGTTTTGCACATTATTGAGATCAAAATATTGCTCCATCTGTAGTATCCATGTTACAGGATCCTTGCCATCAAACTTCCCCATATCCATGTTTGGAATATGGTGGTTCTTCAATCCAACATTAGAGTTTATTAAATGACAATTAATATTTATTTTGCTCTCATCATGAGTTTCCTCTAGTATCTTTTTGCCATTAGGAATCATTTCTTGTATCAACTTTGACAAACCTTCCTTCAAACCTTCCATGCCTTCCTTCAAACCTTTTGTTTTTTCTTCCATACCATTCTTGGAAACCATCCATCATAGCTTCCACGCCTTTCTTCAAACCATCCATCTTATCTTCCACACTTTTCTTCAAAACATCCATTTCATTTTTTGTTTCTCGTTGCGAGAGTGAAATTTGGTGCACTTTCTCTTGTAATTTTAATATGTCATGTTGCATTTTTTCATCTTCACGAGCCATACTAGAGCCTTTTGAAGGCTTAATGGGTGTTGAATTCTTTTCAAGGGGAATTTTAGAACCCAATACTAATATATATTCTACAATATTCCCTTGGAATCAATTCAAATTAATTCTTCAAACAAGACTTATGCAATTCAAAATAAAAAATAAAAAAAATGCATACCTTTTTATTACTTTTGAGGATCTTGATATTTAAATTAAAATATATCTGTGATTTTGGATCTTCAATATCTAAGATTAGGCCCTGTAGTAGCACTCTAAATCTTCTTTCGAATGCCACAAGTTTGACCTGATTTGGATTCTTCAAGGAAAATTTATGCCCAATCTCCCACAATTACTTAATTATGGACTGGTTTAGTAGAGCGAACTTATATGATGAGCCATGTGTCACAGTTTCCTCCTTCATCTCTAAATTGATACACAGGAAATTACAGTCCATGTAATCGTGACCAATGTTTATAGAATTCCAATCTGACGCCTAGAGAGAGAGTTATAACAATTTTCTCACGGTCACATATTTGAGATGAAATTCGGGAGCCTGAAAAAACCCTAACTTACATAGATGATATCTCCAAAAAAATTGCGAACCAAGATTTAAATTTTTACAGGAAGTTATTCAGAATTTTGGATTCTCTATGTACGAATTTAAGCTTTTGAATGTTCGTAGAAAAAACATTATAGCACAAGTGCGACAATGACCTGTTTTAGGTGAAATTTAGGAGCCTAAAAAAACCCTAACTTACACAGATAATATCTTTGAAAATATTGCGAACAAAGATTTGAAAATTTTACATGACGTTCCTCAGGATCTCAACTTCACTATGTAAAAATTTCAGCCTCTGAACCTTCGTAGAAAACAAGTTATAGCTAAAATTCCATTATGACCCGTTTGGAGCAGTGAAACCCTAGAATCCAAACTCTGATACCAAATGTTATGAAACCAACTCCAAAAATAGAAGAAAAGAGAGATCAACGACTTAGAAATCAGCCACTTCGAGTGGGAAAGCTCCAATACATTACATAAATGAACAATTCTTAGATGATACAAATGACCAAAACCTCCTTCTATATATAGGAGTCCATGGGGTCACAATATAATCCTAGCTAGCCTAACAATAATAATGTAAGGGCACAATAATAAAAATATTGGCGTTACAGGGGTACAACAATAACAATAAGGGGGTTACACTAACAACAATAAGGTACTATACTAGTAATATAGGGACCTAACAAATTCCTAATATAACAAACGCCCGCTTGGAAGCGGACCTAGAGACGTAGTCCAGGATGGACGAACTCCGTAATCAATGTTTGTTGTGTTTGTGTCTATTATTTCTATTGTTTATGCTTATTTGTTGTTCTCAAGTTTATTTTTAAGGTATAATAATAGCTCAGTTTCCTTCCTTCATTCACATAAACTCAACCTTAGTTAAGTGCACAAATAATCAATCATGTAGATTTCAGATGATTTATTAACCACCAAAAAGTGTGGTGGGTGGGTAATATCTAGTTCTTTTTACTTTCTCTTCTCTCAATATTCTGAGATCAAAATTGAAGAGACTAAAGAAACAAATAGAAGAAGAATTGAAGGCCTAGTTTCTCTCAATGTTGGGAGGAGCCAAGTACCTCTCTCTCAATTTCCTAGTAAAATTATTTTGAAATCGACATTTCTAACTTTCATAATTAGTTGATTTGAGTGAAAGAGCAGAAAATGTGTTTATAAATATTATTTTATTTATCCTAAAAATATTGAAAGGATAATGATTATTAACTAAATATTGTTTTCTAAAGTATTTATAGTTTTTCTTTCCTTACTATATAGACAAAAAATAAAGTATGGTTAAGTAGACATAAATATATTAGTTGTAGATATCGAATAGAGATTTGGAAAAAAATTCGATAGAATGGAACCATGTAGTTGGGTACATGCATCAATGGGTTATTATTTTGAATGAACTAGAATTGAAATCTAACATAGTTGTTTGTAATAAATATATTATTCAACTATGTGATATAGTTATAACAAAGTACTATTTAGGTGAGTATGAAAATATAAATAATATATGAATTGGTACAAAATAAAAACCCTAGTTTGTGTCATTTTAGAGTTAAATAACTACATATCTATTGTAAGAAACTATTTTAGCAAAGATTGGAAATCAAATTTGTAGTTAAATCAAGACTCTAAATTAATACAAAACAGTTATTTCAAGTGTATAGAAGTATATAATTGTATTACAATATATTAGTTTTAATAAAAAAAATTATGTCTCTCAAGAAGAAATTCTCAGCACATTACAGTGGAGGGTCACATCCTAGGAAGGAAATTTAGTCTCTAAGAAAATAAAAGGCCATGAAAGGCAGAATAATCAATAAAAATTCCAATAAATGGAATTTAAGCTCCAAAGACAAGAAATATCCATCCATGTATAAATATAGTCCAAAATATGGATAATCTTCAACGTGTAAGAGGAAAAAAGTAATTAGAAGTCAAACCTTGCTTAGTCAAGATTGACAATATGAATGTATCTGGGTAAAAATCATACAAGTACCTATACAAAAATAAAGTGCAGTAATGACTATGCTATACATAAAGGGTAAATTAAAAAAAAATGATTTTGTGTGTCATCAAAAAATAATTACCTCATAAGAATTAGTCGTAAAAATATTTGAGTCGATACACTACTTGTGAAGGAAAGAAGTCATGTTAAGCAGATAATAGCATGCAGTTAAAATATAACCGAAAGAGAAGTTGTACAAGAGTCTCTTTGTACTTAATTTTATAACAATATTGTACAAGGAAATTGTAAGCATATTACAACATAAAGGTTTTGTTTTGAATGGGATACTTGATAATTTAACAAGAAAAAAACACAACCTTAGAGGCCACCGTTGAACATAAGAAACCCAAGAAATTTTAATAACACACTAAATAATTGCCCAACTTGTTAATTTTTCTTAGGGATATATTTTTCTTCTCTTTGATAATTTCAATTCTTCATTAACACATTAAGTTCACCCAATAACATCATAACATTATATATATTTACATCATTATTGAGCAATATATGAAATTGTGTATAAATAACAATATCATCATCATCAATGCAGCAGAACATAAGGGGACAATAGAAGAAAATCCTTCACACATAGATACAATAGGATTGGTTAGAGACCAGGCTAAAAAACACTGTAATGAAAACACATTCAAATTGTTATTCTTATTAGATCATCATAACATGATTTAGAAAAATATATTAATGATGATCCATATATTCATCTATGTAACTAACCAACAAAATAAATACAACATCCATGAAATGAACCCAACAATGCTTATACTCAAAATCCCAATTCTAAATAATGTAATGAACTATCATTATTTGTGTTCAACTGTTGAACTCTGCGGTCATTGAGAAAAATATTCATAAGACTAATATTTCATGTTTTAGTTCCCAGTCGCATGGAGGAGGAGAAATTTGAGAGACTATAGATTCCTGGTCACTCTTTGATGCACAATAAGTGAGTGACTATGGTCAAATCTGTCCAGATTTATCTCAGAGCCTCAGTCCCACCCTTCTAGTTGTTATGTGAGCAACTTGTGCTTCCCATTTTCACTCTAAAACAATGTGAGTGAGAAACTATAACTTCTTGGTCGCTCTCTTAAGCTTGGTATGTGAGTGAATAGGGTATGCAATAAGAATTATGAAACCCTAACTCCATGTGGCATGGATGGAGGGTTTTCCATGCGACTAGAAGGCTCCAGTTTCATGGATGAGCTTTTGTGCAAGATATTGTGGTCAAATCCACCCTAGTGTGTGTCAATTACTATGGCCCAAAACCTTAAAACTGAGACACGAGTTTCAAACCCTGCAATTTCATCTCATAGCGAACCTGATCCTTTGTGGACAAGCCTCAAACCTATGTGAGTAAAAAAAAAGATAGGAGAGTGTATCATAATGATATAAAATTGAGGTAGAGGTTACTTGTATTTATAGCCTTCCAAGGGGGTCCACTTTTCTTTAGGGCCAGCCTTATCAAATATGTACATGTCAGATTTTCTTCATAAGTACACTTTCCCTTATTCAATTTGAGTGATGTTTAGGTTGATTTTTTTCCTCTTGAAAACATGAATTCAATGCAATAATTATCTCCTCAAGTGAGTTTCCCAAAGAGGAATTTAACCATAGTTGCATATTTTAACACTCCCTCTCATCTAGGGAGAATTCCACCAATCAATATGTCATATTGTCATCATATGTCCCATCTCAAGTATCTTGTCATCTTGAACCATTAGTGTTAATATTGATTCATCTCTTTCTTATTCTTGGTTATCTATTGATTTTCCTTTCTCATATGCTGAATATTATCGAATCTAAAAGAAGAAGAATTTGTCATCAGAGGGGAACCTAAGATACCGCCATCTATTAATTAGGATACTATCTAAAATCTCTTCCAACGGGATACTACTTGGGAACATCTACGGGGAGTCTAATTGACAACCAACATCAGAGACCATATCATTAGGGAGTACATCTCAACCTGGAAAACAATGACAATGAGGAAGGTCATATTGGACAGTCTCACCTCATGTCCATGAAAGTGGGGAAGGCCGTATGGGACAATCTCATCCCATGTCGAGCAATATGATATCCAAACACATAGGGGAGCACATCTAAACCCTAGAATCACATCAAGAAGCTCATTATCAACCCAAATTTGCATAGGGGAGAAAGTATCAACCCAAACCTATTTCTTGATGATCTTTCCATCGATGACTCTAAGAAGTCATGTGGTAGAACAGTTGCAAAATAATTAAATATTGGAATAGATAACTCACTTAGGAAGAGTTAAGGATCACACGCCTCCAAGCATCCTCAACCCGTTGGCCAGACAGGAAGGGACAATCCCAACAAGCCCAACTTGTGGTTATGTTTCCAACTGGGTTATACTCTACAAAGACCAAGATAGGGTGAGCTACTACTCCAAACCTACGAGTAACAGATAGGGGTGATACCCTATTCTCCAAATTTCCCTCAACCCAGGAGCCCTTCATTTCAATTCTACACCTTGGGAGCTTATACATGGGGGAAGAGCTGGCTCAATGTCCTCGATTAGAATTGCTCCCATCATACTCATATCTAGTAATCATCATGTCTCAATAATAGTTGTTTCTTGTGCATATAGGAGATCAAATAAAATATCATATTAGAAAAAAAACATATATATCACAAAAAAGGATATCTTATTCATCCTCTCTCTCAAGGAGGTGTCAATCACAAGCCTAAGTTTGTCTCGTACAACAACATTGTCTTGATATATGAAGGTATCTAAATCCCAACTATATATGGGATTCTATACCAATGATATCCCACTCTTTTTCATCGCAATGTATCCATGTCATATACAAAACTTTCTCAAACATCTCTTCCAAAATCTTGTGCATATTTCGTCATATCTAGCCTTTCTAGCAACATCGTACTCAGCCTCAGTCGTGCTTAAAGATATGAACCTATCATATCATGGAAAATATCATAATAAGGAATATCCTAGATGTTCTCATCAATAAAAATCCCAAATTTCATGAATACATCAATGCAATCACATATCATATGATTAATATCTTATACCAAATTCATCTTCCCATGCAAATATCTCAAAGGGTTCTTGGTGGAAACTCAATGTGTATGAAGCTTCTCAATCATGAACCGACTTAGGTTCTATATAAAAAATATATGAATATGTATGGGTGATAAATTAGAACATCAATGCTTCAATCAAATATCAGTTTCCAAGTTGAGTTCAACAATATTTCTTCACAACTTCTTGAAATTTAATCAAAGTGTCCAAGGATTTTCATATCATCTTTCCCAAATTCAAAAAGCATGTCATGATTCATTATTTCGAGCTTCAAAAGCCATCTCCCTCTTACTTATATTATTTTAGGCTTATTGCATGTCAATAGTGTACCATCATCATATCAAGCCAAAATAAAAATCAAAAGCATACCTTGGAACAATTTTGAAGTAGAGGTTTGGATCAACGCATCATCCTGGCTTCATCAGATAACTGTCAATGAAAAGATATAAAATTATTTCTACAATCATAACAATTAACAAAACCAATATGTTCAATCTTACACAAACAAAGATTTTGTACTCAAATCAACTAAGTCATCTTATCAAAGTTTATAAGCCAGATCAAAACTAATATCAAAATCATCAATATCACAATATCATATTCTTTATATGAGGTGACATATAGAGCTCTCATCAAGTCATGAAATCATATATTGATATTCCAACTAGTTGTCACAATAAATATCAAAACAAACTTCATCCAAACGTCAAGTTGTGGATTTCTCTATGCACAAGTTTTTATTTCCAAGATAATATGAATTCATTCTAATGATCATAATAAAAGTCACTAGATGCGAATGCATACACCAAGAATAGGTTCCATCCATTCATTGTGAGATTACTTCATACTGAATCATAATTTTCAATACTTCAACCATTGTGCTAAGGACAATGAGGCTATTATAGAACTATTATTGAATACCAATATTAATCACTAAAGGTCACTATTCCCATATAGCAATGTTATCAAGGCACATCATCAATGTTCAAATAAAACTATTATTCATTAGGTAAAATCCCAAATCTTCTATCATAGTGAGATATATTGTCTGAACATATCTCAGTCATCAAGTAAAATTTATAGGTCATTATCTTGTCAAACATCCAAACACTACTCATCTATATCAATCAGTCAAATGTAGTCAAACTCATGTGGCACAAACTTCAAAGGGTAAATCATAATGACATATCTATATGCATATCTAGTTCAGCTACGAAAAAAAATTCAATGTACATATTCATATTATATTAAACACTCAAACTTACCTTCTCATAGAACATTCTATTGTCTCCTTCATGTCTTTAGGACTAACATCCTTCAAGTGAACATATGATTTTATGCACGAAACTTCATTTTTGTCACATGAAGGCATAATCACACCTATAGGACTTCCTCTTTGTGGTTGGGTGACTACAGTTGCACCCTTGAGCTTACTTTAGTTCCATTGAGAGGCTACAATCTCGCTTGTAATCCTACTTCCATGTGACTAAGACTAAGAGAAATGGAAAACTCTCTTTCCTCATACCATAACTTTTTTGCAGATTAACAATGTGAGATATTTGTCTATTCATGACCATAAATCATATTTCAACACTAAAAAATATACATATAATGCTAATGGTAATAGGAGTAAGGATCTTATGGATAGATTCTCCCTTTGAATGGGAATCCATGTTAGTCATCTTTATTCAAGTCATTAAATTTTCTATAATAATGTCATGCATTGGTAGATCTATTATATCATAAATTCAAACATATATCCATCATGGTCATAATGCTATCATCATCTATTTCATCATGGCATCATGCCATCAATATTTCATCAAGGGTTAGTGTCACATATTTTAATAGGTGTATATTACAATATTACTTATAACACAATCAAGTCATGGAATTCAGTTTTAAAATATTCCATAGTCACTAAGCATGTCAAGACATAACCATGGTTAACAGAAGGTCCTGAATATGTATGTGTATATATATATATATATATATGTATCATTGTCTTGTACTACGAAACAACCCCCCCCCCCCCATTTATTTGAACATCGATTAAGGTTGTGAATAATAAATGGGGACCCTTTAAAAAACAAATAGAGCTTAGGAAACATTACTTCGCTTTACTGTAAGTTTTAAAACTTTAGGAATAAAAGCCATGAACCTTTTTTCGCTTTGATTTTATTTCGCTTAGCAAAAATAAAAAAACTTCCATGCTAACAAATTTGGAACACGTGTATAACTTGCGAATTGAGATAGTGCTAATAACTTTTTGAGTTATATGCAAATTTCCATTAAAAACGGTCAGAGACCCTTATAACTATAAATCACATCACTCCTCCGTAAAAGACAAACCAATCGAGATATCATTCGAAAAGAAAATATGATGATGTCAGACCTGATAAAACAATAAAAAAAGGTTAAAACATATCAGCAAATCCAATAAAGCATAATGCTTTGGGTTTTATCGCTTATCGCATCCCGCAACATCAACCCAAATGAAAGTCACGCTTGCTTTGATAAAATGTGATATGAGCATTGCGCAGATCGCATTTCAAATACGGTCACGCTCAAGATACATAATATGGATGCTTGTACAATGTGCAATTTTCGATATATCATTTATTACCAAAGCGCTAGAAACGATGCTCAATTAATTTGTATGTTAAAAATATATAAGGATATAAATCTCCTGAATATTAACAACGTTCAATGGTTTTGGGACTCAAGAATATTTATATATTTCTAAAGTATGTTTCAAATAGAAGTGTCAAGTTTATGATTTATGGTAATTAAAATCTGTTTCTCATTTCCTCTCTTCTCTTCATCTCTACTCTGATTTCATGGTTTGCTTGAATTCAAGAAATTCCCCAAGAGAGCAATATCAATAGAAATGACGAAAAAAAATAAATCTATTGCCCAAACATCCACCTCTGAAGTTACATATATGCCTCCACTCTTCTCAGATAATACTTGCAATAAGGACAGTGGAACCTCTTCCTAGGAAGTAATGTATAATTTGTTTAAGGGGAGAATGTAAGGGAATTGAAGAAAGTAGCAATAGCAGATGCATCCGACTCATCAGAGTGTTCATATTTCGAGGCTGCATGTTCCTTTTCACACAATATAGTTGCAAGACCAAATATTTTACCATAGACTGACATGGTGAAATGGGTCATTGGAAATCTCAATGTCGCAGATAGGACTTTCAAGAATTCAAGACAGGAAGACATGGGTTCATTCACCCCTAATGATTTGCATGCAATGTACCATTTTCCAATGCCACAGAAGGTTTATGATAAATATTTTCTTGAAAATTTTGCAAAGTAAAATCAAGACCCGATCAAGGTAGTGAAAGAATGGAAGGTTGATCATGACAAATTAAAGAGGGACAAACTCCATATGTATCCAATTGCACAATTATCATCACCCCACTGTTTTATAGCAGCAATGATGTGTAGGTTGTTTTCCAAACATGATACCAAAAAATTTAGCATTGAAGGGGTTCCCTTAATAGATGCTCCCACCAATTATACCATTATGAGCCAGGCCAATATCTTATCCAATAATTTGGCCAAAACTATTATGGAATATAGAACAAATAGTGTATTTTCTACTAGAACAATCCCTCCTTTTTACATGAGCGCATACATTATGGATGCCATATATTTCTGTTCAAATTTTCCTCTTATGGGTTAGAAATGGACCAGTCAAGACCCTAGTCTTATTCATGTTTATCAGAAAGCCTTGTCGGAATATGATTTTTTTTCCCATTTTTATAAGATTTTCCATGGAGTCATGTTGCCTATCCACCAAACCATTTTTAATGAGAGAGCCCCCAGGATCTCTAAAGAGGCCAATGCAGATATTATGCCTGTAGCCATATGGTTTGGAAAAGATACTTTTACTTATGTCAATGTTTTCGACAGTCTTGCGCCTCCTCATGTTTTTCCTTATTATGTCCCAGACAAACTTTTGGCTAGGGAGATTGCATACCAAACACATGGAAATGGCATAACCAATCATCTCATGGATTCAAAGAAAGCTATTTGGCCTACATTTCCAGTACATTGTGGTACATTTTCTCTTTTGATATAGGTCATACAGTAAATTTTTAGCATAGGATAAACAACAGTTTCCTAGTACAACAGGAAACATAGATTAGTTGCACTTAGTTCAGCAGAGGTAGAGTACATGACATCAAGTCAAGCAACATGTGAGGCCATCTGGATGAGGAAGATACTTTTTGGTTTTTTTGTTTGATAGATGGATCCAACGATGATACATTATGATAACCATAGTTGCATCAAACTCTTGGTTAATCCAGTTTTTCATGACAGGTCCAAGGATATTGATATCTGGTATCACCCTCTAAAATATTGTGTGCAAAGGCGCATTATGTCATTAGAGTACATTCCCATGAAGGAGAAGGATGCAAACGTCTTGACGAAGGTGCTGGCAAGAAGAAAATTTGAATTCCACTAAGGTAGGACTAGGTTAGCAGATAATCCCTTTCTTGTTGAGAGGGAGTGTTGAAATGGCACATAATGGGGGCTTTTGATTTAATTTTCCCTTAATTAAATTGGAAGATAAATTTTAATTTCATCTCATGACAACTTGTATTAGTTAACTAATTTAGCTTAGGAAATTCGAGTCGAAGGTCCGAGAGGAGGCATGTAGAGTTCTCCCATGATTTTAGGGGGTCCAATTACAATTATTTGTGAGTTGTGATTAGTTAACTCAAGAAATTGAGTTAAAATTAGTTTAAATAGTTCCAATTGAGAGATGAGCTAGTGATACGTCCAGTGAATTAAATCTAATTTAATTCACATATAGTGATCAATCATACAACTAAGAATTCGCTATAAATAGTTGTTTCATGTTAGTTCTAAGGAAGGCCCAATTGAGAGTGAGTTTAAAGGGAATATAACTATCAATTGTATAATCAGAAACTTGTAGAGGTCATGCATGAGGTCACCCAAAATCCTTAGATGAATTGCACAATCAATTCCAAGGAATTTCCTAATTAATAGGGCCACAATTCCTCCAAGAATGCGTAAGCAATGTTGGACAGACTAGGGTTGAGAATTAGTTAATTATTGGACCAATTTTTCCTAGATCGGAGTGAGACAGTCAAAAGAGTACAGAGGTTTCTCAGTGTGAGGAATAGCATTGTATTGTTTCATGGTCTTGACTTTGTGAAATATACATATAGCGGGGTTTTGAGCAGTTTCTTTCCCTAGATACATCTTGTGTTGTGCGATGAATTGATTTATTTCTCTTGCTTGTTTGTGATTATGTGATTGTATTTGGTTTCTGCAAATTTGTAGAAGTGATTCAGATTTTTTTTTAGTAAATTACAAGACCAGGTTGAATCCATTGATATAATTTTTACAAGAACCTCCTTTGGTTGTCACTAGTTGGCTTGAATGGCATGGTAGAAAACCTTATTTTGTTGTGGTTTTTTGTAGACAAGAATAATTTGTTGATCCAATAATCATTCCTCCATTTTTTCCTCCATCTGATTTCTCTTCAACATCCATTTTCGAGGTAATTTATTATCTAGTATCAAGTTGTTGTGATGGCTCAATTAAATAGTGTGTGGAACATGTGTTCTGGAGGGTAACATTACAATTTATTGGATATTCTTTCTCCATTTCAAGCAATAAGTAGTGACATTATAGTGAGCATGTGTGATGCAATTTTTCTTTTTGGAACCTTACTTAGGTTGATATACATGCATTAGGGAGAAATTTTGGGATGTTTTGGATACTAATATCATGCTAAATGTTATATAAAAATAAGGGTGCATTCATAACAATAGCCACCATCAGTATTTCAAACTAGCTTGGCATTGAAAATAAACAACAATAAAAAATCATGTAGTTTTTTTTCTTGTAGAAACCTCCAACTATATTAGGAAAATAATGATACATTTTCTTGGGTCAGTGGCTAGGTGTATTATAGAACATGGGAATTTTCATCGATAATACATGATGCAACCTTGTTAGGAAAATGGCCATCAAAGGCCATAAAGTCTCATACTTTATTCATTACAAGAAGGTATGTGGATGTAGCAAGAGGAAGGTCCACCATCCATTTTAGCCATGTTTTAGTGCTAAAAATGAGCAGTAGTGATCAAGGTGTGAGAGCACATTATTAAGAAATTTTTTATGGGTTATATAGTCAAGGTTCACTGATAGAAGAGAACCACAATGGAAGCTACACACAAATCAAAATTAAATGATGGAATAGAAACACAAATTTTCATGGAGTTTGGGATCTTTTCCCCTTTTTTCTTAGCCCAAAAAATGCATTACATTCCTATTTATACTTAGAAAATAAAATATCTAGAATTTATCAAGAAATAATTCCTCTCCTTTATTTTTAGAGGAATTTGATAGAAATCCTCTTGATTTTAGGAGCCTACTTTTTAAATATACAGTTTCTAAAATTCTCCATAATATTAGGATCCTACTTTCTAAATAAAATTAGTTTCCATTTCATATTGTTTCTATGAATTTACATAATCTAAATTCTAGAGACATCTTAGACTTAAAAAATACATTTTAAAGATACCCATTAGATGCTCCTACATCAAATTCCTTGGGTACAAAAAATTCATCGAATCATATCCATGAATCTCCATCCTTGTTGCATTTTACCTGGATCCCATACTTTATGTTCTTGTTGTCCACATACCTTTCTTACATAAGTCCTTTCTGCCAACTGTATCTTATTATTGATTGGATTTTTAACATAAGCTTCCATAACTCATCCAATTGATTATCTTGTTTTGTTCTTGGTTAGTTTATATTTCTATCCTGCAATTGTTGCTCCATTACTTCATAAAAATCTCATCATGGTTGTTTCCATGTCTTAATCCTCTGCATCCTTTGTCGATTTCTTCTTCATATTATCTTGTTCATCTACTGCATCTACCCTTATGGTATAATTTTCATCCATCTTGGATTTTGTTATCCACTCTTCCAAAAGCTTTAACTCCTTATGATAATTAATTGGCACTACCTGTCATTGTTGTCCTTCTACTTCAACATAGAGATTCTCTTTCCCTATCCCAAATTTACTACCTTTCATTCCATATGTTAAGATCTTCAAATTAGGGGACTTTTGAGGTCTAAAATGGGCCTCCTAAGGAAATTATAAAATAATAGTGTAAATAATAAAATAATATTAGTTTACATCATCAAATTTTAGAGGGAAAAAGAATAATAAAATAATAAAACTACTTTTTCAACTCCTATTTTCAACTTATCTCCCTAATTATTTACTAAAATTTCGAGCGGAAACACTTGTTGGATGCATAATTTGATTCCTCATCCGAGGAGTACCCATGTTGCATAATTTTGATGGACCCTTCTACACGAAAATTGAGAAATACATGAAAAACATGATTGCAATCACGTTTTTCATGTATTTCTCATTTTTTGTGTAGCAAGGTCCATAAAAAGTATGCAACATGGGTACTCCTTGGATGAGGAATTAAATTTTAATTCCAATGAGTACTCCTACTCAAAATTTGAGTAAACAGTCAGAAAGATAAGTTAAAAATACGAGTTGAAAAAGTAGTTTTATTATTTTATTATTTTTTATTATTTTTATTTTTTACTCCAAAAATGGTGAATCATCCCCCATGCTTGATATCATCATATTCAATTCTATTGGTTTATAAAAAGTTTATTTTGGTTGTACATTTTTCTTAGGAGGCCCATTTTAGACCTTAAAATTCCCCTAATAGACTTGCCTCTATCCTTGTTACTTTTTCCTTCTTGAAAAAATTCTACATTTTCCTCTTCCTTTATGATATCTTTGGTGATTTTCCATATTAATAACCTGAATAAATTACACATCCACACAAATTCTTAGTTTCAAAATCATGAGACCCCATCGTCTTTGTTGATCCCTCAAGCATATCTTCCTTTTGTTGGTCTAAATTTTCCCAACACTCCATATTACTTTCATTAATTCGCTCATCTTCTTCGCCATATTCTTTGAGCATTTCTCTCTTCTCTAGTTCACAAATCATAAATCGTTCCCTTTACATGGATATCTAACTATATGCTGATTAACTAAGTTTTTCCTCTATTTTAACCCACAATTTCACAATGTATATCATTTTCCTTGCATATAATTGCACAAAATTCCATTTAACATTTTTTTTAACTTCAAACCATGATTCAAACTCTCTTTCAGAAGCTTTATCAAAATACTCAATCTTTTATTTAGCTCAAATATCTCTTTCTCATTATTCCTAGTAATTTGTTTTACTAATCTCTTCCTTTTATTATCCATGTCTTTTGTAATGTTCTCACCACACTTCCACTGATTTGTTTAGGTGCCAAATTTATCCACAAATTCAATTATTAATTTCATTTTTGGGATTTCGAGTACCACCAATCATACACCCTATATCAATAAATACTTACCAAGATACCATCACTCTGTATTTTTCTCATCACTCTTTTTTTTTAACCCTAAAATTTATAATGATATATTGCAACACACCTGATACTTTTCACAATACAAAATTATGTACCTGGTGACATCGTATTTCTATTCTAATTTTATTTCACATCAAAAATCGTCTAATGGTGTACAAAATTATGTACTCCGTGACATTGTATTTGCAATCTGATTTTATTTCACATCAAAAATCTAACAGTGTACTATGGACACAACCAACTTGAAAAAGAAAGTGAATCCCGCCTACCTTTTTTTCATCAAAATGAACCAAAAATATCCAACATTAAACATGAAAAATTATTTTCATCTATTTAAACATCAACCGATTTCACGGATGCCGCTCATGCTTTATGTTCCAACGGGGATTTTTCTTTTGAAGTTACCAAAAAGCCATTCCTCATGGCCAGTATTAGCACGAGATTTTGTTTCACTTCTTGATTTTCCAAGACCCAATTGTGAAATCTCATGAGAATTCCCGCAAATGAAATTTAGAATGGGAAACATGGTCAATTAAAAGTGTGTTATGCTCTTAAAGCCCATGTTTCAGTAAACATATGGACCAAAATTCTATCAAACACTCCATGGGATCTTAGGGTTTTTCTCCACAATTTTAGTTGAGTCAGCGATAGAGAATTTGACATATATACATCTCTACCATAGTGAATGCATCACTATATGGATTCATATTATAAATGTTTCTCCATTGATTCATATTGCTCGCGGATCCGCATTCACTTTTCCATTTTTCCACATACTTCTACACAAATATTCCACCTTGCATATGTTATTCCAACGTTGGTCTCCACGCTACAGGTTTAACGTTACAATTTCACATGCTACATATTCCTCAACATCCAAGCTTCAGAAAGTTTCGCAATTCTCTCAGCTCTTATCCTACTTTGATGCCAAAATGATCACAAACTGCCATAAGAAAATCTATACACAAAACAAAACAAAATGATGCAATAGAAATAAAATTAAAAAAAAAAAATTATGGAGAAGTTTGGGATATTTTCCCCTTCTTTCTTGGCCTAACAAATGCATTACTTTTCTATTTAGAATTGAGGAGGAAAGATCTAGAATTTCTCAAGAGATAATTGCCCCTTGTTGCTTCAAAAAATGCATAACTTTTCTATTTAAACTTGAGGAGGAAAGATCTAGAATTTCTCAAGATAATTCTTCAAGGAGTCTGGGATCTTTGCCCCTTTTTTCTTCAAAAAATGCATAAATTTTCTATTTATACTTGAGGAGGAAAGATCTAGATTTTCTCAAGAGATAATTCCTCAAGGAGTTTGGGATATTTTCTCCTTCTTGCTTCAAAAAATGCATAAATTTTCTATTTAGACTTGAGGAGGAAAGATCTAGAATTTCTCAAAAGATAATTCCTCTCCTTGATATTTGGAGGAAGTTGAGAGAAATCTTCTTGATTTTAGGAACCTACTTTATAAATACAATTAGTGTTGAATGGTTTTGTTATTGACGTCAAGGTTAGTTTTTGATGAGTATCATGAAGAGTGCATCATCTTTAGAAGTAGTTAAGAAGATAATGTAAATATTCACAATGCTGTGAAGAAGCAATGACATGAATCATTTTAATATATAAATATTGCAACAATGGGAAGTACTAGTAAAAAAACCCCACACTTCCCCATTCTTTTGTAGAGAATTTAATTTATAATATGGTCTATTTTGGTTCTTTTGAGTTTCTGAAGCCAATATTAATATAAATTTAATTCCACAAGATGGTGGGTGATCAAGAATCAATTATATACATAACCAAGGTTATATGACGTGTTTTTAACGACTGGAATCTCTTGTATTTGATTTGAAAGTCAATGAGAATGTCGAAGAATTTTTTGATACAAGAAGGAAACAGGGTCCAAAAGGCAGTGTAATATACAACAGTATAATATATCTTATTCAATTATCTTCTATCTTCACGGTGGTAGGATGGTGCAAGGAAGAGATTGACGTCTACTTAAAGTTAGTTCCTGAGAACATGTCCGGGTGGAAGGGTGGTGCTAGGGAAAGCTGGTGTGAGTGTAACAAGTTATTTCTTGTAGGGTGTTGGTGCATCCATTAATTTGGAGCTGATAAAACCAAGGGGTTGGTGCCTCCTTCTAGTCATTGCTGGTAAATCAAGGAGTTGGAGTTTCCTTCAAGTTGAAGGCTGTAAATTAGGGGGTTGGTTCCTCCTTCCATTTGGTGCTGGATAATATTGGAAGTTGATGCTTCTTGTTGATGTAATATTTCAAATATATATTAAATTGTTCTATGGCTTTCTCCCATTTAGGTTTCCATGTAAAAAAATATATTGTGTATTATATGTGATGTTGTGCATTGTTGAATGGTTATGAAAATTGTTAATATTTGCATGAGATAATTGTAATGGTAAAAGTGCTCAATTTCGATTCACTCCCCCTCGGTATTAGTGAATATTCCAACAATTGGTATCATAGCAGGTTCCCATTAGGGGAATTTTGAGGTCTAAAATGGGCCTCCTAAGAAAAATGTATGACAAAAATAATCTTTATAAGAACCAATATGGTTAAAGAAGACGATGTCAACCATGGGGGATGATTCACCATTTTTTAAGTAAAAGGGTGAAAAGATTAAAAAATAATAAAATAATGAAACTACTTTTTCAACTTATCGCCCAAAATTTTTACTCAAATTCCGAGAGGGAGCACTCATTGGATGCAAAATTTAACTCCGCATCCAAGGAGTACCCATATTGCATACTTTTGATGGATGCTGCTACACGAAAAAATAGAGATACATGAAAAAACGTGACTACAATCACGTTTTTCATGTATTTCTTATTTTTCGTGTACCAAGATCCATTGAAAGTATGAAACATGGGTACTCCTTGGAATAGGAATTAAATTTTACATCCAACAAGTAATCCTACTTGAAATTTGAGTAAACTTTTTGGGAGATAAGTTGAAAATACGAGTTGAAAAGGTAGTTTTTTCCTTTTTTCCTCTAAATTTTGATGATGTAATCAAATCTTATTGCACCGAGAGGCGCATCTACAGCCCAATATGACCCCGATGTCAGGTGGGTCACGTCCTCATACAAAATTTCGGCTTAAGTTTTAAATTAAAAAAAAAATCGCATTGTGCTAGAACATATATCAATTTCCAATACAATTATGTATTATTTATATAATTTGAATGGATAGTAAATTATATAAGTGAATTTGAATGGATCATAAATTTACCTTTAACAAAAAAAATTACCACATTGAATTTACAAATTAAGCAAAATTGTAAACATCTTTACTCTTTACCAAAGTCAATACCATTTCCTAAATCAAAGGAAAAGAGTTAGTTCAACACAAACAGTTAAAATCCAAAATATTTTAATATTTCTTTTAATTAAATATTTGTAAAATGAATTTATACTTACTCCAGAGCTATGGTAAATAAATAAAAATATATATAAACTAGATGTATGGTAAATAAATAAAAATTCTTTTTATATTTATTCCATAAACCTTTTTATTTTAAAAAAAAACTTTAAAAAGAGGTTCTATTTAGATGAAGCCTATGGGATGAATACCATGGGACAAATTAATATTGATACCATGGGTCAAATACCATGGGTAAATAAATAAATATAAAAGAGGTATAAACAAGTATGATAAATAAATAAATAAATATAAAATAGATATAAAGAGGTATGGTAAATAAATAAATATAAAAGAGGCATAAAGAGGTAAGGTAAACAAATAACAATATATCAAATAGGATTATAAATAAAAATATAAATAAACTAGAGGTATGGTAAGTAATTAAAACCTATTTTCATATTTACTCCATAATCTGCTTTATATTTACGAATATTTATGTTCATTAGTTTACATAACTAAGAATAAATAGAGAGAGTGTGATAAGGGAGAGATGGAGAGAGAGTGTGTATGTTTAGGGGTGAGATAAAGAGACAAAGTAAGATGTATGGAAAGAAGGGGGGAGAGAAGAAGTGAGAAGGAGAGAGGGAGGGATATAGTGATTTAGTTGGAGAGAGAGAGGGGTGGAAAGAGAGAGAGAAAGAAAGGGATGGGGGAAAAGAGAGAGAGAGATAGGGGGGAAGAGAGAGGATTGGAGGGAAAAGAGAGAGAGAGAGGTGGGAGAGAAAGGGAGAGAGAGGAAAGATGAGAGAGAGGAGGAGAGTGATGGGGGAAGAGAGAGTATTGGAGAGAGAGAGAGAGAGAGAGATCGGGGAAGAGAGAGGGATTTAGGGGAGAGAGAGAGAGGAGGGACGAGAGAGAGGAATTGAGAGAGAGAAGGAGAGAGGGATCGATAAGAGAGATGGAGTTGGAGGGGGAGAGATGTAGGAAATAAGAAATATAGAGAGTGAGAAGTAGAGAGAGAGAAAAGAAGTGACAAGGGAGATACAGAGAGAGAGTGTGTATGTTTGGGGCTAAGATAAAGAGACAAATAAGGAGATATGGAGATAAAGGGGGAGAAGGAGATATAAGGAGAGATGGAGGGATATAGTAACATAGTTGGTGGGTGAAGAGAGAGAGAGAGGGAGAGAGAGATGGGAGGGAAAGGGAAAGAGAGGAAGGAAGAGAGAGGATGTGAGAGAGTGGAGAGAGGGAGAGAAAGAGATATGGACTTGGAGGGGGAGGGGTAGAGAGATAAGAAGAAAGAAATTGAGAGAGAAAGGTGGAGAGAGAGAGTGAGTGAGTGATAAGGAAGATGGAGAGAGAGGGAGAGAGGGGGAAGATAGAGATATAGATGGAAGGTGAAGAGAGGGAAGAAGAGAGAGATGGGGGGAGGAGGGGATTGACAAAGAGATTGATATATATGGATTGCGAGAGTGTGTGTTTTTAGGGGGGTGAGATAGAGAGACAGAAAAGAAGAGATGGAGGGGGATATAGATATGGATGTAGGGTGGAGAGAGGGGAGAATATTTCTCACACTAGATGGATTGATATAAGTGGAGATGGTGATTTATAATCCTATTTGATTATTTTCACTATATGCATCGATTTTAGTGTAGATATTTATTTCTAATGATATTTGATTACTTGCACTAGATGCATTGATTTCGGTGTAGGTGGTGATTTCTAATACAATTTGATTGCTTGCACTGAATTTGTTGATTTCAATTTAGATGTCGATTTATAATTATATTTGATTACTTGCACTAGATGAATTGGTTTCAATGTAGATGATTTCTAATCCTATTTGATTGTTTACACTAAATGCATTGATTTCAGTGTAGATGGCGATTTCTAATCCTATTTGATTTATTTGAGTAAATGCATTGATTTCAGTGTAGATGTTGGTTTCTAGAGAGAGAGAGAGAGAGTGATAAGGAAGATGGAGAGAGAGGGAGAGAGGACAAAAGGAGGAAAGAGATATATTAATGGGGGAGAGGGAGAGAAGGGGAAGATAGAGATATAGATGGAAGGTGAAGAGAGGGAAGAAGAGAGAGATGGGGAGAGGGGGTGATTGAAAAAGAGATTGATATATATGGAGTACGAGAGCGCATTTTTTTAGGGGGTTGAGATAGAGAGACAAAAAAGAATATACGGAGGGGGATATAGATATGGATGGAGGGTGGAGAGAGGGAGGAATATTTCTCTCACTAGATGGATTGATATAAGTGGAGATGGTGATTTCTAATCCTATTTTATTATTTTCATTAGATGCATCGATTTTAGTGTAGATATTTATTTCTAATGATATTTGATTACTTGCACTAGATGCATTGATTTCAGCATAGGTGGTGATTTCTAATACAATTTGATTGCTTGCACTAAATGTGTTGATTTCAATTTAGATGTAAATTTATAATTATATTTGATTACTTGCACTAAATGACTTAATTTCAATGTAGATGATTTCTAATCCTATTTGATTGTTTGCACTAAATGCATTGATTTTAGTGTAGATGGCGATTTCTAATCCTATTTGCTTTCTTTGAGTAAATGCATTGATTTCAGTGTAGATGTTGGTTCATAGAAAGAGAGAGAGTGTGAGTGATAAGGAAGATGGAGAGAGAGAGAGATAGGACAAAAGGAGGAAAGAGAGATATTAGCGGGGGAGAGGGAGAGAAGGGGAAGAGAGAGAAGAAGAGAGAGATGGGGAGAGAGGGTGATCGACAAAGAGAATGATATATATGGAGTGCGAGAGCGTGTGTGTTTAGGGGGGTGAGATAGAGACGAAAAAAAAGAGATGGATGGGGATATAGATATGGATGGAGGGTGGAGAGAGGGAAGAATATTTCTTGCACCAGATGGATTGATTTAAGTGGAGATGGTGATTTATAATCCTATTTGATTATTTGCACTAGATGCATCAATTTTAGTGTAGATATTTATTTCTAATGGTATATGATTACTTGCACTAGATGAATTGATTTCAGTGTAGGTGATGATTCCTAATAATATTTGATTGCTTGCACTGGATGTGTTGATTTCAATTTAGATGTCGATTTATAATTATATTTGATTGCTTGCACTAGATGCATTGATTTCAATGTAGATTATTCCTAACACTATTTGATTGTTTGCACTAAATGCATTGATTTCAGTGTAGATGGTGATTTCTAATCCTATTTGATTGCTTTGAGTAAATGCATTGATTTCAGTGTAGATGTTGGTTTCTAATCTTATTTGATTGATTGCATTAGGTGCATTGATTTCAATGTAGAAGTTATTTTCTAATCTTATTTGATTGCTTGCATTAAATGAATTGATTTCAATGTATATGTTGATTTATGATTTGATGTAATTGGATATATGACGATACATTAATATTAAAGTGATTGCATTAACAATATGCATTGATTTTAGTGTAAGCACAAAAAGTTATTAACAATGTAGATTGATTTTTGTGTTATAGTAATTTAAGCTATTAATATTGGAGAGCAAGAGAGACAAGGTATCATGTTTACTACAACAGATCAAACTAAAGATTTAAATGGTTTATGATTTAAATTTTCCTTTTCATATAATCGATATGAAAAGATAACAAAACTAACAAGGGAGGAAATAAGAATAGTAGAAGAAAATAGTTTGAGATTGATTGTAACATGAGTACGTTCTTATTATTCACATTTTATATCTTTCAACACTATTATTGTCACTTTACATTTAAAAAAAATATTTCATCATTTTTCATCATTATAGTTATTAACAATAATTATCATCTCAACGAACTGAGGTAACTAAGAAAATTTAAAATTAAAATGACCAAGTTAATCTCAGAAATATTTAGCATATTTAAACTGATTATATTAATATTTGATATATTTACATATTACTGATAAAATTAATCATATCTTTGATAGATTTTCCTTGGCAGCACACGACTGAAACTAGCCTAGATCTATCTTACATCTCAAAAATATATAAGAATTTTAATAATCTAAAAAATGTGACGTTGATGCCTCCAACTGGAACCAGCCTAGATCCATCTAACTCTGGATCTATCATGCGCCAAGAGGGATCAAATCTCTCGAGGTGCAAACCTTTACTCAAGTTTTGCACTCAAAAAATAGGTTTTCACCTCGAGAGATTTGATCCCTCTCGGTGCATGATAGATCCAGAGTTAGATGGATCTAGGATGGTTTTATTATTTCCACTATTATTTTATACTTTCCTTAGGAGGCCCATTTTAGACCTTAAAATTCTCCTAATGTTCAGACACATCCTAACAACTAGAAGGAAGATCTTAGGAGAATATATATGGTAAGGACAAGGAATAAAACCTCCAATTAGTCAAAGGATGTCTCTAACATTGCACTAATTTCAGAATTTGTTATAGTTTATGAAAAGAAATAGGTTGGTCCAGTTCCTTTAATCGATGGAACAAGCTATGAATTATGGGAATACAGAATGGAAGCCTACTCAGGAGCCCTTGGATATGATGTATGGGATTCATCTATTTATGGAAACACATCTAAAAATGAATCAACAATGTACAATACAAAACAGAAGAATGACATTTTAAGTACCTTGTTAGATTTTGTGCAAACTAAAGTGGGTCAATGCTCATCAGCCAAAAATCTTTGGGAGAAGCTTAAAAAAATTTCATTAAAGCATGTAGATCAGGATGAAGATTATGATAATGATTATGATTTAGATAGAGTGATATCTATGAGATCAAATACTCATAACAAAGAACTTTATGACATTAGAAGAGGAGAAGTGTACACAGAAGGAAATTTGATTAATTCCTTTAGTGATCTTAGAAAAACAAGGAAGTAAAATCAAATACTTGAAGCAGAAGTTATTCAAAAACAATAAACACTTGACGTAGCTCTAGAAAAAATAAATAGGCTCAAGGAATGGTAGAAGGAGAAAATGTAGGATTTTGAAAAGAAGAATCATGTCATTGATGAAAAGGAGCAAAAATACGTAAACTTTGAAACGGAAACAGAAATGAGTACCTGCCTTTTTTAGGTAGCAAAAATTCGTCTGATCTTGAAAAGTGTTGATTCAGAATACTCTTAATTTTTTTTTGGCATGTTTTTGACACATTAAGTTTTCTTATGTACCAAGTATAAACATTATTTTTAAAATTTTAGTGATTTTTATGTGTACCTTGGTTACTGTTGTTTGTTATGTACCAAGTATAAGCATCATCCACTTTTTTTAGAAGACTTATTTTTTACTTTAGATTTTCTAATGCATTAAACGCTAATAATTATTTTCTAAATTTATCAATTTTTGAAGTAATGTTCTTATTCCAATTCACTTACATATTTTTCTTAAGTGTTTTTCAGGTTTTTGGTTTTTTCTTTTCTTTTCATTTTTTTTTTGTAGTGAGATATTTGATTTTTTGCAGTGCTAAAAAAAAACCACAATTTTAAAGTTTCGATCTTCTATCTAATTATATATATTTCATTTCCCTTGAAATACTTGTCACTAAAAAACAATAATTTTTAACAATTTACATGAAAATACACATTTTGAATATAGATATAACTGAAAAAATACACATTTTGAGTCTTTTTGCGAAAAGTGACATGTCAAATAAACCATTTAATAGGAAAAATTAACCAAAAAAGTATAAAAAATAGAAAATTTTATGAATTTGATGTCAAATATTAATAATAATAACAATTTTTTTCCAAAAATTAAATGATTCACATAAAGAATGAAGTGAAAATCACATTATACAAATTTTTTATTTTTAGCATATTTTTTCTTAAAGTGAAAACCATATAATTTTATTAAAAAAAATTAAAAAAATTAAAAACAAAATCATAAAAATTAAAAAATTAAAATTAAAAAAAAATCATAAAAATTAAAAAGAAAATAAAAATAAAAATAAATAAAAATAAAAATAAAAAAATAGAAGTTGGGTTGCCTGAGGGCGACCGTCGCGTGTTGGCGGAGCTGGCCAGCTCCGCCGACCCATGTCGGTCAACCTCAGGTCACCCGGCAGGGTTGGTCGAAGCCTATTCTAAGAATTGGCTCTGGCCAGCCCCACCGAGTGGCTCGAGGGGCGGTCATCATGGACCGACGAAGCTGGCTAAGCTCCGTCAGCCCACGACGGCTACCCCTCGAGCCACCCGGTAGGGCTAGCCAGAGCCGATTCTGAGAATAGGCTCCGGCTAGCCCTGTTGGGTGGCATGACGGGTGACCAACATGGGATGGAGGAGCTGGCCCGAGGCCGCCGCCGTGGGCTGATGGAGCTTGGCCAGCTCCGTCGGCCCACGACGGCCGCCCCTTGTGCCACCCGGCACGGTTGAGAGTTGATTCTATGAATTCGTTGGCCCTAGAGCTGATTCTAAGAATCGACTTTCAGCTTCTCAAGCCCCTGGGCGAGCTCAACCTGATTCTCAGAATCGGGGGCAGAACCTGATTCCAAGAATCATGTTAAGCCCACCCAAAGGCTTGAGGGACATACATATTTTTATTTTTTGATATAATTGTTGTTAATTTTTTTTTAATTTTAATATGTTTTTAGGTTTTTGTTTTTTACTTTTTTTAATGTTTTATTAAGTTACGTTAATTATTTTTAATTTTAATTATATTTGTGTTCATTTTTTTTTCAATATTTTTTTTTCTTTTTTTTGTTTTTTGTAAGTGAGAGGAATTGGCAACATCAGGCAGCTTTCACATGCACGGCGCGGGGTCCAACCCCTCGGCTACCACTATAACCTCTCAGGGAACCGCCCAGCCTGCAAGAGCGGTACCCGGATAAGATGAAACTTGAGTTCATGACCTGCTTAACAACACGAACACCTTAACAGTGCATCCGCTAGAGACTGGACCATGCCCTTGCAGGCCTTTTTTTAGTTATTTTAATTGTGATTATTTTTTTAATTTGTTTTAGGTTTTTTTTTAATGTTTTTTCTAGATATTTTATTTTATTTTTTTCATTGTTTTATTTTTTTATTTTTTTCTCATTTATTTAAATTTTTTTATAATGGCTTTTTATTTTTAGTTGTCTAGTATTTTTTATTTTTTATTTTGAATTTTTTTACTTTGTTTATTTTTTAATTTTATTGATTTTTTTTAATGTGTTTTTTAAATGTAATATTTATTTTGTTTTTGTTTTTTTAAGATTGCATAATAAAGTATTATTTATGTATTTTTATTTATTTCGTTAATTTTGTTTCTTTAATTATATTTTTGAATGTTTAATTTGTTCTTTTTTTCTATTTTTATGTTTGATTTTTTTTTGGCTTTTTTATATACCTTTATATATTTGATTTCTTGTTGTCATTTTTAAAATTTGTTTTCTAATATATATTTTTATTTACTTATTTTTTTTATAACTTTGTTATTTTTTTTGTTTTTTTGTTTTTTTGTTTTAACCCTTGTTTTTATTGTAAATTTTTGTTTTCATTTTTCTTTTGAAATTTTAAGTTTTTTTGGAGTGATGATACTTTATCTTTTACATGGTATTTCAAAATGTTGAAAATTTATCTTTAAAAAAAATGTTATTCTAGCATCTTCACTTTTCGTTTTGAGGGTGTTTTTGGCACAAAAAAATTGGTTTTCACTCCCATTTTTTAAAAATGTTGAAAATTTACCTCTGAAAAAAAAAATGTTATTTAGACAGCATCACTACTTTTTGTTTACGAGCTGTTTTTTCAGATTTTTTGGGATTTTTTTGCTAGATTTATCATTTTGAATTTATAGTTCTCGTTTCATAGTTTACGTTGTTGCAAAGAAAAGCCTAAAAGCAAAGTTCTCATTCTCGAAAGGCAAAATCAAAGTGAAATCTAGAAGAAGATTGAAAATGTCATTGCTCCAAGGAGTTATGTTGATATAATCAAGGACAAGGATCAACAAAGGGCTAGGCCCCCTCCAAGGAATAATGTCTTCAGAAGATCAACATCGTCGAAGTAAACCATCTCATCCAAGTACCCTAGTATAATTCCTGGTTATTGTTTTTCATGTAAAAATTTTGAGCATAAGGCTAGGAATTGCAAAGCTTATGACTTGGATGATTATGAAGGTCATTATCAAAACCCTAGAAAAAAGCTGGCAAGAACTCAAAAAAGGTATCCAAATATCATCATCAGTGGAAAATATATGCTAGTTTCTATGTCATTTAGGTACCATATAGAATGTTTCAAATGCAATAACTATGGACACATAGCGCATGATTTTAGAAGAATGAGAGAGTCTTCCATGAAGGATAACTCTGATATCAGGTATAATAACTTTTGGAGAAGAAGAAAAAGAAATAAGAGTAGGTCGATGAAGAAATCACAGAGGTCATATTCACAAGATTTGTAAAATCATGGGACTGTGTTGAATCTACATGTACAAAGGAATATGTGAGGATTCAGAATGATGATATGGCTACACAAAAGGTTTATACATTATTCTGAACAATCCAATATGGAGACTCCCAATGTGGTGAATGCTTAAGAAGGGGATTCTAAGTAGCAACAACTACAAATTTGATGAACTATCCTCTGGGCAGTCAGATTTGTGAAGGTAGATTCATAATGGTTTCATTAATTCAGGCGAAATTCAATGTTTCATGGATGTATATAGGATTCCAAGTATATTTTCAAGAAGTAATATTTATTGAATCAGATTTGAAGAATTTTTTAGAACAACGATGTGGAGTATTAGTCAACATTGCATACAATTGAGTAGCAGGCATGAAAAATAGAGATAAGGAAGGACATGAATTTATGAGACATATGAAGATGGATCCTAAAAAAAATTGGATAAATATTTATTGTCATTATTTTCAAAGTGAAATTTTAATTAAAGTTTATTGACAAGAAGTACTAGCTAGTCACGGAAAGGAAATTCATGAGAGGCACTGCAAGGCAGGGGGGAGGAGTTTTCAAGGGGAGCTACCCTTTTTCATTTATGTCAAAAGTAGATAGAAATCATGAGATAAATATTAGAAGCCCGAAGACAAGGGGAGCAGTAGTTGCTGGGAGAGTATGAGTGTTGCCGTCAATGACAAAAGGGGATATTGTTGAATGATCTTTTCATCGATCTCAAAGTCATTTTTCGGTGAGCAGCATGAAGAGTGCATCCTATTTGGAAGCATTGAAAAAGAGAAAAAAATTCTTGGCAATGCCTTGAAGAAGCTTTGACATGAACACTTTTAATATATGTCATATTGAAAAAATGAGAAGTACCAGCCAAGAAGTCTTGCACTTCCCCACTTGTTGAGGCAGTTGAATATGAAATTGCATGTTATACCAAAGCCAATTCACCCAAAGCCATCAAACTTCACCCAAACAATTATGATGAGACTCCCACAAAAAAATTACAATGATAAAGGAGGTCAAGGTCATCCCTAAGGCACAATCATATGGACCATGGCACAAATATTAATGATATAGAGCTAAGTGATAATACCTTGGTTACTGTTGTTCGTTATGTGAGCATAATTTTTGTTTATTTTAATTCTAGATGTAAGAGAAGTAATTTTTTTCCCTTGGTCGTCCTGTTCAATCCCGAGTCCACTTAATATTATATATATATATATATATATATATATATATATATATATATATATATATATATATATATATGTATATATATATATATATGTATGTATATATATATATGTATGTATTTATGTATGAAAAAACTCTAACAAGTGATATATTCAACAAGCTAACATGATTCTGATTTGTAGATCAAAGTAATGGTTTCCAAGCACAATTTATAAGTTTCATTAATGAACACTTGAAATCTATTATATCTATGATTGTGATCAAGTTGTTTTGGTTCAAAGGCCGAAGAAGAAGAATACAGCTAAGAAGCATTGATATATTTTTTGTTTTTGTTTGTTATTGATGATTTGTTTTAGAGTAGGATTTGGTTCGACAAATATTTTTGTATGCATAATCGTGCCACTTTTTACAATCAAAATGAGATTGAACCACCTATTTCATGATCAAAAGGTTATGATTGGCACCCATAGAAAAATTTTGACTATGGTTTGTAATGTTTCACTATAAACTTAATGGAGGAATTTCTCCAAAATATGAATAGCATTGACTAAGTAGCAAACAAACCCAAAATGTTATATATATTAATATCAGCCAAGTATGTTGTGTTTAGAAATCCATGTGTTCAAGAGTCAAATCATAACATGCCAAACTTTTTATTATATACATCAGGAATACCAAAGTACATGAAGGTTAGATGTAGCTTGTTTCTTGATCACCCAGGTATGAGAAGATTGAATGGAAATCCGATCTGACATTATGTGATTAGATTGGTGAGGTGTCATTGATCGTTCAGTCACATAAGAAAAGTTGTTGAAGAAGAAGTTCTTATATTTCCTTCTGATCCTTCGATTGAATGTAATGGTTTAGACCTTCATCGAATGAGTGATAGAAAAAAATATACATTTTGTAATGGTGTATTGAAGTTGTTTTGATTTTGTTTGCAACGTGATTGGTCATGTCAGTTTAAACAAGTTAAGATTTGTTATAGTTCTACTTTCTTTTGGTTGAGTTTGGATGAGTCCATGAACAATGACTAGTTATCACTAATGGGCCAAGCTATAGATTGTATGTGTAACACAAAAAATGAGTACTTAGAGTTTCCTATAAACCACATAGATTCACTACTTGATAGAGGATTGACTCTTTCAACTCTTGGCTAACTTGAGTTTGGAGCCACATCATATGCAGGAGAACTGTAGGCACATTGTTTATGTTGATTCATAAGCCTCGTCATTTGCAAGAGGTATATAAAAACTCGCCCAAATGTTTTTTGACACAATAATAGCAATGAAGGTCTATGAACAACTAGCCACATCGATTATGACAAGTCTGGTGGATTGATCATATACAGAAACTACGTGGATCATCATACAATCCATTGAGAATGAATGACTTGGAGGAAATTTCGTTATCATAAAAGGATTGGTGATACACAACATGATAATTGATGTCGAGAAGTGCGGCAAGTGAGTAATGAATATTATATATGCTTGGTTATAGGTTCAAGTACCCCATCAATAAAGTCAAAGTTTTTTTTTGTCTCATTAAGTCCATTTTATTTCCTAATTCGCAGTTAACGGTGGTTGGCGTTGGAATCCAACATGGAACTTGGGAAGAGCTCTTTTGTAGAGAATTTAATTTATAATATGGTCTAATTTTGTTATTTTGAGTTTCTGAAGCCAATATTGATCCAAATTTTATTCTGGAAGATGTTGGGAGATCAAGAATCAGTGACAAACATAACCAATGGTATGTGATGTGTTTTTGATGACCATAATCTGTTATATTTTATTTGTATATATATGACCATATTGTTGAAGATGTTTTTCATACAAGGAAATAGGTTCCAAAAGGAAGTGTGATCTACAACAACATAATATATCTTATTCAGTTACATTTTGTCTTCAACATGGTAGGGTGGCTCGAAGGCATAGATTGAAGTATCCTTCAGGTTTGTTCATGAGAACACTTCGCTACAGAGAAATCAATGTGTGAAGAATAATAGTATGTAGATAAGTGTATATAATTAACTTGTTTATTATTTAATAATAATTGAATTGGTGATTACATGCCTTTGTGGTGGTTTCCTATATAAGCATTGAATTTCCACGAAGGTGAATGGCCATGTTATTTGACCTTTGACCCTTCATAACTAATAGTTGTTGTTAATTAATTAATATTATTTATTTAATTAATATTTCATGGATTATTTATTCATAACATTGCCACAATCTTAGAGATTCTTTGTCCCCAAAGCATAAGCAGGGTTTTATCTTGTTGAATACATCGTTATGGAATGTCGTCTACTTTCTTTTATGAATGTGACTTTGTTTGTGCCATATGTGTTGGTGAAGTTTTTGTATGTATTTATACCTTATTTGAGGTTGGGAGTGTCAACACCATATAATTTGTAGTGTTGAACTTTCCATTTAAACTCCATGAATTTTTCGTCAAGGTCTGTAGTATAGTTCCCAAACTACATTTAATCATTTTGCACCTTGCACTATATCCATTTCTTTGAATGGTAAGGCATAGAATTTTGTATGTAGTTCTAGTTCATGAATCTGGATTAAAACCTTATGAAATTCTCCTATCTCTTCTAACTTTTTCCCAGTAGTGACATTCATGGTTAGGCACTTGATTAGGCACACAAAAATATTAAGTTTTTTATCAAGATCAACGTTTATACAATTATGATTCTTTCCAAAATATACAATTATATTGACATTTATGCCTCTTATGATCCGTTTAAGCTTTGGATTTGAGGGTGTAATCTCCTCATCATGTTTTTTAGTGGTGTTGCAAGCTTAGTGTTATTCTTGGATATTGGGTTATTTGCTTTCAAAGGTGTGGTGGAATGTATTTACATTAACTTATTGTTTTTGATCTTTTGAAAAATTGCTTTCTTCCCGATTTTTCTCGACACATGAGATTGTAGCTAATAATTCTTCTTGTGATGTTTCCTCAAGGTTTGAATCTACATTATGCATTGTATTGATTTCTTCATCAATTTATTGTACTTCAAATTTTTTCCATATACTAATTTATAGTAGTGTAAGGACATGTCTTCACATTTATGTCTTGGTGGACAATCTTCTCCACACTAGCGACAATTGTTTTTCTTCTTTATCCTTTTCTTTGAATCATTAATTGAATTGTATGAATTTTTCTCAAATTAATAATAATATTATTTCTTGTTAAGGCATATGTGTCTTGACATCCATTTTTCTCCATAATATCTTCATTTTTTTATCTTCCTATATAAGTATTGTTGTTGGTTTTCGTCTTCCTTGAGTGATGACATGTTGAACATATTTTTTTGTTCAATAAGTCTTGTTGCATGCCTAGCCTCTTCAATAGTGTTCAACTTGCATAGTTTGAATTATGAAAGAATGTAATATTTAAGTCCACATATATACATCTTCATTAGTTGTTCGTCAGTAAATATGTTGTGTCGTATTGCCAATACTTCGTATTCATGAGTATAATCACTTGAAAAGCCCTTCTACTTGATATGTTTTTAGGTCCCTATAATATTAGTGTAGTACCATTATTATTATTGTTATTGTATCTCCCTATTGTTATTTTTGTATCCATGTAGCCCCATATTGTTATTGGTGTGCCCCATTGAAGCCCACTATTGTTATTGTTGTGCCCTTACATTATTATTGTTATGTAGGATCTAATTATATTGATACCCCTTAGACTCCTATATATACCAAGGAGGTTTTTTCACTTGTATTATCTAATAATTTTTCATTTATGTAATGTAAAGGAGGTTTCCCCCTCAAAGATACTAATTTTTAAGTCGTTGATCTATCTTTTCTTCTTTTTTGTGAGTTGGTCGCATAACATTTGTTATTATAACTTTGGATTCTAGGGTTTCGCTACTTCAAACATACCATCCTAGTACTTTCACTATAATTTTTTTATGAGGTTTTAGAATTTTAAATTTTGACCTCGAAATATTGTTGAAATTCGTGTAAAATTTTAGATCTTTTTTTGCTATATTTTCTGAGATATGGTTTGAATAAGTTGGGGTTTTTACAGGCGCCACAATTCAATCTCAAATAGGTGACCTAGGGAAAATCATCATAACATTCTCTCTAAGCATCAGATTTGAACTAATAAAAAGTGGTAAAAATGCACGAGTTGTAGTTTTTTTGTATCATTTTCAGTGCCGAAGTTTGAAACTATGACACGTGGCACTCCACACAATTTATCTCTACGGAACCAATCTATAATCAGGTCATCGTGATATATTAGGCATAAATTTTTCTTCAAGAATCCAATATTGGTGTGGCTTGTGGCATTGGAAAGAAGACTCGGAGGGATACTACAGGATGAAAATTCAGACCTTGAAGATCAAAAATTACAAAGATACAATAATTTCGATATCGAGCTCCTAAAAAGAAATAAAAACTTGTATATATTTTTTTAAATTTGTATAAAACTTGTTTGAAAAATTAGTTTGAAGTGATTCAAAGGGCATAATGAAGCATAGATATCATTTCTTGATTTCAAAATTCCTCGAAACAAAAAATGGACACACATAGTAAGAAACTAGAAATCTCTACTATGGCACATGATGAAGATGAATAAATGAAACATGATATGTCAAAATTATGAGACCAAATGAAACAAATTTCACTCGCACAAAGAGTAACCAAAAATGAACTGAAAGCTAATATGGATGGTTTGAAGAATGGTTTAAAATCTGACATGGAAGAAATGATGAATGTCAATATGGAATGTTTGAAGGATGGTTTAAAAACAAAATTGAAAAGGGACATTGAAGGTTTGATAAAGTTGTAACAAACAATGTTTCCTAGTGGTCACAAGGTACTCCATGAAAATCATGATGAGGACAAAATGAATACAAATTATGATTTAGGATACTCCAATAGTGGTTTGAATACTAACCACATTCCAAATATTGATATGAGGAAGTTTGATGGCAAGGATCTGGTAACATGGATACTCCAAATCGAGAAATTATTTGATCTATGTGATGTTCCCCACACACAAAGGTGTGCATTGCATCTTTATATTTAGAACAAAATCAGTTTGTGCCATAGATTAATTTTTTCTCGTAAATCATTTGTCACTTGAGAATTTTTTTGGGAATAATTAGTAGCACGT
Organism: Pinus albicaulis; assembly: GCA_034641835.2. Lineage (NCBI taxonomy): Eukaryota > Viridiplantae > Streptophyta > Pinopsida > Pinales > Pinaceae > Pinus > Pinus albicaulis. The sequence continues at coordinate 895,690,602 of CM076580.1, forward strand.
TATGAGGATACAAAGAGAAATACCTTCTTTAGGAAATTGATAAAAATCAAACAAAAGGGTTCAATGGTGGAGCAAATTGAGGACTTCCAAACATTGAATATTGTGGTAAACAGTATTCTATAAGAGCATAGTATTGATGTCTTCATAGGGACTTTAAAGGAAAATATCCAACATGAGGTTCGTCTTTGGGAACCTGATTCACTGGAGAAGTCAATCAAGGTGGCAAGAAAAGTTCAAAAGTAAAATTTTGGCAACAAGAAAGTATAACACACACAACTATAAAGGTGGTAGTGTTGTTTCTCCTAACCTTCCACAACCTATAAGGTTGACACAACAAAAATTGAAGGAAAATAGAGAAAAAGGGCTTTGTTACAGTTGTGATAGATAATACACTAAATTTCATAAGTGTGCTGAGAATAAATTATTTTACGTAGATTGTGAAGAGGAAGAATAAAATGAACAAGAAACATCAAAAGAAGGAGATATAGACTAGGAACCAACCCTAGAAAATAAAGAAATGAAACTGACCATATATTGTGATTCCATGATTCAGGTAGTATCCATAAATTTATTCATTGTAAGAATGCCAAGGAATTGAATTTATTTCTATATCCAGCACCAGAGTGTCAAGTGATGGTTGTAAATGAAGGAAATATAAATTGTTCTGGAAATTACCATACTATCCAAATAACCATGGGTGAATATGTATTGAATAGTTCAATTCATTCCATTCCAATGGGTGGTGTTGATGTTGTACTAGGATTCCAATGGTTACAATCTTTGGGGACGATAACTTTTAGTTTTCAAGAACTCTTGAATTTTTTTGGGAAGGAAAGGAAATTGAATTAATGAGTATCATAGGAAAACCAGGGAAGATAATTAGCTCTGATTTCATAAAAATTATTTTGAAGAAAGAAAAATAAGGCATAATTGCACAATTATTCTCACTATAGGTTCAAACATCAAAATCATATATTTGTTTAGATATCCAAAAAGTATTGGACAATCATTCCAAGGTATTTGAGACTCTTAAAGGCCTTTCTACCTATTCGTGATTATGATCATGCTATTCACTTGATTCCAGGAAGTGTTCTTCCAAACATTAGGCCTTACAGATATCCCTATCCCCAAAAGAGTGAAATTGAGTGTATGGTTGTAGAAATGCTAGAGGCCATTATAATTTAACCTAGTCAAAGTTCTTTCTATGCGCCAGTAGTATTGGTGCACAAGAAGGATGGATCATGATGTATGTGTCTGAATTATAGGGAGCTCAACAAGATCACTGTTAAAGATAAATTTCCCATTCTTGTTATTGATGAATTGTTGGATGAGTTACATGGATTAATTCACTTCACCAAGTTGGATCTTCATTCAAAATATCATAAAATTAGAATGAAGACTGAATACATTTCGAAAACAACATTTAGAACTCATGAAGGTCATTATGAATTTTGGTCATGCCTTTTGGCCTTACTAATGCACCTTCCACATTTCAAGGTTTGATGAATTCCATTTTCAAACCCTTCCTTAGAAAAATTCTGTTAGTATTTTTTGATGATATACTAATCTACAACAAGTCTTGTAAAGATCATGTTCAACATGTGAATAAGGTGCTAAAAGTATTGGAGGAGAAACAATTATATGCAAACACCTCCAAATGTTTCCTTGGAGTAAAGGAGGTGGAATATTTGGGCCATATTGTATCTCATGAGGGTGCTAAGGTAGACCCTAAACAAAACTAAATCCATTAAGTAATGGAAAATCCCCACAACCCTAAAGCATCTTCGAGGATTTCTCGGGTTGACACGGTATGATCGCAAGTTTTTTAAGAATTATGGTAGAATAGTAGTGCCTCTAACAATATTAATGAAGAAATATGAATTTTATTGGACTCCAAAATAAACTAAGATCTGTGAATATATTAAAGAGGCTTGTGTCAAACACTGGTCATAGCAACACCAGACTTTACAAAAACCTTTATTATTAAATGTGCTTCCTGAGGAAATGGAATTGGTAGTGTTTTAATGCAAGAAGGAAGACCCATTGATTTTGAAATTTGTCCAATCAAGGGAAAGTATTTACACAAACCTATTTATGAGAAGGAAATGTTGGCAATACTTCATGCACTAAAGCAATGATGACCTTACCTACTGGGAATATAATTCAAGGTAAAAACATATGACGATAGTCTTAAATAATTTTTGGAACAAAAGCTATCTTCAGAAGAGCGAAAAAAATGGGTCACAAAGGTGTTGGGTTATTACTTTGAATCATATACAAAAAATGGAAGCAAAATGTTGTTGCAAATTCACTCTCAAGAAAGTATGAGGATGTGGAATAATTTCTTTGCATCATTTCTATTAGCCAACATGATCAGATAACTGAAGAAATGGATGAATGGAAGAATGACGAAGAGGTGTGGAAACTCATTCAAAATTTGTAGCAAGATCTTAATACATCTTATACATTTATCTGGAAAATTGATTCATTATGGTACAAAGATCATTTATATCTTTGTAAGAATTCAAAAATCCAATAGAAGATTATTTTGGAATTACACACCTCTCTCTCAGGAGGGTACTAAGGGTTTTTAAAAACTTACCACAAGGTCAAGAAGGAATTTTTTTGGGATGACCTTAAATATGATATTTAAAAGTTTTTGGTAGAATGTTTGGTTTTCCAATAAAATAAATTTGAGACAATTAAGACCCCAAGTCTGTTACAACCTTTATCCATTCCAAGTCAGCGTTGGAAGGAGGTTTCAATGGATTTTATCATAGGTTTACCCAAGTCTGAAGGAAAGCATGCCATCATGGTGGCAGTTAATAGACTTACCAATTATACACACTTTTGTGCATTATCTCATCCTTTTAAAGCCAAAAAAATTGCTATTGTGTTTATGGAAACAATTCAAAAGCTACATTTAAACCCAAATAATATTGTAAGTGAGATAGATCCCATTTTCACTAGAAATTTTTGGACGAAATTATTTTCTTTTCTTGGTACTCAATTAACTCATAGCTAATCTTATCATCCTCAATATGAAGGAAAATTGAGATAGTGAGCATATGTTTGGAAGGATACCTTTGTTTCTTTGTATTTGATAAACAAACACAATGGATCAATTGGTTACCTATGGCTGAATGGTGGTATAACACTTTCTTCCATACTGCAGCAAAAATGACCCCATTTATGGCACTTTATTTATATCATCCACTATCCATCACATCATGTTTTTGAGAAAATTATAAGGTTTAAGCAATGGAAGATAATATCGAGCACCAAAAATAATTTCCCCAAATATTAAAGGATAACTTCACTATGGTGCATAATCGAATAAAAAATAGGAATATCAACATCACAGTGAAAGACGTTTTGATGTAGGCAACTGGGTATTTTTGTGGCTATAATCATACAAAAATTCTCCCTCAAGCAAGCTAAGAATGATAAGAAATTATCACCTAAGTACTATGGTCCTTACAAGGTGTTGCAAAATATTGGTACTATGGAATACAAATTGGAGCTACGTACATCTTCCTCAGTACACCCATTTTTCCATGTTTCATGCTTAAAGAAGGTTATCAGTGAGAAGCTATAAGTTCAAACAATATTACCAAAACTTGATGACGAAAGAAAAATGATATTGGAGCTTGAAGCAGTCACCAAAACAAGAAGTTGACAACTACAAAATCGATCAATTTTATAGTATCTAATTAAGTGGAAGAACTTACCCACTAAAGATTCCACATGGGAGAATGAGAATTTTATACATAAGCATCCAAAACTACTCAAGCATTGAGGAAAATTATTTTTTGGAGAGGAGCATGTTAGGTCCTTATAATACTAGTGTAGTCCCCTTATTGTTATTGTTAGTGAACCCCCCTATTGTTATTATTGTTCCCATGTGGCCCCCATATTGTTATTGGTGTGCCCCATTGAAGCCCACTATTGTAATTGTTGTGCCATTACATTATTATGATTATGGGGGACCTGACTATATTGTGACCCCTTAGACTCTTATATATACCAAGGAGGTTTTTACATTTGTATTATCCAAGAGTTTTTCATTTATGTAATGTAAAGGAGGTAGTCCCCTCTAAGACGCTAATTTTTAAGTCGTTGATCTATCTTTTCTTTTGTTTTGTGAGTTGGTTGCATAAAAGATGTATAAATTTTTTGTATAGGTCGTCATCGTCTTCGTCATGAATTTTTTTTAGTAGTGCTGTAGTGAAACTTTTCCAATGAAAAGAACAATCATCACACTTTTTCGTCCACCAAAGAAACCAATCATATGCCTCTCCCTCTAAGGTATTAGACGCACTCATTATATTTTCTCTTTCACCTAATGGTGGATTTTCTCCAATTTCATGGATTATTTTATATTCATAACACACTTTAGGGTGGCTGGGTGGTTCTAGAGTAGGTTGGTGTTGGTGCAACAAGTTGGTGCTTGCAAAGTGTTGGTGCATAATTTAAGGTTGGTGCCTCCTTCAAGTCATTGTTGGTAAATTGGGGAGTTGGAGCTTCCTTCTAGTTGGCTTTGAAGAATATTTGAAGTTGGTGATTCCTAGTGATGTAATATTTAAGATATATATTAAAACGTGTTCCATGGTTTTTTCCCATTTGGGTTCCCACGTAAAAAAAATGTGTATTTTGTGTGATGTGTATTATTGAATTCTATTTTTAACTATTAATATTTGTCTAAGATAATTGAAATGGTAAAAAGTGCCTGATATTTATTCACCCCCCTATCAATTTTGGTGAGTATTCCAACAATTGGTTTCCATTACATATTGTTTCTAGAAATTTACATAATCTATAAATCCAAGAGACTTCCTAGATTTAGAAAATTTGATTTTGAAGATATTCGTAATATGCTCCTGCATCACTCACATTAACCCTTGATTCGAAACTCGTGTGCTTAATAGGACGGTTCCACTCACAATTGTTTATGAGTTGCACTTTGAATAATTTTTCTTGAAGACAATTGCAAGATATAAAATTTTTATATTTTTATGCTATTATTCATTCTTCAAAAGGAAATTTCAGCAAAGTCTTAAGAGAAAATTTAACTTTTTCACATATATATGTTGGTCAGTAATTGTCATTAAAGAGATATATGTCTCATGATGGGATCTCTTGATGGAAATTGATGGATGTTGCACTATGACATATGATAACATACATAATGACATAGTTGATGCTACATTATCATACATGATGACACTTGATGAAGAAGAGCCCTAATAACCTCATGATGTCCCAAACACCTTATGCATAAAAATTCAAGGAAAGTTACAAAGAAAAATAAATTTTTGCACCTTGGAGGCAGCCTATCACAATGAGTCCTAGACCATCTTAAAGAGGATTTTCCCCTCTTTCTAACAATCCCTCACTTTCCCTCAAACTCCCCGTGGTTAGAAATATAATGAAATTTTAAGATAGAAAAATATAATTTTATCCCTTACCAACCTATGATCAATTACACATGTCGGCCTCCCCTCCTAAAAGACGTGTCCCTTCAAATATCATAGAAAACACTATATATACAATTTTTGGACATCATTTCATCAACATCCCCTCGGTTATCTACATAGAGAAGAATACAATTATTAGGAATTTGGCTTCTGTGATCCATAAAATGTGTGTAAAAAAATTTCGGTGAAAATCACATAAAAGAAATTTGTGTCGACGCGTTTCGAACCAGCCATTGTGGTTCATCATCAGGACAAGATGAGAAATCTGATCAGGAAACTAGTTTAAGTAGAACAGGACTGCTCCAACTAGCCGTTGGAAAAACGGCTAGTTTGACTAGAATAGGAAAATTATTATTATTATTATTATTTATTTATTTATTTTAAATTTGATTATGTTTTTATTATAAATTCTATATAAATAAAAATAAAATATAAAATCAAATCACATAAATTAAATAAATAAATCAAATAATTTAATATTACTAAAGAGGTCAGATTTTAAAAAAAATAAAAATAAATAATAATAATAATAATGAATTGAAAGGCATTAAGTTGGATCCAGATGATAGGTTTGTGAGTTTTGGTGTTGTATCATCATATACTTGCATTCCCATTAAGGAAGCCATTGATGTCATCTCTCGTTTCATGGATCCTGATACTTTTCATCTTGTAGAGATTTGTCTTACCTCGACCTTCTTTAGTTTCGAGGGTGTATTCTTTGAACATACCTGTGGTGTGGCCATGGGTTCCCCCCTTTCCCCTGTTGTTGCTAATATTATCATGGAACACTTTGAATCGAAGGCCCTTTCCTCTTCCCTTTTTCAACTGAAGCTTTGGAAAAGGTTTATTGATGACACCTGTGTATTGTGGCCCCATGGTAAAGAGAAATTAGACATTTTCTTCCAGCATCTTAATGATCAATCTGACTTCATTAAGTTTACCATGGAATTCGAAGTTGATGGTAGCCTACCCTTTTTGGATGTCCTTCTTTCAAGAAATGATGATGTTTCCTTCTCTCATCAAGTTTTTAGAAAGAAGACCCATACTGAACAGTATTTACATGCTAGTTCTCATCATTTCCCAGCTCAAAAGCTTGGGGTTCTCAGTACCCTAGCAACCAGAGCCTTTAGAATCTCAGATGTGAACCACTTTGAAGGTGAAAAATCGCATCTCCTTAATGTCTTCTGTAAGAACGGTTGTAGCAGGGCTCGGTGTCTTAGAGATTTTCAAAAAGCTGAGAAAGGTCCTAAGGTTAAGAAAGATCGTGACGATCGGTTATCTAGAGTTCACCTTCCTTTTATCCAAGGTAATACTAATAAAATCGCAAGGATATTGAAGAAACACAATTTCTCTTCAACTTTCAAGCCTCTCCGCACTATCCGTGGTTCTCTTAGATCGGTTAAAGACCCAATTTGCCCGATGGATGGTAAGGGTGTTTATTTGATTCCATGTTCCCGTGGGACCCCTTACATTGGTGAAACTGGTCGATCTATTAACCAAAGAATTCATGAACATGTCGCTGACCTTAGACATGGTAGATCTCGGTCCTCTGCCTTGGCAGAGCATGCTGAAAAAACAAATCACCATATTTGTATTGAAGATACTAAGGTTATTGCAACTATTGACCACTTCCACCACCGAAAGTTAAGGGAAGTCTTGGAAATAGAAAAGAGGTCGGTTAACCTTAATAGGGATGATGAATCAAGAATATTTAGCGGATACTTTTATTCACAACTCTTCACTCTTGACCGATCTTGATTCCTCTATCCAGTGTGCTCCTTTTATTTTCTAATTTTGGTTTTGATTATTATTTTTGTTTTGTTTATTTTATTTTATTTTATTTTATATATATATATATAATTTATTTATTTATTTATTTATTTATTTTTATTTTTTATTTTAATTTTAATTTTAATTTTAATTTTATTTTATTTTATTTTATTTTTTTATTTTTTTTATTTTATTTATTATTATTATTTATTTATTTATATTTTTTTATTTTTTATTTTATTTTTATTTTATTTTTTTTAAATCTTACCTCTTTAGTAATATTAAATTATTTGATTAATTAGTACTATTATTATTATTACTACTTATTTATTTATTTGATTCGATTTTATATTTGATTTATTTATTTAATTTATGTGATTTGATTTTATATTTGATTTTATTTATATAGAATTTATAATAAAAACATAATCAAATTTAAAATAAATAAATAAATAATAATAATAATAATAATAATAATTTTCCTATTCTAGTCAAACTAGTCGTTTTTCCAACGGCTAGTTGGAGCAGTCCTGTTCTACTTAAACTGGTTTCCTGATCAGATTTCTCATCTTTTCCTGATGATGAACCACACTGGCTGGTTCGAAACACGTCGACACAAATTTCTTTTATGTGATTTTCACCGAAAAAATTTTACACACAAGAATACAATTGTTCACAACTCCTGAACACAAACAGGAGAAGAGCACATTCTTAAGGAGAAGAGTTATATTAACTTGTTTGGGCCCTAACATACTACAAGACAACATGGAAAAATGAATTTAGGTTCCTGTGGACTGAATATTTTGTTACAATACCTTAGACTATGTGAGAAACTTGGAGCTCCTTCGTATTATCTCATCTTCGGACTGTGGTGGGTCACCTCTGTTGCTCGGACTGTAATTCATAGTTTGGATACCTCTGGTTGTAGGCTTGGACTGTGAAAAAATCAACAACATATTGAATTGTGTATCACCATTTACTTCGACTTGTGACTATCAACAACAGCTCAGATGTTCTGTGGCTCGAATATTTATTGTTTAGATTTCTTATGGCTCGGAATCTTATCTGGTAAACATAAAAATTGAAAAGAAATATTGATTCACCCCCTCTCAGTATTTCCAACAATAGGTATCAGAGCCAGCTTCTTCATAATCAGCCTAACAGTTGGAAGAAGGATTCTTAGGGCACAATGAAGAATCAGGAAACTACAAGAAAGATCCCCGAAGTTAATGGAACAATTTTTTGTTTTTTGAAACGTAGAATGGCATTCTATTAATGTCTCTTGGACCTAAAGTATGGAAATTATCTTTAGATGGATATAAATCTCCACCTACTCCTCCAATAGATCAAGTCGAAAGAAAACTTTGTATAGAAAATGCTGAAGCACTAAATTACATAACAAGTGGAATTTCTAATTTAGAATTCACAAAGGTGATGAACTATGATTCCGCTAAGGAAATATGAAACATGCTCATTGCTATCTATGACGGGGACACCCAACTTAAGAAGGAAAAACTCCAAACTCATAAAAGACAATTTGAAAGTTTCAATATGGATGACAAAGAAGACATTTCATCTTTATTTCTCTGAGTGGATCATTAGAGGAAATTTCAGCCTAAAAGTGCCCATGAAATTTTCATGTAATTTCCATGTCATAATATGTAAACCAATCAAAATTATTTAAATTTAAAAAGAGGTACATGTAAATATTTTGGAGGGAAAAGAAGAAAAACTACCTTTTTAAATTATATTTTGACTTATCTCCTTATAGTTTTATTCAAATTTCAAGTGTAGACACTCGTTGGATGCAAATTTAAATTTCACATCCAACAAGTACCCATTATGAATACTTTTGAGAATACCCACCCTCATAAAAATTGTAGATACATTAAAAAGTGTGTTTCAACACATTTTTTAATGTATCTGCAAATTTTATCAATATGGGTCTTCTCAAAAGTATGCCTAATGGGTACTCGTTGGATTTGGAATTTAATTCCACATCTGATGAGTGTATAAACGTGAAATTTGAGTAAACCTATAAGGAGATCAGCCGAAAATACAATTAAAAAAAAAAGTATTTTTCTTCTTTTCCCTCCAAAATTTATAACTCTTATTTTATTATTTTTACTATTATTTTATTATTTTTCCTTAGGAGGCCACTTTTAGGCTAAAATTTCCTCTAATGGAAGTTTTCAACTCACTTGAGGGCTTCGAAGAAAAATTTGAAGAAAACACAGTTGTCCAAAAGGTGTTGATCTCACTTCTGGAATGATTTGACTCCAAAGTAAGTGCCATAGAAGAAATAAAGGACTTGGACACTTTAAATATGGATGGACTTCATGGGATTCTCATTACATATGAAATGAGAAAATGAATCCCAAAATCCAATGAAGCAACATTCAAGGCCCCCAAAACATCAAAGAAAGAAAAAATTTGTAACTATAGCAGTGATGGCTTTGACACTGAATTTGAACTAGCACAATTTGTAAGGAAACTAAGCAGAGGATCGAAGCTAAAAGGTAATTATCCTCTCATTTGTTTCAAATGTGTAAAAATAGGATACTATGCAAAATGTCCTCATAATTATGATAGTGATGATGAAGACAATCATCAAAAGAGGATGTTCAAGAAGAAAGGGTCCAGTAAGAAGAATTTCTTCTCCAAAAAATATGACTCCGATGAAGATGAATTCACGATTACTAAGAATAAATCAACTAAAAATTAATTTTTACACAAAAAGACAATGATGAGTCTAATGAAGAAGATGACTATGAGGGAAGCAATGAAGTCTTATTCATGCCATTTACAAATTATAATGATTCCGAACAAGAGATTGAAGGAAATGTGGATGAATTTCTAATAAGTTCCATTAAATATAATGACAACTTACGAAATAAGGTCATTTCCCTCAAAGTAGAAAAAGAGGAAGCAAAAATGAAGGAAGATTTCTTGAACATTAAACTAAAAGAAAGAGAAGAAATTTGTGAAAAAACATGAAGCTGAAATTGTTTCCCTAAGAAAAGAGTTGGATCAATTTAAAAAGAGTTGTAAAAGCTCTCAAACTCTTGATGACATTCTTAATACTCAAATACCTCAATATGACAAGTCTAGAATTGGTTTCAAGGGAGAAACATCAACTACAAAGGAGAATGTAAATGAAAAATCCAAAGAAGCTATGTTGACATCCTTTGTAGTCATCCAAAAGAATAGAAGCCATCCCATCAAGAGAAAAGGTCCACCTTTAACAACCTAAGGAATGAAGGAAGGTTTACCCCAAGGAAGAATACTACATCAAGTCAAGGGCTTCCTAACAGGTATCAAACTATCTTTCTTGGTTATTATTTTCATTGTAAAAACTTTGCATTGCAAAGATCATAAGGATGATACTTAAAGGTATAAGTTCAATTATCAAAGTAAGCCACGTAACCTAAAGGAACAAGGAAAAATCAAAACATACAACTCATTTGATCCTTTGGCTAAGTATGATCTAGTTTGCTCAAAATGCAATGATTTTGGCCATGATGCACAAAATTGTTCTTTCAAAAGAGAATATTTGAAGAAGGAATCCACTAATGATAAAAATTAAGGGTATTTTGAGGTCTAAAATGGGCCTCCTAAGGAAATTATAAAATAATAAAATAATATTAGAGTACATCATCAAATTTTAGAGGGAAAAAGGACAAAAATAAATTTTCAACTCGTATTTTGAACTTATCTCCCTATGGGTTTACTCAAATTTCGAATGGGAACACTCATTGGATGCATAATTTGATTCCTCATCCAAGGAGTACCCATGTTTCATACTTCCGATGGACCCTGGTATACAAAAAATGAGAAATGCATGAAAAACATGATTGCAAACACACTTTTTTCATATATTTCTATATTTTCGTGTATTAAGGTCCATCAAAAGTATGCAACATGGGTACTCCTTGGATGAGGAATTAAATTTTACATCCAACGAGTACTCCCACTCGAAATCTGAGTAAAACATTAGGGAGATAAGTTGAAAATACAAGTTGAACAAGTTGTTTATTATTTTATTATTTTTTAATCTTTTTACTTTTTTACCCCAAAAATGGTGAATCATCCCCCATGGTTGACATCATCAACTTGAATCCTATTGGCTGTTATAAATTTTATTTTGGTTGTACATTTTTCTTAGGAGGCCCATTTTAGACCTCAAAATTTATCTAATGTGTGGACTAGCTTTATGTGCACATAGTGATGAAAACTAGTGGTTTATAGATAGTGGATGTTCAAAACACATGACAGGTGACCAAAATAATTTTATCTCGTTAAAAAAGAAGGATGGAAGTGTATATTTTGGAAGTGAATTTGCTAAAATTGTTGGAAAAGGGATTTTCGCCCTTGTTAATGGAAAGGGAAAAACTCAAAATGCATTACTGGTGGAAGGGCTCAAACACAATATTTTGAGTGCTATCCAGATTTGTGACCGAGGAAATAATGTTGTCTTTAGCACTGAAGATTGTGAGATAAGGAATTCCTCCTCAAGAGAACTTGTGGCAAAATGAGTAAGAACACCAGACAACATATACATTTTGAGTAAGATTCAAGAAGATAAATGTTATATCAGTCGAAAAAATGAAAGTTGGTTATGGCACAAATGATTGGGGCATAAAAACTTTGATAACTTGCTTAATATCAATAAAACAAATGCAATAAGGGAAATTCCAAAAATTTCCAAGCAAGATCAAGTTGTGTGTGGCCCATGTCAACATGGAAAACAAACTAGAACTTGCTTCAAGACTGAGTTCTCAACATCAAAACCTTTGGAGATCATACATGCAGATTTTCGTGGACCACCACAACTCCAACTCTACAAGGCAAAAGGTACTTTGCTCTATTTTTGGATGACTATACTAGAAGGATGTGGGTATTTTTTATAAAATTAAAATCTAAAGCATTGAATGTTTCAAAATTTTCAAAGCCCTTGTAGAGAATGAAAAATAATAAAAAAATAAATGTCTTAGAAAAAATAGAGGAGGCGAATTCACTTCAAAGGACTTTGATGATTTTTGCAAAGTGCATGGAATCAAGAGAGAGCTCTCTATTTCTAGAACTCCTAAAAAAATGAGTAGTGGAAAGAAGAAATAGAAATGTTCAATAAATGGCAAGAACAATGCTACTAGCAGTTGATTTGCAGGCCAAGGTTTGGAAAGAAGCAGTCGGGACAATGATATGTACATTGAATTGAACTCAGCTAAGACCAAATAATGAAAAAAATCCATATGAATTATGGAAAGGAAGACCTGCTTCAGTAAAATATTTTATAATTTTTGGAAGCAAATGTTTTATGAAGATTAATGATGACTCACCAGTAAATTTTGACTCTCGAGTTGATGAAGGAATATTTATTGGATATTATACAAGGAGCAAAGCTTACAAATGCTACAATAATCAACTATGAAAGGTAGTAGAAATAATTGATGTAAAAATTGATGAATCACTTCCAGAAAATAAGTTGAAGTCCATGAAGAAGATTCCTTTTTTGAAGAATTCAAAGAAGAGTCAGTAAATGAAGAAAAATATCAAGAAAATAAAAAGGAACCATCTCAAACCCTTCAAAGGTGAAATTTCTCCAAAAACACCATCCGAAAGAACAGATTATTGGCAATATAGATGATGGAATACAAACTCGAAAAAGGATGAAAATTACAGCACGCAAAGATGATGTTTCTCTTCTATCCATGATAGAACCAAAAAAATTTACTCAAACTAGTAGGGATCCTCATTAGGTAAAATCTATGGAAGAACAAATGTTTCAAATCAAGAAAAATGAAACATGGGAGCTGGTATCTCATCCAAGAGAGAAAAATATAATTGGAACCAAGTCAGTACTAAAAAAAAATTGAATGAGGATGGGAAATTCATCAGAAATAAGGCAATACTTGTCTGCAAAGGATAGTAAAAAATGGAAGGAATTGACTTTGAATAAACCTTTGCACTAGTAGCTCGAATGGAAGCTATAAAAATGTTTTTGGAAATGTCTTGCTCAAAAGGGTTCAAAGTCTATCAAATGAACATAAAATTAGCATTTCTGAATGGGGACATAAAGGAAGAAGTCTACATGGAGCAACCATTAGGGTTTGATCTAATAGAAGGAAACGACTTCTTATGTAAGTTGAAAAAGGTGTTATATGGGTTGAAACAAGCTCCTAGAGCTTGGTACGCAATATTGGATCACTATCTACAACAACAAGGCTTCAAAAAGGGAGTGGCGAGAAGTAATCTCTAAATGAAGATAGACAAGGATAAATTACTAGTCACTCTTGTATATGTTGATGATCTGATTTTTTCCAGCAGTTGTTGGGCCAAGAATAAGGTACGTTTTCATCCTATCTTTACCATGAATTGTTATGCACTTTTATGAAATTTTCCTCATCTTCATAATAAAGGAAAGGAAATTAATGTAAATTCAGGACAAAATGAACTAATGGTAAAAGGGATGTTTAACAACGGAAAATTAACTTGTTGTATCTTTATTTACAGGGAAACAAAGCAGCTAAATTGATGATAACCAAAAGAGAGCTGACAAAGAGAAACAAATGAGATTATGATGGCTCCCATGGGCTGGAAGAAGACAAAAAGGCACATCCACGCTTGAAGAACTCAAACGACAACCATGAGTAACAGTATCCCATATGGAAAAGATCTGTTACCACTGTTGAAATTGCCTTTAAAAGGCTGAAGACGAACAAGATATATAGATCTAAATAGAGATTTTCTTCTGTAATATAATTTTAGGACAGAACTTTCCAGTTGTATTAATGTATTAATCTTCAGCTTAATAAATATTTTGCCGTTTTTGAATAGTCAATCTCTGATTTTTCCTTAGCGATAGTCTTCTGGTAGCTTTGGGCCCAACCATGGGAGTTTCTTCGCTAACCTATGTGCTATACGTTCAATTACAGAACTTATGTTTGAGTCATCTAATGCATTTCGGGAGATATCATTTAATTTGTTGAATTGTGAACATAAGATGCTACAACTTTCTCTTTCATTAGAATAGTTCATCATTCATGCTTTCTTTCTTACAGTCAATGTTTTCATAATTTTTTAGATGCTTTCATCATCTCCCAATTCTTTTATACTTGTTTCATTAGTTTTAGCATGATTGTTGTTCAATTCTATATATAGTTCAATTGGATCTTTTCATTATTATTGCAAGGTGTCTAGTTGTTGTTTGATTCAGAGAGATGTCATCTATTAGTTTAAAAGAGAATTCCATTGAAAAATTTAGATAAACAATTGTTGTTAAATTTATTAGGATTTTTGTTCAATTCATCATAGTATGTTATTCAATCGTAGTTTGCTCTTTTTTGCACTTACTTAGACAGAATAGCCAAAAGCATTCAATAATCCCCTTTCACTTCGATTTGATTGAACTTCTAGAATTAGATAGTCTTCTTTATGATAATTTAGAGTAGTTTTCCTTTGATATCACTTTCATATACTGTGCTCACACTCTTGAAATAGCAAGACTTCCCCTCGGTTGATAATTGAATGAGAAGCATTGAATTTCCATGTAGCAGTCACCTTTATGGCCCAAAATTTTTGGCGCCGTTGCCGGGGAGAGTGTTTAAGAGTGATGTCCTTTATTTCTTTTTTCTTTTGCTACGAAGAATTGGGTATTGAAAATGAGAGGTAAGAACCTGCGTACTGACAAGAAAAATGCTTTCTCTCTAGCCTGCTTCTCAGAAATTGTGCAGAGGCTAGTAGGATAGGTGATCTTGTTTTATGACTAGGAAGAAAAAGATAGAAGCAAATCAAAATCACCCACTTAAATCCACAAAACCCAAAGGATCGGTGATCCTTGGCAGAACAACATATATATATGAAATCATTAAGAAGGCTGAATCCCAGGCATCCGTGGGACCCAGAACCATTCCTACTTAAATTCCTACTACACTCCCTCAGGTAACAACCTCACCATCTGCAATCCATGTTGATATTCACAGTGAAATAGAAGGGTCTGGAAAAATCCTTCAAACTGCAGATCACATAAGTGATGATCCTTCGAGAGAGGAAGGTTCTTGTAATTTACAGGAAGGGGAAGGAGAAACCAGCAGTGCAGTACAGGTAAAAAATCTAGAGCCTGGATCCCCTGAGAAAGTGGTCGAAATAGAGACACTCAGTATCCCAGATCGAGGAAGTGTTGTAAGGCTTCCTCCACATCTACTCCCTAATTCCACTAAGATTATTCCTCTAGAACAAGAAATCCTCGAAGTTTATTGGTATATATTTGATCAAATGGAAAACAATGAGAACTAGAATCAGAGCCAGACGTCAACATTGGAGTATCCCATTGTTGGTCATGCTGCAAATTCCCCTATGAAATCCATTTCCTTACAAACACATCCCCACCTTCCATGGGTTGACCTTGGAAGATATTGATGCATTTTTATTTGAATTCGATGTCTTATGTAGGGGATATGACTACACCACTCACCCTTAGAAAATGAAATTATTTCCCTCTACCTTGAAGGGGACAACATTACGTTGGTTCATGGGGCTCGGTGGAGGAACCATTAATAATTAGGACTAGATGAAAAACACTTTTCTTAACAAATATCAAGACTATTGCCGGACTCGAGAATTAAAAGATGAAATCTTCAATATGTCTGCAAAAGAAAATGAGACATTAGAAGAATATGTCGAAAGATTTCAATATAACTTACAAAGGTATCCATACACTACACTATCCAAAGACATCTTAAAAGCAACGATGATTAAGGGAATGAAAGAAGAATGAGTTGAAACACTTAACATAATGGGAGAAGGGGACATCTACCAAGAAGAATATGATGATATATTTCACTGTGTATCAAGTGTTCTCGAGGTAGTATGCGAAGTAGGAAAATAGGGTGAGACTCAACTACAAGGGTTCCTAAGAAGTCCAGTGGCAACATGACCAGAGCATAATTTGGTAATATTTTAGAAGATTTCAAAACTGATATCTTTGGCACCCTAACAACACAGATAGATGTTCTGCAAGCCAAGTAGAAGCAAGCTATAGCAGAAAAAAACTTGGTCGTCTTTTTCCCAAGTTGTCATAAGAAGCACAACCAAAGGGAATGTCCATTATACATGGTCCAAACATGTGCTTTTTGCACCAAGGACCATGCCATGGACCATTTCCCTTCACTTCCGAGGCATAAGGAAGTTTTTAAAGATGCAGAAGAAGAGACAGAACCAATCTATCTAATGAACCAGTGTTGACAATGGCAAGTAGGACCAGGTATGCCACAAGACCTACCTCAGTTCTTTTCTTTTCCGTAGTTTAACCAGCAAAACCCTGCAACATCTTGGCAGAACCAATCACCTTTCTCTACTTTTCCATCTCAATAATTTCTTATGCCACCTTGGCCAACAGAAACCTCTTTAGGAAATGATTGGCCAAGTTTTCCTTGTTCTCCTCCTTATTGGCAAAACAATCCCTATCAATCCCAGTGGCTGGCCTCCCCTTCACAAACCACAAATTGGCCTCAGAACTGGCAGGGACCTCTGGGAATGACCAACCTACTGATGGGGACAGCAGTTCAAAATCAACCTACATTACTAGCTCCATACCCAGTCCAACACAACCCTCAGCCTATCATACGACCTCAATTTTCGGCTCAACCCAATCCTAATCCTAACAACAAGTCGGTTCAACTAATTTATATTATAGAAAACCCAAACCCTGAAACTAAACAGAAGCAATGCAATGAAATAAGGCTGATATCAGGACGTGTTATTTCACCAGCAGAAGGTATGTCACTGCCACAACTTGAATCTGGAACTCTGGCAGAGCCTAAACAAAAAACTATGACTAAAACATAGGTAGAGCAGGGAAGGGAAATGGTTGATCAAGGGAAACCTGAAAACCTTATGGTTTCTCCCGCTCCATTCTCTAAAATATTAACACTGCCTAGACTGATAGTCTCTCCGTATTTTGATATCCTAGGGGAATTAAAGAACCTTTGCATTAAAAATCCTCTTTTGAAGGCTATACAAGAAATTCCAATCTATGCCAAGACAATTAAAGAATTGTGCGGGAAAAAACAGGTGAGGAAAGAAAAAATTGTACCCATTGTTCATGTGGTAGGGGCACTATAAGACTTACTGTTGGGTAAGTAAACACCCATGAAGTATGAGGATCCAGGCAACCCCATAGTAACTGTGAAAATCTTTGGCCACTCCTTTCCAAACACATTGGTTGACTTAGGGGCGGCCATTAACATCTTAGCTACAGAGACCTGCGAGAATTTAGGCATAACAACATTAGAACCCACAACTACTTTGTAGGAACTTGACGACAGATTTGTAATCAAACCAAAAGGAATATTACAAGACATCCTAGTTTTTACGGACTCATGGGAGTATCTAGCTAAATTTTTAGTTATTAACCCAAAAAGTAGGATGGATGGACACCCCTTGATACTTGGTCAAACTTGGTTGGAAATAGTTGATGCTTACATAGGCTGCCAGACAGGCAACATGATCATTTCTAGAGGAGATTCCATAAAAAAACATTATCATTTACCCACCTTCCAAACCAAGTCTACCCACGGTAAATATTCAAAGACATCCACATATATTCTGGGAACAAAATATTCGTTCACCACTGACAATAGTTGAAGCTCTTGAATTCAAAGATCAAACTGAAGATGATGTAATCAATAACTTCATGAATCAGCCATCTACACCTGGAAACTTAAAATTCCAAATGTTAAAAATAGTTATTGACGATGAACCATAAGAAGACCCGTTGGCAGACATTGATAATCAACACATACCCACAACCGTTGTGTGCAACATCATACTAATTGAAATTGAGCCAGGAAAATTTTTAAATATCAATGGCAGTATGGATAGTGACCAAAATCAAAATCTCATAAAGGTTCTATAGAAGTATCAGGGAGAATTTTCTTGGGACTACCCAGACATGAAGGGTATAGACCCTCAGCTATGCATACATCACATCTAGACTGACAAGGAGGCTCAGCCTATTCGACAACCTCAACGAAGGCTAAACCCACATCTGAAAGGCATTGTAAAAGATGAATTGCAAAAGCTACTGGATTTAAACTTCATTTATCCTATCTCAGACATCAAACGGGTCTCTCCTCTAGTAGCTGTTCCTAAGAATAATGGGAAATGGAGAATCTATGTGGATTACAAAGAAATAAATAAAGAAACACAGAAGGACCACTTCCCCCTTCCTTTTATTGACCAAGTCCTTGATACATTGGCAGGGAAATGTTTCTTTTCCTTTCTTGATGGGTTCAACATTTACAATAAAATCCAAATAGCCCTGAAGACCATAATAAAACAACCTTTACCTACCCATGGGGTACATTTTCTTATAGGGTATTACCATTTGGACTATGCAATGCCCCAAAAACCTTCCAAAGTGACATACTCAACATTTTTTATGATTTAATAAATGAAGGGCTTGAAATTTACATGGAAAAATTTACCCCATATGGAGATGACTTTGATCAAGCACTAGAAACACTAGAAAAGGTATTGGAAAGATGTGTTGCTACCATATTATGTTTAAGCAATGAAAAATTTCACATGATGATGACCGAAGGAGTAATACTAGGACACTACATCTCTGCAGCTAGAATATAGGTAGACCCAGAAAAAATAGAAGTAATCCTTTTATTAGCCACACCTTGTACGCAGACAGAGGCACGCAGTTTTCTTGGATACGCAGGGTACTATCGCATGGTTATAAATAACTTTTCACAAATCGCTGCACCCTTTTATGCATTAACTGGAAATGTTGAATTCCATTGGTATGATAAATGTGAAACTTCTTTTACAGATTTAAAGAAACTCGTCTCGACAACATCGATCTTACGCAGTCCTAACCAGAAGCTTCCCTTTCACATTTCTTCGGATGCATCCGACACAACGGTATGGGCAGTTCTTGGTCAAGAAGAAGACAAAAAGCCCTATTTTATTTATTATATCAGCAAAAAATCTCACTCTTGCTAAATTAAACAATACAGTGACTGAAAAATATTTCTTGGCTGTCATTTATGCTATCAATAAATTTAGACATTATATAACTGGCTATCAAGTACTCTTGTATACTGATCACTCTACCATTAGATATCTAGCCAATAAACCAATTACGAATGGGAGAATAACTTGTTGATTGCTGTTTTTGTAGGAATTTGATATAACTATCAAAGATAGTCCAGGGAAGGATAACGTGGTTGTAGACTTCCTATCTAGAGTTCCCAAAACAGATGACACACTAGCAGTGGACGATCAATTTCTCGACGAACATCTGCTCACTATAGCAGTAAAAACACCATGGTACATAGATGTAGAAAAATACCTGGCAGTAGGAAAGTTTCCCAGACATTTAGCATCAAGGGAACAGAAGCTGATTGTTCAACGCAGTGCTGGATTCTCTTGGATCGGTGGATACCTCTTTCTTACAGGAGCTGATATGCATATACGCAGATCCATCTGGGAAGACGAGATTTATGAAATTCTACAGGCCTGTCATTATGAACCTTGAGGTGGCCATTTTGCAAATCGCAGAACGAGGCACAAAGTATTGCAATTGGGTTATTATTGGCCTACGATTTTTAAAGATGCAAAAAAATATGTCCAAGCCTGCGATAGTTGCCAAAGAATGGGCCATCGGGTCCAAGCTAATGAAATTCCATTACAACCACAATTGGTAGTAGAACCATTCGAACGATGGGCATTAGACTTCGTTGCGCCACTCAACTTGCCATCAAACCATAAAATCTACATACTAGTTGCCATAGATTACGTGACAAAGTGGGTAGAAACAATGGCCTTATCAAGAGCTACGAAAGAATCTGTGATTAATTTTCTTTTTGAGCTATTTGTGCGATATGACTTACCACGGGAAGTGATAACCGATGGATGGGCAGAGTTTGTGGGTAATAAAATTACAGCCACCCTGAAGAATCACCATATCATCCATAGAGTCACGTCTCCCTACCACCCGTGGGAAAATGGGCAGGTTGAAAGTACCAACAAATTCCTTGAGGCAATTCTCACTAAAACAGTATCAACACATTGTCAGGGCTGGGCTACTAGACTACTAGAGGCCTTATGGGCTTACTACACAACATGGAAAAACACCACTGGATATTCCCCGTATCATCTGGTATTTGGAAGAGAGCCTATTTTTCCTATTGAATTTGAAATAAATACTCTAAGGACAGCCCAGGAGGTAGGGCTAGACTTGACAGAGGCCCAAATTAGAAGACTCCAGCAAATAAATTAATCATATGGAATACGGATACTAGCTCTATAGTACACCGCAATCATCCAACAACAACGAGTAAAGTGGCATGAAAACCTCATAAAAAAGAAGACATTCCAGAGAGGAGATTGGGCGCTTCTCTATGAATCCAGATTCCAAGATTTTCCGGGCAAGCTACAAATAAGGTGGATCGGTCCATATGAAATTCAGGAAGTACACAACAATGGTACCCTCACCTTGACCACCATAGACGGGTCTGGTTCTACATTCTGAGTCAACGGGCACAAAGTGCACCTCTATCACAAACCTCTTACAAGGGAGTCTTTATACTAGAAGGTACACAACAATCCCACTATCCAAATTTTAGCAAAAAGGGGTGATATCCCCACAACTTTAAGTACATGAGAGCTTGCTACTTCCTTTTGTAAAAATTGTATATATTTTCCCTGCAATTTTTAGTTTTCTTATTGCACATTCTTCATACTCACAGTCATATCCTTTTCCTTCATCATCCTTTTTGTTGTTCAAATATTTGAACGAATGTTGTTCAATCCAATTGAACAGTTGTTGTTCAATCAGAATTAATAGTCATGTATTTTGTGTTTTTGTTTTTTCTTTTCAAATATTTGAATGGCTGCAATTCAATTAAATTAAACAACTGTTGTTCAATCAGATTGAACAACCATGTATTTTTCGTTTTTATTTTTGTTGTTCAAATCTCTGAACAGTTGCTGTTCAATCTGTTGGTGTTCCCATGTTTTGGCCACATTGGCAAGACCAAAAGATGAGACAACATCAGAACCGCTTTGGGGTCCTAGGATCTAGCCCTCCTGGACCCGGAGAGGGATCTCTCCAAATAGAGCAAAGAATGATATGTATTTGAAGCTCAAATGAGATATTAGGCTAGTTATGAAGTACAAAGGGGGGTTTTAAGTAATTTGGTTGGTTGGTTGCTGAGTTGGTCATGAGATCATAGACGGAGAAAGTAATGGAAGGAAAGGAAAAAAGCAGGAGGATATTTCAGCAAAGGGGATAATTCAAGAAAGTGCCATCCATTGGGCTATGGAGTCATGAAAGGGAATTACTTGCAACAACTAGCCCAAGCTTTCAGAGGGAAAGTCATCTAATACTAAAGGATCTTTTTAGCTTAGATGGTGGGATGGAACATCAAGGACTGAAAGTGAAAGCAGGAAAGAAACCTAATTTCTGACTATAGATCAGGTCAGAGGTCATTTAACTCCAGACCTTCTTGGACATACTCATAGGAAACTCTCAAAGGAGAGACAAAGGGGCAGCTTATAGATCAGACCAGAGGTCATTTAACTCCAAGTCAACTTTAGCATGCTCCAAGGGAAAACATAGATAAGTTTAACAAAGAGATCTTAGAAAGGCCAGCTGGTCACACAAGGACCCTAGTGGATAGGCCTAACTCTAATCCCCAGTGTTCCCAAATATTCCAGCTTAAACCCAACAAGACCATCTAAGAACTAATCCATCCAATTCATACATCAGAGAGCAGGCAATAACATCCACTACACTGGTTAAATGGACTGAAATCAACCCTCAGATAACACATTTAGCAGAACAACATTTAAGGCAAGGAGAGTAGAGACATAGGGTACCTAACAAGGGTAAATCCTATGCCATATTTCTAATGCAAGCCAACAGAAAATGAACATTATGAAAATTTAATAAACAGAGTTAGAAAAAACATCACCAATAGTAATAGACTAGGATCCTGTGAAATGTGCTTTGATTAATTGATGCAAAAACAGTGACATACACTGAGCTCAATGGCTAATTACAATCCAAATTTCTCCTCCCAACCTACTACAAAACAACTACTCTGCTAATCCCTCCCAAGACTGTTTCTAATAGTCAGAATTAACCCCTCTAACAGTAATGATAGCAGCCGAACAACAACCTTTTACAATATGTTCTCGGGATTTCTTATAGGAGAAAGAATAACGATGGTAGTTGTAAACTTAAATGCAACGTTAAAACTCTGAAGTAGTAGTAGGGCCGAGGCTCCATTTGGTTTTAATTCTGAGCATTTATCTTATGTGCTTTTCAGATGGAGAAGTGATCTTCATCAGGCTGCAATTTACTTAGGGTATGCCTTTGATGTACTTTCTGTAGCCTTTTGCAGAATTTTGGTGAGTAAACCGAGGTGTATGGACAATGGTGGGATCTGCCATACTATATAACTAATGCACTAGCAGTGTAGGACTGTTTTCAGGGTGGAAATTCCTTTAGGAACATGGTGTAGAATAAAATCTGCATGGGTACTCTGTCCTTGCATGGAGAAAACATTCTGCTGATGTAGAAACCCTGATATACTGATTTTCCATGCTGAATCTTCTGCATGATCCATGGGTCTTAAATCTGATGCTTTACCTTTAAATCCCTAAACATAAGGCTTAAATACCTTCATTTGCGTGCCTTAAACTCTCTGCTACTCCATTTAAATCTCTGGCTGTGAAACCTATAGGTTAATGACGCCGGAAGGGTTTTACAGAGTCGAACTCTGTTCTTCAATGAAAGTCACGTCATAACCTTCCCGGGTCATTTCTTCCTAATTTTAGCCTCTTCACATGGTGTTCTTCGATTTCTCGATCACTGTAATAGAGACTGTGCATCATGGCGGTCATTTACTGTTGATAACCCTGCAAAATACGAAAATTGGTTAAGAAAACATACATGGAGGTGGTGGACACAATGGAGACGATGAGAACGGCCATGCAGGACGAACGGACGGCGAAATTGTACAGATTGATGGCAGAAAACGCAGTGAAACTATGAAATATGGTCTGGAAAACGTGAGCGTAGCGGAGCGGGTTTTTTAAATAAAACCTACGAAAAGACCTTTGAATGGATATAAAGAGGAAAGGGTAAAAAACAACAAATTTACGTGGAAAGTTTGATGTGGCGGATGTACAACGGATACACGATGGTACACGTGGAATGAAGACACGGTGGGACCGGGCAACGGCGGACATGAAATGGCGGGGGCAATCAAATGCGGACCATCTGATCTTAGGAGGAGATCGACGGTGAAAAAATACGGAGGGTGATTGAATGTGGAACGTCGATTTGCAGATCAGATCGACGACGGAGATTAACTGGATGGCGTGTCGGACCCTGAGTTATCGCGTGTGCATCTGAGTTAACTATCGTGCATCTTCGGCGAGCGATAGTTGTTGGATGGCCCGCCCGAGATCGGACAGTCCATGGCAATATCGCTGGGCATCCGTGTCCAAAAAATAATGCGCGATGGACAGCGGTTAACGCGCGAGGATGGCGGTTTTGAAAAAGGTACAGCGGACGTGTGTCACGCGATGTATGGAATTTCTGGCCGATCATTAAATACTACCTACCCTCGAAAGGTGGTGCGATGGAAACCAGATGGTTTTTGAACAGTGAAAGCGGGCAGGGACCACCGGGACGGTCGGATTCCGCATCGTCGGATCTGTACAGATCAACGGTTGAAAACGCGCCTGATATGGATGAACTATGGACCATTGATCTGGCGAATTAACGAACAGCGGAGATGCAACTACAAGTAGTGAACGGGTTGCACAATGAAAGTTGCGGGGGCGGAAATTGCCATCCATTCTGTGAAGATCAACGGTGTGGAACACAGCGAAGGAATTTAACAACAAAACAATCGCATCGGATTTTCTCAGTGATTACAAAGTAATTTTAATGTGTCACTCTGTTTCTCCGATGTGATTAGTGCCTAAGGCTTAAGCGCTCGGTCCTGGGCTACGGGTATATGGGGAAGTGGTTGAGAGGGGCTGGAAAGAAAGGGGCTAAGCCCTTATTATGAAGAAAATATGGTTTTGCCTCGTTTTTAAACCATTTTAAGGCTAGCCAAGGGCAACGATAGGGGAATGAGGGGGATTTTGGGAAGTTTTAGGAGAATAAGGGGGACTTTAGGGGAACAAAGGGAACTTTGACAAGAGGAAAAACGGGTAAAGTGGGACATTCTGCAGAGGTACAAGGGGCACATGAAGCCCTTTAGGAGCACAATTTCTGCAATCATAGAGGCTTTAAAATGGGAATCAGCAGAGGGGATTTCATTCATAGGGCAAAGGCACAGGAGACTTCAAGGATGATGTGTCTCAGGGGAGATGCATTCATTGAAGGCTCAACAACATTTTCGCCCCCTGTTTGCTTGTCAAAAAAATTAAAGGGGGTTAACAATGGCTCCACATGGGGATGGCTTCTTCTTGAAGGAGTCAAGAATCCAGAGAATGATCTTTGTTGTAGGCCAGATGCCTATTGCTTGGCACATCCCTTTCTTTCTTTAGATCAGCTGCCATAATATGAAGACATTACATCAGCAGAAACATTCTCTAAGACAAACTACCTACCCACACTATAGTCCTAACATTTTTTCTTCTAGGTGCATTTGGACTTGCAGACCCTTTACATCATTTACTTTTTACAAACAAGAAAATAAACCTATTCTATTTCTACCCTTATTGCTCCATGAGACCAGATTAGACTATTGGTCTCATATGTTTCTCTACCTAATCTAATATCTTCTACGATTCAATTGTCTAGCAGATTTATTCTCTACATTCTAAGACAGAAATTGAAAACATCCAGGCCAGGATTAGACTATCTGACTTGCTGGACCTTGTAGAGATCAAAACAACTAACTACATTCTCACAGACTGAGCTTATTTGAGCTCTTCCTACCTACCCCACTCTAACTACAAAATTTACAAGTCTAGCTTACAAACATTGTTTTCCAATGTAACCAGTCCATCAAGTGATCCCATGGCTGGTCCTTTCTGCTCAGCTCCTTGAGCAGGCTGGATAGGCGGGGCAACTCCCACTCTTTTTGTTTAATAACAATAGCTTTGAAAAATTTCCTTTCTGTTTGCAACATGCTGCTCAAAAAGACCTTTGATCCTTCTTCAAATGTTTGCAGGAGGTGCACATAAGGATCATAAAATGATACCTGGTTGTAAACATCTGGCAGACAGGCTTCAACCAGGATTTCTTCTCCTTCCACTGGATCAAGAATAAGACTCTCTTGAGAAAGAGAATCTCCCTCATCTTCTTGATTTTATGAACTGGAGGACTTGTCATATATTGCAGCCGAGTCCTTTTGGAGCTCTGTTATGTTTTCTGCTGAGGTGCTGAGCTCTGTGAGAAGGTCTATGTATTCTTGAGCAAGGGCTCGTTCCATTGCTTCCTCTTTTTCAAGAGAAGGCTCACTATTTTCATCTTGCTGAAGAACCTCTTCTTTTCTTTCCTCCTCGTCTTCTGAAAGGAAAGGCCGCTGGCTACCAGACTCACTGATGATTTGTGGTAAAGAAGAATGAAGATTCAAAGAATCTTCATATGCTATTATACTGTCGTAGCTCTCTCCATCAGTATCGTAGATAGGCTGACTGGTTTCATTACTTCTCTGAAATCGTTGGCTCTGATCTTCCTCCCATGAATCTAAGGATGATGGTCCTGCAAGTTTGGCTTCCCTTTGAAAGCACTCATCCTCAAATAGATCATAAATAGGAAAATCATAACTGTAAGTAATGTCACCCACCAAACCTTCTGGATTTTCAGCAGGTCTTTCTTCATCCCGATCCACAGAGGAGTCTTCTGGATCTGTATCATCAAACTCAAGAGTTGACTGAGAAGGATCATGTGTTTCATAAAAGATTTCGGAGGTGGACCGCTGGTTTAATATCCGATCAATCTCTTCTTCTGTCAGAAGAGGGGTTTCCCTCTCATCATGGCTAGAAGAACAACAGTCCTCATTCTCTTGTATTAGCTGACTGGGAGGCAGGATGTTTACTTGAGCCTCTTCTTCCACACCAGATTCTGCCTCCTCTATATGGGCTCTTGTTTCCTCAAGGCAGCGTTCCCCATTAGCTTTTGCCATTAGGTCCTGATATTTTCTAGTCAGCGTAACACAAGACACAGGTAAGCAATCAGGCAGTTCCTGATCACTTTCCTCTTCGTCTCCTACAGATTATTGAGCATCATACATGTCTTGATCATCTTCTAGGTCCTGAGTTTGTTCTTGTTCTGGGAGATGCATGGGCTGTTCGAAATAATCATCATTTGCATTCAGGTTAGCCATGTACATTTCCAGCACTTTACCAAATGTTTCTGTTAATTCATTTAATTGATTATACAAAGCATCATACTTTGTATCTCTATCCATGTTTGGATTCATGCTTATGAAAATAAGGATACTTCTTCTCAACCAGTTCAGAGTCTTCTACCAGTGGATTCATTTCGTCTTTCGGGAGTTACGGAGTGTGGAGTCGCCAGGTGGATGTATTTGACTGTTTGGAGTAGGCTGTTGTCCACCATCAGCAATTGAAGGCCAATCTAAAGGCAAAGTGGTCTCTTCCCCAGTGGAGTTGCCATTATGTTGGTGTTCCCTATTTTGGCCAGATTGGCAAGACCAAAAGATGAGACAACATCAGAACCGCTTTGGGGTCCTAGGATCTAGCCATCCTGGACCCGGAGAGTGATCTCTCCAAATAGAGTAAATAATGATATGTCTTTGAATTTCAAATGAGATATTAGGCTAGTTATGAAGTAAAAAGGGGGGTTTTAAGTAATTTGGTTGGTTAGTTGCTGAGTTGGTCATGAGATCATAGACTGAGAAAGTAATGGAAGGAAAGGAACAAAGCAGGAGGATGTTTCAGCAAAGGGGATAAGTCAAGAAAGTGCCATCCATTGGGCTATGGAGTCATGAAAGGGAATTACTTGCAACAACTAGCCCAAGCTTTCAGAGGGCAAGTCATCTAATACTAAAGGATCTTTTTAGCTTAGATGGTGGGATGGAACATCAAGGAATGAAATTGAAAGCATGAAAACAACCTAATTTCTGACTATAGATCAGGTCAGAGGTCATTTAACTCCAAACCTTCTTGGACATACTCATAGGAAACTCTCAAAGGAGAGACAAAGGGGCAGCTTATAGATCGGACCAAAGGTCATTTAACTCCAGGTCAACTTTAGCATGCTCCAAGGGAAAACAGAGATAAGTTTAACAAAGAGATCTTAGAAAGGCCAGCTGGTCGCACAAGGACCCTAGTGGACAGGGCTAACTCTAATCCCCAGTGTTCCCAAATCTTCCAGCTTCAACCCAACAAGAACATCTAAGAACTGATCCATCCAATTCATACATCAGAGAGCAGGCAATAACATCCACTACACTGGTTAAATGGACTAAAATCAACCCTCAAATAACACATTTAGCAGAACAACATTTAAGGCAAGGAGAGCAGAGACATAGGGTACCAAACAAGGGTAAATCCTATGCCATATTTCTGATGCAAGCCAGCAGAAAATGAACATTATGAAAATGTAATAAACAAAGTTAGAAAAAACATCACCAATAGTAATAGACCAAGATCTTGTGAAATGTGCTTTGATTAATTGATGCAAAACCAGTCACATACACTGAGCTCAATGGCTGATTACAATCCAAACTTCTCCTCCAAACCTACTACATAACAACTACTCTGTTAATCCCTCCCAAGACTGTTTCTAACAGTCAGAATGAATCCCTCTAATAGCAACGACAGTAGCCGAACAACAACCTTTTACAATATGTTCTCGGGAATTATTATAAGAGAAAGAATAACGATGGTAGTTCCAAACTTAAATGCAGCATTAAAACTCTGAAGTAGTAGGAGGGCCGAGGATCCATTTGGTTTTAATTCTGAGAATTTATCTTCTGCACTTTTCAGATGGAGAAGTGATCTTCATTAGGCTGTAATTTACTTAGGGTATGTCTTTGATGTACTTTATGTAGCCTTTTACAGAATTCTGGTGAGTAAACCGAGGTGTATGGACAACGGTGGGATCTGCCATACTGTATAACTAATGCACTAGTAGTGTAGGACTGTTGTCAGGGTGGAAATTCCTTTAGGAATACGGTGTAGAATAAAAGCTGCATGGGTACTCTGTCCTTGCATGGAGAAAACATTCTGCTGATGTAGAAACCCTGATATACTGATTTTTCGTGTTGAATCTTCTGCGTGATCCATGGGTCTTAAATCTGATGCTTTACCTTTAAATCCCTGAGCATAAGGCTTAAATACCTTCGTTTGCATTCCTTAAGCTCTCTGCTGCTCCATTTAAATCTCTGGCTGTGAAACCTATGGGTTAATGACGCCGGAAGGGTTTTACAGAGTCGAACTCTGTTCTTCAATGAAAGTCACGTCGCAACCTTCCCGGGTCATTTCTTCATAATTTCAGCCTCTGCACATGGTCTTCTTCGATTTCTCGGTCACTGTAATAGAGACTGTGCATCATGGCGGTCATTTACTGTTGATAACCCTGCAAAATATGAAAACTGGTTAAGAAAACATACATGGGGGTGGTGGACACAATGGAGACGATGAGAATGGCCATGCAGGATGAACGGGCGGTGGAATTGTGCAGGTTGATGGCAGAAAACACAGCGAAACGATGAAATATGGTTTGGAGAATGTGAGCGTAGCGGAGCGGGTTTTTTAAATAAAACCTACGAAAAGACCTTTGAATGGATATAAAGAGGAAAGGGTAAAAAATGACAAATTTACGTGAAAAGGTTGATGTGGCGGATGTACGGCAGATACATGATGGTACACATGGAATGATGACGCAGTGGGACCGGGAAACGGCGGACATGCAATGGCGAGGGCAATCAAATGTGGACCGTCCGATCTCAGCAGGAGATCGACGATGAAAAACTACAAAGGGTGATTGAATGTGGATCGTCGATCTGCAAATCAGATCGACGGTGGAGATTAACTAGATGGCATGCTAGACCCTGAGTTATTGCGTGTGCATCTAAGTTAACTATCATGCATCTTCGGCGAGTGATAGCCGTTGGATGGCCTGCCCCAGATCGGATGGTCCACGGAAATATCGCTGGGCATCCGCGTCCGAACAATAATGCATGATGGACGGTGGTTAATGCGCGAGGATGGTGGTTTTGAAAAAGGTACAGGGGACGCGTGTCATGCGATGTATGGAATCGTTGGCCGATCAGTAAATACCGCCTACCCCCGAAAGGCGGTGCGATGGAAACCAGATGGTTTTTAAACAGTGAAAGCGGGCAGGGACCACCGGGACAGGCAAATTCCGCACCGTCGGATCTGTACAGATCAACGGTCGAAAACACACCCGATATGGATGAACTGTGGACCGTTGATCTGGCGAATTAATGAATGGCGGAGATGCAACTACGGGCGGTGAACGGGTTGCACGGTGAAAGCTGCGGGGACAGCAATTTTCGTCCATTCTGTGAAGATCAACGGTGCGGAACATAGTAGAGGACTTGAACAACAAAACAATCGCATCAGATTTTCTCGATGATTACAAAGGAATTTTAATGTGCCGCTCTATTTCTCCGATGCAATTAGTGCCTAAGGCTTAAGCGCTTGGTACTGGGCTACGGGTATATGGGGAAGTGGTTGAAAGGGGCTGGCAGGAAAGGGGCTAAGCCCTTATTATGAAGAAAATATGGTTTTGGCTCGTTTTTAAAGCATTTTAAGGCCAGCCAAGGGCAATGATAGGGGAATGAGGGGGATTTTAGGAAGTTTTAGGAGAATAAGGGGGACTTTAGGGGAACAAAGGGAACTTTGACAAGAGGAAAAAGGGGTAAAGTGGGACATTCTGCAGAGGTACTAGGGGCACATGAAGCCCTTTAGGAGCACAATTTTTGCAATCATAGAGGCTTTAAAATGGGAATCAGTAGAGGGGATTTCATTCATAGGGCAAAGGCACAGGAGACTTCAAGGATGATGTGTCTCAGGGGAGATGCATTCATTGAAGGCTCAACAACATTCTAGCCCCCTATTTGCTTGTCAAAAAAATTATAGGGGGCTAACACAATCCAATTGAACAGTTTTTGTTAAATCAGATTGAACAACCGTGTCTTTTTTGTTTTTATTTTTGTTGTCCAAATCTTTGAATGGTTGCTATTCAATCCAATTGAACAGATGTTGTTCAATTGGATTGAACAGTCGTGTCCTTTTTCATTTTTATTTTTTTTGTTCAAATCTTTGAACGGTTGTTGTTCAATCCAATTGAATAGCTTTTGTTCAATCAGATTAAACAGTCATGTCCTTTTGCATGTTTATTTATTGCTGTTCAAATATTTGAACAACTATTGTTCAATCTAATTGAATAGCTACTGTTCAATCATATTGAACAACCGTGTGTCATTTTTGTTGTTCAATCGGATTGACCAACTAATTTTTTTTCCTTTTTCTTAAGCATGATCCTTCTTCCTTTTTGATGATCTCTTCTCACAAAACCCAATCCTCATCCCACACCCTAACTGTAAAAGACATTTCTGAGTAGGAATTGGCACCTGAAAGGAGAAAAGCAATAATATTACTAATATGATGATCCTTTGGAACTTTAATGGAAATCTCTACTCCGGAAGCTGGCATGGTACATCTATGCAATGAAGGGCTAGAAATATCCTGCTCAAACATGTTATAACACAATTCATAGTCTTATAACGGTATATCTTTCTACACTCTCGAGTAGTATTTCCTTTGACATAAAGATTTAGGAATAAGGAGTATTAATTGTATTGACATTATTTTTACTTCTCACACCATCCCTAACTCTTAAGGAGTTAATCAACCTCCCTTCATGTATACAGAATAAATATTATGTTACATGCAAATTTTTAAGTCATAATAGGGGGTCTCATCACGAGCCAACCTACCATGATCATACCGGTTTAACAGGTGACATGCCCACAATGGCCAACACACCAAGGTAATGACCTCATCGACAGCTCCAAATGCTTGAAGGACAGAAGGTCTCATCACGAGCTAGCTTGATCACTCTGTTACAATCCCAGTGAATGGCACTCTGACTATCTAGCCACCACACCAGCACAGTGGTCTCTTCATAAAACAAAGAAAAATGCCTACTTTTCAAAAAGAAGTATTATGTCTATATGAAAATTTTTAAGAGAGAATACGGGGTCTCATCACGAGCCAACCTACCATGATCATAAGGGTTTAGTGGTGACATGCCCACAATGTCCAACACACCAGGGTAATGACCTTCTCGACATCTCCAACTGCTTGAAGGATAGGAGGTCTCATCACGATTCAGCCTGATTACTCTGTTACAACTCTAGTGAGTGGAACCTTGACTATCTGGCCACCACACCAGCATGGTGATCTCTCTGTAAAATTGGCAAAATATCTACTTTTACATAGAGGATTCTGGCTCATTTTTCGGGTTAAATAGTAACCTTGTCAAGGCTATGAATGCCTATTGGTAGTAGTGGCTCTGCTTTTGGTATGAGATTATTTTATAACGATAGCTAATTACTCTTATATATACCTTATCTCCTATTTTCATCCATTTCCATGATAAACGCACTACTTGAATAAGTGATAATACTATTTACCCACATAAGTAACTATGAATGAACTTGCTTTCATGCTTGAATTACGGGATCACGACACAAATCATTATCCATCACTATCATGCTTTATTCATACCATACCATTAAATAAGGACATCCTATCATAATAATTGTTGTATTTATTTCTCCCCTTCTTCGGTCATTTCCACATGAGATACACTTATCATAAATTCCAATTCTGACCTTTGCATCACATGCATTCATAATTGTTGCAATCACTCCTCTTTTCTTGAGCTCCAAGGCCATGGACACCATTCTCTCCTACAAATTGTGATTACTGATTTCTAACATTTTCCCCCATATGCACTCATGATTGATCCAATATCTCTTGTACTTATGGACATGGATGCCCTTATTTTGAGAGAGGGGGTGTAAATATCCAT
This sequence comes from Pinus albicaulis, assembly GCA_034641835.2. NCBI lineage: Eukaryota > Viridiplantae > Streptophyta > Pinopsida > Pinales > Pinaceae > Pinus > Pinus albicaulis. Next base: position 895,722,927 of record CM076580.1, read on the forward strand.
AAATATTAATCATGTGAATTCCTTGCACAAATTAATTTGGATACGGTGATAAGAACAAAAGATCATTGCAATTACAATATGAAGTTACATACATTTACAATAGAAGGCTGCAATTTATTTTTTCTCTCGCATGCAGTGTTTATTCTAAACAACAGGCTCGAAAGAAACATAGACAGAGGGATAAATTAGCTCAGATAACACATCAACCTTGGGAGGAAACTCTCTCCAAAATGAACCTATGACCTTCCCAATCTTAGATGCAGCTCGCACCATTCTTTAGCAAGTTGGCTGGTTGCCATACCTTCACAAATTGCAAGGGTTTGACATAGAAATAGCAGTTGAATTCCTGTAGAACCTATAGGAGGGACATACCAAACTCAAGGGATGGATTATACCGGTCACAGGGGATCTAGGAGAATCGCAGCATACCAGGATCCAAGATAGTCATTGGAACAAAAAGGAAAGGGGATTAACCCTACATCCCTACAACAACCTTGGTAGGAATTGGCAGCATTCATCCAGAAATACATCACATGCGATGGACAACAAGACGTGGTAAAACCCCGCCAACTCAAATTGTCAGCTATTCTTAAACAAAAATTTTCAGTTAATCTGCCTTCTTTCTTGAATTTTGTCTTACACGACACTGTTTTTTGAATTAGAAAGGCTAAAAACCCCCAAGCAGTCATCACCCACCATGGCTTACTCAATTTAATTATCATTCATGAGCTAGGAAAACAGAAAACATCCTGGGATAGCTTTGTTAGCCCTACCATGCATGCCCCTAAGGAAAACCCTGTCGGAACATAAATTGAGCTTCCAAGAATAAACATACCTAGGAGAGAAAGAGGGAAAATGACCCATGCTTTGAATTCAGAACCAGGGAAGAGAAGACGGTCCGAAAGACTGCAATTACGACAAGACACCTCAAAACTGACAGATGAGGCAAGGCCATCCCATACACCACTTTCAAGCCCTCAAAACATACCCTTACAATACTATGAAGAAGATATAGCTCGAGTCCTGGAGCAAATGAGGGCATCCCGTGAAATTAGAAGCCCATCTGAACAAGCTGAGGAGTAAGAGGAACTTTTGAATCAATATGCCACCGCTAGCAGCTCTGGCCGCACTGAAATATTACCACATGAAGATGAATCACAGGATTTTAGGGCCTTATCTCATCCCTAGAATGATTGGGTGAATAGGGAAGATTGGGAGGAAGGGGTAGCCGAATCTGAAAACTAGTGAGGAAACACCATCCCCTTAGAAAAAAATGCAAGCCCGGAGACAGTCCCCCTAATGTCTAAAGGGAAAAATATATCACACAGTCGAGACATTAATGCAGAAATAAACTCCTGAGTGTAGGAAGGAAATATCATCACTGATAACCTTGGAACTACACCATTCGTTCCTAAAAACAAGGCTGTTACTCCTCCATCCCCTACCAAAACTGTGCTAGAAGAGAAATCAACTAAAAATAAGTTAAGGAAAATGAGCAGGACCTTCAAGAGGTTAATAAAAATGATAAAACATCTAAAGAAACTGTTTAAGGAAGTAAGCAAGGCTCGGAAGCCTAAGAAATAATTGGTCACCATAGAAACCCAAACATATTTCGTCACCAAATTGATAGACACTGCTGAGATTGAGGTACAGACTAACCTAGTAGACATTGATGAAGCTTTTGTGTAGACTAGGCTGGAACTTACAGAAGAAAAGGAAACCCAAATGGAGGAGACACCTACCTACACTCCCCTAGTAGAAAAGGCTGGCAATCAAAAATTTCATAATGAATTAATTCAAACCCAGCATGAATTGGCACAATACAGAAAGGAAGTAGTACCCGCACAAGAACATCAGGAACTATTGAAGAATTTCAAAGACCTTTCTGCAACAGAGGATGAGACATTTGCTCAACTCAGAGAAGAAAAGGTGAAGGTAAAGAAAGCACAGGATCAAGTGGAACAATCCAAGAAGAAAACCAATATGGTTCGCTCTCTGTACTCTGATGTACTAACGTGTAGGGTACTATCCACCAACTATGCCCTATTCTTAGTATAATGGTATCTATTACTAAAAATCAAGGCTGTAAGGGCAAGGAATTCCACAAATTTTAAAACCGTTGAGGAATTCGTCCAATGCTGCAATGAGCAGAATAAGTAGGTCCAATATCTTTTGTGTGAATTATACTTGCACAACTTCTTCCTAGAGGAGGAAAGGGACAGTAATCCTAGCCCCTTTATAGGGGACATTCAGTTCTAGGCTTTCCCCTCTTTTTGCCAAGAACCAGACTCGGTGGGCTAAACCCTACAACATTTTCTAGAAGAGGGAGCATGGCCTAGACCTATGGGTTAGAGGGGATCCTACTAAAGCCCTGTACCTGTTCACCCAGCATAAGAATTTCATGCAAAGGAAGGGAGTAAGGATTAGACTGGGACCTATCCACAAGGATATCATACTGCATGGGTTGGAGTATTTCGAGGAAATTTAGGAAGAAACTTTGGCAGCAGCCAAATAGAGGTGGATTTTCTCCACGAACAATGTGAAAAACAAAGAGCCATTTGGCTACAGAAACTTCAAAGGAGCTACCTCCAGATTCCTTTTATACAACAATCTAATATTCAACATAGGCCCTACATGGATAGGATGCAGGTACAGATTCCCTCTCATTTGGTACCCCCCTAAGGGTTATGATCACAATTATGAGCTGCCAAAGGGGCACACAAACTCCGCCTTTGAAAATATCAGTCAAAAACATGGCTTCAGATTCTATAAAGAAGAAGTCTACCCTGCATATTCTTTGACCCAGTTACACTTCAACCATTTTTTTGCATGAGGATCTGCAAAAAGGTAAGAAGGGGAGTATGTTGGGCTAAGAATAAGGTACGTTTTCATCCCATATTTACCACAAATTGTTATGCACTTTTATCAATTTTTCCTCATCTTAACAATAAAGGAAAAGAAATTAATGTAAAGTCAAGACAAAATGAACTGACGGTAAAAGGGATTTTTAACAACAGAAAATTGACTTGTTGTATATTTATTTACAGGGAAACAAAGAAGTTGAACTGATGATAACCGAAAGACAACTGACAAAGAGAAACAAACAGGATCATGATGGCTCCCATGGGCCAGCGGAAGACAGAAAGGCACATCCATCCTTGAAGAACTCAAATGATAGTCACGAGCAGCAGGATTCCGTATGGAAATGATCCGTTACCACTGTTGACATCACCTTTAAAAGGCTGAAGATGAACAATATAGATAGATCTGAATTGAGATTTTCTTCTGTAATAGACATATTGGGATAGAATTTTCCAGTTGTATTAATGTATTAATCTTCAGCGCAATAAATATTTTGGCATTTTTGAACAGTCAATCTCTGATTTTTCTTTAGCGATAGACTTCGGGTGGCTTTGGGCCCAACCCTGGGAGTTTCTTCGCTAACCTTTGTGCTATACATTCAATTATAGAACTTATGTTTCAGTCATCTAATGCATTTCGTGAGATATCATTTAATTGGTTGAATTGTAAACATAAGAGGCTACAACTTTCTCTTTCATTAGAATAGTTCATCATTCATCCTTTATTGCTTACAGTCAATGTTTTCATAATTGTTTAGATTCTTGTATACTCGTTTCATTAGTTTTAGCATGACTGATGTTCAATTTTGTATATAGTTCAATTGGATATTTTCATTATTATTGCGAGGTGTCTAGTTTTTGTTTGATTTAGAGAGATGCCATCTATTAATTTAAAAGAGAATTCCATTGCAAAATTTAGATAAGCAATGGTTTTTCAATTTATTCAAGTTGTTGTTCAATTTATTCGGATTTTTGTTCAATTCATCACAGTATGCTATTCAATCGCAGTTTTCTCTTTTCTGCACTTACTTAGACGGAATAGCCAAAATCATTCTATAATCCCCTTTCACTTCTATTTGATTGAACTTCAAGAATTATATAGTCTTCTTTATGATAATTTAGAGTATTTATCCTTTGATATCACTTGCATATAATGTGCTCACACTCTTGAAATAACAAGACTTGCCCAGGGTTGATAATTGAATGAGAAGCATTGAAGTTGCCTGTAACAGTCACCTTTATGACCCAACAACAATGACGATGAGATGAGCCATGAATTTGCTCAAAATATGTCAAAAGAGTTTGAAATGTCAATGATTGGTGAGTTATCTGATTTCCTTGGACTACAAGTAACTCAAACTATTGTAGGCATGTTCATATCTCAAGAAAAATACCTTAAAGACATGCTTAAAAGTTATGGGATGGAAAAATGTGCACCTATGAGCACATCGATGACCATAGATTGAAAATTGAGAAAAGATGATGAATCCCCCCAAATAGATGCAACTCTTTATAGTTCAATAATTGGAGCTCTCCTATACTTAACTACTACAATAACTGATATTATGCAAGTAGTAGGAATGGTGGCAAGATTTCAATCAGCTCCTAAGCAATCCCATCTGTTGGTTGTAAAGAGAATTCTCAAATACTTGAAAGGTACTCTTGATTTTGGTCTATGGTATCCCCAAAACACAACCCTTACCATGAAAACTTACACTAATGTTGATTGGGATGGAATTATAGATGATTGAAAAATTACGAGTGGAAATGCATTCTTCATGGGAGATTGTCTAGTATCTTGGCTCAGCAAAAAACAATATTCTCTATCTCTCTCCACAGCTGAAGCTAAATATATAGTTGCTACAGATTATTGTACACAAATATTTTGGATGGAGGAAGCATTGAAAGATGTCAACATAGAGACTAATCAACCAATCATCATCTATTGTGATAACACTGGTGGCATTAGCCTTTCAAAGAATCTAGTGATGCACTCAAAGACCAAACATATTCCAATCAAATAACACTCTCTCTGTGAACAAGTTGCTGAAAAAAATATTAAGTTGGTGTATGTCAATGCAAAGGAGAAAATTTAACATATCTTCACAAAACCCCTTCCATGAGAAGCATTTGAGTATCTTCGCCAAAATACGGGGGTCATTTCTCTTGCATCACATTAAAAGAAAACATTAACAAGAGAAGGAGAAACATGACAGGGGGATCAACATAACAGAGGGAGAAAATTGATGGTGGGGTACTTGGGCACCCCTTTTTCCATTGATGTCAAAGGGGGGTATTGTTGGTCAATAATTGTCCTTGATGAAATATATGTCTCATGATGGGCTCTCTTGATAGAAATTGATGGATGTTTCATTATGACATATGATGACATACATAATGACATAATTGATTCTACACTATAATACATTATGGTACTTGATGAAGAAGAGCCCTAATGAGCTCATGATGTCCCAAATATCTTATGCATAAAAATTCAAGGACAATTACAAAGAAAAATAAATTTTGTCACCTTAGAGGTAGCCTATCACAATGAGTCCCAGAACATCTTAAATAATATTTTTCTCTCTTTATAACAAGCCCTCACTTTCCCTCAAACTCCTGGTGGTTGGAGAAATAATGAATTTTAAAGATAGAAAAATATAATTTTCTCCCTAGCAGACCTATGCTCAGTTACACATGTCGGTCTCCCCTCCTAAAAGACGTGTCCCTTCAAATTTCATAGAAAACACTATATATATAGTGTTTGGGCTTCATTTCTGTTGGAAATACTGAGAGGGGGGTGAATCAATATTTCTTTTCAATTGTTATTTTTACAAGTTATATCACTTATATTTAGAACACAAAATGAACAATAAGGATAAATTCTTTTATAATTTCTTCTTTGCAATAAATCAAGTACAATATATGTAGGGCTCCAACCCTAGATGAAGACACTGGTCTTCAATATCCCAGGCTCCAACTTGTATTTTCCAAGCACTGACTTGGACTTCCAAGGCTCCAACCTTGTCAATTCTGAGGCACCAACCTCAAGGGTTCCAACCCTGTTTTTGGTTTAGGCTCCAACCTAGTTTCTTGAGGACTCCAATCCTCTAGCGCTCCAACCCTATTATCCAAGGCACCAACCTTGTATTTTTTAGGCTCCAACCTCTTGGGCTTCAACGCTTTACTTCGTCAAGATATATTTGGTTATACTTCACAACTCCCAATGTCTTCTTCAACGAGCCTTGTCAATATTCAGTTATTCCCCCACTTAGTCTCCATGTCACGTCATCAATGAAAACCTTGATCTCTTAGAAGGTGTCACCACTTCTCTTCATAATACCCAATAAAAGATCTTCAAATCACCTCATGATGACATCATGGTCTTCAATGATCTTCACAAATCTTCAATGTGCCTTCATTGAGAAGCCCTAGTTCTGCACTTGCTCTAAGCCTCTTCAAGGGCCTCTTTAAGAAATTTCCAATCCTACTTCAAAAAAATTCTTTAATAAGTCTGCCCACACCACACAATGCTTCAACAATGTCTTCAAGGCTTCAACAATGTTGCTACAAAGATTTCCTTAATGGTCTGCACAATAGGTTATGTTCAAAATGCTTCAATAAGTCAACAAAATGGTATTCAATACACTGCTACAAAAGTCATCAATGATACTTTAAGGAAATATGATTCACAGGCAAGTTCACTTCATGATCCTTCAACATGGCTATGGCACTGCTCAAGAACCTTTTCCAGGATTATCATCTAAACTCTTCAGGAAAGCTTCAAGGCATAGGCTTCAAGATACTTTTTTACTGTTCAAAATACTGCAAGTAGAGTACTTCCAAATCTCAACAAGACTAACTTAGTGCTTGCTCAAAAATATGCTCAAAGGGTGCTACAATGGTTGTTCCAAATTGCCTCCTCCTAGATGAGGTCTTGTTGCTTCAATAGTGCACAATAGGTTTATTTCGATGCTTGTTGATAGCTTCAAATGTTTACCAAAAAATTGCTTCCACACCAAGTTGAAATGGGTCTTAGTCTCTTCAACATTAAGTAATAGCTCCAAGCTTTTTCTCATAGGTCTGTCACTCCATGTAATTTCAAAAGAGACTGTTTGAGCCCTTAAATTTACACTTGGATTCTCCACAGCTAGCTAACTTGAAGTCTGAAGCCAACTTTACCACAGGTGACTGTTATATATTAGTTTGCTAATGTAGGTCCTAAACATGTGTGACTTTTTGCAAGGTTTGTTTTATACTTGGCTAGATAGATATACGAATATGAACTTGAAGCTATTACAAACTCCTCTAGGTGACTGATTTGACTATGGTGAGTTCTTGTGGCTTATCTAAATCCACATTCCAACATTAACTTCAGTAAATTATATTATCACAGGTCTGAGTGTTATTTATCCCTTTTATTTTTTTTTCTGAAGTCTATTGCAACACTTTATTACTAGTCCAAGCTTCTACAACTTCCTTTGGTGGTGTCCTAAAACTCCCTGCTTCAGTTGTCAAATAATCCAAGCCAGATTTATCACCCAACCAAAATTTTCTAGAATTATCCTTAAGTTTTCTCTCCTCGGTGTCTTAGTTGTTGTTCCCTATCTTCTAAGATATCTTCACTGAAATTTCTTGGTCAAATGAACAGTCTGAACCTTCTTTTTATATGATTTTGATGTCAAGATGAAGGGACAGGTCTTTCTGGAGGTAGGTCGACAAGAATGTGTGAGTGTAGGTTGGCTAGCTTAAAAAATAGGATATATAATATTCAAAATTAGATTTCTATTAGATTATTTGGAGTTAGGAGGTGTATAATAGCTCATTAGAAAGAGGAAAGAGTCCTCTTCAATATGGTTAAGTTCTCATTATGGAAAGATTCCTCGAAGGTGTCCAAATTTATTTTTCTTTGTGACTATTCATGAAATTTTTAGTGCATGAGGTGATTGGGATAGAAGAATTCAATAAGGCTTCTTTATTGTCATGACTCTAATAATGTCATTATATGTCATCAAGTATGGTGAGGTCATTCATGTAATACTCCCATCACTATCCATGTCATCAAATGTAATTTCATTATTTATGTTCTTATGTGTGATAGTGTAGCATTAAGCATATCACCAACCATGTCATAGTGTAGCATCCATCCATTTCCATCAAGAGAGCCCATCATAAGATTTATATTTCATCAATGTATGGCCATTCATATATAGTCCTCCTTATAGTATCCATCAAGGACTTGTATATTAGATACACCATTGGTACTTAAAAGTTACATCACTATGAACATCAATCAATGCACATAATTGGTACTTGGCATCTTTAGACTCCTTTATTAAGATTATATTAAGAGTAAGGACATCATCTGAGTTCTAGGGCTTCTTCATGGTTATTGTAAGCACGTCATAACTAGGGTATCATGATCAATGGAAATTTATGGAAACATCAACCATCATCATAATTTTCCATCATTAAAAATTCTATATTGACATCAATGACAGCCTTGATCAAAAATCTCCCCCTTTGTCATTGATGGAAATATTCTTATCCTTCCAAAATTTTCTCCCCCTTTGACATCAATGGCAAACGGTGTGCCCAAGTACTCCCCCTATCAAGCTACTTCTTTTCATCATATTTTCTTCATCAATAGTAGTTCTTCATAGGTATGTTTCTCCCCTTGTCATGGTGCTCTTTCTTCTAGAAATGTGGTCCATGATAGATGTGTTTACATTTCTTCATGTGATGAACCAACTCCCCCTGCTTGCATGAACTCCTGTATCTCAGAAGGATCGCTTGCCTTGGAAGATATTAGGGTCATATAATAATAGGATTCATAATTTTGAATTGACTTTGATTAGTCTTTGTTAAGCCCCTATATTAATAGTGTAGTCCCTTATTATGTTAGTCTAACCCCCCTTATAGTTATTGTTGTACCCCTGTAACCCCCATATTGTTATTATTGTGCCCTTACATTATTATTGTTAGGTCGGCTAGGATTACATTGTGGCCCCATGGACTCCTATATATATAAAGGAGGTTTTGTCATTTGTATCATTGAAGAATTGTTCATTTATGTAATGTATTGGAGGTTGCCCCCTCGAAGTGGCTTATTTCTAAGGTGTTGATATCTCTTTTCTTCTATTTTTGGAGTTGGTTACACAACAGTCTTGTAATATGTAACTTTGCTTTCTGCAAAAAAAAATTCCCATATTAAAAATAAAAAATGCAAAGAGGGTAAAAGTCCTAAAAGAAAAAGATCAAAAAAAAAAAAAAAAAATGAACCCAAACAAAAAAAACATAAAAAATAGATCATGAAAGTGATGCAAATTAAAATGCCAATACTTTTTACTTTACTTTGCAAAATAAGATTGTGTGCAGCTTGTCAAAAATGCCACAATCCATGAAGGTCAAACTGATTAATCTTGACATTTCGTGCTTTAAATTTCATGCTGATAGATAGAGAATAAAGATCTAGCCAAACTGTTTAATCTTGGTAGATTAGTAGCTAGGTAGAGAATAATAAGGAGCTCAACATTTTAATCTGAGCCCTTGGAAGTAATAAGGTTAGAATTAGATAGCTTGTTGTTAAAAGAAAAATGAATAAGGGTCTGCAAGCTCAAATGCACCCAAAGAAATTAAGAAAAAATGTTAAGGTAGCTGATGGGTAGGAAGAAGTAGTTTTCACAAAGCATGGATAGTATAAATTGGTCATTTAATATTTACTAATTTCCCTTCAAAATCATTTCCCTTGTAAAAATACCCCTTCCCCTTCATTTTTATTCTTTTTGCTCACTTCACTCTTTTTCCCTACAAAAAATACCTTTTCCTAAGTTAAAATGCAAATTTTCCTTTGGAAAAGTAAAATCCTTAATTAACTTCCATTTTATTTCAAAAATACACCAAAAACCCCTAAAATACCTTTATCCTAAGTTTAAAATGGCTAAATCTATATATTGGGTACCACTACGAAAAATGCCTTTTCGATATCATTTTTTACGTTAAATTAGTGTATTTAACCCCCCCCCCCCCCATTCATTTTAATAATTTAACTAACTTTATTAATTCCCATTATATACCTTTTAAACCCGTATTATATTAATTCCTCACTTATATACATTTCCCAACCCAATATTTTTATATAACCTATAGTTTAAATTCCCCACATTTTGATATATGCTTGGGCCCACTTATTATTTCCCCGCCTATTATAAACCCCAACCATATACATTAAGCCATGGCATATATCGTATAGCCTGCATTGACTTAGGACTGGGCCCCATGCCCATCTATTTCCCGACAAATCCATGCTTTTTTCCAATCATCAAATCTATACCCATTAGATCTGATGACCGATAAGCCTTGTCGCACGCTCGATAGCCATTTCTTTAACCACCATAAGACCTTGCGAAATGCGTGGTTTTTGGAGCCCCAATCCTGGCTACGTGGTGCTATTTGATTCGATCACATCCTTTGAAAATATACCTGACAACCACTTTCACTCATGCGAAAACCGCTCAACAATATTTCCGCCCGTTTTCAAACCACTCTACCATTTGAAATGACCCGCGCATTCAATGTTAATCACTTCTAGTTAAAAAAAAAAAAATATCCGCCCTTTACAACCTTTTTCACCATTTCTGTTACAAACTCGTGCAAACAGAGCCATTGTCAACCTAAATAATAGCTTCCGGCCCTGTTTTAAGCCAGAATTCAACCGAATTCGACCCTATTATTTCTATAACCAGTGCATAACCTGATTTGAAGCAATATAAAGACCCCTGAAACTTCAAAGAACCTCCGCTACCTCAGAATCCTTCTGCAAACTAAAATCTTCATTTTCCCAAGTATTCCTCAGTGCTTAGGTCAATACTTACAACAAGAGAGTAATCAGTAACTAAACTTTTCAGGATCCTTTGCAGACCAAAAGAAATCCTTGTATCTTCCCAAATCATTTTTTCTGCAAACCCTGGACATATTTTCATAAAATTCCCAAGTCTTGAGACCATTCTTGATCACAGAAACTGTAAATTTGATCAATTGAACCAGTTTAAAACTTTGAAGACCATAGAAAATCCCCTATTTCCTCTTAAACCCTTATGCATACAGTGAAAATCTTTCACAGCATTTTACAGAGGACGGGATCTATTTTTTTCAATCGAAGAGTAATCAATTGGATTAAAATTAATAAAAATGGCTTCTCACGGAATAGTATCTGTAAACCCCCCACAAACTCCTATTGTAGATGTGGAACACACTCCATTAGTAGATAAATATTTTAAAATTAGTGACCCTGTCACTGAATTTAACCTTTTTACGCTCCACTGCTAGAGCCATGACAAATCTGTTGACCAAGCTGATGAATTTTTTATCTGGGAGTCCAATTTTCCTAAGTATATTGTCCCACAGACCTTTCAGTTCCCAGAAGTAATCTGAATTTTTCAATCCTGTGATTTCCCTGATCAGAGAGCCATTATAATCCCTGGAAAATAAATCCTATTCACCATCACAACTGATTCAATTAACCGAATGTTGCAGATCCAACCTAGACCAGATGAAACCCCTTTGTCTATAGAGGCCCTTAAACAACTATACCTAAATTTGGACTTCCCCAAGAGGTTCCAGATATTTCAGACATTCATTCCTTCATCTGTAGAGACTCCCAATACAAATCCTCCTTACCCATCTGCAATATTTTCTGAGAGAACCAGAGATATCATTACTATGTTTTCCTGAATTTTGGATTATTTTACTGATGAGCATGTTGATGCTTCAGTCTTGGATTTCCTGTCTACATTCACACCTGGTCAGCCTCCTACTAGCATTTTTAGTTTTGCCTAGTACCTTGCTGATACCATGCATGGAAAACTTGTTAAAATGCTTGAAGAAGGTGTCTTCAAGTAATCATCAGTATTATTTCATATTTTTTTGTATTTCCAGTCTAATAAATTTTCCATCAACCTTTAGAAGCTTGATGTTGAAGGTAATCCACAGTCAATTATATTTTTGAATTCGTTATTAAGGAAATACTCCACTGAATTTACATGCATAGATTTCATTGACTCTTTCATCCATCCAATGGTCAACATGCTGAACAACAACACTCAACCAAGAGTCAATGAGGAAATTAAAAAAGGTCCTGCAATTATCAAAGCACACTAGGACAAGAGATTGGTACCTATATCAAAATCACATAGAAACTAGGGTATATGGATCTAATATTCTTCCATATAAGCTACCCAAATAATTCACAATGAGGTTATTTTCCCTTGAATATATCAGGAAAATCCTTAATTCTGATGAAATAAATTTCTTTGCAGCCAAAAAGAAGACATAGTTCAAAATAAAAAATCAAGTTGGCCCTTTTATTTCCAATAGCAAAGATGTTGGTCCATAGGCAGAAAAGTATTTGCAGGAGTTTAAATTTAGTCAGATTTTTCAGTGGTAATATGATTCTTTAGCAGTAATAAGAAAATTGAGAGTTAAATGTAAATTAACTTCTTATGTACATGAGAAAAAACCAAACATAGAGAAGTACTCCAATCAGTCTGAATGGTTGGAGAACACTTTGATAGAGGTAGATAAGCAAGGCGATACTAGTCAAATCTTGCAGACTCCAGCCCAAGAAGATAAGAATTAAAAAAGAATCAGAGAAGAAGGATCATACATTGCAAAGCCTACCACTGAAACAAAATTTAAATTGATGCACAGTAATAAGGAAAAATTAAATCCTGTAAATGAGGAAGTTGAAAAAATTGAGGTAATTGACACAGATGCAGTGGTGAAAGAAAATGATCCTCCTACAGTTTCTGAAGAAACACACTAGCCTTCGGTATCAAAAACTTAGATGATTCAGAAGTAGCGCAACATTGAATTATCTTCATCCAGCAAACTAGCAGAAAAAGAGATGGATATTATGCAAAAGTATAAAGAAATAAAGATCAGAAATGAAGCCTTAAAGGAGGATACATACACACAGTACTGGAAGCAGTCACCGAGTGACAAAAGAAGATTACTTTCTGCATTTGATTACAAAACTAGGAAAATGCAGATGACCTTCCTACAGCCAAAAGTCAAGCGTTCCAAATCATCAGTTGATTATAAAAAGTCATCATATGAAGTTTAAGCAGAAGATCTTCATCTAATTGATCAGACAGAATTTCAAAAACAAGTTGGTGAAATTATTTATTCCACAATGACAAACAAAGCCATGAGTGTACAGAAGCTGCAAAACACTCTAGGGAATATCAGAGATCAGCTCAAACTAGAAAAGGTATCCTCACAGGCTAGAGATAACATAATCAAATCACTAGAAGATTTGGTTATTGAAGTAGGATATGATCCAACAAATGTCAAAGTTTCAGATGAACTGATAAAAAATAAGAATGCATAAATCGCTGCATTAAAGAGGAAACTAAAACTAACTCCTATTGAACATCCTCAGGAAAAGGAAGTATTACAGGATGCAAACTAGAAAGATGAGATGATGAATCTCATTCTTCAATTGACTGCCCAAATAAAATAAATGGAAGATGAAATGGACAAGTTGATCTAGGAGAAAAAGGTGATATCAGAAGAAGTTCCTGTCACTGTCATTCTTGTAGTCACTACTATTGTCCCTTCTACATTTGTAGAATCATTGGCCCCTACAGTCCCAATGGCTACAACACTTCCTGTCACCTCAGCAACAATTTCAGCAATAGAGTCATCTACATCAACAACACAACCAACTGATGAGGCATGTAAGTTAGTAAAAGCAATGCAGGAAATGTCTATTCAGAAAAATTAAATCAACAGACTTAAAGAATTGCTGAAAAATCTGCAGGATGAAAATAAACTTGCTCAGATTATGCTCAAGAATGAAGAACACAAAGCAAACAGATTGACATAAAAATTGAAGAAGTTAGAAAAATATTTAACTCTCAAAGAACCAATGGTACAAGCCAAACAACAGCTATGGGTCATTATCATTGAATCTTTCAATGATATTTAGCCATCAATCCAGGTTATTTACGAACAAAAAGATCTAATCAAAGCAACAGGTGAGGCTATCCAAAAAATCAAAGAAGAACTTGGAAAAAAGCAAGAAGAGGCAAATGAAATCATCGAATTCCTTAATTCCAAGAATAAACAGAAAATAGAAGAAATTGGAATTAGTGACAGGATAGACACCATTCTTGAAGTCATAAAGGTAATTTCAAAAAGGAATTTAATGATTATGTTGGAAGAAAAATTCCAAAACATGGAGCTTGGAATAACTAGATTTATGATAAAATTTGACATTCTGAGACAGAAAGGCCCGCCAAATCCTCTTCTTATTCATGAAAATTTGATGAAACAAGAGGATTATGATAATAAAATGAGAGAAGTGGCCAAGGTTCAAGCTAACCTTCCTTCTTCACAAGAAATTCCAATAGGGAAGGTACTTTACAAAAGTTTTGAAAATCTTTTTTACGTGTCACATGAGGTAAAACACCTATTTATCAACAAGCCTACTTTCTCAAAATATACAGAGGCAGATGAAGTTTTCAAAAGGATGATAAAGATCAAACTACCAGAGGCATAATTTTGGTAAAAGTTGGCTGATTTACTATGAAAATAGTTTGCAGTAAAAACGAAGTAGTGAAAAGTAAACAGAGAATCGAGGATAAAGTAAAAAATAGCAGTAACAGTTTGCAGTATAAAAAAAACAGTCAAAGAGTATCAGGGTTTAAAGAGTATCAGGTGAAATTCAAAATGTTAAAGTCAAAGCATAGTTGAAAAATAAAGATGCCAACATGAAGGACACCCTACTACAACCTTCATTAAGCAAACAACATGTTATCACTCCAATAATTCTCAAAAGGTGTGAGATTTTTTATTTTAGTTTAAATAATATTATAGGTAACCACAAACCTACTTTTAAGCCATAGGATCTAGCCTTCCTAATGCTTAGAGAGGGCTCTCTCTATATATGATTTATATTTGTTGATTTTAACTGATTTTAGGCTAGTTATGTAGAGTAAATTGGTTTTGGATTTTGATTTTATTTGGTGGTGAGATCACTTACTTGGATAGATGTAGGTCTGTATTCCATTGGGCTAATGGAGTCAATGTGTCAAGAACTCAGATCAGGATCAAGTTCTAAAGGGAAATGTTTATAGGGTAAGATAGTGAGTTACTTCAGATCTTCAAGATTGTTGGTTAACATTGTTTTAATTGGGGTAAGAGAGAAATTAAGGGTTCTTAAATCCAGATTATGAGTGAAAAGGCAGAGGTCAATCGAAAGTAGGGGGCGATTAAGGGTTCCCTAATCTAGATATCAATGGAAAACATATAAATGATAATCAGTCAAAACAAAGTTCTTTTAACATATTTTGAAACAACAATTTCTGATTTATCATTTAGATTTAGAACAACATTCAAGTATTGATTAAAAACATAAGAAATTGACAAGGAAACAAGTGAAAATACTTCATTGTAGTGGCCCAACACATGAATCCTGTAATATGATGCTTTATTGCTGTAATCCAATCTGCTAACTTGAAATTGGTACAATCACCCTTAGGTTCAAAATAGTAAAACTATAGAAATGTTCAGAAATTAATCCACACTCAATGCTTTTAAATGAGAAGTATTTATACAAAAACTCTTTACAAAATATCCTAAAACAAACTTAGGAATTATTCATGGAAAAGAAATATCTTCATGCAATAAGATAGTGGCAACTTTCTAACTAATGCTAGTTGTCCCCTTTTTTTCTGAAATAACTTGTTTGGTGTCTTCATTTTGTTACTACTTTCTCTCTTTGTTGTTCAATGAAGCTACACTTGGACAGTGAAGTGTCCTTTACACTGGCAGATTCATCTCTGCTTTGTAATTCTTCTTTTGACTTTTAAACTTCGACTTTGAACTGATATTCTTTCACCTGATACTCTTTCATCTGATACTCTTTATCCTAATACTCTTTCACTGCAAAACTGTAAGTGTAAATGTAAAAACAACATGCTATGTTTTTTTACTGCTATGTGCTTACTATAATCTGATTTCACAGTAAATTAGTTAATTTTTCCCAAAGTTCTACCTCTAGCAATTTGATCTTCATCATCCTCCTGAAATTCTCATTAGCTCCAGTGTATTTTGAGAATGTAGGCTGGTTGATAAATATGTGTTTTACCTCATGCTGTAGGTAAAACAAATTCTCAAAGTTTTTGTAAAAGTACCTTCCCTGATGGGATTCCCTGCAAGGCTGAATTGTTCACTTGTTCCTTCGAAAACACTCTTATATTTTTATCATAATCATCCTAGTTCATTAATCTGTCATTAATAACTAGAGGATTGGGAAGGTATTTTTGCCTTAGAACATCAAACTTGATCATGAACCTTGTGATAACAACCTCCATATTCTGGTGTTTCTCTTCTAACTGTATCATCAAATTCTTCTTAGAAATTACCTTCATAACTTCTAGGATGGTTTCTGTCTTGTCATTAATTCCAAATTCTTCTAGCTCTTGCATGTTCTTAGAATTTAGAAACTTCAAGAGCTTCTTCAGGATTTCAAGAGCTTCTTCAAGTTTCTTACCAAGCTCTTCTTTTATTTTTTGGATTGCTTCTCTTGCTGATTTTACTAAGTCTTTCTACTCATATATGATCTGTATGGATGGCCAAATATAATTGACAGATTCAATGATATTGGACCATAGTTGTTGCTTGACATGTGCCATTGGTTCCTTCAGTGTTAGTTCTTTTTCTAACTTTTTCAACTGCTCATTCAATCTGTTTACTCTTTGTTATTCATTATTATGCATTATCTTGGCAAGTTTCTTTTCATCTTCAAGACTTTTAAGCTGTTCTTTAAGTCTATTTATCTCATTGGTCTGAATAGAAATGTCCTGCATAGATTTTACCAATTTGCTTGCTTCATCTGAATGTTGTGCTGATGTTGTTGAAGATTCTGTTGCTGAAGTGGTTGATGAAGTTACAGGTAATGTTGTAGCCATGGGGACTGTAGGTGCCAGTGATTCAACTAGTGTAGAAAGTACATCAATAGTAACTACAGGAATCACTATAACTGGAATTTCTTCTTCTTTATCCTTTTTCTCTTGGACCAACTTTCCCATTTCATTCTCCATTTCCTTTATCTGAGTAGTCAACTGTAAAATGAGATTCATCATCTCATCTTTTCTATTTGTATCTTGTAAGACTTCCTTAGCTTGAGAATGTTCTGTAGGGGGTAGCTTTAGCTGCTTCTTTAATGTAGCAATCTCTTCATTTTTCTTCTTGATCAATTCTTCTGCAATTTTTACATTTTTGGGATCATATCCTACTTCAATTACTAGTTCTTCCAAGGATTTAATTCTAGTGTCTTTTGCCTATGAAGATGCTTTTTCCAATTTGAGTTGATCTCTGATATTTACAAGAGTGTTTTGCAGCTTCTTTGCACTCATGGCCTTGGTGGTCATTGTAGAATAAATCATCTCCCCTGCCTACTTATGAAACTTAATTTGGTCTAGAGGATGAACATCCTGGGCCAAGACTTCAAAATCTATATTTTTGTAAAATGAGGATGACTTAGGAGTCTGAACTGTAGGTTGAAGAAATGTCATCTACATATTTTTATTCTTATATTCAAAGGATGAAAGTAGCCTATTATGGATGCCATGAGTTTGTTTAAGATATTAAGAATATATTTCAGTCTTAATTTCTTCATTTCTGGCTTTGATTTCTTTGTATCTTTCTTTGATATCCATGTCCTTTTCTGTTGGTTTGTTAAATGAAGAAACTTCCATACTGTGCTACTTCTGAATTAGCTGAGTCATTGAAGTAGTAGGTTGTTGTTCTTCTTCAATTATTGTAAGAGGTGCATTATCTTTTGTTGCTATTTCTGTATCAATCACCTCTATTGTTTCCTTTTCTTTATTGGTGGGAATTAACTTTGGATTTTTACTGTATCTCAATTTAAACTTGGTCTCTGTTGTAGTCTTTGTAATATAGGATCCTTCCTCTCTATTTCTCTTTACATTCTTGTCTTCTTGGGTTGGATTTTGCAAATTTTGACTAGTATCACTTTTCTTATCTACCTCTACCAATTTATTCTCTAACCATTTAGATTGATTGGAGAATTTCGCAATCTCTCGCTTCTTTTCATGTATATAGTGAGTCAATTTTCATTTAACTCTCATTTTACTAATAAATCCAAGGGGATCATAATACCATAGGAAACTGGGAATGAACTTGAATTCCTGCAAATGTTTTTTAGCCTCTCGACCTGCATCTCTATTGTTACAGATAAAAGGGCCAACCTAGTTTTTCAACTTGAAATGTGCCTTTTTCTTTGCTGCCAAGAAATTAATTGCATCTGAATTCAGAATCTGCCTTATGTATTCCAGGGCAATAACCTCATAGGGTGGTATTTAGGCAGTTTATATGGAACAAGACTTGATCCATATAAACTTATTTCAATGTGATTTTGGTACAAGTACCAATTACTTGTCCTATTATGCTCAGATAACTGGAGGACCTTGTTAATCTCTTCACTAATTTTGGGTTGCATGTTGTTGTTTAAAAAATTTACCATAGGATGAACAAAAGAATCAGTAAATTCTGCATAAGTGAAATCATTGGAGTCTTCCTTATTAAGGAAGTCCAAAAGATCCCTAATTGAGGATTTCCTTCCACATCAAGATTTTGAAGGTTTATACTGAATTTCTAAGATTGAAAGTATAAGAACATGTGGAACAGGAATGAAGAATACTTGAAAACACCTTCAGAAGGAATTTTTACCAACTTCTCTTGGATATTGTCAGCAAGATATTGAGAAAAAATAAAAATGGTAGTAGGGGGATAACCAGGTGTGAAAGTAGATAGAAAACCTAACACTGCAACATCAACATGTCCATTTGTAAAGTAGCAAATAATGAAAGACAACATGGAGATGAGATGTCTTGTCCTTTCAAAGAATTTTGCAAAAGGGTATGGAGGATTTATCTTGGGAATTTCTATAGAAGAAGGCATGAAGTTTTGAAATATTTGGAACCTCTTGGGGAAGTCCAGATTCAAATATAATTGAGTGAGGGACTCAATGGATAAAGGGACTTCATCTGGTCTAAATTGGATCTGGAGAATTTGATTAATTGAATCTATTGTAATAGTAAACAAGACTTCTTTTTCAGAGTTTACTATGGCTCTTTTATCAGGAAAGTAGCATGATTGACAGAGTCTAATTACTTATGGGCATTCAAAGGTTTGAGGAACAACATATTTTAGGAAATTAGACTCCCAGATGAACACTTCATCAGGATGATCTATGGATGTTTCTTGGCTCCGTCAGTGAAGCTCAAAAGGTTGAATTATGTGACTGTATCAGCAATCTTGAAGTCTGTATCAGCTAATGGAATGTGCTCAATATCTACAACATGGGGTTGTAGAATATTGATAGGTACAATGTTTTTGGAATCCATTTATTTTCTTGATTTATCAATTTTCATACTCTTTTGACTTTAGAAACATCGATTTAGGCCTGTAGGAGCACATCTGGAAGTTTTAACAGATTGCAAAACAATTTAGATATAACAGGGGTTTTATCTATTGTCTGCAAAGGTATAAACTTGCTCAATTAACTTAAACTGTAATCTCTTTAAGAAAAAGCAATCTCAAAATCTTGCAGTTTCTGCAAAAGATATCTAGGGTCTCTATGAAATGACTGGAAGGCAATGAAGTTTTCAAATTTAAGTGCAAAAAGGCTTAAAATTCTTCTATTTATTCAATCTCTGTAATTTTAAACAGTTTTTAACCTCAGAATCCGTGAAAAGAAATCTTAGGGTATGTAGAAAATGAGTTTTGGAAGTAATAGGGATTTTTTGGTCTGCTTAAGGCTCCTAAATGATTCGATTAGCTGTATTACTTCTTTAGATCAAGGAGTGTGGTCTTTTCTTTTGAAGAATACCTGAAAAAGTGAATATTTTCTGTGCAGGAGTGTTTCTAAGGTGGAAGAAATATTTATGAAGCTCTGCTAGTCTTTAATAGCACTTGTTTGACTTCTGCAATGTTTGTAGTGGCAGATGGTTGGATTTTGTTTCAATTTGGCTTGAGAGTGGAGTCGACAGCAATATTTTCGATCTAAAAAGCTCTGTCTACGTGAAAATGGTAACAGAAAGGATGAAAAGGCACATTTGAGTGGTTATATGCATTTTTTAAACAAACAGTGGATGTATTAATGGGCGGTAATTTCAAACGGATGGGTGGTTTGGGCGCGCGGGGAGGGGGACCACTCAGTGGTTTTCGTAGGCTCCAGAGGTGGTTGGCTGTATTATTTTGAATGGTACGATCGAATAGAAAGATGCCACGTAGAGGGGAGGGAGAGCCTGAAAACTACGCTTTTCGCAAGGTTTGGGTTGTATTATCTTTCATGCAATGAAATGTGCGATAGGGTTTAGTAGCTGTTGGATATGGTGAGTGAAGATGCAATGAAGTCACGGGATCAGATGGTGTGGGGCCCGGGGTTTTTAAAATTATGCGGTAGGTTATATGATTTAAAACTAAGATTTAAATACATATTTAGGACTTATTATGATAGGCAGAGTTTATTATATTAACATATTGGATGTGGGTAAGTGTATTTTTATAACCGGCGAGGAATATACGTAGTGGGACCGGGATTATATACCATGTGGGAAAATAGAACTATAGGTTATAAATAAAACATGGGTGGGGAATATGCATAAAAGAATTAATTTAATACAGGGTTAAAAGGTTTATACCGAAATTAATACATTAGGTTAGTGTTAATAAAGTAATGTAACTGCGGGATGTCAAATACACTGAGAATATTGTAAAACATGATATCGAGGATAGATTTCTTCATAGTGGGTCTTGATATAAAATTTTAGCATTTATAATTAGGATAAAAGTATTTTTTGGGTATTTTTTGAATAAAAGGGGAATTAGTAAAGGGCTTTTAATTTTTCTTAAGTAAAATGGGTTTTTAACTTAGGAAAAGGGGCTTTTTGCAAGCAGGAAAATAGTGAAATAAGGGGAAAGAATGAAAATGGAGGGGATGAGGTATTTTTACAAGGAGGTGATTTTTGAAGGAAATTAGTAAATGAAATGACTAATTTTTTGCTTATCCATGACTGTAAAAACAACTTGTACCTACCTATCTGCTACCCTAACATTTTTTCTTCATTTACATGGGTGCATTTGAGCTTGCAAAACCTTATTCATTTTTCTTTTAAAACCACAAAATAACTAATTATATCCTTATTTCTTCCAAGGGATCAGATTAAACTGTTGAGCTCCTTATTATTTCTCTACCTAACTACTGATCTGCCAATATTAGACTGTTTGGATAGATCTTTATTCTCTATCTAACAACATGAAATTTAAAGCATGATAGGTCAAGATTAATTTGTTTGGCCTTCATGGATTGTAGAATTTTAACAAGTTGCATACAATCTTTATTTTGCAATAAAGTAAATGGTAGTGGCATTTGGATTTACATGACTTTCATGTTTTATTTTTATCTCTTTTTGATTTGGGTCCATTTTTTTTATATTCTTATATATATATATATATATATATATATATATATATATATATATATATATATATATATATATATATATACTATGATTTCTGCAAATTGTTTTCCCATATTAGAAAAATAAAAAATGTAAAGAGGGTAAAAGTCCTAAAGAAAAAACAAAGGACTTGAAAGAAAAAAATAATATATATATATATTATTTTTTTCTTTCAAGTCCTTTGTTTTTTCTTTTAGGACTTTTACCCTCTTTACATTTTTTATTTTTCTAATATGGGAAAACAATTTGCAGAAATCATAGTATGTACATATTACAAGACTAATTCAATTCAATTCATAATTATGAATCCTATTGTTATAGGACCCTAACAGTGGCTCCACATGGGAATGGCATTGCCTGGTGAAATTTCAAGAACTTTGAGACTAGTAGCCTTTAAATTTGACTGTGCTGGCCTTGAAACTGTTTTCTGAGCTCTGCATTATTCATACTTATGATATTTTGTCTTTAAAAGCTTAGGCCCTTCTCCCCGGGCTTCAACTTTTCTAGAAAAACATCCAATCCAATCTAAAATTTGCAATGCTATGTACAATGAGTAAAGCAAATAAAGTGAACTACTATTATTTTGGGGAATAGTAATGCTTCAACATTCTACCATTGATAGGTCCATCTGGCAGATCTGATCCATCCAACTCCTTCAGAAAGGATGCATTGTTACCTCTATAACCATAAATAACATAAGGGACTTTCCATAAGAAATAAAATTTCCCATGTTTACATTTTTCTTCTCTCCAGGAATCCCACTTTAGAACTTTGTCACCTATATAAAAATAATCTTCCTTAGTATTCTTGTTTAATATCTTTTTAATATTTTCTTGAAAAACTTGATACTTGAGATAGACATCTTCCTTGGTTTGTTGCTAGTGTATGGTTTGATTTATCCTTATCTGGATACCATTGGTTTCAACGTACAATTCTTGGATCATATTCATTACTGGTACTCCTAAAGAGGATGGAAAAACAATATCCATCCTATAAACAAGCTAGTAAGGGGATGTACCAATAGATTTCTTTGTGGTAAGTCTATCTTCCCATAAGGCATTCATTAATCTTTTGTTCCAGGTTTTCTTATTGTCTTCTAGTAGTTTCTTGATGATTTTCAAAAGGATTTTATTGGAGTATTTAGCAAGATAATTACCTTGGGGTTAATAAGCATTAGAATGGCCAAGGGTAATGTGGTATTTATTACAGAAGTTAATCATATTTTTAGACTTGAATTCAGCTGCATTATCAGTAATGAGTTTTTTGGGGCATCCAAATCTTGACAATATGTTGTTTTCTAAAAATGATATTATGACAGTATCAGTGGTTTGCCTGGAAGGAATGGCTTTTATCCACTTAGTGAAATAGGCTATGGCTTTCAAAATCCACTTGTGTTGGGTTGAGGATGGAGGGTGAATTTCACCAATGAAGTCAAGACCCCATTGCTAAAATGGAATTTCTGTGGAGATGGGTTTAAGGGGTAAAGGTAGTAGCCTTTTTTTCCCTTCAAAGATTTGGCATTTGTGACAGGAGGTCACATAGTTTTTCACATCTGCAAACAGTGTAAGCCAGTAAAAACTAGCTCTCAATATTTTATCTGTAGTTGACTTCCAATAAAGGTGTCCTCCATAGTCACCTGCATGAAACTCTTCCAAAACTTTATCGGTTTATTTTTTAAGTAAAAAATTCAATAAAATGCCACCATGATATTTCCAAAATAATGCATTTTCTATGATACAAAACTTCATTTCCTTTATCTTTAAAAATCTAGCTTTATTTCTTGATAATCCAGGAGGAGCTTGTAAATTAAGTAATACAAATATGATATCTGCATACCATGGTGAGTTTGAAAAGGCTTCACTGATCTCTGGAGTTGCCATCTCTTCCTGATCATCTAATTGGGCAATAAAATTAATATCTAAAGCATGAAAATTTGATTCAGCCATGATTTTGGCTAAACCTTGACCTTTAATGAGTTTGGTGGGATTAATTTTTATGTCATATTCCAAAATGGTGGCAATCAATTTGCCTCTTTTATCATCAGGCCCATTCTGAGTTAGAATGTCCTTCACAACTGAATTTGGAACATAATCAATGATATGTGAATATAAGATGTACACTCTAAAGTCTTTGATGGCCTTCACTAAAGCTATTGCCTGCTTTTCCATTATTTTATACTTTAAAGTGCCATCTCTAAGTGATTTGCTGAGAAAAGCAATGGGCTGCTCATAGCCCTGGTCATTTTTCTGTAGTAAGACTACAAAAATAGTATGTTCTGAAGAAAAGGAAAAAATAAGGAAATCTTTTTTGAAATCGGGACTTATTAGGATTGGTGTTTTTGCCAAGGCTTGTTTGATTGATTCAAATGATTTTTTGGCCTCCATAGTACATTTAAGTATTGAGTCTTTTTTCAACATGTTATTCAGTTCTCTAATTATTTCTGCTAAGTTTGAAATGAATCTTCTGAGAAAATTGATTTTACCTAAGAAAGCCTGCAATTCTTTAATATTCCTAGGATGACTTATGTTTATAATGGCCTCTATTCTAGCTGGGTCTATCCTAATTCCTTCTTTAGATATGATATATCATAACAATTTACCTTCTTCAAGTCCAAATAAAGTCTTTTCGGATTTAAAGAAATTCCAAATTTCCTGCATTTGATAAATAATTGTCTAAGATGATCTAGATGTTCATTGTCAGTCTTTGAAAACATAGTTATATCATCTAGATATATCACAAGAAAATCATGAATTTATTTAGCAAAAGCTATATCCATATCTCTTTTAAAAGTGGCTCTTGCATTCATTAATCCAAAAGGCATTTTCACATATATGAAAGTACCCCAAGGAGTAGTAAATGCAGTCTTTGGTTGGTCTTCTAGTTGAACTAAAATATGGTTATATCCAGAGAATCCATCAAGCAATGAAATCCTGGAAAAACTGATCTGAAAATAAAATTATTTTTATTTGTTGTTCAAAGTATTAATTTCCATTTAATTAAGTGTGCAAAGTGTTTGTCATGTCTTACAAATTAAACAAAGTGTTTTTGGTAACTGTTTTGGAGTTTATGTGTGAGGGAATGTTAATTAAAAATTATTGTTTAACATCTTGAATCAGAAATACATAGCAGAATAACTTTACCATAACAACACAGCCACATGATGAGTCAATTCACCCCTCCTAGGCTACATCTGCTGGGTCCAAGGCTCCCAATGGGCATGTCCTTGCTCTATCAGGTTTATAAATTGGTTTTACCATGAGAAATAAGCCTAAATAGGCCGAAACGACTATGAAAATGAATTCAAAAGACAGAAATAAGCTAAGTATGGCTTTTATTTCACCTCAAACAGTGAAGTGTAGCCCAATGCAGCTCCATTTCCCTCATGGCCCTAACGGCTCTCCAAGCTTCCCTGAAGCATAAATGGCTGAAAAACACCTCTATTAGCTCTAAAACATGTTCCAATGGCTCCATAATGCTCATAATACCCAAAATTGACTAAATTTTTGTCTAATTTGGTCGAATATGGAGAAAGTTATGATCCCAACAGTATTTTGCCTAGTGGCCCTCAAAAACCTCCACTAAACTTGGCTAACTCTAGTTAGCTCCACCAGAAAGGCGGAACCTCCAAACATGTCAGAACCATGTGATAAAATTGGTGGAAGATTTAACTTTAACTGTCAGTTCAACTAACTGCTCACATGCGGATAAGTCGAAAACAGTTTACATTGACAGTTAAGGGGTTAGCCCCTGGTTCTAGCCGTGGGGTCATATGAAATCAGGCTAGCCCTAAGGGGTTAGCCCTTAATTATTCTGTTGTTTTGAAAATGGTTAAGACCATGTTTCCAAGTAGGTGGTCACATCGTGAATTTCCCAAGTCCTGAGGACTAGTCCCATAACCTCTGCTTCTTCACAAGGTGTTAAGGCTACGGTCACAGCATTAGGTCACATGGCAAAAGGTTTAAGCCCCAAGGACTATACTTTACATTTTCTACCAGTTCAAACATTCAAACAACGCCGCTATAACCTGACCCGACTCCATTCAAGTTGGGTCAATTTCTGCCTGACTCAACCATTTTCTACTGCACGAAGGCTGACCCTTATGCGTTCAAGTTGGGTCGTGCCTGACTGACCCAAACGCGTTCAGCTTGGGTCGACCTCCACCCGAGGGGTCAGGTCATCCAACCAAATGTGTTTTAACCAAACTTTGAACCTGGGGTTTAGGGTCACATGGTAGCCTCCAGGCAGGCCACTTGGCACTCTCTGATAGGCCACCAAAAACCATATAAAAATGATTTTTTTGCCATAAAAATTTTCTGAATATGACAAATTTTTGTGCTCAAAATTCCTATTTTGAAGTTTATTAGCGATTTTTAAACTTCAATATCTTCCACATACGACATCGGATTTGGGTCTTGTTCGCAGTGCCCGAATCACAATGATGAGGCTTATCCGGTTGTTCAATTTGCAACCAATTCTGAGCAATTCCAATTTTGAGCATTTTTTTCCTCTTGGACATGATCACCTGATCACACCTTCCCATTGGGAAGCTTTTGGACCCCAAAAGCCTTCAACCACCTATTAAGAATATGAGGGTACATATCCCTCACCTTTTCCACCTCCATCAACTTTTCCTTACTCGGTTTGCTGCCTTTAAGACCAACCCGGACATAATCAACATTTCCCCTCCTCGAAGTGTGTGTCCTTTTGTCAAGGATAGCATCCTCTTTTAGCTCATCCAAAAATTCTAGCAATAAATCCTCTATGGATGGCAGCTGAATTTCACTTTCATAATCAAAAATTAAAGGAGGTTCATACAAACGTAAATTTTCCACATTCACAATGGAATACATTTGCGTATATGAAGGCAAATCTAGTTGAAAAGCATTATTTCCAACTTGTTTAAGGATCTTGAATGGACCATAATGAATAGGCTTCAACTTTTTACCTTCTCCTTTCATTCTTTACTTACTAATATGCAGCCATACCTCATCTCCTTCTTGAAACTTATGATCAACTCTGTGTTTTTCATGCCTCTCCTTGTACTTGCCTTGACTTTTTTCAAGTTGTTCTTGAACCTGCTGATGTATGAGCTGAATTATTTCAATGAACATGCGAGCTTTGTCAATTTCACTATGCCCATCAATAGCCACATCCTTCTCAAGAATGAAATCTAAAGGTGACTTAGGAAAATACCCGAAGCAAGCTTCAAAATGTGAAGTATTTGTAGAAGAGTGCTTGGCCCAGTTGTAAGCATGTTGAATGTAATGCAAGTGCTCATCCCAAAGCTTGGGATGCTTGCTGCAATAACCTCTCAAAAGATGTACAATGGTTCTTTTCACTACCTCTATTTGGACATATGTTTGTGGATGGAAAGCAGTACTCTTCTTCAACTTGGTGTCCATCATCTTCCATAAATTGGACAAAAAATTCCCAACAAATCTGAAATCCCTGTCACTAACAATAGAAGTAGGCAAGCCATAATGAACCCATACATGTTGAAAATATAAATCAGCAATTTTTTCAGCAGTTATAGATTTCTTACATGGCATAAGAATACACATCTTGTTGAATCTATCAACTACTACATAAAGATAATCATGTTGCTGTCTAGATAATGGTAGACCTCCAACAAAATCCATAAAAACACTTTCCCATGGTCTAGAAGGTACCAACAATGGCGTATATAAACCAAGCTTCCTATCTCTAGGCTTTCCTGTAGCATGTAATGAACAACCTCTAATGAAACGTGAAACACTATCTACCATGTGAGGCCAACAACAATACCTCTGTAAATGTGCCACCATTTTCCTTACCCTGAAATGTCCAGCAATAAGAGAAGAATGAGCTTCTCTCATGATGCTTAGTCTCTTCCCCCATGGTATACATAACTTTCCCATATGAAACAACTAATTATTATGCAAATGATAATCATTCTCCTCAACATGATTCCCTTCACTCAAGTTAGCATACACATCCTTAAAATCAACATCTGATGCATATTGTTCTATGTAGCTCTCATGTACAATAGAATCATTCTTAAGTAAAGTAGTAGCACTAATAATAGGCCTTGAAAGCATATCAGCAACTTTATTGAAAATACCTTTCTTTTACCTTATTACCAAGTTAAATTGTTGTAGGAAACCCATCCATCTGAAATGTCATGACTACTATAATTTACTTTGTGACTACAAGTACTGTAAAGGCTGATAGTCGATATAAACAATTGTTTCTTTGCCCATCAAATAGTGTTTCCACTTTTTGACGCTTTGTACCAATGCATACAACTCCTTATCATATGTAGGATAATTCACAACAACACCATTAAATGTCTCAGAATGAAATGCGTTAGTCTTACCATGATGTAAGAGAACTGCACCCATGGCGTAATCACTAGCATCGGTCTGAATCTCGAATGATTTTCTCAAGTCCGATAATGCAAGGACTAGAGCTGAACTTATCTTCTCTTTCAAATACTCAAAAGCTTTCTATTGCTTGCCTCCCTATTGGAGAGCACGCTCCACACTTTTCACTGCTTGCATAGGAGTGGCTATGGCAGAGAAGTTAGAAATAAACTTCCTCCAATACCAAGCTGCACCCAAAACATTTCTTACCTCTGTAATGGATTTGGGAGTAGGCCAATTCACAATGGCTTCTACCTTAGAAGTATAAATTCTCAAAGCATCTCCTCCTACTATGTATCCCAAATAAACCAAAGAATTCTTTCCAAATTCACACTTTGACATTTTAAGAAATGTCTAATTTTTCTTCAAAATATCAAGTACTTTCTTAACATGCATGACATTCTCTTCTCTAGTCTTGCTGAAAATTAATATGTCATATAAGTAGAAAATAACGAAATCATCAAGAAAAGGATGTAATACATCATCCATTACCCGCATGAAAGTTGCAGGTGCATTGCATAAACAAAACGGCATAACAAGCCACCCAAAGAGTCCTTGTTTGGTTTTAAATGTTGTCTTCCAAATGTCACTTTCTGTAATTCTAACTTGATGATAACCACTACGTAAGTCTAACTTAGTGAAATATTTAGCATCTTTCATCTGATCTAACAAATCATATATCCTTGGAAGTGGGTAATGATTCTTTATCGTTATCTTTTTCAATGCCCTAAAGTCCACATACATGCGCCAAGTTCCATCTTTCTTTGGAATCAACACTATCGGTGACCCACATGGCAAAGTGCTTGGTCTTATGAATCCTTTTTCCAAGAAGTATTTAATTTTCCTCTTGATTTCAGCATTCTCCATGATATACATGCGATACATGCCTATTTTAGGAAGAGGACAATCTTGATGTAACTGGATTTCATGCTGAATCTCCCTTTTAGGAGGTAAACCTGTCGGTTCCTGAAACATCTCATGATGTGCATCAACTACATCATATAAATTTTATTTAAGCTTTGAATCACAATTTTCAAATGACTCATGATTCACATCAACCTTGGGCTTAACCATAAGAAGTACAAAACTCTTACTAGAATTCACTAGCCTTTTTACATGTCCCGAATTTACCATCGCTATATTTGCCTTCTTGCGATGTGCTCTAACAATGAACTCGCCATATTTAAAGAGATGATACTTATTTTCATGGCGATGGAAGATTGCTTCCTGTCAAATAATTAAGGACTTCCCAAAAAAAATCCTAATATATCAAGCAGTACTACATCAAGTTCAACTGTGTCAATAAAGTGTGCAATAATCGCGAATCGCAATATGCACTTTCTTGAGACTTGTAAGTTTGAATCCTTGCATATCCACCCAAGTGGATAAGGCTTTGGATGTGGAATGGTCTGAAGTTTAAGCTATTTGACCAAGTCTTCTGATATGAGATTTTACTGTGACCCAATGTCAAACAGTGTGTCAATTTTTGTATGTTTTGAGACTACCCTCACATGGAACAATTCAATTATTTCTTCCTCATTTGGAGCTTGTACATGACAGTTTGAAGTACTAGTGCTTGGCTTAGTTTCCATTTCCTTTCCCTTCATAATTTTCAAACCCATGGCTGCAATTTTGGTTTCGTCACCTGAATCATCACCTAAGTCTTTTGGTGTAGTTGTAGTAGCTGCAGTTTTCTTCTTTCCTTTGTTTTTGTTAAACTGAGTTCTTTTTTCATGATGTAACTTCCAACAATTTTTCTCTTCATGGCCTTCTCTTGAACAATGTTTACATATCACTTTCTCACCCTCTTGTTTGATAGATGCATTCTTTTTTCCTTTTCCCTTAAATTTTTTATCTTTGTTTTTCCCCTTAAAAGGCTTGTTTCTACCCTCATCAAAAGTGTTTTTCCATCTAGCCTCTAAATGCGTAGCTTGTACACAAACTTCGTCTAGACTAGTAGGATTGAACATAAGGATAGTATGTCTAACGTAGTTGTGCAAACCACCTATATATTTTAGCAGAGTATCTTGACTTTGTAAGTTTACCCCTAATAAGAGTGCTCTTCTCCTAAAATCTTGGGTGTAGTCTTGTACATTTTGTCCCTTAAGCTGTCTGAAGTTTTACTAGTTCATAATAGCCTTTTGTAAATGAGCTAATGGATAAAATTGCTTTTTAATTGCAGAAATAAATTTAGCCCATGATAAAGTGATCTTACCATGTTTTTCATTTCATCCTTGGTCTTGGCTTCCCACAATACCAATGTTGCTCCATCCATTCTCAAAGAGGCTATCTGTATCTTGGTGTCTTCATCATGAAGGTTTTGTATCCTTAAGTAAACTTCCAACTGTCTTATCCAATTGTCAAGTTTCTCTACATTGAATTCACTGTTAAACATAGGAAACTCAAATTTAAAATCAAGCTTTAAAAATGGACTTTTACCAGTGGTTTTAGACTTGTGATATTGATTCACCGAAGTTGTGGATGACGATGTAGAGGAAGAGGATGAAGATGGGGATGGTGGATCACCATTTCCTCCGTGTCATTTCTTGGGATTATCATCACTTTTATTTCCTCCTGAAGAACCCTCTCCTTCTTTCTGGTTTTTAGACCCTTCTCCAACAAGCCTATCATTCCTTTCTTGGTAGAGTATCCTCACCATCTCCGTCACATCCAAGAAAGCCTTTCGGAACACCCGTTCCTCTTCTTTGGGATCCATATCTTTAGGAGCTTCTTCTTCTCTTGAATACATGCTTGAAGATGCTTCTATGGCTCTTGGAGGTGGCTCTCTGACCCTTCTTGGTTGTGGATTAATTTTTACACTAACCAAATGTCCTTCACCTCTCTTGAGTTTAAGCCTAGTAAGCATCAAAACATGCAAACAATCAACTATATCTTTGCACAAAACAAATGATGAGTAAAACTATAGCTCCTAAGGCTCAAATCCTTAGCTCTGATACCATCTAATTTGAAAATGAAACTATTTGTATCTGTTTTTCAAAGTATTCATTTCCATTTAATTAAGTGTTCAAAGTGTTTGTCATGTCTTGTAAATTAAACAAAGTTTTTTTGGTAACTGTTTTTGAGTTTATGTGTGAGGGAATGTTAATTAAAAATTATTGTTTAACATCTTGAATTAAAAATACACAACAGAATAATGTCACCATAACAACACAACAACATGATGAGGCAGTTCACCCCTCCTGGGCTACATCTGCTAGGTCCAAGGCTCCCAATGGGCATGCCCTTGCTCTATTAGGTTGCCAAAATTGGTTTTACAATGAGAAATAAGCCTAAACACGCTGAAAAAACTGTGTAAATGAATTCAGAAGACAGAAATAAGCTAATTATGGCTTTTATTTCACCTCAAATAGTGAATTGTTGCCTAATGCAGCTCTATTTCCCTCATGGCCCTGATGACTCTCCAAGCTTCCCTGAAGAAAAAATGGCTGAAACACCTCTATTAGCTTTGAAACCTATTCCAATGGCTCCATAATGCTCAGAATACCCAAAATTTACTAAAATTTTGTCTAATTTGGTCGAATATGGAGAAATTTATGATCTGATCCAGGTGGATTAATCAGGTACAGGTACAAGTGGCCTGAGTAAAAGGATCAAAACTAAAAGTGTTCAAAAATCTGTCAAACCAAGTTTAATTTGTATATCTCATAATTATGAATCCAACGGCACAGACGACACTCAATTCCGAGTCCGTATGAAGAAGTTATAAGTGGTCAAAATTCCAGGTTGACTTGGTGATGTGGGAGGCTAAGGAGGCAACAATTTTGTTGAAACCCAGCCATTCAGATTCTGACCAACCTGGCCAGATTCTAGGTGAATTTGTGGGACCGTTAAATGCACTCCTTCGGTCAAAAATCGGAAGGTTCGAAAAACAACATTTTGTTTTAAATAACAATAAAAACAAAAAAAATATATAATAAGGGTGGCGGGCCACTAACCCCGCCACCCCATGCAAATCCGCATATTATATATTAAAATAAATGTTGTTGGGGGGCGGGTGGTCAAACCCGCCACCCCTACGGTCTCCACTGTATAGTGGTACAAACATTAAATGGGGCGGGGGTTGTTAACCCCACCGTCGCCGTCCTGCATACACGTGGCCCAGTTTCATACGGGGCAGGCCGCCCAACATGGGTCCGGCCCCCCATCAACATCAACGAACGTCAAATGTAAAATAAGGTTCAACGATGGGTTAAAAGGTTATAAATATGGGTTTTTATTAAAATTATGTCGTGCTATGTTGGGAGGGGCGGGATTTGACCCCCCGACCTCTCCTCAACGAATTCCAATTTTTACCAACATGCCAACGAATTTTGTTGGTAAATCCGCCCACGATTTTTTATATAAACTCAGATTTTTACAGTGCGCCCAGGCCATGGAGGAGCGGAGAGCATGCATGGAATTCAAGATTTATTATTTTTTAATTGCAGGTGCAGTGGAACCATGAGCCCAGAAAGAGGCAGGCGGAACCCTGATTGAGGCCAATTTTCAAGAGGGTGAAATTTTGACTTTGTCCAAATGGGACAAATGTTATGTCATTTCAGCACTACTCAACGCCACGAGTCTGATGGCGTGCTCAGTTTCTGCATCTGAGTTTTCGATTTTTCAGCCACTTTTGGAAGTGGATTATGCCGGTGTCATATTTCTGCATGTGAGCAGTCGTTTTCACCTTTTCGATGCCACAAGATTGATGGTGTTTTCAGATTCAGCTGCAAAGCAGCTCAGCCTTCAGAAAATTGCAGCATGAGGTATATGATGTGGATTCCATGTAATTCTTCATTTATTTTTCTTTGAGATGCATTATGTCTTGCAGATCCCGGTTGATACATGAGTTGTGGGATCTTGCTTTGTGTTGTTATTGATGTACTTTTCAGCTATGGATTTGTGTCATGTATGAGTCCCTTTTATGCCACATTGGTGGGATGCTCCTTTTTCATATGTGTATTGTTGAGATCCCTTGTTTTATAAGATTGGTGGGATACTCTTGTTTTTACATGTCAGCTATGGTCATACTGATAGGAGTCTTTCTTTATGTATGAGAGTTCTGCAGTGGAACATCTCTTAAAGAAGTCAAGCCACTCTTGCGTGAGGGAAATTTTTTCCTTGTATGTCATAGGGAAACACATCCATGTACATCTCTTCTTACAACACATAATGCAGCAGCCTACACCATCTTGACACCGAGGCCCGGAGATGTAGTCCCTCCTGGATGAACTCCGTCATCAAACGATGTGTTCTTATGATTGCTGATCTTGCTCTTTTATGTTCCTCTTATTTTCATCTACAATCGTTCATTTCAATTATTTAACATTTTTAATTAAATGCAATTCTATTTATCAGCCGAATTAAAAGGTCTTGGTTAAGGGTATCAAGATTTTACCCTAGATCAAGTGGTATCGGAGCAGGTATTCTTGCTGATTGGATTGCAGGGCATGAACATTGGACGTTTGCTGAGTTGAGCCATGGAGAGTTTCAAGGACATGTATGAAACCATGCTCAGGGTGTCTGAGAAAGCGGACATGCTGTACGAGGCTTACGAAAAACAAGCAGCAAAGAACGAAGAATTGAAGACCCTCCTACACAAAGAGAAGGAGGACAAACAACAGTTGCAGCTTCAGTTGCAAGCCACAACAGAAGCGTGGGAATATTGGAAGCGCAACAATGAAATTCTGCAAGCAGATCATGATGCCTTGAAGGCATTCCTACATGAAGAGAAGGAGGAGAAGCAGCAGTTGCAGCTTCACTTGCAAGCCAAGACAGAAGCGTGGGAAGATTCAAAACGCAACAACGAAACTCCTCAGAGAGATCATGATTCCTTAAAAGCATTCCTACAGAAAGAGAAGGATGAGATGCAACAGATGCAGCTTTAGCTACAAGCCATGTCAGAGGTAGTGACAGAAGTGAAGTGCAACGAAGGCTTACAACAGCTTTCTCCATCTGTTTCGCAATCAACACCTAAGGTAAACAATGTTGATTTTTCTTTAGTTTCTTCACATGATGTCATTTCAGTTGGAAGTGTGGAGATACCCATCACAGGTACCGGCATGAGACTCCTCACGAAAATTGGGTACAGAAGAGGAGGACTTAGCATTCATGGCCAAGGCATCATCGAACCATTGGAGGTTGTGCAATGACCTCGTTATGCAGGTTTGGGGTACATTGACGAAGGATGTTCCAAGGAAATCAAAGGCAAACAGATAATGATGAGCTCTCCAAGGAAGAGGAATGATGGGGACACTTCTCCATCATTGCACGGCAGTGCACGTTGCAGTGAAGGAACCAAGGTGAGCTCCCATCATCATGATGGCACCAGAGACCACCACAG
The DNA here is from genome assembly GCA_034641835.2 of Pinus albicaulis. NCBI lineage: Eukaryota > Viridiplantae > Streptophyta > Pinopsida > Pinales > Pinaceae > Pinus > Pinus albicaulis. Next base: position 895,757,086 of record CM076580.1, read on the forward strand.
AAGGTATACTAAGTCTCATTATTCCAGAGTGCATTTTTACTATAAGAATGTTGATAACCATGGTCGTAAAATATGGCATCGTAAAACTTGTTATTTTTGTGGTTTAAATAACCATGTGATTTCTAAGTGCTGGAAGAGGACGGCAGCACAAAGAAGGAAGAGGCACGAAAATCCTTCTCCCCAACGGGAAAAGAAATCAGCTAAGCAAGTTTGGAGGAAAAATAACTTTTGCACCCATTGCGACCGAAGTGGCCACCAAAGAGCCACATGCTGGAAACTTCATCCAGAGCAGTGTCGTAAAGCCAAAGATCCCATGCATACACCAGTTGAAAGAGCTGATCGACAAGCAAGTTTGCCACAGGGAAATGATCCACTCGTTTTAATAAATGAGAAGTGGTTCTTCTATATTGTTTTTTCTATAGATGTTAAGCTTGTCATGGCCATGCTTGTAAGTCATTTGTCGCATTTTTATTATGAAAGTGATGATGTGTTTCCATCACTTGTTTAAGCGACCATGAAATTTTTTTGGCCTTGTTTTATAAGCCGTGTGTTAGATCTCTTTCATGTAAAAGTGATGATGTGTTGCCATCACTTTGAGAAGCGATGATTATGTTTTGGTCATGTTGTATGAGTCGTTTGATGCATTTATTTCATGTAAAAGTGATGAGGAGTTTTTCCATCACTTCGAAATGCGACGATGAGGTCTGATCTTGTAATTTTTTTGAGGTATGATTTCCATTTTGCTGTAAACTTGACCACCGAGTGCATGCTATAGACTCGTGGCAAGTATGGAAATATCTAGGTCATTGTTGGTCACATTGAGAATGTAATGTTCATTGCAGCTTTAGGCAGGTGTTGGCACTCTGATTCCGAAGGACAAAAGTGAAGGAGTCTTCAAGGGATGTGCCTTTTCAGACATTTGCATTTTCGTAGTTGCAGGTGTTAGCTTTTCATCTTGATTCCGTAGTATGAGAGGTGAAGGAGTCTTCAAGGGATGTGCCTTTTCAGACATCGCATTGCAGCAATTGTACATGATGGCTTTGCATCTTGATTCCGAAGTACGCCAGGTGAAGGAGTCATGTGGGGATGCGCCTTTCAATGAAATTTGAAGATAGTTGATGATAGGTAAAGCTTGATGCTTTTGGAGGACCAAAAGCTCCTCAGTGGGGAGGATTGATCCAGGTGGATTAATCAGGTACAGGTACAAGTGGCCTGAGTAAAAGGCTCAAAAATCAAAGTGTTCAAAAATCTCTCGAACCAAGTTTAATTTATATATCTCATAATTCTGAATCCAACGGCGCAGACGGCACTCAATTCCGAGTCCATATGAAGAAGTTATAAGCGGTCAAAATTCCAGGTTGACTTGGTGATGTGGCAGGCTAAGGAGGCAACAATTTTGCTGAAACCCAGCCACCGAATTCTGACCAACCTGGCTAGATTCTAGGAAAATTTGTGGGACCGTTAAATGCACTCTTTCGGTCAAAAATCCGAAGGTTTGAAAAACAACATTTTGTTTTAAATAACAATAAAAACAAAAAATATATATAATAAGGGTGGCGGGCCACTAACCCCGCCACCCCATGCAAATCCGCATATTATATATTAAAAGAAATTTTGTTGGGGGGCGGGTGGTCAACCCCGCCACCCCCGCAGTCTCCACTGTACAGTGGTACAAACATTAAACGGGGCGGGGGTTGTTAACCCCACCGCCGCCGTCCTGCATACACGTGGCCCAGTTTCATATGGGGCAGGCCGCCCAACATGGGTCCGGCCCCCCATCAACATCAACGAACGTCAAATTTAAAATACGGTTCAACGATGGGTTAAAAAAAAACAAATGCGGGTTTTTATTAAAATTATGTCGTGCTATGTTGGGAGGGGCGGGATTTGACCCCCCGACCTCTCCTCAACGAATTCCAATTTTTACCAACGCGCCAACGAATTTTGTTCGTAAATCCGCCCACGATTTTTTATATAAACTCAGATTTTTACAGTGCGCCCAGGCCATGGAGGAGCGGAGAGCGCGCATGGAATTCAAGATTTATTATTTTTTAATTGCAGGTGCAGTGGAACCATGAGCCCAGAAAGAGGCAGGCGGAACCTTGATTGAGGCCAATTTTCAAGAGGGTGAAATTTTGACTTTGTCCAAATGGGACAAATGTTATGTCGTTTCAGCACTACTCAGTGCCACGAGTCTGATGGCGTGCTCAGTTTCTGCATCTGATTTTTTGATTTTTCAGCCACTTTTGGAAGTGGATTATGTCGGTGTCAGATTTCTGCATGTGAGCAGTCGTTTTCACCTTTTCGATGCCACAAGATTGATGGTGTTTTCAGATTCAGCCGCAAAGCAGCTCAGCCTTCAGCAAATGGCAGCATGACGTATATGATATGGATTCCATGTACTTCTTCATTTATTTCTCTTTGAGATGCATTATGTCTTGCAGATCCCAGTTGATACATGAGTTGTGGGATCTTGCTTTGTGTTGTTATTGATGTACTTTTCAGCTATGGATTTGTGTCATGTATGAGTCCCTTTTATGCCACATTGGCGGGATGCTCCTTTTTCATATGTGTATTGTTGAGATCCCTTGTTTGCTAAGATTGGTGGGATACTCTTGTTTATTACATGTCAGCTATGGTCATACTGATAGGAGTCTTTCTTTATGTATGAGAGTTCTGCAGTGGAACATCTCTTAAAGAAGTCAAGCCACTCCTGCGTGAGGGCAATTTTTTCCTTGTATGTCATAGGGAAACACATCCATGTACATCTCTTCTTACAACACATAATGCAGCGGCCTACACCATCTTGACACCGAGGCCTAGATATGTAGTCCCTCCTGGACGAACTCCGTCATCAAACGATGTGTTCTTATGATTGTTGATCTTGCTCTTTTATGTTCCTCTTATTTTCAGCTACAATCGTTCATTTCGGTTCTTTAACGTTTTTAATTAAATACAATTCTATTTATCAGCCGAATTAAAAGGTCTTGGTTAAGGGTATCAAGATTTTACCCTGGATCATGATCCCAACATTATTTTGCCTAGTGGCCCTCAAAAACCTCCACTAAACTTGGCTAACTCCAGTTAGCTCCACCAGAAAGGCAGAATCTCCAAACATGTCGGAACCGCGCGCTAAAATTGGCAGAAACATTAACTTTAACTTTCAGTTCAACTAACTTCTCACATGCGGATAATTTAGAAACAATTTACATTGGTGGTTAAGGGTTTAGCCTCTGGTTCTAGCTACGGGGTCACATGCAATCGGGCTAGCCCTTAATTCTTCTACCATTTTGAAAATGGTTAAGACCATGGTTCCGAGCAAGTGGTCACATTGCGAAGTTCCCAAGCACCAAGGGCTAGTCCCATGACCTCCGCTCATTCACAAGGTGTTAAGGCTACGGTCACAGCATTAGGTCACATGGAAAAAGTTTTAATGCTCGAGGGCTATACTTTACATTTCCTGCCATTTCAAACGTTAAAACGACGACACTATAACCTGACCCGACTCCGTTCATGTCAGGTCGACCTCCACGTGACTGAATCGTTGTCTGCTGCATGAAGGCTGACCCTTATGTGTTCAGGTAGGGTCGTGCCCGACTGGCCCAAACGCGTTCAGCTCGGGTTGACCTCCGCCCAAGGGGTCGGGTCATCTAACCAAATGTGTTTTAACCAAACTTTGAACCTTGGGTCTAGGGCCACGTGGCAGCCTCTGGGAAGGCCACGTGGCACCCTCTGATAGGCCACCAAAAACCATATAAAAATGAAATTTTTGCCATAAATTTTTTCTAAAGATGACAAATTTTTGTGTTCAAAAGTCCTATTTTGAAGGTTATTGGTGATTTTTAAACTTCAATATCTTCCACATATGGCATCAGATTTGGGTCACATTCATGGCGCCAAGATCGCAGCGACAAGGCCTATCCGTTCGTTTAGTTTGCAACCAATTCTAAGTAGTTCCAATTTTGAGCATTTTTTTCCTCTTAGACATGATCACCTAATCAAAAACCAGCCACCCTCTTTAAAATGTGATCCATCTTGGGGAGAGGGTAGTTATCTTTTAAGGACACTTTATTTAAATTCCGGAAATCAACACATAGTTTGATCTCCCCTGTCTTTTTCCTAGTGGGAACTAGGTTTGAAACCCAATCAGAATATCTGTTTGGTGCAATTATTTGGGCTTCATACATTCTATTAACCTTTTTTTCAATTAAAGGCGTTAAAACTAGATTGATTCTTCTAAGCTTCTGTTTGAAAGGTTTCTGATCTTCTTTTATGGGTATTTTGTGTTGTATTATGTTAGTGTCATAAGATCTTAATTGCTCATAACTCCATGCAAATACATTCTGAAATTCCTTCAACAAAGCTATGTATTTCAATTTTTCTTCTTGAGGTAAGGATTTTGAAAGTTTTATCATATTAGGCTTTAATTTTGTTCCTATATTGCATTCTTCAATATCATATCTTAATGGTTCCATCTTAGGTTTTCTTGCAACATCATTTGAATCAAAAATATCTTCTAAAGGGGCTAATCCCTTAGGCAAAAAGTTTTTCTTAAGGTTTAAAATGTCAGAATCATCATCTGCTAATTCTTCAATTTCTACCTTTTCTAAATTATCTATTTCTACTTGAGTAAATTTAGTTGGTTTAGTGAAATATAAAGTATTTACATCTACAACATTTATATCAATCTCACTATCTATAGTTTGATCTACTATACAATATGTGTCTATGTTACAATTCTGAATTCTTCTTCATCACTCATGAAATGATAAATTTGTTCATCCTGTGAAAATATCTGCCAATATTTTAGATTATCTGGTATTGTAGGCTTGTGTTTAATTTCTGTTGTATATTTATGATTTGGTTGAAAAGGAAGATTACATGTACTAAAAAAAGTTGCTACATTGTGTGCCTGCATATTCTGTTTTCTAGGAATTGCAGTAAAGTCACATTCAAGTAGTTCACTAATCAGATCTAAAATTGTTTCTCTATATTGGATTAATCTTGGATTATATACATAATATTCTCCTCTTATCTTTTTCACAATTAACTCAGAGTCTCCCGTGATTCACACTCTTTTGGCTTCTAAATTTCTAACAATCTACAGTCCTAAAATCAGAGCTTCATATTCATCCATGTTGTTTGTACATTTGAAATTTAATCTAAAGAAATGACCTTCTGTATTATTTTTTTCCATGTTGTGTATCGAAACTCCTACTCCTGATCCTAATTTGTTAACTGATCCATCAAAATCTAGGCGCCACATTGATTTGTGAAAAATGTTTTCAATGTCTGGTGCTTTCTTTTTCTATTTTAATTCAATGCTGTTTTCAATGTCAGTTTCAGAATTACATAAAATGAAGGAGTGCATATCAGAAGGTGTAGAATAAATAGGATAGTTTCGAGGTATTTCTACATTACTAACCATGTACTTCATTAATGTCTCTCTGTAAAGTTTATTGGGTTGGCCAAAAACTGATATTGTTGCAAGACATGTCTAGTTGTAGAGATCCCTACAGTTTAGCTCCCCATGAGTGAGATAGAAACATTCCATACTTAGGAGGGATGTCAGCGACTACAATATCCTTGCCTATGCTTTTTCCAAGGTATTGAACTAAAGTAACACATAAATCGTTTATCAAGCCTAAACATTTCACTTTAGTGGAATCAATGGGAAGAGATCTTTATAAGGTCTAGTGATGCATCAATTCAAGGTTTCCATTATTTCTTTTGGCATCAAATTATGTGAGGCACCTGAATCTAGCATTGCATTATGTAAAATCTGACCATGAATAGTTAAGCTAATGTAGAAAGGAGGAACTCCTCCCTCTTGGTGTTTTACCTTAACTTCAAGACCAAAGATTAGTTCTGGTTGATCATCACTCAAATTTACAGATTCTTCTCCATCATTCATGTTTAAAGTTTTAGTGATATGTGATTTGTATAGGTCATGTTTTACCAATTCTGTTAATGGAATTGATATCTTCATTTTGGAAATTTCAGCTTGGATATTGAATGGTGCTTGTGATTTTTCTAGCTGAATTATTTCTTCTTTGGTAATTGTAGTTGGGGTGGGTTTATCTTCTTTTTCCAATTTTTTTTTTTCATTTTCTGTTTGTATTTCCATTGTTTTACTGCTTTTAATTTTATTTTCAGGGACAGTTTGAGATGCAGTGGAATTTTTGGCATATTTTTTGGTTTCAGCAGCTGTTTTAGCAGTGGTTGATTTAGGATCTGCTGATTTTGGATCAACAGTAGATGTTTTTGGATCTGAAATTTTTGTTTTAACAGAATTTGTTGTCTTGTCAGTAGCAGATTTTTGAGGATATAATGATGTTTGAACAACAGTATCTGTTATGTCAACAAATTTAGGACTAGGTGATATTTTGGGACTTGAAATTTTCTAATTGGGATTTGAATTCTTCCAAGCTGGACTAGAGTTTTTCTGGGCTTCCCTAGGAAGAATTTGCAGAACTTTAGTTGTAGGAACCTCTACTATCTTATTTGTTGGAGTTAGGGCAGATTTATTAGTAGAGAACTCTACATTTTTCTTGCTCCTAAGGTTATATTTCTTATGAAATTCATTAATTTCAAACTCATAACCTTGCTTGTAATTAAAAGACTCACCAGAATCTAATTGTAGTTGTTGTAATCCATATGACTCATGTTCTTCTTGTGTAAGAAAAATGATGTTATCATCATTAATTCCCATTAGATTTATCTAAGTTTCTTCATCATTTTCGTTTTGGTGAGAACTTTTAGCATAGTTTTCTTGGAAAGATGGTCTTATTGTTTGGTCCGGTGTTGATTCTCTAGATTTTCCAGTGTTGGTGTTTTTCCTGAAATTGGGATTTCTAATTTGAGGTCCTTGTTGTTGGTTATCCCACTGTGACTTCCTTTCCATGTTATCTAACCTATCCATCATTTTTTCTAATGTTTTTGCTAAGTTATCTATTTTCAAATCTGAAGTTGACGTTTCCTCTTTTATTATCACTCTCCTTTCATTTCTTAATCTATATTTCTTTGCTAACAAGTTTTCCTCTACACTTACAACATTACTTTGCATTTGCTCTAAGGTTTCTGGGTTTCTCTCTCTTAATTGGTAAGCCATATCTGTATCAAATACATCAGGGAATTTGATAAGAGAAGAGTCTAGAGGAGGTTTAAGATTAGTATGGATTCCATTGTAAATACTGTTATATCTTGTATAATAATCTTGGACTGTTTCATTTGGTGCACTTTTTATATTTTCAAATTCAAACAAAATTTGTAATGGATTCTTCTTCTTCTCCCATCTATTAAGAAACATCCTATGGAAAAAAACTAAATCAGCTATACTACCAGCAATAAAACCTTTAAACTACTTCTTAACATCACTAGCTAAAGTTTGAGCAAAAAGTCTCATTTGAACATCAACATCATCTAATTCATGCAATTAAAAGTAGTCTGTCATTTTATTAACATGTTTTTGTGTAGTGTAGTGAGTTGTTCCATCAAATTGAGGGATTTTTCTTTGATAATCTTGGGGTATGTCATTTAGAGGGGCTTGTAGGACCAATGGGGCATATCTGGCAGCCATGGCTTGGATTCTAGCTTGGATAGGAGGTAAATTTGAAATACTTGGTAAAGAACTTGAAGTAATTGCAGATGTAGTTAAAGGACTTCCCAATGAGATTGGGATATTGGAAGATGTACTTGCAAATGTTGTTGAGATACTAGAAGATGAAGTCGGGATGCTAGAGGAGAAGCCTGGAAATGAGAATGAAGTATTAGAAAATGCTGCAGAAATGATAGGGGATGAACTTGAGGTAGTGGAAGATGGAAATAAAATTCTAGGTTGAAGTGGTTGCTTAGGAAAAAATGAATCTGTGGAATGAAGTGTGGTGGAAACAATGGATGAAGTGGTAGTAAATAAGGATGAACCTACAGATTCTAAAAGACTAGTATCTAAATGACTAGTAGAAGGCTTAGGGGTATAGGCTGACAAAGCATTCAATTCAACTGAATGTTGTAAATAAGTTTCATCAATTTCTTTAATCAAAGTTGCAGTTATAACATCAAGTTTATCATATACTTAAAAAAAAAATTGATCATAATCAACTGAAAAAATTTCCTTCTTAGTTTCAATTAACGAAATAAAATCAGGATCTATTACAGTATTATGTATGTCACTTGCTAATTTAATTCTGAACAAAGTTTGTTCAAAAGCTAGATCAAATTCAATGTCTTGTAAACTTGATAATTTATTTGGAAGAGAATTTGCTTTGATCAAAAGGAGTTTTATTACCTAAACTCTCTACTTTTTTGCTTTTCTTTACAAATCTGTCAGGATTATCTACTATGATTGCAGGTTGTGGATCTAGATTGGACCTGGTATAGTAGACTCTTCTGGAAGCTAGAATTACAGTTTTTATGAAAATATACTCACAACTATTTAAAACAATCTTAAGGTGAAAATATAATTGAAAATATTTCCTTTAAGATCTATTTAAAAATTGAGGATTGGTTAGTTTCCCAGTATGGTCGCCAATATGTTATCACTCTAATAATTCTCAAAAGTTGTGAGATTTTTTTTTTTCGTTTAAAGAATATTAGAGGTAACCACAAAGCTACTTTTAAGACTTAGGATCTAGCCTTCCTAATGCTTAGAGAGGGCTCTCTCTATATGATTTATCTTTGTTGATTTTAATTGATTTTAGGCTAATTATGTAGAGTAAATTGGTTTTGGATTTTGATTTGATTTGGTGGTGAAATAACTTACTTAGATGGAAATATGTAGGTCTGTATTCCATTGGGATAATGGAGTCAATGTGTCAGGTAGTCAGATCAGGATCAAGTTTTAAAGGGAAATGTTTACATGGCAAGATAGTTGAGTTACTTCAAATCTTCAAGGCTGAAGGTGAAAACGGTTTTAATCGGGGTAAAAGAGCAATTAAGGGTTCTTAAATCCAGATTATGAGTGAAAAGGTAGAGGTCAATCGAAACTATGGAGCAATTAAGGGTTCCCTAATCTAGATATCAGTGGAAAACATATCAATGATAATCAGTCAAAACAGAGTGCTTTTAACATATTCTGAAATAACAATTCCTGATTTATCATTTAGATTTAGAACAACATTCAAGTATTGATGAAAAACATAAGAAATTGACAAGGAAACAAGTGAAAATACTTCACTGTAGTGGTCCAACACATGAATCCTGTAATATGATGCTTTATTTCTTTAATCCAGTCTCCTAACTTGAAATTGGTACAATCACCCTTAGGTTCAAAATAGTACAACTATAGAAATGTTCAGCAATTCATCCACACTCAATACTTCTAAATGAGAAGTATTTATACAAAAACTCTTTACAAAATATCCTAAAACAAACTTAGTAATTATTCATTGAAAAGAAATATCTTCATGCAAGAAGATAGTGATAGCTTTCTAATTGATGCTAGTTGTCCCTTTTTTATTGAAATAAGTTGTTTTTTATCTTCATTTTGTTACTTCTTTCTCTCTTTGTTGTTCAATGAAGCTGCAACTAGAAAGTGAAGTGTCTTTTACACTGGTAGATTCATCTCTGATTTGTAATTCTTCTTTTGAATTTTAAACTTTGACTTTGAACTGATATTCTTTCACCTAATACTCTTTCATCTGATACTCTTTATCCTGATACTCTTTCATTGCAAAATTGTAACTGTAAATGTAAAAACAACATGCTTTGTTTTTTTACTGCTCTATGCTTACTGCAATCTGATTTCACAATAAATTAGTTATTTTTTCCCAAAGTTCTGCCTCTAGAAATTTGATATTCATCATCCTCCTGAAATTCTCAGCAGCTTGAGGTATTTTGAGAATGTAGGCTTTTTGATAAATATGTGTTTTACCTCATGCTGTAGGTAAAAAAAATTCTCAAAGCTTTTGTATAGTACCTTCCCTGATGGGATTCCCTGCAAGGCTGAATTGTTCACTTGTTCCTTGGAAAAATCTCTTATATTTTTATCATAATCATCCTGCTTCATTAATCTGTCATTATAACTAGAGGATTGGGAAGGCCTTTTTGCCTTAGAACATCAAACTTGATCATGAAACTTGTGATGCCAACCTCCATATTTTGGCATTTCTCTTCTAACTATATCATCAAATTCTTCTTAGAAATTACCTTTTTAACTTCTAAGATGGTTTCTATCCTGTCATTGATTCCAATTTCTTCTAGCTCTTGCATGTTCTTAGAATTTAAAAACTTGATGATTTCAAGAGCTTCTTCAGGTTTCTTACCAACCTCTTCTTTGATTTTTTGGATTGCTTCTCTTGCTGATTTTACTAAGTCTTTCTGCTCATATATGACCTGTATGGATGGCCAAATATCATTGACAGATTCAATGATGTTGAACCATATATGTTGCTTGACATATGCCATTGTTTCCTTCAGTGTTAGTTCTTTTTCTAACTTTTTCAACTGCTCATTTAATCTATTTGGTCTTTGTTCTTCATTCTTATGAATTATCTTGGCAAGTTTCTTTTCATCTTCAAGACTTTTAAGTTGTTCTTTAAGTCTGTTTATATTATTGGTCTGAATATACAACTCCTTCATAGCTTTTACCAATTTGATTGCTTCATCTGAATGTTGTGTTGTTGTTGTTGAAGATTTTTTTGTTGAAGTGGTTGATGAAGTGACAGGTAATGTTGTATCCATGGGGACTGTAGGTATTAGTGATTCAGTTAGTGTAGAAGGTAGAGTAGTAGTAACTACAAGAATCACTGTGACTGGAATTTCTTCTTCTTTATCCTTTTTCTCTTGGACCAACTTGTCCATTTCATTCTCTATTTCCTTTATCTGAGCAGTCAGCTGTAAAATGAGATTCATCATCTCATATTTTTGGTTCGTATCCTATAATACTTCCTTAGTTTGAGGATGTTCTGTAGGGGGGAACTTTAGTTGCTTCTTTAATGCAACAATGTCTGCACTTTTCTTGTTGATCAATTCTTCTACAATTTTTACATTTTTGGGATCATATCCTTCTTCAATTACTAGTTCTTCCAAGGATTTAATTCTAGTGTCTTTTTCCTATAAAGATGATTTTTCCAATTTGAGTTGATCTCTAATATTTACAAGAGTTTTTTGCAGATTATGTGCACTCATGGCCTTGGTGGTCATTGTAGAATAAATCATCTCCCTTGCCTGCTTATGAAACTCAATTTGTTCTAGAGGATGAACATCCTGGGCAAGACTTCAAAATCTATATTTTTTAAATCTGAGGATGACTTAGGATTCTAAACTGTAGGTTGAAGAAATGTCATCTGCATCTTTTTATTCTTATAGTCAAAGGTTGAAAGTAGCCTATTCTAGATTCCAGGAGTTTGTTTAAGATATTGAGAATATATTTCAGTATTAATTTCTTCATTTCTGGCTTTGATTTCTTTGTATCTTTCGTTGATATCCATGTTATTTTTTGTTGGTTTGTTATATGAAGAAACTTCCATACTATGTTGCTTGTGAATTAGTTGAGTATTTGAAGTAGTAGGTTGTTCTTCTTCTTCAATTATTGTAGGAGGTGCATTGTATTTTGCTGCTATTTTTGTATCAATCACCTCTATTGTTTCCTTTTCTTTATTGGTAGGATTTAGCTTTGGATTTTTACTGTATCTAAATTTAAACTTAGTCTCTGTTGTAGTCTCTATAGTATAGGATCCTTCCTCTCTGTTTCTCTTTACATTATTTTCTTCTTGTGTCGGAGTTTGCAAAGTTTGACTAGTATCACTTTTCTTCTCTTCCTCTACCAATGTATTCTCTCACCATTTAGATTGGTTGGAGAATTTCTCAATCCCTGGCTTCTTTTCATGTATATAGGGAGTCAATTTTCATTTAACTCTCATTTTACTAATAACTCTAAGGGGATCATAATACCACAGGAAACTGGGACTAAACTTGAATTCCTGCAAATATTTTTCAGCCTCTGGACCTACATCTCTATTGTTACAAATAAAAGGGACAACCTAGTTCTTCAACTTGAACTGTGTCTTTTTCTTTGCTGCCAAGAAATCAATTGCATCTGAATTTAGAATCTGCCTTATGTATTCCAAGGAAAATAACCTCATAGCGAGGTATTTAGGCAGTTTATATGGAACAAGACTTGATCCATATACTCTTATTTCAGTGTGATTTTGGTACAAGTACCAATCAGCTGTCCTATTATGTTCAGATAACTGGAGGACCTTCTTAATCTCTTCACTAATTTTTGGTTGCATGTTGTTGTTCAACAAATTTACCATATAATGAATAAAAGAATCAGTAAATTCTATATAAGTGAACTCATTGGAGTCTTTCCTTATTAAGGAAGTCCAAAAGATGACTTATTGAGGATTTCCTTCCACATCAAGCTTCTGAAGGTTTATATTGAATTTATCAGACTAAAAGTATAAGAACATGTGGAATAGGAATGAATAATACTTGAAAACACCTTCAAAAGGAATTTTTACCAACTTCTCATGGATATTGTCAGCAAGATATTGAGCAAAATTAGAAATGGTAGCAAGGGGCTGACCAGGTGTGAAAATAGATGGAAAACCTAACTCTGCAACATCAGCATGTTCATTTGTAAAGTAGCCAAGAATTAAAGACAACATGGAGATGATATGTCTTGTCCTTTCAGAGAATTTTGTGGAAGGGTATGGAGGATTTATCTTGGGGATTTCTACAGAAGAAGACATGAAGGTTTGAAATATTTGGAACCTCCTGGGGAGTCTAGATTCAAATATTATTGAGTGAGGGCCTCAATGGATAAAGGGACTTCATCTGGTCTGGATTGGATCTGGAGAATTTGATTAATTGAATATACTGTAATAGTAAATAGGACTTCTTTTTCAGAGTTTACTATGGTTCTTTGATAAGGAAAGTAGCATTATTGACAGATTCTAATTACTTATGGGCATTGGAAGGTCTGAGGAACAACATATTTTGGTAAATTAGACTCCTAGTTGAACACTTCATCAGCCTGATCTATGGATTTTTCTTGGCTGTAGCAGTGAAGCTCAAGAAGGTTGAATTCTGTGATTGTATCAGTAATCTTGAAGTCTGTATCAGCTAATGGAATGTGCTCTATATCTTCAACAGGGGGTTGTAGAGTATTGATAGGTACAATGTTTTTGGAAGCCATTTCTTTGCTTGATTTATCAATTTTAATACTCTTTTTTCTTTAGAAACACTAATTTAGGCCTGCAGGAGCACCTCTGGAAGTTTTAACAGTTTGCAGAAGAATTTAGATATAACAGGAGTTTTATCTATTGTCTACAAAGGTATAAACTTTCTCAATTAACTTAAAATGTAATCTCTATAATAAAAAGCAATCTCAAGACCTTAGAGTTTCTGCAAAAGATGTATAGGGTCTCTATGAAATGACTGGAAGGCAATGAGGTTTTATTTATGTGCAAAGAGGTTTAAACTTCTTCTGTGTATTCAATCTCTGTAATTTTAAATATTTTTTAACCTCAGAATCTGTGAAAAGAAAGCTTAAGGTATGTAGGAAAGGATTTTTGGAAGTAACAGGGCTTTCTTGGTCTCCCTAAGGCTCCTAAATGATTCGATTAGCTGTATTACTTCTTTAGATCAAGGAATATGGTCTTCTCTTTTGAAGAATACCTGAGAAAATGAATATTTATGTGCAGGAGGGTTTCTAAGGTGGAAGAAATCTTTCTGAAGCTCTGCTGGTTTTTAATAGAACTTGGATGACTTATAAGATGTTTGTAGCGGTATCTGGTTGGATTTTGTTTCAATTTGGCTTGAAAATGGAGTCAACAACAATATTTTCGGTCTAAAAAGCTCTATCTGCATGAAAATGGTAACATAAAGGATGAAAAAGTTCATGTGAGTGCTTATATACATTTTTTAAACAAACAATGAATGTATTAGTGGGCGGTCGTTTCAAACGGATTGGTGGTTTGGGCACGGGGGGCAGGGGGACCACTCAGTGGTTTTCGCAGGCTCCAGAAGTGGTTGGATGTATTGTTTTCAATGGTGTGATCAAATAGAAGGACACCACGTAGAGGGGAGGAAGAGCCCAAAAAATGCACTTTTCACAAGGTTTGGGTTGTATTATCTTTCGGGCAATGAAAAGCGCAATAGGGTTTAATAGCCATTGGATCTAGTGAGTGAAGATCTTAGGGCTAAGATGATGTGATGGAGTCACGGGATCATATGGCATGGGGCTCAGGGTTTTTAAATTTTGCAGTAGATTATATGTATTAAAACTAAGATTTAAATACATAGTCGTGACTTATTATGATAGGCAGAGTTTATTATATTAGCATATGGGATGTGGGTAAATGTAATGTTATAACCGGAGGGGAATATACATAGTTGGATCGAGATTATATACCATGTGGGAAAATAGAACTATAGGTTATAAATAAAACATGGGTGGGAAATATACATAAAGGAATTAATTTAATATAGGGTTAAAAGGTTTATACAGAAATTAATACATTAGGTTAGTGTTAATAAAGTAATGTAACTGCGAGATGTCAAATACACTAAGAATAGTGTAAAACATGATATCGGGGATAGATTTCTTCATAGTGAGTCCTGATATAACATTTTAGCATTTATACTTAGGATAAAATTATTTTTTGGGGTTTTTAGGTATTTTTTGAATAAAAGGGGAATTAGTAAAGGGATTTTACTTTTTCTTTAGTAAAATGTGTTTTTAACTTAGGAAAAGTGGCTTTTTGCAAGGGGGAAAAGAGTGAAATAAGGGGAAAGAATGAAAATGGACGGAATGAGATATTTTTGCAAGGGAATGATTTTTGAAGGAAGTTAGTAAATGAAATGACTAATTTTCTGCTTATCCATGATTGTAAAAACTACTTGTACCTACCCATCTGCTACCCTAACATTTTTTCTTCATTTACATGGGTGCATTTGAGCTTGAAAACCCTTATTCATTTTTCTTTTAAAAGAACAAACTAACTGATTCTATCCTTATTTCTTCCAAGGGATTAGATTAAAATGTTGAGCTCCTTATTATTTCTCTACCTAACTACTTATCTGCCAAGATTAGACTGTTTGGCTAGATCTTTATTCTCTATCTAACAACATGAAATTTAAAGCATGAGAGGTCAAGATTAAGTTGTTTGACCTTCATGGATTGTGGAATTTTAACAAGTTTCACACAATATTTATTTTGCAATAAAGTAAATAGTAGTGGCATTTGGATTTGCATCACTTTCATGTTTTATTTTTATCTCTTTTTTGTTTGGGGTCCATTTATATATATATATATATATTTCTTTGAAGTCCTTTGATTTTTCTTTTATGACTTTTACCCTCTTTAAATTTTGTTTTTTTCTAATATAGGAAAACAATTTGTAGAAAGCATAGTATGTACATATTACAAGACTAATTCAATTCAATTCAAAATTATGAATCCTATTGTTATACGACCCTAACACAACAAAGAGACAAATCAACAACAAATTAAAGACAACAAACAACAAATTCAATAAAAGCAAGGACAACTTGCATTAGTTAGATAGTTGTCTCTATCTTCTTGCATGAAGATATTTGTTTTTCCATGAATAATTCCTAAGTTTGTTTTAGTATATTTTGTAACTTTTTTTTGTATAAATACTTCCCATTTCGAAGTATTGAGTGTGGATGAATTTCTAAACATTTCTATAGTTGTACCGAGCTGAAACCTAAGGGTTCTTTGTACCATTTTCAAGTCAGTAGACTGGATTGAGAAATAAAGAGATCATATTACAGGATTCATGTGTTGGGCCACTTCAGTGAAGTATTTTCAAATGTTCTTTGTTTTATCTGAAGTTTTCACATATACTTCAATGTTTTCTAAATATAAATGTATAACAGGAATGTTATTTCAAAATATGTTTAAAATCATTATGTTTTGAATTGTTATGTCATTTACATGTTTTCTACTGATATTTAGATTAGGGAATTCTTAATTTCTCCCTAGTTTCGATTGACCTCTGTCTTTTAACTCATTATCTGGATCTGAGAACCCTTAATTGCTCTCTCATCCCGATTGAAAACATTTTCACCATTAGCATAAGGATCTGAAGTTACTCAACTATATTTCCCTATGAACACTTCCCTTTAGAACCTTGATTCTGATCTGACTACTTGATACATTGACTCCATTAACCCAATGGAAAACATACCTACATCTATCCGTCTGAACTAGTGATTCCACCACCAAACCAAATCTAAAATCAAATCCCAAATAATCCTACATAACTAGCCTAAAATCAACTAAAATCAACAAAGATAAATCATATAGAGAGAGCCCTCTCTGAGCATTAGGAAGGCTAGATCCTAAGGCTTGAAAGTAGGTTTTTGGTTACCTCTAATATTCTTTAAACCAAAATATAAATAAACCTTGAGAATTATTGGAGTGATAACATCCTGGTGACCAGATTGGGGACTAACCAATCCTTAGTGTTTAAAATAAATCTTAAAGGAAATATTTTTACTTATCTTTTCACCTTAAGATTGTTTTAAAGGGTTGTTAAGTAAAATTTTCATTAAAAAAACTAAAATTCTGGCTTCCAGAAGAATCTACTATACCAGGTCTAATCCTGATCTAGAACCTGTTGTAATAGCAGATAATCTTGACAGAATTTTAAAGAAAAAGAAAAAAGTAGAAAGTTTAGGTAATAAAAATTCATTGATCAAAGCAAATTCTCTTCCCAATAAATTATCAAGTTTACAAGACATTGAATTTGATTTAAATTTTAAGCTATCTTTGTTTAAAACTAAATCAAAAAGTGACATATATAATAGTGTAATAGATCTTGATTTCATTTCATTTATTGAAACTAAGAAGGAAATTGTTTCACTTGATTCGGATGAAAAATACCTAGAAGTTTATGATAAACATGATGCTTTAACTGCAACTTTGATTAAGGAAATTGATGAAACTTATTTTCAACATTCAGTTGAATTGATTGCTTTATCTGCTTATACCCCTAAGCCTTCTACTAGTCATTTAGAGTTTGTAAATTCAAATTTATTTAGTACCACCTCATATATTATTTCCACTACACCTCATTCCACATAATCCTTCATTCCTAAGCTTCCTCTACAACCTTGAGTTTTATTTCCATCCCAAAATACTACAAGTTCATCATCTAGCACTGCTGCTTCATTTTCCAGCACTTCAAACAAATTTCCAAGTACAACTTGTAGTGTACCAACCTCATCTGCAAGTACCTCAACCTCATCACCAAGCACCACAAATTTACCTCCTAGTCCAGCCAGAATCTTAGCTATGGCTGCCAGATATGCTCCTTTGGTCCTACCACGAAAGTTACATAACATGCCCCAAGATTATCAAAGAAAAATCCCTCAATTTGATGGAACTAGTCAATACACTGCACAACAACATGTTAACAAAATGAATGAATATTTTGAGCTACATGAAATTGATGAATCTGATGTCCAAATGAGATTTTTTTCCCAAACTTTAGCTGGAGAAGTAAAAAAATGGTTCAAAGCTTTACCTGCAAACCATATTGCTGATTTAGAAGCCTTCCATCAATTTCTTATTAGTAGATGGGAGAAAAAGAAGAATCCTTTACAAATTTTGTCTGAATATGAACACATAAAAAGAGGACCTAATGAGTCAGTTCATGACTATTGTACTAGATTCAATAGTATCTACAATGCTATTCCAGTAAACATTAAACCCCCACCAGATCTAGCTTTACTCAAATTTCCTGATGGTTTTGATATGGATATGTCATAACAACTAAGGGAAAGGAAACCAGAAACACTAGAACAAATGAAAAACATAACAGTTAGTGTAGAAGCCAATTTGTTAGCCAAGACAGCAAGAATGAGAAATGAAAGAAGGGTAACAATAAAAGAGGAAACATCTACATCAGATAGCAAAATATATAGTTTAGCAAAATCCATGGAGAAAATGATGGATAGACTAGAAATTATGAAAAGGAAACCACAGTTGGATAATCAACAACAAGGCCCTCAAATAAGAAATCCCAACTTTAGGAAAAACACCAACACTGGTAAATCTAGAGAATCATCACCTATTAAAATAATAAGACCACCTTTCCAAGAGAACTATGCTGAAATTTCTCACCAAAATGAAGATGATGAAGACACTCAGATTAATCTAATGAGACAATGACGATAATACTATTTTTCTTACACAATAAGAACAAGAATCATATGAATTAAAATATTTATAGTTAGAATATGGAGAGTATTTTGATTATGAGCAAGGTTATGAGTTTTTCATTAATGAATTTCATAAGAAATATAACCTTAGGAGTAAGAAAAATGTAGAAGCCCCTACTAAGAAATATTCCCAAACTTAGACAAAGAAAACATTAGAAGCTCCTACAACCAAAGTACTGCAAATCCTCCCTAGGGAAACCCAACAAAACTCTAGTTCAAATAAAAAAAATCAAATCCTAATCAGAAAATTTCAAGTCCAAAAGCTGCATCCAGTCCTAAAATTGTTGAAATTATAGATATTGATGTTCAAACATCAGTTGATCCTTAAAAATATGTTGTTGTTAAGACAGAAAATTCTGCTAAAACAACAATTTCTGATTTTAAAATAGTTGTTGCTAAAACAGTTGCTAAAACATCCAAAACTGCCAAAGTTACCACTGCAACTCAAACTATCCCTGAAAAGACGATAAAAAATAGTAAAAGAGTGGAAACACAAACATAAAATGAAAAACCAACTGTAGACAAAGAAGAGAAACACACTCAAACTACAATTAGTAAAGAAGAATTTATTCAGTTAGGAAAAACACAAGCACCATTTAACATCCAAACTGAAATTTCCAAACTGAAGATACTTATTCCTTTAACAGAATTGGTAAAGCATGATTTATACAAATCACAGATCACTAACACATTAAACATGAATGAAGGAGAAGACTCTGTTAATTTAAGTGATGATCAACCAGAACTAACATTTGGTCCTAAGGTAAATGGAAAACACCAAGAAGGAGGAGTTCCTCCTTTCTACGTTAACTTGACTATTCATGATCAAATTTTACATAATGTTATGCTTGATTCAGGAGCCTCACATAATTTAATGCCAAAAGCCATTATGGAAACTTTGAATTTACACATCACTAGACCTTATAAAGATCATTTCTCATTTGATTCTAGTAAATTGAAATGTCTAGGCTTAATCAAAGATTTCTGTGTCACACTAGTCCAATATACTGGAAAAATTATATTCATGGACATTGTAGTAGTTGGCATCCCTCCTAAGTATGGAATGTTTTTATATCGCTCATGGGGAGAAAAATTGTAGGTATCTCTACAATTAGACATGTCTTATTTCACTATTTCAGTATTTGGAATCCAAGAAACTTTACAGAGAGAATTTAATGAATTACATTGTCATTAGTGTACACAGACCTTGAAAATATCCCATTTATTCTACACCTACTGATATGTACTCTTTCATTTTATGTAATTCAGAAACTGGCATAGAGAACAAGACATAATTAAAACAGAAAAAGAAACACCCAGACAATGAGAACATATTTCTTGAATCAATGTGGCACCTATATTTTGATGGATCAGCGAACAAATTAGGAGTAGGAGTAGGAGTTTGTATTCACAACATGGAAAACAATCATTCAGAGGGGTCATGCCTTTAGATTAAACTTCAAATGTACAAACAACATGGAAGAGTATGAAGTTCTATTCTTAGGGCCCCAGATTGATAGAAATTTAGGAGGCAGAAGAGTTTCTATCATGGGAGACTCTGATTTAATTGTAAAATGAATTAGAGGAGAATATTATGTATACAATCCTAGATTAAGCCAATACAAGGAAACAATTTTAGATCTGATTAAAGAATTGTTGGAATGTGACTTTGCTGTAATTCCTAGAAAACAAAACATACAAGCACACGGTTTAGCAACTTTTGCTAGTACCTGTAATCTGCCTTTTCAGCCAAATCACCAATATACAGAAGAGGTAAGACACAAGCCCACTATACCAGACAACTTAAAATATTGGAAAATTTTTACATAGGATACTCAAATCTATCACTTCATGAATGCTAAGGGAGAATTCCAAAATTGTAACGTAGATAAAGATTATACAGTAGATGATAAAATAGACAATGAGATAGATGTAAATAATATAGATTTTACTAAACCCACTAAATTTACTCAAGTAGAAATAGATAAACTAGAAAAGGTAGAAATTGAAGAATTAGTAGATGATCATTCTGACATTTTAAGCTTTAAGAATAACTTTTTACCTAAGGGATTAGCCCCATTAAAGATCTTTTTTATTCAAATGAAGTTGCAAGAAAACCAAAGATGGAACCATTAAGATCAGATATAGAAGAATGCAATATAGGAACAAAACAAAGGCCTCAATTCATCAAACTTTCCAAAGCCTTACCTCAAGAAGAAAAAATGAAATACATAGCTCTGTTTAAGGAATTTCAGGATGTATTTTAATGGAGTTATGAAGACCTAAAATCTTATGACACTAGCATAATACAACACAAAATACCTATCAAAGAAGATCAAAAACCTTTCAAACATAAGCTTAGGAGAATAAATCCAGTTTAATGCCTTTAATTTAAAAACATATAAAGAGGATGTATGAAGCTCAGATAATTTCACCTATCAGATATTCTGATTAGGTTTCAAACTTAGTTCCCACCAGGAAGAAAACAGGGGAAATTCGACTTTGTGTTGATTTTCAGAATTTAAATAAGGTGTCCGTAAAAGATAATTACCCTCTCCCCAAGATGGATCATATTTTACAGAGGGTGGTTGGTTCATCCATGATTTCATTACTTGATGGATTCTCTGGGTATAATTAGATCTTAGTTCAGCCAAAATACCAACCAAAGACAACATTTACTACTCCTTGGGGTACTTTCATATATTTGTAAATGCCTTTTGGATTAATGAATGCAAGAGCCACTTTCCATAGAGCTATGGATATAGCTTTTGCCAAAGAAATTCATGCTTTTCTTGTAATTTATCTAGATGATATAACTGTATTTTCAAAAACTGACAATGAACATCTAGATCATCTAAGACAAGTGTTTATCAAATGTAGGAAATTTGGTATTTCTTTGAATCCCAAAAAGACTCTCTTTGGACTTGAAGAAGGTAAAATATTAGGGAATAAAATCTCAAAAGAAGGAATTAGGATATACCCAACTAGAATAGAGGCCATTTTGAACATAAGCCATCCTAGGAATATTAAGGAACTGCATGCTTTCTTAGGTAAAATCAATTTTCTCAAAAGATTAATTTCAAACTTAGCATAAATAATTAGGGAAATAAATAACATGTTAAATAAATATTTAGCACTTAAATGGAAAGTAGAGGCCAAAAAATCCTTTGAATCAATCAAACAAGCCCTTACAAGAACACCAATCCTAATAAGTCCCGATTTCAAAAAATATTTTATTATTTTTTCTTTTGCTTCAGAACATACTATTGTTGTATTCTTACTGCAGAAGAATAATCAAGGCTATGAACAACCCATTTCTTTTTTTAGAAAATCACTTAGAGATGCCACACTAAAGTGTAACCTAATGGAAAAGCAAGCACTAGCTCCAGTGAAGGATATTAAAGACTTTAGAGTGTACATCTTGTGTTCACACATCATAGCATAAGTTCCAAATTCAATAGTGAAGGACATTCTGACTCAGAATGGGCCTGATGGTAAGAGAGGAAAATTGATTGCCACCATTTTGGAATATGACATGGAAATTAAGCCCACTAAACTCATTAAAGGTCAAGGTTTAGCCAAACTTATAACTAAATCAAATTTTCATGCCTTAGATATAAATTTTATTTCCTAATTAGATGATCAGGAAGAGATGGCAACTCCACAGATCAGTCAAAGCCTTTTCATATTCACCATGGTATGCAGATATCATATTTGTATTACTAAATTTACAAGCTCCTCCTGAATTTTCAAGAACTAAATCTAGATTTTTAAGTTAAAGGAAATGAAATTTTGTATCATAGATAATGCTCTGTTTTGGAAAGATCATGGTGGCATTTTATTGAATTTTTTTCTTAAAGATGAAGTTGATAAAGTTATGGAAGAGTTTCATGTAGGTGACTGTGGTGGACATCTTTACTGGAAGTCAACTGCAGATAAAATCTTGAGGGTTTGTTTTTATTGGCCTACACTTTTTGTAGATGTAAGAAAATATGTGACCTCATGTCAGAAATTCCAAATATTTGAAGGGAAGAAAAAACTACTACCTTTACCCCTTAAACCCATCTCCACAGAAATGCCTTTTCAACACTGGGGTTTAGACTTCATTCGTGAAATTCACCCACCATCCTCAACCCACCACAAATGGATTTTGATAGCCATAGACTATTTCACTAAGTGGATAGAAGCCATTCCTTCTAGGCAAGCCACTAATACTGTCATAATATCATTCCTAGAAAACAATATACTATCTAGATTTGGATGCCCCCAAAAGATCATTACTGATAATGCAGCTGCTTTCAAGTCTAATAAAATGATTGAATTCTGTAACAAATGCCACATTATCCTTAGCCATTCCCTTGCATATTACCCTCAAGGTAATGGACTTACTGAATCCTCCAATAAAATCCTTGTTAATATCATCAATAAACTACTAGAATACCATAAAAACACCTGGAACAAAAGGTTATTTAATGCCTTATGGGCAGACAGAATCACCACAAAGAAGTCCATTGGTACATCCCCTTATCAGCTTGTATATGGGATGGATGTTGTTTTTCCATCCTCTTTAGGAGTACTAGTGATTAAGATGATCCAAGAACTGTAGGTAGAAACCAATGATATCCAGAGAAGGATAAATCAGACCATACACTTGCAGCAAACTAGGGAAGAAGTATATCTCAAGTCACAAGTTGTCCAAGATAAGATTAAAAATATATTTGGCAAGAAGACAAAGGAAGATGATTTTTACATAGGTGACAAAGTTCTCAAGTGGGATTACAGAAGAGAAGAGAAAGGTAAACATGGTAAATTTGATTTCCTATGGAAAGGTCCCTATGTCATTTATGGTTACAGAGGTAACAATGCATTCTTTTTTAAGGAGTTGAATGGATTAGATCTACTAGGTGAACCTATAAATGGTAGAATGTTGAAGCATTACTATTACCCAGAATAACAGTAGTTCACTTTGTTTACTTTACTCATTTTATATAACATTACAGAGTTTAGATTGAATTGGATTTTTTTCTTGCAAATTTGAAGCCTGGAGAGAAGGCCCTAATCTTTGAAAGACAAAATATCATAAGTAAGAATAATGTAGAGCTTAGAAAACAGTTCCAAGGAAAAACACAGTAAAACATTTAAGGCTACTGATCTTAAATTTCTTGGCATTTCACGAGGAAATTCCATCCCCATGTGGAGCCACTGTTAGGGTCCTATAATAATAGGATTCATAATTTTGAATTGATTTTGATTAGTCTTGTAATATGTACATACTTTTCTTTCTACAAAATTGTTTTCCCATATTAAAAATAAAAAATTTAAAGAGGGTAAAAGTCCTAAAAGAAAAACCATAGGACTAAAAGAAAAAGATAAAAAAGAAATATAAAAAAAATGAACCCCAAAAAAAAGAGATAAAAAATAGATCATGAAAGTGATGCAAATTCAAATTCCACTACTTTTTACTTTACTTTACAAAATAAGATTGTGTGCAGCTTGTCAAAAATGCCACAATCCATGAAGGTCAAACTGCTTAATCTTGATGTTTCATGCTTTAAATTTCATGCTGATAGATAGAGAATAAATATCTAGCCAAACTGTTTAATCTTGGAAGATCAGTAGTTAGGTAGAGAATAATAAGATTAGGATTAGATAGTTTGTTGTTAAAATAAAAATGAACAAGGGTCTGCAAGCTCAAATGCAACCAAAGAAATGAAGAAAAAATGTTAGGGTAGTTGATGGGTAGGAAGAAGCAGTTTTCACAAAGCATGGATAACAGAAATTGGTCATTTCATATTTACTAATTTCCCTTCAAAATAATTTCCCTTGTAAAAATACCCCTTCCCCTTCATTTTTATTCTTTCCCCTTCACTCTTTTTCCCTACAAAAAATCCCTTTTCCTAAGTTAAAATGAAAATTTTCCTCTGGAAAAGTAACATCCTTAATTAACTTCCATTTTATTTCAAAAATACACCAAAAACCCCTAAAATACCTTTATCTTAAGTTTAAAATGGTTAAATCTATATATTGGGTACCACTAAGAAAAATGCCTTCCCGATATCAGTTTTTATGTTAAAATTAGTGTATTTACGCCCCCCTTCATTTTAATTATTTAAATAAATTTATTTATTAATTCCCATTATATACCTTTTAAACCCTTATTATATTAATTCCTCACTTATATACATTTCCCAACCCATTATTTTAATATAACCTATAGTTTAAATTCCCCACATTTTGATATATATATTTGTTCCCACTTATTATTTCCCCGCCTATTATAAAACCTAACCATAAACATTAAGCCATGGCATATATCGCATAGCCCACATTTACTTAGGACCAGGCCCGACATCCATCTATTCCCCAATAAATCCCAGCTATTTTCCAACTGTCAGATCTGTACCCTTCAGATCCAATGACCGATAAGCCTTGTCGCACGTCTGGTGGCCATTTCTTTAACCACCACAAGACCTTGTGAAATGCATGGTTTTCAGATCCCCGCTCCTAGCTACGTGGCGCTATTTGATTCGATCGCATCCTCTGAAAATTTACTTCCCAACCACTTTCACTCATGCAAAACCCGCTCAACGGTATTTCCGCCCATTGTCAAACCACACTGCCATTTGAAATGACCTGCGCATTCAATGTTAATCATTATTGGTTAAAAAAACCATATAACTTCCCTTTACAACATTTTTCACCATTTATATTACAAACTTGCACAAACGGAGCCATTGCCGACCTAAAGAATGGTTGTCGACCCTGTTTTAAGCCAAAGTTCAACTGAATTTGACCCTGTTATTGCTATAGCTAGTGCAGAACCTCATTTGAAGTAGTATAGAGCCCCCTGAAGCTTCAAAGAACCTTCGTTGCCTCAGAATTCTTCTGCAAATTAAAATATTCATTTTCCCAGGTATTCATCAGTGCTTAGGTCAATACTTACATCAAGAGAGTAATCATTAATTGAACTTATTAGGATCCTTTGCAAACCAAAAGAAATCCCTGTATCTTCCCAAATCTTTTTTTCTGCAAACCCTGGACATATTTTCATAAAATTCCCTAAGTCTTGAGACCATTCTTGATCACAAAAACTGTAAATTTGATCAATTGAACCAGTTTAAACATTTGAAGACCATATAAAATCCCCTATTGCCTCTTAAACCCTTGCACACATTGTGAAAATATTTCACAACATTTTACAGAGGACAGAATCTATTTTTTTTCAATCAAAGAGTAATCAATTGGATTAAAATTAATAAAAATGGCTTCTCAAGGAATAGTATCTGTAAACCCCCTACAACCTCCTATTGTAGATGTGGAACACACTCCATTAGCAGATAAATGTTTTAAAATTAGTGACCTTGTCACTTAATTTAACCTTCTTGAGCTCCACTACTGGAGCCATGACAAATCTATTAACCAAGCTGATGAATTTTTTATCTAAGAGTAAAATTTTCCTAAGTATGTTGTCCCACAAACCTTTCAGTGCCCAGAAGTAATCATACTTTTTCAATCATGTTATTTCCCTGATCAGAGAGCCATTATAACCCCTGGAAAAGAAATATTGTTCACCATCACAACTAAGTCAATTAACCAAATGATGCAGATCCAACCTAGACCAGATGAAACCCATTTGTCTATATAGGCACTTACACAGTTGTACATGAATCTGGAATTCCCCAAGGGGTTCCAGATATTCAGATATTCATTCCTTCATCTATAGATACTCCGAAGAAAAATCTTCCTTACCCATCTGCAATATTTTTTGAGAGAACTAGACATATCATTACTATGATGCCCTGCATTTTGGGTTATTTTACTGATGAACATGTTGATGCTTCTGCCTTGGGTTTCCTGTCTACTTTCACACTTGTTCAGCCTCCTACTACCATTTTTAATTTTTCCCAGTACCTTGCTGATACTATGCATGAACAACTTGTTAAAATGCCTGCAGAAGGTGTCTTCAAGTACTCATCAGTATTATTTCATATGTTTTTGTATTTCCAGTCTGAGAAATTTTCCATCAACCTTCAGAAAATTGATGTTGAAGGTAATCCACATTAAATTATATTTTGGACTTCCTTATTAAGGAAATACTCCATTGAATTTACATACACAGATTTCATTGACTCTTTCATCCATCCAATTCTCAAGATGTTGAACAACAACACTCAACCAAGAGTTAGTGAGGAAATTAAAAAGGTCCTGCAATTTTCAGAGCACAGTAGGATAGGATATTGGTACCTGTATCAAAATCACACATAAATTAGGGTATATGGATCTAATATTCTTCCATATAAGCTGCCCAAATATCTCCCAATGAGGTTATTTTCCCTTGAATATATGAGGTAGATCCTTAATTCTGATGCAATAAATTTCTTGGCAGCCAAAAAGAAGACACAGTTCAAAATAAAAAATTAGGTTGGTCGTTTTATTTGTAACAATAGAGATGTTGGTCCACAGGCAGAAAAGTATTTAAAGGAGTTTAAATTCAGTTAGAATTTTTAGTGGTACTATGATCCTTTAGCAGTAATAAGCAAATTGAGAGTTAAATGTAAATTAAATCCTTATGTACATGAGAAAAAAAACAAATATAGAGAAGTACTCCAATAAGTCTGAATGGTTGGAGAACACTTTGATAGAGGTAGATAAGCAAGGTGATACTAGTCAAATCTTGCAAACTCCAACCCAAGAAGATATGAATTCAAAAATAATCAAAGAAGAAGGATCATACACTACAGAGACTACCACTGAAACCAAATTTAAATTTCTATACAAGAAGAAGCCAAAATCAAATCCTGTAAATGAGGAAGTGGAAACAATTGAGGTAATTGACACAGATGCAGTGGTGAAAGACAATGCTCCTCCTATAGTTTCTGAAGAAACACACCAGCCTTCAGTATCAAAAACTCAGATGATTCAGAAGTAGCAGAGCATTGAAGTATCTTCATCCATCAATCCAGCAGAAAAACAGATGGATATTATGCAGAAGTATAAATAAATAAAGATCAGAAATGATGTCTTAAAGGCTGATACATACACACAATACTAGAAGTAGTCACCCAGTGACCAAAGAAGATTACTTTTTTCATTTGACTACAAAGCTAGGAAAATGCAGATGACCTTCCTACAGCCAAAAGTCAAGCATCCCAAATCATCAGTTGATTATAAAAATTCGTCATATGAAGTTCAAGCAGAAGACCTTCATCCAATTGATCAGATATAATTTCACAAGAAAGCTGGTGAAATGATTTATTCTACAATGATGAAAAAATCCATGAGTGTACAAAAGTTGCAAAACACTCTTGGGAATATCAGAGATCAGCTCAAATTAGAAAAGGCATCCTCATAGGCTAAAGATAACAAAATCAAATCACTGGAAGATTTGGTTATTGAAGTAGGATATGATCCAACAAATGTCAAAGTTGTAGATGAACTGATAAAAAAGAAGAATGCAGACATTACTGCATTAAAGAAGAAACTAAAACAACCTCCTACTGAACATCCTCAGGCAAAGGAAGTATTACAAGATGCAAACCAGAAATATGAGATGATGAATCTCATTCTTCAATTGACTGCCCAAATAAAAGAAATGGAAAATGAAATGGACAAGTTGATCCAGGAGAAAAAATGCCAGATCAGAAGAAGTTCCTTTCATTGTCATTCCTGTAGTCACTACTATTGTCCCTTCTACATTAGCATAATCATTGGCCCCTATATTCCCAATGGCTACAACACTTCCTGTCACCTCAGCAATAATTTCAACAACAGAGTCATCTACATCAACAACACAGCCAACTGATAAGGCAAGTAAGTTAGTAAAAGTAATGCAGAAAATGCCTATCCAAACAAATGAAATCAACAGAAATAAGGAACATCTAAAAGGTCTGGAGGATGAAAAATTATGCACAAGAATGAAGAACAACAAGTAAACAGATTGACAGAAACATTTAAGAAGTTAGAAAAAAATTTAACTCTAAAGTAACCAATGGCACAATCCAAACAACAACTATGAGCCAATATCATTGAATCTGTCAATGATATTTGGCCATCAATCTAGGTTATTTATGAACAAAAAGATCTAATCAAAGCAGCAGGTGAGGCTATCCAAAAATAAAAGAAGAACTTGGAAAAAAGCCAGAAGAGAAAAATGAAATCATCAAATTCCTTAATTCCAAGAATAAACAGGAACTAGAAGAAACTGGAATTAGTGACAGGATAGATACCATTCTTGAAGTCAGAAAGGTAATTTCAAAAAGGAATTTAATGATTCAACTAGAATAAAAATGCCAAAACATGGAGCTTGGTATAACTATATTTATGATGAAATTTGACATTCTGAGACAGAAAGGCCTGCCAAATCCTCTGGTTATTCATGAAAAATTGATGAAACAAGAGGATTATGATAAGAAAATGAGAGAAGTTTCCAAGGATCAAGCTAAACTTCCTTCTTCACAAGGAATTCCAACAGGGAAGGTACTTTACAAAAGTTTTGAAAATATTTTTTACCTGCAACATGAGGTAAAACACCTATTTATCAACAAGCCTACATTCTCAAAATATACAGAGGCAGATGAAATTTTTAGAAGGATGATAAAGATCAAACTACTAGAGGCAGAATTTTGGCAAAAGTTGATTGATTTAATATGAAAATATTTTGCAGTAAAAATAGAGTAGTCAAAGGTAAATAGAGCATCCAGGATAAAGTAAAAAACAACAATAATAGTTTGCAGTATAAATAAAACAGTCAAAGATTATCATAGCTTAAAGAGTATTAGGTGCAAGTAAAAATGTTAAATTTAAAGCAGAGTTGAAAGATGAAGATGCCAATTTGAAGGACACTCTACTGCAACCTTCATTGAGCAAACAACAAAGAGACAAATCAGCAAAAATTGAAGACAACAAACAACAAATTCAACAAAATCAGGGACATCTTGCATTACTTAGATAGCTATCTCTATCTTCTTGCATGAAGCTATTTATTTTTCCATGAATAATTCCTAAGATTGTTTTAGGATATTTTGTAAGAATTTTTGTATAAATACTTCCCATTTCGAAGTATTGAGTGTGGATTAATTGCTAAACGTTTCTATAGTTGTACTGAGCTGAAACGTAAGTGTTATTTGTACCATTTTCAAGTCAGCAGACTGGATTGAGAAATAAAGAGATCATATTACAAGATTCATGTGTTGGGCCACTTCAGTGAATTATTCTCAAATGTTCTTTTTTTTATCGGAAGTTTTGACATATACTTGAAGGTTTTTCTAAATCTAGATGTATAACAGGAATGTTGTTTCATAATATGTTTAAAAGCACTCTATTTTGAACTGTTATGTTATTTACATGTTTTCTATTGATATCCAGATTAGGCAATTCTTAATTTCTCCCTAGTTTCTATTGACTTCTTCCTTTTCACTCATTATCCGGATCTGAGAACCCTTAATTGCTCTCTCATCCTGATTGAAACCATTTTCACCATCATCATAAGGATATGAAGTTACACAACTATCTTGCCCTGTGAACACTTCCCTTTAGAACCTTGATTCTGATCTGACTACTTGATACATTGACTCCATTAAATCAATGGAAAACAGACTTACATCTATCCATCTGAACTAGTGATTCCACCACCAAACCAAATCTAAAATCAAATCGCAAATAATCCTACATAACTAGCCTAAAATCAACTAAAATCAACAAAGATAAACCATATAGAGAGAGCCCTCTTAGAGTATTAGGAATTATAGATCCTACGCTTGAAAGTAGGTTTGTGATTACCTCTTATATTCTTTAACCCAAATTATAAACAACCCTTGAGAATTATTGGAGTGATACCAAAAGACATCTTCACAATTTCATGATTGTCTTTGATGGAGTTACTCCCGAGAGATGATCTGTCAAGGTTGTCCAATTGTGACTCATCATGGATTTCATAATGCCCTTTCACAGATGGCTTCTACAAGAATGATGTAGAATCACAAGCTCCCATTAATTGTATGCATGGTCTCCAATTAGGTAGAGTCTCATCATCAAAAAACTTGGAATATCATATCTTCCAAAGACGTCTTCATCAAATCAACAACACGTGTTGTTGGCTTGAGTGTTCAAGAGACTTCCTGATCCAATTTGCTTCCTTCTTCATACTTGTGTAAATTTCTTCTCTGACTTGGTTGTCAATTTAGCTTCTTTAGGGACCCAAGTCAAGTTACAATCATGAGCCATGCGTCCAATCTTAAGATAGTTGAAACATTCCATCTTATTCAAGAATGAGGAAGCATGACTTCTCCTTGCAAAGCTTCTTCTAGGACTCTGATGGAGCCCATCATATTTATCCTTCTGATATGACCTAGAATCCTTTTACATCTACCCAAAATTTGTACAAGAATAGAAATAACCAAAAAATATACTTTTTTACCTGGAGGATGGAGATTGCCTTGATGTACTTCGAAAGTTATTTTATCTTGGGAAATTTTGATGATATCCATTGTCTCTTGCATTCTTGACCCCATTTTCAAGTCTTCTTGGAGTAGAATTTCTTCCAATGTCATCTTGACTCTTGCCTTTGTTGTAACTAGGAGCATCAACATTTCTTCCAAGATTTTCCACATCCTTTTTGTTTGGAGCATTAGGGTTTGCATCATCCTTATTTGAGGGTTTACCTGCATAGCCAAGACCTAATTTATCAAGGGGGGATCTTTGATGACTTAGGATGTCCTCTAGGGTTTGATAACTCTTCAAGTTCTTATTCAGCAAGTCAACTTCCTTTTAAAGAGAGACAATTTCTCCTTTCAACTTTTCACAGTCTTCTTCTTTCATAACTAGTTGCTTCTTCATTTATTACATCATCCTTATTACTTCATGTGCTTCGATTTTTAGAGAGATGACATTTCATTTTAGTAGGAAAATCTCATCATCATTTTCTTTTAGTTTACATTCCATAGCATTTATTTCCTTTTCTTCTTCATCAACTTGTCCTTCTATGAATGCCAAAGCTTACATCACCTTATCAGCTCCTTTTTCTTGTTTTATTGCATCTTCTTGTTGAAATATAATGGAGGAGACTTTTTCCTTTGATTGAACAACTTGTCCTTTAATTTTTTTCAAGTCTTCATGTATTTGTTCAATATGGCTTGAAAACGTTTCTTCCCTTTTCTTTGCCTTATCCAATTGATTTGTCATGGATATGATTTCTTCATGATGCTTTATTTTGTTTTAATGAAATTCCTCCTTAAGCTTGGTGATCTCCTCATCTATTTCTTGTACTTGAAGCTTGAAAAGGTTAACTTGTCTTGTCTTGGTCACCATATTGCGCTTTCTTCTTAAGTTCCTCATTCTCCTTTTTAAAATTGTTAATCTCTTCAATGGTAGCTATAAGTTTAGTTAAGAGATATTCTTCAAATTATTCTTTACTTTCTTCTTCTTTTAGGTCTTATTTTGCCTTGATGTCATCACTCTTATTTTTAGCTTCCTTAATGGATTATGGATTTTATTTTTTCTTTCCATCATCTTCTTGACTAGCACTTTTGAGTGAAGAACATGAAGTTTTTCCCATATGACTTTTGCTGACAAACAGTTTTCAAAATTGGCCTTCACAGAATTTGGTAACCCATTAAAAATTTCCTTAATTTCTCTTGTATTGTACCCCCTAGATTCTACATCCATCATTTCATCAGTAATCACTGATTTCCAATATTTAATTCCTTGAGTCTTCAAGAAATTCCTCATTCTTGCCTCCCATATATCAAAATTTCCATTAAACAATAGAGCCTTCGCAAATTGATTGACTTCAATTTCAATGGTTGAGGAAGAAACATATTTAGGAGGATTAGATTCTTTCTTCCTTGGCTTTGCCTTTCGTGTTCTAATGAACAACCTTCAAGATGTTAGGCTTTGAGTGAAGGTACTGGCTTTGATACCAATTGTTGGAAATACTGAGAGGGGGGTGAATCAATATTTCTTTTCAATTGTTATTTGTACCAGTTAGATCACTTATATTTACCTTGATATCTTACAAAGTCTCATCATTTCTCTTCATCGTACCCAAGAAAAGATCTCCAAATCACCTCATGATGGAATCACGGTCTTCAATGATCTTCATAAATATTCAATGTGTCTTCAATGAGCAGCCTTAGTTCTACTCCTGCTCTAAGCCTCTTCAAGGGCCTCTTTAAGAAATTTCCAAGCCTACTTCAAAAACCTTCTTTAATAGGCTTGCCCACACCAAAAAATTCTTTAATAATGTCTTCAAGGCTCCTTTATCAAGGATTTAACAATGTTGCTACAAAGATGTCCTTAATAGTCTGCACAACAGGTTCTATTCATACTGCTTCAATAAGTCAACAAAAAGGTCTTCAATATACTGCTAAAAAAGCCCTCCAAGATTCTTTAAGGAACTTTGCTTCACAGGAATGTTCTCTTCATGATCCTTCAACAAGGCTATGACACTTCTCAACAACCTTTTCCAGGATGATCATCTAAACTCTTTAGGAAAACTTCAAGGCATAGGCTTCAAGATACTTTTTTACTATTCAAAAGACTACAAGTAGAGTACTTCCAAATCTCAACAAGAATAACTTAGTGTTTGCTCCAAAATATGCTCAAAGAGTGCTACAATGGGTGTTCCAAATTTTCTCCTCCTAGATGAGGTCTTGCTGCTTCAATCATGCACAATATGTTTATTTCAATGCTTGTTGATCGCTTCAAATTTTTACCAACAAATTTCCTCCACACTAACTTGAAAT
This sequence comes from Pinus albicaulis, assembly GCA_034641835.2. Classification (NCBI taxonomy): domain Eukaryota; kingdom Viridiplantae; phylum Streptophyta; class Pinopsida; order Pinales; family Pinaceae; genus Pinus; species Pinus albicaulis. The sequence continues at coordinate 895,790,025 of CM076580.1, forward strand.
GGGTCTGAGTCTCTTCAACATTAAGTAATAGCTCCAAGCTTTTTCTCACAGATTGTCACTCTGTGCACTTTTAGAAGAGATTTCTTGAGCCATTAACTTTACACTTGGATTCTCCATAGCTAGCTAACTTCAGGTCTCAATCCTGCTTTACCATAGGGGACTATTATATACTAGTTTGATTTTGTAGGTCCTAAACATGTGTGACTTTGTGCGAGGTTTGATTCATACTTGGCTAGACAAATATATGAATACAAGCTTCAATATGTTACAAACTGTTGTAGCTGATCGAGCTGATTGTGGTGAGTTCCTGTGGATTATATGAATCCACAGTCCAATATTAACTTTAGTAAAATATATTATCACAGGTCTGAGGGTTAGTTAGCTCTATTATTATTGTTTTGAAGTATGTTTCAACACTTTATTACTATTCCAAGATTTTACAACTACCTTTGGTGGTGTCCTACCACTCCTTACATCAATTTTCAAATAATCCAACCCAGATTTATCACCCAACTAAACTTTTCCAGAATTCTCCTTAAGTTTTCTCTCCTCGGTGTCTTAGTTTTTGTTCCTTATCTTCTAAGATATCTTCACCAAAAATCCTTGGTCAAATGAACAGTCTGAACCTTATTTTTATATGAGTTTGACGTCAATATGAAGGGACACATCTTTCTGGAGGTACGTCGACATGAATGTGTGAGTGTAGGTCAGCTAGCTTAAAAAATAGGATATATAATCTTCAAAATTTGATTTCTCTTAAAGTATTTGGAGTTAGGAGGCGTATAATAGCTCATTAGAAATAGGAAAGAGTCCTCTTCAATATGGGGAAGGTCTCATTGTGGAAATATGCCTCCAAGATGTCCAAATTTATTTTTCTTTGTGATTGTTCTTGAAATTTTTAGTTCAGAAGGTGATTGGGACAGTGAGAAGTCAGTAGGGCTTCTTTATTGTCAAGACTCTAACAATGTCATTATACATCATCAAGGATGTTGAGGTCATTCATTTCATATCTCCCATCATTTTCCATTTCATCAAATGTAATGCCATCATGTATGTTCTTAAGTGTGATAGTGTAGCATTAATCATGTCACCAACCATGTCATAGTGTAGCGTCCATCCATTTCCATCAAGAGAGCCCATCATAAGATTTATATTTCTTCAATGTATGTTCATTCATGTATATTCATCCTTATAGTATCCATCAAGGGCTTGTATATTAGATACACCGTTGGTACTTAAAAGTTAAATCACTATGAACATCAATCAACACACATGATTGGTACTTGGCATATTTAGACTCCTTTATTAAGAGTATAGTAAGAGTAAGAGCATCATCTGAGTTCTAGGGCTTCTTCATGGTTAGTTTAAGCACATCATCACTAGGGTATTATGATCAATGGACATTTAGGGCAACATCAACCATCATAAGAATTTTCCATCACAAACAATGCTATATTGACATCAATGACAACCTTGACTAACAATTTCATAATCACCCCCTCAGTTATCCACAAAGAAAAGAATAAAATTGTTCACAACTCATGAACAAAAATAGGATAAGAGAGTGTTTCTTAAGGAGATATTTATATTAACCTGTTTAGGCCCTAATATAATATAGGACAGTACAGAAAACCAAAGTTGGGTTCCTATGACTAAATATTTTATTACAAGACCTCGAACTATGTGAGAAACTTGGATCTCCTTCATACTGTCTCATATTTAGACTGTGGTGGGTCACCTCTATTTCATAGACTGTAATTCCTAGTTTGGATACCTCCTGTTGTAGGGTCGGACTGTGTAAAAATCAACAACAACTTGAACTGTGTATCATCATTTACCTTGGACTGTGGCTATCAACAATAGCTCGGACCTTTTGTGGCTCGGATATTTATTGTTTATACTTCCTATGGCTCGAGTTAATTACCTAAGATTGTGTATCATCATCCTTGAGTGGCTTATATACTCCTTGTTGTGGTAATAGCCTCAGACCTTCTATGATACTTCTTTTTTAAAATTTCTGTGGCTCAGACATTGTGATCAATTGTTGTGGACAATGGCTCGGATGATCCAGATTGTGTGAAGAATTGTGGTATCATCCTTGGACCTAGAACAATGTTGTACCTAAACACAAATCTAGGATTGTGGATAACTGGAGTGAACATTCAATAAGTAAAGTAGGGATCAGGCCGAGTTTTACGCTCCTGGAATCAGATCTATATTGTGGTTCAATACTCTCAAACCTATATTTAATAAATAGCTACAACATCAAGGATAATCCAGCAATTTGAAGATTCAGTGATCCATTATTGAAGTAACTGTGGCAACACCATCAAGGCTAGTGGTGGAGACCTACATTGGAAAATCAAGCATAAGTTGTTTTTTGGATCAAATTGAACATATGAAGAGTTGAACAGTGTTGAATCTTGTTGAATATACTCAAGTAAGTACATCACTCATTTTCTATCAAAATAATACTGAAGGATTGGTGTCCTAGGGGTTGGAGCCTCTAAAAACAATTTTGGAGCCTTAAGAAGGATAGGGTTGAAGCCCTAGAGATTAGAGCCTCACACAAGTCCAAGTTGGTGCTTGGCAACATGTTGGAGCCTAGAAGGTTGAAGGGTTTGTGCCCTTGAACATCATTGTACTCAAATTTTGTAAAAATGGATCAGTGGACTCTCTTGTTTATAATAAAAGACCTATTATGCATTTATTTGATTATAATTGTGTAAGAATCTTAACTGGTAAACAAAACAATTGAAAATAAATATTGATTCACCCCCCTCAGGATTTCCAACAATATCTTTGTTACGTATTGTATAGGAGAAATTACCCATCAAATATCATAACTAATGCTAGTGGTTGTGTTATCATAAGGCTTATTTTAGCCTTGGAAAATTTCCATGTTTTACGCTCACCCTACATATCTGCAACATGGAGGCACTTCATCTATAGGCCATTTCAAGAAAGATTGGTAAGTTATATTAGAAACATGGAGTCATTTTATTTGGACTCCGTTCTTGGTAATCCATATATTTTTCTTGGAAATGATGGATTCTAATCCTTAACACTAATTCCTAGAATCCTCTCTTTCAAAGGATTATTTTATTGCTAGTTCCCAATATTATTCTATAACAAGGTGAGGAATTTTACTTGGTAGAGGGATTAAATTTTTTCTAGAGTCCTATTATTTTTCAATATTCTTCCATTAGAAGATGAGTAAATGCATCCTACGTGAGAGGTTGATTATCATTTCCATCAAGAAGCTTTGATTGTATCTCATTTCTAAGAAATGGTATGGAAAATAAGAAGGATAATATCCCTTCAATGTCTTTAGCTATGTAACTAGATCATTTGGAAAATGCATTTACATATTTGGAATAAAAGGGGAAGTATTTTTTATCATGGATACATTAGCATAATAGTTTTGGTTTTCTAAATTTCATAACTAAGATCTAGCATATGCTTCTACAATTTTCTATTTTTCTAACTCCATAACCCTTTGGATTCAAGCATCACCCTATTAAAATCTAATGAACAAAAATTATTTCACTCTTTTACAATATTGACACTCATATATCTAAAGCTTTACCTTGTATATTTGAAGGTACAAATACTATATTTGCATGGAAAAGAATTCCTAATGTAAAATTTAAACGTAAATTTGTAACTTTTAACTTGTTTCTTATTTTATCTTGCAAAAATATAATTTACAAGAAGATGATTTTTTAGATCTATGTTCTTTTTGGCATGTCTACCTTCATATTTTGACTAAAATTACCCATGAGTCCCTTTTGTCGCTAGAAAACTCTAGCCTCAAGTGTAAAGGAACCAACCCATGGCAACAATGGTCTAATTCATACCTACCATGTTATCAAATGCTTTCAAGCACTAGCAAGACCATAAAACTAAGTTTTGGAAGAATGTTGATGTCCACACAAAGAGATGGACACTTTAATGACTATTTGAATAGTAAGATAGCTAGATTCCTTAAATTTTTCTTCAAGTGGTTAAAACCTTCAGCACTTGGAAAACCCTCTTCCAAATTGGAGGAATTAATATAAGCTTAAAAGCATAATTTTGTGGAAGTAATGTTGTTAAAATAAGAGCTTGAATAAAAAGGGATAACCTTAGAAGAGGTTAGACACAAATTGGAAGCCCTAAAAATGTGCATCATAACCGTCTTGTGGGACTTTAACACTACTACACAAGGATAGAAATCCATGTACAAAAATGATGTCATCCTATCTAAAAAGATCCTTGGGCCTTATGTGGTGGTATTTACTAATGAAAATAATGAAACATTTATAGTAGTTCAACATAATATATTAGTGATACATGATAATATATTAGTGATACATGGATATTTGATTGAAATAACACAAATTTGACATGGTCTTTACCTTACCGCAATTCTTTGTTCAAAATTTTATTTTATTTATATTATTAAATATTGGTATTACTTTTTTTATCACAAATGTTTATGGAAGTTTAAGGAAATATAAATAATAGTTAAAAGGGTCTTGAATTTTGTCTTCATCACTTGTTGGAAGCTACAAAGAAGGGTCAATTCCATGTATTTTGGATGAGAATGGATAGTCCTTTCACTATCTCAACTAACCACCTTGGTGAAACAATTATATTTAACTTTGATATTATTAATTACAGAAACGTCTCTTGTTAAAAATAAAAAAGATGTAATCACTAAAGAACCAACATATAACTATAACCCACAAAAAGATCCCTAGCCTTAATAAGGTGGCTTTAACTGACATTGAAAATCAATAATGCAACATTTGTAATAGTTCAACTCAATAGTTTAATAGGAAATGGAATTTCCACTTAAATGGATATATATATATATATATATATATATATATATATATATATATATATATATATATATATATATATATATATATATATATGAGAGAGTTTCAACTCAATGTAGATTGGATCAGTTTGTTGTATTGTCTTACCATCTTGCCAAACCACATTGGTGGGGCAATTATCTTTAACTTTGATATTCTTATAATATACAATTCTATTTATAACGAGACGAATGTTAAATCATCTAAGACCAAACATACAACTAGAAAATAGTAAAATACAAAACAAGACAAGACTTCAATACAATACAATACAATACAAGCCTTCAAGACTTCAACTGCTACTTGTCAAGTGCAATGTTGAGAAAGAAAATCATAGTATTATTAGTGGATTATGCCAGAGCCTTTCTCCTAATCTACAATCCATATCCAAAAGAATGAAGAATATGAAATATTACTCAGTGAGGGTATTATTTATATATTTGAGAAGCATTAATCCAAAGGAAGTACTCGTTGGTTGTAGGTAACTCGTTAAAAGTCAAAATATTTACTAATTTCTCCGACATAAGTACCTAGTTATAACCTTGTGGAGGATGTTTCTAACAGGGAGCAGTTCAAGGTACCTATTGTTTCCTCTGAAGAACAAGGACAAATTCACACACAATGAAACTACTTTGAGGTATCATAGGGCTTGGGCCATTTAGATGCAATGAATACCATGGTCAGGACAAAAGTCAATTAGAAAACTCCAAAATGAGGCATTCTTCCAACGCAAATGAATCCAAGCTTTGAAGGGAATTAATATTGGGTAATATTTATTAAGATAGTAATTGTATTTGTTTATTTTATTGTTTACTTTTCACCAGGTATAATTGGGGTATCAAAAGTGTACACATTTTTTTCCTAATTAATAAAATATAATTTCTACCATTTTAACAAAATATATAACCAAAAATAGAATGAACACCCAAACGGAGGTTGAACTACCATTAAATTTTACAAAATGTCTCTTAAGATTGGATATAGGGAGCACACCAATAAACTTATCTCAAAGGTAGACAAAACAACTCAAATGAATGAGAAGAAAAGCTAACTCAATGAGGATGGACCAAAAATTAGGGACAACAAGACCTTTTCATTCTCACTATAAATCAAGAACCATAAAATAAAACTAAATCACACATGTAAGTGCTATAATCATCACATTGTATAAAATGTGAAATAAATCCAAAAATATTAACCAACTCCCAACCATGATGTTGATTTCTAAACCCAACACCTAGAAATTAATTCCTAACAGATTTTATTTCTATTGAATAAAAGAACAACTGAGTTCTTAACATAAATAAAAAAATATTAAGCAGAAGCACAACCAATCTCAATCACACATGCACATAGATTTATGCATAATCAATATTTCTTCATTAAAATATTTTCAAAACCTATTCAAGCTCCCCTACTAGGAAAATGGCCCTCTAAGGAAATTACATATACAACAATAAACCTAGAGTTATTCACCCGATTAAGCCCTAGATCTGTCCTTTGATATTCTTCGACTGATCTAGATCTATTTCCCTTGTTTCTCCTTGCACCTTCCTCGAACCCAACACAGTTTTTTGGAATTCCTTCTCCACTCTATCATTAAGATAAGTCTTGTATCATTGTGTGGTGTTGTGTTTCTCCTCTCCTTAGCCTTACTTTTATAACTTCTCATTAAGCTAAATCCCTAATCCTAATCTCCAGAGTGATTGAGCACTAAGATTAGATCTCACCTCACTCAAGTTTGGTCTTCATAATGACATATTTAATGTTGATTTTATGTATTCAATGTAAAGAGAAAATAAATTTATTATTACTATTCTTGAAGCATGGGTTTCATGCTCAAAAGAAATTTATTTTAGGTCAAGCTCCCATCGAGAAATTCTAGGATTTGTCATTGGGACTATAAATTCAAAAATAGTCATTGTCATAATTGAATAACCTTTCTTGGGCATGTTGCATATTACAAGCAAATTATTTGAGTCAAAAGAACCTCCAAGACCATGTTAAACATGCAAAAATCAAGTCGGCCTCATGGAGCAAAAAATCGACCTAAGGACATGTCAAGTCAGCCTAATAGGAGGCTCATGTAGAAAATTGAATAATAGCTGAATTATTCACCGAGATTATCCTGATTACACACTATTTAAGCTTCATGCATAATACATAACCTCTTCTACAATTGATCATCAATTTGCGGAAATAGAAGCAGTCACATGCGCACATTAAAACATAATCAAGCACACATATAACACAGTATGTAATGGGGAAATCTAATAGCTGAAAACCCCCAACTATCTGTATATTATAATGATAGAGAACATGTAACAATACATAGCACAAAGCTCCTCACAGCTCTCAGCACCATCTCACATGCTACACACAAACTAGCTCAGATATGAACAAGTCACAAGTTCAAATCTCCTCCACAAGTTTGCCTGCCTCTACTGCGCAATCCAAGATGAATAATGATGAGATCCAAGTTCGAATCCCACTAGCTTTTACTACGCAATCCTCATTGGCAATCTCAATCAATGTATGTGAAAATCCCATGCACAACTATAGTCACAACTGATAGTAGACTCACCCTTTCACCCACCTCTAACACTGGTCTCCACTGAACTGTCCATGCATTGCAGTTAACTGATGTATTCTTTAGTTGATTTATGAGTTAATAATTAGTGAATTAATTAATAATTAATTCACACCACTCATCACTAGTGTATTTATCAGTTAGACTAAATACAACTAGTTCAACTAGGTTAAACCGAACACAACTCCACCAACTGTCTCATCAACTCCACCAAACTCTGCCACATGAGTTCTAACTGAAGTCAACCATGCAATAGCTCAACTAACCCTTAGGAACAGCGTATTTCCTTCTGTCAGCTGCATGTGCCACATCCAAGCATCAAGCTGAAGTGCTCCAAGAGGATAAGATAATGTTTATAGTCTAAATATTATTAAGGGTTAATAATATTTGACTGTTCTATTTTTAGCCCGGCAGTCTAAAAATAGAAACCGCCCAATGTCTATAAATAGAGGTCCATCTATTTTTACCAACTCGACCAATCATCCATAAATATCATCCTGCAACTCATAGACCATGATCCCTATGTCTAAAAATAGACATAGTCTAAAAATAGACTTTGCGCCAAAAATAGCCTGCGGGCCCACTTAGTGAAGGCGACTTCTTTTCACTAAGCTCCATCATCTTGTTGCATTTTCAACACTCCCTCTCAACAATATATGGATTATCTGCAACCCCTATCTTGCCTCTGTGGTATTCAAATTTTCTCCTGGTGAGCGCCTTCATCAAGATATCAGCATCCTGATCCTCCGTGGGAATGTATGAAAGTAACATGATTCTTCGCTACACACAATCTCTGATATGATGGTACCTGATTTCGATATGTTTGGATCTATCATGAAATACTGGATTAGCCGAGAGTTTAATGCAACTCTGGTTATCACAATAAATCACGGTAGGCTCCAAGTGTGACCCGAACAACCCGACCAGGATCTTCCTCATCCATATGGCCTTGCATGCAGCCAAGCTTGTTGCCATATACTTAGCCTCTACTGAACTGAGTGCCACGGATCTCTGCTTCCTGCTGTAACAAGAAACTGCTGTCGAGCCGATACTGAAGATCCCTCCAGATGTGCTCTTTCTGTCCGTTGGGCTCCCTGCCCAATCTGCATCCGTGAAGCCACATAGCTTCACCTCATCCTCCTGTCGGTACCACAATCCATATCCCGATGTGCCTCTAAGATAAAGAAATACATGCTTGCCTGCCTTCTAGAAGAGCTTGGTAGGCTTAACCATAGCTTGTGACAGCTGGTTAACAGCATAGCATATATCGGGTCGTGTATTGACCAGATACATAAGCGACCCCACCAACTGTCGATAAACAGTGGCATCCACTACCTCCGCTGAAGTAGCATCCTTCTTCCTCCAACCTCCAGGAAGAGGAGTATCAACAGGCTTGCAGCCATGCATGTTGAACTTCTCCAATATCTCTCGGGCATACTTACCCTGAGAAACAAACAGTCCATCACTGCGCTGCCAAATTTCCAATCCCAGGAAATAATGAAGGAGGCCCAAGTCCTTCATCTCAAACTCTCTAGCAAGATCCTCCTTGCATGAAAGTATCAGCAACTCATCATCCGTCAAAATCAAATCATCTACATAAAGTAAAATGATCAGAAACTTACCCTCCACCATAATCTGGTACAGGTTAGGATCCGCCTCACTCTTGGAGAATCCAAGTCCAGTGAAATAACTGTCAATCCGTGTGTACCAAGCACGAGGTACTTGTTTCAACCCATACAGTGCACTCTTGAGCCTGCACACATGCGACTGCTGAAGATCTCGAAACCTTCGGGCTTCTCTATGTACACCTCCTCCTCAATGACTCCATTGAGGAACGTAGTCTTCACATCCATCTGGTGAATGTGCCACCCCATCTGTGCTGAGAGAGCTAGGATCGTCCGTATGGAAGAATACCTTGCGACAGGTGCAAAGGTCTCCCCATAATCGATCCCCTCTATCTATGAGAAGCCTCGGGCAAAAAATCTTGCCTTGTACTTCTCCACACTCCCGTCAGCCGCCTGCTTCACTTTGTAGATCCATCTCGAACCCACCACTGATTTCCCCTCCAGCCTTGGGACGATCTCCCATGCACTGTTTCTGACAATCGAATCATACTCTTCCACCATGGCATCTACCCATGCAGGGTCCTCCACAGCTTCCTCGAAAGAGGATGGCTCTGTCACGACACATTTGCTCACAAGATCCATGTATCCAGTGTACCGGTCCGGTGACTGTCTCTATCTGCGCTGTGTTGTAGGTGGTCCTACAACCTTATCTGCATCTTGAGTCAGTCACTCAGCTTCTGTAGTGTGCTTCCACCCTCTGATGGTTGGCACTGCATGAGTGGTCTCTACCACTTCATGAACTTCCTCTTGTGGCTGATCCACATCCTGAAGCTCATCCTTAGGAACTAATATCTCCTCATCTGCATGCAAGTGTGGCTCCCTCTCAAGCGAACACTTCATGGCTTTCTCCTCCTGAAATTTGATATCCCGTCACACAACAGTCTTGCGGTTGTCTGGCAAATACACACAATAGTTGTGGGGTGTATCAGTGTACCCCACAAATATCCCAACCTCTGCGGTCAGCTCCAGCTTCTTCCTGGCATCCTTCGTCACATGAATGTAGACATGTGAACCAAAAATCCTCAAATGGGAAATATCAGGCCTCTTACCAGAAAATGCCTCCTCGGGTGTACTCATGCCAAGTATCTTTTGAGGACAACGGTTCTGCACCTATATTATAGTATTGCATGGCTTTGCCCACAAGTGAATGGGTAGGCCCTGATCATGCAACATCGCCCGTGCAGCACCCACGATCGTTCTGTTCTTCCACACAGTGACCCCGTTCTGTTGTGGGTTATGAGGTGCTATGAGCTCTCTCCGAATTCCTTCTGCGCTGCAAAAGTCCTTGAATTCGGCAGAGATGAATTCACCACCATTGTCACTCCTAAGAGCCTTCACATGCTTCCCCGATTCCTTCTCAACCAGCACCTTGAACTCACAGAACTTTGAGTATGTCTCGCTCTTCTTCTGCATGAAGAAGATCCAGCACTTCCGAGAAAAATAATCAACAAAGATCACATAGTACCTGTGCTTTGCTGTCGAAGCTACTGAGAAAGTTCCACACACGTATGTGTGAATTCTCTCAAGGATCGTCGTGGCGCAACTATCCTTCTCGTGAAAGGTGGCTTTCACAAATTTTCCCAGGGTACACCCCTTGCACTGATTTGACTGCGCAAGAGTGCCCTTAGGAAGCTCAGTAGAAATCTGCTGCAGTATCCTCAAAGCTCCATGGTGAAGGTGGCCCAATCTCCGGTGCCACAGCTCACCATCATCCCGGCTCACCACTCCTTCTGCCTTGCATTCCATTGTTACGCAGCCATCTACTTGCAATTGATAAAGGTTCTTGACTCGAACCCCTATCTTCCGGGTTTCTCCAGTTGTCTTACTGTGCAGGAAAGCCTTTCCCTCATTGAAGACAACATCATATCCCTTGTCTTCTAACATCGCCACAGAGATAAGATTCTTCTTCAATCCTGGAACATGCATCACTTCCATCAATACGAAGGGTTTACCAGACTCCTTCTCAAAGGAAATGGTACCGATACCGGTCGCACTGTATCTACCATCATCGCCCATCTCGATGTGCACTCCAAGATCTTTCTCATCCAGATCTGAAAACAAATCTTGATCTCCTGTCATGTGAAAAGACGCACCACTATCCAAGAACCAAACTAAACCCATCACACTTGATACCAAGCATGCAATCAGCAAAAAATCCAGCTCAAACTGCGAGGTTAAGCCCTTTCCCACTGCAGATCCAACAGCATGCTTATTTTTCTTCTTTTGCGGACAATTTGTGGCATAATGTCCGTGCTGGTGACAGTGAAAGCACTTCACCTTGGACATGTCTTGCTTCTTGCCTTTCACACTGGAATGAGAAGCTTTCTTACTCTTCCCCTTCTTTGCTTTGGCAACCAAAGTGAAATTTTCTTCATCAGATGCCTTTGATGAAGGTTCGTCCTTGGTACTCTGCCTTATCTCCTCTTGTATGAGATCCGACCAAAGTCGCTCCCATCCTGGCAATTTCTCCCGACCATTGACAGAGTCCTGATAGGAATGCCAACTCTTCGAAAGACCAAGGAGAGCCAATTCCACCAAGTCCTCTTCATCTACAGTCACCCCCACACTTCCCAGCTCATCCCTGCATTGGGTGAACTTCGTGAGGTACTTGGGTATATTATCGCCTTTCTCCATCTTTATGTTTCTGAGTTTATCCTTTAGCGCCAACTTCCTCTGGTCTCTCTTGCTTTGGAATAAATCTGTCAACGCTTTCCACATCAATTATGGAGAATTTTTTCCATGCAGGCTGGATACAATGTGATCCTTCACGCCCTCCAACAGAATCCTTTAACATTTTGCTGTCTTCTTTTGCCAAGCCTCAACTTGAGCAGCATCAGTAGGCTTTGGGACTTAAACATCTATGAACTCCTTCAACCCATTGTCATCTAACACTGCCTCCATCTTGTCCTTCCATGCAACATAATTCGTGCTGCCCTCAAGGGCATACTCCAATCGCAATCCGTTGAAAGACATTTCAACTTCGACACCAAGAAAACTGTTACACCATTTTTTGGTCATCTAACCTATTATCATTAGATGAACCCAAGTACACCATGTAAGACCAATTTTACCCTAAGTAAAATTGCTTTCACTATGTAAAATAACTTAATAAACCACATTTATTAGGTTGTTTATGGTCTAAACGGGAAACCCCAAAAGGAAATATTAAACAAACCTATATTTGTTTGATTTTCCTCATGGAATAATTAATTAAACCATAATTTAATTATTATTCCTAGTCATTTTTAACCCAAAACAAAGAAATTAATTAGATAAACCTTTATTTATCTTATTATTTTCTAGGAATAATTATTTAAATCTTATTTAGATAATATTCCTTGTTAAATATAACCAAATCACCCACAAATAATTAAATAAATCATTATTTATTTAATTATCCTTCAACCACTTCCTTAAAAAGATAAATAAATCATTTATTTATTTATTATTAACAAATAAAGGGATTTGACCCAAGTCAAATACTTTTTTCCCTCCAACAAATATAATAAAATATCCCATAAAAGGTGGATCTAGATTTGGTTAACATTATTTTAATCATGCACCAAGATCTAGAATGACCCAATATTTTGTTATAAATAGGAGGGTTTTTCCTACCATTCTTCACCTTTTTTGCCTATTAGATCACTCTGGATCTATACACTTGGTCACATTTTTCTACATTATTTGTTGTGTGAGCTCCCTTTGAGTTCTATCTTTGTGCGGGTTTCTACACTGTGAAGAGATTAGATACGAAGTGCGAGGACTTCCAAGAACCCATCCCATTGAGGAGAATTGGAAACATCTTCTTGTTTTCCTCCCAGCTGCCCTTAATACAAAAAATTCTTTCAAAAATTGTTCTTGTTTTACTGCTTAATGTCTTTCTATGCATAGATCTGGTTTTTTGCAGCTCTTGCCGTGATCAACTAACTGCAGATCTGAAGATATTGGCAGCCACTTTTGATGTTAGGGCTATTAGTTATGCGTAGCTAAAGTGGTCTTTTTTCGTACACTTCGACAAAGGATTCATACTAACAAAAACTCTTCTGCAAATTCGAATTCCACTAGCTCAAAACTCAATCGCTTCTGATCTGTGAGAACAAAGTATTTCTAGCATAGGGATCAACTGTAGGGGAATTTACTGGATATATCACCTTTCAAAGAAAGGATGGATCCAGAGGTTACCTGGTCTGCTTACAGACTCTGTCTATCGAAATAAATTGTAATCACTGTAATAGATCCGATGATCAATTTCGCTCTGATACCATGTATAAAATTGAATAATAGCTGAATTATTCACCAAGATTATCCTGATTACACACTATTTAAGCTTCATGCATAATACATAACCTCTTCTACAATTGATCATCAATTTGCGGAAATAGAAGCAGTCGCATGCGCACATTAAAACATAATCAAGCACACATATAACACAGTATGTAATGGGGAAAGATAATAGCTGAAAACCCACAACTATCTGTATATTATAATGATAGAGAACATGTAACAATACATAGCACAAAGCTCCTCACAGCTCTCAACACTATCTCACATGCTACACACAAACTAGCTCAGATATGAACAAGTCACAAGTTCAAATATCCTCCACAAGTCTGCCTGCCTCTACTACGCAATCCAAGATGAATAATGATGAGATACAAGTTCGAATCCCACTAGCTTGTACTGCGCAATCCTCATTGGAAATCTCAATCAATGTGTGTGCAAATCCCATGCACAGCTATAGTCACAACTGATAGTAGACTCACCCTTTCACCCACCTCTCACACTGGTCTCCACTGAACTGTCCATGCATTGCAGTTAACTGATGTATTATTTAGTTGATTTATGAGTTAATAATTAGTGAATTAATTAATAATTAATTCACACCACTCATCACTAGTGTATTTATCAGTTAGACTAAATATAACTAGTTCAACTAAGTTAAACCGAACACAACTCCACCAACTGTCTCATCAACTCCACCAAACTCTGCCACATGAGTTCTAACTGAAGTCAACCATGCAATAGCTCAACTAACCCTTAGGAAAAGCGTATTTCATTCTGTCAGCTGCATGTGCCACATCCAAGCATCAAACTGAAGTGCTCCAAGAGGATAAGATAATGTTTATAGTCTAAATATTATTAAGGGTTAATAATATTTGACTGTTCTATTTTTAGCCCGGCAGTCTAAAAATAGATTCCGTGATAAAAATAAGAGGTGTATATTTTTACCAACATGGCCAATCATCCATAAATAGCATCCTGCAACTCATAGACCATGATCCATATGTCTAAAAATAGACATAGTCTAAAAATAGACTTTGCGCCAAAAATAGCCTGCGGGCCCACTTAGTGAAGGCGACTTCTTTTCACTAAGCTCCATCATCTTGTTGCATTTTCAACAGCTCAAGGAAGCCTATATATAGGGCACTGGGCCTCATTTGGAGATACTTAATTCTTACACACAATTTTTATCGTAGGGGCAAGAATAAGTGTGAAGAAGAGGAATACAAAGGAAGAAGGAAAATTTGAGCTATTATTTATTTGTTTTTGGGCTACTTCTCTCCACACGTGCGCAGGAATTAGGGCACATATTGCTGCAGTGAATTCGATTTGCAGAAGTGAATTTAGGTCATCTAGAAGAGTTGTTTTGGAAGTCAATTTCTCTAGGAAAGAAAATCTACCCAAGTGAAGAAGATAAGTTGCAATTTCCCGGTAAGTTGAAGTTGCAGTTTCTGGGCAAGTCGAAGTTGCAGTTTATGTGCAAGTCAAAGTTGCAGTTGCAGTTTTTGAAGTTGTAGTTGCTGAGAAGGTATAATTTTTTGGAAGGAGGAGCTATTAAAATAGGAAGCATCGACTTGGTCTTGGAGGGGTTCTTGGTGAAGGTCGTATGGCTTGGAATTCGTTAATTGAAGATTCCATAAGAAGAATAATTCTGTGGGGTTTTCCTCTCGAGTTGGAGAGGTTTTTCCAATGGGCCATTGCTTTCTTATTGTGTCTTATTGTCTCATTGTTCTTTATGTTTTTGGTAGTTTTTTTATGATGGAGAACACTAATTATAATAAAGGAAAGAAGAAGTAAATCAAGAAAAGTAGAAATACATCACAAGTAGTTATCAATATGAAGAGAAATCTCCTACACTTGTTTCCCCTGGATTTCTCAACATGTTATCGGAGCTAAGGTGACAAGTGAAGGAAGGAAACCTCAATAAAGGACACTCAAGGATCAAAGTTTGAGAAAACTTTCAAGGACATCAAATCATCAAGAATATTCTTTCGAGGACAAGCATCACATCATCATCTTGAAGGAATTCAAAACCCTAGTTTTTTTAGAGAAGGCATCTATACTTGAAACTTTCTCGAGATCTTCGTTATATCAATCATAAAAGAGAAGAACTTAAAACAAATTAATTTAAAGTATCTTGAAGTTTTCACATTCAAGGGAAGAAGAAGAAAGGCGTTGTCATCATCATCAAAGATATAAAGGTAATCTCCCTCTCATTAAAGAAAATGATTTCATCCCAAAAGAGAATCCTTATTCCAAACATCCTTGAAGAAGATCATCTGAGAAGCATCAAGGCATCATCAACAAGTCATCGTCAATCATCATCAACCAAGGCATCAATTTTAAGAGTTCATCTTCACTTGACAAGTTAGTATTTATACTTCTATATCGAAATCTAGTAAAATGACTTTATTTTGCAAGGAGAACAACAAGTTGGTTGGGTCACTAAACTTCCTTGCATGGAAAAGGAGGATAGACTTACTCCTCAAAGAAAATGAAGTTCTTAATTATGTCAAAGGAAAATTATCCAAACCATCCGAAGTGAAATCATTATCTAAATACATTAAAAAGGATCTAAGGGTTCAAAGGATTCTTATAGAATCCATCAAGGATTCTCTCATCCCATATGTAGAAGAGTTGGAGACATCAAAAGGGATATATGATAAGCTAGCATAATTATTCTTTGAAAGCTCGACAGGACAATTCATATCACTAAGATCTTAACTATACAAGCTAAAAGTGTCAAAGGATGAAGGGATATCTACATTTCTTAATAAATCATCACAAATAAGGAATCAACCTCAAGATCTAGGAGAGATGATATTTGATAAAGAAATGATTACCGTTTTTCTAAATGCTCTAACTGATGAAAAAGGAAACCTTGTATCAAAGGCCTATGAATACGAGAAAGCTATCCCATTCAATAATTTGTAGTCACTATGCAAGATTGAATAAAACGGGTTGAAGGAAAAAAGTGATATAGGATCTACTAAGAAGATTCAAAAATTTGTTGTCATATCAAGAAGTAAAGGGATATCTGGCAAGTTTGGTCCTCAAAAAAAAAAATATCAATATGTCACATATCCAATTCTATGGATGTCAAGAATATGGGCACTATAAGAGAGAGTATCCTAAGCTCAAGAAGGAAAACAACAAACGAAGAAGGGAATAAGCCCATATCATTAAAGAAGTGGAAGAAGATGAAAAGAAGAAATTCAAGGAGGAAGTAAAAGATATCTACTATTATTGAGAAAAGTTTTCTTCACCTGGTTCTTTTCAAGTTTTTGTTTTAGGATTTTCTTTTGTAAAGTATATCCATGATGGTAGGAAACATTAGAATCATGATAGGATGCACCAATTTAGAATATGTCATCATAGAAGCTTGTGATTGAAAGCAAGAGCTCGTGACATCATCATATAAAATCATGAAAGATAGTTGAAATAAAATTCTATGGTTGTCACCCATAAAAGGATGTAGCTCTTGGTAACCTCATTAGAAGCATAAGTAGTACTTGTGAGATGAAGAAAGTCATCTAGTATAAATCTCATCATACATCATTCAAGAGGAGAATTTGTTGGATAAGAATAATCAATATCCTCCGTCAGAATCTTCATTATAAGGTTCACCTATTGGAAGAAGCAAGTGTATCACCAATAATTCCACCTTGTATGGATTCATGGACTAATGGTATGATAATAAGTGAAGCAATTCAAGGTGATTGAAGTTCTTTCAGTCAAGGAATTTGTTGAAGGAAGTCTAGATGACCTAAAGAAAAAAATGAGATGTGTATGCATGTTTTTAATTGAGTCATGTGATATGGTTGCAGATAAGATGGATAAATCCTTTACCATGATCAAAATAAAGGATCTCCTCCTTTGGAAGGATGCATGAAGGCATGGTTAACACATTGATGAAATCAACATAATATGTCCTCATATGAAATATGAGGTGGTTTACAAAGTTTTTTAATATGTCAATAAATAAAGGAAGAGATTATGAAAAGTGAAAATATGGATAAAGGCTATCAACATCCATGGACAAAAATATTTTACTAAGATATCTCCATGGGAAAGATATGAAGATCTCGATGAAGTCTGAAAAAGAAAGAGACCCTTGACATTGTATATCTTTTTGGAGATGTTTCAATATGTATGCAAGATGTTGATGTTACAACAACCAGATGTCATGATGAAAAAACCATCACAAAGGTAAGTTTTATCTTATGTTCATTCTTGACTTTTGAAAAATATCTAGATAGGATAATGCATGGATACTATAGGAGTTGTAGATGTCATCTACAACTGATACTCATGTAGGATGAAATATCATAAAGGAAATATGATGTGAATAAGGTAGCAAGGCATGAAGGAAGGGCAGATATAGACTACTGAATCACTTCCTGATGAAAGAAAGGATGACATGACTAACATGAAAGTGATGGATGGTCTACGCCCTACAAATATGAAGGCTCCATAATATTAAAGATAAAATTCACGACATCAAATGGAGGAACACCACAAGCAGTTGAAGGTCCCATGATCTCCACTAATGAATAATTTTTTTTTGATGGAAACAGGTTCCTAGGGAGCCTGGAAACAAATTTTCTAACTTTGAAGAAACTTGGAAGAAAAGTCCTAATCCAAGAGGGAGCTTAGGTACATTCCTTCTGTAGGAATGAGTACATTCGTTCGTTGGAAAAGGTATATACTCCCTAATTAAGAGGGAGAGATAGACACATCATTCTTGTCTTCACTTGGGAAGATAGAATGGGGGGTTGGGTAAGCATCTTACTTCTTATACTCTTTAAGGGTGTAGCAGGGCATCCAAGATAAGAATAGTCTTGGAGGAACATACCTTGTGAACACCCGGGTGGGGTATGCTCCTAGAGAGACAATGATGAAGGTGTCTGTAAATCATTAGTCTCGCTAGCATTGTGATATAATATTGTGGAAATATAGAGATGTTGGCCAAGGCCTTTCTATGTGACAATTTTGGATATGATGTTATATATATGGGTTACCAATCTGACTCTTATGAGAATTCTTCAGATTGATAGTTTCCAAGTATCATGTATGAATACCTCCCTAGTTAAGAGGGATTGTTGAACTATGAAACTAGGTTCGGTCTTCATAATGACATATGTAATGCTGATTTTATGTATTCAATGTAAAGAGAAAAATAAATTTATTATTATTGGTCTTGAGGCATGGGTTTCATGTGAAAAATAAATTTATTTTAGGTCAAGCTCCCATTGAGAACTTCTAGGATTTTTCATTGAGTCTATAAAGTCAAAGAGATACATTGTCATGTATGAATAACCCTTCTTTGACATGTTACATATTGTAAGAAAAATATTTGAGTCAAATACGATTCAAAAGACCCTCCAAAACCATGTCAAACATACAAACATCAAGTCGACCTCATGTAGCGACAAGTCAGCCTAAGGACATGTCAAGTCAGCCTAATAGGAGGCTCAAGGAAGCCTATATATAGGGAACTCAACCTCATTTGGAGATATTTCACTCTTACACACAAGCTCAGTTATAAGGACAAGAAGAAGTGAGAATGAGAGGAAGACAAAGGAAGAAGGAAAAGTCGGGCTATTTTGTATTTTTTTTTGGGCTACTTCTCTCCACACGTATGAAGGAATTATGGAAAATATTGTTGCATTCAAGCTGAGTTGCATAAGTGAAGCTAGGTCTTCAAGAAGAGTTGTTTCGGAAGCTGATTTCGCTAGGAAAGAGAATATACCCAAGAGAAGAAGAGAAGTTGTATTTTCTAGGCAAGTCGAAGTTGTAGTGGTTGAGTAGGTCAAAGTTGCTAGAAGGAGGAACTATTGAAAGAGGAAGCATTGACTTGGCCTTGGAGGGGTTCTTGGTTAAGGGTAGAGTTCTTGGAAATTTTCAATTGAAGATTCTATAAGAAGAAGAATTCTAGTGGGTTTTCCTCTCGAGATGGAGAGGTCTTGGCCCTAGTTGATCGCCTACATCTTGTGTCATATTGTCTCATTGTTATTTATATTTTTGGTAGCTGCTTGATGATAAATAAAACTAATTATAATAAAGGAAAGAAGTAAATCAAGAAAAGTAAAAATACATCACAAGTAGTTACCAATAAGAAGAGAAATTTCTTACACTCATTGCCCTGTATTTCTCAACACTAAGGAAATTACATATACAACAATAAACCTAGATTTATCCACCTGATCAAGCCCTATATTTGTCCTTCAATCTTATTCTACTGATATAGATCTATTTCCCTTGTCGTTCCTTACACCTTCCTCAAACCAAGCGCAATTTTGTGGAAGTCCTTCTCCACCCTATCACTAAGATAAATCATCTATCGTTGTTAGACTGGGAACGAATGTGGGAAGCTCCTAAGTAGATAGATATGAGGAGATACTTAATCAAGTGCAAGCTTTATGGTACTAGCAGTAGTGGGACGAAGCCCAGGAGGAGGATGAGAATTCAACACTTGTATCTAAGGGGCAGCAAGAGTAGCAGAGGTGGAAAAAGGACGTCTTGAAGATCAAGTGTTTCAGGTGTGGTGATATGGGTCACTACTATACTCAATGTCATCTCAAGAAGAATGACATGAATGAGAAACATGATCCACGGTCTGCAACTACGAGGATCGAGGAGGAATATTTCGCGATGATTGCTGACATATCTCTAGGGGAGAATTGGGGTGATCTAGAAGTGTAGTTCTTGAGAACAACAGTTGGGCAGGATACTTGAGGAGTCCACCTCATGGATCAATAACTTTCTACATGATCCCAAATAAGAAGTAGCAAGATGGAAAAGTGTCAGTTGGTGCAGAGGGATGTTGGAGTGATAGCACAGTGGCTAGAGAGCACAAGAGTCTGAGCAGTGCAGAGAAGAGTTGGAAATAGTGCAGGAAGGTACAATGAAAATTCAGCAGCAGCACACCATCTTCAAAGTGTCGGCGTAGAGTCTAGCAGCATTCAGATCTTGAGTATCATATGCATCATGTTGGACACTTAGTTCAATATTTGGATGTTTTTTTGTTGCATCAGGTAGCAGAGTTGCAATCCAGTAGCAGTTGGTAGTTGTATGCAAGTTCAACAACAGCATAGATGAAATATCATAATTGTTGGTGGATAGCAGTGTCAGACATCAGCAACACAGAGGGATATGTTGCATAATCAGTGTAGTGCTTTAACTGGATGCATTTTTAGAGCACATTCATCACTAAGAGGGAGTGGTTATTTCTGGTAGCATCGGATGTGATCTAAGTCTCAAAATTTGCAAGGATACTTAGACACATGTATTCCAAAGAACCCAGAAATAATTTTGGGAAATTCCACCCAGATTGTGTTTTATTAAAATAATTAATTATTTTTAGTGGGAGCCTAAGTCTAAACTTAGGGAATTAAAATAATTAAAGGACATTAATAAAACACGGTGTCAATATTCTAGAAAAAGTTCAAGTCAAGTTAATATTAGCCATTGATTAGTGATTTATTCTCAGTCGTTGAAGTATCAACGAGAATATTATAAGAAGGACGTGATGGGAATTTGGAAAGATACACCAAGAGAGTCTAGACATCAAATTTCTCAAGTGAGCAGTGCTCAGTAGTGGAGAAGATTGATCGAGTTGATTCTTGCAGAGAGGGGCAGAGATAATTTTCCGGTTCGAAATTTTCCTAATCCGAAGAGTGTAAGGCAGAGAGGGCAGAGAGCAGTCTGGAGAGGTAGCATAGAGCCACACAGAGGTAGCACAAAGCTTCAAAGGGAGTCCTTATTTATGTTGGGGAAAAAATAGTATCCAGTGTCAAAGCCAAAATGTGAGATCAGGAGGCTAGAGGGAAAACGTTTCCAGCTAGCAGATAGACCAGAGGAGGTGCAACACAATCCCAATAGAAGTGACGCAGTGACTGCGTAGGAGTGATGCAATATTGCGCAAAAACAACGCAGAGGCTCATCTCCAACACAGATCAGTGTCAGATCATCCAGTGACAGGGTGAGATCATCTCACCAGCTTTTTATTCAGTTAGATCTCTATATTGGATTTCTAGTCAAAGAATCCCAAGAATTTTACTCATAAATTATTGCTTAATAATATCAAACCCTCAGCTACTACACTGGTTTTCCCGCATTGGGTTTTTCTGGGGACTTAGTCCAAAAATAACAATGTCATGTGTGTTATTTGTTTTCTTGCTCAGATCTTGTTTCTGCATTTAATTTCCACAATTTATTTAAGTGACGGTTGCAGTGTGATGTATTGAGTGTTTGTCGTAGTTAACTGTAAATAAATTTTTAAGTAAAAGTTAACAATTAGGTGAATATTTTCGAGTTGCTGCAATAGGATTTTGGATCTAGGAATTTTCACAATTTTGATGTCTTGATGTTTGTATCTAGGGTTTACCTAGTAGATATTGATATGAGATGATAATGCATGATAATGAAACCCTAGATATGTATATGCGAGTATGTTAACTTTATTATTGGTTATTTAATTTTATTAATGAAATCTAGGGTATATAAAAAAACCTTAGTAAAATATGTCATGAAATTCTAAAAGCATATTTTTGAAACCTTAGATGTATAGTGCAATAGTTTGATTGATATCTTGATTAAGTTACTGATATCTAAGCCTTTATGTCTCAAAGATGGAGTCTAGGGTTTATGACAAAACCATAGCAAGATGTTGAAGTCTAGCATATATAATATGTGACCCTTGTTAATTATGAACCTAACTAGGTTTAGGTATTTGATGTCTAAAGCTTAAATGTTTTGATGTTTCCACTATAATAACATGATTTTTATATAGTTGACTTCATGCTTCTTCATATTTGTATTTGGTTGTACTTTTTAATAAAATTTTGTAGGTACATAATCTTCAAGGTGTTGAATATGTTCATAATTAAAGATAATAATAATGATGAGCATGATGAGGATGATCAATACGACCTTGATGCCATGAGAAAGTAATGAAGTATTGAAAATTTCTAACTCATCGACGACTATATGTTGGCCCAACAACGACTTGAACCTTCACACAACTCCTCACTCCTCCTTGCATTAAGCTCATACCTCAACCCCATGACTACTCCACAGCCACTCACGCATCTCAATTTTTCCTTACTTTCTTGCATGTCCTGGTTCATACCATTCCACTCAACCCTGCACTTTGAACCCCATGTTATCTTCACATACTCTTGCATCAACCTGGCATTGACTTTTCCTTATGTCAACTGACAAACTCTCATGGGACACGACTACTAAGCTAGAAATCCCCCACAACTATCATCCACCAAAACTTAACCTTTTTATTTTGACTTCACTCAACCTATATTAAACATTTGTATGGAAATAAATGATTTTGTCGGAAGCCACTGTAGTTCGTCATACAATATATGACATGATTTCTCAATCTTGCACAACCTATAATTTTTTCTTTGATACCATGTATTATTTCAATTAAACCTGGCCCTTGCAACACCTATAGAACCTTGGCACCATGATTATGAGTTCAACTTTCTCAAAATTTATCACTTTGATACCATGTTAATTTCTAAACCCAACACCTTGAAACTAATTCCTAGAATATTTTGTTTCTATGTAATAAAATCATAGGTTATTTGTTAACATAAACAAAAATTATTAAGTGGAAGCACAACCAATCACAATTACACATGCACACAGATTTTTTCCCAATCAATAGTTCTTCATTAAAATAAATTTGGAACATATTTGAGCTCCCTTACTAGGAAAATGGCCCTCTCAGGTAATTGCATATAAATTAATAAACCTAGAGTTATCCACCTAATCAAGCCCTATATTTGTACGTCGATCTTCCTCAATTAATTTGAATATGTCTCCCTTGTTGTTCCTTGCACCTTCCTCAGAACTAGCACACTTGAATGAAGTCCTCGACCCTATCACTGAGAGGTCCTTCTCTTAGTCTTTTGTCATTGTGTGGTGATGTGTTTCTCCTTTCCTTAGCCTTTCTTTTATAACTCCTCATTAAGCTAAATCAAAAAACCCTAATATCTAAAATGATTGATGGTTGAGATTATATCTCACCTCACTTAAGATCGATGATTGAGATTAAAACATATTCACTAAAGTAAATACTTTAATTTTCCTTAGTTTCTTTAGCTCAATAGCCAACATAACTAATGTGTTTTTTCTACCTTAGTATAAATTACAAAATAAGCTTACTCAATACTCTACAAAGTATCCTAAAGAGACTTTTGGTGACTTCTTGCACACCCAAACACTCAAGCTTGTGCAAAAGTTCCTGCCCAAACTAAAATCATCAACACATGAAACATAGATATATGAGAACAAATGGAAGTCATTTTCAATGCAAAATATATTGATGGAAAATCTAGAGTTTTGTGAATATATACAATAAATTTCACAATAGATGCTATTGAAGTGATAAAGCCAAACAATACATCAACATCTTTATCCGTTAATGAAAAAGGGGAAAATAGTGTTTTGATGTCTTCTGCTCCATACCTAAGAAACAGGTGAATCAACCTTACACTTAAGTAGAACAAATATCCACATGTTCAAACCATTGGAAAATAACATGCTTCAAAGAATTTTTTCTAGAGGAAAAACAACCCCAATTGACAACACAAAGAATGTTGGGGCC
Organism: Pinus albicaulis; assembly: GCA_034641835.2. Classification (NCBI taxonomy): domain Eukaryota; kingdom Viridiplantae; phylum Streptophyta; class Pinopsida; order Pinales; family Pinaceae; genus Pinus; species Pinus albicaulis. The sequence continues at coordinate 895,814,019 of CM076580.1, forward strand.
GACAATTCGTTATGCTTATTAATAGTACATGTATGCTTGTCTCATTCTACCACATGTTGAATACCTTTCAAAGCTTAAATAAAATAACAATTGGGTAGAATATAATTTAATTGATTAACACATTTCACTCCTTCCAAGAACATTCAATTCAAAATATCATTAAGAAATGTTACACAAGTGTATACAATATATGTTGAATTGTTAATTGAGACTTCAATCACTAATGAGGGAATAAAATCAACATATTTTTTTACAAGACAAATGTCATCTGTACAAAGTGAAAGGACGCAAACCATTCTTCACCATAAAATGTATAATATCAACATCTCTGAAATATATTGAAAAGCTTCTCCAAACATGCCACCTGTCATTTTAGAACACTTTCAAAATTCAGAAAAAGGAAAGAGATATTATATACAATAATTCAAATAGCAATATATCTTAAATAAATGTAGACCTATACAAATGTACCATCATTGGCCATATGATTTGGAGGCTTTGAAAACAATTTCATGGATGGGAATAGAACATGTTGTATTTTCCATTCCCTCTAGGCCCATCCTATTTTTGCTTCTGCAAGTAGCTCCTGATCAATATTATTTTCATTCGCTGGATTTTCTTGATATTCATGTAAGAGACAACCCAACATTACAAACTACCAATTTGGATAAAAAAATCAAGATGCTGGTCTGGCGGGAAGGACCATCTTAAAAAACATAGTATGTTTAATAAAATTTAAAATAGTCAAAATAGTTAGACATGTGGAGTCTGAGACAGGAAACCATCTTCAGTGGCAAACAGTATATCACTTCTCAAAGAAGGAAGTTTAAATATATATTGATAAAATATAAAATGACATGTTAAGAATGAAATGATAAATCAATAGACACATATGTTGCACTGCCTTTGGGAACAGTAGGGACAGGGGGCGAGTTTCTAGTGTGGCTAAAGCACACCCCCAAAATTTTCTTTGGGACGAAAAGTTGGGGATGGAAATAATATATATATATATATATATATATATATATATATATATATTATAAAATAATAAATATTATTGTTATTATTATTATAAATTCACCATGCACATAAAGGTAAATCATAAATAATAAATACATCATTGCATAAAATTATAAACATTGAACTACCTAAGAAATCCGAAATTCATATTAATAATTATAACACCAAATACATAATCTCAAATCTAAAATTCAAGTTGAAGATTTTAGTTGAAGGATGATGAGTCAAGAGCAGTGTTGTGCAAGTGGTATTCTCCTAGTGTGACACATGGTAGTTGGAGGGTATCTATCTATATGACAGTCCAAATGGCCTAGTTCTAAAACACTAACTCTTGCTAGTTTGACCTTTCAAAGATCCAATTTCTCTTGCCATAAATGTCAAATAAAAAGCCTGAGATGAATTACTAGACCTAGTTGTCTTGTGTGATAATTTTGGTCAAATCAAAAAATAGATTTAGTTTTACTATTCTTGGTTGACATTCTTGCATGTAAAATAATTCACCTTATTACTTGGCAAGCATGCTAATTTTGTCAAAATCAAACCTTGGCTCAAATTCTTAATATTTCCAATCTCAACACTAAATTGAGCCTCTTTGATGTTAGGTTTTTCAAATAAAATCCAAGTTTGACTAGTCAACCACACTATTATTTTCGTAATTCTATGAAAGAAAAAAGGGCCTTTCTTACAATCACTACTACTAATCTAGCCAAGTTAAACAAATTCAACTTCCTTGGAATATTTAACAAAGTTGCAATGTGTTTTAAAGCCAACCTGACATGTCCTAAGAGGAAATGTGTTGAAATGAGACATTGTTGGCAGCCTTTAATTCACAAAGAGGTTGTATTCACAAATAAGAATCCATACAACCTTCATTGTTTGAGGGAAAAAATATGTGGCTGCTAGGACAACATACACCAAAGTAGAAACCTAATAATTCCTTGCAAACAGTGCTAAACACAGTTCAACAACTTTCCTGTAGGACAGGAGTGGGCTTAAAAACTTGTTAAATGTGCCACACAGGAACAAACTCAAAGATAGTTTACGTCACCTTCAGGCTAGAACTAAAAGGATTTCACCAAAAATAACTATGTACATGATTCATGCTACAAGAAGTAAATATTGGCAGACTTCTTAGTTAATTATAAAGGGATGTCATTTCTAAGCAACAATAATTATAGGCTAGATTCTAGCACTGAGGGTTATTACTTTAGAATTTAAGTGATAGAGGGAGGAGAAAATAAATGGAAACACTGAAGAGGAGTATTTTTAGCGTTCATCTTTGGAATTTAACATAAACAACAACTTTTTCATGCTAAAATCTCATCCAAAACAACAAGAAAATCCATCCAAACAGAAAACTAAACCCCATCAAAATCAGATCAGACATACCATTTTTTTCTCGGGCATGGTAGAATGGTAGCCAAAAAGTCCCCAAAATCTGCTTGGGATGGATTGGGAATGCTTGGAAGTCCCTAAGTCCCCAATGACATCCCCAAAAAATTGGGGACATTCCCAAACCCTATAAAACTCCCTAGAATACCGGAACGTCGGGTAAAAGGGATTTTTTGGCAATGATGGGTCCCCATGCGGCATAGATAAACACTAATACTTGACACAAATACCATTGATATAAACTACTCTGGTTCTTCTTTAATGTATCGGTGATTGCAAATAATTCTGAATTTCACTAGTTATCCACACTGCTTTACTGTATTTGTAATGGAGCAAACTTCCAAACTTTATACTGATTTTATAAAGTTTTGTTTTCTAATGGTTCCCGATTAATAACTGGAAATAAGAAATCCAAGCAACCACACTATATGTTGTCAATTGTTTTTATTCTTGTAAATAGCTTTGTATTCATCATGAACTAAAAATGTTGAGCTATCCTAAAAACAAACCATAATTACAATAATGCCCCTAGCCCTATGGCTTTAAATTCCTAGCACCAAATATATCAAAGTGATAGCTCTAGTTCCTCCAATTGGGTAGGCTTCCATTGCATTATAGACTAGCATAATCTATACCAAAACTTGTTGTAGACATATCATCAACCATAGTAAGCCATGAGAGAAATACACGAGTAAATTCATGGATCCTTCAAGGAGAAAAAAGCTCTCTGAAATCATGGAGGGCATAAAATTTGAAAACGGTCCCAGAAAAGACCCTCATATACATTGCACATGACCAAATTCCTGAAATCCCTTAGATAATACATTATCCCATATCTCATTAGTTTATGCTTTTCATAGCATACCAATCCTTGGGGCATACACATGCAGTAATGACAAAAATGCATGTAATTGATAATTACTAAGACAATGTTTGATCCAATATACTCTGGAAAAATTGTAGGTTCACACTCTTGTGAGGTTGGTGTTTTGGCAATAAAATGAAGGCTAACCAGATGAAATGCACTCTAGAGTCTATATATCCCCTAGCATAGAAGGCCACAACATGTTTAGTCTTTCCCACCTTAACCTATCATGAAGAAGGGCCAGAAAAAATAGGACAAACCTTCAATCTATGATACTATGGTGCCTCTCCTCCATAGGATTCCAATGATATCTCTCATCTAAAACCCATTTTTCACTCTTGCAAGGTTGCCTATCCTTATTGCCTTCCAACCATATCCTGTAGTTGAAACAGAGCACAAAGAAATTTTCAGAAATACCACTTTCTTCACTCAGGATTTTAGGCAGGATAGGCACCTCTTCATAGAGGCAATGTCAAGGATCCATCTAATGAACATCCATTTTAAACTTTTTTATCGTTGGCTAGAAAGGGTTATTGAAATCCCTCATCCAAAAATTTGAATGCAAGCATAGATGTATGAATTTTGAAACACATGTGCCCCAAGAAAATGCACAACTTAACATATAATTCATAAATCACTTATTGTTTCTTCTTTATCTTCCTGTCTCAATCACATCCACTGCATCCCAAAGCATCATTTCAATGATTTAAAGCTTTATTTGATTATGATACAATCCCTTTCCATTCAAAACATTTGCTTCCAACCATGGTTTTAGCTTTGTTCATTTGGGGTAGCATCAGATGTGCTCTAAGTCTCAAACTTGGTGCAGAGGTTTAGACACATGTATTCTAGATAACCCAGAAATTGTTTGGGGAAATTCCACCCAGAGTGTATTTTATTAAGAAAAATAATCATTTTAAAGTGACCCTAAGTATAAACATAGGAAAATAAAATAATTAAAGTGAATTAATAGAATCTGGGTGTGAATGTTCTGGAAAAAGCAGATCAAGTCAAAATATAATCTTAGCCGTTGATTGGAGATCAAATCTCAACTGTTGAAGTCTTAACAAGAAGACTATAAAGAAGACTTGAGGGTCATTTGGAAAGACACAGGGAGAGATCAAGAGATCAAATTTTTTGAAGTGAGCAGTGCTCAAAGGAAAACTTTGATCGAGAGATTCTCATGCAGTTGAGGAGCAGAGACAATTTTGCTAAGCTACCAAGATTCAGATACGGATATGGATATGGATCCGGATCCGAATTCCCTATTTTTTTGAAAATCCAGTATTCTAATATGGCAAGGATACATCAAGTACAAAAAAAATAAAATATAATAATATTTTTTTTAATTTAAAAAACACTTTGGAGTTCAAAAATCCAAAACTCCTTGAAATCATAAAACACTTTTAGAATTGAAACCATTAGATATATTATAAATAGAAAGACTAAAACACTAAAATGAAATGAATCATGATGCATCCTCCCTCATACAAAGTAACAAAAAGCCAAAGGATAATTATAATATCATAAATGATAATAGTAAATACATTTACATATACTCAAATGGATCTACATTATCTTCTGTATATTGCAACTCTACGTCATGAATATATGATGGGTTCCTAGAATGTATGAAGTTGCATCAGTAGGTTGGATTGGTGGGGGGAAAATATCCTCAAGTAAGATGAGGTGAGTCGTGGCATTCAGTATTAGGTTCAAGTCAGAGATCTTAGGCTCCACATCCCACACCATGATTGGACCCTTTTTATACTTTCGTTCAACATGTGATAGAAGACAGAGGTTGTAATGAACATACACAAGATCCTCAACCTTTGCTGCTCCCAGACGGTTTTTCTTCACTGAATGGATGAATCCATATGTACTTCAATTCTTCTCATCTGATGAGGAACTAGTAAACTGTGATAACAAACCAGTGGCTATGGTGGAGATATGGATGTTATCCCCACCATGGAAGCCCCACCAAGTAATAGGATCAAGATGTCCTCGATCAGCCATAGCTACTATATCTGAAAAACTAGCAGTAGACTGTACAAACCCCCCAAATTCTTGGCGTACTTCCATTGCAACTCCCATATTTCTATAAATTTTCCTCAAATTTGTCTTGTATCCTTGTACCACTTAAAATCCTTGTTTGGCGTTGTTCTACCAGGTAAAGACAAAATTTTGGAATGATAATATTTATGGTACAATGCATAGGCCAAAAGGTGTAATCATGTGGTCATTTTTTTCCACATTTCTGTAACTATGTCCTTCACTAAATCATAGAATGTTTTATAAGGGTTATTTTTACTTACCCTAATAATTTCCCTTATCCTCTCCAACATACTATCAACATTTTCATAAACCTCCCCCAAGAAAGGTCTATCTGTGTCAAATGCTATGATCAAGGTCAAGATTGGTTCAGCGAACCATAGAAGGTATTGGACTGTGTCCCACCATGCATCATCAAGAATGATGGACTTGATTTTTTTCCCTCTATCAGAATTGGAAGCCCTCGATGATTCCCAAAGAGGGTCAATGACCATTGCTTGTAATGCTTGTCTCACCTCCACAAGCCTCTTTATGACAAGGGTGTGGGAGGAAAAACGAGTTTCAGCAACCTCCAAGTTTCAAAAAGTCAAATCTCAAATGATAAATCATATATAAATTTGTAATTAAAATTAATATTTCCAATACAAATTTGAAATAATATTGATTTAAAAAAAGTACCTTCAGTAGCTCCAACTTTGCAAAGCCTCAATATATGGCTTGGGACATTGAATGATTTATAATGAACATTTGGATTTCTTTTACTGCTACATATATGTCATTAACCCATTCAATCTCACCAATCTTGGCAAGCATAAGGTTCAATGAATGTACTGCACATGGATTCCAAAAGATGTGATCATATCAACCCTCCACAATCAAACCTACAGCTTTACAAGCCTATAAATTGTCCATAATGACTTGGACAACATTATGTGGCCCCACACTTTCTATTGCATCAATAAGAATTGTGGATATGAAAGTTGCATCTTTCTGTATTCCACTGCAATCAAAAGCCTTCAGAACATTGCCCCTTGGGGGCATACTGCAACAACATTAATTAATGGATGGATTCTTTGGTCTCTCCATCCATCAGAAATGATGGACACCCCTGTTTCTACCCATATATCTCAAATTTCTTGTAGCTTTCTATCCATGGATTGTCTCACTAATGCCAACAAAGTATTTCATACCTTTTCATATCCATGGTTTTTTTACCCTTTTGGTGCTTCATTCATTGCCTTAATCATTTGTTGCCAATAAGGGGAACGCACCAAATTGAATGCTAGCCATTTGTATAGATGCAATGAGATACATGTTCATCGGCTATGTCTCTACCTTGTTTATTGAAAGCTACTTCAAGAGGGCCTAAAGTGGGCCTTTTATTAGTGCCACTAGCAGCAAGCCTAGATAGAAATGGAGGCCTAGTTTTAGAGCTTTGTGTGAAAATTTCTGAATCTAAACCAGAAATCCTACTACAGAAAATTTGATTTACATTATCTACTTGTGTTTATATTAACAAGTTTTTTTTTCTCTGAAAACTTCAATAAAATATTAATGTAAATACACTATAGCCTACAATATACAGATCAAGATCTGAAAAATAAATAAAGCAATCACAGAAAGGACACACTTATTTTTGGACAATTGTCCCCGAAAAAACTAAATGTGGGAAAACTGGTGCAGCAGATCTGAGGGTTTGTATTATCAAGCAACAATATTCTGAGTACAACTACGGTGTCAAAATCTGGCTCGCCCAAAAGAGAAAATTCCTTGGCAGACAGATAAAATAGTGAGTTTTACCTCACACTGCAAGTCCCGACTAATCTAGATTAGAAACTGGTGAAACCCCAGTTGCCTCTGTGTAGTAGATGTGTATCCGTGTGTGGGTCTGCCTGAGGACTGTGTCAACCCTTTTATGCAATGATCTGCCTCTCAAAAAATCGAGTTTTAGCCCTCCCAGCTTAGAAACCCTGACCTTTAGCTAAATCTAGATCGTCTCTCGGAGGCTTTGCATTGCCCCTATGTGAGCCCTGCATGGGTCTGCACCACCCTCTCTGGGGACTACGCCACCTCTCCTAGTGGTTTCGCTTCTTCCTCTGCTGTCTTTTCTACCCTTGCTCAGCTATGTAGTCTTGGTCCTTCGACCAATAACTGCTTCTGCCCCTCGCTGCAACTAAATCACTTATATCTTATCTTCGTCCGAGCACTACTCCGTCAGAAGAATCTGATCTCTTGATTCACTGTCTGTATTCTCCAACAGACCCTCAAGCCTTCCTTTATAATTTTCTTGTTGATAAATCAACGGCTAAGATTAAATTAGACTTAATCCTCGTCACTTAGAAGCTTCTCACCCACATGTTTAAATTAATTTACTTTAATTATTTAAGTTCCCTAAGTTTTAAATTAGGCTTTGTTATTTCTCCTTTTCGCCTCGCAGAAGGTTGTCACACTGATCCCAACTCGCTCTATTTTATCTCTCTCCTAGGTTAGCTAAGGGGGGTGGTCCTTAAGTGAAGAAACTAATTTAAAAGGATGTGAGGCTCTAGGAGAGTGTTATAGTGAAAATGGATTACTTTTAAGGATTTATAAACAAATATAATGTGAGCAACTTGAAATAATAATGACAATCATTAACATGATAAAACCACAAACCAGTGCCTTATACAGAATTTGCTCAACATGTGAAAGATATATATATTTTCTCGAGAAGTAAAATTTAATGTTCTCAAAAATTGAAAGCAAAGTAGCCCTGAAATGCAAACAAAAGATTGTTAGCACAAGATATTGCAAGGTACAGAAAATTCCTTTGAGATAATCAAATTTAGGAATCAAAACATTGAAACATATCTTGCCAAAACTCCACAATTAGTAATTAGCTTCGAAAATGTGAACAAGGAAATGCTACATGAGAAATTAGACTTAAAACATATGAAATCACTTGTTAAGAGAATTACGATGCGTTCTTTTGGAATAAACTTTGCATATGAAAACTCAAGACCATCAAGATACAAGTAAAGTAAATATGATGGATAGTTCTCTTGGTTAATTTTATTATTAATTACCTCTACAACAAGATTTCAAATGAACTCTTCAGTCGTCATACCTCACCCTCGCCCAAAGATATGGATCCCATAGTGACGATTCAATAGAGGAGTAGAGGGTCCCTAAGATGTCTATTCAACCAAATTATGTTGGAGGTAAAATTTTAGTGAGTGTTGATTATCCCAATTAAATTTATACATGCAATGTTTTAAAAGAAATAGAAATGAGAGTGCATTCATTTCAATAACAAATTAAACTTGAGAAACAAGAATGGAAATAAGCTCATATGTGTTGCACCAATAAATGAAAGTAGGCAAGTTAAGTAAAATAGATTTCATTTATGATACAATTGTTTCAAGTGAGATATAATGCTCCAATAGTTACCAAAATATGTAGCATAAATGGACCAAACAATGAAACATGTGCCTAAATAAACATGAAATAATAAAAACTTTCCCATAATATAAATCTTTCACACATAAAAGAGATATGCTCAAGTTTGCAACTTTTGGAACTTATTCATGTTATATTTTTTAGACACAAGGTTTAGTGAATGAAATGTGGAGTGAATATGTTGTTAATTTTAAGCATGCATGTGATGGAAATAAGAAAAAAATAAACTAGAAATAAATTCCATCCACCCACAAAAGGTCCTTCCTCTTCAACTGAGGAAGGTGAATGCCACGGGAAATTTTCCCAATCTCCCTTAAGCAAATAACTTTCTTTTATTAGTGGTTACAATGAGTAAGAAAGAAGCCTCTAAGAAGGCTGCCTAAGAAATGAAAGGAGATCTTTACAAAGATAAGAGCTTGGAAAAACTAAAATCTCCTCCCTTAAGGAAGACAACAAAAGTAAATAGAAAAACCCTATAAATCAAAACGTTTGCCAGAATCAAAGGCCCGCAACCTAGATAACCTTTTTTTGCCCCTATATAGCTCATGACCTCCTTACAAAATCAGTCCTTGAGTTCGTGGAAGGTCTTGCATGTAGGATTATTAGTATTTTTCCTGCACCTCTTCTTCAAACTCTTCATTGTCCAAAGCTCAAACCTATGGGCTTCCAAAACAAAATCAATTATTAGCGTAAAATAAAGAAAAATAAAACAATATTATATTACAAACTAATGTACAAAACTCTAGCTCAAGTAATGGGAGTGAACCCCCATACTTGCCCAAATTAGAAATTGCTCTTGAAATAACTTGTATAACTTTGGAATCTCTAAAAAGAAGTATTTTAAATTTTAAATGAAGTAGACGATAAAGTATCTATAGAACGAGAAAATTCCCTCTTGGTCTTCCTTTGATGAAAGACTTGGAGTTGAAAATAGTTGAGTATTGGAACGCTTTGAAATCTAAGAGTTGGTCTATGTGAGACTTCTTCCACGCCCAGATGGATTTCCTACACACAATACAAGTCTATCTTCCCTACACACTTGAAAAAATATTAGTTTTCAAAAGGATTATAGCATCATAATGAATAAGATAAACCAAAGATTCATTTGAAATATTTCTAGAATACTACTCTAAATCAAAGATACATGCAAGATAGCTTGCATGTATCAATACAAGCTAGATGGAAAATATAAACTAATACTGATCAAACATGTAAATGAATTCAAACACAATAGAAATATTATGGAAATAAATCACCTCATAACGCCAAGAGAACATCTCCTAAATACCCCCAAAGTCTTGATTATATTAACAAATATGCAAGTACAAAATGGCAAAGTTTCCTCAAGCCAAATAGTTTATAACATGATGCAATAAAATAGCCCATGGATTTGTTATATAGAGAGTTGGGAGAAATTCCCAAGGATGAATACATGTGAGAATTGAACTTGGAGCAAATCCCAAGGAAATAAAAGCCAAGTTCGATGTGTAGAAGACTAAGAAACGTAGAGAAAAATTGAATTTCTTTTGTGCACACCAAGGGAAATCGAATTCCCCATATGATCTAGTGAAATAATCCATAAGCCAAAACAAGTCCCGTGCTACATCAATTCCACCATTTAAAACTCAAGGAAAATGAAATCTTACCTATAGATGATCTCAGTGAACTTCTGTGTAGGCCTCTGAGAACTGTGTGTTTCCTCTGAGTAACTGCGCATTATAAGCTCAAGGAATAATGTAAATCATTTGAGTGAAGTTTTGAGTATTGTTTCACTCTAGATAGCTCATGAGAAGAGGTCCCCACTTGGTCTTCAATCAACTGATCCTATAGAATATTCCTTTTATGCTCAACTGTCTTTAATAAATTCGATTTTCCTTGTGTGTACTGTATCTCTGGGAAATTCGATTTTAATAAAATAAATGACAAATTAATGATGCAGTGTGCTCAATGATCCTCCACATGTCCATTGACTCAACTATTTGACTTATAATAATTTCTAAGTCATTTCCATGTCATTTTTTCACATGGGATAATTTATTTCTCTCTATTTTATTTAATTCTAGCCTAATTAAATGCCATAATTTCCACTAAACTTAGGAAATGTTGGTTTTGAGGGTCCAAAACTCATTATTAACCCCTCAAAGTGTGTGATAGTATAAATTTGAGGGTGAGAGATGTAATTTTGATTACTAATACCCCATACAACTTCTCTAGACAAAACTTATTATAATCCAATTACAATTTTTATTGCAATTATCAGCTTGCGGGGAATCTAAAAAATTAAAAAATCACTACCTAGACCTAACCAAATTCCAAGAAATTTTTGTGTGATCTAGTATAGTAATATACATTTACTCTATACACTAGGACTCATCCAAGGCCTCACCATCAAGCGGTACTCCGGCTTTCGAGTAAAATTGGAGGGAAAAACTCAATTAATTATTAAGTCCTGGTAGGGAGTGTTACACATTATTTTGTCACCATGACATTTGACTGTCAATATAGGTTCATCATTACCTATATTATGCTCCCTTAGAAATCTAAAACCCTAATATTCCTAAACCAAGTCTTGGAATTGGAGAAAATCTCATTAAAACCCTAAAAAGTCTAACTTCGCACTTTTCCTAGCCCTTGCCTGCAGAGCTGCAGATATTTTCTCTATAGCCTGCCGCACATCCCACATGTTTTTCTTATAAAACCTGTGGGCCCCTGTAAACATTCAAATAAATGAAAAATTAATTTCTAGAAGCCCATCTGTTCGAATATTCTCCCAACTGGAAGCTTCTAGAAGCGCGTTCAGTTCGAGCTTTATCCTATACTCATGAGCTCTATCCCTTCACTCATTGAACTTATCCCTTGGTCTATGGAGCTCAAATACCTTCATGAGAGGAATCCATCCCCCTCTTCATGGAACTGAAACTACCTCCATTTCTCTATAAATTGAGCTCATGTTTCAGTCTCAAGGGTAGAGACACATATGTGGTAATTGCTGAAGAAATTATTTAGAGAGCATACTCTCTATACTAGCCATTTTTTATATGAGAATGATCACACACTCATGTCCATAAATTTATGCTAGTTCAGAGAGAAGAAGGATTTTCAATCTGAGAGAGGATGATTTTTTAGGACCCCGGAAGAACCTGTATAACATCAAGGCGAAAGGTTGTAAGGTTACTTATTATTATACATGTTAATACAAATGGATTCCATTTTCTCATGAATTTTTCAGGTATCTATTTGAGTATTTCAATTCTTTGATTCCTTGATCATTGAGATAGATTAGTGTTTTCTCAGTTATTATATCTTGCAGGTTCTTTTAATCCTTTTATCTATCTTTGATTGCAGGTTTCATATGTTGAAGTGACCTCTTTTGGAGCATCTGGATAGAATATTTCGGCAAGCGTTGGACTTCATGTAGGGGCATGTCCTCGTACTTTGTTATAATAATTCTGAATCACAAATGATCTAGAGAAAATGGTTTTCATTTGGTTGTTTCTTTCTAGAATTCCTTAGGATACTAGGGAGATCATTCTTGTCCGTAAGAAGGATTTATCCGTATAAAAAAATGGCGACTCCATTGGGGAATAGAACTTAGTTTCTCTTTTTCCTTTTTAGCTTGATTTTTCGATTTTGATTAGTCTTAAACTGGGTTGGGTAGATAACTTACCAGAATCCCTGAAAAGAAAATCTGAATTTTTATTTTTTCTGTGTTTTTCCTGGCCTGCGCAGTTTTTGTTTAAAGATAGTGTGGTAGCCTCCATATTTTTTAGTTTAGAATAGTGCGGTACCGCACTGTTCTCCATTAAAACCTGTGGACTTGTGGAAAAATTTTGAAAAATTAAGAATTATTTTTTTAGGATTCAGATTACCAGATTCTTTGTGTTTGCCCCAACTTTTCTTGACTATCAAACTCTTATGTATGAATTTCTTTCAACAATTCTTGTGTCTGAGTGGGTTTTTCATATGATTTACATTTTACAAGCAAGTGTTTGCCCTACTTTATTGATGCGCTATATTAGAAACCATCATATACCTTAGCTAACTGGTATGTTGTTGTTTTCTTACTGAGCCATTGAACTTGTTGCAATCCTTGCTTTTATGAAAATTAAGTTTCATTTTCATTTGCAAATTTAGAAGAGTCTTAAGCTTACTAAGACCTGAATGTCACATTAAACCATTGTTGAATGTTTTGATTTTTTCTGAGATAAGCAGAAATTCATCTTGGTTCGATCACAAACTAATAAAAACATCCTCAAAACTTTCTAGATAGATTTCAAACATTAGTGTTTTCTTTTGGTTTTGAATTTTATGTTTTTAGGAGTTTTCGATAAGGTTTTCTTTTTGGAAAAATTTTGTTTAATGATTTGTAGTTTCTGATCTGATTGAAGAAGGATTATATTTTGAATGAGTATTTGACTGTCATATGAAATTGATTTCTCAAAGAAATAGTCTTCTTTTCAAATATTTTTGTTTATAAGTGAAAGAATTAGTGCTTTGAAAGTTATCTAAATCTCTCAAACATGTCCTTTAAATAGAATGCATTGAAAAGAAAAGAGTTTCACTCTCACATAGATGCATTTAGTGTATTTTTATTCAGGTCATAAAACATCATTGAAGTTTCACTGCCATACCTTCTATCTTAAGAAACAGCCAAATTAAAAACAACGCTTTAATTAAAATCAATTTAGATATTTTAACATTTTCTAGGGCTCTTTTCCACCAACATAGCTTAGGCTAGTGTCTTGGAATAGGCTGTAATTAAAATTCGAAGACATTTAAAATAAACAAGTAGCAATATTGCGGTAGCAAAAATCCAATTGTAGCATGTATGCTCTGGGAAGCTCTTCTTAAAAGAGTCAAGCACGAGATCATGTCTGAACCAGTGAGGTAGTCGTACCTATATCATTGGGAAAGATAGCATATGTGCACGTATTAAAAACGGTAAACCTCGGATAGACCATTTTCGAGGAGCCTAGGGTCACCTGTCGGTAAACCTTGGATTATTTCAAGGAACCTTCAAGGGGATTGAGCTACTTACTCTGTCCTTGTGTGTATATCGGATCGTAGACTGTTCCCCCAGGTATATTTGTTCCCCAAGGTGACGGTGGAGGGACGGTCCCACTGTACCTGGAGCAGACGTCGAATATACTCACTTGGAATTTCCGGAAGGTTCTCTTCACTTCGAAATGGTTTAAGTGGAGAAAATTGCACCGGACTGTTTCATTAATCATTTGTTGGGGTAACTTTTCCAACCCCCATTTCTGCATTAAAATTATACGACGTTGGATTTCATCACCAACTAGTGTTTTTAGTGCAAGAATCTACTGTTTGTGTGTGGATTTCTCTCTTAGATTTTGTAGGTGTGTGATTAATTTTATTGTTTCCTTAGAGAATTTAGGACATTTTGTTGAAATTTTCTTTGATTTTGTGTGTTAAAAATTTTAATCATGTATGAATTACCTAGACAATCACGTAGAATGCAGGGGAAACCCCCTGAGTACACACCAAGCTAGTTAGGAAAACTTAAATCTGAGAAAGGACAAACATCAGGGACTGGATCAACTGAACATGAAGAAACATCAATAATTATTCATCATGAATATGAAGTAGATCAACCTAGAACAATTGAGAGTACTCCAAGAAGAGTTTCAATTTCTGAACTAGCTGAACTTGTTTCTACAACGAGTGAATTATCAGCTACTGATCCTGAAATTTCTGAAGCAGAAACTGAACCTGATATATCTGAAAATAATTTCGAGTTCATTACTCCAACCCTTCATCATCCTGATTCACCCAGGGTGAATTATAGTATCATTGAAAATATTCCTCCTGGTCTCATTAGTATTGAAGAAGTTACTGACACTGAAGTAGAAGTTGTTCTTCCTTCAAATCAGGACCCTTTATATTTTAGGCCAAGTGAATTAATTTTCTATAGCCCTTTCAAACAAGATGCTTGGTATTCTTAGTTGAAAGACGTTCTACATAATACTTGTCTAAACTATTCACCACCCCGAATTCCTTTTTACGCTATACCAAGATGTTATAGACCTCCATTAAACATGTCTGGTGAGTCATCCATGTTTTCTACATGACTAGAATCATATTTGTATGCTAGTCTGTCTGTTCTAGTAGGATACAAGTCACTTTCTGGTACTTTCTCAGGAGCAGCTCCTTCTCCCGACAAACATATACCATAATCTGGTCCAAATGAATCACATACAAAAAAGTTGACTGTGGAACACATTTACATGATGTATGGAAACATTTCTAATCCTGACCCTCAAGGTAGTAATTTACCGCTTGGGGGGAAACCTCAAGGACAATACATACCTCAAGTATCATATCAACCTCAAGGACAGTACATACCTCAAGATCAGTACATACCTTAGGGTCAATATCAACCTCAAGGACAATACCCAATTCAGGGTCCAAAATATCTTCAAGGACAATACCCTACACTAAGGAAACTGTCTTTCCAGGGACAACAACCTCCTTTAGGGCTACAGTTCTACCTAGAACATAAATTGTTTCAAGGAGGTGGGAATTATCTAGCTAATTATCAAGCATATGTTCCAAATTATCAACCTAGTTATGGTCCTTCTTATGCAACACAACCTTCAATGGGACCTTCATATCCCGGATTAAATACAGTGTGGGATCCATCACAAGTTCAACAGAATTTGAAACCTAATGTGCAAGTACCCTATTATCAACCTAGTCAACTAATTCAGCAGCCTGGTCCGAGTACACCTAGAACTCCAACTCAAACTGTTGCACCAATTTTTGTTCAAGCTACCACACCTATTCCTGGAGTTTCTGCAGACCCTCATGTATCACAACAAATCCCTGTAGTCTCTGTAGCACAACCTGGACCTTTAATCCAGACTACTGTTTAGCTGCCTATAGGACCACTTGGTACAAGTACAATTGTAATAAGCCAACCTCAGTTTTTTTACCAACCATATCAAGGGTAGTATCAATATGGGCCTGTAGCACAAAATCCAGTATACCAGTATCAACCATACCCTAGTTACACCTATTAGATACCGTCTCAACCCTAATATGGTCCGACTAATCCTGGTTACCTGGGAGGTATTCCAATCCCAAATGCACAGGCTATTCCAGGATATCCTGGATATCCTCCTCCTAGTACTGGTATAGTTCCACAAGGTTATCAATTTTCTCAAGACCCTAACTATCGGTTTCCATTCATAGCAACTTTGGATTTACCTTATTTTTCGTGCCTAATGAATTATCCCATCTATTATATTCTGTATTGGCCACCAATGCCAAATATGTTGCCTAGTGATATCCCTAAATTTGAAGGGAAATCAGGAGAGGACCCCTCAAACCATGTCATGATTTACCACCTCTGGTGTGCATCCAACTCTTTGATTTATGATTCTATTCGATTACGACTGTTTCAGAGAACACTGATAGGCTTAGCTGCAAAATGGTACATTGAATTACCATGTGGCTCATTCAATAATTTCAATGCTTTAGAAACTACTTTCTTAACAGATTTTCAGTTGCCAGTCAGATACAATAATGGCACGAAATTATTGACTTCATTAAAACAATATACGTCTACATACATATTCAATCACATACATGAATGGAGACGTAGAAGAAGTTTGGTGAAAGTCTTTATTCCGGATCAGATCTTGGCAGAATGGTTCATCAAATAATAACTTCCAAATATCACTAAAGATGTGGCTAAGGGAGGAGATGTTACTGAGGAATAGGTCATTGCTCAAGCTCAGTATTTAGACCTCATATATACACAGTCTGGTACTTTTTACAAAAAAATTCCTGATTTACCACGTCCTATTCAAATAACTGCAACTCCTTTAGGGTCTCATGTGGCAGATGGTGTAATTAGTTTATTTAACACAAATAAAATTAAGAAGAAGTCCTCAAAAATTACTTCTCCTAAAATAACTTTACCTGATTCACCAAAAGGAGATTCTTCCCTTGAAACTTCTGCTGACATTCACGTTGTAGATTCATCTACAGCTAAATCCAAAATTGGTAATAAGAAGAAAGGTAAGAATAAAATCAAGCAGAATTCATCTCCCAAGGATAAAACTGAAAAAACTGAACCATTTGATGATAAATGAAAACCTCATTATCCTTGTCTTATATGTGACGAGGATCACTTTACTAAAGAGTGCCCACATAAGTCTGAGGTCTCTATATTTGCCAAAGGTTCACCCACACCCACTATCTCAAAGGATCCTTTTCCTACTCAAGATAGAAAAATGATAGGATCTTCTTCACACTCATCAGCAGGTATTTTAATGATGTCTGACGTTATGGTTGCGACGCGATCACAAGATTGTGGAAGTAAAAATACCGTTAGTGGTAAAGAAGTAGAAAATTACAATTCAACACCAGCTACATCTCCTTCGATTTTTTATCCACTTCATATCGAGAAACATAATCTTGATCTAGTAATTAAACAACTTTCCAAAGGTGTACTTCGGAAATCAACTTTCAATCCACATGTGAGAGCTGCTTAGAACTACAACATTGTTGAATACTTAGCGATTTCCCCTTCAGCAATGTCGGCCTTAGAAGTGTTGCAATCATGTATCGCATAGAGGAAATTAATTTTATCAACTATTGGAGCTATATATCCTCAAGATTCTAACCTTATGGTCTTCGATTTAGAAAATTTTACACCAAAACTCCCCCATCAGATGGATTTTCAGATTCCGGTATTAGAAAAAAACAGATGAATTTTTCATACTGTAATTGATGAGGGGGAATAAACGTGCATTATGTTGGAAAATTGTTGGAAAATTCTTGGTTCTCCAATGATCAACCAATCTCCGAAAATCCTTAAAGATTTTGATGGAAGAGAATTCCATCTGTATGGAATTTTACAGGATCTACCTATAGAGGTTGAAGGTAAAATTGTTAATCTATATGTGGAAGTAGTTGATGCCCCTCTGGATTACAACCTTCTTCTGGGTCAAAGTTGGTCTTATGCTATGACTATTGTCGTGTCTTCCATCTTTCGGTTAATCATGTTTCCTCATAAAGGAAATATTGTGAAAATCGATCAGCTATCATATTATTCGTCTGACCCAACCTCTACAGATAGTATTCAACATGTTGGAAAATCAACTATTCCTTATGAAGATGTTGGAGTAGGTTTAGTAAAAGATTATGTTTTAATGGGAACTTTTTCTATGCCTCCACCCAACGTACCACGTACCATTGCTAATGTCATTATGATTCCATCAAGTGCTATTCCATTTGATGATCCTTGGATAGTACCTTCAGAGTCAGAAATGGATTCTTTCAATGGCGAGATGCCTTTGAGTCCTTTTGAAATAGCATATACAATGGTACATTTATTTTCTGATCCTTCATCTAATCCTGATCCAATGAATGTGGTCACCGAAGAATCTTCTTCACTATCAAGCTCAGCCTTGACATCTATTTCCAATCCTTTTCAACAAGTGTTTCATACTGATGAAAGTATTCATGAATTTCTATCTATGGATGAATTACCCTGGGATGATCTACACCATAGATCTTCATTTGTACCTGAACTTGATAGATTTGAAAAATATTTTTCGTCCATTTTTACAATTGATTATGTCAAGGAACTACAAAATCCAATTACGATTACGAATTTTGATTTTGAGATTAATTTGGGAAACATTTCTACAACTGTTCCTATTGACATATCAGTTAAACCAAGATTTTTTGAAAACATTCATATAGGATATTCTTGTACGATTGATGAAATTAATACATATAAATCCCCATTTCAAGAATTTCGTGACATATTTTCCTCATCCTATGAAAAAATGCTAGGAATTGATCCAAAAAATTTCGTTCATGAAATAAAGACATACCTGGATGCAAAGCCTATTAGACAACGTTTACATCCGATACATCCTCGAAAAGCTGCTGCTATTAAATCTGAAGTTGAAAAAATACTAAGAGAAAGATTTATTTATCCAACCCCTTTAACATATTGGGTATCTAATATAGTTCCCATTACCAAAAAACAAGGGACTATACAAGTATGTGTCGATTATAGGGATATCAATAAAGTGTGTCCAAAGGACAATTATCCTACCCCCTATATTGACCAAATCATTAATGATTGTGCTGGAAATGAGATTTTTTCATTTATGGATGGATTTTCTAGATATAATCAAATAAACATACTCCTTGTTGATCAACCAAAAACAACGTTCATTTGTCCTTGGGGAATATTTTCTTACTGTAAATTACCTTTCGAATTGAAGAATAGTGGTGCAAATTTTCAAAGGGAAATGTCTTACGCTTTTCATGAAATCAAACACATTGTGCAGCCTTATCTGGAAAATTTACCTACTCACTCATTTCATAGGAAAGATCATCCTACTCATTTACGAGAAATTTTTATGAGATGTAGGCATTACAGGATTCGTTTGAATCTGCACAAGTGTGTTTTTGTGTGCAATCTAGAATATTACTGGGATTCGTTGTTTCCAAAGCCGACATTTTTGCCGATCCCTCAAAGGTTGTGGCCATCATAAATTTACCTCCTCCTTCCACACTTCGCCAACTCCAAAGTTTGCAAGGGAAAGAAAAAATTATGCATAGATTTATCCCGAACTATGCTGAGTTAACAAAAGGTTTTACCAAGTTGTTGAAACAGAATGTTCCTTTCATTTGGGATGATATTGCTGATCAATCTTTTGATGCTCTAAAACACGTGTTAACACATGCACCGTTATTGCATCCACCCAATTACAACTAGGAATACTTTTTATACCTAGCAACCTCTAATTCGACCATTGGAATGGTTTTAGTTCAAGAGGATGAATTTCACAATGAACATGTGATTTACTATCTAAGTATGAATTTGAATCCAACCGAAATTAAATATTCACATGTGGAAAAATTGGCCTTGGCAGCAGTTCAAGTTGTCCAAAGATTTCATCATTACATACTGTTATGAAAAACAACTGTAATTCTTAATTGCAACCCAATGATGTAAATTTTTCCAAAACAATTACTTGGGGGAAAACACTATAAACGGATTGTTATCCTACAAGAGTTTGATTTAGAATTCAAAAATTCTAAATCAAATAAATCGCTAGTGTTTGCAAAACTTATGTGTGACTTTCCCAATACTGAGACAGAAACTGTGGTAGAGCATCCCATTACAGAGGAACCTCTATTTCTGATCAATACATTAGATCCATGGTATAGAGATATCATCATTTATCCTCAAACCCAAAACTTTCGACCTGAGATTTCATGTTCAAATCGACAAAAGATACGTTACCAATCTCAACAATACAACATTGTTGGGGACACACTTTATCGTCGTGGTGCGGATTCTGTTTTTCGACGTTGCATAACTCATGAAGAGGCTTAAAGGGTTTTAAATGAATTCCACTCTGGACCGTGTGGTGGTCATATGTCTAGGTATGCCACAGCCCAAAATATATTGTGTGCTAGCTATTTTTAGCCATCATTATTCAAAGACTACATTCTTGTGGTCCGAAAATGCCACAACGGTCAAATATTTGATCGAAAGATGCGTGCACAACCAACTCCTCTTCACCCCATAATTTTTTTTGGTCCTTTTGTGAAATGGGGCATTGATTTCATTACATGTAACCCTCACTCGGTCGGAGGGCATGGGTATATAATTCTTGCTATAGATTACTTTACCAAATGGGCCAAGGCGATGCCTACATTCGCGGCAGATGGAAAAACTGTAGCTACGTTTGTATTCAATCATGTGATTACTCGTTTTGGTGTAACCCAAGCTATTATCATCAACCATGGGATTCATTTTAGAAATAAAATGATGACCAAAATTTTTGATCAACTTGGATTGCGCCATGATAACTCTACTCCATATTACCCACAGGCTAATGGTCAAGTTGAAGCCGATAATAAAGTTTTAACCACCATGATCAAATGGATTATTAGAACTCACAAATAAAATTGGCATACCATGATTTTTTCGGCATTATGGGCTTACTGAACCTCAGCAAAAACTGCAACAGGGTTCACTCCTTTTCAACTGGTTTACGATTTAGAAGTTGTGTTACCAATTGAATGCAAAATACTGTCACTCCAATTAGCCATATAGTTACTACCAGCTACATCTGAAGAGGAAAAACGATTTTTTTACTTAGCACAATTAGGTGAGACTCAGCGCACCACTGCATTAGCAGTCGAAGCTCATAAAAAATGCATTAAAGCTCAGTATGATTGAAGTGTTACACCTCGTGTTTTTTCCAGAAGGTGACCCAGTCTTAGTATATGATCAAGCTAATGATAAGCTAGGAGCTGGGAAATTCGAACCAATGTGGCATGGTCCGTACATTTTCAAGTGAGTGCTTGCCAAAGGGGCCTATGAATTGATTGATTATGATGGGATCTCTTTAGATAAGCCCGGAAATGGTCTTTATCTTAAGAGATATTATGCTTGATTCTTGTGTGAAGATGTCACTTATATATTAGTTATTCTAGTTAGTGTGCCTTAGATTAGATAGGTGTGCCTAGTTTAAGTTTGTTTTGCTACTATCTCTACTTATCTTGATTACTCTTGATATTGCATATGTCGAAATCCCTTAAAACATACATTGGTATTGTTGATGGTGTCTATCGTAGTACACGGAATATTTATTCCGCATCTTGGGTTATCTATTCACCCACTAATGAGTTAGTTTCTATGCATGGGGTAAGCCTTGTTCAAAAAATGAATAATATTGTGCAATATAGCACAATGATTAAGTTATTATCTTATGCCATTTCATTTGGTATTAGACGTTTGATCATAAGGTTAGATTCAAAACTCATTGTATTACATTGCAACAGGGTATACACAATTAAAAATCCAGTGTATTGAGATTATTTTTGAAGGTTCGTCTCTTGGAAAGACAATTTTATTACATCGAATATCAACACATTTAAAGAAATTTAAAGACATTGGATGATGCATTAGCTAATCGTGTTTTAAATATACATTTGTAACGTTAAAACAGTAAACTAAAACAAAATTTGATACATGTTTAAAAAGATACTCAGAGAAAGTAGTAATATCATAAATAAGAGTTTTTGTTTTCAAAAAATATTACATCATCTATGATCATAGGTTTAAAACATGTTGTGATCTGAAAGATAATGATACAAGAAACAAAATATCTCAATCCATGATGATCATCCACTATCTGTGGTGATGATCATGGTAGTAAACTATCGCATGCGCCACCTTGCGCAGGAATCTCCTAAACTGGTCTGGAACACCAGTTACATGTCTCTGGAGACGAAGTGGAATGTCATCTATCGATGTCTCAGGGATATCTACAGTCAACCTTTCTAGGTTGTTGCTGGAGAGGTAAATCCTCTCTGCAGACAGAGGCGATCCCTGCTAGCCCAATCGGGTCTAGCAACAACTGAGTCACGCTAAGACGCAGGTTCCTTGTTACAATAGACCAAGATGCGACAAGAGGCCTACCTTAAGTCCCACGCTGCCATTGCTTGTAGAGAAGATGGCACTTCCATCCCTCGCTTTGGTAGATCAAAATTCTCCTGCTAAGCACATTCAAACACCTGCACGTACATGAAGAAACAACAAACACACAAGCGTAAAACCTAATACATGCAACTAAGTATCAGTTAGAGAAGATGCAACTCATAACACAAGACATGAACATATGAGTGGAGCCATAATTGAAGTCATTATTATTAATCAAAACAAAGAAAGATACAACCTAAGCTCTGACGCTGGATCTTCCTTCGGTGGGTCGACAGTGGAGTACATCTCGATAAAGCTCGTCGGGAATGGGACAAGTCTCTCTCTCTTCAGTTGTCTAACGATAACCTCCTTACTACTAATTCAACTCTATTCAGGCTAGATTGCAAAGGGAAAATGACAAGCTTATATAGATTGTGGAAGGGGATTTGGGATCCCTACAATGGTGGGATTGGCCCTATCCTCAAGGAAGCTTCCATGATAGGTGGAAAACCACTTCCCCTACATGGAGATCCGGAGCCAAACCTCCCAACTCATTTTAGAGACTCGTTCAGGAGTTGGTTGGAATCAAACTTCTACCATTTATTTTTAAAAAACAATCCTTATTGAGCTTGGCATGAGTAATACACTGGGACAGAGTGCCAGTTGGCGCGCCCTCTTTGGTTTATTTTCCCCATTGGCACGAGGGTTGAACTGGTTGGTCGCGCCAAGGCCAAAAGGTCTATTTTTAAGGCTTTTCATAGGAAATTGTCTTCAGAGGAATTATTTTCCTTGTAAAGGGGGATGCCATGAAAGTGGTTTCTGGTCATGTCACTGCTCACAGGTCACAGAAAAGGGCCTCCAATGTGCGTGACAGGGGATTGCAGGGACGGTGACAAATCACTATGTAACAGATGCCCCCTAAAGCATGAGGCCCGAGAGAGAGAGAGGGGTGAAATGATTTACGAGAATGTGTCCAACTGAAAACACTGCCGTCGAAAAACCTGCGTAGACAAGTACAACTGATATCTCAAGTACATGATATATGTGGGATGGGCGCAGCCATCCATAATAGAGTATACAATAATCAATATCCAAGGCATGGACGCAGCCATCTAGTGAGGATCGATAAATAGACTCAGGTATGGTCGTAGCCATCCAATCAATGAGTCATGTAACCAATCATGATAATCCAAAAAATCGCAGCCTGGATTTCAACAGACAAAATCCAAGGTCTTGTGCTCCATCTCGACCTGAACAGAGTACAAGTTCAAGCATGCGAATAAGTGAGCTGAAGTCGAACATGCAAGAACATCGTCTAATTACCAGCCAATGATGAAAGTTATTAACAGACACGAGAGGAACCACCAATAATGATAATGGCCCTGAAGGTACTATAGGTACAATCCACGGAATGTGAACAGTGAGCTGGCATCGAACACCTGTAAAATCATCCGATCGAAGGTCAATGATAAAAACCTTATGTCTAATGTGAAGAACCTGCCATTGAGGCATGCAAGCTCCAAGGTACCGGAAGGGAGTCTCTAGATCAGCTTCCTAGATAATGAGCTGAAGTC
Source organism: Pinus albicaulis (assembly GCA_034641835.2). Lineage (NCBI taxonomy): Eukaryota > Viridiplantae > Streptophyta > Pinopsida > Pinales > Pinaceae > Pinus > Pinus albicaulis. Next base: position 895,837,846 of record CM076580.1, read on the forward strand.
GACAAGAAGTAACCTTGATCGAAGGTGGGCCATAGTGTTTCCCCCATCATCGACACGAGACAGAGGAGAATAATGTTTGTGAATCAGGATCAGATGAGAATCAGAGGAAGGCTGAAACTGCAGAGGTCAACTTCTCTTGAACATATCGGCGGCACGACAGTGGATTTGGCAGTATTTGACATCAAAATATCAGAGGTCATGATGACGAGGCAAAGAGCAGATGAGAGGTCAAAAGGGATTACCCAAACCCACGGAGGCAAGCAGAAAATGAGATGAGATGTCCCAACCTGAAACGAATGCAGACAAGTTCCATGTTCAAGAGCGACATACTGCCGACATGACGATGATACTGGTTCCATTTTTTTTCCCACCATTTCTGGCGAGTACCCCAGTTATTTTTGAAAACAAGCTTGAAGGGGATAGCATATGCTTGTGATATAATTTCATCCTTCAGACAAATCCATCCTAGTACATTTAACGAGCCCTAGGAAGGAGAAACTCGAATATCGTCATTACGACTGAATTCGATGTCATCAGGTTTTAATAAGTCTAGCAAAGGAATAAATCGGCGTCTTTTCATGTTTAGAGAGTTTGAAAAGACAACGGAAAAGTAAACTCCAACGGTCCCTTTTCGTAAATAGTTCCTCAGATCCGAAAAGGTAGAAAACTGTGTCTGAGAAAGCCTCCTAGTCGCGATAGGCTAGGGTATTCCTTTTTCGTAAATAATCTATCCCAGCCCGAAAAAGGGATAAACGTATACTGGGTAGATATCGTTTCATAGCCACTTTAATGAGATCAAAACGACAAGCGACTTGGCAATCTTTTCATGTTTAGAGAGTCAAAAAAGAGCTGAAAGATGAATCCAAAAATGACTTTTTCGTGTTTTTTCCGAGTCCGAAAAAGTATAAAATACAACTCGTATCACCGCCTAAGCTGTGTAAAAACCTATTGCTGCACATAAAAGCGAGCGTAAAATCCATTTTTTGAAAAAATATAATAAAATATTGGAAAAATTACTTTCAAAACCTAATTTTGGCTTTGAAAACTTATAGATATGCCACAAATAGTAAAAAAATATTTACTTTTACTTTTTACCTTTTGTGAGAGCAACAGTGAGCTTTTGCTATGCAAACTTGCGACGGTGATTATGGTCAATCCAGTACATCATTCCAGTCCTCATCTGTTCCAGGTAAGAGGCGCTCTCCTTAGCTTTTTTTTGATTCTTTTTTTGTAGATTTCCATTGTGTTTTTGATCCCTGGGGGAACCCTTTGTAAAATTAGGGCTCGGCCAATTGGCACGGGTATCGGGCACGGACCCGCACCAATTGGCTCCTTTTTGCAAAGGGGTCGTGCCAGTTGGCGTGACTGTTAGCAAAACAGTCGCGCTAATGGCGCAACTCAAATTTTCGCCTCAATTTATCAAAATGTGAGACAATCAGATGAATTCATGAGTGTTGTGGAGATCTAATAAGGTGTTTATGACCATGTTGGTGCAGATACATAGCCACAATGGTGATTGAGTGGAAGGAAAGGGAGCATGGTGAAGAGGATGAAATGGCCATACAGAATGAAACATGCATGACCGCTCTTCGAAACTGTGGTCTCAAAAAGTTCTTCCTGACACCATGTTTGAGAGCACAACCTGAGATATTGCAATATTTGATTAGCATTTGGGACGAGAATGAAGAAGTGTTCAGGCTTCGGGACCAAGTGTTGGAACTTGAGGTCTCTGACATTTATTTCATAACCGGATTGTCCCGCAGAGGCCCAATGCCAATCATGACAGGTAGTAGACTTTCTGGTGAGAAAATGGATATGGTAATGGCAAGAGTGTGCCCAGGGGCATGGACAGGATCGGGAAGTGGGAAGGTAGATATCCACACAGTCCCTGATCTAGCACTCAAAGTAGTTCTCCACACCATTACACGGGCTGCGGGGTCGCAGGCACCACATGAGGCAACCAAAGCACAACACCTACTAGCATCTGAATGCATGAACCCCACACTTTTTGATTGGGCCACTGCCATAACAAAAAACATCAAACAACAGCTGACGAAGTGCAAGAAGGCCAAACTGAAATAGTTTGGGTATGGTTCCATCCTGGTATCGTTCATTCTTGAACGATTACCAATTTTCCAGGGCGAGGGGGCAATAGTCGCCAAGTCATCATTGAGGGAGCTGAGGATGGCTCGATGGGCAGCACTCATGCCCAGATCAAGAGGGGGCCAGCAGATGTCCTGGAGACCCAAGTTTTTTGTATGGCTACGGCGACAGCTGATCGTTGTTGAGGACTAGCCTTATGCTAGTTCCGACTTCACAGGAGACCCAGATATTCCGCTCCCGGAGGGGGATGATTGGGAAGAGGAGTTGGGTATGACTCCTTTTTATTTTTATATATTTATGATTTTTTTTTTTGTGATGCATGCCTATTCTAACAAACAGTTCTATATGTATACATACGTTGGCCCAAAGAGGCCCACCGGAATGTCGCCCATTGCACGGAGGACCCCTCTCGCACATGATCCTCAAGCTAAGGGTGGCAAAGGGAGTGAGCTAGTCCAGAACCTGGAGGGTATTTCCAGGGGGATCCTGAATTATGCACGGCTAGAAGATGTTCGAATGGCTTACCAGAGACACACTGTGGGGGTGCCTAGTCACCTCCATCGATTACTAAGACGATTGGTGCGCGTGGTGACATGCTACCACGAGCACCACACTGATTACTCATATAGGGCTTTTATATGCATATTTTTGAGATACATGTTGTCTTCGGCTATTATTAAAATAGACATGTATATTTTTTGATTTTATGTGATGTACAGAAACTGCAAACTATCCAATATATATATATATATATATATATATATATATATATATATATATATATATATATATATATTTTTTTTTTTTTTTGGATGGATATTTTTACATATGATGATTTTTTTTATATGCTATGCAAATTTATAATACAATGTTATATAATGCATTAGTTACATGATCGGCATAACAAACGACCCAATGGAAAAGTTCACAAAATGTATTAAATCACATTTTATTTTTACGCAAGATTAAAAGCACACATGGAAACACATATGCAAACTATGCTTGAAAATGAGTTTTATTTGTATGCAAGCTTAAAACACAAATGTAAACTATGCTTGAAATGATAAGGAGAAATGGGCATGCCCCCCAACATGGTGTCTCAATTCGAGGTACATGCCCCCCAAGCTTCAGTCCATAGGAAATAGAGTGAAGGTTCAAAACACAAGAGATTTGATCTAAATCTAACAAAAATCGAATTGAATGGGCTTGTGTTTCATTATTTTAATGAGGTTGACACACTTAAAGGAATTGTCCTCGTAGAAGCTTATTTCATTATTTTAGGAGCTTGACACAAGAAGAAGAACTATGCTCTGACGAGCTCATAGGAGGAGGCTCGGGAGGGGGATAAGCAGATACATCACACTCCAGATGATCAGACATTTCCCCCCAGCCAGGCATGAACGAGGAATGATGACGTCCATCGCTCCATGGCAGATCTTCGCGAGACATCGTTCCGACGATAGCTTCATCATAAGGGAGGACTTCTCTTAAAGGATCAAGCGAATCTGCATCGCCTAGCCAAGGGGATTGAGAATATACATTTAGAGCCATGCTCGAAGGAGCATGTTCAGGAGGAGGAGGATCAGATGCAGCGACGATTTCACAGTAATTGATCTCAACTGGAGTTAACGGCATAGATTCTCCGAAAGGGTCACCTGTTCAGGTGAAGGGATGATCCAAGGGTTGTCTGACCTATAGATCATGTTAACTTGAATGGTATGTGGTGGTGGCACGGGAAAGATACCCATGAGGACAGGGTCCTTGAAAAGACCAGGTCCTACACTGTCGGGGGGATTGGGGATCTAATCCACGTAAGGAATGTTGTTCTCAGAGGATGAGGTGAAGAAAGACAACTGATCCACAGTAATAATCTTGCCCTCATGAGGGAACTTCAGAAGCCGGAAGAGGGTGAACGGAACGAAAAGCATGGTGTGAGTCCAATTGTGACCAAGAAGAATATTGTAGTTGAGCTTGGCATCAACCACTTCTACTTCTACGTTGACTGTCTTCCCCTGTAATGTGATCAGAAAACTTTCGAGAACACCCAGATGTTGAAGAGGTAAATCCCCTCTGCGGACAGAGGTGATCCCTACTAGCCCAGATCGGGTCTAGAAACAATCAAACACGCAATGGCGCAAGTTCCTAATTGCAATAAACCAGCTTGCGAAAAAGGCTTACCTTGAATCCAATGCTGTCACTTGTAGAGAAAGTAGCGCTCTCGTTCCTTAGCTCCGGCAGATCATGATCCTCACGATCTCCGTGATCGGACACCTGCACACGCGAGAAACAAAACAAACGTAAGCGTAAAATCCAATATATGCAACTATATGTCAGTCAGAGAAGACATAACTCATCATCATAATCAACAACAACAGTGGAACCATAACCAATAGTCATTTATCATTAATCAATCAAAGGAGGATACAACCTGACTCTGACGTTGAATTCTCCTTCGGAGGGTTGCCAGTGGAACACGTCTCGAAAAAGCCTGTCGGGGATGGGACAAGCCTCTTTCTTCGGATATCTCAATAATAATCTCCTTGCCTAGATTTGGCCTTAAGGGAATGAATCAAGGCTCTTGCAGCATAAGGCTCTGATGGCTCTTGGGAAATAGCTTGCAAAGGAGATGAGCAAGCTTTTATAGATGGAGGAAGGGGAGTTGGGATCCGTATAATCATGGGATTGGCCCTCTCCTCAAGGAAGCTTCCATGAGAGGTGGCAAACCACTTCCTCTACATGGAGATCTAAAGCCAAACCTCCCAACTCAAATTAGGTACCAGTTTATGGATTGGCTAGGACGAAACTTCTGCCATTTATTTTTAAAAAACACTCCTTAAAATGGTTGGCACGAGTGCGAATCTGAGACAAAGCGCCAATTGGCGCGCCCTATTTGAATGATTTCCCCCATTGGCGCGGGTACTGAACTAGCTTCCCGCGCCAATGCAAAAAGAGTTGGTTTTAGGGTTTTTCACAAGGATTTGTCTTCAGGACAATGAAAGCTCATGTTTAGAGGGATCTCATGAAAGTGGTTTCAAGTCATGTCACTGCTCACAGGTCACGAAATGAGCCCTCCAATTGTGCGAGATGGGGAATTGTAGGGAAAGTGACAAATTTTTGTGTAAGAGATGCCCCCTAAAGCATGAGGCCTAAAAGAGAGAGAGGGGTGAAATGCTTTACGAGAACATGTCCAAAAGCGAAAACACGCTTAGTGGAAAACCTGGCTGAAAATACAATGCAGTATCTGGATCACATGATATATATGTGGTATGGTGACCATCCATATGAGTATACAATCGAGATCAGGGGCATAGACATGACCATCGATGAGGATCGATAAATGAGCTTCGAGTATGGTATGGCCATCAATTAATTGAGTCATGTAACCAATCATAATAATCCACAAAATCGCAGCCTGGATTATAACAGACAGAATCCAGGGTCTTGCGCTCCATCTCGACCCGAACAAAGTACAAGTTCAAACATGTGAATATGTGAGCTGAAGTCGAACATGCAAGAACATCGTCTGATTACCAGCCAATGATGAAAGCTGTTAACAGACGCGAGAGGTATCACCAATAATGACAATGGCCCTCAAGGTACTGCAGGTACAATCTACGGCATGTGATTCAATGAGCTGGCGTCGAACACCCGTAGAATCACTCGATCAGAGGCCAATAATGAAAACCTCACGTTGAACGTGAAGAACCTTCCATTGAGGCATGCAGGCTCCAAGGTACCAGAAGGGATTCTCTAGATCAGCTTGCTGGATAATGAGCTGAAGTCGATAGGAAGTGAATTTGATCGAAGGTGGTCCATAGTGTTTCCCACATCATCGACATGAGACAGAAGAACATAATGTCTTTTTGAATCAAGATTTAGATGAGAATCAGAGAAAGGTTGAAATCTGCAGAGATCAACTTCTCTTGAACATATCGGCGGCACGACAGTGGATTTGGCAGTATTTGACATCAAAAGATCAAGGGTCATGGTGACAAGGCAAAGAGTAGATGAGAGGTCAAAAAGGATTACCCAAACCCACGGAGGCAAAGGGATAACGAGATGAGATGTCCCCAACCCGACACGAATGTAGACAAGTGTGATGTTCAAGAGCAACATACTGCCGACACGAAGATGATACTGGTTCCATTTTCCCCCCACCATTTCTGGCGAGTACCTCTTTATTTTTACACAAGCTTGAAGAGGATACCATATGCTTGTCAGATAAGTTCATCCTTCGGACGAACCCAACCTAGTACATTTAACAAGCCCTAGGAAGGAGAAACTCGAATAACGTCATGATTGAAAATTTCCGATGTCATTTAGGTTTAACGAGTCTGACAAAGTAAGAACTCGATGTCTTTTCATATTTAGAGAGTTTGAAAAGACAGCGGAAAAGTAAACTCCAACGGTCCCTTTTCGTAAATAGTTCCTCAGATCTGAAAAGGTAGAAAACTATGTCTGAGAAAACCTCCTAGTCGTGATAGGCTAGGGTATTCCTTTTTCATAAATAATCTATCCCAGCCCGAAAAAGGCATAAACGTATACTGGGTAGATGTCGTTTCATGTCCACTTTAACAAGATCAAACCAACAAGGGACTCGGCAATCTTTTCATGTTTAGAGAGTCAGAAAAGAGCTTAAAGTTGACTCCTCCTGGAGGAACGAGTGGTATATAGGGTAGCAACTGGTTCCGGTAATTGTGGAACTACTCTGAACAAATAAAGGTCAAGAGGCTGGCTAACAAGACCACTCATCGCAGCGGTTCCTCAGGAATGGGTAAAACAACCAAGTGAAGGCATATGATAGGCCAAGAAGATAGTGACAATGGAGTGAGAAAAACAAGGTTCATCTGGCAAAAACAGGCTGATAAAATGGAAATCACGAGAGGTAAAGGGGAAAGGTTTCATTTTTACACAAGCCTGAAATCAGGAAACTCCACTTGAAGTTGGTTTCATTTTTACACAATCTTGAAACAAAGATAAACTATGCTTGAAACCCGTTTCATTTTTACACAAGCTTGAAACGGAAACAAAATATGCTTGAAAAAGTAAGCATGCCCCCCAGCATGGTGACTCAATTCGAGGTACATGCCCCCCAAGCTTCAATCCATATGAGAGGTAGATGGAGTGAAGGTTCAAGTTATGAGATCAAGAGAAAGACTCAACTGGGATTTTACGAGATCTAAACAAAGACTCGAATTGAATGGTAACGTGTTTCATTGTTTTAACGAGGTTGACACATTAAAATAACTATCCTTAGGACACCTTGTTTCATGGTTTAAGGAGCTTGGCACAAGACAAGGAACTCTACTCCCTAGCTTGTTTCATTTTTTAAGGAGCTTGACACAAGAAAACGAACTGTGCTCCGACAACCTTGTTTCATTTTTTAAGGAGCTTGACACAGGAAAAGAACCATGCTCCAACCGACCTCATCATAATGAACAAGAAGTCATCGCTTCCAAGAGTTCCACTCCCGATGGAAGGAAAACATCTTGGAAGTCAGGACCCAATGCCCCCAGCACCTGATGCACAATAACATCGTCACTGAGTATAGGAACGGGGTAGGTAGCCACATAGTTGACCTGCGGTGGGGCAGATACAACAGGTGAATAAAAACTAAGAAGGGATGATGGCGGGCTAGCTACCACATCAGGACCAAAGAACGAAAGCTGATCAATGGTCACGATCCGTCCTTCATGCGGAAAACAGACCACACGAAAAAGGGAGGAGACAAGCACTCCCATGACATAGGTGTAATCGCGCCCCAAAAGCAGATTGAAATCCAAGGGGCCTAGAACAACCATCACGTCCATATGGACGGTTTTACCTCCCAAAGTAATAAGTAACCTTGGAAGGATCCCTAACGGTTGACTCGTTCTTTTGTTAAACGCCAACAGATTCTACGTAACGGGCGCAAGCGGCGGTGAACCGAAAGCTTTCCAAGTAGTTGAGGATATAACAATAACAGACGCGCCTTCGTCTATAATGGTGTTGGGTACGACCAAACCCAAAGCCTGTACTGTGATCTCGAAAGGCACATAATATGGAAGGCGGTATCCCGCGAATCGATTCCAATCAAAAGAAGCGACCAAACTACTCGGAGGGGCTACCATCGAACCGAGAAGGTCTTCCCCTAGTGTTACGGAAGAAGGAGCATCTTCCACGACTTCCATCACGGATTCGGGAAGAGTATCCTCCAGGACCTCCATCACAGGAGGTGGAGGAGTAGCTTCTTGTTGTATAGGGACAGGAGAATCTTTCTCCAAGTCCAAAGAATCTGAAGAAGCCAGAAGAACATGGGGGGTGTGAGATCTACTCTCGACGGAAAAGGCCTGGTGCACCGCAGATGGGTCCAGTTCAACCGATCCCACGACCAATGGTTGGTCGGGAATGAATTCAAGAATTTGAATTTCCGAGGGAGCGGGATCGACCAAGGATGACTCTTGACCAATCATAGGATCAGCTAGTGGAGGACTCAAAGAAAGCTGTTTGTAACCAGCCAGAAGGCACGGTGCATAAACAATCGCGTTGTCCAAGAATCTTTTGGCTTCATCCATGTACGGACAAAGGTGAATGGCATGGTGCCCTTCACACAACTTACAGGGATTGGTGAGCTTACCCTGCTTCTTAGGAGCCTTACCAGCACCAGTTGAAGACGTGCCCCCAACCTGACTCCCAGAAGCCAAAGGCAACGGTGGATGACCATTGGACCATACTTCAAGCACCTTGGGAATGTCAGGGCAATCTTGAAGAAGATGGTCTCCCATGCACAACATGTAAGGGAACTTGACTTTCCGTGGAGGGTTGGAAGGTTTATCAAGAGGATACGTTTTGGAAGTAGTATTTGCAGCCTTAGCCTCTCTCTTATCGGAATTCTTCTTCTTTGTCTTCTTCTTCTTCTTCTTAGCCACCTGGTTACTCGAATCCATACTTTCACCAAGCGAAGTAGAAGAGGAGGATGCAGAAATAGGCGAAGAAGGGGAGAGGTCCACCTTGGAATCAACATGATGTTGTTCAGGTGGAGGAATGGATTGAACAGTAGCCAGGACATCCGGGACCACAGAGGTTGAAAACAACCAAACAGGAAACCCAACAGTTATCCCAGGAAGGGACAACGTTGCCATATAAGGAGCACCAACATTCCCAAAAGGAGGAAAATGACCCGCATTCCCATCGGAGGTGATTCCTTCGTTGGTGAACTCCAAAAAAGCTGCCATCGAAAACGACCCAAAAAAACACCCTAAGGAAACTAACTTTAACCAGGAATATTTCATGGGCAGTTAATTTTTATGACATTGAAACAAAACTCTACCGTTTCATATTTTAAGAGTTGAGAAACGAGTAAAAGGTGACTCTATCTCTTTCATTTTTGAAACAAGTGTGAAAGGACAAGCGCTTGATGATCCTTTTAAATTTAAAGAGCCAGAAAAGATCGAAATGAATACTCTGGAAATCTAGGCAAAAGGGTGTATCAAATAACCGTGAACTGCAATATACACTTTGGTTTCAAAATGAAAGAGAAATCAACCAAGGACTTAACGTACGTGCAGGCAATCTCCCCAAATGCTATGTCTGGTGTATCACGGGTATAGGGCAGCAGACTGGGCTTCCTATGGATAAAGGATAGAAACATAGTGGGGTATCCCTTTATATACGTGACAGTACGGGGAGCACAAGTCCGTACTAGTGTTGTCTAAAGCCAAGAGGTGATTGACAGCTAGTAGGTTTAAAGACGCCGAAACACGTCTCTAGCCTAGACCTCTAAAAACTTTTCGTTAGGTTTCAATGCTTCCTTAAGGTAAATTCAATAAATTTTATGGTTGATCTTCAATTATGTCTCAGTTTCAAGGCCCTACCATATGTCATCTGACAATCTCCTATATGTAGCTATATGAGAAAAGAAAACTTTTCAATTCGATGAATGCTATCTAGTTAAGGGAAGAGCTTCAAACAATGATGCAACAAACAGCAACACTGTAAACGAAATTTTTCCAAACTAGATGACTTTCACTATCCAAAAGTAATTCCAAACATTCAACGATGCGAATAATGCAATGTAATCTATGCAAAATCCTCTTTTTTGAAAACTATGCAATTGTAATCTACGCACAATTTCCTTTTCCTTTTCAAATTATAAGAATGCACTCAATGCATTTTTCAATGAAATGAGAATCTACTTAATGAATGATTTTAATAAAATAGAATGCAATCAAAGCGATTTCTAGTTTTCAATCATTAAACAATGTAATCTAAGTTCAATGATGGATCTCAGAAAATACTTTTCAATGCAATGTGATCTAATGCATTTTAACGAAAATCAAACTATGAGACGAAAACTAAATAAATGCAAATCTTCTTAATGAAGGATGAATGCAAAAGAGATGTAAACAAACACTAAGAATGCAATCGTTGTTTCAAACACGTTCTCACGAAATCCCTCAAAAGGCGACAAGACATATGAGGTCAAACACAAAGAGGAGCTTCAAAGCAAGAGATCAAAACAAGGCATTCATTCCATTTTACATCAAACAATCATGGAAAGAAGACATTTCAAACAATGAGCAATGTAATCTATGCTCATACAGTGAAAATACCGGAAGGGAAAGACACACTGGTGAAGGATTTAGGGAAAAAATCTCAATTTTCACACACCCTGAAATTGGCACGACTTTATCATTGACAACTAGTGCCAACTGGCGCGACTTGCTCACTGAAAACTAGCACCAATGGCAAATTGGTGTGGGTTGCTAACTGAAAACAAGTGCCAACACCTGAAAATGAAAAAAAAAAAGAATTTCTCCCAACCAAGACCAGACTCACCACTTCAAGCAGAATCTCCAAGACTCAAATGAACCATGTAAACTAGGCTCAAAGAGAGACAAAGCGGAATTCGAATGAAGAAGAAGCCAATCACTCAAATAATGCAATAAAACGATATAAAACCACCAAACGAATGCAGAGGAGCAATCACAAAGCTGACTGAATAGATAGAAACCACAAACTCCCAAGGGAGGCTCGACGCACAATAGCACCTAGATGCCCTAGGGCTAAAATGTAAAATCGATAGAAATGGGCAAACAACCAAAGGAAGAAGGTCACAGTCAGTTAAACAAGGCTCCAGAACACTCAGGCAGTCAAAGAAATGAAACCAAAATCATCGATCAAGATTAGAAAGCTCAAAACCAAGCAAACCTTAGCACCTTTCAGCATTGGCGCGACTGTCAGGCTGAAACTAGCGCCATGACAGGATTGGCGCGGGTAGTAAATTGGCAACTGGTGCCAATTGGCGTGACTGTCAGGCTATTAAGCGCGCCAGTCAAGTTTGCTATGAAAAAATAAAAATAAGCAATCCAAGAAGAAGACCAGTGATGTTGGAGCTAAAAAAAAAAGCCAAACTCACGAAAAGAGCCAGCCAAAAGAGCTGATCAAGAAAGCAAAGTCAAGAATCGACCGAAAGACAAGACAATACTCCAAGTGTTTAGTTCATAAACTAAACCGGAGATTAACTGAAGCAGCATTGATCTACTTTGCTAATGCAGAGAAAGAGCGTTTCGAAGGCTATCTGGCTAACTTCAGGCTCTGTTTGTAGTTTATAAAGCAAACAACAAGCTAACTCCCCAGCGGAGTTGCCAATTTCTTGAAGAGGTAAATCTCTTCTGTGGACAGAGGCGATCCCTACTAGCCCAGATCAGGTCTAGCAACAATCAAACACGCAATGGCGCAAGTTCCTAATTTCAATAAACCAGCTTGCGAAAAATGCTTACCTCCAATCCAACACTGTCGCTTGTAGAGAAAGTAGCACTCCCGTTCCTTAGATCCGGCAGATCACGATCCTCACGATCTCCGTGATCGGACACCTACACACGTGAGAAAAAAAACAAACGCAAGCGTAAAATCCAATATATGCAACTATATGTCAGTCAGAGAAGACATAACTCATCATCATAATCAACAACATGAGTGGAACCATAACCAATAGTCGTTTATAATTAATCAATCAAAGGAGGATACAACCTGGCTTTGACGTTGAATTCTCCTTCGGAGGGTCGATAGTGGAACAAGTCTCGAAAAATCATGTCAGGGATGGGAAAAGCCTCTCTCTTCGGATGTCTCGATAATAATCTCCTTGCCTGGATTTGGCCTTAAGGGAATGAATCAAGGCTCTTGCAGCATAAGGCTCTGATGGCTCTTGGGAACTAGCTTGCAAAGGAGATGAGCAAGCTTTTATAGATGGAGGAAGGGGAGTTGGGATCCCTATAATCATGGGATTGGACTTATCCTCAAGGAAGCTTCCATGAGAGGTGGAAAACCACTTCCTCTGCATGGAGATCCGGAGCCAAACCTCCCAACTCAAATTAGGTACCAGTTTATGGATTGGTTAGGACGAAACTTCTGCCATTTATTTTTAAAAAACACTCCTTAAAATGGTTGGCGCGAGTGTGACTCTAAGACATAGCACCAATTGGCGTGCCCTATTTGAATGATTTCCACCATTGGCGCGGGTACTGAACTGGCTTCCCGCGCCAATGCAAAAAGGGGTGTTTTTAGGGTTTTTCACAAGGAGTTGTCTTCAGGGAAATGAAAGCTCATGTTCAGAGGGATGTCATGAAAGTGGTTTCAATTCATGTCACTGCTCACAGGTCATGGAATGAGCCCTCCAATTGTGCAGGATGGGGAATTGTAGGGATGGTGACAAATTGCTGTGTAACACCAAGGGTTTCGATTCCCGACCATCAAATGCCTCTAGGGCATTGGGAGACAAAGTAAGAGCTAGAGAGCCAATGGCCTTCCAGTAGGCAGATGACATAACACAGGTGGAAGCACCTTCATCCACAATGGCTCTGTGGATGTTGAGGCCATTGATCCCAACTTGGATAACAAGAGCGATTTGATGTGGAAGTCGAGGGACAAAATTTTCTACGTTGAAGGTGAGAAGATTAGAATCGGCGGGATCAATTCCACTGATTGCAGACAACAGAGCTTTTTGTTGCGATGGGCAACTTTGAAGCACTTCTAATGCAGACATTGTAGAAGGCACCTGTGCCAAATCCTCAACAATACTATAGTGTTGAGCGGCACGGGCGTTTGGGTTATAGGAAGATTTTCGCAGAACACCTTTGGAAGGTGGCCTCACAACAGGTTCAGCATTGGGCTTCTCAATTTCTAAAGGACTAGAGACAAGTGGGGGAGGTGGGCCATCAACTACTTCCTTCCTGGCTTCCTGGCATGATCCATCATAATCCTTCAAACTTGTAGCAATTGAAATAGGTGCAACACCATTCATCATAAATACCTGGGACCCAAATGGTACAAATGGTGAAGGCTGCTCAACCATCTGGGTCTGCTGAGATGGGAACAGTTCTTTGAGAATTGTCGGAGTCCCTTTGGAGCCTTTCAGAAGTTGAATAACTTCAGATCGTTGGGGAAAATCTTTGGTATAATGGTCTCCTTCACAGATAAGGCAGGGGTACTTCGGTTTATGTTGGGAACCATCGTCAACACGAGGTTTAGAAGACTCTGGCTTCGGGGCATCGGGTTTGGATTTTCCTTTACCCTTCTTCTTTCCTTTGGAGGCCTTTTCCATAGGATTAGCCTGAACGACATTGAATTCTATATTTTTACCAGAATCCAGAGGGGTGGGAAGAGAAAAATTATTGGAAGAATTAGACTTATGCTTCCCATTAGAGGATTTCTGAGAATTTTGAGAAACAAAACCAATAACACCATCCACTGATGGGGTATTTGGTGCTTTAGAGGTCCCTGGCCGTGGAGCATTAGTAAAAATATCATAAAGTGTGTCGGACTGAGAGTACACGAGATAAAGGTATTGGGCACATGCGATGGCTTATTCTTCGGTCACACATGCCCCCATAGCAATATCTTGAGCGATCTTGTTAATGAAGGAGGTAGTGAACCAATGAGTTAGTAGCTGATCAGGTATATCAAACTTGATCAATCTACGATGATGTCACCACTCATGAATATGATCAGATATGTGGGTGGCTTTATCCTGCTTCAAAGAAGTCAGGAGATGTGTCCCGGCTTCGTAACGAACCAGTATCTGGAAGTGTGTTAGAAAAGCCATAGCTAACGTATTGAAATATTGAAAGATACTGCGGGGTAGTTCTATATACCACTTAGCGGCAACACCAGTAAGAGGGCACTGGAAGAGACGAAGACGAATTGAATCATCCACCCAAGAGTTGGACGAACACCACAGATGGTAGGTCATTACATGAGCTTGGGGGTCCTCTCCAACTTTACCTTCAAACTTAGGATAGTCACCGGGCACTTTGGTTGGAACCGGAGGCCAATAAGGATTGTGAAGAATCGGATCATTGGTCAATTTAGAAATGTCCGACAATTCCAACGTAGCAAGGAAAGGTAACTGGGGATTGAAAGGCATACTAGGCCCTCGATAAGGACTTGTACCTGTACTCCATCCTGGTTGAGCATAACCTTGCCCCCATTGGTTCTGTCTTGGGGGATTCTGACCATAGAGGGTGTAAGGCGTATAGTTAGACTGATACGGTTGCTGATAACCAGTGTACGGGGGTTGATAACCGGGGTATGGACCCTGATTATATGTTGGCCCCATTTGAGCAGTATATGGATTTGACTGTTGAGTATAGGTATAGCCCAGTTGTTGAAGGTAATAATTAGAACCTTGGGGCGGGTTGTAAGCTGGTCAAGATTGACCTTGGAGATAATAACCACCATGGGGTTGAGCAGGTTGTTGATAAGTGGGGCCCTGCTAAGCCTGATAAGTTGGGCGCACAGGCAGATTCGGCTACGGCATAGAGTAAATTGGCTGTTGAGCAGGGTTGACAAGATGTGCAGGCTGGCCTGGTTGGACAAGTTGACCTGGCTGAATGGGCTACCCTGGTTGAAAAAGTTGACCCGGGTGAACAGGTTTCCCTGGTTGAACAGGTTGACCTGGCTGATGAGGGACACCAGGCTGCCCCGGACGAACCAGTTGGCCTGGTGGCGGGATAGGGCCAGGTTGCACCTGATAACCAGTTTGACCTGTAATAGGACCATAAGAGGGCCCTGGCTGTGCAACATTTGGACCAATAGGAAATTTAGGTTGCAGAGGTTGAACCATAGGTCGAGAGGGTTGGATTTTCCCCCCAGGAGCGTACAACGGTCCCGGTTGGTACCCCAGTTGACCTATGGGTCCTTGAGGTTGCCCTAGTTGGACCACAGGGTGAGGCTGTATAGGTTGACCTTGAGGGAAATTATTTTCCTTGTCAAAGGGGATGCCATGAAAGTGGTTTCAGGTCATGTCACTGCTCACAGGTCACAAAAAAGGCCCTCCAATGTGTGGGACAGGGGATTGCAGGGACGGTGACAAATTACTGTGTAATAGTTGTGTTCCATGTCAATGAGAATTTCTGCTGCATGTTCTTGTGGCTGTGCTATGGGCTCTGTTTTCCGCCTTTCAAAGAAGTAGAGTGTAGCTGGTCATTGTGGACTGACATCTGCATTTAAAATTTTTTTATCAGTATTGGACAATTAAAAACAAATAAAAATTAGAGTTCAAACACATCAAAATTATTTTCTTACTTGATTCATCCCATTGTGCCCCTCAAGGTAAGGACATCTTGGGATCACCTCTAAAATCGATACCCGCATATCAGAAATCTTCAATTGTGAATATTTGGTTCTGTAGCCACATAAAATACGCAGGAGTAAACCGAACCACCGTACTAATGTCACCACCATGGTGAGCCATCAATGCAACCTATCGTACTATACGAGGTTCTCTGAGTTCACCATGATCAATAGGAATAAGCTGAGGGGTGAGGAACGAAATCCTCTCCAAAGCAAAAGAAATCAGAATGGCACCATACCCAAAGTTTTTCAACTTTGCATCTTTTTCTTTGGTCAGTTGGCCTTTCATGTTCACCAATACCCCTTCGCACCAGTGAAAAATGGTGCCTCTGAAACATTCAACCGCGGTCTGCATCTGACCGGAAAAATTTATATGTTGACTAACCATGGTCAATAGAGTTCTCTCTTGTATTATTTTATCCTTTTTCGGGCTTAAGAGACTAAATTTATGAAAAAGTACAACCATGGAGTTTTTTTTTTTTCTAACTCCCTAAAATTGAAAAACACCAAGTTTCACCTATACTGGACTCGTTAAAACTTAACAGTAAAGGACCTGTCAATTACAAATAGGAACGAACCATTCCTTCTTAGGGTTCGATTTTAATACTAAGTTGGACTCATCTGAAGGATGAGCTTACACAACAAGAAAATGTTATCCTCCTCAAGCCTGTAAAAAAATAAAGAGGTACTTGCCAGAAATGGTGGGGGAAAAGAGAAAATGAATCCAATTGTAAAAAATTGTTTTGAAAAGCAATATACCACTCTTGAACACGACACTTTTTGTCACACTTGTACCTGGGTTGGGAAAATCCTTTTTCTAACAGTTGATCAAACCACATTGAAAGTCTTCAACTAGTTTCTGGGTATTGTCTTTGGGTCAATTGTTACCAAACCATCTGCAGTGTCATTATGTGTCCAAGAAACAGTTCAAATAAACCATTCATTACAAAAATTTGTCTCCATTTGCGTTGACCATCCCTGAGTCAGTCCTTGCAAATATTTCTTCAAAAATTGATCTAATGGTTTTGTGTCATGGGCTTTCCTGCGACAGGTCGCTTTCTATTGAAGACAGCTCATCATCTAGAAATTTGATCTAGAATCCTATCAGTACCTTGAGATCTGCATGCGGCCTTAATGGTAGGTTTCTCACCTTCGATGGTAGGTTGCATCATTGACCTTCGATTGAATGGTTCCATGAAGTGTTTGACTGCAAATCATTCATTCAAACTTCGTGGATTGTACTGAAACACTGTTACTGATGAAATAGGTAATCTGACCTCAAAACGAGAACTCTAACCCAAAAAGACTCAAAAAACATGAAAAAACACCCCAAAAACAAAAAAAGTGTATTCCAGAACGCACTTGGTTTTTTTTTAAGGTCAAATTTCAACATTTTATAAAATTATGCTAAAAACAAAATTGTTTCTTGAAAAAAAGATTGAAAAAACACCCTCAAAACAAAACCAGTTGATGCTGGAATAACAAAAAAAAAAATTGTGTCATATTTTTGACATTTTTAAAAATAGAAATAACATTTTTAAATTTTTGAAATTCAAACATTAAAAAAAACCTAAAATTTAAGAAAAAAAAATAAATTTAAAAAATAAAAACATTTTAAAGCTTAAAATTTAAAAATATATAGGAATAAAAAAATAAAAATAAAAACAAAATAAAAATTTTAATTCAAACATTAGAAAAAACCTAAAATTTAAGGAAAAAAAAAATTTAAAGATTAAAATTTCAAAGTATGTAGAAATAAAAAAATAAAAAAAAAAACAAAATAAAAATATTAAATTAAAAAAAAAAACAAGTTAAAAAAGGAAAGAAATTATAAAAAATAAAATATAGAAATTAAATTTAAAAAAGAAAAAGAAAATGTTGATTAAATTAGAGAAAAAAAATTAAATTTAAAGAAATATATTAAATTTTAATAAATTTAAAACTTTAAAATAAATAAATAAAAAATAAAAAAAAATAAAAACATTATTGAAATTAAAAGTAAAAAATGAAAAATTAATTAAAAATAAAAAATAAAAAAATAAAATACAATAAAAATATTAAATTTAAAAAAATATATATTAAAAAAACAAATAGATTTAAAAAAATAAATTAAATTTAAATTATAAAAAATAAAATATATATATGAAATTAAATTAAAAATATATATATTAGATTTGTTATGTGTTAGATCTCTAACAGTAGCTAACACATATGTATTAAGTCCTTGATGAGTAAGGGCATGGATGACAACTCGAATACACCCCAGATGCAGGAATTTTGCTCCTAACTTAGCAGCCTCTGCTTGGAGGGATTTAGGATCAAGACGAGGAATAGACATTATACAATCAGAGTTTTCTTTAACAGAACTAGTGGATTCTTTTATTGAAATACGGGTGGCTACTTTGAGATGCCAGACACCTAGATCAGAATAGACTTTATCGGGATTGATCTTTGGAAGAACCCATTTAGCAATTGGTTCTGTTTCTTCATATAAATGCTCAAACTGATTTAACACATGAGTACTTGAACTAGCAAACATATCACGAAGAGGATCTTGAATAGCTTTATCTTGTTCCTCCAATTCTCTAAAAGATACTGATTTTCTGAATGAGTCCATTTTTTATTCAGACAATAAAAAGAGAATAATTTGAGAACTGACCTTTTCACGAACCAGAAAACACAGTCAAACTTGACTTCTGGCTTTGATACCAATTTTTACTGCAGGGACCTCTCACAGGTTTGCACTGCAAACTGCTCAACAGGCAGGCTGGCTCACTGAGTTTCTTCTTGCTTGTTTAAGAGACCCTATGCGAACCCATACACGAACCTACTAACACGTTCACACTTATTTCAGCTCTTTCTGCGGCTTCCCTCGCCTTTTATGGCCTACTCCGTGTCCCTTGGTGCTTTGGCAAACCTCTGGCGAACTTTCGGCGATAAAAAACAAGACAATACTACCTCAGTGGACATTCATAAAGCTCAGAGTTACAATTCTCAAAAGGCAGAATACAACTTTCTCTCTTTTATTAATTTCAGAAATGATTTTACATCAGAGATTGGATTATAATGGACTTAGCAAGATCTCTTTCCAGAGATGGACTGCAATGGCATTTACCAGATTTACTACTCAATGAATGAGCGAGCAATACTGGAGGCTTCCTGGCCAGTTACAGACTCTGTCTCAGAGTTCTTCACAGAACACACAATACATAGATAGACTTTTACAGACTCGATCTATGATCAGGCCACTTTAGGTTCTTGCCTATGCCGAGCACATAGACACACAGGCTTCTCTGATCACCTAAAGACTTGAGTGTTAGAACCGTGATGCAAACAGATCGCGAGACTTCGCGCAGATGCAGAGCAGGGAGCTTCGGCTCGACTCTGACTCAAAACACAAATAACTCTAGACTCTAAACTTTCCGGATGCGAATGATAAAGAATGAGCCTTAACCCTCCTTATATAGGAAATGAGGGGGGACAAACATTCATTTGGATCGTCGGATTATTGACAAGTGGAGGCGAATCATGGCTTTCGAGTAACACCGAAGTGACATCTGCACCGAGATTTGTCCATCCGACACAAACATGTGGAGAGTGTGTGTAGTACACTGTGGATGCCTTTACCTGTACAAGGCCCACGAGGAAGCATCACTTATTATATACACAGAGGATGCTTTTTCAAACAGGTGAAAAGCCCTCAGGAAAATACTTGTCACTATAAACCCGTGACTGGGTATCATTACAATGTGGATGCCTTTAATTATTGCAGGGCCCACTAGAACCGCTTGTGTCTGGAGGTGTTTCAATCATTTGCAAATGAGGAAATCTATACTTATAATTTTCATCCCATTGTTTTGTATAGATTCTTCTAACGATCATAGGCTTATTTAAAATGATCTGGTGTTTTATTTTAGTCATAACTAACCAGTAGTTATGCTGCATCATATGTTGCTTTAAAATTAGTGAAGGATGTAACCCCATGAGTGTTCTGAGAGTTTGGAAGGGTTGGTGGTCACATTCATCTTCTTCACATAGATCACATCTACTTTGATACCAATTTTCATACATGGTAGGGTCCATTGATGTTGGACTGAGACCAAAGTCATTCCACCAGTCTTGAAACCAACTTGCCTGATGACAGTTTTGCATGATTCCAATGGCACCAAACTTTACTTTGGTGTAATGGGTTTCTCCTTTACCATCTTTATTCATAAAATCCCACCAAATTTTTTTGTAACCTACAAAATCATATATGGTGTCAGGAAATATGAAATTGGGATTATTACCTGGCCATTGATTGAAGCGGGTCCAGGTCCAGGTAGGTTCTCTTGTACGATGAATGGAAATCCATTCATAATAGACTCTTGATCTATCACCTCCACCAGTACATGTGACAGATATGTCATGAAAATCTTCAGAGAGGGATTCTTTTGCCTCCCATGCTCTCTGCATACTATGAGTGTATACTTTATCATGGATCCACATGCTACTTTTTGGGTATACACGTCTTTCAGGTACTAGATGTTGTATATCTGTATGATTTTGGAGGTTTGCATCTAGTATTTTTGTATTGCGAAGTTGCCAGCTTGGTTCCCACTCTTTCATGTAGGTGTTCCAGTTTTTGTCTTCTGGGATACTTCTTAATATCTCTTGTTGATTTATCTGATCTCATTCTGTAACAATGATCATTACTTGATCATCATCCGGTTCTTGGTGCTGGATGAATTCTCTACTGAGAAAATCTGGCAGACAATTTTCAGAACCCTTTATGTGTTCTACTTTGAAAGTAAAATTTTCAAATAGCGCCTACCACCTTGCAAATTTAGCATCTTCAGGATTCTTTATTTCTTTCGAAATTACTTTGTCAAGTGCCCGTGCATCAGTTCTCAATAAAAAGAATTTGTTTACCAAGTGGATAGAGAATTTACTGACACAAAGCCATGCAGCTTTAACTTCTTTTTCAATTGTGGAGTAATTCCTTTCTGCCTTACTCCAAACTCCAGAGGCATACTGCACAACTTTTTCTTCATTTTTCTGGCTCTTCTCACTTGGCCTTTTTTTGAGCACACCTCCCCAACCTATATTGTTGGCATCTGTTTCAACAATCTTAAAAGAGCCATCATCAGCAACATAAAGTATAAGGAGATTTCTAACCTTGGATTTGATATTTTTGACAGCTTGAGTAGCTTGAGTCCAAGGTTTAGGATTTTTTCTTAGTCTCTGGTTGAGCAGAGACCTATAAGTAGCACAGGAAGAATAGAATTTACTTACATAGTTTAAACATCCTAAGAATCTCTACAACTGAGTTTTGTCTAGAATGATGTCTGGAAACTTGTCTGCAAACTCAAGAGCGTGGCTTTGTAGAGCAATTTGTCCATTCTCTATGCTATGTCCTAGAAACTCTATTTTGGTCTTACATAACTCCATCTTTTTCTTACTTAAGACCAACCCATTTTTCTGGACCAATTTCATGAATATTCTTAAATGCTTAAAATGGTCCTGGAGATTTTTGGAAAATATAAGGAGATCATCAATATATGCTAGCAACCAGTCATTGTAAGGCTTAAAGATAGAATCCATTACCTTCTGGAACTTAGAAGGTGCATGCTTTAAACCAAATGGCATTACGTTCCATTCGTAGTGTCCTGCTGGCACGCTGAATGTTGTCTTCCATTTATCTTCTTCCTTTATGGATACTTGCCAGAAACCAGACTTTAGATCAAATTTTGAGAAAACTTTGGCTCCAGATATCCTACTCAGCAGATCTCCCTTGTGCGGAATAGGATATGTATCATCTGCAAGAACAGTATGAAGAGGCTTATAATTTATAACAAGTCTGGGAATACCTCTTATCTGCTCACTCCTCTTGTTGATGTAGAAGCCATAACAGTTCCATGGACTGTCGGACTCCCGAATCAGCTTTCTTTGAAGGAGCTGATTTATTTCTTTTTCACAAAGCTGTCTGTATTATTTTGACATTGGGATAGCTCTAGATTTGCATGCTTTGCCCGTATATCCATCCTTGTAGGGAAATTCTACATAGTGCTGCTTACGATGCCAGAAAGAATTAGGTTCTTCTGAGCAGCAATTTTTTTCAAACTGTTTCTGAAATTCAGAAATTTGTTTCTAAATGGATGCAGAACTCAACTGTTGTTCTATGCTAAGAATAGCCTTATGATCTTTGAGTTCTGTGAGACTGGTTTCTGCTTTGTGAAGCTCTATTTGCATAGCTTGCACCATGCTAGACGTTCTGGTATTAGAAATATAAGATAATTCAAATCTTTTACCTTTTACAGTAATGAAGTATCCAGCCTTTTTATCAGAAAATCTTATTGAACCATGAGGCTCAACTGCAGCAAGAAAAACATTCCCAAGAATGCATTCAACAGGTATATCACCTACAACAAACTTCATAGTGATATACATATCTTCAAAGAAAACTGCAGCTTCTGGTACTTCATAATTTAGAGTCATTTTTCCTAAACCAGTGATCTTTCGGGTAGCAGTAACCCAGTATCTGGATCGAATAGCCTTTTTTGAAAACATATTAACATCTGCTCAAGAATCAAGTAATGCTATTAAATTTAACAACTTTCCTTTGAGCCATACCTGAATCTTAACATGATGTTGTTGATATTGAATAGCGAGAAGATGTATATCTCTAATCCCCATGCTAGGATCAGGATGTCCTTCTGCAACTTCAACATCTTCGGTGCGATTAGGAGGAGGACCATGCAGAGTATAGTTTACTTTTCGACCAGAAAGAATAGGAGAAGAAGCAGGAGAGGCTAAAACCTGTTTATTATTTTCCAGATCTGAAATTCTAGTCTTTAAGATAGAAATTTTAGTTTTCATACTGTGTATCTCCTTACTCACCTCCCCCAAAGTGAGTGTACGAGCTTTTCTAGAGTTATGCTGGAGATACGATTTGGTATTACGGTCATAAGAAGCATCAACAAAATTGGGCTTCTTACCGGATGTACTAGAAGAACCGGTACCATGCTGCATAAAAGCTTTTAATAATGCAGCTTTCAACTCACCATCTTCCATGGAACGGGTTTGGGCAAAAAATTTCATATCATCTTCATCATTTTGGGCCATGAGGACTTTGAGTTTACCAGAAGATTCTGGTGGAAGAGAGATATCAGAAAAATAATCTGAATCAAAATCATCATCAGAACAACCACAATGACAATTAGAATAATCTGAACATTGACAATAAGCATGAACCTCTTCTTCAGAAGAATATGAAACAAAAGAGTCAGGGGAAGATTCAGAGGGAGAATCTTCGGCAGCTTGCTGTATAGCAAGACGTGTGCAATCTTCTATTTTATGGAATGCAGAATGGCACCGTCGACATCGATCTTCAACTTTTACAGTGGTGCTAGTACCAGCCTAATTTTTTGGCTGTGATTTCTTACCACGGCCTCTTTTAGACTCAAGAGCTGTAGGACACATATTAGGAGTGTGGCCATGCTCACCACAAAGCCAATAGACAACAGTATTCATTCTTTCAAGCTTATGGTCCTTGGGCTTGATATCCATGGGAGTATAGTAATGAGTCTTGGGGTTAGTTCTGTACTAAAATTTTCTTCCTTTTGCTGGTTTCCTTCTCTGAGGTCTGAGTTCACGTCTCTTTTCAGAGCTCAGTCTATGAGTAGAGGCTCGAATTCTACGTTGAGCCTTTTTTTCCTTTTTCTTTGTCTTTCTACGAGTGACCAAGGGATCATCAATGGTGATGCCATACTTACTGCAGAAAGATTTTGTACCAGGCAATCTATTTAATTTATCAATAGATTTAGTCATCTTAGAGCTGGTACATAAAGTTATCAACACTTTAGTGATGATAGAATATATTTCCCCCCATAAATAGACTTCAAGAGGTAAGGGGAAGACTTCTTGCAGCTTTAGTATGTCAACTAACTTGGATGGAAGGGCTGCAAGATACACTTGTTTCCACAGAATATTCTTTGGTTCTTTAACCAGATATATTCTATGTATCCAGTCTCTGTGGAAGTCTTCAAACTGATTGATATTTCTACACTTCAGATTCATTAAAACCATCTCGTGCTTATCTGAAAGTGTAATATCAGTACCACAAAAATGTTCTTGTATAAGAGCAGTCAATGCACCAATCATATTGTTCTATGGGGTGCCATCAGGATGAAACATAATATCTCCCTGTTCATCTTTCAATATTTCTTTCTCCATTTTTGCAATCATTGCTGGAGAAGATTCAAGTTCCCACCATCTAGCAAGTGTTCCAGTGAAACACTGTATAAGGGTCTTGCAGGATTCTACTTCTGTCTTGTCGGCAACACACATGAGCTTGTATTATGTAATCATCTGGTCAAGCATCTACCTGATCTGTGCAATAGACAAGTTGTCTAAATTCCACTCTTTGTGGCTATCTGCATGAAAGATTTCCCTTGGAGGAATCTTTCCGACTCCATATAGGTCAGGGGCAGAATGTCTGTTAAATTGTGGCTCAAGGGGCTCATATACTGGGAGAACTTGATGATCTGTGTCAAATTCAGAGAAAAGGGATTTAGCAGGAATTTTTTC
Source organism: Pinus albicaulis (assembly GCA_034641835.2). NCBI lineage: Eukaryota > Viridiplantae > Streptophyta > Pinopsida > Pinales > Pinaceae > Pinus > Pinus albicaulis. The sequence goes on from CM076580.1 coordinate 895,862,128, forward strand.
TGACTACTTGGGTTCTTTGGATTCATCAACGTCTTTAGGGAGAAGAAAGGAAAACTTAGAGACTGGGCTTTCACTAAGTTCATGCGTATGGATGGCTTCCCATTTTGTCAAAAATGAAGTTGGGATTGGTTTCTCTGTTTTCTTCAAACTCATTCTGTCTACTTTATCAGTCAGATTAGAAATCAGATGCCGAGTAGAAATGGAATTCTCTATGATACAATTTTCTACTTCATCAATATTTTTGAAAGATTCTATAGAATAATCTTTAGCAGATGAAGAATTATACTGTACAGAATTTAAAACATTATTCACATCATTGATAGACACTTGGACTTTGTCTATCTGTTCTTTGACCAAGATGGCTTTAGCCATATTTTTCTCTAGACCAGTAACAACAGTGTTTTTCCAATTTATTTGTTCACTAATATTTTCTTGCTGAACTAAGGGATAGGCATGGGCTACATTTTGTCCTTCACCAAGGACAATTCCTTTGAAAGGAGGGAAACTGGACAAGGTTTCAACCTTCTTTCCATCTATGGCTGTCCAAGAATGACTAGAGGATGATGCAGAATCAGTCATCAAAATCATTTCTGATTCTTTAGCCTTCTTCCATGAGTAGAAAGAAATCCAAATATTTCTTTCAGCCATATACTCCTTCCATTGTGAGGCTAAAATAACAAATTAAATTTAAAAATATATATATTAAATTTTAATAAATAAATGAACAAACAAATAAATTTCGAAATAAAAAATAAAAATAATAATAATAATAATAATAAAAATAAAAAGTTAAAAAACTTTAAAAATCAATTAAAATTGAAAAATTGAAAAAAATATATTAAATAAAAAATAAAATAAAAAACAAATTAATTTGAAGATATTAAGTTTAATTATAATATATATAATTTTAATTGAAATATAAAAATATAAAAATTTTATGTAATTAAAAAAATAATAATAAGAAAATAAAAAATTTCAAAAAAAAAGTATTAAATTCAAATAAATTTTAAAAAAAATACAAAATTTACTAAATTTTAAAAAATTAAATGAAAAAACTAAACATAAAATTTAATAATAAAAAAAAAATATGAAAAAATTATTAAAAAAAAAAATCAATTAAATAAAAAAAAATACAAAATTTAATAAAAAATTTTAACAAAATTTAGAAAAAAAAATAAAAACAAAAAAAATTAAAAAAAATAAAACAAATTAAATTTCAAATATAAAAATTAAATTTAAAAAATTTAAAAAATAAAAATAAAAAATCAAATTGAAAAAATAAAAAATATTAAAAATTAAAAAAATAAAAAATAAAAAGAATTTTTTGATTGTGGTGGTGCCACAAATCGACCTCCCGCCTAGGTGGCGGCAGAGGCCCGCTGTTGGGCGGGAGGCCGATTCCGGGAATCACCCTGAGGCCGATTCCGGGAATCGCCCTCCCACGACAGGAGGTCGATTCCAGGAATCACCCTGAGAATCGCTCTCCCGCGGCGGGAGGGCGATTCCGGGAATCGGCCTCCCGCCCCCGCGAGAGGGCGATTCCCGGAATCGGCCTCCCGCGCCGCCGTAGGGCGATTCCCGGAATCGGCCTCCCACGCCGCGGCAGGGTGATTCCCAGAATCGGCCTCTCGTCGCGGGAGGGCAATTCTCGGAATCGGCCTCCCGCCCAACGGTCGGCCTCCGCCGCCACCTGGGCGGGAGGCCGAATGGCGGCGCCACCACGATCAAAAATTTCTTTTGTTTTTTTAATTTTTTTTAATTTTTAATATTTTTTTTCATTTGATTTTTTTTTTTAAATTCAAAAAATTTAAAATTATTTGTTTTTTAATTCAAATTTTTTATTTTAAATTTAAATTGTTTTAATTTTTTTTGTTTTAATTTTTTTTTAATTTTGTTTTTAAATTTAATATTTTAGATTAATTATTTTTTAAAATTTAAAATTTATTTATTAAATTTATTAAATTTTAATTTAATTTTTTTTTTTTTAAATCTTTTAGTTTATTTAGTTTTTCATTATTAAAATTTATAAATTGTTTCATTTAAAAAAAAAACAGTAAATTTATGGATTTTTGTTTTTTAATTATTTGCACGTGGTTTTTTTCATTTTTTTTGTTTTTTAATGATAGTTTTTTTTATTTTAATTTTATTTTTCAATTTTCAATTTTGTGTTTTTTTTTAATTTGTGTTTCTTGTTAATTTTAAAATTTGTATTTTTTTTCTTCTTATTATTATTATTTTAATTTTAATTTTTAAATTTAATTTTTTCTTTTTTGTATTTTATTTTTTTTATCTAAATTTTAATTTTGTAATTTAAATTATTTGTAAATTTTCTATTTTAATTTTTTTTTTTTTATTATATAGTTTTTTTTAATAACTTAGAAAAAAATGTTTTTGATGTTTTTTTTTTTTTGGTTAATTTTGTTTTTCTTTAAATTATGTATTTTTTTTTCAAATTTTGTCATTTCTTTTGATATAATTTTCGAATATTTTTGTTTTTTTTTGTTTTATTTATTTATTTTTGTTTAAATTTTATTTCTATGAGTTAATTTATTTTTTTTACATTTTTATTGGTTTTATTTATTTTTTTTTATATATTTTTTATCTAAGTTTTGTGTTTTATTACCAACATGAAAATCACCACTCAAAAAAAAAAGGTTGATGTTGTATCAATACATTTCAAAATTAGCATGAAAATCACTGATCTAAAAAAAAAAAAAAAAATTGATGCTGCATCAATACATTTCAAAATTAGCAAAATTAGCATGAAAATCACTAACATTTTAAAACAAATATTCATGCTTCATAAATAAAAATTTTAGAGTGTCAAAAATGTGCACCAAAAAAAAAATGGTGATTCTGCATCACCACTTTTCAAAATCGGGTGCTTTTTATGCTACCAAAAAAAAGTAGGTAACATTGCGGTTACCTATTTCATCGGTAACATTGTTCGAGTACCTTGAGAGCCATTGGCATTATTGGCAGTTTTTCTCACACTTGTTAACAGTTCACATCATTGACTGGTAATCAAGTGGTTTCTACCATGTTCGACTTCAACACAATAAATCGCATGGATAGAATCATACTAGTTCGGGAAGCAGAAATCAAGACCCTGGATCTAGTTTCAACCATCTAGGCTGCGAGGAGTTTTATTATTCATGATACAATAGACTACTTATGATAGATGGTTGCGTCCATGCTGTGTCTACTATTGATGTAATTTTAAAATCATTTCTATACCATAACATGTAGTTAGTTTTGATCTGAGTATGGAATTCCTACATTGATGGTATACATATATATGTTTGCATTGAATGTTTTTATAGGATTTCGACCAGTATGTCCACAATCCAATCCTCAGAAAGATAAAGCACTTCACTCTTCAAAACTACCTTAGACTTCGCACTTTATGGGGAAATATGTTACACGCTATTTGTCACCATGATATTTGACTATCTATATAGGTTCATCACTACCTATATTATGCTCCCTTAGAAGTAAAAAACCCTAATGCTCCTAAACCAAGAATTGGAATTGGAGAAAAGCTCATTAGAACCCTAAAAGTTCTAATTCCGCACTTTTCCTAACCCTTTCCTGCAGATCCGTAGATATTTTCTCTATAGCCTACGACACATCCCGCATGTTTTTCTTATAAAACCTGCGGACCCCCGTAAATAGTCAAATAAAGGAAAAATTAAGTTCTAGATGCCCAAATGGATGAATATTCTTGCAACTGGAAGCTTCTAGAAGCACGTTCAGTTCGAGCTTTATCCTATACTCATGAGTTCTATTCCTTGACTCATAGAGTTTATCCCTTGGCATATGGAGCTCAAATCCCTTCATGAGAGGAATCCATCCCCCTCTTCATGGAACTGAAACTACCTCCATTTCCCTATAAATTGAACTCATGTTTCAGTCTCAAGGGTAGAGATGGTAGCTTGTAATTGTTGAAGAAATTCTTAAGAGAGCATACTCTCTATTCTAGCCATTTTTGATATGAGAATTATCACACAGTCATGTCCATAACTTTATGCTAGTTCAGAGAGAATAAGGCTTGTCAATCTGAGAGAGGACGATTGTTCAGGACTCTGGAAGAACCTGTATAACATCAAGGAAAAAGGTTGTAAGGTTACTTCTTATTATACAAGTTAATACAAATGGATTCCATTTTCTCATTGAATTGTTCATGTATCTATTTGAGTATTTCAATTCTTGGATTCCTTGATCACTGAGATAGGTTAGTGTTTTCTCAATTATTATATCTTGCAGGTGCTTTTAATCCTTTTATCTATCTTTGATTGCAGGTTTCACATGCTGAAGTGACCTCTTTTGGAGTGTTTGGATAGAATATTTTGGCAAGTGTTGGACTTCAGGTAGGGGCATGTCCTCATACTTTGTTATTTAATAGTTTTGAATCATAAATGATCTAGAGAAAATGGTTTGCATTTGGTTTTTTGTTTCTAGATATCCTTAGGATACTAGGGAGATCGTTCTTGTCCGCAAGAAGGATTTGTCCATATAATAGGGAGATGATAATTAACCGAGTGAATAAAACCTCTCAGAGTAATACTCACTTGTTGGAAAGGTCCCAAGCTACCTAGGCCTATTACAAACTCAATACTAACTCAAATTCATCATTACTAGCATCAGTTATTACAATTCCCCGTAGAGAGTGGAATCTGGGTACAAGAGAAAGATGATGAGAAACAGAAGTAGAGTTCAAAAACTTTGTTGAACTGATGATATCTGATGATATCTGATGGTACAAATGTCTTCTACTTCATCCCTGGGCATGGAGTCTTCTCATTATCATCAAGTGCCACTCCAGCGATCAACAAGCTCCATTTAAAATAATTAATTATTTGAATAACTTTCACTCCAGGTGGAATTTCTCCAAATGATTTATGGGTCTTGGAGATCTCATGTGTTCTAGCCCCTCCACAAAATTTCAAAGCTAGAGCACATCCAATGCTACCCAAAATCAACACTCCCTCTTAGCGAGGAATGTGCTCTAGCAATGCTTCTTCACCAGAAACATCACCCTAATCCACGACATCGATCCTCTGCGTTGTTGATGGTTGGCATGTTGCCCTTCATCCACTGCGCTACTACTATCTGTACTGTTGCCCATGATTCTGCCACAGTCACTGCTACATCTGTATTGCAGCTCCCTCTCAAAATGTTGCATCATGTTGCCTCTAGCACTGCCACTGCTAACTGTTGCACTGCAACTCAATTGCTGAGAGTTAAGAAACTGAAAAACCTCCCATAATTGACATACTGGTCAGCCTGAATACTCCTTGATGTTGGAACTGCCTCTACTGCCAATATATATGCACTGACCCTATGATGCCACTTCGTTGCTACTACCTCTTCTTTGCCTTTGCTTTAGTTGGTTCTCCAGCAAAATCTTATGTTGGACGGAAGATTCTGGCATATAGTGGTCAAATCCTCCCACATTTCTCTTGTTGTGTTATTCCTAGAAATATGTGGGATCACATGATCCTTGACTCCATCCATGATCATGTATTTTTCTTTTTCCTGAGCCTCCTCGTACTTCTTCAGAGGATCGGCATCAATTGTAACAACAATAGTGCTCAAGGCATGATCCTTGATGCAATGTTCATCCAAAACTTCCAGGATCCTGGCCTTCCAGATGATAAAGTTGGATGCTCCATCCAACTGATCCTGATCACTCAGTCCATTCACGGCCATTTTTTCTCAACTAAGTGTCGAACAATTCCTTTTCTCCCACTTCCGCTGCTGACCCAACAAAAACTCGGATTTGGAATTCTTGGTGCTAGAAACCCTCTAAGGAACAAGCTCTCTTTGAGATTTTATTTCCTTCACAAAAATCCTTCTGGAAACAGATGTCGAAACACTCCTCTTTTATCTTGCTTTGCTACTTCTCAACACTAGATCTAGTCTTATTGGCATGAAATATTCGAGGAATTTCTTCCCTCTACTTTGCTACAACCCCACTAGACACTATTCTACACCAATAGAAACAATGTCCCACCAACAACTCTAGATAGAAATAATACTGCTCTTCTAGCTACAGAAAGAAAATAACTAAGGCTCAATAGCCTCTACGTTGGCCTAGTAACCTCTGCATGAGCCCCTCTGGTGACTGCATCACCCTTCCTCTACCTTTCTGGTTCAATGCTGTCACTCGGGACAACTGCTTTCCTGCAAAACTTCTCTTTCCTTTTGTTGATGGCTTCAGTCCTTCTTGATTTGTAATCTATCTGATACCATGTGAAAATTTATGAATCTAAACAAGAAATCCTACTGCAGAAAAAATTATTTACATTATTTACTTGTGCTTATATTAACAAGTTATTTTTCTGAATACTTCAGTAAAATATTAATGTAAATACATTTCATCCTACACCAATATAAATATCAAGAAATAAAAAATAAATGAAAAAATCACACAAAGGACACACTTATTTTTGGACAATTGTCCCTGAAAAAACCTAATGTGGTAAAATCCGTGCAGTGGATATGAGGGTTTGTATTATTAATTAGCAGTATTCTGAGTACAACTAGGGTGCCAAAATCCGGCTCACCCAACAAAGAAAAATTATTGACAGACAGATAAAATGGTGAGCTTTACCTCACACTGCAAGTCTAGGCTAATCCAAATTAGAAACTGGAGAAATCCTAACTGCCTCTATGCTGTATATGTGTAGCCCTACGTGGACCTGGATGAGGAAAGTGTCAACCCTTCTTTAAGTTGTTATACCTCTCAGAAAATTGAGTTTCAGCCCTCCCTGCTCAGAAACCCTAATCTTCAGCTAAATCTAGACCATCTCTCAGAGGCTCTATGCTACCCTTGCATGAACCTTACGTGGGCCTGCGTCACCCTCTCTGGGGACTGCATCACCTCTCCTAGTGGCTGCACTGCTTCCTCTGTTGTCTCTACAGCCCTTACTCTGCTATATAACCTTGGTACTCCAACTAATAACTTATTATGCCCCTCGCTGCAACTGAATCACTTAGATGTGATCTTCGTCTGAGCACTGCTCCATTGAAAGAATTTGATCTCTTGATTCAATGTATGTATTCTCCAACTGACCCTCAAGCCTTCCTTTATACTTTTCTTGTTGATAAATCAGTAGTCGTGATCTAATCCTTAATCAACGGCTAAGATTTATTAGACTTTATCCTCGTCACTTAGAAGCTTCTCACCCACATGTTTAAATTAATTCACTTTAATTATTTAAATTCCCTAAGTTTTAACTTAGGCTCCATTTAAAATAATTAATTATTTGAATAAATTTCACTCTGGGTGGAATTTCTCCAATCGATTTTTGGGTCTTGGAGATCTCATGTGTTCTAACCCCTCCAAAAAATTTAGGATCTAGAGCACATCTGATGCTACCCAAAAATCAACACTTTGCACGGGGTGTTTTCCCGTAGAAAGCTTCCTATTGGAAACTTCTTGCAAAGATGCATATAATTTCATTTTTCTAGGACCCAAACCTTTTCCAAGTTTTCCATTTGCATCTTTTGGCTCGATGCATACTTGTACTCCTGTGTTATTTTGACCAATGAGATGGGCTTTCACCCTAGTATATGAGCCATTTTTTATATCTTGGCATTCATTGCACTTCCATTGCTCTGTTTTGGTGATTTCCCCTTCCCTCTGCTCATGTTGTGATAGTTCCATAATGATAATGGTCTATAGGTTACCTTACTGCCTATAAAATTCAAATTAATTAATATATTAGTTCTATAAATATTAAAGAGACTACCAAATAAATATTAAAGAAATACAAGATAAAAGTTTTATCTTGCATAAAAATTTTATCCTAAAACCATGTATAAAAATATGAAAAACCAGAGTATAATAATAATTTATAAAACCCATTATACTCAGACCTTTGTTAAAAGTTTATAAATGCTCTTGGTCATGTACAAAGTGTGGAAATTTATGAATCTTTACACTTTATGCATAAATTATTTACTGTTAATCTGGTTATGCTCCTCCTACTTAGACAAGTTATTAACTGAATAAATTCAAGTTAAAATCGAAGAAAAACGCATAACATATCTCCACCAATCCAGATCTAAAACAAGTTCATCCACACATAGAAAAAGTGACACAGTTATTTCTGGACGAATAGTCCCCCGAAAAACCCAATGCAGGAAAACCAGTCTCTAGCTGCTGGAGGGTTTTATTATTAAGAATCTTTTGAATACAACAAGCCTGGGTTACATATCTGGAAAAATCGATAGAGAAATAATAGATCTACAACTCACTAGATAATCCAGGGCCAAAATAATGACTGATCCACACCCTCAAATGGGATTTACATAAATCAGCCAATATTAGGGCCTAGAAACCCCAGCGTTGCCCCTGAAAGACTCTATGTCAGCCTTTGAAGCCCCTCTGACCCTCAACATTGCTCCGGAAAGGTCTGCGTTACCCCAAACTGGGTGACGCAAGCCCTACACTACCCCTTAGGGTCTCTACATAACCCTTGAGGGTTTCCTGCTAAAAATCACGCTCTCCTTGAGGGACAATGTTGTCCTTGCTGTTGTTGTTGCTCTCCTACTTTTGCCTTGCCTTTCTGAGCTGATCTCTACCTCTTTCTAATTCTAGACCCCAAGATCAGATCATCCCCTTCGCCTAAATTCCCCTCTCTATAGCTGAAACACTTATGAGTATTCTTAGCAAACCCTGCCCTATAATCTCAGCTTAACTTCAGTGCTCTGCCTCTATGTGTCTTTAAAAATGACCCCAAGTTTTTCCTTTATACTTTTCTCGTTGGAAATCCAACAACCATAATCAGATCTTGAATCCATGGCTAAGATTAAAAGAAAGCTTGATCAGTGTGACTTAAGAAAATTTCATCACATGTTTAATTAAATTTACTTTAATTATTTAAGTTCACTAAGTTTTAACTTAGGAAATAAATTAAAATAATTAATTAATTTAATATCTCCTAAACCAGATGAAATTTCCAAAATAAATTTCTAGGTCTTGTAGATCAAGTGTACTCTAGTCCCTCCACAAAATTTAGGAGCTAGAGCAAAACTGATGCTACCCCAAATACACAAAATCTCAACACTCCCTCTTAGCATCAAGGGTGTTCTCTAACAACATCACACTATGCATTACATGACTCTGAGTACTGGTTCTATGCTACTGATGCTTGGTCTGCTGCCACTCAACTCTGCACTTCTTCTTCCATTCTGTACTACTGCCCATGACTCTGCCACTACCACTGTAACCTTTGTACTGCAAGTCCCTCTCAATATGTTGCATATGTGCTGCTCATAGCACTACCACTATTGATCTGTTGCACTGCAACTTCAGTTTTTGAGAGAAACAACTGAATCTCCTGCCCAATCTTTGACAAACAAGTCAGATGGGTTGCATCCTCATCACTGAAGCTCCATGAGCTGTTGTGTTGGCATACGAAGAATGATGCACGGCTACGGCTACTTTGCTGCCGTAAACGGACTCCCTCTACACTCTTTTGAAGTCACATCACATTTCCTTATCACGAAATATTTCACGCTGCTGGCACTAACGCTTGTCCTACCGAAGTGTTATGCGCTACGGCTACGCACTACGTAAGTGATGAATGCCGCTACCACTATTGAAGTCACATCATCCTCTGTGCTATTTTTGCTTCTACGTTGCTTCTACCTTTCTCTACGCTGCTCCTTCCAGTCTTCATATCTGCCTTTGCTTCTGCTTCATCTGTGATCTATGCACCCATTGCTCCACTTGTCCCACTACTGTCTTAAGGCTATCATAGCTTGCATGTGATCCAAGAGATGAGCTGCTCAAGGATCCCGCCTTCTATGTAGCTCCTCGACATATACATGTCACCCCACCTTCGTGGTTCATGAGCACTCATGGCTGCATCATCTTCCGACCCATCATCTGCCACAACTGCTTTGGAAGAAGATGTTTCCTTGTCCTTTTTTTTTTGAGGACAATTGTTGGCAAAATGTCCCATTTCACCACACTGGAAGCACTTAATCTTTGAGAGATCCTTCTTCTTCTTTGGCTTCTTGTTCGATGCCAAGGCTGCATCTTCCTCATCTTCCTTCTTTACTTTTCTCAATCTAGAGCTGTGCTGCTTCTTGGTGAATCTGCGGAGTTCTTCTTGACGCATAATTGCCCACAAGATGTCCCAATCTGGTTGGTCCACTCTTCCCAAGATACTTTGGACAAAGGTTTCCCACTCATCTGTGACTGCATTGAGGGCAGTCCTGACTATCACATCGTCTTCCACCTTAGCACCCGTTGCAGTCAGCTGATCTCTGATTGACTGCAATCTGAAGAGAAAATGCTCCATGTCTTCTCCCTTGGTCATCATGAATGACCTCATCTGAGTCTCCAACAACATCTTCCTTTAGACAGATTTTCCCTCATATAGGGAGATTAAGGCCTTCCACATCTCATTAGCTGTCTTCTTCTCAACTAAGTGTGGTACAATATGGTCCTTGATTCCATCCATAATCAGCTGCTTGGCATGCCCAACAGCCTCCTTATGCTTCCGAAGGAGATCCAGATCTGTCGGTGTGGCTAGAGTTTGCTCTGCATGGTTTCTAAGATTGTATGCCTCAAGGACTATCAGGATCCTTGCCTTCCAAACCGAAAATTTTGAGAGGCCATCCAGCCTATCCTGATCATGCAGTCCATGAGGAGCCATCTGCTCAGAATGTGTTGGAACTTCCTCTTCTCTTTGCTAGAGAAATGGATCTAAGGCCCTTGGTGAAACAGACACCTTCTGCTCCCTCTAACAACTGATTTCCCTCCTTAGAAATCTACCAAATCAACTATGATTCAACTCTTCTTTGATCCTTTGGTCAAACTGCAAGTTTCCTTTGGCTAGAAACACTCTGAGAAGCTAATCTCCTCCCGCTCTTTGTCACTTGTGGTAAGGCAAAAAATCTGAAAACTTAAGAAATTTAACTCCACCAGCACCTTCTGAATTCATACGATTTTAATAGTCTTTACGGATCTAACGAAGTTGATTTGAATCTGGCAGGCCGGCTTCTTTACCAATCCAACGTTGTTTCTAAGCTGCCTCTGTACAGTAATTGCATGGGCTTGCTAAGAGACAACGTCACCCTTCTCTCGGCATGAATCTGCCTCTGAAAACTGTGTTGTCCCTTCAGATCTGTGTTTCTACTGCATTTCCAGCTGCTTCCTACAGCTATAACCTTCAGATTCTTGTTGGTGACCCTCGTAGATCTGCAATTTCTCTGATACCATGTGGAAATTCCTAAATCTTTACACTTTATGAAAAAATTATTTACTGTTAATCTGGTTATGCTCCTCCTACTTAGATAATTTATTACCTGAATAAATTCAAGTTAAAATTGAAGCAAAACACATAAAAAATCTCCACCAATCTAGATCTAGAACAAGTTCATGCACACATAGACAAAGTGACACAGTTATTTTTGGGAAAATAGTCCCTGGAAAAATATAAGGCGGGAAAATCGGTCTCTGGTTGTTGGAGGATTTTATTATTAAGAATTTTCTGAATTCAACAAGCGTGGGTTCCAGAACTAGAAAACCCGACAAAGAAATAATAGATCTACAGCTCACTAGCTGATCTAAGGCCAAAATAATAACTGATCCACACCCTCAAATGAGATTTACAGAACTAAGCCAATATTAGGGCCTATAAACCCCAGCGTTGCCCCTGAAAGCCTCTATGTCAACCTATGAAGTCCCTCTGACCCTCAGCGCTACTTCGGAAAGGTTTGTGTTACCCCAGACTAGGTGACGCAGGCCCTACATTGCCTCTTAGGGTGTCTGCGTAATCCCTGAGTGTTTCCTGCTGAAAATCACGTTGTCTTTGAGGGACTACGTTGTCCTTGCTACTGCTGCTACTCTCCTGCTTCTACTCTACCTCTCTGAGTTGATCTATGCCTCTTGCTAATTCTAGAACTCGGGTTTAGATCATCCCCTTGGCCTAAATTCCCCTCTCTGCAGCTGAAACACTTCTAATTTTTCTTAGAAAACCCTACCCTATAATCTCAACTTAGCTTCAGTGCTCTGCCTCTGTGTGTCTTTACAAATGACCCCAAGCCTTTACTTTATACTTTTCTCATTGGAAAACCAACAACCATGATCAGATCTTGAATCAATGGCTAATATTAAAAGAAATCTTGATCCGTGTGACTTAAGACAATTTCATCACATGTTTAATTAAATTCACTTTAATTATTTAAGTTCCCTAAGTTTTAACTTAGGAAATACATTAAAATAATTAATTAATTTAATATTTCCTAAACCAAATGAAATTTCTCATAATGGGAGCCATAGCACAACTGGTGCTACCCCAAATTCAAAAAATCTCAACACAAAGTACGAGATAAATATTAAAGATTCCCTTGTTCCGCTTTAAAATCATAGATAATTTTAAAACCATACATCAACATGCCTATATTAGTATATTCATAGCTAATTTAAAATCATAACTGACAATATGTATTCCACAATATGTAACATACAATGAGGCTTGTTACACTTGGTGAGCATAGGAAAAAGGTCTAGGTCGGGTCACTGGTGGCTATTTTTGTGGCCATTTAGGTTGTCAAATTGCCCTATCACAGGTTTTGACTTATCTAAATAATAAAATTAAATACTGATGAATTATTGTTATATAATAAACAACATCATATCGTAGATGCCCAATTTGGAAATTCCATATGAATTAATACATTTCAAAGTCCAAGACATCATCGAACTGCCTCCCATACAGACTCGACACCGGTTGCAAAGCGCCCTTTATCCCTAAGCCTACAATGACTCTTGAAGTTCATTAGCTAGCTTCACCTTGTGCCAACATCCAAAATTTTAAATAGCACTACATCTACTACCACAACTATAGGATACTCGAGAGTCGAGAGAGTATAGTTCGACACATAAATATGATCGAGGGCACCTGCTTCAAGCAAGTAGGGAGTTTAGAGTCTTCAAAGTTTAGAGACAGATGCAGATGTAGAAGTGTCGCAATATATTACTATTATTTATGACAGTGGTTGTGACTCTAGGTCCTAAACGGACATGGAATGATGAATACATATTGAAATTTTTTGTCCATCGATGAATAGAGCAGCCCCGTCGATGAATAGAGCAACCTCGTCAGTGAGATAAGAAGTTGCGGCAATGTTCAAAGTTATGTTGATGAGATGAGCAGCAACTGAGGTGAGACTCGATAGTGCTCGGTCGCGGAGCCGTAGTGCTCTGTGTTCCGTTGAGACTCGATAGTGTTCAGTTGATGAGCATAACAGTGTTCCTTGGGTGCACTACTATCGAAAGAGGGTCAATGACCTTAAACGAGATGTCGACGGTTGAAACAAGAAGTGACAAACCTAAAAAATTCTCACACTTCAATTATTTTTTGTCCAGTTCTGGCACAAGGTAACGAGATCCGTTTTTGGCTTGAATGTTCTATTTCCAAAAAACATAAGATCTACCACCCAACATTTCAAAGTTCTATTCTAGTGGATCCAGATCAGATCTGGGGATTCAGGGATCCTAGCCCTCCCCCTGCCAGATCTAGTATATTAGCAGTTTTGGTCAGAGGATCTTCTCTGGGGCCAAGAATACTTAGCATAAATGTAGAGAAAGATGCAGAGGAGTAAGTGTTGTGCCTATATATGGTGATGCAGGGCCATGAAGGCCACATGCAGAGGCAACGCAGTATTCCTGAGTAGTAGTCCGAGATTTTGTTTGGAGATCAAGATTCTAATCCAGGAGGGTTGGAATTGGGTTTTCTAAGAGCAGATCGATCCAGCAGAGGAGGTGACACAGTCCTCCAGAGTTCCTCATGCAGGCACACATAATTACTGCGTAGAGGGTTTTGGGGGTTCCTGTTAAGATTTTGGTTAGCATCAGGTGTGCTCTAGCTCTGAAATTTTGTGGAGGGGCTAAGACATACGAGATCTCCAAAACCCAAAAGGCGTTTGGAGAAATTTCATATGGTGTATGAGATATTCAAATAATTAATTTTTTTAATCAGGACTCAGTCTAACTTGGGGAATTAGAAAAATTAAAGTGAATTAATTAAACACATGTGATGAAATGTTCTAAGTGATGTGGATAAAGCAGTATTTTAATATGAGTCATCAATTATAGATTAGATCATGGCCATTGGTTTTCCAACGAGAAAATTATAAGAGAAAGGCTTGGGGTCAGATGGAGGAAATACACATAAGCATAGCACTGAAGCTAAGTCGAATTTCTGGGGCAAGGTTTGCTGAGGAATTCAAAGCGAGTTTACAATGTAGTGAGGGGCAGAGATCGGCAAAGGATGATCTAATCCAAGGCCAAGAATATAGAAGTAGAGAGGCAGTGAGTACCAGACAATGCAGAGCTAGCCAAGAGGATGTAGTTCAGCCAACACCATGCAGAGGAATGTGCAGAGGTTGTGTAAGCCCAGCTAGGGTGACGCAGACCCAACAAGCGCAGCACGAGCTAGGGCGACGTAGGCCCAGCCAAGGCAGCGCAACACCAGTGAGGGTGATGCAGTGGGGATGCTGGCCAGTGAGGGTTGACATAGAGGCTACAAAGGAAGCACTGAGGGTTCTAATGGGCCCAAAAGGGCTCGTTATATGTAAATCCCAATTGAGGGTATGAATTAGCCATATTTTCTATCTCTGAGTGAAAGGTAAAAATTGTCGTGTAATTTCTCTGTAGGGCCAACTATTTCTAGTGCCCAGAATGTTGTATTCAGATTCTACATAATAAGAAAACCCTCTAGAGCTACTACACCAGTTTTCCTGCATCGGGTTTTTCTGGGGACATTTTTCCAAAAAATCTGTGTGTAATCTTGTCACATGTGCATATTGTTCAATAAATGATCTGTAGATGTGAAGGCTACAGTTTGTGCCTAATTTAATGTTTTAATAAATACTTCAGTTAAATAAATTTTTAAGATAATTAAACGAGTAGGCGAAGTAGATCTTGACACTACAGTAAGGTTTCTGTTTTGAAACTTTCACAGCTCGTCGTTTCAGCTACTAGATCAGTTGAGACTTGTTGGGTAGAGTGAGGTAATCTCACTAATTTCTTCTGCCCAGTGATATTATCTGTACTATATTGCTAGCAAGGCATCCAAAGCATGTATTTAGAAATAATTGTTTCTTAATAATAAAACCCTCAGATCTATTCCACCAGTTTTCCCACATTGGGTTTTTTTAGGGACACTTGTCCAAGAACAACGGTGTCCTATGTGATGCTTTTATTTTTTTCTCAGTTTCTTGTTTCAACATATTAATTTAATTAAGTGAAGGTTGCTTCAGTAATTTCTTCATTATTTACAAAATAAATCCATAAATAAATTGTTAATGTAATTTACAAGTAGGTGAAGTAAATTCAAATGGTTGCAGTAGGATTCTGGACATGGAATTTTCATAATATTTTGGAGTTACTCCAAAAGAATTTTCACCTAAATAGAAGAGCACTAGGTCTCCCAGAATGTTGATGATGTTCATGGACATATGGATAGCTAAGTTAGAGTGAATGCTTGATCATGGATAGAGTGCTAACATGGTGCACTTACCTACGAGGTTGTTCTCTTCTGTCATGATGACTAACCCACTGGGTGCATACAATGGGGAAATTTATTGCTTGATTAGGAGAGGCACCTACATAGGAAGATGAGTGCTAGGAACTTGGATGAGGGCACATAGTCCCAAGAGTATGGAACTATGAAATTCAACTTGGAGCTTGGATATTTTATTTCAAGATGCTTCGGTTTGGGAGCATATTTCATGGAGGTTCGTTGTGAATCCAAACACACGTTGACGGGAAGTATTGTAGCAAGAAAATACCTATGCACACAATTTGAGGAAGTGTTCCATGGGGATGTGTTGACCGGGGTGGAGAGTGTTCCCCCCCACCAAGTTTCCCATGCTCCCAAGACGAGAGGATCCATGGGGGAACATTTCGGGGGAAAAAGTTTCGTCCACATGAAATTCAACGTGAAGGTTGGATATTTGATTTGAGGATGCCTAGGTTTAGGAGCATATTTCATGGAAATTGGTTGTAGACCCAAACACATGTCGATGGGAAGAATTATAGAAAGACACTACCTATGCACACATATTGAGGCAGTGTTCCATGGGGATGTGTCGGCCATGGTGGAGAGTGTGCCCCCAGGTTTGCCACACTCCCAGGACGAGGGGATATGGGGAAACATTTCAAAGGTAAATGCTTCACCAATGTGGTGGACATGTTCCCCAAAAGGGAGAATTTTAGGTGACCTCCCAGAAAGCAGTGCTTCTAGGCACCCCCCATAAAAGGTGGAGTCTTGGGTGTTGTTTTTTTTCCACAATACTAGTGCCCAGGATAGAATCTTAAATCACTGACACTACCAAACCAATTATCACAACAAGTATACCTTGTACAATAGAATATAAACAAATGTAAATCTACTAGTGCACAAAATATACACAACTTTTACACAAATATGTACAATAAACCAAATTCACTATATTAATCCAACTAAATAATACAACAATCTAGGGCTCTCATACCATGGATAATGGCCCTCAAATATACACTAGTACAATAATACAAAATACAATATACACTCACGATCTAGTTGATGTAGTCAACAATCATAGAAGCTTTGCCGTATCCTGTACATTGTGGGTCCTTCACTCCCGTTTTGCAGCACCCGCCTCTATCAATGCACCAAGTCAATCTGGCCACTGAATCTCAAATATCCAATATTTCCTCTAGCTTATCATCAACACATAAGGTCTTCATGCTCACTAGTTTCTCCTGCATCCTTCAAGGCAACAACACTTCGAGACTTCTGCCCATTGTTGCTCCTTAGCTCTTTTGGAACTTGTCTTCCCACTATAGTCTTCCTACGATACTCCAATGAAGACTAACAAAGGGAAATAGGGTTGCCACCTATCATCATCAAATGTCGCTTATCCAACAATGAACACATGCTACAACAAATTTCTCCTCTCGCTGGCCAAACCTTGAGCTACAATCACTGCCACTCCTAGTAGCCCTTAATCCATTAAGGCACTGCACTAAGGGCTCCACTTGGGAACTCTCATGACACCCTCCAATAGTCCTCAAATTTCCAATACAACTCCAAACCAACCAACCATCCAATTTAGTCCAAAAATAGACCAAACACCTAGCAACAATGGAGCAATGACATACCTCATATATTGTTGTTCACGAACTAAATACTGATCATTGTTTAGGGAACACTTGTAGCCTACACCTACTCTTCAATTATGACTAAATCCCCATGAAACACTACAACCCTCTCCCCTCTACAAGTTTGGAAACTCACTGCCCAATTTGACTACTTCAATACCCTGTAATAGGCTTGTTTAGCCCTCCAAACAACCACTATAGGATTTTAGCCTAGTCACCATAGAAAATCCACCCTCTCGACCTGTTTAGGGAAGATAAATCATGCCAAAAAAAGCTCAAAACATCTCCCTCTCCACTTGGCCTACCTAGAGATTGACATGCCCTTCAAAAATTCACAAGAAAATCCCTAATTTCTCCTCTCTCCTTCGCTAAAGTAGCTCCTAATCTCTAGCCCCAAAACAGAGATGTCCTTCTCCTTATGTGAGCTCCCTCTTCCTCACATTTTCTTGTTTTTGTGTTTCACAAATGGATGTGAAATGAATCCAACCTCACCTTGTATTTATACTAAACACAAGGGCTACAAAAATTCGTCCAAAAGGAATTGAAAACTTTCATAAGGCATCTTAACCATAAAGTTGACCTTAACTCTTCATGCACAAGCCCACACTCTAACCTCAAAAATTAATATCTCAAGATAAAAAACTCAGATTTAAGTGATTTTTGTTGACCTCGGTTGCTCTTGAGATCCTCTATTATCTCAAATCATCACATTCCATAATTTGTTATGGTTTCACACCCACAAACTTGGGTGAAAATCCCACACATTCAGTTCCAAGCCCACAAAGTTATTTTGTGGCACTCCAACCTCCAAACCCATAACCTTAGGGCTTGGAATACCTCCCAATCTATCAAATCTCAACACTCCCTCTTAGCGAGGGAGGTACTTCCAAGACTAGGAAGTAACTCATCATGATCACTATCACTGCTTGCAACACTTACCCAACTCCTAGCGCCCACAACTACAGTAATCCCTATAGCATGGACTACGCCTCTCTCTGAAGTGTCACTATCACTGGAAGAGTCTTGCTTCTTCTCCTTCTCCTGAAATGTCTTCCACTCCCTTCATGATTCCTTCTTAGAAATGTATAAGCACCCTTGTTCCTTGTTACCACTTAAACCAACAGGGGACCTAAAAGGGACTCCTAAGAAGGAAACTTCTAGGTCAAGGGAAACAATGGAGACTTAGCCCACTGTCATAACAGCTAAGAATCCCTGCTCTTTACAGAATTTCATTGATGAGAGGAGACCCAGTAATTAGGAAGTCACTTAGAAAGGATGGATCAAAAAATAGATGTGAAGTGACCTTAAATACCCTTTCCCTAGGATAGGATTAAGAATGGAGATTGTTTTCTTTTAAAGAAAGGTACAAGACTTTCTAGGAAAAGGAGGTGATGATTTGAGGATTAGGTTGAAGGAATATGACTGGAGAAGGTGTTACCCAATCCCTAAAATCCTTATATAACTTGGATTCCTGATTTTTCCTTCATGAATTGTATTTAATAAGAAATGGGACCACACTGGGCCAAGTGGACGCAACCTAGGTTAAGGGGATAAAGTCTAGCAACCGATGATATTATTAACCTGAATAAGGCAAGGGGAAAGGATCAAACACGGTTTTGACCTAAAGATGTCAAATTGATCCTATGAGACACTAACCTTGGGAACACCAAGGAAACTTATTGATCTTATACCTAAGGCTTCAGATATCTCATAATGCCACCATCTGAATCTCTTCAAATTCGAAGGAGACCTTGAGGACACACCAGCGCAATAGGGGCTAGGAGATCGAACTTTTTCTAGGGCTAGTCTCTCCACAAATTATTGCCCTGGGTGGCCCAGTGTGGCTAGACGTAGAAAAGGGAGGAAAATGTGAAATAATATGGTTTAGATGACCACCCTTTGATGGATCAGTTCCTAATTCCTCTTGGGGATATGGGGTCAAGGAGAATTAAGAAGATGGACTTCATTTATTGTTCAGGGAGGCTCTCAAAGTCAACTTCGTTCAATGCTAAGGGCAAGAGAAGAAAAGTGACCATAAAGCCTTTATACTTCATTGCAAATGGAAGAGGATTATTGAGATAACTCAATATCTAGGAAAATTCATTGATCAAACATAGCCCATACATGGAGACCAAATAAATAGAAACATAATTCCACATTGATGTTGTAAATGCATGCAATAATTAGCCCTAAAATAGTGAAAATCTCATAACCAATGTATGCAACAAAATGAAAGAAAATATAGTTAAAATTGCACTTACATGTAAGAGAATATATCCAACCATAAACACATTTGCAATATAAGAAGCTCCAGGGTATGAATAACCCAATCCATACCTCAAAATTCAACCATTATCCAAAAATATCCACCAAGCGAAAGCTATGAAGTTCCCTAAGGAGAGAATGATCAAAATCCAAGTGATAATCCAACATGAATTCATCTAACTCCTATTTATACACTGATTAGGAGTTTGTATTACCTAATGGGCCTAAATTAGCCCCTAAAATCAAAAAAATGTGCAAATTAACTAACTTTTGGTGACAAGCCCACCAAACTAGCTTACAAATAAAATAATAAGCCTCTCAAGAGGTCAAATACTAATCTATGCATGTCGTAGGGCCCTCCAAAAGGCCTGATGAGATCCATAAGTGCCATAATGATGAATAGGATCCTCAAAAATGATGGATAAGGGGGTGGCCCATTGTTCTCCAAACAATAAACCTGTGGGGCTCCCACTAGGTGTGGGGGCACACCAATGAACTCATGGGTATCCAAGTGAGTCGAAGATGTCTGTAGACCATCTGTAAGAGCTCAGATATGGAATTGCTAAGATTTTTAGGTGTTGGGGTAGCATCGGATGTGCTCTAGCTCCTAAAATTTATGGAGGGACTAGAGTACATGAGATCTCCAAGACCCAGAAAGCAATTTAAGAAATTCCATCATGTTTAAGAGATATTTAATTAATTAATATTTTTAATTAAGGAGCCTAAGTCGAACTTAGGAAAATTAAACTATTAAAGTTAATTAAATTAAACATGTGATGAAAATGGCTTAAGTCACATGGATCAAGCATCTTCTACTGTTAGCCATTGATTCAATATTAGATCATGACCATAAATATTTCAACAAGAAAAGTATAAGAAGAGGGCTTGGGGTCAGTTGGAGAACACACAAATAGTAGTAGAGCACTAAGACTAAGTTGGAATTATAGGGCGTGGTTTGCTAAGAATTTAAGAAGTGTTTCAACTGTAGCGAGGGGTAGTATTGGTGAAAGGGATGTTTTGATCCCAGGCCAAGAGTGCAATAAGAGGTAGAGAAGCAGCAGACTGAGCATCATAGAGGGAGAAGTCGTAGCCCAATAGAGGTAACGTAGAGGCTTCAGGGGCTATGCAGGACTAACGCAGGCCTAGAAGGGGTAGCGTAGGGTAGCAGGAGGCCAGAAGGGTTGACACAGGCCTAGCCAGGGCAGCACAGGGGTAGTGTAACCCAGTCTGGGGTGACATGGGCCCTTCCTGAGTAGCGCAGGGGCTGACACAGAGGGCTTCAAAGCAGCACTGGGGTTTTTGAAGACTGAAAAGGAGTAAGATCTATAAATCCCATTTGAGGGTGTGACTCAGTTAGTTTTTCTGTCTCCAAAACAGAGTTATAGCTCCAGTTTATTTATTTCTTTGTCGGGTTAGCCAGTTTGGTGCCTAGATTTGTTGTACTTAGATTCTACCTAATAATAAAACCCTCCACCAGCTAGAAGACTGGTTGTAATATTCATAATTTAGCTTTAGCTAATATGAATACTAATTTTGCTTCTAACTGTTAGATAAATGAATAAGTGGGCAAGGAGGCTCATAATTTTCTCAAGTATGAATAAAAATCTCTCCTAATGTGAAAGGGGATCATGTAATAACCAGTTCAAGCATCCACATGTGTGAACAAGGTCTAAACTATGTGGAAAAGGTCAAGTTTGTCCAATTCAACATGATTCATTCTCAAAGAAGTGGATTCTAAATAAAGCCAACTCAATGTGAATAGAGATCAATCCAGCTAGATAAAATGAAGGCACCTTCAGTGTGAAAAGGGACAAGGCATGAAGAATCAGTCAAGGTTGACTAAGTCAACAAAGCTATCTAGATACATTGCACCATCTTGATGGACATCACAGTTTTTGTGGAGGAGCCTTTGCATGGAAGCAACCTCATAGTGGGTGGGACCCTTAGTGAGGAAGCTCATCAATTATATAATGAAGGAGATGGAAAGCATATGGACATATTGGAGATTATATTTTTATGTTGTCTGCTTAGACTTTCTACATACTTGGCTATTTAGCTAAGTTGCTGCACTGCTTAGTGAAAGGGTTTGCCCGGGCGGGGATTCCATACTCTTTCTTGGATATCTTGTATAAGAAATATAAGAGTAGATTTATGATCTGAATTTTCCACTACCTGGTGTTGGTCCAAGCACTCACCTTCAGCAAAAATGAAATCCCTTCAGAAAACTACATTATTTCTTAAGGTATGCAGTGGAAGGGGTGAAATTCCCATTTTGAGGAGCTAGTTTCCCAAGAGAAGGATCATCCTTTCTTTGGGAGGACTATAAAAGGAGTCTACAGCCATTTCTTTGTATGTTCGGCCATTATTATGTAGAGCTCAATCCATATAGTGTGGTTCAGCCACAGATTTGCAACAACTTTTTCATGTATATCTTTCCTGTCAAGAAACCCTTGCCGGGTCTTCTTGGATCTGTATAAAAGAGATTAGATCTCTGTTTTTATGCCTCATTGAGTATTCTAATAAGATTATCATATATATTTCCTATTTTCTAAGTTAACCTCTATTTAGACTGCGCAGTCTCTTATGCAGCAGCTCCGACATTTTGCAGTCTTGGGGTTTTGGCAATTTTTAGCTGTCTTGAGCATGGGAGGCCTGTTTAACTAGGCTAAAGGAATTTTTTTATGAAACTCTTTTGCATACATGTCCTATATTTTCTCTAAGGGAAAAAACCATTATTTTCCACTGTTATAACTTAATATTCAGAAAATAAAGTTTTTGAGGCAAAAATAGTTGCTTTTCCCCACTTAGTGAATTGTATAAAGACATAGTTTGTTGTTGTGATTATTATTATGATGGTTGTGTTCAAACACACTACATGAGTTGATTACTTTTTTTTCTCCAAATTTGGAATACCTTAAGCTATTTTTATTGTTTTAGAAAATTCCAGATTTGGAATATTACAGTGGTATTGAAGTCGAGGTCTCGAGGTCAAGACTCGCGGAGCGTGGTGGGTTGTAATATCCCGTGTGCGGGTAGGGCCCATAGACACGTGTTTGGGTCTATGTAATGAGGGGTGCTACGCAAGGGCCCCTACCCTCAGATGCTCTAGTGGGGTTAGGCCCACCCTTAACACCCTAGGATGTCGCCCTCACTAACAGTTCGAGCTTTTGGTGTAGTGGTTGGATCTACAGTGGTATCAAAGAAAAAATCTTGGCTCAACCTGTGAGCTCAAGAATTATGGAGTCTTCTCATGGGGAGAAGGATATTTTCAGAAGAAATCAAAGAAAACCCTTTTTTTTCTGGAGAAAAGAGGTTCTCAAAACTTCTCTTTTCAAATCTACAATGAAAAAGCAAGGGCATCAAAGAAATGAAGAGGGAAACACATGAAGATACCTCACACAGTATACAGGAGGAAGATTCTAAGTCCTCATCTTTTGGATATGATCACTCAGCCATATCATCAGATCTACCATGTTCTATCAACAATTTCTTCATGAAGAGGAAGAAAGTAAATGTGCCAAAGAGATATACTCTTGGTCATTATTTGCAGGAATATGAAGATCAATCCAAGGAGTTTAAAGATCACTTAAATTTCCAAGGGTTTTGCCAAATGAAGGAAAAGAGCAAAAGGAGCAAGAAGCACGGTGAGGGTAGATTCCTTCTATTCACTTTTGATGGGTCACATCTATGTCCAACTAGGGCTTGGGTGAAGGAGCTAGACACCTTTGTGCAGCAACATCAAGTTTCAGAATTTGAAGCCATCAATGTAGCAACACTACATTTTGAGGGTAAGGCCTATGCTTGGTGGTTGTTTGAATCATTTTCCTTAAAGAATGCAAATACATCTACTTATGAAAATTTCATTGAAAGATTAGTAGAGAGCTTTGATGATATTTCATGTGAAACATCTTCTATTACAACTATCAAACCACATCAAACAAAACTTTTGCATGAGTTGGGAGGGTCTATATATCCAACTCCATTTCTGAAAACCAATGAAGAGGAGGTGAGCTTGTTTGATACTTTTCCAAGGGCAAGATCTCCTTTGGATGAAGGGCTTCCTTCTCAAAGGGAAGACATGAAGATTCCTTCTTCAAAAGAGGACCAAGATCTAAGGTCTCTTGTTGGAGGTAAGGCAACTTCAAATAGTGAAGAAGAGAAAGGAGGGGCAGAAGAAGATAACGCAGTCATATCAAGGGAACCTCAAACACCTCATGAAGAAGAGGTTCGAGCACTTTCTCCAAGGAAAGAAACTCTTGCACTCTTTCAAGGAGTTCCAAAAGGTCTCACACATAGAGCTCTTGGCATAACACATGAGCAGCATGCACTTTCATTGCCAAGTGATGGGATCTTGAAGATAGGAGAAGGAAAGGAAGAGGAATGGAATCACAAGATGGAGAGCATATACCTTTCTCTATTTCAAGGTTTGAAAGAAAAAATAAGGCAAGAGGACTTATGCAATAAAGGTAGGGGCAAATCTGTCCACGTACATTCACATCCTACATGTTGGGGCCCTTGTTTTTGTTTAAGTTTTGAATTTTCGGCCAAGACATTTTGAACTTGGACTCTTTTTGAGTTGCGGAAGAAATACACATAGCTAACGCGACCGCGCCGCAGCGACCAGGAGTTGCGGAGCTACCAAGGTGGCGCGGAAGCAATTGATAACTGGAGATTGAACAGAGATAAGTACAGATGAAAGAAATACAGCAGAAAACAGAAAGTGGAACAGGCAGACATCAGAAGAGAAGTCAGGAAAAGCCAGAGTGAAGACACAGAGAAGCCGCCAGTCGCGACGAGCGGGTGAATAAAAGGGTGATCACCCGACTGAAGAAGGAGAGAGAGGTCATTGTTATTGTTGAAGGTTGAATGGATGCGCAGAGCAGCCGCAGAAGGATCAGACCTGTTCTTTCTATGGGTTCCTACTTTCTATGTTCTTCCCTTCTGTTCTAAACCCATCTGTATCTGACCTGTGAGTTATCAGAGAAGAAAGCTATGTAATCACGTATTCGGCCAGAAGCATAATATAAGGAAGGATTGCTGTCTCAATACGTTGTTCATGTGTTCTAATGTGTTTGCATTGCTTTAAAAAATTTTAAGTTGCGACTGTCTGAATACTTAATTGGTGATCATGCATGTGTAATGTGGTATATGTAATGGATGCACTTTCTTTCTTTGGTTGCGGATTTATTCCTTACCAGTGATCTCATCCCCTTATGCATGTGGTCGCGGCACGCCTCGGGTGAGACGCACTGCTCTCCAAGAGCAGGGTGAAAATGCCGGCGTGTTCCTAGACTACACCGGACCCCTTGTTGGCCACAACCCGTGAACCTGGGTCTTGCCCGCGAGACCTGACTTTTCGCCAACAAATGGTTCCGTTGCCGGGACCTGCATGTTCTGAGGGGATCTAGATCATGGTCTCGAGGATTTTTGAAGGAGCAATACGGCGATGGTGGGATGATCATCTTGACCATTTTATTACTCAGCAAGCGGAGCTGACCAAGAAGAAGGAGGCCGCGATCAAGGAGATCGTCCTTTTCTCGGATTCAGCCAGTGATACGTACGAAATTTTCTGGGGAAGGTTCCCTACTGACCTTTACAATTGATTGCGAAGGCTACGAGCGACGGTGCCCCAAGAAGGCTTGCGGAAGATAAACCGCAGGTGGGCACACGAGGACCTGGTAGCACTGCATCGGGTAGATACTGAACTAACCCGCGCAGTGGATTTTTGGGTAAGGACCACGTTGGAAGGATACGTTGTGGAGTTTTCCGCTGAGTGCTACCAATCCTTCTCGAAGGCTGAGGCTGTTTCTCACTCAGGGCTGAGGGGAAAGCTGTTGAAGGAGATTCCGCTGTGGATCAAAGCCCTGATGGTGGACGAAGGGTTGATTGAATTCCACAAAACAAGTATGGAAGCGTAAACCACCCGTACTGGGGGAAGGATTGAGGGGACCGATGCTGTGTAGACTGTAAGAGTAGGGAGCGGGGGATGGACGTTGAGGCCGCATGCAAGTTGCGGGAGTCACGTGCACATCGGCGGGCACAGATCGCCGATAGGTGGCGAAGAAGGGTAATGAGAGATTTGAAGAGAAGGGAGATCGAGAGGAGAAATCAGAAGGAGGCGCCTCAGAAGACAAGAACCATGGGTTTGGATACCCGGACAGGAGACGGGACAGCAGCAGACGTACAGTGGGTGCATGGGAGCCCAGCGACCCGAGAAAGAGAAGTAACGACTAGCGAAGATGCTGGAAAGATGCAGCCCGAAGAAAGTTCCGATGACGAATGGCACGACGTGATGCAGCAGATGTTTCAGGATCAGACGGCACCCACCCCTCCAGGCAGCCCTACGTCCCACCTTCCGCATGGCCAGGATCCCGACCTTCCCCTGGTACTTTATCAACCTTTAAGAAATATTTTTATTCAGTTACAAGCATTAAGTCGGTCATATAGTAGTTCAGCGGCGTCGGTAACGCCCAGTAGCAGCAGCGTTACTAGTAGTAGTAGTTTCCTTAGAGGGACAGTTACGCAACCAGGACCTGGAGGTTTTATCCTGGTTAATTCTCCGCAAGTACATATGGCTGGATCTTTCACCTGGTATCCAGAGTTCTCTGGCCGGGGCAACGACGACGTAGAACAACACTGGTATCTGTGCGAAGCCATTTGGAGGGCTCGACAGACGCCGGATGCAGGGAAGTTAATAGAGTTTCAAACCACGCTCAGAGAGAGAGCTCTGCGTTGGTTCATCAAGTGGTCCGAGGCGCACCCTAACCCAGTAATTGCGGACGTGAAGCGGGATTTTTTCCGTGAATTCAAGCTTCCCCAGACAGACCAGCAGGGCCTGTCAGAGCTGTGGGAAATTAAGCAGAAGGAAGGTGAGACCGCGTGGGAGTTGATGCGGCGATTCGAGGATGCGATCGGGAAGCTGAGCTACCCGATCGATCCAAACCACAAAAGGGACTGGTTCATCAAGGCTCTGCTCCCCTTGACACGAACCCCTCTCACTCAGCAGAAGATTGATAATCTGCAGGACGCTTTGGAGCAGGCCATGAAGATTGAAGCCATGGCGGGATACCCCCAGGAATACAGGGGGGGCTGGCCCCGCAAGACCCTTCTCTGATAGGGTTGCAACACCAGATCGCCAGCTTGACTGAGAAGCTCAAGGAAATTCAGCCAGCAAGACCAGCGCGACCGAATGTTTGGTGTACTCATTGCTTGGTCGAGGGGCACATCGCAACCGAATGTCCTCGGCTGCGCGGCACAGGAGTTGGACCCTCAGTTGCGGCAATCCAGGGGGGTCCACCACCAGGGGGTGGCGCGGCAATGAACCCGCAGGGAGTATACCAGCCGCAACAGGCCTTTGCGGGGTTCCCACCGCAATCGGGGTCCTCCACCACAGAGTACTGTGAGATCTGCCGGACAATGGGGCATCCTCCTCGGATGTGCCCGATATTACAGAAGTACTCCACGGTGCCGAATAATGTATACTGCGAATTTTGTGTGTCTACGACGCACAACACTGAGCAGTGCAGGGCGCTTGACGCACTTGCGGATCGACTGGATCGACCCTCGTACAGGGTGAACGAGGCTACAAGGGGAAGAGGTGGCGGCATGCGGGGAGGCCGAACGGGAGGACGCGGTCCGGTAAAGTGCTACAACTGTGACCAGGAGGGTCATGTGGCTCGAGAATGTCCCCTTCCGCGACGACCCTGGTGTTCCCAGTGTCGGGTCAACGCCCATGCTACAGAGGACTGCCCGGAGCTCATCAAGAAATGGGAAGAACGGGTGTGGCAGAGGGGAGCGAACCTGGTAAACTCAGAACTGCGCAGCGCCGCAACTCCCGACAGGCAGAACGTTGCGATTGTAACCCGAGGCGGAAAGAAGACTGGGGAGGATGCCCATGAGAAGGAGCCAGCACGAGTGGTGCGGTCGGCATCCCCAAAGAATTTGATCAGGCCCGAAGTCCAGAAGAAGTACTTTCAGGAGGCGGTTGAGGCATTCGCCCAGTTGCGGAACGAGGGAGGGCTGGAGGAGCCCCGGCGGCCGGAAACCGGTGTTCAGAACGCCGCAGATGCTGTGGTCGAGGATTGGCTCCGGCTATTTCTCAGGATTGTCGATGACGCTGAGCTGCGGCAGCAGCTCCAGCATGTGTTAGACGGAGCGCTGCAGGGGCGCGCAGAACCCAGAAATCTGGTGGACGCTAGGCCTCAATACGT
This sequence comes from Pinus albicaulis, assembly GCA_034641835.2. NCBI lineage: Eukaryota > Viridiplantae > Streptophyta > Pinopsida > Pinales > Pinaceae > Pinus > Pinus albicaulis. The sequence continues at coordinate 895,889,776 of CM076580.1, forward strand.
GCAACGTGTCAAGCGGAACAAGCAAAGAACAGGGAAGGAATTCCGGCCTAACACGCAGGTCGCAGGATTCCAAATCAGTGACACCATGTTGGACTTGGGATCCGATGTCAATATTTTGCCGCGAAAAACATGGGAGGCTCTTGGAAAGCCACGGCTCGCCTATTCCCCAATCCAGCTTAGGATGGCGAACCAGTACTGTATTTTTCCAATCGGCCGACTCGAGGGTGTCGAGGTCGACGTCGCGGGGGTGAAAACATACACTGACTTTGAGGTTATTGATATTATGGGCGATAAGGACCCCTACCCTGCTTTACTTGGCATTGATTGGGCTTTTGAGAATTACGCGATCATCGACCTCAAGAAGGAACTGATGATTTTTGAGGATGGGGAGGTAAGGGTCACTCAGCCTCTCGACCCGTATCAGGGTCCGCAATACACAGAACCGGTGGAAAGTCGGGAGGATGCTCAGATGATGGACCATCTCTATCAGATGACTGCAGGGAAGCGGGACGATTACATCAACCCGACCGCAACAGGGTCTATCAGTTGGCGTTGTGTGCAGAGCTCGGAGCTCGGATCCGAGCTTGCGTGGGAAGACTGGCAGCAAGGGGGGTATGAGACAACCATGCAGAGATGTGCCTCCATCGCTCAGGTCCGGTGGGTCGGGACTGAGATCCGCGGGTATCCCACATTATCAAACATGCAAGCAGTAAATACTTTTATTGCCAAGGTGGAAGACCGGGTCCCAGAGGAAAGCCGGATACCACTCTTGGATGTGGCCTTGAAGTCCACATCGGGACGATGGTGGAACAATCACCGCAACACCCTGTTGCGATGGGAGCGTGTGGCGGATGCTCTAAGGGCACGTTTCAAAGAGGATGAAGGGCCCTGCATTACACTTAAACATCAAGGAGCTTCCGACCCGCGACAGCATTTACGGGCGTGCGAGGAACAGTGGCGTAGCGCAAGGTATCCTGAGGAGTTGTGGGTCCACAGGTTTGTCCACTCACTGTGTGCAATTCCCCAGGCCTGGTATCTGGAGGAAGAGAGGAAACGGGGAACCCGCTCCTGGCAAGTAGTTGCGGAAAAGTTCGTCCAGAGCTTCTCGTTCGAAGGAGAAATGGCGCAGGAATCTCAGGCCCTACAAGCCGTCAAGGAGGTTCTGTTTTTCTGCCACCCTGAGCCCGATGAGGGCCCGGTGGTGTCACGCTCCGGGGTCAAGCGCGAAATGGTTTGCCAACGTATTGACGGCGACCCGGAGGATGATAATTTGGAGGACCTTAGGCATCTCTATTTTGACGAAAAGGAGGGCGAGCGGAGCGTCCGTGACGAGCCGACGACAGAAGGAGTCCATTTGCAGCCCCTCAAGACAAAGAAGCTGAACATTGGAACGGAGGAGAAACCTAAGCTGGCAACGGTGGGAGATTATTGGGACGAGGAGACGACAAGAGAAATTTTCAGCCTCCTCCGGGAGTATGAAGATTTATTTCCGTCATCGGTTGCGGACCTGAAGGGGATCAAGGGGGATCTGGGCGAGATGCGCATCACACTGAAACCAGGAGCCAGGCCGGTGAAGCACCGACCCTACCGGTTGAATCCACGTATCAAAGAGAAGGTCAAGATGGAGATCGACAAGATGCTGGCTGCGGGTCTCATCTTTCCTGTAGAAGAAGCTTAGTGGGTAAGTCCCATTGTCATCCAGAACAAGAAGGACAAAGCGGAAATCCGTGTCTGTGTAGATTATCGGAGTTTGAATAATGCTTGTATCCACGATCCGTTTCCCACTCCCTTCAGCGACGAAGTTCTAGATCATGTCGTGGGAAACGAAGCTTATTCCTTCACTGATGGGTTTTCGGGCTACCATGAGGTGCGCATCGCCGAGGAAGACAAGGCGAAGACAACATTCACGACTGAGTGGGGATCATTCTCACACCACGTTATGCCGTTTGGTCTGAAGAACGCACCAGCTCTGTTTTCCCGGATTGTCATTGCTGCCTTCCGGGAGTACATTCATAAGTTCCTGGAAGTCTATATGGACGACTGGACTGTGTACAGCCTGCTGAAGAAACACGCCTCCCTGTTGCGTGTTATGTTTGACCGGTGCCGCCAGCTGCAGATTTCCTTGAACTTGAAGAAATGTATTTTTGCAGTACCATTCGGCACACTCTTGGGTCACGTGGTGTGTAAGCAAGGGGTCTGCGTTGATCCCGCCAAGGTCGCGGTTATTGTCCACATGGAGGCCCCCGAGAACGTGAAGCAGTTGCGGGCACTGCTAGGACACACAGGATATTACAGGCGGTTTATCCGCAACTACGCCAAAATCACTGCCCCTCTGGAGAAACTGTTGCGGAAGTCCGAAGCATTTGAGTGGACGGCGGAATGCAGGAAGGCACTCGACACATTGAAGGAGAAATTGGCGACGGCTCCCATACTGGTCCATCTAAATTGGGATAAGCAGTTCCATGTGCACATTGATGCGTCCGGAATTGCACTTGGCGCGGTATTGGCGCAACCCGGGGAAACGACAGTTGACCATCCGGTATACTTTGCCAGCCGACGGTTCTCCAATGCGGAGAAGAATTACACCACGACCGAGCGGGAGGCGTTGGCGATGGGGTACTCTCTCCAGAAGTTCCGCCACTACCTTCTGGGCGGCAAATTTACATTTTTCACGGACCATTCGGCATTGAAATATCTGGTCAATAAGCCGGTGTTGGAAGGAAGAATCTGTCGATGGCTTCTACTGTTTCAGGAGTTCACGTTTGAGGTGATTGTCAAGCCTGGCAGGTTGAACGTTGGTCCTGATCACTTATCCAGGTTGGAGACGGGAGAGAATGAAGGTCCGTTGGACGATCAGCTTCCAGATGCTGATTTATTCCGAGTTGAAGCAGTCCCAGACTACCTGGCTGACATTGCCATGTATCTGACCACGGGACAGTGCCCTGAGGATTACACCACTCTTCAGAAATGCCACTTGGTTGTCCGGGTGGCCAATTATCAACTGATCGCAGGGCAGCTGTACAAACTGGGCCTGGATGAGGTGTTGCGCAGATGTGTTCTTGACCACGAACGGGAAGCAGTGATGTGGGAATGTCACAGCGGTGTTGCGGGAGGACACGTGGGTGCTAAACCCACCGCAAGGAAGGTGCTTCAAGCTGGTCTATGGTGGCCAACGGTACATGCAGATTGTAAGGCCTATGTGAAGCGTTGCGATGTCTGCCAGCGGACGGGAAGGCCTTCGCACAGGGACGAGCTTCCGCTACACCCGGTGCATGTGTTGCGGCCATTTGAGAAGTGGGCCGTGTATTTTGTCGGCCCCATCGCACCAATCGCTCGCCATTCCAAAGCCCGGTACATCATTACCGCGACGGACTATCTCACACGGTGGGCTGAGGCAGCAGCGGTCCGCGACTGCTCGGCAGAGACTGCTGCTCGGTTCATCTTTGAACACATTATCAGCCGCTTTGGCTGCCCACGGAGCTTGACCAGCGATCAAGGCACGCATTTCATTAATGCTACGGTCAAGTCGCTACTGGAAACATTTATGATTCAGCATCATAAGAGCAGTCCATACCACCCGCAGGCCAATGGTACGGTGGAAGCCTTCAATAAGATTCTTGAAAAGGGCTTGACAAAAATTTGCAACGCTCAGCGGGATGATTGGGATGAGCGGCTACCAGCGACATTATGGGCTTACCGGACCACGGTAAAACGTTTGACCAACCAGACGCCATTCCAGCTGGTGTATGGCCGGGAAGCTGTGATTCCCGCCGAGTTCACCGTACCCAGCCTTTTGATCGCAACGTCCCTTCACTTCTCAGAAGAGGCGTCACTGAAGGAACGACTCTAGGAGCTGCAGGAGCTGGATGAGGCTCGATTTCTTGCGGAATTCCACCAGAAGGTTCAGAAGGCCAGACAGAAAGCATGGCACGACCGCCACATCAAAACCAAAGCCTTCCAAGTTGGCGGCAAAGTTCTCTTATACGACAGCCGGTTCCAGAAGTTTCTAGGCAAGCTCCAGATGCATTGGCTGGGACCGTACTTTGTCATCGAGATCCGCGACTCAGGAGCCGTTCGTTTGGCACAATTGGACGGCACAGTTCTTCCGGGATGGGTGAATGGCGCACGCCTGAAGCCCTACCAAGAGTAGGTCCTTCTCACTTTCCATCAATAACTCTCACAACCGAGAGCACCCATAGAGTAGCGTAGCTGAATAACTCTCCCGCAACCGGGATGAGCGTAGGTAGTTTTTCCATTTCATAGGTAATCAGTCAAATAAATTAGTCAGTTGCGGGTACCATACCGCAACCGACTGTGGTCGGGGCGGGTCAGTCCAGCGTGTCACCACGCCAGTCCAGCGTGTCACCACGTCCGTCCAGCCTGTCAATCGCGTAGGATCCATCCCCGTGCCAGTGTCAGTCTAGGTCATGTCTGTCAGTACTTTTGTCAGTCCGTAGGATAAGCTCAGATTTGGTCATGAATTCTCTTAATGGATAGTAATCATACCGTAATCATTCGCCATCAACCACAATTCCCTCCGCCGTCGAGTCCGCCCATCTCCCCATGATTCCGTCAGCAACTGTCAGAGTACACCCAGGCCTGCGATCGATCGCACGATTCTCGCAGGCAAGAAAGATAGCAAGAATTAATTGCCGTTATGGAGTCTCATCAACTCCGCGCGTGCCAGCAGCTGGCCCAATTTGCATGAAGGCTATCAGCACGAAGATGACGGACCCGTTCAATTTGGAAGTTGTAGCGATTCCGGAGCATTCGCAGTATCAGAGTACTCAGCACCTCACAGGAAGTTACAGAAAAATCGTCCAAGTCTATCAGAGACGCGCCAAGATGCCGAGAGCTGTTCTCTCAGTTCCTGAACCAGCATTAGATAGCAGAATTCACCGGGTAGAGTCACTGGTCGGCAAGTACGATAATACACCCTGCATGGACGCTAACTTGTCCGACCCGGCTGAGTTTCCTCACCTCCATTGGCAGGTATTCATGGAACACCAGTACACGCCCGGGAGCAGCTCTAACAGTCGAATGCGGGAAGAATTCCGGGGTCTACAGCAGTCAACTTTGATGAATTTGAGAAGTCTTCCTGTCTTTGGAACCATCGGCCCAGTTCTGCAATGTACCCGGTTCCTCCTCAGTCGGGTGCAGAACGGGTCCCTGTGGCTTAACGAAGAAATTCCAATACATGCAGCAGACATCAATCGACTTACAGGGCTATCGCAGACTGGTTCCGATGTCTCCTCTGCGGGCCAGACATCCTCCAAGCGAGCCTGGAAGTTGGCGGAGGCCGACCTCTATACCAAGTATGGCACTCGCGGGGGTGGCAAAGGTGCCAAGATTGATCTGATAAATGTATCACAAATCAGGTTTGCTTGCTACCTGATTGCTAGCAAGACCATGCGCCATTACACAAATGGGGAGTGCACTCTGGACACAATTTCCATTGCCGAGCACTGCGTCCAGGGAGCCAGGTTGAATTGGAGCGCGTTTGTGTTGAAGGAACTCTTCGCGGCTTGCGAAGACAATTACAGACGGACTACCAGCTTCATATATGGGTACTTGTTGTTAGCATTCGCCATGTGGAAATGGCATCTACCCCCGATCCGGCCACCGGCGGAGATCACCGCGATCCAGCCGCTCGCAATGAGATATTCCCCCTGGCAGTTGTCCAGGGACCCCAGCAGCAAGCAGGTGAACGCAGCAGCGTTCCGAGAATGGTATGGGATGATGGTCGATGTGGTCACGTCCCAGCAACGGGTGCCTCGGCACCTGCTGGATGCATACAGTGAACAAGTGTGGTTTGGCGTCAGCCACAGCCACACTTTCATTCGGCCGACTTGCGTACCGCACCACACTTTTCATATGGCGCCCCTTCGTTTCCAGCTGAATGATAATGTTTTCCACCGAGAGGTCTCTGCGTGGCCGGGGGTTGTTCAGCATGTCAGTGACGGAGTCATCCGTTACAATTTTGAGGGGATGAGGGCCGCACAGCAGCCTGCCGCGACCAGCACAGGGGGGTCGTCACAAGTTGCGGCAGAGCCCGCACCAGACGCAGCTGGGACCGCAACGGACCTGCCGGAATCGCTGGTCCCCGTCGTCGAGCATTTCAACGACCAAGCGCGGCGCCTCAATGTGGTAACCCAGGTTGTTTCCAGTGGTGCTCCTATATTTCCCTCTTTTAATGAGTTTCGTATTAATCGGTCCCGTGGTCTTCCCAACACCACTCCCCTCACTTCCCCTATTCCCACTCCCTTGTTCACTTCTGCTACCCCCCTCATCACGAAAATGGGTGAACCGGGCCCCGAACCTGATTCCGTTGACCCACCTCCATCCAAGAGGGCCCGCACTACGGCCAAAGATCCCGTGGTGGATCTTACGGAGGATGATCCACCAGCCACGCCGCCCACAGCCAGTTTGATTCCGGAGGAACCGCTGATTGATCCAGCAGATTTCCTCAACCTTCGTTTCCCTCACACCTTGTTCACTCCATCTACCGCCCCCTCCACCAGCCGTCCCCAGGCCACCTCCCCCAATCCGTCCAATTCCTCAGCCACTGTGTCCGATTCTTTGATCCGGGAACTTTTTGGCGGTGACCACGGGGCGGAGGTTACCTCCAGTACCGCAGCCGTGGTACCACCTGTTGACCCTGTAGCCACATCCCGGGATTCTCTTCCAACTATATCTGTCCAGCAAGCCATAGTTGGGGCTGATTCAGCCGCCCCTTCTACAGAGCAAACCACGCAGCAGGACCGGCCAGAGCCTGATATGGCCACTTCGGTGCAACAGCAGACGCCGGTCCACCCTCCAGAGATTTCAGGCTGAGCAGCGGCCATGGGCCAATCTTTGCAGGAACAGGCGCCAGGGCAGGGTGCACCCAGCACACCAAATGCTGCACATTTGAGTCCAGCACAGTTGTACCTGCTCATTCAGCGGGCGGCCCTTAAAGCATAGCAGATTCACGACGAGCTACAGCGGAAGTGCGCAGAGCAGCAGAATCAGATCACGGCGCTTACTGAACAGCGCAATCAGTTGCAGCAGGCGAAGACCTACCTCCAGGAGCAGGCCAACATTGTTAATCAGGCGCTCTCAAGCATATGGCCGGAGGCACGGGCTCACCATGCCCCAATCCCTGCTCGCATAGAAGAGGACATCATCGCTCTACAGGCTCACAAGCTCAGGGAAGTCTTTACTGTTGTTTGCAGGGAAAACCAGGAGTTACAAGCGGCGTTAGCCGCACGGCCCACCCTTCCAGATCCACCCGCTGACCATTCAGGACAGGTGACTGCTAAACAGACGCAGGCAGTCAGTATGCAAGCCACTCTGCATTCCGCTACAGCCGCAGCTTCTGCCCTTTTGAGAAGTCTACAGGAATGCTCGCTCGCGATAACGGTCAAGACGCAGCCCATTGCTGCCCAGCTGCAACAAATCTCCAACGAAATTCGGGCGACCAGGGACCCTGCAAGGTTGGATCAGCTCTACGCGCAGTCGGACGAGCTGGAACTTCACATGCAGATGACTGAGGCCGAATCAACAGCGGCCAAGCACGTCCTCCGGGAGATTCGTCCGGGCATTCGCACCCATGCTGACGCTATGCACCAGCTGGATGCCGAGGCCGAGTCCCAGCTCGCCACTCTGTTCGGGGCTGCCCCGACGCCCATTAACGAAGCCGCCGCCAACCGCATCTCTTAGGACGCCGACTTGCTGATACAGGAATGGCAATAAGCAGTGGCGACCTTCATAGAGCTTCGAGATTCAGCACTCCGCCGGGTCCCGGAGTTGGGGCCCTTGTTTGAACCAGCAGGTGGCGGAGTACAGCAAGAAAGGGTGGCGGAAGAAGGAACAGCAGAGCAGGGCACGGAAGCCAGCAGCGGAATGGAAATAGAAACTGTCATTTGTGATTGACTCGCGGACGAGTCAAAGAATTGTGGTCGGGGCCTGTTGGGGCCCTTGTTTTTGTTTAAGTTTTGAATTTTCGGCCAAGACATTTTGAACTTGGACTCTTTTTGAGTTGCGGAAGAAATACACATAGCTAACGTGACCGCGCCGCAGCGACCAGGAGTTGCGGAGCTACCAAGGTGGCGTGGAAGCAATTGATAACTGGAGACTGAATAGAGATAAGTACAGATGAAAGAAATACAGCAGAAAACATAAAGAGGAACATGCAGACATCAGAAGAGAAGTCGGGAAAAGCCAGAGTGAAGACACAGAGAAGCCGCCAGTCGCGACGAGCGGGTGAATAAAAGGGTGATCACCCGGCTGAAGAAGAGGTTGGAGGTTATTGTTATTATTGAGGGTTGAATGGATGCGCAGAGCAGCCGCAGAAGGATCAGACCTGTTCTTTCTATGGGTTCCTACTTTCTATGTTCTTCCCTTCTGTTCTAAAACCCATCTGTATCTGACCTACGAGTTATCAGAGAAGAAAGCTATGTAATCATGTATGCGGCCAGAAGCATAATATAAGGAAAGATTGTTGTCTCAATACGTTGTTCATGTGTTGCAATGTGTTTGCACTGCTTTAAAAATTTTAAGTTGCGACTGTCTGAATACTTAATTAGAGATCATGCATGTGTAATTTGGTATATGTAATGGATGCACTTTCTTTCTTTGGTTGCGGATTTATTCCTTACCAGTGATCTCATCCCCTTATTCATGTGGTCGCGGCACGCCTCGGGTGAGACACACTGCTCTCCCAGAGCAGGGTGAAAATGCCGGCGTGTTCCTAGACTACTCCGGACCCCTTGTTGGCCACAACCCCTTTGAACCTGGGTCTTGCCCGCGAGACCTAACTTTTCGCCAACACTACACTATGCCTTGATGCCTCTTTGCTAGGAGGCATTTCAGCAGGAAGATCTCCTGATTGGAGGGAAAATAAAGTGTTCTCTTAAATATATGTAGTAGCAACCTATTTGTTTAAATAGGGAGCCTTGGAAGGAGCCACTATAGTGCTGAAAATCATTGATGGAAGGCTAGGAAAATTTATGAAATTGACCTTTCTTTCTTCCACTCATCTATTTGCGTTAGAGGGAATAGATTCAAAAATTTGTGTTGATATGAGTTTAGTATCAAAAGTATACTCCATAGCTTTGGAGAAGCAAAGGATACTCCAATATGTAATGAATATTTTTGAACATAACAAAAAAATAATTTTATTTTTGCATGCAGGAGCAAAATGGTGGAATTTTTTGAGAAAGAGAACCTTTCAAAGGGAGGGTGACTCTCCTAAACTTCAATCTTGTCTTGAGAAATATCAGCTGCAAGAGAGGCAGAAAAATAAAGTTGGGAATACTCCAACATGTGACTTTTACATTAAGAATGTCAAGGAGGAGAGCCATCATATGACAAATGCATCATTTCATACTTCTACAACGCTATCAATGTTGGGAAGCCTAGACCCTTATTGTGAGTCCCAACTCATGATGGAATATTCTAAGGACCTATTCACATGTAAGGTTCTTGAGGGGAAAGAAATTAATGGAAATTATAAGGTAGTTAATGGAATCCATTATGTTCATGATCAAATCTACTTAACTAAATGTTCCAAGCTCAAGAAAAAACTACTTAACACAACCTATGAGGTCTTTCTTTCAAATCCCACTAGCTTCATTAAAACATATCATACTATCTTAGATGGATTCATGTGGGAAAAATTCGAGGAGATGCGCTCTCATATGAGTAAGTGCATGAATCATTTGCTGGTTGAGGAGGGACATAGGTCTTGGGAAGAGTTATCATTATCACCTCCTTATTCATTGAGTGTGAGAGGGAGCTCATCCATGAGATACCTTGCTGATTTTAAACAAGTGTATGACAAACATTGTATTTTTGAATCTCATGATGTATTTATTATATACTTGTATTTTCTTAACACTCATGTGCAGGTCTTGGCTCCAAGAGGAGGCACTTTTTCTGATGGTTTTCATAAGCCACTTTTGGCCATGAACAATGGTGATGACAACCATTCCTTGGGAGGTCTTGGAGAGGTGATGTACTCTTCATGGTGTGATTCCTTAACACCAACCACCATACACCTTCTCCAAGCATGCAAGAAGGATGGGGCAGCAAGCAAGTGTTGGGGAGAACACTTTTCATATCATATCCTATGGAAGTTAGGAGGAAAACTGCGTTGGTTGCACATGAGGGACCATTGTCCTTCTCCCTTATTGTATATGGCAGCTAGCATGATCTTACTTATGATCCCACATGCTGAAGATGTTCTTATTTTTGTTGGGAACATGGTTGGAGGAGAGACACATTTGTTGGGTGTGTCTTTGGGGCAAGAGGGTCCCTACTTTTTCTGCACTACATATTCCAAGGGGAGCATGAGAAACTATATGGTCACCATTGCATACCACTTGTTTCTTTATGATCATGTGGACCATATGTTTGGTTGGAGCACTTGGGGCATGCCTCTCATGAGCAATTGGGAGGAGCTTTTCTATGAATTACCAAGCTAGAAGGTGATTCATTTTATTTGGATGATACCATGGAGGAGGGAGGCCTCCATTGATGATGAAATTCTCCATGATTGTCATCACTTCTATCTTGAGAAGGCCATGGATTAGCAATAAGGTTTCCATAACAACCTTCCATTCCTTCATGATGAGATCCATTGGGTTTATTCATGAAAGTCCAACTTGCACACTTGGGAGGAGCCATTAGGAGATAGAATTTTTGCAGAAATTATGAAGCAATGGAGGAGACTATCGGATGAAAGGGCCACAAGAGGAAGAGGGGATATTTTCCAGCACCCTTGTAGTTGCTTGAGGACAAGAAACATTTGGGAGGGGGATACTGTAATATTCCTAATTTAGCTTTAGCTAATATGAATATTAATTTTTCTTCTAACAGTTAGATAAATGAATAAGTGGGCAAGGAGGCTCATAATTTGCTCAAGTATGAATAAAACTCCCTCCTAATGTGAAAGGGGATCATGTAATAACTAGTTCAAGCATCCACATGTGTGAACAGGGTCTAAACTATGTGGAAAAGGTCAATTTTGACCAAGTCAACATGATTTATTCTCAAAGAAGTGGATTATAAATAAAGCTAGCTCAATATGAATACAGATCAATCCAGCTAGATAAAATGAAGGCACCTTGAGTGTGAAAAGGGACAGGGCATGAAGAATAATTCAAGGTTGACTAAGTCAATAAAGTTGTCTAGATACATTGCACCATCTTGATGGACAATGCAGTTTTTGTGGAGGAGCCTTTGCATGGAAGAAACCTCATATTAGGTGGGACCCTTGGTGAGGAAGCTCATCAATTATATAATGAAGGATATGGCAAGAATATGGACATATTGGAGATTATATTTTTATGTGGTCTGCTTAGAATTTCTGCATACTTGGCTGTTTAGCTAAGTTGTTGCACTGCTTAGTGCAAGGGTTTGCCCGGGCGGGGATTCCCTACTCTTTCTTGGAGATCTTGTCTAAGAAATCTAATAGGAGGTTTTTGATATGAATTTTCCACTACCTAGTGTTGGGCCAAGCACTTAACTTCAGAAAAAACACACTCCCTTCAGAAAAATGCGTTATTTCTTAAGGTATGTAGTGGAAGGGGTGAAAGTCCCATTTTGAGGAGCTAGTTTCCCAAGAGAAGGACCAGCCTTTCTTTTGGAGGACTAGAAAAGGAGTATACAACCATTTATTTGTATGTTCAGCCATTATTATACATATATACAGCCATATAGTGTAATTCAGCCACATATTTGCAGCATCTTTTTCATGTATATCTTTTCTGTCAAGAAACCCTTGTCGGGTCTTCTTGGATCTGTATAAAAGAGATTAGATCTCTTTTTTTATGCATAATTGAGTATTATAATAATATTATTGGATATATTTCTATATTTTCTGAGTTAACCTGTATTTATACTACACAGTCTCTTATGCAGCAACTCTGGCATTTTGCAGTCTTGGGGTTTTGGCAATTTTTAGCTGTCTGGAGCATGGGAGGCCTATTTAACTAGGCAAAAGGAATTTGTTTCTGAAAATATTTTGCATGCATGTCCTATATTGTTCATTATAAGGGAAAAAACCTTTATTTTCCACTGTTATATCTTAATATTCAGAAAATAAGGTTTTTGAAGCAAAAATAGTTGCTTTTCCCCACTTGGTGAATTGTAAAAAGGCATAGTTTGTTGTTGTGATTGTTATTATTATGGCTATGTGTTCAAACACACTACATGATTTTATTAATTTCTGTTATCCAACTTTATAATACCTTAAGGTATTCTTATTGTTGTAGAAATTTCCATATTTGGAATAAGACACTGGTTTTCCCGCATTAGGTTATGCTGGGGACAATTGTCCAGAAAATCCTTGTGTATCACTTTTTCATTTTGCATGTATTCAGTTTAGATTTGTATGTGTATGTTTTTAATGTTTTTACTTTGATGTTAGTGCTTAATATTTCACATTAATAACATAATGTAAGTAGGAGAAGTAAATTTGAAAATTAATAGTAGGGTTTATGTTTGAGATATTCATAAATTTTCACAAGAATAAATGATGGTGTATCAACGTACATGTCCTGGGACACCTGCCAAGTGTGTGGTGCACCTGTGGTGCCAGCTGGACATAGTGTACCATATACATCTTCCTCGTCCAAAAGGTGGATCTCGAGCAATCTCTCAACATCTACGGGGATCCATGGAGTGTTGTCTACTACTGTGGAGGCCCATTGCTCTCTACAAACACCCTATATGTTTCATTGTACCCGTCTGCAATGTTAGGACCCTGTATAGGGAGACCAAACCCAAATGGACATCATTTACAATCCTGCATAAGATCCAATGTGTCCCCTAGCCTTCCAGTACAACAATTCATTAAAGTAATCGGGTAAAAGAGCTTACAAACCATGGACAACAAGTGGACACTTCATAATGGCATGCCCTTCCATAGTGGGCTTTGGCATGTGCTAATGTCTCCAAGCTCCAAAGGGAGTTTTCCAAGTACCTTATTAGGTGGTTTATACCTTGATAGGGGGCATTAATTCCAAGGTAAATCCCTCAAATCGTAGTGGCATGTGATAAAGAGGACAGATGGAATAGGGAATGAGAGGGGTAGTCTGGGGCCACATATCAGGTAACAAGGGTATTTAGAAAAAGGGGAGCTCACACTTGGGTATATAATGGTAGGAGGGAGAAATAATATTACATCAGGTGCACAGACCTTGATTTTTCCACCCTTCTTTATATTCCTTTTGCATTTTATTATTTTTCTTTGATTAATTTCTCGGGGCTGAAAGGATAAGAGCATGAAGTGTAAGATATAGCAGTGGATAAACCATTTTTGGAGGGGAGGTTAATTTCCCTCAAAGGGTTGGGACAATCATGGGTTCCTGAATGATAAAGGAGGCTCATCTAGGGCCTATGGAACTAGGGTGAAGGCCATGGGTATGTCATAGAGTTGATCCATTGACTTTTGCCCAAGTGTTGAATATGTCTCCCAACCATATTTTTCATCTTGTGGCACATTTTCCTATTTAATGTGGCCATTTATTCTTTTACGTTTCTTTTCATCTGCTTCAACCTTCGGGGAAACATTCCAAGCCTAACCCAAGGTGGGGGCAAGAGAGTGGGGAGGCTAACCCTATATGGATCCAATGAGGAAATGTGTGTTGGAAATACTAAGGGGGTGGGGGTGAATCAGTATTTCTTTCCAATTTTTTTTTACTAGCTAGATCACTTATATTTAGAACACAATGTGAACAATAAGAATATATGCTTTTCTTAAATTCTTCTTTAAGATAAAATAGATACAATAAGTGTATGGCTCCACTGAAGATGAAGACACCGATATTCAATCTCCTAGGCTCCAACCTATTTCCAAGCACCAACATGGAATTTTGTGAGGCTTCGACCTCTAGGGCTTTGACCATATCTATCCAAGGCACCAACCTTGTGTTTAGAGGCTCCAACCCCAAGGGCACCAACCCTTTTCTGGTTCAGGATCCAACCTGGTTTCTTGAGGACATTAATCCACTAGGGCTCCAACCCACTGCTTCAAATATTCAATATGAATTCAACGATTCTTCAAGGCTCTCGATGTCTTCTTCAACGAGCCTTGTCAATGATCTTCAGCTATCCATTCACTTAGTCTTCTCATCACGTCATCAATTACAACCTTGAACTCTTCTCATGAAGGTGTCTCTACTGTTCTTCATGGTACCCAATCAATTCTTCCAGTCACATCATGATGACATCATGGTCCACAATCGACTTCTAGATGACTCTCCAAGGTCAACTAAAGATCAAATCCAACTTCTCTTCAAGATCTCATGATGTCTTCAATGGTCTCCAAGATCAAATTCTACAAGTCTTCATATGTCTTCAAGAATCCTCAACAATATATCCATAATAAGTTTTCAAGGTGCTCTTCAAAAACTCTATTGTACTTCACCTTTCTTCCAAAATTCCATCTATCAAGCTTGCTCTAAAGCTACAAACACTGTCCTCAATAGATCTACAAAATATCAACAAAGGTCTCTTACAACTTCCTTCAATACACTTCCAAGAATCTTCTTCAAGTCCTCAAGTTTGCTTCAAGACTTCTTTAAGCTCTTAGATTTTCAAGGATATTCAAAAATTGTTGCTCAAAAACCCAAAGATAGGCTCCAAAGGTCTCCACTATTCAAGCCAAAAAATCCAAGCCTTCTTAATTTTCGCCACATGACTATTTGTTGGGTTCAAGTCTGTAACATTACCAAGTCCAAGCTTCTTTGGAAGTAGGAATATGAACTTCATAAACTTGTTGTATGTCATAGCTCTATAGTCATATGCTTTCTCTACAAGCGATTGTCACTACAGGATTTTCTGAATGGTTTTAAGGCTTCCAAGGTGAGTCTGAAGTGCTAAAGTTATAGATTTACAGGTGTAGGAGCTTCCAGGTGAATGCTTATTGTATGTGCAATTCAATTCACCAAAAGATTCAGTCAACAGAACCGAGCTTGAAGTCTACTCTTGTATGGCCATCAGCTTATGAGGACAATCCGAGGTATTGTAGATATTCACCACAGAAAATTATTGAGACTGCAATCTGAAAAACCCAAAGTCTAATGGTGTTGACCCTTAACTCCAGTAACTGCAATAATAAAATGTCTGAAATCTCGTACCTATCTCTTGTCCAAGGCTGCCAAACAGGTCCAAAGTCCTATAACTATCACTCAACAGATCCAAGGTTTGGTTCAGAGGTATGCAACTTCAGGTCTACACTGTCTGAAGTTTAAGGGTATAATATGAGTTACTGCAATAATATTTTAGACCCAAAACTCATTTAAATCATTCTTGTGCCTTATCTTTTCCTTTATCCGAGTTGCTGTGGTACTTCTGTGATAATAGCCAAGGAGGATGATTGAGAATGAGTTCTAAAACCCTTATATATAGTATTTTTTGAAAGCCAAGATGAAGAGACACATCACTGTATGGAGGCCGACTTGAAAGACAAGGTGCAGGTTGGGTCACTGTAAAAAAAATATATTTTTTTATCTTGAAAATTCAATATCTCACAAACTATTTGGAATTTCGAGGCAAGTAAGGCCTCATTGGAAAGAGAAAAAAATCCTCTTTAAAATGGTCTAGGTCCCATTGATAAAATATGCCTCTAAGGTGGAAAAATTTATTTTTATTTGTGACCGCCTTTAAATTTTATGCATAAAAATATTGGGGAAGCATGAGGAATTTTTGGGATAGTATGGCTTCTCCATTATTTGGCTTCTTCATCATCATAGGATCATGTACGATATCCATGTAGGATCATGTTATGGTGTATTCATTATTACTTCAAGCATCTAAGACAAGATATTTTCTTAGTGGCTTGACATCATAATGGCATCATTAATAGCTTGACATATTCATTAATGGCATCCTTATAAAAAAAGAGGAAATTGTAACTATAAGCAAGGAAATCATCATATTATGCATCACAAGAATATTTTCCATCTAAATAATGCCATATCGACATAAATGACAACCTTGATTAACAATCTCCCCCTTTGTCATTGATGGCAATATTATTTCCCTTCCAACATTCTCTCCCCCTTTGACATTAATGGAAAACGGGGTTCGCAAGTACTCCCCATGTCAAGATACTTATTTTCTTCATCAATAGTAGTCAGGGAAAATTTTAAGGATGGAAAATTATCTTGAAGTTTAAAAAATTTGCGAATCTCACTACTCTGTAATATGAAAAATATAAAATTTTTAGTAATGTATTTGTAAAATTATTCAAATTTATAATGATATTATATATATTATCTATATAATTTTGGCGATTTTTAACATAAAATTATTTTATATTGTAAAATTTGGGCGAATCATTTTTATAAAAAAATGGAAATTGGCGAATCTTTTTTCTGGAAAAACCATAGAAAATTAGCCCAATTGCGAATATTAGCCCCTAAAATTTTCCATGATAGTAGTTCTTCATAGGTATGTTACTCCCTCTGTCATGGTGCTTCTTCCTTTTGGCAATGTGGTCCATGATAGATGTGTTTAAATTTCTTCATGTGATGAACCAACTCCCCCTGCCTGCATAAACTTCTTTAACTTCAAGAAATATTGTTTCCTTGTCATCAAGTGGAAGAAAACCAGTTCATCGGATGAATAAGGGATCATGTTCTTCAATGAAGATTCTCCCAAGAGATGATATTTCAAAGGATTACCGTCCAAGTGTGACTCATCAAGGTTTTCATAGGGCCCATTCACAGATAGCCTCTGCAAGAATGGTCAGGAATCACAAGCTCCCCCTAACAGTATGCATAGTCTTTTTCTTGGCATAAATTCATCATCAAATACCTAGAATATTTAGGATGACTTCATTAAGTCAACAACATGTGTTGTTGGCTGGAGTGTTCAAGATAATTTTGGATTCAAATTGCTTCCTTCTCCATATTTGTATAACTTTCTTCTTTTGCATGGTTCTAACTTGTGTAGAGGCCCAAGTCAAGTTACAATCATGTGACATATGTCAAATGTTATGGAAATTTAAGCACTCTATCTTGTTCATGAATAAGAAACCATGACGACCTATTACAAAATTTCTTCTAGGAGATTGACGAGGGGCAATATATTTGTCTTTGTGATATGCCCTATAGTATTTTGCCATGTGCCCAAAGTTTGTACAAGAATAGCAAAAACCAAGAAATGTACTTTGGTACCTGGGAGATGAAGAGTTACTTGAAGTACTTCTGAAGTATTTTTGCCTTGGGTTTCTTTGATGATAATAATTTCCTTTTGTATCTTTGACATCATCTATAAGTCTCCTTGGAGTAAAATTTATTCCATTATCATTTTGATTCTTGCCTTTGCTAGAACTGGAAGCATCAACATCTCTTTCTGACTTCCTTACATCATTTTTATTTGAAGCATTATCATTCTTTCTTTATGGTTCACCTCCATAGCCAAGACTTGATTTATCAAGGGGAGACCTTTGATGAATTATGATTTCATCTAGGGTTTGAGAGCTTTTCAAGTTCTTACTCAACAAGACACTTCCTTTTTTAGAATGAAAATTTTTCTTTTCAAATTTTCACAATCTTCATCTTTCATGACTAGTTTCTTCTTCATTTCTTATATCATCATTGTTGCTTCATGTGCTTTGATTTAAAGGGAGATGATACTCAATTTAATTATGAATATTTCCTCATTTTCCTTTGCTATAATACTCTCCATTTCTTCTTTCATCTTGTAGCTTCACATGTTTTGGCCTTGATAAGATTTATGTATGATTTTAGTTTGAAGATTTCTTCATCCTTTTCTTTTAGTTGGCAATCATGGTGTTTCTCTCCTTTTCTGCTTCATCAACTTGTCCTTCTATGAATGCCAAATATTCCATCACCCTCTCAGCTCCTTGTGCTTTTTTCCTTGCATCTTATAGTTGAGATCTAAGCGAGGATACCTCTTCCTTGTATTGACCTATCTGATCTGCTTTAAATTTGTTCAAGATCTTAAGTCTTTTTTCAAGGTGGCTTAACAAACTTTCTTCCCTTTTCTTTTCATTATCCAATTAATTTTCCATGGATATGACTTCTTCATGATGCTTTCTTTTGTTTTGATGAAATTCCTCCTTAAGTTTGGCGAGCTCTTCATTTCTTTCTTAAACTTGAAGCTTGACAAGGTCAACTTCATTCCTTGTCTTGTTTGGGTTACAATCTTGCGCTTTCTTCTTAAGTTCTTCATTTTCATTTTTCAACCTATTAATCTCTTCCATGGAAGACATAATTTTATTCAGGAGATCTTCTTCAAAGTATTCTTTGTTCTCTTCATCTTCTAGGTCTTCATTAGCCTTGTTTTCATCTCTCTTATCTTCAACTTCCTTGATGGATTATGGACTTATTTCTTGTTTTCCATAATCTTCTTCACTAGAGATCATTGTAAATGCTCCTTTTGAGTGAAGATCATGAAGTTTGTCCCATATGACTTTTGTTGATGAAAATTTTTCAAAATTGGCCTTCATAGAGTTTGGTAGCCCATTCAAAATTTCCTTCATTTCTCTTGTATTGTACTCCTTCGATTCTTCATCCATCGTGTCATCAATAATCATTTATTTCCAAACTTCAATTCCTTGAGTCTTCAAGAAATTCCTCATTCTTGCCTCCCATATATCAAAATTTCCATTGAACAATGGAGCTTTGTTGACCTGGTTTACATATGAATTCTTAATTGAGGAAGAGACATTTTCACGTGCTTTTGAGACTTTATTCCTTGGATTTTCCATTTTTGTTCTAATGATCAACCTTTAAGATGTTAGGATTTGAATGAAGGTACTGGCTCTAATACCAATTGTTGGAAATACTGAGAGGGGGGGTGAATCAATATTTCTTTCCAATTGTTATTTTTACCAGTTATATTACTTATATTTGGAACAAAATATGAACAATAAGAATAGATGTTTTTATTTAATTATTATTTGCAATAAAATATATACAATAAGTGTAGGGCTCCAACCCTAGATGAAGAAACCGATCTTTAATCTCCCAGGCTCCAACCTGTTTCCAAGCACCAAATTGGACTTTTGAGAGGCTCCGGCCTCTAGGGCTTTGACCCTATCTATCCAAGGAACCAAACTTACGTTTAGAGGCTCCAACCCCAAGGGCACCAACCCTTCTCTAGTTCAAGCTCCAACCTAGTTTCTTGAGGACGCCAGTCCTATAGGGCTCTAACCCGCTGCTTCAAATCTTTAATATGAATTCAATGGTTCTTCAAGGCTCCCAATGTCTTCTTCAGCTAGCCTTGTCAATGAACTTCAACTATCCATTCACTTAGTCTTCTCATCACGCCATCAAAGACAACCTTGATCTCTTCTCATGAAGGTTTCTTCGTTGTCCATCATGGTACCCAATCAAATTCTTCAAGTCACATCATGATGACATCATGGTCTCCCATCGACTTCTAAATGAATCTCCAAGGTTAGATAAAGATCAGCTCCAACTGCTCTTCAAGATCTCATGATGGCTTCAATGGTCTCCAAAAATGGTCTCCAAGATCAAATTCTACAAATCTGTAGATGTATTCAAGAATCCTCAACAATATATCCACAATAAGTTTCAAGGTTCTCTTCAAAACCTCTATTGTCCTTCACCTTTCTTCCAAAATTCCAGCTATCAATCTTTCTCTAAAGCTACAAACATTGTCCTCAATAGATCTGCACAATCTCAACAAAGGTCTCTTATAACTACCTTCAATACACTTCCAATAATCTGCTTCAAGTCCTCAACTTTGCTTCAAGACTTCTTTAAGTTCCTAGATTTTCAAGGATCTTTAAAAATTGTTGCTCAAAAACCTATAGATAGGCTCCAAAGTTCTCCACTGTTCAAGCCAAAAAAATCTGAGCCTTCTTATTTTTCTCCATAGGACTATTTTTTGGGTTGAGGGTTGTAACCTATACCAAGTCCGAGCTTCTTTGGAAGTAGGAATCTGAACTTCATAAAATTGTTGTACGTCATAGATCCATAGTCAAATTATTTCTCTAGAAGTGATTGTCACTATAGGACTGTCCAAATGGTTTTGAGGCTTCTAAGGTGAGTTCGAAGTGTTGAATTTACAGGTGCACAGGTGTAGGAGCTTCCAAGTGACCGTTTTGTTGTCTATGCAATTCAAGTCACCACAGGATTTAGTCAACAGAACCGATCTTGAATCCTACTCCTGTCTGGGCTTCAGTTTATGAGGACATTCCAAGATATGGTAGATATTCACAACAGAAAAGTCTTGAGACTGCAATCTAGAAAACCCAAACAAGTCTAACGGTGCTGACCCTTAACTCCAAAAACTGCAATAATAAAAGGTCTAAATTAATGTACCTATATCTTTCCCAAGGCTACCAAACAGGTCCAAAGTCATGTATCTATCACTCAACAGATCTGAGGTTTGGTTCAGAGGTAAGAAAATTCAAGTCTGCACAGTCCAAAGTTTAAGGGTATAAGAAAAGTTACTGCAATAATAGTTTAGACCCAAAACTCATTTAAATCATTCATGTGCCTTATCTTTTCCTTTATCCGAGCTGTTGTGGTACTTTTGTGATAATAGACGAGGTGGATGATTGAGAATGAGTTCCGAAACCCTTATACATAGTAATTTTTGCAAATCAAAGATGAAGAGATGCGCCATTGTATGGAGGCTGACTTGAAATACAAGGTGCAGGTCGAATCACTGTTAAAAATTAAATATCTCACAAATTAATTGAAATTTTAGGGCAAGTAAGGGCTCATTGGAAAGAGGAAAAAATCCTCTTTAAGATGGTCTAGTTCCAATTGAGAAAATATACCTCTAAGGTGGAAAAAAATATTTTTCTTTGTGACTGTCTTTAAATTTTATGCATAACAATTTTGGGACAACATGAGGAATGTTTGGGAAAGTATGGATTCTCCATTGTTTGGCTTCTTAATAATCATAGGATCATGTAGGATATCCATGTAGGATCATGTTATGGTGTCTTCATGATTATTTTAAGCATATAAGAAAAGATATCTTCTTAGTGGCTTGACATCATAATGGCATCAATAATATCTTGACATATTCATTCATGTCATCCTTATCAAACAAGAGGGACTTGTCACTATAAGTAAGGACATCATCATATTATGGATCACAAGAATATTTTCCATCCCAATAATGCCATATCGACATCAATGACAACCTTGATTAACAATGTCGACCAAGGTGGGAGAGATGATGAATGGGGGTAGAGTGAGTGGAAGAGGAGCGATATATGGGGAGAAGGGAGCAGTTCCACTCGACCAAATTCGAGGTTTCCCAAGTAGTACCACACTAAAACCAAATGGTCAGTAAAGGAGATCCCATGGGACTAAAATCCAAGGGAAAAATCCAAAAGAGGTCAAGGGGACAAAATCACAAACTAAGCCCACTCTTTCCGCTGAATCCCCCCATTGATCCATTCCCAAAAGTGTCCATAATAAGTAAACCCAATATCTCAATTACCAAATGACAATACATACCTTTGCATTTGGGAGGCCCACCTTCAAACATATTGTTAATACAGATGGGTGAGGGACCACATGGATGGCTCAAGTGGTGGAGAAAAGGCACAACAAGCTAGTTGAGGGTTGCAAGGGGTTGTTGGCTGTTGGTTGAAGACCATCATGGAGAAAACAAATTCTCCTAGGGATATCACCCACAAAGTGGTGGATAGCATCTGGCTCCAACTACGATGTGATGTCTCGAAGAAGTGGGAAAGGCTACACAAATGAGAAGTCATGAGAACTATAAAAATCTCTTGGTCATCGTAGATCTGTTATTTGCACATATCAATGCTTAAACCCACGAGGCAACATGTTTTTTACGGTGTCTTATGATCACCAATGCTTAATTTCAGGCCATAAAATAATAAAGTAATAAAAATATGAAAATTTAATCTAAATGCAGTTAATCTACCATGAGAAACATCATATGAGATTCATTCTAATGCAGAAAATCAACATGTGGTGCATCCTACCCTAACATGCATACAACGAAGCCAATATCAAGTGCTATCAAATAGCCAGTGCAACCAACACACCATCAAATCAATATAAATGTGCCTGACTCTATGATTATTCATCAAGCAAATCCCAAAGTAATTGCAAACAAAAGCACATGGAAGATGATGTGGGCACGAGGTGGGAAAATATCCTTTCCATGTGAGGTGAGAGGACCCTCTAAGAGAAGGAACATGAGTTAATATACAAGTCTGGGGAATTCCTTATAAGCAAACAATGGTGGAAGGAATTATTATCCTTAATAACTCCTCATCACAATCATCAGTCATGGTATTTTTCTTTGTGGATGCCACAAGGTTATTATGAGAGGAGAATGAAGGGTGAGGGAAAGAAGGAGTGCAACAAATAAGTTACTCGAGGTGATGGTCACATTGGAGGTGGTAGTTCATGGAGTGATAAAAATCCTAAGAGTGTGTCTAAGGAGATATAATATGGTTGGTGAGGGGCTTATCCTTGACATAATACTCAGAAGTAGGAAAAGGCTCACCGTGGCTTGAGATCATACGACAAGGGGTGAAGGAATCACTTGAGGAAGACTCAAGATGTTGAACAAGAGGAAAAGACAAAGGGGGAGGGTAAAGAATTATATTCAACGGGTTCTTCCGCAAAGTCATAATCCGAAGGCTCGAGAGATTTGAATGTAGAATCATAAGGAGGATAGGTAGGAGCCTTATCGATTTCCTTACTATTAGCATCAAAATTTCGGTTTTCTCCTAAAAGGAGAATCAATTATTTCCAACTGCCCCTCTTCATGCCAAGGAAAATAATAATTATCCTTCATGAGGGTATCGATGTGTATGTCATCATAAGTAATGTATGAGAGAAAATGAAAACCAATCTCAACCTCATCCTCTTTGTCGATATCATAAATGGGAGCACAATCAAATTGAGGCCCAACAATTTTCCATTTCTCCTTTTTGATGTGGAAATCATCTTCAATGTCATCTTCTAAGGAGCTCATGGGACCACCTTCCTCACGGTTCTCAAAGAATATTGATCAAGAGTGATACCCTTGAGAAAGGTGAGGTCAACCTCAACTTTACTTTCCATAGCCTTGTCATCCTCAATACACGAGCTCTCCAAATCATCATTTTCATTATGTGGACCCAACGATGACTCATCTTCTTTCTTATCACATAGATTATCAAGGTTATGTCTCACCTTTCTAACAAGACCTTCCCTGATGGCTTTATCATGGGTAATGAAAGGGGGGTTCTCATCAGAAATTAAAGGGAAACTTGAGACTTTGCCTTTGAAGACATATTCCTCACCAAGATCCTTTTCAAGGTCACTTGTTGCATTGTAAGAATCTTGCATAGAGGAGTATTTGAGAGCCTCCCACTCCTCATGAGGGATCCCACCCCATATTTCTAAAAATATTTCTTCAAAATTATCATAATCAACAGAAATCTCATGAGGGAGGCTATCATACCAATCTATAGCTTGAATTTCAGGTGATAAAGCCAACAACCTCATAATTGTGTCATCATTGTCAATCCTTACTAGGGCTAAGGCCCAAAAGAAATCATCAAGGTGGACATTGGGATCTTGATTAGGACTTCCTTCGAATTTAGGCATCCCACTTCTCATCCATGCCTTGATTTTCGGGTGCTTTAGAACATCTTCAGTGCCAAGTTTTTTATAGTGAGGAGGGAAACCATGTTGCTCAAGATAATCCATTTCATATGTTTTTTACACATTAGGATAAAAAATGGAGTTTTCGGGGTGAATGTAGATGCCTTAATAAATTCTTTCTTCACCCTACAAGCATTAACATTAAAGTTCAATGTAGGACTAGGGCTTCATTCTTCTAATGGAGTCGCTAATAATGATATGTCAATATGTCATATGGGGAACAAAACACACGTCTCGTTTCCACGGTAACAATGCCATAAATATTACCACTCAAACCAACAAGGGACCTAAAAGGGACTCTTAAGAGGGAAGATTTTAGGTCAAGGGAAATGATAGAGACTTAGCCCACTATCACCACAGCTAAGACTCCCTGCTCTTTACGGACTTTCACTAATAGGAGGAGACCCAGTAATTAGGAAGTCACTTATAAAGGATGGATCAAAAAATAGATGTGAAGTGGCCTTAAAGAATCTTTCCCTAGGATATGATTTAGAATGGAGCTTGCTTGCTCTTTAAGCAAGGTACATGACTTTCTAGGGAAAGTAGGTGAGGATTTGAGGGTTAGGTTAAAGGAATATGACTTGAAAATGAGTCTCCCAATCCCTAAAACCCTTATAGAAATTGGATTCCTGAGTTTCCCTTGAGGGGATGGAGTCTAGCAACCGATGATATTCTTAACTTGACCAAGGCAAGGGGAAACGATAAAACAATAATTTTCATCTAAAGATGTCAAATTGATCCTATGAGTTACTAACCTTTGGAACATCAAGGAAAATTTTGATCCTGGACCTAGGGCTTGGGATACCTCAAAATCACATCGTCGGAATCTCTTCAAATTCGAAGGACACCTTAAGGACACACCAGCATAATAGGACCTAGGAGATCAAACTTTTTCTAGGGCTAGTCTCTAGAGAAATTGATGCCCTAGGTGGCCCAGTGTGGCTAGACCTAGGAAAGGTAGGAAAAGGTGAAATAATATGGTATAGATGACCACCCTTTTATGGATCAGTGCCTAATTACTCTTTGGTATATGGAGTCAAGTGGAATTAAGAATATGGACTTCGTTTCTTATTCAAGGAGGCTCTCAAAGTCGACTTCGTCCAATGTTAAGGAAAAGAGAATAAAAGTGACCTAAAAAGCGTTTATACTTCATTGAAAATGGAAGGGGGTTATTGAGATAACTATATCTCTAGTAAAATTCATTCATAAAACATGTCCCATACATGGAGACAAGCTAAATAGAAACATAATTCCAAAATGATATCATAAATGCATGCAGAAATTAGCTTTAAAATAGTGAAAATCTCAAAACTAATGTATGCAAAAAAATGAAAGAAAGTATCGTTAAAAGTACACTTACATGTAACAGAATATATCCAACCACCAACACATTTGCAATATAACAAAACCCAATATAAGAAGAACCCAATCCATACATCAAAATTCATCCATTATCCAAAAATATCCTCCAACGAAAAAGTGTGAATTTCTCTAAGGAGAGAATGATCCAAATCCAAGTGATGTTCCAACATGAATTCATCTAACTCCTATTTATACACTCATTATGAGTTTGAATTACCTAATGGGCCTACATTAGACCCCAAAATAAAATAATGTGAATTTGGTGACAAGCCCACCAAATTAGCTTACAAAAAATATAATAAGCCTCTCAAGAGGTCAAATAATAATATATGCATGTCATAGGGCCCTCCAAGAAGCCCAATCAGGTCCATAAGTGCCATAATTATGAATAGAACACTCAAATGTGAAGGATAAGGGGGTGGCCCTTTGTTCTTAAAACAATAAACCTGTGGTGCTCCCAGTGGATGTGGGGGCACACCAATGACCTCATGGGTCTCCAAGTGAGTTGAAGATGTCTATAGACCATTTATAATGGCTTAAATGATGTAACAAATGATGCCATGTCAATTGAAAAATCCTAGAACACCTGCCAAGTATGTGGTGCACCTATGGGCCCAGTTAGGCATCGTGTACCAAATACATCTTCCTCGTCCAAAAGGTTGATCTTGAGCAATCTCTAAACATATCTGGGGATC
The DNA here is from genome assembly GCA_034641835.2 of Pinus albicaulis. NCBI lineage: Eukaryota > Viridiplantae > Streptophyta > Pinopsida > Pinales > Pinaceae > Pinus > Pinus albicaulis. Next base: position 895,915,472 of record CM076580.1, read on the forward strand.
CATGGAGTGTTTTCTACTATCGTGGAGGTTCATGGCTCTTTACACACATCCTATGTGTGCCAATGTATCCCTCTGGAGGGTTAGGACCTTGTATAGGGAGACCAAACCAAAATGCACACCATTTTCAATCTTGCATAATATCCAATGTGTCCCCTAGCCTTTCAGTACATCAAGTCACTATATTAATCGGGTAAAAGAGCTTACAAACCATGGAAAAAAAGTGGACACTTCATAATGGCATGCCCTTCCATAGTGGGATTTTTCATGTGCTAATGTCTCCAAGTTAAAAAGGGGGTTAGACAAGTACCTTATTAGGTGGTTTCTACCTTTAGAGGGGGAATTATGTCCAAGTTACGTCCCTCAAATGGTGGTGGCATGTGATAAAGAGGTGAGATGGAATAAGGAATGAGAAGGGAAATCTGGGGCCACATATCGAGGCACAAGGGTAGCTATAAAAAGGGAAGCCCACACTCGAGTATATAATGTGTAGGAGGGAGAAATAGTAGTTCACGAAGTGCCTTGGCCTTGATTTTTCCACCCTTCTTTATATTATTTTTTCCTTTTATGATTTTCCTTTGATTAATTTCTCAAGGCTCAAAGGATAAGAGAATGATGTGTAAGATATAGTAGTGGATACCCCATTTTTGGAGGGGAAATTCATTGCCTTATAGGGGTTGGGGAAATAATGGGTTCTTGAATTATAAAGGAGGCTCATCTAGGGCCTATGGAACTAGGGTCATGGCCATGGGTATGGGGTAGAGCTCATGCATTGGCTTTTGGCCACATGCTAAATGTGTTTGTCCCAACCATCTTTTGCATCGTGTGGTAAATTTTCCTATTGAATGTGGCCATTTATGTTTTTTGTGTTTCTTTTTAGCTACTTCAACCTCCATGGCATCATTCCAAGCCTAGCCCAAGGTGGGGGCAAGGGAGTGGGGATGCTAACCCTATGTGGATCTAGTGAGGAAATGTGGACCCAGGTGGGAGAGATGATGAATAGGGGTATAGTGAGTGGAAGGGGAGTGATATATGTGGATAAGGGATCAGGACCACGCAACCAAAGTCAAGGATTCCTGGGTAGTACCACCCTAAGAATAAATGGTCAGTAGAGGAGATCCCACAAGAATAAAATCCAAGGGTAAAATCCAAAAAAGGTCAAGGGGATAGAAGCACAAACTAAACCCCCTCTTTCTGCTAAATCCCCCCATTGATCCATGTCGAGAAGTTTCCATGATAAGTAAACCCAATAACTCAATTACCAAATGAAAATTCATACCTTTGGGTTCAGGATGCCCACATTCAAACATGCAATCAATATGGAAGGGTGAGGGACCACATGGCTGGCTCAGGTGGTAGATAAACAACACAACGAGGTAGTTGAGGCTTGTTGGTTGTTGGCTAACGACCATCATGGAGAAAAAAAATTCTCCTAGGGATATCACCCACGAAGTGGTGGATAACACTCCCCATTAACCACACACTCTTCTTGGGCTGCAAAGTCTCCTTCTAATCTTGCAAAATGCCTCTAGAACTTGACGCCCTCTAAGCCTCTAAAACCTGGATCTTCTTCTTTGGAACTTGTACCTACTCCCCTAAAGCCTGCACATGCATCTGCTTCTCTGGAACCTACACCTTTTCGTCCTCCTCCTTCTCGTGATCTATACGAAATGCCTCTCCCATGCTATTGCTAATATGCTTCCAGAATTTTCTGATGCCACCTACACCGGTCAACTACATGCTCTTCTAAGTCATCTACTAGAAGTCAAAGATATGTTATCGATATGCCAGCTGCACACATCAGATACGTAGGAAGTATCTAAGATCTATTCTGATGGGAACCGCCAATCTATTTCTGAAAAATCTCATCCCCAGCTTTCATGATTTGGTATTCACAACAGCATCTAAGCGATGTTTAGGATAGTTTGTTAGGATTTTTAGTGTTATTTAAACCCCTTTCATGTATTTAGAATAGGTTCCTAAATTTGTAATAATTTTTTACTTAGAAGATACAATTTTGTACTTCTAAAATATAGTGTTTTTATGATGGATCACATTCTATGATTTTCTTAGGAATCATTTTTAAGGGTCTGCAATTTTGCGTCTTGGAGATAGTTCTAAAAAAAAGAACATGATCGGAGTATCAATTGCATGAGAGAATTTTAAATGTATCTGGTATTTCTATCATTTTTGTTTCAGTTTTCTTATGCGATGAAATATTCCTATTAAAATTTACTATTATATATATATATATATATATATATATATATATATATATAGATATATATATGTTTCTAAAAAATTTCTCTGTTATATCATTTATGGAAATATAGAAATTTTATCTTTCATAGTATGTATAGACAATATAGAAATATAGATCTGTGAATACGATACGTTATTATAAATTTTTTTAACTTCTTAAACAGAGTTACCATCATATGAAATTTCATCTTTCTATTAAATAAATAAGTCATCTTGATGATTGTTTGTTTAATTGAAATTATTCTTAAATCGTGTTCATCTTTAATACCCTGGTTAGTTTAGAGTTATTTGTATTTATCAAGCAGTAGATTAAATATTAAAATTTCATCATCCATTATACAAACACCTCATCACCAACTCATTCCATTTATTATTGGGAAACTGGTCCCATATTATCCAGTCGGACCCACTATCACAAATGGAAAAACAGCTATACCAAGTTTCGGACCGGGTGGTTTCCCCAATGTTTGAAGCTAGGATTTTAGGGGCTTCAACAGATTCACAAATGTTTTTACATGTTGTTTTGAAATGGAAACATTTTTACACTTAAAATAAAGTATTTTCAATTGTGTACAATATCCGTGATAATAAGGATTCAAGGTTGCAATCCTTCTCAAATAGGAAAATGAAAAGAATATAACTAAAATGAGAAAATAGTGAATTTATAAATAACATTGAAGATTTATTCTAGATTTAGATATTTATTGGTTTATTTATCAATTCACATGGTTTTTCTTCTTGTTTAGTTCAAAATCAATATAAATCATGTAGTGATAATAACTCTATGAGAAATTTAACAATGAAAAAAATGTATATTAATATTTAGGGTTAAATTCTTGACATGAGACGTAAAGTCATGTTTACGATATTTAAATTTTAGTGCTTGCAACATTGTGTAAACTAAAAGGAGGTCTTATGCATGTATAAAATTTTGATTACATATTTTTATGGACCATAAGGGAAACAAATGGGCTTACTTGGATGCATGAGAGATTCTAATTTTTTCTTCATGGATAATGGAACAATTTTGACTTTTATTTTCAATGGTAATTATAAATAAAGTTGAATTAATGAATATTTTATGTCTAAGAATTAAATGATAAATAATGTGATGGTGATTAAGATACATTTGTTTGGCTTTCTAATAGACTTTGCGGTGCATTTTTCTTTCCTATATAGATTATGTAAAATAAATATCTATTTTTATGTAGTTATACATAAATTATTTAAAGTATACATGTCTTTATCATTGTGAACATGATGTAATATTAGCTAGGACACATGCGAAAACGGGAATTTTAGTGACTATCTCGTATTAAGTTTGTGGATCAAAAGATTGTAATTCTAAGCATGAGTTATCAATTTATAACTATATTTTATTAAGATATCAATCTAAATATACTCATAATATCTCCTTTATCAAATGACATTGTGAATATTAATCTAAAATAACTCACAAAGTGATAGAAAATGGAGAAGGAAAATCATATATGTGTTATATATGTGTACTAAAAGGCCTACTACAACGCCCATCATCAAAGTTTAATCTCCATTATTTTAACTATGAAACATATCTCCATAAATATGAATGTAGTTTAAAACATGTTGTACAATATCTAGGATAATAAGTATTCAAAGTCGCAATCCTTCTCAAATAGGAACATGAGAAGAATATAACCAAAATGAGAAAATAGTGAATTTAGAAACAACATTGAAGATTTATCCTAGATGTAGATACTTATTGTTTTATTAATTAGTTCACATTTTTTTTCTTATTGCTTATTTCAAAATCAATATAAATCATGTAGTGATAAATCTATGAGGACTTTACAATGAAAATTTGTGTATTAATATGTAAGATCAAATTCTTGACATGAGAGGTAAAATAATGTTTACTATATTTAAATTCTAGTTCTTCCAACATTGTGTAAACTAAAAGGAGGTTGTATGCATGTATAAAATGTTTATTACATCTTTTTATGGACCATAAGAGAAAAAAATGGGCTTACATGGATGCTTGAGAGGTTTTATTTTTTCTTCATGCATAATGGAACAATTTTGACTTTTCTTTTCAATGGTAATATAAATAAGTTGAATTAATAAATATTTTATGGCTAAGAATTAAATGATAAATAATGTGATGATGATTAAGAGGCATTTGTTCAAATTTCTAGGCTTAGTGATGTATTTTTTTTCCTATTTAGATTATGTAAAATAAATATCTATTTTTATGTAGTTATAAGTAAATTATTTAAAGTAGACATGTCTTTATCATTGTGAACATGATGTAATATTAGCTAGGAGAAACGTTAAAACGTGAATTTTAGTGACTATCTCGTGATAAGTACGTGGAAACAAATATATCCCTTGAGTTGTTCATTAAGAAATAATCAAATGTATTATTTGTCAAAAAGTCAAATTTAATATAGTATGATTTTTGTATTATTTAGCTCATATTTATTGTTTAAAAAAAAAGATAAATTTAAACCACAATAAAGAGAAATATTGAATCTATTTTACTGATTGATTAATCTGTGATTAAGAAGGATCTATAGTGGTTTTCTATCTCTATAAATAGATCGTCCATAGTGTAAATTTTCATTACTTAAATTGTATTTTTGAATAATTTATTATTATTATTATTGTTGTTGTTGTTATTGTTATTATTATTTACATTAAAAATTGAATGAGTTATACATTTTCATCTTATTAAGGACTAACTAAAATATTTTACCTTTAATTAATTTTTCCTTGTGAGTATTGAAATATTTTAATTAGGTTAGAGTGAATATGAATGAACTATCTAAAAAATAGAAAAATATTTATGGTAATTTTACAATTATAGTTTCAACCATACTAAAATTTGTAATTTATAAACATATCTTTGCATTTTTTTTAAGTAATGTAATTTCAATAAGGAAATTTTGATATAAGTTCACCAATACATAATCTATAATAAATATTATTTCATAAAATAAACTACATGATGATAACCATCTAACAAACATAAATACCATATAATATACACATTCAAATTCTCTACCATCATCTAATTATATACACCTATAACACATATAAATGTCATTAACCGCGGGGCACAAATATACTAATATGATAGGGCGTCATCATCATGATCATATATAGCAAAACACAAGTATTGTAATCTAACATCATTACCACACACATCCTCAAATTAATAAAAATCTCTGTTATCACCTACACATCTATGTCCAAGCATATTAAATGAACATATCTAACATGACCTAAAAATATACACATCAACACAAACATATAAATTAAGTATATATACATGAACAAAAAATGCAATATATATATCAACAAGTCAAATAGATGTTATTGAATACTTGATACATCAAACATAGTAGTGGCAGCCTGATATGTATCCTGGTTAAGTACTACCTCAACAGTCAAAGTATTAGGTGGAGGATAAGGTACGAGCTAGTCTTCTCTCTCGGGAGAAACACGAGGTACCACCGCTAGTACTGGGTGATCACAATGAGGCGAATATGATCAGGTGAAATACTACCAGAAGGATCATCGACACCTTTACCATGATCCAATGGGGTAGTACTACTAGAAGCATGATCAACACCCCCATCATCATGATCCAACGGGATAAAAATGTGTGAAGACTCGTGTGATGACTCTATTGCATGCCCTGCATCCCTTCTTGTTTCTCGTAGCCTGGTATCTCTAATGACATGATGCATAAGAGTCATCATATTACATGGAAAATACCTGAAGAGCTCCAAGGGCCTAGGATCTTCCCTAATGTATGGAACCCTCATAGGGCAGGCTCCTTCCTCCACCAAAAGTATAGAAAGTGGGTCGCAGTAATCCATCTTAAATATAAGACCAACCCTATGGGCCCAAATTCCCATGTTGCCCCTCTTCATCTGAGGATCATGTGCCTCAACATCTTGGGCCTTTCCTATCTCTGCATTCGATCCCTCTGATGGGGGAGGAGACATGTCCCCAAATAATGTGTTGATGTCTACAAAATATATAGTACACAACAATAATTAGACAATTTCATTAAACAAGTTAAATAACATGCTAGAATAAATTTTATTCTAATTAATTAAGACAATAAAATGAAACTAAATTAATTTAAATAAAACACTAACATTATCTCTATCATCTACAGGCTCATATGATGTGAAGAGGATGTTGGGACACTATCTCCAATACATCCTTGTGTACGAACACGACACCGAGATAAACATGTGGTCATCCTCACTAGCCAATAGCACCAGTGCCTAGGCAGAAATCCTGGTCGGATAATCTAGGAGGCCTCTCTTGGGCATCATATGGTCCCCATGCACATATGTATCTCAGTCGTTGACCTAGGAGGGAGATGGTCAAATGTAGGCCTTGTCTCTTGGAACCTCTCAAAAAATAAACAAAAAATATCTGCGGAGAAAGGGAGGTTTTTCCTCTTATACATCATCGCATGACATCTATCTAAAGACATACAAAACTTCCTAAAACAAATGGCAGACCATCTAATACATCATAGCACTTGCATCAAAGAATCGACATAATATAAAAGAGGAAAACTAATGTTATTCCCATCACTAGTATATTGTGCAATGGTGGTCACTAATAATCAGAGGCACCTAACCTCCTATGCAACAAAAGAAGCAATCCGTCGCTGTCCACCATGCACCTGAAAATATGTTGGATGGAGTAAATGAACCCCAACATATGTCTAAGAGTAAACAAACTAACCCTTTTCTACAACCAAATGGGGTACATCAGGGAACTCAGGAAAATTATCTTGTCTCTTATCTAGGCCAGTGATAAAATATATGTCCTCCTCATACCACGTCTCATGACCGACACAGAAAGACTACTCTTGAAAAATCCAGCGGCGGATCGAGTGTTCCAACAAGATAAAATGTTCCTTTAGGGATGTATCCTACTCATAGTAATTAAGGAGGCCTACATTCCTCAAGAGTGCTTGGGTAACTACGCTAATAGGTTGAGGGTATAAATCCCTCTCCCTCTCTTAGGCCACCGATGGTCAGACCGCATTGCATTGATCCACCATTTTCTCCTACTCTTGTTATTGCTCCCTCTTTTGACATCTCTACAACATGATTGAAATATAAAATAAATAAACCTCATACATAAAACAAAAAAAAAATTATTAAATGAAAATTGTTTCTATAAATATGGAAACATAACTTTCCATTAAAAAGAAAAAAAAATCCCCGGTGCGCCCAAAAAATGGTAATGCACCGACATCAGTTCATTATCAATCACAACATCACCAAAAACTATGCATACTTACATATGAATCACCAATTTTGGTTTGCATACATATGTTTTCAATGTGGTGTGTCTAGACAACCTTAAGCACCAGTGCGTAGTATAACCTTTTCGTATTAGTACAAAAAAATTAGGTTATTGAACGCACCGAGCTATATTTTTTTAATACTATGTGTATGATCCATTTGAATATAAATACACTAGGTCTAACCTAAAAATGTACACACTGATGTACAATTTATATCTTTTCTTGGTGTGTTGTAATCTACAAAACACACTGCAAAAACTACAGTGTGTTAAGTTCACACACTGAACTGCGATGCACCCTATAAATTTACAAGGTGCACCGCTATTGGTGAGAACCAAAGCTATCAAACACACAATTTAGAAAAAAAATAAAAAACAGTGGAATTTTTGACCTATTTTGCAATTCTAATCAATTAAAAAATTAAATTAGAGAGAAACATAGATAATACCGAGGAATTTGGTCATTGTGGGAGCATAATTGACATGCAATTGAGAAAAAAAAATTTAACCACCATTTAAGAAAATTGGAAAGCCACACACTGATCACGACACATAAGGATGGTGAGAAAGAGAAGCACCAACATCAGGGTGCTTACGTGAGGCAAGAGTGGCACTGATGCTTCAAAGTTCTAAGAAACTGTAGATGGTAAAAATCAAATTTAGCCATGTTTTGGTGTGTTATTATAACTGCACTGGTGTGTAACATATCCAAGAGGATTGTTTTTATTTTTTTAATAAAAACCCTATAGTGGTTCTCTTATTAAGATACACCAGGGCAATGTAATACATGAACTGAACTAGCGATTTTTGGGACTATAGCACCACATTTTTAAAAATTAAAAATTGCCTGAAGGTGCTCCTTCTAAGATGCAACGATGCATTTTAATACATAAACAACATTGGTGCTTCGTAAGAAGATAACAATGCCTTTTTTTTTAAATCAAAAACCTTATAGCGATTCACTTGTTAAGACACATCGTAACATTTTAAAAAATGAACCACACTGGTGCTTCATGAGAATATAATTGTTACACCATTTTTTTGTCATATAGCCTATTACTATTAGATGGACCTAAGTACACCATGTAAGACCATTTTTACCCTAAGTAAAATTGCTTTCACTATGAAAAATAACTTAGTAAACACCTTTGTTAAGTTGTTTATGGTCTAAATAGGAAACCCCATGAGGAAATATTAAATAAATCCACATTTGTTTGATTTTCCTCAAGGAATAATTAGTTAAACAGTAGTTTAATTAATATTCCTGGTCATATTTAACCCAAAATAGGAAAATTAATTAGATAAATCATTATTTATCTTATTATTTTCTAGGAATAATTGTTTAAACCTTATTTAAAGAATATTCCTTGTTAAATTTGACTAAATCCCTCATAAATAGTTAAATAAATCATTATTTATTTAATTATTACTCAACCACATCCTTAAAATGATAAATAAATCATTTATTTATTTATTATTTACAAAGAAAGGGACTTGACCCAAGTCAAATTCCTTTTCCCTCCAACAAAAATAATAAAATATTCCATAAAAGTTGGATCTTGATTTGGTTAATAATATTTTAATTATGCTCAAATATCTAGACTAACTTAATATTTTGTTATAAATAGAAGGGCTTTTCCATTCATTCATCACCTTTTGTTGCCCAAGATCACTCTGGATCTATACTTTTGGTCTGACTTTGATCCACCATCATTGTCATATTTTGTTATTCTTTTGCTTGTGAACTCCCTTTGAGTTCCATTTTTTGTCTGGGTTTTCTACACCATTAAGAGAGAGGAATTTTAGATTTGAAGTGCTGAGGACTTACAAGAACCCATCCAATTCATGAGAACTGGTAACATCCTTCTATGTTTTCCTCCCAGGTGCCCTTAATATAAAATTCATTCAACATATTCTTTTCTTGTCTATTGGATGCATGGAGTAAATCTCATTTTATTTACTGCTTAATGTCTTTTGATGCATAGATCTAGATTTTTGCAGCATTTATCTTGATAAAATAATTGTAGATCTGAAGATATTGGTAGCCATATTTTTTTGTTAGGGCATTTTGTTATGCACAGCTAAAGTGGTATTTTTTCATACACTTGCAATTAAGATTCATACTAACAACTAGTGACTCCACACGGGTTTACGATTACGACCATTGTAGTTTTTTTAATCCTTGCATATCCAGCTACTTCAAACCATAGGATTTCTCTTCAGCCTCTTGTTTTTCTTTTCTTGTTGTTTTTTTTAACCTATAAAACCCTAAAATAGTAAAAATTCTAACTTCTGTGTGTTTTCAGTCTTATTGCGCAGGTGACAGACATCAGCCACAGCTTAGACGACACTTTTTACTGAAATCTACTGCCGAGAGTGTCGGAAGTGCAGGTCACACTTTTGGACCTAAACTTGTGACTTGGAGCTTCAGGACGCACTTTTCAGCCCAAAAACTGTGACCTTTGTTGAAAACAGGTCAGAAACTGCGACCTGGATTTTTCGCAGGAGTTTTCCTGAAAGTTTTCTTGGTTTATCTGGGCCTCTATTCAGGTTTGTCTGAACTTCGTCTCCACCCGTTTTGGACCTATACTTGTTCTGTTTTACTCAACTAAGTGGGAACCTAGCCCCCTAGGGCTTTAGTACCCTCCACACTTTGTGGAAGAGTTTTAGTTGTTGCAGGTTGTCTGAAATTTTCAGAGTGTTCAGCCATTTTTCAGATCTGATACCTCACCTTCATATCCACTTTAGATTGGCTATTTATCCATCCAAATCACCTCATTTAGTTTTTTTTGGGTTTCCTCTAGGGTTCACTCTGTTTCCCTCCAGGAGATAGCCTTTCGCCACCTCATTTATAGCAATCTTTCCTCTGATTTTTTGTTGTCTTCTGCACCACTTTCCAACAGATTTTGACCTTCAGATCCCTGTCCCTCCTAGCATTAGATCTATTGGCTATTTTGGTGTGTTTTGACTAGGTTTTTGCCCACCTACAAACTACTTGTTGAGAGGCCCACCTCCCTGGGTTTAGATTATTGCATTATTATTTGTTTATTTACTATTATTTCAGTTTCATATACTGTTATCTGCAAGTTTGTTTACAGTTACGCAGCACACTTTTTATTTTTCTCTACAAACGTCTGGGTTTAAAAATTAAAATCTACACACTTTGCACACACACACTAAGCAAAAAAGGGCTTGGTTAACACTGCCAAGCAAAGACTCTAAAACATTGAAATCAATTGATCATGCACCTCTTCGCCCTTGTTTCGACATTGTAATCAGTTGATCCTGCACCTCCTTGCCCTTGTCGATCGTGTTTCCCTTTCTGTCGTGTTTGTGTCGTCATCATTTCTTCACCAAGGCATTTATCCCAGAGACTTCTTGGCCTTCATCCTCAGTTTCCAGTAGGAAGACTTACTCCTCCGTGTATGATTCGAGTCATTCCTCCACCGAGTCCACACTCCGACTCTTCTTCTGGTTCATTTGGTTCTCCTTCCACCCCCGGTTCTCCTCCTGTCACCTTCACCATGTCTGGTTCAGGACCTAACGTTGGTGGTAGCCCTGGCCCTAATGCTAGGAATACTACTAGTGGGACCACAACAGTTACTATCCCCGCTGCTCCCTTGCTCCCCTATATGGCAGGCCTCAGTCTTCCTGATTTTGACTAGTTGATAAATGACCCTATACACCATGATGCTAGTTGGCCTGCTATGCTGACCAAGCTCCCTTCCAACATCCCCAAGTTTGAAGGCCTTGCTGGAGAAGATCCTACAAATCATGTTCGATCTTTCCACATGTGGTGTTCGTCTAACTCCATTACCGATGACTTTGTCCATCTTCGATTGTTCCAATGTATGCTTATAGGAAAAGCTTCTAAGTGGTATTTTGATCAGGCCTCATCCTCTCATACCACCATTGTGACTCTTGCTCAAGCTTTTTTGTCTTATTTCCAGCTTCCTCTTCATTATGACGCTGGTACCGAAATTTTGACTTCTTTCCGTCAATCGTTTGTGACCCGCCTATCCGATCATGTCCAGGAATGGCAGAGAAGAAAGAGCCTGAGGTTTAGCGCCCCACCTTTTGAAGACCGCAGTCTTGATGGACTGGTTCCCTTAGATTCCTCTGCCTTAATGCAAAGATGCTTGCATCGTGACTTCAAACCTACAATGCTCCCTCCAAATTGCATTGAAGTGGATGACCCCATCTATATGCCAGAGGCAAGCAGTTACACTGCCTATTTTCTCTTCTAACTAAGCACAAACACACTGGGGGCATCCCATGACACCGACGGTATCGTTGGAGCTCTCTCTCATCCATACGCTCAACCTCCCATGGGCTATGGTTTTTCTCAAGGGGGGCAGCACCTCCTGCACTTTTCCCCCTCCTGGTAGCATGTATCCAAGATACGACATGCCTCCTCCTTTTTCCCAACCTCCTGTTTACCACACTATTACTCAACCTCCTTATTACCTATATCCATAGCCTAGTGCTCCAGCTCCTCCAGCATTAGCACATCCTCCTCCCTTTCCTTCACAACCCCTGCAACAGTAGCCACCGCCCCCTCAGGGGCAGGTGTATGCACAACAGGGCACGAATAATCCTCCTCCTTCCAAAAAGAAGAGTAAAGGCACTCAAAATCAATCTTCTTCCGGTAATACTGGACCTAATCCTCAAAAAAATGCTTCTAACACTGCTAACTAGCAACAGGGAACTCACCCCAAGCAAGACAGGCCTGTTTGCACGAACAAGCCTTGTTCTTGTTGTGGTGTTTATGGTAATTACACACATGATTGTCCTATTTTACCATAGATGAAGCATATGTGGGGGTCCCAAGAAACGTTACGAGGAAAACAAGCCTCCCCTTTCGTCCCTCCCAGTGTTGTGCCTATTCAGCCAACTGTGTTTACTAATCCTTTCCCTTAGCAAAGATTTGTGGCTACCCAACCACCTAAAGGTCAGGTGGCCACTCAACCTCTTCCATCTAGTACCTATGATTACCAGATTCTCATGATGAACTATGATCAACCTCTAACCGTAGACATCAATCTTCAGACTCGGTCCCGTCACTACAACAAGCCTCCCGCTACGTCTGTCCCCGAGCCACCTCGTCCAGTCTCTACAGAGCCTCTTTCGACACCTAATGGTCCCTTGCAGATCCCTTGGCCTAAGGCAGAGGTTCATATGAATATCCCTAAGGGACCACTAAGCCAAATTTTTTCTTCTGACAAAGCTGCCCAATCGTATAGCATAGTAGATTATTTGGCGCAATCTCCTGCTGCCCTTTCAAAGCTGGAACTCCTCCAGTCGTGCCCTTCACAACAAAAAGCTCTACTATCTACCATGGGTGCTGTAGATCCTTTCAACGATCAATTGATTATCTATGATGTTGACCGGTCAGAACATCCTCCTCTCCCTACTTCCATCACCTTCCAAATCCCAGTCAAGATCCACAACGCCAACGTTTCCAGGTGCATCATTGACGAGGGGGCATCCACCTGTGTGATGTCCACTTCGGTTTAGAAGCAACTTGGATCACCTGATTTGGATCCTTCCACGATCACTCTCTGAGCGTGGGATGGCCACGCCTCCCAAACCATCGGCCTATTCCACAACTGTCCTATTACTCTTGCGGGCAAGTCTATTTTTGTTGACGTAGAAGTCATAGATTCCCCCTTCGATTACAACATTCTATTGGGTCGTAGCTACACCTATGCGATGTCTGTTGTCCCATTTGTGATTCACCGCAAGATTTCCTTCCCTCATAACGGAAAGATAGTCACCATTGACCAGTTGACATATTACGAACCGAAGTCTCACACCTCCCCTGAGTCCATCATCTCTTCAGTGGCTAATAATAAAACCGTCGATCCTTTGACTAGTGTCTCACCTGAAGTATACAAAGATTCTTCATTGCTTGGTACATTCCCCGGTCTTCCTCCTTTTATCTTTGATCCCAGCTCATCGAATGTTTGCATGATGCAATTGTCTCAGGCTGCCCTCAAGCGGCCCGCTTCAGCTAGTCAGCAGCCCCCTCACCCTCTATAGCGTACTCCTAGCCCTTCGATTCAGCCTTCTAGACCGCCTCCTCCTATCCCTTCAGCTGGTATCCTCTTTACCCTCCTGGAACGGTTCCTCCAGGCCTTAACCATTTAGGATTTGTCCCGCCTGGCCATTACTCCTCCGATCAGATACCATTCCTAGCTCCCCCCTCAGGAGTGTACACGGTACTTGTCATGGCCACCCTCTATCTTCCTAACCTGACCCTTGGGATTCCCATCTGGCACCTTGATCCTCCAGCCACTACCCCACCTGTTCAACCCAAACCTTATCTTGCTTTGACCCCGGTTCAACCGGTCCCCATAACTTCTTCCGCGGCTCTAGTGCCTTAGCCACCTCAACAGGAACCACCTTTTGTTGCGACTGCTTCGGGTAAGAAGGGAAAAGCTCGTTAGGAGGCAACCAAAGACAAGGCCACCCCGAAAAACCTTGCCCCCCCTCGGCTATGAAAATGCACTATCCAGTGTGCTTTGTGTGATGTTGTCGGTCACGCCACCCATACTTGTCCAGAGTTGCCTCACCTTAAGTCCATGGTCAATGAGACGTTTCCGAAGTCTGATATCCCTGAGGTTTATGTCACTATACCCAATTCAGTCCCGAAACTAAAAACTTTGTGCACCAATCAACCTTGTGCTTTGTGCAATTTCCATGGACATTACACTCACCTCTGTTCATACCTTGAAGAGTATCATTCTTGTTTAGAAGCGTTCCACCAATTCGAGGCCAAGCATGACAAGTTCACCTCTCACTTGTTTTCGAGTTCTGATCCAGCAGAACCAGAGGATTTACCCGCTCCCATTGAAATTCCCCCTCTTGATGTCGAGATGAAGGAGCCTGCGGCCACCATCCTCTGCCTATCATCATCCATGAGACCCTCGATGGAAGCTCCCTCTAAATCTTCCCCTGTTGTTTCACTTGACCTCCCTTCAGTGATCACCCTAGGCTCAACATCGGTAGATCCTCTATCTTCTTGTTCTTCCATCATCCCCCGTGACAATGCGCATTTGAACCTTTCTTCTCATGATGATGAGTCAGGTAGCTTTGTCATGTCATGTGGTCTCCCTTCCTCCAGTCACTCCATCTTATATTGTTATGATGACATCATGGAAGCCATGTCCACCCCTGACTTCATCATTCCCACCCATAAACGGGATGGCACCATCCGTGCCTCTGGTGAATTTTGCGGCCTGAGCACAAGATACACCTCCGATAGCTCCCACACTCCACCTCACCGTCAGCGTGTGAGTAGTAGACATCCTACCTAGATCACTCCCTCTAGCGGAGTGCGTTCAATTTCTACTTTGCGCTTAGGTTGCCAACATTGTTTATCATCCTCCCATTTATTGTCTTGTGGCACCTTTTAGATGGACCTCCCATCCACACCTTATATTGGTTTTGCTGATGGTGCAAGTCACTACTCCCAGAATCTAGCCTCGGCAGGTTGGGCCATTTTTACCCCCTTGCATTCGCTTGTTCTCTCGAACGATGTATGCATTGGTACTGCTGCCAATAATCAGGCCGAATATGATGTAGTGTGAGGTTTATTAGCCGATGTCCTTTCACATCGCATCCTCCACCTTCATGTTCATTTATATTCCCTACTTCTTGTCATGAAATTGAATGGTGTCTATCGTGTGCACAATCCTATCCTTTTTATAAGATATTTATGAGTGAAGCTTTTGATGCGTGAATTTGAAATCATTACATTTAATCATGTACCTAGAGCACAAAATCACTATGTAGATAACATTGTAAACAATATTCTAGATTGGAATTTAACACACGCATTTAACACAAGACAATAACATAAAACCATCAAAATGATGCATATCCATAATATGTGTCATATAAAATGTTTAGATTCCATCAACTCTGATACATATGACATGCCCATAGCATGTTACAAAAACTCAAAAATGGGGGCACCACCTATCCCTACACACTAATCACTATCTACAGGATCTTGAGCCAAAGGCTCTACTCCCGCAACTCATAGATCACGCATCCCCTATCCAGCCTTCGCCATGTACCGCATGAACCCTCGCCACTCTGAGGGTAGACTAATACATGGCTCTATGTACTGGTCCTCTAATTCTTGCTAGCTGCGCTTTGAAACACCAGTCAGAAGCCTCTCACATCTACGACGGATGTCCTCCAGGAGGGCTATTGCATCCTCATTTTGTGGCACCCTTAATCCACTAGGTCTTACAACCCCTGATATTGCAGGCCGTCCCATATATCCAGCCAGTTTTACCGGTGCTATATCTACATACCAAAAATGGAAGAATCAGTACCATATGCAATATTCTGAAACTTTACAATGCAAATAAAAATATTCAAAATTTTTCACTTACCATCGGGCCCCCATACTCGACCAGGAGGCAGTGGAAAATTCGAGTCCCCAAAATAACTCATCCCACTATAGGGATAGTCGTCTATGTACAATGACATCTAATCCCAATGTGCAAAGAACTCGGGTCAGAACACCTGTCTGACTGCCCCACCTCCTCCTCTACACAGTAGTCATCCCCACCATGTTACACTAAAAAATTTCACCTTGAAATTCTGCTGACTGTATGAGCTCATTAACACTCATACATGCCTCCTCTGCAAGTCTTACAACCTTTACTCCTCATGTCAAGCCCTAAAACAGGAGGAAAAACCCTAAAAATATCTGAAACTTTGGGTACACAGGTAACATGAAGCCCACCTGCGTTCCTAGCTTGGGTACGCAAGTAATACACTGCTTACCTGTGTTTTAGAACATATTTTTCCTTTGCAATGCCTGCATACCCTCCTCAAAGTAAAAAAAGCGAGAAAGTAAAGTCAAAAAGCTGATTTGAGGTCAATTCTAGAAGGTTCTAGATGATAATTTTTGGGGATGAGTACGCTTTGATAAGGTGCATGTATCCCACACCTTAAGGAACTAATCCCTTGATGTGAGGAGTCTATCCCTTTGAAGGAGGATTCTATCCCTTCAGAGGTGGAAGCCTAACCTCCTCATCTTCTCTATAAAAGGAGGCATTGGGTAGCCTCAAATGGTGAGATTTTGGAGATTGAGAATTGGAGTTCAAGCTTTATGGGTGATTGAGTTGAAGTGCTATTGAGATTTAGACTTCTTTCTGCTGAGCTTTTGAGAGGAAAGATCACATACCTCTTTATGCTCCTAGAGGAAGAGTGCAAGACTTATCAAAGTAGAGGAGACTCCTGCTTCGGACCCCGGGAAGGCCTTTCGAACATCAAGGCTAAGGTTGTAAGGTTCTTATGTTATTTTAAGATTAATACAATCAAGTTTTGTTTTTCTCAATAAATTGTTGTTCGATTGTTTATTTCAATAAGCTGTCGTTTGACCGTTTATTTCATATATTCCTTGATCACTATGATAGGTATGTTTTATAATTATTTGTTATACAGGTGCTATTTAATATTTGTTTGTTTGTGATTGCAGGTTGAAAAAAGACGATACTTTCTTGCGATGAAAGAACTCTTGTTGCGATGGAAGGATTATTGTTGTGACGAAAGAACTCTTGTTGTGACGGAAGGACTATTGTTGCGACGGAAGAACTACTGATGCGACAAAAGAACTACGGTTACAAATAAGCATTTGGATCTAAGGTAGGATCGACACCTTCATAGCATTTACTTGTAAAATGAATATATTTAGAGAAAGAAAAACTTAGTTGTTCGTTTGTTTCTAGATTGTCTTCTGACACTAGGGAGATCGATCTTTTCTACAAGATCGATTTATCCGGCCAACAAATTGGCAACTCCACTGGGGAAAGAACTTATTGTTTTTGGTTCTCTTTTATTTTGATTTGAGGAAAAGTTTTTCCTCGTTTTTGATTGATGGATATCTATCTGGGTAGTTTAGGTTTTCTCTGTTTTTGAAAATTTTGAAATCTTTTATGTTTTTCTTGAACTTTTCTGGGGACTGCACTTTGTTATTTTGCACAGTGCGGGCAGTTTCGCACTTTCCTTAAGTAAACAGCGTGGGACCGCACCTGTTACTTCTGGGGCCTGCGGACCCTGTTAAAATTTTTCAAAAACTTCAGATTTTTTCTTTCAGTTTAGTTTATATTTGATTTAGGATTATTAGCATATACCCAGATCTGTATTTTTCTGTCAAAAAGCCTTGTTTATGAATTTCTTTCAGAATTTTTCATCTCATCAATCTCCGTTAATTCGGTGTTTTGAGTATCTTTTTTGAGAAATTCTTAATTTGATTTCCTTTGGTCATTACTTGGAGGTTTGTCTCAGTCTTTTCACAATTTTGCATCTTTTTTCTTTTGTTTTTGCTAAATTGTGTATGAGTTTTAATCGCCTTTGAGTGTTTTTGTTTTTTATCTTTGGAACTCTCACCCAATTTTCTTTGCTTGCACTTGATTGGTTTACATTAGAATCATCTTGTGTTTGAGAATTCTCTTGCATAGATCACGTTTTCATAAATAGAATTCTTACTTTCAAAATATGAATGAAAAATGTGCATAGATTACATTTGCATACTTTTCAAGTGAATTGTGCATAGATTACAACTGCATAGTTTACATTCTGAAAAATCAATCGTAGATTTAGATCAGTTTTCTTTGATTTGAATTTAGATGTTTTTATGCTTGTTTTAAAAACACAAAAATATAAAAATTGTTTTGGAATTGATTTTCATTAGTTTTTCTTTATGAAATTAGTGCATTAGAGAATTTGTTATATTTTCTCTTAGTGATCAATTTTTTGCATTGTTGGAAGTGTATGGAAACTCTCTCCTTACTTTAGTTAGGATTCATCAAATTGAAAATATTATATTATCATATTAAATTGCATTAAGTTTTGGGTCGGGTCATAACACCATTTGTTTCATATCCATTTACCCTTTTGAGTAATAACAACCTAAATAACACAACGCTTAATTAAAATTCATCTAATAATTTTTACATTTTTAGGGCTCTTTCCACCAATCTAGCTCAGGATTAGTGCTTTGGAATAGGTTGTAGTTAAATTTCCAAAGCAACTAAAACAAACAAGTAGATAAATCCTACGGTAGGAAATAAATCCAATTGTAATTGGTACATTCTGGGAAGCTTCTCTTAAAGGAGTTAATCACAAGATCATATCCGAACCTTTGAGACAATCAATTCTGTTTCATTGGGAAAGATAGAATATCTACGCGCATTACAAATGGTAAACCTCAGATTAACCATTGTCGAGGAGCCTGGGGTCACTTGTCGGTAAACCTCAGATTGACCATGTTGAGGAGCCTTCAAGGGGATTGAGCTTTGTTACTCTGCCCTTGCGCATGGAATCGGATTGTAGACTATTCCCCCAGTTGTATTTGTTACTGTTGGTAACCTTAGTGTCCATAAACTTAATATTATTTCCTAAGGTGATGGTGAAGGAAATATATCACTGTACCTGAAGCAGACGTCGACTAAACTCACTTGGACTCTCTAGGGGGTTCTCTTCACTCGAGATGGTTTTGTGAAGAAACTTGTGCAAGTATGTTTCATTAAGCAGGTTGTCGGGGTGACTGTTCCAACCACCATTTCTGCATTAAAATTCTATGATGTTGGATTTCATCACCGACTAGTGTTTTTAGTGTGGGAATCTACTGTTTGTGTGTGGTTTTACTCCTAGATTTGATAGCGTGTGTTAATTTGTTTTTTTTTACTTTTAGAGACCATAGGTGTGAATTGTGAATTTTAATTGTTAGGTGTGAGTTGTGAATTGTTAATTTTAGTTTCAAATTCTTAATAAAATTCACTGAAGTTGAATATAATGGCAACTATTCCAGAATTTACCAACCAAGGAACCCCTCTTAACGAGAATCCTAGTACTTTTCCTTGCTTTGGAAATGTTGGTCCTCCTTATATGGATACTTTTTCATTACCTAGATTTACAATAGGTTTACCGATATGGTTATTTTCAACTTCGTTGGCCCCGAATACTCCAATTGTTCCACCTCAACCGGATGCTTCACCTCAACATAGTTCACCATCTCAACATCACCAACCTTCTGTTGACACTTTACCTTCTTCGCCTAGTATTTCTTCCTCATTTCTTCCTCTTCGCTTGGTAAAATCCTTGACGCTAGTAACCAAATGCCTAGGAAGAAGAAGAAAGGGAAGAAGAAGAAGAAGAAGCAAGATAAGAAAGAAGTCAACCAACCAACCATGGCTATAAGTGTTAGTTGTGTTGAGGAAACCTCCAACATGCATCGTAAACCCAAATACCCTTGCAGGCTTTGTAAGGGTGACCACTTCCTTATCAATTTTCCTGGTATTCCAAAGGTCTTGGAAGTATGGTCAGAAAAATCTCATCAACTTTCCGTTGATCCATCAACCAGTGATAGTCAGGTTCCTGGGAAAAAGGGTAAAGTTAGGTTTCCTTGTAAGTTATGCAAAGGGAGTCATCAAACTCATATTTTCCCTCACATGGATGAAGCCTCAAAATTATTGGAAAACCTTACTGTTCCACAGCAAGAATTTCCAACTGGTTACCGTAAACTTTCTCCCAACCTACCGTCAACTGACGGAGTGATTGATCTAATTTCAAATACAGTCGATCCCACTCTTCCATTGGAGAGTGAAACTCATATCACTCAGGTTGATGATCCATTAGTTGATCAAGTGGTCGATTCGATTTCACATTCGGTCAATCCGATTCTCCCTGTAGAGAGTGAACTTCATACCGCTCAGGTTCTTCTTGTTACATCAGATTCTTCTATGCCGGGGGGCATTTCACCTATTTCTACAGAACCCCCTCCAAGTATTGAGGTTTTTTCCTTTGATTGGAATAGACTGATAGAACCTCGTCTTCCTTCATCCATCCCTTTCCAAATCATTGTGAATTTTTGTGGTAGGGACATACACTGCACATAGGTAGATGAAGGTGCTTCTGTTAGTATTTTATCTTCAACTGTTTGGAAAGCTTTGGGTTCCCCTTAGCTTGTGCCTATTACGAAGAATCTGAAAGCTTTTAACAGAACCATTAGTGAACCTTTAGGGATCCTTCCTAAGTTTTCTATTACTTTAGAAGGTAAAACTGTCTGTATTGATCTTATGGTAGTTCTAGGCCCCTTGGATTTAAATTTACTCCTTGGGCGAGACTATGTTTATGCAATGAAAGCTATAGTATCGACACTTTTTCGCGTGATGTCTTTCCCTCACAATGGCAATATTGTGAATGTAGACCAGCTTTCATTCTGTAGTCTTGTTTTGACTATCAATAATATGAAACCCCTAAATGTTCCTGATTCTAAAGTGGTATCTACCCCGCCACGACTTAATTATGTGGCAGCTAGTCCCATGTTTTCAGTTACCAATATAAGTGAGCCCCTCACTGTTTGCTCGTCTTCCTTGGACTTAGATTTGATAATTGACATGGAGAACTCTATGGGATTATTTGAACGCGATGTTCTTATCCATTTTGAGTCCCTTGACATGTGTTCCTTCCAGAGAACTATTCTTCCTTCTGATGAAGACCTCTTAGAAGCCATGGTCAAGGTGTGTCCATTGACATGTGTTTCTTCTAGTTGGAAGCCATTATCAAGTCACTGAGGATAGTTCTTTTACTGTGTCAACCTTGTTAAAAAATGAATCAGTTAGTCTAAGGATAGTTCCTTTTACTGTGTCAACCTCGTTAAAAAATGAATCATTTGGTCAGAGGATAGTTCCTGTTACTTAGTCAACCTCGTTAAAAAATGAATCATGTACGAGGACAGTTCCTTTTACTATGTCAACCTCGTTAAAAAATGAATCAGTGATTAACGAGGACAGTTCTTTTTACTGTGTCAACCTCGTTAAAAAACTGAATCAGTTGATCAGAGGATAGTTCCAGTTACTGAGTCAACCTCGTTAAAAAAAGAATCAGGTATGAGGACAGTTCTTTTCATATGTCAACCTCATTAAAAAATGAATCAGTAGGTAGATTGTAGAGAGTACATTAATAGATTAGACATAAGTAGTTTTTGAGGATGGTTCCTGTTACTGAGTCAACCTCGTAAAAAAATGAATCAGGTATGAGGAAAGTTCCTTTTACTATGTCAACCTTGTTAAAAATGAATCAGTGTATCAAGAGGAAAGTTTCTTTTACTGTGTCAACGTCGTTAAAAATTGAAACACGTTTCCATGAGCATAGTTCTTTTCCTATGTCAAGATCGTTAAAAAATGAAACAAATCCTCCCCTAATTGAGTCGAGTCTTTGACTAGATCTCGTAAATGTTAAGTCGTATATTTAGGTTAATTATTTCCATTTTTTGCATAATTTTCTTACATTTTTAGGTTAGGTCTTTCATATGATCTCGTAAATGAACCTTCATTCCATCCAACTATTAATTACCAGCAGTATACTTAGTTGAATGAAATGAAGCTGGGGGGGCATGCGCTCTAGTAGTTATGCTTTAGGGGGCATCAAGCACAGTTTTCTCTTTGTTTCAAGCTTGCGTAAAAATGAAACCACTCTGAAGCATATTTTTTCTCTGTTTCAAGCTTTTGTAAAAATGAAACCTATCTTGAGTCGATTTCGGTTATTATTTTCAAGACTAGTTAAACTCATGAAAATCCTGAGATTGTTTTTCTATCTTTCATTCTCGTAAAACACATGAAAATGCCGAGTTTTTCTGTCTTTTCTTGCTCGTAAATTAAATTTAAATTCGGCCATATGAGTACATTTTTATCACTTTTTCGAACTCATTAAAATTTACAGAAAAAGCGAAACTACTGAGTACATTTTAATCACTTTTTCGAACTCGTTAAAACTTATGAAAAAGCGAAAACCTGGAGTCTTCTTTTAAGCCCTTTTCAGACTCTCTAAACATGAAAAGATTGCTGAGTACTTGACTATTCGAACTCGTTAAAGTAAATGAATGATCATCCCTTCAGTATAATTTTACCCCTTTTACGGACTGAAATGGACTATTTACGAAAAAGGTATACGTTGACTAATTACGGTCAATAGAGTTCTCTCCCGCATTATTTTATCCTTTTTCGGGCTCAAGAGACTAAATTTACGAAAAAGTACACCCATGGATTTTTCTTAAGTTTTTTCTTCTGACTCCCTAAAATTGAAAAACACCGAGTTTCTCCTATACTAGACTCGTTAAAATTTAACAGTAAAGGACCTGTTCAATTTCAAACAGGAACGAACCACTCCTTCTTAGGGTTCAAATCTTAAACTAATTTGGACTCATCCGAAGGATGAGCTTATAAACAAGAAAATGTTATCCTCCTCAAGCTTGTCAAAAATAAAGAGGTACTTGCCAGAAATGGTGGGGGAAAAGAGAGAAAAATGACTTATTTGTTGTATTTTGATCTTTCGAAAATCTAGTTAACCACTCTTGAACACGACACTTTCAATCACCCGGGTTGGGAAATCCTTTGCCTAATAGTCAATCTAACCTCATTTGAAAGTCTTCATCCGGTTTCTGGGTATTAGCTTTGGGTCAATTGCTACCAAGCCATCTGCAGTGTCGTTATGTGTTCAAGAGGACAGTTCAAATAAACCATTCATCTGCAAAATATCTGTCATCCATTTTTGACCATCCCTGAGTCAGTCTTTGCCAATATATTTTCAAAACTTGATCTATGATTTCGTGTTGTGGGCTTGCCTACGACAGATCACTTTCTATCGACATCAACACATTATCTAGGAAGTTGATCCAGAAATCATCAGTACCTTGAAATCTGCATGCCTCAATGGCAGGTTTCTCGCCTTCGACGACAGGTTGCATCATTGACCTTCGATCGAATGATTCCGTGACATGTTCGACTTCATCTCATTCATTCACATTTCATGGATTGTACTGAGTACTTTGAGAGCCATTGACATTACTGGTGGTTACTCTCACACTTGTTAACAATTTACATTATTGACTGGTAATCAAGTGGTTTCTACCATGTTCGACTTCGACACATTCATTCACATGGATAGAATCGTACTGGTTCGAGAAGTAGAAATCAAGACCCTGGATCTAGTTTCCACCATCCAGGCTGCGAGGAATTTTTGTTATTCATTTATACAGTAGAATATTCATAAACAGATGGCTGCGTCCATGTTGTGTCTACATATGTCTATATTGTTGATGTATTGAAAATCATTCCTGTATCAGAACATTTTAAATCAATTTTCTAGTTAGTTTTGATCTGAGTATGGGAATGCCTACCTCAGCGATGATATTATTACATATATATATTTTGCATTGAATTTTTTTACAGGTTCCGACCAAGGTGTCCACAGGATAATCCTTGAAATGATAAAGTACTTCACTCTTCATATATGACAAACTTCATCTTCATCTATTCCGGACTTTTCACTTTAGGGGGCAATATGTTGCACTAAAAACTGTCACCTTGACATTCTGCTAATTGTATGAGCTCATTAACACTCATACATACCTCCTCTGCAAGTCTTACAACCTTTACTCCTCATGTCAAGCCCTAAAACAGGAGAAAAAACCCTAAAAACTCAAAAACCCTAGGGTACACAAGTAATGTGAGGCTTACCTGCATTCCTAGCTAGGGTACACAGGTAATGTGAAGAGGAACTGCGTTCTGGAATGCATTTTTTCGGTGTTATGCCTACATACCCCCTCCAAAGTAAAAAAAGTGAGAAAGTAAAGTCAAAAAACTGATTTGAGGTCAATTCTAGAAGGTTCTAGATGAGATTTTTTGGGGATGAGTACGCTTTGATAAGGTGCATGTATCCCTCACCTTAAGGAACTAATCCCTTGATGTGAGGAGTCTATCCCTTTGAAGGAGGATTCTATCCCTTCAAAGGTGGAATCCTAACCTCCTCATCTGCTCTATAAAAGGAGGCATTGGGTAGCCTCAAATGGTGAGATTTTGGAGATTGAGAATTGGAGTTCAAGCTTTATGGGTGATTGAGTTGAAATGTTGTTGAGATTTAGACTTCTTTCTACTGAGCTTTTGAGAGGAAAGATCACATACCTCTTTATGCTCCTGGAGGAAGAGTGCAAGACTTATCAAAGTAGAGAAGACTCTTGCTTCGGACACCGGGAAGGCCTTTCGAACATCAAGGCTAAGGTTATAAGGTTCTTCTGTTATTTTAAGATTAATACAAGCAAGTTTTGTTTTTCTCAATAAATTGTCATTCGATTTTTTATTTCAATAAGCTGTCGTTTGACTGTTTATTTCATAGATTCCTTGATCAATATGATAGGTATGTTTTATAATTATTTTTTATACAAGTGATATTTAATATTTACTTGTTTGTGATTGCAAGTTGACAAAAGACGATACTTTCTTGCGACGAAAGACCTCTTGTTGCAACGGAATTATTATTGTTGCAACGAAAGAACTCTTGTTGCGACAGAAGGATTATTGTTGCGACGGAAGAACTACGGTTACAAAATAAGCATTTGGATATAAGGTAGGATCGACACCTTCATAGCATTTACTTGTAAAATGAATATATTTAGAGAAAGACAAACTTAGTTGTTCGTTTGTTGCTAGATTGTCTTCTGACACTAGGGAGATCGATCTTGTCTGCAAGATCGATTTATCCAGCCAACACACCGGCGCATCCTGGGCTCTCTCGGGCCCCCATCCTGGATCTGTATACGAGGTCGCAGTGTCGGGATCTTATCAAAGAAGAGCGAGCACAAAACTGTACCATATGCACAGTCATGGTTCACTTGTCATCTGCATAGCGACAACTATCGTTTCGACGATGACAGCATCATCTGGGCCCTTCCATAGTAGGTCCCACCCAACATACTCTCAACAAGAATCATCTTCTCTCCAGTGATGTGGTGGAGTGCTTGGTTGCCTAGGATCCGCAATACCGCTGCGGCCACAGCACGGGTCTCTAACCTCTCTAGATCCCTGATGGGTATCCGATTCCCCTTGACTTGGAGACCTGGTTGACAATGGCACTCTACAAAATCCATGATGTTTCACCCTAGCGGTAACACTGGCTCCGTATTCCCAACCATCCGAAGTGGTGGAATACTACTCAGGAAATATATATCCTAGACCGTCAACTCGATCCAGTACCCCTGCACTATAAATACCTCACGGTCTGGATCCCAATACCTAAAAATTTGGGCCAATAAGGACTCTCTAGCTCTCATCAGAGGGTTCTCCACAAAATTTAGAACCCCAAACCTCGCCAATGCATTGCAGACACCCTAATCCTCCCAGATCTTTGACCGTAGTGTGCCTAGGTCTCTCTCTCTCCAGTTGATCCGTAATTCTTCCATATCTACACAAAACCATCATACTTGTCAGTGTATAGATAGGAAAGACTGTATCCACACACAAAAACCCAATTCTTAGCCAAAAAGCAGCATAGAAAAACCCCTCCCTGTCAGGTCGCACTTTTCAGGCCCAATCCTAGGACAAGTCGCAGTTTTCTGCCCAAAACCTACTACCCAGGTCGTAATTTTTGCCCCAAAAAGTGCGACCCGGTCATGAAAAGGAGCAGGGGTCTGCTCCTGAGATCTGGGGACCTAAACTGAACTTTCAATCCACTGAAATGAAATATTATGGTTAGGCCTCTTACCTGTAACTAACGGATCTCAATGGTCGGTTTGTCCGCTACAATCGCCGTAAGATTTAGGGCCTTCTCTCCTCTCTACATTCACCACAGCTCCACATGTAAATGAGTGAATTTGGAGGGAAAATGCCTTATTAAGAGAGAAATCCCTGATTTTTCTTTCGCCTGCTGCGGCCAAACCACAACTTAGTTTGACAAACCGTCTGCATTGTTGGAAAGCTCTCTCCAAGCCCTCAAATGGGTATCTGTTAGTTTTTTTTGATTTGATACTTCGCTAGGAGACATTTTTCACATGAAGTGTCACTTCACTACTCCCCAAAATTGAATTTCTTCACTTGCAACACTTGTACTTGGGGGCACCACTTTGCCTTCATACTTTTCCATTCTCATGTCGATTTTCGTCGTGAGTAACCATCATGTACTCAGGTTTTTATGGTCCCCGTTGGACCTTTTCTATGTGGTAGCACCATCGAGTCACCCTTGTTTAGAGCATCTGAGTTGAGTCATCATTGCATTCATGGAGTCTATCCTGAGTCCCTTTGTATCCCTCTATATTCCTCCATCCTTCATTGCTTGGTTCCTCTCTCGTCTCGCACATTATGGCCTTCAGTCCCACTGTCCCCTATCCCTCATGATGTTGTGTCAGTCGCTGCCAGGTCATCAATGCCCTTTATGCTCTAACAAGGGAAGTCATCCATCTGCTACTCAGTACCCCCCGTTTCATCATCATCACTGGTGTCAGTCTGTAAGCCACTCTACTATTTTCTCTCGTGCCTTAGTTGAGGATCCCCTATTGCCTCACCTATGGTAGACCTCCTTCCATCGACATCAAATCATTCATTCCAGAAGATAGGTCTAGAGGGCGGTGTACCTTGGTTCCAGCTTCCACTTCTGTTCGGTGCCTCGGATCAAGCAAAGGGACTCCTTATTGCCCTTTGACTTGATTTTTTCTTAGCTCCAGCTCCTTTCAGCATGATCAAGATCTACATACTTGATGGTTTAGTGATGCAGCAGATGATACTGGCGATTCCCAGGTATGTGTGAGATGTCTCAGCCCTCATGAGGGGGTGGCCCTACAGGTAGCCCCCCACATGCCCAGATGACCTATTCATTAAAACCTTTCATGCAGCTCCATATATTTGATGATGTTGGCCTTAGCCGCTTGCAGCGCCTTTTTGTTTGCATATATCAATCATATTTTCAGAGCCCTTTCTTGTTTACAGGGGAATTTGGGTTGTATTTGTATCTCATGTACTCATATATTATTGTATAAGTCCTAGCCATTATCCCAGGCACAGTATGTATGTGGGATTCATTATCATGTTTTACCTGGCTCATGTTTATGCCAAAATGTACTATATTTTCAGTCCCTTGTTTACTAGACACACTGTTCTTTGTACTTTGTCTCGGCGGGCATAGGTATGCCTCCCCCGCCGCTTATAGCATAGGTACTCACTCATAAAAGAGACTTGTCACACCTATAAGTCTCGCCTCCGTAGGGTCTAGTCCTTTAGTGCTTCGATATACCTTACATTTCTCTCTCTTTGACTTCCCCTTCAAAGTCTAGTGATTGAGTTATTACAATGTACTTCGGTCATACGATTATCTCATAACACTCACACTCTGGGGGGAAATTTGTTACACCATTTTTTGGTCATCTAACCTGTTACTATTATATGGACCTAAGTACACCATGTAAGACCAATTTTACCCTAAGAAAAATTGCTTTCACTATGAAAAATAACTTAGTAAAACACCTTTATTAAGTTGTTTATGGTCTAAACAAGAAACTCCATGAGGAAATATTAAATAAATCTACATTTGTTTGATTTTCCTCAAGGAATAATTAGTTAAATAGTATTTTAATTAATATTCTTGGTCATATTTAACCAAAAACAGGAAAATTAATTAGATAAATTATTATTTATCTTATTATTTTCTAGGAATAATTATTTAAACCTTATTTAAATAATATTCCTTGTTAAATTTGACTAAATCACTCATAAATAGTTAAATAAATCCTTATTTATTTAATTATTACTCAACCACATCTTTAAAATGATAAATAAATCATTTATTTATTTATTATTTACAAATAAAGGGACTTGACCCAAGTCAAATTCCTTTTCCCTCCAACAAAAATAATAAAATATTCCATAAAATTTGGATCTTGATTTGGTTAATAATATTTTAATTATGCACCAATATCTAGAATAACTCAATATTTTGTTATAAATAGAAGGGTTTTTGCATTCATTCATCACCTTTTGTCGCCTAAGATCACTCTAGATCTATACTTTGTTCTGACTTTAATCCACCATCATTGTCATATTTTTCTATCCTTTTTCTTGTGAACTCCCTTTGAGTTCCATTTTTTGTCTGGGTTTTCTACACCATCAAGAGAGAGGAATTTTAGATCTGAAGTGTTGAGGACTTACAAGAACCCATCCCATTGAGGAGAACTAGTAACATCCTTCTATGTTTTCCTCCTAGGTGCCCTTAATATAAATTTCATTCAACATATTCTTGTCTTGTCTATTGGATGCATGGAGTAAATCTCATTTTATTTACTGCTTAATGTCTTTTGATGCATAGATCTAGATTTTTGCTACATTTATCTTGATCAACTAATTGTAGATCTAAAGATATTGGCAGCCATATTTTGTTGTTAGGGTTGTTTGTTATGCACAGCTACAGTGGTATTTTTTCGTACACTTGCAATTAAGATTCATACTAACAATAACACAACATTTTTTTTTAATTGAAAAAACCCTAGCGGTTCTCTTTCTAATATGGACTAGGGTGTTTTAATACATGAGTGACATTAGTTCTTCATTGGAATATAGAACCTCATTTTTTTGAAAATAAAAAAAATATAGCGGTGCTTTTTATAAGTACACACTGAGGCATTTTAATACAAGAACAACACTGATGATTTGGGTGGATATAGCACCAATTTTTTTTTAAATTTAACCTTTACCCAGTGTTACCAATTAGTGTAAGCATTGGTGTGTTGTATATTGTGTATGCACTAGGGCATTAGATTATTGGTTTAGCACTGGGTCATCGTCACAGTAGAGCACGGGACTGGGAAAAATCAATTTTACGACCAATTTTTTTGTAAACTTAACCCTTATCTGGTCCTATTGAGAAGTATATGCAATAATAATATTTTTATTTAGTGCACCAGATTTTTTTAAATAAATATGCCATGATGCACAATGTTCTATTAGGCACAAGTGCTTATATGTATATTAAAGCACTAGTGAAATTGCATATTATAGATGCACCATTAAAAATAAAATACCTCTAAAACATATGTCCACCCACCTCCACTAGTGACCTCCACTACAAACATATTTTTGGTCTATTTTTATAGGGGCTTCAGCAAAAACCTCTGCTAGAGGTTATTTTCCTTGTAGTGATCCAACTAGATCATACATTTGTTCTACCTTGATACCCAAAATTTATTATATGAAAAGTAAAATACTCAGTTGCACCTCTCACACACATAGGTTGACCACAATTATTGTTACTCCTATGCCATCAATGACAACAATTCCAGCAATAACTTAGTTAAGTATGCTCACATCTCAAAGGCATTCTTCTTCCCTGTCACATGAGGTATAAAATGGTATTTAAAGGAATCTAGGATTATTATCTTGGCCTTCACATTCTTCTTATTAAACTAAACCAACTGAGTAACATCTTTAGGAATAGTGACAACCTTCACTATGATATTCCACAACTCCTGCTCCTCAAACAGTAAAACAATCTTCTCCTTCCATGGGCTAAAGTTTCTGACACCATCCAATATGTCCTCATAACACAATCCAACAACCATTACTAACCCAATCTAACAATATCAACTTTCCCTTGCACTCCCTATATGTAGCCCTTGATCCCCTTTGCACCTGCTAGATTATGCTTCCAACAATCTATTTCTCACCATCACACAACCACCTCTTGTTTGCTACAACTTGTTGTGTCTCCTCCTATTCCACAATTATGACTGCTAGAAGATAAACCTCACCCCCCTTGACCTATCCTAATGCTATTAATGAATTTCCCTTCACAATTTATCTTCCCTACTAGTGCAATTCCTTTCCACACTCTTTCCCATCTTCTAGACCTAGTATTAAACCCATCCTATCCCACTATCTATCAATGTTGATGTAGGCTTGAATACACTATGTCACCATTATGGCCCTCACGTGACCTCTTTCAGTGGATGGTTGGTGATTTTCAAAAAAAAATTTGTAAACATCATTATGTATCTCTACTATACATTGTTCTCCCTTTCCTACAGTGCCGAGTTGCTCATATGAATACCTATGCATGCGATGGCTATGATGGTTGATTTGTCAGTAGTGTTGCACTTTGTTTACCAAACCCAATGCCCTACCAAAAGTGATGTTGCAATCGAGAGCTTATGATCCACTACTCCCACTATGCCAAAAAACCTTGTCACAACTAACTTTAACCGACACCTATGCCAACCCATTTTCCCCCAGCCTATCATCTAATTCCTCCCCGCATGATTGATAGCTTCTTTGGCTTCCTATTTCTACTATCAATATTTGCAACCACGCTCAACCTATGACCAGATTGTTTCTGTATGCACAACTATGTTTTCCCTGACATAACTTACGAGAACTACCTTCTAATCCCAGGATCTTGTCCCATAGCTGCATTGAATTATTTTCCCCGACATGTTGGTCAACTGGCCTGGTGGCTAGTGGATACTTTGACAAATGAGTGGGCTATCAAGCTTGTCATCCATGACCCCCATTCCTTTTTTTTTTTTTTAAACAAAAATATGTGCCATATTAAAAAAATGACATGTGGAAAAAAAATACTCTTGACTGGTTGATTTTCTTTAACCCTTAAAAAAATTCCAATTCGTATATTCGTTGTTGAATCTGGCTCCAACAATCTGATATGAACCTAGCACTTGTGATTATGATATTAATTCAAAGTTCCAACCCTGACACTGTTGAAAAATCAATGCTATTAGATTAGGGTTTAATTTCTTCTCTCATCATAATTAATTGTGCATTATGTTGGCTTCTTTTACTTATTTATTATATTATATTTCATCAAGAAATTACCAAATTATGTGTGTATGAAGATCACAAAAACACAAGACACAATATCTAGGCACTCTGCCAGGGAAAAAACCATTTCTAGCAGAAAACCTAGTCAAAATATCTTCCTTCAATAGTGTTTCCTGAGACTCTTCAACCTAGAAACATACCTCCTCCACACTGAGTTAGAATTCTCTTCCAGAACTTTGACCTTGTAGCAACACTTCGATCTACGTAGCAGCAACACTTCGACCCAGTAAATTCGACTTGGTAGCAATAGGAAGGAACTAGTAGCAATAACAACTTCGATTTTGAAAAATATAATTCGATGTCCTAAAGTAGCCAACACGAGAGAAAGATATATAGCCCAAAGTTTGATTTTGTCCTTCCCTTCCTTCTTTACCAACTTCACACTCCTTTTAGCCTCCTTCTCCAACTTCTCACTTTTTCCCAATTCTTTCTAGGATATCTAACTTGTGTGAGAGTGTGTGTCCAAATGAATTCAAACTAGTTCAATATATAGGCTTATGGTGAGGTCAAATTGCCCATTTTGAGGCCGAATTGATCTTCTTGAGGCTGAATTGGTGTGGAGGTGACATAGTTCATTTTTTACTCAAAAATAATTGTCTTTACATTATTCAAAATTCCAAGAAGGGTCTCATAAGATGTATTGTAACAACTCTGGTGAAAAGTCCAAGTAATAAAGTTAAAAATAATAGCCACGGTCTATGGGACACTTATTCCAAGCTGAATGTTGGGCAAAACATCCTAGCAGGTATTCATTTAAGTTATTATGGCTAAAGGAAATTGGAAAAAGAAATAGAAAAGGCTTTGGAAAGGCATGAGGCATTAATTGGCATTTTATTTATGAAAATAATGGAAAATAGGAGAAAATGGAGACGAAATGTCACAGGTTGCATATGAGGAGGAAAATAAAGGAAAATAATGGAAAATGAAGAAAATAGATGCATAATTAATAAAAATGCTTCTAAGGATTAGTTGGTACCTTTTGTGAGTTCAGTTTTTGAGCTTTCTCATTATTCTCTCTCTCTCTCTCTCTTGGAAAATTAGAGTTTCTTGGAGAATTTTGGCATTGGATCAAGAAAGGAAAGAAAACAGGAAGAAGTAGGAAGCAAGAAAGGAGGAGCAGGAATCAAGAAGATACAACAGGATTCTTGGCGGGTATTTATTTGCATGTATTATTTCCTTGCTATATATCACATGAATTGTATTGCATGTGGTTCTCTTCTATCTTGGCATAGGTTTTTCCAGGTGTGACAGTGTATTCAACCTAGCCTTTCCATTTTCGGATAGCCATGGTGGTGTGGTGTTCTCATGTTTTGGTTTAGTTGGATTGTCAGATGGATTTAAATTTGAGTGAGGTATATCTCCGAATGATATGATACATAACCAATTCACGTGTCTCCTCGTTTTAGGGCTTAATGATCTAGGTTTGGATTGCGATAAAGCTCGAGATGTGGCTTTCTCTCCATTCAGGCCTAGGAATCCCGAGTTTGGAATATATAGTAA
The DNA here is from genome assembly GCA_034641835.2 of Pinus albicaulis. Taxonomy (NCBI): domain Eukaryota; kingdom Viridiplantae; phylum Streptophyta; class Pinopsida; order Pinales; family Pinaceae; genus Pinus; species Pinus albicaulis. Next base: position 895,948,228 of record CM076580.1, read on the forward strand.
ATCCTAGAGAGTATTTCTTGGTTTAGGGCCTAGTGACCCCTTATTCAAACTGTGGGTTACGGTAAGACTTAGAGACTAAGAGACATGAAAATTCCTCACAGTTTAGGTGGAGAGAATCCAGTGATATTCATACTTGTGTTGGCCTAGTGATAAGGTGTAGATCATGGTAAATCCTGATTTCTATTGATGAGGGTGAGGTATTTTAGCCTTGGGATGCCCTAGTTGGTTCTTTCAGTTTGATTCCCAAATTCATAGTTGGAATATGGCATGGGGGTCATTGAATTAAGAGATATTTGGCCCAGCCATTCTATGGTCAGGTGGAACGTGGTAGTCCCATCTTTGGTTGGTTTTTACTTTCATAAATGAAGAGCTCATTCCTTTGGTATTTGATGTATCAATGCATAGGTTTATATTTGCATTATATTTTTTTTGTATCCATGGTATTTCTATTGTTATTATGTTGGTTATAAGCATGTATTTTATCAGTGATGATGTATGGCTCTATCCAATTTTTTACTTGTAAATGAATGCACAATGTATCTATTGTCAAATATATTGTATTGTGGCTAATGATGTAATGGATAAATTCTTCTTAGAAATTCTCAAATAAGTATTAGACTCCTATGTTCAGATCTGTGGTTTACACCCATAGTTTCAATGTTTGTGACATGTTTGAAAAAATGCATGTCATCGCTACAAGGGGTCCAGATGATTTTTTGTGGATGTGATTGCTTTCATATCATTTTACTGTTGCTATTTATCATCTCTGAACTTTTCATGAAGTTCTAGGCATAGCACTAGGTTCTGGGCCTGAAAAGGTGGCTCAAATCGAGGGGACATTGGCATAGAACTAAGGAATTTGGGCCCTGGACGCTGGCATGTAATGTTATGTATGCAACTATAGCCTCTTGGACGTTGGCTTGCAATCATGCACCTGTGTCTATGGCTCAAATAGGTCAAAAGTTCAGTGTGACCCAGAGGTAAGAGGCTTGAATGGTTGGGTTACCTCCTGAGGTTTTTTTGTTGTTGTACAAGGTATGTATGTTGTGTTTCCATCGGTTCCACTTCCTTAAGGTCACCTAGGAGGTTGAATCTCATTATAGTAGCCTCTTTTCTCATGTTTAACCCTGTTGGAAAGTTACTTGGGTAGATGTGGGAGGAGGGTGAGTCGTATCAAATCATGGTCTAACCCTCAGACTCGATGGGCAGTGTGTTGATCATGCATTCAATTCGGTTTCATATGTGTCCCTTATGTTTGTATGCTACATGCTTGTTGCATTTTCATGGTGTTGAACAAGGTTGTAGTGATTTTTCCATGGAAAGGTTGATGGTGTTGTTTTGGGATGTGCCATCATGAGTGTATGGTTGTATATGCATTTTTTATGCATGTCAGTGTATATATGTTGTTATGCATGCATTTTCATGGTGAAGGTTTTTATGCATAAGGTCATAATGATGATATTGGTATGATATGTTGCTAATGCGTTGGTTGAGATAGACCAGGGGATGTAGATCATTGAAGTGAAGTTGCAACAATGGTCTTTGGGGTAAGAGAAGATCGTCATACAAGTTTGTATGCTTGGCATACAGGTATGTGATTCATGGTTGTTGTAAGCATTAGGGTTACTTATATGTTGTCATTCTATTATTATTATTATGGTTACATATGTGATAAATGTTATTTGATTAGTGTAGTCATATGAATCATGGTTATGTGTATGCCTTTCGTTCTATTGATTTTATGGTGACATAAATGATAGATGCTAATTAATTAGTGTGATCATATGTACATGTGTTGGTTAGTAAAACATGGTATTAAATTGATGACTATGATATATGTTGTTTCTGAATATGTTATATGTTAAATTGTAGTTAGCTCGATGATTATGTTATATGTTGTTCATGAGCATGTTATATGCTAACTTGTAGCTAGCTCGATGATTATGTTATATGTTGTTGATGATAATGTTATATGTTAACTTATTGTTGTTATATGTTATTTAGCTTGATGATTCAGGTTATAGCATTAATATCTTGATGTTATATGTATCACGCTAATTTGGATTGACCTATAAATATGGTTATGGTTATGACATTCAGGTATGAGCTAATATGTTGTGATATTATGGCATAATAATCTAGATTGATTGTGCATATGTGATTGTTATGCAATAAAGACAATTTTTTATGAGTTTATGATGTGAACAAGTTAGCTAGCTACTGTTACATATATTATGACTTTATTTATGACTGGGTTGATATGTTTTGAATTCATGTCCTACTAATCTAGATTGATTTTGTAGATAAGATAGCCTCCCCTAAGATACATCAAGGTATGATTTTTCTTATGCCATATAATTGGTGCTAGAATGTTTGATTATGTCATCAATTTGGTTTATCTAGCATGGTATGTTTACAAGTTGATTTAATGTTCGATTAATTGCATGATATGAGCATGTGTCTATAAAAGAACATGAAGTAATGATCTTGTTTTAAGATGGTTTTACTAACACACTATGTGTTGAGATATCTGGTCTACACTTGAGTGTAAGTAGGTGATAGTTGTAGCATTATGTATTATGACAGATGAATGTGAGTTGATTTTATATTATGACATAGTTGTTAGACTTGGTAAAGGTTGATTTTGAATTAATAGATATGTTGTATTGATCCTTGAAACATGTGATTGGTACGTGTGAGAAATTGTAGGGAAACCTACCTGGTATATGTATGTCAAGGTAATATTTTATGTGTTTATATAACTAATAGATGGGTATGTGACAATGCATAGTAATACTCAATTTCAGTCAGGAAAATGTAAAATAAATGAATTGGGTAAAAATTCCTTTGGCTATGTTTGGAATCCCTAATTCAGAAAAAATGAGTTCTTTGCATACAAGAAGTCTTCTTAACCCTAATCTTGTTGGCATTATTTGGATATGTGCTATATTTATGAATATGTATCTGACAGGTATAACAATTGGTTTCTAGTTATGGCTGGATTCACCAAGGGATTGGAGTCCCTTGAGAGATGATATATGTATGTGTTCACAAGGCAACATGTTTGGCACAACAAGGTAAGATAATTTGTATATTTTTATATTTATTTATGCACTGAAAGTTATGTGTTTATGGCAGTATGATGCAGGGGATTGCATGGCAAGATACTACCATGAAATCTTGGAGAAGGACCAAGTTGATTTTCCCTTGGAATCATTGGGAACCCATGGGGATTAAGTCATGATTTTTGTTGCTATTATTGTTCTTTTGGTATTTTATGATTTTTTTGTGCTTGATTTGTAGTTTTGTTTATGTCCAGTGCAAGGCCTTGCAACTTTGTTGCAATGTTGTATTGATTTTGTTTTTTTCATGGTTTTCTTCTCATTTGTTTCTTTTTCTTTCATTTTGTTTTAGAGTCTTGGGAATTCATTGAGAAAAGGAAATTTAAGTGAGCTCAAGGAGAGTTTTGTGGCACCTAATAGGTAATGTAAGACATAGACGAAACTCAGTGCATGAGTAAGTGCAACTCAAGGTAAGAAGATGACAATCAGTTTGATTGGTTGAAGTCCATTGGGTAAATGGACAGTGGCAGAGTAGGTAAATTGAATGGATCTAAGGCATTATATGCCTTGGATATGTTGGGAATTGTTGTTCTCAACGTTATGCATATTGTGCACAGAAAAAGCAAGTTGTCTTAACCTTGACCTTATGGTATATGGTAATTATGTTGTGATCATGATTGTGTTGATGTTTTTATATGTACACATGTATGTATGTATGCATTTCGTGTATGAAAGGATCTTCATGGATCATGGTTGTTTAATGCTAATGTTTATATGTATATATGTGTGTGTGCATGTTGTTTTCTAGCAGGAGGATGATTGTTTTATGCTAATGATTATATATGAATGAATATGTATCTATGTCATTTTCTGACAGTGTTTCCAGGGATCATTCTTGTGGAGGAATGCTTTATTATGCAGGTGAATGACATGAAGAGGTTCCTAGCTATGAGGAATCAAGTGGTAGAGTAGCCTTGACAGATCTATGAGGTCAATATCATGTGGATATGATTTATTGTGTATTCTTGTACTATTCCTATGTTTATGTTATGGAAAGATAATGTTGAGGGGTACATCAGAAAATTTAAAGTAGTGTGATCTGCAACATGCTAGGATAAGCATGGATAGTGGAAAGGCACTAGGAGCAAGGTTTCTTGTGGGGTTAGTGTGTGGTCTATGGATGTGTAGTACTAATGTTGTGTATTTATTGCACATGTTGTATATTGAGTGATTGTACCTATGGTGATGTGTACATGTAACATATGTAGTATTGTGTACATATGATGTTGTATGCATGTTGTTTGTATAGTGTTGTGTGTATATTTCATATGCAGTGCTAGGTATAGATGCTTCTACGTACATGTTGGATATGCAGTGCTAGGTATAGATGCTTCTACGTACATGTTGGATATGCAGTGTTGTCTACCTACTGTATTGTGCACATTTTGTATATGTGGTGTTGTATGTGTATGGTGTTGTGTGCATGTTGGATATATGGTGCTATGTGTGTATGGTGCTATGTACATGTATATGCAGTGCTATGTACATATTGTGTTGTGTGAATGTTGTACATATGGTGTTGTGTGCATGATTTTACATGTGGTGATGCATGCATGTGGTGTTGTGTACATGTTTTACATATGGTGTTGTATGCATGTGGTGCCTTGTACATGTCATGCATGTGGCACTATGTACATGTGGTGTCATGTACATGTCATGCATGTGGTGTTGTGTACATGTGGTATTGTGTACACATTGTATAGTTGGTACGATGTACATTTGGCATTGTGTACATGTTGTGCAAGTGGTGCCATGTACATGTGATATTGTGCACACATTAGGTAGGTAGTGTTGTGTACAGGTTGTATTGTGTACATGTTGCGCATATGGTAGTGGTATGCATGTCGTATTTTTTGCATGCCATACATGTTGTGTTGCATGCATGTGGTACTAAGTATGTGCATGGTGTATTCGTGGTATCGTGACATGTGTATTCGTTGTGTTGTACTATGTATATGTATATGTATTGTGTTGTATTGTACACCAGGTGTAGGTGTATGTGTTGTATGCTGGTGTAAGCATATGTATTATGTTGTATTATACACTGGGTGTAGGTGTATGCGTTGTATGACAACATAGCTGTATGTATTATGTTGTATTGTACACCAAGTGTAGGTGTATGTATTTTATTATGGTGTATGCATATATATTTTGTTGTATCGTACACTGGGTGTAGGTGTATGTCTCGTATATCGATGTGGCTGTGTGTATTGTATGGTGTCATATGTTGTATGTGGGTGTACGTGTCATGATGTACACTATGTTGATGTGTATGTGTTTGAAGAGAAGCAGTAGGTGCTTTGTGGGTGTGCCAACCAATCCGGTGTGTGTGTAGAAATAAAAAATGTAGAAGTAAGGACTGAAGAAGGATAAGTATCGATATTTTATCTTAGCTCTATTATCCATGTGATCTACGATTTTGACATATGATGGTTACATGTAATTTATGATTATGGTTTATTATGATTGCATGTGATTCATGATTTTGACCTATGATGGTTGTGTTTTGAACTAACTTGATGTGATATGCTTATACAAGATCATTTGATCAAACAACCAGTTTGACTTGTTGTGACAAGAAGTAAACATGATTTCAAGTGCACCTTACTGATGAGCTACCAATGACGTATAATTTGAAGCTATTTCAATTTATTTTGAATCTAATTGAAATTATGTGCTTGGTAGAGGGCAGCATGCAATGCTCGGCTGGGTGGTTGAAACTGATTGCAAGCATTATCAGCAACAACAAAAGGAATTGAAATAGGAAGTAGTATGCTGGTAAATCACTTTAGGAGAAATTCCATTTTGGTACACTTGTACCTAATAGTGTCCATTGATTTCCATGAGCATGTTATGACCGGTATGATGGTTGAGGTAGGTATATGCCTTGTTTTTTATATCTTTTGATGTGAGGAAGCCTTGCCAAGGGATGTATTTCCTGGGATAGGGGATTTCGGGGAACTTGGAAGATGAGTGACTGCATGGAAGGGGATTACTAGATTTCCCGAGTGACTCTGTAGCAAAGAAGATAATTCTAGGGATGGATTTTATTTGGTCATTAGCATTTCCAAATGGAATCAGATGCACATTGGTAGTGTGCTTCGGAACAATGATCCGGTAACTGTTCACTGAGGGTACAATAGTGCAGGATTGTAGCGTTAGACATTGGATGTAGACTTTGATTATGGAAACAAATTCTAGACTTCCTAGGAAGGAAGCGAATCCTAGTACTACTTTGAGGGTGGAGGTGTGAGCCTATTAATTCCCTTGTTGTTGATACGGTCATCGTATCCTTTTATTTTCTAGTTGAGAAAATGTGTATATGTGTATACTATTGTAAATATCATAATGAGAGGTGTTATGAAGATCCAATACACGATATGATTTCCATGATGTTTTTTTATTTTGAACAAGCTATTCATTAAAAATATTGCAATGAGATTTGTTATAAAGCTCCATAGGTTGTATGTTTCAATATTTTTCTACTTCGTAGGTGTCATTGAATACCAAGGATGGTGTTCCCCCAAGGGGGAGTATTCTGTAACATCCCTAGTGAAAATTCTATGTATTAAAGTTAAAAATAATAACCACGGTTTTTGGGACACTTATTCCAAGCTAAATGTTGAGAAAATCATCCTAGCATGTGTTTATTTCGATTATGATGGTTAAAGGAAATTGGAAAAGGCAATGGAAAAGGCTTTGGAAAGGCATGAGGCATTAATTGGCATTTTATTTATGAAAATAATGGAAAATGGGAGAAAATGGAGATGAAATATTATAGGTTGCATATGAGGAGGAAAATGAAGGAAAATAATGGAAATGAAGAAAATAAAGGCCTCATTAATCAAAGGGATTATAAGGATCAGTTGGTAACCTTTTGTCAGTTCATTTTTAGAGCTCTCTCATTATTCTCTCTCTCTCTCTCTCTCACTCTTGGACACTTAGATTTTATTGGAGAATTTAGGTATTGGACTAAGAAAGGAAAGAAAGCAAGAAGGAGGAAGAAAGCAAGGAGGAGCACGAATCAAGAAATTACAACAGGATTCTTGGCAGGTATTGATTTCCATGTATATTTCCTTGCTATATCTATCATGAATGGTATTGCATGTGGTTCTCTTCTGTATTGGCATGGGTTTTTCTAGGTGTAACAATGTATTCAACCTAGCCTTTCCATTTTCGGATAGCCATGGTGTTTTGGAGTTCTCATGTTTTGGTTTAGGTGGATTTTCAGATGGATTCAAAGCTGTGTGAGGTGGATCTATGAATTCTATGATACAAAACCGATTCAAGTGTTGCCTCAGTTTAGGTCCTAGTGATCCGAAATTGGATTATGGTAAAGCCTGGGATGTGGTTTTCTCTCCATTCAGGCCTAGTAATCCCGAGTTTGGGATATACAGTGAAGCCTGAAGAGTATGTCTCAATTGAGGGCCTAGTGACCCCTAATTCAGACGGTGGGTTGCAGTAAGCCTTAGAGACTTGGAGATGGGAAAATTCCTCACATTTTAGGCAGAGAGAATCTAGTGATATCCATGGTTGTGTTGGCCTAGTGATCGGGTGTAGATCACGATAAAGCTTGAGTTCTATTGATGGGGGTGTAGTGGTTTAGCATTGGGATGCCTTGGTTGGTTCTTTTGGTTTGAATCTCGCATTCATTCTTGGAATATGGAATGAGGGTGATTGGATTAAGATACATTTGGCTCATCCAATCTATGGTCGGGTGGAATGTGGTAGTCCCATTCAATGCATCAATGCATCGGTTTATATGTGGGATTTATTGTTTTTGTATGAATGGTATTTCTTTTGTTATTATGTTGGATATAATCTTGTGTTTTATCAGTGATGATGTATGGCTCTTTCCATGTTTTTAATTGTAAATTACTACACAGTGTATCTATGGTAAAATAGATTGTATTGAAGCTAATGATGTAAGGGAGAAATGATTCTTAGTGATTATGAGATAAGTATGAGACCCCTATGCTCAGATCTGTGTTTTACACATGTTGTTTCAATTTTTGTGACATGTTTCACAAAATTCTTGTCATGCTAAGAGGGGTACAAATGAGTTCTTGTTGATGTGATTTCTTTTATATCATTGTCCTGTTGTTATTTATCATACCTGAACTTTTCAGAAAGTTCTAGGTAGAGCACTAGGTTTTCGGACTAGGAAGGTGGCTCAAATCCCAGGGACACTCACACAGAACTGAGGAATTGGGACCCTGGACGTTTACATGTAGTGTTATGTCTACGACTATTGCCTCGTTGATGCTAGCTTGCAAGCATGTGCCTGCATCTATGGCTAAAAGAGGTCAAAAGTTCAGTGTAACCCAAGGGTAAGAGGCCTGAATGGTTGGGTTACCTACCGGGGTGTTGTTGTTGTTGTTGTACAAGGTCTGTGTGTTGTGTTTATGTCGATTCGACTTCCTTAAGGTCACATGTGAGGTTGAATCTCATCATAGTAGCCTCTCATTGCATGTTTACCTCGGTTGGCTGATTACTTGGGTATATGTTGTGTTAGCACTGGTATTTTCATCCCACCCACCCCACCTTATTTTTTTATTTTTTCACCTCATCTCCGTCATTATCATTGACCTCGCTTCGTTATTTTTTTTACTATTTTCACCATTTTCCCCAATATCTAAACATTTCATCTCATTTGCTAAGTTATCCAAGTTATTACTAAAACCCAAACTTCATTTACTATATAGCCTAAACTATATTTAAAAATCCATAGTTTAGCTCTTTGAATTCCATTTAAAATCCCATTCAAACCCCCAAAACCCACATATATAACTTTTCGAGACTTATTATTTTATAAACCCACTTATATAAAAGTCTGAAATTTTTTAAATTGTATAAGCTCCACCACCCATCGAACAGGCGAGTTATATAAAACTTACCGTTATATATATTACATATCATATATATAACAAAAATTTTCTTAAGCCATTGGTAGGACCCCTTGTACCTTTATCACATATCGCCATCGCAAGAAATGTTACCATATTCATTGGTTACCACTCCAAAAACCCCGATTGCAATTAAGGTGGGGCCCTCATCGCATTTCATAGATTTTACGTGTCTCACACTGGAACTAGACTTTAAAAAATGTGATCGCTGATTTGCGATAATTCATCGCATATGTTTTAACTTACTTTTAAAAGCACCTACAGCATATTTATTTTAACTTGCGATGCGGTAGGTTGGTCCCACCTCAACAGCTCTACCCCCACTTTACAACCTTTGCAATACATTAATATATCATAAAAACATTATAAACTTCTTACACTTACCTCTTAAACCTTTCTTCGATTCATAACACTCCGCCAATTGTAGTGGGTCCCTCTTCCCGCATTTCACAAAGTTTAGATGTTAACCCAGCAGCTTATAACTAAAAGTTAAAAGCTGCAATGTGCGCTACGATCCAGTCCCACGTCTTCCCTGCAACGTCATTCACCTCCTCCCCCACGCGTCACACTTAGCAATTTTTAAATTTTAAATCCTCCGCGCTTATAACAAAATTTAAGAACTTTGATATGCGTTGTGGTCTGGTCCCACTGACCCTTCACATCACCTAGCCTCCACGTCACCTCCCCTTCACATCGCATCGCCAATTGTATTCTTTATAACTTAAATTGTAAATATTGTGAAGTGCACGGATGTGATGCGACTTCAAAATTGAAATTTAAAGGGTTTCAAGTCCGGTATTTTTGTTTTTCATGTTGTTTTGTTTATAAAAGGGTTTTATCACAACAAAATTATTTTAGGTAACAAAAATATAGAAAGGTCGAGTCGGGTAGGAAAAAGCGTTCAGCACTCCATTCACACAACAAATCTGCCAACACAACTCTCAGCTCATCTGCCAGCATATCAACAAATTGTGGTCCATGTCCTAAACTGACCCACTACATCAGCACATTAGCAACAGCACAACACAAGAAAAAAAGGTTGATTCTTTTCAATAGTCAATGAAATAAAATAGATTATTAAGACTTATCCATGTTATCAAGGTGCATATCTGCAAGGGAGATTTCTCCAAATTCTTCCAAATCATGAATTTGAAGACTTGGGTAAGCAGTTCAATTTATTTTAAAAAAATAAAGAGTTTTATGTTCCTAGAGGCTAGGAAAAAAGCTTTGTTGTTTGAAATAATTGTGGATCTGAGATTTGCCTCAGATATTGTAATTTGGTCTATAAATTGCAAAAATTCAATGTAATAGTGGTTGGATTTTGGAATCAGTTTAATTTTGCTAGTTGATCAAGGGAACTTATACTCAGTTTTTTCCAAGCTAATAAAGAGGAGTTGTAGCTACATTTATGGGATACCTGTGGTATTTAATGTCTTTCATAGTTTATTCTTCAGTCACATATGTTTTAATGTATTGTTCATGTCACTTTCATGTAAATGTTATGATCTCTTACAAGTTTGAAATTCAGAATACATGCTTGCACATGCTTTGTTTTGGGTAACTGATCGTATTTTGTTCATTATCTTCTGTCTAAGAGAAATACATCTCTTATGCTTCTCTCAGCCTCCTTACATTTTCTAAACCATCCCATAACCATTATCTTCAAGTGATTGACATCATACCTACCTTGCCCCATTCATCCCTGCAACCCTAAATCTATTGCCCTGACCTAGCTTTCCTTGACCTAATTCCTTTATCCACTGATTTCCCCAACCAAACCAAATCAAAATAACCCCTACACATCATACCGAGCCTAAAACCCTAATTTCTTCAGCCCTCCTAGCTGTGACCCTTTTGGAGAGAGCCCTCTTCAGCTTGATAGGGCTAGCTATCAAGTCAAAATCTTGGTTTGTGGTTACCTCTATTGGGATTCCTTCCTCAACCTTGGGAATCTAGTGGAGTGATAACATAATGGCACCATTTCTGGGGAACAAAGAGACAAAATTTTCCCTGGGAGTATGAAAAATATCAAATCTTATTGTTGATGGTGAACAACAATCAGGCACAAGAAGGTTGTGCATCATTCACAAAGATCCAGAAACTAAACATTTCATGGTGACTCCACTCTTCAAGAACCAGTAGTCTAAATATATTATTGGTGAAATCACTATTGTCAAAATGGATTTGATTTCTCGAAGGTATGCTCCTATGAATCGAGCTCATATTCCTGGTTTTCCGAATCATATTCCTCGTATAGATTGGCAATCAAGAATATCAAAGTTTAAGGGTCAAGAGGGTGAAGATGCTAGTTTTCATTTGGTAAAATTTCATTTGCATATTCATAGACTAAAGATTGAGTTTCATGAATATTTTCTGATGAAGATGTTTATGGATACCTTTGAGGAAAAAGCGAGATCATGGTATGAGAGTCTACCATGTGCTATTTTATATTCTCTAAAGGAATTTCATTCAGTTTTCTTTAAAAATTATCAAAGCTATAATTATTCCATGTCATTGTTTGATAGTTGTTGTAAGATCTATGATAATTTCATTGAGTTTCTTGAAAATTTGTATGGGAATGAAGAGTGTCTAGATGATGAGCTCATAGAATCCCCTAATGATTTTTCCTCCCAACAAGAAATTGTAGTTTCCTCCTTAGATGAAGAGATCCTTGAGCCTTTGCAGGATAACCCTTTTTTTACACCAATTTTTGGTCATCTAACCTATTACTATTATATGGACCAAAGTACACCATGTAAGATCAATATTACCCTAAGTAAAATTGCTTTCACTATGAAAAATAACTTAGTAATCCATAATTTATTTAGTTGTTTATGGTCTAAATAGGAAAACCCATGAGGAAATATTGAATAAATCCATATTTGTTTGATTTTCCTCAAGTGATAATTAATTAAAAAATAGTTTAATTAATATTCCTGGTCATATTTAACCCAAAACAGGAAAATTAATTAGATAAATCACTATTTATCTTATTATTTTCTAGGAATAATTATTTAAAACTTATTTAAATAATATTCTTTGTTAAATTTGACTAAATCATTTATAAATAATTGAGTAAATCACTATTTATTTAATTATTTTTCAACCACACTCTTAAAATAATAAATAATTCATTCATTTATTTATTATTTACAAATAAATGGATTTGACCAAATTCAAATTCTTTTTCCCTCCAACAAATATAATGAAATATTCCATAAAAGTTGGATCTAGATTTGGTTAATAATATTTTAATTATGCACCAATATCTAGACTAACTCAATATTTTGTGATAAATAGAAGGGTTTTTCCATTCATTCACTACCTTTTGTTGCCTAAAGATCACTCTAGATCTATAATTTTTGTCTGAATTTGATCCTCCATCATTGTCATATTTTGCTACCATTTTGCGTGTGAGCTCCCTTTCAGTTCCATTTTTTGTTTGGGTTTTCTACACCATCAAGAGACAGATATATTAGACCTGAAGTGCTAAGAACATACAAGAACCCATCCCATTGAGGGAGACTAGTAACCTATTTCTACGTTCCCTTCCCAAGTGTCATAAATACAAAATTCTTTAAAAATATTATTTTCTTGTCTATTGGATGCATGGAGCAACTCTTTCTTTTATTTATTGTTTAATGTCTTTAACTGCATAGATCTATATTTTTTATCATTTGTCTTGTTCAACTAACTGCAAATATAAAGAAATTGGCAGCCACCTTCGATGTTAGGGCTATTTTTTATGCACAGCTAAAGTGAGCTTTTTTCGTACACTTGCGATTAGAATTCACACTAACAACTCGCGACTCTACAAGGGTTTATAATTACAAATTTTATCGTTTTTTATATCCCTACATGACCAACTGCTTGAAACCCTAGGGTGTTTCTTCAGCTTCTTGTTTTGGGTTTCTTGATGTTGTTTTTAACCTTTAAAACCCTAAAACATGTAGGAATTTACAAGGTAAGTTCCATAGATCAAGAACCAAAGGTCACCGCTCACAAACAGATCACAAATCAGTACACCATTATAATCACTTGGTTAAAACCCTCAAAGAGGGAAACAGTCCATGGCCTAAGCCAATGTGGCCACTTCAGGAAATTTATTAATGTAAAAGAAAAGTTACATATGTTTCTCTCATAAACGGTTACCGGACAAATGACCCTCCATGCTCTTTAAATAGAGATCATGGACCAATCGGGTGTTAAGCCACGGATCAAGTGCCGTTAATACCGAGGTGAGAGATAACCATCGGATCACTACAAATCGTGACCGTCGGATTATAAGTTACAAATGTACATGGTAAAGAAACACATTTTACCTAACTCTACACTAGAATAAGTTATTATTAACTATTTCCTATGTGCCAGAGTATCCTAATATCCCCCCTTAAGAACAACTTGGGATATGATTGAAGGATTTACAAAGGTGACACAAAAGGAGCCTATTTACTATGTGTCGAAATATCCTAACATCCCCCCTTAAGAACAAATTGGGATAGGATTGAAGGATTTACAAAAGTGAAAAAATAGGAGAAGGAAGGAGGCATTAGAGCCTATCCACCCTTAATGACAACTTTCTTGAACTCCAAGCATGGATCGAAGTTTGGTAAACTTCGCTTATGTGAGAGCCTACGTAAAGGTATCAGCTACTTGATCATTGGTAGGAGAGTACTACATTTCAAGAACACGATCATGAATGAGTTTTTTGATGAAGTGTATGTGGAGTTCAATGTGTTTCATACACTGATGCTGAACTGGATCTTTACATAGTTGAATGGCACTCTGATTATCACACCAAAGTGTAGTTGGATGATGTTGATGAAGACCAAATTCAGAAAGGATCTGACAAAGCCACATGGCTTCCTTGCTGGCTTCAACTGCACCATGATACTCTGCTTCTGCTGAAGAAAGGGAGATGGCACTTTGTTTCTTACAAGGCCAAGTAATAGGTCCTAAACCAAGAGTGAATACATATCCTACAGTGGACTTCCAATCATCAGGGTCACCAGCCCAATCAGAATCAGTGAAACCAATCAACAAGGGAGATGCTCCTACACTGTAATGAATCCCAAACTGAACTGTACCTCAAATATATCAAAAAATCCTTTTCGCTGCTTTCCAATGACTTTCATGAGTTTGGTGCATAAACCGAGTGACAAGACCAACGACAAAGGAAAGGTTAGGATGGGTATGGGTTAGATACAATTTTTTACCAAAAAGTTGACGGTATAAGGTAGCATCAACTTCAGGGGTAGTACAGTTGACTGAAAGCTTGACTCCAGACTTCTGGCCGGATAAATCGATCTTGCGGACAAGATCGATCTCCCTAGTGTCAGAAGACAATCTAGAAAAAAACGAACAAATAAGTTTGTCTTTCTCTAAATACATTCATTTTACAAATAAATGCTATGAAGGTGTCGATCCTACCTTAGATCCAAATGCTTATTTGCAGTCGTAGTGCTTCCGTTTCATCATAATCCTTCTGTCGCAACAAGAGTTCTTTCGTCGCAAGAAAGTGTCATCTTTCGTCGCAACAAAGTGTCATCTTTTGTCGCAACAAAGTGTTGTCTTTTGTCGCAAAAAAGTGTCATATTTTGCCGACCTGCAATCACAAACAAGAAAATATTAAATAGCACCTATATAACAAATAATTATAAAAAATACCTATCATAGTGATCAAGGAATCTATGAAATAAATAATCAAACGACAGCTTATTGAAATAAACAATCGAACGACAATTTATTGAGAAAAACAAAACTTGATTGTATTAATCTTAAAATAACAGAAGAACCTTACAACCTTAGCCTTGATGTTGAACAGGCCTTCCCAGGGTCCGAAGCAAGAGTCTCCTCTACTTTGATAAGTCTTGCACTCTTCCTCCAAGAGCACATAGAGGTATGTGATCCTTCCTCTCAAAAGCTCAGCAGAAAGAAGTCTAAATCTCAATAGCACTTCAACTCAATCACCCATAAAGCTTGAACTCCCTTTGAGGCTACCTAATAACTCTTTTTATAGAGCAGATGAGGAGGTTAGGGTTCCACCTTTGAAGGGATAGAATCCTCTTTCAAAGGGATAGGCTCCTCACATCAAGGGATTAGTTCCATAAAGTAAGGGATACATGAACCTCAAAAGAGTGGTTCTGCCACTGCAAGATTCTTTCTAGAGGCTTCTAGAATTTACTGAAAGTGAGCTTTTTGAGTTTACTTGTGCCTCTTTAATATTTACAGGGGTCCGCAAACATAACACAGAGAAAGTGCATTCAGGTACGCAAGAGTCATGAACATTAGGTGTGGGACCGTAGGCAAGATACATAGAAAGTGTGATACCAGAGTTAAGGAGATTTTTAGGAACTTTTCTCTTATTTTCAAGGCTTGACATGAGGAACTGATGTGTTAGACTTGCAAAGGAGGAAATATGAGTGATAATGAGCTCATACACATAGCATAATGTCAGGATGACAATTTTTAGTGCAACACAGACTGAAAGGAAGAAGGGGCAGGCTTACAGTCTTCCATGTGAAAGTGGTGTATAAGATCACAGGCATACTTGGACTGAGAGAGGGTAATGCCTTCCTTGGATTGCAGGACTTGAAGACCAAGGAAATAATGAAAGTTTCCTAAGTCTGTCACTTCAAAATTCTCTTTGAGGCTATACTTCACATGTTTTATATGGTTTGGATCACTACGAGTAAGGATAAGATCATCAACATAAAGAACAAGGACGGTGAAGGAATTACCCACCTTCTTGGTGTAGACAGTGTTGTCAGAATGACACCTAGAAAATCCATTATCTAAGAGAAATCTATCCATTTTGGCATACCAAGCCCGAGGAGCTTGTTTGAGACCATAGAGAGACTTCCTAAGGCAACAAACAAGGTTGGATCCTTTTTGGATAAAGCCAGGGGGTTGTTCCATGTAGATTTCTTCATGCAAATCTCCATGTTAGAAGGCAGATTTAACATCCATCTAATGGACTTCCCATTTAAAGGAGGCAACAAGGGAAAGAACAAGGCAGATAGAATTCATTTTGGTAACAGGGGAGAAGGTTTCAGTATGGTCAATGCCTTCAACTTGTGAAAAACCTTTAATGACAAGACGAGCTTTATGTCTATACACTTTTCCAACTGGTCCAAACTTTGTTTTGTAAACCCATCTGCATTTGGCAAGTTTTCTTCCTTTTGGAAGAGGAACAAGATCCCAAGTATTGTTTTCCAATAAGGAATGATACTCTTCATTCATAGCTTCATCCCAATCTGGATGACCAGAGGCTCTTTCGAACTGAGAACGTGTACATCATCGATCGGCAAGTTCACCTACAAGAGAACCTGCTGCATCCCGAGTAGAGCGGACCCATCTTGGAAGCAATGGAGTATAAGGAACAATTTCACGAGCTGGAGAAGGATTTTTATCCTCGCTGCCATCATCTGAACTAGAAGGAATTCTATTAAAAATAGAAGAGAGAGAGAGAGGCAGCACATATGCCGAATCAGGCTCGCAGGCCAAGGGTGGCACACTCACCGAACTAGCTCGCAGGCCGATATATTTTCATCAAACTTTAAATCTCTTCTAATGATTATATTTTTGGATTTTGGTTGAAGAAGTCTATATCCTTTGAAATCTTCAGAATATCCAACAAAAATACATTTTTCACTCTTAGGTTCTAAGGCTTTATGTTTCTCATCTGGAATATGGGCCCAAGCATCACTTCCAAAAACATGAAAGTGACTTACATCTAGTTTGATTGAGCTCCAAACTTCTTCTAAAGTTATATTATTTAAAACCTTAGTAGGAGTGTGATTTACTATGTAATTTGCATAGTTAATGGCTTCTGCCCAAAAATTGAGACCAAGTCCTTTAGATTTAAGCATACCATTATCCATTTCTTTTAAGGTGTGATTCTTCCTTTCAACTACGCCATTTTGTTGTGGAGTATATGGAACAGTATGTTGCAATTGAATTCCATGCTCAGTGCAGAATTTGATAAATTTTTTGTTAACATATTATCTTCCATTGTCTAACCTTAACTTAAGAATTTGATGTCCAGATTGTTTCTCAACAAAGGCCTTAAAGGCAAACAACATGTTAAAAACTTCACTCTTGATTTTTAAGAAATATACCCAAGTGCATCTGGAAAATCTTAAATGAAAGTTAAGAAGTACTTGAAACCAAAGAAAGAAACAACAAGAGTTGGACCACATAAATCACTGTGCACAAGCTGCAAAGGGGCTGAAGCATGCCAAGAGGCACGTTTGTCAAAACTATCCCGATGATGTTTTCCGAGTACACATCCAGAGAAAACACCATCCTAGCAAGATACCATAGGAAGGCCCGTCACCATATTTTCCTTACATAGGGTTTGAAGGGAGTGATAGTTTAAGTGACCAAATCGCTCATGCCAAAGTTTGCACACATCATCAGTATGAGAAACAAAAATAGAGGGAAGAGATGATGACCCAAAGTTGTCAAACTTATACAACCTTGTGGAATCATCAGTTTTGCTAGTAGCTAAAATATGTTTAGTATCTTTGAGGTCCTTGATTACAACATCATGAGGTGAGAATTCTACTATTTTCCCTTCACCTGAATGAGCTATCTGATAAACAGATAGAAGGTTGCATGACAAGGTAGGAACACATAGTACATCATTAAACTGACCATTATCTAGATGAATGGTTCCAGATCCTACAACACTAAGAGATCTATCATCACCAACATAAATATTTTTGGTGTTACAATCAGTTAAAAAAGAAAAAATGGATTTATTTTTAGCCATGTGGTAAGAAGCTCTAGAATCAATGAGCCACTCATGAGAAGGAGAAGAAGAAGACACATTTAATGCATACCAAATCTTGATGCTTGACAACCACAAGCAGAAAGTTCCATGCCTGAAGATGAAGGTGAAGAGTGCTCCAAATTGATGTTGTGCTTCTTCATTATTGCTTCTAAGGCTTCCATTTTCTTAAAACATTTGGACTCTATATGGCCATCCTGGTTGCAAAAGTTGCAATGTCTCTCTGTCTTCTTCCCTTTGTTTTGATTTGCCTTATTATTTTGGTGATTTGATTTTTTAGTTTACAACTGAAATTGCTTAGGGCCCTTGTTTGGTTTAGGACCGTATTTTTTAGGATACTGCTTCTTGGGATTCTTTTGATATGGTTTTTGTTGGGCTGCTAAGGCTTTCTTAGAAGCATTTCCAGCAGTGATAAGACCAAGGTGTAAAATTTTTTCTTGTTCTCTTATCAAAGAATCACAAAAAGCATCAAAAGAGGGATTCTTGTAGGTGGTTCTTGAAGAAATGATGGCTTCTCTGGTGGAATGGAAGGTGGAAACAAATACAGAGTATGCAGGACCAAGCTTATCAAGAATGTAATATATGAGGCTACCATCGTCCTTTTTGATCTTACAACCTTCTAAAAGAATTCTAAGGGTCTTAAATTTGGACAAAAAATCTTCAATGGAGGAGAAATTATTGAGGTCCAAAGTAAGCAACTCATTTTCAAGCTGTTGGGCCCGGATTTGATTTCGAATGCCAAAAACAGTTTTTAGCTTTTCTAGGGCCTCATCACGGGTGTCAATGTCAAAGATATGAAATCGAAGATCTTGAGAAATAGGCATTCCTATCAACCCTCGTGCTTGATATTTTTTATTTTCCCATTTAGAATTTTATCATCATCGAAAGGTTTATTTTCTTGTCCTATGGCTATTCTATAAAGCCCTTTACTTCTAAGTATATCTACCATGTGAGGTAGCCATTGGAAATAATTGGTGTTGTTAAGAATAACTAGGCATGCACTTTCCATATATATATTTTTTAAACTAAAGCTGAGAAAAGCTGAAACTAACTGCTCCAATGGAAATATTTCAAAAAATTAGGTCGTTTAAAAAAAAACAACTCGAAAAACGGTTTCCGGATGAAGAAGTTATGCCTTTTGAAAAAACTGATTTGTAGATGCCGAATAGTTACAGGAACGGGATGAAGTGCGGATTTTATTTTTTAAATTGCACCCCTTTGAACAAAAACTTTTTACAAAAGAAGCTTGAGAATGAGACTTGAACCCAAGACCTCTATTCTCATAAACTAACCCATCACCAAGTGAGATAGTAAAAGGATTATGTTATTTTAGAAAGGAGGAAGGGGGAATTATAATTATTATTATTATTATTATTGCTCTTTGGTGTGCGTGCCTTTTCCTGCAAAAAAAACAAAAAAACGAGCAAAAAAAATGAAATGCAAAGCCTTACAGCAGAATTTTAGATTCTCAGTTAGCCTTACTGGAAACTATCACTTTTTTACTATTTCTGATTTCCCGAGATCACACAAAGACGCGGGGAAAGAGCATACGTAGCAAAAAAAATCCCTTTTTCTATTTCTGATTTTTCGAGATCACACTGAGCGCACAACAAAGACCATACACAAAGAATAGGGTATAGGTCCGGAAAATAAATAAAACCTTAATACCGAAAATAAACAGAAAAAAAACTGAAATAAGCAAAACTGTTAACAAATATAACTGTAAAATAGATGCTTTATACCTCCAGATCTAAACTGACATATTGGGCAGTCGGAAAACTTTTCGCATGAAAAAAAAGGCATTCCTCACTGTAACAGACACTCCGGACACAACCGAGCAGTTCTCCAAGCCCAAAAATGTTCAGAAATAGTATATCTACAAAACGGAATTCGCATGCAGTCAAACTGGCTTCGGATTTTGATCAACAACAAAAGTGACCCTCAAAATAGCTCTGATACCATGTAGGAATTTACAGCGTAAGTGTCGTAGATCAAGAACCAAAGGTCACCGCTCAAAAAAATATCACAAATCAATACACTAGTATAATCACGTGGTTAAAACTCTCAAAGAGGGAAATAGTCCACGCCCTGAGCCAATGCGACCACTTCAGGGAATTTATTAACATAAAAGAAAAGTTACATATGTTTCTCTCATAAACGGTTACCGGAAAAATGACCCTCCATTCCTTTTAAATAGAGATCATGGACCAATCGGGTGTTAAGCCACGGATCAAGTGCCATTAATATCGAGGTGAGAAATAACCGTCAGATTATAAGCTACAAATGTAAATGGTAAAGAAACACACTTTACCTAAATCTACACTAGACTAAGTTATTCTTAGCTATTTCCTATGTGTTGGAATATCCTAACAAAACAGTAAAAATTCTAACTTTTGTGTGTTTTCGAGTCCATTGCGCAGGTGACAGGTATCAGTCGCAGCTGAGACGACACTTTTTTTCTGAAACCTACTCTCGAGAGTGCTGGAAGTGCAGGTCGCACTTTTTGGGCCAAAACCTGTGACCTCAACCTTCAGGACGCAGAAAACAGCCTCAAACCTGTGACCTTTGCTGAAAACAGGTCAAAAACTGCGACCTGTAATTTTTTGCGGGAATTGTTTTGTGATTTTTATGTGTTTTCTGGGCTGTTTTTCAGGGTTTTCTACCCTCCGTCTCCACCCGTCTTGGACCTATGCTTGCTATGTTTTACTCATCCAAGTAGGAACCTAGCCCCCTAGGGCTTTAGTACGCTTCCACCTTTCTAGGAGGAGTTTAGCTGAAGTAAGTCGTCTGATATTTCAATGTGTTCAACCATTTTTCAGATCTGATCTTGTACCTTCAAATCCATTTCACATTGGTTATTCATCCATCCAAAACAACTCTTTTTAGTTTTTTTTGGTCCTCCTCTAGGGTCCCCTCCATTTTCCTTCACGTTGTAGCCTTTCGCCACCTCATTTGTAGCACTTTTCCCTCTGGTTTTTTCTTTTTTTTTTGCATCTATTTCCAACAGATCTGACCTCTAGATCCATGTCCCTCCCAAATTTAGATCCATTGGACATTTTTTGTGTGTTTTGACTAGATTTTTCCCACCCATATACTATTTGTTGGGAAGCCCGCCTCCTTGGGTTTAGATTGATACATCTTTAGCTGTTCATTTTCTGTCATACTCAGTTTACTTTATTTTTATTTGCAGATATATTTACTGTTATACAACACCCTTTTTCTTTTTTATTGACACACTTCTGGGTTTAAAAATTAAAATTAACACACTTAACACACACACCCTAAGTGAAGAGTGCCTCGTTTACACTGCCAGGCCAAGACTATAATATGGTAATCATTTGATCCCGCACCTCTCTGCCCTTCTTTTGACATTGTAATAATTTTATCCTGCACCTCCTTACCCTTATTGGTATCTCTTCCTTCTATGATCTGTGTTTGCTTTTCCATCATTGCACCCCCAAGGAGTTTATCACGGAGACTTCTTGACCTTAATCCTTAGTTTCTGTTTGGAATACTTACTCCTCGGCATAGGATTCAAATTATTCCTCCACCGATTCCTCATTCTAACTCTGCTTTTGGTTCATCGAGTTCCCCTTCTGGTTCTATCCCCGGTTCTCCTCCTGTCACCTTCACCATGTCTAGTTCAGGACCTAATGCTAGTGGTAGCCCCATCCCTAATGCTGGGAATACTACTAGTGGGACCACAACAAGAAATATCCTGACTACTCCCTTGCTCCCTTATATGGTAGGCCTCAGTCTCCCTAATTTTAACCAGTTTATAAATGCCCCATACACCATGATCCTGGTTGGACTACTATGCCAAACAAGCTCCCTTCTAACATCCCCAAGTTTGAAGGTCTTGCTGGAGAGGATCCTACAAACCATGTTCAATATTTCCACATGTGGTGTTCGCCTAACTCCATCACCGATGACTCTCTCTGTCTTTGGTTGTTCCAGCGTACGCTTACCGGAGAAGCTTCTAAGTGGTATGTTGACTAGGCCTCCTCCTCTCATACTAATTTTGTGACTGTTGCAAGGGATTTTTTGTCTTATTTCCATCTTCCCCTTCATTATGACACTGGGAACGAACTTTTGACCTCTTTTTGTCAATCATCTACGACCCACCTATCCGATCATGTCCAAGAAAGGCAGAGAAGAAAGAGCCTATGTTGAGCCCCTATCTTCGAAGACCATGTCTACATGGACTAGTTTCTCATATTCATTTTTCCTGTTACTGGAAAATATGTCACCTATCATTTCCCTCAAATCAAAGAAGCTGCCCTCGATATTGTGTTGAAATATTACTAGATCTATGCATAGTCTGGTTATTTTTATACCATATTTCCTGATCTCCCTAGACCCAATGGTGCCAATGCATAGGGGGCATCCCATGCCGCCAACGGTATTGTTGGAGCCCTTTCTCATCCATACACTCATCCACCCATGGGTTATGGCTTCCTTCAGGGAGGGGCAAGCTCCTCTAGCACTTTTCCCCCTCTTGGTAGCATGTATCTAGGATACGACATGCCTCCTCCTTTTTCCCAACCCGTTTACCACAATGTTACCCAACCTCCTTATTATCTATATCCGTAGCCTTGTGCTTCATCTCCTACACCATTAGCACCTCAGCCTCCCTTGCCTTCTCAACCCTCAAAAAAGCAACCACCACACCCCCCCCCCCCCAGGGGCAAGTGTATGCACAGCAGGGTGAGACTAATCCCCCTACTTCCAAAAATAAGAGGAAAGGAAACCAAAACCAATCTGCCCCAGGTAATCTAGGACCCAATCCCTAATGGAATACACCTAACACTGCTAACCAACAACAGGGAAATCATCCCAAGCAGGACAGGCCTGTTTGCACGAACAAACCTTGTTCTTGTTGCAGTTTCTATGGTCACTATACCCATGATTTTCCTCTTTTACCTCAGATGCGGAAGATGTGGGAAGCTTAAGCAGCATCCCGAGGATAGCAAGCCTCCCCTTCAGTTCCTCCCCATGCTGAACCTATCCAGCCGGCTGTGTTTACCAATCATTTCCTCAGCAAGGATTCATGGCTACCCAACCACCTGAAGGTCAAGCGGCTACTCAACCTCCTCCATCTGGCACCTCTTACTACCAGATTCTCATGATGAACTCTAACCAACCCATTATGATTGATCTCAACCTTCAGACTCGGTCCCGTCAGTACAACAAGCCTCCCACCACATCTGCCCCCAAGCTCCCTTCTTTAGGTTCCACAGAGCCTCTTTCGACCTCTTTCGACAACCAATAGTCCTTTACTGATCCCTCAAACTAAGGCAGAGGTTCATACCAAGATCCCCAAGGGACCATTATGCCGAAACGTTGCTTCTGCTAAATTTGTCCATTAGTATAGTAGATGATTTGGTGCAATCCCCTGTTGCCATATCAACACCAGAACTCCTCCAGTCATGCCCTTCACAACAAAAATTTCTACTAACTACCATGGGCACTGTGGATCCTTCAGATGATCATTTTATCCTCTTCGATGTTGACCAGTCAGAGCATCCCCCTCTTCCTTCTTCTGTCACCTTCCAAATCCTTGTCAAGATGTGGAATTCCAACGTTTCCCATTGTATCATTGATGAGGGGGCATCCACCTGTGTGATGTATTCTTTGATTTGGAAGCAAGACGGATCTCTAGAGTTGGCCCCTTCCACTATCAGTGTCCAAGCATGGGATGACCACTATTCCCATCCCATAGGCTTGTTCCACAATTGTCCTATTACTCTTGCGGGCAAGACTGTTTATGTTGACATAGAAGTCATTGATACCCCCTTAGATTACAACATTCTTTTGGGTTGTTGCTACACTTATGCGATGTCTACTGTCCCATCTGTGGTTCACCGCAAGATGTGCTTTCCTTAAAATGGAAATATTGTCATCATCGACCAGTTGACATATTACGAACCAAAGTCTCAGACCTCCCCTGAGTCTATCATCTCTTCGGTGGCCAATAAAAAAATAGTCAAACCTTTGACTAGTGTCTCACCCGAAGTATACAAAGACTCCTCTTTGCTTGATTCATTCCCTGCTCTTTCTCCTCCCGTCTCTGTTCCTAGCTCGTCGAACGTTTGCATGATGCAATCATCCCATTCCGACCTCAAGCGACCCGCTTCGACTATTTAACAACCCCCCCACAACCTGCTCCTGGAACCTCAACTGAGCCTTCAAGGCCCCCTCCCCAAGGCCCCTAATCTGCAGCTGGTATCCATGAGCTTATCTACCCTCCTGGCATGGTTCCTTCTAGCCTTAACCATCTCGGAGTTGTCCCGCCTGACCATTACCCCTCCGGTCAGATACCATTTCCAGCTCCCCCTCCTGGATTATTTTCGGTACCTATTATGGCTACCTTATCTCTTCCTAACATGACCCTAGGGATCCTAGTCTGGTACATTGATCCCCCAGCCATTATACCGCCTGGTCCGGCCAAACCTTATCTTGATTTGACCCTGGTTCAACTAGTCCCCATGACCCCTCCCTTTGCTTCTGTGCCTCAGCCACCTCAACAGGAACCTACTCCTATTGTGACAGTTTCAGGTGAGGGGGGGAAATCTCGCAAAAAGGCACTTAAAGAGAAGGCCGCCCCGATGAACCTTTCTCCTCCTTAGCCTCCAAAGCATACTCCCCCCCATGTTCTTTGTGTGATGTTGTCGGTCATGCCACCCATCGTTGTCCTAAATTGCCTCATATCAAGCCCATGGTCAATGTTGCATTCTCTGAGTCTACGGTCCCTGAAGCCTCTATTCCTTCCTCGACTGTAGCTAAGAACCCCAAGACTATTCACACCAACCACCCATGTGATTTGTGTGATCTCCATCGCCATTATACCCACCATTTTCCCCACCTCACACATTACTGCGCCTCTTTGGAGGTAGTTTGGGAGTACGAGATTGAACAAAACTAGTCCACCTCTCCTATCCTCACGCAGTATGCTTCAGTCCAACCTGAGGATACCTATGCTCCCATTGACATTCCCCCTTCCAATGTTGAGATGATAGAGTCTTCGGCCACCTTCCTCTACCTGTCATCATCCATTATATCCACAGTGGAAGCTCCCTCTGGGACTTCCCCTTCTGTTTCGCTTGACCTCACTTCAGCAATCACCCTGGGCTCAACATCAGTGGATCCCTTATCTACTTTTTCTTCTGTCACCCCCCATGATGATGTGCATGTGAACCTTTCTTCTCATGATGATGAGTTAGGTAGCTTTTCTGCGTCATGTGGTTACCCTTCCACCATTCACCCCATATTTTACTGTGATGACGACATCATGGAAGCCTTTTCCACCCCTGACTTCATATTTCCTGCCCATAAGAGGAATGGCACCATCCATGTCTATGGTGACTTTCGTGACCTGAGCACAAGCTGCCCCCAAGGATGCTCCACGCTCCCACATACCACCTCCCCGTCAGTGTGCGGGTGGTAGACATCCTACCTAGAGCACTCCTTCTAGCAATGTTTGTTTGATTTCTACCTTGCATTCGGGTTGCCAACATTTTTCATCATCCTCTCATTTTTTGTCTTGTGGAACGTTTTAAATGGACCTACTTTCCACACCTTATATTGGTTATGCCAATGGTGCAAGTTGCTACTCCTGGAATCTAGCCTCGAAAGGTTGGGCCATTTTTACCCCATTACATTCACTTGTACTCTCAAATGGCGTATGCATTGGTACTGCCACCAATAACCAGGCCAAATATGATGTAGTGCGAGGTTTATTAGCTGATGCCCTTTCCCATCACATCCTCCACTTTCATGTTTGTTTATATTCCCTGCTTCTTGTCATGCAATTGAATGGTGTCTATGAGTGAATCTTTTGATGCGTGAATTTGAAATCATTAAATTCATTCATGTACCTAGAGCACAAAATCACTATGTAGATATCATTACAAACAATATTCTAGATTTGCACTTATCACATGCATTTAACACAAGACAATAACATAAACCATTAAATTGATGCATATCCATTACATGTTTCGTTCAACATGTTTTAGAGTCCATCAACTCTGATACATTTGACACGCCCCTAGCATGTTACAAAAAACTCAAAACTGGGGGCACCACATGCCCCTACACCTAATCACTATCTGGAGGATCTCGGGCCAATGGCTATGCTCCTGTAGCTCGTAGATCACACATCCCCTGTCCGACCATCGCCATGCGCCGCATGACCCCTAACCACTCAAAGGGTAGACCAATACATGGCTCTATGTACTAGTCATCCAAGTCTTTCCAGCCGCGCTCTGAAACACCGGTCAGAAGCCTCTCATATCTATGAAAGATGTCCTCCATGAGGGCCACTGCATCCTTATTTTGCGGTGCTCTCAACCCACTAGGTCTTGCAACTCCTGCTACTGAAGGTAGTCCCATGTACCCAGCCGGTTTCATCGATGTTGTATCTACATGCCAAAAGTGAATGAATTAGTATGATATACAATCTTCTTAAACTTTAAAATGCACATAAAATATTAGCAACTTGTCACTTGTCATCATGCCCCCATACTCGACCAAGCAGTAGTGGCAAGTTCGGATCCCCACAATAACTCATTCCACTATAGGGATAGTCATCTATGAATAGTGGCATCTAATCCCAATGAGCAAAAAACTCTGGTTGGAACACCCGTCTCACTACCCCACCCCCCCACCCTCTACACAGTATCCACCCCCAGCGGTGCATTCTGGGCTCTCTCAGGCCCCCATCCTAGATCTGTATGTGAGGTTGGAGTGTCAAGATCTTCTCGAAGAAGAGCGAGAACAACACTGTGCCATATGCACAGTCATGGTTCACTTTCCGCTTGCATACGACAATTTTCATTTCAATGATGAAAACATCATTTGGGCCCACCCATAGTAGGTCCCACTCAACACACTCTCAACAAGCATCAACTGACCCCCAGTGATGTGGTGGAGTGCCTGGTTTCCCAGGATCCGCAGCACCGCTGCAGCCATAGTACAAGTCTCTAGCCTCTCTAGATCCCTGATCAGTATCTCTGTCCCCTTCACATGGAGACCTGGTCGACAATGGTGCCTTACAAACTCCATGATGTTCCACCCTTGCGGTAACACTGGCTACATATTCCCCACCATCCCAAGTGGTGGGAGACCGGTCAAGAAATATATATCCTGGATAGTCAACTCAATCTGCTGCCCCTGCATTATAAAGATCTCGTGATGCGGATCCCAATAGTTAACCATTCGGGCCAACAAGGGCTCCCCAGCTCTCATCAAAGGGTTCTCCACAAAATTTAGGACCCCAAACCTGGACAATGCACTGTAGACACCATGATCCTCTCAGATCTCTGACCGTAATGTGTCCAGGTCTCTCTCTCTCCAGTTGATCCTCAATTTTTCCATATCTGCACAAAACCATCATATTTGTCAGTGTACATAAAGGAAAGACTACATTCAACCATAAAAACCCAGCTCTCAGCCAAGAAACATCATCAAAATCCCCCTCTCTGACAGGTTGCACTTTTTAGGAAAATCTTGGGATAGGTTGTAGTTTTCTGCCCAAAACCTGCTACCCAGGTCGCAGATATTGCCCCAAAAAATGCCACCCGGCCGTGAAGAAGAGCAAGGGTCTATTCCTGAGCTCTAGGTGAGTAACTAAACTTTCAATCCACTAAAATTAAAGAGTAGGGTTAGGCCTCTTACCTGCAACTGATGGATCTCGATTCTAATGGTCAGTTTGTCCGCTACGATCACCACAAGATTTAGGGCCTTTTCTCCTCTCTACATTCACCATAGCTACACTTGCAAATTAATCAAATTGGAGGGAAAATGCCTTATTAATAGAGAAGCCCCAGATTTTTCTTTCACTATTTGTGACCACTCCGTAGCTCAGTTTTACAAACCGTCAACACGTTGGAAAGCTCTCACCAAGTTCTCAAATGGGTATCCTTTAGTTTTTTGTGATTTAATACTTCACATAGACACATGTTTTCCAAGAAGGGTCACTTCACCACTCTTCAAAATCAAATTTCTTCACTTGCAACACTTGTACTTGGGGCACCACTTTGCCTTCATACTTTTCCATGCTCATGTAGATTTTTGTCACGAGTAATCATCTTGTACCCATGATTTTATGGTCCCCACCAGACCTATTCTATGTGGTAGCATCATCGAGTCGCTCTTATTTAGAGCATTCGAGTTGAGTCATCATCACATCCATGGAGTCTATCCTGAGTCCCTTTGTATCCCGCTATAGTCCTCCATCCTTAATTGCTTGGTTCCTCTCTCATGTCGCACATTGTGGCCTTTATTCATATTGTCCCCTATCCATTTTGATATTGTGTCAGTTGCTGCCAGGTCATCCATGCCCTTCATGATCTAACAAGGGAAGTCTTCTGCCCACTACTCAGTACCCCCATACCATCATCATCCCTGGTGTCAGTCTATCAGTCATTCTACTATTATCTCTTTTTCCTTAGTTGAGGATCCCTTATTGACTCACTTATGGCAGACCTCCTTCTGTCGACATCAACTCATTCATTCCAGAAGACAGGTCTAGAGGGAATTGTAATTTTGTTCCAGCTTCCACTCTTGTTCGGTGCCTAGGATCAGGAAAAGGAACTCTTTATTTCCCTTTGACTTGATTGTTTCTTAGCTCCAACTCCTTACGGCATGATCGAGATCCGTATACTTGATGGTTCAGTGATACAACATATTGTACCGGTGATTCCCTAGTGTGTGTGAGAAGTTTCAGACCTCATGAGGGGGTGGCCCTTTAGGTAGTCCCCCACATACCTGGATGATTTCTCTATTACAGACTTGGATGCAAATCCATAGATTTGATGGTTCCGGCCTCAGCCGATTATAACGACTTTTAGTTTTCATGTATCATTTAGATTTTCAGAGCCCTTTCCTGTTTTACATGACCTCTTTGGTTGTACTTATATCTCATGTACTTAGATATTATGTATAAATCCTGGATGTTGACCCAGGCACAGTATGTATGTGGGATCCATTATCACATTTTTATCTGGCCCATGTTTATGCCAGCATATACTATATAGTTCAGTACCTTGTTCACTAGACGCATTATTCTTTATACTTTGTTATCTCGGCGGGCATAGGTATGCCTCCCCCGCCTCTTGTAGAACATGTACTCACTCATAAAAGAGACTTGTTGCACCTATAAGTCTCGCCTCCTCAAGGTCTTGTCCTCTATTGCTTTATTCTACCTTATATTTTTCTCTGTCTGACTCCCCCTTCAGTGTCTAGTGATTGAGTTCTTACAATGTAATTCGGTCATATGATTAGCTCCTAATGCTTCACGCTGGGGGGCAATCTGTTACACCAATTTTTGGTCATCTAACCTGTTACTATTAGATGGACCAAAGTACACCATGTAAGACCAATTTTACCCTAAGTAAAATTTCTTTCACTATGAAAAATAACTTAGTAGTCCATAATTTATTAAGTTGTTTATGGTCTAAACAGGAAACCCCATGAGGAAATATTGCATAAATCCATATTTTTTTAATTTTCCTCAAGAGATAATTAATTAAACAATATTTTACTTAATATTCCTAGTCATATTTAACCCAAAACAGGAAAATTAATTAGATAAATCACTATTTATCTTATTATTTTCTAGGAATAATTATTTAAACATTATTTAAATAATATTCCTTGTTAAATTTGACTAAATATTTATAAATAATTGAATAAATCACTATTTAATTATTACTCAACCACACTCTTAAAATAATAAATAAATCATTTATTTATTTATTATTTACAAATAAAGGGATTTGACCAAATTCAAATTCTTTTTCCCTCCAACATATATAATAAAATATTCCAGAAAAGTTGGATCTAGATTTGGTTAATAATATTTTTATTATGCACCAATATCTAGACTAACTCAATATTTTGTTATAAATAGAAGGGTTTTTCCATTCATTCACTACCTTTTGTTGCCTAAACATCACTCTGGATCTATACTTTTGGTCTGACTTTGATCCTCCATCATTGTCATATTTTACTACCATTTTTCTTGTGAGCTCCCTTTGAGTTCCATTTTTTTTTCTAGGTTTTCTACACCATCAAGGGAGAGAGATCTTAGATCTAAAGCACTGAGGACATACAAGAAAACATCCCATTGAGGGGGACTGCTAACATCTTTCTATGTTCCCTTCCCAAGTGTCATAAAAACAAAATTCTTTAAAAATATCCTTGTCTTGTCTATTGGATGGACTGAGCAACTCTTGCTTTTATTTGTTGTTTAATGTCTTTAACTGCATAGATCTGGATTTGGTAGCATTTTTCTTGGTCAACTAACTGTAGATCTAAATAAATTGGAAGCCATATTTGATATTAGGATTGTTTGTTATGCACATCTAAAGTGAGCTTTTTTCGTACGCTTGCGACTAGAACTCACACTAACACTTTTCATCACCAAAAAGAATCAATAGCTTCCTCCTTAGATCAGACAGATTGGGACCAAGAAAGAGAAGTGCCAATTCCCGATCCTAAAAATGAAAATCACTGAATCAATGTAAATTGCTTTAAAACTTAGTTTTCTCCTTTATCTGAAGATGAGACAGGTTAGCTCCTTAACAGTCATATTACAACCTGAGCGAATGTAGAATTGCAACTCTTACAGTGTTCACATAGTCAAGAATGTGTGATTGAAACATCTTCCATTATTGAAAATGAAAGTTTGAGTTTGAATGATGATAGTCATGAGACTGATGAAGCTGTACCAGAATTTTTTGTGAGTAAATTGATTTGTGATGATGATTTCCTGCAAAGAGATCAGCTAATAGAGACCGTTGTCTTTCATAAAGAGGATAGGGTACTTGTCATGTTTAAAAATCTTGAAGAATGTTTTATGTTCAAAAATTATTTAGAATATGAATTTGAGGAGTATGAGACTAAGAGAGACAAAATGCCAGAGATTGAGTCAGAATTTCTCATGCTTAAGGAATTTGTATCTAACACTCAGATAACATAAGGTTATACTTCATTATGCCTTCCTATCGATCAAAAACCAAGTGTTCTTTCAGATCATAATGAAGCGAGTACTTGTATATTTGATGTTGGATCTCAAGACAAGGTAAAGCTTTAGGATTTTCAAGATCCCTTTAGTAGTATTTTGAAAGCATTGGAGAAAATGAATGTTGTTTTGTTTTTCAGCATAAGCCTTGGTTTCAATTTTTATTGTGAGTTTCCTACATGTACATCATTCTGCTTACTCAAGGAAAGTGAGAGAAAAACTTCAGTAAGAAGCCATCTCCTGGATTGGCTACACTGGAAGGATCATTTCACCTAATCAGCAATTGTGCAGCAGATTAGAGTAGGTTTCTATTATTTCAATTTCATTTTATTTTATTTTCAGCAAGTGTTGACAGAATTCATCAAGGTTTGAATCCCGAGGTGAAGGCCCTAAGGCTTTCATGATATGTTAGTGTGTGTTGAAGTTTGCATTTTGTTTTTAGTTTCAGTTTTAGTTTCAATTTATAGATTGGACTCCATTGCCCAAAGGATAAGGCACTGATCTACAAATTCAGAGATCTGTGGTTCTAGACACCTTCTTCGGAGCTATCTTCCCCATTTGGAGCCGATGTTAGCACTGGTATTTTCATCCCACCCACCCAACCTTATTTTGCTATGTTTTCACCTCATCTCCGTCATTATCATTGACCTTGCTTCATTTTTTTTTCTTTACTATTTTCACCTTTTCCCCAATATGCAAGCATTTCATCTCATTTGCTAAATTATCCAAGTTATTACTAAAACCCAAACTTCATTTACTATATTGCCTAAACTATATTTAAAACCCCATAGTTTAGCACTTTCAATTCCATTTAAAATCCCATTCAAACCCCCAAAACCCACATATATAACCTTTTGGGACTTATTATTTTATAAACCCACTTATATAAAAGTCTGAAATTTTGTAAATATTATAAAATCCGCCACCCATCGAACAATCGTGTTATATAAAACTTACCATTATATATATTACATATCATATATATAACAAAAATCCACTTAAACAATTGGTATGACCACTTGTACCTTTATCGCATATCACCATCGCAAGAAACGTTACCATATTCATTGGTTACCACTCCAAAAACCTCGATTGCAATTAAGGTGGGGCCCTCATCGCATTTTGCAGATTTTACGTGTTTCACATTGGAACTAAACTTTAAAGAATGCAATCGTCAATTTGTGATATCGCATCGCATATTTTTAAACTTCTTTTAAAAGCGCCCACAACATATTTATTTTAACTTGCGATGTGGCAGGTTGGTCCCACCTCAACAGCTCCGCCCCCACTTTACAACCTTTGAAATACATTAATATATTGTAAAAAACTTATAAACTTCATACACTTACCACTTAAACCTTTCGCAGATTAATAACACTCCACCAATTGCAGTGGGACCCTCTTCCCGCATTTCGAAAAGTTTAGATGTTAACCCCACAGCTTATAAATAAAACCTAAAATTTATGATGTGCACCTACGATCCAGTCCCACTTCTTCCCTGCCACATCATTCACCTCCTCCCCCATGCATCACACTTCACAGTTTTTAAATTTTGCATCCTCCGTGCTTATAACTAAAAGTTAAGAATTGTGATATGCACTGCAGTCTGATCCCACTGAACCTCCACGTCACCTCCCCTTCACATCGCATCGTCAATTGTATTCTTTATAACTTAAATTGTAAATATTACAAAGTACAGATGCCGTGCGACTTTAGAATTTAAATTTAAAAGGTTTCAAGTCCGGTATTTTGGTTTTTTACGCTGTTTTGTTTATAAAAGGGTTTTATCATAGCAAAAAATGATTTTAGGTAACAAGAAGATAGAAAGGTTGAGTTGGGCAGAAAAAAGCGTTCAACACTCCATTCACGCAATAGATCTGCTAGCACTGCTCTCAGCTCATCTACCAGCATATCAACAAATTGTGGTCCACGTCCTAAACTGACCCACTACATCAGCACATTAGCAATAGCGCAACACAGGAAAAACGGGTCGATTTAGCTTAACAGTCATCATAATAAAACATATTATTAACCTTTATCCATTTTCTCAAGGTGCAAATCCAGAAGGGAGGTTTATCCAAATTATTCCAAATCATGAATTCGAAGACTTGGGCAAGCAGTTAAATTTATTTTAAACAAATAAATAGTTTTATGTTCCTAGAGGTTTAGAAAAACACTTTGTTGTTTGAAATAATTCTGGATCTGAGATTTTCCTCAGATTTCGTAAATTGGTCTATCAATTGCAGAAATTCAATGTAATAGTGGTTGGATGTTGGAATCACTTTGATTTTTCTAGTTGATCAAGGGAACTTGTACTCAGTTTTGGCCAAGCTAATAAAGAGGATTTGTAGCTACATTTATGGGATACCTGTGGTATTTAATGTCTTTCATATTTTATTCTTCAGTCACATATGTTTGAATGTATTGTTCATGTCACTTTCATATCTATGTTATGATATTTTACAAGTTTTAAATTTAGAATACATGCTTGCACATGCTCTGTTTTGGGTAACTGATCATATTTTGTTCATTATCTTCTGTCTGAGAGAAATACATCTCTTATGCTTCCCTCAGCCTCCTTAAATTTTCTAAACCATCTCATAACCATTATCTTCAACTGATTTACATCATACCTACCTTGCCCCATTCATCCCTGCAACCCTAAATCTATTGCCCTCGTCTAGCTTTCCTTGACCTAATTCCTTTATCCATTGATTTCCCCAACCAAACTAAATCAAAACAACCCCTACACATCATACCTAGCCTAAAACCCTAATTTCTCCAGCCCTCCTAGCTATGACCCTTTTGGAGAGAGCACTCTCCGGATTGATAGGGCTAGCTATCAAGTCAAAAGCTTTTTTTGTGGTTACCTCCGTTACGATTACTTCCTCGGCCTTGGGAATCTGGTGGAGTGATAACATAATGGTGTCGTTGTCGAGGAACGAAGAGACAAACTTTTCCCTAGGTGTACGAAAAATATTAGATTTGATTATTGATGGTGAAAAACAATCAAGCACAAGAAGGCTGTGCATAATTCACCTGGCGAATCCATTGACTGAAAGATCTAGAAAATCAAAATTTCATGGCAACTCCACTCTTCAAGAACCAATACTCTAAATATATTCTTGGTGAACTCATTGTTGTCAAAATGGATTTGATTTCTCAAAGGTATGCTCCTATGAATCGATCTCATATTCCTGGTTTTCTGAACTATATTCCTCGTATAGATTGGCAATCAAGACTGTCAAAGTTTAAGGGTCAGGATGATGAAGATGCTAGTTTGCATTTGGTCAAATTTCATTTGCATATTCATAGACTAAATATTGAGTTTCCTAAATATTGTCTGATGAATATGTTTATGGATACCTTGGAGGAAAAAGTGAGATCATGGTATGAGAGTATACCATCTGGTTGTTTATATTCCCTAAAGAACTTTCACTCAGTTTTCTTTCAAAATTATCAAATATCTAATTCTTCCATGTCAATGATTAATAGTTGTTTTGAGATCTCTGATAATTTCATTGATTTTCTTGAAAATTTGTATGGGAATGAAGAGTGTCTATATGATGAGCTCATAGAATCCCTTAATGATTTTTCCTGCCATGAAGAAATAGCATTTTACTCCTTAGATGAAGAGATCCTTGAGCCTTTACATGATAACCCTTTTCATCACCAACAAGAATCATTAGCTCCCTCCTTAGATGAGATAGACTGGGACCAAGAAAGAGAAGTGCCAATTCCGGATCCTGAAAATGAAAATCACCAAATGAATGTAGATTGCTTTAAAATTGTGTTTTGTCCGTTGTCTGAAGATGAGATAGATCAACTCCTGAACAGTCATATTACAACCCAAGTGAATGTATATTTAGAGCTCTTACAGTGTTCACACAGTCAAGAATGTGTGATTGAAGCATATTCCATTATTTAAAATGAAAGTCTGAGTTTGAATGATGATAGTCATGAGACTGATGAAGCCATACCAGAAGTAGTTGTGAGTAAACCAATTTGTGATGATGATTTCCTGCAAAGAGATAAGCTAACACAGACTATTTTCTTTCATAAAGAGGATAGGGTTGTCATGATTAACAATCTTGAAGAATGTTTTCTATTCAAAATTGATTTATAATATGAATTTGAGGAGTATGAACCTAAGAGAGACAAAATTACAGAGATTGAGTCAGAATTTCTCATGCTTAAGGAATTTTCAGCTAACACTCAGATAACAAAAGGTTATACTTCACTATGCCTTCCTATCGATAAAAAAAATATGCCTTCCTATCGATAAAAAAAAAAGTGTTCTTGCAGATCAGAATGAAGGGAGTACTTATATCTTTACTACTGGATCTCAAGACAAGGTAATTCTTCAGGATTTTCAATATCCCTTCAGCAGTCTTCTTTAAGCATTGGATAAAATGAATTTTGTTTTGTTTGTCAGCATAAGCCTTGGTTTCAGTTTCTATTGTGAGTTGCCTACATGTACATCATTCTTCTTGCTCAAGGAAAGCGAGAGAATAAATTCAGTAAGTAGCCATCTCCTGGATTGGCTACATTGGAAGGATCATTTCACCTAATCAATAATTGTGCATTGGATTAGAGTAGGTTTTTATCATTTTGGTTTGATTTTATTTTATTTTCAGCAAATGTGGACAGAATTCATTAAGATTTGAAGCCCGAGGTGAAGGCCCTAAGACTTTGATGATATGTTAGTGTGCGTTGAAGTTTTTAGTGTGTTTTTAGTTTTAGTTTTTGTTTCATTTTACAGATTGGACTCCATCGCCCAAAGGATAAGGCACTGATCTACAAATTCAGAGATCTGCAGTTCTAGACACCTCCTTCGAAGATATCTTCCCAAGTTAGAGTCGATGGTAGTACTGGTATTTTCATCCCACCCACCCCACCTTATTTTGCTATGTTTTCACCTCATCTTCGACATTATCATTGACCTCGCTTTGTTTTTTTTTTTTATACTATTTTCACCTTTTTCCCCAATAGCCAAACGTTTCATCTCATTTGCTAACTTATCCAAGTTATTACTAAAACCCAAACTTCATTTACTATATAGCCTAAACTATATTTAAAAACCCATAGTTTATCACTTTGAATTCCATTTAAAATCCCATTCAAACCCCCAAAACCCACATATATAACCTTTCGGGAATTATTATTTTATAAACCCACTTATATAAAAGTCTAAATTTTTTTAAATGTTATATGCTCCGCCACCCATCGAACATCAGTTTTATATAAAACTTACCATTATATATATATATATATATATATATATATATATATATATATATATATATATATATATATATATATAAAGCCACTTAAACCATTGGTAGGACCCCTTGTACCTTTATCGTATATCCCCATTGCAAGAAACGTTACCATATTCATTAGTTACCACTCGGAAAACCCTGATCACGATTAAGGTGGGGCCCTCATCGCATTTTTCAGATTTTACGTGTTTCGCGTTGGAACTAAACTTTAAAAAATGTGATCACCGATTTGCGATATCGCATCACATATGTTTTAACTTACTTTTAAAAGTGCCCGCAACATATTTATTTTAACTTGCGATGTGGAAAATTGGTCCCACCTTAGCATCTCCGCCCCCACTTTATAGCCTTTGAAATACATTAATATATTGTAAAAACCTTATAAACTTCATACACTTACCACTTAAACCTTTCACTGATTCATAACACTCTTCCAATTGCAGTGGGTCCCTCTTCCCGCATTTCACAAAGTTTAGATGTTAACCCCAGAGCTTATAACTAAAAGCTAAAAGTTGCGATGTGCGCCTGCGATCCAATCCCACTTCTTCCCTGCCACGTCATTCACCTCCTCCCCCGTGCATTTCACTTCACAATTTTTAAAGTTTACATCCTCAGCGCTTATAACTAAAAGTTAAGAATTGCGATATGCGTTGTGGTCCAGTCCCACTGACCCTCCACGTCACCTCCCCTTTGCATTGCATCACCAATTGTATTATTTATCGATTGTATTATTTATAACTTAAATTTTAAATATTGTGAAGTGCGTGAATGCGATGCAACTTCAGTATTGAAATTTAAAATTTTTCAAGTCTAGTATTTTGGTTTTTCACGTTGTTTTGTTTATAAAAGGGTTTTATCATAGAAAATGATTTTAGGTAAAAAAAAGATAGAAAGGTTGAGTCGGGCAGCAAAAAGCATTCAGGACTCCATTCAAACAACAGATATGCCACACATCTCTTAGCTCATCTGCCACGTTATCAAAAAATTATGGTCCACGTCCTAAACTGGCCCACTACATCATCACATTAGCAATAGCGCAACATAGGAAAAAAGGGTCAATTTAGCTCAACAGTCAGCATAATAAAACATATTATTAACATTTATCCCTGTTCTCAAGGTGCAAATCCACAAGGGAGGTTTCTCCAAATTCTTCAAAATCATGAATTCGAAGAATTGGGCAAGCAGTTCCGTTTATTTTAAACAAATAAACAATTTTATGTTCCTAGAGGTTAGGAGAAAATATTTTATGTTTGAAATAATTTTGGATCTGATATTTGCCTCAGATTTTGTAAATTAGTTTATAAATTGCAGAAATTCAATGTATAGTGGTTGGATGTTGGAATCAGTTTGATTTTGCTAGTTGATCAAGGGAACTTGTACCCATATTTGGATAAGCTAATAAAGAGGAGTTGTAGCTACAGTTATGGGATACCTATGGTATTTAATGTCTTTCATAGTTTCTTCTTCAGTCACATATGTTTGAATGTATTTTTCATGTCACTTTCATGTCTATGTTATGATCTTTTACAAGTTTGAAATTAAGAATACATGCTTGCACATGCTCTGTTTTGGGTAACTAATCATATTTTGTTCATTATCTTCTGTCTGAGAGAAATACATGTCTTATGCTTCCCTCAACCTCCTTAAATTTTCTAAACCATCCCATAACCATTAACTTCAGTGATTCACATCATACCTACTTTGCCCCATTCATCCCGACAACCCCAAATCTATTGCCCTGACTTAGCTTTCCTTGACCTAATTCCTTTATCCATTGATTTCCCCAACCAAACCAAATCAAAACAACCCCTACACATCATACCTAGCCTAAAAACCTAATTTCTTCAGGCCTCCTAGATGTGACCATTTGGAGAGAGCCCTCTTCGGCTTGATAGGGCTAGCTATCAAGTCAAAATCTTGGTTTGTGGTTAGCTCTCTTGGTATTTCTTCCTTAGCCTTGGGAATCTGGTGGAGTGATAACATAATGGCGTCGTTTTCGGGGAACGAAGAGACAAACTTTTCCCTGGGTGTACAACAAAGATTAGATCTGATTGTTGATGGTGAAAAACAATCCAGCACAAGAAGGTTTTGCATCATTTACTTGGCGACTCCATAGATTGAAAGACCCATAAAATTGACATTTCATGGTGACTCCACTCTTTAATAATTAGTATTCTAAAGATATTCTTGGTGAAATCACTAATTTCAAAATCGATTTGATTACTCGAAGGTATGCTCCTATGAATCAAGCTCATATTCCTAGTTTTCCAAACCATATTCCTCGTATAGATTAGAAACCAGGACTATCAAAGTTTAAGGGTCAGGATGGTGAAGATGCTAGTTTGCATTTGGTCAAATTTCATTTGTATATTCATAGACTAAATATTGAGTTCCCTGAAGATTGCCTGATGAATATGTTTATGGATACTTTGGAGGAAAAAGTGAGATCATCGTATGAGAGTCTACCATCTACTATTTTATATTCTCTAAAGGAATTTCATTAAGTTTTCTTTCAAAATGATCAAAGCTCTAATTCTTCCATGTCAATGATTGATATTTTTTATGAGATATCTGATAATTTCATTGAGTTTCTTGAAAATTTGTATGGGAATGAAAAGGGTCTAGATGATGAGCTCATAGAACCCCTTAATTATTTTTCTTGCCAAGAAGAAATAGCACTTTCCTCCTTAGATGAAGAGATCCTTGAGCCTTTTCATGATAACCGTTTTCATCACCAACAAGAATCAGTAGCTCCCTCCTTAGATGAGATAGAATGGGACCAAGAAAGAGAAGTTCCAATTCCCGACCCTGAAAATGAAAATCACCAAATCAATGTAAATTTCTTTAAAACTCAGTTTTCTCCTTTGTCTGAAGATGAGATATATCAGCTCCTGAACAATCATATCACAACCGATGCGAATGTATATTTTAAACTCTTATAGTGTTCACACAGTCAAGAATGTGTGATTGAAGACCCTTCCATTATTGAAAATGAAAGTCTGAGTTTGAATGATGATAGTCATGAGACTGATGAAGCCATACCGGAAGTTGTTGTGAGTAAATTGATTTGTTATGATGATTTCCTACAAAGACATCAACTAACAGAGACTGTTGTCTTTCATAAAGAGCATATCATTTTTAACAATATTGAAGAATGTTTTCTGTTCAAAAATTATTTAAAATATGAATTTGAGGAGTATGAGCCTAAGAGACACAAAATGCCAAATATTGAGTCATAATTTCTCATGCTTAAGGAATTTTCAGCTAACACTCAGATAACAGAAGGTTATACTTAACTATGCCTTCCTATCGATCAATAACCGCGTGTTCTTTCATATCAGAATGAAGGGAGTACTTGTATCTTTGCTGTTAGATCTCAAGACAAGCTAATTGTTGGGCCCAGATTAAGGCACGATTCTCACCCTGTAAATACTTCAAATTATATTGTAATTTCAAGAAAATCCCTCTTCATATTAGCAATAAGGAATAAAAAATCACATTTTATAATAAGAAATTGACTCTTTTTGTCTTTACCTGCAGGAAATTAGGAATGCCTGAACCAATAGTGAATGGAAGCCAATCGACGGATGCAAGCACAAGAAGTCCTAAAGCATTCCCAACGGTCGATAGAAGGCAAACAAGCAGATTTGAGTCCAAGAACTCAAATGAAAACCACACATAGCGGGATGTTGTACTTGTTTGAGATACATTCTTGAAACTCCCGAAGATCGCCTTTAAAAGGGCAAAGAACAGAATAGGAGAGTAATCCTGTAATAGATAAATCCAGAATAGTCTGTCTAATTATATTTTGTAGCATTCCTGGATGTAAAAAAGAGTTTTTAATAACCATATGTTGAATTTTTCTCAGTGTTGAGGCTTCTATAGGTCTGGGCCCAACCTCCAGGAGCTCCACACATGTTTTAATGTTCTGAATTGATACTTGTGAACTTGGTGTAGTTTTAACACATACTTCCATTTAATATAATTACAACTCTCTTCCTTTAAATAATCATTAGCAATTGCATTCTTAGAGTAAGAAAAGTGCAATCCCGTTTATGATAATGTTTTGTTAATTCTGGTTCTTCTGTTGTCATGACAATTGAATTCTAGGCCATAAGAAGACTGATTTCAGCATTCTTCGTCTCCATGCATTGCGTTCTCCTTCTAGCATAGTAAAGCAATTAACCAATTGATCAGTGTTGCTTAATTAAGTCTTACAAAGAATTCCATTGCAAAATTACTTAATTATAGTTGTATGAGTTATTTGACCCGTTTCGATTATATTGCTGTTCATTACTGCCGGCTTAGTTCTACTGTTGTTTCATTATTGCACAGCTAGTCATATTTTTTAGTTATACTGTTGTTCATTAGTGCACAGCTATTCCTATTTCTCAGTTATACTGTTGTTTCATTATTTCACAGCTAGTCATAATTCTAGTTCTACTACTAGCCATATAGATGCTTCATTACTGCTTATATCACTAGGTCATTGATTCAATTCAATTCCATTTCTGAAACAACTTAGTTAGACTACTATTCTACTTAATTGAATTACTGTCATTTCAATTCTTTCTTGATTTATTTAGACTGTTGTTCAGTTTAATTAAGTTGTTGTTTTGTTCTAGTAGAGAAACACCAAATCCCATTACTCATCTTTAGGCTAA
Source organism: Pinus albicaulis (assembly GCA_034641835.2). Classification (NCBI taxonomy): domain Eukaryota; kingdom Viridiplantae; phylum Streptophyta; class Pinopsida; order Pinales; family Pinaceae; genus Pinus; species Pinus albicaulis. Next base: position 895,989,023 of record CM076580.1, read on the forward strand.
AGATCCATCTAAGACACCTTCTCTAAGATCAGTAAGCTCCAGAAGTTAGTAATTCTTTCTGTAAATTGACAAAGAGTATCTGTAGACCAGTTAACTCACATATACTGTGCTAACACTCTAGAAATAAAAAGACTTACCCTGGGTTGATAATTAAATGAAGGAACACTAGAGTTGTCACAAAAATTCACCTCTATCCGACCTAACATTTTGGCGCCGTTGCCAGGGAGAGTGTTGAGAGTTATCTCTTTTAATTCATTATTTTTCCATTGCTGTGAGGAATTGAGTATTGAAAATGAAAGGTAAGAACTTGCATGCCGGTAAGCAACTTGCTTTCCCTTTAGCCCATGCACCAGCAAATTGTACAAGAACCGTAGGATAGGTGCTCGTGTTTTATGCCTAAGAAAAAGATAGAAGCAACCCAAAATTAGTCACAACCACAACCAAAAGGACCGGTGATCCTTGGGAGGGAAACATACATAGATGAAATCATTAAGAAAGCTGAATCTTAGGCATCTATAGGATCGAAAACTACTTCCATCCAAAATCCTAACATACTCCCTCAAGCGGCAGCCTCACCATCTGTAGCCTACGTCGAGATTCACAGCAAGACAGAGAGGTCTGAGCGAAGCCTGCAGACTTCCATTCATCAAAACATTGACCTTTCAAAAGAGGGAAGCTCTTGCAACTTGTAAGAAGGCAGGGGAGAGACTAGTGGAGGCTCTTGCAACTTGTAAAAAGGCAGGGGAGAGACTAGTGGAGAAATTCACATAGACATACCTAAGTCCCCTAAAGAAGTAATCAAAACAGAACTTCTTAGAATCCCAAATCAGGAAAGTGCTGTAAAACCCCCACCGCATTCACCTTCCAAGCCTATTAAAATCTCCCCTCCAGATCAAGAAATTCCTGAATATTTCTGGCGTCTCTTTGATCAAATGGAAAATAATCAAAATAAAAATCAGAGGCAGACATCAACATTGGAGTACCCCATTTTTGATCATGCTGCCAATGCCCCTATGAAAGCCATTCCTTGCATAACATCCCCACCTTTCATGGATTAACCACAGAAGATCCTGATGCTCTCTTATTTGAATTTGATGTCTTATGCAGAGGATATGATTACACCACTGATCCCCAGAAACTAAAATTATTTCCCTCCACCTTGAAAGGGATGGCTCTCTGCTGGTTCATGGAGTTAGGAGGGGGAACTATAAACAACTGGGACCAAATGAAGAATACCTTTCTTACCAAATACCAAGACTATTGTCGAACCCGAGACCTAAAAAATGAAATCTTTAACATGACTGCAAAAGACAATGAAACATTAGAGGAATACGTAGAAATATTTCAATACAATTTACAAAGATCCCCATATACTACGTTATCCAAGGAAATTTTGAAAACCACAATGCTTAAAGGAATGAAGGAGGAATGGGTTGAATTACTTAATATAATGGGAAAAGAAGATATTTATCAGGAAGAATATGACGAGATTATCTCCTTGTGTATTAGATGCTCCAGGGGTAGCTCACGCAACAAACCTATTGGGCGTGATATTAAGTAGACCAGTGGCAATGTAACTAGGGCATAATTTGGAAATATTTTAGAAAATTTCAAAACCGACATCTTGGGAACTTATAATACGCAACTTGATGTTTTTCAATCCAAACAAAAACAAGCAATAGCCGAACAAAATCTGGCCATATTCTACCCAAAATTTCGGAAGAAGCATAGCCAGAGGGAGTGTCCTTTATACATGGTCTAGACATGTGCTATCTGCACTAAGGATCATGCTACGGACCAATGTCCTTCACTCCCTTGGCTGAAAGCCATCTACAAAGAAGTAGAAACCTCCATTGTAAGGACCCAAATAGAACCAACAAATACTATGGAAACTGGAACACAAACCAATTTGACAACCACCACTGAAGCTGGAGTGCAGACAGAAGAAACAAACAACATCGAAACATCCACCCAAAATGAGCAGAAAGTTCTGGAGGAAAAAGGGATCCAAACAGAGGGAGTCCTTGTCTATGCCCATTTAGTAGATATAGCTACTAAAAAAATATTACAAAATGAGCTAGTGCAATTACGGCATGAACTGACACAGTACAGAAAGGAGGTAGTGCCATTACGAGAATATCAGGCATTGCAAAAGAAGTTCACTGACCTCTCTCTTACAGAAGATGAGACATTTTCCTAGCTTAGAGAAGAGAAGGCAAAGGTTAAAGCAGTACAAAGGCAGCTAGAGCAAGCCAAAGAGCAGACCTCTGCAATTTGCTCACTATATGATGATGCTTTATCATGTAGGTCACCGGCAATTAACTACGCCCTATTCCTAACAGAGTGGTACCTACTTCTGAAAGTTAAAGCTGTGAGAGCAAGAAAATCCACTTCCTTTAAGACTGTAGAGGAATTTTTCCAATGTTGTAATGACCAGGATGAACAGGTTCAACGCCTCTTATGTGAGCTATACATGCATAACTTATTTTTAGAAAGCGACACTGACAGCAACCCTATCCCCTTCATAAGAGATGTACCACTACAAGCTTTCCTTTCATTTGCTAAAAACCAGATCAAGTGGGCCAAGGTTTATGGCATCTTTCAGAAAAGAGAACATAATTTGGAACTATGGGTCAGGGGAGAGCCTATGAAACCCATGTAGCTGATCATCCGACATCATAATTTCATGAGAAGGCCGGGTGTGAAGTCTAGATTGGGACCTTTCCATAAATATGTCATCGAAAATGCACGAGATTACTTCGAAGACATCCGTGAAGTAGTCCTAACAGCAGCTAAACAACGGTGGATGGCCTCCACAAACAATGTGAAGAATAGGGAGCCATTCAATTACAAGAACTTCAAATCTGCTACCTCCAGATTCCGTTTATACAGCAACTTAGTCTACAGCATGGGGCATGCCTGGCTAGGTTGCAGATACTAGAATCCCCTTCTCTGGCTTCCTCTTGAGGATTATAATCATGACTACGAGTTGCCAGAAGGAGTCACATGCGCTGCCTTTGCACTCATAAAAATAAAATGAGGCTTCAGAGCACCCAATGAGAAGCCCTACCTCACCTATTATTTAACACAGTTACATCTTAATCATTTGTTTGCATGAGGACATGCAACAAGGTAAGCAGGGGAGTATGTTGGACCCATATTAAGGTAATTTTATCACCCTGTAAATACTTCAAATTATATTGTAATTTCAAGAAAATCTCTCTTCACATTAGCAATAAGGAATAAAAAATCATGAAAATGGGAACAATCAGACTAATGATAAAAAGGATGGCTTATAATAAGAAATTGACTCTTTTTTTCTTTACCTGCAGGAAATTAGAAATGCCTGAACCAATAGCGAATGGAAGCCAATCGACGAACGCAAGCACAAGAAGTCCTAAAGCAGTCCCAACGGTCGATAGAAGGCGAAAAAGTAGATTTGAGTCCAAGAACTAAAACGACAGCCACGCATAGCGGGCTGTCGTTTGAGATACATTCTCGAAACTCCCAAATATCACCTTTAAATGGGTAAAGAATAGAATAGGAGAGTAATCCTGTAATAGATAAATCTAGAACAGTCTGTTTAATTATATTTTGTAGCATTCCTGGATGTAACAGAGAGTTTTGAATAACCATATGTTGAAGTTTTCTCAGTGCTGAGGCTTTTGTAGGTCTGGGCCCAACCTCCGGGAGCTCCACACATGTTTTAATGTTCTGAATTGATACTTGTGAACTTGGTGCAGTTGTAACACATACTTCCATTTAATATAATTACAGCTCTCTTCCTTTAAAGAATCATTGGCAATTGCGTTCTTAGAGTACGAAAAGTGCAATCCCATTTATGATAATGTTTTGTTAATTCTGGTTCTTTTGTTGTCATGACAATTGATTTCTAGGCCATAGGAAGACTGATTTCAGCGTTCTTCATCTTCATGCACTGTGTTCTCCTTCTAGCATAGTAAAGAAATTAACCAATTGATCAATGTTGCTTAATTAAGTCTTACAGAGAATTCCATTGAAAAATTACTTAATTATAGTTGTATGAGTTATTTGACTTGTTTCGCTTATATTGATGTTCATTACTGCCAGCTTAGTTCTACTATTGTTTCATTATTGCACAACTAGTCATATTTTTCAGTTATACTGTTGTTTCATTAGTGCACAATTATTCATATTGCTCAAGTATATTGTTGTTTCATTATTTCACAGCTAGTCATAATTCTAGTTATACTACTAGCCATATAGCTGCTTCATTACTGCTTAGATCACTAGGTCATTGATTCAATTCAATTCCATTTCTGAAACAACTCATTTAGACTACTGCTCTTCTTAATTTCATTACTATCATTTCAATTCTTTCTTGATTTATTTAGACTGTTGTTCAGTTTAATTAAGCTATTTTTTTGTTCCGGTAGAGAAACACCAAATCCCATTACTCATCTTTAGGCTAAAGATCCATCTAAGACACCTTCTCTAAGATCAGTAAGCTCCAGAAGTTAGTAATTCTTTCTGTACATTGACAAAGAGCATTTGTAGACCAGTTAACTCGCATATACTTTGCTGACACTCTTGAAATAAAAATACTTACCCCGGGCTGATAATTAAATGAAGGAACACTAGAGTCGTCACAAAAAGTCACCTCTATCTGACCCAACAGTAATGATTCAATATTTTCAAGATCCCTTCAGCAGTCTTTTGCAAACATTGAAGAAAATGAATGTTGTTTTGTTTGTCAACATAAGCCTTGGTTTCATTTTTTATTGTGAGTTGCCTACATTTAAATCATTCTGATTGCTCAAGGAAAGTGAGAGAAAAACTTCAGTAAGTAGCCATCTCTTGGATTGGCTACATTGGAAGGATCATTTCACCTAATCAGAAATTGTGCAGCAGATGAGAGTAGGTTTCTATCATTTCAGTTTGATTTTATTTTATTTTCAGCAAGTGTTGACAGAATTCATCAAGGTTTGAAGCCCGAGGTGAAGGCCCTAAATATTTATTGATCTGTTAGTGTGTGTTGAATTTTGCAGTGTGTTTTTAGTTTCAATTTTAGCTTCAGTTTACATATTGGACTCCATTTCCCAAAGGATAAGGCATTGATCTACAAATTCAGAGATCTGTGGTTCTAGACACCTCCTTCGAAGCTATCTTCCCCAGTTGGAGCCGAAGTTAGCACTGGTATTTGCATCCCACCCACCCCACGTTATTTTTCTATGTTTTCACCTCATCTCCATCATTATCATTGACCTCGCTTCATTTTTTTTTACTATTTTCACCTTTTTCCCCAATATCCAAACATTTCATCTCATTTTCTAAATTATCCAAGTTATTACTAAAACCCAAACTTCATTTCCTATATAGCCTAAACTATATTTTAAAACCCATAGTTTAGCGCTTTGAATTCCATTTAAAATCCCATTCAAACCCCCAAAACCCACATATATAACCTTTCGAGACATTATTTTATAAACTCACTTACATAAAAGTCTGAAATTTTTTAAATGTTTTAAGCTCCGCCACCCATCGAACAATCGTGTTATATAAAACTTACCATTATATATATTACATATCATATATATAACAAAAAGATGCTTAAACCATTGGTAGGACCCCTTGTACCTTTATTTCATATCGCCATCGCAATAAAAATTACCATATTCATTGGTTACCGCTCCAAAAACAACAATCGCGATTAAGGTGGGGCCCTCATCGCATTTTGTAGATTTTAGGTGTTTCACATTGGAAATAAACTTTAAAAAATGTGATCCCTGATTTGCGATATCGCATCGCATATGTTTTAACTTAATTTTAAAAGTGGCCACAGCATATTTATTTTAACTTGCGATGCGGCAGGTTGGTCCCACCTTAGCAGCTCTGCCCCTACTTTATAGCCTTTGAAATACATTAATATATCTTAAAAACCTTATAAACTTCATACACTTACCACTTAAACCTTTCGTCGATTCATAACACTCCACCAATTGCAATGGGTCCCTCTTCCCGCATTTCGAAAACTTTAGATGTTAACCCCACAACTTATAACTAAAAGCTAAAAGTTGCGATGTGCGCCTGCGATACGGTCCCACTTCTTCACTACCATGTCATTCACCTCCTCACCCATGCGTCACACTTTGAATTTTTTAAAGCTTACATCCTTCACGCTTATAACTAAAAGTTAAGAATTGAGATATGCGCTACAGTCTGGTCCCACCGACCCTCCATGTCACCTCCCCTTCACATCACATCACCTATTGTATTCTTTATAACTTAAATTGTAAATATTGTGAAGTGCACGAATGCGATGTGACTTCAGCATTTAATTTTTAAAGGTTTCAAGTCCGGTATTTTGATTTTTCACGTTGTTTTGTTTATCAAAGGGTTTTATCACAGCAAAAAGATTTTAGGTAACAAAATCACAAAAAGGTCGAGTTGGGTAGCAAAAAGCATTCAGAACTCCATTCACGCAACAAATCTTCCAACATAGCTCTTAGCTCCTCTTCCACCATATCAGAACATTGTGGTCCACGTCCTAAACTGACCCACTACATCAACACATTAGCAACAACGCAACACAGGAAAAAAGGGTCGATTCAACAAAACAGCTAGGATAATAAAACAGATTGTTAACATTTATCCCTGTTCTCAAGGTGTAGATCCACAAGGGAGGTTTCTCCAAATTCTTCCAAATCATGAATTCGAAGAATTTGGCAAGAAGTTCAATTTATTTTAAACAAATAAATAGTTTTATGTTCCTAGAGGTTCGGAAAAAATCTTTGTTATTTGAAATAATTCTGGATCTGAGATTTGCCTCAGATTTTGTAAATTGGTCTATAAATTGCATAAATTCAACGTAATATTGGTTGGATGTTGGAATCAGTTTGATTTTTCTAGTTGATCAAGGGAACTTGTACTCAGTTTTGGCCAAGCTAATAAAGAGGAGTTGAAACTACACTTATGGGATACCTGTGGTATTTAATGTCTTTCATAGTTTCTTCTTCAGTCAGATATTTTTGAATGTATTGTTCATGTCACTTTCATTTCTATGTTATTATCTTTTACAAGTTTGAAATTCAGAATACATGCTTGCATATGATCTGTTTTGGGTAACTAATCATATTTTGTTAATTATCTTCTATCTGAGAGAAATACATCTCTTATGCTTCCCTCAGCCTCACATTTTCTAAAAAATCTCATAACCATTATCTTCAAGTGATTGAAATCATACCTACCTTGCCCCATTCATCCCTACAACCCTAAATCTATTGCCCTCGCCTAGATTTCCTTGACTCAAAAAACAACCCCTACACATCATACCTTACATTTTCTAAAACATCCCATAACCATTATCTTCAAGTACATCATACCTACCTTTCCCCATTCATCCCTACAACCTTAAATATATTTCCCTGGCCTAGCTTTCCTTGACCTAATTCCTTTATCCACTGATTTCCCAAACCAAACCAAATCAAAACAACCCCTGCACATCATACCTAGCCTAAAACCCTAATTTCTATAGCCCTCATGGCTGTAACCCTTTTGGAGAGAGCCCTCTTCGGCTTGTTAGGGATAGCTATCAAGTCAAAAGCTTGGTTTGTTGTTACCTCTGTTGGGATTCCTTCCTCAGACTTGGGAATCTGGTGGAATGATAAAATGTGGGAGGAGGGTGTTACATGTACAATGAATCTAATGACTCAATATTAATCCTATAAGTCCACAATGGGTACTTTGACTAATAAACATGATGACCCTAGCATGAAACCCATCCTTTAATAAGTCATTGTAACAATTATAAAAATTCTTTTGAAATGTGCATTATATAATGACTCAAATACATTTATGAAGACTAGACCTAGTTACATTTTTGAACACTCCCTCTTAACTAGGGAGGTATTCATAACAAGTACAAGGAATATCTCAAACTACATGAACTATGAAGAGTTTAGGAACTACAATGTAATGGATTATATTCTTGACCAGGTCAATCTATCCAAGTTATTCAACGATTTAGGCACCTCAATGCCATGGACTAGATTCCTGAACATGGAAATCTATCCAGGTCCCTTGACCTAACCTCGTGTCGACTTGGTCCTATGTGGTCCACAACTTATTGAATTAAATTTCACAAAGACCACTTGGAAGCCAAGTTTTCACAAGGATTTTAGGAGCTAAGCATATTCTTGACAAGTCAGATGCTCAAACCCTGGCTCTTAGAATTCCCCTAAGCCCTTCCTGGAGATCCTTTCACCTTTATTTCAAATAAAACACGCCATATATCTAAGCCTCTCTTATGAATACTATTTTAGGATCACCTCTCATCCTATCATTGATCCATTCAATTTTTTGATCCTTATTATAGAGGGTATCCTCCCATTGGTGAAATTCTGTAAAGAGTAGGGGGGCTTAGTTGAGGTGATAGTGGGATATTTCTCCTTTGTTTCCCTTGACCTAGTAGTATCCCTTCAAGTATCCCCTTTTTGGACCCCTATTATTTTGATCTGTAACAAGCCTAAGATGGAATAAAGCTTTAAGCCTCTCTAGGTACCATCCGGCTTACTTGATAATCATCAACGCAGGCATCCAAGTGCATATCAAAGTCCAGAGCTCCAAGTCCAACACCACCCTCCCTACTTCAAGATATATATGCTAACACATAGTTCTAACCTGATATCAAATTATTTTCTCCACACCAGTGATGAATAGATCTACACATATAGTAGAATAATGACTAGCTCATTATCCTCAACCTTGATGTAGAGATTTGGATCAACAATACTCTTCAAGAACCCAATTCTTAGAAGGAATTCATCCATTCTTGTTAGATGATCCAAAAATAATTTTTATCATAGGTTATAGTATTTGAATAAAATAATTATTAATTTAAGATATTAAATTAATAATTATTATTCTAGAATATTTAATATATTTGTGAGATAGTTAGAATTAGAAATTTGTTAATAAAAATTAGCACTCTAGAAAAGAGTCGTTTCCTAGGCTCTAAGTTAGGAGAAAAGTTAGTAGTTTGGTTAGAAGCTCATTTATTGTAAATGGACACTTGTTTATTTTCCAAGTGATCCATAACTAGATTAAGTTAGAGAATAGAGCATATAAATAGGTTAGTTTCCTATTTTGAATGTAATGTGTAATGAGAGAATGTGAGAGTGAGTTTACGAGTGTAAACTCCTGTAATTTGCCCTGTAATCTTTTTGCTTGATCAATAAAGTTGTGTGTCTAAGGACACTTCTGCTCTTTCATGTGGTATCAGAGCACGGTGATGCAGTGAGGAGGAGAGTCCAGCTCTATCAGGTCATGGAAAACTCAACTCTGTTGAAGTGATCAGCAAAAGATTGGTATGAAATTTGCAAAAACTTTTATTGATTTTAGATCTACAAATTCTAAAATCATTTTTTTAAAGCAGGAAATGCAAATCTCTGTGATTTTTTCAAAGTGTTTGAGTGAATAAAAACAAAAATAAAGAAGAGCGCTATATAATTTAAGAGGAAGAGCACTAGCACTGTTGAACATGGTTGTATAAATTTGCATTTTGGCATCGATTTATATAAATCGATTCTGAACATTGTATGAAACATTGTAAAAGAGTTTATATGAAAAATTGATTCCCATTGTAAAAGCTACATATAAATCGATTCTGGAATCGATATAAATCAACTTACTGGCATCGATTCTGAATTTAAAACCAGTGTTGAACTAGCATTGCAGTAGCATTGTAGAGCCAGCGTTTTCCAGAATAAGAACAACATTTCTTTCATGTAACATCGACTTCTGCTCTTTAATTTTTTTTAAAGTCCTTTCAAAACATTCAAATCGAGTCTGGAATTTGAATCGGCATCCTCCTAAATGTATTTTCCTTTGATCCAAATCGATTCAAATCGATTCTGCAATTCATTCAAAACAACGTGCCAACGCTTCTGCACTTTCTTGTGTATTTTTTAATGTTTAAAAGTCCTTTCATGTGGGGTCATCTGTAATAGAATCAAATAGCGTCTTAAATTATTTTGAAGCGCTTCAAACAGTGCTTCAAACTTTCAAACCTGCGTTCAAACAACATTGTACATTCAGCCCATAACCAACGTTCAATAACCAACAATAACCAGCGTTCTGCGTTTTCTGAAGTGGATTATGCATCAACAGCGTTTTGAACGGATGTTTTGAATGGATGTATCAACGGATGTATGTGGTATTGGCATTTGTATGCACTTGAAAGCGTTTTCACGTTGTAATCTGCCAGCATTTTAAGGTAATTTCCAGTGTTTACTTTCAATCGACTTCTTTCAAACGGATTCGGACCAAAAGCCATCTCAAGATTGTCAGGAGCTGTGAGCTGAATTTCTGTTCTCATTTGAATTAAGAACATTGCTTTTTTTTTGTAATTGGTGTGTTTTTTTTTTAATTTGTAATTGTGATTTGCAATTAAAATCACATTTTAATATGGAGGAATAAGTAGAAATATTTTTTGGAGCATTGTAATTGGAGTAATAAGGGTATTGTTTTTTGGAGTAATAAGGAGTTTTTTTTGTTTTGTAAATTTGTTTATGGAGTGAAAGTGTGACTCAAAGTAATTTTACTTTGAGGGGGGGGTAATTTTTTTTTTTTACCAGATTGTGCAAAAGCACCATTGTAAAAAGTCAAATTTTGAAATTTATCTTGTAAACATTTGAGAACTTGACTAGAGCCAAGTGCAAAGCTCAGTCAATTTTCTCCTGTTCTGACGACTATTCGAGGGTCATGGCCAAGCCCTGATAGTTCGTTTTTTGCATCATGTGTTGCTGTTGTGTTGCGCATCTTGATTTTTTTTGGAGCTTGATTCGTGGTGTGAAGTCTTAACACTACAATGTCTAAGTTGATTAATTTCTTTTCTGATTCTGACAAACTTGAAGGCTTAAAATCTTACAAAACATGGCAACGCCTCATTGAAAGCACTCTTGTTTATAATGAACTATGGCATGATATTTGTGATGGATATGTAAAGCCAAATAAACCTATAGATGCAGCTGCGCTAGCAAAATGGGAAGTTAAAAGCGCCAAAGCATTAGCTCTCATTAAATCCTCTGTCAATGATGAAATGTATGTCCATATAGAAAATGCTAAAGATGCATGGTCTGCTTTGAGAACTTTTAAAGAGTTGTTTGATACTCAGCCTCAATCAAAAAGAGTTGATATACAATTAAAATTGTTGCATCAAAAATTGATTGAAGAAGGAGATATTCTTGAATACATCTCCAGACTTAAGAATATTAAGCAGGAAATTGTTAATGCTGGTTTTCAAGTAGTTGATGATAGTTTTATGGTCACAATTTTAATTGTTGGGCTTCCTTCTTCCTACACACATTTTTTAGAAACTTTACAGCTCACTGGAAAGTTAGAAAAGATAAAGTTTGATGAGCTCTGCGAAATGTTGACTCAACATGATAAAACTTTTGGGAAGAAAAAGAAAGTTGGCGAAGATGTTTTTCTAATAGAAGCCAGTACTAGCAACTCCCTAGCTGACAATTCCAAAAACAAAGGCAAAGGTAATTTTAATCAAAATCAAGCAGCGCAAGGTCGTGGTCACAATCAACACAGAGGAAACAACTCCAACAGAGGCTCCAATTCAGGCAGAAACAATTCTCAAGGCAGAGGCAACAATCAAAACAGAGGATCTCAGCAAGGCACAGGAAAAAATCCAGGAAGAGGACAATCTCAAAACAGAGGACAAAGCAGAGGTCAAGGACAGTCTCAAGGCAGAGGACTGTCTCAAGGAAGAGGCATTGATTTGAGTCAAGTTGTTTGTAGGCGACGTAACAGAGTTGGTCACTATGCTTTAGACTGTCGCACATCTATCAATAAAATTTCTAAGTTTTAACATCCTTCAGCACAGTTTGAAAATGATCAAGATCAAGATGATAATGACTCAGAATATGTCTTCACTTCTTCACCAGCAATCCAAATTTCCTCTTATGTTAAGAGTGATTATGAAGATGCTTGGATTTTGGATTCAGGATCAACTCAACACATGACCTGTAGACGAGATTTCTTTTGGAATTTTCAAGAGTGCCATATTAACTCCATCTTTCTAGTAGATGATACAAAACATACGCCTTATGGAAAAGGTGCAGTCAAAGTTTTTCTCCCTGACATTGGAGAAAAATTGATTTCCAATGTGTGGTATGTTCCCACCTTTAAGAAAAAATTGTTGTCTTTGGTCATGATTCGACAAGATGGACATCAAATAATTATGGAAGATGGCTTAGTTAAGATTAATTTAGTCAAACAGAACTTCCAAACAATGATGACAGGATATGAAGACGGAAAACTGTTAAGGATGAAAGGGACAGTTATTCCAAGGCATTCTGATTTTGCAGGGGCAGTTTCTACAAGAATTTCACCTATAATATTATGGCATGTAAGATATGGACATTTGAATTTTGATAGTCTTTCTCAATTGCAGAAAAAAGGGATGGTTAAAGGACTTCCGACTTTCAACAAAGAAAATGCAAAATGTGAAGCTTGCATTTATGGCAAACAGAGTCGAGAAATTTTTCCAACAAGAACATGGCGTGCAAACAGGCTGCTGCAACTAGTTCACAGTGATGTGTGTGGTCCACTTCAACCCTCATTAGGTGGTTGCAAATATTTCTTTCTATTTATTTATGATTTTAGTAGAATGACCTGGGTTTACTTTTTGAAAAACAAGTCAGAAGCATTTGAGAAATTTAAAATTTTTCGAAAAATTGTTGAAAATGAAGTCAAAGAAAAGATAGGTACTCTCAGGACAGATAATGGGGGAGAATTCAACTCAAATGAATTCAAAACTTATTGCAGTGAAAATGGCATCAGAAGACATCTTACAAATGTTTACACTCCACATCAAAATGGAGTCGTAGAAAGGATGAATCGTACATTGTTAGGCATGGGGATATCCATGTAAACTTTCAAAGGGTTAAGTCCAACATATTGGGCAGAAGCAATCCATACAGTTGTCTATCTAAGAAATAGATCTCCAACTGCTTCGTTAGAAGGAATCACCCCTTATGAAGCTTGGTTTGGTTTCAAACCTAAAGTCAAACATCTTCGAGTTTTTGGATCCATCTGTTATGCCTTAGTTCCCAAAGAAAAGAGAACTAAGCTTGATTCAAGAAGTTCAAAATGCACCATGATTGGCTATTCAGATGAAAAGAAAGGGTATCGTCTTTTGACAAATGGAAAATTTATTGTGAGCAGGGATGTCATTTTTTATGAAACAGAGAGTAAGAGTGCTGAATAAATCGAAAGTATTCTTCACAAGTTAGAAACTAAAGGCAGTAAAAGGAAAGGAAATATAAAAAGTCAACCAAGTTCACCAAATTGGTATGAACTTGATTTTCCTTCCTCTGAAGATGAGTCATCCAATCCAACTACTTCAACTGGGTCTTCTAGCAGTTCATCAACGTCTCCAACCAGCAGCAGTTCTTCTGACAATGATTCTCCATATTCACCACCTGAACGACAAACATCAGTTTACATTAATCCCCTCTACAATGATGGAGACTTCTCAGAACCTCAAACAAGTGAGCAACAACTTCCAAAATGGGCAGTTCAACTCTTGAAAGATGTAAGGCCTAATGAACAAAACAAAACAGGAACAAGGGCATCAAAACGAAATGAAGGCAATTTTGCTTTAATAGCAAATGATTTTACTGAACCTTCTTCTTTTCAAGAGGTAGTAAAACATAAAGCATGGCAACAAGCAATGGTTGATGAATATCAGGCAGTTCAAGACAACAACATTTGGCAACTTGTTGATTGTCCTCAGCATGTTAAACCTATTGGATGCAAATGGGTTTATCAAATTAAGTACAAGCAAAATGGTGATCTTGACAAGTATAAAGCACGCCTTGTTGCTAAAGGATTTGCGCAGAAGGAAGGGATCGATTATGAGGAGACCTTTGCTCCCATAGCCAAATGGAACACCATCCACCTCACACTTGCCTTAGCAGCTCAGAAAGCGTGGAAAGTTCATCAAATGGATGTCAAAAGATCTTTTCTCAACGGGGACTTACAGGAAGATGTATACATGACAGAACCACCAGGGTTTGAAGTTAAAGGGCAAGAACATAAAGTCTGCAAATTAATCAATGCTTTATATGGATTAAAACAAGCTCCCCGCGCCTGGTATGCCAAAATGGATGAATACCTTCGCAAAGTTGGTTTTCATCGTAGTGAATCTGATGATACTTTGTATGTGCGCCAACAGGGAAAATATCTGGTCATTCTCATTATGTATGTTGATGATTTGATCATTACAAGCAACAATGATGATCACATTGAACAGGTAAAAAAGGAGTTGCATGTAGGTTTTAAGATGACAGATTTGGGACTACTTCACTACTCTCTTGGGGTTGAAGTATTCCAACGTCCACATCAGATCTTCATTTCCCAGAGAAAATATGCAGCAGAAATTCTTCAACGATTTGGAATGCAGGATTGTAAGCCTGTCCTTACCCCTATGGAACAAAACTTAAAACTTTCAAAATTTGAAGTGGGGGAAAGAGTGGACAACACGACTTACAGATAGTTGATTGGCAGCTTGATTTATTTGACAACCACTCGTCCTGATCTATCTTATGTAGTCAGTATTCTTTCACGTTTTATGCAGGAACCATTAGACAGCCACTGGAATGCAGCCAAAAGAGTTCTTCGATATATCCAAGGAAAAAAATATTTTGGTCTTCTTTACAAAAAGACTAAAAATTTTATACTTGGTGGATTTTCAGATGCCGACTTTGCTGGCAGTATTGATGACATGGCATCAACCTCAGGTTACTTAATGAACATGGGGTCAGCTGCAGTTTCCTGGAGTTGCAAGAAGAAAAGTACAGTGGCCACTTCTTCAGTAGAAGCAGAGTATATTTCAGCGTGGGAAGCAGCATGTGAGATTTTTTGGTTACATCGAGTTTTACAGGACTTGGGGATTCCTCCAGCAGAAGCTACTTCATTATTCATCGACAATCAGTCAGCAATAAAACTTGCCAAGAATCCAGTTTTCCATTCAAAGACAAAGCATGTGGACACCAAGTATCATCATATCAGATCTCTCATTGCAAAGGACGTCATCAAGCCAGTGTTTTTCCCTTCAGAAGATCAGACCTCCGACATTTTCACAAAACCTCTTGGTAGAATAAAGTTTACTAAGTTCAGGGATGAACTTGGTATCTGTTGTAATGTATCTTTGGATCATAGGGGGGAATGTTAGATGATCCAAAAATAATTTTATCATAGGTTATAGTATTTGAATAAAATAATTATTAATTTAAGATATTAAATTAATAATTATTATTCTAGAATATTTAATATATTTGTGAGATAGTTAGAATTAGAAATTTGTTAATAAAAATTAGGACTCTAGAAAAGAGTCATTTCCTAGGCTCTAAGTTAGGAGAAAAGTTAGTAGTTTGGTTAGAAGCTCATTTATTGTAAATGGACACTTGTTTATTTTCCAAGTGATCCATAACTAGATTAAGTTAGAGCATAGAGCATATAAATAGGTTAGTTTCCTATTTTGAATGTAATGTGTAATGAGATAATGTAAGAGTAAGTTTACGTGTGTAAACTCCTGTAATTTTCCCTGTAATCTTTTTGCTTGATCAATAAAGTTGTGTGTCTGAGGACACTTCTACTCTTTCAACATACCATTCCCTAGGTGCTTGCTTCAAATAATATAGGGCCTTCTTGAGTCGACATACATGAGTGAAAATTATTTACCTCAAATCCTTTGGGTTGTTCAATGCATACTTCTTCCATCAATGGTACCATTCATAAATATTGTCTTCACGTCCATTTGATGGATATTCCATCCCATTTTAGCAGCTAATGAAACCAATGATCTTATAGTAGTATACCTTGCAATGGGTGCAAAGGTTTATTCATAATATATTCCTTTTTTTTTATAGAAAACCCATGCAACAAATATGGTCTTGTATTTTTCTATACTTCCATCAATAGCATGCTTGATCTAATATATCCATTTACAGGTGACAACTGATCTTTCACTAGGTCTAGGAACATTTTCCCAAACCCCATTCTTCATGATCGATTGATATTCTTCCTGCATTGCCTTCTTCCAAAATTCTCGATGAGCAACTTCTTCAAATGTAGATGGTTCAATTTCACTCATTTTTTTCATATATTCAACTTATCTAAAATATCTCTTTGGCCTTTCTCTTTCTCTAAAGGTTCCTTTTGTAGCTCCATGTCCTTTAGCATCTTCGAGAGCAGATTTTATACAATTTGGCCTTTTCCTAGTGGTCGGTATGATCACAAGTTGAATAGGCTCACCTAGTCCTTCTTCTTATTCTCGATTTGTAGAGGGATTTTTGTGGTGTACTTCTTCTTATTCTTTGAATATAGGTACATCTTCGTCATCATAATCAATAGGGATATCATTGGATCTTTTGTAGGAATTATTTTCATCAATATAAAATCCCTGCTTACTTCAATATGCCTTCCTTCTTTGATGTAGATTCTACATGCTTTTGAGGAGAGACTATAGCCAACAAAGATTCATTTGATTCTTGTATAATCTAACTTCTTTATCTTGTCTTTTGGAAAATGGATGTAGGAAATACTTCCAAATATTCAGAGATGATCCACGCTCGACTTATTTCTTGTGAATGCTTCCTCAGGTGTCATGTTCTCAAGAATTTTATGAGTACTTCTATTTTGAATCTATACCGTTGTCATGTATGCTTCTCCCCATAATAATTTTGGTAAGTCTTGATCAAGAAGAATTGTTCGAATGCCTTCTTTAATTGACATGTTCTTTCTTTCAACCACTCCATTTTGTTCAGGATAGTAGGGAATAATGAGCTCCCTCTTAATTCATGCTTCTTTACAATATGCAATCAATTATTTAGAAGTGTATTCCCCACCATTGTCGGATCTCAGATTCTTTATTATTATTTCAGTTAGGGTTTCCACTTCAGATCTAAACTCATTGAAATTCTCAAATAATTCATCCTTTTTCTTGAGAAGGTAGATCCATGTCCTTATAGAATGATCATATATGAATTTTATATAGTAAATATGACCTTCAAGTGATTTTTTAGACATGGGTCCATACACATCAGAATGAATGAGGCCTAATATTTCTTTAGACCTTGTTTCACTATTTGAAAATGGTTTTCTTGTGTCTTTACCCACATATCATCCCTTGCACACTCCTTCATGATATTATTTGATATTGGTGATTCCATGGACCAATTGATTGAGAGTAATAATTACCTAGTAATTTAGATGACCATATATCTAATGCCATAGCTCAATGGGATTGATTTCCATATGAACCAAAGATTGAGGAGATGGTGTAATGACTCTATATAAGCTTCCTTCATGAACTCCAATAACCCTAGCTTTATCGATACTTGAATATTTTCCCCAAACCAAAAAATTTCCATCAACAAAAGAAACTTTATCCCCTTTATATTCTAAGCAATAAATAGAAGAGAATTCTTTTACAAAACTGAAACATATAGTATATTGTTGAGGTGTAGCTTAGCTCCATTCTCCAGCTTCAAATATGTTGATCCCAGACCTATAACAACATATCTTTTATTGTCTCACAATTCCACTACATGATAATATGGTTCCTTTGATAGAGTATGAAGTTTTTTTCTTTATCATGTCATGTGTCTTGATGCTCCACTATTAATAACCCATGCATTTTCATCACTAAGAGAAATTGTAAGAGCAGCCAAGAACCCTTGAATTTTTACCTTGTTGAATAAGTAGTAAAATACATTCTTGATCCAGCTTCCTGTAGTATTGAATCCCATTCTTATATAACTTATCACATAGGGAGTATCCATTTCCTTCGATCCAATAGAGTGATATCCAAACTTCCTTGACCTTAGGTCTGAAACCATGTTGAGAAATAAATTCTACTAGATTAGGGTTTTATTTCTTCTTTCTTGATAATTACTTGTGAATTATGTTGGCTTATTTTACTTCTTTATTATATTATCTTTCATCAACAAATTACCAAATTATGTGTATATGAATATCACAAAAACACGAGACATAATATTTAGGCACTATGTTAGGTTAAAACCCCTTTATAGGGGAAAATCCAGTCAAAATATCTTCCTTCAGTAGTTTTTACTGAGATTATTCAATCTAGACACAAACCTCCTCCACGCCAATTCAGCCATCTCTTCCAAACCTTCTACCTTGTAGCAACACTTCTATCTATGTAGCAGCAGCACTTCAACCCAACAACTTTGACTTGGAAATAATAGGCAGAAATTGGCAACAACATAAACTACAATTTTGATAAAGAGACTTCAATCTACTAAAGTATCCCACATGAGAGAGAGATAGATATCCAAAAACTTTGATTTTGTCCTTCCCTTCCTTATTTTCCATATTCACACTCCTTTTATCCTCCTTATCCAACTTCACACTTTTTCCCGGCTCTTTCTAGGATATCGAACTTGTGTGAGAGAGTGTGCCCAAATGAATTCGAGCTGCTTCAATAAATAAGGTTCTGGTGAGGTCAAATTTCCCAGTTTGAGGCCAAATTGGTGTGGAGGTGACATAATTCATTTTTGACTAAAAAATAATTCTTTTTACATGATTCAAAATCCCAAGAAGGGACTCATAAAATGTACAATGACTCTAATTACTCATTATTAATCCTAGGATTCCATAGTAATAAACATGATGACCCAAGCCTGAAACCCATGCTTTAATAATTCATTGTAAAAATTATAAAAATTATTTTGACAAGTACATTACATAATGAATCAATTACATTTATGAAGACCAAACCTAGTTACATTTTTCGAAAAATACCATGTTATAATTTACACGAGCCTAACACCCGCTATTTAATTCCAAAAAATTAATTGCTAAATAAATACACGGTTAAGTTCCTAACACATAATATACAACTAAAACAAATTTTATCTTAATCACATAATCACAAACATATTTTTTCCAAATAAATCAGTTCTTCATTAATAAAAAATTGGAACTTACTTGGGCTCACATCTAGGGATAATGGTCCACCTGAGAGATTACAAATTACAATATGCCATATATAATCTAGCATATCTACTCTCTCTTGAAAATCTAGATCTCTAACCCCTCTATGCTCTCTTGACCCAACACACGCTTCTAATATGTCACTCTCAACCTTGTGTTGCAATTATGTATATTTTCCTCACCTTATCCTTACTTTTATAACTTTACATTGAACCAAAACCCTAATCCTAACCCTAACCTTATTCTAAAAGTGATTTATGACCAATATTAGATATTTCATCACTTATTATCGATGGCTAAGATTAAAACTTATTCACTAAAGTAATTTACTTTACCTTTCCTATGTTTTATTTTAGATAAATAAGCCAACAAATTAATGTGTTTTTACTAAGCTAAATTTAGACTAAGTTACATCACCGACCTTCTCAACCTAGAACAAGTATTCTAAGGCAATGTGGGTGAATTTTTCACGCCTAGGCACAAGGTATGTGTATAAGTACCTTCCCAAGCTACAAAATTCAACAACAATAATAGTACTCTTGATAAAATTTACTATGCAAGGAAGGAATTGTGGCCATCAAAATCACAACACAATAAAAATTTTGATTTTTTCCAATGGAACATACTATGCAACATTTAAAATATAGTGAAATCATGTTGAGAATTTATATATTTTTTAATATAATGGTATAACATATATAGATACAACATAAAATTTAATTCTTTTTTATTTAATTCCATTTTTATTGTGATGCATAATGGATTTGAGTAAATAAGTATTAATTTAGAGCTAATTCTCATTATAATTGTCTCACATCATGCTACAATGACCTTGATCATCCATATCCTTACTCCACTCAATATTCAATGTTTTGTAATTTTCACATGGAAGAGTTATTAAGATTTCACATAGCCATTTGAAAAAAAAACATATATCAACATCGGACAAATTCATATGCCTTATGATTGGGGATTAGACTCATAAACTATAAATAACAAGTAATAAATTAAATCTCTAATAAAAAGATAGTGGCAGCATGGGAACTAGGACTAAGTAGCTGAATGAGATGAAACTTATATCATAGTAAAGCTCTTAATGAGTAAAAGACATTAATAAATTCATAAATATGGTTTAAATCAAGTAAAAGAAGTGAAAAAATTTATAATCCACACATTTTAATGGTAACATAGAGAGTTGGGTGTGTTACATAAGGATTGTAGGAAGATCACTTGAAGTTAGAGAAGAGTTTGAGGAGAACAGTCCAAAATTTTGTGTATTTTATTATAATAAAGGGCTTATTAACATAAAATTTACCCTCATTCAATTCATGTGATATCTTAATGATTTTTCATGAGAATGGCTCAATATCAATATGGAATTACCCTTGTTTCGTGATTGGTGGACAACAATAGTTCATGGGTGCATTTGCAACAAATTCTATGGACATAAAATCATTTAAAAAAGCTTCTAGATTTCATTTTCTAGAGGTTTAATTACATTATAGAGTAAAATTGAAATTCATATCATTAAGTATGGTAGTTTTTTGAGAGAGGATATAAAACTTGTATGAACATAATCAGAATGGTGGTTTTCCATCAATATTTGACAATATCATTGATTAGGACTAAAAATCACACATTAGTGACTTCTTGGGGATTTTATCAATGAAAAACATTTTGATCATTTATGGATCTTCTTGACTAATATGAAAATAGGACATGTACACATCTGGAGCGTATGTCAATTATTGAACACATGTTGAAATTTTAGATCTAGGTCGACCTATGTTAGTGAAATCTAGGGGCATCTTGTGCCAATTTGGGTGGATATATATATATATATATATATATATATATATATATATATATATATATATATATATATATATATATATATATATATATATATATATATATATATATATATATATATATATATATATATATTAGGGCTTAAATATAGATATTAGGGTAGTTTGGGGCTTTTTTTGGATATTAAAATCATTCTAAAATTTACCCAACATGAAGGGTGCATTGATAATAGTCACATAATATATTTCAATCCATGTTTGGAACTTGAAAAAAACAACAGTAAAAAAGTCCTATGAGTTCATTTTTCTAAAGTAGCCCCTAACCACAACAAGAGAATAGTGACATATTTTCCTTAGTCAATATTTAGGTGTGTTAGATAGATTGGACATTTTCCCCTATTCATGTGATGAAACCTTATTAAGGAAGCGTACATATTAGATTCTAAGGTTTGAATTTATTTAATGGTGATATCAAGATATGAGGATGTAGTAAGAGAAAAGTCCCACCCTTCAGTTTATCCCAATTTTTCACAAATCACAAACCACAATTATCGGGAAGTTGGGGTGAACATTTTAAGGATATTTTCATTGTAATCATCATCAATCTTAAAATGCTATTTAATCATTATATATTTAAATCTGTGTGCTCATTTTTTTGTAAAAATTGGTATCATAGCTAACTTGGTTTATGCTTCTCGTGTGTTTTCCCTTGTTGAATGCAAACCACTCGATCTTACTCAAGCTCCTTGATCCATTTATTTGCACCCTTTAATTATTGGAAATCTATAATGTCATAGAAGACTATTGTAGCATCAACATTGTCATAATAGAGGGGAGCTAGGCTCATATATTTCACAACACGTGATGTCCCATTTCTTGAATTCTACACCCAAATCCATACCCCTCATATAGAGACAATAAGTGAAGAATTATCCTCTAATAGTGGTAAGTGTTATCACTCTCCCCAACTTCCCAAGGGTGACAGCAGGATTGGAGAAAGGTAACTACAAAACAAACTTTAGGCCAGGTAGCTAGCCCTACCCAGACCAAAGAGGGCTCTCTATTTGTCACTTTAAACGGTGAAATGAATGGTTGAGAATCATAAGATTTTAGGCTGTATATGTAACCTTAAATAAGTAAAATTTGTTTTATGTTTTGAATGCTGGATAGAAAATTCAATGAATGGACTGTAAATTAAGTTTTTAGGTCTGAACTTCGAGATGAACCTACAGAGAGTGTGTGAGGAAAGATAGGTAGTTTGGAAACATATTAATCATTCATTTAGTATAGAATGAAGATGGAGTAGAGTTTGAATATGCACTGAGGTGAATTCATTCAATTTAATAAGAAAATAAACATAATATGGTGAATCTCGTCTAAAACAGAGCATGCATAAACATGAATTCTGCTCTCAAACTTACAAGATAGACATATATGAAGAAGTAGACATGGTATTAAGCATAATATAATAATAAAACATGAGAAACATATGTTCCAAAGCATACCACAAGTATCTCAACACAATTCCTGCAAATTTTTCTTTGATTTCATTCCACAAGTTGATTACAAGAGCTCCACTGCAATATGAGACTATCCAACTGATGCAAGGTTTCTGCACAAAATAGAACCTTGCACATAATAATAGAGTGTGTGTCCTCCTTACATGAAATCTTCAATCGCAATATTGAATAAATTCTACTTAGACTTAATCCAAAATACATATGCAGAGAGAGCCAAACAATAAACAAAATAATTGCATAAAATACAACCAGAAATTTACAAATGCAAACCCTTCCTTGGCCAAATATTACAATTGTTGGCCTCTCGGCTCTTGGCCCTTTACATAAAATCTCTCACAATTTCTCTCTATCTCTCTGTGCCTCTCTCTCTATCCCCATCCTCACACAAGCTTCATATTTATACATAATCATAGATTAATTTGAATCCATGATTTCCTCCACACAAATCTCAACCAAATCCTAAAATATCTTCATCCCTTATTTGACTCAACTAAGTTCCATTTAAGGAATTTCTAATCCCTAAAATATCTACCCAAACAAATTCCACTCATATCCTCAATTTATTAAGATAATATTTACAATAAACCTCACACTCATATATTTCTCTCAATTTATTAAAAATGAGCATAATTTTTTATAAAATGATTAAAGAGACATCACCCCCTAATTACACAATATTTTAATGAAAATCATGCAGGATGCTCTTGCATCAGACTCCCCATGTAGAGAAATTTCCATAGACTCCTGTCTATGAGGTCTGTCACTTTTCTTTAATAATGCGACAACCACAAGTCTTAATAACTTTCTCCCTCCAGGATTCTAAACTATGTTTTGCCGCTGGTATTTTGAAGTATCAACTCTATTTTGTAAATTTGCACAGAATTTCCAGAATAATATTGATTGTAACTTTTGTTGTTCCATACCACATCATATTTATTTCAAAAATTACAGACTCATGTAGAAATGTTGATACCCATTCTTCTAGTCTCCAAACTCTAAAAAAATCTCGAACTGGTTGTACATCAACATCACTCATTCTATCAACCGCATTCCATCGACCTCTCCAATAATTTATATCACCAATTCCTCGGAGTAATTCCTCTTTGTTTGATGCTTTCGTCTCCAACTACGTTGAAAAATCAACTTCCTGAATTGAATAATAATCAATAATTTCTCCTTGATCACAACTATAGTCATTGACTGCTCCTATAGTAACAAATTTCTCATCCGGTTTTGTACCCGCATTCATCAACAAACTATTAGTTTTAAAAAGATAAGACCTTTTGGTCTCTTTTGATGCTTCAAGCACCAATCTCCCATCATAGACCTTCTGGATTTCAAAAAATTCTCTTTTGAATTTCTGGTTGCTTTCATCTTTATCCTGCTGGTTCAATACTTTTGTTTCCTTTATGTCTCTATGGACATAACTTCCTTGTTGCTCTTGATTTTTCATCTCATCTCCAAATAATTTCTGCTCAATTTCTCTAATTTCAACATCATATTTATTTATGTTTCCTTTTGTACCTACAACCACATTATTATTTGAAAAGTTATAAAATTCACTCAACTCTCTAAATGTTAAAAACATTTCATCCCTATCATGCACGCAACTGCAATATCTTTTGTATCAGTTCTGCAAGTTTCATCTCCCCTTCAGGTTCCTTAAGCCATCTTTCCAAGAACTCTATTTCCATGTGAAATATTTCCAGCGTTTCATCAAAACCTTCATTCCCAGTTTCATTCTTCTTCTGGCAATCCTCCTGAGTTATCCTGGTTTCTGTATCATCACATTGCAAAATTCTGTCAGGAATTTCATTAAACAAATTCATTTTTTTACCTCCTTGGAATATCACTTTGGAATTTTCATTATGCTTTTGCTCCATAACAGCTTCAAATGGCTATCTTACACCAAAAAAGAATTCATTTATGATTTCTTCTTGTTGCAACAAATCAGTACCTTCCTCCTCTGAAAGGCATTCTCATTCATACTTCACCTTAAGAGTTTCATTCATCTCTGTGACAGTTTCACCAGAATTTCCACCATCTTCCGCACATCCTGAAAACATACATAAACTGTGGGATTTAAAAATACAAGGATTCATAGCCTCATCTGCCTCTCTTTTCAACATATCTTCCAATTCTTCTAAACTATTCCAATAGTTCATGAGATCTTTCTCATTGATCTCTTCACCCAGAATTTCACCCTGTTCTGGGCCACAAATGGAAACTTCCATTTTCAACTCAGCCTCTCTGAGTTCTTCACATCTCATTTGCACACTCATCATCTGCTTGAACTTCCTCAACTCTTCTATCAACTGTATGTTTACCTATTTTTCCCTCTTTGCATGTAGCCTCTACCACTTCACTTTCTTCCTCATGGTCCAACCATGTCTCTAGTTTTTCATATTTCTCTGCAACAATTCCATCAATAACTCAAGGTGAATTGTTATCTTAGCTTTCTCCCTCTCATACTCTTCCTCGGTCAACTGCTTACATATGCCATTTGCCTTGACATCTTCCTTCTTCTTTCTTCTATTGCGGCCTTTCTCAGAACCTCTGAAATGAATATCACCAGTCATCTTCTCCTCCTTTGTGAACTTCATTTGTTCACGGGTGGATTTCATTCAATCCCCTTTTCAGCAAGCCTTCATACTTTCCATCCAACAATACAAGCTCTCTTCCTTTGCTAGACCTCTTGCAGTTCTTTGTCTTGGAATCATCTCTGGGAAATTCTCTTGCTCCTCTTTGCTGAAAACAACAACAAAAGTATTTCATCTGTTATAATGACCAAACTCTTTGGGTTTCGGGCTCCGCCGATCATGCACCCAATTACATTCAAACCTTGGACTTGATTTAAAACTTTTTGACTCCAGACTTGACATCAACTCTTCATATTGGACGAAAAAAACACCCTCTTGTATAATAACTCAATGGTTTAACTTGACTCAAGCTATCCAAATTTTCATTTTTCCTTAACATATGATTTGACTTCAAGGCTTGACCCAATAATTAAAATAGTGGATATTTTGACTCTAATTCAAGTTATACAACATACCAATGAACTTCCACCCTTAATACATTTTCATGATGTAAATCTTCACTCTCTCTCATACTCCATTCCTAAGAAAATATCACAAGTCACCAATCACATCATCTCCATTTATCACTTCACATGATATTGAAGCCCTTAAATTGAAATGAAATCCATTTTCCCAATATTTATTTTATGATGAAAATAAATAAACCATTTAATTTTCAACATTCAAAAATACCTCTTTGAAATGAATGATCATACCTTATGCTCCCTTCAAGGTTATTAATAAACTTTCTCTTTGCAATTTCGACTCTCCAGATTTCACTCTTTTATGTTGTCTTTATCACTGTGAATATTCGCATGCCACTCATCATCTTAGCGCAAACATGTTTCCTGCACTTCCATGCACCATACAACTACACATTATAAATTGTACATTAATTCACATCTCTTCACCTTTGTATAGAGAACAAGCTACTAATGTTTTCAACCTCTTTGATGAATAATGTACAACTCGTACATTGTGCCCAACCTAAACAACACCTCCTTAGGCGCTGCCACATGATGGTAAAAACAAGGATTCTACAACATCGAGAAATTATGGTTTTTTTGTGTTTTCAATCTTAAAACAAAAATCAAAAGAATTCTCCCATTTCCAACTACAAGCCTTGATCCAAAATGATGCAACCAAGACTGCAAAGAACCAACACTATGCATAATAAACCACCTCATATATTGTAAAAATGCATGTTTCTCTTTATATCACCCAGGATAGCGCATTCTCCTTTTCCATTCATTTAAGCGGAACTTAATTTCCTTTAAAAATATTGTGGTGACAAAACCTTATACATCCGCATTTAGAAAAATTTCACTTTAATTCTAAGAATGTTAACATATATATATAAATCATTCCCGCAAAAATACTTATCTATAATTTCGATTTTGGTTTAAGAAAACCAAAAATGTCAACATATAATATGCTCGGTCCCATAATTTTACTTAACATACCTTTCAAATTTTCTGCACCCTTCTAATTTGTCCGAGTGAATCTACTCTCATCCCATTGACTGATTACAAGTAAGATCTCTAGATGCGCTTACAACATTTCTGTATATGTGAATTTAAAATTTGCAATTTTGCATTGCAACTCAGTTTTACTGCTCCACAAAGCTTCTCTTACATGCTTCCAAGGATATTCACACAACACTTTATTTTTGAAAGAACTGCATCCTCTCCTGATAGGACTACTTTAGCGATGATCGTCACACAGTGATCTCCGGTGAACATTTCTGCATCTAAATGGACCATCGCAATATGCAATGGGAAACAGGTACCACGAATATACCACTCAATGATTTAAGCAACTAATTGATGTTCGATGCTATTCTCCTTCAATGTTAGCCTCCCTTATTAACAATGGAAATGACTCTCTGTTTTCCTTCACACGTCACATTCTTCTGCATTGATACCTCTAAAAGTGTGAGCAATGTTGCACCGAAGCAGATGTCACAAAGACATAACTCTTCCACAAATTACCTTTTGTGTTTGGAACTTAAAAATTTTCATATTCCTCTGCGGGCTTTCTACTGGATCGCTCAGCTCCTCAGCACGATTGTTGTCTCCTTCCCACACACAAGATTGCTAATGTAATTTTGAATTCAAAATTTACAATGCACTTGCAAGACTGTCAATGCAGTTACGAATGCCAATTCAAACTATCATCACCTCCCAACTCCACTGTGACAGCATCATCTCCGGCTTTCCACAATTCATTAAATCCACAGAGGAACAACATCTGCACTCTGCTACAATAGCGCACTTAATTAAATAAACCATTCACTATCCACTAATGTGGTTCACAAAGGAATGGATATCGCTCTTCATGCACTAACACAAACAAAATTTTGTATTTCTGTTATACTCTCATAACCCCAAAATCTTGGCAATGTAAATACAAATTCAAGGGACACGTTACCACATAAATGAGCAATTTCTACTTTGGACGCTTCTACATTGCTCTAATCAGAAATTGCAAGCACTATCAACACAATCATGAAGGAAGAATGGACTTTGCACTTGTATAGTTACCAACACAAGTCCAAAACTGGAATCGATGCCAGCTAGAGCTATTGTTCATGTAGACGTAGTATTCCATGTTGTCACATCACAATCTCCACGGTGGCAGCCTCAAGATGATCATGCAGTCTTGCAGCAAGCCTGCACGTTGACTCAGGGAACAACAACGAATACATAGCAGCCTGATTTTCTTCTACACTCTATCTTTGGCATCCTCAGCAACTCAACATTGGTCGACTCCTCTTTTAGTTGACTTTCACTTTCCCTTTATGATATTTTCCTTCAGTCTCTACGTTTAGCATCCATGGCCCTGATGCTCCTACCAGCATTCCAATCTATAATAGTGGATTTCCAATCTATGTTTTCTACCATCTCAGTGTTTTCTTTCAAGTTCAAACTATATAATGTAATTCAGAGTCAAAACAAAATGTAGAACAGGCATCTTTCCAGCTCTAATACCAAATGATCTAGGGTTTCTACATAAAACATAACGTTGCGCATAATAATAGAGTGTGTATTCTCCTTACATGAAATATTCAATCTCAATATTGAATAAATTCTACTTAGACTTAATCCAAAATACATATGTAGAGAGAGCCAAACAATAAACAAAATAATTTCATGAAATACAACCAGAAATTTACAAATGCAAACCCTTCCTTGGCCGAATATTACAATTATTAGCCTCTCGGCTCTCGGCCCTTTACATAAACTCTCACACCATTTATCTCTATCTCTCTGTGCCTCTCTCTCTATCCCCGTCCTCACACAAGCTTCATATTTATACATAATTATGGATTAATTTGAATCCATGATTTCCTCCACACAAATCTCAACCAAATCCTAAAATATCTTCATCCTTTCTTTAACTCGACTAAGTTCCATTTAAGGAATTTCTAATCCCTAAAATATATACCCAAACAAATTCCACTCATATCCTCAATTTATTAATAGAATATTGACAATAAACCTTACACTTAGATATTTCTCTCAATTTATTAAAAATGAGCATAATAATTTATAAAATGATTAAAAAGACATCACCCCTAATTACACAATATTTTAATGAAAATCAAGTAGGATGCTCCTACATCACCTACCCCACAAAAGACAAAATAGAGTCTACTTATAGAAACTATAGATTATGACACCTCATCATGTCGAAATCCCATCCAAAATGGATCATAAATGAAAAATATGAGTCATTTCCTAGTTTATAGGGAGGTTAGAAACCATTCCCTAATTTTTTGCTATAAACTAGGAGTGTTTGTCCCTTACATTAATTACAAATTCCTTCATGATAGGAAGACAAAAACAACCCAATAACTCTAATGAAAACTCATAGCCTTGAATTTTTGACCATTTTTGAGCTTTACAAGTGTCCTAAGGGAATTCGATGTTGATCTTTGACAATTCTAACTGAATATTTTAAAAATAATTTGCAGAAGCGTAACAGAACTTTGGAGGAACTTTTTAGGCACTTTGAGAAGTCAAAATACACTTTTGAAAAAACAGTCAACTATATTTGTTTGTCTAGTTTCTATAACATCTATAAATTTTCAAAATGGACCACAGGAAGACCTTCAAAACTTGATTCTCCCATGGTCACTCAAAATCATAATAGAGGGTCCAAAAAGGAGGCAGAAACATGAAAAATAGGTGGTTTTTGAGATTTTTCTCCAAAACTGTATCTTTTCATGCTATGACAGTTATTGATCTATGATGTACTCATCAAAATACATCCATACATGTAAATAAATCAAAATTTGGATGCCTCCAAAACAAAGTTCATAAGAGTCTGTTACCCTTTTGCAATGAGAAATTTTCAGAATTCTGCAAAAAAATCATGTAATATACCAAAATTGCTCAAAATTTCTCAAAATTGGTTCTATGGCACCTGTGAGAGATGGGCTAAATAGCCAAGTACTTCACATGTAGTTTCTTTCTAGCGTGAGGTTTGAGAAATTGTTTATACTCTTAAATGTCTAAGTCCATGCCCTTGAACCACTACTCTCCATGAGAAGGGATACATGTAGTTGAAGAAATTAGGTTATATGATAGGCTTCTCTCCATACCTGCAATAGTGAAATTTCCCATACTGTAGCTTGTTGTAAATAGGCTGGAAAACTGAAGATGATACCCCTCTTCCATAAGCCTTTCACAAAATCTCAAACACTGAGATGTCTCAAAGCAACTTTTGGCCAATGGCGAAGCATTAATTTCATGCATGGTGAAGGATTATAGCCTAAGGCGGCACCCTCCATTGAAGCTCTTCTTATCACTCTCCATATTTTTTATCACTGAAATGATGAAAACCCTAGTGTTTTGGTGGAATGAGTATATGTAGTGAAGTATGGAAAAACATAGTGTAGGAATAGTGCAGGTTTAGAGGGTGAGATGGAGAGTTATGGAGGGAAAATCTACAAAAAATTAAGTAGATAGAGTTGTGTGTTAGATCCATGTTATGGGTAGAATGAGGTGAAATGTATGTGAGGAGGGTGGTGAAATCAAGTAAACACGGGAAATTTCCAATTTTAATTGTGAGAATTTTCTAGAGTTTAGGGTTTTATTAAAATGACATGTTAAGGATGATATGGATGATAAGAAATGAAAGTGTCAAGTATATAAAAGGTGTAGAGTAGTGTTTAGGTACTAGGGTTAGGGTTTATTTAGCTGGAGTAGGTTAGGGTTTGTCTTTCATTGACATGGAGAAGTGATGATATGGTGTAATGTGGAGTGAGCATGAAAATGAATTAAAACTTAAAAAATTGACCAAAAGAGGATATGAGAGGGATATATTACTATTTGTGAGGGTTCCAAGGAGCAGTGGTCACAAGACTTGAGCTTCTTTGAATGAATTGGGAGTCAAAAACCTAAATTATGGACCCTTTCTAGAGGTGAAACACTAAATTAAAAAAGTGTAACAACTGGTTCTAGAAACGTAACAATTGAATTTCAAAAAATACAGAATTTTCCAAAACTATTTCTGCAAAAGTAGGTCCTAAAGATGGATCCATATCTTTCTAACCATAACTTTTTGTGCAAAATCGAGAGATTTTTTTGTTCTTTGGCATGTTATGAACACTAAACTCCTCCAAATTTCCAAAATACTTTTCCATTTTCTCAGAATCCGAGTTTGAAGTTGATCACTCAAAATTTGCAGAAGCATAGCGTAGTCTGAGGAAAATTATAACACCTACTTTAAGAGGGAGTTTAGAGGCCTTCCCAGAGTATTTTTTGGATACAAGTGGTATGGGTGGAAAAGTTGAAAAGTTGATTTGAAGATTTCTTGTCCAGAATTGCAGAAAATTACCTAGAGCAAGTGTATTTTTGTATTTTTATCTCAAACCATAACAAATGTGCATAAAATGAAGGAGGTTTTTGTTATTTGGCCTATTATTTACAAAAACCTATTTCACTTTTGTAAATTTCATCTTCATCACTTCAAAAACTGATTTTGAAGACAAACTTTCCTTTTGTGCAATGTAAACCCTGAAAAATGACCATGAAGCTCTAAAAATGATGCCATGGGTCTGAGTTGGATCAAACCTATAATCATTACCTCCCTTGTATCTCTTCTTCTCACTCTCTATATTTTTTATCTTTGAAAGGATGAAAACTCGAGGGTGTCAATGAAATAAGTGAATGAATGGAAATCTAGAAAACAGAGTGTAGGAAGGTGTGAGTTTGGTGGATGAAATGAAGAGTCTTGAAACTAAGAAAAATTCTAGGAAAATTTGAGTATTTAGTATCGTATTTTAGCTTCAATTTTAAGGTTTAATGAGAGAAAATGGATGGGTGGAAGGTGTTAAAATGTCTAAAACACAGGAAATTCCCAATTTTGACTGTGAGAATAACCTGTGTAATAGTAGGGTAAGTTTGTGAGGTGAAATAGGGATGATGGGGTTGAGAAAAAATTCTGACAAAAATTCAGTGGATAGGATGGTGTATTGTATCCACAATGAATATGTAATGAAGGCAAATGGAGGAGTTTAAGTCATTAAAAACCCTAAAATAGTCATTTCTCAATTTTGGTTGTGGGAAAAAACTAGTGAAGAAGTGTTTTTATGTTTGAGGGCCATGGAGCTTGATAAAAATTTAGTGGGTAGGCTGATGCCTTAGCTCCACAGTGAAAGTGGAATGAGGTAAAATGAATGGGTTTAGGTCATTCAAAACCCTAAAACATAGTCATTTCCCTATGTTGACTATCTTCACTTTGTTGAAAAGTTTAGAATTTAGGGTTTTTATGGTCTGATTCATATCATGGATGAGGTGTGTGGATAGGGATATGTATAGATGGGGCATGGGAGTGTAGTAATAATGGTTTGGATGATTGGTTAGGGTTTAGTTTGAAACTTTTAGGTTAGGGTTTATCAGCATATAAAAAATATATATGTAGACAGTGAAAATCACAAAGGAGAAAATAAAAGAAGATGGCATGCCTGTAAACCCTCAACATTAAACCAAATACAATCATGGATGAAGGCTTACCTTTTATTGGAGGCCACACCAAATATGAGAGGATGAGCTTGAAAGTTTAGAATGGTTTTCGAGCTTCAACAACACCAGATACTTGTCACACACAGAAGCGTAACAACGTTGAAACTGTCACCACAAGAGCATAACAATGGTCTTTGTAATACACAGAAGTGTAAAAAGTTATTTCTCTATCGAACGAGATCGTAACAAGTGATTTATATATTTCACAAGAACGTAACACTTACCTCTCTTTCACCACAGAAACATAACAACTAGAAACCGTCACTACAGGATCGTAACACAGTCTTTTCTTTCAGCACAGAAACGTAACAACTACATTTTCTTCACCACAGAAACTTAATACCGGTGTTCTCTTCAGTGCAAGAGGGTAACACAATTATTTTTTAGGTTTGTAAGACAATGTTGAGAGTATGGAGGGGTAAGTGAAGTAGAGAAAGGTTTCTATCACACTCTCATGAAAGGGTGAAAATGAAAAATGAAGTTTTATCACCCCTTTATAAACTTTGATGACTCTTACCTTTTTCCATGACATTTACAATGACTTTTTAACCCTTTTTACACTTGAAAAGTGACATGCTACTCCTTTAAGTGATGTGAGAGGACAAAGTTAACCTCTTTTTCATTCTTTGACACTTGAGGTGACAATTTTTGGCATTTTAAATGAGACATTGAGACAAACTTTCTCCTTTTCATGAGACAGCAAGACTTCTTTTAAAAAAATTGAAATCTTTCACCTTTGGAATTTCACGTTGGATAATGACTCTTTTCAAAACCAGATAAGATGTCTTTGAATCTTGAAATGACTCTCTTTGCATTTGACTAGGACAGACAGTCAAAATTACCTTCCTTGGAGCTCTGACAATCAATGATGTCTTTTTTGGTCTTTAAAATCAGACAGTGAGACATAATTCTTAAAATTTTCATGAAACAGTGAGACAGAGATGAGATATTTGAAACTTGAGCCATATGAAACAAGATATATGGATTTATTTGAACTTTATAAACGTGATTTATCCTTCACTAGGGTTTTATGATGGAATGGAGGGTTGTTTTCTTATGTTCAGTGAAAATTTGAAGATTTTTCCAAAGGCGGGGTTGAACCTAGACTTGACCTATATGAGATGGAATGACCTAACCCTTGACCTCTTCAGTGATGATGATGGAGATGGTGATCTTGAAACTGATGATGGTAATGACCTTGAAAATGGTGATGATAAATGAAATGAAGGAGCAAAAAGCATGATTTAGACCTCTTAAGTGAAAAAAATTATTTTTTGACAACATGTTCAAAAAAGTAAAAAATTTTGACCTATGACTTTGTGGAAAGAAACTGAAAGAGTAATTTTATCACTGACATACCTGAGCTAAAATTGGCTCTAGTTGGGGATAGCAACTTCTTCAGGAGGTGTCAAGAACACCGTAGATCAGTTAGCCTTACCATTGGGTGATGGATTCAAACTGGAATTTGAAGAACTTTGACAAACTAGAAATGATGAACTAAATCTGGAAATGAATTTGACTAGAAACAACTAACTTGACTACTGATTTAACTTACTTATGGCAAAAAACCATTGGGATATTAGGGCCTTCTCCTCGAGCTTCAAATCCTGATGATATCCACCCACCTACTAAAGATATATATACAATCATGCGATATGATCCCTCCAGTGTAATCAATCCAACAAATGGCTACTTACTTGAATCCTGCTCACACTTTCCTCAAGCTGGAAAAAGGAACAAAAGATAGGAAACTCAAAGTGTCCACTAAACATGTGCTCATGATCCATAAATACAAGAAGATTCATCTTCCCAAATGGCTGCAACAAACTGACCAAAGGGTCATGAAGAACATGCAACATAAGCTTTTCTGGATGACTTAAAACAGGAAAAAAAACTTCCTTCCAAACTGTTGGTTTTTCTATGTGCTAAAACTGATCACCTTCATCAATGAATGTTGCAACATCGACCTTCATTACTAGTTGTAAGAAACTGGCAATAGGGTCTTCAATAATATCAAGAGAAAGGGAGGTTTGTTCTTGAAAAATTTCGCTTGAAGTAGCCATATTATCAAAAGAAAAAATGTGTAGATCCATAGGATCCAAGACAAACTCCTCTTCTTCGACAGACTCTTCAATTTCTAAACCTGGAGGAAGATCATCATCTGAAAAATTCTCTAAAACAATCTCTCTTTTTTTCACTGCTTTCTTGCAACTTATGATGGTCAATTTGAAACCTAGCATCTTCAAAACCTAAAAGTACATGTATCTCTCTTTCGGAAAATGGATTCAGGATTAATCCTTCATGTGAACATGAATTAAGAGTTTCTAAAGTAGCATATTCATTATACATTTGAAAAATATTAACTTTAATGGACTCTTCAATAACTGGTACAACAAGATGCAAGTATATTTCACATACCCCTTTAATCCCATCATTCTAGGTTGCATTCTCATGCTGCTGAAAGTAAGATTTTTCAAAAGGATTTATAATCTTCATTTCCTCCACCATTGACCCAGAAGATGAATCTACCAACAGATTGTCTATTTCATTTTATTGTTTAAAATTTTTCTCATACTCATGATCATGAAAAGATGGATAAGGTTGAAAAACTTTGATAACTTCATGGGATATAACTTTCCTGTTAGGATGAAGATTTTTTTCATCTTCAATAAAAGAAGGAGTTGATGCGTGTTGTGAATTATCTTTTGTATCAAGGTAGCTAAATTTTATTATTTTTTGTTGAGAAGAATATTCATGAAGGGCCTCTATGATCTCATAATCCATAAATTCTAGATCCTCATCAATACTTTCAAGATACTGAATGAAACCCTCAATTAAGGAACATAAGCTAATGGATAATACTCTTTATAATTCTCAAAAAATATTGTATGAAAATCCTTTAAGGAACATAAGCTAGCTATTATTAACCATTCATACCATGTTCTTTCTTTGTCTTCCAGAGTAGCCGTAAATATCTTCATTAAGAAATCCCCAGGAAACATAACTTTAAGTCTGCGTACATGCATATGAAACTTGATCAAGTGCACAACAACATCATTTTTCATCTTTGAAAATAGGAAGGTAAGATAACCAATCAAAACGAGGCATAGGATTTTTAAATCCAGGGTTATGAGACCAATCCATAGGATCATACCTGGCATTCCTTCTTGCAATTGAACCCATCTTTAAAAACAACAAAGTCACCAAGAACTTTTTCAAGCTACCGATTTTTGCACAATGGAGTCACCATGAAAACTTTGAACCTTTGGATTCTTCAACACTGGATTCACCAAGTGAAAGTTGCACAACCTTTCTTGTGCCTAATCATTGTTCACGTCAACAATCAGAGCTAATCGCTGTCGTTCTTTCCCGAGAAATATTGAAACTTTGCTCCTTGACAACGATGACAAGAATGTTATCACTCTCCCCAACTTCCCAAGGTTGATAGTAGGATTGGAGAAAGGCAACCATAGACTAAAATTTAGGTCAGGTAGCTAGCCCTACCCAGACCAAAGAGGGCTCTCTCTTTGTCACTTTAAATAGTCAAATTAATGGTTGAGTATCATAATATTTTAGGCTATATATTTAAGCTTAAATAAGTAAAATTGTTTTGTGTTTTGAATGTTAGATAGAAAAGTCAGTGAATGGACTATAAATGAGGTTTTTAGGTCTGAAATTCGAGGTGAACCTATAGAGAGTGTGTGAGGCAAGATAGGTAGTTTGGAAACATATTAATCAGTCGTTCAGTATAGGATGAATATGGGGTAGATTTTGAATGAGCACTGAGGTAAATTTATTCAATTTAAGAAGCAAATAAAATAATATGGCGAATCTTGTCTAAAACAGAGCATACATAAACATGAATTCTGCTCTCAAAATTACAAGATAGAAATACATGAAGAATTATACATGGTATTAATCATAATATAATAATAAAACATGAGAAACACATATGTTCCAAAGCATACCACAAGTATCTCAACACAATTCCTGCAAATTTGTCTTTGATTTCATTCCAAAAGTTGATTACAAGATCTCCACTACAATATGAGACTATCCAACCCCAAAAAATACAAAAGAGAGTCTACTTATAGAAACTATAGACTATGACACCTCATCAGGTCGAAATCCCATCCAAAATGGATCATAAATGCAAAAGATGAGTCATTTCCTAGTTTCTAGGGAGGTTAGAAACCATTCCCTAAATTTAAGCGATAAACTAGGAGTGTTTGTCCCTTACATTAATTATATGAAGAAGTAGACATGGTATTAAGCATAAGATAATAAGAAAACATGAGAAACACGATGTTACAAAGCATACCACAAGTATCTCAACACAATTCCTGCAAATTTGTCTTTGATTTCATTCCACAAGCTGATTACAAGAGCTCCACTGCAATATGAGACTATCCAACCCCACAAAATAAAAATAGAGTATACTTATAAAATTTATAGACTATGACACCTCATCAAATCGAAATCCCATCCAAAATGGATCATATATGCAAAAGATGAGTCATTTCCTAGTTTCTAGGGAGGTTAGAAACCATTCCCTGAATTTTAGCTATAAACTAGGAGTGTTTTTCCCTTACATTAATTACAAATTACTTCATGATAGGAAGCCAAAAACAACCCAATAACTCTAATGACAACTCATAGCCTTGAATTTGTGACCATTTATGACCTTGAAAAGTGTCCTAAGGGAATCCAATGTTGACTTATGGCAATTCTGGCTAAAGATTTTAAAAAAAAATTGTAGAAGCATAATAGAACTTTGGAGGCACTTTTTAGGCACTTTGAGAAGTCCCAATCCACTTCTGAAAAAACGGTCAACTAGCCATGTGTTACACATTATTTTGTCACTGTCCCTGCAATCCCCCATCCCGCACATTGGAGGTCCTATTCCCGTGACCTGTGAGTAGTGACATGACCTGAAACCACTTTCATTACATCCCCCTTGACAAGGACAATCAATCGTCTGAAGAAAGTCTCCTTTGTAAAACCCTAAAAATAGATCTTTTGGCCTTGGCACGACTAGACAGTTCAGCCCTCGCATCAATGGGGGAAATCCACCATAGAGGGCATGCCAACTGGCACTTTGTCCCAGTGTCTCGCTCGCACCAAGCTTAATAAGGGATGTTTTTTAAAAATAAATGGTGAAAGTTTGATTCCAACAAGCTCCTAAATGAGTCACCAGAATGAGTTGGGTGGTTTGGCTCCGAATCTCCATGTATGGGAGGTGGTTTTCCATATATCATGGAAGCTTCCTTAGAGAGAGGGCCAATCCCATGATTATAGGGATCCCAAATCCCCTTCCACCATCTATATAAGCTTTCCTTCACCCTTAGAAAGCTAGCTGAACTTGTAGTAAGGAGACTATAGCCAGACAACTTTTGAGAGCCAAGCCAAAGAGAGAGAGATTTGTCCTGTTTCCGACAACCTTCATTGAGACATACTCCGCTGTCAGCCCCGCTGAAGGAAGATCAAGCATCAAAGCTTTGGGTTGTATCTTTCCTTTTTTATTTTAATGATAAGCAACTTTGATTATGGTGTCATTCATGTGTCTATTTCTTGATGCAATGAATTACATCCTCTCTAACTGATGTCTAGTTATAGGATTTAGATTTTACATTGTATGTCGTATCCTTTGCATGTGCGCAGGTGTTCGGACATGTCAAGCAGAAGGATCGTGATCTGCCAAAGCGAGGGACGAGAAGCGTCATCCTTTCTTCAATGATTACTGCATAGGATCTGAGGTAGACAATTCGTTATGATTTTTGTTGTTTTGTAACTAGAGACCTGCGTCACTGCGTGACCTGATTGTTGCTAGACCCGATATGGGCTAGTAGGGATCGCCTCTGTCCGCAGAGGGGATTTACCTCTCCAACAAACTGGCAACTCCACTGGGGAATTATTTGGAGTTACTTTTGTCTCTTTTGATTGCTTTTGGCTTTTGATTGATTGATTTTATCTTCTGGTTCGCCTCCTTTTGGTGTAAAGCCCCTATTCAGCCCCAGAAGACCTGATCTACTCTTTTTTTTCTCTTTGTTCATTTCTTCCCATAGTAAAATCGATTGGTGCGGTTTATAGCCTGACAGTCACGCCAACTGGCACTTGTTGCTAGTTAGGCCCCTGCGCCAATGTTGTTTTGGTGCAGAATATAGCCAAACAGTCGCGCCAACCCTGTTTGGTGTTAGGGTTTGCTTGTTTTTTAGCCCTTTGAGCCTGATTCTTGGTTCTTGTGTATTTTTTCCAACTATCAGAGTGCTTTGAAGTCTTTGTTGAATGTGCTTGGTCCCTATCCTCCAGTTGTTTTCCCTTTACCATCAGTTCTGCATTCTAGCCCTAGGGTTTCTAGGTGTTGTAGTGTACTGAGCCTCTCGTGGGAGTTTTTGGTTCTCGCTTTTCCAGTCAACTTCGTTTTCGCTTCCTTGCATTCGTTTTTTTGGATTCCATTGTATAATTGCGTCAGTTGAGTGATTTCTCTCTCTTTTTCATTCAAGTTTCTCTTTGTCTCATTTCGAGCCTAGAGTACACGGTTTGTATGAGTCTTTTTGAGATCCTTCTTCGATTTGAGGGATTTCTCTATCAGTTTGGGTTCTGATTGTGTGTTTTTGCATTGAGTGAACTTGATTGTTTTGACTCTTTCACTGTCATTTCTTGAATTGGTTTCTTCATTAGTTTTTTCATTTCGTTTGGTGCATTTTCTCTAAAACATTGAAAAAATACAAAAACAAATCTCTTTTCTTTTTTATTAGTTTAGTGAAAATTGAAAGCTTTTCCACATTATTAGCGTTATATAACTCTAAGAGAAAAGTTTTTAGTTTCATTAGCATACATTAGAGATAGTAGTGGATGTTTTGTGATCATTGTGTTGTTATTTGAAAAGCTCTAAACCTTCCTGTAGTTAGCTCTTCATCGAACAAAGTGATATATTTTGGCATGTAGTGTGTATTTAGAGGATTTTTGAGATACAACATTCGATAGGGCCTGAAATTGAAACATAATTTGAATATCAACTCTAAAATTTATTGAATTAACCTAAGGCAACATTGAAACATTAACGAAATATCTAGAGTTCTAGGCTAGTGATGTGTTCCGGCATCTTAAAACCTAGTAGTTGTCGTTGACCATCTGGCTCTAGATAGCGCTAGTACAGACTTGTGCTCCTCATACCATCGAGTATATAACGGGAGACCCCACTAGGTTGCAATCCTGTTATCCATAGGAAGCCGAGTCTGCCGCCTTGTAACCGTGATACACCGAACACATCATTCGGGGAGACTACCTGCACGTACGGAAAGTCCTTGGTCATTTCTCCTTCATTTGATCACCAAGGTGTATATTGCAGTTCACGGAAACTTGGTACACCTATTACCTAGATTACCAGAGCAGTCAGTTTGATCTTTACTGACTCCCTAAATTTTAAAATATCGTCAAGCGCTTGTCCTTTCACGCTTGTTTCCAAACTGAAAGCGATAGAGTCAACTTTGCCTGTTTCTTGACTCTTAAAATATGAAACAGTAGAGTTTTGTTTCAATGTTTTAAAAATTAACTGCCCACGAAATATTCCTGGTTAAAGTTAGTTTCCTTAGGGTGTTGTTCTAAAGTCATTTCCATGTAACTTTCAGATTTCTGCAAACCAAAAGGAATCCTCATGATCAGGAATCTGATCTTTTCCTCCTTTTGGAAATGTTGGTGCTCCTTATATGGCAACATTGTCCCTTCCTGGGTTAACTGTTGGGTTGCCTGTTTGGTTGTTTTCAACCACTGTGGTTCTGAATGTCTCAGCTACTGGTCAATCAGTTCCTCCGCCTGAACAACATCATGTTGATTCCAAGGCTGAACACTCCCCTTCTTCGCCTGTTTCTGCATCCTCCTCTTCTACTTCTCCTGGTGAAAGTCTGGATTCGAGTAACCAAGTGGCTAAGAAGAAGAAGAAGAAGACAAAGAAGAAGAAGTCCGATAAGAGAGAGGCTAAGGCTGCAACTACTGCTTCTAAAACACCTCCTCTTGATAAACCTTCCAACCCTCCGCAGAAATTAAAGTTCCCTTGCATGTTGTGCCAGGGAAACCATCTTCTTTGAGATTTCCCTAGCATTCCAAAGGTGCTCAAAGTATGGTCCAACGGTCTTCCGTCGTTGCCTTTGGCTTCCGGGAGTCAGGTTGGGGGCACGTCTTCAGCTAGTGCTGGTAAAGCTCCTAAGAAGCAGGGTAAGCTTGCCAATCCCTGTAAGTTGTGTGAAGGGCACCATGCCATTGACCTTTGTCCATATATGGATGAAGTCAAGAGATTTTTGGACAAATTGACTGTTTCTGCACCGTGCCTTCCGGCTGGTTACAAACATCTTTCTTTGAGTCCTTCACCATTTGATTCAACGATTGTTCAAGAGTCATCCTTGGTCGATCCCTCTCCCCTGAAAATTCAAATTCAGGAATCCGTTCCCGACCAACCATTGGTCGTGGGATCGGTTGAGCTGGCCTCGTCTGCAATGCACCAGGTCTTTTCCATTGAGAGTGGATCTCACATCCCTCAGGTTCTTCTTGTTTCTTCATATTCCTCAGACTTGGAGAAAGATTCTCCTGTCCCCATACCTCAAGAAGCTGCTCCTTCTTCTTCTGTGATGGAGGTCCTAGAGGATACCCCTACCAACTCCGTGATGGATTTCATGGAGGATGCTCCTTCTTCTTCCATAACACTAGGGGAAGACCATCTTGGTTCGATGGTAGCCCCTCCAGGTAGTCTAGTTGCTTCCTTTGATTGGAATCGATTCACAGGATACCGCCTTCCGTCTTATGTGCCTTTTGAGATAACAGTTCAGACCTTTGATCTAGTTGTACCCAACACTATAGTAGATGAAGGCGCATCTGTCAGTATTCTGTCTTCCACTACTTGGCAAGCTTTCGGTTCACTGCCACTTCTGCCTATTACGCAAAATCTGTTGGCATTTAACAGAGGAACTAGTCAATCGTTAGGGATCCTTCCAAAGTTTCCTGTTACTTTGGGAGGGAAAACTGTCCATATGGACATGATGGCTGTTCCTGGCCCCTTGGACTTTAATTTACTCTTGGGCCATGATTATACTTATGCCATGGGAGCACTTGTCTCCTCCCTCTTTCGTGTGATGTGTTTTCCGCACCAAGGTTGGATCGTGACCATCGATCAGCTTGCATTCTTTGGTCCTCATATGGCAGCTAGTCCACCATCATCTCTGCCGGATTCTTATCCTCCGGTTGTGTCATCCCCACCGTATGTCAATTATATGGCTACCTATCATGTGCCCACATTCAGTGCTAGTGCCATTGTGCATCATGTGCTGGGGGCATTGGGTCCTGATTTCCAAGATGTTTTTCTCCCATTGGATGTGGAACTTTTGGAAGCCATGACTTCTTATTCATCATGATGAGTTTTTGGTCAGAGCATAATTTGTTTTCTTGTGACAAGCTCCTTAAAAAATGAAACAAGGTGTCTGGAGCACAGTTCTTTTCTTGTGTCAAGCTCCTTAAAAAATGAAACAAGGTGTCTGGAGCACAGTTCGTTTCCTGTGTCAAGCTCGTTAAAAAATGAAACAAGGTCTTCCGAGGACAGTTTTTCTTTTGTATAAACCTCATTAAAAAATGAAACAAGGTCATTTGAGGATAGTTCTTTTAATGTGTCAACCTCATTAAAACAATGAAACATGTTCCCATTCAATTCGAGTCTTTGATAAGATCTCGTAAAATCCCAGTCAAGTCTTTCTCTTGATCTCGTAACTTGAACCTTCACTCCATATGCATTTCATATGGATTGAAGCTTGGGGGGCATGTACCTCGAATTGAGTCACCATGCTGGGGGCATGCTTAAATTTTTCAAGCATAGTTTGTTTCTGTTTCAAGCTTGTGTGAAACTGGTTTCAAGCATAGTTTATCCTTGTTTCAAGCTTGTGTAAAAATGAAACCAACTTCAAGCAGAGTTTCCTGATTTCAAGCTTGTGTAAAAATGAAACCATTCCCATTTTACCTCTCTTGATTGCCATTTTATCAGCCTATTTTTCCAGATGAGCCTTGGTTTTCTCATTCCATCGTCACTATCTGCTTGGCCAATCATATGCCTTCATTTGTTTCTTTTACCCATTCCTGAGGAACCGTTGCGATGAGTGGTATTGTTAGCCATCCTATTGAACTTTATTTGTTCTGAGTAGTTCCACCATCACCAGAACCAGTAGCTACCCTTAATACCACTCGTTCCTCCAGGAGGAGTCATCTTTCAGCTCTTTTCTGACTCTCTAAAATGAAAATATTTCCAAGTAGCTTCTTGTTTTGATCTCGTTAAATTGGTTGTGAAATGAAATATACCCAGTATACGTTTACCCCTTTTTCAGGCTGGGATAGATTATTTACGAAAAGGAATACTCTATCCTATCGCGACTAGGAAGTTTTCTCAAACATAGTTTTCTACCTTTTCAGATCTGAGGAACTATCTACAAAAAGGGACTGTTGGATTTTACTTTTCCGCTGTCATTTCAAACTCTGTAAACATGAAAAGACGTTGAGTTCTTCCTTTTTTAGACTCGTTAAAACTTGATGACATCGGACTCCGTCATAATGACGATACTCGAGTTCCTCCTTCCTAGGGCTCGTTAAATGTACTAGGTTGGATTTGTCCGAAGGACAAACTTATATCACAAGCATATGCTATCCCCTTCAAGCTTGTTTCCAAAAATAATTGGGGTACTCGCCAGAAATGGTGGGGAAAAATGGAACCAGTATCATCGTCATGTCGACAATATGTCGCTCTTGAACATGGCACTTGTCTGCATTATTGTCGGGTTGGCGACATCTCATCTCGTTCTCTGCTTGCCTCCATGGGTTTGGGTAATACCTTTTGACCGTTCATCTGCTCTTTTCCTCGTCATCATGACCTCATATCCTTTGATATCAAATACTTCCAAATCCAGTGTCGTGCCACTGATATGTTCAAGAGAAGTTGGCCTCTGCAGTTCTCAACCCCCCTCTAATTCTCTACTGATCCTGATTCACAAACATTAGGTTCCTCTATCTCGCATCGATGATGTGGGAAACACTATGGCCCACCTTCGATCAAGGTCACTTCCTGTCGACTTCAGCTCATTATCCAGGAAGCTGATCTAGAGACTCCCTTCAGGTACCTTGGAGCCTGCATGCCTCAATGGCAGGTTCTTCGCATTCGACGCAAGGTTTTCATTATTGGCCTTCGATCGGATGATTCCGCGAGTGTTCGATGCCAGCTCAATGTTCACATTCCGTGGATTGTACCTCATGTACCTTGAGGGCCATTGTCATTATTGGTGGTTTCTCTCGTGTCTGTTAATGGCTTTCATTATTGGCTGGTAATCAGACGATGTTATTGCATGTTCAACTTCAGCTCACTTATTCACATGCTGGAACTTGTACTCTGTTTGGGTCGAGATGGAGTGCAAGACCCTGGATTTTGTCTGGTGAAATATAGGCTATGGATTTTGTGTGGATTATCATGATTATTTACATGACTCATTTGATTGGATGGCTGCGACCATACCTGATTCTACTCGTTGATCCTTCTTACTGGATGGCTGCGTCCGTACCATGGATCCCGGTTATTGTATACTCTACTATGGATGGCTGTGCCCATACCACATATCATGTATCAGGGATATCAGTTGTACTTGTATGAAGGTCTTCCGATGGCAGTGTTTTCAGTTGGGCATGTTCTCATAAAGCATTTCACACCTCTCTCTCTCTCGGGCCTCATGCTTTAGGGGGCATCTGTTACACAATATTTTGTCACCATCCTTGCAATCCCCTGTCCTGCACATTGGAGGGCCTATTACCATGACCTATGAGCAATGACATGACCTGAAACCACTTTCATGGCATCCCCCTTGAAAAGGACAATCAATCCTTTGAACAAAGTATCCTTTGTAAAACCCTAAAAATAGATCTTTTGGCCTTGGCGCGACTAGATAGTTAAACCCTCGCGCTAATGGGGGAAATCCACCATAGAGGGCGTGCAAACTGGCGCTCTGTCCCAATGTCTCACTCACACCAAGCTTGATAAGGGATGTTTTTAAAAAATAAATGGCGGAAGTTTGATTCCAACAAACTCCTGAACGAGACACCAGAATGAGTTGGGTGGTTTGGCTCCGGATCTCCATGTATGGGAGGTGGTTTTCCACCTATCATGGAAGCTTCCTTAGAGATAGGGCCAATCCCATGATTATAGGGATCCCAAATCCCCTTCCACCATCTATATAAGCTTGCCTTCACCCTTAGCAAGCTAGCTGAACTTGTAGCAAGGAGACTATAGCCAAACAGCTTTTGAGAGTCAAGCCGAAGAGAGAGAGCTTTTTCCCATTTCCGATAGGCTTCGTTGAGACGTGCTCCGCTATCAACCCTGTTGAAGGAAGATCAAGCGTCAGAGCTTTGGGTTGTATATTTCCTTTGTTATTTTAAAGATAAGCGACTTTGATTATGGTTTCATTCATGTGTCTATTTCTTGATGCAATGAATTACATCCTCTCTGATTGATGTATGGTTACAAGATTTAGATTTTACGTTGTATGTCATTGTATCCTTTGCATG
The DNA here is from genome assembly GCA_034641835.2 of Pinus albicaulis. Taxonomy (NCBI): domain Eukaryota; kingdom Viridiplantae; phylum Streptophyta; class Pinopsida; order Pinales; family Pinaceae; genus Pinus; species Pinus albicaulis. Next base: position 896,033,557 of record CM076580.1, read on the forward strand.
TGCGCAGGTGTTCGAACGTGTCAAGCAGAAGGATCATGATCTGCTAAAGCGAGGGATGGGAAGCTTCATCCTTTCTTCAACAACTACTGCATAGGATATAAGGTAGGCAATTCATTATGATTTTTGTTTTTTTGTAACTAGAGACCTGCGTCACTACATGACCTGATTGTTGCTAGACCCGATATGGGCTAGTAGGGATTGCCTCTGTCCGCAGAGGGGATTTACCTCTCCAACACCATGTGTCTCTAGTTTCCATAACATCTTGAATTTTTTAAAATGGACCACAGGAAGACCTTCAAAAATCCCTTCTCCCAAGGTCACTCAAAAGCGTAACAAAGGGTCCAAAAAGGAGGTAGAAACATAAAAAATAGGTGGTTTTTGAGCTTTTTCTCCAAAATTTCAGCTTTTCATGCCATAAGGGTTACTGATCTATGATTTACTTGTCAAAATACATCCATCCATGTCAATAAATCAACATTTTGATGCCTCAAAAACAAAGGTCATAAGAGTCTGTTACCATTCTGCAATGAGAAATTTCCAGAATTCTGCAAAAAATCATGTAAAATACTAAAATTTTTCAAAAGTTTTCAAAATTGGTTCTATGGCACCTATTAGATATGGGCTAAATAGCCAAGAACTTCTCATGTGGTTCCTTTCTAGCATGAGGTTTGAGAAATTGTTTATACTCTTCTATGTCTAAGTCCATACCCTTGAAACACTACTCTCCATGAGAAGGGATACTTGTAGCTGAAGCAATTAGGTTAGATGATAGGCTTATCTCCATACCTACAATAGTGACCTTTTCCATACTATATATTATTTCAAATAGGCTAGACAACTGAAGATGATACCCCTCTTCCATAAGCCTTTCACAGAATCTCAAACACTGAGCTCTCTCAAAGCACCTTATGGCCAATGGCGAAGCATTAATTTCACGCATGGTGAAGAGTTCTAGCCTAAGGTGGCACCCTCCCTTGAAGCTCTTCTTCTCACTCTCCATATTTTTCATCATTTAAATGATGAAAACACTAGTGCTTTGGTGGAATTAGTATGTGTAGTGGAATCTGGAAAAACAGATTGTAGGAATAGTCTAGGTTAAGAGGGTGAGATGGAGGGTTATGGAGCTAGGGAAAATTATAAAAAATATTCAGTATATCGTGTTGTGTGTTTGCTCCATGTGGTGAGTGTAATGAGGTGAAATGGATGTGAGGAGGGTGGTGAAATCAAGTAAACACAAGAAATTCCTTTTTTAACTGTCAGAATTTGCTAGAATTTAGGGTTTTATGAAAATGACATGTTAGGGATGATATGGATGATAGGAAATGAATGTGTGAGGTATATGAGAGGTGTAGAGTAGTGTTAAGGCACTGTGGTTAGGTTTTATTTAGTTAGATTAGGTTAGGGTTTTTCTTTCATTGACATGGAGAAGTGATGATATGGTATAATGTGAAGTGAGCATGAAAATTAATTAAGAACTCAATAAATTGATCAAAAGAGGGCTTGAGAGGTATAACTTATTGTTTTTGAGGGGTCCAAGGAGTAGTGGTCACAAGCCTTGAGCCTGTTTGAATGAGTTGGGAACCAAAATCCTAAGTTCTGGACCCTTTCTGGAGGTGAAACACCAAATTACAAAAGTGTAACAACTAGTTCCAGAAACGTAACAACTGAATTGCAAATATCCATAATTTTCCAAAACAATTTCTGCAAAAATAGGGCTTAAATATGGATCCATATCTCTCTAACTATAAAGTTTTTTGAAAAACTAAGAGATTTTTTTGTTCATTGGAATTTTATAAACAATAAAATCCTCTCATTTTCCAAAGTACTTTTCCATTTTCTCATAATCTAAGTTTGAAGTTGATCACTCAAAATTTGCAAAAGCGTAGTGCACTCTGAGTAGAAGTGTAACACTTAATTTGAGACAGATTTTGGATGCCTTCCCAAAGGATTTTTTAGATGCAAGTGGTATAGTTGGAATTCTTAGGCCGTCTGCTACAAAATGGAGTCATCAAGCACTACAAACCCTAGTTCCAAACCCCTGAAAAGTTGATTTGAAGACTATTTGTCCATAATTGCATAAAATCAACTAGAGCAAGTGTATTGTTGGAATTTATCTCAAACCATAACACTTGTGCATAAAATTAAGTAGTCTTTTGTTATTTTTCCTATGATTGACAAAAATGTTTTTCAATTTTTTAAAATTAATCCCCATTACTTCATAAAATTATTTTGAAGCCAAATTTTTCCTATCTGCAATGTAAACCCTGAAAAATGACCACGAAGCTCTAAAAATTATGGCATGGGTCTGAGTTGGCTCAAACTTGGAATGGTGACCTCCCTTGAATCTCTTCTTCTCACTCTCCATAATTTTTATCATTGAAAGGATGAAAACCCTAGGGTTTCAATGAAATGAGTGAATGAATGGAAATATGGAAAACAGAGCGTAGGAAGGTGTGAGTTTGGTGGATGAAATGAAGGGCCTTGAAGCTGAGAAAATTTCTAGGAAACTTTGAGAAGGTATTTTTGTATGTTAGCTTCAACTTGAAGGTGGAATTAGAGAAAATGTATGGGTGTAAGGTGTCAAAATGTATAAACCACAAGAAATTCCCAGTTTTGACTGTGAGAATAGCCTGTCTAATAGTAGGGTAAGTTTGTGAGGTGAAATAGGGATGATGGGGTTGAGAAAAAATTCTGACAAAAGTTCAGTGGATAGGATGGTGTATTGTCTCCACAATGAAGATGGAATCAAGGAAAATGGAGGATTTTAGGTCATTCAAAACCCTAAAACACAGTCATTTCCAAATTTTGATTGTGGTAAAAAAATAGTGAAGAAGTGTTTTTGATGTTTAAGGGCCATGGAGCTTAAAAAAAAAATTGATAAAAATTCAGTGGGTAGGTTGACACCTTAGCTTCACAGTGCAAGTGGAATGAGGGAAAATTAAGGGCTTTAGGTCATTCAAAACCATAAAACACAATTATTTCCCTATGTTGACTATCTTCACTATGTTGAAAAGTTTATATTTTATGGTTTTAATGGTTTGTTTCATATCATGGATGATGTGTGGGGATAGGAATATGTATAGATGGGGCATGGGGGTGTAGGAATAATGGTTTAGATGATAGGTTAGGGTTTAGGTTGAAAATTGTAGGTTAGGGTTTGTCAACATATAAAAAAAATATATGTAGATAGTGAAAAGCATCGAGGAGAAAATAAAAGAAGATCGCATGCCTTTAAATCCTCAAAATTAAACCAAAGACTAGCATGGATGAAGGCTTGCCTTTTATTAGAGGCCACACCAAAGATTAGAGGATGAGCTTGAAATTTTAGGAGGTTTTTCAAGCTTCAACAACATCGGAGACGTGTCACACGCAAAATCTTAACAACGTGGAAACTATCACCACAAGAGCGTAACAATGGTATTTTTAATACAAAGAAGTATAACAAGTGCTCTCTCTATTACACAGGAGCGTAACAATTTCTTTCTCTATTGCACGTGAGCATAACACTTACCTCTATTTCACCATAGAAACATAACAACTAGAAACTGTCACTACAGGAGCGTAACACAACTTTTTCTTTGACCACAGAAACGTAACAACTACATTTTCTTCACCAAAGAAATGTAACACGGGTGTTCTCTTCACTACATGAGGAGGGTAACACAAGTATTTTTGAGGGCTATAAGAGAATTTTGGGAGTATGGAGGGGTAAGTGAAGTAGAGAAAGGTTGCTCTCACACTTTCATGAAAGGGTAAAAATGAAAAGTAAATTTTTCTCACCCTTTTATAAACTTTGATGACTCTTACGTTTTTCCATGACATTTACAATTAATTTTTAACCCCTTTTACACTTGAAAAGTGACATGCTTCTCCTTTAAGTGAGATGAGAGGACAGATTTAAGCTCTTTTGCATTCTTTGACACTTGATGTGACCTTTTTTGGCATTTTAAATAGGACATTGAGACAAACTTTCTCCTTTTCATGAGACAACAAGACTTCTTTTAAAAACTTTGAAATATTTCACCTTTGGACATTCACATTCGATAATGACTCTTTTCAAAACCAGATAAGATTTCTTTGAAGCTTGAAATGACTCTTTCTTCATTTTACTAGGACAACAGGTCAAAATGACCTTCCTTGGAGCTCTGATAGTTAATGATGACATTTTTGGTATTTAAAATGAGACACTGAGACAAAATTCCTTTTCATGAAACAGTGAGACAAAGATTATATGTTTGAAACTTGAGCCATATGAAACAAGAGATATGGATTTATTTGAACTTAATAAACATTTTTTCTCCTTCACTAGGGTTTTATGAATGTATTGGAGGGTTTTTTTCTTATGCTTAGTGGAAATTTGAAGATTTTTCCAAAGTCAGGGTTGAACCTAGACTTGACCTATATGAGATCATGGAATGACCTAACCCTAGAAATCTTAAGTGATGATGATGGATATGGTGACCTTGAAACTAATGATGGTGATGACCTTGAAGATGGTGATGATAAATGAAATTAAGGAGCAACAAATATGATGTAGACCTCTTCAGTGCCCAAAATTAATTTTTGAGAACATGTCCAAAAAGGTAAAAAAAATTGACCTTTGACTTTGTGGAAAAAAATTGAAAGAGTCATTTGATCACTAACATACCTGGGATAATAGTGTTGAGATTCAACAAGATGATGAGCTTAGTGAAAAGAGTCGCCTTCACTAAGTGGGCCCCGCAGGCTTTTTTTGGCGCAAAGTCTATTTTTAGACTATGTCTATTTTTATACATGTTGATTATATTCTATGAGTTGCAGGATGCTATTTGTGGATGGTTGGTTAAGTTGGAAAAATAGATGGAATTCTATTTTTAGACATTTTGGGCGAAGACTATTTTTAGACTGCCAGCCTAAAAATAGACATGTCGAATATTATTAGCTCTTAATAATATTTGGACTCAAAACATTATCTTATTCTCTTGGAGCACTGACATTCAGTTAACATATTGTTCAGATCAGCTAGCTGAATGAATTACGCAATTCCTAGAGCTATTGGTGGTTCATGCATGGACGAATTCAGTTAGTACTCAAGTGGCAGATTTTGGTGGAGTTGGAGAAGTAGTCGATGGAGTTGGTTTCTAGTTTAACTACACTTGTGGAGTTAAACTCAGTTGAACTGATTGTGTCTATTTATAACTGATTGATACTTTCAGTGGAGTTGAGTGAATTAATTAGTTAAATTAATTAAATAAATAATAACTCATTATTTAACTGGACATAGACAACAGTTAACTATAGTGCAGAACAAATCAGTGGAGACTCAATGGAGAGATTGGTGAAAGAGCAAGTGTGACTATTAGTTGTGACTATAGTGTTGCATTGTATGCACCACACATTCATTGGAGATGCCAATGAGGATTGTGTGAGCAATGATGGAGAAATTCAAACTCATCCAGAGCCATTATTTAGCAAGGATTGCGTAGTAGAGGCAGGCTATCAGGAGGGCAAAAATCAATGCAGATTTTTGCTGATTGTTCTTGATTAGTGTGTAGCGATTGTATTGTAATGAGAGCTTGATATGATAAGCTTTATATGAGGATTGTTACATGATCTCTATGAAATATATTATATAGAGATATTTGGGGTTTTCATCTTCAGGCTTTCTCGTTAAACAACTGTGTTAATGTGTGTGAATTTTTATTGTTTCATGTGTGCATTGCAATCTTGATTTAATTTCCACAAATGATCAATGGTGGAATATATTCTGTATTTTGCATGAAGTTAAAATAGTGTGAGATCAAGAGAATCTTGGAAATATAACACATAATTTATATAATTTCTACATGGTATCAGAGCAGTGTTGATCATTGGAGGAGATTTCAATTATTGAAGCGATTGAGTTTTGTGCTGGTGGAATTCGAATTTGCTGCAGTATTTTCTTGGTGTCAAAGTTGAGCATTCATTGAAATTTCTTTCAATGGATTACGATTGGAGTATGCCCTTGAGGGCAGATTGAATTACATAGCATGGAAGGACATGATGGAGGTGGTGTTGGATGATAATGGGTTGAAGGAGTTCATAGATGTTGATATTCTGAAGCCTGCTTCTAGCAATGCAGCCGCACTTGACGCATGGCAAAAGAAGGTTGCAAAGTGTCAAAGGATTATTGAAAGTGAAGAATACGACACCAAATGGCAATCCCTCCATTCTTAATGTGGAGAGCTTTGTGGACTTGTTAGTAAAGTGACAGAGGAGGTTGGTGCAGCAAGAACTAGAAAGCCAGGAAATAGAAGGCCAAGAGAAAGCGGCAGATATTTAGTATCAGAGTTTTGCATCCTTAAAGGGACATGTTTTAAAAAGTGTAGGAAGGATTTATTAGTAGGTGACTTATGTCAGCCTGCGTTTGAGGCGGGCGAGGATAAGAGCGCTTTATGAGCATTGCAGTCAAGAGGAAGAAATGAGAGTAGGAGATAGATCATGCGAAATGATACCGAATAAAATTTTACAACTTTAGTATTTATAATGACTTATAAATAGATAAAGAAATCAAAAATTTCAAGGAACCAGGAAGCATGGATTTATTAACCAGGTGAGTATCTTGTTTTCCATTTTCACAATCATAATGTGACATTTACTTTTATTCGTTTTACAGGAAGAGGAAGAAGAAGAATAAGAGTGTTGTTGGTTCTGCAGTAGGAGAGACCTTAGCCTCGTAGTTTGAGCTCGATTTTTCTTTAATCGCATGCTTGGTTTCAAGTGTGATGGGATCGGTGTGGTTTCTTGATAGTGGTGTGTCTTTCCATGTGACCGGAAACAAATATTTGTTTAGTGATCTGGAGGAAAAGGATCTTGGAGTGCACATTGAGACGGGTGATGATGGTAGATATAATGCGACTGGGATCAGGACCATTTCCTTTGAGAGGGAGTCCAGTAAACCTTTCATCTTGAAGGATGTCATACATGTTCCAGGATTTAAGAAGAATCTGATCTCTGTGGCAATGCTGGAAGACAAGGGTTATGATGTTGTTTTTAGCGAGGTAAAAGCTTTCTTGCACCATAAAACAACTGGTCAAACTAGGAGGATAGGGATTCGAGTTAAGAATATTTATCAATTGTAGGTAGATGGCTGTGCTACAATGGTAGGCAAAGCAGAAGGAGTGGTGAGTCGAGATGAGGGCGAATTTTGGCATAGGAGATTGGGCCATATTCACCATGGCGCTTTGAAAATTTTGCAGCAAATTTCTACCAGGCTTCCCAAAGGTACACTTGTGCAGTCAGATTAGTGCAAGGGTTGTACTTTGGGAAAATTTATGAAGACCACTTTTTATGAGAAGGATATTCGTGCTTCGACGATCCTTGAGAGAGTTCACACAGACGTGTGTGGACCTTTCTTGGTTTCTTCAACAGCAAAGCACATGTATTATGTGATATTTGTTGATGACTTTTCTCGTAAGTGCTGGATCTTCTTCATGCAGAAGAAGAGTGAGACATACTAAAGGTTCTGTGAGTTCAAGGTACTGGTTGAGAGAGAGTCAGGGAAGCAAGTGAAAGTTCTCTGGAGTGATAATGGTGGTGAATACATCTCTGGTGAATTCAAAGGCTTCTATAGCAAAGAAGGAATTCGAAGAGAACTCATAGCACCTCATAACCCACAGCAAAATGGGGTCGCTAAGAGGAAGAATAGAACGATCGTGGGTGTTGCACGGGCGATGTTGCATGATCAGGGCCTTCCCATACACTTGTGGGCTGAGGCATGCAACACTGTGGTTTATGTGAAAAACCATTGTCCTCATAGAGTACTTGGCATGAGTACACCCAAAGAGGCATTTTCTGGTAAGAAGCCAGATATTTCTCATTTGAATATTTTTGGCTCACCTGTTTACATTCATGTGAAGAAGGATGCCAGGAAGAATCTGGAGCCGACCGCAGAGGTTGGGATATTTTTGGGCTACACAGAAACACCCCACAATTATCGTGTGTATTTTCCATACAATCGGATGACTGTCGTGTGACTGGATATCAAATTTCATGAGGATAAAGCCATGAAGTTGTCGCTTGAGAGGGAGCTACACTTGCATGTAGAGGAGGAGCTACTTGTTCCTAAAGATGAGCCTCAAGATGTGGATCAACCACAAGAGGAGGTTCAAGGAGTGGAAGAAACCACTCATGCAGCGCCAAACATCAGAGGGCAGAAGTGCACTACAGAAGCTAAGCGACTGAATCTTGATGTAGTGCAGAATGTAGGAGTTCCTACATCACAGCATAGACAAAGATAGTCACCTGACTAATTTACTGGATACATGGCTCTGATGAGCAAATGTATCGTGACAGAGCCATCTTATTTCGAGGAAGCTGTGGAGGATCCCGCATGGGTAGATGCCATGGTGGAAGAATATGATTTGATTGTCAGAAACAGTGCATGGGAGATTGTCCCAAGGCCGGAAAGGAAATCAGTGGTAGGTTCGAGATGGATCTACAAAGTGAAGCAAGCTGCTGATGGGAGAGTTGAGAAGTATAAGGAAATATTTCTTGCCCGGGGCTTCTCACAGATCGAGGGGATCGACTATGAGGAAACCTTTGCACCTGTCACAAGGTATTCTTCCATACGGACCATCCTTGATCTCTCAGTGCAGATGGGTTGGCACATTCATTAGATGGATGTGAAGACTGCGTTCCTCAACGGAATCATTGAGGAGGAGGTGTAAATTAAGCAGCCTGAAGGATTCGAAATCTTCAGTAGTGAGTCACATGTGTGCAAGCTCAAAAGAGTGTTGTATGGCCTGGAACAAGCACCTCGTGCTTGGTACACATGGATAGATAGTTATTTCACCAGACTTGGCTTCGCCAAGAGTGGGGCGGATCAAAACCTATACCAGATTGTGGTGTAGGGTAAGATTTTGATCATTGTGCTTTATGTAGATGATTTAATACTAATGGGTGATGAACTATTGATACAGTCATGCAAGGCAGATCTTGCAAAGGAGTTCGAGATGAAGGAATTGGGCCTCCTTCATTATTTTCTAGGATTGGAAATTTGGCAGCGGAAAGGTGAGCTGTTTGTGTCTCAAGGCAAGTATGCCCGAGAGATACTGGAGAAGTTTCACATGCAAGGCTGCAAGCCTATCGACACTCCTCTTCCTGGTGGCTGGAGGAAGAAGGATGCTACATCGATAGAGGTAGTGTATGCCATTGTTTATAGACAGTTGGTTGGTTCGCTCATGTATTTAGTCAATACAAGACCAAACATATGCTATGCTATGAACCAGCTTTCACAAGCAATGGTGAAGCCTACCAAGCTCTTTTGGAAGGCAGGCAAGCATGTCCTGAGGTATCTCAGGGGCACATCTAAGCATGGATTGTGGTACAGACAGTCGGATGAAGTGAAGCTGCATGGCTTCATGGATGCAGATTGGGTAGGAAACCCAACGGATAGAAAGAGCACATCTAGAGGGATTTTCAGTATCTAATCTACGTCATTTTCTTGGTACAGAAGGAAACAAAGATCCGTGGCACTCATCTCAACGGAGGCCGAGTACATGGCAGCAATTTTGGCTGCATGTGAGGCTATATGGATGAGGAAGATCATGGTCAGTTTGTTCGGTTCTCATTTAGATCCTACTGTGATATATTGTGATAATTAGAGTTGCATTAAACTCTTGGTTAATCCAGTATTTCATGATAGATCTAAACATATTTACATCTGTTACCATCATTTCAGAGATTTTGTGCAGCGGAGGATCATGTTGCTTTCTTACATTCCTATGGAAGATCAGGATGCAGATATTCTGACAAAGGCGCTCACTAGGAGCAACTTCGAATACCATAGAGACAAGATCGGGGTGGTAGATAGTCCCTATCTTGTTGAGAGGGCATTGAGATTCAACAAGATGATGAGCTTAGTGAAAAGAGTCGCCTTCACTAAGTGGGCCCTGCGGGCTATTTTTGGCACAAAGTCTATTTTCAGACATGTCAATCATATTCTATGATTTGCAGGATGCTATTTGTGGATGGTTGGTTAAGTTGGAAAAATAGATGGACTTCTATTTTTAGACATTTTGGGCGAAGTCTATTTTTAGACTGCCAATCTAAAAATAGACATGTTGGATATTATTAGCTCTTAATAATATTTGGACTCTAAAAATTATCTTATTCTCTTGGAGCACTGACATTCAGTTGACAGATTGTTCAGATCAGCTAGCTGAAGGAATTACGCAATTTTTAGAGCTACTGGTGGTTCATGCATGGAGGACTTCAGTTAGAAATCAAGTGGCAGAGTTTGGTGGAGTTGGAGAAGTAGTTGGTGGAGTTGGTTTCTAGTTTAACTACACTTGTGGAGTTAAACTCAGTTGAACTAATTGTGTCTATTTCTAACTGATTGATACTTTCAGTGGAGTTGAGTGAATTCATTGGTTAAATTAATTCGCTAAATAATAACTCATTATTTAACTGGACAGAGACAATAGTTAACTACAGTGCAGAACAGATCAGTGGAGACTCAGTGGAGAGATTGGTGAAAGAGCAAGTGTGACTATCAGTTGTGACTATAGTGTTGCATTGTATGCACCACACATTAATTGGAGATGCCAATGAGGATTACGTGAGCAAGTCTGGAGCAATTTGAACTCATCCAGAGCCATTCTTCGGCAGGGATTTTACAGTAGAGGTAGGCTATCAGGAGGGCAAAAATCAATGCATATTTTTGCTGATTGTTCTTGATTAGTGTGTGGCGATTGTATTGTACTGAGAGCTTGATATGATCAGCTTTGTATGAGGATTGTTACATGATCTCTATGACATATATTATATACAGATAGTTGGGGTTTTCAGCTTCAATATTTCTCGTTAAACAACTATGTTAATGTGTGTGATTTTTTATTGTTTCATGTGTGCATTGCAATCTTGATTTAATTTCTGCAAATGATCAATGGTGGAATAGATTTTGTATTTTGCATGAAGTTAAAATAGCGTTAGATCAGGAGAATCTTGGACATATAACACATAAGTTATATAATTTCTACAAATAGGAAGCATATAATCACAAAATATGTCCATCCACCATTTCCATCGGCTCTATTTATCGTTGATTTTGGACCACATGACCCTCGTCACCGTTAGCTACCCCATCCACAATCACCACCTCCATCCACATTCAATGTCTCCAACCATATACAACCACCATCTCCATCTTTCATTGTTTCTTGCTCCAGTTTTTGTTTCCTCCTTCAACCATCGTAATTTCCATTACCTCCAGCCAAAGTTCATTGTATGATGTCACTATACACACATTTGTTTACCATCTTTGTAACAACTAGTATTAATCAAGTGGAATATGGCTTGAACTTACCTGATAAAAGATGCATTCACAATGTTTTCATGTATCTTGTCTCAAAAATGTTTTGGGTGAACACCACACATCACAAACAACACTACCTATGTTAGATGATGAAGGAAATATTATTCTAGAACTATAAGGTATCATTACCACTAGAAAAAATAAATTAAACTCCTGAGTAATTAAAGAATGTCTCATTAAGTGGAAGAACCTACTAAAAGAAGATGCCTCTTTGGATACATAATGTTTTTGTCAAAAAAAACCTTCATTACCCATGCTTTGAGGACAAAGCACATTTTAAGGATTATATATATATATATATATATATATATATATATATATATATATATATATATATGTATGTATGTATGTATGTATGTATGTATGTATGTATGTATGTATGTATGTATGTATGTATGTATGTATGTATATGTATATATATGACTTTTCAAGACGGAGTGTTCGTACACGACATAGAGCTATATTAAGAAAATCCCAACACCCCACCCTAACCCCTTATCATTATAATCATCACCAATCCTAAAATTATTTAATTATATATTTGAATATGTGTGCTCAATTTCTGCAACATTCTACATTTAAGGTTTACCTTATCCTTTTATTGGAAATTGATAATGTTAAGAAGGAGGAGCCACTTGTTATTTATGATTTCTTTTATTGGAATTTGATTCCTTTTATAGGGAGGTATGTGTATGAGATTCTTATGTTATATATTTTATTATCATTTCCATACTTCAAATAAAAGTGTGCCTAGGTGTTACACAACAATTTTTCACCGTCCCTGCAATCCCCTGTCCCGCACATTGGAGGGCTTATTCCGTGACCTGTGAGCAGTGACATGACCTGAAACCACTTTCATGGCATCCCCCTTGACAATGAAAATCATTCCCCTGAAGACAATTTCCTATGAAAAGCCCTAAACATATCCCTTTTGGCCTTGGCGCGACTAGCCAGTTCAACCCTCTCGCCAATGGGGAAAATCCACCAAAGAGGGCGCACCAACTGGCGCTCTGTCCCAGTGTATCACCCGCGCCAGGCTTAATAAGGATTTTTTTTTTAAAATAAATGGTGAAAGTTTGATTCCAACCAACTCCTGAACGAGTCTCTAAAATAATTTGGGAGGTTTAGCTCCAGATCTCCATGTAGGGGAAGTGGTTTTCCACCTATCATGGAAGCTTCCTTGAGGATAGGGCCAATCCCACCATTGTAGGGATCCCAACTCCCCTTCCACCATCTATATAATCTTGTCATTTTCCCTTTGCAAGCTAGCCTAAATAGAGATGAATCATTAGTAAGGAGATTATCGTCAGACAGCCGAAGAGAGAGACTTGTCCCATTCCCGATGAGCTTTACCGAGATGTATTCCGCTGTCGACCCGCCGAAGGAAGATCTAGCGTCAGAGCTCAGGTTGTAACTTTCTTTGTTCTGATTAATAATAAATGACTTTGATTATGGTTCCACTCAGATTTTCATGTTTCATGATTATGACTTGTATCTTCTCTGATTGATACATAGTTGCATGTATTAGGTTTTATGCTTGTGTGTTTGTTGTTTCTTTGTGTACGTACAGGTGTTCGAACGCGGCTAGCAGGAGAATTGTGATCTGACAAAGTAAGGGACGGAAGCGCCATCCTCTCTACAAATGACAGCAGCGTAGGAATTAAGGTAGGCCTCTTGTCACATCTTAGTCTTTTTCAATTAGGAACTTGCGTCTTAGCGTGACTCGATTGTTGCTAGACCTGATCTGGGCTAGTAGGGATCACCTCTATCCGCAGAGGGGATTTACCTCTCCAAAAAACTGGCGACTCCGCTAGGGAATTGATTGGAGTTTGTCTTGTCTCTTTCGGTTTCTTTTGGCTTTTGTCTGCTTGATTTACTCTTCTGGTCTATCTCCTTCTGGTGTAAGACCCCTGTTCAGCCCCCAGAGGATTAGATCTTACCTCTGCTTTTCCAAAATTTTCATCTTTTCATGGTTGGCTTGATTGGCGCGGTTTCCACCCTGACAGTCGTGCCCATTGGCGCAAGTTGCCAGTTTATCACTCATGCCATCCCCTGTCTGGTGTGGATTACAGCCAGACAGTCGTGCCATTTCTTGTAGGTGCTAGGGTTTTCCCTTGTTCGGAAGTTTTTTTTGGTCAGCATTTTGCTTCTGGGTTACTTTTATATTTTGCTTGAAGTGGTGAGTCGGGTCTTGGTTGGGAGAAATTCTTTGTTTCTTCATTTTCAGGCAAGTCGCGCCAGTTGGCGCTAGTTTCACCTACAAAAGTCATGCCAATTTCAGGGTGTGTGAAAATTGAGTTTTTTCCCCAAATCCTTCACCAATGTGTCTTTCCCTTCCGGTATTTTCTCTGTATGAGCATAGATTACATTGCTCATTGTTCAGCTGAAATGTCTTCTTTCCATGATTGCTTGATGTAAAAGGGATGAATGCCTTGTTTTGAACTCATGCTTTGGAAGTCCTTTTTGTGCTTGACCTCATATGTCTTGTAGCCTTTTGAGGAATTTTGTTACAAAGTGTTTAAAACAATGATTGCATTCTTAGTGCGGTTTTGCATCCTTTTTGCATTCCTCCTTCATTAAGAAATTTGTGTTCATTTAGTTTTCGTCTCATAGTTTTCTTTTCGTTAAAATGCATTAGATCACATTGCATTGAAAAGTATTTTTTGAGATTTGTCATTGAACTTAGATCACATTGTTTAATGATTGAAAGCTAAAAATCGCATTGATTTCATTCTCTTTCATTAAAAGCATGCATTAGGTAGATTCTCATTTCATTGAAAAAAGCATTGAGTGCATTCTTATCATTTGAAAAGGAAAAGGAAATTGTGCATAGATTACAATTGCATAGTTTTCAAAAAAGAGGATTTTGCATAGATTACATTGCATTATTCGCATCGTTGAATGTTTTAAATTACTTTTGGATAGTGAAAGTCATCTAGTTTGGAAAAAATTTTGTTTTCAGTATTTTTGTTTGTTGCATCATTGTTTGGAACTCTTCCCTTAACTAGATAGCATTCATCGAATTGAAAGTTTTCTTTCCTCATATAGCTGCATATAGGAGATTGTCGGATAACATTCGGTAGGGCTTGAAATTGAAACATAATTGAAGATCAACCATAAAATTTATTCAATCAACCTAAGGAAGCATTGAAACTTAACACTCACATTTTTAGTGGTCTAGGCTAGTGACGTGTTCCAGCATCGTTAAACCTAGTAGTTGTCGTTCACCTCTTGGCTTTAGACAGCACTAGTACAGACTTGTGCTCCCCGTACTGTCATGTATATAAAGGGAGACCCCACTAGGTTGCTATCCTTTTATCCATAGGAAGTTGATTCTGCCGCCTTATACCCGTGATACACCGGACACAGCATTCGGGGAGATTACCTGCACATACGTCAAGTCCTTGGTTGATTTCTCTTTCATTTTTTGAACCAAGGTGTATATTGCAGTTCACGGATATCTGGTACACCCTTTTGCCTAGAGTTCCAGAGTAGTCAATTTGATCTTTTCTGACTCATTAAATTTGAAAGGATCATCAAGTGCTTGTCCTTTCACGCTTGTTTCCAAATTGAAAGAGATAGAGTCACCTTTTGCCTATTTCTCGACTCTTAAAAGATGAAACAACAGAGTTTTGTTTCAATGTTTTAAAAATTAACTGTCCACGAAATATTCCTAGTTAAAGTTAGCTTCCTTAGGGTGTTGTTCTAAAATTGTTTCTAATGGCAACTTTTCTAGAGTTCACCAACCAAGGAATCCCCTCTGATGGGAATCCTGGTCATTTTACTCCTTTTGGGAATGTTGGTGCTCCTTACATGGCAACGTTGTCCCTTCTTGGGTTAACTGTTGGGTTGCCTATTTGGTTGTTTTTAACCTCTGTGGTCTCGAATGTCCCGGCTATTGTTCAATCAATTTCTCCACCTAGACAACATCATGTTGATTCCAAGGTGGACCTCTCCCCTTCTTCACCTGTTTTTGCATCCTCCTCTTCTACTTCGCCTAGTGAAAGTCTATATTTGAGTAACCAGGTGGCTAAGAAGAAGAAGAAGAGGATAAAGAAGAAGAAGTCCGCTAAAACAGAGGCTAAGATTGTAGCTAATGATTCTGAAACATCTCCTCTTGATAAACCTTCTAACCCTCCACGGAAAGTCAAGTTCCCTTGCATGTTGTGCCAGGGAAACCATCTTCTTCGAGATTGCCTTGGCATTCCCAAGGTGCTCAAAGTATGGTCCAACGGTCATTCGTCATTGCCTTTGGCTTCCGGGAGTCAAGTTGGGGGCACGTCTTTAGCTAGTGCTGGTAAAACTCTTAAGAATCAAGGTAAGCTTGCCAATCCCTGTAAGTTGTGTGAAGGGCACCATGCCATTCACCTTTGTCTGTATATGGATGAAGCCAAGAGGGTTTTGGACAACTCAACTTTTTCTACACCATGCCTCCCTACTGGTTATAAATGGATTTCTTTGAGTCCTCCACCAGCTAATCCAACAATTGGTCAAGAGTCATCCTTGGTCGATCCCACCCTCCCGGAAATTAAAATTCATGAATCCATCCCTAACCAACCATTGGTCGTGGGATCAGTTGAGCTAGACCCATCTATAGTGCACTAGGTCTTTTCCATTGAGAGTGGATCTCACACCTCTCATGTTATTATGGTTTCTTCAGATTCGTCAGACTTGGAGAAACATTCTCCTATCCCCATACCTGAAGGAGCTGCTCCTACGCCTCCCGTGATGAAAGTATCGAAGGATACCCTTCCCAACTATGTGATGGAGGTCATGGAGGATGCTCCTTCTTCTCCCGTAACACCAGGGAAGACCATCTCGGTTCGATGGTAGCCCCTCTGAGTAGTTTGGTCACTTCCTTTGATTGGAATCGATTTTCGGGATATCGCCTTCCGTCTTATGTGCCTTTCGAGATAACGGTACATGCCTTTGGTCTAGTCGTACCCAGCACCATTATAGATGAAGGCGCATCTGTTAGTATTTTATCCTCGACTACTTGGCAAGAT
The DNA here is from genome assembly GCA_034641835.2 of Pinus albicaulis. Taxonomy (NCBI): domain Eukaryota; kingdom Viridiplantae; phylum Streptophyta; class Pinopsida; order Pinales; family Pinaceae; genus Pinus; species Pinus albicaulis. The sequence continues at coordinate 896,049,898 of CM076580.1, forward strand.
TTCAGTTTTCCACCGCTTGTGCTTGTTACACAGAATCTGTTGGCGTTTAACAGAAGAACTAGTCAACTTTTAGGGATCCTTCCAAGGTTACCTGTTACATTGGGAGGTAAAACCATCCATATGGACGTGATGGTTGTTCCAGGCCCCTTGGATTTCAATCTGATTTTGGGGCATGATTACACCTATGCCATGGGAGCATTTGTCTCCTCCCTTTTCCGTGTGGTCTGTTTTCCACATGAAGGACGGATCGTGACCATTGATCAGCTTTCGTTCTTTGATCCTGACATGGCAACTGGCCCGCCATCATCCCTTCCTGGTTTTTATCCACCCGTTTTATCTGCCCCGCCACATGCCAATTATGTGGCTACCTGTCCTGTGCCTGCATTCATTGATAGTGTCGTTGTGCATCAAGTGCTGAGGGCATTGGGTCCTAACTTCCAGGATGTTTTCCTTCCATTGGGAGTGGAACTCTTGGAAGCTATGACTTCTTATTCATCATGATGAGTTGTCTTCGAAGCAGAGTTCATTTTCTTCTGTCAAGCTCCTTAAAAAATGAAACAAGCTCGTCCAAGGATAGTTCAATTCTATGTCAACCTCGTTAAAAAATGAATTAGGTCTTGAGGATAGTTCTTTTAATGTGTCAACCTCATTAAAACAATGAAACACTTTCCTGTTCAATTCGAGTCTTTGATAAGTTCTCGTAAAATCCCAATCGAGTCTTTCCCTTGATATCATAATTTTAACCTTCACTCCATCTGCCTTTCATATGGATTGAAGCTTGGGGGGCATGTACCTTGAATTAAGTCACCATGCTGGGGGCATGCTTAATTTTTCAAGCATAGTTTGTTTCCGTTTCAAGCTTGTGTAAAAATGAAACCAGTTTAAAGCATAGTTTATCTTTGTTTCAAGCTTGTGTAAAAATGAAACCAACTTCAAGAAGATTTCCCTGATTTCAAGCTTGTGTAAAAATGAAACCTTTCCCATTTTACCTCTTGTGATTTCCATTTTATCAGCCTTTTTTTTCCAGATGAACCTTGGTGTTCTCACTCCATCGTCACTATCTGCCTAACTGATCATATTCCTTCACTTGGTTGTTTCACCCATTCTTGAGGAACCGCTCCGATGAGTGGTCTTGTTAGCCAACCTCTTAACCTTTACTTGTTTTGAGCAGTTCCATCATCACCGGAACTAGTAGCTACCCTTTATACCACTTGTTCCTCTAGGAGGAGTCAACTTTCAGCTCTTTTCTGACTCTCTAAACATGAAAATATTGCCGAGTCTCTTGTCGTTTTGATCTCATTAAATTGGCTGTGAAACGACATCTTCCTAGTATACATTTACCCATTTTTCAGGCTAGGATAGATTTTTTACGAAAAAGGAATACCCTAGCCTATCGCGACTAGGAGGTTTTCTTAGACACAGTTTTCTACCTTTCCGGATCTGAGGAACTATCTACGAAAAGGGACTGTTGGAGTTTACTTTTCCGCTGTCTTTTCAAACTCTCTAAACATGAAAAGACACCAAGTTCTCCCTTTGTCAGACTCGTTAAAATCTGATGACATCGGATTCTGTCATAATGATGATACTCGAGTTTCTCCTTCCTAGGGCTCGTTAAATGTACTTGGTTGGATTTGTCTAAACGACGAACTTATATGACAAGCATATGATATCCCCTTCAAGCTTGTTTTCAAAAATAATTGGGGTACTCACCAGAAATGGTGGGGAAAAATGGAACCAGTATCATCGTCGTGTCGGCAGTATGTTGCTCTTGAACATGGCACTTGTCTGCATTCGTGTCAGGTTGGGGACATCTCATCTCATTTTCCATTTGCCTCCATGGGTTTGGATGATCCCTTTTGACCTCTCATCTGCTCTTTGCCTCATCATCATGACCTCTGATATTTTGATGTCAAATACTGCCAAATCCACTATTGTGTCGCTGATATGTTCAAGAGAAGTTGACCTCTACAGTTTCAACCTTCCTATGATTCTCATCTGATCTTGATTCACAAACATTATGTCTCTCTGTCTGGCGTCGATGATGTGGGAAACACTATGGCCCACCTTTGATCAAGGTTACTTCCTGTCAACTTCAGCTCATTATCTAGGAAGCTGATCTAGAGACTTCCTTTTGGTACCTTGGAGCCTGCATGCCTCAATGGCAGGTTCTTCACATTTGACGCAAGGTTTTAATTATTGACCTTCGATCGGATGATTCTACGGGTGTTCGATGCCAGCTCAGTGTTCACATTTCATGGATTGTACCTATAGTACGTTGAGGACAATTGTCATTATTGGTGGTCCCTCTCGCATCTGTTAATAGCTTTCATCATTGGCTGGTAATCAGAAGATGTTCTTGCATGTTCGACTTTAGCTCAGTTATTCACATGCTTGAACTTGTACTCTATTTGGGTCGAGATGGAGCGCAAGACCCTGGATTTTGTCTGTTGGAATCGAGACTTCGATTTTGTGGATTATCATGATTGGTTACATGACTCATTGATTGGATGGCTGCGACCATACCTGAGTCTATTATCGATCTTCACTGGATGGTTGTGTCCATGCCTTGGATCTCTATTATGGATGGCTATGCCCATACCACATATATCATGTATTTGAGATATCAGTTGTACTTGCCTACACAGGTTTTTTGACGGTAGTGTTTTCAGTTGGTCACGTTCTCGTAAAGCATTTCACTCCTCTCTCTCTCTCGGGCCTCATGCTTTAGGGGGCATCTGTTACAAAGTAATTTTTCACCGTCCCTAAAATCCCCCATCCTGCACATTGGAGGGCTTATTCCGTGACCTGTGAGCAGTGACATGACCTGAAACCACTTTCATGGCATCCCCCTTGACAAGGACAATCATTCCCCTGAAGACAATTTCCTGTGAAAAGCCCTAAAAATATCCCTTTTGGCCTTAGCGCAACTAGCCAATTCAGCCCTCATGCTAATGGGGGAAATCCACCAAAGAGGGCGCGCCAACTGGCGCTCTGTCCCAGTGTATCACCTGCGCTAGGCTTAATAAGGATTTTTTTTTTTAAATAAATGGCGGAAGTTTGATTCCAACCAACTCCTAAACGAGTCTCTAAAATGAGTTGGGAGGTTTGGCTTCGGATCTCCATGTAGAGGAAGTGGTATTCCACCTATCATGGAAGCTTCCTTGAGGATAGGGCCAACCCCACCATTGTAGGGATCCCAACTCCCCTTCCACCATCTATATAAGCTTGTAATTTTCCCTTTGCAAGCTAGCCTGAATAGAGCTGAATCATTAGTAAAGAGATTATTGTCAGACAGCCGAAGAGAGAGACTTGTCCCATTCCCGATGAGCTTTACCAAGACGTACTCCGCTGTCGACACGCCGAAAGAAGATCCAGCGTCAGAGCTCAGGTTGTATCTTTCTTTGTTCTGATTAATAATAAATGACTTCGATTATGGTTCCACTTAGATGTTCATGTTTCATGATTATGAGTTGTATCTTCTCTGACTGATACATAGTTGCATGTATTAGGTTTTACGCTTGTGTGTTTGTTGTTTCTTTGTGTACATGTAGGTGTTCGAATGTGCCTAGTGGGAGAATTGTGATCTGCCAAAGCGAGGGACGGAAGCGCCATCCTCTCCACAAATGACAGCAGCGTAGGACTTAAGGTAGGCCTCTTGTCACATCTTGATCTTTTTCAATTAGGAACTTGCGTCTTAGCATGACTCGGTTGTTTCTAGACCTGATCTGGGCTAGTAGGGATCACCTCTATCCACAGAGGGTATTTACCTCTCCAACACTAGGTCTTAAGAGAGTGAAAAGTGGAGATCCCCATATTTTTTTCCAAACATAGGATAATGGACCAACCAATAAAAAAAGATGACATTTTCTAGAAATGCATTACAAGTGAATTCTAAGAGTTTAATTTTTTCATGTATGTACATGTTATATATTATATATGAGGAATAACCCTACATGTTGGGCCCTCTGGGAATAAGTTATCCTTTTTTTGGCATTTTATCTAAGTTGCATGAATACATTTACTAATGTTGGAGGGGATGCATTATGCATGAGGTTTCTTCTAGCTTTGGAAAAGTGTGATGTTTTATTCTTACCCTACCTATCTTTGGAAGCATGAAGGCACTACATATATAGGCCAATTCAAGAAGGTTGGATTGGTTATCTTAACAACATGTTATTCATCCAAGCTCAATTATTGGTAGTTCATACAATTATTATTAGTAATTATGGAACATAATATGTATATATATATATAGTGCTATTTACCAATCACATTAATATATAAGAGTTTAAAAACTTCACTTAGCTGAGTGATCATGTTTTTCTCAAATCCTACTATTTTATCGTGATTCTTTAATGACAGAGTGAGTGAATGCTTAATGTATGATAAGTTGGTGGTTTATTTCATGGAGAATCCTTGATTATATCAAGTTTATTGGTAGTGGTACGGAACTAAGAAGGATCATGTCCTCTTAATTTGCTTGGATGTCACTAGAATCTCTATAAATTGTGTTTACATCTTAAAAATAAAAGGTGAAGCATTATTGACAGCCGTTTTTTTAATCGTGGATGGATTAACTTGTTCTAGTTTGTTTTTATATATAATATTTTATTATTCAAATTTATATTTTGATAACTCCATAACCCTTGCATCAATCTATTTAAATTTAGTGAACAAAATTTATTCCACATTTTTATAACAATAGTATTTGCAGATCTAAAGGTTCCCTTACAAATAAGAGAATTGCATAGAAAAAAATTCCTTAAGTACAATTTAAATGTAGTTCTACATATTTTTAACATGTTTCTTCCTTCACTTCATAGAAATCTAAATTACAAGCAATTGGTTCTGCATATTTATGTTTGTTTTTTACATGAAAACATTCATTTTTTGACTCAAAGAAGTCCCTTATGAGGCTAGCATGCACTAGTTTCAAGTATAGAGGAACGAATGAGTGGTGAAAATAGTATTATTCTTGCTAACTTTGTCACCATGTGATTTCAAGTGAAAAAAAAAATTGTGTGCTCGGTATCTTGGCTAAACTTTTCAGAACTAGTAACATTAGGGTAAAAGAACATTAGTGAATATGGTAATTGTGGAAGATTCCAACAGTTTACCTAAAAAATCCACACAAGTGACTATATTAATGGTGTGGTTCTAGTAAAAAGATATAAATATTTACATATCAAAATATTATCATCCTTTCATGTTATTCTTGTTACCCACCCAAAGTGGGACACTATAGGAGAAAATTTGCTTCTATCGTCTCTTCCAGCCAATAGCAGGAAGCCCCCGAAAACCACTAGTAGTCGAATGATGATGTGACACTTATACCTTTACCACCTGCATCAGTCATATGTTTCCTCTCCCATCATGAAAGAGCACATGTTGGAGGGTGAGCTTCTGATCAAAATGTATGTTATTAATTTTGAAATTGTGTGCTTGTGCTTGTTTATATTTGGGAATTTGACATGGATTATGGGGTAGCTTGAAATAAATAATTTTCTTGGTTTTGATCTTGTTCCCTCACCTTAAATATAGGATTAATTTTCAATCCTAGTTAAATGGGAACTCCCCTAATGGCCCAACAGGTATAGGATGGGCACTACTTGGGAAACCATGATTGAGATAGTGTAGCCCAATCTCTCCCTATTCCAACTTACCACTTTTCATCTTACATCAAAATCCATGTTCTGCATCCATTCCTCAGGTTCAACTAACCACTGGTTCATTTGGATTTGGCACCCACACATCCTCATACTTGGGTAGGTCTTCTAAATGTACCCTAGGAGGTCGATGCAGCTAAAATAAATATAAAGAGCATATAAAGGCCACAAGAAAAAGAAAATAAAAAAATATTAAAATTCATAAGATGGTCAGGACATAAAAATTCGCATGTGGGAAAAATCCAAGCATGACCTCTACCTCACTCATATGTCCATCACTTGGTTCCCAGGCCAATGTTACCCTATCTCATAAAATAAAAGGAGCCCTTGCACATCCCAACCCCCTATGGGAAATGAAATTCCCCATAATCAAGAGGGTAAGTAACTATTGTACATAATACAAATCAATATCTCATTCCTCAAGTTACGAGTAGTAAAAAAACAAAAGTAAAATGCATAAGAGGGTGGAAAAAAAAAGGTTGAGTTGGTCACTCATGCATCCATAATTTCTCCCTCCTCACATCTATACACCTAAGATGAGGATTCCCATGAGGATATTCCCTTTGAGCATGACACTTGGCCATGAAGTCTTCTCCCCATCATTCCATCATTATTCACATGGAACCTGTCGACTGAAGAGTGGACCAAGGACATGCCACTTCCCCTTAGGGGTTGAGAATACCTAATAGGGTTATATATTAGCTGCTCCTTCCTAGGGAGGTCACACCATTATGTGACCCATAATTTTGGAAGGGAAGCCTTATATGAAGTGTTAATTTTCCCATTACATTCAAGTTTGGTTCACTTAGATGCAATAATGATTAAATGTACCTAATGGTGAAAGTTGCACCATTAGATATTGTGTGTAATTGGAAGGCGGTTCCATTTGTGAGTTTGGGAAATTTAATTGGGATTTAGGTCCTTTAGAGGGACATAATGACACCCAAAGGTAAATAATTAAGAGCAATGGGAATCCAAATAATTGCAGTGTATCACTGACATCCTTGGGCACCTCCAACACCCATAACATTTCAGCTATTTTCCCCACATTGTTGAATTTATGGGATGATTATACCTGGACCAATATGCCCCCAATCGACTTAGAATTGATAAAATATATGGTAGCCAATTCATGGAATAGATGAGGATGGTATCACACATTGATAAGTGGGATGGATAGCAACACCTTAAGAGCCCTTAACATTGGAGTAGAGATAAGCATTTTGGGCACTTGGAGACCCACTGATGGATTATATTAGAGATCTAGGAGCCATACCCCTAAGGTTGATTTTAGAGGGCTTCTACACTCATGATGGAATTCATTGTCCTCAACTTCATCCCTACAAGGGCCTATTCTTGCATGATGTCATCACTTTTTCTTTATTTTAGTTCACACATGTGGATAATTAATTAGTTTTTAAAGTATACTAGGTTGGCTTGTGGGATAGCCCATTGTTTTATTGTTTAGAGGGTTTCTAGGATAAATGGGAACTCCTCCTCTTCATATAAATAGTGGAGGAATTCATTCTTTTTTATCATCACACCACACTTTGATTATGTTGTGAAACCAGCTCCAAAAAGAGAAGAAAAGAGATATCAACGCCTTAGAAATAAGCCACTTCGAGGGGGAAACCTCCAATACATTACATGAATGAACCATTCTTGGATGCTACAAATTACAAAACCTCTTTTCTATATATAGGAGTCCATGGGGCCACAATGTAATCCTAACCGACCTAACAATAATAATTTAAGGGCACAATAATAACAATATGGGGGTTACAGGGGTACAATAATAACAATAAGGGGGTTACACGAACAACAATAAGGGACTGTACTAGTAATATAGGGACCTATCATGCCCCTCTCCTTCAAAAAAGTGTTGTCCTCAACACTTGAGTAGCTCTGGGTGCTTCTGTATAAAATTCTCATCCTCCCATGTAGAATCTTCAGTGGGTAAGTTCTTCCACTTGATGAGATACTCTGAAATTGATCGATTCCGTAGTTGTCGAGTGCTTGTTTCTGTGACCGCTTCAGGTTCCAATATGATTTTCCTTCCTCATCAAGTTCTGGAAATATTGTTTGAACTAGAAGATTTTCACCGATAACCTTCTTTAAGCATGAAACATGGAAAATTGGATGTACTCACGAAGAAGCAGGAAGCTCCAATTCGTATGCCATAGTACCAATCTTTTGCAACACCTTGTAAGGACCATGGTACTTTGGCGATAATTTATTATCCTTCTTTTCTTGCTTGACGACATTTGTTTGTATGGTTGTAGCCGTAAAAATACCCAATCTCCTACATCAAAACTTCTCTCGCTGCGATGTTGATCTGCCTGTTGTTTCATTCGATTTTGTGCCAAATTCAGGTTATCCTTTAAGAGTTGGAGAACTTCTTGCTGATGCTCGATGTGATCTTCCACTGCTTGAACCTTCGATTTTTCTCTTAAATATGATGTGATGGATGGTGGATGATATCCATAAAGTGCCATAAATGGGGTCATTTTTGCTGCAGTATGGAAGGAAGTGTTATACCACCATTCAGCAAGAGGTAACCACTTGACCCATTGTGTTTGTTTATCAGATACAAAACAACGAAGATATCCTTCCAAACATTTATTTACTATCTCATTTTGACCATCATATTGAGGATGATAAGATGAGCTATGAGCTAATTGAGTACCCAAACAAGAAAATAACTCCGTCCAAAAATTTCCAGTAAAAATGGGATCTCTGTCGCTCACAATAACCCTTGGGTTTCCATGTATCTTTTGAATTTTGTCCATAAATGTAGTAGCAACTGTACTTGCTTTAAATAGATGAGATAATGCACAAAAGTGTGCATACTTGGTAAGTCTATCAACTACCACCATGATGACACTCTTTCCTTCGGACTTAGGTAAACCTGTGATAAAATCCATTGAAATATCCTCCCAACATTGACTTGGAATGGATAAAGGTTGTAGAGGTCCTGGGGTATTAATTGTCTCAACTTTATTCTACTGGCAAAAACCAAACATTCCACCACAAACTTTTGAATATCAGATTTAAGGCCATCCCAAAAAAATTCTTTCTTCACCCTGTGGTAAGTTTTTAAAAATCCTGAGTGTCCTCCTAAAGGAGAAGTGTGCAATTCCAAAAGAATCTTTTGTTTTAGTTGGGAATTATTACAAATATATAAGTGATCTTTGTACCATAAAGAATCATTTTTCCAACTAAATGTATCAGATGTACTAGGATCTTGCTGCAACTTTTGAATGAGTGTCCATACTTCTTTGTCCTTCTTCCATTCATCTCTTGCTTTGGTTATCTAATCTAGTTGTATAATAGAAATGGCACAAAACAATGCTTCCACCTCTTCATTCTTTCTTGAGAGTGCATCTCCAACAACATTAAGCTTCCCTTTTTTGTATATTATTTCAATTTCATAACCCAACATCTTTGTGACCCATTTTTGCTGCTCTTATGAAGATAGTATTTGTTCCAAAAAGTGTTTAAGACTATCATGATCAGTTTTTACCTTGAAGTGTCTTCCCATTAGGTAAGTTTTCCATTTCTTTAGTGAATGCAGTATTGCTAACATTTCCTTCTCATAAATAATTTTCTTTAAATACTTTCCTTTGATTAGACGACTTTCAAAAGCAATGGGTCTTCCTTCCTACATTAAAACAACACCAATTCCATTTCTTGAGGCATCACATTCCACAATAAAGGTTTTTGTGAAGTCTAGCGTAGCTAAGACCGATGCTAGGCACATTTCCTCTTTAAGATGTTCAAAGGCCTTAGTTGCTTCAGGAGTCCACGAAAATGCATATTTCTTCAATAATGTTGTTAGAGGTGCTGCTATTCTCCCATAATTCTTAACAAACTTGCGATAATACCCTGTTAACCCGAGAAATCCTCACAACTGCTTTATGGTTGTGGGGACTTTCCATTCCTTAATGTCTTTAATTTTGTTAGGGTCTACCTTAACACCCTCGTGAGATACAATATGACCCAGATATTCCACCTCTTTTACTCCAAAGAAACATTTGGATGTTTTTGCATATAATTGTTTCTCCTACAACAGTTTGAGCACCTTGTGAACATGTTCAACATGATCCTTCCAAGACTTGTTGTAGATTAGTATATCATCAAAAAATACTAGCACAAATTTTCTAAGGAAGGGTTTGAAAATTAAATTTATCAACCCTTCTCCAAGGAAAATTTATGTCTAATCTCCCACAATGACCTAATTATGGACTGGTTCAGTAGAGCGAACTTGTACAACTTTCCATGTGTCACTGTTTCATCTTTTAGCTCTTAAATTGATAGCAAAGAAACTACAATCTGTGTGCTTGCGACCACTTTTTACAGCACTCCAATCCGATGCTTGGAGAGAGAGTTATGAAGATTTTCCCATGATCACCTCTTTGAGATGAAATTCAGGAGCTTGAAAAAGCACTACCTTCCATAGATAATATCTCCGAAAATATTGCGAACCAAGATATGAAATTTTGTGACAAGTTTCCTCCAAATTTTAGCTTCGTTCCCTAAGATTTCAAATTCTGAACCTTCGTAGAAAAAAAGTTATAACGCAAATGCCATGATGACCTGTTTAGATTAAATTGAGGAGCTTGCAAAAATACCTAACTTCCACAGATCATATCTCTGAAAATATTTCGAACCAAGATCTAAAATTTTGCGACGATGTTCCTCAGGATTTCGACTTCGCACCCTAAAAATTTCAGCTTTTGAAACTTCATATAAAAAACGTTATAGCGAAAATTCCACGATGACATTTTTGGAGCAACGAAACCCTAGAATCTCAAAGCTCTGATACCAAATGTTGTGAAACCAGCTCCAAAAAGAGAAGAAAAGATATATAAATGTTTTAGAAATAAGCCACTTCGAGGGGACAACCTCCAATACATTACATGAATGAACAATTCTTGGATGCTACAAATTACAAAACCTCCTTTCTATATATAGGAGTCCATGGGGCCACAATTTAATCCTAACCGACCTAAAAATAATAATTTAAGGGCACAATAATAACAATATGGGGGTTACAGGGGTAAAATAATAACAATAAGGGGGTTACACTAACAACAATAAGGGACTATACTAGTAATATAGGGACCTAACAAATTATTTTGGCCTACTAGAGCATTTTCAACCTCTTGAACTTATGGAGATATTCATATCTTTGATGCATTTTGATATTTGTAGCTAAATAGTTGTACATTCGAGATATTATTTGGATCAATGGAATGGATAATTTGCATGATATCTTGCAAGTGAACTTAAATTTTGAATATCTATCTCTGACATGCCTAATGTATGGTATTTTTTTTATTCTATTTATTGCAATTGTGCTCTAATTTATTGAATGTATATTGAATTATAAATCTAGATGATCTATTGCATTAATCATACATGACATGTAAATGAATGTCCTTAGTGGTGAAATATTGGTAGCTCTCCCATGAAAAATCCTCCTACAATTGAATAGGTAATTTTTGGAATTTTGGTAACTAGGATATCAAAAATTCAGCCTCCTTAGAATTTAAGTGGGTTTATTTAACATCATCGACTTCATACTCCCGGGGGATAAGGGATTGGTCCAATTGGTTGGTGATAATTTAGATTTTTCATCCATTTTCTCTCTCATTTAAACTTCAACCCCTTTAAGGCTAAGGTTTTAAACTAGGGCTTGGTATGAATCCCTATACAAGTAGAATTCTTGGCGTGGAAGAGCCTAAACATCAAGAAGATATAATTTCCCACAAAATATATCCTTTTGGTGGGAATCAAAGTCAATTTCATCTCTAAATTATCTTTCCATAGATGTTTTCTCAAAGAGGGAAACCTCGGTTTTATCTTCCTTCAGCTTGGGGGCTTCTTTAAGGTTTCACGATCCTTGACCTTGTTGATACACATTGTTTGAAACATTTTATATTAGACTTGACATTTGTAAAATCCAACACTCGACAAATTACTCAAACGCTAGGTATTGTTATTGTATCCCTAGGCATATACATGAAAAGTGAATTGCTTCCCTTGGGGCCTTGAGCCTTTATTGTGTTTTTCTTGTAGAATATGTAGTCGATTCACTTAATGATTTTTACCTAGAACATAATATATAGGTGACCTTAATATAATGGTTTCCTCAATGGATGTCATGGACACTTAATGTATGCCCTTAGAGACAAAAAACCAACCACATTAGTTGATGCCAAGAGGGTGGTAATGTAGGTTGAAAAAAAAATTAACTCTACCCAAATTGACATGTTCAACTATCCTAGGGTTGAGATTGAATCCAAAACCAAGTCAAATTCTCTCTATAATGAAGTATTTTTGGCTCATTCCCAAAAGGTTGACAAATTCGCTACCAATATTACTCTTGGTCAAAAGACCCTTATGAATATGCTAACCAACATAGAAATAGAATGAGGCTCTAAGTCAAATTATCCTCCTAAGAACCAATTCAATAGAGACAAATCCTTTCCTAAGAAGGATGGAGAGGGAGGGAGGTCACACCATGAAACAAATGTTCCTAAGACCCTTGCTCCCACCAATATGGTAGGGAAAGGAGGGTCACCTTGGGATAAACCTTATGATGAGCCCCATGAAGGTATACCATATGAAAAAAGTGAGGAAGAAGAAGAATCTAAGCATTTAAATGTTGTGGAAAAAGCTCACCGTTTTAATATTTTTCTTAGGAATACCTATTTTCACCCACAACGTAGCCACGTCCAAATAAAATAAGAACAATAAGATTTCGCTAGTTTTGGATAACAATTGGAGATTTAAAGGCTTTAAATGTTCTATAAATACTGAGAAGCAACCTCAAGAGAGCTCAAGTGCTAACCCATATTGAGAAAAGGGATCTTCTCAAGGCAAAACACAAAGTAAACCTAAGCCTAAACCCAAATATCATGAGATTGAATCAAATGTTGATGCAGGTAGTGTTATAGGTAAGCTTCATGTGCATGTTACCACAAAAGATATGGCTAAACTCGCCCCACATAGAATATAAATATAAAATGAAATAAGACTTGATGATGAACATGATGATCCTCTCATCATTATGCAAAACATGACTTTTGATAGGAAAAATACTGGATGTGATCCATTCTTGTTGACTTTAGTGATTGATAGGTTGTTCCTTCACAATTTAATATTGTATTTGGGATGCTCTGCTAATATCATGCCACTAAGGGTCATGCACCATTTAGATCTAGAAATCACAATTCCCTATAATAATTTTTCTGGTTTTGACTCCACATCCATCCCTGTGCATGGTCTCATTAAGGACTTAAGAGTTTCTCTCGCAACTAAAAAATATATTTTTGTGTTGATGGACATAGTTTTCATTGATATACTTGATGTGCGGGGAATTTTTACACATTAATTTGTCTCCATCCCTGCAATCCCCATCTCGCCCATTGGAGGGTCGTTTCTGTGACCAATAAGCAGTGTCATGCCTTGCAAATACCATCATTGCATCCCTTGCCACGAGGACAACATTCCTTCTGTTGATCATTTCCTGAGCAGACCCCTAAAAACACATGTTTTTGACTTGGTGCTGGTAGCCCGTTATGTCCTCATGCCAATGAGGAAAATTAACATTGAGCCCGCGCCAATTGGCGCTCTGTCCCAGTTAAGCACCCATGCCAATCTGCTTATGGAATTTTTTTTAAAAAAATAGGCAAAGTTTCAATTACAACAACTTCGTGGATGAGTCATGAGGAGTGTTTTCAACTGAATAACCACGGCCTTCCTCGTTTGGCCTCTTGTTTCCACCTTATGGGGAACCTCCCAAGGGATAAGGCCTCCCTTCCACTATTGTAGGGATCCCAACCTCCTCCTCTCCTCTATAAATATAGCCATCTTCCATTGATGAAGGGGCTAAATGGTTGAGCCTTAATGCTGCAAGAGCCTTGATAGTCCTCATAGAGCCAAATCAGTATCAAGGAGATTGACGATCGAAGAGAGAGGCTTGCCCCCATTCCCGACGAGCTTTACCGAGATGTATTCTGCTGAAAACCCACCAAAGGAAGATTCAACGTCAGAGCCAGGTTGTATTTTCCTTTGTATGAATTAATGATAACCGACTATTGGTTATGGTTCCACTCGTATTGTTCATTATGATCGTGAGTTGTGTCTTCTCTGAATGATAAATAATTGCATATATTGGATTTTACGCTTGTGTTTGTCGTGTTTTTTGTGTGTGCAGGTGTTCGATCACGACAAGTGGAAGGATTTTGATCTGCTGGAGGAAGGAAACGGGAGCGTTATCTTCTCTACGAACAATAGTGTTGGATTCAAGGTAAGCCTTCTTCGCCATTTGGTTTATTGCAATTAGGAATTTGCACCTTAGCATGATACGATTGTTGCTAGACCTGAACTAGGCTAGTAGGGATCGCCTCTGTCCGCAGAGGGGATTTACCTCTACAACAAATTCGCGACTCCGCTGGGGAACATTGATTGGAGTTTGTCTTGTATTTTCGGTTGATTTTGGTCTTTGTCTGCTTGATCAACTCTTTAGGTTCGCTTTTTTATGGTGTAAAACCCCTATTCAGCCCCCAAAGGATCAAATCTGACCTCTATTTTTCTGAATTTTCATCTTTTCATGGTTGGCTTGATTGGCGCGGTTTCCAGCCTGACAGTCGCGCCCATTGGCATAGGTTGCTAGTTCATCACTCGCACCATCCCCTCCCTGGTGCGGATTACAGCCAGACAGTCGCGCAATTTCCTGTAGGTGCTAGGGTTTACCCTTGTTCGGAAGTTTCTTTTGGTCAGTACTTTGTTTTTGGGTTTATTTTAGATTATGGTTGAAGTGGTGAGTCTAGTCTTGGTTGGGAGAAATTCTTTGTTTTTCATTTTTAGGCGTTGGCGCTTGCTGTCAGTTAGCAACCCATGCCAATTTTCCATTGGCGCTAGTTTCCAGTGAGCAAGTCGCGCCAGTTGGCGCTAGTTGTCAGTGACAAAGTCGTGCCAATTTCAGGGTGTATGAAAATTGAGATTTTTTCCCGTAACCCTTCACCAGTGTGTCTTTCCCTTCCGGTATTTTCTCTATATGAGCATAGATTACATGCTCATTGTTTGAAATGTATTATTTCCATGATTTCTTGATGTAAAAGGGAATGAATGCCTTGTTTTGATCTCATGCTTTGGAAGTCTGCTTTGTGTTTGACCTCATATGTCTTGTAGCCTTTTGAGCAATTTCGTTACAAAGTGTTTTGAAACAACGATTTCATTCTTAGTGTTTGTTTGCATCCCTTTTGCGTTCATCCTTTCATTTAGAAGATTTGCGTTCATTTAGTTTTCGTCTCATAGTTTTCTTTTTCGTTAAAATGCATTAGATCACATTGCATTGAAAAGTATTTTTTTAGATTTATCATTGAACTTAGATCACATTGTTTAATGATTGAAAACTAGAAATCGCTTTGTGTGCATTCTCTTTCATTGAAAGCATGCATTAAGTAGATTCTCATTTCGTCGAAAAATGCATTGAGTGCATTCTTATAATTTGAAAAGGAAAAAGGAAATTGTGCATAGATTACAATTGCATAGTTTTCGGAAAAATAATTTTGCATAGATTACATTGCATTATTCACATCGTTGAATGTTTAGCATACTTTTGGATAGTGAAAGTCATCTAGTTTGGAAAAGATTTCGTTTGCAGTGTTGTTTTATGTCACATCATTGTTTGAAGCTCTTCCCTTAACTAGATAGCATTCATCGAATTGAAAGTTTTCTTTTCTCATATAGCTGCATATAGGAGATTGTCATATGACATGCAGTAGGGCCTTGAAACCGAGACATAATTGAAGATTAAAATTAAAATCTATTCAATTTACACTAAGGCAACATTGAAAAATTAACGAAATATTTAGAGCTCTAGGCTAGAGACATGTTCCGGCGTCGTTAAACCTAGTAGCTGTCGTTCACCTCTTGGCTTTAGACAGCACTAGTACGGACTAGTGCTCCCCATACCGTCGTGTATATAAAGGGAGACCCCACTAGGTTTCTATCCTTTATCCATAGGAAGCTGATTCTACCGCCCTATACCCATGATACACCGGACACAGCATTCGGGGAGATTGCCTGCACGTATGTTAAGTCCTTGGTTGATTTCTCCTTCATTTTGAAACCAAGGTATATATTGCAGTTCACGGTTATTTGGTACACCCTTTGCCTAGAATTCCAGAGGATTCATTTTGATCTTTTCTAACTCCTTAAATTTGAAAATATCATCAAGCGCTTGTCCTTTCACGCTTTCTTCAAAACTGAAAGAGATAGAGTCACCTTTCATCCATTTCTTGACTCTTAAAACATGAAACAGTGAAGTTTCTAAGTTTCAATGTGGTAAAATAAATCACCTGCGATCACACGCCCTGTTAGGATTTGCTTGTTGGCCATTTGATTGTGTGCCTTGGTTTTTAGCCCGTGTGCAGTTTTGAATTGTTGATGGCAACTTTTCCAGAGTTCACCAACCAAGGAATCCCCTCCGATGGGAATCCTAGTCATTTTCCTCCTTTTGGAAATGTTGGTGCTCCTTATATGGCAACGTTGTCCCTTCCTGGGTTAACTGTTGGGTTGCCTGTTTGGTTGTTTTCAACCACTGTGGTTCTGAATGTCTCAGCTACTGGTCAATCAGTTCCTCCGCCTGAACAACATCATGTTGATTCCAAGGCTGACCTCTCCCCTTCTTCGCCTGTTTCTACATCCTCCTCTTCTACTTTGCCTAGTGAAAGTCTGGATTCAAGTAACCAGGTGGCTAAGAAGAAGAAGAATAAGATGAAGAAGAAGAAGTCCGATAAGAGAGAGGCTAAGGCTACAACTACTGCTTCCATTCTGCGGAAATTCAAGTTCCCTTGCATGTTGTGCACGGGAAATCATCTTCTTCAAGATTGTCCTAGCATTCCAAAGGTGCTCAAAGCATGTTCCAATGGTCATCCGCTGTTGCCTTTGGCTTCCGGGAGTCAGGTTGGGGGTACGTCTTCAGCTAGTGCTAGTAAAAATATTAAGAAGCAGGGTAAGCTTGCCAATCCCTGTAAGTTGTGTGGGGGGCACCATGCCATTCACCTTTGTCCGTATATGGATGAAGCCAAGCGAGTTTTGGACAACTCGACTGTTTCTACACCATGCCTTCTAGCTGGTTACAAACAGCTTTCTTTGAGTCCTCCACCAACTGATCCTATGATTGGTCAAGAGTCATCTTTGGTCGATCCCGCTCCCTCGGAAATTCAAATTCAGGAATCCATCCCCGACCAACCATTGGTTGTGGGATTGGTTGAACTGGCCCCACCTGCGGTGCACCAACTCTTTTCTGTTGAGAGTGGATCTCACCCCCCCCCCCCATGTCCTTCTAGTTTCATCAGATTCTTCAGACGTGGAGAAAGATTCTCTCGTCCCTACACCTCAAGAAGTGGCTCCTCCGCCTCCCGTGATGGAGGTGTTAGAGGATACTCTTCCTGACTCCATGACAGAAGTCGTGGAGGATACTCCTTATTCTATCGTAACACTAGGGGAAGACCTTCTCGGTTTGATGGTAGCCCCTCCGAGTAGTTTAGTCGCTTCCTTTGATTGGAATCGATTTGCAGGATACCGCCTTCCATCTTATATGCCTTTCGAGATAACGGTACAGGCCTTTGGTCTGGTTGTACCCAGCACCATTATAGATGAGGGTGCATCTATTAGTGTTCTATCCTCAACTACTTTGCAAGCTTTCGGTTCGCCACCACTTGTGCCTGTTACGCAGAATCTGTTGGCGTTTAACAGAAGAACTAGTCAATTGTTAGGGATCCTTCCAAGGTTACCTGTTACTTTGGGAGGTAAAACCATACATATGGACGTGATGGTTGTTCCAGGCCCCTTGGATTTCAATCTACTCTTGGGGCACGATTGCACCTATGCCATGGGAGCGCTTGTCTCCTCCCTTTTTCGTGTGGGCTGTTTTCCACATGAAGGACAAATCGTGACCATTGATCATCTTTTGTTATTTGGTCTAGATGTGATAGCTGGCCCGCCATCATCCCTTCATGGCTTTTATCCACCCGTTGTATTTTCCCCACCATAGGTCAACTATGTGGCTACCTACCCCATGCTTGTACTCAATGATAGTGTCGTTGTGCATTAGGTGCTGGGGGCATTAGGTCCGGACTTTTAGGATGTTTTCCTTCCATCGGGAGTGGAACTCTTGGAAGCAATGAATTCTTGTTCATTATGATGAGGTTGGTCGGAGCATGGTTCTTTTCCTGTGTCAAGATCCTTAAAAAATGAAACCAGGTTCTCAGAGCATAATTCGTTTTCTTGTGTCAAGCTCCTTAAAAAATGAAACAAGACCATCAGAGCATAGTTCATTTTCTTGTTTCAAGCTCCTTAAAAAATGAAACAAGACTGTCGGAGCATAGTTCGTTTTCTTCTGTCAAGCTCCTTAAAAATGAAACAAGCTGGTCAGAGCAGAGTTCCTTGTCTTGTGTCAAGCTCCTTAAAAAATGAAACAAGGTTGTCGGAGCAGAGTTCCTTGTCTTGTGCCAATCTCCTTAAACCATGAAACAAGGTGTCCTGAGGATAATTCTTTTAATGTGTCAACCTCGTTAAAACAATGAAACACGATCTCATTCAATTTAAGTTTTGTTAGATCTCGTAAAATCCCAATCGAGTCTTTCTTAGATCTCGTAACTTGAACCTTCACTCCCTCCATCTGTTTACTCAGGTGCATGGACTGAAGCTTGGGGGGCATGTACCTCGAATTGAGTCACCATGTTGGGGGCATGCTTAATTTTTCAAGCATAGTTTGTTTCCATTTCAAGCTTGTGTAAAAATGAAACCGGTTTCAAGCATAGTTTATCTTTGTTTCAAGCTTGTGTAAAAATGAAACCAACATCAAGCAGAGTTTCTTGATTTCAATCTTGTGTAAAAATGAAACCATTCCCATTTTACCTCTTGTGATTACCATCTTATCAGCCTATCTTTGCCAGATGAGCCTTGTTTTTCTCACTCCATCGTCACTATATTCTTGGCCAATCATATGCCTTCACTTGGTTGTTTCACCCATTCCTGAGGAACCGCTGCAATGAGTGGTCTTGTTAGCCAGCCTCTCGACCTTTATTTGTTCATAGTAGTTCCACCATCACCAGAACCAGTTGCTACCCTTTATACCACTCATTCCTCCAGGAGGAATCACCTTTCAGCTCTTTTCTGACTCTAAAAAACTGAAAATATTGTCGAGTCGCTTGTCATTTCGATCTCGTTAAAGTGGCTGCAAAGCAATATCTACCCAGTATACTTTTACCCCTTTTTCGGGCTGGGATAGATTATTTATGAAAAAGGAATACCCTAGCCTATCGCGACTAGGAGGCTTTCTCAGACATAGTTTTCTACCTTTTTGGATCTGAGGAACTATTTATGAAAAGGGACTGTTGCAGTTTACTTTTCTGCTATCTTTTCAAACTCTCTAAACATGAAAAGACACCGAGTTATCCCTTTGTCAGACTTGTTAAACTTAAATGACATCGGAAATTGTCAATCATGACGTTATTCAATTGTCTCCTTCCTAGGGCTCGTTAAATGTACTAGGATGGATTCGTCCGAAGGACGGACTTATATGACAAGCATATGATATCCTCTTCAAGCTTTTGTAAAAATAAAGAGGTACTCGCCAGAAATGGTGGGGAAAAATGGAACCAGTATCATTGTCGTGTTGGCAGTATGTCTCTCTTGAACATGGCACTTGTCTACATTCGTGTCGGGTTGGGGACATCTCACCTCATTATATGATTTCCTCCGTGGGTTTGGGTAACCCTTTTGACCTCTCATCTGCTCTTTGCCTCGTCATCATGACCTCTAATATTTTGATGTCAAATACTGCCAAATCCACTGTCGTGCCGCCGATATGTTCAAGAGAATTTGACCTCTGCAAATTTCGACCCTCCTCTAATTCTCATCTGATCTTGATTCACACAACATTACTTTCCTCTGTCTCGTGTCGATGATGTGGGAAACACTATGGCCCACCATCGATCAAGGTCACTTCCTGTCGACTTCAGCTCATTATCCAGGAAGCTAATCTAGAGACTCCCTTTTGGTACCTTGGAGCCTGCATGCCTCAATGGTAGGTTCTTCGCATTCGACGTGAGGTTTTCATCATTGGCCTTCGATCGAGTGATTCTACGGGTGTTCGATGCCAGCTTATTGATTTGCATGCCATAGATTGTACCTATAGTACCTTGAGGGCCATTGTCATTATTGGTGGTACCTCTCGCGTCTGTTAACAGCTTTCATCATTGGCTGGTAATCAGGTGATGTTCTCGCATGTTCAACTTCAGCTCACTTATTCGCATGCTTGAACTTGTACTTTGTTTGAGTCGAGATGGAGCACAAGACCCTGGATTTCATCTGTTTAGAATCTAGGCTGCGATTTTGTGGATTATTCTGAATAGTTACATGACTCACTTACTGGATGGCTGCAACCATACCTGAGTCTCTTTATCGATCCTCGCTGGATGGTTTCGTCCATACCTGAGTCTCTTTATCGATCCTCGCTAGATGGTTGCGTCCATACCTTGGATCTGGATTATTGTATACTATGTTATGGATGGCTGCGCCCATACCACATATATCATATATTTGAGATATCAGTTGTACTTCTCTACGCAGGTTTTCCGACGGCAATGTTTTCAGTTGGACACGTTCTTATAAAGCATTTCACCCCTCTCTCTCTTTCAGGCCTCATGCTTTAGGAGGCATCTGTTACACAGTAATTTTTCGCCGTCCCTGCAATCCCCATCTCACCCATTGGAGGGTCATTTCTATGACCAATAAGCAGTGTCATGCCTTGCAAATACCATCATTGCATCCCTTGCCATGAGGACAACATTCCTTCTGTTGATCATTTCCTAAGAAGACCCCTAAAAACACCATTTCTCCCGCCTTTAATGGCAGGTGTCCTGTGGCGAGAAAATTATTGTGAGCAACGATTGTGTCCCGATTAAGCACCAGCAAATATGTATGAAGTTTTAAAGAAATGAAAGTTTCGATTACAACAACTTCGTGGATGAGTCATCAGGAGTGGTTTCGCCCGAATAACCACGACCTTCCTCCTTTGGCCTCTTGTTTCCACCTTATGGGGAACCTCCCAAGGGATAAGGCCTCCCTTCCACTATTGTAGGGATCCCAACCTCCTCCTCTCCTCTATAAATATAGCCATATTCCATTGATGAAGGGGTTGAATGGTTGAGCCTTAATGCTGCAAGAGCCTTGATAGTCCTCATAGAGCCAAATCAGTAGCAAGGAGATTGACGATCGAAGAGAGAGGCTTGTCCCCATTCCTGATGAGCTTTACTGAGACATATTCCACTGACGACCCGCCAAAGGAAGATTCAGCGTCAGAGCCAGGTTGTATTTTCATTTGTATGAATTAATGATAAGCAACTATTGGTTATGGTTCCACTCGTATTGTTCATTATGATCATGAGTTGTGTCTTCTCTGACTGATACATAATTGTATATATTGGATTTTATGCTTGTGTTTGTCGTGTTTCTTGTGTGTGCAGGTGTTCGATCACGGCAAGCGGAAGGATTGTGATCTTCTGGAGCAAGGAAACAGGAGCGTTATCTTCTCTACGAACAATAGCGTTGGATTCAAGGTAAGCCTTCTTCGCCATTTGGTTTATTGCAGTTAGGAACTTGCACCTTAGCGTGATATGATTGTTTCTAGACCTGATCTAAGCTAGTAGGGATCACCTCTATCCGTAGAGGGGATTTACCAAAAAATAGACCTTTTGGCCTTGTTGCAACCAGCCAATTCAGCCCTCACGCCAATGGGGGAAATCCACCAAAGAGGGCATGCCAACTGGCACTCTATCCTAGTGTATTAACCACGCCAATCTTAATAAGGATTGTTTTTTAAAAATAAATGGCGAAATTTTGATTCCAACCAACTCCTGAACGAGTCTCTAAAATGAGTTGGGAGGTTTGGCTCCGGATCTCCATGTAGGGGAAGTAGTTTTCCACCTATCATGGAAGCTTCCTTGAGGATAGGACCAATCCCACCATTGTAGGGATCCCAACTCCCCTTCCACCATCTATATAAGCTTGCCATTTTGCCTTTGCAAGCTAGCCTTAATGGTCATAAGACTAAGAGCTGAATCTGTAGCAAGGAGACTATCGCCAGACAGCCTTTGAGAGCCAAGCTGAAGAGAGAGAGCTTTGTCCCATTTCCGATGAGCTTCATTGAGACGTGCTCCACTGTCGACCCCACCGAAGGAAGATCTAGTGTCAGAGATTAAGGTTGTATCCTTCCTTTGTTTTATTAATGATAAGAGACTTTGATTATGGTTTCATTCATATATCTTTATCTCCAATGCAATGAATTACATCTTCTCTGACTAATGTATAGTTACAAGATTTAGATTCTATGCTATGTATCGTTGTGTTTCTTCGCATGTGTGCAGGTGTTCAGATGGGCTAAGCAGAAGGATTGTGATCTGCCGAAGTAGAGGATGGGAAGCGTCATCTTTCTTTTGACGACCATCGCATAGGACCTAAGGTAGGAGACTTGTCATTTCTTGTCATTTTTTAACTAGAGACCTGCGTCTTAGCATGACTTGATTGTTGCTAGCCCTAATCTGGGCTAGTAGGGATCGCCTCTATCCGCAGAGGGGATTTACCTCTCCAACAAACTGGCGACTCCGCTGGGGAATTGATTGGATTTTGTCTTGTCTCTTTCAGTTGCTTTTGGCTTTTGTCTGCTTTATTTGCTTATCTGGTCTATCTCTTTCTTGTGTAAAGCCTCTGTTCAGCTTCCACCATACCTGATCTGCTCCCTATTTGCTCTTTTTTATTTTTGCCATTATTAAACTCGATTGGCACACTTTTTGGCCTGACAGTCATGCCATTTGGTGCTTGTTGCTGGTTAGGCCCCCGCGCCAATCCTATTTTGGCGCTAGTTGTAGCCAGACAGTCACGCAAATCCTGTGTGGTGCCAGGGTTTGCTTGTTTCTGAGCCTTCTGAGCTTGATTTATGGTTTTGGTGTAATTTTTTCTACTACCTGAGTTTCCTGAAGCCTTGGTTGACTGTGTGTGACCTCCATCCTCTGGTTTTTTGCCCTCTACTATCGGTTTTACATTCTAGCCCTAGGACATCTAGGTGCTATAGTGTGCTGAGCCTCCTGTGGGAGTTTTCGGTTTTCATTTGTCCAATCAGCTTCATTGTTGCTTCTTTGCATTGATTTGGTGGTTTTCCATTGTTTTATTGCATCATTTGAGTGATTTATCTCATTCTCATTCGAGTTTCGTTTTGTCTCGTTTCGAGCCTAGATTACACAGTTCGTTTGAGTCTTTGGGATTCCTCTTTGATTTGAGGGATTTCTCCATCAGTTTGAGGTCTGATTGTGTGTTTTGTGTTGAGTGAAATTGCTTGTCTTTACTCTTCTGTTATCATTTCTCAAATTGATCTCTTTCATTAGTTTTCACTTTGTTTAGTGCATTTTGCTCTTAAAACATTGGAAATACAAAAACAAGTCTTGTGCTTTTGATTAGTTAGTGTAAATTAAAAACTATTCTGCATTATTAGTGTTATATAACTCTAAAGGAAAAGCTTTTAGTTTCATTAGCATGCATTAGAGACACTAGTGGTTGTTTTGTGATCATTTTTTTATTGTTTGGAAAGCTCTCAACCTTCCCGTAGTTAGCTATTCATTGAACAAAGTGATATATTGTGGCATGTACTGTGCATTAAGAGGATTTTTGAGACATAACATTCGGAAGGTCTTGAAAATTGAAACATAATTGAAAATAAACTCTAAAATTTATTCAATTTACCTTAAGGCAACATTGAAACATTAACGAAATATTTAGAGGTCTAGGCTAGTGACGTGTTCTAACGTCGTTAAACCTAGTAGCTATCATTCGCCTCTTGGCTTTAGACAACACTAGTATGGACTTGTGCACCCTGTACCATCGTGTATATAAAGGGAGACCCAACTAGGTTGCTATCCTTTATCCGTAGGAAGCCGAGTCTGCTGCCTTATACCCGTGATACAAAAGACATAGCATTTGGGGAGATTTCCTGCACGTACGTCAAGTCCTTGGTTGATTTCTCTTTCATTTTTGAACCAAGGTGTATATTGCAGTTCATGGATATCTAGTACACCCTTTTGCCTAGATTTCCAGAGTAGTTGTTTCGATCTTTTCTGACTCATTAAATTTGAAAGGATCATCAAGCGCTTGTCCTTTCACGCTTGTTTCCAAATTGAAAGAGATAGAGTCACCTTTTATCCATTTCTCGACTCTTAAAACATGAAATGATAAATTTTCTAAGTTTCAATGTTGTAAAATTAATCACCTGCGATCACACGCCCTTTTAGAGTTTGCTTGTTGGCCGTTTGATTATTTGCCTTGGTTTTTTCTCGTGTGCTTTTGTTTTGGTCTCTTCCTCTTTTCGTTACTGTCACAGTGGCGGAACCTTCAGTTTCGTCTACTGGTAGTCCTTACACAGACGATTCATCAGAGGTCTCTCAGTCCTTTGCTGAACCTCAACAGCCTATTGTCTCCGAGTTTCCCGACAAGGGACCGGTTCTGTCTAAGCTTCCCTTTGGTGGACTAGTTGAATTCAATTGGCCCTTATCCAACGCTTGGTTTGGATTTGGAGTAGGGGAACATTTCCCTCCTCTTACATTGGGATCACCTTTTTTAGCTGTTGTTATTCCTCCTAGTCCTTGTCGTCTTCTAGAAGATCTAGTGGCAGGGTCAGATATGGACTCACCCAGTCCTTCTCCTAGTGAGTAAATTCCTACATCTGGTGAAGATTACTAGCTCTTCCCTGAAAACAACCTCGAGTCTTATGTCATGTCCTCGCTTGGTCCTTCGCTTCCAGCAGGGTATAGATCTTTAAGTCAGATTGTGACCGTTGTGGCCTCCATGGGAGTATCCGCTCCGTCTACGAGGCTGGTTATTCCTTTGTTAGGGATGTCCCCAAGGACACCTCTCACGTCATCTCCTCAGGTCACATCAATACCTGCTAGGCCAACCTTCTATGTAGCTGCATCTACACCCGTTGTTACTACTCAGTCTGTCAGGGTCACGTCACTCCCTGAAGACGTCTACATAGCATCTGCTATTCCGAAGAATATCTCTTCTGAGGAGTATCGGTTATCTCTATAACAGTCGAACTCTGATTGGTCAGTCCTCCCAAGATCTTAACCGTCCTTATTTCTCCCATTATGGATAGGATAGTACACCCGTTTATGTTTTTCCATATCAGTACGATGAGCAAGGAAACCCTCTACGTTTTCTTGCTCCAGAGGCTTATTAGTATGTCCAAGGTTTTCTGTCTACCCAGGCTGGGAAATTTTCCAACCCACAAGGACAACCCTTCCAGGGCCAACCTTCGAGCCAGCCTGGTTATCTATATGACCCGCAGGGACAACCCTCACAGGGCCAACCTTCGGGTCAGTAGGGGTTGTTATACGGTCCACAAGGATAGTCCTACAACCCTCAAGGTTAACCTATACAGACTCACCCTGTGGTCCAACCAGGGCAACCTCAAGGACCCACAGGTCAACCGGGGCATCAACCGGGACCGTTGTATGGTCCTGGGGGGAAAATCCAACCCTCTCAACCTATGGTGCAACCTCTTCAACCTCAGTTTCCTATTGGTCCGAATGTTGTGCAACCGGGACCATCTTATGGTCCTATTGCAGGTCAAACTGGTTATCAGGCACAGACTGGCCCTATCTCGCCACCAGGCCAATCGGCTCATCCGGGGTAGCCTGGTGTCCTTCATCAACTAGGTTAACCTATTCAACTAGGGCAACCTGTTCACCCGATTCAACCTGTTCAGCCAGGGTAGCCCGCTCAGTTAGGTCAACCTATTCAACCAGGCCAACCTGCACATCTAGTCAACCCTGCTCAACAGCTGATTTACTCCATGCCATAGCTGAATCCGCCTGTACGCCCAACTCATCAGGCTCAGTAGGGCCCCACTTACCAGCAACCCGCTCAACCCCAAGGTGGTTATTATCTTCAAGGTCAATCTCAACCATTTTACAACCCGCCCCAAGGTTCTAGTTATTACCTTCAATAACCAGGCTATACCTATACTCAGCAATCAAATCCATATACTGCTCAATTGAGGCCGACATATAATCAAGGTCCATACCCCAGTTATCAACCCCCATACACTGGTTATCAGCAACCATATCAATCTAAATATACGGCTTACACCCCCTATGGTTAGAATCCCTCGGGACAGAACCAATGGGGGCAAATTTATGCTCAACCAGGGTGGAGTATAGGTACAGGTCCTTTTCGAGGGCCTGGTATGCCTTTCAATCCTCAGTTACCTTTCCTTGCTACGTTGGAATTTTCGGATGTTTCTAAATTGACCAATCATCCGATTCTTCACAATCCTTATTGGCCTCTGGTTCCAACCAAGGTGCCCGGTGACTATCCTAAATTTGAAGGTAAAGCTGGAGAGGACCCCCAAGCTCATGTCATGACCTACCATTTGTAGTGTTCTTCAAACTCTTGGGTCGATGATTCAATTCATCTGCGTCTTTTCTAGCGCACTCTTACTAGTGTTGTCGCTAAGTGGTATATAGAACTACCCCATGGTATCATTCAAAACTTCAAAATGTTAGCTATGGATTTTCTGATGCATTTTTAGTTACCAGTTCATTACGAAGCCGGGACGCATCTCCTGACTTCTCTCAAGCAGGATAAAGCCACCCAAATATCTCATCATATTCATGAGTGGCGACGTCGTCGTAGACTAATCAAGTTTGATATACCTGATCAACTACTAACTCATTGGTTCACTACCTCCTTCATTAACAAGATCGCTCAAGATATTGCTATGGGGGCATGTGTGACCGAAGAACAAGCCATCACGCGTGCCCAGTACCTTGATTTGGTGTACTCTCAGTCTAGCATGCTTTATGATATTTTGACTGATGCCCCACGGCCAGGGACCTCTAAAGCACCAGCTACCCCATCGGTGGATGGTGTTATTGGTTTTGTTTCTCAGGCTTCTCGGAAGTCCTCTAATGGGAAGCAGAAGTCTAATTCTTCTAATAATTCTACTCTTCTTGCCCCTCCATATTCTGGTAATACTGCGGAGGTCAATGCCGTTCAGGCCAATCCTACGGAAAATACCTCCAAAGGGAAGAAGAAGGGCAAAGGAAAATCCAAACCCGATGCCTCGAAACCAAAGTCTTATAAACCTCGTGCTGACGATGGTTCCCAACGTAAACCGAAGTACC
Source organism: Pinus albicaulis (assembly GCA_034641835.2). Taxonomy (NCBI): domain Eukaryota; kingdom Viridiplantae; phylum Streptophyta; class Pinopsida; order Pinales; family Pinaceae; genus Pinus; species Pinus albicaulis. The sequence continues at coordinate 896,076,824 of CM076580.1, forward strand.
CCTGCCTTATCTGTGAAGGAGATCATTATACCAAAGATTTTCCCCGAAGATCTGAAGTTAGTAAACTTCTGAAAGGCTCCAAAGGGACTCCGGCAGTTCTCAAAGAACCATTCCCGTCTCAGCAGACCTAGATGGTTGAGCAACCTTCACCATTTGCACCATTTGGGTCCCAAGTTTTTATGATGAATGGTGTTGCACCTGTTTCGATTGCTACGTGTTCGAAGGATTATGCTAGATCACACCAGGCAGCTGGGAAGGAAGTCATTGATGGCCCACCTTCCCCACTTGTCTCTGGTCCTTTAGAAATTGAGAAGCCCAACGCTGAACCTGTTGTGAGGCCACCTTCTAAAGGTGTTCTGCGAAAATATTCCTATAATCCAAACGCTCGTGCCGCTCAACACTACAGCATTGTTGAGGATTTGGCACAGGTGCCTTCTGAAATGTCTGCGTTAGAAGTGCTTCAAAATTTCCCATCGCAACAGAAAGCTCTGTTGTCCGCAATCGGTGGAATTGATCCCACAGATTCTAGTCTTCTCACCTTCAACCTAGAAAGTTTTGTCCCCCGACTTCCACATAAAATCGTTATTGTTATCCAAGTCGGTATAAACAGCCTCAACATCCACAGAGCCATTGTGGATGAAGGTGCTTCTACCTGTGTTATGTTTTCTGCTTGCTAGAAGGCCATTGGCTGTCCAGATCTTACTTCATCTCCCAATGCCCTAGAGGCATTTGATGGTTGGGAATCAAAAACCCTGGGTGTTCTCGAGAGTTTTCCGATCACGTTACAGGGTAATACAGTCAACGTGGAAGTATAAGTGGTTGATGCCAAGCTCAACTACAATCTTCTTCTTGGTTGCAGTTGGACACACGCCATGTTATGTGTTCCATCCACCCTCTACTGGCTTCTGAATTTTCCTCACGAGGGAAAAATTATCACTGTTGATCAGTTGTCTTTCTTCACCTCATCCTCCGAGAACAACGTACCTTATGTGGATCAGATCCCCAATCCCCCCGACAGTGTAGGGCCCGGTCTTTTTAAGGACCCTATCCTCATGGGTATTTTTCCTGTGCCACCACCACACACCATTCAAGTTAACATGATCTCTAGGTCAGATGACCCTTGGATCATCCCTTTGCCTGAACAAGTGACCTCTTTCAGAGAATCGATGCCTTTAACTCCAGTTGAGATCAATTACTGCAAGATTTTCGCTGTGTATAATCCTCCTCCTCCTGAACATGCTCCTTCGAGCATGGCTTTAGATGTATATTCTCAATCCCCTTGGCTAGGAAATTCAGATTCGCCTGATCCTTTAAGAGAAGTCTTCCCTTCTGATGAAGCTATCATTGAAATGATGTCTCTTGAAGATCTGCCATGGAGTGATGGACATCATCGTTCCTCGTTCATGCTTGGCCTGGGGGCAATGTCTGATTGTATAGAGCGCTTCGCATCTCAAGTTCCCACTCCGCCTCTCCAAACACCGATATTAACTCATGAGGTCCTTTCAGAGGGAAATCTGAGTAACATCACTCAAACCATGCCTACCGACATCTCCATCAAACCGGGGGTAGTCGATAACATTCATGTGGGAGTTACATGTTCTCCCGAAGAGATTCAGGTATACACGAGCCTTTTTTGCGAATTCAGAGATGTTTTCACGTGGTCCTATGAAGAGATGACTGGGATTGATCCCAGCATAGTCATGCATGAGATTCCCACCTACCCAGTTGCGAAACCCATGCGTCAGCGCCTACGCCCACTGCATCCCTGAAAAGCCGTAGCTATAAAGGCAGAAGTTGAAAAACTTCTTAACGCGGGCTTTATCTATCCAATTCCCCTCACAGAATGGGTTTCTAATATTCTCCCTGTAGATAAGAAGCAGGGCACTATACGGGTCTGTGTTGATTAACGAGACATTAATCGGGCCTATCCTAAGGACAATTACCCCACTCACTTTATAGACCAAATCATCGATGAATGCATAGGGAGTGAGATTTATTCCCTTATGGATAGTTTCTTGGGCTACAATCAAATTAATATTTTACCTGTTGATCAACATAAGACTGCCTTTACCTATCCATGGGGTACTTTTTCTTACAAAAAGCTCCCATTCGGCTTGAAAAATGCTAGGGCCACCTTCCAGCGTGCTATTTCCTATGCTTTCCATGACATATGTCATATCGTTCAGCCATATTTGGACGATTTTCCGATCCATTCAGCTCGGCGTGAGGACCATCCTGAACACCTTCGCCAGATTTTTCTCTGCTGTAGACGTTACAATATTAGGCTCAATCCTCACAAGTGCGTCTTCTGCGTAGATTCTGGTCGTCTTTTGGGATTCATCGTCTCCAAAGACAGGATTTTCCTTGACCCCCTCAAGGTCGAGGCTATCATTAACCTCCCATCCCCATCCTCGTTACATCAACGACAGAGTCTGCAGGGGAAAGCCAACTTCTTATGGCGCTTTATTCCAAACTACGTGGAAGTGGCCAAGGGGTTTATGTGACTTTTGAAACAGGAGGTTCCCTTCCATTGGGACAAGATTTCTCAGCAATCCTTCAAGAAGCTTAAAACATTGCTTGTTAATTCTCCGTTGATACGTCCTCCCAACTATCATCGCGATTTCACCCTTTATTTTGCCACTGCGTTTAGCACGATAGTTATGGTTCTAGTACATGATGACGATGATGGAAATGAACATGTATTTTAATATCTATCTCGGAATCTTCTCGACACAGAAATGCGCTATGCCCACGTCGAGAAGTTGGCGCTCGCTGTCGTTCAATCTGTTCAGCGGTTCCGCCATTACATCTTGTTGCGTACGGTAACCGTGATTTCTGATTGCAACCCCATGACATACATCTTGTCTCAACAATTTCTAGGGGGAAAGTACTCCAAATGGATTTTCATCCTTTAGGAGTTCGATTTAGAGTTCACCACTGCTAAATCGACGAAATCATTGGTTTTTGCTAATCTTATTTTCTCTCTCTCGACAGACTCCATTCCATCCCAATCTGAGGATCATATCCCAAATGAAACACTCTTTCTTATCAGCACTTGTGATCCATGGTATGGTGACATTATCGTGTATCTTCAAACATCCATGTTCCGGTCCGAGTTGACAAAAGATGCTCAATGTCGGATTCGGCATCAATCTCAACCATACCGTATTGTAGGAGATACCTTGTATCGTGTCGAAGTTGATTTTATGCTCCGCTAGTGCTTGACCCTGGAAGAGGCTAAGAGAGTCTTGAATGACTATCACAGTGGCGCCTGTGGTGGTCACCTGTCCGGATATGCCACCGCCCAGAATATTCTGCGTGCGGGGTACTTCTGGCCGTCTATATTCAAATACTGTATTGTTGCAGTTCAAAAATGCCATGTGTGCCAGGTATTTCAGTGCAAGATGCGTGCGCCACCCTTACCCTTGCATCCTGCCATTACCGTAGGCCCTTTTCCTAAATGGGGTATATATTTTATGACATGTAACCCTCACTTGGCCGAGGGGCATGCTTATATAATCATTGCCATGGACTACTTCACTAAGTGGGCCAAAGCAATGCCTACATTAGCTGTCTATGGTAAGACAGCCGCTCAATCCATTTCCAACCATGTGATTGCACGTTTCGGAGTCCCTGAGGCCATTGTCACCAATCATGGCACTAATTTTCGAGATTACATGATGGCAGAGCTGACATCAAAGTTGGGCTTATGCCATGATAGCTCAACGCCATACTACCCCCAAGAGAATGGCTAGGTTGAGGCCGCGAACAAGGTATTGGTCACGATGCTTCAACAAACGATTGGTATCCACAAATCCAATTGGAATCTCTAATTGTTCTCATCTCTCTGGGCCTATTGAACGTCAGTAAAGAGTGCGACCAGATTTACACCTTTCCAATTGGTGTATGGTCTAGAAGCGACTCTCCCGGTTGAGTGTGAAATTCCTTCTCTGAAGTTGGCTGTGGAATTACTGCCTAACACTTCTCCGGAGGAAGAACGTCTCTTGTATTTGGAACGACTGGATGAAACCCGCCGCTTGGCTACCTTGGTTATTGAGGCACAGAAAAAGTGGGTCAAAACCCACTTCGATCAATTGGTTTCTCCACGTTCTTTCATTAAAGGGGACCTCGTCCTCCTATATGACCAAGAACATGATAAACTTGGAGTGGGAAAATTCCAGCCCATGGGGCATGGGCCCTATATAGTTAAGCGAGTATTAAAAAATGGGGCCTATGAGCTAATCGACTATGAAGGTATTCCTCTGGCCCAGCCTAGGAATGGGTTGTACCTCCATAATTACTACGCTTGAGTTATTCTTGTGTGGTGTGTATGTACATAAGTGAGTGTGTTCATTTTTGTGAATGTGTGGTGTGGTGTGCTTTGTAAGTGTCTTTTTGCTGATTGGGTCTTCCTGATTGTGCAGATGTCTACTACTCCTTTTGTCAGTTTCGCGGATGGTGCCTCCTGTAGTACCAGGAATCTGTCCTCGACAACCTGGGTAATATACAATCCTGTTGGTGAGTTAGTCAATCTACAAGGTGTTTTTCTAGGGCCTGACACAAATAATTTCGCGGAGTATAGTGCCGTTTTGGAATTGTTGAACGAGGCTGTTAACATCGGTATTCGTGCATTACTTGTATATCTGGATTCACAGCTTGTAGTGTTGCAACTTAATGGTCATTATTCAGTTAGAAACCCATCCATTTTACGATTGTATCTACGTATTCGTTTACTGGAAAGAGATTTTGATTACATTACATATCAACACATACCCAGACACATGAATGCGTTAACAGATGCAGTAGCTAATATGGTTTTAGATAGACATTTACGCAACTTGTAATAAACATCATCATATGTAAAAATATCCATCCAGAAATATATATATATATATATATATATATATATATATATATATGTCGAATGGTTTGCAGTTTGTGTACATCACATAAAATCAAAAAATATACATTTTTGTTTTAATAATAGCCGCAGACAACATGTCTCTCAAAAATGTGCAAATCAAAAGCCCTAGATGACTAATCAGCGTGGTGCTCGTGGTAGCATGTCATCGCCCACACCAGTTGCCTCAGTAAATGATGAAGGTGACTAGGCACCCCCACAATGTGTCTCTGATAAGCCATTGGGACGTATACTAGCTGGGCGTAATCTGGGATCCCCCGAGTGATTCCCTCTAAGTTCTACACTAGCTCATTCCCCTCGCCACCCTCAGCTTGAGGATCGTGTGCGAGAGGGGTCCTCCGTGCGATGGGAAACATCCCAGCGGGCCTCTCTGGGCCAACTTCTGCATACATACAATATTATTTGTTAGAATAGGCATGTATCACAAAAAAAAAATCATAAATATATAAAATCAAAAAGAGTCTTACCCAGCTCCTCATCCCATTCATCCCCCTCCGAGAGTGGAAGATCTGGGTCTCTCGTGAAGTCGGTACAAATATAGGGCCAGTCCTCAACGATGATCAGCTGTCACCGTAACCATGCAAAAAACTCGAGCCTCCATGAAATTTGTTGGCCCCCTCCTGATCTAGGCATGAGTGCTGCCCATCGAGCCATCCTTGGCTCCCTCAGTGATGGCTCGGCAACTATTGCCCCTGGCCCTGGAAAATTGGTAGTCGTTCAAGGATGAATGATACCAGGATAGAACCGTACCCAAACTATTTCAGTTTAGTCTTCTTACACTTCATCAACTGCCATTTGATGTTCATTGATACGACAGTGGCCCAATGAAATAGTGTCGGGCTCATGCATTCAAATGCTAAGAGGAGTTGTGCTTTAGTTGCCTCATGCGGTGCCTGTGACCCTGCAGCCCGCGTAATGGTATGTAGCACTACTCAGAGTGCCAGATCAGGGACCGTGTGGATATCAACCTTCCCACTGCCTAATCCTGTCCGTGCCCCTGGGCACACTCTTTCCATCACCATTGCCATTTTCTCACCAGATGGCCTAGTCCCTGTCAAGATTGGAACTTGACCTTTGCAAGACAATCTAATTATGAAATAAACATAAGATACTTCAAGTTCCAACACTTGGTCTCGAAACCTGAATTTTTCTTTGTTCTCATCCCAAATGCTGATCAAATAATGTAGTAACTCAGGTTTTGCTCTCAAACATGGTGTTAAGAAGAAATTTTTTAGACCGCAGTTTCGGAGAGCGTTCATGCATGCTTTCTTCTCCGTGGCCATTTCATCTTCTTCACCATGCTCCCTTTCTTTCCACTTGATCACCATTGTGGCCGTGTATATGTACCAAAATGGTCATAAACACCTCATTAGATCTCTAGAACACTCAGAAATTCAGCTAATTGGTTCACATTTTGTTAAATTTAAGAGGAATTTTAGGTTGTGCCATTGGCATGACTGTTTTTCTAACAGTCGCGCCAACTGGCGCGACCCCTTTGTAAAAAGGAGCTAATTGGCACGGGTCCGTGCCCGATACCCGCGCCAATTGGCCAAGCCCTAAATTTGCAAAGGTCCCCTCAAGGATCCAAAAACATAATGGAAATCTATAAAAAATGAATTAAAACAAAGCTAGGGAGAGTGCCTCTTACCTAGAACAAACGAGAACTGAAATGACGTACTGGATTGACCACAATCGCCGCCGCAAGTTTGCACAGAAAAGCTCATTGTTGCTCTCACAAGAGGTAAAAAGTAAAAGTGAATATGATTTTACTATTTTTGGCATATTTATAACTTTTCAAAGTAAAAATTAGGTTTTGAAAGTCATTTTTCCAATATTTTATTATATTTTGTTGAAAATTGGGTTTTACGCTCAGCAATAGGTTTTGACGTAGCTTGGACGACGATGCGAGTTGTATTTTATACTTTTTCGGACTTGGTAAAAACACAAAAAAGTCATTTTTGGAGTCATCTTTCAGCTCTTTTATAACTCTCTAAACATGAAAAGATTGCCGAGTCGCTTGTTGTTTTTATCTCGTTAAATTGGCTGCGAAATGACATCTACCCAATATATGTTTACCCTTTTTTCAGGCTGGGATAGATTATTTACGAAAAAGGAATACCCTAGCCTATTGCGACTAGGAGGTTTTCTAAGACACAGTTTTCTACCTTTTTGGATCTAAGGAACTATCTACGAAAAGGGACTATTGGAGTTTACTTTTCTGTTGTCTTTTCAAACTCTCTAAACATGAAAAGATTTTGAGTTCTCCCTTTTTCAGACTCGTTAAACCTTGATGACATCGGATTCTGTCGTAATGATGATACTCGAGTTTGTCCTTCCTAGGGCTCGTTAAATGTACTAGGTTGGATTTTTTTGAAGGACAAAATTATATCGCAAGCATATGCTATCCCCTTCAAGCTTGTTTTCAAAAATAATTGGGGTACTTGCCATAAATGGTGGGGAAAAAATGAAACCAGTGTCATCGTCATGTCAGCAGTATGTCGCTCTTGAACATGGCACTTGTCTACATTCGTGTCGGATTGGGACATCTCATCTCGTTTTCTGCTTGCCTCCATGGGTTTGGGTAATCCCTTTTGACCTCTCATCTTCTCTTTGGTGCGTCGTCATGACCTCAGATCTTTTGATTTCAAATACTACCAAATCCACTGTTGTGCTGCCGATATGTTCAAGAGAAGTTGACCTCTGCAGTTTTTAACCCTCCTCTGATTCTCATCTGATCCTGATTCACAAAAATTATGTTCCTCTGTCTCGCGTCGATGATGTGGGAAACACTATGGCCCACCTTCAATCAAGGTCACTTCCTGTCGAGTTCAGCTCATTATCTAGGAAGCTGATCTAGAGACTCCCTTTCAGTACCTTGGATCCTGCATGCCTCAATGGTAGGTTCTTTGCATTAGACGTAAGGTTTTCATCATTGACCTTCGATCATATGATTTTTCGGGTATTCAATGCCAGCTCACTGTTCACATTCCGTGGATTGTACCTATAGTACCTTGAGGGCCATTTTCATTATTGGTGGTACCTCTTGCGTCTGTTAACATCTTTCATCATTGGCTGGTAATCAGACGATGTTCTTGCATGTTCGACTTCAACTCACTTATTCTCATGCTTGGACTTGTACTCTATTCGGGTCGAGATGAAGCGCAAGACCCTGGGTTTTGTCTGATGAAATCCAAGCTGTGGATTTTGCGGATTATCATGATTGGTTATATGACTCATTGATTGGATTGCTGCGACCATACCTAAGTGTGCTTATTGATCCTTTCTGGATGGCTGCATCCATACCTTGGATGTTGATTATTGTATACTCTGTTATGGATGGCTGCGCCCATACCACATATCATGTATTTTAGATATCAGTTGTACTTGTCTACGCAGGTTTTCTGACGACAATGTTTTCAGTTGGACACGTTCTCATAAATCATTTCACCCCTCTCTCTCTCTCGGGCCTCATGCTTTAGGGGGCATCTGTTACACAATAATTTGTCAACGTCCCTCTAATCCCCTATCCCGCATATTGGAGGGCCTTTTTCGTGACCTGTGATCTGTGACATGACCTAAAACCACTTTCATGGCATCCCCCTTGACAAGGACAATCATTCCTCTGAAGACAATTTCCTGTGAAAAACCCCAAAAATAGACCTTTTGGCCTTGGCGCGACCAGCCAGTTCAGCCCTCGTGCCAATGGGAGAAATCCACCAAAGAGGGCACGCCAACTGGCACTCTGTCCCAATGTTTTACTCGTGCCAAGCTTAATAAGGATTGTTTTTTAAAAATAAATGGTGGAAGTTTGATTCCAACCAACTCCTGAACGAGTATCTAAAATGAGTTGGGAGGTTTGGCTCCGGATCTCCATGTAGGGGAAGTAGTTTTCCACCTATCATGGAATCTTCCTTGAGGATAGGGCCAATCCCACCATTGTAGAGATCCAAACTCCCCTTCCACCATCTATATAAGCTTGCCATTTTCCCTTTGCAAGCTAGCCTTAATGGTCATAAGACTAAGAGTTGAATCTGTAGCAAGGAGACTATCGCCAGACAGCCTTTGAGAGCCAAGATGAAGAGAGAGAGCTTTGTCCCATTTCTGACGAGCTTCATTGAGATGTGCTTCGCTATCGACCACGCCGAAGGAAGATCCAGTGTTAGAGCTTAAGGTTGTATCATTCCTTTGTTTTATTAATGATAAGCGACTTTGATTATGGTTTCATTCATGTATATTTATCTCCAATGCAATGAATTAAATCTTCTCTGGCTGATGTATAGTTACAAGATTTAGATTCTATGTTGTGTATCGTTGTTTTTATTTGCGTGTGTGTGCAGGTGTTCGGATGCGCTAAGAGGAAGGATTGTGAACTGCCGAAGCGGAGGACGGGAAGCGTCATCCTTCTTTCGACAACCATCGCATAGGACCTGAGGTAGGTAACTTGTCAATTCTTGTCATTTTGTAACTAGAGACCTGCGTCTTAGCGTGACTTGATTGTTTCTAGACCCGATCTGGGCTAGTAGGGATCGCCTCTGTCCACAGAGGGGATTTACCTCTCCAACAATACCTAAGAAGCAATGGGTACAAAATCCAAAGAAATAATTTCAAGTGGGATACATGGTTTTTAATTATAAACACCCCATCCCAATCGAGATCCACATGAAAGTTGGCATAAGATACTTTTACATTGCTAAATTGGATGAACTTTTACCTTCACTATTGAAATTTAACCACCTCCTCGATTTCATGGAACCTTGATATTCACATGTTATGCATGGTTTTGTTGGTGCATTTCATATTCCTTTTCTATGGCTAGTAATATCATCTCGTGTTCTCCTGTTATATTAGGTTGCATGTAGACTTTCCATTATAGTATATTTACTTTCTGTATGGATTTATTACTTTTATGAAAAACATGGGTGATACCCTATGACCAATGCACATGCTCCCAAATAGTTTATTGTAATGTGTAGGTTATAGGTCTGCGGTCCCAAGGGATTGTTGGGGTTCTCATGAAATACCTGTTTAATTACATGGATCATGTACTCTATAGTGAGCTCATGTCCTAGTTGAAGCCAGATATTACCCACCCAAAATGGGTGGCCTTATAGGAGAAATTTTTCTTCTATCATGTCTTCCAGTGGACATCCAGTAGCCACTAACAACCACTAGTAGTCAAATGATGATGTGCCACTTATATTTCCACCATATGCATCAGGTATATGTTTCCTCATCCATATGGAAAGAGCACATGTTGGAAAGTGGGCTTCTGATCAAAACATACTTTATTCATTTTTCAATCGAGTGCTAGATCTTGTTTTTATTTGGGAATTTTACATGGATTATGGGGTAACTTGGAAGAAATAAGGGTCTTGGTCATGATATTTTTCCCCCACCTTAAATGGGAGATTAATCTTCAATCATAGTCGAGTGAGACCTCCACTAATGGCCTAACAAGAATATGAGGGGAACTACTTCTGAAACCATGAATGAGATAGTGTATCCCCATCTCTCCCTGTTCCATGTTTACCACTTTCCATCTTACATTATGAGCACATATTCCACCTCCATTCTTAAAGTTAACCTGGCCACTGGTTCACCGAGATTTGGCATCTACAAATCCTCATACTTTGGTATGGCCTGGAAATATACCCTAGGATGTTGATGCAACTAAAAGAAACAGAACGATCATATAATATCCAAAAATAAAAGAAAATAAAATATTATTAAAATGCATAAGATGGTTGGGACATAAAAATTAACAAATGGGAAAAGCCAAGAATGAGCTCTACCTCACTCATATGGCCATCATCTAGTTCCGGACCAATGTTTCCCTATCTCATATATGAAAAGGAATCGTTGCATGTCCCAACCCCTAATGGCTGATGAACTACCCCATCATCAGGGGGGGAATAACTATTATACATCTTACAAAGAAAGTTCTCATTCCTCAAGCTACGAGTAGTAATTCAAAGAAAGATCAAGATAAAGTAAAATGCATACAAGCGGTGCAAAAAAAATATACTGAGTTGGTAACTCATGCATCCATGATTTCTCCCTTCTCACATATATATATATATATAGATGATGATTTCTACTAGTTCAATCCCTTTGAGCATAACATTTGGCCATGAATTATTCTCCCCTATGTTCTACTAGGTCCCTATAATACTAGTGTATCCCCTTATACTTATTGTTAGTGTAACCCCCTTATTGTTATTGTTGTACCCATGTAGTCTGCATATTGTTATTATTGTGCCCCATATAAGTCCACTATTGTTATTGGTGTGCCCTTACATTGTTATTGTTATGTCAACTAGGATTATATTGTAGCCCCTTGGACTCCTATATATAGAAAGGAGGTTTTTCCATTTGTTTCATCCAAGAATTGTTCACTTATGTAATGTAAAGGTGATTTCCCCCTCAAAGAGGATGATTTCTATGTCATTGATCTATCTTTTCTTCTATTTTGTGAGCTGGTTTCATAACATTTGGTATCAAATCTTAGGATTCTAGGGTTTTACTTATTCAAATAGGTCATATTGGAATTTTTACTATAAATTTATTTTTTTGAGGCTTTAGACGCTGAAATTTTTACACTGTGGAACCAAAATCTTTGTGAACCTCGTGTAAAAATTTCAGAGCTTGGTTCGCTATTATTTTAGACATATGATCTAAGGAAGCTAGGGTTTTTGTAGGCTCTAGAATTCCATCTCAAACATGTGACTGAAGTAAAATCATCATAAATTTTGTTTCATGCATCAAATTTGAATTCTGTAAAAAGTGGTTAAAATTGCATGGACTCTAGGTTTGTGTATCAATTTCAGAGCCAAAGGTCGAAAAAATGACATGTGGCACTTCATAAAAGTTTGATCTACTAAACCAGTCCATAATTAGGTCATTGTGGGAGATCAGGCATAAATTTATCTTGAAGAATCCAAATTAGGTCATATCCATGGAATTGGAAATAAGCCTCAAAGGGCTACTATAGGACTAAATTTTAAATCTTGGAAATCCAAATCACAACGATACATCAGTTTCAATATCGAGCTCCTAAAAATCAAGAAAAAGGTGTGTAAATTTTTTTAAAATTGCATAACTGTTGTTTGAAAAATTAGTTTGAAGTGATTTCAAGGGAAAATTGAAGCATTTATATCAATCTTGGGTTCTCAAATGACTCCCAAAAAGAATTCCACGCCCATTGAGCCCTCAGAAAACTCTACTATGACACGTGAAGAGGAAGAAGTGAAACATGATATATCAAAATTACGGGACCAAGTGCAACAAATTTCACACTAACAAAGAGAAACCAAAGAAGAACTAAAAGGTGACATGGATAGTTTAAAAGGAAACATAATGGCATGGAAGGTATAGAAGAAAAATTGAAAGGAAACATGGAAGATTTGAAGAAATACATGGAAGGTTTGAAGGAAGGTTTGACAAAGTTGCTACAAGAAAAGCTTCCTAATGGCGAAAAGGTAGTAGAGGAAACTCATGATGAGAACAAAATAGATGTTAATCACGATTTGATAGACTATAGCGTTGGATTGAAGACCCACCATATTCCAAATATCGATATGAGGAAGTTTGATGTCAAGGATCTTGTAACATGGATACTACAAATGGAGCAATATTTTGATCTCCATAATGTGAAAAACACACAAAAGGTACGCATTGCAATTTTATATTTAGAACCAAATACATTTGTATGGTATCGATGCATTTTCTCTTGTAAAAAATTTTCACTTGGTCAATTTTTACGGAGGAAATGATAACACGTTTTGAAGATACAAAGAGAAACACCTTCTTTAGCCAATTGATAAATCTCAAACCAAAGGGTTCAATGGTAGAGCCATTGAGGAGTTCCAAAAATTGAACATAAGGGAAATTGATATTCTAGAGGAACACAGGATAGATGTCTTCATAGGGACTTTAAAGGATAACATCCAACATGAGGTTTGACTTTGGGAACCTCATTCATTGGAGAAGGCATTCAGGCTGGCAAGAAAAATTGAAAGAAAAATTGTGGCGACAATGAAGCCTACCACTCACAACTATAAAGATGGAAGTGTTGCTACTCCTAGAATTGCACAACCTACAAGGTTGACACCACAACAATTGGAAGAAAAAAAATAAAATGGGATTTTCTACAGTTGTGATAGAAAATATAGTAAAGGTCATAAGTGTGTTGAGAAGAAATTATTTTACATAGATTGTGAAGAGGAGGACGAAAATGAACAAGAAACTTCAAAAGAAGAGGATATACACCAGGAATCAACCCTAGAGAAAGAATAAATTAATCTGACCATATATTTTAATTCATTGGTAGGAATTACCACTCCTCAAACTCTCAATATAGAAGGACATATCAAGAAGAAAAATGTATTAGTGATAATTGATTCAACTAGTACCCATAATTTTACTCATTGGAAGGTAGCAAAGGAATTGAATTGCTTCCTATACCCAACACCAGAGTGTCAAGTGATGGTTGCAAATGGAGGAACTATAAACTTCTCTGGAAAGTGCCATAATATCAAGCTAACCACGGGGGTATATGCATTGATTAGTCCAATTATTTCCATTCCAATGGGTGGTGTTGATGTTGTAATAAGAGTCCAATGGTTATAATCTTTAAGGACGATAACTTTTAATTTTCAAGAACTTTTCTTGAATTTTTTCTGGGAAGGAAGGGAATTTGAAATATGGGATATCACAGGGAATCTGGGAAAGATAATTAGCTCTAATGTCATGAAAAAACTTTTGAAGAAATAACAACAAGGCATAATTGCACAATTATTCTCACTAGAGTTTCAAACATCAAAATCATTTATTTCTCCATGTCTCCAAAATGTCACGAACAATCATTTGAAGGCGTTTGAAACTAAAAAATGACTCCCGCCTATTCATGATCATGATCATGCTATTAATTTTATTCCAGGAAGTGTTCCTCCAAACATCATGTTAGGATCCTCGTAGTTTGCAAGATTGGAAAGAACAAACACTGCAGGGCCTACATCAGAACCACTTTGGAATCCTAGGATCTAGCCCTCCTGGATTAAGAGAGGGATCTCTCTATATGTTTTTTAGAATGATATTTTTTTAAATTATATGATATGATATTAGGCTAGTTATGAAGCTCAATGGAACTTGTTTGTTTTTGTTTGGGTAAGATATCATCAAAATAAAGGAAGTATTCTGAGGGGTAAAGGTGTGAGTAAGTTGAAAGAATGGTTCAGCTGATAGGATAGGTAAGAGACAGTATCAATCCATTTGGATATGGAGTCACAAAAGGATTTAATTGCACAACAAGTTTCAAGAGTGGTCCATGGGGCAAGTCATATATATCAAAGGATCTATTTAGGTTGATTTGTGATATGGAACATTAAAAGTGTTGTGAAAGAAGCAAAGCTAATAACCATTTAAGAATCTATTAACTTCAGTAAACAAGAAAAGCCTTTCAAAGTAACTGTTTGAAGCAGGCCAAAGGACAGGGCAAACCATAGACCTCTTTGGGAAAACTTTTACTAAAGCACACCTTTCAAACAACAATCCAACAATCTAACAGATTACCTTCAGAAAGAAGAAAACATATAAAATAAACGAAAGAATAGCCTAAGATCAAGTAAGAACTTTGAATCTATCTTGCTTTTGGCATACTCTCAAGGGAAACTTTCAAAAGAGCTGTTGAATACTAAACAAGGGATAGGGCTAACCATAAACTTCCTTGATTAGGACTCTAGTTAACATGAAGTGAAAAGATCATTCAAGGACAACATCTCAGGTTTTACTCAACAAGACATGGGCTCACCAACATTCCTTGACTAGTTATACTCTATTGAAATCATTCCCAAACCAACAATTAGAAGAAAACATAGAGATAAAGCTTATCAGTGAGAAATAGGGTACTTTGCAGTAAATCCTAATATATATTTCCCGTTCTTTATCAGAGAAAGTGAATAGTATGAAAACATAATAAAAACAACAATTACAGTAAGAAAAACATCACCATTAACATAGACCAGGATCCCATAAATCAGCTTGTATATTTGATGTTCAAACCAGTTACAATCTTCAAGTCCAGTGGGTCTTTACAGCTTCAAAATTATCTTCTCAGCCTATCTTTCTTCAATTACTAACAGAGCTTCAGCAGCCTCAACAACTATTTACATTCAATAAGTATTCAACCAACAACAATACTGGGCTCCTCATATGATATATATAGGTAAATTGAGGAGGGGGAGTGAAATGAAGGTCTAACTATTCAATTAATACAGATTAAATGCTTCTCGACCTTTGGGAGGCCTAATGGAGAAGATATCTAATGTCTTAACTCTGTTAATTGATTTTTACATTAACTTTCATCTACTTCAGTCACCCTTTTTGACTTTTGAGGCTTTTGGTGGCTGGAAATTACTTTCTGAGCTATCTTTGTAAAATATATCTGACTGTGCATTGAATTTGTATTCTTTGAGGTAAAATAAGCTGGCAGGTGGCATTTTGATCTTTGGAGGGAGTAAATAGCCTTGATGATCTGGTAATTAAGGCGGTCTTTTGCTGATCTGTCTTGATTTGTCACTTTAAACTTGAATTAGGCCTTTGATATTCTTTTAGGCCTTCTTTATCATCTTTCTATTTTATTCACTGCGCTGACTAAATTAGCTTTAATCAATTTGTTTCCAACTGTGTCTTTAACCTTTAATCTTTGGATTAAGCCTTAAAATCTTCAAGCTTTAGGTTCTAATCCTTTCTCTTTAATCTTTGATTCTCTTCTGATCTTCACTACTTTGTTCGATTTGATGTACAAGTGGCTTGCGCTGGAGGGCTTTTCTGTGTAACCAATGCTCCTAAAACAATTGGTTAAAACATAGAAATTAACCCTTTATGTCCCTTTTTTCCTTTGATCAGGCCTTTGAGGATCATCACCCTCGGCCCTTGTCACTGTTCCTTGACTGTGGGATGGCTTTTATGACTAAGAAACTGCCATTAAACCTACAACAAAAATCAAACTGTTAATAAATCCTGTGTTTTATGGTTTTAACTGCTAACAGAGGTTGGGGATGAAGGCAAAAGAGCTGTGCAGAGGGGGATGAATGCATTGATGGAAGATTCCATGTCAAAGAAGCAGAAACCATGTTTAATTTGAATTATGGCGCGAAGTAATGGTAGGTGGTTTTGGCGGAAAACCATAAATGGTATTCACGCGAGGGTCAAGCAGTAAATGGTTTCGCATAGGGTGGACGCGATACGCATTGGAGGCTACCGTGTGTCCATTAAAAACCACCATTTTCACGTTGAAAATGGGGTTTAAACAATTTTGGTGGAATGGGTGCGCAATCAGTTTTGGGTCGTTGGATCTGGGGGAGCCAGATCAACAGTGGAGAGGGAGCGCGATGGCACAAAGTGCTTGGTGTTGGGACTAGTGGATGATGTCATAGCGGGGGGACTGGG
This sequence comes from Pinus albicaulis, assembly GCA_034641835.2. Taxonomy (NCBI): domain Eukaryota; kingdom Viridiplantae; phylum Streptophyta; class Pinopsida; order Pinales; family Pinaceae; genus Pinus; species Pinus albicaulis. The sequence goes on from CM076580.1 coordinate 896,093,193, forward strand.
GGTACGGAGGAAAATCTTGCGGTGTGCCTATGCAATTAATCTTAGCTGTATATCTGAGATCTCCCATAGTCAAAAGAGTCAACTGCGGGGGCACTGGGGAATAAAGGGCACTTTGGTCACATGCCCCTGCAGTGAACCTGTGTCATTGATCTGGTTAATTAGATAGTGAGGATTAACTCAGATAAGCGGAGATTAAAGATGGTGGATGAGGGGTCAGGGGGATGGCAAAATTGCGAAGAAGAAAGGACCGTTAGATCTGGGAGAGATCAACGGCTAGGATTCCATCAGCGGGGGATGAACATCAATGGTGAAAGGGAAGGGGGAAGGGAAAAGGTGAAACTCGATGCGATGAAGCGCAGTGATGGAGCGATGCGATGTGCTGAAGAGTGATGGGGCACAAAGTGCGAGAGCTGTCGGATCTTGAGGAATGGACGGTCCAGATGAAATCGGAGGTTTCACATATCGGCGGAGTAAAGGGTTTGGGAACAAGAGAACTGGGATTGCAAATGTGCGATGGTCGACGAGGGAAGACAAAGTGCGATGGCCGATGGAGCGACGTGATGGCCGTCGGATCCTAGGGAATGTATGGTCCAGATCTCATCGGAGGATCGTCCATTGCAAAAAAGGAAAATTGGAAGTTGGAATTTGGAAAGAGCGATGCCCGACCGCCGATGGGCTTAGCGCTTGGTCACGGAGCCGGGTCGCATGGCGGAAAAGGGGCTAGGGCTTTAAGAAAAAGGGGCTTAAGGCCTGACATTTTTAAAATGAAGGATTTGGAAAAAAAATGAAGGATTTTGAAGGATTTTGAGGATTTCGACAAGGGGAAAAAAGGAAAAAAAAGCTTAATAAAAGTATTTTACAAGGTTTAAAGGGGAATTGTGAGGAAAATAAGGGGTAAAAATGGGAAAAATGGGAAAAATGAAGGGGTTTTTAGAGGGATTTTCCAAAGGAAAAGATGATCGAAAATGGGTCTAAAAACAGTCTCTTTTATAACAGCAGGGATTTCTTTGAAGGTTTTGAAGTGAAGATATCAAAGAGGTGGATTTTTTTGGAGAAGGTACACAACAAGGCTTCAAAAACTCACAATTTTTCTTAAAACTTATTTCTTGAAGACTAATAGACCTGTTTAAGCCATCATCAGTTATGAAAATTTTTTATTGATGGCTAACAGTGGCTCCACTTGGGGATGATAGCTCTTTAGAGGTGTCAAGAACCTCAGAGATTTATCTCTGGAAAGTAGACCAATGCCTTGATGTTTTGCTGCACTTTGACAATCCCCTATATCTTTGATGACCATGCTGCTTAAAAAGATGATCTGTAGATTTACAACAAGATGATTTTATCTCCCAAACTTCTACCTACCCAACCTACATGCCTAACATTTTTTCTTCATAAGGTGCACTTAGACCTGCAAAACCTTTCAACATAATTTTATTCTTTTATTTGAAAGCAGGAAACTAATCTATTTCTACCCTTATGTCTTCCAAGAGTTCAGATTAAACAGTTGAACTCATAAATTCTCTACCTAAGCTACTATTTGTCAAGATTAAGCTGTTTGACAGATCTGCATTCTCTATATTCTAAAACATAAATTTAAATATAGACAAACCAAGATTAAGCTGTCTGATTTGCTGTAAGAATATGGCATAAAAAAAAGCTGCACATAGACTGAAATTTACAGAAATTTAAAACAAAATTGTGAAGGCTTGAGATCTGAAAATTATGAATATCCTTCCTTCTTTTTATGACTCAGATTCTGATCTGTTTAGAGTCATCCTTTTTCTTTTTATGTCTTGGTTCATATTTTGAGCATGTTTGAACCATTTTCATCTATTTTTGGCTCAATTTTTGGTCTGATTAGAGCCATTTCTTTCTATCCTAATATATTCTACTGATAAGCCAAGATTTAATTATTTGGAAAATCTTCTTCACTAACCTATCAACAGTAAATTGAAATCTATCTAGTCATGATTAGGCTATATGACTAAATAGCAATACTCTTTCAAGTAGTGGAATTTAGGCTTGCACACTTTTAGATTTTCCTTTTCTTTTTTTTTAGTATGGGGTTGTAACTTTCTTCTTTTATATCTGCCCTCTTTTCTCTTTTTCATTGTTTTTCTTTTTTTCTTTTTTCAAATTCAAAAAGCAATGTTATATAAAAATTAACAAAAATCTTTGAAATCAAAATATCAGTTAACAAAAATAATGTTTGAGCATCCTACCATTGATAGGACCTCCAAAATATTCAGCTCCATCTAATTCTTACAGAAAGAATGCATTGGTTCCAATAGTAGATTGAATAAGATACGGGTTTTGCCATAAATTATCAAATTTTCCATGTTTTCCCTTATCTTCTCTCCTTGAATCCCATTTCAATACTTTTTCACCAATTTTAAAGTCACTTGCCTTGTTTCTTTTGTCAAATAGCTTCTTGATGTTTTCTTGTAGTTGTTGTGCTCTGATGTATACCTCCTCTCTGTTTTGTTGTAGATGTATAGCCTAAATTATTCTTCTTTTCATATCATCATCTTCAGATTGTACTTCTTGGAATAGCTTCATGATTGGCACTCCTAGACTGGTTGGAAATATTTCATCTGTTCCATAAACTAGCCGGTAGGGAGACATTCCAATTGATTTTTTAATTGTTAGTTTGTCTGCCCATAATGCATGTACTAGCTTTTTGTGCCATGATTTTTTGTTTTCTTCCAGCAACTTCTTGATTAGGTTCACCAAAATTTTGTTTGAGGATTCTGCCAACCCATTACCTTGAGGGTAATAAGCTATGGAATGACCCAATATAATTTGATATTTATGACAGAATTCCACCATATTTTTAGACCCAAATGAAGCAGCATTGTTAGTTTTGATCTTTCTAGGACAACCAAATCTAGACAGCATATGGTTTTCAAGGAATGAAATGATAACTGAGTATGTGGCATTCCTAGAAGGGATGGCTTCTATCCATTTGGTAAAATAGTCTGTTGCTGTGAGGATCCATTTCTGTTGGGAAAATGAGGTAGGATGGATTTCCCCAATAAATTCTAGACCCCACTGCTAAAAAGGAGCTTCAACAGTGATTGGTTGCAGAGGTAAGGGAAGTAGATTTCTTTTGCCTTCAAATATTTGGCATTTGTGACAGGAAATAATCATTTTGTGGATATCTTGAAAGAGGGTGGGCCAGTAGTAACCAGCTCTAAGGATTTTGTTAGCAGTTGAATTCCAGTAGAGGTGGCCTCCACATTCTCCTTCATGAAACTCGTGCTTCATCTTATCTGCATCATTCTCAGGCAAACATTTAAGAAATAATCCAGAAGCATTTTTCCAATATAAACATTTATTCAAAATGTAGTAATTTACAGCCTTCAACTTTAAGAATATTGAATTTATTTTAGAAAAACCAGGAGGGGTATTAAGATTGAGCAAAACATACAAAATATCAGCATACCAAGATGAATTCAGAAAATGATCTTCAATAATTGGAGTTGTCAACTCCTATTATTCATCTAATGCATTAAACATGTTTATATCAAGAGCTTGAAAGTTGGATTCAGCCATAAGTTTTTCTAATTCTTGACCCTTTATGAGCTTAGTGGGCTTGATCTCTAAGTCATATTCCAATATTACAGCAATCCACTTTCCTCTTTTGCCATCTGGATCTTGGGTCAATATGTCCTTTACCACTGAATGAGGCACAAATCCTATAATGTGGGAATGTAAAATGTAAACTCTGAAGTATTTTAAGGTTTTGACCAGGGCAAAGGCTTGTTTCTCCATTATGTTGTACTTCAGAGGTGCATCTCTTAATGCCTTACTAAAAAATGAAATTGGTTGCTCTTGTCCCTTCAAGTTTTTCTGTAATAGGACAGCAGCTACTGTGTGTTTTGATGCAAATGAAAATATGAAGAAATCTTTTGTAAAATTAGGACTGATAAGAACTGGTGTTTTGGTAAGTGCTTGTTTTACCATTTCAAATGATTTCTTTGCTTATAAGGTCCATTTAACTCCTTCTTCTCTTTTAAGCATGTTTGTCATGTTTCTAAGGAGTTCAGCTAGATTGGGTATGAACCTTCTCAAGAAATTAATCTTTCCAATGAAAGATTGAAGTTCCTTGATGTTTCTAGGATGGTTGATTTGCAATATACCATCGATCCTCTTTAGTTCTATCCTTATTCCCTCTTCTGATATGATATGTTCAAGAACTTTACCTTCTTGGAGACCGAACAATGTTTTCTTTGGATTTAAGGACAACCCATATTTTCTGCATTTCTCAAAGAATTTTCTCAAGTGTATTAGGTGTTCTTCATCTGTTTTAGAATAGACAGTGATATCATCAAGGTAAATCACAATGAAGTAACCTATTTCTTCTGAGAATGCTATATCCATGGCTCTCTGAAATGTGGCACCAACATTCATTAAACCAAAGGGAATTTTCAAATATATGAAAGTACCCCAAGGAGTAGTAAAGGCTTATTTAAGTTGATCATCAGGATGTACCAATATCTGATTGTAACCTGAGAATCCATCCAACAAATAAATTCTTCTAGAACCAACTACCCTTTGTAAGATATGATCCATTTTGGGCAAGGGATAGTTGTCCTTTAATGAGGCTTTGTTTAAGTTTCTAAAGTCAATGCAAAGCCTTGTTTATCCTGTTTTCTTCCTAACAGATACAAGATTAGATACCTAGTCTGAATATCTTACTGGGACTATGATTCCAGCATCATACATTTTCCTAATTTCTTTCTCTACCAGAGGTAATTGAACAGGGTTAATTTTGCGCAATTGTTTTCTAAAAGGTTTTTGGTTTTCTTTGAGGGGTATCTTATGATGGATTATCTATGTATCATATGATTTTAGATCTTCATAGCTCCATGAAAAAACATCAGAAAACTCTCTAAATAGCTCAATGTATTTTAGTTTAATGTGAGTTAGCAGTGTCTTCGATAATTTGATCATTTTGGGCTTTTCCTCACTGCCTATGTTGCATTCTTCCACTTCAGCTTCAATAGGTTCTAGTTTTGGCTTTTTGGCAACATCATTCCAGTCAAACAATTATTCTAATGGGACGAGTCCTTTTGGAAACCTTCGATTTTTAGATTGCAACACTTCTAAGTCATGTTTTTCTAAATATATGCTATTTTTTGTTGTATGTTTGGGTCTATTAATTAACAGATTTATTTCAACAATCTCAGGAGACTTTTCTTCTTCAAAAAGTGGGTTTTCTTTAGTAGGATAGTCTTGTTCATACTCTGAATCTGAGTTTGGTATTTCAAATTCATTTTTGGACTGTAGGAAGTCTTCTATTTTTTTATCTCCTTCAAAAACTCGTCAGTATTTTTCATTATCTAGGACAGCTAGTCTATATTTGACTTGGATGGTGTATTTTTTGCTTTCATAAGGTCTTAGACAAGTACTAGTAGCAAAGGCTAATCCATTGGCAAGAATGTTTTGGTTCCTTAGGACAAAGGTAAGTTGGAATTCAGCAAATGTTTTTAACAAGTCCATGGCATCATCTCTATAGGCTCTAATTCTGGGATGTTTAGTAGTGTATTCCCCATTTACTTGCCTAATTATAAATTCTGAATCTCCATGAAATTTTATTCTTTTGGCCCCTAATTTTTTCAATAAATTCAGGCCTAAATGGAGAGCTTCATACTCTGCTATGTTTTTTGTGCATTGGAAGTTTAATATATAGGAATGACCCTCAGCATGATTTTTTTCAGTGTTGTGCACCCATATGCCTACTCCTACACCAGTTTTAGAGCAAGACCCATCAAAACCCATACTCCAAAGAGGAATGTTTTTATATTTTTCATTTATTTCTTTATTGTCCTCTTTTTCTTATTTGCCTAATCTGTCACTGTGTTGTTCCTGTAGGTCTACACTATGTTGAATTTTGTTTTGTTCCTCAGGGTTTTCAATGTTTTGATGATTTGTTCTTTGATGTCCTTGATTGGTACTATGTTCATGATTGTTTTGATGCTCAAGACCTGTGATATGTTTGCTATGATTTTCTAAATTAGAAAACTATTCTAATGATTTTTCCTTTCTCTCCTTTTCTATGGCTGCCACTATGTTTGAATGTGGAGTGACCACTATATTGGCTGATGTTTCATTGACTAAATCTTGCTCATTAGGAATCTCATCATTGTAAAGAATGAATGAGTCAAGGTCAGTGTGTATGGAATATAGAGGAGATTTTTCTGGTCTTTCTTGACTACTCACCATGTATTTCATGTGTGTTTCCCTATAGAGTCTTCTAGGTTGACTGTAGATAGGGATGGTGGCATAAGTCATATCCATCTGCATAGTGCCTTGCAACTTAGCACCCCATGATCTTGAAAGAAGCATGCAATATTTGGGGGGTATATCAGCCACTACAATGTCCATCACTAAGCTTTTGGCTGGGATTTGAGCTAAGTTAACACAGAGATATTTTATTAGGCCTAGGAATTTCACTCTACTTGAATCAAAGGAATATCAATCTTTGTATGGTCTAGTCACCTCTAAGCCTAATATTTCCATTATTACCTTGGGCATGAGGTTATGTGATGCTCCTGAATCAAGCATGGCATTGTGCAACATCTTATCATGGATATTCAAACTGATGTAGAATGGAGGGGTAGTTCCTTATTGAAATTTTCCTTCAATCTTTGGTCCAAATAGGAGCTCTGGTTTATCATCACTTAACAGTGTCATGAACATCTTCTATGTTCAAGGCTTTCAAAAATTGACATCTATATACATTTTGAGTGATTAATTCAGTGAGAGGGAAAAAGATTTTGATTTTAGCAATTTCATTCTCTAAGCTAAAGGGAATCTAATTTTTCAAAATGTTTGATTCAGCCTTGTTAGTCACTCCTTTATCAACAAAATCATCTTGCTGATTTCTACTATTTACAACAGTCAAAATGGTTTTTTCAGGAGCATTAGCTGAAATGCTAGTGCTGCTAGGGTCACCACTATGTTTATCTTGAATTTGAGCATTTTTTCCCTTATTTTGATCAGAACCTTCAGCCCCTATGTTATGTTTTTCTGTTGTCTTTTTGGAAGTATTTACAGGGCTATTTTTGGCAGAATTATCAGAGGTTTTATTTTTGGGAGTTTATGGGTTCTTTTTATTTCTTAGGTCATATTGTTTGGGCACTCCTATGATGGCATTTTCCAAGTCTTGTTCATAGTATTCAGTTTATATTCTTCTATCATCATAGGGTGTATATAGACCTTGTTTTCTTTTATGGAGGAAATCAAAATCCTCATTGCTCACTTCCAGCATGTTCATGTTATCATCCTCTATTTTCTCAATTGTTTCCCCATCCTCATTAACCTAGTTTTCTTGAAAAGGAGGTCTGATCTGTTGATCAGCATCTCTTTATCTGTTCTGAGGTTGATTTTTCCTAAAGTTCTGATTTTGGTTTTGAGATTGATTTCTATTTTGAGGAGCTATTTGATTTTCTATAGATTGAACTCTCTCATATATGTTCATCCTCTCCAACATATTCTCCATCATCTTTTCCATTTTTGAGTCAGATGTGGAAGGTTTAGCTTCATCCCTATATGATACCCTCTTCTCAATCGTCATTCTAGCTCTCTTGGAAATCATTTTTTCCTCAACACTTACTACCCCTGCTTGCATATCTTCTAATGTGAGGGGTTCCCTTTCTCTTAGTTGGTAGGCCATTTCAGGATCAAATCTATCAGGGAATTTCATTAGAGCTAGGCCTTGTGGAGGTTTCATATGGATAGGTAGGGCATTGTACACACTATTAAATCTAGTGTAGTACTCTTGGACTCCTTCTCCAGCATTCCTTTTAATGTTATCATATTCGAATAGAATCTCGAGAGGATTATTCTTGACCTCCCATTTGTTCAAGAATAATTTATGGAAAGCTTGTAGATAATTAATACTATTAGGGGTTAAGTTTTTGAACAATTTTCTTGCTTCTCCCCCTAAACTTTGAGCAAACAATCTGAGTTTAATGGTTTCATCATCTATCTCATTTCTATCAAAATAGTCATTTATCTTGTCCGCATGTTGTAAAGCAGTAGTAGAACTACTAGCATCATATAATGGAATCTTGGACTGATAGTCCTGTGGAAAATTGACTAAAGGTAAAGGAAGGAATAGAGGAGCATACCATCTTGCCATGATAGGAAGTTGTGGAAAAAATGGAGGGTTTACAAGTGGAGGGTTTATGAAAGGAGGGGGAGGATGGAATGGGGTAGTTTGAATAGTGGGTGTATGAATAACAGAAGTACTTGGACTAGCAAGAGACTGTTGAGCAGATCTAGGATGAGAGAAACCAAAGTTATAAATGAAATGAAGATCAGGTGGGGTGGTTTCTCTGCTATCAGTATGTTCACCACTATGTTGGGGTGAGTTTGGAGGCTCAAATTCTATCCGATCTATACCACTAAGTGACTTGGTTCTAGATGGATTTCTTATAGAAGGCAAGTCAACTTGTATATCTTGCAGAGCTGAGAGTTTTTCAGGGAAAAAATTAGCTATATGAATTGGTCTGACAACAGTTGAAGTCTTGGATTTAGGATATTTCCTAAGGATACTTTCTGGATTATCAACTATCTCAGGAGGATTTGGGTCAGGATAGGCTCTAGTATAAATTCTTTTAGAATCCACTATGTTGTGTTTTTAGACCCAATGATGAGAAAAGTTCAGCCAAGTATGACAATCTTTAAAGGCCAACTAATCTTATAAAAGAAAACTTAATCTTCAAAGTCTTCTTAACTGAGTTGGTATGTGTTATGATATAAGTTTCCCAGTGTAGTCTTTGGAAAACCAAGGGAAATTAGCAAGCCTATTGAATACCAATGGAGTCACCAGGTGAAGGATTTTTACTTGTTTTCAAGGTTTGGTTGTTGTTCACCATCAAAAATCAATAATAACCAGTCTTGGTGACACTTGTCTCATTTAGGAATAGGAGTTCGTTGAGTTGTGAAGTTATCTATTACTCAATAATCCTCCCCAGTATGGTCGCCACTATGTTAGTATCCCTGTAGTTTGCAAGATTGTCAAGAACAAACACGACAGGGCCTACATCAGAACCACTTTGGAATCCTAGGATCTGGCCCTCCTGGATTCAGAGAGGGATCTCTCTATATGTGTTTTAGAATGATATGCTTTTAAAGCTTATGATATGATATTAGGCTAGTTATGAATTTCAATGGAACTTGTTTGTTTTTGGTTGGGTAAGATATCATCAAAATAAAGGAAGTCTTTTGAAGGGTAAAGGTGTGAGTAAGTTGAAAGAATGGTTCAGTTGATAGGATAGGTAAGAGACAGTATCAATCCATTGGGCTATGGAGTCACAAAAGGATTTAATTACACAAAAAGTTTCAAGAGTGGTCCATGGGTAAAGTCATCTATATCAAAGGATCTCTTTAGGTTGATTTGTGATATGGAACATTAAAAATGTTGTGAAAGAAGAAAAGCTAATAACCATTTAAGAATCTATTAACTTCACTAAACAAAAAAATCATTTCAAAGTAACTATTTGAAGCAGGCCAAAGGACAGGCAAACCATAGACCTCTTTGGGAAAACTTTTACTAAATCACACCTTTCAGACAACAATCCAGCAATCTAATAGATTACCTTCAGAAAGAAGAAAACATATAAAATAAAATAAAAAGAATAGCCTAAGATCAAGTAAGAACTTTGAATATATCCTGCTTTTGGCATACTCTCAAGGGAAACTTTCAAAATAGTTGTTGAAGACTAAACAAGGGACAGGGCTAACCATAAAATTCCTTGATTGGGACTCTACTTAGCATGTAGTGTAAAGATCATTCAAGAACAACATCTCAGGTTTTACTCAACAATACATGGGCTCACCAACATTCCTTGATTGGTTATACTTTATTGAAATCATTCCCAAACCAACATTTAGAAGAAAACATAGAGATAAAGCTTATCAGTGAGAAATAGGGTACTTTGCAGTAAATCCTAATCTATATTTCCTGTTCTTTATCAGAGAAAGTGGATAGCATGAAAACATAAGAAAAACAACAATTACAATAAGAAAAACATCACCATTGACATAGACTAGGATCCCATAAATCAGCTTGTATATTTGATGTTCAAACCAGTTACAATATTCAAGTCCAGTAGGTCTTTACAGCTTCAAACTTCTCTTCTTAGCCTATCTTTCTTCAATTACTAATAGAGCTTCAGCAGCATCAACAACTATTTACATTTAATAAGTATTCAACCAACAACAATACTGGGCTCCTCATATGATATATATAGGTAAATTGAGGAGGTGGAGTGAAAGGAAGGTCTAACTATTCAATTAATACAAAGTAAATGCTTCTCAAACTTTGGGAGGCCTAATGGAGAATATATCTAATGTCTTAACTCTGTTAATTGATTTTTACATTAACTTTCATCTACTTTAGTCACTTTTGTTGACTTTTGAGGCTTTTGGTGGCTGGCAATTACTTTTTGAGATGTCTTTGTATAATACCTTTGATTGTGCATTGAATTTGTATTATTTTGAGGTAAAATACGCTTCCAAGTGGCATTTTGATCTTTCGAGGGAGTAAATAGCCTTGATGATCTAGAAATTAAGGTGGTATTTTGCTGATCTGTCTTGATTTTTCACTTTAAACTTGAATTAGGCCTTTGATATGATTTTAGGACTTCTTTATCATCTTTCTGCTTTATTCACTGGGCCAACTAATTTAGCTTTAATCAATTTGTTTCCAACTGCGTCTTTAACCTTTAATCTTTGGATTAAGCCTTAAAATCTTCAGGCTTTAGGCTTTAATCCTTTCTCTTTAATCTTCGAATCTCTTCTGATCTTCATTGCTTTGTTCGATTTTATGTACAAGTGGCTTGCGCTAGAGGGCTTTGCTGTGTAACCAATGCTCCTGAAAAAATTGGTTAAAATGTGGAAATTAACCCTGTCCCTTTTTTCCTTTGATCAGGCCTTTGAGGATCGTCACCCTCAGCCTTTGTCACTGTTCCTTGACTGTGGGATGGCTTTTATGACTACGAAACCACCATTAAATCTGCAAAAAACATCAAACTATTAATAAATCCTGCGTTTTGTGGTTTTAAATGCTAACAGAGGCTCAGGGTGAAGTTGGAAGAGCTATGCAGAGGGGATGAATGCATTGATGAAGGATTCCATGTCAAAGAAGAGGAAACCAGGTTTAATTTGAATTATGGCACGAAGTAATGGTAGGTGGTTTTGGCAGAAAACCGGAAATGGTATTCGCGCGAGGGTCAAGTGGTAAATGGTTTCGCACAGGTTGGATGCGATACGCGTCAGAGGCTGTTGTGTGTCCATTAAAAACCACATTTTCACATTGAAAATGGGGTTTAAATAGTTTTGGTGGAATGGGCGCACAATTAGTTTTGGATGTTGGATCTAGGGGAGCCAGATCAACGGTGGAGAGGGAGCGCGATGGCACAAAGTGCTCGGCGATGGGACCAGTGGATGACATCATAGCGGGGGGACTGGGGGTGCAGAGGAAAATCTTAGGGTGTGCCTCCGCAGTAAATCTTAGCCGTAGATCTGAGATCTCCCATAGTCAAAGAGTCAACCGCGGGGGCACTGGGGAGTATGGGCCACTTTGGTCGGATGCCCCCACAGTGAACCTGCGTCGTTGATCTGGGTTAATCGGATGGTGAGGATTAACTCAGAGAAGCAGAGATTAAATATGGTGGATGAGGGGTTAGGGGGATGGCGAAATTGCGAAGAAGCAAGGACCGTTAGATCTGAGAGAGATCAATGGCTAGGATTCCATCGACGGGGGATGAACATTGGCGGTGAAAGGGAAGGCGGAAGGGAAAAGGCGAAGCCCAATTTGATGAAACACGATGATGGAGCGACGCGATGTGTCAATGAGCAATGGGGTGCGAAGTGCGAGAGTCGTTGGATCTTGAGGAATGGACGGTCCAGATGAAATCGGAGGTTTCGCATATCGGTGGAGTAAAGGGTTTGGGAACAAGGGAACTGGGATCGCCTATGTGCGATGGCCGACGAGGGAAGGAAAAGTACGATGGCCGATGGAGCGATGCGATGGCCGTCGGATCCTGGGGAATGGACGGTCCAGATATCATCGGAGGATCGTCCATCGGAAAAAAGGAAAATTGGAAGCGGGAATTTGGAAAGAGCGATGCCCGACCGCCAATGGGCTTAGCGCTTGGTCATAGAGCCGGGTCGCATGGCGGAAAAGGGGCTAGGGATTTAAGCGAAAGGGGCTTAAGGCCTGATATTTTTAAATGAAGGATTTGGAGAGAAAATGAAGAATTTTGAAGGATTTTGAGGAATTTGACAAGGGGAAAAAGGGGATAAAAACCTTAATAAAAGGATTTTACAAGGTTTAAAGGGGAATTGTGAGGAAAATAACAGGTAAAAATGGGAAAAAATGAAGGGGTTTTTAGAGGGATTTTCCAAAGGAAAAGATGATGGAAAATGGGTCTGAAAATAGTCTCTTTTATAACAGTAGGGCTTTCTTTGAAGGTTTTGAAGTGAAGATATCAAAGAGGGGGATTTTTTTGGACAAGGCACATAGCAAGGCTTCAAGAACTCACAATTTTGCTTAAAAATTGTTTCTGGAAGACTAATAGACCTGTTTTAGCCATCATCAGTTATGAAAAAATTTTATTGATGGCTAACAGTGGCTCCACTTGGGGATGGCAGCTCTTCGGAGGTGTCAAGAACCTCAGAGATTTATCTCTAGAAAGTAGACCAGTGCCTTGATGTTTTGCTGCACTTTGACAATCCCCTATATCTTTGATTACCATGCTGCTTAAAAAGATGATCTGCATATTTACAACAAGATGATTTTATCTCCCAAACTTCTACCTACCCTACCTACTTTCCTAACATTTTTTTCCTCATAAAGTGCACTTGGACTTGCAAACCTTTTCAACATCATTTTATTCTTTTATTTGAAGCAGGAAACTAATCTATTTCTACCCTTATGTCTTCCATGAGTTCAGATTAAACTGTTGAACTCATAAATTCTCTACCTAAGCTACTATCTGTCAAGATTAAGCTGTTTGACAGATCTGCATTCTCTATATTCTAAAACAGAAATTTAAATACAGACAAACCAGGATTAAGCTGTTTGATTTGCTGTAAGAATATGACATAAAAACAAGCTACACATAGACTGAAATTTACAGAAATTTAAAACAAAATTGTGAAGGCTTAAGATCTGAAAATTATGAATATCCTTTTTTCTTCTTATGACTCAGATTTTGATCTATTTATAGTCATCCTTTTTCTTTTTATGTCTCGGTTCATATTTTGAGCATGTTTGAACCATTTTCCTCTATTTTTGGCTCAAGTTTTGGTCTGATTAGAGCCATTTATTTCTATCCTAATCTATTCTACTGATAAGCAAAGATTTCATTGTTTGGAAAACATTCTTCACTAACCTATCAACAGTAAATTGAAATCTATCTAGTCATGATTAGGCTACATGACTAAATAGTAGTGCTCTTTCAAGTGGTGGCATTTAGGCCTGCACACTTTTAGATTTTTCTTTTATTTATTTTTTGGTATGGGGCTGTACCTTTCTTCTTTTATATTTGCCCTCTTTTCTCTTTTTCTGTTGTTTTTGTATTTTTATTTTTTCAAATTCAAAAAGAAGTGTTATATAGAAATGAAAAAAAAGATTTGAAATCAAAATATCAGTTAATAGAAATAATGTTCCTACATCTTCCTGAGTGCATCAATTCAATGCAAAAATCAACACATCAAGTGAGCCAAAGTGAAGTTTATTGCAGCGACCATCAAAAGCAACCAAACAAGTTCAAACTCTGGCATCAATAAACCAAGTTGAGATCGACATCAAGCGAGCGTGGTTATTCATTCAAGTGAGCATGAAGTCATCCAGTAAGTCAAGTGCGTGATTAAACAAACGCGACCGTCATCAAGCGAGCACGAATTCCAGAGTTTAAGCAAGGCAATTCTACAACTCTAGCAAGTGCAATCAGCAACAAATCAAGCGAGCGTGCTATTCAAGCCACATTCAAGCGAGCCTTTCATTCAAGTGAAACAGTTCAAAGTACGACATCTACAACAAGAGAGCCTGATTTCAAGTGCGCAAGTTCAGATGGTGCAACATATTCAGTTGTTAAACATTCTTCACAGTTTGATCATCTCAATTGATGAAGACATGGTGCACGTCAGCAAAGACACTCTTGCTGATCTTTCACGGCATCTCCAACAAACACATGACACCATTGAGTTTCTTTAACTTGAGTCACAACTTCAAAGGATTGAATTGCAAGAAAAGAGTGATACTTTTAAGTCTTTGAACCATCCAAATGATAATTCATTCATTCAAACAACTTCAAGTGTTGAAGTTGTTCCAGTTTCAATTTCTTCCAAGTGCATCATCAAGCCCTGGGAAGAAATTCATAATAACAAGAATCGACGAGGCTTAGGATATGTCCAAGATGATGCCAACTTACATATTCCCTATTATTCCAAGCCCATTCAGTTCTTTAGTGGGGGATTTCTTGAACAGATCCCCTCAGCCCATTCAGAGACAGTTGCAGAAAACCAGCAATGCACGCAACCCAAAGTTGCAGAAAAACAAAATTCCACACAACCTGAAGTTGAAATCAAACTGAAATTTCTCATTGTCAGAGAACCAGTCATATGGAAGATCAGTGTTTTGATCTCCATCCCTGTCACCATTATGGCAAGTGCAATCATTCCTCAGAAAAATGTTGCAATCAACACAAATCAGCCAGATTAAAGATACATTATGAATGGATTGACCCTTGGGAATGGTCATCCACAGTTAAAATATTGCTTCAATTCTACAACCGAATACGATCACACTTTGTGCATTCAACAATGAAAAGATGATGGTACTCTCATGCAATTGAATGGGGGAGTACAACAGTGTAAAACTCCTACACCTGAAGGGGGGGGAGTTCAGGAATATTTTACAGAGAAGTGTCTCTCCTTTCAGCTGACAAACGGGGGAAATGTCAATGAAATTGACAGTGGTTGTCAGACTGAAATTCTCGACAAAACCGAAAAAAGCAGCCAATGGGCATCAACCAATTTTCTAGTGGGAATCAACAAATTTTCCAGTGGGCAGTCGACAGCAAAGAAGCAGTGGACAGTTTTCAGCACAGCAAAAGCAAAAGTGAGTTGTTTTTGTCATCATCAACCAGTGGGCTTTGAATAAATTTTGTCAGTGGAAAAAGGATGTTGCTTTCATGCAAAGGACAGATGTATCCTTTTGCAACTTGGCACTTCATGGAGTTTTCAAGCGAAATTCAGACATGAATCGGACATACAACTGACTCATGGTCTCTTCAGATTGCAATTTTTCAGCATCCAGCTTTGGCGGTTTTTCAGGCAATGTTTTTTTGAGATCAACATGAGAACTTGAAAGATGGTTCCTCGTTCTTATTTTGGATTTTTCATTGAAGGGGGGAATTTTAGCCTCTCTAAAATAACAATAATAAATCCAAAATAATTAATTAAATATTCCTAACTCTTGGGTTGTTGGGTTGTTTCTCAAAAGATGGAGTTTGTTTAGGAACTCCTATCTTGGTGGGTTTTTGGTGAGAAATTATCTCAACCAAAAGAGACTAAGATAGCACAGACTATCTTCTCTCATTTATTTAAATTGTAAATTAAAATTCATTTAATAAGAGAGATTACATGAAGAAGCCATGAGGCTTCTGCCTTTTCCGCCAATGTTTTGCTTAAGTTTTGTATCTATGTTTTCTGCAATATTTTTCTGAGTTATTTAATTTGTATCATATACATGACAAGATCCCAGTTCAAACAATATTTCTAGAACATTCCAAGGAAGGAAAAATCATATTGGAACCTAAAGCAATCAAAGAAACAAGAATTTTATAGCTACGAAATAGATCAATTTTAGAGTATCTCATCAAGTGGAAGAACTTGACCGCTGAAGATTTGACATGGGAGGATGATCATTTTATACAGAAGAATCTATAACTACTCAAGCATTGAAGAAAATATTTTTTTGCAGGAGAGGGGCATGCTAGGTCCCTATAATACTAGTGTATCCTCGTATTGTTATTGTTAGTGTATCCCCCTTATTTCTATTGTTGTGCCCATGTAGTCTCCATATTGTTATTATTGTGCCCCATAGAAGCCCACTATTTTTATTTTTGTGCCCTTACATTGTTATTGTTAGGGAAGCTAGGATTATATTGTGACCTCTTGGATTCCTATATATAGAAAGGAGGTTTTTTCATTTGTGTCATCTAATATTTTTTCATTTATGTAATGTAAAGGATGTTTCCCCCTTGAAGAGGTTGATTTCTAAGTTGTTTATCTATGTTTTATTCTATTTTGTGAGTTTATTTCATAACATGTTCCATCATTATTCACATGGCAGCTATCAATTCAATGGTCGACGAAGAACTAATCACTTCCTCTTAGGGGTTGAGAACACCTCACAAGGTAATCTATTATCCACTCCTACCTAGGGAGGTAACACCATTGTATGACCAAAGAAATAATTTTGGAAGGGATTCCATGTATGAAGTGTTGATTTTCCCATTACTTTCAAGCTTGGTTCACTCAGATGCAATAATGATTAAATTTACCTAATGGTGAAAGTTTCAAAATTGGATATTGTGTGTAATTTACAAGTGGTTCTATCTATAGGTATGGATAACTTAATTGGGCTCCAATTCCTCTATAGAGACATATTTACACCCACAGGTGAAGCATTAAGAGCCACAGGACTCCAGAAAGTCGTAGAGAATCAGTAACATCTCTGGGAACCTCTAACACCCACAACGTTCCAACAATTTTCCCCACATTGTTGAATTTTATGGGATGATGCACCTGGACTAGCATGCCCCTAGTTATATTAGCATTGATCAAATGGGTGATAGCCACTCCAAGGGATAAGGGATTGGTCCAACTATTTGGTGATCATTTAAATCTCTCATCCATTTTATCTCTCCTTTAAAATTCGACCCCTTCAAGGCTAAGGTTGTAAACTAGGGCTTGGGGTGAATCCCTATACATGTAGAATTCTTGGAGTTGAAGAGCCTAAACATCAATAGCATATCATTTTCCACAAAATATATCCTTTTGGTTGGCATCCACATCGATTTCATCCATAAATTCTCTTGCCCTAGTTGTTTTTCCTAAGAGGGAAACCCTAGTTTTATCCTCCTTCAACTTGGGGGCTTCTTGAAGGTTTCATGATCCTTTACCTTGTTGATACACATTGTTGGAAACCTTTTCTTAGCCTTGACCTTTCGACACTCCAACACTCAACAAATTACTCAATCCCTAGGTCTTGTTCTTGTAGCGTTACACCTCTACATAGAAAGTGAATTTCCTACCCTTGGATCCTTAAGCCTTTATTGTGTCTTTCTTGTAGAAGATCTAGTTAAGTCACATACTTATTTCTACCAAGAAAATACTATATAGTTGTCCTCTATCACATATTGGGACTCCTCCAATCGGTGAAATTCCATATAGAGTAGGGGGGTTTGGCCATGGTGACAGTAGGCCACTACCCCATTTTTGTCTCTTGGTATAGTTTATGCCTTGTAGGATTTCCCTCTCTAAAGCTTGCTAGATTTTGTGGAAAATATTCCTATGGCACATGATCTGAAGGAGGACATATTTTGTCTCTTAAGAGAAAATTTAAGTATATTATTTAATCAAGTTTGTGATTTTAACAATTGTTTTGTTGTATTAAAGTATAATAAAAAAGGTAACAAACAATATGTACTTGATAATTATGAGAGTCATGAAGAACATCCAAAATATCATAAATATTTTCAGGAGGTTGAAGATGATGAAGTTCTAGATAAATATATGGATTTGGATCATGATTTAATGACCCTTTTGTTACACTGAAAATATGTCACCATGACATTTTAGTCTCCCTTAAAAGTCTACAATATCAAAGTTCCTAAAGCCAAGCCTTGAAATTAAGAGAAAATCTCATAAACATATTTAAAACTCTGGTACCACACTTTCTCTTAGTTTTGCCTGTGGTGCCACACCTTTTGGCTATAAATCCTGTGGAGCCAAACGCACTATTTATTCATTAAGGGTGCGGACCCCTCTAAAATATTAAAAAGGCGCAAGTAAAATCTAGAAGCTTAGTTTGAGTCATTTTTGGAAGCTTCTAGAAACATTCCTACGGTGGAAAGTCTGCTCTTTTTAGGTTCATGTATCCCATCCATTAAGGAGCTTAACCCCTTGATGTAAGGAGCTAATCCCTTTGAAGCAAGATTCTATTCCTTCTTGTATGGAGCTGTAACTTCCTCTCTTTCACTATAAAAAGAGGCATAGGGCAGCCTCAAGGGGTTACAATTGATGAGTTGAAGTTTTAGTATTGTTTGAGGTGAAGTGTTGTTGAAACGTAGACCCTTTTAGCTGAGATTTCATGTGGGAAAGATTACATACATGTATGTATCTCGGTTGGAAGAGTACAAGGCTAGTCAAAGTAAAGGAAATTCCTGTTCCGGACCCTAGGAAGGCCTGTATGACATCAAGGCGGACACAGTTGTAAGGCTCTTCTTTATTTAAGTTAATACAAATAAGTCTGTTTTTCTCAATAAGCTGTCAATTGATTAGTTTATTTTATGGATTCCTTTATCACCATAATATATATGATTTATGAATATATGCTATGCAGGTGTTATTTGATGTTTGTTGGTTTGTGATTGCACATCTTCGAAGACAACTCTTTCGGGCGACTGAAAAAACTACTACTACAAACAATCGTTGGATCAAAGCTAAGATCGTTAAACCTTTATAGCATTTAATTATGGATCGCAATATATCTAGAGAAAGATAGTTTTATTTGTCCGTTTGTTGCTAGCTGTCCGTAGGACACTTGGGAGGTCTGTATTGTCTGCAAGAACGACTTATCCGTCCAACAAAATGGCGACTCCACTGGGGAAGGATTTCGAGCTTTGATTTCTTTTACTTTTGATTTATGAATTTATGTTTTCTGATTTTGATTGATTGATACTAGCTTGTGTGGTTTATCCCTGTAGAATACCTGAGAAATGTTTGAGAATTTTTTGTTTTTTCTCTAGTTTTCTTGTCTCCTCTCTTTTCTTTTAGAGATAGTGCAGGCAGTTCCGCACTTTTCTTGTACCCACAGTGCAGGACCGCACTGGTTTTCACTGAATCCTGCGGACCCTGTGAATATTTTTGAAAAAATCTTAAAATCCTCTTTTCTGGATTAGTTTGTTAGATTCTCAGTGAATACCCAGACTTGTGTCATCTTTCAAAAAGCTTTGGTTAAGAGTTTATTTCAGCATTTTTAGTTTTGAGTGATTTTCTAAAATATCTGCATGTTATAATGATTTTTGCTTTCTCTTACATCCCGCTCAAAGATTAGAAACCCTGGTATGCATTTAGATCACTGGTATTCCCTTGTTTTCTTGTTGAGTCTGACATCATAGCAGAAATTGTTTTATGAGATTTAGATCCCATTTTTCTCATTTGAAAATCTTTAAAAACTTTTGTTAATAAGTTTGGAATTTCACTTAAAAAACGAAAATTGGATGTTTTTTCGAGTTCTTTTCTGATTCAAGCAAATAATTTCTTAGTTAGATTACAAGATAAGTAAGACATCCTCCAAATATTTGAATTTTTAATTCAGATTTAGTCTTTATAATTTTAGATTAATGTTTTTTAGCTTTGAGTGTTTTTATAGAAATTGTAGTGTCTTTTGAAGAAAAACTTGGTTTGTTGTTTCGATATTGAATAAAAGGGATTTCTTATTGAGCATAGATCATTTTGAGTTCTCTTTGAAATTAGATTTCTTTTCATTTATTCTTGTTTGAAGGAAAGATTTGTTTTTAAAAGATTGCATTTCTCAACTCTTCCTTTAGCTAGAATTCATTGAAAGAAAACGGATTGTTTCTCATAATAGATGCATTTTTAGTATGTTTTGAGTCGGGTCACTACATATCATCAGTTTCACGTTCGCACCTATTTTCCTAAGAAACATATTTTTAAAATCAACGCTTAAATTAAAATCAATCTAGTAATTTTATATTTCTAGGGCTCTTTTCACCAATATAGCTTAGGCTAGTGTCCTGGAGTAGGGAGTAATTAACTCTCCAAGAAAATTAAAACAAACAAGTAGTTGATCTTGCGGTAAGAAAAAATCCAATAGTCGCTTGTATGCTCTGGGAAGCTCCTCTTAAAGGAGTCAATCACGAGGTCATATCTGAGCCAATGGGATAATCAATTCCATCTCATTGGGAACGGTAGAAGATATCCACATATTAACAACGGTAAACCTCGGATAGACCATTGTCGAGGATCCTAGGATCACTTGTCAGTATACCTTGGATTATGTCAAGGAGCCTTCAAGGGGATTAAGCTTTGTTACTCTGCCCTTGCACATATGTCGGATCGTAGACTATTCCCCCAAGTATATTAGTTCCTGTTGGTAACCATAGCAACCATAATCTTACAGTTTTTTCTTAAGGTGACGGTGGAGGAAATATCCCACTGTACCTGGAGCAGACGTCGACTAGACTCACTTGGACTCTCCAGAGATTTATCTTCACTTGAGATGGTTTAAGTGGAGAAACTTGCACCAGTCTGTTTCATTAAGCAGGTTGTCGGGGTAATTGTTCCAACGGCCCTTTCTGCGTTAAATACTACGACATTGGATTTCATCACCAACTAGTGTTTTTAGTGTGGGAAGTTACTATTTGTGTGTGGTTTGATCTCCTAGATTTTTAGGCGTGTGGTTTATTTGTTTGTTTCCTTAGTGACTCTAGGAGTTTTTATTTAAATTTTCATTTGATTGCGTGTGATCAATAATTTTTAATCGTGGCTGAATTACCAAGACAATCGCGTAGACTTTAGCGGAAGCCCCCTGAGTATACACCAAGCCAACTTGAAGGGTTGCGAGCTCTAGTATCACCTAGTGACAGTAGAATTAGATTAACAGAAGTAGGAGAGTCAGCTATAGTTGTTCATCTTGATTATAAATTGCAAACAACATAGCATATTCAAGAGCCGATTTCAGTTTCCGAACTTACTCGTAGTATTTCTCCTTCCAATGAATTTGCTGAAGAACCTGAAATTTCTGAACCTGACACTGAACCTGTTATTTTGGAACCATCTTCAGGATTTGTTACTTTGACTTCTAGTGATCCTGTTTCACCTAGGGTAAGACATATCATTACTGAAAATCTTCCTTCTGACCTCATTTCCATTGAATAACTTGTTGGTCCAGACGAAGAAGTAACTCTTCCCGAAACCCAACAGACCTTGAATCTTAGGGAGCGTGAATCTATATTCTATGGTCCTTTTAGAAGTGACGCTTGGTATTTATCATTGACATATTTTTTAGAAAGCCCAGGTCTTAGTTTTTCACCACCCCAAATTCCTCTTCATCCTACACCAATAGGTTATTATCCTTCATCAATTATGTCAGGTGAGTCATCTATGTTTTCCCAATCACCGGAAACATTTTTATACGGTGGTCCTTCTGTTCCTTCGGGGTACCAATCACTCTTTGGTACTTTCTCAAGAGAAACTCCTCGACCAAATGAACAAGTGTTATCATCTAGTATTAATGGAACTAAAACTGAAACATTAATGCAGAGAAAATTTTAATGATGTCTGGTAATATTCCAAATCCTCAACCTCAAGGTAGTTAGTTACCGCCTGGGGGGAAATCTCAAGGTAGTCAGTTACCGCCTGGGGGGCAACCTCAAGGTAATCAGTTACCACCTTGAGAAAAACCTCAAGGATAGTACATACCTCAAGGTTATCAACCTCAAGGACAGTACATACCTCAAGGTCAACCCCAGACTCAGTATATTCCTCAGGTTCCTTATCAACCACAGATTCAGTACATGCCTCAAGGTTATCAACCTCAAGGTCAGTACCCAACTCAAGGTTTCCAACCACCTTCTGGTCAATCATTTTTACAAGGAGCTGGAAATTTACCATTCAATTATCAACCCTACATTCAACCAGGCTATGGTCCTTCATATGCACAACCTTCTACAGGTCAATACCTTGGAACGAACATGGTGTGGAATCCACCGCAAATTCAACAAAATATGAAACCTAATGTGCAGTTATCTAATCAACCTAAACAGCCTTTAGTTTCTGGTCCAACCCAGCAACCTGTCCAGCCTACTATTCAAGTCCCTGCACCTAGTTCTATTCAGCAGCCTGGGCCTAATACACTTGACTCTGCCCCAGACTGTTGCAGCCACTACAACTTCTGTTCAACCTACAACACCTATTCTGGAGTATATGTAGCTCCGGTTTCTTCTATCCATACATCAGTGCAAATTCCTCAAGCCTCTGTACCACGGTCAGGACCTACAATTCAAACTACAGTCCAGATGCCTACATGACAAGCTGGTACTAGTATGATTGTCTCTAGTCAACCACAGTTCACTTGTCAACTGTACCAGGGACATTATCAAATTGGTCAAGCTACGCAAAACCCAGCATATCAGTATCAGCCGTACCCTAGGTATACTTATCAAATACCTCAACAACCCCAGTATGGTCTGGTTAATCTTGGTTACCCAGGAGGTTTCACGATTCCAAATGCACATCCAATTCCAGGGTATCCTGGATATCCTCCTCCTGGCACTAGTTTGATCACACAAGGTTATCAAGACCCTAGCCATCAGTTACCATTCATAGCAACTTTAGATTTACCAGATCTGTTGCGCCTTACGAATGATCCCATTTTTTATCTTCCATATTGGCCGTCGATGCCTAACAAGTTGCCCAGTGATATTTCAAAATTTGAAGGTAAGTCAGGAGAGGACCCATATAATCACGTTATGACTTATCACCTCTGGTGCGCATCCAATTCACTAGTCGATGATTCGATTCGATTATGTCTTTTTCAGAGAACTCTCATTGGTCTAGCTGCCAAAAGGTACATTGAGTTACCACACAGATCTTTTAATAATTTTAATGTGCTAGCTACTTCTTTCTTTACCCATTTTCAGTTGCTTGTCAGATACGACAATGGCACAAAATTTCTGACTTCATTAAAACAATCTACGTCTACAAACATATCTGATCACATTCATGAATGGAGATGTAGAAGGCGTTTAGTGAAAGTATTTATTCCTGGTCAAATTTTGGCTGAATGGTTTATTAAATCGTTATTTCCCAAAATTACTGAAGATGTGGCCAAAGGAGGCATTTTTACGAAAGAGAAAGTCATTGCTTAGGCTCAGTACCTTGACCTTGTATATACTCAGTCAGGTACTCTATATGATAAAATCCCCGATTTACCAAGACCTGGTCATTTAACTGCAACTCCTTCGGGCTCTCATGCCGCTGATGGTGTAATTGGTTCCGTTAGTACTGGTAAAAGGAAGAAGAAGTCTTCCAAGACTACTTCTCCTATTATCACTTTACCCGATTCACCCAAAGGAGATTCTTCCCTAGAAACTTCTGCCGATATCCATGTTGTAGAGACATCTACAACCAAATCTAAAATTGGTGGTAAGAAGAAAGGTAAGAATAAAAGGAAAAAATCTTCAAAAGAGAAAAATGATACAACTAAACCAACTGATGAAAAACGCAAACCTCGATATCCTTGTCTCATCTGTGACCAGGATCATTTTACAAAAGAGTGCCCGCATAGAGCCGAGGTATCAAAATTCGATAAGGGTTCACCTATACCTCTTGTCTTGAAGGATCCCTTTCCTATTCAAGATAGTAACATGGTTGTATCTTCCTCCAATCCAGTTGAGGATATCTTGATGGTTGCGACTCGATCACAAGATTACCATAGTAAAAATAATGGTAAAGAAGCAGAAACATCCAATTCTGCATCGACTACATCTCCCTCATCTTTTGATCCATTACAAATGAGAAAAAAAATCCTGACTTAGTGATTAAACCGCCTGCAAAAGGTGTACTTCGTAAATCAGCTTTCAATCCACATGCGAGAGCTGCTCGAAATTACAATATTGTTGAAGATTTGGAAATTTCCCCTTCAGCAATGTCGGCTTTGGAAGTATTGCAATCATTCCCAACCCAAAGAAAATTTCTTTTGTCAGCTTTAGGAGCTATAGATCTCCAGGATTTGAACCTCATGATCTTCGATTTAGAGAATTTTACACCCCGCCTACCCATCAAATCGCTTTTCAGATTCCGGTAATATTAAAAAACAAACGTATCTTTTGTATTGTTGTTGATGAAGAGGCTTTTAAGTGTATTATGTCATTAAAATGTTGTAAATCACTTGGTTCTCCAACTATTAACCAATCGCCAACTATTCTCAAAGCTTTTGATGGAAGAGGTTTTCAGCCATATGATATTTTACAAGATCTACCAATAGAGGTCAAAGGCAAAATGGTTAATCTAGATGTGGAGGTGGTTGATGCCGCTCTGGATTACAACCTTCTCCTGGGTCGTAGTTGGTCTTACGCCATGAATTTTGTTGTATCATCGATCTTTCGCCTCATCATGTTTCCTCATAAAGGAAATATTGTTAAGATAGATCAACTCTCATATTATCCATCTGACCCAGCCTCTACTGATAGCATCCAACATATCAGAAAATCGACTATCCCTTATAAGGATGTCGGAGTAGGTTTGATTAAAGATTTAGCTTTATTGGTAACTTTTTCCCTGCCTCCTCCCAACGTACAAACTCCTATTGCTAATATCAATATGATTACATCAAGTACTATTTCCTTTGATGATCCTTGGATAGTACCTTCAAAATCAGAATGGGATTCTTTCAATGGCCCAATGCCTTTGAGTCCTTTTGAGTTAGCATATCAACATGTACAGTCATTTTCTGATACTCCTTCAACCGAGTCTGATCCAGTGAATGTGATCAATTAGGAGTCATTTTCAATATCAATTTTAGTTTCGACACCAATTTTCGGATCCTGCTCAACAAGTATTCAGTACTAATGAACATATTCGTGAATTCTTGTCGGTATATGAGTTACCATGGGAAGATCTTCATCATAGGTCTTCGTTTTTACCTAATCTCGATCATTTTGAGAATGATTTTTCCTCCATTTTTACCACTGATTACGTTAAAGAACCTTAGAATCCTCTCTCACATTTAGATTCTGAATTGAACTTAGAAAATATTTCTATGACGGTTCCTCTTGACATTTCAGTAAAACCTGGAATTGTTGAAAACATTCACATAGGTGCTTCTTGTATGCCTGAATAAATTCAAGCATATAAATCCCCTTTTTCAGGAATTCCACGACATTTTTTCCTGGACATATGAAGAAATGCCAGGAATTTATTTTTCGATTGTTGTTCATGAAATTAAGACATACCCGGATGCTAAACCCATTAGATAGAAATTACATCAGATTCATCCAAGAAAAGTTGGCGCTATCAAAGCAGAAGTTGAAAAATTACTTCGTGCAGGTTTTATTTATCCGATCCCGTTAACAGACTGGGTATCTAATATTGTTCCAGTCAATAAAAAACAAGGAACAATCAGAGTATGTATCGATTATAGGGATATAAATCAAGCTTGTCCAAAAGACAATTATCCAACCCCTTACATCGATCAAATTATTGACGATTGTGCTGGAAGTGAAATGTTCTCGTTCATGGATGGATTTTCCAGCTACAATCACATCAACATACTCCCTACGGATCAACCTAAAACAACTTTCATTTTTCCATGGGGGACTTTTTCTTATCGCAAATTAACTTTTGGCCTTAAGAACGCTGGTGCCACTTTTCAAAGGGCCATGTCTTATGCATTTCACGACATTAAGCACATTGTGCAGCCCTACCTCGATGATTTACCTACTCATTCTTCACGCAGAGAAAATTATATTACTCATTTACGAGCCATATTTATACAATGTAGGCACTATAAGATTCATTTGAATCCTCACAAATGTGTTTTCTGCATAGAATCTGGACGATTATTGGGATTTATTGTCTCAAAGGCAGGCATTCGTGTCAACCCATCTAAGGTTGAGGCAATCATCAATTTACCTCCTCCTTCTACTCTTTTCCAACTCCAAAGTTTGCAAGGGAAAGCAAAATTTTTACGTCGATTCATTCCTAACTACGCTGAGTTAATGAAAGGTTTCACTAGGTTGTTGAAATAGAATATTCCTTTCTTTTGGGACGAGGTCGCTAATAGATCTTTTGATGCTTTGAAAAACGCATTTACCCATGCACCATTACTGCATCCTCCCAACTACAACCAAGATTACTTTTTGTACCTCGCCGCTTCCGATTCCACGATAGGGATGGTTTTAGTTCAGGAAGATGAATTCCATAGTTAGCATGTGATTTACTATCATAGTCTAAATTTACATCCGACTGAGATCAAATATTCACATGTGGAGAAATTGGCCTTGGTAGTTGTTCAAGATGTCCAACGTTTTCATCACTACATAATTTTACGCAAAACGACAGTAATCTCTGATTGCAACCCTATGATGTACATCTTGACCAAACAATTTATAGGGGACAAATACTCTAAATGGATCGTTATCCTGCAGGAGTTTGATTTGGAATTTTAAAAATCCAAATCCAAGAAATCATTGATATTTGCTGAACTTATGTGTGATTTCCCACGTACTGATACAGAAACTGTGGTAGAACAACCAATCGGGGATGAATCCTTGTTTCTTATTAGTACCATTGATTCTTGGTATGGAGATATTATTGTTTATCTTCAGACCCAATATTTTCGGCCTGAGCTTTCACGGTCACAACGACGAAAAATTCGTTTCCAATCTCAACAATATCATATTGTTGGCGACACACTATACCGTCATGGTGTGGACTCAGTTTTTCGACGTTTTCTAACTCATGAAGAAGCCGAAAAGGTTTTAAATGGCTGTCACTCCGGAGCATGTGGGGGTCATATGTCTAGGTATGCCACAGCCCAAAAGATATTGCGCGCAGGTTATTTCTAGCCATCCTTGTTTAAAGATTGTATTTACGCAGTCTGAAAATGTCATAATTGTCAAATATTTCGATCGAAAAATGTGTGCACCACCTACTCCTCTTCACCCTATAATTGTTGTCGGTCCTTTTGCAAAATGGGGCATTGATTTCATTACATGTAACCCTCACTCGGCTGAGGGGCATGGGTATATTATTCTAGCAATAGATTATTTTACCAAATGGGCCGAGGCGATGTCTACATTTGCGGCAAATGGAAAAACTATAGCTACTTTCATATTAAATCATGTGATTGCTCATTTTGATGTACCCCAAGTGATAATTACTGATCACGGGAGCCATTTTCGAAATATCATGATGATCGAGTTAACGGACCAACTTGGCCTACGCCATGACAGTTCTACACCATATTATCCATAGGCCAACGGTTTAGTTGAAGTGATTAATAAATTTTTGGGCACCATGATCAAAAAAATCATTGGCATTCATAAGTCGAATTGCCATACCATGCTCTTTTCAGCACTTTGGGCATATCAAACCTCAGTAAAAACATCAACAGGTTTTACCCCTTTTCAACTATTTTATGGTTTAGAAGCGGTATTACCCATTGAATGTGAGATACGGTCACTCCAGCTAGCCATAGAGTTACCACCAGACACTTCTGAAGAGGAGAAACATTTTTTATACTTGGCTCAATTAGATGAGAATTGGCGCACCGTTGCATTAGCTATCAAGGCTCATGCGAAAATAATGAAAGCTCGGTATGATAGAAGTGTTACCCCTCGTAATTTTTCAGAAGGAGACCTAGTTTTGATTTATGATCAAGCCAACGATAAACTAGGGGCTGGGAAATTTGAACCCATGTGGCATGGTCCTTATATTTTCAAGTGACAGCTTGCAAAAGCAGCCTATGAATTGATTGATTTTTACGGGGTCTCTTTAGGTAAACCCAGAAATGGACTTTATCTGAAGGGATATTACGCTTGACTTTTTGTGGAGATATTCTTTGTATATTAGTTACTTTTTAGCTGGTGTGCTATAGTTTAGAAACGTGTGCCTAGCTTAAGTGTGCTCTTACTATTATTCTTGCTTATCTGGATACTTTTGATACCACATATGTCAACGACCTTTCAAACATATATTGGTTTTGCTGATGGCATTTGTCGTAGTACACGGAACATCTCTTCCGCAACTTGGGTTATTTACTCACCCACTGACGAGTTAGTATCGATGCATGGGGTAAGCCTCGGTCAAACAACGAACAATATTTCTAAATATAGTGCAGTTATTGAATTATTATCGCAATCCATTTCATTTGGAATTTGTATTTTGATCATTAGGTTATATTCTGAGCTAGTTGTATTACAGTTAAACAGAATATATGCCATTAGAAATTCAGTATTATTAAGATTATTTTTAAGGGTTCGTCTCTTGGAACGAGAGTTCAATTATACTGAGTATCAACACATTCCAAGAAATGTAAATACATTAACAGAAGCAATTGCTTCTAATGTTATAAATAGACATTTGCGATAACAAATTAACAAATCAACATTCCATAACATGATTGAACAGGTAACTGGAAGTAATAGTATATCATAGTATAGATGTAGTGTTCAAAAAATAGTACATCGTCTTCGATCAAAGGCTCAAAACACCTTATGAACAAAAAAAGTGATACAAAAATGAGTCTACAATTCAATCATCCACTATCCGTGGTGATGATCACGATAATACACTATTGCTCCTGCCACCCTAGTCAAAAACCTCCTGAATGATCCAGGAACACCAATGACATATCGTTGTAGATGGAATGGGATATCATCTATGGTGGTCTCAGGAATATCCATAGTGAGCCACTCCAAATGGTGCTCTAAATCAGTCAGGATATCCGCAGTCTAATCATGTGGGGATGGTGGTGTTGCTGCTGCATCCCTTTGCCTCCAGTCAAAGGGGAGGAGAATGGCTGGTTGACTTGGACCCACATCTACATTTGAAATTTTTTTTTATCAGTTTTGGACGATTAAAAAACAAAATAAAAATTAGAAATTAGAACATGTCCAAAGAGATTTTTTACCTGACTCATCCCACTGAGCTCCTGGAGGAAGGGGCACATCCCGGTCACCACAAAAATC
Organism: Pinus albicaulis; assembly: GCA_034641835.2. Classification (NCBI taxonomy): domain Eukaryota; kingdom Viridiplantae; phylum Streptophyta; class Pinopsida; order Pinales; family Pinaceae; genus Pinus; species Pinus albicaulis. The sequence continues at coordinate 896,122,220 of CM076580.1, forward strand.
CATGCCAGCATTAGTAAAATCCTCTATCACAAAAATTTGGTATTCTAGCCAACGAAAATAAGTCGAAGGAAAACGAACAATCTCCCCACCCTCGCTGTGGCAAGCCATCAAAGAAACCCAACGAACCATCCTAGGCTCTCGAGGTCGACCAACATCAACAGGAATATGTTGTGGGACTAACATAGGGATCCTCTCTAGAGAAAAGGTGATGACAATGAACCCATATCCAAAGTTGTTTAACTTCCCATTCTTTGCTCTGGTAAGTTGGCCTTTCACATTTTCCAACACTACCTCGCACCAGTTGAATATGGTGCCTCGAAAACAATGTACTGCGATGCACATCTGAGATCCAGTGGCTACATGCAAAGTTTCACTTCCGCACAACTTGAAAACAATAAAAGCAATCACTTTTAGCTCGAGACGGATGATAGTTTTAATGTCAATCCGTTTGTCTCTAGGATTGGCTTCATCATTACAGAACTCTAATTGTAGGATGGAAATAGACTGGCCACCTGGCCTAGCCCCAAATAGAGATAGTGGTTCACCTCTCCTAGATAAACCAGTGAAGAAATATATGTCTTCCAGCTCAATCTCAAGCCGGTGATCTTCGATCGCGAAACACTGGTCCTGAACATCCCATTTACTTACTAGCCAAGTAAGAAGATCCACTTGAGCTCTCATGCCACTGATAGCCCAAAATTTGAAAAGCCCTCATGCTCTTAAAACTTGCAAAGTAGGTTGATGAATCATCGCAGCTTCATCTACCTCCTTATGTTCCCATTCTCACCAAATGAGCATTGTAGATATCCTACAATCAGTAAAATGAAGTGTTAAAATCATTTTGAAGCAAAAAAATTGGGTAATTTAGGAAGAAAATATGTTTTTAAATTCATTATGGCACCCCCGTACTTTATGCTCAGATACAGTGCATAGCTCTGCACGATATCTGTGTTAAAAGTGTGGGGCCCCGACATTTTCCTTTGTGAGAAAATGTTGGGGTCCGCAGGTACCTAGTGTCTTGCCTACAGACCCCCGAGGGAAAAATTTTCAACCTATTTTCCTCCCAAAAATGAAATTTTGACCCTAAATTAAAAAATTGAATGGATGAAAAGCAAGATAAGGAGGTTTTGGATTACCTGAAGCAGACGGTTTTTTATTTTGACGGTCGGTTTGCCCAAAATATTCTCCGAATAATTTTTTTCCAAGAGCTCTTAAATCTTCACTCCAAACTCAAACGGTAAAAATGAACTTGAAAAACTCATTTTTATAAGTTTTTTCGAATACATGAATTTTAAATTTGTTTATTTTTCACTTTAAAAAGTTGGTTTTTCAAAATATTTTTATTATTGAAACAGGTATGTTTAATTTTTCGATTTTTTGTGTAGAATAACAGATTTTTCAGGCAAAATGGTCATTTTTGACAAAGAGTAAAATTTTATCACTTTTTCGAGCTCTTTAAAATTTACAAAAAAGAGAAACCATGGAGTCCTCTTTTAAGCCCTTTTCAGACTCTCTAAAAATGAAAATATTGCCGAGTACTTGATTATTCGAACTCGTTAAAGTAAATGAACAGTCGCCCCTTCAATATAAGTTTACCCCTTTTCCGGACTGAAATGGACTATTTACGAAAAATTTATACGTTGACTAATCATGGCAAATAGAGTTCTCTCTTGCATTATTTTATCCTTTTTTCAGGCCTGAGAGACTAAATTTACGAAAAAGAACACCCATGGATTTTTCTTAAGTTTTTTCTTCTGACTCCATAAAAATGAAAACACTGAGTTTCTCCTATACTGGACTCGTTAAAATTTAACTGTAAAGGACCTGCTGATTACAAAAAGGAACGGACCACTCCTTCTTAAGGTTCGATTTTAAAATAAGTTGGACTCATCCGAAGGATGAGCTTATAAACAATCAAATGTTATCATCCTCAAGCTTGTAAAAAATAAAGAGGTACTTGCCATAAATGGTGGGGGAAAAGAGAGAAAAACAGATTCGTTTTTTACACTTTGATTTGTAAAAAGCATTACACCACTCTTGAACACGACACTTTTTGTCACACTTCCACCTGGGTTGGGAAATACTTTTCCTATCAGTTAATCAAACCACATTGAAAGTCTTCAGCCGATTTCTGGGTATTAGCTTAGGACAACTGTCACCAAACCATCTGCAGTGTTGTTATGTGATCAAGAGGTCAGTCAAATAAACCATTCATCTGCAAATGTTTTTCTCCATTCCCGTTGACCATCCCTGAGTCAGTCCTTGCAAAAATTTCCTCAAACTTGATCTATGGTTTCATGTCGTGAGCTTGCTTACGACAAATCACTTTCTATCAATGACAACTCATCATATAGGAAATTGATATCGAATCCATCAGTACCTTGGAATCTGCATGCCTTAATGGGAGGTTTCTCACCTTTGATGATAGGTTGCATCATTGACCTTCGATCGAACGATTCTGTGAAATGTTCGACTTCAGATCACTTATTCACATTTCATGGATTGTACTGAGTACTTTGAGAGCCATTGTCATTATTGGTGGTTTCTCTCACACTTGTTAACATTTCACATCATTGACTGGTAATCAAGTGGTTTCTACCATGTTCGACTTCAACACATTTAATCGCATGGATAGAATCATACTAGTTCGAGAAGCAAAAATCAAGACCCTGGATCTAGTTTCCACCATCCAAGCTGCGAGGAGTTTTATTATTCATCATGCAGTAGAATATTCATTACAAATGGTTGCGCCCATGCTGCGTCTACACTATTAATATAATATTAAAATCATTTATGTATCAGAACAATTTTAGTTTAGTTTTTATCTGACTATGGGAATGCCTACCTCAGTGATGATATATATGTGTGTGTGTGTGTGTGTGTGTGTGTGTGTGTTTTGCATTGATTGTTTTTACAGGGTTCCGATTGGGGTGTCCACAGGCTGATCCTTGAAATGATAAAGCACATCACTCTTCAAATATTCTCAGACTTCGCACTTTAGGGGGTGTTACACAGTAATTTTTAACCGTCCCTGCAATCCACATCTCACCCATTGGAGGGTCATTTCTATGACCAATAAGAAATTTCATGCCTTGAAAATACCATCATTGCATCCCTTTCCATGAGGACAACATTCCTTCTGTTGATCATTTCCTGAGCAGACCCCTAAAAACACCTGTTTTTGCCTTGGCGCTGGTAGCCCGTTATGTCCTCGCGCCAATGAGGAAAATTAACACTGATCCCGCGCCAATTGGTGCTCTGTCCCAATTAAGCACCCGTGCCAATATGCTTATGGAAATTTTTTAAAAATAGAGGCAAAGTTTCAATTACAACAACTTTGTGGATGAGTCATGAGGAGTGGTTTCGACTGAATAACCACGACCTTCCTCCTTTGGCCTCTTGTTTCCACCTTATGGGGAACCTCCCAAGGGATAATGCCTCCCTTCCACTATTGTAGGGATCCCAACCTCCTCCTCTCCTCTATAAATATAGCCTTCATCCATTGATGAAGGGGCTGAAGAGTTGAAGAGCTGAATAGATGAAGGGTTGAATAGTTGAACAGGCTGAATGGTTGAATCTCCAAGAGCTTTGATAGTCCTCATAGAGCCAAATCAGTAGCAAGGATATTGACGATCGAAGAGAGAGGCTTGTCCCATTCCCGATGATCTTTACCGAGACGTATTCCGTTGTCGACCCGCCGAAGGAAGATTCAGCGTCAGAGCCAGGTTGTATTTTCCTTTGTATTAATTAATGATAAGCAACTTTGGTTATGGTTCCACTCGTATTGTTCATTATGATCATGAGTTGTGTCTTCTCTAACTGATACATAGTTGCATATATTGGGTTTTATGCTTTTGTTTATCGTTTTTCTTGTGTGTGCAGGTGTTCGATCACGGTGAGCGTGAGGATTGTGATCTGCCGGAGCAAGGAAACGAGAGCGTTATCTTCTCTAAAAACAACAGCGTTGGATTCAAGGTAAGCCTTCCTCACAATTTGGTTTATTGTAGTTAGGAACTTGCACCTTAGCTTGATATGATTGTTGTTAGACCCAATCTGGGCTAGTATGGATCACCTCTGTCCGTAGAGGGGATTTACCTCTACAAAAAATTGGTGACTCCACTGGGGATCGTTGATTTGGAGTATTGTCTTGTCTTTTCGGTCGATTCTTGAATTTGCTTGCTTGATCAGCTCTTTTTTCTAGCTCTTTCTGGGTGTTTGGCTTTTGTTTAGCTTTACCATCACTAGTCTATTTCTTGGATTTCTTTTTTTTATTTTTCCATAGTAAACTCGACTGGCGCGCTTATTAGCCTGACAGTCGCACCCATTGGCGCATGTTGCCAGTGTATTACCTGCGCCAATCCTGTTCTGGTGCTAGATTCCGCCTGACAGTCGCGCCAATCCTGAAGGTGCTAGGGTTTACTCTGTTATGAGATTTCTGAGCTTGATTTGTGTGTTTGGTTTCATTTCTACGACTACTTGAGTGTTCTAGAGCCTTGTTTGACTGATTGTGACCTTCATCCTTTGGTTTTTTTCCCATTTCTATCGATTTTACATTCTAGCCCTAAGGAATCTATGTGCTATAGTGTGTCGAGCCTCCCATGGGAGTTTTTGGTTTCTATCTATTCAGTCAACCTTGTGATTGCTTCTCTGCATTCGTTTGGTGGTTGTCTATCGTTTTATTGCACTATTTGAGTGATTGGTTTCTTCCTCATTCGAATTCCGCTTTGTCTCGCTTTGAGCCTAGATTACATGGTTCATTTGAGTCTTTGGGATTCTCTTGATTTGAGGGACTTTTTGTCAATTTGAGGTTTGATTTTGTGTTTGCATTGAGTGAAATTTGTTTTTTTTTACTCCTTTGCTATCGTTTCTCAAATTTCTCTTTTTATTATTTTTCATTTTGTTTAGTGCACTTTGCTCTTAAACATTGAAAATCCAAAAAAAATCTATTTTTCTTTGATTAGTTAGTGTGAATCAAATATTTTCTGTATTATAAGTGATTAGTAACTTTGAAATAAAATCTTTTAGTTTCCATTAGCTACATTAGAGACATTACTGGTTGTTGTCTGATCATTTTTTTATTGTGTGAAAAGCTCTTAACTCTCTCGTAATTAGCTTTCATCGAATGAAATGATATATTGTGGCATGTAGTGTGAATTTAGGAGATTTTGAGACATAACACTCGCTAGGGCCTGAAAACTGAGACATAATTGAAGATCAACCATAAAATTTATTCAATCAACCTAAGGAAGCATTAAAACATTAACGAAATATTTAGAGGTCTAGGCTAGTGACGTGTTCCGGCGTCGTTAAACCTAGTAGCTGTCGTTTGCCTCTCGGCTTTAGATAGCGCTAGTACGGACTTGTGCTTCCTGTACTATCGTGTATATAAAGGGAGACCCCACTAGGTTGCTATCCTTTATCTGTATGAAGCCGAGTCTGTCGCCTTATACCTGTGATAAACCGGACACATCATTCGGGGAGATTGCCTGCACGTACGTCAAGTCCTTGGTTGATTTCTCTTTCATTTTGAAACCAAGGTGTATATTGCAGTTCACGGATATCTGGTACATCCTTTTTCCTAGAGTTCCAGAGTAGTCATTTCGATCTTTTTTTACTCCCTAAATTTGAAAATATGATCAAGCGCTTGTCCTTTCACGCTTGTTTCCAATCTGAAAGCGATAGAGTCACCTTCTGTCTATTTCTCGACTCTTAAAAGATGAAAAAACAGAGATTTGTTTCAATGTTTTAAAATTAACTGCCCACGAAATATTCTTGGTTAAATTTAGTTTCCTTAGGCTGTTTTTCTTAAGTTTTTTCTAATGGAAACTTGTCTGGAGTTCACCAACCAAGGAATCCCCTCCGATGGGAATCTGGGTCATTTTCCTCCTTTTGGAAATATTGGTGCTCCTTATATGGAAACGTTGTCCCTTCTTGGGTTAACTGTTGGTTTTCCTGTTTGGTTGTTTTCAACCTCTATGGTCCTGAATGTCCCAGCTACTGTTCAATCAGTTCCTCCGCCTGAGAAACCTCATGTTGATTCCAAGGCAGACCTCTCCCCTTCTTAACCTATTTCTGCGTCCTCCTCTTCTACTTCGCATAGTGAAAGTCTGGATTCGAGTAACCAGGTGGCTAAGAAGATGAAGAAGAAGACAAATAAGAAGAAGTCTGATAAGAGAGAGGCTAAGGCTGCAGCTACTACTTCCGAAGCACCTCTTCTTGATAAACCTTCCAACCCTCCCTGGAAAGTCAAGTTCCCTTGCATGTTGTGCATGGGATACCATCTTCTTCGAGATTTCCCTGGCATTCCCAAGATGCTCGAAGTATGGTCCAATGGTCGTCCGTCATTTCCTTTGGCTTCTGGGAGTCAGGTTGGGGGCACATCTTCAACTGGTGCTGGTAAGGCTCCTAAGAAGCAAGGTAAGCTTGTCAATCCCTGTAATTTGTGTGGGGGGCACCATGCCATTCACCTTTGTCCGTATATGGATGAATTCAAGCGAGTTTTGGACAACCTGACTGTTTCTACACCATGCCTTCCGGCTGGTTATAAACAGCTTTCTTTGAGTCCTTCACCAGTTGATCCTACGATTGGTCAAGAGTCATCCTTGGTCGATCCTGCTCCTCTGGAAATTCAAATTCAGGAATCCATCCCCGACCAACCATTGGTCATGGGATCGGTTGAACTGGCCCCATCTGCAGTGCACCAGGTCTTTTCCGTTGAGAGTGGACCTCACACCCCTCAGGTTCTTCTTGTTTCTTCAGACTTGGAGAAAGATTCTCCTATCCTTATACCTCAAGAAGTTGCTCCTCCACCTCCCATGATGGAGGTCCCGGAGGATACTCCTCCCGCCTTCGAGATGGAGGTCATGGAGGATGATCCTTATTTTTCTATAACACTAGGGGAAGACCATCTCAGTTCGATGGTAGCTCCTCCAAGTAGTTTGGTCGCTTCATTTGATTGGAGTCGATTTGCAGGATACTGCCTTCCGTCTTATGTGAATTTTGAGATAACGGTACAAACCTTTGGTCTGGTCATACCTAGCACTGTTATAGATGAAGTCACGTCTGTTAGTGTTCTATCCTCAACTACTTGGCAAGCTTTCGGTTCGCCGCCGCTTGTCCCTGTTACGCAGAATCTGTTGGCATTTAACAGAAGAACTAGTCAACCGTTAGGGATCCTTCCAACGTTACCTATTACTTTGGGAGGTAAAACCATCCATATGGACGTGATGGTTGTTCTAGGCCCTTTGGATTTCAATCTCCTCTTGGGGCGTGATTACACCTATACCATGGGAGCACTTGTCTCCTCCCTTTTTCGTGTGGTCTGTTTCCACATGAAGGATGGATCGTGACCATTAATCAGCTTGCGTTCTTTGGTCCTGATGTGGCAACTGGCCCGCCATCATCCCTTCCTGGTTTTTATCCACCTGTTGTATCTGCCCCACCGCAGGTCAACTATGTGGCTACCTACCTCATTCCTGTACTCAGTGACGATGCCATCGTGCATAGTGTGCTGGGGGCATTGGGTCCTGATTTCCGAGATGTTTTCCTTCCATCGGGAGTGGAACTCTTGGAAGTGATGACTTCTTGTTCATTATGATGAAGTCCGTCGGAGCAGAGTTCCTTGTCTTGTGTTAAGATCCTTAAAAAATGAAACAAGGTTGTCAGAGCAGAGTTCCTTGTCTTGTGCCAAGCTCCTTAAACCATGAAACAAGATGTCCTGAGGATAGTTCTTTTAATGTGCCAACCTCGTTAAAACAATGAAACACGTTCATGTTCAATTCGAGTCTTTGATAAGATCTCATAAGATCCCAGTCGAGTCTTTCTCAGATCTCGTCCTTTGAACCTTCAATCCATCTGCCTTTCATTTGGACTGAAGCTTGGGGGGCATGTACCTCGAATTGAGTCACCATGCTGGGGGCATGCTTAAATTTTTTCAAGCATAGTTTGTTTCCATTTCAAGCTTGTGTAAAAATGAAACCGGTTTCAAGCATATTTTATCTTTGTTTCAAGCTTGTGTAAAAATGAAACCAACTTCAAGCAGATTTTCTTGATTTCAAGCTTGTGTAAAAATGAAACCATTCCCATTTTACCTCTTGTGATTGCCATTTTATCAGTCTATTTTTGCCAGACGAGCCCTATTTTTTTCTCACTCCATCGTCATTATCTGCTTGGCTGATTATATGCCTTCACTTGGTTGTTCACCCATTCCTGAGGAACCGCTGCGATGAGTGGCCTTGTTAGCCAACCTCTTGACCTTTATTTGTTCTGAGCAGTTCCACCATTACCGGAACCAGTTGCTACCCTTTATACCACTCGTTCCTCTAGGAGGAGTCATCTTTCAGCTCTTTTCTGACTCTCTAAACATGAAAATATTGTCGAGTCGCTTGTCGTTTTGATCTCGTTAAAGTGGCTGTGAAACGAAATCTACCCAGTATATGTTTACCCCTTTTTCGGGCTGGGATAGATTATTTACGAAAAAGGAATACCCTAGCCTATCGCGAATAGGAGGTTTTCTCAGACATATTTTTCTACCTTTTCGAGTCTGAGGAACTATTTACGAAAAGAGACCATTGGAGTTTACTTTTCTGTTGTCTTTTCAAACTCTCTAAACATGAAAAAATGTCGAGTTCTTCCTTTTTCAGACTCGTTAAAACTTGATGATATTGGATTCATTCGTAATGACGATATTCGAGTTTCTCCTTCCTAGGGCTTGTTAAATGTACTAGGATGGATTGGTCCGACAGACGGATTTATATTACAAGCATATGCTATCCCCTTCAAGCTTGTCTTCAAAAATAATTGGGGTACTCGCCAGAAATGGTGGGGGAAAATGGAACCAAAATCGTTGTCGTGTAGGCAGTATGTCGCTCTTGAACATGGCACGTGTTTGCATTCGTGTCGGGTTGGGGAAATCTCACCTCATTATCTGATTGCCTCCGTGGGTTTGGGTAATCCATTTTGACCTCTCATCTGCTCTTTGACTCGTCATCACGACCTCTGATCTTTTGATGTCAAATACTACCAAATCCACTGTCGTGCCGCTGATATGTTCAAGAGAAGTTGACCTCTGAAAGTTTCAACCTTCCTCTGATTCTCATCTCATCCTGATTCACAAACATTATTTTCCTCTGTCTCGCGTCGATGATGTGGGAAACACTATGGCCCACCTTCGATCGAGGTCACTTCCTGTCGACTTCAGCTCATTATCCGGGAAGCTGATCTAGAGACTCCCTTTTGGTACCTTGGAGCCTGCATGCCTCAATGGCAGGTTCTTCGCGTTCGACGTGAGGTTTTCATCATTGACCTCCGATCGAGTGATTCTACGTGTTCGATGCCAGCTCACTGATTCACATGATGTAGATTGTACCTATAGTACCTTGAGGTCCATTGTCACTATTGGTGGTTCCTCTCGCGTCTGTTAACAACTTTCATCATTGGCTAGTAATCAGATGATGTTCTTGCATGTTCGACCTCAGCTCACTTATTTGCATGCTTGAACTTGTACTTTTTTCGGGTCGAGATGGAGTGCAAGACCCTGGATTTTTTCTGTTAGAATCCAGGCTGTGATTATGTGGATTATTATGATTGGTTACATGACTCATTGATTGGATGGCTGCGACCATGCCTAATTCTATTTATCGATCCTTACTGGATGGCTGCGTCCATACCTTAGATCTTGATTATTGTATACTCTGTTACGGATGGCTGCGCCCATACCACATATATATCATGTATTTGAGATATCAGTTGTACTTCTATACGCAGGTTTTTCGACAGCAGTGTTTTCAGTTGGACACGTTCCTGTAAAGCATTTCACCCCCCTCTCTCTCTTTCGGGCCTCATGCTTTAGGGGGCATCTATTACACAGTAATTTGTCACCGTCCCTGCAATCCCCATCTCGCCCATTGGAGGGTCATTTCTGTGACCAATAATCAGTGTCATGCCTTGCAAATACCATCATTGCATCCCTTTCCATGAGGACAACATTCCTTCTGTTGATCATTTCCTGAGCAGACCCATAAAAACACCTGTTTTTTCCTTAGCGCTAGTAGCCCGTTATGTCCTCGTGCCAATGAGGAAAATTAACACTGAGACCGTGCCAATTGGTGCTCTGTCCCAGTTAAGCACCCGTGCCAATATGCTTATGGAAATTTTTTTAAAAAAAGAGGCGAAGTTTCGATTACAACAACTTTGTGGATGAGTCATGAGGAGTGGTTTCGACTAAATAACCATGGCCTTCCTCCTTTAGCCTCTTGTTTCCACCTTATGGGGAACCTCCCAAGGGATAAGGCCTCCCTTCCACTATTGTAGGGATCCCAACCTCCTCCTCTCCTCTATAAATATAGCCTTCATCCATTGATGAAGGGGCTGAAGAGCTGAAGAGCTGAATAGCTGAAGGGCTGAATGGTTGAATCTCCAAGAGCCTTGATAGTCCTCATAGAGCCAAATCAGTAGCAAGGAGATTGACGATCAAAGAGAGAGGCTTGTCCCATTCCCGACGAACTTTACCGAGACGTATTCCACTATCGACCCACCGAAGGAAGATTCAGCATCAGAGCCAAGATGTGATTTCCTTTGTATTAATTAATGATAAGTGACTTTGGTTATGGTTCCACTCGTATTTTTCATTATGATCATGATTTGTGTCTTCTCTGACTGATACATAATTGCATATATTGGGTTTTACGCTTGTGTTCGTCGTGTTTCTTGCGTGTGCAGGTGTTCGATAGCGGTGAGCGTGAGGATTGTGATCTGCCGGAGCAAGGAAATGGGAGCATTATCTTCTATACAAACAACAGCGTTGGATTCAAGGTAAGCCTTCCTCACAATTTGGTTTATTGCAGTTAGGAACTTGCACCTTAGAGTGATACGATTGTTGCTAGACCCGATATGGGCTAGTAGGGATTGCCTCTGTCTGCAGTGGGGATTTACCTCTACAAGAAATTGGCGACTCCACTGGGGATCAAACCCAGAATCTCTGGTTTCGTAGACCAGAGATTCTCGCAGACAAATTGGCGACTCCATCTGTTACATAGTAATTTTTCACCATCCCTGAAATCCCCATCTCGCCCATTGGAGGGTCATTTCTATGACCAATAAGTAGTTTCATGCCTTGCAAATACCATCATTGCATCCCTTTCCATGACAAAAACATTCCTTCTGTTGATCATTTCCTGAGCAGACCCCTAAAAACACCTTTTTTTTCCTTGGCGTTGGTAGCCCATTATGTCCTCACGCCAATGAGGAAAATTAACACTGATCCCACGCTAATTGGCGCTCTGTCCCAGTTAAGCACCCATGCCAATATGCTTATGGAAAGTTTTTAAAAAAAGAGGCGAAGTTTCGATTACAACAACTTCGTGGATGAGTCATGAATGGTTTCGACTGAATAATCATGACCTTCCTCCTTTGGCCTCTTGTTTCCACCTTATGGGGAACCTCCCAAGGGATAAGGCCTCCCTTCCACTATTGTATGGATCCCAACCTCCTCCTCTCCTCTATAAATATAGCCTTCATCCATTGATGAAGGGGCTGAAGAGCTGAAGAGCTGAATAGCTAAAGGGCTGAATGGTTGAATCTCCAAGAGCCTTGATAGTCCTCATAGAGCCAAATCAGTAGCAAGGAGATTGACGATCGAAGAGAGAGGCTTGTCCCATTCCCGATGAGATTTACCGAGACGTATTCCACTATCGACCCACCGAAGGAAGATTCAGCGTCAGAGCCAAGTTGTATTTTCCTTTGTATTAATTAATGATAAGTGACTTTGGTTATGGTTCCACTCATATTGTTCATTATGATCATGAGTTGTGTCTTCTCTGACTGATACATAATTGCATCTATTGGGTTTTACGCTTGTGTTCGTCGTGTTTCTTGCATGTGCAGGTGTTCGATCGCGGTGAGCGTGAGGATTGTGATCTGCCGGAGCAAGGAAACGGGAGCATTATCTTCTCTACAAACAACAGCATTGGATTCAAGGTAAGCCTTCCTCACAATTTGGTTTACTGCAGTTAGGAACTTGCACCTTAGCGTGATACGATTGTTGCTAGACCCGATCTGGGCTAGTAGGGATTGCCTCTGTCTATAGAGGGGATTTACCTCTACAAGAAATTGGCGACTCCACTGGGGATCAAACCCAGAATCTCTGGTTTCGTAGACCAGATATTCTCGCAGAAAAATTGGTGACTCCATCTGTTACATAGTAATTTGTCACCATCCCTGAAATCCCCATCTCACCCATTGGAGGGTCATTTCTGTGACCAATAAGCAGTGTCATGCCTTGCAAATACCATCATTGCATCCCTTTCCATGACGACAACATTCCTTATGTTGATCATTTCCTGAGCAGACCCCTAAAAACACCTTTTTTTGCCTTGGCGTTGGCAGCCCATTATGTCCTCACGCCAATGAGGAAAATTAACACTGATCCCACACCAATTGGCGCGCTGTCCCAGTTAAGCACCCATGCCAATATGCTTATGGAAATTTTTTTAAAAAAAGAGGCAAAGTTTCGATTACAACAACTTTGTGGATGAGTCATGAGGAGTGGTTTCGACTGAATAATCACGACCTTTCTCCTTTGGCCTCTTGTTTCCACCTTATGGGGAACCTCCCAAAGGATAAGGCCTCCCTTCCACTATTTTAGGGATCCCAACCTCCTCCTCTCCTCTATAAATATAGCCTTCATCCATTGATGAAGGGGCTGAAGAGCTAAAGAGCTAAATAACTGAAGGACTGAATGGTTGAACGGGCTGAATGGTTGAATCTCCAAGAGCCTTGATAGTCCTCATAGAGCCAAATCAGTAGCAAGGAGATTGATGATCGAAGAGAGAGGCTTGTCCCATTCCCGACGAGCTTTACCGAGACGCATTCCGTTGTCGACCCGCCGAAGGAAGATTTAGCGTCAGAGCCAAGTTGTATTTTCCTTTGTATTAATTAATGATAAGTGACTTTGGTTATGGTTCCACTCGTATTGTTCATTATGATCATGAGTTGTGTCTTCTCTGACTGATACATAATTGCATATATTGGGTTTTACGCTTGTGTTCGTCGTGTTTCTTGCGTGTGCAGGTGTTCGATCGCGGTGAGCATGAGGATTGTGATATGTTGGAGCAAGGAAACGGGAGCGTTATCTTCTCTACAAAAAACAACGTTGGATTCAAGGTAAGCCTTCCTCGCAATTTGGTTTATTGCAGTTAGGAACTTGCACCTTAGTGTGATACGATTGTTGCTAGACCCGATCTGGGCTAGTAGGGATCGCATCTGTCCACAGAGGGGATTTACCTCTACAACAAGGGGCAATTTTTTCCACTGAAAATTTGTCACCATGACATTTTAGTCTCCCTTAGAAGTCTACAATATCAAAGTTCCTAAATTCAAGCCTTGAAATTAAGGGAAATCTCATAAAAGTCTTTAAAACTCTGGTACCACACTTTCTCTTAGTTTTTCCTGCAGTGCCACACCTTTTGGCTATAAATCCTACAGAGCCAAACACATTGTTTATTCATTAAGGGTGCGGACCCCTGTAAAAGATTAAAAAGGCGCAAGTAAAAAATAGAAGCTCAATTTGAGTCATTTTTGGAAGCTTCTAGAAACATTCCTGTGGTGGAAAGTCCACTCTTTTCAATTTCATGTATCCCATCCATTAAGGAGCTAACCCCTTGATGTAAGGAGCTAATCCCTTTGAAGGATGATTCTATCCCTTCTTGTATGGAGTTGTAACTTCCTCTCTTTCACTATAAAAAGAGGCATAGGGCAGCCTCAAGGGGTTACAATTGATGAGTTGAAGTTTTAGTATTGTTGGAGGTGAAGTGCTGTTGAAAATTAGACCCTTTTAGCTGAGATTTCATGTGGGAAATATTACATACCTGTATGTATCTCGGTTGGAAGAGTGCAAGGCTGGTCAGAGTAAAGGAATCACCTGTTCCGAACCCCAGGAAGGCATGTATGACATCAAGGCGGACATGGTTGTAAGGCTCTTCTTTATTTAAGTTAATGAAAATAAGTCCGTTTTTCTCAATAAGCTGTCAATTGATTGGTTTATTTTATGGATTCCTTGATCAACATAATAGATATGATTTATGAATATATGCTATGCAGGTACTATTTGATGTTTGTTGGTTTGTGATTGCAGATCTTCGAAGACAACTCTTTCGGGTGACTGAAAAACTACTACTAAAAACAAGCGTTGGATCAAAGGTAAGACCGTTAAACCTTTATAGCATTTAATTATGGATCGCAATATATCTAGAGAAATATAGTTTTATTTGTCCGTTTTTTGCTAGTTGTCCGTAGGACACTTGGGAGGTCTGTCTTTTCCGCAAGAATGACTTATCCATCCAACACCTTTGAAACATGAAATTTAGATTTGAAGAGGTTTGGAAAAAAAACCATAAATATGTGTGTCTATGAGAGAATGTAGTGAATTCACTATATATCACTTACAAAGCACTTCATGATGCTCTAGTAAGTTCTATTGGTTTGTATTTTTTATTAAATAATTGATCATATGGAGGTGAAAGTATATATCAAGTAATGATGTTTGGAGATGCTTCCAAAGATCCATGATTTTGTGGATTCCTTTGTTTTACTATTCATAATGAGATAGAAGAAAATTACAAGAGGGATTTTGATTCACATGTTTTATATGATTTATGACTTGGAGATCGCCTTAATGATTCTAATCATGAGGAAAATGAGATAATCTTTTGTGTTAATTTTTCTAGATGATGTGAGGGATAAGCTCTTAGTGTCTCAGTTTTACTAAACACAAGTGCTTGACCATTGATTTTTTATTAAATGACATTAATTTTCCCACAATGTAGGTGATGCATCTTTGGTTTCTAAAAAAAAAAACGTGGAACTGTTGAAATGGCATCAAGAAATGACACCCAATGGGGGCTTCTGATTTAATTTACCCTTAATTAAATTGGAATAGAAATGTAATTTAATCTCATGACAACATGTATTAGTTAAATAAGTCAGAAATACTAAGTTAGCTTAGAAAATTCAAGTCGAAGGTCAAAGAGGAGGCATGTATAGTTATCCCATTATTTTAGGGTGTCCAGTTATAATTATTTGTGAGTTGTAATTAGTTAACTCAAGAAATTGAGTTAAAAATTAGTTTAAATAGTTCTAACTGAGAGATGAGCTAGTAATAGGTCCAGTGAATTAAATCGGATTTAATTCACATGCATTGATCAATCAGATAACTGATAATTCACAATAAATATTTGTTTCATGTCAATTCTAATGAAGGCCCAATTGAGGGTGAGGTTAAAGGGAAGATAAATATTAGTTGTATAAATATAAAATTGTACGGGTCATGCATGAGGTCACCAACAATCCTTAGATTAATTACGCAATAAATTCCAAGGAATTTCCTAATTAATAGGGAAAAAATTCCTTCAGTAATTTGTAAGCAAGGCTAGGCAGACAGGGGCTGAGAAATGGTTAAGTATTGGATCGATTTTTCCTAGATCAAAGTGAGACAATCAACAGAGTGCAGAGGTTTCTCATTGTGAGGAATAGCATTGTATTTTTTCATCGTATTGAATTTAAGTAATATAAAAATAGCGGGGTTTTGAGTAGTTTATTTCCCCAAATACATATTTTGTTGTGTGATCGATTGATTTCTGTCTCCTGCTTGTTTGTCATTATGCGATTGTATTTGATTTCCGCAAATTTGTAGAAGTGGTTAGTTTTATGTTTTAGTACATTACAAGATCATATTGAATCCATTAGTATAATTTACGCATGGTATTAGAGCAGGAATCACTATGGAAGAGAATAATCATAGTTTGTTTTACACAGGTATATCAAATTTTCATGTTTGCCCTTCAGGACCCAAGAATAGATCAAGATGTCTTTTAATGGCTTGAGAATCAAATATGAACTCGAGGGAAATTAGAATTACATAGCATGGAAGGACAGGATGGAGATAGTGCTAGAGGACAACAAACTGAAGGCATTCATGACCGTGATATTCCTCAGCCCGTGGCAACTAATGCTCAACAACTTGATGCATGGAAGAAGAATGTAGCAAAGGCGAGAAGGATCTTGTTAGAAGGAGTTCGAGATCATATTGTCTTGAATATCCATGTGAACGAAACTCCATATTTGATGTGAAAAGCCTTGACAGATCTATTTTAGAGTAGCAATGACCATAGGAAGATGGCGCTGAAGTAAAAGCTCAGAAAGTTCAATATGGGGAAAGGTGACACAATCCAAAAATACTTGACAAAGTTCAGTGAGTGTCGAGATGAGCTTGGAAGTGTTGGGGTGAGTGCTTCCAAGGATTATTTGTTGAGCCTATTGTTTCTAGGCCTTTCAAAGAGATATTATAGCTACGAGTAATCTGTGAATGGGAGGGATTAACTTCCAAAGTGGGAGTGATTGTGGTCTGACTTGGTACAAGAAGAGTTTCGCCGGAGCACCAGAGATGGATCCTCAAAAAATATTGATGATGAGGAGAAGTGTGCCTTGGTTGGAAAGGTGAAGAAAGGAAAAGTGAAGGCGTCAAATTCAAAATTGGATTCTAGCAAGGCAAGAAAGAAGCGAGACTTGTCAAAGGTGAAATGTTTTCACTATCATGATCATGGACACTATGCCACAAATTTTCCACAAAATCATACCAACAAGAAGGCCTTAGGAGGAGCAGCAGGTGAAGCATTGGCTTCACAGTTCGAGTTGGACTTCACTCTCATCGCATGCATGGTGTCATCGGTGATGAGTTCAGTGTGGTACATGGATAGTGGAGCTTTGTTCCATATGAAAAGAAACAAATAATTCTTCAGTAGCTTGGAGGAGAAGGATCTCCAGATGGACATAAATATGGGCAATGACGGGAGGTATAGTGCTACCAATGTCAGTACAGTTACCTTTCAGATAGAGTCAAGTAAACCCCTCACATTAAAATATGCCATGTATGTTCCTAGTTTAAATAAGAATTTGGTTTATGTTTCTATGTTGGAAGATCGTGGTTGTGATGTGATATTCAGTGAAAGAAAGGCATTCCTTCATCACAAAGGAACGAGACAAATGAAAAATATTGGGGTTCGAGTAAAGTATCTCTACAAACAAGATGTATAAAATTATGTTGCATTGAACATGCAAGCACAAAAGGTGGAGAGTCGAGACATTGATGAGTTATGGCACACGATATTGGGTCATATACACCATGGCACATTGAAGATCATGCATAAGATTTCTACATGACTTCCAAAGGGTGCACTTGTGTAGAGAGATACATGCAAAGGGTGTACATTGGGGAATTATACCAAGGCCACCTTTCACTATAAGGAAATTTAAGCAAAGGAGATCCTTGAGAGAGTTCACTCAGACTTGTGTGGACTTCTTAACATATTCTATAAAAAATCACAACTATTATGTGATTTTTGTTGATGATTTTTCAAGAAAGTGTTGGATTTTCTTCATGCAGAAGAGAGATAAGACGTTCTCCAGGTTTTTTGAGTTAAAGGAACTTATCGAGAAATATATAGGGAAAAAGGTGAAGGCTCTAAGGAGCTACATCGGTGGAGATATATCTCTAATGAAAACAAGGAATTTTGTGCCTCAAAATGAATTCGAAGAGAATTGATAGCACCTCATAACCCACAACATAATAGGGTTGCGTAAAGAAAGAACAGAACGATTTTGGGAGAAACACGAGATATGTTACATGATCAAGGCCTATTGTTGCATCTATGGGTGAAAGCATGCAATAAAATAGTATTTGTGCAGAACTATAGTCCTCGTCGGATACTTGGAATGAGTACACCAGAGGAGGATTTTTCAGGTAAGAGACCGAATGTGTCGTATTTTAAAATTTTTGGTTCATTTTTTTATTTCCATGTAACCAAAGATGTCAGGAAGAAGCTAGATACAACAACAGAGTTAGGAATATTTATTGGGTACACTGATACACCCCACAACTATCAGGTATATTTTCTAGAAAACGGGATTATAGTGGTCAGAAGAGATATGCAATTCGATGAAGAGAAAGCCATGTGATTGTCCCTTTGTTGTGAAGACAATCCCCTCTTTAGACAGAGGCAATATCTCTATCCCTACAGTGGATCTAGAAATGCATGAGACTAACTAATGAACCCTTTCCTAGCTTGTATTTAAAGCGGAAGAAGAAGAAGAAGAACCTACCTCTTCTTGATGCTATCATCCAGTCCTTTGATGAAGACCTTGATTCCATGATCCTTCAAGGTCACTCCTCGCTAATTTTGGTGTTCAAATACTTGTAAGAGATTAAGAGACAACAACAAGAAATGTGACAAGCTACATAGCATACATAGAATATAAACTACCTCACGGATCAAGGAGAATTAGGCTACTTGCATAGATATCTAGACAAATATGGAAAGTGAAACACCAGTTGTATTATTAATTATAGAAAGAGGAAGCATACAGTCATGGCCTTGATGTTTGAGACCTCCCTTTGTTGATTTCAATGTCCAAACCGAGGCTCTTCAAGAAATTCTTCTCCCAAATGGAAAATTTATCATAATCACAGATAGGGATGAAAAGGATTAATGACCAAGTAAGACAAACCAGTAGTGGAAGGATGGGATTCAATTTATAGGTAGGGAGGAGTTAGGAATCCATAAAATAAGGAGGAAGTCCCACTTCTCAAGGGAAAACTCCCTAATGATAAGATAAAGAGCTCCAAATGAGAGATATCGATCATATTTGCATCGAACCATATCCAACTCGCCATTCTGGAAGCTTCCAGTGCACGAAGCTTCTTCTCCATTTGAGAAAATACTGCTAGAAAGGGTTCAACGCAGTTTTTTCCATTAAAAGAATGATGACAATGCTATGTAAAAGTGTTTCAACATGCCATCAGCATGGGAAAACAACTGGAAAAGAGTGTTGACCCAGAAATTTAGGTTTTGAGTTGAGGTTCTTTAAAAAATATTTAAGGAAACTTTTTGTTAGTCTTCAAGGAATGTCTTAATGTATTTTCCATGGTGGATGTACTCCATAGTTATCATCTTAGGGCACTTCAGGATCAAGGATGGGAAGTGAGAAGGGTGAAAAATTACTATGTAACAAATGCCCCCTAAATCATGACGGAAAAATGGGGAGTGATGGGTGAAATTATTTACGAACCAAGGCAAGGACTCAGAATACCGCCAGAAACCTACCAAATCAAGCAAAATAAAATATGTGACATCTCTAATATAAACATGCCTAAAACATATCTGTGAATAGGAATCAAATAACACATGAACCCACGACATGGTCATAGCCATCTGTCTGAAAAATATCATGGAAATGGATCCACGGTATGGTTGCAGCCATCCGTATAGAAAGGAGCATGTGTACAATCAAGAATACTCAACAACTCCACGCAGCCTAGATAATAACATATGTCATCCAGGGTCTTCATCTCTATCTCGATCTACCCACTACATGAATCTAACCATGTGAATATATGTACTGACATAAAACATGGTAGAAACCACCTGATTACCGGTGAATAACGTAAATTGTTAACATGCATGAGAGAAACCACCAATGATGATGATGGACCTCAAGGTATGAAATAACAATATAAAAGTGTTAATGAATGATTTGAAGTCTAAAACTTGTAGAATAATACGATCGAATGCCAGTGATGTAAACCTGTCGTCGAACGCAAATAACTTGTCATTAAGGCATGCAAGTTCCAAGGTATTGAAAAGGAGTCTCTAAATCATATTCTTAGATAATGAGTTGAAGTTGACATGAATTGATATATCGAAGGAGGGTCATAATTATTCCCACATCATCAAAACAAAACAAAATATTTCTCAAGATGATAGGATTGATTCAGGACTATGGCAGAGAGGGTCAAATAAGCAGACGATGTTTGACTGTTACAACAAGGACTTCTCTTGAACATATCTGCGACACGACTCCGGAATGTGGCAACATTTGACTCAAAAATGGGATCAAAGTTCATGGTGACAGCACATAATGATCAAATGAGAGGAAAATGGATTTCCCAAACCCTGAAAGGCAAGTGACGAATGAAGGATATCCCCAACCTGACACGAATTACAGATGAGTGTCATGTTCAAGAGTGACATGCTGCCTAAAAAAACATAGGAAATTCCACCTGCAATTTTCCCCCATTATTGCTAATCAGTACCTCTTTATTTTTTATAGCAAGCATGAAGAGGATAACATATGCTTAACATATAAGTCATTATTCGAATGAATCCATCCTAGTAAGTTTAACAAGCCCTGGGAAGGAGGAACTCGACCTTGTCATGGTGACAAGTCTTTCATCGTTTAATTTTTATGAGTCTGATGGAAGAGAAACTCGGTATTTTTCATGTTTAAAGAGTTTTAAACAGAGACAAAAAATAAAACTCCATCAGGTCCCTTTTCATAAATTTTCCCTCAAATCTGAAAGGGTAGAAAACAATATCTGAGAGAACCTCTTCACCATGTTCAATCAAGCTATTCTTTTTTCATAAATAGTCAATCTCAGCCTGAAAAGGGGGTAAACATATACTGAGATGACATCAAATCATTTAATTTAATGAGTTCTAAATGAAAATTACTAGGCGATATTTTAATTTTTCAAGAGTTAGAAAAGAGTTTAAAGGTGACTCTAGGGGGGTTCCTTTTTCATTTATTTTTAACGAGTCCAAAAAAAAGATAAAACAAAACTCATTTCATCAATAAAAAATTATTAATGTCGCCATTAAAAAAGATCTTGTTACTACACACAAATAAACACACATCACTAATATCCAGAAAAATAATAAAATATTGGTAAAAATATGTTCAAAAATTATAAATATGAGAAATGTAAAAACAATTTTACCATTTCATCTTGGGTAAATTGGAGAAGCACATTTTACCCTATTTTCCTTCGATCTTCAAACAAGTGGTGCGGTTGATCCAGGACACCATTTGACGATATTTGAGTTGTAAGTAAGGGCTCTGTCTCTTCTCATCGTTTCCATTCCATTTTTAAGCCATTTGTTTTGGAAATTTCATGGTTAAAGGGATATTTTCAAAATTTTATGTCATGGGTGATCAACGCGAGTTTGACCTATCAGAACTGCGTCGATCGCCCATAGCCCGTTAGGCTAGCATGCTATCAACATGGGTTTAATTCCAAAAAATGTGTTTAGCATAGAGAATAATTTTAAAAAAATAGATCTCAATTTGGAATGGTTTATTTCCATATTTGATCTGTCTAAAGCTCATAAAATATCTTTTATGAATGTTTTTCAGGTGATTTCGATGAATATGGCCATTGAATGGAAAGAAAGAGGAAATGAGATAGAAGATCATGAAGCTCTACAAGATCCACATTGTATCAATGCCTTGAGAAACTATGGGTTGCTCAAGTTATTTCAGACCTCTGGACTCAAAGCTCAACTCAAGCCAGGAAATTATCATTGGGTTATGGGATGTAGATCGTCAAATTTTTATCATTGGGGACCAAGAGCTCGAAATTGAAATTTCAGACATTTATTTCATTCCTGAATTTTCTGGAGAGGAGAGAGAATCCAAATCTCTAGAGCTCGTACTGGGGGTGAGAGCACGAGTATGCTCATCCGTAGACATTTTCCTAGTGCTAGAAAGACCTCGAGTGGAAAGGTAGATATTAATACTATCATCAATCTACCTCTGAGGACCATTTTACACACTATGTCCCATGTAGATGGGGCTCAAGAATTGCATGAGGCAACAAAGTATCAGTTCCAGTACGTCATTGACTACATTTCTCCCACCATGTTTAATTTGTGTGAGGGATTGTTGGCTAACATGAAAAACCAACTTACAAAGTGCAAAATTGGATGACTGAAACAATTTGGGTATGGAGCCATATTGTTCACATTATTCTTGGAGCAAGTTCCATTGTTTTAGTGATGGAGGATTGATGTGTATGATCCGGCCCCAAGAGATTTGAAGCTGCTCATGTGGTGCAAGTTCATGCCTCTCCATGGAGGTGGCGAGAAAATGTTTTTCCCTACAAAATTTTTCAGTTGGTTACACCATCAATTGATCGTAGTAGATGACTATGCATATGTTGGTACAGATTTCCGAGGAGATCCGAATCTTCCCTTTCCACCTGGTGCACAGTGAACTAATGCAAGTAAAAACTCATTTTTGGAATTTTTTATTTTTTGATTTTTTTTGGGCATATGTTCTGAGATTTAAATCTATGATTGTCTTCCAGATGTTGGACTAGAGAGGCCAATAGGGATGTCCCCGATTGCGAGGAGGGTAGCGAAATAGATCGAGGATGCTCCTTACAAGGAGGGAGCAGACCCAATCGTAGAGGTTGAGCGCAACCTATATGGCCTGATTAGAGGCATTCCAGAGTATGCGACCTTTGATGAATGCCATTGTACTTTCATAGGCACACCGTAGGAGTCTCAAGAAGACTTCGTCGATTACTATCTTGAGTTATCCAAGTAGTCACTTGCTATCACTAGCACCATCTGGGTGGATAGTTTCCTTTAGTTTTACATTTTTTCACTAATGTATGCTTGAGGAGCCACTGTGTCACGAAACACATATTTTTTTATTTTTTGATGTAACAAAAATTTACAGACTCAATATATATGTGTGTGTGTGTGTGTGTGTGTGTGTGTGTGTGTGTTTCTACTATAACTAAATGTTCTTATATCATAATGATGTGTTTTTTTTTTAGATATGACACAAATTTCGATCTAAGACATAATTTTCCAATGTATTTGTTAATGTATACAATTTTTGTGGAATGTGTTGATATGTAATATAATCAAAATTTCTTTCCAGTAATCGAACATGTAAATACATGCACAAAATATGGGGGTTTCACACTAAGAAATAACCATTTAAATGTAACACAACGAGTTGTGAGTCTATTTTGACAACCAAGTCTCTAATACCAAGATAAATTTCATTTGATAATAGCTTCATGACCGCACTATATTCAACAATATTATAATTTGTTTGACCCAGAAAAATACCTTATAGATTAACCAACTCGCCATCAGGGGAAAAAATTTCCCATGTTGCAGAAGATAAGTTCAGTGTGTTATGGAAAGAACCATCAACAAAACTGACATAATGTTTCGATTACTTGTGCAAGCCAAGTGGAACACGAGGTAAGGAGAGGAAACATTTCTACAAAGAAAACAATTACACCAAAAAATCTAAAATCACATACTAATGTACAAAGTATTGTACTTGCAATCAAGCATAATACTTCTTGAGATATAACATGTTCTAGGGCTCAACCAACTGGTTACCCTCATAATCGACTAGCTCATATGTGCCTTTATCTAATACACGTTGAATGATGTAAGGCCCATGCCACATTGGCTCAAGCTTCCTGACCCCTAACTTTTCATGGGCTTGATCATAAAGTAGAAACAAGTCATCTTCAGAGAAAACACAAGGATGGATAGACTTATCGTACTAAATGTTAACCCATTTCTTTTGAGCTTCAATGACAGAAGAAAAAATTCGTCAAGTCTCATCGAGATGTTTGAGATAAAGCAAACATTCCTCTTCTGGTGAAGTACCAGGAATCAGTTCGATTGCTAGCTTCAAAGAAGGGATTTTACACTCAATTGGATGTGTATCTTCCAGACCATACACTAGTTGAATTGGTGTGAATCTTGTAGCAGTATTAGCTGAAGTTAGGTAAGCCCATAGAGCCGAGTATAACATCAGGTGCCAATCTCTTTTATGTCTCCGAATGGTTCGTTGAAGCATCGTTACCAAAACTTTGTTGACGACTTCAACTTGTCCATTGGCATGTGGATAATATGCAGTGGAGCTCTTATGACGCAGCCCCAGCTGAGAAGTAACCTCTGTCATCATAATATTTCAAAAGTGAGATCCATGGTCAGCAATAATGGCTTTCGAGACACTGAACCGAGATATGATGTGATTAAAAAGAAATTTAGCCATAGTTAGACCTTCATTGTCATATGTAGGCATCGCCTCGGCCCATTTTGTAAAATAATCGATGGTGACGATAATATAACCATGCCCCCCAACCCAGCGAGGGTTACATGTCATGAAATCTATGCCCCATTTTTCAAATGGACCGACGATCGCAACTGGGTGCAAGGGAGTGGGTGAGGCGCATTCTTTCTAAGAATAAATTTGGAAATCATGACATTTGTGGACGGAAATAATACAATATTTAAAAATAGATGGCCAAAAATACCTTGCCCGAAGGCTTTTCTGAGCAGTAGAATAACTGTAAATATAACCACCACAAGCCCCAGAGTGGAAGTCATTAAGGACTTTCTTAGCTTCCTCAAGATTTAAGCATCGACATAGGACAAAATCGACACCACTGTGATACAAAGTATCTCCAGTGATGTGGTATGGTTGGGATTGGTAACGAACCCATCGTCTTGCAGAGTGAGATAGCTCTGGTAAAAATGTTTGGGTCTGGAGATAAACAATGATGTATCCATACCACGTATCGAGAGTACTAATGATAAAGAGAAATTCATCAGGAATAGACTAATCGAAAGGGGTAGGATCAACTGCAGCTAGAAGATCACATATCAATTCAGTAAAACTAGTGATTTCTTAGACTTAGCCATAGAAAAATCTAAGTCAAACTCCTGGAGAATGACAATCCATTTGGAGTATTTTCCCCCATGTAGCTAGCGTGTAAGAATATAAGTCATGGGGTTACATTCAGAAATCACAATGGTATTATGCAGGAGAATATAACAATGGAAACACTGAACAACAACTAAGGTGAGTTTTTCTATTTGAGCATGGTGAGTCTCAATGTCGAAGAGATTCCAGCTCGGGTAGTAAACAACATGTTTGTGACAATCATCATCATCCGGAACCATCACCATACCAATAGTGTTGTCTGCGGCTGCTAGATAGAGGGAATAATCATGATGATAATCTGGAGGATGCAATAAAGGAGCACTGACAAGGGATTTATTCAAAGTATCAAAAGAATTCTTAGCAATCTCATCCAAAATGAATGGAAATCCCTTTTTCAACATACGGGTAAATCCTTTAGCAATCTCAACATAATTCAGGATGAATCGATAGAGGAAATTGGCTTTTCCCTGCAGGCTTTGCATCTAGTGCAAGCAGGAGGGAGGTGGAAGATTAATGATTGCCTTGAATTTGAGAGGATCAATATGGATGTTTTTTTTAGAAACCATGAAACCTAAGATATGAATTGTTTCAAAATAAAGGACACATTTATTAGGATTCAACCATATGTTATAATGTCTGCAGCAAAGGAATATCTCTCTAAGATGTTCCGGGTGGTCTTGACGTTTTGCAGAATGAGATGAAATGTCATCAAGATATGGTTGAACTATGTGCTTAATATCATGAACATAATACAACATAGCTCTTTGAAAGGCAGCCCCAAAATTTTTCAAACCAAAAGGGAGTTTCTTATAGGTAAAGGTTCCCCAAGGACAGATAAAGGAAATTTTATGTTGATCAGCAGGAGTAATATTGAATTGGTTTCAGCCAGAAAAACCATCCATAAAAGAAAATATCTCACTCCCTAAAAATTCATCAATAATTTGATCTATGAAAGGAGTGGGATATTTTTCTTTATGACTAGCTATATTTATATCATGGTAATCAACACAAACTCGAATGGTCCTTGCTTTTTGGTAATAGGAACAATATTAAATACCTAATCCATCAATGGTACAGGATAGATGAAACCAACCTTGAGAATTTTTTCGACCTTTCCCTTAATGGAAATGGCCTTTCTTGGGTGCACAGGTGGAAGCCATTGAAAAACAGGCTTTGAGTCCGGATATGTAGGAATTTCTTGCACCAAAAGTCTCTACTAGGCATTTATTCATAAGACCATGCGAAGATATCACATAATTCTTTAAAGAGAGTGGTGTAACTCCTGACCTCATCGGGAGAACAATATGCACCGATATGGATATTCTCGACAACCCCCAGTTTAACAGAGACGTCGATTGCAATGGTGGCACAAATGTTACCCATGTTTCCTTCGGACAACACTTCATGAACTAGAATGGGATGCTGAAGTGGGCCAGTCAATTTAGATGAAACACGGGTTTCCAGAAAAGTATATATTTCACCCAGGCTTGGGAGAAAATATGAACAGTGATGACCATCATCCCAAGGGGTTTCTTCGAGAGACATAACTTCCATGATACTCTCTTCAGTAGGAAATATCGCATTCAAGGGATCATCCGAATCCTAAGAACTAGACCAGGGAGACTGTGAATACGTGTCTAGAGATGAAACCAGATTATCATTGGTTTCGGAAGCAGCCCCAGAAGCTAGAAGAACTCTTTGATACATTTTTTTTTGTAGGTTTGAGGGGTATATCGTCACCAAATTTTTCAAGTTGTTTGGGACTAGGAATAATCCATGGATCGTGACCAGGTGATATCATGTAAATAGAGACGACATTAGGAGGCGGGAGTGGAAAAAATTGCATCAGGGAAGAGTCCTTGAAAATACCTGGCCCAACGTTTTGATAAGGATTAGAGGTATTCCCAATTTATGGGACATTTCCAGTTGAATAATTTGGGGAAAATAAAGCAAGTTGATCGGCAGTGAATATCCTCCCCAGATGAGGAAATCGGAGAACGTGGAAAAGGATAGAGACCATACAAATCATCACATGAATCTAACTATGTCCGAGCATAAGTTTATAATTGATGTTTCCATCTACCACCTCTACTTCCAGGTTCACCATTTTACACTCCAACTGAATTGGAAAGGATTTGAGAATACCATATGCCTGAGAGCCTCTGCTATCGAAAGATTCCAGAGTATTAGGGGACTGAATTAATGGAGGTGATTCGATGGATTTCCAACACACAGCAGACATGATGCAAGTGGAATCACCTTCATCAACAATAGTTTGATGAATGTTTTTACCCATCACAATGGCTTAGATCAGAAAATCCAATTTAGATGGGAGTTGAGGAACATGATTCTTAAGATCGAAAGTAATAAGATTTGAATCTGCTAGATCAATCCCTCTGATAGCAGACAATAGCGCCTTTCGTTGTGATGGCCATGATTGAAGGACTTCCAAGGTTGATATCACTGAAGGAAATTGAGCTAGATCCTCTACAATGTTATAGTGCTGGGAAGCTCACACATTCATATTATAAGATGATTTCCGAAGAACAACCTTGGGAGGTGGTCGAACAATGGAATCAATTTTAGGTCTCTCAATATGGAGAGGACCATAACTACGAGGAGTGTAAGAGGAAGGGATATTTGAAGCATCCTTTTCCATGGGATATTTTGAAGGATTCAAGTACTCTTTCGATCGGGTAGCAACAGAAATAGGTTATGTGCCAGCCATAAAAACTTGGGAACTTCCCGATGCATAAGACTGGGTTGATCGATCATTTGCATCTACTGAGAAGGAAACAAGTATTTCAAGACAACTGGTGTCTTGGGTGCACCTTTAAGAATACGGGAGACTTCGGCACACCAAGGAAATTCCTTGGTGTAATGATCCTCATCACATATCAGGAAAGGATACTTGGGCTTAAGCTTGGAAGCATCATGACAACTTAACATAATCATGTTTAGGGGTATCAGATTTGGCTTTACCTTTACTCTTCTTTTGGATTTACCTTTCCCCAGCGAAATCACCAATTTTTTTGTGAAGACAATCCCCTCTGTGGATAGAGGCGATCTCTCTATCCCTAGAGTGGTTCTAGCAACATACGACACTAACTAATGAACCCTTCAAAATGAAAGAAGAAGAATAAGAACCTACCTCTTCCTGATGTTATCATCCAGTCCTTTGATGAAGACCTTGATTCTAAGATCCTTCAGGCTCGCTCTTTATTTTTTGTGGTGTTCAAATACCTATAAGATATCAAGAGACAACAGCAAGAAACGTGACAAGATACATAACACACATCAAATACAAACTACCTAACAAATCAAGGAGCATTAGGCCACTTGCATAAATATCTAGACAAATATGGAAAGTGAAACACGAGTTATATAATTAATTATAGAAATAGGAAGCATACAATCATGGCCTTGATGTTAGATACCTCCCTTTGGTGATGTCCAAGTCCAAACCAAGGCTCCTAAGCAATCCTTCTCCCAAGTGGAAAATCAATCATAATCACATTATAGGGATGCAAAGGATTAATGATCACGTAATACCAACCAGTAATAGAAGGATGGGATTCAATTTATAGGTAGGGAGAAGGAGTTATGGATCCATAAAATAATGAGGAAGGCCCACTTCTCAATGGAAAATTACCTAATGATAAGATCAAGAGCTCCAAATGAGAGAGCTCGAGCATATCTGCATCGAACTATATCCAACTCATTGTTTTGGAAGCTTCTAGTGCACGAACCTTATTCTTCATTTGAGGAAACAATGCCAGAAAGGGTTGAACATGGTTTTTCCCATAAAAATTGCACTGGCGGTGCTAGGTAAAAGTGTTGCAACATTCCATCAGCATGAGTAGGAAACTGGCAAAGAGCACTGACCCAAAAATTTAGGTTTTGAGTTGAGCTTCTCCAGAAAATATTCAACGCAAATTTCAGGTATTCTTTAATGGATATATTAACGTGTTTTCCATGGTGGATATACTACATATTTTTCATCTTAGGGAACTTCAGGATCAAGGATGGGAAATGATCAGGGTGAAAAATTACCGTGTAACACCTTGAGAGGGAGCTTGAGTTGCATGCAAGTGAGGAGCTCTTGGCTCCTAAAGAAGAACCTCAAGATGTGGAGGAGCCAAAAGAAGAGGAAAAAAGTGTTGTAGAAGCCACTCATTAAGATCCATCTACCAGAGATGGAAGGAAGTGAACTAGAGAGGCTGACAGATTATTGCTAGATGTGAGAGATAATGTGGGAGCACCCACATCACAGCGCGGGCAGAGAAGGTCCTCAGAATGGTACACTAGATACATGGCTCTTATTAGAAAAGTATTGAGATAGAACCACTCTATTTTGAGGAATAAGTGCAACAAATAGTGTGGGTTGATGCCATGGTTGAGGAGTATGACTCCATTATCAGAAACATTGCATGGGAAGTTGTCCCAAGACTAGTGGGGAAGACAGTTGTAGGATCCAGGTGGGTCTACAAGGTGAAGCAAGCAACATAAGGGAGTGTGGAGAAGCATAAGGCCATATTTGTGGCTAGAGGCTTCTCTCAAGTGGAGGGGATTGACTATGATGAGACTTTTTCACTGGTCACAAGGTACTCATCTACTAGATCCATATTTACACTCTTAGTGCAGATGTGATGGAAGATACATCAGGTGGATGTAAAGACAACCCTTCTAAATGGAGTTATTGAGGAAGAGGTGTACATTGAGAAGTCGGAAGGTTTTGAGACCTTAGACATGGATTCGTATGTGTGCAAACTCAATAGAGAATTGTATGGGTTGAAGCAAGAACCTTGTGCTTGGTACACCAGGATCGACAGCTATTTCATCGGGTTGGGCTTCACCAAGAGTGAAGCATATGAGAACCTATATCATATTGTGGTTGATGGTAAGCTTTTGAATACTGCAATTTATGTCGATGATATAATACTGATAGGTGATGAACAACACATAAAGTATTTCAAAGAGGATCTTGCAAGAGAATTTGAGATGAAGGACATGGAACTCTTGCAATATTTCTTGGGATTGGAAATATGACAAAGAGATGGACAGCTATTTGTATCTCAGGGAAAGTACGCCAACGAGATTCTAAGGAAGTTCCACATGGAGGGAAGCAATCCCATGGAGACTCCTCTAGTAGGAAACTAGAGGAAGGAGGATGCCACTTCAGGCGAAATATTGGATGCTATTGTTCATAGGAATATTGTGGGTTCACTCATGTATTTTGTGAACACGCGACCCAACATATGTTATGTGGTTAACCAACTTAATCAAGCTATGGTTAATCCTACCAAGATATTTTGGAAGGCAGACAAGAATGTGTTGAGATACCTCAGAGGCACTACATAGTATGGATTATTATACAAACAAACAAAGGGAGTGAAGATTCAAGGCTTCGCCGATTCATCCGACAGGAAGATAACATTAGTGGGAATATTCAGCATAGGATCAACAACAGTTTCCTAGTAAAACATGAAACATAGATTAGTTGCACTCAGTTCAGCAGAGGTAGAGTACATGGCATCTAGTCAGGCAGCATGTGAGGCCATCTGGATGAGGAAGATACTTTTTTCTTTTTTTGGTTGACAGATGGATCGGACGGTGATACATTGTAGTAACTATAGTTGCATCAAACTCTTGTTTAATCCAATTTTTCATGACAGGTCCAAGAATATTGATATTTGGTATCACCCTCTCAAATATTGTGTGCAAAGGTGCATTATGTCATTAGAGTACATTCCCATGAAGGATAAGGATTCAAACATCTTGAATAAGGTGCTGGCAAGAAGAAAATTTGAATTCCACTGAGGTAGGATCAGGTTAGCAGATAATCCCTTTCTTTTTGAGAAGGAGTGTTGAAATGGCACCTAATGGGGGCTTTTGATTTAATTTTTCCTTAATTAAATTGGAAGATAAATTGTAATTTCATCTCATGACAACTTGTATTAGTTAAATAAGTTAGAGAGACTAATTTAGGTTAGGAAATTCGAGTCGAAGGTCAGAGAGGAGGCATGTAGAGTTATCCCATGATTTTAGGGGGTCCAGTTACAATTATTTGTGAGTTGTAATTAGTTAACTCAAGAAATTGAGTTAAAATTAGTTTAAATAGTTCTAATTGAGAGATGAGCTAGTGATAGGTCCAGTGAATTAAATCTAAGTTAATTCACATACAATGATCAATTGTACAACTAATAATTATCTATAAATAGTTGTTTCATATTAGTTCTAAGGAAGGCCCAATTGAGAGTGAGTTTAAAGGGAAGATAACTATCAGTTGTATAATTAGAAACTTGTACAGGTCATGCATGAGGTCACCAAAAAGCCTTATATGAATTTCACAATCAATTCCAAGGAATTTCATAATTAATAGGGCCATAATTCCTCCAGGAATTCATAAGCAATGTTGGGCAGACGAGGGTTGAGAATTGGTTAAGTATTGGACCAATTTTTCCTAGATCAGAGTGAGACAGTCAGAAGATTACAAAGGTTTCTCAGTGTGACGAATAAAATTTTATTGTTTCATGGTCTTGACTTTATGCAATATACATATAGCGGGGTTTTGAGCAGTTTATTTCCCTAGATACATCTTTTGTTTTGTGATCGATTGATTTATTTCTCTTGCTTGTTTGTGATTATCTGATTGTATTTGTTTTTGCAAATTTGTAGAAGTGATTCAGTGTTTCGTTTTAGTTCATTACAAGATCATATTGAATCCATTGATATAATTTTTACAGGAACCACCTTTGGTTGTCACTAGTTGGCTTGAATACCATGGAGTAAAACCTTATTTTGTTGTGGTTTTTTGTAGACAAGAATAATTTGTTGATCCAGTAATCGTTCCTCCATTTGTTCCTCCATCTAATTGCTCTTCAACATCCATTTTCGAGGTAATTTATTATCTAGTATCAATTTTTTGTGCTAACTCAATTAAATAGTGTGTGGAACATGTGTTTTGGAGGGTAACATTACAATTTCTTGGATATTCTTTCTCCATTTCAGTAATAAGCAGTGACGTTATGGCGAGGATGTGTGATGCAATTTTTCTTTTTGGAACCTTACTTGGGTTGATATACATGCATTAGGGAACAATTTTGGGATGTTTTGGATACTAATCTCATGCTAAATGTTATACAAAAATAAGGGTTCATTCATAAAAATAGGCACCATCAGTATTTCAAACTAGCTTAGAACTGAAAATAAACAACAATAAAAAAAATCATGTAGATTTTTTTTCTTGTAGAAACCTCCAACTATATTAGGAAAATAATGATACCTTTTCTTGGGTCAGTGGCTAGGTGTATTATACAACATGGGAATTTTCGTCGATTAAGAAAATGGCCATCCAAGGCCATATAGTCTCATACTTTATTCATTACAAGAAGGTATGAGGATGTAGCGAGAGGAAGGTCCACCATCCATTTTAGCCATGTTTTAGTGCTAAAAATGAGCAGTAGTGATCAAGGTGTGAGAGCACATTATTAAGAAATTTTTATGGGTTATATAGTCAAGGCTCACTGATAGAAGAGCACCACCATGGAAGATACACACAAATCAAAAGTAAATGATGCAGCAAAAACAGAAATATTCATGGATTTTGGGATCTTTGCCCCTTTTTGCTTAGCCCAAAAAATGCATTACATTCCTATTTATACTCAGAGAATGAAATATCTAGAATTTATCATGAGATAATTCCTCCCCTTTATTTTTAGAGGAAGTTGAGAGAAAGCCTCTTGATTTTAGGAGCCTACTTTTTGAATATACGGTTTCTAAAATTATCCATAATATTAGGATCCTACTTTCTAAATACAATTAGTTTCCATTGCTTATTTTTTCTATGAATTTACATAATTTAAATTCTAGATACATCCTAGACTTAAAAAAATACATTTTGAAGATACCCATGAGATCCTCCTACATCAAATTCCTTGGGTACAAAATAATCATTGAATCCTATCCATGAGTCTCCATCCTTGTTGCATTTTATCTGGATCCCATACTCTATGTTCTTGTTGTCCACATGCCTTTCTTACATAAGTCCTTTCTGCCAACTGTATTTTATTGTTGATTGGATCTTCAACATAAGCTTCCATAACTCATCCAACTGATTATCTAGTTTTGTTCTTGGTTGGTTTATATTTCTATCCTGCAATTGTTGCTCCATTACTTCATAAAAATCTCATCATGGTTGTTTCCATGGCTTAATCCTCTGCATCCTTTATCGATTTCTTTTTCATTTTATTTTTTTCATCTATTGCATCTACCCTTATGGTATAATTTTCATCCATCTTGGCTTTTGTTATCCACTCTTCCAAAAGATTTAACTCCTTATGATAATTAATCGGCACTACCTCTGAGTTTTGTCCTTCTGCTTCAACATAGACATTCTCTTTCCCTATCCCAAATTTACTACCTTTCATTCCATATGTTAAGATCTTCTTGCCTCTATCCTTGTTACTTTTTCCTTCTTGAAAAAATTATACATTTTCCTCTTCCTTTATGATATCCTTGGTGATTTTCCATATTAATAACCTGCATAACTTACATACACACACAAATCCTTAGTTTCGAAATCATGAGACTTCATCGTCTTTGTTGATCCCTCAAGCATATCTTCCTTGTGTTGGTCTAAATTTTCCCAACACTCCATAATACTTTCATTAATTTTCTCATCTTATTCACCATCTTCTTTGAGCAATTCTCTCTGCTCTAGTTCACAAATCCTAAATTGTCCCCTTTACATGGATATCTAACCATATGAAAATTAACTAAGTTTTTCCTCTATTTTAACCCACGCTTTCACTCTGTATATCACTTTCCTTGCATATAATTGCAAAAAATTTCATTTAACCTTTTTTTTTACTTCCAACCATGATTCAAACTCTCTTTCAAAAGCTTTATCGAAATACTCAATCTTTTCTTTAGATCAACTATCTCTTTCTCATTATTCCTAGTAATCTCTTTACTAATATCTTCCTTTTATTATCCATGTCTTTCGCAATGTGCTCACCACACTTCCACTAACTTGTTTAAGTGCTAAATTTATCTTCAACTTCAGTTCTTAACTTAATTTGTGGGATTTCGGGCACCACCAATCATACACCCTATATCAATAAATACTTACCAAAATACCATCACTCTTTATTTTTCTCATCACTCTTTATTTTTTAACCCTAAAATTTATAATGATATATTGCAACATACCAGATACTTTTCATAATACAAAATTATGTACTCGGTGACATCATATTTGTTGTCTGATTTTGTTCCACATAAAAAAATCTAACAGTGTACAAAATTATGTACTCCGTGACGTTGTATTTGCAATCTGATTTTATTTCACATCAAAATTCTAATAGTGTACTATGGACACAACCAACTTAAAAAAGAAAGTGAATCCCATGTTGGGTGCAAGAATTACACTTAAGCAAACTCCTCAACACTTAATTGTCAACCCAGGGGATTCGTAAACTTAGAGACGAAGCACAGGCAGTGCCAGAGATGGTATGAATATCTCTAATATAAATCCCTACTTTCTTTGAAGTAAATATTGCAGAATCAAATCAGGACGAGAAAAAGATAACTTGAGTCATCAAAATAATCCAAGACTGAAACAAGAAAGAATGCATTTGCGAAAAGGAGATCAATGATAAAAAGGCAATCACTCTAGCTAATTATGCTTAACTATTAAGAGTGTGTTTCTCTTTAGCAGAGGCTCTTTAGTAGTCTCGTTAGATGGGCCCTTAAATATGCTTCCTTAGATATTTCCTTCTTGCATTAATCTGTCTTGCACTGGTGCACGATCAGAGTTTTATGTAGAAGGTATAAATGTGTCTTTACTGAAGGTTTTTCTACTTCATGCAAGGGCTCGAACTGTTCAAGGTTCAGAGCACTCAGTTCCTGTGACAAGAAACTAGTTCTTACACCGAATCAGAGCTTCCTGCACTTAGCTTTTGATTCTTGAAATGATTGTTTAATTGTCACAACTGTTACTTTGCTGTAAAACCAGATTGAATATATGAAAAGTAAATGTCTCTGAATTTAACGAAGTGCAGAAATAAAGAAACATAAACATCTATCCTGCCATAATCATTCAATGAAAGAAAGTTGTAGAAATTCAATGAAGACATGTTCTAACACACGAACGTGCGCTGGTGCAAGTGTATGTTTCCTGCTTGGACCAGGTGGGAAAAGCCAATCAACCAAAATGGCAGAAAATAAATGTCACACCAACGTGCACTGGTTCAAGATGATTTTTCCTGCTTGGCCTAGGTGGAGAAAGCCAATCCGAAATCAAGTGTGGGAAAGTAAATTTGCAAGAAAATAAATTATATTTGCTTCACGCAACGGATCCGTTTCACACAGACAGGAATTTATGCACTAAAAGCTAAATCACACTTTGACAATAAAACATAAATTACAAAAAGAAGAGAATGGGGTAAACATGCTGGGTTGGCTGGGCCCTAGCCAACCAACGTGTTTCCCTCTTAAGCGAAAATGCTACTCAACACTTAATTTAATTAATCAACAAAACCATAAAAACACGATTCATGAAACCGAGGCGAAATTATTTTTTATTAGATCATTGAGGCAAATACATGCGTGAATACACGTTCAGCCCAGATTCGGGCGATAACAAAATAACCTGCTATCGCCTCTCTATTCTTCTCTATTCCCTAAGACTTTCGCTACCAAGTCCTATTTACAAATTAAATTATATAGATCTGTTGGCTGAAGGCCGAAACAGATCGTTCAACTGCTTCATAACAAAATGCAGAATTTAGATTGTTCAGTCTTCAAAATAAAACAATTTTACAAAACTGGCCATAACCAATATTTAGCTTCCACCCTTCACGGATCTAATCTTTGGCTGCCTTCGGATTATGTGTGGTCATGGCGGAAAATTCTTGATTCAAGGCGATGATCGAGAGGGTTCGGATCCACCGTGAAGATCTGTTGCGCTGGCCTCGGTACAGGATCCGATCCTGCACTAGGATCAGCAATCAAGATAAGCATTCTAACCACCAAACAACATTGGAGATATAGATAAGTTACAAAGAATAATTTAAAATTAAGAAATCATGTTATAAATATTTAATAAATTCTAAATCGAATTAAAATATGAAGAATAAAGGTTTGTACAAAATATGTCACCATGCTTGGACTGGTGCAGGATGAGGGTGCATAAAGGAGGTGAAACAAGGGTAAATGGTTATGATTTAGGAAGGGAAAATTAGTAAAAAGAGAGAAAATTAGGGGACTAACATCCTCCCATCCCTAAGCTGTTGTGTGTCCTCACACAACTCTTTACGTCTACAAAAAACTTCAAAATTTTGAGCATTCCAGCTCACTCCTGCTCTGGCATACTATCATTAGTCTGCAGTGTTTCAGACTTCATATTTTTGCTGCTCTTCAATTTATTCGTCACCTTTTTAAGCCATCTGAAACATTGTGAAGCACGATACTTCCATACCCTGACTTCTCCTTTCTTCTTTTGGATCTCCACCGTGAACTCTACCTTATCCTGTTCTTTCTCTTCCTGTGTTTTGGCTACAAGTTGCTCTAAATTATGTACTTGAAGCTCGAGCTCAAGTATCTGAGTAGCAGAAGCTACTAAATCTTCTTCCTTCTCTATCTCAACAGGGGTTGTATTTTCTTTATGGACCTCAGTATCCCTTGGAGTTTCAGTGAACACTTCTTATTTTTTTGGTTCTTTTTCTTCTTCTAACTCTTTCGGTTCTTCTTCTTCTTCTTGCTCTTCCAGTTCTTCTTCTTCTACTTCCACTTCTTTTGGCTCTTCTTTGTCCTCTAACTCTTCTGGTTCTTCTTCTTCTCCTTCTACTTCTTCCAGTTATTCTTCGTATTCTAACTCTTTCGGCTCTTCTTCTTCCTGTTCCGATTCTTTTTCTTCTTGTGTCGTTTCTTCCTTTTCCTGTGTCAGTTCTTTTTCTTCTTGTGCCGGTTCTTCCTTTTCCTGTGCCGATTCTTCTGGTTCTCGTCCGTCTTGCACTGGTGTAGGAGGGGACTCAATGTCTTGTGGAGACTATGGTTCTACACCCGCACCAGGTTCATCATCCTTTTTCTGGCTCTGTTTAAGTAAATCGGCCAACAGTATATCGTCTTCGACCTCTACAGATTTTGCTGCGTCTGCAAGGACTGATAGAAAATCGTCTTCCTCAGGGTTCTGTTCATGCACTGGGGGCATCGGAAGATTTTCTTCGACAGGTGTACCCGTTGTCTTCTATTTCTTTGTAGATGGAACCGTTTTTTCTGCTGACTTCCTGATTCGTTTCCTTCTTGCACTCGTGTAGGAAGGACTTATGTTCGCGCTCTTACTCGGTCCTTTACTCATACTGGTGGGGTTCTCTGTTTCCATTAGTTGTTCCAACAACATATCCTAGGTCATTTTTTTAGTCTTCAACTGTTTCTGGACCAAGATCTTGAATGGACCGTGATGATACAATTTCTTAACGACCTGGTCCGCCCGTGCTCCCTGTACACCCTTGGCCATCTTCTCTAAACTCTCAAGCAAAAGGTAAGTGAAATCCATCCTCCATCAAACGTGGTGGCCGGGTTCAAAATGTTGCAGCATCCTGAAATGATACACAAAGTTGAGGGAGTACCTCCCCTCACAAGTCACAAATTTCTGAAGAATAAAAAGGAGGTCCCGCCATTGTCCCAGTAGGCCATTATGCAGAACTCCTTTCTTCCAGTTTACATTAATGTATTTATCAAAAACAAAACGCTTTCATCGCTTCCTCTTGAGCTTCTGATTTTTAAAGTACTGCACACTAGTTTTTTGTAAGCCCGTCGCTGCTGCTATTGATTTTTTCATGACTTTAAATCTAAAGGGCCCAATATTTACACGGTCGTTTTTAAAACTCTATGTGAACTGTAGGGCCACCTCCCTGTTGTGCCCGTTAAATTTATGTAGGAACGAAAGAAAGCCTGAGTCTCGCAATAGTGAAAGACTATTGTGAAGCTCGGCGGTCTGATCCACCTCCCTGAGGGACGACGGTTCACAACGAACAAGCGGCATTGCTGCTAACAGTTATGAAAATTCCAAAGAAAGCTGCATGAAACACCTCAAAATTGAGATTTTTATAAATAGGGATCCCACCATCTCCCATCCCTTCTGTATCATCACTAACTCCTTCCACCGAAATAGTCGTAGCTGCGCGGCATCTTCGAATCATGCCGGATTGGTAATGGTGGCGGTGGTTTTAACGGCTAGGTAAGGGAATGATATGAGTGAAAGGAAATTAAGGTTATGGCAGAATAAGGAGTAATTTTGTCTAAGAAACGGTTAAATATTCGCAGATTGATTCATAATTCAAAACATATTTAGCATTCATTAAAAATAATTATGACTCTTAACTCTTAAAAAAACTTTGTACTTTGAAAATATTTCTCCTAGTTGATATGATAACATAGGTACTTATTACTAAATGAAAGAATTTCTCATAACTTCTATGATGACCACTTTCCTATGGTGTACACTTCTGAAAAGAAGAAATATTATGCTTCGGATGAGGTGCATGCTTGCACTTTTATGCTTACACTGCTTGACTAAGCTGTTCTGCTAGTATCTGTTTACATTGTTATATAGGACAACATGCTTGCACTGGTGCAAGCATAATATCTAGAAAAACAGAGAATTTAAATAAAATATAGGCTGAACTTCTAACAATTTTCTCAACTCTGGAATTTTGCTTCACCCTTTCTTGATGCTTCAGATCATATCCTTTTGCTCTGTGTATAAGATTCTACAATAAATTCACGAGGGAACAAAGAAGTGGGAAAGGGGAATTTTTAGCATGGGAAGGAATTTCATTACAGGGATTCTAGGAATAGTACCATAGAGGGAATAAATAGAAGTGGGATAGGGAAAAAAATTCAGGGGTAAGTGGGATTTTTTTTACGAAGCGGATAGGGTAAATTTAGAAGAATATGGGAAGGTAAATTATACTGGGATTTCAAGAAGAAAACTGAGGGATCATTGTGAAATGAGTTATGAATAAAGGTAGAAAATTTTCTGGAAGGTCTGCCTGCACTGGTGCAAGAAAAAATAACTGCAGCGAGAATTAAGTGTTACTTGAAAATAAAAGTATCCATGCTAATTACCCCAATTGTATAAAGGTTGGCTCTATTGAACCTGCTTTTACCTCGGTGGTTACTAGCATATCTAAAGATCAACCAACATTCTCTTTTTCTTAATAATTTTTTATCTTCCCGCCAGCAAGCTGGTTTTCAGGTTGACCCTTCTGCAATCATGTCAGCGAATTGATTTTCACAATTACAGGAAATTATTTTTTCTTTACTTTTTTTATTTTTTTTCTTAAATTTATTTTTCTTTGAGAAGAAGACTTCATGTTCTCAAAAGTTTGGTTTTACTATTTACCACTACCGTCCTAAATTGTTGTTGGACTTACTGTGTAAAATCTTTCTTGGCAAGCGGCTGAAAATACTTCTTTAATCTATGCCCATTTACCTAGAATACTGAATCTTGTCCATCAATAGTTTTGACTTCTACTGCTCCATTCTCGAATACTCAGATCACTTCATAAGGTCCCATCCAACGTGTATGGAATTTTCCTTTAAAAAATTTAAATCTGGAATCATAGAGGAGTACCCAATCACCTAGTTGGAACTGCTTTTTCTGAATAATCTTGTCATGCCACCTTTTCTGTTGCTGCTAAATTAGGATGTTCTGTTGAACAACATCTCTGCGAAATTCGTATAACTCATTTAATTGAAGAATATGTTTTTTTTGTGCCTTGGAGAGATCTAATCCTAACTGAACTACAGTTTTGAAGGTTTTGATCTGGAACTCAATCGATAACAGAACTTGTTTGCCATATACCAGCTCATATGGTGTATGTCTCGTGCTATTTCTCCAACTGATTTTGTATGCCCACAAAGCTTCTGGTAATATTTTAGCCCAGTCTTTCTGATGCATATTAATTGTCTTTGTAAGAATGGACTCAATCACTTTGTTTGTATATTCCACATGGCCATTTTCTTGCGGGTGATATGACGTGGACTTCCTGTGCCAGATCTTGTATTTCTCCATCACAAACCTGTACCAGATTATAAATAAACTATGGACCATTTTCAGAAAAAATTTCTCTAGGCACACCAAATCTAGTAAATATTTCAGAAAAGAAAGAAAACAAACAACAACTTTTTCTGTAGCAAAATAAATAGCTTTAGCTTCTACCCATTTTGTAACGAAATCTGTACAAACCAAAATATGATTTTTACTTAAAGATGTTGGATTTATTGGCCCTATAAAATCAATAGCCCATTTTTCAAAAGGCTCAATCATAACTTGGGGGCCTAAAGGCATTTCATTGGTTTGATTAGGTTGGCCCATTCGTTGACAGCTATCACATCGCCTGACATACTGTTTGGCATCCTTAAACAAGGAAGGCCAAAAGTAACCATCACGTAATACTTTATATGAAATCTGCTTATCATCGAAGTGGCCTCCACATGGTTCATCATGAGCAGATTTCAATATGTCAAACACTTCCTCCTCTCTTACACATCTACGGATAATCAAATCTGGACCAGTGTAAAATAGGTCTCCTTGAATCCAAGAATATGTAACACTTTTCTGAATAATAATCCGCTTTTCACGATCGGATAAGTGAGGTGGTGTTTTTCTAGTAACCAAGTAATTAGTAATGTCAGCAAACCACGAAGAATCTGTAGACATAAAAAAAAGATGTTCATTTGGAAAATCATCATTAACAGGAGTTACTTCACCAGGATTATCTAATCTAGAAATAAAATCTGCTACAACATTAGATTTCCCTGGTCTATCAACAATAGTAACATTAAACTCCTGTAACAATAGTAACCACCTAGTCACTCTACCACTTTTCAATGGTTTGTTCATCAAATATTTAATCTTAGAATGATCATTATGTACAAATACTTCATATCCTATAATATAGTGTCTGAACTTATTAATTGCAAAAATCACAGCTAAAAAATCCTTCTCTGTAACTCTATAGTTCAATTCAGCGGAAGACAAATTTTTACTAATATAATAAATAGCATAGGATTGCTTATCTTCCTCTTGTCCTAAATTTGTGCCAATAGCTAGATCTGAAGCATCAGAGGAAATTTGAAAAGGCAGGGATCAGTTTGGACCTCGCAAAACTGGTGCTCGTACCAACTTTTCCTTCAATGTTTCAAAAGATTGTTGGCAAGCCGTGGACCAAGAAAATTCACTATCCTTAGCTAGAAGTTGGAAAAGAGGAGCAGCTATCTTTGAAAAATTTTCAATGAATCTTCTATAGTAACTAGCATGTCCTAAAAAACCTCTTACTTCCCTTTGAGTTTTGGGTGCAGGAAAATGCAAAATGATTTCAATATTTTTCGGATCAACCTGGATACCTTTGTCAGAAATAAAATGGCCAAGCACCACTCCCGCTTTGCACATTAATCTACATTTCTTATCACTCAAAGCGAGATGGGCTCCTTGACAACAAAGAAGTACTTTCTCCAAATTTTTAAGAGCTTCCTGAAAAGAATCACCAAAGACAGAAAAGTCATCCATATAAATTTCTACAAATTCTAGATCAGAAAATATAGCCAAGACTTCCCTTTGAAAGGTAATCGGGGCATTACATAAACCAAAGGGAAGCACTTTGTAGGAAAATATCCCCCATGGACATGTAAAAGTAGTTTTATCCTAATCTTCGGGTGCAATCTGTATCTGGTTATAACCACTGAAGCCATCCAAAAAGGAGAAATATTTATTTCCTGCAAGGGTATCAAGCACCTGATCAATGAAAGGGAGAGGGAAGTAATCTTTAAGAGTGGATTTATTCAATTCTCAATAATCAATACAAATATGCCATCTTCCATCTTTCTTAGGTACTAGTACTAATGGAGAGACCCACTGACTGTCGGAAATAGGATAAATAAAACCAATATCTAAGAGTTTTTGTACTTCTTCCTTCACAATATCTCTTAGAGCTGGATTCATTCACCTTTGAGGTTGTCAGATAGGTCAGGTTCCTTCCTGAATATAGATGTGATGTGTACAAGTTTCAGGAGGGATACCCTTCATATCTTCGTAACCCCAAGAAAAGGCACTAAGATGGTTTTGCAACAAATTCACAAGCTGCTCTTACTGAGATGAGTCCAAATCTGAACTAATATGCAAGGATTTACCAAGGCTAATCTCAAAAAGAGTGTTATCAGGCTCAGGAGTACTTAAGGGAGTGGTCAAATGCAGTGGTATAGAAGAATGAGAATCATGATTTTCTTGAAAATCTAGGTTGAAAATTTGGCTCAAAGGCTCATAATTAGGCATAATGTCTAGATTATTCAGGAAATCTTGAATCTCAACTTCTTGTGAAGACCCAATATAATTATGGATAAGGGAAATAGACTGAGTCTCCTCATCACTGCTTTGATCCAACCATAAGGTATCTCGAAGGTCCTGAATGGATTTGGCAGGGGGGTATAAGGTAACTTTCTTCCTAGAATCTCCATGTGAGATATACATATCACTGGAATGACATCCAATATATGCATCAGCCGTAGCAAGCCATGGTAGACCCAAGATCAAGGGATGTCCTCCTACTGGGTTCTTTGGCTCAAGCACAATGAAATCAACAAGATTTTCCCAAGAATCTAATGAGATGATCACATCGTCCAATACTCCTTCTGGCTTAATTTTAGATCTATCTTCTAATTCAAGCACAGTGGGAGTAGGGCGAAGATGAGATAACCGAAGTTGATCCATGGTTTGCTTAGTCATGACATTAATGGGTTCCCCCAGGTCTCTAAGAACATTAGAGACAAGGACATTACCAATTTGAACTGTGACAACAGGGTTTCCGGGATCAGTATATTTTTCCACAGACACACATCCCGTCATCAACTCTGCTGCCCTACCAACAAATTGAATGGTTCGGAGTTCCAATCTCTTCCTCCTAGGTTTCTTGAGATAGATTTCCTTAATAATATTGGTACAAATGGGGATCTCTTTGATGGCTTGAAGCAAAGGTATCTTAATGAAAAGATTATGAAGCTCAGATACCAAACTAGTCTCATAAATAGGCTCACGCCTTTCCATTACTAGCCTTTCTGGGAAGGGAGGCTGGTTGGAAGAGGATGGCAAGGATTCAGAGGGTAAGGGCTGCTTAGTGATAGTTTTCGAAGAATGGTTAAGAGTTTCCTCCTATCCTTTCTCTTCAACAATCACCATAGGTTGCTTCTTATTTTTTGATGTTACAGTCCTTCCTGATCTTAATTGAATATCATGAACCCCAACTAGAATATACTGGTATTCGAATAGTAAAGGTGGGTTTGTTACATGGATAATTTGCACTGCTTTATTATTATTAGGATTGGGCATAGGTTGAGCAAGCAATTGAGGAGGTCAAAAGGGTGGAGGTAAAGGCAATGGTGGAGTGGACTGACTCGGAAGTTGAGGCATTGAATAAGGTGCATGTGTAGATGGGTATGACTGCATAGGTGGCTGGTAGGAATATGCAAAATGAGTCGGCCCTTTCCAACCTTGTTGCCATAGTTGAGAAGGTTCCCCATGCTGATATTGATTCCCATACTGCCACTGCTGAAGAGAGTTAGGATAAGAATATGCATGTG
The DNA here is from genome assembly GCA_034641835.2 of Pinus albicaulis. NCBI lineage: Eukaryota > Viridiplantae > Streptophyta > Pinopsida > Pinales > Pinaceae > Pinus > Pinus albicaulis. The sequence continues at coordinate 896,165,456 of CM076580.1, forward strand.
AGTTATAACCAAAATAATGTGGAGGAAATTCAGGAGCCATACATGTACCTACCTGAGGCCAATTCCTTCTTGCTCCCATAGAATTCAAGTATTCAGCTTCAGGTTGTCCCCCTGTAAATACAACTTTAAGTCCTGGTATAGAGGGGCATTTTTCTGTGATATGGTCTTCTGCACAAATAGCACACTTATTAGTTTCTTTCAAATTAAGAGGACACTCTTTAGGGGGATGCTTGTCTCTACATTTAGGACAGAAAACACATAATGATTCTTGTTCCTTCATGAGTTTCTGCTGAAATTTTAAGGAGTCTAACTGTTTTGTAACAGTGTTCATTATATCAATTTTCATGTTTTCCAATTTATTTTCTATTCCAATGATCATAGCATCAGCAGATTCAGTTTTTCTATTTCTGTTTCGAGTTTCTCTACCGGATCTATATTGATTTCTTGAAAATTTCTGGCATAATTCATAAATTTGATTAAAATTTTGCTGAGAAGTATCACCTTGTCCTAACAGATTCAAATTGTTTCTCGCATTATCAGTAAGTCCTCTTAAGAACGAGGTTCTAATAGTGTTGAGATCAAGCTTAAGTTTTGACCTTTGTAAAATATATAGAAATATTTCCAAATAATCTTCAAGCATTTCATCATCATCTTGTATGATTGTAAAAATTTCATCCTGCATGTCCCGAGTTTTTCAATATTCTTGATATTTAGAAAAAAATACTCTCTTCATCTGATCCAAAGAAGTTGTGGTGTTTTCTCCTAACCCCATAAACTAGCGAAGAGATGAGTCCTTGAGGGTAACAGGAAATAATCTTAACTTCTAAGCCTCAGTTGCATAATCATAACTTCTACACAAAATATCAAATTCAAATAGAAAAGAGTCGGGATCTTCATGAACTTTACCATGGAAATGAGGGAGAGCTGATGGTGGAATATTCTTCATCTGTGATACAGTATCAGGATCCACAATTGGAAACACAAAAGTGGATTGTCCTTCACTTACCTAGTTGTCACCAGTCTCTTCCAAATGATCTTCTTGGTCCACTATTGTTCCCTTCTTACTTGTACCGCTCTCCAGAGGCTGATCCACACCTAAGCTATTATTACCAGAATCCAGGTGGATTGTTCCTGCATGATGGGTTTGAATTGAATTGGGCTTCCTGCTTGCAGTAGGAGACCCAATATGAGAAAATTTATTTTGGCCCTTAGTGGGCTTCGAACCCTTACCTTTCCTAGGCATTCATTTCAAAAATAAAAAAGAAAGAAAAATAACAGATAAATTCTAAAAAATGTTGTCATAAATCAATTTACACAAGTAAAATTCCTTCAAATTTTCTTCCAAACAATGCTGCAGAAGTAAGGAAAAAATTACCTCTACTGTCTAATCAAAAAATTCTTACCAAATCAAATCACCTCCCCGACAACGACGCCAAAATGTTGGGTGCAAGAATTACACTTAAGAAAACTCCTCAACACTTAATTGTCAACCCGGGGGATTCGTAAAATTAGAGACGAAGCACAAGCAATGCCAGAGATGGTACGAATCTCTCTGATATAAATCCCTACTTTCTTTTAAGGAAATATTGCAAAATCAAATCAGGATGAGAAAAAGATAACTTGAGTCATCAAAATAATCCAAGACTGAAACAAGAAAGAATGCATTTGCGAAAAGGAGATTAATGATAAAAAGGCAATCACTCTAGCTGATTATGCTTAACTATTAAGAGTGTGTTTCTCTTTAGCAGAGGCACTTTAGCAGTCTCGTTAGATGGGCCTTTAAATCTGCTTCCCTGGAGATTTCCTTCTTGCATTAATATGTCCTACACTAGTGCAGGATCATAGTTTTATGTAGAAGGTATAAATTGTGTCTTTACTGAAGGTTTTTCTGCTTCATGCAAGGGCTCAAACTATTCAAGGTTCAGAGCACTCAGATCCTTTGACAAGAAACTAGTTCTCACACCAAATTAGAGCTTCCTGCACTTAGATTTTGATTCTTGAAATGATTGTTTAATTGTCACAAGTGTTACTTTGATTTAAAACTAGATTGCATATATGAAAATTAAATGTCTCTGAATTTAACAAAGTGCGGAAATAAAGAAACATAAACATCTATCTTGTCATAATCATACAATGAAAGAAAGTTGTGGAAATTAAATGAAGACTTGTTGTAACACACCAACATGCGCTGGTGCAGGTGTATGTTTCATGCTTGGACCAGGCGGGAAAATCCAATCAACCAAAATGGCAGAAAAGAAATGTCACACCAACGTGCACTGGTGCAGGATGATTTCTCTTGCTTGGACCAGGCAGAGAAAGCCAATCTGAAATCAGGTGCAGGAAATTAAATTTGAAAGAAAATAAATTCTATTTTCTTCACGCAATGGATCCGTTTCACACAGACAAGAATTTATGCACTAAAAGCTAAATCACACTTTGACAATAAAACATAAATTATAGAAAGAAGAGAATGGGGTAAACGTGCTGGATTGGCTGGGCCCTAGCCAACCAGCACATTTCCCTCTTAAGCGAAAACGATACTTAGCACTTAATTTAATTAATCAACCAAACCATAAAATCACGATTCATGAAACCAAGGTGAAATTCCTTTTTATTAGATCATTGAGGCAAATACATGCGTGAATACACATTCAGCCTAGATTCGGGCAATAAAAAAATAACCTGCTATCGCCTCTCTGTTCTTCTCTATTCTCTAAAATTTTCGCTAACAAGTCCTATTTACAAATTAAATTATATAGATCTGTTGGCCGAAGGCCGAAACAGATCGTTCAACTGCTTCATAAAAAAATGCAAAATTTAGATTGTTCAGTCTTCAAAATAAAATGGTTTTGCAAAACTGGCCGTAACCAATCTTCAACTTCCACCCTTCGAGGATCTAATCTTTGGTTGCCTTCGGATTACGTGTTGTCGTGGTGGACACTGCTTGAGTCAAGGTGGTGATCGAGAGGGTTAGGAGCTGCCGTGAAGATCTGTTGTGCTGGCCACGGTACAGGATCCGATCCTGCACTAGGATTAGCAATCATGATAAGCATTCTAACCACCAAACAACATTAGAGATATCGATAAGTTACAAAGAATAATTTAAAAGTAATAAATATTTAATAAATGCTAAATCGAATTAAAATATGAAGAATAAAGGTTTGTACAAAATATGTCACCATGCTTGGACTGGTGCAGGATGAGGGTGCATAAAGGAGGTGAAACAGGGGTAAATGGTTATGATTTAGGAAGGGAAAAGTAGTAAAAAGAGAGAAAATTAGGGGGCTAACATTCCACCTACTTTTTTTTCATCAAAATGAACCAAAATGTCCAACATTAAACATGAAAAAGGATTTTACGTCTATTGAAACACCAACCGATTTCACGGATGCCACTCATGCTTTATGGTCCAACGGGGATTGCTCTTTTGAAGTTACCAAAAAATTATTCCTCGTGGCTAGTATTAGCGAGATATTCAATTTCACCTCTTGATTTTCCAAGACCCAAATGTGAAATCTCGGGAGAATCCCTGCAAATGAAATTTAGAATGGGAAACATGGTCAACTAAAAGTGTTCTATGATCTTAAAGCTCATGTTTCAGTAAACACATGGACCAAAATTCTATCCATACCTCAGCTCCACATCTCGCCATGGGATCTAAGGGTTTTTCTCCACAATTTCAGTTAAGTCAGTGACAGAGAATTTGACATATAGACATCTCTATCATAGTGAATGCATCACTATATGGATTCACATTATAAACGTTTGTCCATCGATTCATGTTGCTCACGGATCCGCATTCGCTTGTCCACTGTTCCACATACTTCTACGCAAATATTCCAGCATATGTTATTCCAGCGTTGGTCTCCACACTACAAGTTTAATGTTACAATTTCACATGTTGCATATTCCTCAACATCCAAGCTTCAGAAAGTTTCACAATTCTATCAGCTCTTATCCTACTTTGATACCAAAATGATTGCAAACTGCCACAAGAAAATCTATACACAAAACAAAACTAAATGATGCAATAGAAATAACAAAATTTATTTATGGAGAAGTTTGGGATATTTTCCCCTTCTTTCTTCGCCTAACAAATGCATTACTTTTCTATTTAGACTTGGGAGGAAAGATCTGGAATTTCTCAAGAGATAACTGCCCCCTTCAAAAAATGCATAACTTTTTTATGTAGATTTGAGGAGGAAAGATCTAGAATTTCTCAAGAGTTCATTCTTAAGGAGTTTGGGATATTTTCCCTTCTTGCTTCAAAAAATACATAACTTTTCTATTCAGACTTGAGGAGGAAAGATCTAGAATTTCTCAGAAGATAATTCCTCTCCTTGATATTTGGAGGGAGTTGAGAGAAAGCCTCTTGATTTTAGGAGCCTACTTTCTAAATACAATTAGTGTTGAATGGTTTTGTTATTGACATCAAGGTTAGTTGTTGGTGAGTAGCATGAAGAGTGCATCATCTTTAGAAATAGTTAAGAAGAGAATGTAAATATTCACAATGCCTTGAAGAAGCTTTGACACGAATGATTTTAATATACGAAAAATTGCAACAATGGGAAGTACCAGTCAAAAAACCCCACACTTCCCCATTCTTTTGTAGAGAATTTAAATTATAATATGGTCTATCTTGGTTATTTTGAGTTTTTGAAGCCAATATTGATACAAATTTAATTCCAAAAGATGGTGGGTGATCAAGAATCAACGATGTACATAACCAAGGGTATATGACATGTTTTTGATGACCAAAATCTCTTGTATTTGATTTGAAAGTCAATGAGCATAATGAGGAATTTTTTATACAAGAAGGAAACAGGTTCCAAAGCGCGGTGTAATATAAAACAGTGTAATATATCTTATTCAATTATCTTTTATCTTCACGGTGGTAGGGTGGTGCAAGGCAGAGATTGAAGTCACCTTCAAGTTAGTGCTTGAGAACATGTCCGAGTGGAAGGGTGGTGCTAGGGAAAGTTGGTGTCAATGTAACAAGTTGTTTCTTATAGGGTGTTGGTGCATCCATTAATTTGGAACTGATAAAACCAAGAGGTTGGTGCCTCCTCCTAGTCATTGCTGGTAAATCAGGGAGTTGGAGTTTCCTTCAAGTTGGAGCATGTAAATTAGGGGGTTGGTTCCTCCTTCTAGTTGGTGCTGGAGAATATTGAAAGTTGATGCTTCTTGTTGATGTAATATTTAAGATATATATTAAAATTGTTCTATGGTTTTCTCCCATTTAGGTTTCCAAGTAAAAATATATATTGTGTGTTATATGTGATGTTGAGCATTGTTGAATGGTATTGATATTTGCATGAGATAATTTTAATGGTAAAAGTTCTCAATATCGATTCACACCCCCCCTCCTCGATATTAGTGAATATTCCAACAATTGGTATCAGAGCAGGTTCCGTCAGACGCATCCTAACAACTAGAAGGCAGATCTTAGGAGAATAGATATGGGAAGGTCAAGGAAGAAAACCTCCAAATAGTCAAAGGATGTCTCTAACATTGCACTAATTTCAAAATTTGTTACAGTTTATGAAAAGAAATAGGTTGGTCCAGTTCCTTTGATCGATGGAACAAGCTATGAATTATGGGAATCCAGAATGGAAGCCTATTCAGGAGCTCCTGGATATGATGTATGGGATTCATCTATTTATGGAAACACATCTAAAAATGAATCAAGAAGGTACAATACAATAGAGAAGAATGTCATTCTAAGTACCTTGTCAGATTTTGTGCAAATTAAAGTGGGTCAATGCTCATCAGCCAAAAATCTTTGGGAGAAGCTTCAAAATATTTAATTAAAGAAGCATGTAGATCGGGATGAAGATGATGATAATGATTATGATTCACATAGAGTGATATTTATGAGATTAGATACTCAGAACAAAGAACTTGACGACATTGAAAGAGGAGGAGAAGTGTACAAGAGGGAAATTTGATTAATTCCTTGAGTGATCTTACAAAAACAAGGAAGTAAAATCAAATACTTGAAGCAAAAGTTATTCAAAAACAAAAAACACTTGATGCAGCTCTAGAAAAAATAAATAGGCTCAAGGAATGATAGAAGGAGCAAATGCAGGATTTTGAAAGAAGAATCATGTCATTGATGAAAAGGAGCAAAAATACGTAAACTTTGAAACGGAGACAGAAACGAGTACCTGCTTTTTTTAGGTAGCAAAAATTCGTATGATCTTGAAAAGTGCTGATTCAGAATACTCTTAATTTTTTTAGCATATTTTTGACACATTAAATTTTCTTATGTACCAAGTATAAACATTATTTTTAAAATTTTAGTGATTTTTATGTTGATTTTGAAAATTGTTGATGCTAACATCATCCGTTTTTTTTAGAAGACTTATTTTTTACTTTAAATTTTCTAATGTATTAAACGCTAGTAATTATTTTCTAAATTTATCAATTTTTGAAGTACTCTTCTTATTCCTGTTCACTTACATATTTTTTTAAAGTGTTTTTCAGGTTTTTGTTTTTTTTTTTTCTTTTCATTTTTTTTTTGTGAGATATTTGATTTTTTACAGTGTTAAAAAAAAACCACAATTTCAAAATTTCAATCTTCTATCTAATTATATATTGTTAAATAATATTACATTTCCCATGAAATACTTGTCACTAAAAAAACAATAATTTTTAACAATTTACATCAAAATATACTTTTTGAATATAGATATAATTGAAAAAATACACATTTTGAGTCTTTTTTGCTAAAAGTAACATGTCAAATAAACCATTTTTATAGGAAAAAAATTAACCAAAAAAATATTTAAAAAAAAACATTTTTTATGAATTTTATGTCAAATATTAATAATAATAACAATTTTTTTTCCAAAAATTAAATGATTCACATAAAGAATGAAGTGAAAATCATATTATACAAATTTTTAATTTTTAACATATTTTTTTATCTTAAAAAATGAAGTGAAAACCATATAATTTTATTAAAAGAAAAAAAAAATTTAAAAAATCATAAAAATTAAAAATAAATAAATTATAAATTATAAATTAAAAAAATTAAAAATTAAAAAAATAGAAGTTGGGTTGCCTGAGGGTGGCTGCCATGGGTTGGCGAGCTGGTCGGCTCTGCCGGCCCACGTCGGTCACCCTGAGGCAGCCTGGCAGGGTTGGCCGGAGCCTATTCTCAGAATTGGCTCTGGCCAGCTCCACCGAGTGGCTTTAGGGGCAGTGGTTGTGGGCCGGCGGAGCCAGCCAAGCTTCGTCATCCCACGATGGCCGCCACTTGAGCCACCCAACGGGGCTAGCCAAAGCTGATTCTGAGAATAGACTCCGGCTAGCCCCGTCGAGTGGCCCGAGGAGCGACTGACACGGGCCAACGGAGCTAGCCCGGGGCCTCCGCCGTGGGGCGGCGGAGCTTAGTCAGCTCCACTGCCCCATGAAAGCTGCCCCTCATGCCACCCGGTGGGGCAGAGATTTGATTCTTAGAATTGGCTAGCCCTAGAGTTGATTCTAAGAATTGACTTTCAGCCTCTCGGGCCCCTGGGCGGGGTCAACTTGATTCTCAGAATCGGGGGGCTGAACCTGATTCCAAGAATTAGCTTGAGCCCACCCAAAGGCTTGAGGGCCAGACATTTTTTTATTTTTTGATAAAATTGTTATTAATTTTTTTTACATTTTAATTTGTTTTTAGGTTTTTTTTTTTAATGTTTTATTAAGTTATTTTATTTTTTTAATTTTAATTATATTTTTTTTCATTTTTTTATTTTTTTTAGTTATTTTAATTGTGATTATATTTTTAATTAGTTTTAGTTTTTTTTTTTTTTTACATTTTTTTTTTAGATATTTAATTTTTTTTAATTTTCTTTTTTCAATGTTTTTTTATTTTTATTTTTATTTTTTTCAATATATTTTATTTTATTTTATTCTTAGAATAGGCTCTAGCCAGCCCCACTGTGGGTCGGCAAAGCTGACCAAGCTCCACCAACCACCCATCGAGCCACCTAGCAGAGTTGAAAACCAATTCTCAGAATCGGCTTTCAGCCCCTCAGGCCCCTAGGAAGGCTCAACCAGATTGCAAGAATCAGGTTGAGGATTGAGGGCCACAAAATTTTATATTTTTGATATATTTGTTATTAATTTTTTTTAAATTTTAATTGTTTTTAGGTTTTTTATTTTTTTAATGTTTTATTAAGTTTTTTTTTTTTTAATTTTAATTATATTTATGTTCATTTTTTTATTTTTTAATGTTCTTTTAGTTATTTTAATTGTGATTATTTTTTAATTTGTTTTAGGTTTTTTTTAGATTTTTTAATTTTTTTAATTTTATTTTTTTTCATTGTTTTTTTATATTTTTTTCTCATTTATTTAAATTTATTTTATAATGGTTTTTTTTTTATTTTTAGTTATCTAATATTTTTATTTTGAATTTTGAATTTTTTTACTTTGTTTATTTTTTAATTTTATTGATTTTTTTAATGTGTTTTTTAAATGTAATATTTATTTTGCTTTTGTTTTTTTAATATTGTTTAATAAAGTATTATTTATTTATTTTTGTTTATTTCGTTAATTTTGTTTCTTTAATTATATTTTTTATTTTTTAATTATTTATTTCTTTATATTTTTTTTTTTTTTTTTTTTTTTTTTTTTTTTTTTTTTTATTCTTATCTTCTTCTTTTTTTCCTGAATAAGACTAATTCTATTAAGTGAAAATATGGTACAAGGTGAGACTACAATCCAGAGAGGCAAGAAGAAGGTCTATCGGAAATGATAAAATATCAACCTCGGTCCCGAAAAGAGAGAAATAGACAAGCACAGGTGTTATAAAGCATAACTAGAGAGTGAGACGAAGAAGCAAGATTCTACCCAGAATGAGCGGAAGCCTCCAAGCGAAGTTTTTTCCCCTTTTTCGCTGACTTTTAGCCATCCAGCTTGGTGTGGATGGGCAAGAACCATTTGTGAACTGGTGTTGACTGAGTGAGGAGTCTCCTTGTCTGTATCAGAAGAAGAGGACTCATGTGTGTGTTTCTGAACAATCGTAGTATCTGGAAGCTGCTCAGGGACGATCGTGGACAAGTCATTCTTCTGTTGAGAAAGATCCATTTCAGCATCTGGCTCTTCATCCTTTGAGCTTGAAGATTCAGAGTCATCCTTGGGTGGTAGACTGCAAGGTTTCCAACTTTTGGATTTGGATTTTGGCCTGATTTCCTTTTTTTTTCCAAGAAACATGGGGCAGGAATTCTGAAGATGCCCTGTTTGGTGACAATGGCGGCAGCAAAAGGTTGTGTTCTCATAATCCAGGATTTGTGTCCATAAAAAATCACTTATCTTGAGATTAATTTGGTTGGGCAAGCCTTTGCTTTTGTCTATTTCCGCACATACTCTGGCATGTGTGTAAAGTCCTTGGCACTCTCGAGAGTAATCTGCAGTTACAAAATGGCCCAGGGCATTTCCTATTCCATAATATACAGAAAGATGCCATAGGTGAACCGGTAAATTGGGTGGCCTGACCCAAACTAGAGTCCTGGTGATAACTGTTGTGGCAGGGTCGAAATCTGGAAACCAGGGGGTGATGAAAAGCCTCGCTGCACCCCAAAACCAAGGGCCTTCTGTTAGGGCCTATTGATAATTCTTGTTACAGTCAAACCGTAATATGAAGAAACCTTTTAAGCAGAAGCTGACTTTGCAATGATGGGTCCAGGTGGCATAGATCCACTTGAAGAGTTCCTTTGTGCGAGGCCATAGTCTATTGAATCTACAAATGATGGCAGTTTCTGCAAAATTTTGGAGGTGTTCAGCCAAATCTAGATGGGAAATCTCTACAGAGGGAACTTTCTCTAATTTGTCAACCAGAAAAGGCTTGGGGGCCTTAGGGGTTTGGGCAGCTTTCTTGGGTTGTGCATGGACAACATCCTTGTAGGAGAAAGCTGGAGCAGAGGAGGAATTTCTTGTAGCTCCACCTCTCAAACGCAGGGATAAAACTACAGTAGCATCTCTTTCAATGTTGTAAAATGAAAAGGGGAAAGAGGCATCAAGTTATTTACCTCCATAAAGAAGTCGTTGAATAGCTGTGGGAATGCCCAGCTTATGCTCCAGGATGTATAGGAGATTATGGACTGTGTCCGATGGGTTGAACCAAAGCAGCATGGATCTGCTCGTAAGAAGAGAGATATGGATTTGAAAGGCAATGGAGCTATCCCAAATTACCTGTTTGTCGGGGGGCTGTTGGTAAGGGGGTTCCGCCTTCAGTTCGTGGGTGTCACTAAAATGGGCAGAGGGGTTTGTAAATATTTGCTTACCATTGTTGATATGAGAAGAGATCAAACAGGGTCTTTGGTTTTTCAACTCCTCCAGGTCTTGTTGGGTTGTGAGGGAGGTTTCCAAATGAGGATGACTACCATAAAACAGGGTTTTTCCAGCCAATAAAAAATCCTCTGCACACCCAGCAAGAAGATCTGGCAGGCTCTGCTGCCACCGAGCATGGGCAATGGTAGGGTCTGTGTCTTTGGTTAATCCAGTTTCTTCTGCATTTTGGGGATCTGCAAAACCAAAATGAAACAGAGTCGAGCCTCTATATTTGTACAAAGCATCTGTCGATGCTGAAGCTGCGGGAGTAGATCTGTTTGCTGCAGAGTAGTTTCCCACAGCTCTAGGGTCCATGCAGCGAGCTTCCAACCCAGCCTTCAACCTATGCAGGGGAATCAGTTGACTGAGGGATGTGATTAGTGTTGTGACTATTGTCTTCAAAGCACTTGCCTCTAAACAAAGTGGAGCAGTCGCAGGTGCAGGAGCTTCATCGTCGACGGCGGCAGCAACAGCAAAACGTGAAACCCTAGCTTCGGCCATTTTTTTCCTCACACAAGACTCTTTAATGAAAAAAAAAATTATTCTTGTCATTATCTTTGCAGTGTTTTTTTTTTTTCTATTTTTATGTTTTATTTTTTTGGCCTTTTTTTATACTTTTATATATTTGATTTCTTGTTGTCAATTTTTTTTTATATTTCTTTTCTAATATATATTTTTATTTACTTATTATTTTTTTGTAACTTTACTTCTTCTTTTTTCTGTTTTAACTCTTGTTTTTATTGTAAAATTTTTTTTTCAATTTTCTTTTGAAATTTTAAGTATTTTTGGAGTGATGATATTTTATCTTTTACATGGTATTTCCAAATGTTGAAAATTTATCCTTAAAAAAAATGTTAGTCTAACATCTTCACTTTTAGTTTTGAGGGTGTTTTTGGCACACAAAAATTGGTTTTTAACTGCCATTTTTTAAACATGTTGAAAATTTACCTCTGAAAAAAAAAATGTTATTTCAGCATCACCACTTTTCATTTACAAGCTGTTTTTTCATATTTTTTTGGGTTCTTTTTGGCTAGAGTTTTCGTTTTGAATTTATAGTTATCGTTTCATAGTTTACGTTGTTGCAAAGAGAAGCCTGAAAGCAAAGTTCTCATTCTCCAAAGGCCAAATCAAAGTGAAATCTAGAAGGAGATTGAAAATTTCATTGCTCCAAGGAGTTATGTTGATATAATCAAGGACAAGGATCAACAAAGGGTTGGACCTCCTCCAAGGAATAATGTCTTCAGAAGATCAACATCGTCAAAGTAAACCATCTCATCTAGGTACCCTAGTATATTTCTTGGTTATTGTTTTTCATGTAAAAATTTTGAGCATTGCAAAGCTTATGACAAGGATGATTATGAAGGTCATTATCAAAACCCTAGAAGCAAGCTTTCAAGAACACAAAAAAGATATCCAAATATCATCATCAGTAGAAAATATATGCCAGTTTCTATGTCATTCAGGTACCATATAGAATGTTTCAAATTCCATAACTATGGACACAACGCGTGTGATTTTAGAAGCATGAGAGAGTCTTCCATGAAGGATAACTTTGATATCAGGTATAAGAATTTCTAGAGAAGAAGAAAAAACAAGAAGAGCAGGTCGATGAAGAAATCACAGAGGTCATACTCACAAGATTTTTAAAATCGTGGAACCATGTTGAATCTACGTGTACAAAGGAAGATGTGAGGATTCAGAATGATGATACGGCTACACAACAGGTTTATACATTATTCTGAACAATCCAACATGGAGACTCCCAATGTGGTGAATGGGGTGGAGTAGGTCTATGTAGTATCAAGTCAAGTAGACTACCTTAGCTGTTATAGCATCTTTTCTAACATAAAATGATTCGAGCTTGGACTTCCCATTTTGAGTTAGTGAGTGACTCCTTTAACTAACATATCGATTTTTCATCTAAAAAGTCAAAGGTGGAGCATACCTACTTAGTGCTCTCTCTCTTCTAGAACATGATCTTTTCAATCGTTCTTTCTCATGGTTGATTGATCAAAACGATGATCATGAGTGCTCATAGCTTCAACGATTGGACATGAAAACGAAAGTGAGACTGAGAACTTCTACGTACAATATTCAATGTGGTGAATGTTTAAGAAGGGGAGTCTAAGTAGCAACAACTACAAATTTGATGATCTATCCTTTGGGCAGTCAGATTTGGGAAGGAAGATTCATAATGGTTTCATTAATTCAGGTGAAATTCAATGGTTCATCGATGTATACAGGATTCCAAGTATATTTTCAAGAAGGAATATTTATTGAAACAAATTTGAAGAAGTTTTCATAACAATGATGTGGAAGATTAGTCAACATTGTGTACAATTGAGTAGCAGACTTGAAAACTAGAGATATGGAAGGACATGAATTTATGAGACATCTGAAGATGGATCCCAACAAAAATTGCATAAATATTTATTGCCATTATTTTAAAAATTAAACTTTAATTAAATTTTATTGACAAGAAGTACTAGCTAGTCACGGAAAGGAAAGTCATGAGAGGCACTGCAAGACAGGGGGAGCAGTATTTGCAGGGAGAGTATGAGTGTTGCCATCAATGACAAAATGGGATATTGTTGAATGATGTTTTCATTGATATCAAAGTCATTTTTTAGTGAGCAGCATGAAGAGTGCATCCTATTTGGAAGCATTGAAAAAGAGAAGAAAAGTCTGGTTGATGCCTTGAAGAAGCTTTGACATGAACGCTTTTAATATACGTCAGATTGCAAAAATGAGAAGTACCAACCAAGAAGCCTTGCACTTCCCCACTGGTTGAGGTAGTTGAATATGAAACTGCATGTTATACCAAAGGCAATTCACCCAAAGCCATCAAAATAGTAATAACACAAATAATATAATATTCACCCAAACAATTATGATGAGACTCCCACAAAAAAATTACAATGCTAGAGGAGGTCCAGGTCATCCCTAAGGCACAATCATATGGACCATGGCACAAATATTATGATCTAGATCTAAGCGATAATACCTTGGTTACTGTTGTTCGTTATGTGAACATAATTTTTGTTTATTTTTTTCTAGATGTAAAAGAAGTAATTGTTTTCCCCTGGTCAGCATGTTCAATCCCGAGTCCACTTAATAGTATATATATATGAAAAAAATGTATCAAGTGATATATTCAACAAGTAAACATGATTCTGATTTGAAGATCAAAGTAATGGTTTCCAAGCACAATTTATAAGTTTTATTAATGAACACTTGAAATATATTATATGTATGATTGTGATCAAGTTGTTTTGATTCAAAGGTAGAAGATGAAGAATACAACTAAGAAGCATTGATATAGGTTTTTTTTTTTTTGTTATGGATGATTTGTTTTAAAGTAGGTTTTGGTTTGACAAATATTTTTGAATGCTTAATCATGCCAGTTTTTACAATCCAAAGTGAGATTGAACCACCTATGTCATGATCAAAAGGTTATGATTGGTACCCACTACAAAAGTTTGATTATGGTTTGTAATGTTTCACTATAAATTTAATGGACGAATTTCTCCAAAATATGAATAGAATTGACTAAGCAACAAACAAACCCGACATGTTATATATATTAATATCAGCCAAGTATGTTGTGTTTAGAAATCCATGTGTTCAAGAGTCAAATGATAACATGCCCAAATTTTTATTGTATACATCAGGATTGCCGAAGTTCATGAAGGTCAGACCTAGCTTGTTTCTATATCACCCATGTATGAGAAGATTGAGTGGAAATCTGGTCTAACGTTATGTGATTAGATTGGCGAGGTGTCATTAATCGTTCAGTCACATAATAAAAGTTGTTGACGAAGAAGTTCTTATATTTCCTTCTGATCCTTCAATTTATTGTAATGGTTTAGATCTTCATCGAATGAGTGATAGAAAAAAATATACATTTTGTAATGGTGTATTGAAGTTGTTTTGATTTGGTTTGCAATGTGATCGGTCATGTCGGTTTGAACAAGTTAAGATTTGTTACAGTTCTGCTTTGTTTTGGTTGAGTTTGGATGAGTCCATGAACAATTACTAGTTATGACTAATGGGCCAAGCTATAGATTGTATGTGTAACACAAAAAATGAGTACTTAGAGTTTCCTATAAACCACGTAGACTCACTGCTTGATAGAGGATTGACTCTTTCAACCCTTGGCTAACTTGAGTTTGGAGCCACATCATATGCAGGAGGACTGTAGGCACATTGTTTATGCTGATTTAGGAGCCTCTTCATTTGCAAGAGGTATATAACAACTCTCCCAAAAAAATTTTGACACAATACTTTCAATGAAGGACTATGAACAACTAGCCACATCGATTACGACAAGTACGGTGGATTGATCATATAAGGAAACCACATGGATCATCATACAATCCATTGAGAATGAATGACTTGGAGGCAATGTTGTTATCATAAAAGGATTGGAAACACACAACATGATAATTGATGTCGAGAAGTGCAGAAAGTGATTCATGAATATTATATATGCTTGGTTATAGGTTCGAGTACCCCATCAATAAATTCTTTTTTTTTTTTTTTGTCTGATTAAGTCCATTTTGTTTCCTAATTAGCAGTTATCGGTGGTTGGCGCTGGAATCCAACATGGAACTTGGGAAGAGCTCTTTTGTAGATAATTTAATTTATAATATGGTCTAATTTGGTTATTTTGAGTTTCTGAAGCCAATATTGATCCAAATTTTATTATGGAAGATGTTGGGAGATCAAGAATCGGTGAAAAACATAACCAAAGGTATGTGATGTGTTTTTAATGACCAGAAGCTCTTATATTTTATTTGAATATATATGAGCATATTGTTGAAGATTTTTTTCATACAAGGAAATAGGTTCCAGAAGGCAGTGTGATATACAACAACATAATATATCTTATTCAGTTACATTTTGTCTTCAAGGTGGTAGGGTGGCTCGAAGGCAGAGATTGAAGTATCCTTCAGGTTTGTTCATGAGAACACTTTGCTATAGAGACGCCAATTTGTGCAGAATAATAGTATGTAGATTAGTGTATATAATTAACATGTTTATTATTTAATAAGAATTGAATTGGTGATTACATGCCTTTGTGGTGGTTTCCTATATAAGCACTGACTCGCCATGAACTTGAATGGCCACGTTATTTGACCTTTGACCCTTCATAACTAATATTTGTTGTTAATTAATTAATATTATTTATTTAATTAATATTTCATGGATTATTTATTCATAACATTGCCGCACCCTTAGAGATTCTTTGTCCTCAAATCATAAGCAGGGTTTTATCTAGTTGAACACATTGTTATGGAATGTCGTCTACTTTCTTTTATGAATGTGATTTTGTTTGTGCCATATGTGTTGGCGAAGTTTTTGAATGTATTTGTACCTTCTTTGAGGTTGGGAGCGTCAACACCATATAATTTATAGTGTTGACCTTTCCAATTAAACTCCATGAATTGTTCTTCAAGGTATGTAGTATAGTTCCCAAACTACATTTAATCATTTTGCACCTATCACTATATCTATTTCTTTGAACGATGAGGCATAGAATGTTCTATGTAGTTCTAGTTCATGAATCTGGATTGAAACCTTATGGCATTCTCCTATATTTTCTAACTTTTTCCCAGTAGTGACATTCATGGTTAGGTACTTGATTAGGCACACAAAAATATTAAGTTGTTTATCAAGATCAATGTTTATACAATTATGATTCTTGCCAAAATATACAAGTATATTGACATTTCTGCCTTTTATGATCCGTTTAAGCTTTGGATTTTAGGGCGTAACCTCCTCATCATGTTTTTTAGTGGTGTTGCAAGCTTAGTGTTCTTTATTCTTGGAAATTGGGTTATTTGCTTTCAAATGTGTGGTGGAATGTATTTACATTCACTTATTGTTTTTGATCTTTTGAAAAATTGCTTTCATCCCGATTTTTCTCGACACATGAGATTGTAGCTAATAATTCTTCTTGTGATGTTTCCTCAAGGTTTGAATCTACATTATGCATTATAATGATTTCTTCATCAATTTATTGTACTTCAACTTTCTTTCCATATACTAATTTATAGTAGCGTAAGGACATGTCTTCACATTTATGTTTTGGTGGACAATCTTCTCCACACTAGCGACAATTTTTTTTCTTCTTTATCCTTTTCTCTGAATCATTAATTGAATTGTATGAATTTTTCTCAAATTAATAAGAATATAATTTCTTGTTAAGGCATATGTGTCTTTACATCCATTTGTCTCGAAAATATCTTCATTTGTTTATCTTCCTATATAAGTATTGTTGTTGGTTTTCATCTTCCTTGAATGATGGCATGTTGAACATATTTTTTTGTTCAATAAGTCTTGTCGCATGCTTAGCCTGTTCAATAGTGTTCGGCTTGCATGGTTTGAATTATACAAGAATATAATATTTAAGTCCACATATATACATCTTCAGTAGTTTTTCGTCAGTAAATATGTTGTGTCGTATTGCCAATACTTCCTATTTGTGAGTATAATCACTTGCAAAGCCCTTCTACTTGATATGTTGTTAGGTACCTATAATATTAGTGTAGTATCATTATTATTATTATTGTTATTGTATCTCCCTATTGTTATTTTTGTGCCCATGTAGCCCCCATATTGTTATTGGTGTGCCCCATTGAAGCCCACTATTGTTATTGGTGTGCCCATACATTATTATTGTTTTGTAGGATCTAATTATATAGTGACCCCTTAGACTCCTATATATACCAAGGAGGTTTTTTCACTTGCATTATCTAAGAATTGTTCATTTATGTAATGTAAATGAGGTTTCCCCCTCGAAGATACTAATTTTTAAGTCATTGATCTATCTTTTCTTTTCTTTTGTGAGTTGGTCACATAACATTTGTTATTAGAACTTTGGATTCTAGGGTTTCACTGCTTCAAACATACCATCCTGGTATTTGCACTATAATTTTTTTTACAAGGCTTCAAAAGTTGAAATTTTGACCACGTGGAGTCGAAATATTGTTGAAAGTCGTGTAAAATTTTAGATCTTTGTTTGCTATATTTCCTGAGATATGGTCTGAATATGTTGGGGTTTTTGCAGGCTCCACAATTCGATCTCAAACAGGTGACCTAGGGAAAATCATCATAACGTTCTCTCTAAGCATCAGATTTGAATTAACAAAAAGTTTCTAAAAGTGCACGAGTTGTAGTTTTTTTTGTATCATTTTCAGGGCTGAAGTTTGAAACTGTGACACGTGGCACTCCACACAATTTATCTCTACGGAACCAATCTATAATTAGGTCATCATGATATATTAGGCATAAATTTTTCTTCAAGAATCCAATATTGGTATGGCTTGTGGAATTGGAAAGAAGAATCAAAGGGATACTACAGGATGAAATTTCAGACCTTGGAGATCAAAAATTACAAAGATACAATAATTTCGATATCGAGTTCCTAAAAAGAAATAAAAACTTGCATAATTTTTTTTAAATTTGCATAATTTGTTTTTGAAAAATCAGTTTGAAGTGATCCAAAGGGCATAATAAAGCATAGATATCATTTCTTGATTTAAAAATTCCTCGAAATAAAAAAATGGACACACATAGTAAGAAACCAGAAAGCTCTACTATGGCACATGATGAAGATGAATAAATGCAACATGATATATCAAAATTACGGGACCAAATGCAACAAATTTCACTCTCGCAAATAGTAACAAAAAATGAACTAGAAGCTAAGATGGATGGTTTGAATAATGGTTTAAAATCTGACATGGAAGCAATGATGAATGTCAAGATGGAAGGTTTGAAGGATGGTTTAAAAACAAAAATGAAAAGGGACCTTGAAGGTTTGACAAAGTTACTACAAGAAATGCTTCCTAGTGGTCACAAGGTACTCCATGAAAATCATGATGAGGAAAAAAGGAATACGAATTATGATTTAAGATACTCCAATAGTGGTTTGAATACTAACCACATTCCAAATACCGATATGAGGAAGTTTTATGGCAAGGATCTGGTAACATGGATACTACATATGGCGAAATTCCTTTCTCTATGTGATGTTCCCCACACACAAAGGTGTGCATTGCATATTTATATTTAGAACAAAATCAGTTTGTGCCATATCGATTGATTTGTTCTTGTAAATAATTTGTCACTCGTGAATTTTTGGCAGAATAATTGGTAGCACATTATAAGCATAAAAAGAGAAATACCTTCTTTAGGAAATTGATAAATATCAAACAAAAGGGTTCAATAGTGGAGCACATTGAGGACTTCCAAAGATTGAATATCGAGGTAAATGGTGTTCCAGAAGAGCATAGTATTGATGTATTCATAGGTAATTTAAAGGATAACATCCAACATGAGGTTCGTATTTGGGAACCTGATTCATTGGAGAAGGTAATCAAGATGGCAAGAAAAGTTGAAAGTAAAATTTTGGCAATAAGAAAGTATAACACTCACAACTATAAAGATGGTATTGTTGTTTCTCCTAACCTTACACAACCTACAAGGTTGACACAACAAAAACTGAAGGAAAAAAGAGGAAAAGGTATTTTTTATAGTTGTGATAGATAATACACTAAATTTCATAAGTGTGCTGAGAATAAATTATTTTACGTAGATTGTTAAGAGGAGGAATAAATGAACAAGGAACATCAAAATAAGGGGATATAGACTAGGAACCAACCCTAGAAAAATAAGAAATGAATCTGACCATATATTGTGATGCATTTACAGGAATTACCACTCCTAAAACTCTCAAGATAGAAATATATATCAAGATGAAAAAAGGTAATAGTGATGATTGATTTGGGTAGTATCCATAAATTTATTCATTGTAAGAATGCCAAGGAATTGAATTTATTTCTATATCCAGCACCAGAGTGTCAAGTGATGGTTGCAAATGGAGGAACTATAAATTTTTCTAGAAAGTACCATACTATCCAACTAACCATGGGTGAATATGTATTAAATAGTCCAATGCATTCCATTCCAATGGGTGGTGTTGATGTTGTACTAGGAGTCCAATGGTTACAATCTTTGGGGACGATAACTTTTAATTTTCAAGAACTTTTCTTGAATTTTTTTTGGGAAGGAAAGGAAATTGAATTAACGGGTATCACGGGGAAACCAAGGAAGATAATCAGCTCTATTCACATGAAAAATATTTTGAAGAAAGAACAATGGGGCATAATTTCACAATTATTCTCACTAGAGGTTCAAACATCGAAATCATATATTTCTCTAGATATCCAAAAAGTATTGGACAACCATTCCAAGTTATTTGAGACTCCTAAAGGCCCTCCTACCTATTCGTGATTATGATCATGCTATTGACTTGATTCCAGGAAGTGTTCCTCCAAACATCAGGCCTTATAGATATCCCTATCCCCAAAAGACTAAAATTGAATATATGGTTTCAGAAATGCTAGAGGCCATTATAATTTAACCTAGTCAAAGTTCTTTCTATATGCCAATAGTATTGGTGCACAGGAAGGATGGATCATGGTGTATGTGTCCAGATTATAGGGAGCTCAACAAGATCACTATTAAAGATAAATTTCCCATTCCTGTCATTGATGAATTGTTGGATGAATTACATGGAGAAACTCACTTCACCAAGTTGGATCTTTGTTCAAAATATCATCAAATTAGAATGAAGACTAAAGACATTTCAAAAACAACATTTAGAACTCACAAAGGTCATTATGAATTTTGGACATGCCTTTTGGCCTCACTAATGCACCTTCCACATTTCAAGGTTTGATGAATTCCATTTTCAAACCCTTCCTTAGAAAATTTGTGTTATTATTTTTTGATGATATACTAATCTACAACAAGCCTTGGAAAGATTATGTTCAACATGTGGACAAGTTGCTCAAAGTATTGGAGGAGAAACAATTATATGCAAACACCTCCAAATGTTTCCTTGGAGTAAAGGAGGTGGAATATTTGGGCCACATTGTATCTCATGAGGGTGCTAAGGTAGACCCTAAACAAAATTAAATCCATTAAGGAATGGAAAATCCCCACAACCCTAAAACATCTTCGAGTATTTCTTGGGTTGACAGGGTATTATCACAAGTTTGTTAAGAATTATGGCAGAATAACAACGCCTCTAACAATATTAATGAAGAAAGATGCATTTTATTGAACTCCAAAATAAACTAAGACCTGTGAACATATTAAAGAGGCAATGTATCAAACATTAGTCTTAGCAACACTAGACTTCACAAAAACCTTTATTGGTGGTGTTTTAATGCAAGAAGGAAGCCCCATTGATTTTGAAAGTTTTCCAATCAAGGGAAAGTATTTACACAAACCTATTTATGAGAAGGAAATGATGGCAATACTACATGCACTTAAGCAATGATGACCTTACATAATGGGAAGACACTTCAAGGTAAAAACATATGAAGATAGTCTTAAATAATTTTTGGAACAAATATTATATTCAGAAGATCGAAAAAAATGGGTCACAAAGGTGTCGGGTTATTACTTTGAATCATCTACAAAAAAGGGAAGCAAAATGTCGTTGCAAATGCACTCTAAAGAAAGGATGAGGATGTGGAAGAATTTCTTTGTGTCATTTCTATTATCTAACATGATCGGATAATTGAAGAAATGGATGAATGGAAGAATGACGAAGAGGTGTGGACACTCATTCAAAAGTTGCAGCAAGATCCTAATACATATTATACATTTATCAAGAAAATTGATTCATTATGGTACAAAGATCGTTTATATCTTTGTAAGAATTCCAAACTCAAATAGAAGATTCTTTTGGAATTTCACACCTCTCCCTTAGGATGGCACTCGGGATTCTTAAAAACTTACCACAGGGTCAAGAAGGAATTTTTTTGGGATGACCTTAAATTTGATATTCAGAGGTTTGTGGCAGAATGTTTGGTTTTCCAATAAAATAAATTTGAGATAATTAAGACCCCGAGTCTGTTACAACCTTTATCCATTCCAAGTGAGCGTTGGAAGGAGGTTTCAATGGATTTTATCATAGGTTTACCCAAGTCTGAAGGAAATCGTGTCATCATGGTGGCAGTTGATAGACTTACCAATTATAATATTTTTGTGCATTATCTCATCCTTTTAAAGCCAAAAAAATTGCTATTGTGTTTATGGAAACAATTTAAAAGCTACATTTAAACCCAATATGAAGGAAAATTTGAGATAGTGAACATATGTTTGGAAGGATACCTTTGTTGATTTGTATCTGACAAACAAACACAATGGTTCAATTGTTTACCTATGGTTGAATGGTGTTATAACACTTTCTTCCATACTACTGCAAAAATGACCCCATTTATGGAACTTTATTTATATCAACCACTGTCCATCACATCATATTTTTGAGAAAATTATAAGGTTTAAAAAATGGAAGATAATATCAAGCACCAACAATAATTTCCCCAACTCTTAAATGATAACTTCACTATGGTGCATAATCGAATGAAAAAACGAGAATATTAACATCAAAGTGAAAGACGTTTTGATGTAGGAAACTGGGTATTTTTGTGGCTACAACCATACAAACAAATATCCCTCAAGCAAGCTAAGAATGATAATAAATTATCACCCAAATACTATGGTCCTTACAAGGTGTTGCAAAATATTGGTACTATGGCATACAAATTGGACCTACCTACATCTTCCCCAGTACACCCATTTTTCCATGTTTCATGCTTAAAGAAGGTTATCAGTGAGAAGCTACAAGTTAAAACAGTATTTTACCAAAACTTGATGAAAAAGGAAAAATGATATTGGAGCCCGAAGAAGTCACGAAAACAAGAAGTTGACAACTACAAAATCGATCAATTTTAGAGTATCTCATTAAGTGGAAGAACTTACCCACTGAAGATTCCACATGGGAGAATGAGAATTTTATACATAAGCATCCAAAACTACTTAAGCGTTGAGGAAAATAATTTTTTGGAGAGGGGCATGTTAGGTTCTTATAATACAAGTGTAGTCCCCTTATTGTTATTGTTAGTGAACCCCCCTATTGTTATTATTGTTCCCATGTAGCCCCCATATTGTTATTTTTGTGCCCCATTGAAGCCCACTATTGTAATTGTTGTGCCCTTACATTATTATTATTATTATGTAGGATCTGACTATATTGTGACCCCTTAGACTCTTATATATATCAAGGAGGTTTTTTCATTTGTATTATCCAAGAATTGTTCATTTATGTAATGTAAAGGATGTAGTCCCCTCGAAGAGGCTAATTTTTAAGTCGTTGATCTATATTTTATTTTGTTTTGTGAGTTGGTTGCATAAAAGATATATAAATTTGTTGTATAGGTCGTCATCGTCTTCGTCATGAAATTTTTTTAGTAGTGTTGTAGTGAAACTTTTCCAATGAAAACAAAAATCATCACACTTTTTTGTCCACCAAAGAAACCAATCATATGCCTCCCCCTCTAAGGTATTAGACACACTCATTATCTTTTCTCTTTCACATAATGGTGGAATTTTTCCAATTTCATGGATTATTTTATATTCATAACACACTTTAGGGTGGTTGGGTGGTGCTAGAGAAGGTTGGTGTTAGTGCAACAAGTTGGTGCTTGCAAATTGTTGGTGCATAATTTCAGTTGGAGCTAATAAAACCAAGGGATTGGTGCCTCATTCAAGTCATTTTTGGTAAATCAAGGAGTTAGAGCTTCCTTCTAGTTGGTTCCGAAGAATCTTGGAAGTTGGTGCTTCCCGGTGATGTAATATTTAAGATATATATTTAAAATTGTTCCATGGTTTTCTCCCATTTGGGTTTCCACGTAAAAAAAAAATTGTATTTTTGTGATTTTTATTATTGAATGTTGTTGTTGACTATTAATATTTGCATGAGATAATTGAAATGGTAAGAAGTGCCTGATATTTATTCACCCCCCCTATCAATTTTGGTGAGTATTCCAACAATTAGTTTCTATTACATATTGTTTCTAGAATTTTACATAATATATAAATCCAAGAGACTTCCTAGATTTAGAAATTTTCATTTTGAAGATACTTGTAAGATGCTCCTGCATCACTCACATTAACCCTTGATTCGAAACTCATGTGCTTAATAGGAAGGTTCCACACAATTTTTTATGATTTGCACTTTGAATCATTTTTCTTGAAGACAGTTGAAAGATATACAAACTTTATATTTTTCTGCTATTATTCATTCTTCGAAAGGAAATTTCACCCAAGTCTTAAGAGAAAATTTAACTTATTCACATATATATGTTGGTCAGTAATTGTCATTAAAAAGATATATGTCTCATGATGGACTCTCTTGATGGAAATTGATGGATGTTTCACTATGAAATATGATGACATACATAATGACATAATTGATGCTACATTATCATACATGATGACACTTGATGAAGAAGAGCCCTAATAACCTCATGATGTCCTAAACACCTTATGCATAAAAATTCAAGGAAAGTTAAAAAGAAAAATAAAAATTTTCACCTTGGAGGCAACCTATCACAATGAGTCCTAGACCATATTAAAGTGGATTTTTCCCTCTTTCTATGTAATATCCCAAAATATGGAAAATAAGCAGTATTGGGAATATCTTAAGATATTCCAATTTTGGACTGCTCAACAATGCATTCACAGAAAAACACATTTCTAGAAATTTAAGCCATAAAAATGTAAACCATCACTTGGATCCATGAGATATGTCCATATAGCAACTAAGTCCAACAGGATATCAGAAAGAAATGAAACTAGGTGAGGTAAACATACCTCCCACACTAGTGTAGCTGAAAATGACTAAAAAACCCCAGACACTGCTACACAGAAATAATGCACAAAAGGGATTGCGCAGTATTTTGAGGGTTTTAATTCATAAATTAAGGAAACAATTAGATCTACTCATATATTATACAATCAATATCATTGATCTAGTCTCCTTATTATAATTACAAGAAAACCCAGGAAGGGTTTATTGTCAAACACTCTACATACAAATGTGATATTCAGAAATTTACTGAATCACCACTGCAACACTGAAGCATAAGAGTGTAAAAGGCTGGAAAGATATCTGATTTTATGTATATCCCTCAAGGGCTTCCTCCCATGAAAGGATGAACCTCTCAATCACAAGGAAACACTGCAATAGAGCCACAAGACCATGCACTGAACCTGCCTTCAAAAATAATGCATTCCCTAGCTGGAACAACGCTGGTAATGTTAGGGAAATGTGTGGTCTACTACCACAGATCTGAAATAGGCTCTAGACCTCTCCAAACATGTCTCTCAAGTGAAGGAAACCTTCCTCCAAAGAGAAACTAGCTCAGAAAGAGGGATTCCAATCCCTTCCACTGCAGCACCCTGCAACACTGCACAATCACCTGTAGAAACTGCGCTGATGAAGTAGGTTGAAGCTTGGCCTAAAAACCTGATGTGGAAGAATGAATGCAAACTCTCCCAAGAGGCTCCTCAAGGAAAGAGGTGGGATTCCCGCTCAGGAACACCTGGTGCTAAACAACACTGCTACTCTGCTAAACAGCAAGAGGAAGAAAAAGTCTGAGCAGACAAGAATAATAATCCAAAAACATGAAGAATAATGTTGCCATCCTCTTCCTTAAATAAAATATGAGTTTTATTGCCCTTGTCCCCACTCAATTAGGTCATCTTCATCCAAAGATTCATCTCCCTCCAAAACTGTGTTATTCCTTCTTTGATTCCTCCTCCTCCACAACTGCGTTGTTGACTTAGTCAAAGTGGACTGAACCAACTTGATATTATCCCTGTTCACACATGGAGGTGTTTTATTAAGCTGTAAGGAGTGTCCCCTTTCACACTTGGAGTGTTTGTATTCCTCCTTAGGAGACTTATGGGCTTTTCTACCCATTTATTCACCAGTTAGAGCTGCTGCTAATTCTAATGTTCCATTTAGCCTTGAGGCTAAAATTTGGGAACATTAAAATCCTCCCCTGCAAAATCTTTGCTTGTCCTCAAGAAAATGTGTAGGGAGAGAAAAATTTCTCCCCTCCTCCTCTTGTGGCCTCCCATCAATAGCCTCCACCACTACATCAAGATAATTTGCAATAAAATTGTCATCCAATGTTTCCTCCCACGTGTGCAAAACCAAATGGTCTACATCAATCAAAGGTGGAAAGTGTGAATGGAACCCTGCTTGCTGTCCCATGGCCTCCACAAAGTAGGAGTGATGAAAAACATGGTGAATGAGTGCCTCCCTCACCCATGCTATCATCCAAATGAAATGAGCCATCCTAGGTAGCTCATCAAAAGAATCATCAACCCGGTTTTATATAATTTGTTGGGGCTGCATGGAGAGATTGGATCCTGCCATCCAAATGTTTTCTCTCTCCATTTATGGTAAACATGGGGTTGCCTCTGTCCTTGGGCTGAAATGACATGGCCTCCAAGAATGACCCAAGTTCCCCCATCAAACAATTCAGCCATGAAGTGCCTCCTCAAGTTCTTCAAGTGGTTCCTCCCACAAGAAGGGAAAAAGTGTGATGTGGCAATCATGGTTTGCCCATGGTTCCTCCTGAAATGTACAACATGTAAAGTGGGGAGAATCATGCTTCCAATGGGCATCTTCAACGTCAAGCCCACTCTCCAAACAAAGCTTCCCATGAACATAGACATATCAGCAATATACGGAAGCAAAGTACAATGAAAACAAGTTTTCAAGTGACAACCGGAGAGTGAATCATAGTTCCACCCATGGAACCAGCGCAGTGCATTCTTTTCCTGCATCAAAATAAGAAATAACAAGTGATTTACCAACCACTTTTTTGCTGCCACAGTCATCTCATAAGATGAAAACATGAAGTTACAATAAGGTGTTAATGGTGCACAACAAGAATCATGTGGCTTCCCCCACAAACCACCAAAAAGATAGCCAAAATCAATGCTACAAGTAGCTGTAAGTACATCATCATACAATATGCAAGAAGAGATAATTCTTCTTGATAAATCATGCTGCTCAAACAAGGAAAATAAGTACAATACAAAATGTGAAATTATACCTCCTCCATCATGTACTTGAGATCTTGAGCTAAAATGGCTCAACTGGAAATTTTTCCTCACCTCTGATGAGTAGGGAAGTGGTTGTGACCTCCTATCTGTCATCATCCAAGCTATGCATCTCTCCATATGCTGAAATATGTCATGCTAGATTACCTCCCAAGTGAACTCCTCCATCAAATGGAAATATGCCTCAAAGTGCATGGAAAGGAAGTCCTCATGTGCTGCAAGTAGCAACTTATCCTTGAGATTAGAAGCTCTAGTCAAGAAGACTTTACCATGTGAATAAATGACCACATCATCCACCATATGTTCATCATCTCTATCCGGGTCATCAAGAATCATGCATGCACCAAGATCCTTGGAGTACTCTACTAAGAGCTGAGATCTCCAATAAGGATCAATCCTCCTAAGAGACAGCACTGGTGATCTGGCATGTGAAGCTCCCCTCATGCTGTTGCCTACTACTTTGACATCCCTCATGCCAAAGTTCTCCTCCAAAATCTTCACCTCTCCAAATTCCAAGAGTGGTGAATCCCAAGACAAGATGTCTTCCATCAACTCTAGATCAGATGGCCTCCCAGGTGGAATGCCTCCATGTATGGAGACATCAATGTCAAGAGTAGACTGCACATATGGTTGGGCAACCTTGCCCCTTCCCTTACAGCGCAAATCAATCTACCTCTTCCTTGCATTAGCTTTCTGAAATAGAGAAGGGTGTGTGCCTCTCATCAAGTGATGTTGCTCTTCCTCCCTACCTCCTCCTTCCAACTGCAATGATGCACAATCATGTTGCTCATTGATTGTGCTTGGACCTCCATGTATGATATCCTGGGGAACTTCTTGCAAGGATACAAGAATCCCTCTTGTTGGAGCATGTGCTCCTCCTCCCTCTACATGAGGTATTGGATGTGCCCTAGATGTGACAACGTTGTTTCCCTCAAATCCATCAGTGTGTGTGGGAAACATCTCAACAATTGGACCCTCCTGTGAAAATGATATCCCCATGCTCTCTTGTTTAGGGATATGGACTAGAGGTCTTGCCTTTGGCAATGTGTAATGCAAGATGCCAGCTTCTCCCATGGTTTTATGAAGTGGAGTTTCCCCCATCACATGCAAGTTTTTTGTTCTCTCAAGTCTTTCTTGCTCATGTGTCTAAGGAAGTTTCCCATCAAACCTTCCCACCAATGTTTCAATAAATCTTGCATAAGAAGAAGTGTTTGCATTTTTTAAAGAATAAGAGTAAAAAATGCACCATGCATGGGCCTTAACTCTTAAATGCAGCACTGCAACTCTGATGGCCTCATCTTCAAAAATATGGTGTTGCTGAAAATAGGAGTCTAGCTCCTTCACCCAAGCTCCTGCTGAACAAGTAGGTGAGCCTTCAAAAGTAGATAGAAGAAATCTATCTGCATCCTATTGCTTGCTTTCCTCCACTTGGATCTTGAAAAACCCTTGGAAATCAATATGATCTCTAAACCTCTCAGTTTGAGATTCATACTCCTGCAACAGATCACTAAGACTCCTCCTCTTAGGCATTCTTTCTCCTTTCATCCATCTCATGATATATTTGGGCACTTGATTGCGTTGTGCATCATGGTGTGTAGCTACATGCTCACACTCACTATATTCAAATATAGGTTCAGCTCTAGATCCAAATTCATTTGGAGATCCCATCTCCATTCTTATCCTCTTCAGCTCTCCTTTAAATCTTTGCATAGATTTTGTAAGAAGCTTTGTAAGCTTGTCTTCCTTCCTCCCTTCACATACTGAAGCCTTCTTATTTCTGTCCATCTCTCCTGAAAGTATAATGGCCTGAGATCCATAGGATGAGCCAATATTGAAGCTTTGATACCACTGTAATATCCCAAAATAGGTAAAATAAGAAGTGTTGGGAATATATTAAGATATTCCAATTTTGGACTGCTCAGCAATGCATTCACAGAAAAACACATTTCCAGAAATGTAAGCCATAAAAATGTAAACCATCACTTGGATCCATGAGATATGTCCATCTGGAAACTAATTCCAAGAGGATATCAGAAATAAATGAAACTAGGTGAGGTAAACAGACCTCCCACACTAGTGTAGCTGAAAATGACTAAAAACCCCAGACACTGCTACACAGAAATAATGCACAAAAGGGACTGCGCAGTCTTTTGAGGGTTTTAATTCAGAAATTAAGGAAACAATTAGATATACTCATATATTAGAAAATCACGCTCATAAACTGAGATCTAGTCTCCTTATTACAAATATAAGAAAACCCAGGAAGGGTTTCTTGTCAAACACTCTACATACAAATGTGATATTCAGAAATTTACTGAATCACCACTACAACACTAAAGCATAAGAGTGTACAAGTCTGGAAAAATATCTGACGTAGATCCCTCAAGGGCTTCCTCCCATGAAAGGATGAACCTCTCAATCACAAGGAAACACTGCAACGGAGCCACTAGACCATGCACTGAAGCTGTCTTCAAAAATAACGCATTCCCTAGCTGGAAGAGTGTTGCGAATTTTAGGGAAATGTGTGGTCTGCTACCACAGATCTGAAATAGGCTCTAGACCTCTCCAAACATTTCTCTCAAGTGAAGGAAACCTTCCTCCAAAGAGAAACTAGCTCAGAAAGAGGGATTCCAATCCCTTCCACTGCTGCACCCTGCAACACTGCACAATCACCTGCAGAAACTGCGCTGATGAAGTAGGCTGAAGCTTGGCCTTAAAACCTGATGTGGAATAATTAATGCAAACTCTCCCAAGAGGCTCCTCAAGGAAATATGTGGGGTTCCCGCTTGGGAACACCCGGTGCTAAATAGCACTACTACTCTGCTAAATAGCAAGAGGAAGCAAAAATCTGAGCAGACAAGAATAATAATCCAAAAACATGAAGAATAATTTTTCCATCCTCTTCCTTAAATAAAATATGAGTTTTCTTGCCCTTTTCCCCACTCAATTAGTTCATCTTCATCCAAAGATTCATCTCCCTCCAAAATTGCGTTATTCCTTCTTTGATTCCTCCTCCTCCACAACTGCGTTGTTGACTTAGTCAAAGTGGACTGAACCAACTTGATATTATCTTTGTTCACACATGGAGGTGTTTTATTAAGCTATAAAGAGTGTCCCCTTTCACACTTGGAGTGTTTTTATTCCTCCTTAGGTGACTTATGGGCTTTTCTACCCATTTATTCACCGGTTAGAGCTATTGCTAACTCTAATGTTCCATTTAGCTTTGAGGCTAAAATTTGGGAACATTACATTCTAACAAGCCCTCACTTTCCCTCAAACCCCTGGTGGTTAGAAATATAATGAATTTTTAAGATATAAAAATATCATTTTTTCCCTAATCGACCTATTCTCAGTTACTCATGTCGGCCTCCCCTCCTAAAAGACGCGTCCCTTCAAATATCATAGAAAACACTATATATACAATGTTCAAACATCATTTTATCAACATCCCCTCGGTTATCTACATGGAAAAGAATACATTTTTTCACAACTCGTGAACACAAAGAGGAGAAGAGTTATATTAACTTGTTTTGGCCCTAATATACTACAAGACCGCATGAACAACTGAAGTTGGGTTCCTATGGACTTAATATTTTGTTACAAGACCTTAGACTGTGTGAGAAACTTGGAGCTCCTTCATATTATCTCATCTTCGGACTGTGGTGGGGCACCTCTGTTGCTCGGACTATAATTCTAGTTTGGATACCTCTTGTTTTAGGCTCAGACTGTGAAAAAATCAACAACATCTTAAATTGTATATCATCATTTACTTCGAATTGTGACTATCAACAATAGCTCATATGTTCTATGGCTCGAATATTTATTTTTTAGATTTATTGTGGCTCAGAATATTAACTAGTAAACATAAAAATTGAAAAGAAATATTGATTCACCCCCCTCTCAATATTTCCAACAATAGGTATCAGATCCAGCTTCTTCATAATCTGCCTAACAGCTAGAAGAAGGATTCTTAGGGCACAATGAAGAATCAGGAAACTACAAGAAAGATCCCCCAATTTGTTGGAACAATTTTTTGTTTCTGGAAGCGTAGAATGGAATTCTATTAATGTCTCTTGGACCTAAAGTATGGAAATTATCTTTAGATGGATATAAAGCTCCACCTATTCCTCCAATAGATCAAGTCGAAAGGAAACTTTATATAACAAATGTTGAAGCACTAAATTCCATAGCGAGTGGAATTTCTGATTTATAATTCACAAAAGTGATGAATTGTGATTCCGCTAAGGAAATGTGGAACAAACTCATTGCTATCTATGATGGGGACTCCCAAGTTAATAAGGAAAAACTCCAAACTCATAGAAGACAATTTGAAAGTTTCAAGATAGATGACGAAGAAGACATTTCATCTTTATTTCTCCGAGTGGATCATTAGAGGAAATTTCAGCCTAAAAGTGCCCATGAAATTTTCATGTAATTTCCAGGTCATAATATGTAAACCAATCAAAATGATTTAAATTTAAAAAGAGGTACATGTAAATATTTTGGAGTGAAAGGAAGAAAAAATATGTTTTTTAATTGTATTTTGACTTATATCCCTATAGGTTTACTCAAATTTCAAGTGTAGACACTCGTTGGATGAAAAATTAAAATTCACATCTAACGAGTACCATTTATGAATACTTTTGAGAAGACCCACCTTGATAAAAATTGTAGGATACATTAAAGAAGTGTGTTTCAACACGTTTTTTAATGTATCTGCAAATTTTATCAATGTGGTTCTTCTCAAAAGTATGCCTAATGGGTACTCGTTGGATGTGGAATTTAATTTCACATATAATGAGTGTATAAATGTGAAATTTGAGTAAACTTGTAAGGATATAAGCCGAAAATACAATTAAAAAGTATTTTTCTTCTTTTCCCTCCAAAATTTATAACTCTTATTTTATTATTTTTACTATTATTTTATTATTTTTCCTTAGGAGGCCACTTTTAGGCTGAAATTTCCTCTAATGGAAGTTGTCAACTCACTCAAGGGCTTAGGAGAAAATTTTTAAGAAAGAAAAGTTGTCCAAAAGGTGTTGAGATCACTTCCAGAACAATTTGACTCCAAAGTAAGTGCCATAGAAGAAATTAAGGACTTGGAAAACTTTAAATATGGATGAACTTCATGGGATTCTGATTGCATATGAAATGAGAAAAGGAATCCCAAAATCCAAGGAAGCAACATTCAAGGCCTCCAAAAAATCAAAGAAAGGAAAAATGTGTAACTATAGCAGTGATGCCTCCGACACTGAATTTGAACTAGCACAATTTGTAAGGAAACTAAGGAGAGGGTCAAAGCTAAAAGTTAAGTATCCTCTCATTTGTTTCAAATGTGTAAAAATAGGAGATTATGCTACAAAATGTCCTCATAAGTATGATAGTGATGATGAAGACAATTATCAAAAGAGGATGTTCAAGAAGAAAGGGTCCAATAAGAATAATTTCTTCTCCAAAAAAGATGACTCCAATGAATATGAATTCGTGATTACTAAGAAGAAATCAGCTAAAAATTCATTTTTACACAAAAATACAATGACGAGTCTGATGAAGAAGATGACTATGCTGGAAGCAGTCACGTCTTATTCATGCCATTTACAAATTATAATGATGCCGAACAAGAAATTGAAGGAAATGTGGATGAATTTCTAATAATTTCCATTGAAGAAAATGATAAAATACGAAAGAAGGTCATTTCCCTCAAAGTAGAAAAAGAGGTAGCAAAAATGAAGGAAGAATTCTTGAACAATAAACTAAAAGAAAGAGAAGAAATTTGCAAAAAAACATGAAGCTGAAATTGTTTCCCTAAGAAAAGAGTTGGATCAGTTAAGTTGGAAAAGCTCTCAAACTCTTGATGACATTCTTAATACTCAAATACCTCAATATGACAAGTCTAGAATTGGTTTCAAGGGAAAATCATCAACTACAAAGGAGAATGTAAATGAAAAAATCCAAAGAAGCTATGTTGACATCCTTGTAGTCATCCAAAAGAATAGAAGCCATCCCACCAAGAGCAAAGGTCCAACTTTAACAACCTAAGGAATGAAGGAATTTTCACCCCAAGGAATAATACTACATCAAGTCAAGGGCTTCCTAACAGGTATCAAACTATCTTTCTTGGTTATCATTTTCATTGTAAAAAATGTGGTCATCAAGCTAAGCATTGCAAAGCTCATAAGGATAATAATTCAAGGTATAAGTTCAGTTATCAAAGAAAACCACGTAACCTAAAGGAACAAGGACAAATAAAAACATACAACTCATTTTATCCTTTGGTTAAGTATGATCTAGTTTGCTCAAAATGCAATGATTTTGGCCATGATGCACAAAATTGTTCTTTCAAAAGAGAAAATTTGAAGGAAGAATTCACTACTAATAAACATTAGGGGTATTTTGAGGTCTTAAATGGGCCTCCTAAAGAAATTATAAAATAATAAAATAAGATTAGAGTACATCGTCAAATTTTAGAGGAAAAAAGGAAAAAACTAAATTTTCAACTCGTATTTTCAACTTATCTCTCTATGAGTTTACTCAAATTTCGAATGGGAACGCTCGTTGGATGCATAATTTGATTCCTCATCCAAGGAGTACCCATGTTGCATACCTTTGAAGGACCCTAGTATACAAAAAATGAGAAATACATGAAATACATGATTGCAATCACATATTTTTCATGTATTTCTCATTTTTCGTGTATCAAGGTCCATCAAAAAATGAAACATGGGTACTCCTTGGATGAGGAATTAAATTTTACATACAACGAGTACTCCTGCTCGAAATCTGAGTAAAACATTATGGAGATAAGTTGAAAATACAAGTT
Source organism: Pinus albicaulis (assembly GCA_034641835.2). Taxonomy (NCBI): domain Eukaryota; kingdom Viridiplantae; phylum Streptophyta; class Pinopsida; order Pinales; family Pinaceae; genus Pinus; species Pinus albicaulis. Next base: position 896,198,598 of record CM076580.1, read on the forward strand.
GAAAAAGTAGTTTTATTATTTTATTATTTTTTAATATTTTTACTTTTTTACCCCAAAAATGGTGAATCATCCCCCATGGTTGACATCATCAACTTGAATCCTATTGGCTCTTATAAATTTTATTTTGGTTGTACATTTTTCTTAGGAGGCCCATTTTAGACCTCAAAAGTTATCTAATGTCTGGACTAGCTTTATGTGCACATAGTGATGAAAACCAGTGGTTTATAGATATTTGTGTTGGAAATACTGAGAGGGGTGGTGAATCAGTATTTCTTTTCAACTGTTAATTTTACCAGTTAGATCCCTTATATTTAGAAAACAAAATGAACAATTATGGAATAGATAATGTTATTAATTTCTTCATTACAATAAGTAAAGTACAATAATTATATAGGGCTCCAACCCTAGATGAAGACTCCAATCTTCCAGGCTCCAATTTGTATTGTGCCAAGCACCGACTTGGTCTTTCAAAGGCTCCAACCTTGTCAATTTGAGGAACCAACCTCTAGGGCTCCAACCCTATCTTGGTACAAGCTCCGACCTGGTTTCTTGAGGACTCCAATCCCTTAGGGCTCCAACCCTATCTGCCAAGACACCGACCTTATCTCTATGAGGCTCCAACCTCTTGGGCTTCAACCCTCAACTTCACTTAGTCAAAATATGTTTGGTTATTCTTCATGGCTCCCAAAGTCTTCTTCAACGAGCCTTGAAAATCTTCAACAATACCTGCTCCAAATCACTTCATCAATGACAACCTTGTCTTCTTAGAAGGTGTCGCCAAGGCTCTTCATGTCACCCAATCTATTTTTAAAGTTCACATCATAAGGGCCTTCAACAATGCATCATGATTTCCAAGGGTGCCTTCAAGGTTAGTTCAAGTCTTCAATAATTCTTTCCCAAGATATCTTTATAATATCTTCACAATGTGTTCAACAAGCTTCTTGATGCTAGCTTCAAGGGATGTTTCCTTATACTCTCTTTCAGAGGTCTTTACATCAACAAGGTTACTACTTCAATAATCTCCCATGACATCAAAACGTTGTCTTCTATAAGTTAATCTTCAGGACCTTTTTCAAGAAGTTTTCAAAACAATGCTCCAAAGGATTAGATCTGCACACTTCAAAAACAATGTTTCAACACTAAATTTGTTATGAGGTGGTTTTAAAGTTGCTCAACCATACTATTTCAAAATATAATTCCAAGATCTTCATTAGCAATTCTCCAAAATGTTCCAGGGGCTAGTACATCAAGGTCTTCCTCAATATGGCTAGTAAGAGTCTCCAATGCTCTTCATTGTTATACAAATGTCAAACAGTATTCTTCAAAGAATACTTCATATGGGCTTCAATCCTATTTCAAATAGGTCTTTAATAGGTTGTTTAATGCAGATAAGAGACAACTCCAAAAGGTGTTTCTACAACCTTTAACGAGGCTGCACTAAAAGAAGTGTTTCAACAAACATCAGTAATATTGCTCCAAGGAATTCTTTCTGCTTCTGAATCTATCTTAGGTCTTCAAAAAGGATGTTGAAACACCGCTGCAAATTTCCAACTGATGTCTAAAACTTATAATGTTGGGAATGCTCCAAAAGTCTCCAGGGTGTAAAGCAGTTCTAAGACTATAATTTAACTTGGTCTTCTATTCTGCTTTAATCTTCCCCAAATGCATCCTTAATTATGCTAATAGGACACTCCTAAACAATGCCCAAACACTTACAAAAACTATCAACTAAGTGTACAATGTGCTAAGCACAGATCTAAAGATAAAGGTCCAAATAATTTCGCACAAGTCTGTACTACAGTTCAAAACCTTTTGCTCTGAAAATTTTGTCCACGGGGAACATAAATAGGTCTGAGCTCCTTATATGCCTCTTAAGGACTTAAACAGTGATATGATCTTAAAAGAATTGCCCAAACAATATTTTATTATCCTCTTCGGCCTCCTTTATGCTTCTGTGCTTATTCTCTGAGATTTTGACCAAATTCCTTGACTGAAATGAGGGTCTGCGGTCTCTATATATACATATTTTGTTGCTTGAACGAAGGGACACGTCTCTGTATGGAGGTCGACTTGAAATACAAGGTGCAGGTTGGCTCACTGTCAAAAATATACATTTTTTTAACTTGAAAATTCAATATCTCACAAACTATTTGGAATTTTGAGGCATGTAAGAGCTCATTGGAAAGAGGGAAAAATCCTCTTTAAGATGGTCTAGGTCCCATTGAGAAAAGATGCCTCTAAGGAGGCAAAAAATATTTTTCTTTGTGTATGTCCTTAAATTTTATGCATATAACTATTGGGATAGCATCAAGAATTTTTGGGACAGTATGGCTTCTCCATTGTTTGGCTTATTCATCATCATAGGATCATGTGGGATATCCATGTCATCCAATAATAGTGCAGTGATATGTCACCAACCAAGTGCAACATTTATTAATTTTCCGTTAGGATATTTCCGAGTCCTTCTTGTCATGTCTTTCCATTAAGTGATTTCCAAGTCCTTCATGTCATGTCTCCAATCATTGTCCATGTCATTAAGACCTTCATCAAGTGCCATCACGTATGACATCATCAATTGTGGCCATTCATGTATAGTCCTTCAATATCAAGGGTAAGGACACCATCCGGATTCTACAGCTTCTTTATCGAGAGCAAGTATACATGAGGTTATGGTGTCTTCATGGTTAGTTCTAGCATATAGGACAAGAAATATTCTTAGTGACTTGACATCATAATGGCATCATTAATAGCTTGACATATTCATTATTGACATCTTTATCAAACAAGAGGGACTTTTCACCATGAGCAAGGACATCGTCATATTATGCATCACAAGAATATTTTTTATCCCAATAATGTCATATTGACATCAATGACAACCTTGATTAACAATATCCCCCTTTGTCATTGATGGCAATATTCTTTCCCTTTCAACATTCTCTCTCGCTTTGACATCAATGGCAAACGGGGTGCCCAAATACTCCCCCTATCAAGCTGCTTCTTTTCTTCATGAATTATAGTCCTTCATAGGTATGTTACTCCCCCTGCCATGGTGCTCTTTCTTCTGGAAATATGGTCCATGATTGATGTGCTTGTATTTCTTCATGTGATGTACCATCTCCCCTTGTCTGCACAAATTCCTTTAGCTCATGAAGTATTGCTCACCTTGTGTGATCAAGTAGAAGGCATCATCATAATATCATGTTTTTCTTCAATGGAGTCACTTCTGAGAGATGATTTATCAAGATTGTCCATGTGTAACTCATCAAGGATTTCATAGGGCCCACCCACGGATCACTTTCTGCAAGAATACTCAAGACAATCTCCCACTAACTATATGCATAGTCTCTTTTTGGCAAGGTTTCACCATCAAATACTTGGAATATCAAGGATGACTTCATCTAGTCAACAACATGTGTTGTTCGCTGGAGTGTTCAAGAGACTTCCAGATTCAACTTGTTTCCTTCTACATACTTATGTAACTTTCTTCTCTGGCTTGGTTCTAGCTCATGCAGGGGCCCAAGTCAAGTTACAATCACGTGCCATATGTCCAATGTTATGGAAATTGAAGCACTCTATCTTGTTCATGAATAATAATCATGACTTCTTCTTGCAAAATTTCTTCGAGGAGATTGACAGGGACCATTATATTTTTCTTTGTGATATGCCCTACAATATTTTTCCACGTGCCCAAAGTTTGTACAAGAGTAGCAATATCCAAGAAATATACTTTGGTACCTGGGAGATGAAGAGTTCCTTGAAGTACTTTTGAAGTCTTTTTGCCTTGGGATTATTTGATGATATTCATTGCCTTTTGTATTCTTAACACCATATGCAAGTCTCCTTAGAGTAGAATTTCTTCCGTTGTTGTCTTGATTCTTCTCCTTACCTTTGTTGGAACTGGGAGCATCAACATTTCTTTCTAGGTTCCTCACATCTTTGTTGTTTGAAGCATTATCATTCTTGTTTGAGGATTCACCTGCATAGCCAAGACCTAATATATCAAGGGGAGACCTTTTCTGACTTAGGATGTCATCTAGGTTTTGAGAGCTTTTCAATTTTTTGTTAAGCAATTCAACTCCTTTTCAAGAAAGACAATTTCTCCTTTCAACTTTTCACAATCTTCATTTTTCATAAATAGTTTCTTCTTCATTTCTTCCATCATCCTTGTTGCTTCATGTGCTTCGATTTTAAGGGAGATGATATTTGATTTCATTATGAAGACTTCTTCATTCTCCTTTACTGGACTACTCTCCATTTCTTCTTTTATTCTTGTAGCTTCACATGTTTCAGCCTTGAGAAGATTGATGCCTGATTTTAGTTTCAAGATTTCTTCATCCTTTTCGTCTAGTCGGCATATCATGGTGTTTCTCTCCTTTTCTGCTTCATTAACTTGTCCTTCTATGAATTCCAAAGTTTCCATCACCTTCTCAGCTCCTTGCGCTTGTTTCCTTACTTCTTCTAGTTGATATCTAAGAGAGGAGACCTCTTCCTCGTATTGACCAATCTTTGCTTCAAGATTGTTCAAGCTCTTAAGTCTTTGTTCAAGGTGGCTTGAAAAAGTTTCTTCCCTTTTCTTTTCCTTATCCAATTGATTTTTCATAGATATGACATCTTCATGATGCTTTCTTTTGTTTTGATGAAATTTCTCTTTAAGTTTGGAGAGCTTGTCATCTCTTTCTTGTACTTGAAGCTTGACAAAGTCAACTTCCTTCTTTGTCTTATCTTGGTTACCATATTGCGCTTTCTTCTTAAGTTCCTCATTTTCCTTTTTAAAACTATTAATCTCTTCCATGGAAGCCATAATTTTATTCAGGAGATCTTCTTCAAAGTCTTCATTGTTCTCTTCATCTTCTAGGTCTTCTTTAGCCTTGTTGTCATCTCTCTTATCTTCACCTTCCTTGACAGATTCTGGATTTATTTCTTTTTTTCCATCATCTTCTTGACTAGAGATAATTGTCAACGCTCCTTTTGAGTGAAGATCATGAAGTTTGTCCCATATGACTTTTGCTGACGAACATTTTTCAAAATTGGCCTTCACAGAATTTGGTAACCCATTCAAAATTGCCTTCATTTCTCCTGTATTGTACTCCTTGGATTATTCATCCATCCTGTCATTGGTAATCACTGATTTCCAAACCTCAATTCCTTGAGTCTTCAAGAAATTCCTCATTCTTGCCACCCATATATCAAAATTTCCATTGAACAATGCAACCTTCGCAAATTGATTTACTTCAATTTCAATGGTTGAGTAAGGCATGTCTTTAGGAGGATTGGAGACTTTCTTCCTTGGCTTTTCCATTTGTGTTCTAATCATCAACCTTCAAGCTGTTAGGCTTTGAGTGAAGGTATTGGCTTTGATACCAATTGTTGGAAATACTAAGAGGGGGGTGAATTAGTATTTCTTTTCAATTGTTAATTTTACCAGTTAGATCCCTTATATTTGGAACACAAAATGAGAAATGATGGAATAGATACTTTTATTAATTTCTTCTTTACAATAAGTAAAGTAAAATAATCATATAGGGCTCCAACCCTAGATGAAGACTCCAATCTTCCAGGCTCCAATCTGTATTCTGCCAAGCACTGACTTGGTCTTTCCAAGGCTCCAACCTTGTCAATTTGAGGCACCAACCTCTAGGGCTCCAACCCTATCTTGGTACAAGCTCCGACCTGGTTTCTTGAGGACTCCAATCCCCTAGGGCTCCAACCCTATCTTCCAAGGCACCGACCTTGTCTCTATGAGGCTCCAACCTCTTCAGCTTCAACCATCAACTTCACTTAGTCAAAATATGTTTGGTTATTCTTCACGACTCCCAAAGTCTTCTTCAAAAAGCCCTGACAATCTTCAGCAATACCTGCTCCAAATCACTTCATCAATGACAACCTTGTCTTCTTAGAAGGTGTCTCCAAGGCTCTTCATGTCACCCAATCTATTTTCAGCGTCACATCATAAGGGCCTTCAACAATGCATCATGATTTTCAAGGGTGCCTTCAAGATTAGTTTAAGTCTTCAATAATGCTTTCCCAAGATGTCTTTATAATATCTTCACAATGTCTTCAACAAGCTTCAAGGGATGTTTCCTTATACTCTCTTTCAGAGGTCTTTATATCAACAAGGTTGCTGCTTCAATAATCTCCCTTGACATCAAAACATTGTCTTCTATAAGTTACTCTTCAGGACTTGTTTCAAGAAGTCTTCAAAACAATGCTCCAAAGGATTAGATCTGCACACTTCAAAAACAATGTTTCAACGCCAAATCAGTTACGACGTGGTTTTAAAGTTGCTCAACCAAACTATTTTAAAATCTAATTTGAAGATCTCCATTAGAAATTCTCCAAAATGTTCCAGGGGCTAGTCCATCAAGGTCTTCCTCAATATGGCTAGTAAGAGTCTCCAATGCTATTCATTTTTGTACAAATTTCAAACAATATTCTTCAAAGAATACTTCATATGGGCTTCAATGCTATTTCAAATAGGTATTTAATAGGTTGTTTAATGCAGATAAGAGACAACTCCAAAAGGTTTTTCTACAATCTTTAACAAGGCTACTCTAAAAGAAGTGTTTCAACAAACATCAGTGTTATTGCTCCAAGGATTTATTTCTACTTCTGAATCTATCTTAGGTCTTCAAAGGATGTTGAAACATTGCTGCAAATTCCCAACTGATGTCTAAAAATTATAACTTTGGGAATGCTCCAAAAGTCTCCAAGGTGTAAATCAGTTCTAAGACTATACTTTAACTTGGTCTTCTATTATGCTTTAATCTGCCCCAAAGGCATCCTTAATTCTGTTAATAGGACACTCCTAAACAATGCCCAAACACTTACAAAAAATTTCAACTAGGTGTACAATGTGCTAGGCACAGATCTGAAGATAAAGGTTCAAATAATTTCGCACATGTCTGTACTACAGTTCAAAACCATTTTCTCTAAAAAATTTGTCCACGGGGAACATAAACAGGGCCAAGCACCTTATATGCCTCTTAAGGACTTAAACAGTGATTTGATCTTAAAAGAATTTCCCAAACAATATTTTCTTATCCTCTTCGGCCTCCTTTATGCTTCTGTGCTTATTCTCTAAGATTTTGACCAAATTCCTTGACTGAAATGAGGGTCTGCAGTCTCTATATATACATATTTTATTGCTTGAACGAAGGGACACGTCTCTGTATGGAGGCCGACTTGAAAGAAAAGGTGCAGGTCGGCTCACTGTCAAAAATATATCTATATATATATATATATATATATATATATATATATATATATATATATATATTTAACTTGAAAATTCAATATCTCACAAACTATTTGGAATTTTGAGTTATGTAAGAGCTCATTGGAATGAGGGAAAAATCCTCTTTAAGATGGTCTAGGTCCCATTGAGAAAATATGCCTCTAAGGTGGCAAAAAATATTTTTCTTTGAGACTGTCCTTAAATTTTATGCATATAACTATTGGGACAACATGAGGAATGTTTGGGACAGTATGGCTTCTCCATTTTTTGGCTTATTCATCATCATAGGACCATGTGGGATATCCATGGCATCCAATAATAGTGAAGTGATATGTCACCAACCAAGTGAAACATTTATTAATTTTCCATTAGGATATTTCCGAGTCCTTCTTGTCATGTCTTTCCATTAAGTGATTTCCAAGTCCTTCATGTCATGTCTCCAATCATTTTCCATGTCATTAAGACCTTCATCAAGTGCCATCACGTATGACATCATCAGTTGTGGTCATTCATGTATACTCCTTCAATATCAAGGGTAAGGACATCATCCGGGTTCTACAGCTTCTTTATCAAGAGCAAGTATACATGAGGTTATGGTGTCTTCATGGTTAGTTCAAGCATCTAGGACAAGAAATATTCTTAGTGGCTTGACATCATAATGGCATCATTAATATCTTGACATATTCATTAATGACGTCTTTATCAAACAAGAGGGACTTGTCACCATGAGCAGGTACATCATCATATTATGCATCACAAGAATATTTTCTATCCCAATAATGCCATATTGACATCAATGACAAGCTTGATTAACAAGTGGATGTTCAAGACACATGACATGTGACCAAAAGAAGTTTATCTCGTTAAACAAGAAGGATGGAAATGTATCTTTTGGAAGTGGATCTGCTAAAATTGTTGGAAAAGGATTTTCACCCTTGTTAATGGAGAGGGAAAAATTGAAAATGCATTAATAGTGGAAGGGCTCAAACACAATATTTTGAGTGTTATCCAAATTTTTGACCGAGGACATAATGTTGTCTTTAGCACTAAAGATTGTGAGATAAGGAATTCCTCCTCAAGAGAACTTGTGGAAAAATGAGTAAGAACACCAGACAACGTATACATTTTGAGTAATATTCAAGAAGATAAATGTTATATCAGTCGAACAAATGAAATTTGGTTATGGCACAAATGGTTGGGGCATCTAAACTTTGATAACTTGGTTAATATAAACAAAACAAATGCAATAAGGGACATTCCAAAAATTTCCAAGCCAGATCAAGTTGTTTGTGGCCCATGTCAACATGGAAAAAAAACTAGAACTCACTTCAAGGCTAAGGAGTTCTCAACATCAAAACCTTTGGAGATCATACATGCAGATTTATGTGGACCAACCACAACTCCAGCTCTACAAGGCAAAAGGTACTGTGCTCTATTTTTGGATGACTATACTAGAATGATGTGGGTATTTTTTATAAAATTCAAGTATAAATAATTTGAATGTTTCAAAATTTTCAAAGCCCTTGTAGAGAATGAAAAATAATAAAAAAATTAAATGTCTTAGAAAAAATAGAGGGGGAAAATTCACTTCAAAGGAATTTGATGATTTTTGCAAAGTGCATGGAATCAAGAGAGAGCTCTCTGTTGCTAGAACTCCTAAAAAAATGTAGTAGAAAGCATAAATAGAAATGTTCAAGAAATGGCAAGAAAAATGCTACTAGCAGCTGATATGGAGGCCAATGTTTAGAAAGAAGCAGTCGGGACAACGATATGTACCTTTAATAGAACTCAACTAGGACTAAATAAAGACAAAAATCCATATGAATTATGGAAAGGAAGACCTGCTTCAGTGAAATATTTTAGAGTTTTTGGAAGCAAACGTTTTATGAAGATCAATGATGACTCACTAGTAAATTTTGATTCTCGAGTTGATGAAGGAATTTTATTGGATATTCTAGAAGGAGAAAAGTTTACAAATGCAACAATAATCGACTATGAAAGGTAGTAGAAAGCATTGATGTAAAAATTGACAAAGAACTTCCATAAAATAAGTTGAAGTCCATGATTCCTTTTTTGAAGAACTCAAAGAAGAGTCAGTAAATGAAGAAAAATATCAAGAAAATAAAAAAGGAACCATCTCAAACCCCTTCAAAGGTGAAAATTTTCCAAAAACACCATCCGAAAGAACAGATTATTGGAAATATAGATGATGGAATACAAACCCAAAAAATGATGAAAATTACACCACGAAAAGATGATGTTTCTCTTCTATCCATGATAGAACCAAAAAAATTTACTCAAACTAGTAGGGATCCTCATTAGGTAGAAGATATGGAAGAAGAAATTTTTCAAATCAAGAAAAATGAAACATGGGAGTTGGTACCTCGTCCAAGAGAGAAAAATATAATTGGAACCAAGTGGGTGTTCAAAAACAAAATGAATGAGGATGGAAAAATCATCAAAAATAAGGTAAGACTTGTCTACAAAGGATACTCACAAATGTAAGGAATCGACATTGAATAAACCTTTGCACCGGTAGCTCGAATGGAAGCTAGAAGCATGTTTTTGGAAATTTCTTTCTAAAAAGGGTTCAAAGTCTATCAAATGGATGTAAAATTAGAATTTCTGAATGGGGACCTAAAGGAAGAAGTCTACATGGAGCAACCATAAGGGTTTGATCTAGTAGAAGGAAAAGACTTTGTATGTAAGTTTAAAAAGGAATTATATGGGCTGAAACAAGCTCCTAGAGCTTGGTACGCAAGATTGGATCACAATATACAACAACAAGGCTCCAAAAAGGGAGTGGTGGGAAGTAATCTCTAAATGAAGATAGACAAGGATAAATTACTAGTCACTCTTGTATATGTTGATGATTTGATTTTTGCTCGAAATGACGATGAGATGAGCCATGAATTTGCTCAAAATATGTCAAAAGAGTTTGAAATGTTGATTATTGGTGAGTTATCTTACTTCCTTGGATTACAATTAATTCAAACTATGGTAGGCATGTTCATATCTCAAGAAAAATACCTTAAAGACATGCTTAAAAGTTATGGGATGGAAGAATGTGCACCTATGAGCACATCAATGACCACAGTTTTCAAATTGAGAAAAGATGATGAATCCCCCCTGATAGATGAAAATTTTTACAATTCAATAATTGGAGTTTCCCTATACTTAACTACTACAAGACCCAATATTATGCAAGCAGTAAGAATGGTGGCAAGATTTCAATCAGCTCCTAAGCAATCCCATCTGTTGGTTGTAAAGAGAATTCTCAAATACTTGAAAGGTACTCTCGATTTTGGTCTATGGTATCCCAAAAACACAACTCTTACAATGACAAATTACACCAATGTTGATTGGGATGGAATTATAGATGATCCAAAAAGTACCAGTGGAAATGCATTCTTCATGGGAGATTGTTTAGTATCTTGGCTCAGCAAAAAACAATCTTCTATATCTCTCTCCACAGCTGAAGCTGAATATATAGTTGTTGCAGATTATTGTACACAAATACTGTGGATGGAGGAAGCATTGAAGGATGTCAACATAGAGACTAATCAACCAATCATCATCTATTGTGATAACACTAGCACCATTAGTCTTTCAAAGAATCTAGTGATGCACGCAAAGACCAAACATATTCCAATCAAATACCACTTTCGCCATGAACAAGTCGCTGAACAAAATATTAAGTTGGTGTATGTCAACACAAAGGAGAAAATTTCATATATCTTCACAAAAGCCCTTCCACGAGAAGCATTTAAGTATCTTCGCCAAAATATGGGGGTCATTTCTCTTGCATCACATTAAAAGAAAACATTAACAAGGGAAGTAGCAACATGACAGGGGGATCAACATGACAGAGGGAGAAACTTGATAGGGGGGGTGGGTACTTGGGCACCCCTTTTTCCATTGATTTCAAAGGGTGAGGGAATGATAAAATATTTCCATCAATGAAAAAGGGGGAGAGAATGATAAAATATTTCCATCAATGATAAAGGGGGTATTTTTGGTCAATAATTGTCATTGATGAAATATATATCTCGTGATGGGCTCTCTTGATAGAAATTCATGGATGTTGCATTATGACATATGATGACATACATAATGACATAATTGATGCTACACTATCATACAGTATGACACTTGATGGAGAAGAGCCCTAATGACCTCATGATGTCCCAAATACCTTATGCATAAAAATTCAAGGACAATTACAAAGAAAAATAAATTTTGGCACCTTGGAGGCAGCCAATCACAATGAGTCCTAGACCATCTTAAAGAATATTTTTCTCTCTTTCTAACAAGCCCTCACTTTCCCTCAAACTCCTGGTGGTTGGAGAGAGAATAAATTTTTAAGATATAAAAATATAATTTTCTCCCTAGCCGACCTATGCTTAGTTACACATGTCGGTCTCCCCTCCTAAAAGATGTGTCCCTTCAAATTTCATAGAAAACACTATATATACAGTATTCGGGCTTCATTTATGTTGGAAATACTAAGATGGGGGTGAATCAATATTTCTTTTCAATTGTTATTTTTACCAGTTAGATCACTTATATTTTGAACACAAAATGAACAATAAGAATAAATGCTTTTATTAATTTCTTCTTTGCAATAAATCAAGTACAATATATGTAGGGCTCCAACCCTAGATGAAGACACCAGTCTTCAATATCTTAGGATCCATCCTGTATTTTCCAAGCATGGACTTGGAATTCTAAGGCTCAAACCTTGTCAATTCAGAGGCACCAACCTCAAGGGCTCCAATCCTGTTTTTGGTTTAGGCTCCAACCTAGTTTCATGAGGACTCCAATCCTCTAGGGCTCTAACCCTATTCTCCAAGGCACCAACCTTGTATTTTTGAGGCTCCAACCTCTTGGGCTCCAACCCTTTACTTGGTCAAGATATATTTGGTTATACTTCATGACTCCCAATGTCTTATTCAATGAGCCTTGTCAATCTTCCATTGTCCCCCCACTTAGTCTCCACGTCACATCATCAATCACAATCTTGATCTCTTAGAAGGTGTCACCATTTCTCTTCATCATACCCAAGAAAATATCTCCAAATCACATCATTATGACATCATGGTCTTCAATGATCTTCAAAAATGTTCAATGTGCCTTCATTGAGCATCCCTAGTTCTACACTTGCTCTAAGCCTCTTCAAGGGCCTCTTTAAGAAATTTCCAAGCCTACTTCAAAAAACTTCTTTAATAGGTCTACCCACACCAAAAAATTATTCAACAATGTCTTCAAGGCTTCAATAATGTTGCTACAAATATTTCCTTAATGGTCTGCACAACAGGTTCTGTTCAAAATGCTTCAATAAGTCAACAAAAAGGTATTCAATATACTACTACAAAAGTCCTCAAGGATACTTTAAAGAAATTTGCTTCACAAGCAGGCTCTCTTCATGATCCTTCAACAAGGCGATGGCACTGCTCAAGAACCTTTTCCTGGATGATCATCTAAAATCTTGAGGAAAGCTTCAAGGCACAGGCTTCAAGATACTTTTTACTATTCAAAAGACTACAAGTAGAGTACTTCCAAATCTCAACACGACTAACCATTAGGGGAATTTTGAGGTCTAAAATGGGCCTCCTAAGAAAAATGTACAACCAAAATAAACTTTATAAGAACCAATAGGATTCAAGGTAATGATGTCAACCATGGGGGATGATTCACCATTTTTTAAGTAAAAGGGTAAAAACATTAAAAAATAATAAAATAATAAAACTACTTTTTCAACTTATATCCCAATTTTTTTACTTAAATTTTGAGCGGGAGTACTTTTTGGATGCAAATTTTAGTTCCCCATCCAAGGAGTACCCATGTTGCATACTTTCGATGGACTCTGCTATGCGAAAAATGAGAAATACATGAAAAAACGTGATTGCAAAAATGAGAAATACATGAAAAAACGTGATTGCAATCACGATTTTTTAATGTATTTCTCACTTTTCGTGTAGCAGGGTCCATCGAAAGTATGCAACATGGATACGCCTTGGATGAGGAAGTAAATTTTTCATCTAATGAGTACTCCCGCTCGAAATTTGAGTAAAAACTTTGGGAGATAAGTTGAAAATACGAGTTGAAAAAGTAGTTTTTCTTTTTTTCCCTCTAAAATTTGATGATGTCATCAAACCTTATTTTATTATTTCCAATATTATTTTATAATTTCCTTAGGAGGCCCATTTTAAACCTCAAAATTCCCCTAATGTTAGTTTTTGCTCCAAAATATGCTCAAAGAGTGCTACAATGGTTGTTCCAAGTTGTCTCCTCCTAGATGAGGTCTTGTTGCTTCAATAGTGCACAATAGGTTTATTTCGATGCTTGTTGATAGCTTCAAATGTTTACCCAAAAATTGCTTGCACACCAAGCTAAAATGGGTCTGAGTCTCTTCAACATTAAGCAATAGCTCCAAGCTTTTTCTCACAGGTCTGTCACTCCATGGACTTTCAGAAGAGACTGTTTGAGCCCTTAACTTTACACTTGGATTCTCCACAACTAGATAACTTCAAGTCTGAAGCCAACTTTACCACAAGTGACTGTTATATATTAGTTTGTTAATGTAGGTCCTAAACATGTGTGAATTTGTGTGAGGTTTGTTTCATACTAGGATAGACAAAGATATGAATACGAGCTTGAAGTTGTTACAAACTCCTCTAAGTGACCGAGCTGAATGCGATGAGTTCTTGTGGCTTATCTGAATCCACAGTCCAACATTAACTTCAATAAAATATATTATCATATGTCCGAGGGTTAGTTAGCCCTGTTATTTTTTGTATGAAGTCTGTTGCAGCACTTTATTACTATTCAAAGCATCTACAACTTCCTTTGGTGGTATCCTACAACTCCTTTCTTCAATTGTCAAATAATCCAAGCTAGATTTATCACCCAACTGAAATTTTCCATAATTCTCCTTAAGTTTTCTCTCCTTGGTGTCATAGTTGTTGTTCCTTATCTTGTAAGATATCTTCACCGAAATTCCTTGGTCAAATGAACAGTCTGAACCTTCTTTTTATATGAGTTTGACGTCAAGATGAAGGGACACGTCTTTCTGGAGGTAGGTCGACATGAATGTGTGAGTGTAGGTCGGTCTTGACGGGAAAATTTGTCCGGCCAACAGCAGGGGATCTCCCCGGTAAAAGGTCCCAATTAGACCTTGAACCGTTTGGACTAGGGATCCCGTCCGGGGTGTGGGTCCGGCTACCACTGATTTCTCCTTTGCTTAGGGTCTTGCTTAAACTCTATAAAATAGTGGATACACACCTAATCAACTGATACAAGACATGTGATTGATGCATTAAATGTACATACGACACTATGAGTAGCAAGAGAGAATAATAAAGCATGAAGACCGAAGGAAGTGTTGTTAGCAACACTTCATTAGGTTCATGCTTGTAAGCTGTTCTTACCACGAAAGAAACAGTTCCTCATGGCGAGAACACCCTTCACTTCCTAAAGGTTTTAAATGATAACACAAACGCAGATAAACAAAGTCATCAACATACACTAAGAAAGTGAAATAAACTCAACCACCATTAACATACTCAGCAAACTGTTATGTAACTGTGATGTGAGTCAAAGATACAGTTCCCTTAATCTAAAGATGTTCAGAAACTGAAAACATAATACTCAACAGTGCTCATACACATGACAACATCAGATCCACAAAGGGATTTTTCAAAATTCTTGTATTCATTATTAAATGTATAATCTACTGGAAATACAATGTACTCAACTCGAGTCCCAAGCAAAAGATCCTCTTTACAAGCTCCCGAAGGAGTATTTATAATACAAAAAACCTGCCCTTTGGGCTTCTTCGACTTTTCATCTCCCTGACTGTTGGGCTGCCTTGCAACCCAGTCTTTTCTATGACCTGCGACCTGAGTTTTTGTTGTGACCTGCGACCTGACTGGGTCGCGGGGTTGCAGGTTGTAAGAAAATGGCCAAGGTGCGACCTTGCGACCTTGCAACTGGGTCGCAGGGTCGCGGGGTCGCGGATCGTGAAAAAAGATGAAAACGCGACCTTGCGACCTTGCGACTAGGTTGCTGGGTCGCAAGGTCACAAATTTCGGGAAAAATCAGAAATGCGACCTTGCGACCTTGCGACTAGGTCGCTGGGTCGCGGGGTCGCAAATTTCGGGAAGAATCAGAAATGAGACCTTGCGACCTGCTGAGATTTGCGACCTCGCGACCTCGGCAGACATGCGACCTACGACCTACGTCCTCGTCAGATCTACGACCTGCGACCTTGGGTAGATCAGTGAGTTATTTGGAGTTTCGCCAGCATCTACTTGTTTTGAAAATGTCCCCTTGTTTGCTGGGGAAAACCTTGGCTCTTATGTGCAAACAGAGAGGTTCTTCCTGCAATAAAATAACAAAGGTCACATGTCTTAATGATGGAATAATAATAATGCTAAGGGAATTTTGATCAATTGTAAGAATGAAAATAATAACGTAGACCCCTTTGTGGTCAGGTGTTGTGTCGTAGCATGGTCTTCACTAAGCTCTGAATGTTTGCAGCGGAAACAATTTGATAAGATCAACGATCTTGTGCTTGTGCCACCCGTGTAGAATGTGACGAGTTTAACATGAGAATTTGGATGGGCCTTCTCATCAGTTGCCCCATAGTATTTATGTAGTGCTGGCTCAAGCAATGTTTTGGCATAGAAAGGAGGCTTTTTCATGCATAGACAAACAACATCTTTGCCACATGCGCAAACAAACAGCATCCCTGAAACAATGAGCCTATACCCTTGATGTATCTTCAAATCAACCCATTTGCAATTACAATACCACTCTGCCGAAAGCAAAGGGTACCAGTCACTATCAAGGCATAAAGGGTTGAGGTGTTTCTATTGATAGGCCTGTGGGAGTACATGCATTTTAAATGTATAATGCGGAAGGGTATTGACACAAATGCATTTTCTTTTTTACTGCCAACACTTGCAAGCTTTCCTTCATTTCCTTGCATACTCCATGCATAGCCAAAATGTGGTGCATTATTATATTTTGACGAGGCTGATATATTTGTATGCGCACATTTTCTTGACATATTGCTAGTGTTCTATTAGAAATGTGATCATATGGTCTCCTACCCAATATTCAATTATCCATTGCCATGCAAGATTGATACTTCCGTGCGCAGCCCATACTTACCACCTCTCTCAATGCACGTTCACACCATTTAGGAGTGAGACTTTTGCTTTTAGACAGGCATGGGTATTTCCTTTGAGGGAGGCCGAACCTTGAACGGAAATTTGCATTTTGGGTCGCAGCTCTCCTTGGGCATACCTTTCTGCGACTCAGTGACCTGGATGGGGTCGCACAGTCGCGCGGTCCCGTTTCTGGCCCAGCAGCATTCATCGCGACTCAGCGACCTAGAGGGGTCGCGCGACTGCTCTTGCGAAGGTTGCAGGGTCGCAAGTCGCATCTTCAGTCACTCTATCAGCCATGCGACTCAGCGACCGGTTGTGTTCTGGCTTCCAATAGCCTTTTGGATAATGAAATGAGATTCAAGTCATAGCATGAAGTATCAAACCATCACTTGCATGAGATCTTCGCTGAGGACGCTCACGGATAGCTTCGTTGACATTGTAAGCCTCCTTCGACAGGCCTGCATGCGTTGTGAATCTGTAGCAGGACCCACGATTTCTGAATGCAGAACGGCATGCATTACCCTAGCGCGTCTGACCTGTTATCATAGTTGTTTTGCAATGAGCATTCCAGCGTCCAACCATTCTTCAATTCGCGGAAAATCTCTCCAACGCATGCAATCTTTATCGGTGTTATTTCTGCTGACAATGGGATTTTGTTTTACCAGTCACCGTGGGAAACTATATGCGAGATACGAGGGATATCATTATACTGGCAGTAACGAATGATAACATTGCTTCCATGGCGCCGATGGCCACGCTAATTAAGGACCCCATGCCATAAGAAACGTCGTGGATCCACGTGTTCTGGTTCAACATGGTTTATGACCATGCATGTGACTATTATCGCACCAGAGTTATTATACCATGTTGGCTGCCACTGTAGGTTTGTCATGACCATGTGTTGAACGTAAGTTTTGACCATTGCATATATACGTCCGCTCCAACGTTTCACCATAAGTTGAAAAATGTCGTCGAACGTGTAACTTCATGCAATGTGTCCATACATGTCTGTGCCAGGGTTTCAAACGTAAGGTTGACTGCCATATTACCTGCCCCACGTAGATTAAAACTGCACCATTAAAATGTTCGCGCCCATTTGTAACTGTCTGAAGTTTCACTACACCATCGCGCCATAGCTATTACAACATGCCACTGTAGGTTTTGTTCCACTATTTCGTTCCATGTTAAACACAGCTTTGGACGACTATGTATCTGCTCTGAATGTTTCATGATAGGTTGAAACCCACCATCGGAATGTTTGACTCCATGTTTAAAAGCACATTTTGACCAAATATTTTATATCTTCTCTAAAGAATAAAACTCCGCCCCATGCTTTAAATATAAGTTTTAATCACTATGTCCACCATAGAAACATTTGAGTTCATTTGTAATGTTTTTTCATATAGTCTTGATCCACCATCTCATATGGTTTTGAAGCCATAAGGTCCTTATCCTCTTCGTGCCTTGGTTCAATTATATATCACTTTAAACCGCAACCTCGGTGCTCATATTCAAGCCCACTATGTAGCTCGAGGTATAACACACATTGCTTCCCTCTTCAAAATTATTGTCGGTTCAGGAGAATGGCTTTTTATAGAATTTGTACAATCTCCAAAGTTAAAATGTACTTTGCCATTATCTGACTTTGGTACAACACTCAGACTCTCAGATGTACCTTGAACAACTAAAAACCTATAACCAAGAGCTTCCTTCTGTGTCGTCATGATGGATCAAATTTGTGCAGGCCATAAATTATTATGGACCTCATTTTACCACCTGCTATATTGTCTGATCTATGTGCTTCTGGATCGACATCATCATGGCCAATAATGTTGTGACTAAGCTGCAATTTTTAGTGGGCCCTTTGCATAATCACCCCTTCAACTGTGTTTAATGCTTATTGCCAAAACATGATGCAACTGACCAACATGATGAGTCAACTGTGGATTCTAGTCCTACTCACAGAAAATGACAATATCAGCTCCTGCGAGATTCAAACTAACACCACCAGCTCGAGTAGATATTAAAATATAAATGCTTCACAAGTATCATCATTGGCCTTTCTGATGTCACTTGAATTTGGCAGTGTTGATGCTTTGCCGCCAAAGCTTTTCACAGCTACAAAACGCTCTCCTGCTCTTACTGATCCATTAAGACACTCATAAGAATACCTTCGCAGCTCTAATTAATCCTGAAGAATGTCTATTGTCTGTATCGTTTGAGAAGACATCAAGACACACTGTCCTTGAATGTCCAAGATGATGAGCCTTCCACTTTCCTGAACTAAGCGTTCACCTTCTTCAAATGACTCTGGCTCCACACCATTGAATAGATAAGAATGGCTACATGTCTTTCGCAGCTGTACCACAATATTTGTAAAGATTGATGCTGAGTGCCTGAACCACTTGTTGAAGCTGGGCCACTCTCGATGCAATACAGATACATAAATTTTCTTCTGAAGTGGGACCAACGGAACCAGTACTATAACCCCAGATAGTGGTGGCAATGTAATAGTTCCATTCTTGACAAGTACAGCTTTTGTACGCCGAAGAATGAATGCATGTACAATATATCTTAGCAGCTTGAACTGTTTGCTACATCCAGGGGTATTGTCACCTTGAGTCAAGGTCGCAACTTTAATGGACACAACACCAAAGGGTCACGGGCATTTCCGTTGATATTTCAATTAAGCCAACAAACTGATAGCCTGCAATGTGTCCCCAAGTCCCATTGTGACTGCAAGTTCCCTTGACTAGTGCGGTCTTATTTCCTGCGTACATGCGATAGGTGTCCTCCACATCTCATGTTTCAGCTCGCATTACTCTTATCCTTCTCATTGGCGTGGTGATGGTATTTTGGGTGTATCATATGTGGGATTGACCTGTATGAAATATTATAATATTAATTAGTTTACTCTTTGATAATGGTGTCCCTAGATAAAACATATGAGACTAACGAGCTTAAGAGAGGTATTCAAACAACATGCTTAATAACCCATGGCGAGAGGGCCTTTAATCGTCAATACACAACAAGGATTCCATTCAAATGTATGCATGGCAATCTCATTACACATGGTGCGACTGCGGTAAGAGTGTTCGAGGGTATGCTGGACGATCCCTCCCACGCATGGTGTGATTGCAGCAACAGCGTCTGATCATGATGGTGAGAGAGCGCATGAGGGGTTAGGGATAGGTTGTTGGGATGTGACTGACTGCAAGTTGGGTGAAAGACTTTAACGCCTAAGAGAGTAGAGGGGGAACCCGAAATTTTAAATATACCCCAAAATTTTGGGTGTTGTTGTAGCGGCTACAAAAAATGGTGAACCACTGGTAGAATCCAGCATCTCTGTCAATATCACAACAATAGTCTGAGTCCGGATAGTGATGCAAGGGAATATTGAACAAATTCTGCAAGTACCCTTTGTATTACTTTGGCCCTTTACAGCTATGCCTAACCCTTGTGCCTCAACTAGGTCTCGCTAATCAGAAAACACATCAAAGAGAAAGCTCACAGACGCCAGTAGCTTGTTGGTGATGTGAAGAGCAAGGCAGGGGGTTTATTATTTTCAGGATTTTTTTAAAGTAAGTCTCTGGTGTTTCTCCGCTGCCAGCAGGCCTGGAAAGTTCCTCGGCGGAGTCACTTCAAGAAATCAAAAACGTTGCTCCGCTGCCAGCGAGCCTGGTCAATACCCCAACGGATTCGTTGCATTACCTCTCTGCGCAGGAAGCCTTTATCGATCCTTTACCCTTATTTGTTTCATGTTCTTGTAGCACTTATTTTCCTATGCTCGTGGCACTTATTCTTCATGGGTGGATGAGGGATCCCGACTTATTTTATGGGCAAAAGAGGTTGTTTCTTGTTTTACAAAAACTGAAAGATATCCTGATTTGGGTTCTCCCTAGTGCCAAACCTTCACATCCCATCTACCACAATAGGCAAAGCGTGAAAAACAAAAATTAAAATGTCCAAGACTATGCTGGGCACAAGGCTTAGGCTTACGAGTGTCGTCCATTTCAAACTCATTAGGTCTCCCACAAACAACCGGCTCTATCTCCCCAGATAATAAGTTTAGACTCATAGGCATCTTGTTGAGAAAGCGACTTCAATGACTTGTCCTAAGAGAGAGCTGCCTCTTGATATAGCCACCGCAACCTCACGCAAACAATGGGGTTATTGTTTCGGAAATTGGGGCAAAACAAGACCGCAAGGTGGTAGGGTCTCAATGAGGGCTCGTGCAGTGGCAGGCGACATGACAGAAATGATGTGAGGAAGAGAGAGTACGACGCAATGTAATAGGCGAGGCTCAAGATGCAATGCAACGCCATGTGTGAGAACGATCAACCAGTTGTAGGTGGAAAAGAGGCGCAATACAAGCAATGATTATTTATGCAGCAACAAGAAACTGAAAAGGAAATGAAAGAAAAATACTTGTAACATGATGATGCCTAAGATATTAATCATAAACAAAATAGCGAACACACTTTTAAATTATAACGAAAAAATTTGGCAAGTAAACCTAATGAACTTTGAACTAAAAATTTTATAAACAGGTTCTAGCTAGGCTACACCTAAACCCTAGTTTAACCCATGAGGTGACCGGGTTATGTAAAATCAGTTTTCCAGTGCAGCCGCCGCATTAGTTTGCATCCTGCAATGACAACAATGATCAGGATCAGAGCTAGTATCCAAAAAAGTGCAGTAGCAACAAAACTTACCTGAGGAGCAGGTGCAACGGCAAGACAATCATAGATACTTACCAAATAACATGCCAGAATATATTGTGCAAGCTGAATCCCACTCTCACCTTGATACACGCCAATACGTTCTTGAAACTCAACATTTATAAATGACCTATAATCAGTTATGCACGATCCTGGATCTGATGGGCGCTAGGTAAGACATTGCCTATTTGTAGGCACATCCACCAAATAGGGTTGGTCGAGTTGACCGACAATCTCATCATGGTGTTGAGGGCCATCAGTTTTATGGAATGGAAACAATAAGCATGTTCCAGGAGAATTATAAACGCTTGCGCATCCGAGTGCAGAAACCCTAGTTTGGAGTTGTTCCTGGAAGTTGTCAAGGATATGAGGATCTGAATCCACTTTCGGTGGAGGCTGCAATTCTTCACCGAATTGAACAAACTCCAGACCTTCGAGCAGGGGGTTTCCCAACTCTGAAAATTGGGCGATATCAACAAGCGACTGGATGTGATCATGGATTGTGGTGAGTTGCAAAATGTCAGTGAACTTTGTATCAATTTGGTCAAATGTTCGCGTGCTAACAGATTGACAGATTGGTATATTATATTCTTTAGATTTGCCAAGGTGGGGTGAATTTGATGCGGTTATGCTGGGAGGAGCATGGTATTTGGGTATCGTCATTTCAGAAATAGTCGGCAGAAGCTGAAGTGCTTCGACTTTCTGATGGGTACTTGAATCTTCCCAAAGCGAATCATTGAATTCTGGTGTCTCCATATGGTCGGAAAAGAGATGCGAGTGATAGTCATCAGCGGTATGATGGAATATGTTTTCAGATAGGCAGGGATTTTTGTAGCCATTGATTTGATCAAGTTGGGTATCTGGCAAGTTAGGCTCCCTGGGAGTTACCAACTGGGATGGGTCAATAAAGAGGACATCTTGAGGTTTCCCACACAGGAAATTGCTCCTATGACTGTCTAAAGATTCCGAGTGAGCAATATCAGATCTAAAAGATTTATCGATTTTGAACTGTGATTGTGAAACACCATCTGTGTGCTTATGATCATCGCCAATACCAGTATAAGGAAATTTTGAACGTCTCGAAGAAATTACTGGTATGGCGGGGTCGTGAAACAAACCAGGGAATAATGAACGAATAGATTGAGTCGCAGGGGCGTTAACCATACAAGGCTTTTCACCACGTGCATCCGTGTCATTTAGAGAACACAATGATCTGGCAGGCCTTGTAAGGGAAATGACTACATCCGGGATGGGAGTCGATTCATAATCCGTGTGCGAATCAGATTTATGATTGTGTCCAGGGAAACATTGAGTGGGGTCGAGGTAGATTTCATGAACCGAGAGAGATAATGAGCCACTGGGGTTTTCAAAATCTGATTCGACATGGTGTGTAAAAGACTCAAAGTCAGGACAGTCGTTGGCTAGCGGGTCGTCATAGGGAACACTAGGTTCAGGCTGGGTTGCTAATTGAAATTGTTCAAGGGAAACGAGAATCACATAGCTGAACTGTTCACTTAACAGCCTCCAATCGACATCCTCTTCAGGTAACTCAAAACAATAATGAACAAATATGATAAAAAATTCATCTAGAGGTTCCTGAGGTTCCATTCTGATGTCATTTAGCTTTATCAATACACTTTGAAAATCATACCTGTGAAAAGCTTGTTGTAATTCACTGGCGAGTTGTTCAAATGAATGGATGGAAACTTCCGACAATGTGCGGCACCATTGCATAGCGCGACCTTTGAGGGTGAGGAAGAAAAGCAAACAAATCAAACATTCATCGTCGATTTCATAGCACTCACCAAAGTCACAGAAATCTAAAAGGTGTTGGGCTATGGACACCCCATTTCCACCATCAAATTTTAACTGGGACAAGTGATAAATAAGTTCATCGGGGATGAAGTATCGAGGCTCATAAAACTTCGACAAACATCTCGGGAGAATGATTTGGGAATGAGCCATTACAGATATGAGATTAGTTGCAGGCTCTCAGGGCTCAGCTTGTCATCTGGCCCTCCTTCTAGCGCCAATTCTGTTGACGGGTAAATCTGACCGGCCAACAGCAGGGGATCTCCCCGGTAAAAGGTCCCAATCAGACCTTGAACCATTTGGACTAGGGATCCCATCCAGGGTGTGGGTCCGGCTACCACTGATTTCTCCTTTGCTTAGGGTCTTGCTTAAACTCTATAAAACAGTGTATACACACCTAATCAACTGATACAAGACATATGATTGATGCATTAAATGTACATACGACATTATGAGTAGCAAGAGAGAATACTAAAGCATGAAGACCGAAGGAAGTGTTGTTAGCAACACTTCATTAGGTTCATGCTTGTAAGTTGTTCTGACCATGAATGAAACAGTTCCTCATGGCGAGAACACCCTTCACTTCCTAAAGGTTTTAAATGATAACACAAACACAGATAAACAAAGTCATCAACATTCACTAAGAAAGTGAAATAAACTCAACCACCATTAACATACTCAACAAACTGTTATGTAACTGTGATGTGAGTCAAAGATACAGTTCCCTTAATCTAAAGATGTTCAGAAACTGAAAACATAATACTCAACAGTGCTCATACACATGACAACATCAGATCCACAAAGGGCTTTTTCAAAATGCTTGTATTCATTATTAAATGTATAATCTACTGGAAATACAATGTACTCAGCTTGAGTCCCAAGCAAAAGATCCTCTTTACAAGCTCCCGAAGGAGTATTTATAATACAAAAAGCCTGCCCTTTGGGATTCTTTGACTTTTCATCTCCCTGACCGTTGGGCTGCCTTGCGACCCAGTCTTTTCTGCGACCTGCGACCTGAGCTGTTGTTGTGACCTGCGACCTGACTGGGTCGCGGGGTCGTAGGTTGTAAGAAAATGGCCAAGGTGCGACCTTGCTACCTTGCGACTGGGTCGCAGGGTCGCAGGGTCGCAAATCGTGAAAAAAGATGAAAACATGACCTTGCGACCTTGCGACTAGGTCGCTGGGTCGCGAGGTCACAAATTTCGGGGAAAATCAGAAATGCGAACTTGTGACCTTGCGACTAGGTCGCTGGGTCGCAGGGTCGCAAATTTCAGGAAGAATCAGAAATGCGACCTTGCGACCTGCTGGGATTTGCGACCTCGCGACCTCGGCAGACATGCGACCTGCGACCTCGTTAGATCTGCGACCTGCGACCTCGTCAGATCTGCGACCTGCGACCTTGGGTAGATCAATGAGTTCTTTTGAGTTTCGCCAGCATCTACTTGTTTTGAAAATGTCCCCTTGTTTGCTGGGGAAAACCTTGGCTCTTATGTGTAAACAGAGAGGTTCTTCCTGCAATAAAATAACACAGGTCACATGGCTTAATGATGGAATAATAATAATTCTAAGGGCATTTTGATCAATTGTAAGAATGAAAATAATAACGTAGACCCCTTTGTGGTCAGGTGTTGTGCCGCAACGTGGTCTTCACTAAGCTTTGAATGTTTGCAGCGGAAACAATTTGATAAGATCAATGATCTTATGCTTGTGCTTGTGCCACCCGTGTAGAATGTGATGAGTTTAACATGAGACTTTGGATGGGCCTTCTCATCAGTTGCCCCATAGTATTTATGTAGTGCTGGCTCAAGCAATGTTCTGGCATAGAAAGGAGGATTTTGCATGCATATACGAACAACATCTTTGCCACATGCGCAAACAAACAACATCCCTGAAACAACGAGCCTATACCCTTGATGTATCTTCGAATCAACCCATTTGCAATTACAATACCACTCTACCGAAAGCAAAGGGTACCAGTCACTATCAAGGCATAAAGGGCTGAGGTGTTCCTATTGATAGGCCTGTGGGAGTACATGAATTTTAAATGTATAATGCAGAAGGGTATTGACACAAATGCATTTTCTTTTTTACTGCCAACACTTGCAAGCTTTCCTTCATTTCCTTGCATACTCCATGCATAGCCAAAATGTGGCGCATTATTATATTTTGACGAGGCTGATATATTTGTATGCGCACATTTTCTTGACATATTGCTAGTGTTCTATTAGCAATGTGATCATATGGTCTCCTACCCAATATTCGATTATCCATTGCCATGCAAGATTGATGCTTTTCTGCGCAGCTCATACTTACCACCTCTCTCAATGCACGTTCACACCATTTAGGAGTGAGACTTTTTCTTTTAGACAGGTGTGGGTATTGCCTTTGTGGGAGGCCAAACCTTGAAGGCGCATTTGCATTTTGGGTCACAACTCTCCTTGGGCATACCTTTCTGCGACTCAGTGACCTGGATGGGGTCGCACAGTCGCGCGGTCGTTTTTCTGGCCTAGCAGCGTTCATCGCAACTCAGCGACCTAGAGGGGTCGTGCGACTGCTCTTGCAGAGGTTGCAGGGTTGCAAGTCGCATCTTCAGTCACTCTATCAGCCATGCGACTCAGCGATTGGTTGTGTTCTGGCTTCCAATAGCCTTTTGGATAATGAAATGAGATTCTGGTCATAGCGTGAAGTATCAAACCATCACTTGCATGAGATCTTCGTTGAGGACGCTCGCAGATAGCTTCGCTGGCATTGTAAGCCTCCTTCGACAGGCCTGCATGCGTTGTGAATCTGTGGCAGGACCCACGATTTCTGAATGCAGAACGACATGCATTACCCTAGCGCTTCTGACCTGTTATCATAGTTGTTTTGCAATGAGCATTCCAGCGTCCAACCATTCTTCAATTCGCAGAAAATCTCTCCAACGCATGCAATATTTATCAGCATTATTTCTGCTGACAATGGGATTTTGTTTTACCAGTCACCGTGGGCAACTATATGCGAGATACGGGGGATATCATTATCGCTAGCAGTAACAAATGATAACATTGCTTCAATGGCACTGATGGTCGCGTTAATTAAGGACCCCAGGCCATAAGAAACACCGTGGATCCACGCGTTCTAGTTCAACACAGTTTATGACCATGCATGTCGCACGACTCTGACTATTATTGCACCAGAGTTATTATACCATGCTGGCTGCCACTGTAGGTTTTTCATGACCATGTGTTGAACGTAAGTTTTGACCGTTGCATATATACGTCCGCTCCAATGTTTCACCATAAGTTGAAAATTGTCGTCGAACGTGTAACTTCATGCAAAGTGTCCATACATGTCTGCGCCAGGGTTTCAAACGTAAGGTTGACCGCCATATTACCTGCCCCACTTAGATTAAAACTGCACCATTAAACTGTTTGCGCCCATTTGTAACTGTCCAAAGTTTCGCTACACCATCGCGCCATAGCTATTACAGCATGCCACTGTAGGTTTTGTTCCACTATTTCGTTCCATGTTAAACACATCTTTGGACGACTATGTATCCGCTTCGAATGTTTCATGATAGGTTGAAACCCACCATCGGAATTTTTGACTCCATGTTTAAAAGCACCTTTTGACCAAATATTTTATATCTTCTCTAAAGAATAAAACTTTGCCCCATGCTTTAAATATAAGTTTTAATCACTATGTCCGCCATAGAAACATTTGAGCTTATTTGTAATGTTTTTTCATATAGTCTTGATCCACCATCTCATATGGTTTTGAAGCCATAAGGTCCTTATCCTCTTCGTGCCTTGGTTCAATTATATAGCACTTTAAACCGCAACCTCGGTGCTCATATTCGAGCCCACTATGTAGCTCGAGGTATAACACACATTTCTTCCCTCTTCAAAATTATTGTCGATTCAGGAGAATGGCTTTTTATAGAATTTGTACAATCTCCAAAGTTAAAATGTACTTCGCCATTATCTGACTTTGGTACAACACTCAGACTCTCAGATGTACCTTGAACAGCTAAAAACCTATAACCAAGAACTTCCTTCTGTGTCGTCATGATGGGTCAAATTTGTGCAGGCCATAAATTATTATGGACCTCAAATTACCACCTGCTATATTGTCTGATCTATGTGCTTCTGGATCGACATCATCATGGCCAATAATGTTGTGACTAAGCTGCAATTTTCCGTGGGCCCTTTGCATAATCACCCCTTCAACTGTGTTTAATGCTTATTGCCAAAACATGATGCAGCCGACCAACGCGATGAGTCAACTGTGGATTCCAGTCCTGCTCATAGAAAATGACAATATCGGCTCCTGCGAGATTCAAACTAACACCACCAGCTCAAGTAGATATTAAAATATAAATGCTTCACAAGTATCATCATTGGCCTTTCTGATGTCACTTGACTTTGGCAGTGTTGATGCTTTGTGGCCAAAGCTTTGCACAGCTACAAAACGCTCTCCTGCTCTTACTGATCCATCAAGACACTCATAAGAATACCTTCGCAGCTCTAAGTAATCCTGAAGAATGTCTATTGTCTGCGTCGTTTGAGAAGACATCAAGACACGTTGTCCTTGAATGTCCAAGATGATGAGCCTTCCACTTGCCTGAACTAAGTGTTCACCTTCTTCAAATGACTCTGGCTCCACACCATTGAATAGATAAGAATGGCTACATGTCTTTCGCAGTTGTACCACAATATTTGTAAAGATTGATGCTGAGTGCCTAAACCACTTGTTGAAGCTGGGCCACTCTCGATGCAATACAGATACATAAATTTTCTTCTGAAGTGGGACCAACGGAACTAGTACTGTAACCCCAGATAGTGGTGGCAATGTAAGAGTTCCATTCTTGACAAGTACAACTTTTGTACGCCGAAGCATGAATGCATGTAAAATATATCTTAGCAGCTTGAATTGTTTGCTACATCCAGGGGTATTGTCACCTTGAGTCAAGGTCGCAACTTTAATGGACACAACACCAAAGGGCCACGGGCATTTCCGTTGATCTTTCAAGTAAGCCAACAAACTGATAGCCTGCAATGTGTCCCCAAGTCCCATTGTGACTGCAAGTTCCCTTGACTGGCGCGGTCTTATTTCCTGCGTACATGCGATAGGTGTCCTCCACGTCTCATGTTTCAGCTCGCATTACTCTTATCCTTCTCATTGGCGTGGTGATGGTATTTTGGGTGTATCATCCGTGGGATTGACCTGTATGAAATATTATAATATTAATTAGTTTACTCTTTGATAATGGTGTCCCTAGATAAAACATATGAGACTAACGAGCTTAAGAGAGGTATTCAAACAACATGCTTAATAACCCACGGCGAGAGGGCCTTTAATCGTCAATACACAACAAGGATTCCATTCAAATGTACGCATGGCAATCTCATTACACATGGTGCGACTGTGGTAAGAGTGTTCGAGGGTATGCTGGACGATCCCTCCCACGCATGGCGTGATTGCAGCAACAGCATTTGATCATGATGGTGATAGAGCGCATGAGGGTTTAGGGATAGGTTGCTGGGATGTGACTAACTGCAAGTTGGGTGAAAGACTTTAACGCCTAAGCGAGCAGAGGGGGAACCCGAAATTTTAAATATACCCCAAAATTTTGGGTGTTGTTGTAGCGGCTACAACAGTCGGCTATCTTAAAAAATAGGATATATAATCTTCAAAATTCGATTTCTCTTAGAGCATTTTGAGTTAGGAGGGATATAATAGCTCATTAGAAGAGGAAAGAGTCCTCTTCAAGATGATTAAGGTCTCATTATGGAAAGATTCCTCCAAGATGTCCAAATTTATTTTTCTTTGTGATTGTTCATGAAATTTTTAGTGCAGAAGGTGATTGGGACAACAAGAATTCAATAGGGCTTATTTATTGTCATGACTCTAATAATGTCATTATACATCATCAAGTATGGTGAGGTCATTCATGTCATATCTCCCATCATTGTCCATGTCATCAAATGTAATGTCATCATGTATGTTCTTATGTATGATAGTGTAGCATTAATCATGTCACAAACCATGTCATAGTGTAGTGTCCATCCATTTCCATCAAGGGAGCCCATCATAAGATTTATATTTCATCAATGTATGGCCATTCATGTATAGTCCTCCTTATAGTATCCATTAAGGGATTGTATATTATATACACCATTGGTACTTAAAAGTTAGATCACTATGAACATCAATCAACACACATGATTGGTTCTTAGCATCTTTAGACTCCTTTATTAAGAGTATATTAAGAGTAAGGACATAATTCGAGTTCTAGGGCTTCTTCATGGTTATTTTAAACACATCATCACTAGGGTATTATGATCAATGGAAATTTAGGGCAACATCAACCATCATAATAATTTTCCATCACAAACATTGCTATATTGACATCAATGACAACCTTGACTAACAATCTCCCCCTTTGTCATTGATGGAAATATTATTGTCCTTCCAACATTTTCTCCCCCTTTGACATCAATGGAAAACGGTGTGCCCAAGTACTCCCCCTATCAAGCTGTTTCTTTTCATCATATTTTCTTCATCAATAGTAGTTCTTCATAGGTATGTTGTTCCCCCTGTCATGGTGCTCTTTCTTCTAGAAATGTGGTCCATGATAGATGTGTTTACATTTCTTCATGTGATGAACCAACTCCCCCTGCTTGCATGAAATCCTCTATCTCATGAAGGATTGCTTGCCTTGGAAGACATATTCACAATTTCATGATTGTCTTCGATGGAGTTACTCCCGCAAGAAAACCTGTCAAGTTTTTCCAAGTGTGACTCATCATGGATTTCATAGGGCTCTTTCATGGATGGATTCTGCAAGAATGATCTATAATCACAAGCTCCCGTTAACTGTATGCATGGTCTCCATTTAGGCAGAGTCTCATCATCAAAAAACCTGGAATATCATATCTTCCAAAGATGTCTTCATCAAATCAACAACAGACTTCAAGAGACTTCCAGATACAATTTGCTTCCTTCTCCATATTGTGTAACTTTCTTCTCTAACTTGGTTGTCAATTTAGCTTTCTTAGGGACCCAAGTCAACTTACAATCACGAGCCATGTGTCCAATTTTATGGCAATTGAAACATTCCATCTTATTCATGAATGAGGAAGCATGAATTCTCCTTGCAAAGTTTCTAGGCTAGGAAGCTGATGGAGCCCATTATATTTATCCTTCTAATATGCCCTAGAATCCTTTTCCATGTGCCCAAAATTTGTACAAGAATAGAAATAACCAAAAAATATACTTTTGTACCTAGAGGATGGAGATTTCCTTGATGTACTTCCAAAGTTATTTTATCTTGGGATCTTTTGATGATATCCATTGCCTATTGCATTCTTGACCCCATTTGCAAGTCTTCTTGGAGTAGGATTTCTTCCAATGTCATCTTGAATCTTGCCTTTGCTGGAATTGGGAGCATTAACATTTCTTCCAAGGTTTTCCACGTCCTTTTTGTTTGAGGCATTAGGGTTTGCATCATCCTTATTTAAGGGTTTACTTGCATATCCAAGACTTGATTTATCAAGGGGGGATCTTTGATGACTTAGGATGTCCTCTAGGGTTTGAGAACTCTTCAAGTTCTTATATAGCAAGTCAACTTCCTTTTTAAGAGAGACAAATCCTCCTTTCAACTTTTCACAGTCTTCATCTTTCATAACTAGTTGCTTCTTCATTTCTTCCATCATCCTTATTACTTCATGTGTTTCGATTTTTAGAGAGATGACATTTCATTTTAGTAGGAAAATCTCATCATCCTTTTCTTTTAGTTTACATTCCATAGCATTTATTTCCTTTTCTTCTTCATCGACTTTTCCTTCTATGAATGCCAAAGCTTCCATCACCTTCTCAGCTCCTTGTGCTTGTTTTCTTGCATTTTCTAGTTGAAATATAAGGGAGGAGACTTCTTCCTTTGATTGACCAACTTGTCCTTTAAGTTTGTTCAAGTCTTCATGTATTTGTTCAATATGGCTTGCCAAAATTCCTTCCCTTTTCTTTGCCTT
Organism: Pinus albicaulis; assembly: GCA_034641835.2. NCBI lineage: Eukaryota > Viridiplantae > Streptophyta > Pinopsida > Pinales > Pinaceae > Pinus > Pinus albicaulis. The sequence continues at coordinate 896,229,556 of CM076580.1, forward strand.
ATCTAATTGATTTGTCATGGATATGATTTCTTCATGATGCTTTCTTTTGTTTTGATGAAATTCCTCCTTAAGCTTGGTGAGTTCCTCATCTCTTTCTTGTACTTGAAGCTTGAAAAGGTTAAGTTCCTCCCTTGTCTTGTCTTGGTCACCATCTTGCGCTTTCTTCTTAAGTTCCTCGTTTTCCTTTTTCAAACTGTTAATCTCTTCCATGGCAGCTATAAGTTTAGTTAAGAGATCTTCTTCAAAGTATTCTTTACTTTCTTCTTTGGCCTTGATGTCATCACTCTTATTTTCAACTTCCTTAATGGATTCTAGATTTTCTTTTTTCTTTCCATCATCTTCTTGACTAGCACTTTTGAGTGAAGATCATGAAGTTTGTCCCATATGAATTTTGCTGACAAACATTTTTCAAAATTGGCCTTCACAGAATTTGGTAACCCATTAAAAATTGCCTTCATTTCTCTTGTATTGTACCCCTTGGATTCTACATCCATCATTTCATCAGTAATCACTGATTTATAAACTTCAATTCCTTGAGTCTTCAAGAAATTCCTCATTCTTGCCTCCCATATATAAAAATTTCCATTGAACAATGGAGCCTTCACAAATTGATTTACTTCAATTTCGATGGTTGAGGAAGACACATCTTTAGAAGGATTGAAGACTTTCTTCCTTGGCTTTGCCATTTTTGTTCTAATGATCATCCTTCAAGATGTTAGGCTTTGAGTGAAGGTACTGGTTCTGATACCAATTGTTGGAAAAACTGAGAGGGGGGTTAATCAGTATTTCTTTTCAATTTTTATTTTTACCAGTTAGATCACTTATATTTAGAACACAAAATGAACAATAAGAATAAATATTTTTATTAATTTCTTCTTTGCAATAAATCAAGTACAATATATGTAGGGCTCCAAAACTAGATGACGACACCAATATTCAATCTCCCAGGCTCCAACCTGTATTTTCCAAGCACCGACTTGGACTTCCAAGGCTCCAACCTTGTCAATTCTGAGGCACCAACCTCAAGGGATCCAACCTTGTTTCTGGTTCAGGATATAACTTGGTTTCTTGAGGACTCCAATCCTCTAGGGCTCCAACCCTATTCTCCAAGGCACCAACCTTGTCTATTTGAGGCTCCAACCTCTTGGGCTATAACACTTTACTTCGTCAAGATATATTTGGTTATACTTCACGACTCCCATTTTGTTCTTCAACGAGCCCTGTCAATCTTCATTTATCCCCCCACTTAGTCTCCATGTCAGGTCATCAATGGAAACCTTTATATCTTACAAGGTGTCACCATTTCTCTTCATCATACCCAAGCAAAGATCTCGAAATCACCTGATGATGACATCACGATCTTCAATTATCTTCACAAATATTCAATGTGTCTTCAATGAGAAGCCCTAGTTCTACACCCGCTCTAAGCCTCTTCAAGGACCTCTTTAAGAACTTTCCAAGCCTACTTCAAAAACCTTCTTTAATAGGCCTGCCCACACCAAACAATTCTTCAAGAATGTCTTCAACGCTTCTTTATCAAGGCTTCAACAATGTTGCTACAAATATGTCCTTAATGGCCTGCACAACAGGTTCTGTTCAAACTGCTTCAATAAGTCAACAAAAAGGTCTTCAATGTACTGCTACAAAAGTCCTCCAAGATTCTTTAAGGAACTTTGCTTCACAGGCAAGTTCTCTTCATGATCCTTCAACAAGGCTATGGCACTTCTCAAAAACCTTTTCCAAGATGATCATCTAAACTCTTCGGGAAAGCTTCAAGGCGCATGGTTCAAGATACTTTTTTATTGTTCAAAAGACTGCAACTAGAGTACTTTCAAATCTCAACAGGACTAACTTAGTGTTTTCTCCAAAAGATGTTCAAAGAGTGCCACAATGGTTGTTCCAAATTGTCTCCTCCTAGATGAGATATTGTTGCTTCTATCATGCACAATAGGTTTATTTCGATGCTTGTTGATAGCTTCAAATATTTACCAACAAATTGCTTCCACACCAACTTGAAATGGGTCTGAGTCTCTTCAACATTAAGCAATAGCTCCAAGATTTTTCTCACAGGTCTTTCACTCTGTGCACTTTTAGAAGAGACTTTTTGAGCCCTTAACTTTACACTTGGATCTCCATAGCTAGCTAACTTCAGGTCTAAAGCCAGCTTTACCACAGGGGATTTTTATATACCAGTTTGATGTTGTAGGTCCTAAAAATGTGTGACTTTGTGCGAGGTTTTATTCATACTGTTAGCGCTTGAATCTACCTTAGGCTGAAATAAGGCAAAATTCAAGGCAACATCAAACCACGCTCAGCCTCGTAGCTAGCCCTACGAGGACAGGAGAGGGCTCTCTCCGGGTCTATCTCGGCAAAAGATGTCCAATAGGGCCTGAGATGACTTATAATGAATACTGATTTTAGGCTAGTAAATAAATAGGAGGGTTTGATTTTGATTTTTAGGGGTTTTGTTGGAAAAAGGGGAAAGACAATTTTTGGGCTTGGGGATGACGCCAATTTCTGGCAGAGTTCAAGTTGGGGCAGGGTAGGCAATGGCTTTGATGTCTTAGATCGATTGAATGGATGGAAAAGAATGCTGAGGAGCTGAAGAGGGCAAGAGAGTGCAAGGATCCTCTCCAAACTGATGAAAACATAAAAAACTAAACAAAAGTCTAAGGTAGAGCACCAGCAAATCAATGAATTCTACCTCAATTACTCATTTTTTTAATTCAAAAGCATAGAGAAGGGAATGACATACATAACATTAATTAAACTTACAATAACATGAGAAGAACATCATCAAAACTCAGAAGCCACAAGGATCCCAACAAGTGCTGCAAAACTCTGGTCTTTCCTTTGCCAAAAACTGAAATATGGATGTACAATGGAGTGCCAAACTTTTCCCAAGAGTCCAACCAGTCCAACCCTGAAAATGTCTTAGAAAATACAATATATATACAATTCTAACCCCTTCCCATGCCTCTAGGGGTCGAGCTCATGCTTCTAGGAGCAGCTTGAACCAATTCTAAACAAGGAGCTAAAATCTAGGCAGCCAAACAACTTGCCTCTATAAGCTAGGAAACTGATCCATTCACTTGATTTTCAATTTTTTGTGAATGAATCATCTAGAACAAGTAAATACATGCCAAAATTACATCAAGCTAGATCAAAAATTACATCAAGAGGTGAAACTAGTCAATACTGGCAGAATTTCTGAGCTGGAAGGTGAAAATAGGCTAAATTCCTCTATGCGCTGCGCTCCAAAGCTCTATGCGCCGCGCTACTTTGGACCTGCTTTTGGAGCGCGGCGCATAGAGGAATTCAGCCTATTTTCACCTTCCAGCTCAGAAATTCAGCCAGTATTGACTAGTTTCACCTCTTGATGTAATTTTTGATCTATCTTGATGTAATTTGGTAACCATGATGTAATTTTGGCATGTATTTACTTGTTCTTGATGATTCATTCACAAAAAAGTGAAAATCAAGTGAATGGATCAGTTTCCTAGCTTATAGACGCAAGTTGTTTGGTTGCCTAGATTTTAGCTCCTTGTTTAGAATTGGTTCAAACTGCTCCTAGAAGCATGAGCTCGACCCCTAGAGGCATGGGAAGGGATTAGACTTGTCTATATATTATATTTTCTAAGACATTTTCAGGGTTGGACTGGTTGGACTCTTGGGAAAAGTTTGGCACTCCATTGTACATCCATATTCGATTTTTAACGAAAGACGATTTTCGCGACTACGAGTATTGATGATACTCATGTGCATGGTGTATGTATGCCATTCCCTTCTCTATGCTTACGAACCAGATAGAGAATTAATATACGAATTCGTTGATTCTTGGTGCTACCTTGAGCTTTTATTTTAATTTTTATGTTTTCATCATTTGGAGAGGATCTGCACTCTCGCCTCTTCAGCTCACCGACATTCTTTCAATCGATCTAGACGCATCAAAGTCGTTACACACCCCAGCAGACTCTGTAGATGTTTATAAATCCCCAGGCCCGTATTTTCCTTTTCCCAACAAGCGCGAAATCAGTCCAAACCCTCCTACTTGTTTATCTAGCCTAAGATCAGTTGTTGTTATCGTCATCTCAAGCCCCTTTGAACATTTTTCATTGAGATTGACCCAGAGAGAGCCCTCTCCTGTCCTCGTAGGGCTAGCTACGAGGCTGAGCTTGGTTTGATGTTACCTTGAATCCTTCTTTCCTTCAGCCTAAGGCAGATTCGAGCACTAACACATACTCGGCTAGACAGAGATATGAACACAAGCTTCAAGATGTTACAAACTCCTATAGATGACTGAGCTGAATGTGGTGAGTTCCTGTGGCTAATCTACATCCACAGTCCAACATTAACTTTAGTAAAAGATATAATCATAGGTCTGAGGGTTAGTTAGCTCTATTATTTTTTGTCTGAAGTCTGTTTCAACACTTTATTACTAGTCCAAGCTTCTACAACTGCCTTTGGTGGCGTCCTACAACTCCCTGCATCAATTGTCAAATAATCCAAGCCAGATTTATCACCCAACCAAAATTTTCCAAAATTCTCCTTAAGTTTTCTCTCCTCGGTGTCTTAGTTTTTGTTCCTTATCTTCTAAGATATCTTCACCGAAATTCCTTGGTCAAATGAATCGTCTAAACCTTATTTTTATATGAGTTTGACATCAAGATTAAGGGACACGTCTTTCTAGAGGTAGGTCGACATGAATGTGTTAGTGTAGGTTGGGTATCTTAAAAAATATGATATATAATCTTCAAAATCTGATTTCTCTTAGAGTATTTGGATTTAGGAGGTGTGTAATAGCTCATTAGAAAGAGGAAAGAGTCCTCTTCAAGATGGTGAAGGTCTCATTGTGGAAAGATGCTTCCAAGGTGTCCAAAATTATTTTTATTTGTGATTTTTATCGAAATTTTTAGTGCAGAAGGTGATGGGACAACGAGAAGTCAATAGGGCTTCTTTATTGTCAAGACTCTAACAATGTCATTATACGTCATCAAGTATGGTGACATCATTCATGTCATATCTCCCATCATTTTCCATGAAAATGTAATGTCATCATGTATGTTCTTATGTGTGATAGTGTAGCATTAATCATGTCACCAACCATGTCATAGTGTAGCGTCCATCCATTTCCATCAAGAGAGCCCATCATAAGATTTATATTTCATCAATGTATGGCCATTCATGTATAGTCCTCCTTATAGTATCCATTAAGGGATTGTATATTATATACACCATTGGTACTTAAAAGTTAGATCACTATGAACATCAATCAACACACATGATTGGTTCTTAGCATCTTTAGACTCCTTTATTAAGAGTATATTAAGAGTAAGGACATAATTTGAGTTCTAGGGCTTCTTCATGGTTATTTTAAACACATCATCACTAGGGTATTATGATCAATGGACATTTAGGGCAACATCAACCATAATAATAATTTTCCATCTCAAATAATGCTATATTGACATCAATGATAACCTTGACTAACAATTTCATAATCACCCCCTCGGTTATCCACATAGAAAAGAATACAATTGTTCACAACTCGTGAACAAAAGCAAGATAAGAGCATGTTTATTAAGGAGAAGATTTATATTAACTTGTTTAAACCCTAATATACTATAGGATAGTATGGAAAACCGAAGTTGGGTTCCTATGGACTGAATATTTTGTTACAAGACCTCAGACTATGTGAGAGACTTGGATATCCTTCATACTGTCTCATCTTCGGACTCTAGTGGGTCACCTCTATTGCACGGACTGTAATTTCTAGTTTGGATACCTCCTGCTGCAGGGTCGGACTGTGTACCATCATTTACCTTGGACTGTGATTATCAACAACAACTCAGACCTTCTGTGGCTCAAATATTTATTGTTTAAACTTCCTATGGCTAGAATTAATTACCTAAGATTGTGTATCATCATCCTTGAGTGGCTTAGATATTCCTTGTTGTGGTAATAGCCTCAAACATTTTATGATACTTCTTGTTCAAACTTTCTCTGGCTCGGACAGTGTGATAAATTGTTGTGGACAGTGGCTCAGATGATTCAGATTGTGTGAAGCATTGTGGTATTATCCTCAGACCTGGAACAATGTTGTAGCTAAAGACAAGTCTAGGACTGTGGATAACTGGAGTGAACATTCAACAAGTTAAGGAGGGATCAAGCCCAGGTTTACACTCCCGGAATCAGATCTAGATTGTGGTTCAATACTCTCAAAACTATAGTGAAGAAATAGCTACAACATCAAGGATAGTCCATCAATTTGAAGATTCAGTGATCCAATATTGAAGTAACTGTGGCAACACCATCAAGGCTAGTGGTGGAGACCTATATTGGACAATCAAGCATAAGTTGTTTTTTGGAGAAAATTGAACATATGAAGAGTTGAACAGTGTTGAATCTTGTTGAAGATACTCAAGTAAGTACATCACTCATTTTCTATCAAAAGAAGACTGAAGGATTGGTGTCCTAGGGGTTGGAGCCTCTAAAAACAAGTTTGGAGCCTTAAGAAGGATAAGGTTGAAGCCCTAGAGGTTAGAGCCTCACATAAGTCCAAGTTGGTGCTTAGCAACATGTTGGAGCCTAGAAGGTTGAAGGGTTGGTGCCCTTGAACATCATTGTACTCAAATTTTATAAAAAGGGATTAGTGCCCTCTCTTGTTTATAATAAAATACTTATTATGCATTTCTTTGATTATAATTGTGTAAGAATCTTAACTGGTAAACATAAAATTTCAAAATAAATATTGATTCACCCCTCTCAGTATTTCCAACAATATCTTTGTTATGTATTGTATAGGAGGATGTCCCCATCAAATATCATAACTAATTCTAGTGGGTGTGTTATCATAAGGCTTATTTTAACCTTGGAAAATTTCCATGTTTTACACTCACCCTACATATCTACAACATGGAGGCACTTCATCTATAGGCCATTTCAAGCAATATTGGTAAGTTATATTAGAAACATGGAGTGATTTTATTTGGACTCCATTCTTGGTAATCCATATAGTTTTCTTGGCAATGATGGAGTCTAATACTTAACACTAATTCCTGGAATCCTCTCTTTCAAAGGATTATTTTATTGCTAGTTCCCATTTCTAAGCAATGGTAAGGAAGCTAAGAAGGATCATATCCCTTCAATGTCTTTAGCTATGTAACTAGAGTATTTGGAAAATGTGTTTACATATTTGGAATAAAAGGGGAAGTATTTTTTATCATGGATACATTAGCATACTAGTTTTGGTTTTCTGAATTTCATAACTAAGATCTATCATATGCTTCTACAATTTTCTATTTTTCTAACTCCATAACCCTTTGGATTCAAGCATCACCCTATTAAAATCGAATGAACAACAATTATTTCACGCTTTTACAATATTGAAACTCATATATCTAAAGCTTTACCTTGTATATTTGAAGGTACAAATACTATATTTGCATGGAAAATAATTCCTTACGTACAATTTGAATGTAAATTTGCAACTTTTAACTTGTTTCTTATTTTATCTCGCAAAAATATAATTTACAAGAAGATGATTTTGCATATATATGTTATTTTTGGCATGTATACCTTCATATTTTGACTAAAATTACCCATGAGTCCCTTTTTTGGCTAGAAAACTCTAGCCTCAATTGTAAAGGAACCAACCCATGACAACAATGGTCTAATTCATACCTACCATGTTATCAAATTCTTTCAAGCACTAACAAGACCATAAAACTAAGTTTTGGAAGAATGTTGATGTCCACACAAAGAGATGGACACTTTAATGACTATTTGAATAGTAAGATAGCCAGTTTCATTAAATTTTTGTTGAAGTGGTTAAAACCTTGAGCACTTGGAAAAACCTCTTCCAGATTGAAGGAATTAATATAAGCTTAAAAGCATAAGTTTGTGTAAGTAATTTTGTTAAAAGAAGAGCTTGAATAAAGAGGATAACCTTAGAAGAGGTTAGTCACAAATTGGAAGCCCTAAAAATGTGCATCATAAGCATCTTGTAGGACTTTAACACTACTACGCAAGGATAGAAATCCCTCCACAAAAATGATGTCATCCTATCTCAAAAGATCCTTGGGCCTTATTTGGTGGCCTTTACTAATGCCAATAATGCAACATTTATAGTAGTTCAACATAATAGATTAGTGACACATGAATATTTGATTGAAATAACACAAATTTGACATGGTATTTACCTTACCGCAATTCTTGGTTCAAAATTTTATTTTATTTATATTATTAAATATTGGTATTAATTTTTTTATCACAAATGTTTATGGAAATTTAAGGAAATATAAATAACAGGTAAAAGGGTCTTGAATTTTGTGTTCATCACTCGTTAGAAGCTACAAAGAAGGGTCAATTCCATGTAATTTGGATAATAATGTATAGTCCTTTCACCATCTCAACCAACCACCTTGGTGAAACAATTATATTTAACTTTGATATTATGAAGTACAGAAAATTCTCTTGTTAAAAAGAAAAAAGATGTAATCACTACAGAACCAACATATAACTAGAACCCACAAAAGATCCCTAGCCTTAATAAGGTGGCTTTAACCAACACTGAAAATCAATAATGCAACATTTTTAATAGTTCAAATCAATAGTTTAATAGGAAATGGAAATTCCACTTAAATGGAATAAGTTTGGCAAGATATTTACCTTACCTTAAATCTTGGTCCAATATTTTTCTTTTATTTGTCATTTATTGTTTTGTTATCATAATGGTTCTATAGATATCTAAGAAAACGAAAGTAACAAGTGGTAATATATATATATATATATATATATATATATATAGAGAGAGAGAGAGAGAGAGAGAGAGAGAGAGAGAGAGAGAGAGAGAGTTTCAACTCAATGTAGATTGGATCAGTATGTTGTATTGTCTTACCATCTTGCCTAACCACATTGATGGGGCAATTATCTTTAACTTTTATATTCTTATAATATGAAATTCTCTTTATAACGAGAAAAGGTTAAATCATCTAAGACCGAACATACAACTAGAAACATTGCACACAACGAAACTACATTGATGGATCATAAGGCTTGAGCCATTTAGATGCAATGAATATCATGGCCAGGACAAAAGTCAATTGGACAACTCCAAAAAGAGGCCCTCTTCCAACACAAATGAATCCAAGTTTTCAAGGGAATTAATATTGGTTAATATTTATTAAGATAGTCATTGCCATTGTTTATTTTATTGTTTGCTTCTCACCAGGTATAATTGGGGTATCAAAAGTGTACACATTTTTTTCTTAATTAATAAAATAGTATTTCTACCATTTTAACAAAATATTTAACCAAAAAAAGAATGAACACCCAAATCGAGGTTGACCTACCATTAAATTATACAAAATGTCCATTACGATTGGATATAGGGAGCACACCAATCAACTTATCTCAAAGGTAGACCAAACAACTGAAATGAATGTGAATAAAAGCTAACTCAATGAGGATGGACCAAAAATTAGGGAAAACAAGACTTTTCATGCTCACTATAAATCAAGAACCATAAAATAAAACTAAATCACACATGTAAGTGCTATAATTATCACATTGTATAAAATGTGAAATAAATCCAAAAATATTACCCAACTTCCAACCATGATGTTGGTTTCTAAACCCAACACCTGGAAATTAATTCCTAACAGATTTTATTTCTACTGAATAAAAGCACAACTGAGTTCATAACATAAATAAAAAATATTAACCATAAGCACAACCAATCTCAATCACACATGCACATAGATTTATGCATAATCAATATTTCTTCGTTAAAATATTTTCAAAACCTATTCAAGCTCCCCTACTGGGAAAATGGCCCTCTAAGGAAATTACATATACAACAATAAACCTAGAGTTATTCACCAGATCAAGCCCTAGATCTGTCCTTTGATATTCTTCGACTGATCTAGATCTATTTCCCTTGTCGCTCCTTGCACCTTCCTCAAACCCAACACAGTTTTTTGGAAGTCCTTCTCCATTCTATCACTAAGATAAGTCTTGTGTCATTGTGTGGTGTTATGTTTCTCCTCTCCTTAGCCTTGCTTTTATAACTTCTCATCAAGCTAAATCCCTAATCCTAATCTCTAGAGTGATTGAGCACTGAGATTAGATATCACCTTACTCAAGTTTGGTCTTCATAATGACATATGTAATGTTGATTTTATGTATTCAATGTAAAGATAAAAATAGATTTATTATTATTGTTCTTGAGGCATGGGTTTCACGCTCAAAAGAAATTTATTTTAGGTCAAGCTCCCATTGAAAACTTCTAGTATTTTTCATTGAGACTATAAATTCAAAAAGAGTCATTGTCATGTATGAATATGTTGGAAATACTGAGAGGGGGGTGAATCAGTATTTCTTTTCAATTGTTAATTATTTCCAATTAGATTATTCACAATTAAAGACAGAGAGATATATATAATAATGATATTAAGAATTAAAGAGAACTTCAATCCATTTTTAATAATAGTATACAATAGATGAGAGAAGGGCACTAACCCTTTTAATGAAACAGGCACCAACCTGTTTGCCAAGAACCAACTTGGACTTTGATGAGGCTCCTACCTCTAGGGCTTCGACCCTATCTTCTCAAGGCACCCACCTTGTGTTTAGGGGCACCTACCCCAAGGACACCAATCGCTCAATCTTATTTTTAATAGAAAATGTGTGATGTGCTTACTTGACTGTCATCAAAAATATTCTTCACTGTTATTGCTTCACTGTACTCCACAGGTTTGGTATTCCACAGTTCTAAGGCTAGTAATTCCGAGTTTCAGATCTCCACAAATCTGTCCTCCACACTGACATTAGATCTCACCTTACTCAAGTTTGGTCTTCATAATGACATATGTAATGTTGATTTTATGTATTCAATGTAAAGATAAAAATAGATTTATTATTATTGTTCTTGAGGCATGGGTTTCACGCTCAAAAGAAATTTATTTTAGGTCAAGCTCCCATTGAAAACTTCTAGGATTTTTCATTGAGACTATAAATTCAAAAAGAGTCATTGTCATGTATGAATATGTTGGAAATACTGAGAGGGGGGTGAATCGGTATTTCTTTTCAATTGTTAATTATTTCCAATTAGATTATTCACAATTAAAGACAGAGAGATATATATAATAATGATATTAAGAATTAAAGAGAACTTCAATCCCTTTTTAATAATAGTATACAATAGATGAGAGAAGGGCACCAACCCTTTTAATGAAATAGGCACCAACCTATTTTCCAAGCACCAACTTGGACTTTGATGGCTCCTACCTCACAGGGCTTGACCCTATCTTCTCAAGGCACCCACCTTGTGTTCGGGGGCACCTACCCCAGAAACCAATCCCTCAATCTTATTTTTAATAGAAAATGTGTGATGTGCTTACTTATTGTCATCAAAAATTCTCTTCAACTGTTATTGCTTCCTTCGTACTCCACGAGTTTGGTATTCCACGGTTCTAAGGCTAGTAATTCCGAGTTTGAGATCTCACAAATCTGTCCTCCCTGCTGACATTAGATCTCACCTTACTCAGAGTTTAGTCTTCATAATGACATATGTAATGTTTATTTTATGTATTAAATGTAAAGAGAGAAATAAATTTATTATTATTTTTCTTTAGGCATGGATTTCATGCTCAAGGAAAATTTATTTTAGGTCAATCTCCCATCGTCAGCTTCTAGGATTTTTCATTGAGTCTATAATTTCACAAGAGTCATTGTCATGTATGAATTTGTTGGAAAAAAAGAGAGGGGGGTGAATCGGTATTTCTTTTCAATTGTTAATTATTTCCAGTTAGATTCTTCAAAATTAAAGACAGAGAGGTATATATAATAATGATATTAAGAATTAAAGAGAAATTCAATCCCTTTTTAATAATAGTATACAATAGATGAGAGAAGGGCACCAACCCTTTTAATGAAACAGGCACCAACCTGTTTGCCAAGCACCAACATGGACTTGATGAGGCTCCGACCTCTAGGGCTTCGACCCTATCTTCTCAAGGCACCAACCCCATACCTTGTGTTCGGGGGCACCTACCCCAAAGCCAATCCCTCAATCTTATTTTTAATAGAAAATGTGTGATGTGCTTACTTGACTGTCATCAAAAATATTCTTCAGCATTATTGCTTCCTTTGCTGCTCCACGAGTTTGGTATTCCACGGTTCTAAGGCTAGTAATTCAGGTTTTGGATCTCCACAAATCTGTCCTCCACCATGACATTAGATCTCACCTTACTCAAGTTTGGTCTTCATAATGGCATATGTAATGTTGATTTTATGTATTCAATGAAAAAGAGAAAAATAAATTCATTATTATTGTTCTTAAGGCATAGGTTTCATGCTCAAGGGAAATTTATTTTAGGTCAAGCTCCCATTGAGAGCTTCTAGGATTTGTCATTGAGTCTATAAAGTCAAAAGAGTCATTGTCAGGTATGGTGATTATGTTGGAAATCTCTGAGAGGGGGGTGAATCAGTATTTCTTTTCAATTGTTAATTATTTCCAATTAGATTATTCACAATTAAAGACAGAGAGATATATATAATAATGATATTAAGAATTAAAGAGAACTTCAATCCCTTTTTAATAATAGTATACAATAGATGAGAGAAGGGCTCTAACCCTTTTAATGAAACATGCACCAACGTGTTTTCCAAGCACCAACTTGGACTTTGATGAGGCTCCTACCTCTAGGGCTTCGACCCTATCTTCTCCAAATTGTTGTAGTTCCGAGCTTGAAAGGGATTTTTGCAAGTCTATCCAAGCCAATTCAGGTGACTTTCCGGCCTCCCACAGATTTACAACAAATCTGACCTACCACAGAGATTATCACAGGTCCGAATATTTTGAGCACAAGACTGAGGTACTGTAGTGTGGTCTAAGCTCTACAAACACAGATCTGAGCTCCACAAACACAGGTCTAAGTTTCCAATAAGTGATTGTTTAATGCACCGAGCCTAGACACTTGTTTTGCAGGTTTTGTCCATTATTTCGAAGTTTTATATGTCTACAAGGAGATGTTTGAGATCCACACTTCAAGACTATTCTCCAACAGTCCGAGATCAGAATTCCTTCCATAGGTGGCAGTCCGAAGTCTGCTGACCGAGCTTGAGAAGGATAGCCAAATAAAATATTCCTCGGCCTCCTTGGTTCACGAGATGTGAAACACCTTTCTGTCTTCTTGTGATGATCTTCGCTGAATTTCTGACTCTAAAATGGATGAACACAGATTTATCTATATAGTAGTTTGTCCCTATGAAGAGACACATCCATTGGAAGATGGACTGACATTGTATGACTGCATAGGTCGCCTTGACTGTAAATATTTTTTTTTTATCTTAAAAATTCAGTTTCTCACAAACTAATGGGAGTTTCGGGGCAAGTAAGAGCTTGTTGGAAAGAGGGAAAAATCCTCTTTAATATGGTCTAGGATTCATTGTGAAAGGATGCCTCCAAGGTGTCTAAATTTATTTTTCTTTCTGACTGTTCATAAAATTTTAGTGCATAAGGTGATTGGGACAGTAAGAGATCTTTAGAGCTTCTTCATCATGGTGTGTCTTCCATGTCATCATATGTCATAGTGCAGCATCTATCAATCTTCCATTAAGAGAGCTCATCAAGAGAGCTTATATTCCATCAATGACAATTATTGACCAACAATCTCCCCCTTTATCATTGATGGAAATATTATAGAATTCTCTCCCCCTTTGACATCAATGGAAAATTGGGTGCCCAAGTCCTCCCCCTGTTATGCTGCTCCCCCTAACATACTGTACCCCTGACATGCTGCTTGATTTAATGTGATGCAAGAGCAATGACCCCCATATTTTGGCGAAGATACTCAAATGCTTCTCGTGGACGGGGTTTTGTAAAGATATCCACAATTTTCTCTTTTGTATTGATGTATTCCAACCTAATATTGTGTTCAGCGACTTTTTCACGGAGAAAGTGGTATTTGATTGGAATATGTTTGGTTGTTGAGTGCATCACCAGATTCTTTGAAAGACTGATGGCGCTAGTATTGTCACAAAAAATAGTAATTGGTTGCTTAGTTTCTATGTTGACATCCTTCAAGGCTTCCTTCATCCATTGAATTTGTGTTCAACAATCAGCAGCAACTATATACTCAGCTTCAGCGGTAGAAAGGGATATAGATGATTGCTTTTTGCTGAGCCAAGATACAAGACAATCTCCCATAAAGAATGCATTTCCACTGGTACTTTTTCAATAATCCACACTTCTAGCCCAATCAGCATCAGAATAAGCTGTCACAATAAGAGTTAAACTCTTAGGATACCAAAGACTGAAATCAGTTATTCCTTTCATATATCTGAGAATTCTTTTCACAGCTGCTAGATGGGATTATTTAGGACTTGACTGAAATCTTGCTACCATTCCTACTGCTTGCATAACATCTGGTCTTGTAGCAGTTAAGTATAGGAGAGCTCCAATTATTGACCTGTAAAGAGTTGCACCTATTTGGGGGGTATCATCGTCTTTGCTTAATTTACAATCTGTGGTCATTGGTGTGCTCATAGGTGCACAATCTTCCATCCCATATCTTTTAAGCATGTCTTTAAGATATTTTGTTTGAGATGAAAACATGCCTGCAGAGGTTTGAGATATTTGTAGCCCAAGAAAGTAAAACAGCCCACCAATCATGGACATCTCGAATTTTTTGGACATATTTAGAGCAAATTCATGGCTCATTTCTTCATCATTGCTAGCAAATATTAGATCATCGACGTAAACAAGAATGATCAGAAGTTTTTCCTTGTCCATATTCATGTAGAGATTGCAACCAGCCACTCCCTTTTTGAAACCTTCTTGTTGCAGATAGTGATCCAACTTTGCATACCATGCTCTAGGGGATTATTTTAATACATACAAGGCTTTTTTTAGTTTGCATACAAGGTCTTTTCCTTCAGCAAGATCAAATCCTTCTGGTTGCTCCATGTAAACTTCCTCCTTGAGATCTCCATTCAAGAATGTTGATTTTACATCCATTTGATAAACCTTGAATCCTTTTGAGCAAGTAAATGCTAGAAACATTCTATGGCTTCCAATCGAGCTACTGGTGCAAAGGTTTCTTCGAAGTCAATTCCTTCGATTTGCAAGTATCCTTTGCAGACAAGTCTGGCTTTATTTTTGATGATTTGTCCATCTTCATTCATCTTGTTTTTGAATACCCATTTTGTTCCCATTGTATTTTTATTTTTGGGGCAAGGTACCAATTCCCAAGTCTCATTTTTTTTTATTTGAGACATTTCTTCTTCCATGGCCTTTATCCAATGAGGATCTTTGCTTGCTTGAGAAAAAAATTTAGGTTCTATTAAAGATAATAGAGCCACATCATCTTTTCTAGGGGTGCTTATCATCCTTCTTCAAGTTTGGATTCCTTCATCTATATTTTCGATGACCTATTCTTCTGGATGATATCTTTTAACAAACTTGATATTGGAGGGAGTTTGTGAAGATTCATTTTGAGGTTCTCTTTAAGGTTCTTCATTCTCCTCTTCTTTTTCAGGTTCTTCTTCTTCACTTTGTTCAAAGAAAGGCTCAACTTCATGATCTTCAATTCTTTTTTCTGGAAGGCCTTCATCAATCTTTACATCAATGCTTTCCACTATTCGTCGTAGAAAATAGTTGTAACATTTGTAAGCTTTGCTCCTAGTGGAGTATCCAAGAAATATTCCTTCGTCAACTCTTGAATCAAATTTACCTGGTGAGTCATCATTTATTTTTATGAAACACTTGCTTCCAAAAACCCTGAAATATTTTACTGAAGCAGGTCTTCCTTTCCATAATTCATAAGGATTTTTTTCATTATTTGGTCTTAGTTGAGTTCGATTTAAGGTGCAAAATGTGGTGCCAACTGCTTCTCTCCAAAATTTTGGTTGCAAATCGGCTGCTAGTAGCATTGTCCTTGCCATTTCTTGAATGGTTCGGTTCCTTATTTCAACTACTCCATTTTGCTGTGGTGTCCTAGCAGTAGAGAGTTCTATTTCAATTCCATGCTCTTTACAAAATTTATCAAACTCTTTTGAGGTGAATTCTCCTCCTCTATCTATTCTAAGACATTTGATCTTAGAATCTTTCTCATTCTCAATGAGAGCCTTAAGATTTTTAAAACATTCAAATGCTTTGGATTTATATTTTATGAAATATATCCACATCATTCTAGTATAGTCATCAACAAATAAAGCAAAGTACCTTTCACCCTAAAGAGTTGGACTTCTAGTTGGCCCACACAAATCTGCATGAATAATTTCCAAAGGTTTTGTTGTTGAGAGCTCCTTAGTTTTGTGGCTAGTTCTGGTTTTCTTTCCATGTTGGCATGGGCCACATACAACTTGATTTAGTTTGCACATTTTTGGAATATCCCTTATTGCATTAATTTTGTTGATGTTGACTAGGTTATCAAAACTTGTATGCCCCAATCGCTTGTGCCATAACCAACTTTCATTTGTTTGACTTAAGTAACATTTATCTTCTTGGATTCTGCTAAGAATGTAAACATTATCTGGTGTTCTTACTCCTTTCACCACAAGCTCTCCTGAGGACGAGTCTCTTATTTCACAATTTTTTGTACTAAAGACAACATTATGTCCTTGGTCACAAATCTGGCTGACACTTAAGAGATTGTGTTTGAGCCCTTCTACCAGCAAGGTATTTTGAGCTTTTCTGAGTCCATTGAGAAGGGTAGCAGTCCCTTTTCCAGTGATTTTAGCAGATCCACTTCCAAAGGATACATTTCCATTTTTCTTGTTCAATGAGATAAACTTCTTTTGGTCACCTGTCATATGTCTCGAGCATCCACTATCCACGAACCAATGATTTTCTTCACTATGAGCACATAGAGCTAGGCCACATTTATCAGTTTTGAGAATTACTTTTTTATCTTTTTCCCTTTTGAGGGGGAAATTTTGTTCATTATGATCATAATCATCACATAATGAGCAAGACGAATCAAACTTAGCCAAAGGATCAAAGGAATTGTAAGTTTTGATTTGTTCTTTCTCTTTAGGCCCATGTAGTTGGTTTGGTTGATTATTCAATCTTGGTGCTTCATTCTTATGAGCCTTGCAATGCTTAGCTTGATGCCCAAAGTTTTTACAATTGTAAAAATGCCCAAGAAAAATAGTTTGATACCTGTTGTAGTATACATAGCTTGAATCAAAATCCTTCCTTGAAGTTGCTCTTTCAAATCTTGGTTTTGAGATGCGACCTTTTTCCTGAGATGATTTTTCTTCTTTTGGATGGCAAGAGAGTACATCAGCATAACTTATGGAATTATTCTGCGTACTCGATGATTCTCCTTTGAAACCAATTCCAGACTTTTCATGGTGAGGTCTTTGAGTGTTAAGAATGTTGTCAGGAGCTAGAGAGCTTTGCCAACTCCTTTTGATTTGCTCCAATTCCTTTCTTAGGGACATTATTTCAGCTTCACGTTTTCACAGATATCATCCTTCTCTTTTAACTTGACGTTCAAGAAGTCTTCCCTTCTTTTTGCTTCCTCTCTTTCTATTTTGAGAGAAATTATCTTCTTTTGTAGGTTCTCATTTTCTTCAATGGCACTCATTAGCAAACTATCCATGTTTCTTTCATCTTCTATTTCTGAGTCATCATCATTTGTAAATGCCATGAATAGTCTTTCTTTACTTCCAACATAATTACTTTCCTCATCTAATTCATCATCACTTTCTTTGTACTGATGCACATTTCTAGTTGATTTCCTCTTTATGACTACGAATTCATCTTCATCAGACTCATCTTGTTATTTAACCCTTTCTTCTTGTACATCATTCTTTTAGAGTCCTTTAAGTCATCACTATCATGTTTATGAGGACATTTTGCAGCGTAATGACCTATTCTTCCACAATTGAAACAAATAAGAGGGTACTTACCTTTTAGCTTAGATCCCCTTTTTAGTCTTCGTACAAATTGAGCTAACTTGTTTTCAGTATCTGATTCATCATTGTTGTAATTCCATCCTTTTCCTTCTTTTGTATATTTTTAGGCTTTGAAAGCTGCTTCTTTGAAATTTGGGATCCCTTTCCTCATCTCATAGTCAATAATAATTCCATTATGTTCATCCATCTTGAGAGTATCTAGGTCCTTCATTTCTTCTATGGCACTTACTTTGGAGTCGAATTTGTCAGAAAGTGATCTCAGGATTTTTTGAACTACGGTGCTTTCTTCAATATTTTCCCCTACTCCTTTAAGAGTGTTAACCACTTCAGCTACTCTGAGGAAGTATGATACAATATCTTCTTCATCATCCATTTTCAGAATTTCGAATTGTCTTCTATAGGTTTGAAGCTTTTCCTTCTTAACTTTGGAGTCCCCATCATATAGCGAAACCAATTTATCCCATACTTCTTTGGCTAAGTCACAGTTCATGACTTTCGTAAATTCAGAATCAATGATTCCACTAGTGATGGAATTTAAAGCTTTGGCATTATAAATGTAGGCTTTTCTTTCATCAAGATCAGTTGGAAGACCAGTGGGAGCTTTGTATCCGTCCAAAACAGAGTGCCATACTTCAGGGCCAAGAGACATTACATAGTAGGACATCCTCTTTTTCCAGAAACTAAAATTTGTTCCATCAAAGATAGGGAGTTTCCCTGTTGCTTCCATGTTCTTCATTTTGCCTAAGAATCCTTCTTCCAGCTGTTAGGATGATAATGAAGAATTTGGCTCTGATACCAATTGTTGGAAATACTAAGAGGGGGTGAATCAGTATTTCTTTTCAATTGTTAATTATTGCCAATTAGATTCTTCACAATTAAAGACAGAGAGATATATATAATAATGATATTGGGAATTAAAAAGAACTTCAATCCCTTTTTAATAATAGTATACAATAGATGAGAGAAGGGCACAAACCCTTTTAATGAAACAGGCACCAACCTGTTTGCCAAGCACCAACTTGGACTTTGATGAGGCTCCTACCTCTAGGGCTTCGACACTATCTTCTCAAGGCACCAACCTTGTGTTTAGGGGCACCTACCCCAAGGACACCAATCCCTCAGTCTTCTTTTTAATATAAAATGTGTGATGTGCTTACTTCAATATCATCAACAAGACTCTTCATTTTTATTTCTTCATTGTACTCCACATGACTAGTATTCCACAGTTCTAAGGCTAGTGATTTTGAGTTTCAGATCTCCACAAATCTGTCCTCCACAGGTGGGTGCACTAGATCCGAACTTGAATCTTTCCAAATTGTTGTAGTTCCAAGCTTGAAAGGGATTTTTGCAAGTCTATCCAAGCCAATTCAGGTGACTGTCTGGCCTCCCACAGATTTACAACAGATCTGACTTGCCACAGAGATTATCACAGGTCCGAATATTTTGAGCACAAGACTGAGGTACTGTAGTGTGGTCTAAGCTCTACAAACATAGATCCGAGCTCCAAAAACACATGTCTAAGTGTCCAATAAGTGACTGTTTAATACATCGAGCCTAGACACTTGTTTTGTAGGTCTTGTCCATTATTTCGAAGTTTTATATGTCTACGGGGAGTTGTCTGAGATCCGCACTTCAAGACTATTCTCCAACAGTCCGAGATCATAATTCCTTCCACAGGTGGCATTCTAAAGTCTACTGACCGAGCTTGAGAAGGATAGCCCAGTAAAAATATTCCTCAGCCTCCTTGGTTCATGAGATGTGAACACCTTTCTGTCTTCCTATGATGATCTTCGCTGAATTTCTGACTCTAAAATGGATGAACGCAGATTTATCTATATAGTAGTTTGTCCCTATGAGGAGACACATCCATTGGAAGAAGGGCCAATGTTATATGACTACATAGGTCGGCTTGACTGTAAATATATTTTTTTTATCTTAAAAATTCAGTTTCTCACAAACTAATGGGAGTTTCGAGGCAAGAAAGAGCTTGTTAGAAAGAGGGAAAAATCCTCTTTAATATGGTGTAGGATTCATTGTGAAAGGATGCCTCCAAGGTGTCTAAATTTATTTTTCTTTGTGACTATTCATAAAATTTTAGTGCAGAAGGTGATTGGGACAGTAAGAGATCATTAGAGCTTCTTCATCATGGTGTGTCTTCCATGTCATCATATGTCATAGTGCAGAATCTATCAATCTTCCATTAAGAGAACTCATCAAGAGAGCTTATATTCCATCAATGACAATTATTGACCATCAGAATAACCCTCCTTGGGCATGTTACATATTGCAAGAAAATTATTTGAGTCAAATATGAGTCAAAAGACCCTCCAAGACCATGCCAAACATGCAAGCATCAAGTCGGCCTCATAGACCAACAAGTCGACCTAAGGACATGTCAAGTCGGCCTAATAGGAGGCTCAAGGAAGCATATATATAGGGAACTCAACCTCATTTGGAGTTACTTCATTCTTACACACAAGTTTGATCATAGGGGCAAGAAGAAGTGTGAAGAAGAGAAATACAAATGAAGAAGGAAAAGTCGAGCTATTTTGGATTTGTTTTTGGGCTACTTC
Source organism: Pinus albicaulis (assembly GCA_034641835.2). Taxonomy (NCBI): domain Eukaryota; kingdom Viridiplantae; phylum Streptophyta; class Pinopsida; order Pinales; family Pinaceae; genus Pinus; species Pinus albicaulis. The sequence continues at coordinate 896,250,057 of CM076580.1, forward strand.
TCTCCACATGTGCACAAGAATTAGGGCACATGTTGATGCATTGAAGTCGAGTTGCAAAAGTGAAGTTAGGTCATCAAGAAGAGTTTATTTGGAAGTCAAGTTCTCTAGGAAAGAGAATCTACACGAGTGAAGAAGATAAGTTGTAATTTTCGGGTAAGTTGAAGTTACAGTTTCTGGGCAAGTCGAAGTTGTAGTTTATGTGCAAGTCAAAGTTGCAGTTGAAGTTTCTAAAGTTTTAGTTGATGAGAAGGCCGAATTTTTTGGAAGGAGGAGCTATTCAAAGAGGAAGCATTAACTTCGTCTTGGAGGGGTTCTTGGTGAAGGGTCTACGTCTTGGAATTCGTCAATTGAAGATTCTATAAGAAGAATAATTCTAGTGGGTCTTCCTCTCGAGTTGGAGAGGTTTTGGCCATGGGCCATTGCTTTCCTCTTGTGTATTATTGTCTCATTGTTCTTTATGTTTTTGGTAGTTGTTTGATGATAGAGAACACTAATTATAATAAAGGGAAGAAGAAGTAAATCAAGAAAAGTAAAAATACAGCACAAGTAGTTATCAATAAGAAGAGAAATCTCCTACACTTGTTGCCCCTGGATTTCTCAACATGGTATCAGAGCTAAGGTGACAAGTGAAGGAAGGGAAGCTCAATAAAGGACACTCAAGGATCGAAGTTTGAGAAAACTATCAACGACATCAAATCATCAAGAATATTCTCTCATCTCCAAGACATTTCGAGGACAAGGATCACATCATCGTCTTGAAGGAATTCAAAACCCTAGTTTGCTCAAAGAAGGCATCTACACTTTAAAATTTCTTGGGATCCTCGCTATATCAATCATCAAAGAGAAGACCTCAAAACGAAGGAATTTAAAGCATGTTGAAGTTTTCACATTCAAGGGAAGAAGAAGAAAGGCATTGTCATCATCATCAAAGATATCAAGGCAATATCCCTCTCATTGAAGCAAATGATTTCATTTCAAAAGAGAATCCTTATTCCAAACATCCTTGAAGAAGATCATCTGAGAAGCATCAAGGCATCATCAATAAGTCATCATTAATCATCATCAACAAAGGCATCAATTTTAAGAGTTCATATTCACTTTACAAGTTAGTATTTATACTTCTATATCTAAATCTAGTAAAATGACTTTATTTTGTAAGGAGAACAAGAAGTTTGTTGGGTCACTGAACTTCCTTGCATGGAAAAGGAGGATAGACTTAGTTCTCAAAGAAAATGAAGTTATTAATCATGTCAAAGGAAAAGTCTCAAAACCATCCGAATTGAAAGAATTATCTAAATATATTAAAAAGGATCTAAGGGCTCAAATGATTCTTATAGAATCCATCAAGGATTCTCTCATCCCATATGTAGAAGAGTTGGAGACATCAAAAGGAATATATGATAAGCTAGCAGAATTATTCTCTGAAAGCTCGACAAGACAAGTCATATCACTAAGATCTTAACTATACAAGTTGAAACTGTCAAAGGATGAAGGGATATCTACATGTCTTACTAAAGCGTCACAAACAAGGAATCAACTTCAAGATCTAGGAGAGATGATATCCGATAAAGAAATGATTACCATTGTTATAAATGCTCTAACTGATGAAAAAGGAAACCTTGTATCAAATTCCTATGAAGACGAGAAAGCTATCCCATTCAATAATTTGTAGTCACTATGCAAGATTGAAGAAAAAAGGTTGAAGGAAAAAAGTGATACAAGATCAGATAAGAAGATTCAAAAATTTGTTATCATGTCGAGAAGAAAAGGGATATCTGGCAAGTTTGGTCCTCAGGAAAATAAAAATATCAATATGTCACATATCCAATTCTATGGATATCAAGGATATGGGCACTACAAGAGAGAGTGTCCTAAGCTCAAGAAGGACAACAACAAAAAAAGAAGGGAATAAGCCCATATCACTAAAGAAGTGGAAGAAGCTGAAAAGAAGAAATTCAAGAAGGAGGCAGTAAAAGATATCTACTACTATTGAGAAAAATTTTCCTCACCTGGTTCTTTTCAAGTTTTTGTTTCAGGATTTTCTTTTGTAAAGTATATCCATGATGGTAGGAAACATTAGAATCGTGATAGGATGCATCAAGTTAGAAGATGTCATCATAGAAGCATGTGATTGAAATCAAGAGCTCGTGACATCATCATATAGAAGGATGAAAGATAGTTGAAATAAAATTCTATGGTTGTCACCCATAAAAGGATGTAGCTCTTGGTAACCTCATTAGAAGCATAAGTAGTACTTATGAGATGAAGAAAGTCATCTAGTATAAAGCTCATCATACATCATTCAAGAGGAGAATTTTCTGGATAAGAATAATCAATATGCTCTGTCATAATCTTCAATAGAAGGTTCACCTATTGGAAGAAGCAAGTGTATCACCAAGAATTCCACCTTGTATGGATTTATGGAATAATGATATGATAAGAAGAGAAGCAGGTCAAGGTGATTGAATTTATTTCAGTCAAGGAAGTTGTTGAAGGAAGCCTAGATGACCTAAAGAAAGAAATGAGGTGTGTATGCATGTTTTTATTTGAGTCATGTCATATGGTTGCAGATAACATGGATAAATCCTTTACCATGATCAAAAGAAAGGATCTCCTCCTTTGGAAGGATGCATGAAGGCATGGTTCACACATTGATGAAATCAACATAATATGTCCTCATATGAAATATGAGGTGGTTTACAAAGTTACTGAATATGTGAATAAATAAAGGAAGAGATCATGAAAAGTGCAACTATGGATAAAGGTATCAACATCCACGGACTAAAAGATTTTACTAAGATATCTCCATGGGAAAGAAATGAAGTACCTGATGAAGTCTGAAAAAGAAAGAGACCCTTGACATTGTATATATTTTTGGAGATGTTTCAATATGTATGCAGGGTGTTGATGTTACAACGACCAAATGTCATGATGAAAATACCATCACAAAGGTAAGTTTGATCTAATGTTCATTCTTGATTTTTGAATAATATCTAGATGGGATAATGAATGGCTACTATAGGAGAGTTGTAGATGTCCTGTACAACTGATAATCATGGAGGATGAAATATCCTTAAGGAAATATGATGTGAATAAGGTAGCAAGGCATGAAGGAAAGGCCATATATGGACTAATGAATCACTTCCTGATGAAAGAAAGGATGACATGACTAACATGAAAGTGATGGATGGTCGATGACCTATAAATATGAAGGCTCCATAATATTAAAGATAAAATTCATGACATCAAATGGAGGAACACCACAAGCAGCTGAAGGTCCCATGATCTCCACCAATGAATAAAAATTTGTTGATGGAAACAAGTTCCCAGGGAGCCTGGAAACAAATTTTTTAACTTGGTAGAAACTTGGAAGAAAATTCCTAATCCAAGACGGAGCTTAGGTACATTCCTTCAATGGAATAGGTATATACTCCCTAATTAAGAGGGAGAGATAGACTTCTTGTCTTCACTTGGGAAGATAGAATGGAGGATTAGGTAAGCATATTACTTCTAATACTCTTTAAGGGTGTAGTAGGGCATCCAAAATAAGAGGAGTCATGAAGGACCAATATTACTTGAGGACTGGGAATCCAAGATAAGAATAGTCTTGGAGGAACATACCCTGTGAACACCCGGGTGGGGTATGCTCCTAGAGAGACAATGATGAAGGTGTTTGTAAATCATTAGTCTCGCCAGCATTGTGCTCTAATGTTGTGGAAATATAGAGATATTGGCGAAGGCCTTTCTATGTGACAATTTTGGATATGATGCTATATAGATGGGTTACCAATCTGACTCTTATGAGAATTCTTCAGATTAAGAATTTAGAAGTATCATGTATGAATACCTACCTAGTTAAGAGGGAGTGTTGAACTATGTAACTAGGTTCAGTCTTCATAATGACATATGTAATGTTAATTTTATGTATTCAATGTAAAGAGAAAAATAAATTTATTATTATTGGTCTTGAGGCATGGGTTTCATGCGCAAAAGAAATTTATTTTAGGTCAAGCTCTCATTGAGAACTTCTAGGATTTTTCATTGAGTCTATAAAGTCAAAGAGAGACATTATCATGTATGAATAACCCTTCTTCGACATGTTACATATTGTAAGAAAAATATTTGAGTCAAATAAGATTCAAAATACCCTCCAAAACCATGTCAAACGTACAAACATCAAGTCGACCTCATGCAGCAACAAGTCAACCCAAGGACATGTCATGTCAGCCTAATAGGAGGCTCAAGGAAGCCTATATATAGGGAACTCAACCTCATTTGGAGATACTTCACCCTTACACACAATTCCAATCATAAGGAAAAGAAGAAGTGAGAAGAAGAGGAAGACAAATGAAGAAGGAAAAGTCCAGCTATTTTGTATTTGTTTTTGGGCTACTTCTCTCCACACGTACAAAGGAATTAGGGAAAATATTGTTGCATTCAAGCTAAGTTGCATAAGTGAAGCTAGGTCATCAAAAATAGTTGTTTCAAAAGTTGATTTCTCTACGAAAGAGAATCTACCTAAGAGAAGAAGAGAAGTTGTATTTTTTGGGTAAGTCAAAGCTGCAGTGGTTGAGTAGGTCAAAGTTGTTGGAAGGAGAAGCTATTGAAAGAGGAAGCATTGACTTGGCCTTGGAGGGGTTCTTGGTCAAGGGTATAGTTCTTGGAAATTTTCAATTGAAGATTCTATAAGAAGAAGAATTCTGTTGGGTTTTCCTCTCGAGTTGGAGAGGTCTTGGCCCTGGTTGATCGCCTACATCTTGTGTCCTATTGTCTCATTGTTCTTTATGTTTTTGGTAGCTGCTTGATGATAAATAAAACTGATTATAATAAAGGAAAGAAGTAAATCAAGAAAATTAAAAATACATCACAAGAAGTTACCAGTAAGAACAAAAATTTCTTACACTCGTTGCCCTGGATTTGTCAACAGTAAGGAAATTACATATACAACAATAAACCTAGAGTTATCCACCTGATCAAGCCCTAGATTTTTCCTTCAATCTTATTCTACTGATATAGATCTATTTCCCTTGTCGTTCCTTGCACCTTCCTCGAACCAAGCACAATTTTGTGGAAGTCCTTCTCCACCCTATCACTAAGATAAATCGTGTGTCGTTGTGTGGTGTTGTGTTAAATTTGGAAACTAGGGCCAAACTCCATGTTTCAATGCTCATATGATGGAGATTATATTTTTGTTTGATTCCTCTTTCGAAGAGGTGCAAGATTGATCTAAAGATCATCTTGTTTGGATGACCATAATTTATATTTTGAATTTGTTTTTCCACACATGTGCAATTTGTCAAGGTCGGCCATAATTGTAATTTAAGCTCACAAACCCCAAACGATATGTCACATACCCACTATCATGGATATAAAAAGGAGAGGCATGATGCTCATTTCATCATTCACTCATCTCACACATCTTTCTCTCATCTAATTGGTTTGTACAACCTTAGAGGATTTTCTCTCTCCTCCACACATGTGAAACATGAAGCTGATTTTCAGACTACTTTTAGGGCCTTTTGGTAGCATTGACTTTGGGTCAACTCTCACTATTTGACTACGATTTGAAGGCAGAAAATATGATCTAGGAAGGCCACAGATGGAGGCACAGAAATCGAGGTCAAACGTTGACTTGGACCGCATCGTTGGCCACAACATTGACCGCGACATTGATTGGTTTGACCGCGGAGTTTTGACTTCTGCATTGGTTGTTTTGTGGACTGGATTTGGGATGTGTGTGACACTGATGGAAGGTCGAATTTGACTATGTTTGACTGAACCTGATTTGATGTTGAAGCGCTGGTTTGACCAGCAAAGTCTTTTTTGGTTAGGGCATCCTGTTGACTACTGTAAAAGACATTTTCTCTCTCTCTACTAAATAAGAAGAATTATATAGATTATTGTCTCTTGTCTTGGCTTGTCTTCTGTTTATTTATTTTATGTTCTATCAGCATTTATTTTCAATGATTATGTGATTTCAAATCTGAATTTGAATTGGGCTAATAAGAATATTGAAGTAATCTGCTCTAAGCATAGAACATACCATGGTTAACTAAAATTAACATGGAATCAGAGCTAAGGTGAAGACAAAGCCCAAGCAAGAGTGAGAAGAGCAATAACTGAAGTTGAAAAGAGAAGGTCTGGGATAAATGGCTTCCTCATCATACTTCAAATCTAATGACAAGCTTACTGATAAGTCTGATTATCATGCTTGGAAAATGTCCTTGGATTTGGCATTGGAAGAACAAGTTGTTATGGATTATGTATAGGGAAAGATCAATGAGCTTCCATCAAATGCATTGGTTGCCACTAAGACAAAGTACAAGAAAGGGGAAGTCAAGGTGAAGAAGATCATCATGGATTCTATTCATAAGCACTTGGTTGCTTATATCTCCGATCTAGGCACATCTAAGAACATCAAGATGGACAAGGGAGAATCCATCCAATCATGAAGTTCACTGAAATCAAGAATGATATCTTCTCTATTGGAGAGGCCATAGTTGACCGAGATCTCACTCTCATTTCTCTTGGAGGACTTCCCCAAGCATGGTATGTATTCAATACTACTATTCTCAATAATTATATAATGCTTGATTTTGATGAATTGTTGACGAGATGCACTCAAGAGGAGACATTAATGATGGAGAGAGACCATCCTTCTAATGGTAATGGAAGTGACCCTACTGCCTTCACTGGTCATGCAAAGAAGAGGAAAAATGTTGGTCTGAGAAATCAGAATATTGGAAGAGTGGGTGCCAAAGGAAGAAAAGGAAGATGTTACACTTGTAACAAGTTTGGTCACTATGCAAGAGAGTGCCCCAATAGAAGGGACTCTCCCGAAGATGATGACAACAACAACTTCAGGGGGAATGGGAATCAAATGAACAACATGTTCAAAGGAAAAAGGAAGGCTCCCTCTGCTTGAAATGGGGATGGAAATGGTCAACCTTTCAAAAGGTCGAGGAAATTCAGGTATGATGAATCCAATGTTGTTGATAATAAGATAAATGAATATATTATTATATCTTCCCTCTTTGTTGCATCTCCTTCCGACACCTTGGACAATTGATTGATTGATAATGGTGCCTCAATGCACTTCACTAGATATAAGGAATCCCTCTCTGATTTGATTGAAAATGAAACTAATTTGGAGATTATCCTTGGAGACAATGCCACATATCTTGTGAAAGGGACAGGGAATGTGACCCTTCATCTAAATCAAGGTCAAGTCCTATGTTTGCAAGATGTGTTGTACATACCTGACTTGAAGAAGAATCTAGTGTATATCTCGACAATGGAAGACAAAGGATTCAAGTTGGCATTCATTAATGGAAAGGTGCGCATTTGGAATAGGAAATTCAAAGAAGAGTTCACTCTTGGGTTCAGGGTTGGCACACTCTATCAAGTTGGAGGAAGTTCACTAGGGGCCATGACATGTGACACAACTCTTCAATCCAAGCTATGGCACCGGACGTTTGCACACCTTCATTACAAATCCCTTCTCGAAGCAAGCAAGGTGGTGACAAGGATGCCCGATTTCAAAGATGATGATGAAGATGTATGTTAGGGTTGTGCCGAAGGATAACATTCAAGGGGACCATTCCCCTAAAGTGTCTCAACGACATCTGATATTTTACAATTGATTCATTCTGATCTATCTAGTATGTTTCCCATAACATCCTTGGGGGGATGGTTATATTATATCACTTTTATAGATGACTTCTCTTTTTAAAACTTGGATATACTTTTTGAAGAAAAAGGATGAAGCATTCAAGTGGTTTCGCACGTTGAAGGCCATGGTTGAAAATATAACTGGGAAGAAGATAAAAATTTTGAGCACTGATAATGGAACTGAATATGAGTCAAATGAATTCAATGACTATTGCAGGAAAGTTTTCATTAAGAGGGAGACCACTATTGTATATACTCCCGAACAAAATGGTGTTTCTGAAAGGAAGAATAGAACCATTTTGGAAGTTTCTCATGCCATGCTTTATGACCAAGGTCTTCCAAAGTTCCTATGGGGAGAAGCTGCCAACACCGCTGTGTATGTTCAAATTAGATGCCCACATTCTGCATTGGACTCCAAAAATCCCGAAGAAGTCTTCTCTGGTAAGAAGCTCGATGTCTATCATTTTATAGTTTTTGGAAGTCTCATTTATCTTCATGTGCCGAAAGAAAAGAGAAGCAATTTGGATGCTTCTAGAAAGAAGGGAATGTTTGTGGGCTACAGTGAAACCTCGAAGGCATATAGAATCTATGTGCCTGGCCAAAGAGAAGTGGAGATATGCCATGATGTCACCTTCGAAGAATATTTTTCCCTCAAGAAGGTTAGAAATATTCCTATCTCAAAGGAAGACAAAGAAGACAACGAAGTTGGAAGGCAGGAAGAACCGAAGGATGAATCGATGCATGATGTTGAAGGTTTGATGGATCCTATATATCCACCTTCTTGAAATAAAAGAATACCCTCATGGCTTAGATACACTCTCAAAGATGTTGAGAGACACATTGCTCCAAAGGGAACATTTCGTCAAAGTGTAATATCCCCAAATGGGAACACTCAGCAATACCTGCTAGAATAACACACTTTTCATAAGTGTGTGCACTGAAATGAGTTTGCAGCCCTTGGATCCCTTAGATCTGGAGATCTAGCATCTAAATCCAAAAGGGGAGCAAAAACAAATCAAACTAGGTGAGGTAAACAGACCTCCCACACCTAGTATAGTTGAAAAACACCCAAGAATGGGGCTGCAGCAATATGCAACAATACTGTAGGAAAATAACGCAGTTTTTGAGAGCATGAGCAAGAGACCAATAAGAGGGATCAACTTTCATATATACAGCAATAAATCAGATCCATAATGAGGCCCTTACAGTATACAACAGAATGTAGAAGACAAGAATAGAAGAAATTCCTCAAGAAAGAGGGCGGCAACACATGTATTGACTGCAAAATAGCTTGACAGCGTTATTTATAAGAGTTGCAGCAGCTGTATATTACACTCCAGATCTAGAGCAAATCTGTGTACAAAATATCAGATCTATTTCAGATCTGTACACTAGAAAGGCTCCTTTACAAGATCCCCTTGGGGTTTTGATCAAAACATGCAACACAGAGAGTAGATCTGAGATCTAAAGTAGCAGATCTGTAGTAGTATTCAGAAATTTACGAAGATGATTACAATAGAAGAAAATCAGATCTGTACAGAACATGGATCAGAAATCTAATCCATGGATCACCATAGTGAAGGGCAGAACCCCAACACCAGAGATCTCTCCTCAAAAAGTGTGTCAAAACACCCTGCAACTTCCTTCTTGCAAATAATGCAGTCCTGGAAGGAAAACTGCACTGTAGGTTGAAGCACTCGGTTGGCCTAATGCCAAGATATGAAATATCAGCTCCAAAGGTTCAGAACTCTTTTTCCAATGGGATAGAAGACTTTCCCAGTGAAAAGAGGCCCTGGAATGGCCTAGATCTGAGAAGATCTAGCCTCCACTTGCTGCAGCTTGCAAGGACTGTTGGAAATACTGAGAGGGGGGTGAATCAATATTTCTTTTCAATTGTTAATTTTACCAGTTAGATCACTTATATTTAGAACACAAAATGAACAATAAGAATAAATGCTTTTATTAATTTCTTCTTTACAATAAATCAAGTATAATATATGTAGGGCTCCAACCCTAAATGAAGACACCAATCTTCAATCTCCCAAGATCCAACCTGTATTTTCCAAACACCGACTTGGAATTCCAAGGGTCCAACCCTGTTAATTCTGAGGCACCAACCTCAAGGGCTCCAACCCTATATCTGGTACAGGCTCCAACCTGGTCTCTTGAGGACTCCTATCCTCTAGGGCTCCAACCCTATCTTCCAAGGCACCAACCTTGTCAATTCTGAGGCACCAACCTTAAGGGCTCCAACCCTATCTTCCAAGGCACCAACCTTGTCTCTATGAGGCTCCAACTTCCTGCTTCATTTCGTCAAGATATATTTGGTTATACCTATGGCTCCCAATGTCTTCTTCAACGATCCCTGACAATCTTCAGCTTACTCTTCACTGTAATCTACACATCACGTCATCAATGACAACATTTTCTTCGTAGAAGGTGTCACCACTTCTCTTCATCGTACCCAAACAATTACTCCAAGTTACCTCATGATGGCTTCATCAATGCATCATCGTCTTCAACATTATCTCCACAAGATCTTCAATATGTCTTCAAGTTACTCCAAGATGTATTTCAAGATTCTTCAAGAGTGTCTTCACAAGGTGCTCAAGGAGTGATGTTAATAGATCTCCATATCAACCTTCAAGGGGTCTTCAATTGCTTCAAAGAATTCTAATACTACTTCAAAAACATCATTCAATTATCTTCAATATGGAACCTTCTTCAAGGTCACTCCACAAATACTTTAGTCAAGTATCAACAGCACAGTCCAAGGTATTAAAGATTGCACTCCTGTCTGAGCTTCTGTGTATGAGCTATTGCATAGTCCGAGCTTGTGTACTGTTCGAGTTTTGCACCACTGTTCACTGTTTTAACCGAGCCAAATATATACCACAACCCGAGTCTAGAAAACACACCACAGTCCGTGTAGTTATTGTCTTGTCACATTTCCAAGATTCTACACTTATGGTAGATCCGAGCGACTGTTTGTTGACTGAGCTAATTTGAGAGATTGTGCTTGTAGCTTAGTCCGAAAATTTGTGCACTAAGCTAAGGTTCTGTGATGCTAATACAAGGTTTTGTAGCCCTAAACTGAGGCTTCTCAAGATCAAAACAGAGGTGTTGTAGGTGTATACAAGTTCTGGACTGAAACTTCGGATCTGACCTTCTGAAATGTGCCACTAAGAGAAAACCGAACTACTGCATAGTGTTGTCACATCAATGGACTGGTCAGGGTTACTAACAGTCCCTTGTCAGCCACTCCACCTCTTCCAAAAGACCTCCTACAGCTGCGACCTCCTCTTTTTAAGTTCTGCCCACAACTTGCTCCCTTTCTGGCCTAATACAAGCTATAAGAAACCTTCCTCGGCCCTCCTGTTTAGAGAAACAAGGTCTGTGGCCTTACTGTGTCAACAAATAGCTCCACAACACCCAATTTCAGAGACTATCTAGGTTTCTGCCTATTTTTTTAATCATCTGGGAGCCGCGGTCTGTAGAAAAGATGAAACCCACACAAAAGAAGCCCAAAATGATAGATTTTCTTGCTCCTCAGCCTCCTGTAGACGTCTTCTAAAATTCTTGACCGAATTGATATCAAGAAATGAATTCCGGACTGTGTATATATAGTCTTTATTGTGATGAGAAACGAAGAGACACGTCACTATTATGTAGGCCAACTTGAGAGGTTAGGACAGGTCGACTCCAAAAAATAATTATTGCACAACTTCAAAAATCAATATCTTTCTAACCATGGGGAGTTTTGGGGCATATGAGGGCTCGTTGGAAAGAGGAAGTAGTCCTCCTTAAGATGGTGAAGGAGCCATTTTTAAATGATGTCTTCAAGATGTCAAAAAATAATTTTCTTTATGACTGTTTGGAATTTCTTAGTGCAGAAGGTGATTAGGACAACAAGAGGTCATTACTATCTTCTCCATTGTCATGTATCCAACAATGTCATTATATGTCATCAAGTATGGTGAGGTCATTCATGTCATATCTCCCATAATTTTCCATGTCATTATTAGGTATGTCCATATGTGTGATAATGTAGCATCGATCATGTTACCAACCATGTCATAGTGCAGCATCCATTAATTTCCATCCAGAGAGCCCATCATGAGATTTATATTTCATCAATGTAAGGTCATTCATGTATAGTCCTCCATATGTCATCAAGGGCTTGTATATTACATACATCATTAATTGTAGTCTTCTAGGTTACCAAAAAAGTTACATGATTGACACTTGGCACCTTAAGAATATTCGCCATCTTGATATCATGTTGGTCCCAGGCTTCTTTATCAAGAGTAAGCACATCATCATTAATGACATCCTTATTAACCAAGAGGTACTTGTCATCATGAGCAAGGACATCTTTATATGAGGTCTGCATGATGTTACTGCTAGGGTTTTCCATTAGGGTTACTATGACTTTACAAGAATATTGATCCCCATATTGACATCAATGACAACCTTAGACCAAAAATCTTCCCCTTTGTCATTGATGGAAATATTCTTTCCCTTCCAACATTTTCTCCCCCTTTGACATCAATGGAAAATAGGGTACCCAAGAACTTTGCCTATCACGCTGCTCCCCCTGTGATGGTTCTCTTCTAGCAATGTGGTTCATGATAGATGTGCTTACATTTATTTATGTGATGAACCATCTCCCCCTGTCTCCACAAATTCCTTTAGCTCATGAAGGATTGCTTGCCTTGTGTGATCAAGTAGAAGACATCATCATAATATCATGTTTTTCTTCAATGGAGTTGCTTTCGAGAGATGATTTATCAAGATTATCCTTGTGTAACTCATCAAGGATTTCATAGGGCCCACTCATGGATCACTTTCTGCAAGAATACTCAAGAATCACAAACTCCCCCTAACTATATGCATGGTCTCTTTTTGGCAGGGTTTCATCATCAAATTCTTGGAATATCAAGGATGACTTCATCTAGTCAACAACATGTGTTGTTCGCTGGAGTGTTCAAGAGACTTCCGGATTCAACTTGTTTCCTTCTCCATACTAGTATAGCTTTCTTCTCTGGCATGGTTCTAGCTTGTGCAGGGGCCCAAGTCAAGTTACAATCGCGTGCCATATGTCCAATGTTATGGCAATTGAAGCACTCTATTTTGTTCATGAATAAGAAATCATGACTTCTTCTTACAAAATTTCTTCGAGGAGATTGACGGGGACCATTATATTTGTCTTTGTGATATGCCCTACAGTCTTTTTTCATGTCCCCAAATTTTGTACAAGAATAGAAATAACCAAGAAATATACTTTGGTACCTCGGAGATGGAGTTTTCCTTTATGTACTTCTGAAGTCTTTTTGCCTTGGGATTCTTTGATGATATTCATTGCCTTTTGTATTCTTGACACCATCTGCAAGTCTCCTTGGAATAAAATTTCTTCCATTGTTGTCTTGATTCTTCTCCTTGCCCTTGCTGGAACTGGGAGCATCAACATTTCTTTCTAGGTTCCTCACATCTTTGTTGTTTGAAGCATTATCATTCTTGCTTGAGGATTCACCTCCATAGCCAAGACCTGATTTATCAAGGGGAGACCTTTGATGACTTAGGATGTCATCTAAGGTTTGAGAGCTTTTCAAGTTCTTATTCAGCAAGTCAACTTCCTTTTTAAGAAAGAAAAATTCTCCTTTCAACTTTTCACAATATTCATCTTTCATAACTAGTTTCTTCTTCATTTCTTCCATCATCCTTGTGGCTTCATGTGCTTCGATTTTAAGGGAGATGATATTTCATTTCATTATGAAGACTTCTTCATTCTCCTTTGCTAGACTTCTCTCCATTTCTTCTTTTATTCTTGTAGCTTCACATGTTTTGGCCTTGAGAAGATTGATATTTGATTTTAGTTTCAAGATTTCTTCATCCTTTTCTTCTAGTTGGCATATCATGGTGTTTCTCTCCTTTTCTGCTTCATTAACTTGTCCTTCTATGAATGCCAAAGTTTCCATCACCTTCTCGGCTCCTTGCACTTGTTTCCTTGCTTCTTCTAGTTGAGACCTAAGAGAGGAGACCTCTTCCTTGTATCGACTAGTCTCTGCTTCAAGATTGTTCAAGCTCTTAAGTCTTTGTTCAAGGTGGCTTGAAAAAGTTTCTTCCCTTTTCTTTGCCTTATCTAATTGATTTGTCATATATATGACTTCTTCATGATGCTTTCTTTTGTTTAGATGAAATTCCTCTTTAATTTTGGCGAGCTCCTCATCTCTTTCTTGTACTTGAAGCTTAACAAAGTCAACTTCCTTCCTTGTCTTTTCATGGTTACCATCTTGCGCTTTCTTCTTAAGTTCCTCATTTTCCTTTTTCAAACCGTTAATCTCTTCCATGGAAGCCATAAGTTTATTCAGGAGATCTTCTTCAAATTCTTCTTTGTTCTCTTCATCTTCTAGGTCTTCTTTAGCCTTGTTGTCATCTCTCTTATCTTCACCATCCTTGATGGATTCTAGACTTCTTTCCTGTTTTCCATCATCTTCTTGACTGAATATCATTTTCAACGCTCCTTTTCAATGAAGATCATGAAGTTTGTCCCATATGACTTTTGCTGACGAACATTTTCCAAAATTGGCCTTCACAGAATTTGGTAACCCATTCAAAATTGCCTTCATTGCTCTTGTATTGTACTCCTTGGATTCTTCGTCCATCGTGTCATTAGTAATCACTGACTTCCAAACTTCAATTCCTTGAGTCTTCAAGAAATTCCTCATTCTTGCCACCCATATATCAAAATTTCCATTGAAAAATGGATCCTTTGGAAATTGATTGACTTCAATTTCGATGGTTGAGGAAGACACATATTTAGGAGGATTGGAGACTTTCTTCCTTGGTTTTCCCATTTGTGTTCTAATGATAAACCTTCAAGCTGTTAGGCTTTGAGTGAAGGTACTAGCTCTGATACAAATTGTTGGAAATACTGAGAGGGGGGTGAATCAATATTTCTTTTCAATTGTTAATTTTACTAGTTAGATCACTTATATTTAGAGCACAAAATGAACAATAAGAATAAATGCTTTTATTAATTTCTTCTTTACAACAAATCAAGTACAATATATGTAGGGCTCCAACCCTAGATGAAGACACCAATCTTCAATCTCCCAGGCTCCAACCTGTAATTTCCAAGCACCGACTTGGACTTCCAAGGCTTCAACCCTGTTAATTCTGAGGCACCAACCTCAAGGGCTCCAACCCTATATATGGTACATGCTCCAACCTGGTCTCTTGAGGGCTCCTATCCTCTAGGGCTCCAACCCTATCTTCCAAGGCACCAACCTTGTCAATTCTTAGGCACCAACCTTAAGGGCTCCAACCCTATCTTCCAAGGCACCAACCTTGTCTCTATGAGGCTCCAACTTCCTGCTTCATTTCGTCAAGATATATTTGGTTATACTTATGGCTCCCAATGTCTTCTTCAACGAGCGCTGACAATCTTCAGCTTACTCTTCACTGTAATCTACACATCACGTCATCAATGACAACCTTTTCTTTGTAGAAGGTGTCACCGCTGCTCTTCATCGTACCCAAACAATTTCTCCAAGTTACCTCATAATGGCTTCATCAATGCATCATCGTCTTCAACATTATCTCCACAATATCTTCAATATGTCTTCAACTTACTCCAAGATGTCTTTCAAGATTCTTCAAGAGTGTCTTCACAAGGTGCTCCAAGAGTGATGTTAATAGATATCCATGTCAACCTTCAAGGGGTCTTCAGTTGCTTCAAAGACTTCTAATACTACTTCAAAAACATCATTCAAATATCTTCAATATGAAACCTTCTTCAAGGTCACTCCACAAATACTTCAGTCAAGTATCAACAACACAATCCAAAGTATTAAATACTGCACTCCTGTATGAGCTTCTGTGTATGAGCTACTACACAGTCCGAGCTTGTGCACTGTTCGAGTTTTGCACCACTGTTCACTGTTTTAATCGAGCCAAATATACACCATAACCCGAGTCTAGAAAACACACCATAGTTCGTGTAGTTATTGTCTTGTCACATTTTCAAGCTTCTACACTTATGGTAGATCCGAGAGACTGTTTGTTGACTGAGCTAATTTGAGAGATTGTGCTTGTAGCTTAGTCCGAAAATTTGTGCACTAAGCAAAGGTTCTGTGATGCTAATCCAAGGTTTTGTAGCCCTAAACCGAGGCTTCTCAAGATCAAAACAGAGGTGTTGTAGGTGTATACAAGTTCTGGACTGAAACTTCGGATCTGACCTTTTGAAATGTGCCACTAAGAGAAAACCAAACTACTGCACACTGTTGTCACATCAATGGACTGGTCACAGTTACTAACAATCCCTTGTCAGCCACTCCACCTCTTCCAAAATACCTCCTACAGCTGCAACCTCCTCGTTTTAAGTTCTGCCCACAACCTGCTCCCTTTCTGGGCTAATACCAGTCGCAAGCAACCTTCCTCGACCCTCCTGTTCAGAGAAACAAAGTCTTCGGCCTTGCTGTGTCAATGACTAGCTCCACAACACCCAACTTCAAAGACTGTCTAGGTTGCTGCCTATTTTTTTAATCATCTGGGAGCTGCGGTCTGTAGAAAAGATGAAACCCACACAAAAGAAGCCCAAAATGATAGATTTTCTTGCTCCTCAGCCTCCTGTAGACGTCTTCTGAAATTCTTGATCGAATTGATACCAAGAAATGAATTTCGGGATGTGTATATATAGTCTTTATTATGATGACAAACGAAGAGACACGTCACTGTTATGTAGGCCGACTTGAGAGGTTAGGATAGGTCGGCTCAAAAAAAAAATTATTGCACAACTTCAAAAATCAATATCTTTCTAACCACGGGGAGTTTTGGGGCATATGAGGGCTCGTTGGAAAGAGGAAAGAGTCCTCCTTAAGATGGTGAAGGAGCCATTTTGAAATGATGTCTTCAAGATGTCAAAAAATAATCCTCTTTATGACTGTTTTGAATTTTTTAGTGCAGAAGGTGATTAGGACAGCAAGAGGTCATTACTGTCTTCTCCATTGTCTTCTATCCAACAATGTCATTATATGTCATCAAGTATAGTGAGGTCATTCATGTCATATCTCCCATCATTGTCCATGTCATTATTATGTATGTCCTTATGTGTGATAGTGTAGCATCAATCATGTTACCAACCATGTCATAGTGCAGCATCCATTAATTTCCATCCAGAGAGCCCATCATGAGATTTATATTTCATCAATGTAAGGTCATTCATGTATAGTCCTCCATATGTCATCAAGGGCTTGTATATTAGATACATCATTAAGTGTAGTCTTCTAGGTTACCAAACAAGTTACATGATTGACACTTGGCACCTTAAGAATATTCACCATCTTGATATCATGTCGGTTCCAGGCTTCTTTATCAAAAGTAAGCACATCATCATTAATGACATCCGTATTAACCAAGAGGTACTTTTCATCATGAGCAAGGACATCTTTATATGAGGTTGCATGATGTTACTGGTAGGGTTTTCCATTAGGGTTATTAGGACTTTACAAGAATATTGATCCCCATATTGACATCAATGACAACCTTAGACCAACAAGGACAACCAAACCCTCAATAGGATCTGCGTTGTAGTTGGAAGATGAGCTTAGCCAAATGCCTGATAGTGGATGAGATCGGCAAGACTCTTCCAAGAGCTCCTCAATGGAAGAGGTGGGATTCCCAAACAAGAACACCCTAGTGCTAAACAGCACTATCCTCAGCTAAACAACAAAGAATGATATATGTCTAAACAAACAATATATTCAGAAATATACACAATCAACAACCTTCTTCTGTTGTCCTCCTCTTCCTTTTATAGGATGAAAGTTTTGTCAAACCCTAAACCATCTCAATGATTTAGCCTCCAACTAAAACTGCGTTGTGCCTCTAGGAGATTCACTATATCTAGACAACGATGTTGATTTGATCCTGGTTGACTTGGTCAAGTGCTCCAGTCTCTTTCACACCTAAGTGTGCTTATGTAAATAGCCCAGATTTGTCCATGTTCACATGTGGCATTGGTTTATTTTGCTGATTAGGATTTTTATTGATCCTCCTTTACATTTTTATTCATGAAACAAAACATTGAAACAAAATTGTATATTCCCATTAGCTTGGGCTAATTGGAAATATTACAGTCCTCCCCTCCAAAATGTTGCTTGTCCTCAAGCAACTGATAGGGTGAGTGCTGCAATACTTCTCCTTCTTCATTGGTGACACCATCAAAGATCAAGCTCTCCTCATAAGCTAGGTGTTCACCAATCCAAGCCTCCATGAACTGTTCCTCCAAAGTCATCATAAGATACAAAATCTATCCCACAAGAAGTCAAGAACTCAACAGAAACAAACATGGTTGGTCCAATACTCTCTCTAAAGCATGTAGCATAAGGTACATAGAGAGTTTCCATCCCATGTGGTACATACAAACTACCCATCCTCCCTCCATACAATCCCATGAAAAGTACAACTATATCATCCAATTATGGAAGCATAATTACATATACACAAACAAAAATTTGAGCATGAGAAGGTGGGTCAAAGTCCCACATATGGTGCCAGCGCAGTGCATCTCCTGCCTACATCAGATCAAGATATGGTAAGTGGTTTCCCCACCACTTACTTGTTTCACAATTTATCTCACCATGGCTGAAAATGTGAGATATGTTTGGTGCCTTTGGGAAGCACCCATCATGAAAAAGAATCACCCTTTGCACAACCAGGCAGTGGCCAAGTTCAGAAATTGCAGTGGCCAAATGTTTGCCACGAGATTTACATGATACAACACTCCTCTTGGGAGCCATGGCCTGCAAAAACATGGTGAAATAATGTGTCAAATCAGAAAATGAAGCTTGCATTACATGATCAGATTTTTCACCTTCAATGTTTCTTCTATACATGGATTAATGCACAAATTTTTCTCCCTTTTCAAGAGAAGGAAGAAAGGGCTGAAATGACTCTTGCATAGAGTCCTTTGGCTGCCCCAACTCCACATAGCTCTTGCATTCTATAAAATGCTGATGTAGCTCTCCTCCAAATCCTTCCCATTCAGAGCATCTCATGATAGTGTTGTAGATCTTCATAGAATAGGTAGGGCTGAAACAGAACTCTTTGAAGACTCGTTGTAGCATCCTCTCCTTGAGCTTGGAGGCTCTAGGTAAGAAGATCCTATCATGATCATAGATGACTCCCTCATGGACTAGATAGCCCTCTTCATGCAGCTGGTCATCAAGCATCATACAAGTGTGGAGATCTTTGGAACAATCCACCAGCAGCTAGGATTTCCAATATAGATCTACACTCCCCAACAAAGACAACTTTGATGATGCATCAATAGGAATGCCTGCCATGTTGTTGATCTCTTCTTTGACATTTCTTATGCCAAAGGTACAAGTAGGAAGGACATACATTCCCTTCTTCTCCTCCAACAGAGCAGAATCAGAAATGAAAGAGGGTGAGGATGATGAGAGCGGAAAATCTCCCTCCTTCTTGTGCTTGTCCAAGCCTTCCAGCGCTGTAGCTATGTCTTCTAATGCTCCCATCCCTCCTAGATCTGATTTTGGAGCATCAAGTAGGGAGAGATCTCTCACCAAAACTAAATCAGGTGGCCTCCCAGGTGGTTTGCCACTAGATAAGAGTGCCCTTTGCAGAAATCTCATGAACATGAGAGAAGGGACAGTGAGGTCCTTGCTTCCAATGCGCGAATCCATCTTTGTTTTCTGTGTGGAAGTGTTGTGTGAGGGGTAAGTACACATGCTTTTTATTATTTGAAGTGCACCACTCTTCTTGTCCACCCATTCCATTTGTAAAGCCTCCCAATCAGTGATGACTTTCCCCAATGTAATCAACCATTGAACACCCAAAATAGCATTGGTGTCTGGTATGTCAACTATAAAGAAGTGATCCACCAAAGTATAGGATCCCATGGTGACTGAAAGTGATGGAACATAATGCACGCATTGCATTGTTCTGTCTCCTGGGACCAAAATAGAGAATCCCTCAAAAGTATCAGTGGGTATTACCCTCCTTTGCACAAGATGGGCATCAATGAAATTGTGGGTAGCCCCACTGTCAATCAATACAAAAACCCTATGATTCATGATTGACCCTTAAAATCTTAAGGTTAAGTACTTAGGTACTCCCCTCAAGGATGAAAGAGTTCCTCCAATAGGAGAAAATGCTCCATTCTCATCCCCTGAAGGTGTTGGATCTCCTCCAACATTGTCAGCACTGTGAGCCCTCCTTGGCTTATCATCTTCATCTTCTTCAAGATCTTAGAAGACCTCTATATAATGTGCTTTACCAGCAACACATCTATGTCCAGGTACCCATTGTTCTTTGCAGGTGAAGCATAGCTTCCTCCTTCTTAGATCTTTCCGGACTTCATCATCAAGAGGCTTCTTGTATGAGCTCTCCTTTGAAGGAGCAGCTTTCTTTTCCTTTCGTTTAGAAGGAAAAGAGGGTTTATTCTGAAAGTTTGCCTTTGCTTTTGGCAAGGCATCTTGAAGGTCTCTAGCCCTCTCAATGGCATCATGCAAGGTAATGGGCTTGGTAGATTTAACCAACCCATGCAGAGGTTCATCCAAGCCATCAATGAACATGTACACCCTCCTTGCTGAAGACAGATCAAGAACCATGACAGGTAATCTCAGAAATTCAGAGATATAAGACTCTGCATTACCTGACTGCTTCAACTTTTCAAGGCTCATGAAAGGTGCTTATGGATCCTTTCTATCAAACCTTTCCACCAGTCTTCTAATGAATTCAAAACAGGCAGTCACATTGGCATGGCCCAATGTAGACAACCCATGGAACCACCAGTTGCGTGCTTCACCTTCAAAATGCAGTGTTGCAATCTTGATAGCTTCCATCTCAGGGACTTTGTTCAACTGAAAGTAGATATCCAGTTTTTCTACCCATGCTTTGGTAGAACAAGTGGATGACCCATCAAACTTGGATAAAAATAATCTGCCCATAGAGTGATGTCGATCATGATTTTGAGTGAATCCACCATCTCTATAATGATGCCTTGGTCTTCTTTTGTCCTTGAGGTGACAAAAATCTTGAAAACTCAAGTGGTCCTTGAATCTCTAATTCTGAGACTCATATTCTTCAAAGTAGTCTTTGAGGGATGCTTGCTCTTGAAGCTCTTTATTCTCCACAGCCAAAAAAGTAGGCATAGTAGAGCATTGTGGAGCTTATGGTTGGTTCACTGGTTGATCATTCCAGTGGTGAGACATGTTAGAGCTTTCACCAGGATGAAACCTCCTAAGAGATTCTTTGATCCTGTCTAGTCTCATCTCTTTGATCTCTCTAGCAAGATCGTGCATGGATTTCAGAAGGGTTTTTGCAAACTCCTTCCCATCTTCATCACTTCCAGATTCAGGGGCTTTTCCCTTGTCTTTGTCATCATTGATGTAATCAAAATTCTTATGTCTTCTCCTCAGGTACCTATTTTCTCTGTTAGTGAGATGCCCCTCTTCTTCTGAAGACATCTTGGCTCTTCAAGAAAGCAAAGCACAGCCTATGCCAAGATGGTTGCTCGATACCACTGTAATATCCCCAAATGGGAACACTCAGCAATACCTGTTGGAATAACGCACTTTTCAGAAGTATGTGAATTGAAATGAGTTTGCAGCCCTTGGATCCCTTAGATCTGAAGATCTAGCATCTAAATCCAAAAAGGGAGCAAAAACAAATCAAACTAGGTGAGGTAAACAAACCTCCCACACCTAGTATAGCAGAAAAACACCCAAGAATGGGGCTGCAGCAATATGCAACAATACTGTAAGAAAATAACGCAGTTTTTGAGAGCATGAGCAAGAAACCAATAAGAGGGATCAACTTTCATATATACAGCAATAAATCAGATCCATAATTAGGCCCTTACAATATTCAACAAAATGTAGAAGACAAGAATAGAAGAAATTCCTCAAGAAAGAGGGTTGCAACACATGTATTGACTGCAAAATAGCTTGATAGCGTTATTTATAAGAGTTGTGCAGTTGTATATTACACTCCATATCTAGAGCAGATATGTGTACAAAAGATCAGATCTATTTCAGATCTGTACACTAGAAATGCTCATTTACAAGATCCCCTTAGGGTTTTGATCAAAACATGCAACACAAAGAGTAGATCTGAGATCTAAAGTAGCAGATCTGCAGTAGTATTCAGAAATTTCTGAAGATGATTACAATAGAAGCATATCATATCTGTACAGAACATGGATCAGAAATCTAATCCATGGATCACCATAGTGAAGGGAAGAACCCCAACACCAGAGATCTATCCTCAAAAAGTGTGTCAAAACACCCTGCAACTTCCTTCTTGCAAATAACACAGTCCTGGAAGGAAAACTGCGTTATAGGTTGAAGCATTGGGTTGGCCTGATGCCAATATCTGAAATATCAGCTCCAAAGGTTCAGAACTCTCTTGCCAATGGGATAGAAGACTTTCCTAGTGAAAAGAGGCCCTAGAATGGCCTAGATCTGAGCAGATCTAGCCTCCACTTGCTGCAGCTTACAAGGAAAACCAAACCCTCAACAAGATCTGCATTGTAGTTGGAAAATGAGTTTGAACAAATTCCTGATAGTGGATGAGATCAGCAAGACTCTTCCAAGAGCTCCTCAATGGAAGAGGTGGGATTCCTGAACAAGAACACCCTAGTGCTAAACAACACTATCCTCAGCTAAACAACAGAGAATGATAAATGTCAAAACAGACAATATATTCAGAAATATACACAATCAACAACCTTCTTCTGTTGTCCTCCTCTTCCTTTTATAGGATGAAAGTCTTGTCAAACCCTAAACCATCTCAATGACTTAGTTGCATTCACATGAGAAGCCTCCAACTAAAACTGCGCTGTGCCTCTAGGAGATTCACTGTATCTAAACAACGTTGTTGATTTGGTCCTGGTTGACTTGGTCAAGTGCTCCAGTCTCTTTCACACCTAAGTGTGCTTATGTAAATAGCCCAGATTTGTCCATGTTCACATGTGGCATTGATTTATTTTGCTGATTAGGAGTTTTATTGGTCCTCCTTTACATTTTTATTCATGAAACAAAACATTGAAACAAAATTGTATATTCCCATTAGCTTGGGCTAATTGGGAATATTACACCAAGTAAGAAGCCAAATAGGTACCAAGAGTACCTAGCAGCCATGAGCACTATTGTACAATCTAAGCCTGGAACATTTGAAGAAATCGTGAAGCATAAAGTTTGGAAGCATGTTATGCACGAGGAATATGAGTCTATCATGAAGAATGATGTTTGGGATGTGGTCCCTAGACCGAAGGACAAATATGTTTGCACCTTGAAATGGCTCTACAAGATCAAGCATGGAGTCAATGGAAGTGTTGAAAAGTTCAAGGAGAGATTTGTTGCCTGAGGCTTCTCGCAGAAGGAAGGCATAGATTATGATGAAATATTTGCACCTGTTGCCCACTACACCACCATTCGATCGATCATTGCCCTTGCTGCAACGCAAGGATGGAGTCTCCATCAGATGGATGTAAAGATTGCCTTTTTACATGGCTCAATCAAGGAAGAGGTCTATGTGGAACAACCTCTGGGGTTCGAAGTCCGAGATAGAGACACATACGTATGCCGGTTGAAGAAATCCCTCTATGGGTTGAAGCAAGCCCCCAGGGCTTGGTATAAGAGGATCGATAGCTACTTGATGAAGCTGGGCTTCACTCGAAGTGATGTTGATCCAAACCTTTATTTTAAGGTTGATAATGACAAGCCTCTCATTTTGGTTCTCTATGTGGACAATCTCTTCCTAACAGGGGCTGACCCTCTAAGAGGGAGCTAGCTTCCGAGTTCAAGATGAAGGACCTAGGACTGATGCACTATTTCCTATTTCCTAGGCTTGGAGGTCTGGCAAAAGCCAAGTGAGATTTTCCTTTCTCAAGGAAAATATGTTGTGAAGTTGCTGGAGAGATTTGGGATGGTGGACTGCAAGTCTGTGACTACTTCAATGGAACTCAACTTTAAGAAGTTGCGTGGAAGTGTTGTTGGGCCCGAGTTGGAAAATCCCATCGAGTATTGTCAACTCATGGGGGGCTTGATGTTCTTAGTGAACTCACGTCTGGACATGTTTTCCAGTGAACATGTTGTGTCAATACATGGTCGAGCCTCATCACATTCACAGGATTGGTGCCAAGAATCTCTTGAGATATCTTCGGGGCACAATCAACCATGGGCTGAGATACACTGCCGAGAGTATGAGGCTCCATGGATATACCGATGTCGATTGGGCAGGCAGTGTGGTGGATCGTAAGAGCACGATGTTGCTTCACTCTAGGTTCTGCTTCGATATCTTGGATGAGCAGGAAGCAGAAATAGGTTGCTTTGAGCACCGCCGAGGCTGAATACATTACAACAAGTATGACCTGTTGTGAAGCTATTTGGTTGAGAAAGCTCTTCAGTGAGCTATTTGGACATGTGCTGGATACCACTGTGATACTTTGTGATAACCAAAGTGGGATTCGTATTTCTAATAATCTCGTGTTCCATGACTAATCCAAGCATATTGATATTATGTACCACTTTGTCCGGGACATGATACAGTGAGGCACAGTAAGGCTCCATCACATTGGGACTGAAGAGCAATTCGCAGATATTCTCACGAAGCCCCTAGGGAAGGTCAAATTCTTAACCTTTCGTGAGAAGCTTAGTATCGTGGACAGACCATATTGTGAGGGTCCTGCTCGAGTTGGATTATGAGCTCTAGGAGCTCCAGGGGGCTTGGGGATAGCTACTTAGAGCTATAAGCAACCACAGGGCTAGGTTCGCCTTACCTTGTTGGTGTGTTTCTTCCCCACCATTATGATATTGAGTTGGTTCACCCTCTCTTTGATCTATGCCCCGTATGCATCCTACCCATGTAGTCCCGAACTCATGGGAAGTACCTCTCATTTGGCCAATGAGTTGGGAAATGAGGATAGAGACCAATAGCATTACCGATGGATGCATCGGGTATTGCCGTACTCTCTATGTCTAGGATGGGATATGTCCAACAACTTGATCTGGGATCAAGTTTGAAGAGGTTCTCACCACTAAACTAGCTTCAAGTCAGTTTGTTTGGATGAGGTTTTTACCTCTAAACTGACTTTGGGTTAGTGGAGAGTGGCAAAGTTTTTGTGACTCACTCTCGATGATATTTTCTTATGATTCTTCTATAGCAGAGCAGAGCCAACAAAGAAGAGACAGCAGGATGGCACAGGATTACATGATGATGATGATAGTACATGATGGTACGGGATGATAGGATTGCACAAGTCGATAGATGGAGTTCTCCCTAGTTGAGAGAGAATGTTAAATTTGGCAACTAGAGCCAAACACCATGTTGCACTGCTCAAATGATGGAGATGATGTTTTGTTGGATTCCTATTTTGGAGAGGTGCAAGATTGATCTAAAGATCATCCTGTTTCGATGAGCAGAACTTGTATTTTGAATTTATTTTTCCACATGTGCAATTTGTCAAGGTCAGCCAGAATTGTAATGTAAGCTCACAAGCCCCAAAAGATGTGTCACACGCCCACAATCATGGATATAAAAAGGAGATACATGATGCTCATTTCATCATTCACTCATCTCATGCATCTCTCTCTTATCTGATCGATTCGTACAGCCTTAGAAGCTCCTCTCTCTCCTCCACACGTGTGAAAGAGGAAGCTGATTTTCAGACTGTTTTAGGGGCTTTTCTGGTGTTGTTGACCAGCATTGACTTTGGGTCAACTCTCACTATTTGACTGCGATTTAAAGGCATAAAATACGATCTAGGAAGGTCGCAGCTGGAGGCACAGAAATCAAGGACAAACGTTGACTTCGAAAGCAACGTTGACAACAACATTGACTGATTTGACCGCAGAATTCTAATGTTTGCGTTGATTGTTTTGTGGAATGGATTTGGGTTGCGTGTCACATTCATGGAAGGTTGAATTTGACTATGTTTGACTGAACCTGATTGGAGGTTGAAGGGTTGGTTTGACCAGAAAAGTGTGGCTAAGGCATCCTGTTGACTGTTGTAAAATACATTTTCTCTCTCTACTGAATAAGAAAAAATATATAAATTATTGTCTCTTTTCTTGGCTTGTCTTCTGTCGATTTATTTTATGTTCTATCAACATTTACTTTCAATGATTATGTGATTGCAAATCTAAATTTGAATTGGGCTAATAAGAAAATTGATGTAATCTGTTGGCCTAAGGTTGTCATTGACGTCAATATGGAATTGACTGAGATGTCAATATTCTTGAGATGCCTGGTTCTAGATGATGCTGCCATGACTCTTGTTTGATACCATCAATGAAGATGTCAATGAAGATGTCAAGTCGCGAAGAAGTCAAACTACTAATGAAGGAAGCCCTAAGAAGTACTTGATCTAATGTTGCATGCACTTGATGATCTAGATGTCAAGTCACGAAGAAGTCAAACCACTAATGAAGAAAGCCCTAAAAAGTATTTGATCTAATATTGCATGCACTTGATGATCTACACCTTAATCTTTGATGACTTATGGAGAACTACATGTGATGGTGATCACATGGTTGGAAGATTAGATGATGACATGGAAAATCTCATTTGATAGTTGGAAGACTATCTTAATATCTTGGTACTTTCCTAATGACGAATCTGCCTATGTCATATCACTGCACCATGACATGAATACATGATGACACTATGATGAATCACTTGGTGACATAAGATGACATGGAGGACCTCATGATGGCGTGGAAATAATATAAATACATAGTTGGAGTCATAACAATGAAGAAGGCCTAATGACCTCTTGTTGTCGTAATCACTTTCTGCACATAGAAATTCAAGGACAGTTATAAAGAAAAATATTTTTTGTTGCTTGGGAGGCAGCCTATCACAATGAGTCCTAGACCATCTGAAAGAGGACTTTTTCCTCTTTCCAATTTACTTGCCCCGAAACTCCCAGCGGTTGATGAGATATGGAATTTTTAAGTCAAGAAAAAATAACCTTAGCAGTCAGCCGAAGGTAGTCTCGATTGCACAATATTTGGACTTAAGGATAATCTTTGCTACACAAAGCTCTTTAGACTTGTGGAAAGATGAGAGCACAAATGAAGAATATGGATTTGGCCTAGTTATATTACTTAGAGAAGTGAAGCCTTGAAGAAGAGCTTACAACAGTCTTGAGAGAGCCTTGTTTGGAGTAGCATTCAAAGCTATTTGGAACAAACTTTGGAAGACAACCTTGAAACAGTTTTTGGAGACTAGAAGAGGACCTTGAAGACTTGTTTTTGAAGAAGACCATTTGCATCTTGAAGGTTTCTTGGAAGAGTTGTTGAGTCACAATTGAAGGCTTGTAGAAGGTTTTTCTTGAAGCAACCTATTGAAGAATTCATCAAAGGAGGCAACATTATTGAAGATCCATTGAAGGGAAATTGGAAGCATAATTGAGGCAGATCTTGAAGGTACCCTTGGAGACATGACATTTTGTTGAAGTCCTCATGGAGTAACTTGGAGAAATTGTTTGGGTACGATGAAGAGCAGTGGTGACACTTTCTAAGAAGAAAAGGTTGTCATTGATGATGTGACGTGGAGACTAAGTGTGACAAGGCTCGTTGAAAAAAAATTTGGGAGCCGTGAAGAATAACCAAACATATTTTGACGAAGTGAAGTTAAGAGTTGGAGCCCAAGACGTTGGAGCCTCATAGAGACAAGGTCGGTGCCTTGGAAGATAGGGTTGGAGCCCTAGAGGATTGGAGTCCTCAAGAAACTAGGTCGGAGCCTGTACCAGAAATAGGGTTGGAGCTTGTACTAGAGATAGGGTTGGTGCCTCAAATTGACAAGGTTGGAGCCTTGGAAAGACCAAGTCGGTGCTTGGCACAATACAGGTTGGAGCCTAGAAGATTCGAGTCTTCATCTAGGGTTGGAGCCCTATATCATTATTGTCCTTTACTTATTGTAAAGAAGAAATTAATAAAGTATCTACTCCATCATTGTTCATTTTGTGTTCTAAATATAAGTGATCTAACTGGTAGAATTAACAATTGAAAAGAAATATTGATTCACCCCTCTCTCAGTATTTCCAACATAATCTACTCTAAGCATAGAACATACCATGGTTAAATAAAATTAACATGTTGTGTTTCTCCTCTCCTTAGTCATGCTTTTATAACTTCTCTTTAAGCTAAATCCCTAATGCTAATCTCCAGAGTGATTGAGCACTGAGATTAGATCTCACCTCACTTGAGATCAATGGTTGAAATTAAAACATATTCACTAAAGTAATTACTTTACTTTTCTTCAATTTCTTTAGTTCAATAACAAATATAATTAATTATGTGTTTTTCCTAAGTTAGACTTAGGCTAAATTACAAAAACAACTTATTCAATACTTGAGCTAGACTTTAAGTGACATCTCGCATGACCATACAATTAATCCTATGCAGAAGTACCCACCCTGTTGAAAAATGGATAACTATGTGCAATCTTCATAAATATGAGATGTACTTTTGATTTTTGCATTTTTTAAATGAAAGGAAAATTATTATTGTTATTTTTGGAGCATGGGTTTCATGCTCAAGGTCTTTTATTTTAGAGGTCAAACACCCATTAAGAACTTCTAAAATAAGCCTATGCAGAAGTACCAACCCTGTTAAAAATGGGTAACTAGGTTCGATCTTCGTAAATATGAAATGTACTTTTGATTTTTGTATTTTTTAAATGAAAGGAAAATTATTATGTTATTTTTGGAGCATGGGTTTCATGCTCAAGGTCTTTTATTTTAGAGGTCACACACCCATAAAACACTTCTAGGGTTTGTCCTAGGTCAAGAACTCAAAAGAGTCATTGTCATAAGTTGAAGACCCCATCGGCACATTGTAACTTATAAAGAAAATTATTTTAGTATTTAAAAGAGTCAAAATACCCTTCAAGACCAAGTCAGTCTGACAGCTGGGAATTCGGCTTATTTTGAGGAGCCACGTCCAACTTGAGAAGCCTATTTAAAGGAAGGAACTCGACCTCCTTTGGACACATTTACTTTTCATCCAATTCAAGTGAAGGAGGAGCAAAAAAAGGCTAGCGAAGAAGGAAGAGGATGAAGGAAGAAGTTTCCAGGCTAATTCTCTATCACATGTGTGAAGAAGGAAGGCTAGGGTTTGTTGCTTCAAGGAAAAAAATCTTTATTTGTTGGAAGAGGATCAAAGTTGTTGGAAGAAGGGGCCTAATAAGTCATCTTCTAGCCCTAGAAAATGAAGCAAAGTAAGAAAAGTTGTTGGAAGGCCTTGGAAGGCTAAATTTCGCTCAAGTGTGTGGTTGTAGTAGCAGTTGCAAGGGGGCGAAAATTTTAGACCTGCAACAGAGGTCGAAATTCTGAAGTTGCGGGAAGAATTTGTGCTACCGGAAGAGATTTGACTGGGTTTGACTTGGACAAAGGGTGCACTTCATCACGAGAGGTCGGACTTGGTCTTGGAAGGGTATTGGTCTTGACCTATAGGTCTTGGAATTTGTCAACTGAAGAATCAATAAGAAGAGGATATTTACAAGTTTTCCTCTCAAGTGGAGAGGTTTTGGCCCTAGCTAGCATCCTATATCATGTGTACTATCGTTCTTCTTGTTTTTGGTAGCTTTTTTTATGATAAATGAACATAATGATAAGAGAAGAAACTAATAAGTAAGAAAAGTAAAAATATATCACAAGAAGTTATCATATAAAGAGAAATCATCCTAACTACTGCCTTATATATTTCTCAACATGGTTTTAGAGCTAAGGTTGGCTAAGGGCATGATGAAGATATCTACTACATTGAAGAAGTTCCTAAAGAAGTGTACGAAGGTGGCAAGTCATATCAGGAAGGGAATCAAAGAAGCATGGAATCTCTTATTTTCTCCTAAGAAGGAAGTGAACAAGACATCTACAAAGGATGAAGGACTATTTTCAACACTCATTGGCACATTTCAAGATGAGAATATTTGGGTGATCGACAGTGGAGCATCAAGACATATGACTGGTCAACACAAGCAACTAAAGACATTATCAAAAGGAAAGTGCTCTTACTCCATAGAGCTTGGAGATAATAAAATATACCCTATAAGAGGAATTGGATCAACTTTGTTGGAGCTAGAGAATGGAGGAAATATTCATCTCAACAATATCCTATTTGTTCCATGTTTGCACAAGAATTTACTTTCCATTTCATGTCTAGAAGACAAGGGTGATACAATTTCTTTCATAGATGGGAAGGTTGTAGTATGGGGTAAAAACTCGAGCATAGAAGATACAAGGATGATTGGGATCCGTGAAGAAAGACTTTACAGATTGATAACTCCCCTCACTCAAGCTTTGGTTCACATTGAAGTTAGCCCATGTGAATTTTGGCATAGAAGATTTGGCCATCTTCACTACAAAATATTGCCAACCCTAAATAAAATAGTGAATGGCTTCCCCGAACTAAAAGAAGATCATTAAGGAGTATGCAAGGGATGTGCATTGGGTAAAAACACCAAGAGACCATTTGGAAGCAGTGCTTCAAGGTCAAAAGAAATCTTGGATCTTATTCATTCCAATGTTTGTGGTCATATGACTCCAAAGTCACTTCGAGGCCATCTTAGCGAGGGAGATACTTCTAGCACCTGGAGTTGCATCTGCTAACATGGTTGCTCTCTTGAAAGCCTTTCTTGCCACCTAGTTTAACATCGTCCTTGAACATTTTCTCCCTATGAACTTGCTCCTCAAAGCCTCTTGCTCCTAAACATATATAATTGCATTTCATACCATCATACTTTCTTGACAAACATGGAAGGATTTGCTCACTGCTGATCCCTACCTAAACCTGAAGGTTGACTCCCTCTACTTTGCTCAACCTTCGAAGCTTCCCAATATTTAGTCTTTGTCACCATTGTGCTACTTGTCATTGCTCGAATAGGCAAGCCCTTTAACCTATACAAGTTTCTCTCTCTAACTCCAATAACATGGCCATCATTAGAGCTAAAACCCATCGGTGTAACCAATGTTTGTCCATCCTGAAATGCTACAAAAACCCCTTATTTTATATCATAAAGACTGATAACAAACTCCTCCTAAGGTTTCGTACCCATAGCACATCCTTCACTTTCAATGTGCCTCCAAATTCAAGCTAGAATAACATTATCCCAACTTCCTTGAGTGCATGTTTATTATCGACAACAAACTCCACATGCATCTCTGAGACTTGCTCTATTAGGAAGTCAAACAACTCTTGTGCCCCTCCTTATAGCCCTTGTGCTAATTCCTTCAAGATCCCACAATAAAATTGACAGTTTATATATCTGCAAATATCTTCTTTGTGGATTTGTCTCCATCCTTTGAGACACCCACTAAAAATTAATCAGTGACCAATCCCTCAACTGGTATAGTCTCCCTCTCTCCTTCTAAGGGCTAACCTCTACCAATATTGTTGGAAAACTTGTGATTGCATTTTCGTGTAGCTATAACATGTTGCCTATTATCACCATGCTGCTCTAGCCCACTGACTAGTATGGTCTCCCTCTAAAAGGTGGCCTTCCCCAATCCTACTAACAACACTAGCATTATCCTTTCTACCAATGGCCTCGACACTACTTTGTTGCTACCTTGGTTGCACTTTGTGCTATTTTGTGACCCATGGCACCTTTGATTGCTTGTTGAACTGGATTTGACATCTCCCTCTCGTGGCATGTCTATGGCCCTTTCCGGCAATAAAACTTTTCATGTTGTGACCAATCTCTTTGTCTTTTGTTGGCTCTCTCAATGCTTGTCCCTAAAAAACTACCTCAATGTTGCAACTTGTGTCCTTGCCTTCACATGACCACCCCATCGTATATTGCTCCTGTCGCTTGACTTGACAGTCCTTTCCTTGCACTTTCCAGCCCCATTGCAACTACTCCTTGAAAAGTGTAGCTAATGTCGGTCTTCATTATTGTACTTGAGTCATAATGTAAAGTATTTGTCAAAAGAAAGAAAAAGAAAATTTATTGACTTATTAAAGCATGGGTTTCATGCTTGAGTCAATCATATTTAGGTCAAAGCCTCCAATGTAGGCTTCTAGAGTTTATGTCAAGAGTCATTGTCATTATGTAAAAGACCCTTCTTGGGCTTTATCTATCAAGAAAGACATTTATTTTGATGTAAATTTGGTTGTTTAGGCCTCCTCCACTAAGTTGGCCTCAACCTGGACAAGTCGGCCTAATTAAGAGGCAAAATCAACTATATAAAGGCAGCACCTCGACCTCATTTGGAGCACATTTACAACAAGTTTGATCTATAATTATTGGACAAGAAAAGGAGGTGTGAAATTCAAGGAATAAAGAGAAAAACCCTAGTGAAGCAAGGGAAAACCTAGCGAAGAAGTTTGGAGACCATTTTCTCTCTCTTGTGATTCACACGTGTGAAATTTTCGAGCTGCAAGAGGGTCGAAGTTGTAGGGTTGTAGTAGGGCCGCAAATTATGATGCTGGGAGGTCAAAATTCTAGGTTGTTACTAGGTTGAAGCTGCTAGAAAAGAATAGACTCCTGAAGTTTTCATAATCATCTTGGAAGGATGACTTGGTGGAGGAAGGTCTTTTAGTCAGGTTTAAGGTCTTGGTTTGTCTCAACTTGATTTGAATCTGTTAGTGGAAGAGTTTCACTGGGTTTTCCCCCATAGAGGGGGTTTAGCCCTAGCTGAGTACCTATATTTGGTGTTGTTGATCTTCATGTTTTTTATTTGATGATTGCTTGATGAAAAGAACATAAAGAAAAGTTAATAAGACTACAAGAATATCACAAGTAATTATCGATGTAAGAGAATCTTTTTGCCATTCTGATTTTCTAACATGATATCAGAGCTAAGGTGAAGGAGGAAAGAAAAAGGAAAATTGAAGGTCTATTGAAAGAAGGGTTAAGAAGGAAGTCACAAAATAAGATCATTAAGGAAAGGATCATATAAGAAGAAAAACCTACTATCTATATCAAGTGAAGGAGATATTATAAAGTCTACGGCAACCTCAATGAAGATAGAAAATAAGCTAGGAGGAGCCCCCAACTACAAGGCATGGAAGAAGACGATGGATCTTATTCTTGCTAGGCATAAAGTTTTGGATTTTGCTCAAGGAAATGTTAAGAAACCTACAGATGATGCAAGAAAGGAAAAGTATAGGGAAACTGGCATTTTAACCATGAATCTAACAGTAGATTGAGTGAAGGAAAATCTAATATACCAATACATATCCAATATAGAATCTGCACAAGAAAAATATGAAGCCCTCTCCAAGTTGTTTACCATCAAGAACATTGGTCAGATAGCTAGTCTCAAGAATGAATTAAGAACAATATAGATGACAAAAATGATATTGTATCATCATATTTTGTAAGGATCTCTAGAATATGAGATGAACTCCACGCTATTGATGAATTTGTACCAGAAAAATAACTCATGATCGTTTCTCTACTAGGTCTACCAAAATCTTGGAGCTCTTTTTCATCAGGAATTGGCAGTTGGAAGGATACACCAACCTTTGAATAAATGTGGAATGCATGCAATCAATAAGAAGCCTGCATCTCATTAGTAAGTTAAAAAAAGGAGGATGAAGATAACAATACTTGAAATGCTTACTCTGCCCATCACAAGAAGAAGGGAGTGTACAAGAAGTTCAAAGTATCAAAGAACAAGGTTGATCTATCAAATATTGAATGCTACAATTGTCATAAGATGGGACACTACAAAATTCAATGTCCTGAAAATCCAAGAAATAAGAAGAGTGGAAGAGAACATGCAGATATTGTCGATGAAGCTCAGCCCAAGAAAAACAAAACTGAAGAATCCAGAGTCAAAAACTTATTTGCTAAAGTCTCTTAGGGATATTATTTTAAGTTTTGTAATGTTTTGATTTGTAGAGTTCGTAAATCTAATATATCTTGTTAGAATTTTTTTGGATTGTTTAAGTTGAAGGTATCAATCAGAAAGACTAGATTAAGGGGGGGCCTTCACCATTTTACCAAAAAATTATATTGTCCTTTACTTCATTTTTCATGTTTGGTTTCCTCCTCACATCGAGATTTGTTTGTATTATATACTCATAACCTTTCTCTTTATATTTTCCTTAGTAGGAAGCTTGCAGAATACACAAAGGTTAAGGAGGAAATTTCAAAAGGAAAAATTTATGTCATAAAAGAAGCACTGGAAGCCCTTCAAAATGATACCTTACAAGGTTTGTTAAAGAACAGCTTTAGGTATGTCTTAGACTACAAGTTTTGTTGCAAAGTTTTCTTCATACTACTGGTATGATCATTCTCACTTAAAATTTGTTTTATATTACTAACATCTTTATGTCTAGGATTTTGAACCATAAAGATTCTTGTTAGGGTGATTAATCATTAGATTGAATATACCCTTATTACAATGTCTCTTGTCAATAAATCAATTTTTTTAAACCCTAACATTTAGGGTTCACTATAAAACCCTAGCCTCTTGATGCTAAGGGTATGACAATAATGAAACCGCAGCCTATTTAGGGGTTGTTGATAAAGTCTAGAACATATAATGAAATCCTACTCTTTTGAAGTTTAGGGTTTTGGTAATGTAGTGGTAAAAACCCTAGTTCTTCAGCGTTTGTTGTTAATATCTAGGTTATATGATGAAACCCTATATTTCTAGGGTTTGGTGAATTAGGGTTTATGAAAAAACCCTTGTAATAGTTATAGTGAGTTCCTAGGAGTGAAACCCTAGATGTATATTCTTTTGTATGATTGAAACCCTAGCCTAATTAAATTATTGTATATCTAATTTATGTTGATTTTTGGTAACATCATATGTGCTCTAAGTCTCAAAATTTGCAGGGAGACTTAGACAAATGTATTCCAAAGAACCCAAAAAGTGTTTTGGGAAATTCCACCCGAGATTGTGTTTTATTAAAATAGTTAATTATTTTTAATGGGAGCCTAAGTCTAAACTTAGGGAATTAAAACAATTAAAGGATATTAATAAAACAAGGTGTGAATCATCTAGAAAAAGACAGAGATCAAGTCAAGTTAATCTTAGTCATTGATTAGTGATTTATCTCAGTCGTTGAAGTCTCAACGAGAAGATTATAAGGACATGATTGGCATTTGGAAAGATACACCGAGAGAGTCTAGAGATCGAAATTCTCAAGTGAGCAGTGCTCAACAACAAAGAAGATTGATCGAGTTGATTCTTGCAAAGAGGGGCAGAGATAATTTTCCAGTTGAAGATTTTCCTAATCCGGAGAGTGCAAGGCAGAGAGGGCAAAGAGCAGTCTAGAGAGGCAGCGCAGAGCCAACAACACGGTGGCAATGCAGAGCTTCAGAGGGAGTTTGTATTTCTACTGGGGAATAGTTAGGATCCAGTGTCGGAGCTGGACTGTGAAACCGAGAGGCCAGAAGGCAGAAATTTCCAGGTAGCAGAGAGATCAGAGGAGGTGCAACGCAATCCAACAACAATGACACAGTCGCTGCATAGGAGTGACACAGTACTGCGCAGAGACTTCCCAAAGGCAGCGAAGAGGCTCATCTCCAACACAGATCAGTGAGAGATATTCCAGTGATGGGGTGAGATCATCTCACCAGCTTTTTGTTCAGTTAGATCTCTATACATCATTTCCAGGCAGGGCTTCCGAAGAATTGTACTCAAAAATTACTACTTAATAATATCAAACCCTCAATTGCTGCACCGGTTTTCCCGCATTGGTTTTTTCTGGGGAATTTGTCCAAAAATAATGATGGCGTGTGTTATTTCTTTTCTTGCTCAGATCTCATTTCTGCAGTTTATTTATGTGAGGGTTGCAGTGTGATGTATTCAGTGTTTGTCGTAGTTAACTGCAAATAAATTGTTAAGTAAAAGTTAACAATTAGGTGAATACTTGCCAATTGCTGCAATAGGATTCCAGATCTAGGAATTTTCACATGGTATCAGAGGTTGTATAGAAGTGCAGGAGAAGCAAGAGAGAAAATCAAGAGAACTCAACATTGAAGAATTTGGAGGTCGAACAGCTGTGTAGGAAGCAGATCGAATCCCCAAGGGATTGCGCAATCAGGCTAGGAGGGCTAGACTCACGAGGAAAATCTCTCTCTGAGTGAGTCAACAGAGAGGTAAGATTTCCATATTCGTGATTTGTCAGCAGCTGAGGGAGTAACACAACAACAGCTTTAGCGCAAAGCAGATCTCTGTGGGACGCAGTTTTTCTACAGCATTTTGCTAGGAAAAAAAGCGATAGAAGGAAGAAGAAGCATACTGAGGGAATTCTGACCTTAGGGAATTTCTTGCCTAAGTAATTCTGATTTCTCATGCAAAAGCAGCGAGATCGAGATTTATTTGGCTTGCTCCAGCAGGGAATGCATAGAGCCAGTTGCACAGAGGGTTAGAGGCAGCAGTTCGACATTTGGTTGGGTGATATGGCAGCCACTAGGTTGCGTGATCAGGATCGGTTGGAGAGTGCATTCAACTATGTAATCTGGAAGGAAAGGATCTCCTTCCTTCTGGATGAGCATGAGCTCTCAAGGCCTTCATCGACAGTGCAGTAGCTGAACATGTAGATGCAGATTCGTTGAAAGCCTTCAAGAAGAACATGGCAAAAGCCAAACGGTTGATCCTCAACGAAGTAAGGGATCACATTGTCTCACATATTTCTAGCAAAGGGACTGCCAAGGAGATGTGGGATGCATTGGCCACGCTATACCAAGGGTCGTCCGAGCAGCGGAAGATGTTCTTGGAGGAAAAGATGCGGTCTATTGGGATGAAGAAGGGAGAACACGTAGACTCGGCCACGCTATACCAAGGGTCTTGTGAGTAGCAAAAGATGTTCTTGGAGGAAAAGATGTGGTCTACTTGGATGCAGAACGGAGAACACATAGACTCGTTCCTTGCAAAGCTTCAGGAGGTTCGAGATCAACTGGAAGTTGTAGGGTCAGCACCCTGGGCCACAGAGATGGTCAGACTAGCCCTGAATTTCGTTTCCGAAGAATGGAAAGTCTTTGTCCAGAGCATCTTGGGTAGAGATAACTTGTCAGACTAGGAAGGAATGTGGGCAACTCTTCAGCATATATAGATGAGGAGAGACTTGATCAAGTGCAAGCTTGATGGCACCAGCAGCAGTGGGACGAAGCCCAAGGAGGAGGATGAGAATTCAGCCCTTGTATCTAAGGGGCAACAAGAGCAGCGGAGGCGAGAAAAGGAACATCTCGAAGATCAAATGTTTCAGGTGTGATGATATGGGTCACTACGCTACTCAGTCTCCTCTCAAGGAGGACACGAACGAGAAACATGATCTGCGATCTACAACTACGAGGATCGAGGAGGAAGAGTTCGCGATGATAGTCGACATATCACCAGGGGAGAATTGGGGTGATCTAGAACTGTAGTTCGAGAGAACGACAGTTGGGCAAGATCCTTGAGGAGTCCACCTCATGGATCAATACCTTGCTACATGAGCCCAAATCAGAAGTAGCAGGATGGACAAGTGTCAGTTGGTGCAAAGGGGTGTCAGAGTGACGGCGCAATGGCTAGAGAGCGCAAGAGTCTGAGCAGCGCAGAGCAGAGTTGGCAACAATGCAGTTGTTAGTGGAGAGCAGTGTCAGACATCAGCAACACAGAGGGAGATGTTGCAAAATCAGTGTAGTGCTTCAGCTGGATGCATTTCTAGAGCACATTCCTCGCTAAGAGGGAGTGTTGAGTTTTGGTATCATTGGATGTGCTCTAAGTCTCAAAATTTGCAGGGACGCTTAGAGACATGTATTCCAAAGAACCCATAAAGAATTTTGGGAAATTCCATCCGGATTGTGTTTTATTAAAATAATTAATTATTTTTGATGGGAGCCTAAGTCTAAACTTAGGGAATTAAAATAATTAAAGGACATTAATAAAACAGGGTGTGAATCTTCTAGAAAAAGTCAGAGATCAAGTCAAGTTAATCTTAGTCGTTGATTAGTGATTTAATCTCAGTCATTGAAGTCTCAACGAGAAGATTATAAGAAGGACGTGATGGGCATTTGGAAAGATACACTGAAAGAGTCTAGAGATCGAATTTCTCAAGTGAGCAGTGCTCAACAGTGGAGAAGATTGATCGAGTTGATTCTTGCAGAGAGGGGCATAGATAATTTTCTAGTTCGAAATTTTCTTGATCCGGAGAGTGCAAGGCAAAGAGGGCAGAGAGCAGTCTGGAGAGGTAGCATAGAGCCACATAAAGGCAGCACAAAGCTTTAGAGGGAGTCCATATTTATGTTGGAGAACAAATAGTATCCAGTGTCGGAGCCAGAGTGTGAGACTGAGAGGCCAGAGGGAAAACGTTTCCAGCTAGCATAGAGATCGGAGGAGGTGCAGCGCAGTCCCAACAACAGTGACGTAGTGACTACGTAGTAGTGATGCAGTATTGCGCAAAGACAACGCAAAGGCTCATCTCCAACACAAATCAATGTCGGATCTTCCAGTGACAGAATGAGATCATCTCACCAACTTTTTGTTTAGTTAGATCTCTGTATAGGATTTCCAGTCAAGGCATCCCGAGAATTGTACTCATAAATTATTGCTTAATAATATCAAACCCTCAGTTGCTGCACCGATTTTCACACATTGGGTTTTTCTAGGGACTTAGTCCAAAAATAACGGTGTCGTGTGTGTTATTTGTTTTATTGCTCAGATCTTGTTTCTGCATTTAATTTCCACAGTTTATTTAAGTGAGGGTTCCAGTGTGATGTATCGAGTGTTTGTCATAGTTAACTGCAAATAAATTGTTAAGTAAAAGTTAACAATTAGGTGAATATTTTCCAGTTGCTGCAATAGGATTCCGAATCTAGGAACTTTCACCATTTCGATGTCTTGATGTTTGTATCTAAGGTTTACCTAGTAGATATTGATATGAGATGCTAATGCATAATAATGAAACCCTAGATATATATATGCGAGTATGTTAACTTGATTATTGGTGATTTAATTTTATTAATGAAATCTAGGGTATATAAAAAACCCTAGTAAAATATGTCATGAAATTCTAAAAGCATATTGTTGAAACCTTAGATGTATAGTGCTATGGTTTGATTGATATCTTGATTAAGTTACTGATATCTAAGGCTTTATGTCTCAAAGATGGAGTCTAGGGTTTATGACAAAACCATAACAAGATGTTGAAGTTTAGTATATATAATATGTGACCCTTGTTAATTATGAACCTAACTAGGTTTAGGTATTTGATGTCTAAAGCTTGAACGTTTTGACGTTTCCACTATAATAACGCGACTTTGATATAGTTGAATTCATGCTTCTACATATTTGTATTTAGTTGTACTTTTTATTAAAATTTTGTAGGTACATAATCTTCAAGGTGTTGAATATGTTCATAATTGAAGATAATAATAATGATGAGCATGATGAGGATGATCAAGATGACCTTGATGCGATGAGAAAGTAATGAAGTCTTGAAAATTTGAAGGTTCTCCAATGTTATAAAAGAAGGAAGTTGTTGAGTTGAGAGGGAGCTTGGATAGAAGAAAAGGCATATCTCCTCGGTTAAGAGGGAGGGCATATTATGACAGTCATAGTAAATACCTTGAAGAGAGAATGAAATTGAAGAATAAATGAAAGTACTATAGATGGATTTGCAAACAAAAAACTTGAGAAGAACTGAGGTTGTATTTGGTGCTACTAAAGAAGTGAAAGAAGAAAGCTTCCAATAAATTGTATTTGTATAACTTAATGATGATATAAGTAGCATCAGAATGTTTATAAGCCTCAAAAGTTTGTGTTTACTTGTATATATATTTGAAGATTTATTATTGATTGGGGTTTTGTTTATGCAGATATTTCCATAAGAAGTTTGAATGTTTGAAGCATGCTTGGATTGATGAATATATCTGGTTTAGTTGATAAGGAGAGATGAAGCATCTCGAGGTGAAAAGATGCTTGGGAGGAGATCTGGTCAGCCTATGTGTTGATGTCTAGATCCTGAAGTAGGGAGGGTGGCATTGGTCTTGGAGCTCCAACCTTGGATATGCACCTAAACCCTTGGGTTGGTTTTAGAGATTAAAATATTGATGGTACCTACAGAGGCTAAAGCATGAGTACACCTTAGTCCCACCCGATTAGAGTACCCTACTCAGGTATGTAATCTATAGCACTATGTGTGTTGTGACTCTACATAGAGCATATCATTTTGAGATCTTCCATGTACTTCTGTATATATGTAATTATGAATACCTAACTAGTTAAGAGGGAGTGTTGAAAAATGTAACTAGTGTCGGTCTTCATAATTGTATTTGTCATAATCTAATGTATTTGTCAAAATAAATAAAAAGAAATTTTATTGCCTTATTAAAGCATGGGTTTCATGCTTGGGTCAATCGTCAATGATTTTTAGGTCAAAGCCTCCATTGTAGGTTTCTAGGGTTTATGTCAAGAGTCCTTGTCTTTGTCATTATGCAAAAGACCCTTCTTAAGATTTATCTATCAAGAAAGAAATTTATTTTGATGTAAATTAGGTCTTTTAGGCCTCTTCCACCAAGTCGACCTAATTAAGAGGCATAATCCACTATATAAAGGCAACAACCCAACCTCATTTGGGGAACATTTACAACAAGTTTGAACTGCAGTTGTTGGAGAAGAAAAGGAGGTGCAAAATTCAGGGAAGGAGAAAAACTCTAGCGTAGAAGAGGAAACCCTAGCAAAGAAGTTTGGAGACCATTTCTCTCTCTCTTGTGATTAACACCTGTGAAATTCTGGAGCCGCAAGAGGGTCGAAGTTGCAAGGCTATATTAGGGACGAAAATTCTGGAGTCAGGAGGTCAAATTATGGGTTGTTGTTGGGCTAAAGCTATTGGACAAGAATATACTACTGAAGTTTGCACAATCCTCTTAGAAGGCCGACTTGGTGGAGGAGGAAGGTCTTTTGGTAAGGTCTAAGGTCTTGGTTTGTCTCAACTCGATTTGAATCTGCTAGTGGAAGAGTTTGACTGGGTTTTCCCCTATAGAGGGGTTTTAGCCCTGGCTGAGTGCCTATATATGGTGTCGTTGATCTTCATGTTTTTGATTCGATGATTGCTTGATAAAAAGAAGATAAAATAAGAACATAAAAAAAAGTTAACAAGACTACAAGAATATCACAAGTAATTATAAATATAAGAGAATATTTTTGCCTTTCTGATTTTCTAACACTCATTTCAAATGATTTGGCCTATCTTGGTCATGACATTCAACCCATGAGGGCTTCTCCTTTCAACTACAGTTTCACCCCAACCTTTTCGTGTCTTGTGCATTGTAGTTCTTCTGGGTCTATCACCTCAAGTTTGCGGCCTATCAACCCTCCAAACCCCGAAAATCCCCCGATCTATGATTGGCGGCTGTGATTGCATCATTTGCAACACTAACATGTCTACTTGGTTGGATGGCCCTTTTCTCCTAGCCATGTGCTCCTGTCGACACCACTCTTTTATGTGTCTGCAGCACAACTTCCCAGCATCAACTGTGTTATTCTTTTCTCCGTCTACAACTTCAATTTTGTTGACTTTTCAACTTGTGCCCTGCATTGTGTTGCCCCACTTGATAGTTGTGCTCGAAACCAGTCAATTCTCTACAAGTCAAACCTTATTCAATGATTTTGTCTGTCTACTCGACCAACACATTACCTTGCAACCATGTTCCTTGGCTCTCAGCTTATTCATTGTAAATAAACCCCCAATTTCTAACTCATCGACAACTATATGTTGGCCCAACGACGACCTGAACCTTCACACAACTCCTCACTCCTTGTGTTGAACTCAAACCTAGACCCCATGACTCCTCCATAGCCACTCACGCATCTCAATTTTTCCTTACTTTCTTGCATGTCCTGGTTCATACCATTCCACTCAACCCCGCACTTTGAACCCCATGTTATCTTCACATACTCTTGCATCAACCTGGCATTGAACTTGCCTTATGTCAACTGACAAACTCTTGTGAGACAAGACTACCAAGCTAGAAATCCCCCACAACTATCGTCCACCACAACTTAACCTTTTTATTTTGACTTCACTCAACCTGTATTAAAACCTTGTACGAAATAAATGATTTTGTCGGAAGCCACTTTAGTTCTTCATACAATGTATGATGTCATTTCTCAATCTTGCACAACCTATAATTTTTTCTTTGCTACCATGTATTATTGCAATTAAACCTAGCCCTTGCAACACCTATACAACCTTGGCACCATGATTATGAGATCAACTTTTTCAAAGTTTATCGCTTTGATACCATGTTAATTTCTAAACCAACACTTGGAAACTAATTCCTAGCAGATTTTATGTCTATTGATAAAAGCATACGTGATTTGTTAACATAAACAAAAATTATGAAGTGGAAGCACAACCAATCTTAATTACACATACACAAGATTTTTTTCCCAATCAACAGTTCTTCATTAAAATATCTTTGGAACCTATTTGAGCTCCCTTACTAGGAAAATGTACCTCTCAGACAATTGCATATACATTAATAAACCTAGAGTTATCCACCTAATCAAGCCCTAGATTTGTCCTTCGATCTTCTTCAACTAATTTGAATGTCTCCCTGGTTGTTCCTTGCACCTTCCTCAGAGCTAGCGCCCATGAATGAAGTCCTCCACCCTGTCACTGAGAGGTCCTTCTCTTAGTCTTTTGTCATTGTGTGGTGATGTGTTTCTCCTTTCCTTAGCCTTGCTTTTATAACTCCTTTTTAAGCTAAATCACAAAACCCTAATATCTAAAGTGATTGATGGCTGAGATTAGATCTCACCTCACTTAAGATCGATGATTGAGATTAAAACATATTCCCTAAAGTAAATACTTTAATTTTCCTTAGTTTCTTTAGCTCAATAGCCAACATAATTAATGTGTTTTTTCTAACTTAGGCTAAATTACAAAATAAGCTTACCCAATACTTCACCAAGTATCCTAAAGAGACTTTTGTCGAGTTCTTGCACACCCAAACACTCAGGCCTGTGCAAAAGTTCCTGCCCAAACTACAATCATCAACACATGAAACAGAGATATATGAGAACAACTGGAAGTCATTTTCAATGCAACATATATTGATGGAAAATCTAGGGTTTTGTGAATATATGCAATAGCTTTCACAAGAAATGTTATTGAAGTGATAAAGCCAAACAATACATCAACATCTTTATCCATTAATGAAAAAGGGG
Organism: Pinus albicaulis; assembly: GCA_034641835.2. Taxonomy (NCBI): domain Eukaryota; kingdom Viridiplantae; phylum Streptophyta; class Pinopsida; order Pinales; family Pinaceae; genus Pinus; species Pinus albicaulis. Next base: position 896,292,874 of record CM076580.1, read on the forward strand.
AAAATAGTGTCTTGATGTCTTCTGCGCCATACCTAAGAAATGGGTGAATCAACCTTACAATTAAGTAGAACAAGTGTCCACATGTTCAAACCATTGGAAAAGAACATGCTTCAAAGAATTTGTTCTAGAGGAAAAACATCCCCAAATGACAACACAGAGCATGCTAGGGCCAACAATTTGTTATGCTTATTAATAGTACATGTATGCTTGTCTCATTCTGCCAGATGTTGAATACCTTTCAAAGCTTAAAGAAAATAACAATTGGGTAGAATATAATTGAATTGATTAACACATTTCACTCCTTCCAAGAACATTCAATTCAAAATATCATTAAGAAAGGTTACACAAGTGTATACAATATATGTTGAATTGTTAATTGAGACTCCAATCACTAATCAGGGAATACAATCAACATATTTTTTTACAAGACAAATGTCATATGTACAAAGTGAAAGGATGCAAACCATTCTTCACCATAAAATGTATAATATCAACATCTCTCAAATATCTTGAAAAGTTTCTCCAAACATGCCACCTGTCATTTTAGAACACTTCCAAAATTCAGAAAAAGGAAAGAGATGTTATATACAATAATTCTAATAGCAATACATCTTAAACAAATACAGACCTGTACAAATGTTCCATCATTGGCCATATGATTTGGAGGCTTTAAAAACAATTTCATGGATGGGAATAGAACATGTTGTATTGTCCATTCCCTCTGAGCCCATCCTGTTTCTGCTTCTGCAAGTAGCTCCTGATCAATATTAGTTTCATTCGCTGGATTTTCTTGATCTGCATGTAAGAGACAACCCAGCATTTCAAACTACCAATTTGGATAAAAAATCAAGATGCTGGTCTGACGGGAAGGACCATCTTAAAATACACAGTATGTTTAATAAAATTTAAAATAGTCAAAATAGTTAGACATGTGGAGTCTGAGACAGGCAACCATCTTCAGTGGCAAACAGTATATCATTTCTCAAATAAGGAAGTTTAAATATATATTGATAAAATACCAAATGGCATGTTAAGAACGAAAGGATAAATCAATAGACACATATGTTGCACTGCCTTTGGGGACAGCAGGGACAGGGGAACGAGTTTCTGGTATGGCTAAAGTGCACCCCCAAATTTTCTAGGGGACGGCAAGTTGGGGATGGAAATAATAAATATATATAAATTATAAAATAATAATAATAATAATTATTATTATTATTATTATTATAAATTCACCATGTGCATAAAGGTAAATCATAAATAATAAATACATCATTGCATAAAATTATAAACATTGAACTAGCTAAGAAATCCGAAATTCATGTTAATAATAATAAAACCAAATACATAATCTCAAATCTAAAATTCAAGTTGAAGTTTTTAGTTGAAGGATGATGAGTCAAGAGCAGTGTTGCGCAAGCAGTATTCTCCTAGTGTGACACATGGTAGTTGGAGGGTATCTATCTATATGACAGTCCAAATGGCCTAGTGCTAAAACACTAACTCTTGCTAGTTTGACCTTTGAAAGATCCAATTTCTCTTGCCATAAATGTCAAATAAAAAACCTGAGATGAATTACTAGACCTAGTTGTCTTGCGTGGTAATTTTGGTCAAATCCAAAAGCAGATTCAGTTTTACTATTCTTGGTTGACATTCTTGCATGTAAACTAATTTGCCTTATTACTTGGCAAGCATGCTAATTTTGTCAAAATCAAACCTTGGCTCAAATTCTTAATATTGCCAATCTCAACACTAAATTGACCCTCTCTGCTGTTAGGTTTGTCAAATAAAATCCAAGTTTGCCTGGTCAACCACACTATTATTTTCCTAATTCTGTGAAAGCTAAAAAGGCCTTTCTTACAGTCACTGCTACTAATATGGCCATGCTACTAATATGGCCAATTTAAACAAATTCAACTTCCTTGGCATAGTTAACAAAGTTGCAATGTGTGTTAACGCCAATGTGACATGTCTTAAGAGGAAATGCGTTGAAATGAGACATTGCTGGCAGCCTTTAATTCACAAAAGAGGTTGTATTCACAAATAAGCATCCTTACAACCTTCATTGTTTGAGGGAAAAAATATGTGGCTGCTAGGACAACACACACCAAAGCAGCAACCTAATAATTCCTTGCAAACAGTGCTAAACACAGTTCAGCAACTTTCCTGCAGGACAGGAGTGGGCTTAGAAACTTGTTAAATGTGCCACACAGGAACAGACTCAAAGACAGTCTACGCCACCTTCAGGACAGAACTAAAAGGCTTTCATCAACAATAACTGTGTCCTTGATTCATGCCACAAGAAGTAAAGATTGGCAGACTTCTTAATTAATTCTAAAGGGATGTCGTTTCTAAGCGACAATAATTATAGGCTGAAGTCCAGCACTGAGGGTTATTGCTTTAGAAGTTAAGTGATAGAGGGAGGAGAAAATAAATGCCAACACTGAAGAGGAGTATTTTTAGCATTCATCTTTGGAAGTTAGCATAAACAGCAACCTTTTCATGCTAAAAGCTCATCCAAAACAGCAAGAAAATCCATCCAAACAGCAAAGTAAACCCTGTCAAAATCAGATCAGACATACCGTTTTTTTCTCGGGGACAGCAGAATGGTAGCCGAAAAGTCCCCAAAATCTGCCTGGGATGGATTGGGAATGGCTTGGAAGTCCCCAGGTCCCCAGTGACATCCCCCAAAAATTGGGGACATTCCCAACCCCTATAAAAGTCCCCGGAATACTGGAACGTCGGGTACAAGGGATTTTTTGGCAAGGATGGGTCCCCATGAAACATAGATAAACACTAATACTTGACACAAATACCATTGATATAAACTACTCTGGTTCTTCTTTAATGTACTGGCCAGCGCAGAGAATTCTGAATTTCATTAGTTATCCACACTGCTTCAGTGTATTTGTAATGGAGCAAACTTCCAAACTTTATACTGGTTTTCTAAAGTTTCGTTTTCTAATGGTTCCCGATTAATAACTGAAAAGAAGCAATCCAATTAACCACACTATAGGTTGTCAATTGCTTTTATTCTTGTAAATAGTTTTGTATTCATCATGAACTAAAAATGTTGAGCTATCCTCACAAACAAACCATAATTACATGAATGCCCCTAGCCTTCTGGCCTCAAATGCGTAGCACCAAATATATCAAAGTGATAGCTCCAGTTCCTCCAATCGGATAGGCTGGCATTGCATTATAGACCAGCAGAATCCATACCAAAACTTGTTGCAGGCATGTCATAGTAAGCCATGAGAGAAAGACACGAGTAAATTCATGGATCCTTCAAGGAGAACAAAAGCTCTATGAAATCATGGAGGGCATAAAATTTGAAAACCATCCCAGAAAAGACCCTCATAGACATTGCACATGACCAAATTCCTGAAAGCTCTTAGACAATACACTATCCCATATCTCATTAGTTTATGCTCTGCACTACATACCAATCCTTGGGGCATACACATGCAGTACTGACAAAAATGCATGTAATTGATAATTACTAAGACAATGTTTGATCCAATATACTCTGGACAAACTGCAGGTTCACTCTTGTGAGGCTGGTGTTCTGGCAATGAAATGAAGGCTAATCAGATGAAATGCACTCTAGAGTCTATATCTCCCCGAGCATAGAAGGCCACAGCATGTTAAGTCTTTCCCACCTTAATCTATCATGACCAAGGGCCAGTAAACATAGGACAAACCTTCAAGCTATGATACTATAGTGCCTCTCCTCCATAGGATTCCAATGAGATCTCTCATCTAAAACCCAGTTTGCACTCTTGCAAGGTTGCCTCTCCTTACTGCCTTCCAATCATATCCTGTAGTTGAAACAGAGCACAAAGAAATTTTCAGAAATACCACTTTCTTCACTCAGGATTTTAGGCAGGATAGGCACCTCTTCATAGAGGCAATGTCAAGGAGCCATCCAATGAACATCCCTTATTAACTTGTTGATCATTGGCCAGAAAGGGTTATTGAAATCCCTCATACAAAACTTTGAATGCAAGCATAGATGCATGAATTTTGAAACACAGGTGACCCAAGAAAATGCACAGCTTAACATATAATTCATAAAGCACTTCTGGTTTCTTCTTTATCTTCTTGTCTCAATCACAGCCACTGCATCCCAAAGCATCATTTCAATGATTTAAAGCTTTATGTGATTATGAGACAATCCCTTTCCCTTCAAAACATTTGCTTCCAACCATGGTGTTAGCTTTAATGATTTGGGATAGCATCGGATGTGCTCTATGTCTCAAACTTGGTGGAGAGGTTTAAACTTTAGACACATGTATTCCAGATAACCCAGAAATTGTTTGGGGAAATTCCACCCAGAGTGTATTTTATTAAGAAAAATAATTATTTTAAAGTGACCCTAAGTCTAAACATAGGAAACTAAAATACTTAAAGTGAATTAATAGAATATGGGTGTGAATGTTCTAGAAAAAGCAGATCAAGTCAAAATATAATCTTATCCGTTGATTGGAGATCTAATCTCGGCCGTTGAAGTCTTAACGAGAAGACTATAAAGAAGACTTGAGGGTCATTTGGAAAGACACACAGAGAGATCAAGAGATTGAATATTCTGAAGTGAGCAGTGCTCAAAGGAAAACTTTGATCGGGAGATTCTCATGCAATTGAGGGGCAGAGACAATTTTGCTAAGTTACCAAGATTCGGATACGGATATGGATACGGATCTGAATTCGCTAATTTTTTGAAAATCCAGTATTCTTATACGGCAAGGATACGTCAAGTACAAAAAAATAAAATATAATAATATTTTTTTTAATTTTAAAAAACACTTTGGAGTTCAAAAATCCAAAACTCTATGAAAGCATCAAACACTTTTAGAATTGAAACCATTATATATATTATAAAGATAAAAACTGAAACACTAAAATGAAATGACTCATGATGCATCCTCCCTCATACAAAGTAACGAAAAGCCAAAGGATAATCATAATATCATAAACGATAATAGTAAATACATTTACATATCCTCAAATGGATCTACATTATCTTCTGTATATTGCAACTCTACATCATGAATAGATGATGAGGATCCTGGAATGTATGAAGTTGCATGAGTAGGTTGGATTGGTGGGGGAACAATATCCTCAAGTAGGATGAGGTGAGTCATGACATTCAGTGTCAGCAGAGATCTCAGGCTCCACATCCCACACCTTGCTCGGACCCTTTTTATACTCTAGTTCAACATGTGATAGAAGACAGAGGTTGTAATGAACATACACAAGATCCTCAACCTTTGCCGCTCCCAGACTATTTTGCTTCACTGAATGGATAAAGCCATATGTACTCCAATTCTTCTCAGCTGATGAGGAATTAGCAACCTATGATAACAACCCGGTCGCCAAGGTGGAGAGATGAATGTTATCCCCACCATGGAAGCCCCACCAAGTAATAGGATCAAGATGTCCTCGATCAGCCATAGCTACTGGATCTGAAAAACTATCAGTAGATTGTACAAATCCCCAAAATTCTTGGCGTACTTCTATTGCAACTCCCATATCTCTATAAATTTTCCTCAAAGTTGTCTTGTATCCTTGTTTGGCATTGTTCTACCGGGTAAAGACAAAATTTTGGAATGATAATATTTATGGTGCAATGCATAGGCCAAAAGGTGTAATAGTGTGGTCATTTTGTTCCACCTTTCTGTAACTATGTCCTTCACTATATAATAGAATGGTTTATAAGGGTCATTTTCACTTACCCTAATAATTTCCCTTATCCTCTCCAACATACTATCAACGTTTTCATAAACCTCCTCCAAGCAAGGTGTATCAGTGTCAAATGCCATGATTAAGGTCAAGATTGGTTCAGCAAACTGCAGAAGGTATTGGAATTTGTTCCCCCATGCATCATCAAGAATGATGGACTTAATTTTTTGCCCTCTATCAGAAGTGGAAGTCCTCCATGATTCCCAAAGAGGGTCAATGACCATTGCTTGTAATGCTTGTCTCACCTCCACAAGCCTCTTTATGACAAGAGTGTATGAAGCAAAACGAGTTTCAACAACCTACAAGTTTCAAAAAGTCAAATCTCAAATGAGAAATCATATATATATTTGTAATTAAAATTAAGAATTTCCAATACAAATTTGAAATAATATTGATTAAAAAAAAGTACCTTCAGTAGCTCTAACTTTGCAAAACCTCGATATATGGTTTGGGACATTGAATGATTTGTAATGAACATTTGGATTTCTTTTACTGCTACATATATGTCATTAATCCATTCAATCTCACCAATTTTGGCAAGCATAACATTCAATGAATGTACTGGACATGGAGTCCAAAAGATGTAATCATATAGACCCTCCACAATCAAATCTACAGCTTTACAAGCTTGTGCATTGTCCATAATGACTTGGACAACATTATGTGGCCCCACACTTTCTATTGCATCAATAAGAATTGTGGATATGAAAGTTGCATCTTTCTCTATTCCACTGCAATCAACAGCCTTCAAAAACATTCCCCCTTGGGGGCATACTTCAACAACATTAATTAATGGATGGTTTCTTTGGTCTCTCCATCCATCAGAAATGATGGACACCCCTGTTCTGTCCATATATCTCAAATTGCCTATAGTTGTCTATCCACGGATTGTCTCACTAATGCCAACAAAGTATTGTAGACATTTTCATATCCATGGCTCTTTTACCCTTTCAGGCACTTCATTCACTGCCTTAATCATTTGTTGCCAATAAGGGGAACGCACCAAATTGAATGCTAGCCCATTTGCATAGATGCAACAAGATACATGTTCTTCGGCTATGTCACTACCTTGATTATTGAAAGCTACTTCAAGAGGGCCTAGAGTGGGCTTTTTATTAGTGCCACTGGCAGCAGGACTAGATTGAAATGGAGGCCTAGTTGTAGAGCTTTGTGTGAAAATTTTTGAATTTAAACCAGAAATTCTACTGCAGAAAAACCGATTTACGTTATCTACTTCTGTTTATATTAACAAGTTATTTTTTCTGAAAACTACAGTAAAATATTGATGTAAATACACTACAGCCTACAATATACAGATCAAGAACTAAAAAATAAATGAAGCAATCACACAAAGGACACTTATTTTTGGACAATTCTCACTCGAAAAACCCAATGTGGGAAAACGGGTGCAGCAAATCTGAGGGTTTGTATTATTAAGCAGCAATATTCTGAGTACAACTAGGGTGCCAAAATCTGGCTCACCCAAAAGAGAAAATTCCTTGGTAGACAGATAAAATAGTGAGTTTTACCTCACACTGCAAGTCCCGACTGATCTGAAGCAGAAACTAGTGAAACCCTAGCTGCCTCTGCACAGTAGATGTGTAGCCCTGTGTGGGTCTGGCTGAGGACTGTGTCAACCCTTCTCTACGCTGATCTGCCTCTCAGAAAATCGAGTTTCAACCCTTCTAGCTAAGAAACCCCGATCTTCAGCAAAATCTGAACTGTCTCTCAAAGGCTTTGCGTTGCCCCTGCGTGAGCCCTGCATGGGTCTACGCCACCATCTCTGGGGACTACGTCACCTCTCCTACTGGTTACGCTTCTTCCTCTGTTGTCTTTGTTTCCCTTGCTCTACTATGTATTTTTGGTCCTCCGACCAATAATTGCTTCTGCCCTTTGCTGCAACTGAATCACTTAGTTCTTATCTTCGTCCGAGCACTGCTCCATCAGAAGAATCTGATCTCTTGATTCACTGTATGTATTCTCCAACTGACCCTCAAGCCTTCCTTTATACTTTTCCTGTTGAGAAATCAACGGTCGTGATCTAATTCATAATCAATGGCTAAGATTAAATTAGACTTGATTCTCGTCACTTAAAAGCTTCTCACCCACATGTTTAAATTAATTTACTTTAATTATTTAAATTCCCTAAGTTTTAACTTAGGCTTTGTTATCGCTCCTTGTCGCCTACACTTACCTACAAGTCAGTGGAAAAAGCCTTCAACCCCACAAGGTGTGGTTGGTGGCAAGGATCTCAGAGAAGGGGATGTCACACTGATCTTGACTCTCTCCATTTTAGCTCTCTCCTAGGTCAGCTAAAGGGGCTGGTCCCTAAAGTGAAGAAACTAAGTTAAAAAGATAAGGTTCTAGGAGAGTGTTATAGTGAAAATGGATTACTTTTAAGGATTTATGAACAAATATAATGTGAGCAACTTGAAATAATAATGACGATAATTAACATGATAAAACCACAAACCAGTGCCTTATACAGAATTTGCTCAACATTTGAAAGATATATATATTTGCTCAAGAAGTAAAACGTAATGTTCTCAAAAATTGAAAGCAAAGTAGCTCTGAAATGCAAACAAAAGATTGTTAGCACAAGATATTGCAAGGTATAGAAAATGCCTTTGAGATAATCAAATTTAGGAATCAAAACATTGAAACATATCTTGCCAAAACTCCATAATTAGTGATTAGCTTCGAAAATGTGAACAAGGAAATGCGACATGAGAAATTAGACTTAAAACATAAAAAGAAAGCACTTGTTAAGTGAATTACAATACTTTCTTTTGGAATAAACTTTGCATATGAAAACTCAAGACCATGAAGAGACAAGTAAAGTAAATATGATGGATAGTTCTCTTGGTTAATTTTATTATTAATTACCTCTATAACAAGATTGCAAATGAACTCTTCAATCCTCAGACCTCACCCTCGCCCAAAGATATGGATCCCACAGTGACGAGTCGATAGAGGAGTAAAGGGTCCCTAAGATGTCTATTCAACCAACTTATGTTGGAAGTAAAATTTTAGTGAGTGTTGATTATCCCAATTAAATTGATACATGCAATGTTTCAAAAGAAATAGAAATGAGAGTGTGTTCATTGCAATAACAAATGAAACTTGAGAAAGAAGAATGGAAATAAGCTCATATGTGTTGCACCAATAAATGAAAGTAGGCAAGTTAAGTAAAATAGATTTTAGTAAGTGAGAGATAATGCTACAATAGTTACCAAAATATGTAGCATAAATGGACCGAACAATGAAACATGTGCCTAAATAAACATGAAACAATAAAAACTTGCCCATAATATAAATCGTTCACACATAAAAGAGATTTGCTCAAGTTTGCAACTTTTGGAACTTGTGCATGTTAGAATTTTTTAGACAAGATTTAGTGAATGAAATGTGGAGTGAATATGTTGTTAATTTTAAGCATGCATGTGATGGAAATTAGCAAAAACGAAACTAGAAACAAAGTCCATCCACCCACAAAAGGTCCTTCCTCTTCAACTGAGGAAGGGGGATGCCATGGGAAAATTTCCCAAGCTCCCTTAAGCAAATAACATTCTTTTATTAGTGGTTACAATGAGTAAGAAAGAAGCCTCCAAGAAGGCTGCCCAAGAAATGAAAGGAGATCTTTACAAAGATAAGAGCTTGGCAAAACTAGAATCTCCTCCCCTAAGTAAGACAATGAAAGTAAATGGAAAAACCCTCTAAATCAGAAAGTTTGCAAGCCACAAAGGCCCACAGCCTAGATAACTTGTTGTTGCCCCTATAGTGTTGAAATTTGGTACCGGAGGACAGGTGGTTCCCTAAGGCTTTGATCTTTGGCCTAGGGAAAAGTGTCCAAAAGAATTTAATTTTTCTCCTAAAGTAACTTTATAATTTTTTTATAAAGTTAAATCTAATTTAAAAGTGAATTAAGTGATAAAGTTACTAAAGTGACTTTATAAAGTTATAAAGTCAAATCTAATTTTAAAGTGACTTTAAGTGATAAAGTTACTAAAGTTAAAGTGACTTTAAATAAAGTCAATGTAAAATTAGAAAGGAAAAAGTGACTTTGGAAATAAAAGACTAAGTGGGTCTTTATTAAAGTGGGGTGAATTAAAAATGAAAAGTGAGATTTAAATGAGCATTTAATCTCAGCCCTAGATCTCAATCTATCTCAGCCATTGGATTTAGGGATTCCCCAAAAGTCACTTAGGGTTAGGTTAAAGGAGGAAAAGGAGGAAAAGGTCATTCATTCTTTCATGAGCAGATTGGGAGAAGGAGAGAAAGAGAGCAAGGGAGATTTCTGGGCAGTGAGGAGAAGGAGGCAGCAGCTTGGCACACATTCCAAGGCAGCATTTCAGCAAGACATTTTCAGCAAGATAGTTCAGCAGCTTTAGCACACAGCAAGGCAGATTTTTGGCACACGATTTTTGAGGAAGAAGGGCCGTACAGCCAGGCCGTACAGCAGGCCGTACAGCAGCCGTACAACAGATTTGCACTGCAGATTTGCACAGATTTCAAGAAGCAGATTTGAGGGAGGCCATACAACAAGTGGCTGTACCTTTGGCACGCATTTCAAGGCAGAAATCGTACAGCAGATTTTTGGACAGCTTGCACGCTTTTCTAGGCAGCCGTACAGCAGCATTTAAGGCTGTTATTTGGCACGAAAATCGAGAAATCTGTACAACATTTATTGCTGTTCCTATTTTGCTGTTTGCACGTTTTCCGAGGCGGTGGTTAAGCACGAAAAAGAGATAAGTTGTAAAAGTCTGTTTGCTGATTATTTATTTTGCTGAATATTTCTATCACTGTAAAAAGCATTTTTCCAGAAATAAGAAGGAGCTTTCGAACCGGTTTTCCCCAAGAGTTGTAGGGGGTTTTTCCAGGGTCACCTTGACCAAAAATTACTGAGTTATGATGTGTTGAATGACTGTTTGTTACCGCTGTTATTTTATTTCTGCATTTTCAGCATTCTGAAAAATTTCCAGAATTTGTGTTTTCAGCAAATTTATTTTCCAGTTTATTAAATGTATGGATATGGGAAAGGGCATTTAATTATTTTGGAGTAATAAGGCGAAAACTGAAAACCGGGGTGGGAAACTAGAATTTTCTACATATAGAGCTCATGACCTCCTTACAAAACCAGTTCTTGAGTTCGTGGAAGGTCTTGCATGCAAGATTATTAGTAGTTTTCCCACACCTCTTCTTCAAACTCTTCGTTGTCCAAAGCTCAAACCTATGGGCTTCCAAAACAAAATCAATTATTAGCATAAAAGAAAGCAAAATAAAACAAGATTATATTACAAACTAATGTACAAAACGCTAGATCAAGTAATAGGAGTGAACCCCCATACTTGCCCAACATAGAAATTTCTTTTGAAATAGCTTGTATAACTTTGGAAGCTCTAAAAAGAAGCATTTTAAATTTTAGATGAAGTAGATGATCAAGTAGCTAGAGAACGAGAAAACGCCCTCTTGGTCTTCCTTTGATGAAAGGCTTAGGGTTTGTTGTTGCACAGAATCTCTAGGCATCGTGACAACAGCTCAGATTGGGGGCTGTCACCCTGATCCCCAATCTCTCTATCTAAGTTGTCTCCTTGCAAGCTAAGGGAGGTGACCCTAACGAAAATGAAGAAGGAGAACCGGTTGAAAACCAACCAATTCAGGAGACACAGTTAGATGACCAACTACTTGTTAAGATTTACGAGATTTTAAAGATTCAATTAGATTTAAAGTTTAAAACCAGTGCCTTGTGGAGTCAAAATACCTCGTTATGAAATAAAATCAAGTATTTGATATGTAACTGCTCCAATGGAAAATCAATCCACCACAATGATATTCAATAAAAACGCCTTCACAATTATGCATTAACAATGTTTGATAAGGACATGTAATTTACGATCACTTGAAATATTCTCAAAGTTGACCAAAACAATTAATAACTAATTTCAAGCAACTTAAAACCAAAATTAAAGATAGCTCAACAATCATCAACCACAGCTAAGCATTAAACTTCGAAACAATTTAAATTCGAAACAACAAATATTATCATGAGGGAAACATCGAATTTAAATGTTAGACATTTCCAATAATTCCGAATTAAAATGATATTCTAAATAATTCCAATTCAGAAAATTAAAATTTTCCTATAGTCATGTTTTAGAATAAAAAGTTCCACCCTTGACTTATGAGAAAATTTTAATCCAAAACCACTTTCAAATGAAAAACAACTTTAGAACAAAAATCCCTAATTTTAAAAGTTAAAATTTTTACTTTTTATTTTTATATTTTTTCTATATATATATATTTTTTATAAATCTAAAATTAATCTAAAAACTAAAGTTAAGAAACCCAAAAAGATAAAGTCTAAAATGTAAAGTTAATGAAAAGTCATAAAATACAAAATCTAAAAAGTTAAAAAATGTTAGTAATATATATATATATATATATATATTTTTAATTTTTCCTAACGTCTAAAGATTAAAAAAGGGAAAACTAAAAAAGGGTCAAAAGTCAATTAAACTCAACCTAACTAACCTTATAAAATAAAATTAAAAGATTAAATCTAAAGGTTTAAAACTAAAACTATAGTCAAGAAAAATGAAGTCGAAAATCTAATATTTAAAAAATAAGCTAAACAAAATATAAAAATCTACAACTAAAACTGAAACAAATGAAATCTAAAGTCTAAAAATTGAAAAGTCAAGCCTAAAATTTAAACGTTGATGCTATGTTAATATTTTGATCTAAACCTTAAAAGACCAAAAAAACTAACAAAGTCAAAAAACTAAAATGAAAATAAAAATAGAAATGCAAACGTGATTTTTTGTTTGTTTGTGCGTAGGTGCTTATGTAGATAGAGTTGCCGCAGGGACAACGTGAGGATGGCAGCGAGGACAAGGGACAGGAATGAGGAGCAGAGAATAGGCATCGTACGGATGGGCTGCAAGAGAGGTAGTTTAATGCAAGAAAATGTTTTGGGAGCTGCAGCCTAACAAGAGCAGCGTAGGGGAAGGAAGCAAGGGTGGACAGCGGCCAGCGAAGGAGAAACCGGTAGGGGAAAGGCAGTGAGAGAAGGAGTTGTGGTGATGAATTGACGCAGGAGGACGGGTTTGAGGAAAATGCGTGGAGGAGAGGGCTCGGACAAGACTGCGACAAAGATTGAGATCCGTGGAGGTGAAATGAAGCCGGCAGAAAAATGGGCTACATGAGAAGACGAGCGATGGAGCTGGCAGCAAATGAAGAAAAATGCGTGGATGAGGGCAGTGAATAAGGAATGGAGCAGCGTACATGTAGTGGATAAGAGCAATAGAGAAGGCACACAGGTGCATAAACCTTCACATTCGAAATTTCTCTTTTCCCAACAACATCAGAAATTAAAATCGATTTGAAATAAATGTACCTACAATTATTTGATCCTTGAAGCAAAATGTTGCCCAGAAATTGACAATTTCAGATTTAAAAATCAGATTTCACTTAAATAAATGCACCTGCAGGCAAAATCCCTCCTAGATCTACAAACAAAACTGATACTGAGGCCAGATCTTACCCTCTAGGGCCTAGATCTGGCTCAGATCTGAAAAATCTCCCTGTAGAACCTGCACAGAACAAGAAACCAACAAACCCAGAAAAACAGTATATGTACAAAGTAAAAACAAACCCCAAAAATTATGGTGAATTAAAATAAAAATAAGCGGGATTTACACTGCTATTTTACAGATCAGAGCCCCTCATGCCAGATTTAAACCGTCCAACACAATTTAGAAAATAAAAATTAAGAGAAAGGCACAAGCCCAATAAAGAACCCCGCAAAAAACAGAATTTAAGATAAGCCCAGGGAATTAGATTCGGAGAGCTCTTCAGACCTTATCTCCTTGGGAGTCAGCTGGTCCAAACTAGGACTTCCCCAAAGGCCCAATTCTAAATCTGGAAGATTTCTGCAAACTTAAAGTTAAACTGTTAAATTAATAGAGAAATAGTGATAAAACATAAAATTTTCATGAGCTTGAGATAGCTATTAACTCTATCCAATTAAAATTTTTACCCTAGATCCGGTAACTTAAACAAGATACCTGTACATTAGATTACTCTACAAGAGCCATCAATCAACAATCCATTAAAATAATCACCAGCAGAGTTTTAAGAACAAGTTTACCATAAAATACTGAAGAGGAACACCACCATCAGAATAAAACCCCAAAGTCTTTGTTTGTATTATTCCAGAAAATATTACAGGAGAGCTTCAAGAGCGAGTGCACGATCCAGAGATCGAATGACTGAAAGACTGACAAAGACCTCTAATTTATAAGATAAAATCTCCAAGGGCTAGTTCAATTGATCCTTGTCAAAATAATCTCGACCGTCGAAAAGATTTAATCATCTTTTAATCTGGACCGTCGAAATTATAATTTTAAGGAAATTCGAATTTATCATTTAATTCCATTTTAATTAACTCAAAAATATTATTTTTGAGTTAATTGCCTCAAAATTTTGACTTTGACTTAACCGCCAAGGCCCAAGGGTCCAAAATTTCTTGAAATTCTCAATATTCCCTTGGCCTAGGACCTTTAAAAATTTATTTTTTAAGGACCATGAATTTTGCCCTTTAAATTATTTTAACTCACCTAGGACTTAAAATTAATTAAATTTCTGCCTTCGGATTTTTTAATTAATTTGGCCAGAAAATTTAATTAATTGACTGAGAGGGGATTTTATTATTTTTCCAACCCTCTTTATATAAGATAAATACATTTAGACACATAAAGGGGGAATACCCATTCATATAGACCCTCAAATAGTTACCCAATTCTGCGACTCAAAACATGATCTAGTAGACCTAGCAATCTGTAATAAAATGATCTAGCCAATTAGCTAAGATCATTCCCAGATTACTTTACAAAGACTCGATAGAAAACACTAGGACTCACTTAGCATTTTGACGACAAAATCCACCCTAGCTTTGGGGTGAGGCTGGAGGGAAAAACTCTACTGATCACTTGTGTCGAGAAACACAAATGAATCGGTGAGAAAAAAAAACCTCCTAAGATAGAAGTCGTCACCAAAATACTAGGCTTATCTAGGTTGTTACATACATGATGGTCTTACTTAGATCATTTACATCATAAACATGCAGAATGGGTTTACATCGTTTAAAAAATTGTCGACTGATGATGGAATCTGAATGGCGCGAACATGTCGAACATGATAAATCCCATTTGAAAAAAATGGGGTTGTACTGCTATGGGGTCATTGACAAAGTGTGGTCAACATCTGGCTCTACTTGGGGACACGTTGCTTCACCGGAGGAATGTGAGAATCCAGAATATGTATCCAAGCAACACACAAAATTACATAGTGTCCATCCAAATATCATCATATAACTCTAGGCGCATAAAAAAATAGAAGCTCTTCTTTCATTTATTATTCTACTTAACATGAAAAGTGAATCTACTCTAACTACAAAATGAAATGTTGAAATAACAAGGTGTAGGGTTAGAAATACAATACAAAGGATGCCCTGTGGCATCAGATGTGTTCAATATAGTGCATGCTGAGCATTTGCCTGCTTTCAGGCAAGTCTATAGGTTGTTTTTCAGATGTGCCATGTCCAATCTTGCATTGTAGGACTCTGCCTTATACAAATGTCAAGCTACTCTTGGCCATCAGATGAATTAAACCACTTACTTCTTCTTTGCTGCTTTTTTCTCTTCTTCTTAGTGGGTTGTGATGTCAGCAATGAGACCACTGTAGATTTCTTGTCCTTATCTTGAAAATGCTTGTACAAAACATCTGATGAACCTGGAGTGTGACCAATCTTATTTTGAATATACTCTATCAATGGTGACACATAAGCTTGGTCTTTCTTAACGTCCTTTGTAACCATAGTTAATTTTTCCTTAATGAGAAAAGTGACCTCAGTGTGATGAGATGGAAATTGCTTCAACAAACTGAGAGGCCTATGATCTGTTGACAATTCTGACTTGGGTTGGAAATTCTACATGTGTGATCTTTCCATTTTTTCCAACTTATTCTGAATAACAGTCATTTGATTAGAATGCTTAACATTTACAACACTAATTTCCTTCGCATGACTCTCTTCAATAGTCAACAATTTGTGTTGAAGAGACATCTGATTAGAATGATTAACTTCCATCATCTTTAACCTATTTTCCATGACATTTATTTCATGTGCATGACTTGCTCCATTGGCATTTATCCTATTTTGAAGATTCTGGTTAACTTCCATGTTTTCAATCATTTTATCATTATCCGCTTTCATGGTCATGAAGAAATTTTGCATATGGCAGTGGTTGAATCACAACCCGAGAACACAAGCATTTTTCGAATGGCCTCTTTTGGCATGTCATGAAAAGGATCACCCATGATGACTTACTTAAATGAAAAAAAAAAACAAATGGATGTTAGAGAAAGAGATCCTTGTTCAAGAAAAGTCAAGAGATCCACAAGAAGCGAGCTTCTTAGTAGAAATTCTTGTAAGAAATGAAAGAATTGGAGTCGCCACTTGAACATGAACCTAATTCTAAAACAGAAGAAATAGTCGAGAGAAGCAGATGGATATCAGGGAGGGATTCTTGTCTGGGAGTAAATAAATGAGTAAGTGGAGTCGCCACCCAAACAAGAAGCCAACCGAAATGTCCAAGTGCTAAAGGTGTAAATGATGA
This sequence comes from Pinus albicaulis, assembly GCA_034641835.2. Classification (NCBI taxonomy): domain Eukaryota; kingdom Viridiplantae; phylum Streptophyta; class Pinopsida; order Pinales; family Pinaceae; genus Pinus; species Pinus albicaulis. Next base: position 896,309,292 of record CM076580.1, read on the forward strand.
AATGATTAGTGATATGATGATGAAGCGATGAAGAGATGAAATGATGCCAGAAAATGCTATGTCGTGTGACAAGTTAATGAATGGCGAAAAAAAGATTAGAAGATGTCGTTAAGACCAAAGACAGAAAAACTCCATCCCCGGCAATGGCACCAAAAAATGTTGTCGCACAGAATGTCTAAGCACCGCGACAATGGCTCAGATTGAGCGCTGTCACCCTGATCCCCAATATCTCTATCTAAGTTGTTTCCTTGCAAGCTAAGGGAGGTAGACCCTAACAAAAATGAAGAAGGAGAACCAGTTGAAAACCAACCAATTCAGGAGACACAGATGACCAAGTGCTTGTTAAGATTTACGAGATTTTAAAGATTCAATTAGATTTAAAGTTTAAAACAAGTTCTTTGTGGAGTCAAAATGTCCCGTTATGAAATTAAAGTCGAGTATCTGATATGTAACTGCTGCGATGGAAAATCAATCCACCACAATGATATTCGATAAAAATACCCTCACACAATTATGCATTAACAATGTTTGATAAGGACATGTAATTTACCATCACTTGAAATATTCTCAAAGTTGACCAAAGCAATTAATAACTAATTTCAAGCAACTTAAAACAACAATTAAAGATAGCTCAACAATCATCAACCACAGCTAAGCATTAAACTTCGAAACAATTTAAATTCGAAACAAAAAATATTATCATGAGGGAAACATCGAATTTAAATGTTAGACATTTCCAATAATTCTGAATTAAAATGATATTCTAAATAATTCCAATTCAGAAAATAAATTTTTTCTATAGTCATATTTTAGAATAAAAAGTTCCACCCTTGACTTATGAGAAAATTTTAATCCAAAACCACTTCCAAATGAAAAACAACTTTAAAACAAAATCCCTAATTTTAAAAGTTCAAATTTTTATTTCTTATTTTTTATATTTTCCATTTTTTTTTTTTATAAATCTAAAATTAATCTAAAAACTAAAGTTTAGAAACCCAAAAAGATAAAGTCTAAAATCTAAAGTTAATGAAAAGTCATAAAATACAAAATCTAAAAAGTTAAAAAAATGTCAGAGAAAAAAAAAAAAAAAAAATATATATATATATATATATAAAGATTAAAAAAGGGAAAACTAAAAAAGGGTCAAAATTCAATTAAACTCCACCTAACTAACCTCATAAAATAAAATTAAAAGATTAAATCTAAAGGTTTAAAACTAAAACTATAGTCAAGAAAAATGAAGTCGAAAATCTAAGATTTAAAAATAAGCTAAACAAAATATAAAAATCTACAACTAAAACTGAAACAAATGAAATCTAAAGTCTAAAAATTGAAAAGTCAAGCCTAAAATTTAAGCGTTGATGCTATGTTAATATTTTGATCGAAACTTTAAAATACATAAAAACTAACTTAAAGTCAAAAAATTAAAATGAAAATTAAAATAGAAATGCAAACGTGATTTTTTGTTTGTTTGTGCATAGGTGCTTATGTAGATAGAGTTGTCGCAAGGACAGCGTGAGGATGGCGGCGAGGACAAGGGATGGGAATGAGGAGCAGAGAATAGGCAGCATACGGATGGGCTACGAGAGAGGTAGGTTAATGTAATGAGGTAAAAGATAAGGATACTAGCAGTGAAAGAAAATGTTTAGGGAGCTACAGCGTGACAGGAGCAGCATAGGGGAAGGAAGCAAGGGTGGACGGCGGCCAGCAAAGGAGAAACCGGTAGGGGAAAGGCAGTGAGAGGAGTTGTGGTGATGAATTGACGCAGGAGGACGAGTTTGAGGAAAATGGATGGAGGAGAGGGCTCGGACAGGACTGCGGCAAAGATTGACATCTGTGGAGGTGAAATGAAGCCGGCAGAAAAATGGGCTGCGTGAGAAGAGGAGTGATGGAGCTAGCAACAAATGAAGAAAAATGTGTGGATGAGGGCAGTGAATGAGGAATGGAGCAGCGTACATGTAGCAGATAAGAGCAATAGAGAAGGCACACAGGTGCATAAACCTTCAGATTCAAAATTTCTCTTTTCCCAGCAACATTAGAAATTAAAACCGATTTGAAATAAATGCACCTATAATTATTTGATCCTTGAAGCAAAATGCTGCCCAAAAATCGACAATTTCAGATTTAAAAATCAGATTTCACTTAAATAAATACACCTGCAGACAAAATCCCTCCTAGATCTTCAAACAAAACTGATCCTGAGGCCATATCTTACCCTCCAGGGCCTAGATTTGGCTCAGATCTGAAAAATCTCCCTGTAGAACCTGCACAGAACAAGAAACCAGCAAACCCAGAAAAACAGTATATGTACAAAGTAAAAACAAACCCCAAAAATTATGGCGAATTAAAATAAAAATAAGTGGTATTTACACTGCTATTTTACAGATCAGAGGCCCTCATGGCCAGATTTAAACCATTCAGCACAATTCAAAAAATAAAAATTAAGAGAAAGGCAGAAACCCAATAAAGAACCCTGCAAAAAACAGAATTTAAGATAAGCTCGTGGAATTAAATCTGGAGAGCTCTTTAGATCTTATCTCCTTGGGAGTCAACTGGTCCAAACTAGGACTTCCCCAAACGCCCAATTCTAAATACGGAAGATTTCTGCAAACTTAGAGTTAAACTGTTAAACTAATAGAGAAATAGTGATAAAACATAAAATTTTCATGAGTTAGAGATAACTGTTAACTCAATCCAATTAATATTTTTACCCTAGATCCAGTAACCTAAGCAAGATCCCTGTGCATTAGATTACTCTACAAGAGCCATCAATCAACAATCCATTAAAATAATCACCAGCAGAGTTTTAAGAACAAGTTTACCATAAAATACTAAAGAGGAACACCACCATCAGAATAAAACCCCAAAGTCTTTGTTTTTATTATTCCAGAAAATATTACACGAGAGCTTCAAGAGCAGGTGCACGATCCAGAGATCAGATGACTAAAAGACTGACAAAGACCTCTAATTGATAAGATAAAATCTCCAACGGCTAGTTCAATTGATCCTTATCAAAATAATCTCGACTGTCGAAAATATTTAATCATCTTTTAATCTAGACCGTCGAAATTATAATTTTGAGGAAATTCGAATTTATCATTTAATTCCATTTTAATTAACCCAAAAATAATATTTTTGAGATAATTGCCTCAAAATTTTGACTTTGACTTAACCCCCAAGGCCCAAGGGTCCAAAATTTCTTAAAATTCTCAATATTCCCTTGACTTGGGACCTTTAAAAATTTATTTTTTAAGGACCACGAACTTTGTCCTTTGAAGAATTTTAACTCACCTAGGACTTAAAATTAATTAAATTTCTGGCCTAGGATTTTTTAATTAATTTGGTCAGAAAATTTAATTAATTGACTGACAGAGGATTTAATTATTTTTCCAACCCTCTTTACATAAGGTAAATACATTTAGACACATAAAGGAGGAATATCCATTCGTATAGACCCTCAAATAGTTACCCAATTCTGCGACTCAAAACATGATCTAGTAGACCTAGCAATCTGTAATAAAATGATCTAGCCAATTAGCTAGGATCATTCCCAGATTACTTTACAAAGACTCGATAGAAAACACTAGAACTCACTTAGCATCTTGACGACAAAATCCACCCTAGCTTTGGGGTGAGGCTGGAGAAAAAAACTCTGCTGATCACTTGTGTCGAGAAACACAAATGAATCAGTGAGACAAAAAACCTCCTAAGATAGAAGTTGTCACCAAAATACTAGGCTTATCTAGGTTGTTACATACATGATGGTCTTACTTATAGATCATTTACATCATAAACATGCAGAATGGGTTTACATCATTTAAAAAATTGTCGACTGATGATGGAATCTGAATGGCGCGAACACGTCAAACATCATGAATCCCATTTGAAAAAAACGGGGGTGTACTGCTATGGGGTCGTTGACAAAGTGTGGTCAACAGGGTTGAAAATCACAGAGTATTGGATCGCTTTAAAATCTAAGAGTGAGTTGGTCTATGTGAGACTTCTCCCACGCCCAAATGGATTTCTTGCAAACAATACAAATAGATCTTCCCTACACACTTGAACAAATATTAGTTTGCAAAAGGATTAGAGCATCATAATGAATAAGATAAACCAAACATTCATCCGATAATATTTCTGGAATACTACTCTAAATCAATGATACATGCAAGCTATCAATCCAAACTAGATGGCAAATATAAACTAATACTGATCAAACATGTAAATGAATTCAAACACAATAGAAATATTATGGAAAGAAATCACCTCATAATGCCAAAAGAATATCTCCTAAATAGCCCCAAAGTCTTGATTATATTAACAAATATGCAAGTACAAAATGGCAAAGTTTCCTCAAGCCCAGTAGTTCATAACATGATGCAATACAATAGCCCATGGCTTTGTTATATAGAGAGTTGGGAGCAATTCCCAAGGACGAATGCATGTGAGAACCGAACTTGGAGCAAATCTCAAGGAAAGAAAAACTAATTTTGACGTGGAGAAGACTGAGACACGTAGAGAAAAATTGAATTTCTTTTGTGCGCACCAAGGTAAATCGAATTCCCCATATGATCTAATGAACTCATCCATAAGCCAAACCAAGTCCTGTGCTACATCAAGTCCACCATTGCAAACTCAAGCAAACTAAAATCTTACTTATAGATGATCTCAGTGAACTTCTGCATAGGCCTCTAAGAACTATGTGTTTCCACAGAGTAACTGCGCAGTCTAAGCTCAAGGAATAGTGTAAATCCTCTGAGTGAAGTGTTGAGTGTTGTTGCACTCCAGATAGCTCGTGAGAAGAGATCTCCACTTGGTCTTCAGTCAACTAATCCTGTAGAATATTACTTTTATGCTGAACTGCTTTTAATAAATTCGATTTTCCTTGTGTGTAACTATCACTGTATCTCTAGGAATTTGATTTTAATAAAATAAATGACGAATTAATGATGTAGTGTGCTCAGTCATCCTCCACATGTCCGTTGACTCAACTCTTTGACTTAGAATAATTTCCAAGTCATTTCCATGTCATTTTTTCACATGTGATAATTTATTTCTCTCTATTTTATTTAATTCTAGCCTAATTAAATGCCACAATTTCCCACTAAACTTAGGAAATGTGGGTTTTGAGGTTCCAAAACTCATTATTAATCCCTCAAAGTGTGTCATAGTAGAAAGTTGAGGGTGAGAGGTGTAATTTTGATTACTCATACCCCATACAACTTCTCTAGACAACACTTATTACAATCCAATTACAATTTTTATTGCAATTATCAGCTTGCGGGAAATCTAAAAAATTAAAAAATCACTACCTAGACCTAAATAAATTCCAAGAAATTTTTGTGTGATCTAGTATAGTAATATACATTGACTCTAGACACTATGACTCATCCAAGGCCTCACCATCAAGCCGTACTCCGGCTTTGGAATAAAATTGTAGGAAAAAACTCAATTAATTATTAAGTCCTAGTAGGGAGATGATAATTCACCAAGTGAAAAAAACCTCTTAGAGTAATACTCACTTGTTGGCAAGGTCCCAAGCTACCTAGGCCTGTTACAAACTCAATACTAACTCAAATTCATCATTACTAGCATCAGTTATTACAATTCCCCGTAGAGAGTGGAATCTGGGTACAAGAGAAAGATGATGAGAAACAGAAGTAGAGTTCAAAAACTTTGTTGAACTGATGATATCTGATGATATCTGATGGTACAAATGTCTTCTACTTCATCCCTGGGCATGGAGTCTTCTCATTATCATCAAGTGCCACTCCAGCGATCAACAAGCTCCATTTAAAATAATTAATTATTTGAATAACTTTCACTCCAGGTGGAATTTCTCCAAATGATTTATGGGTCTTGGAGATCTCATGTGTTCTAGCCCCTCCACAAAATTTCAAAGCTAGAGCACATCCAATGCTACCCAAAATCAACACTCCCTCTTAGCGAGGAATGTGCTCTAGCAATGCTTCTTCACCAGAAACATCACCCTAATCCACGACATCGATCCTCTGCGTTGTTGATGGTTGGCATGTTGCCCTTCATCCACTGCGCTACTACTATCTGTACTGTTGCCCATGATTCTGCCACAGTCACTGCTACATCTGTATTGCAGCTCCCTCTCAAAATGTTGCATCATGTTGCCTCTAGCACTGCCACTGCTAACTACTGCACTGCAACTCAATTGCTGAGAGTTAAGCAACTGAAAAACCTCCCAAAATTGACATACAGGTCAGTCTAAATACTCCTCGATGTTGGAACTACCTCTACTGCCAATCTTCGTTGACCCTCTGATGCCACTGCACTGCTACTGTCTTTTCTCTGCGCTGCTTCAAGCTTTGGCACTCTAGCTCTGCCACTGTTGCTCCATCATCCCTCACACCAACTGACTCCTATCATTTTGCTACTATCATTAAAGGCTCCCGTAGCCGTATGTGATCCAAGAGTTTGGGCACCTCAAGGATCCTGCCCCTTTTTGAATTGTAGTTGATCTATAACTCCATATCACCCCACTTCTTAGGTGCATGAGCACTCATGGCACATCCATTGTCATCATCCTCATCAACATGAGTTGGAGCAGCCTTCGAATCAGATTCTTCCTTGCTCTTCTTCTTCAGAGGGCACTATGTGTCGAAATGTCCTAGTTCCCCACATCTGAAGCATCTGACCTTCGAGAGGTCCTTCTTTTTCCTTCTCTGCTGCCCTTGTTGTCCCTTAGATGTGAGAGTTACATCTTCCTCTTCCTCCTTCTTGACTTTGATACCTTTGCTACTGCTTCCCGCCTTGGTCCACCATTTCAACTCTTCTTGTCGAAGAGATGCCCACATCTCTTCCCAGCTTGGAAGAGCTACCCTGCCCAAAATGCCTTGGACAAAGGTCTCCCAGTCTAAAGTGACTGCATTCAGGGCAATCCTGATCATAAGCCCAACATCAAGTGTAGCCCCTACGGAAGCTAGTTGATCTCGGATCCCTTGCAATCTAATGAGGAAGGGGTCGATCTCTTCTCCCTTCTGCATCTGAAATAATCTCAATTGGTTCTCCAGCAACATCTTCTATTGGACGGAAGATTCTTGGTACATAGTGGTCAAGGCCTCCCACATTTCTCTTGTTGTGTTCTTCTCACCAATATGTGGGATCACATGATCCTTGACTCCGTCCATGATCATGCGTTTTGTTTTTGCCTGAGCCTGCTCGTACTTCTTGAGAGGATTAGCATCAGTCGGAACAACAATAGTGCTCAAGGCATGATCCTTCATGCAATGTTCATCCAAAACTGTCTAGATCCTGGCCTTCCAGATGACAAAGTTAGAAGCTCCATCCAACCTGTCATGATCCCTCGGTCCATTCACAGCCATTTTTTCTCAACTAAGTGACAAACAAGTCCCTTTCTCCCACTTCCGCTGCTGACCTAGCAAAAACTCGGATCTGGAATTCTTGGAGCTAGAAACCCTCTAAGGAACAAACTCCCTCTGAGATTCGATTTCCTTCACGGAAATCCCTCTGCCAACAGATGTCGAAACACTCCTCTTTGATATTGCTTTGTTGCTGCTCAACACTAGATCCAGACTTCTTTGCAAGAAATCTTCTGAGGAATTGATTCCCTCTACTTTTCTACAGCCCCACTAGACATTGTTCTACACCAACAGAAACAATGTCCCACCAACAACTCCAGATAGAAATCATACTGCTCTTCTAGACACTACAACCAGATAACTAAGGCTCAATAGCCTCTCCGTTGGCTTAGCAACCTCTACATGAGACCTTGTGGTGACTGCATCACCCTTCCTCTGCCTTTCTGGTTCAGCGCTGTCACTCGGGACAGTTGCTTTCCTGCAACAAATTCTTCTTCGTCCTTTTGTTGATGGCTTCAGTCCTTCTTGATCTGCAATCGCTCTGATACCATGTGAAAATTTCTGAATCTAAATCGAAAATCCTACTGCAGAAAAATTGATTTACATAATCTACTTGTGTTTATATTAACAAGTTATTTTTTTGAATACTTCAGTGAAATATTAATGTAAATACATTGCAGCCTACACCAATATAAAGATCAAGAACCGATAAATAAATGAGGCAATCACACAAAGGACACACTTATTTTTGGACAATTGTCCCCGGAAAAACCTAATGTGGGAAAACCGGTGCAGCAGATCTAAGGGTTTGTATTATTAATTAGCAGTATTCTGAGTACAACTAGGATGCCAAAAGCTGGCTCACCCAACAAAGAAAATTTATCGACAGACAGATGAAATAGTGAGCTTTACCTCACACTGCAAGTCCAGTCTAATCCACATTAGAAACTGGAGAAACCCTAGCTACCTCTGCACTGTACATGCGTAGCCCTGTGTGGGCCTGCCTGAGGACAGTGTCACCCCTTCTCTTAGTTGATCTGCCTCTCAGAAAATTGAGTTTCAGCCCTCCTGGCTCAGAAACCCCGATCTTCATCTAAATCTAGATCATCTCTCGGAGGCTCTGCGCTGCCCCTGCATGAGCCCTATGTGGGCTTGCGTCACCTCTCCTAGTGGCTGCACTGCTTCCTTTGTTGTCTCTGCAGCCCTTACTCTACTATGTACTCTTGGTCCTCCGACCAATAACTGCTTCTACACCTCGATGCAACTGAATCACTTAGATGCGATCTTCGTCTGAGCACTGTTTCAACAGAAGAATTCAATCTCTTGATTCACTGTACGTATTCTCCAACTAACCCTCAAGCCTTCCTTTATATTTTTCCTGTTGAGAAATCAACGGTCATGATCTAATCCTTAATCAACGGCTAAGAGTAAATTAGACTTGATCCTCGTCACTTAGAAGCTTCTCACCCACATGTTTAAGTTAATTCACTTTAATTATTTAAATTCCCTAAGTTTTAACTTAGGCTCCATTTAAAATAATTAATTATTTGAATAACTTTCACTCTGGGTGGAATTTCTCCAAACGATTTCTGGGTTTTGGAAATCTCGTGTTCTAGCCCCTCCACAAAATTTCGGAGCTAGAGCACATCTGATGCTACCCAAAAATCAACACTTTGCACAAGGTGTTTTCCCTTAGCAAGCTTCCTATTAGCAGCTTCTCGCAAAGATGCGTAGAATTTCATTTTTCTAGGACTCAAACCTTTTCCAGGTTTGCCATTTGCATCTTTTGGCTCGGTGCATACTTGTACCCCTGTGTTAGTTTGACCAGTAAGATGGGCTTTCACCCTAGTATATGAGCCATTTTTGATATCTTGGCATTCATTGCATTTCCATTGGTCTGTTTTGATGATTTCCCCATCACTCTGCTCATGCTGTGATAGTTCCATAATGATAATGGTCTATAGGTTACCTTATTGCATATAAAATTCAAATTAATTAATATATTAGTTCTATAAATATTAAAGAGACTACCAAATAAATATTAAAGAAATACAAGATAAAAGTTTTATCTTGTATAAATTTTTTATCATAAAACCATGTATAAAAATATGAAAAACTAGAGTATAATAATAATTTATAGAAACCATTATACTCAGACCTTTGTTAGAAGTTTATAACTGCTCTTGGTCATGTACAAAGTGTGGAAATTTCTGAATCTTTACACTTTATGCAGAAATTATTTATTGTTAATCTGGTTATGCTCCTCCTACTTAGACAAGTTATTAACTGAATAAATTCAAGTTAAAATCTAAGCAAAACACATAACAGATCTCCACCAATCCAGATCTAAAACAAGTTCATGCACACATAGACAAAGTGACACAGTTATGTCTAGACAAATAGTCCCTGAAAAAACCCACTGCGGGAAAATCGGTCTTTGGCTGCTGGAGGGTTTTATTATTAAGAATTTTCTGAATACAACAAGCCTGGGTTCCAGCTCTGGAAAACCCGACAGAGAAATATTAGATCTACAGCTCATTGGTTGATCTAGAGCCAAAATAATCACTGATCCACACGCTCAAACGGGATTTACAGAACTTAGCCAATATTAGGGCCTCGAAACCCCAGTGCTGCCCCAAAAAGCCTCTGCGTCAACCTCTGAAGCCCCTCTGACCCTCATCGCTGCTCCGAAAAGGTCTACGTTACCCCAGATTGGGTGACGCAGGCCCTACGTTTCCCCTTAAGGTCTCTGCGTAACCCTTGAGGTTTTCCTGCTGAAAATCACGTTGTCCTTGAGGGACTGCGTTGTCCTTGTTGCTACTGCTGCTCTCCCGCTTCTGCGCTGCCTTTCTGAGTTGATCTCTGCCTCTTGCTGATTCTAGACCCCGAAATCAAATCATCCCCTTGGCCTAAATTCCCCTCTCTGCAGCTAAAACACTTCTGAGTATTCTTAACAAACCCTGCCCTAGAATCTCAGCTTAGCTTCAGTGCTCTGCCTCTGTGTGTCTTTATAAATGACCCCAAGCCTTTCCTTTATACTTTTCTCGTTGGAAAACCAATGACCATGATCAAATATTGAATCAATGGCTAGGATTAAAAGAAAACTTGATCCGTGTGACTTAAGACAATTTCATCACATGTTTAATTAAATTCACTTTAATTATTTAAGTTCCTGAAGTTTTAACTTAGGAAATACATTAAAAATCTCCTAAACCAGATGAAATTTCCCAAATCAATTTCTGGGTCTTGTAGATCAAGTGTACTCTAGTCCCTCTACAAAATTTGGGAGCTAGAGCACAACTAATGCTACCCCAAATACATAAAATCTCAACACGAAGTACGAGATAAATATTAAAGAGTCCATCTCAACATAAATCTCAACATAAAACCATACATCATAGCTAATTTAAAATCATAAGTGACAATATGTATTCCACAATATGTAACATACAATGAGGCTTGTTACACTTGGTGGGCATAGGAAAAGGGTCTAGGTCAGGTCACAGGTGGTTATTTTTGTGGCCATTTGGGTTGTCACATTTCCCTGTCACAGGTTTTGACTTATCTAAATAATAAAATTAAAAACTAACGAATTCTTGTTATATAATAACCAACATCATATCGTAGATGCCCAATTTGGAATTTCCATATGAATTGACACATTTCAAAGTCCAAGACATCATCGGACTACCTCTCCTACAGACTCGACACCGGTTGTAAAGTGCCCTTTAGCCCTAAGCCTACAATGACTCTTGAAATTCATTAGCTAGCTTCACCTTTAGCCAACATCCAAAATTTTAAATAGCACTACATCTACTACTGCAACTACAGGAGACTCAAGAGTCGAGAGAGTAAAGTTCAACACATAAATATGATCGAGGGCACCTGCTTCAAGCAAGCAGGGAGTTTAGAGTCTTCAGAGTTTAGATACAGATGTAGATGTAGAAGTGTCGCAATATATTACTGTTATATATGATAGTGCGCGTGACCCTAGGGCCTAAACGAACATCGAACGATGAATACCTGTTGAAATCTTTTGTCCGTCGATGAATAGAGCAACCTCGTCAATGAGATGAGCAGTCGCGGCAGTGTTCACAGTTATGTTAATGAGATGAGCAGGAGCCGAGGTGAGACTCGATATTGCTCAGTTGCTGAGCCACAGTGCTCTGTGTTCTGTCGAGACTCAATAGTGTTCGGTTGATGAGCCGAGCAGTGTTCCGTGGGTGCACTACTGTCTAAAGAGGGGCAATGACCTTAAACGAGATGTCGATGATCGAAAACAGAAGTGACAAACCTCGAAAAAACGCACGCTTCAATTCTTTTTTGTCCAGTTCCGGCACAGGGTAACAGGATCCGTTTCTGGCTTGAACGATCTTTTTCCAAAAAACATAAGATCCGCCACCCGACATTTCAAAGCCCTATTCTGGTGGATCCGGATCAGATCTGGGGATTCGAGAATCCTAGCCCTCTCCTTACCGGATCTGGTATCTTAGCAGTTTTGGTCAGAGGATCTTCTCTAGGGACAAGAATACTCAGCAGACAGGAAGAGAAAGACGTAGAGGAGGCAATGTCGTGCCCAGAGAGGGTGACGCAGGGCCATGAACCACACGCAAAGGCAATGCAATCTTCCTGAGCAAAAGTACGAGATTTTGTTGGGAGATCGCGATTCTGAGCCAGGAGGGTTGGAATTGAGTTTCCTGAGAGCAAATCGATCAACATCGAAGCTGACACAGTGCTCCAGAGTTCCCCACGCAGGCACGCGTAATTACAGCGCAGAGAGTGTTGGGGGTTCGTGTTGAGATTTTGGTTAGCATCAGGTGTGCTCTAGCTCCGAAATTTTGTGGAGGGGCTAAGACATATGAGATCTCCAAAACCCAAAAAGCGTTTGGAGAAATTTCATTTGGTGTATGAGATATTCAAATAATTAATTTTTTTAATCAAGACTTGGTCTAACTTGAGGAATTAGAAAAATCAAAGTGAATTAATTAAACACATGTGATGAAATGTTATAAGTGACATGGATCAAGCAGTGTTTTAATTTGAGCCATCGATTAGAGATTAGATCATGGCCATTGGTTTTCCAATGAGAAAAGTATAAGAGAAAGGCTTGGGGTCAGTTGGAGGAAATACACATAGGCAGAGCACTGAAGCTAAGTCAAATTTCTGGGGCGGGGTTTGCTGAGGAATTCGAAGCGAGTTTACAGTGTAGTGAGGGGCAGAGATCGGCAAGGGATGATCTAATCCAAGGCCAAGAATACAGCAGAAGAGAGGCAATGAGTATCAGACAACACAGAGCCAGCCAGGAGGACGCAGTTCAACCAACACCATGCATAGGATTGCGCAGAGGCTGCGTAAGCCCAGCCAGGGTGACGCAGACCCAACCAGCGCAGTACCAGCTAGGACAACGCATGGCCAGCTAGGGCAGTGCAACACTAGTGAGGGTGACGTAGTGGGCACGCTGGCTAGTGAGGGCTAACACAGACGCTGCAGAGGCAGCGTTGAGGGTTCCACTGGGCCCGAAAGGGCTCATTATCTGTAAATCCCAATTGAGGGTCTGATTTAGCCATATTTTTTGTCTCCAAGTGAAAGGTACAAACTGTCGTGTAATTTCTTTGTAGGGCCAACCATTTCTGGTGCCCAAAATGTTGTATTCAAATTTTGCATAATAAGAAAACCCTCTAGAGCTACTACACCAATTTTCCTGCATCGGGTTTTTCTGGGGGCATTTGTCCGAAAAATCTGTGTAATCTTGTCACATGTGTGTATTGTTCAATAAATGATCTGTAGATGTGAAGGCTATAGTTTGTGTCTGCTTTAATGTTTTACTAAATACTTCAGTTAAATAACTTGTTAAGATAATTAAACAAGGAGGTGAAGTAGATCTTGACACTGCAATAAGGTTTCTGTTTTGAAACTTTCGCAGTTCGTCGTTTAAGCTACCGGATCAGCCGGGACTTGCTATGTCGAGTGAGGTAATCTCACTAATTTCTTCTGCTTATCTCCATTGGACTCCTAGCAAGGCATCCAAAGATTGTATTCAGAAATAATTGTTGCTTAATGATAAAGCCCTCAGATCTACTGCACTGGTTTTCCCACATTGGGTTTTTTCAGAGACTCTTGTCCAAAATCAACGGTGTCGTATGTGATGCTTTTCTCTTTTGCTCAGTTTCTTGTTTCAGCATATTAATTTAATTAAGTGAAGGTTGCTTCAGTAATTGCTTCAGTATTTACAAAAGAAATATGTAAATAACTTGGTAACGTAATTTACAAGTAGGTTTAGTAAATTCAGGTGGTTGCAATAGGATTCCGGACTTGGAATTTTCACAAGCTTTTGGGGTTACTCCAAAAGCATTTTCACCTAAATAGAAGAGCACTAGGTCTCCTAGCCTTTGATGATGTTTATGGACATATGGATGGCTAAGTTATAGTGAATGCTTGACCATGGATAGAGTGCTAACATGGTGCACTTACCTACGAGGTTGTTTTCCTATGTCATGATGACTAACCCACTGGGTGCACACAAAGGGGAAATTTCTTGCTTGATTAGGAGAGGCACCTACCTAGGAAGATGAGTGCTAGGAACTTGGAGGAGGGCACTTAGCCCTAAGAGCATGGGACTATGACATTCAACTTGGAGCTTGGATATTTCATTTCGAGATGCTTGGGTTTGGGAGCATATTTCATGGAGGTTCGTTGTGAATCCAAACACACGTTGACGAGAAGTTTTGTAGCTAGAAACTAACTATGCACACAGGTTGAGGAAGTGTTCCATGGGGATGTGTCGACTAGGGTGGAGAGTATACCCCCCCAAGTTTCCCATGCTCCCAAGACGAGAGGATGCATGGGGGAACATTTCAGGGACAAACGTTTCGACCATGTGACATTCTACATGAAGGTTGGATATTTGATTTGAGGATGCCTAGGTTTAGGAGCATATTTCATGGAAATTGGTTGTGGACCCAAACACATGTCGATGGGAAGCATTAGAGCAAGAGACTACCTATGCACACATATTGCGGCAGTGTTCCACGAGGATGTGTCGACCATGGTGGAGAGTGTGCCCCTAGGTTTCCCACACTCCCAGAATGAGGGGATATGGGGAAACATTTCAGAGGAAAATGTTCCACCAATGTGGTAGACATGTTCCCCAAAAGAGAGAATTTTTTAGGTGACCCCCCAGAAAGCGGTGCTTCTAGGCATCCCCCATTAAAGGTGGAGTCTTGGGTGTTGTTGTTTTTCCACAATACTAGTGCCTAGGATAGAATCTTAAATCACTGATGCTACCAAACCAAGTATCACAAGTCTACCTTGTACAATAGAATATAAACAACAGTAAATCTACTAGTGCACAAAATATACACAATTTTTTACACAAATATGTACAATAACCCAACTTCGCTATATTAATCCAACTAAATAATACAATATTCTAGGGCTCTCGTACCATGGATAATGGCCCTCAAATATACACTAGTACAAGAATATAAAATACAATATACACTCACGATCTAGTTGATGTAGTCGACAACCATAGCAGCTTTGTCGTATCTTGTACATTATGGGTCCTTTGCTTCCGTTCTACAACACTCGCCTCTATCAATGCACCAAGTCCATTTGGCCACTAAATCTCGGCTATCCAATCTTTCCTCTAGCTTATCATCAACACATAAGGCCTTCACGCTCACTAGTTTCTCCTGCATCCTTCAAGGCAACAACATCTCGAGACTTCTGCCCACTGCTGCTCCTCAACTCTTTTGGAACTTGTCTTCCCACTATAGTCTTCCTACGCTACTCCAATGAAGACTAACAAAGGGCAAGAGGGTTGCCACCTATCATCATCAAATGTCGCTTCTCCAACAATGAACACAAGCTACAACAAATTTCTCCTCTGGCTAGCCAAACCTTGAGCTACAATCACTGCCACTCCTAGTAGCCCTTAATCCATTAAGGCATTGCACTAAGGGCTCCACTTGGGCACTCTCATGCCACCCTCCAATAGTCCTCAAATGCCGAATACAACGCCAAACCAACTAGCCATCCAATATAGTCCAAAACTAGACCGAACACCTAGCAACAATGGAGCAATGACATACCTCATATACTGTTGTTCATGAACTGAAGATTGATCATTGTTTAGGGAACACTTGTAGCCTACAACAACCCTTCAATTGTGACCAAATCCCCACGAAACACTGTAACCCTCTCCCCTCTATAAGTCTGGAAACTCACTACCCAATCTGACTGCTTCAACACCCTGTAATAGGTTTGTTTAGCCCTCCAAACAACCACTACAGGACTACGGCCTAGTCACCACAGAATATCCACCTTCTCGACCTGTTCAAGGAAGAGAAATCATGCCAAAACAAGCTCAGAACATCTCCCTCTCCACTCGGCCTACCTAGAGATTGACATGCCCTTCAAATAGTCACAAGAAAAGCCCTAATGTCTCCTCTCTCCTTCGCTAAAGTAGCTCCTAATCTCTGGCCCCAAAACAGAGATGTCCTTCTTATGCGAGTTCCTTCTTCCTAACATTTGCTTGCTTTTGTGTTGCACAAATGGATGTGAAATGACTCCAACCTCACCTTGTATTTATACTAAACACAAGGGCTACAACAATTCGTCCAAGAGGAATTGACAACTATCATAAGGCATCTTAACCATCAAGTCGACCTTAACTCTTCACGCACAAGCCCACACTCTAACCTCAAAAATTAATATCTCAAGATAAACAACTCGGATTTGAGTGATTTTTGTTGCCCTCGGTTGCTCTTGAGGTCCTCTATCATCTCAAATCATCACATGCCATAATTTCCTTGTGGTTTCACACCCACAAACTTGGTTGCAAAGCCCACACATTCAATTCCAAGCTCACAAAGTTATTTTGTGGCACTCCAACCTCCAAACCCCGAACCTTAGGGCTTGGAATACCTCCCAAGCTATCAAATCTCAACACTCCCTCTTAGCGAAGGAGGTACTTCCAAGACTAGGCAGTAACTCATCATGATCACTGTCACTACTCGCAACACTTGCTCAACTCTTGGTGCCCACAGCTGAAGCAAACCCTATAGCATGGACTACGCCTCTCTCGGAAGTGTCACTATCACTGGAAGCATCTTGCTTCTTCTCCTTCTCCTGAAATGTCTTCCACTCTCTTCATGATTCCTTCTTGGCAATGTAGAACAACCCTTGCTCCCTATTACCACTTAAATAGGCAGGGGACCTAAAGGGGACTCTTAAGAGGGAAACTGCTAGGTCAAGGGAAACGATGGAGACTTAGCCCACTGTCACAACAGCTAAGACTCCCTGCTCTTTACGAACTTTCACCGATGGGAGGAGACCCAGTAATTAGGAAGTCACTTATAAAGGATAGATCAACAAATAGATGTGAAGTGACCTTAAAGACCCTTTCCCTAGGATAGGATTAAGAATGGAGCTTGTTTGCTCTTAAAGCAAGGTACAAGACTTTCTAGGAAAAGGAGGCGAGGATTTGAGGATTAGGTTGAAAGAATATGGCTTGAAAAGGAGTTTCCCAATCCCTAAAATCCTTATAGAACTTGGATTCCCAAGTTGCCCTTGATGAATTGTCTTTAATAAGAAATGGGAACACACTAGGCCAAGTGGACCCAACCCAGGTTAAGGGGATGGAGTCTAGCAACCGATGATATTCTTAACTTGACCAAAGTAAGGGGAAAGGATCAAACACGAATTTTCACCTAAAGATGTCAAATTTATCATATGAGACACTAACCTTGGGAACATTAAGGAAAAGATTGATCTTACACCCAAGCCTTCGGATATCTCATAATTCCACCGTCTGAATCTCTTCAAATTCGAAGGAGACCTTGAGGACACACAAGTGCAATAGGGCCTAGGAGATCAAACTTTTTCTAGGGCTAGTCTCTCGGGAAATTATTGCCCTGGGTGGCCTAGTGTGGCTAGACGTAGAAAAGGGAGGAAAAAGTAAGAGAATATGGTTTAGATGACCACCCTTTGATGGATCAGTTCCTAATTCCTCTTGGGGATATGGGGTCTGTTAGAGTCGGTCCTTGCAGCCCTCCGTCAGTGATCATTTCGTCTTTTGCATATTCATTATTAGGTGTCTCGCTTGTTCCACTTCGTTGCATTTCACTAGGATCATGCCATGAACTGACGAAGGGGTCTGTCATCCTATGTTTCCTCATGTTTATACCTGCAGCACTATTTTAAAAAATTTTCCTCAAAAAATTATTCATAGTTATTGTCATTATATATATGGTCATTAAAAATGTCAATAAGTGTCCTAGGTCTTGGTGTCTAGGGTTTTTGAGTCATTTATATACTAGTCATAAAGCCTGCGAGGTGAGGAAGGTCCAGCACTTGTGATTTTTATTTTATTATCATCAGCATTTTAAAAAATATATATATATTTCTAGTCCAAAACTCTGTTTTGGAACTAGAAATTTGTCATTATCATTTTGTAATAAATTGTAATTGTTCCGCCATGAAGACATTGTCAAAAGCAGACCCCTGGTCTTTTCTCTAGCCAAGATAGCCATATCCCTGCAAGAAGACAGCAAAATCATTAGTATCGACCTCAAAAACGCCAAAGGAAATTTGTATTTGAAAAGCCAAAAGTGAAATTACAAAAAAAATTTGTAATATGGGTTTGAAGTTTGATTTGAAATAAAATCTGATTGTGAAGATATTTGTGACATGTATAAAGGCCAAACAAGTTTCATTTGAACCAATTCATAGCTCCCAAATCGTGTTTGCAAAGTGGAGGTTCGATTTCAGAGTTTTGAAGTGCGTGGACAGAGTTTTGGGGCTGCGCGACCCACGTGGAGGCAGAGCGACCCACCTGGGCAGCACGACCCACGCAGAGTCAGTTCAGCAGTGTAAGTTTGCAAGGTGCGCGACCCACCTGGGCCGAGCGACCCACGCAGAGGCTGCGCGGCCCACGCAGACACAGGGTTTCGAAATTTAGTTTGAGCGCCCAGTTTCGCTTCGAATCGACTCAAGCTGCCTTCAAACAGGTTTCTATCCATTGTTTGATGTTTTTGAACGCATTTGTGGCATCATTGGTGGTTTCAAATATTCAGATGGAGGATTTAAAACCCCACAGTCATAGTATTATTGGTTTCAGGCTTTGAAATGAAAATGAATGGTGGAAAGAATGTGTTTGCTATCTTAAAGCAGTGATATGTCCAGCCTTCCATATAACATTAAAGTCATATTGCTCTCATGCCCATTTAGCCATATTAACCATTGCTATTACTATACCATGATAAAACCCTTTGTGCCATGTTGACTGTGTTTGTAATGAGTCTCACTACCCAATGTAAAAATATGCTCATAACTTTGTTTCAAATTGCCCATTGAAACCTTTATGATCATTACTCATAGACAAACATATTACTATTAATGCCATGCTCTCCTTTGACTAGATGTGTTCAAACGTTTGAAGGTTGCCTGCTCCTATTTGGTCAAAATTTAGTTTGCATTCAAAACAGAGATTGTGCCTTTTCCAATCCATTTAAAGCTGAGATTTTATCCATAATTTGATTCCTTGATAGTGCTTTGACGATGGGAATATTGGTTGAGTGTTAAACATACATCCTAATTTTTCTTTCACTGAATTCATATCATTATACACATTGCCAAAAGCTTGATCAGAGATATGTCAGAGACAGAGTCAGAATATGAGCCAGGGTCAGGCAGTGATTCGGTGGCTGAAGGTAATGTGCCACGGGGTTCCCGCAGAGAAAATAGAAGTGGTGATCATCGCAGAGAGGAGCCTACTTCTTTGGCTCAGTTGCAGGCATGTCCATTAGCTATGGATTGTTTTCGATTCTTGTCATGTTTCAGATTTTGTGAGATGGTTGTACAAACCCGACCTCATCGTGAATTAGCACGTCTGTTTGTTCTTCATTTGCGGGGTGATCGGGTAAACCTTGCTGGGGTTGATTTCATTGTATCACCTTTGACTATTGCTCAAGCCACTGGCATACCGAACATAGGCGAGGAATGGAGCAAGGGTAAGCAGTTAGAGAAATTTCACTATGAGCCATACATTAAAGCTGGATATGTGGCTTACTTGAGTAGAGTTTTTCCATTCAGATTCTTGAGAGATGAGTATGCACCACTCATGAGGCTCATCATTCAGTATTTTAGTTGTGAGGGCAGGTATGCTCGTCTTTTCTCATATCATGTTCGTTTGCTGATGCACTTCACAAGGGTGCGTATGATGAATATTACGTATTTCATACACCGCAACATAGAGAGGATGGTGACATTTGTGCAGAAGAAGACGAGCCCAGTGCAGCAGTACAGGAGTATATACCATTTCACTTTGATCAAAATCTTGGTGTTACATCAGTTGGCGGAGCAGGGCATCACTTGAGAGGATTTCATTTCCAGAGACTTTTTCAGAGTGCCACAGCAGCCTCCCGAGGCAGTTCATGATGCAGGAGAGCCCTCACACCAGCCGGACATGCTTGAGGTTGAGCATATCATCACTCCTTTGGTTCAGACATATCAGCGAGGCCACAGGGCCTTATTTGCGGCGACACGGCGGGTACTATCTCCACGTGAGGTGGAAGGGGTCCTGCCGACTTCATCGACACGGCGAGTATTATCTCCACGTGATGTGGAAAGGGTCTCGCTTTCTTCTTCAGTGCAGGTACAGGTACAAGACAAGGGCAAGAGGCCCATGCATGATGAGGGCCCATCAGGAGGCCGGGACACCGATATGACAGTCATTGATGTTGATACGGGCTCTCCTAGCTCGAAGCTGAGGGAAGTCATCCAGGAGCAAAGGGCCGAGAATGACCAGCTGAAAGACCAATTGCAGAAGGCTCCGTGGGTGATTAACTATTTGGAGCAGCGCAACAAACAGCTCGAGGATGAGCTCACATTTTATGAGGTGCGCCAAATCCGTGAGGACAGGCAGTGGAATCGAAAGAGGCCCGGTGACATGACACCAGCTGACAGAGATACTGTACTCACGCGGGTGAATATACATCTGGAGAAGCTGTTGGCGAAGGCCAATCGAGACAAAGACATGCTTCGCCACATGAAAGGCCATTGCTGGGCTCGCATGCATGTTTGCAAAGCGAGGATGAGGATCATGAAGAGGAGGTTGCGCAAGGCACTTCGACGGCGGAAAAGGCCTAATCCACTTCGGATTTTGGCCGAGGCTTCATTGACTGGGCAGGACACATGATGGAGGACCTCCGCTCAGAATTTGGGCAAATTCGGAGAAAATTTTGTCATTTTCAAATTTTTGGTCTAAAAAACAGGTTTTGCAGCTACGTGGGTCGCGCGCTCATGCGCTCGCTTTTTTTTTGAGACACTTGCTGGAGGAGATTTTTACATTTTTGGATTTGTCATGGTTAATTATGCATCCTCTGAAGTCAACTTAGCATTTCAACAAAATCTGGATGGTCAAACAGCTCAAAAACACCATGAAAACCACCTTGCTGCCACCTTTTGCACCAGCAGGAAGTACCTCTGGGAGAATGAGGTTTTGGAGGGTCACATCAACTCCAAATTCAGACATTCCACTTGGGTTGGAAAGTAGACATCCGGGGCTTTCCAACGAGCTATCATGAGCTCAATTTGGATGTTGGGAGCTACCTCAAAATCAGCCTGGAACATGAGCGACCCACGCAGTTCAGGAGCGACCCACCTAGAGATTTTTCTGAGTTTTCAGCTGCCAGCTCAGTATTTCGCCTATTATGGACCAGTTTTGCTTATGGGTAGAATTTTTGGGTTGTTATGATGTAAATTCATGTTTGGCATGTAACTTTGGCTTTTTTTTATCTCTTCTAGAAGATTCACTCTCAAGTGAGTAAAAAATCATGTAATGGATCAGTTTCCACTCTTTTAGAGGCAAGTTGTTAGCTGCCTAGATTGTAGTTCCATGATTAGAATTGGTTGAAACTGATCCCTGAAGAGGGAATTCGACCCCTAGAGGTGGGGAAAGGTGTTAGAGTGATCTATATATTGTAATTTATCAATCATTTTCAGAGGTTGGAGAGGTTGGACTCTTGGGATACTTTTGATATCATTGTACATATTTTTCATATTTTGGCTAAGGAAAGATCAGGGGTTTTGCGGCACTTGTTGGGATCCTTGTGGTGTTCTGTTTCTTGATGGTGTTTCTTCTTTGTTTACTGTAAGTTTCTTCATGTTTAATGTATGCCATCCTTTCATTATGCTTCTGAACTAAATTGAATGAGTGAATAAGGTTGAATCCATTGTTTACGGTGCTTGGCCTTTGAATTCAGTTAGTTCTATATGTTTTCAGCTGTTTGGAGAGGATCCAAGTTCTTCTTTGCCCTCTTCAGCTCCTCGTCGGTCTAATCTATCCATACATCCAATTTAAAGCATCAAGATCATCACCTACCTCGCCCCAACTTGAACTCTGCAGAGGTCTGACCTTATCCCCGGACCCAAAATTGTTTTCCCATTTCTCCAGCGAAAACCCAAAAAACCAAAAACCAAACATACCTATCTCTTTACTAGCCTAAAATCAGTTCTTATTGTAAGTCATCTCGCATCCTATTGCTCATTTTCTCGAGATTGACGGAGAGAGCCCTCTCCTGTCCTCGTAGGGCTAGCTACGAGGCTAAGCGTGGTTTGATGTAGCCTTGAGTTTACTTCATTTCAGCCTGAGGTAGATTTGAGTGCTAACATAGTGGCGACCATACTGGGGAAGATCTCAATGGTTTGCTTGTTGATGTGTTTGTTCCACGAGTCTTAGACGGAGTCTGAAGTCACGCCAGGTAGCTTTCGAAACGCTTTTGTTATGCATAAGCGGAAGTAGATAAACGCTGCTTCAGTCGATCTCCGGTAAGCGTGTGTGTTCAGTACTTGATTTGTAAATCACCCCAGTATACTTATTCGTTCTAGACCTTTTGGATGATTGAGTCTAGAAGTCGAAAGGCTGAAAATAATTGATTGTGTTCCTTGTAATTTTTGTTTTCCGAGAAGATCAATACACTGACTTCAAGAAGAAATACTAGGGCGAATCCTGACCCTGATCCACCAACAATATTCGAAAATCCGAATCTGATTCCAAGGACCCTTAGAAAACAAGGGAGCCAAGAGAGTTCTGAAAAAGAAAGCCAATTGAGTTTTGAGAGTTCCAGAGTGCTTACCCGATCTGCATCTTGTCCTGTCAAAATCATATATGTTGATGAAATCCCCTTTGATGCACGGTTTGAAACATCCTTGTTTGTGAATTTTTCCGAAACTGAATTGTCAAGATTAGTCCCAGATCCATTGTTTACTGAAGATTTGCAATATAGATTTGTTTCACAATACTTGGATAGACAGTTGCAAAGTTCTATTGAGGACACTAACACTTTTGAATTTACTGAATCTGCTTCACAAGTTCTTGACCCATCTGAAATTGCATCAAGTTCACGGATCCCTACTGAACCTCCTTTTGTCCCTACCATTCCGGTTCAGCCTGAGTTTTCTGATCAGCAATCAATAGTAATTTCTCCGTTTCCATTGAATACATCTCATAGACCTATTGCTCCTACTCCTCCTGTGTCTCCTCGACAACAGATTGTTTTCAATCCACCAAGAGCTATGGCTGCTCGTTTTGCACCTCTTGTGTTACCCCAGCAGTTGAATGATATGCCCGCAGACTATCAGAGTAAGATCCCGACATTTGATGGCACTCCACAGAGTCTTCCCGCACAACAGCATGTAGACAATATGGCAGATTTCTTTGATCGTTTCGAGATTGATGAAGAAAATGTGACTATGAGGCTTTTTGTGCAAACCTTTGGAGGAGAGGTAAGGAAATGGTTCAGAGCCTTGCCACAAAGAAGCATCGATACATTGGAAGAACTTCAGAGGCAGTTTTTAGATCGATGGGAGATGAAAAAGGATCCGTTGCAGATTACTTCAGAATATACAAGCCTCAAACGTAATCCTGGTGAGTCTGTTCAGGATTATATCATTAGATTCAATACAGTGTATAATGCTATTCCAGATGACTTGAGACCGTCCAAAAAGTCTGCTCTCCTTAAATTCCCGGATGGTTTTGATCCGGAGATGGCTTATTCCCTTCGTGATAGAGATCCACCTACTTTAGAAGATATACAGAAGGTCGCTGTTAGTGTTGAGGCAAATCTGAATGATAAAAGAGCACGGTTGAAAGCAGAGAAAAGAGTGACAATAAAGGAAGAGCCTTCTACATCTATATCAGAACAGCACTTAGCTCGTGAGTTGGAAAAGGCTTTAAGAAGAATAAATCTTGACAAAGCACAAACACAGTTTCGAAATCCAAATTTCCGTGGCCAGCAGCAGCCACAATTCAGAATTAAGCAGCGTGAACAAAGAGCTCAAGAGCCAGCAACCCAACAGCAGGTCAAGACTCCTCTTTTGCAGAATTTTGTGAGTCATGATTCCGATGATGATGATGATGTGTCAGGTGAGCAAAATCATTTCTTCACTCCTGATGATTTGCCTATTTATATTACTGAGGAAGAGGAGTATGGTGAAAGTTCAGTGGTTCAGAAAGATGAGGATTTTATCCTAACAAATGATGCTGATTTAGAGGAAGAGTCGGATGAATACCAAAGAGGATATTTGAATGCATTGACTGCTCAGCAGAAACAGTATTCATTGAGAAATCGAGATGTGCCTATAAATCCCATTCAGAAAAGAAAGGAAGCTTCAGCACCGAAGACAGATTCACCAATACCGCAGAAAAGAGGGAAATAGACAATTGACCCCGCAGCAAGTAAAGTATCATCAGCTGAGAAGGTAAATCAGTCAAGTATAGTGAAAGACAAGGCTGAAAAGAAGGAGATTCCAATCAAAGAGGTCGAGAAGGTTTCAGCATTTAGCTTGGAAAATGAAATTTCAAAACTGAAAATATCCATTCCTTTGACGGAGATTATGAAGAACAACAGTTACCGTAGTCAAGTCACCAAAATTCTGAACTTTGATCCAATGATTGACACGGTAAATGTTGAGGATGATCAGCCGGAATTGATTTTTGGGCCTGCATTAAATGGTGAGTCTCCTGACAGTAATGTTCCTCCTTTTTACATCAGTTTGAGGTTGCATGAATATATATTGCATAATGCTATGCTCGATTCGGGTGCTTCGCGCAATTTGATGCCAAAGGCAATCATGGAAAAGTTGGGATTAGACATTACAAGAGAGTATCATGATTTGTATTCATTCGATTCCAGCCGGGTAAAGTGTATAGGACTCATCAAAGATTTGGTGGTAAGTTTAGATCAAATTCCAGCAAAGAATGTTTTGATGGATGTGGTGGTTGCTGACATTCCTCCACGTTTCGGGATGCTCCTTGCAAGATCTTGGGGGGCAAAGTTGAAAGGTACACGTCAATTAGATTTCTCTTATGCTACAATTCCAGTCTTCGGTCAAATGAGAAAGTTGTATCGTGAGCAGAAGATGAAATACATGATAACTAGCAAAGAGAAGCCAGTCAATCATCCTTTGAACTATGTACATATTGATTTAGAGTCGTTTGTGTTGCTTGCTGATAGTTTTAATGATGTAGAAAGTCAATTAGTTCAGGCAGAAGACATACCAGAAATAAATGAGAATTTTAGAGAAGTTTTGCAAAAAGAAAGAAGAGAAAAACAAGTTGTTTTGGAGCAATCAGCTGAAGACAATGGGCAGCAAACAGGAAAAACAGAGCCGACACAGTTTCAGCATTTAGAGGACGATGGAGATGGTCTTTGGACCATGGATTTTGATGGTGCAGTGGGCAGCGATGGTGCTGGGATTGGTGTGTGGATTCGAAGTCCATTTTTCGCTCCTGATAAAGTTCCGAGCAATGTGAGAGTGTGTTCTTACAAGCTTGCATTCGATTGTTCTAATAATGAAGTGGAATACGAGGCTCTTATTGTTGGTCTTAAGATTCTCAAGAAGCTGAATGCGAAAAGGATTGCGGTATATGGTGATTCAGAATTAGTGATAAAGCAAGTTAAAGGTGAGTTTCAGGCTAAGCATCCTCGCATGAGGGCTTACCGAAATGCAGTTTTGGATATTCTGAAGTTATTTTCTGATTATACTTTGACATGTGTGCCCCGCATACAAAATGGTGTTGTTGATGGACTTGCTAAGGCAGCAAGCAATCTTAAGATTCCAATGAATTCCAGCAACAAGTTTGAGATACATGTGAAACATCGGCCCACCGTTCCAGACAATCAGCGATGTTGGCAAGTTTTTGAGGATGATGAGGAGATTAGTGAATTTCTGCAGAATAAGGGTAAGTTTAAAGATACCTCCATAGATACAGAATTTGATGATGGTATTGATGACATACAGATAAATCAAATGGATGTGTTGCAACTGAAGGATAACATCATTCCTAAGGGATTGATTCCATTGGAAGAGTTGTTTGATCAAGATGATGTAGCTCGTAAGCCTACATTGAGGCCAACAGAGAAGGGTGTCGAAGAGGTAAATATTGGGACAGCTGAGAATCCCAAGATGGTGAAATTGTCAAAGTCATTGTCACCAAAGGTAAGAGCAGAATATGTGAAATTGTTATCTTCATTTTCTGATGTATTTGCGTGGGATTATTCAGATCTTAAAACATATGATACCAATATCATTCAGCATACTATTCCCATCAAACCAAATCAGAAGCCTTTTCGTCAAAAGTTGAGGAGGATCAATCCAAAGCTGCTACCATCGATCGAAAAAGAGGTAAATAGGTTGTATAAGTCAGGAATCATTGTGCCTATTCGATTTTCAGATTGGATATCAAACTTGATGCCCGTGAGAAAGAAGACAGGTGAGATCCGTTTATGTATTGACTTCAGAAATCTGAATAAGGTATCATTAAAGGACAATTATCCGCTGCCAAAGATGGATCACATATTGCAGCGGGTAGTTGGAGCATCAAGGATGTCACTACTCGACGGATACTCAGGTTATAATCAGATTTTAGTGCAGGAAGATGATCGTGACAAGACTGCGTTCACCACTCCTTGGGGAACATTTCATTACGCAAAGATGCCGTTCGGTTTAAAGAATGCAGGCGCTACCTTTCAACGTGCTATGGACATGGCTTTTGCCAATGAGAAAGATGTGTTTTTGGTTGTTTACCTTGATGATCTAACTGTATTTTCTAATTCTGATGAGGAACATTTATATCATCTGAAAATTGTTTTCCAGAAGTGCAGAAAATATGGCATTTCGCTGAATCCAAAGAAGAGCCTTTTCGCCATGGATGAAGGAAAGCTCCTTGGCCACATCATATCGAAAGATGGCATTCGAGTTGATCATGCACGTGTTGAAGCCATACAGCAGATTGAACAGCCCCGGAACAAGAAAGAGATACAGTCTTTTAATGGTAAAATGAATTTTCTGCGTCGTTTCATTCCCAATCTTGCAGAACACCTTAGAGAAATCACGAACATGCTGAAAAAGGACAGTCAGGTAAGGTGGACAGAAGAGGCGGTAAAGTCATTCAATTTGGTAAAGATAGCTCTTTCCTCAGCCCCTATTTTAATCAGCCCAGATTACACACAAGACTTCATTTTATTTTCTTTCGCTTCTGAGCACACATTGGCAGCTGTTTTGATGCAAAAAAGGGATGGAGTTGAGAAGCCCATCGCTTTTTTCAGTCGGATCATAAGAGATGGAGCATTGAAGTATAATATCATTGAGAAACAAGCACTTGCGCTTGTAAAGGCTTTGAAGGATTTCCGTGTGTACATATTGCATTCCCATATTACAGCATATGTTCCTAACGCAGCAGTTAAAGATGTTTTGGTCCAGGCAGATCCAGAAGGAAGAAGAGGTAAGTGGATCGCTGCGTTGTTAGAGTACGATGTGGAGATTAAACCGACCAAGCTGATCAAAGGACAAGGACTCGCCAAGTTCATGGCTGAAACAAATCTGCATGCTCTAGACATAAATTTGATTGCTGCCATGTCTGATGAAGATGAGGAAAGTACGTCAGTTCAGGTATCCGATATTTTTGTTTCTTCTCCTTGGTATGCTGACATTTTATATGTGCTTCAGAATTTGTCTACACCGCCTGGTATGCCTCGAAATAAGAGTAGAACATTGAAGTTAAGAGCTGCTAAATTCTGCATTTTAAATTCTGCGTTGTATTGGAAAGACCCTGGGGGTATGTTGTTGAATTGTTTGGTAGAGGAGGAAGCTCAAAGAGTTTTGGAGGATTTTCACAAAGGTGATTGTGGAGGTCATTTGTTTTGGAAGACCACAGCGAATAAGATCCTAAGGGCAGGGTATTATTGGCCTTCTTTGTTTTCTGATGTGTTCAAGGTTGTGAAAAATTGTCATGAGTGTCAAATATTCGAAGGGAAGCAGAAACTACAGCCTTTGCCTCTAAAACCAATCGAAGTTAATGCACCATTCCAGCAGTGGGGATTGGATTTTATCGGAGAAATCCACCCAGCATCTTCCGGACGGCATAGATGGATCTTGACAGCTACAGACTACTTCACGAAGTGGATTGAGGCGATTCCCACTCGACAGGCCACTGATGCGGTAATTATCTCTTTCCTTGAAAACAATATTCTGTCACGCTTTGGGTGTCCTAGTAAAATAATCACGGATAATGCAGCAGCTTTTAAATCTAAGAGGATGGTTGATTTTTGTTTTAAATACAATATTACCTTGGGACATTCAACCGCATACCATCCGCAAGGGAATGGCTTGGCGGAATCTTCAAACAAATCCTTGGTGAATATCATTAAGAAATTGCTGGAAATCAACAAGAAGGCTTGGCACAAAAAGTTGGTGAATGCATTATGGGCTGATAGGGTAAGTCGGAAAAAGTCTATTGGCATGTCTCCTTTCGAGTTGGTGTATGGGACGGATACAGTTTTTCCTACTTCACTTGCTGTCCCGGTGGTCAAATTGCTTCAAGAAGCGGGAAGTGAAGAGGATCCTATGCAGCGGAGGATTAATGAGATGATTCATTTACAGCAGACACGAGAGGAGGTATTTCAAAATACTTTCAAGTTGTAGGAGCGCATTAAGAAGATCTACGACAGAAAGGCAAAATCAGATAAGTTTCAGTTGGATGAAGTAGTTTTGAAATGGGATGCTCGGAATGAGGATAAGGGAAAGCATGGAAAATTTGAGAATTTGTGGAAGGGACCGTTTAAGATTACAGCGTATCGGGGGCAGAATGCATTTCTTCTCAAAGAAATGAATGGAGATGATTGTCCTGGTGGACCGATCAATGGTCGGTTGCTGAAGCGCTATTATTTCTGAGTACTTGCTGCTGATCTCATTGTCATTGTATATATCATTTTACTTTTGCTTCATTGCAAGTGTGTACTGATCTCTCATTTTCAGTCTGGGGCCCGGAGCGAAGGCTATAATTCTGGAAATAGAGGTTGGTTGGTTTGAGATTGTAAAGTTAAGTTTTATCAGTCTTCTTGTTTAAAGTCATGTCAGTTTGAGTCTAGTCAGTTTTGGTCAAATTGCAGTCTATCGTTAGTCAAATCTGCAGTCAATAAAATTGTCCAAAGTTTGTCTTGTCAGTTGAAATAATGATTCCATCGCCCGATGGATGAGAGGCACTGTCTGACTCCCCCAGAGATCTGCTGTTCTTGGCATCTCCATGGAGCCACCATCCCCATTGGAGCCAATGTTAGAGTCGGTCCTTGCAACCCTCCGTCAATGATCATTTTGTCTTTTGCATATTCATTATTAGGTGTCTCGCTTGTTCCACTTCGTTGCATTTCACTAGGATCATGCCATGAACTGACGAAGGGGTCTGTCGTCCTATGTTTCCTCATGTTTATACCTGCAGCGCTATTTTAAAAAATTTTCTTCAAAAAATTATTCATAGTCATTGTCATTACATATATGGTCATTAAAAATGTCAATAAGTGTCCTAGGTCTTGGTGTCTAGGGTTTTTGAGTCATTTGTATACTTGTCATAAAGCCTGCAAGGTGAGAAAAGTTCTGCATTTGTGATTTTTATTTTATTATCATCAGCATTTAAAAAAAAAAAAAATTATTTCTAGTCCAAAACTCTGTTTTGGAACTAGAAATTTGTCATTATCATTTTGTAATAAATTGTTATTGTTCCGCCATGAATACATTGTCAAAAGCAGACCCCTGGTCTCTTCTCTAGCCAAGATAGCCATATCCCTGCAAGAAGACAGCAAAATCATTAGTATCGACCTCAAAAAAGCCAAAGGAAGTTTGTATTTGAAAAGCCAAAAGTGAAATTACAAAAAACATTTGTAATATGGGTTTGAAGTTTGATTTGAAATAAAATCTGATTGTGAAGATATTTGTGACATGTATAAAAGCCAAACAAGTTTCATTTGAACCAATTCATAGCTCCCAAATCGTGTTTGCAAAGTGGAGGGCCGATTTCAGAATTTTGAAGTGCGTGGACAGAGTTTTGGGGCTGCGCGACCCACGTGGAGGCAGAGCGACCCACCTGGGCAGCGCGACTCACGCAGAGTCAGTTTAGCAGTGTAAGTTTGCAAGGTGCGCGACCCACCTGGGCCGAGCGACCCACGCAGAGGCTGCGCGACCCACGCAGACACAGGGTTTCGAAATTTAGTTTGAGCGCCCAGTTTGGCTTGGAATCGACTCAAGATGCCTTCAAACAGGTTTCTATGCATTGTTTGATGTTTTTGAATGCATTTGTGGCATCATTGGTGGTTTCAAATATTCAGATGGAGGATTTAAAACCCCACAGTCATAGTATTATTGGTTTCAGGGTTTGAAATGAAAATGAATGGTGGAAAGAATGTGTTTGCTATCTTAAAGCAGCGATATGTCCAGCCTTCCATATAACATTAAAATCATATTGCTCTCATGCCCATTTAGCCATATTAACCATTGCTATTATTATACCATGATAAAACCCTTTGTGCCATGTTGACTGTGTTTGTAATGAGTCTCACTGCCCAATGTAAAAATATGCTCATAAATTTGTTTCAAATTGCCCATTGAAACCTTTATGATCATTACTCATAGACAAACATATTACTATTAATGCCATGCTCTCCTTTGACTAGATGTGTTCAAACTTTTGAAGGTTGTCTGCTCCTATTTGGTCAAAATTTCGTTGGCATTCAAAACAGAGATTGTGCCTTTTCCAATCCATTTAAAGCTGAGATTTTATCCATGATTTGATTCCTTGATGGTGCTTTGACGGTGGGAATATTGGTTGGGTGTTAAAACATACATCCTAATTTTGCTTTCACTGCATTCATATCAGTATACACATTGCCAAAAACTTGATCAGAGATATGTCAGAGACAGAGTCAGAATATGAGCCAGGGTCAGGCAGTGATTCGGTGGCTGAAGGTAATGTGCCACGGGGTTCCCGCAGAGAAAATAGAAGTGGTGATCATCGCAGAGAGGAGCCTACTTCTTTGGCTCGGTTGCAGGCATGTCCATTAACTATGGATTGTTTTCGATTCTTGTCATGTTTCAGATTTTGTGAGATGGTTGTACAAACCCGACCTCATCGTGAATTAGCACGTCTGTTTGTTCTTCATTTACGGGGTGATCGGGTAAACCTTGCTGGGGTTGATTTCATTGTATCACCCTTGACTATTGCTCAAGCCACTGGCATACCGAACATAGGCGAGGAATGGAGCAAGGGTAAGCAGTTAGAGAAATTTCACTATGAGCCATACATTAAAACTGGATATGTGGCTTACTTGAGCGGAGTTTTTCCATTCAGATTCTTGAGAGATGAGTATGCACCACTCATGAGGCTCATCATTCAGTATTTTAGTTGTGAGGGCAGGTATGCTCGTCTTTTCTCATATCATGTTCGTTTGCTGATGCACTTCACAAGGGTGCGTATGATGAATATTCCGTATTTCATACACCGCAACATAAAGAGGATGGTGACATTTGTGCAGAAGAAGACGAGCCCAGTGCAGCAGTACAGGAGTATATACCATTTCACTTTGATCAAAATCTTGGTGTTACATCAGTTGGCGGAGCAGGGCATCACTTGGGAGGATTTCATTTCTAGAGACTTTTTTCAGAGTGCCACAGCAGCCTCCCGAGGCAGTTCATGATGCAGGAGAGCCCTCACACCAGCCGGACATGCTTGAGGTTGAGCATATCATCACTCCTTTGGTTCAGACATATCAACGAGGCCACAGGGCCTTATTTGCAGCGACACGGCGGGTACTATCTCCACGGGAGGTGGAAGGGGTCTTGCCGACTTCATCGACACGGCGAGTATTATCTCCACATGATGTGGAAAGGGTCTCGCCTATTTCTTCAGTGCAGGTACAGGTACAAGACAGGGGAAAAAGGCCCATGCATGATGAGGGCCCATCAGGAGGTCGGGACACCGATATGACAGTCATTGATGTTGATACGGGCTCTCCTAGCTCGAAGCTGAGGGAAGTCATCCAGGAGCAAAGGGCCGAGAATGACCAGCTGAAAGACCAATTGCAGAAGGCTCGGTGGGTGATTAACTATTTGGAGCAGCGCAACAAACAGCTTGAGGATGAGCTCACATTTTATGAGGTGCGCCAAATCCGTGAGGACAGACAGTGGAATCGAAAGAGACCCGGTGACATGACACCAGCTGACAGAGATACTGTACTCACGAGGGTAAATATACATCTGGAGAAGTTGTTGGCGAAGGCCAATCGAGACAAAGACATGCTTCGCCACATGAAAGGCCATTACTGGGCTCGCATGCATGTTTGCAAGGCGAGGATGAAGATCATGAAGAGGAGGTTGCGCAAAGCACTTCGACGGCGGAAAAGGCCTAATCCACTTTGGATTTTGGCCGAGGCTTCATTGACTGGGCAGGAAACATGATGGAGGACCTCCGCTCCGAATTTGGGCAAATTCGGAGAAAATTTTGTCATTTTCAAATTTTTGGTCTAAAAAACAGGTTTTGCAGCTACGTGGGTCGCGCGCTCATGCGCTCGCATTTTTTTGAGACACTTGCTGGAGGAGATTTTTACATTTTTGGATTTGTCATGGTTAAATATGCATCCTCTGAAGTCAACTTAGCATTTTAACAAAATCTGGATGGTCAAACAGCTCAAAAACACCATGAAAACCACCTTGCTGCCACCTTTTGCACCAGCAGGAAGTACCTCTGGGAGAATGAGGTTTTGGAGGGTCAAATCAACTCCAAATTCAGAAATTCCACTTGGGTTGGAAAGTAGACATCCAGGGCTTTCCAACGAGCTATCGTGAGTTCAATTTGGATGTCGGGAGCTACCTCAAAATCAGCCTGGAACATGAGCGACCCACGCAGTTCGGGAGCGACCCACCTAGAGATTTTTTTGAGTTTTCAGCTGCCAGCTCAGTATTTCGCCTATTTTGGACCAGTTTTGCCTATGGATAGAATTCTTGGGTTTTTATGATGTAAATTCATGTTTGGCATGTAACTTTGGCTTGTTTTTATCTCTTGTAGAAGATTCACTCTCAAATGAGTAAAAAATCATGTAATGGATCGGTTTCCACTCTTTTAGACGCAAGTTGTTAGCTGCCTAGATTGTAGTTCCATGATTAGAATTGGTTGAAACTGATCCCTGAAGAGGGAATTCGACCCCTAGAGGTGGGGAAAGGGGTTATAGTGATCTATATATTGTAATTTCTGAGGCATTCTACAGGTTGGACTCTTGGGATACTTTTGATACCATTGTACATATTTTTCATATTTTGGCTAAGGAAAGATCAGGGGTTTTGCGGCACTTGTTGGGATCCTTGTGGTGTTCTGTTCTTGATGATGTTTCTCCTTTGTTTATTGTAAGTTTCTTCATGTTTAATGTTGCCATCCTTTCATTATGCTTCTGAACTAAATTGAATGAGTGAAATAAGGTTGAATCCATTGTTTACAGTGCTTAGCCTTTGAATTCGGTTAGTTCTATATGTTTTCAGCTGTTTGGAGAGGATCCAAGTTCTTCTTTGCCCTCTTCAGCTCCTCGTCGGTCTAATCTATCCATAAATCCAATTTAAAGCATCAAGATCATCACCTACCTCGCCCCAACTTGAACTCTGCAAAGGTCTGACCTTATCCCCGGACCCAAAATTTGTTTTCCCATTACTCCAGCGAAAACCCAAAAAACCAAAAATCAAACATACCTATCTCTTTACTAGCCTAAAATCGGTTCTTATTCTAAGTCATCTCGCATTCTATTGCTTATTTTCTCGAGATTGACGGAGAGAGCCCTCTCCTGTCCTCGTAGGGCTAGCTACGAGGCTGAGCGTGGTTTGATGTAGCCTTGAGTTTTACTTCATTTCAGCCTGAGGTAGATTTGAGTGCTAACAGGGTCAAGGAGAATTAAGAAGATGGACTTCATTTCTTGTTCAAGGAGACTCTCAAAGTCGACTTCGTGCAATGTTAAGGGCAAGAGAAGAAAAGTGACCATAAAGCTTAGCAAGAGAAGAAAAGTGACCATAAAGCCTTTATACTTCATTGCAAATGGAAGAGGCTTATTGAGATAACTCAATCTCTAGGACAATTCATTGATCAAACATGGCCCATACATGGAGACCAACTAAATAGAAACATAATTCCACATTGATGTCGTAAATGCATGCAATAATTAGCCTTAAAATAGCGAAAATCTCATAACCAATGTATGCAACAAAATGAAAGAAAATATAGTTAAAATTGCACTTACATGTAAGAGAATATATCCAGCCAGCAACACATTTGCAATATAAGAAGCTCCAAGATAAGAACCCAATCCATACCTCAAAATTCGACCATTATCCAAAAATATCCACCAAGCAAAAACTGTGAAGTTCCCTAAGGAGAGAATGATCCAAATCCAAGTGATGATCCAACATGAATTCATCTAACTCCTATTTATACACTAATTAGGAGTTTGTATTACCTAATGGGCCTACATTAGCCCCTAAAATAAAATAATGTGCAAATTAACAAACTTTTGGTGACAAACCCACCAAACTAGCTTACAAATAAAATAATAAGCCTCTCAAGAGGTCAAATAATAATCTATGCATGTCATAGGGCCCTCCAAAAGGCCTGATGAGGTCCATAAGTGCCATAATGATGAATAGGATCCTCAAAAGTGATGGATAAGGGGGTGGCCCCTTGTTCTCCAAACAATAAACCTGTGGTGCTCCCAGTGGCTGTGGGGGCACACCAATGAACTCATGGGTCTCCAAGTGAGTCGAAGATGCCTATAGACCATCTGTAAGAGCTCAGATGATGGAATTGTTGAGATTTTGAGGTGTTGGGGTAGCATTGGATTTGCTCTAGCTCCCAAATTTTGTGGAGGGACTAGAGTACATGAGATCTCCAAGACCCAGAGAGCGATTTAAGAAATTCCATCCTGTTTAAGGGATATTTAATTAATTAATCTTTTTAATTAAGGAGCCTAAGTCTAACTTAGGAAAATTAAAAGATTAAAGTTAATTAAATTAAACATATGATGAAAATTATTTAAGGCACACAAATCTTCTAATCTTAGCCATTAATTAAAGATTAGATCACGACCGTAAATATTTCAATGAGAAAAGTATAAGAAGAGGGCTTGGGGTCAGTTGGAGAACACATAAACAGTGGCAGAGCACTAAGACTAAGCTGGAATTCTAGGGCGTGGTTTGCTAAGAATTTCATAAGTGTTTCAATTGCAGTAAGGGGTAGTATTGGCGAAAGGGATGGTTTGATCCCAGGCCAAGAGTGCAACAAGAGGCAGAGAAGCAGTAGACTGAGCAGCGTAGAGGGAGCAACAGTTAGGCAGAGCAGTCGTAGCCCAACAGAGGTAACGCATAGGCTTCTGGGGCTACGCAGGGCTGATGCAGGCCCAAAAACGGCAGCGCAGGGCAGCAAGAAGCTAGCAGGGTTGACGCAGGCCCAGCCAGGGCAGCGCAGGGGCAGCATAACCCAATCTGGGGTGACGCAGGCCCTTCCTGAGCAGTGTAGGGGCTGACGCAGAGGGCTTCAAAGCAGCGCTAGGGTTTCTGAAGACTGAAAAGGGGTGACATCTATAAATCCCGTTTGAGGGTGTGAATCAGTTAGTTTTTCCGCCTCCGAAACAGAGGTATAGCTGCAGATTATTTATTTCTTTGTCGAGTTAACCAGTTTGGTGCCCAGATTTGTTGTACTTAGATTCTACTTAATAATAAAATGCTCCAGCAGCTAAAAGACTGGTTTTCTCGCATTAGGTTATTCTGGGGACAGTTGTTCAGAAAATCCTTGTGTGCCACTTTGTCATTGTGCATGTACTCAGTTTAGATTTGTATGTGTAGACTGTCAATGTATTTACTTCGATGTTAATGCTAAAGATTTCAAATTAATAACTTAATGTAAGTAGGAGTAAATTTGAAAATTAACAGTAGGGTTTGTGTTTGAGATATTTAGAAATTTTCACAAGAATAAATGATGGCGTATCAACGTACAATACCTGGGACACCTGCCAAGTGTGTGGTGCACCTGTGGGGCTAGCTGGACATAGTGTACCATATACATCTTCCTCGTCCAAAAGGTGGATCTCGAGCCATCTCTGAACATCTAAGGGGATCCATGGAGTGTTGTCTACTGTTGTGGAGGCCCATGGCTCTCTACAGACACCCTATATGTCTCATTGTACCCCTCTGTAGGGTTAGGACCCTGTATAGGGAGACCAAACCCAAATGGACACCATCTGCAATCCTGCATAACATCCAATGCGTCCCCTAGCCTTCCAGTACAACAAGTCATTAAAGTAATCGGGTAAAAGAGCTTACAAGCCATGGACAACAAGTGGACACTTCATAATGGAATGCCCTTCCATAGTGGGCTTTGGCATGTGGTAATGTCTCCAAGCTCCAAAGGGGGTTTGCCAAGTACCTTATTAGGTGGTTTCTACCTTTAGAGGGGGCAGTATGTCCAAGGTACATCCCTCAAATGGTGGTGGCATGTGATAAAGAGGTGAGATGGAATAGGGAATGAGAGGGGCAATCTGGGGCCACATATCAGGTCACAAGTGTAGTTAGAAAAAGGGAAGCCCACACCCGGGTATATAATGTGTAGGAGGGAGAAATCATAGTACATCAGGTGCCCCGTCCTTGATTTTTCCACCCTTCTTTATATTCCTTTTGCATTTTATGATTTTTCTTTGATTAATTGCTCGGGGCTCAAAGGATAAGAGCATGATGTGTAAGATATAGTAGTGGATAACCCATTTTTGGAGGGGCGGTTCATTGCCCTCCAGGGGTTGGGACAATCATGGGTTCCTGAATGATAAAGAAAGTTCATCTAGGGCCTATGGAACTAGGGTGATGGCCATGGGTATGCCATAGAGTTGATCCATTGACTTTTTCCCAAGTGCTAAATGTCTCTCGACCATCTTTTGCATCTTGTGGTACATTTTCCTGTTGAATGTGGACATTTATGCTTTTACGTTTCTTTTCAGTTGCTTCAACCTTCAGGGCATCATTCCAAGCTTAACCCAAGGTGGGGGCAAGGGAGTGGGGAGGCTAAACCTATGTGGATCCAGTGAGGAAATGTGTTGTGGAAATACTGAGAGGGGGGGAGGGTGAATCAGTATTTCTTTCCAATTTTTTTTTTTGCCAGTTAGATCACTTATGTTTAGAACACAATATGAACAATAAGAATAGATGCTTTTATTAAATTATTCTTTAAAATAAAATAGATACAATAAGTGTAGGGCTCCAACCCAAGATGAAGACACTGATCTTCAATCTCCCAGGCTCCAACCTGTTGCCATGCACCAACTTGGACTTTTGTGAGGCTCCAACCTCTAAGGCTTCGACCCTATCTATCCAAGGCACCAACCTTGCATTTAGAGGCTCCAACCCCAAGGGCACCAACCCTTCTCTGGTTCAGGCTCCAACCTGGTTTCTTGAGGACACCAATCCTCCAGGGCTCCAACCCACTACTTCAAATCTTCAATATGAATTCAACGGTTCTTCAAGGCTCCTAATGTCTTCTTCAACGAGCCTTGTCAATGATCTTCAGCTATCTATTCACTTAGTCTTCTCGTCACGTCATCAATTACAACATTGATCTCTTCTGTGTTCGTTATCCTTCATGGTACCAAATCAAATTCTTCATGTCACATCATGATGATATCATGGTCCCCTAGCCTTCCAGTACAACAAGTCATTAAAGTAATTGGGTAAAAGAGCTTACAAACTATGGACAACAAGTGGACACTTCATAATGGCATGCCCTTCCATAGTGGGCTTTGGCATGTGCTAATGTCTCCAAGCTCCAAAGGGGGTTTGCCAAGTACCTTATTAGGTGGTTTCTACCTTTAGAGGGGGCAGTATGTCCAAGGTACATCCCTCAAATGGTGGTGGCATGTGATAAAGAGGTGAGATGGAATAGGGAATGAGAGGGTAAATCTGGGTCCACATATCAGGTCACGAGGGTAGTTAGAAAAAGGGAAGCCCACACCCAGGTATATAATGTGTAAGAGGGAGAAATCATAGTACATTAGGTGCCCCAACCTTGATTTTTCCACCCTTCTTTATATTCCTTTTGCATTTTATGATTTTTCTTTGATTAATTGCTCGGGGCTCAAAGGATAAGAGCATGATGTGTAAGATATAGCAGTGGATAACCCATTTTCGGAGGGGCGGTTCATTGCCCTCCAGGGGTTGGGACAATCATGGGTTCCTGAATGATAAAGAAGGCTCATCTAGGGCCTATGGAACTAGGGTGATGGCCATGGGTATGTCGTAGAGTTGATCCATTGGCTTTTGCCCAAGTGTTAAATATGTCTCCCGACCATCTTTTGCATCTTGTGGTACATTTTCCTGTTGAATGTGGTCATTTATGATTTTATGTTTCTTTTCAGCTCCTTCAACCTTTGGGGCATCATTCCAAGCTTAACCCAAGGTGGGGGCAAGGGAGCGGGGAGGCTAACCCTATGTGGATCCAGTGAGGAAATGTGTATTGGAAATATCGAGAGGGGGGGTGAATCAATATTTCTTTCTAATTTTTTTTACCAGTTAGATCACTTATATTTAGAACACAATATGAACAATAAGAATAGATGCTTTTATTAAATTCTTCTTTACAATAAAATAGATACAATAAGTGTAAGGCTCCAACCCAAGACGAAGACATCGATCTTCAATCTCCTAGGCTCCAACCAGTTGCCAAGCACCAACTTGGACTTTTGTGAGGCTTCGACCTCTAGAGCTTCGATCCTATCTATCCAAGGCACCAACTTTGCGTTTAGAGGCTCCAACCCCAACGGCACCAACCCTTCTCTGGTTCAGGCTCCAACCTGGTTTCTTGAAGACACCAATCCTCTAGGGCTCTAACCCACTACTTCAAATCTTCAATATGAATTCAATGGTTCTTCAAGGATCCCAATGTCTTCTTCAACGAGCCTTGTCAATGATCTTCAGCTATCCATTCACTTAGTCTTCTCATCAAGTCATCAATTACAACCTTGATCTCTTCTGTCTTCATTGTCCTTCATGGTACCCAATCAAATTCTTCAAGTCACATCATGATGACATCATGGTATCCAATCGACTTCTAGATGACTCTCCAAGGTCAGCTAAAGATCAGCTCCAACTACTCTTCAAGATCTCATGATGGCTTCAATGGTCTCCAAGATCAGCTTCTATAAGTCTTCATATGTCTTCAAGAATCCTCAACAATATATCCACAATAAGTTTTCAAGGTGCTCTTTAAAAACTCTGTTGTCCTTCACCTTTCTTCCAAAATTGCAGCTATCAAGCTTGCTCTAAAGCTACAAACACTGTCCTCAATAGATTTGCACAATCTCAACAAAGGTCTCTTACAACTGCCTTCAATACACTTCCAAGAACCTGCTTCAAGTCCTTAAGTTTGCTTCAAGACTTCTTTAAGTTCTTAGATTTTCAAGGATCTTCAAAAATTGCTGCTCAAAAACCCAGAGATAGGCTCCAAAGGTGTCCATTGTTAAAGCCAACAAATCCAAGCCTTCTTATTTTTCTCCACAGGACTGTTTGTTGGGTTCAAGTCTGTAACCTATACCAAGTCCAAGCTTCTTTGGAAGTAGGAATCCAAACTTCATAAACTTCTTGTATGTCATAGCTCCATAGTCAAATGCTTGCTCTACAAGTGATTGTAACTACAGGACTGTCTGAATGGTTTTGAGGCTTCCAAGGTGAGTCCGAAGTGCTGAAGTTACATGTGCACAGGTGTAGGAGCTTCCAAGTGAATGTTTGTTGTCTATGAAATTCAAGTCACCACAGGATTCAGTCAACAGAACCGAGCTTTAAGTCTGCTCTTGTATGGGCTTCAATTTATGAGGACAGTCCGAGGTATGGTAGATATTCACCACGGAAAAGTCTTAAGACTGCAATCTGGAAAACCCAAAGTCTAACGGTGCTGAACCTCAACTCCAGCAACTGAAATAATAAAAGGTCTGAAATCCTGTACCTATCCCTTGTCCAAGGCTGCCAAATAGGTCCAAAGTCCTGTAGCTATCACTCAACAGATCCAAGGTTTGGTTCAGAGGTATGCAACTTCAAGTCTGCACAGTCCAAAGTTTAAGGGTATAATCTGAGTTACTGCAATAATAGTTTAGATCCAAGGGCCAAAACTCATTTAAATCATTCCTATGCCTCATCTTTTCCTTTATCCAGGCTGTTGTGGTACTTCTCTGATAATAATCGAGGTGGATGATTGAGAATGAATTATGAAACCCTTATATATAGTATTTTTTGCAAGCCAAGATGAAGAGACACGTCACTGTATGGAGGTCGTCCTGAAAGACAAGGTGCAAGTTGGGTCATTGTCAAATCAAATATTTTTTTTTAACTTGAAAATTCAATATCTCACAAACTATTTGGAATTTCGGGGCATGTAAGGGCTCATTGGAAAGAGGAAGAAATGCTCTTTAAGATGGTCTAGGTCCCATTGAGAAAAGATGCCTCGAAGGTGGAAAAAAATATTTTTCTTTGTGACTGTCTTTAAATTTTATGCATAAAAATTTTGGGGAAGCATGAGGAATGTTTGGGACAGTATGTCTTCTCCATTGTTTGGCTTCTTCATCATCATAGGATCATGTTATGGTGTCTTCATTATTAGTTCAAGCATCTAAGACAAGATATTTTCTTAGTGGCTTGACATCATAATGGCATCATTAATAGCTTGACATATTCATTAATGGCATCCTTATCAAACAAGAGGGACTTGTCACTACAAGCAAGGACATCATCATATTATGCATCACAAGAATATTTTCTATCCAAATAATGCCATATCGACATCAATGAAAACCTTGATTAACAATCTCCCCCCTTTGTCATTGATGGCAATATTCTTGCCCTTCTAGCATTCTCTCCCCCTC
The DNA here is from genome assembly GCA_034641835.2 of Pinus albicaulis. NCBI lineage: Eukaryota > Viridiplantae > Streptophyta > Pinopsida > Pinales > Pinaceae > Pinus > Pinus albicaulis. The sequence goes on from CM076580.1 coordinate 896,349,901, forward strand.
TGACATCAATGGCAAACAGGGTGCCCAAGTACTCCCCTTGTCAAGTTGCTTATTTTTTTCATCAATAGTAGTTCTTCATAAGTATGTTACTCCCCCTGTCATGGTGTTTCTTCCTTTTGGCAATGTGGTCCATGATAGATGTGTTTACATTTCATGTGATGAACCAATTCCCCCTACCTGCATAAACTCCTCTAGCTTCAAGAAATATTGTTGCCTTGTCATCAAGTGGAAGAAAACCAGTTCATCGGATCATGCTCTTCAATGAAGTTTCTCCCAAGAGATGATATTTCAAAGGATGACCGTCCAAGTGTGACTCATCAAGGTTTTCATAGGGCCCATTCACGGATAGCCTCTGCAAGAATGGTCAAGAATCACAAGCTCCCCCTAACAGAATGCATAGTCTTCTTCTTGGCATAAATTCATCATCAAATACCTAGAATATCGAGGATGACTTCATTAAGTCAACAACATGTGTTGTTGGCTAGAGTGTTCAAGAAACTTTTGGATTCAACTTGCTTCGTTCTCCATACTTGTGCAACTTTCTTCTTTGGCATGGTTCAAGCTTGTGTAGAGGCCCAAGTCAAGTTACAATCATGTGCAATATGTCCAATGTTATGGAAATTGAAGCACTCTATCTTGATCATGAATAAGAAATCATGACGACTTCTTGCAAAATTACTTCTAGGAGATTGACGAGGGCCAATATATTTGTCTTTGTGATATGCCCTACAGTCTTTTGCCATGTGCCCAAAGTTTGTACAAGAATAGCAATAACCAAGAAATATACTTCGGTACCTGGGAGATGAAGAGTTCCTTGAAGTACTTCTGAAGTCTTTTTGCCTTGGGTTTCTTTGATGATAATCATTTCCTTTTGTATCTTTGACATAATCTATAAGTCTCCTTGGAGTACGATTTCTTCCATTGTCATCTTGACTCTTGCCTTTTCTAGAACTGGGAGCATCAACATCTCTTTCTGACTTCCTTACATCATTGTTATTTGAAGCATTATCATTCTTGCTTGAGGGTTCACCTGCATAGCCAAGACCTGATTTATCAAGGGGAGGCCTTTGATGACTTCGGATTTCATCTACGGTTTGAGAGCTTTTCAAGTTCTTATTCAACAATACAACTTCCTTTTTGAGAGTGACAATTTCTCTTTTCAATTTTTCACAATCTTCATCTTTCATGACTAGTTGCTTAAATTCTTCCATCATCCTTGTTGCTTCATGTGCTTTGATTTTAAGGGAGATGATACTCAATTTCATTATGAAGATTTCTTCATTTTCCTTTGCTAGACTACTCTCCATTTCTTCTTTCATTCTTGTAGCTTCACATGTTTCGGCCTTGAGAAGATTGATGTATGATTTTAGTTTGAAGATTTCTTCATCCTTTTCTTTTAGTTGGCGTATCATGGTGTTTCTCTCCTTTTCTGCTTCATCAACTTGTCCTTCTATGAATGCCAAAGATTCCATCACCTTCTCAGCTCCTTGTGCTTGTTTCCTTGCATCTTCTAGTTGAGATCTAAGAGAGGAGACCTCTTCCTTGTATTGACCAATCTGATCTACTTTAAATTTGTTCAAACTCTTAAGTCTTTGTTCAAGGTTGCTTGACAAAGTTTCTTCCCTTTTCTTTGCCTTATCCAATTGATTTGTCATGGATATGACTTCTTCATGATGCTTTCTTTTGTTTTGATGAAATTCCTCCTTAAGTTTGGCGAGCTCTTCAATTCTTTCTTGAACTTGACGCTTGACAAGGTCAACTTCCTTCCTTGTCTTGTTTGGGTCACCAACTTACGCTTTCTTCTTAAGTTCCTCATTTTCCTTTTTCAACCTGTTAATCTCTTCCATGGAAGCCATAAGTTTATTCAGGAGATCTTCTTCAAAGTCTTCTTTGTTCTCTTCATCTTCTAGGTCTTCTTTAGCCTTGTTGTCATCTCTCTTATATTTAGCTTCCTTGATGGATTCTGGACTTCTTTCTTGTTTTCCATCATCTTCTTGAGTAGAGATCATTGTCAACGCTCCTTTTGAGTGAAGATCGTGAAGTTTGTCCCATGTGACTTTTGCTGACAAACATTTTTCAAAATTGGCCTTCATAGAGTTTGGTAGCCCATTAAAAATTTCCTTCATTTCTCTTGTATTGTACTCCTTCGATTCTTCGTCCATCGTGTCATCAGTAATCAATGATTTCCAAACTTCAATTCCTTGAGTCTTCAAGAAATTCCTCATTCTTGCCTCCCATATATCAAAATTTCCATTGAACAATGGAGCTTTGTTGACCTGGTTTACATCTGAATTCTGAATTGAGGAAGAGACATTTTCACATGCTTTGGAGACTTTATTCCTTGGCTTTGCCATTTGTGTTCTAATGATCAACCTTCAAGTTGTTAGGCTTTGAATGAAGGTACTGGTTCTGATACCAATTGTTGGAAACACTGAGAGCGGGGGGTGAATCAGTATCTCTTTCCAATTGTTATTTTTACCAGTTAGATCACTTATATTTACAACACAATATGAACAATAAGAATAGATGCTTTTATTAAACTCTTCTTAACAATAAAATAGATAAAATAAGTGTAGGACTCCAACCCTAGATGAAGACACTGATCTTCAATCTCCCAAACTCCAACCTTACATTTAGAGGCTCCAACCCTAAGGGCACCAACCCTTCTCTAGTTCAAGCCCCAACCTGGTTTCATGAGGACACCAATCCTCTAGGGCTCCAACCCACTGCTTCAAATCTTCAATATGAATTCAACGGTTCTGCAAGGCTCCCAATGTCTTCTTCAACAAGCCTTGTCAACAATCTTCAGCTATCCATTCACTTAGTCTTCTCATCACGTCATCAATGACAACCTTGATCTCTTCTCATGAAGGTGTCTCCGTTGTCCATCATGGTACCCAATCAAATTCTTCAAGTCACATCATGATGACATCATGGTCACCAATCGGCTTCTAGATGACTCTCCAAGGTTAGCTAAAGATCAGCTCCAACTGCTCTTCAAGATCTCATGATGGCTTCAATGGTCTCCAAAAAGGGTCTCCAAGATCAGCTTCTACAATTCTTCAGATGTCTTCAAGAATCCTCAACAATATATCCACAATGAGTTTTCAAGGTGCTCTTCAAAAAATATGTTTTCCTTCACCTTTCTTCCAAAATTCCAGCTATCAAGCTTGCTCTAAAGCTACAAACTGTAATATTCCCAATTAGCTTTGCTAATTGGAATATTTCATTTTTGTCTAATTTTGCCGCTTTAGCTAGAAATAATAAATAAAGTGAGAAATAAGAGGGGTCACCTCACTTTAGTCACCTCACTTTATAAATAAAGTGTTCTTTTCCTAGTTGATTGACGTTATAACTTAGAAAGGGGGCCTTGGGGGTCCACATGTGTATGATGGGGAGGCATCCGGCTAACCCAAGATTAACTGCGCAGGCCAAGGTGAGTGAAGGACGCAGTTAGAGTTTTGGAGGGAGTTTAGCATTATAAAAGGTGGGGTTCTCACCTCATTTGGTTATGCATGATTTGATATTGATATTGAGAGCTAGACTTCTGTCTGCTTCAGCACGCCGGTTGTTTAGTCGGTCTGCAGCACTGTTTAGTGCAACCGAGTGTCTCCCGTCGGAGATCTCACCCTTAGCCTCGGGGGACTTCGAGTGCCTGCCCTGGTAAGGTTATTTCTGGTTTCACCCTTAGCTTCGGGGGACTTCGAGTGCCCGCCCTAGTAAGGTTATTTTCTGAGTAACACCCTTCAGTTCCAGTGGGACTTGGTAGCATCTTCAGCAGGAGAATTGGAGAGGAAGAAGCCTCTTGTGGCTGCGCAGATCTGAGAAGAAGAGGACGCTGTTCCAGGAGAAAGAGGACGCAGATCAGTCTGGGAGTGAGGACGCTGTTCCAGCAGGAAGAGGAGGACGCAGATCTGAAGGCACATTGATAGATCCAGCCTTGGAGATTGTAGATCTGAGCAGATATTTGCAGATCTGGTTCTGTAGGTTGCAGATCTGGAGAGGTAGCATTGGATCCAGCTTGGGAGATTGCAGATCTGAGGAGATATTGGCAGATCCAGCCTAGATCTGAAGAGTTAACATCAGATCCAGCCTTTGAGGTTGCAGATCTGAGGAGATATTGGCAGATCTAGCATAGATCTGAAGAGATAGCAGTAGATCTGATATAGGAGGACACAGATCCGGAGGGATAGGACGCAGATCTGGATTGGAGGCTTCAGATCCAGTAGATCTGAGCATATAGGACGCTGATCCATCCGGGAGGATGCTAACTGGAGCAAGGTGGTTATGTGAGTGTGGCTCTGACAAGCCGTTTTCCAGGGTCTCCGGCCTTGAGAGCCGAGCGCTTTTCTATCCGGAGGGTTTGGTGATCCGGAAGATCACACCGTCTCGCCACGTCATCAGCGTAGACAGCGTTTTCCATTGGTGAGGGTTTGGAGTATTGATATCAGCTATCTTTCAGTCTTCAGCTCATAGTTCCAGCGCAGTCCAGCTTCAGTCTTCAGAGCAGCTAGGACGCTGTCCTTGTAGCAGCCATTATTTGTCTGAGAGGGTCTCCACTTGCCTAGGGCAAGGATAGGTGCACTCATTCTGATTTTCTTGTACTCCTCTCTATGTACTTTCAGATTAATAAAATGGCTCAGTTTTCTGGCATTCTATGTGTAATTGTTCCATGATCTGGTTTAGCATTGTATTTTCTATATCTGTCTGGCATATTTCTGTTTATTACTGGTTATTTCCCTTTAGGGATATTACAGTGGTATCAGAGCATAATTCTGGCTCAGCCTGTGGTCTATGACATCAGAAAAGAGATCATACAGAGCAATAGCAGTTGCAATACCAAAAACGCAGTTGGAGAAAGGGCCAAATATAAAGGGTCAAATTTTGAAGTTTGGAATTGGAAGAAACGCTTTCTGGGTTTTTTTGGGTTTTGGGCAAGGATCACCTTCCCAAATTCTTGGAATTTCCTGAGTAGTTTTCAGTGGGTAAATCGGCGGTCGAAGTTAAGCAGCAGTATGGTTTTGCAGCAGCCATGCAGTCTCTGAGGAGCCTGTAGACACATAGCAGAAAGAGTTGATGGCAAGTGATGATTTTGAGAGGAAATATGGAGAGGCGCTCCGATACATACAGGATATATCACAGAGACTCACTGCGTTGGAGGTTAGGCGGTGGGGAACCCCAAGGGGTTTTCAGATCGTTGAGGGATCAGGCACATCCCACCATTTGCCGGAGCATGATGCCACTCAGCATATGGCATCATGTACACCCACACGTCCCACTATGCCCACATTCTTGCCAGAGGACACAGGAATAGCAGTACAGCGAGAGGTAGAACCGGCTCGGATGGCTGACATTCTTGCAGAGTATCAGGCTTTCGGGCAGGGATTCATGGATGCTTTCCCCTTCGAGAGATATATCCTGTACCAGTATGGCATTAGACTCCATGATCAACACTAGGGGCACCGGCATCATCATGGTGGAGACTACCACCGCACCGCGAGTAGAGATTATGTTCAGCTCCAGCGTGATAGTAGACCTCACAACTTTCGCAGAGGGAACAAGCACTCACATGATAGGGGCTTACAGCGCACAGTGGACAAGTTGGATACCTCTTTCCAGCTTGCCCAAGTATCGGGGAGGAAAACCATTAAAATGGTTACCTCACACTTGGAGGATGAGGACACACAGGATTGCAGGGAGTCTGAGGTTACACCTAGTGTGACACAGGATTCACCCTCATTGGAGACATCCTTGACCGTGCCGGTTGATATCGTAGTGAAGGAGGTGAAGCCTACCCCGGTAGAGCCATCCACTGAGGTGATGACTGGAGCTATGTCCGAGTCTTCGGGTGGTAGTAGCACACAACAGATGAGCGAGATATCAGGGGATATATCCACTATTGATGAGGCACTAGGAGATACAGAGGTCTCGGATGATGGTCGCAGACAGCGATATCATCGGCTTCGGACGGACCTTCGAGTTTTGAGAGAGAAGGCCGCGTCAGTACAGGAGACCATTTTGTTGCAGGACCAGGAGCTGGAGGGTATGAGAGTGACTTGTGCCAAGTCGGCAGCCAAGTTGGTCAGCATTGGGGAACAGCTGGATTCCCTGATGGTACAACCAGAGGGCGCATTGGAGCGTCAGATCATTCCCCTTCAGGTATGCATGGATGGGACTAGCAGTATTGTTGGGTCATCTCTTCCCGTTGGAGGGAGAGAGGCAGAGCCACCTAGTCAGGTCTCATATGTTGACTTGGATAGTGGTATGAGACGATCAGAGTTGCACAGGGTACAACAGCCACGTGTTGAGATTGGATGGCGAGAGATTTTGAGTTGGTACTCGATGGAGCGGACTATGGATGAGAGGGAGGTCTCAAGAAGAGATCTCACTGGAGATGCACTTCGACACACCATGGGGTGCAATGGCTTTTTTCCCTTCTCACAAGAGCAGATAGAAGATGGGGGACATCTTCGGATGGATAACATCTCTCATGCGTGTGATGGACATCCCTGGAGCCATACACATCATGATGGGAGGTTTTTGCCTACCACCTATTTGATTCTTGATAGGGTCTCATTGATCCTTGAGAAGTTTATATTCCAAAATCCCATGAAGTGCAAAATCAGAAATTTGATTTGGGAGAATGGTAGCCCTCATGGGAGGAGTACCAGGATGAGGAGAAGGAGGCATCCACAAGTGATTGAGTGGATGGGGATGATGAGCAAGGAGCTAGGAGGCTACTTGCAGATCTGTGCTACCAGGCAGCAAGAGGCTTGGCTGCGCTGGTTACTCTTGAAAGAGTTTGGCCATCTCTTGGCAAACACTCTTCCTAAGAGTCGGAGGGTGGAGGAAAGATGGCTGGATACTTGCATCATTGAGCAGCAGGGAGTATGTATGCATGGTATTGCTATGATACTCGTTATGTCTTCATCACATGAGTTGTATGATGGAAGTATGGGGAGGCAGCAAATTGTTTGGTTGCTTGGTTTGTTTCTGGGAGAGCAAGGGCAGATTTGCTCCCACACCTTGCATGATATGGCAGGAAGAGGGGATGGCACTATCTCCTTGATCTTTGATGATGACGGGGAAGCACTTCCATCTTGGGGAGTATTCCACACTTGTTGCAGCAGTATTAGAGGAGTCTTTGACAGGGAGCATGTCAAAGAACAGAGTCTTGTATTGACAAGAGCTTATTCGCATGAGCCCCCAGCGTTGTCACCTTGGAGCAGAACATTATGGATGAAGTGTGCGCAGCAGAGATATGGTGGATCTATAACCCATAGGTCCCAGGATCACTTCATATTTATTGCACAAAGAGGAGGTAATGATGATAGAGACATCTATGGCATATTCTTCTTGACTTGGGTTTCCAAGCATGAGGAGGGTTATCTTCTTGCAGCACATGGTTCATTCTTCTTCATAGCATGCCAAAACACTATGGAGGACTCATTTATGGATCCATGTACCATCTTACTTCCAGCATATGGTCAGATTTGTATGGGAGGCTTGATTATGAGAGAGACACATGAGCTGAATGTGCCTTTGAGTATTTTCTGCACTACATGTTCTAATAGGAGCATGGGAGGAGGCATGGCCACCACTACTACATATGCGTTCTCTTTTGAGGTGGGCCATGAGATTGATATTCATCCATTGTACAGCTATGGGCAAGTGTTTGGCCTTATGTTGTTGTCATATTCAGCCATTTACTATCCATTAGTAGGTGTGATGAATCTTGTACATTGCTTGCCATGTAATTTTCTGAAGTTGCAGTGGATGAGACTGCGTTGTATCCTTGTGAGAGATTGTTTGCATTATGTATCCTCATGTAGAACCTTCAGCAAACATCTCATTAGGGCGATCCATGATGACCATGTCATATTCTTCATGGATGGGTTGTTTTGGGCCAGCTTGTTCTTCATTGATAGAGGAACCTTCTGTGGTGGATTGTTTTTCACTTTGCCCTTGGAGGGCAATGATTTTGCAGCCCAGGATCAGCATAGACTCTACACTTGTCATGAGTGGAGAGAAGGACAGCATGGGGCAAGCTATGATGCTTGCCAAGTTCATATTTTCAGCCCACCTTCATTACCAGAGCTTGAGGTGGAAGGAGATTTTCAGGAGTTGCCTTGTTGGAAGGTGGCTCATTTTGTCTGGATGATTGCTTGGAGATGGAGGATCCACAGGAGGGAGATATTCCTCATTATATTTTCGACTCCATGCCTTGATTGGAGAGAGGTGACGAGTTGGTTCACAGTTGATGGTCCAGCTTACACAGTCATAGATGCAGAGCAGCAGCGGTCATGGTCTTCAGTCATAGCCAGAGGCAGTGAGTAGTCTGAGCCATGGGACTTGTGCGATTATTGGCCACAGTGGCGATGGGATCCGGGAGGACTATTGATTGGCTGGTACCATGAGAGGCCAGTTTGGGATCCTGGCATTGAGATGTCCCTTCATATCAGGGTGATGCAGGAGACAGAGAGGTTTCAGTGGGACCCAGGAACATTTTGCAGTATTGGCAGGGAGCATCAGCTAGAGAGTAGGCTTGTTCGAGCATTGCTCGAGAACAAGCAATTTTTGCCGGAGGAGGATGCCACTTGGGAGAGCGAGCAGACTTTACAGCATCCATCACTTCAGTTGCTTGAGGACAAGCAACGTTTTGCCGGGGGAGACTGTAATATTCCCAATTAGCTTTGCTAATTGGAATATTTCATTTTTGTCTAATTTTGCCGCTTTAGCTAGAAATAATAAATAAAGTGAGAAATAAGAGGGGTCACCTCACTTTAGTCACCTCAATTTATAAATAAAGTGTTCTTTTCCTAGTTGATTGACGTTGTAACTTAGAGAGGGGGCCTTGGGGGTCCACATGAGTATGATGGGGAGGCATCAGGCTGACCCAAGGTTAACTGCGCAGGCCAAGGAGAGTGAAGGACGCAGTTAAGTTTTGGAGGGAGTTTAGCATTATAAAAGGTGGGGTTCTCACCTCATTTGGGCATGCTTGGTTTGATATTGATATTGAAAGCTAGACTTCTGTCTGCTTCAGCACGCCGGTTGTTTAGTCGGTCTGCAGCACTGTTTAGTGCAACCGGGTGTCTCCGGTCGGAGATCTCACCCTTAGCCTCGGGGGACTTCGAGTGCCTGCCCTGGTAAGGTTATTTCTGGTTTCACCCTTAGCTTCGGGGGACTTCGAGTGCCCGCCCTAGTAAGGTTATGTCCTGAGTACACTTTTCAGTTTCAGCAGAAAGTAGCAGCAGTTTCTAGTACAGATTTGGAGAGGAAGAAGCCCTCTTGTGGCTGCGCAGATCTAGCAGGAAAAACGCAGTTTCAGCAGCAGGAAGGACGCAGATCAGTTTGGAGTGAGGACGCTGTTCCAGTAGGAAGAGGAAGGACGCAGATCTGAAGGCACAGTGATAGATCCAGCCTTGGAGATTGTAGATCCGAGCAGATATTTGCAGATCCGTGGAGTGAAATGCGCATCCGGGAGAGGCAACGAGTAGATCCGGCGCCTTGGGAGACGTGTATCCCGAGGAGGATATCGCCCATCCAGCTCTAGATCCCCCTAAGAGTTAACACCGCATCCGGCCCTTTGAGGTTGCGTATCCGAGGAGATATTGGCTCGACCATATGCCAGATCCGAAGACCCAATGAGATCCGACACAGAGGACGCATCCGGAGGATAGGACGCATCCGGACTGAGGCTTCTCAGACCAAACAGATCCGAGCATACGGACGCTGATCCATCTGGGAGGACGCTGATCTGATGAGCAGGGTTATGTGAGCAGGGTTTGACAGCGTTTTCCAGGGTCTTTGGCCTTGAGGAGCTGAGCTTTTCATCTGGAGGGTTTTGTGATCCAGCACTACATCTGTCTCAGCGCTGTCACTAGCAGAGACAGCGTTTTCCATTGGTGAGGGTTTGGAGTATTGATATCAGCTATCTTTCAGTCTTCAGCTCATAGTTCCAGCGCAGTCCAGCTTCAGTCTTCAGAGCAGCTAGGACGTTGTCCTTGTAGCAGCCATTATTTGTCTGAGAGGGTCTCCACTTGCCTAGGGCAAGGATAGGTGCACTCATTCTAATTTTCTTGTACTCCTCTCTATGTACTTTCAGATTAATAAAATGGCTCAGTTTTCTGGCATTCTATGTGTAATTGTTCCATGATCTGGTTTAGCATTGTATTTTCTATATCTGTCTGGCATATTTCTGTTTATTACTGGTTATTTCCCTTTAGGGATATTACACAAACACTGTCCTCAATAGATCTACACAATCTCAACAAAGGTCTCTTACAACTGCCTTCAATACACTTCCAGGAATCTGCTTCAAGTCCTCAAGTTTGCTTCAAGACTTCTTTAAGTTCTTAGATTTTCAAGGATCTTCAAAAATTGATGCTCAAAAACCCAGAGATAGGCTCCAAAGGTCTCCATTGTTCAAGCCAACAAATTTGAGCCTTCTAATTTTTCTCCACATGACTGTTTGTTGGGTTCAAGTCTGTAACCTATACCAAATCCGAGCTTCTTTGTAAGTAGGAATTCGAACTTCATAAACTTGTTGTATGTCATAACTCCATGGTCAAATGCTTGCTCTACAAGTGACTGTCACTACAGGAATGTCTGAATGGTTTTGAGGCTTCCAAGGTGATTCCGAAGTGCTGAAGTTACAGGTGCATAGGTGTAGGAGCTTCCAAGTGAATGTTTGTTGTCTATGCAATTCAAGTCACCACAGGATTCAGTCAACAGAACCGAGCTTGAAGCCTGCTCTTGTCTGGGCTTCTGTTTATGAGGACAGTCCGAGGTATGGTAGATATTCACCACAGAAAAGTCTTGAGACTGCAATCTGGAAAACCCAAACAAGTCTAATAGTGCTGACCCTTAACTCCAGCAACTGCAATAATAAAAGGTCTGAAGTCATGTACCTATCTCTTGTCCAAGGCTGCCAAACAGGTCCAAAGTCCTTTATCTATCACTCAACAGATCCGAGGTTTGGTTCAGACGTATGCAACTTCAGGTCTGCACAGTCTGAAGTTTAAGGGTATAATCTAAGTTACTGCAATAATAGTTTAGACCCAAAACTCATTTAAATCATTCCTGTGCCTTATCTTTTCCTTTATCCGAGTTGCTGTGGAACTTCTGTGATAATAGTCGAGGTGGATGATTGAGAATGAGTTCTGAAACCCTTATACATAGTATTTTTTGCAAGCCAAGATGAAGAGACACGTCACTGTATGGAGGTCGACTTGAAAGACAAGGTGCAGGTCGGCTCACTGTCAAAAATAAAATTATTTTTTTAACATGAAAATTCAATGTCTCACAAACTAATTGGAATTTCGGGGCAAGTAAGGGCTCATTGGAAAGAGGAAAAAATACTCTTTAAGATGGTCTAGGTCCCATTGAGAAAAGATGCCTCTAAGATGGAAAATTTTATTTTTCTTGGTGATTGTCTTTAAATTTAATGCATATAAATTTTGGGACTGCATGAGGAATATTTGGGACAGTATGGCTTCTCCATTGTTTGGCTTCTTCATCATCATAGGATCATGTAGGATATCCATGTAGGATCACGTTATGGTGTCTTCATGATTATTTCAAGCATCTAAGACAAGATATCTTCTTAGTGGCTTGACATCATAATGGCATCATTAATAGCTTGACATATTCATTAATGGCATCCTTATCAAACAGGAGGGACTTGTCACTATAAGCAAGGACATCATCATATTATGCATCACAAGAATATTTTCCATCCCAATAATGCCATATCGACATCAATGACAACCTTGATTAACAATGTGGACCCAGGTGGGAGAGATGATGAATGGGGGTATAGTGAGTGGAAGTGGATTGATATATATGGATAAGGGAGCAGTTCCACTCAACCAAATTCGAGGTTTCCCAAGTAGTACGACCCTAAAACCAAATGGTTAGTAAAGGAGATCCCACGAGACTAAAATCCAAGGGCAACATCCAAAAGAGGTCAAGGGGACAAAAGCACAAACTAAACCCACTCTTTCCGCTGAATCCCCCCATTGATCCATGCCCAGAAGTGTCCTTGATAAGTAAACCCAATAACTCAATTACCAAATGACAAGACATACCTTTGGGTTCGGGAGGCCCACCTTCAAACATTCTATCAATACAGATGGGTGAGGGACCACATGGCTGGCTCAAGTGGCGGAGAAATGGCACAACGAGCTAGTTGAGGGTTGCAAGGGGTTGTTGGCTGTCGATTAAGGACCATCATGGAGAAAAAAAATTCTCCTACGGATATCACCCACGAAGTGGTGGGTAGCATCTGGCTCCAACTACGACGTGATCTCTCGAAGAAGTGGGCAAGGCTATGTTGATTTATGGTAGCATCGGATGTGCTCTAGCCTTGTAATTTTGTATATAGGCTAAGACACATGTATTCCATAAAACCCACAAATGGTTTTGGAAAATTCCACTTAGAGATGATTTAATTAAATTAATTAATCATTTTTTAATGTTTTCCTAAGTCTAAACTTAAGGAATTTGATTAATTAAAGAGTATTAATTAAATCAAGTGTGAATCTTCTAGATAAAGTCATGGATCACCTCCAAGTTAATCTTAGCCCTTGATTATGTTTTAATCTTGGCCGTTGAAGAGTCAATGAAAGATTATAAGAAGGAGGGTGAGGGGCTTATGGAAAATACACTTGACACTTGAGCCATTGAGCATTTTCGAATTTGTGCGAGGAGACACGGCTTTTGATCAAGAACAAATCACTAGGGTTGGGTTTGCTAAGTGATTTGATTCAGTGATCAGATCCGGAGAGGGGCAGAAGCAGAGATTAGTCAGGAGGGCCAAGAATCCATTTCAGAGAGAGGCAGCATCAACGCAGGAGAGAGACAGCGCAGTTTTTGGCTAGGGTGACGCAGTTACTGCAGAGAATCATGCAGAGCCAACGCAGTGTCTCTTGGAGTCAGTCCGGAGAAAGTTAAAGGCTGGGGTTCTGAGCTAGGAGGACCAAGATCCAGCTTTAGATCAGCTAGATCAGCTACAGGAAGGCGTGACGCAGTCCCTCTAGCTATCCTATGCAGGTTTACGCAGATCCAGCGTAAGAAATCACGCAGAGGCAGTGAGAGCTTCATCAGCGCTGTTTTTGATCAGCCGAAGACTTGTTGAGTGAGGTATATCTCACAGTCATTTTTGCTGTCTAGATTTCTCTAAAGGGTTTTCCAAATGTTGGCACCCTAGTTGTATTCAAGATTCTACTGATTAATAATATAAACCCTCAGATCTGCTGCACCGGTTTTCCCAAGTTGGGTTTCTCCAGGGACTTAGTCCAAAAATAACTGTGTCAATGTGGTTGTTTTTCATTGAGTTTTGTTCATATTGTTTCAGCACTTAGATTTATTCCGCAGTATTATTTGCGTAGACTGCTTCAGTAATTACTTCGGTATTTCAATGTAATGAAATAATTATCAAATAATAGGAAAATTAATTCAAATTTATTGCAGTAGGAATCCAGATCTAGGATTTTTCACATGGTATCAGAGCTTATTTAATCTGAACTATAGGAGAAACGAAGAGAACTAGCAGATCAGCATTGTAGAGTCTGGGATCTGCGTAAGCAACAGTAGACCCTCCCAGAAAATTACGTTGTCCAGGCCAAGAGGGCATTCCTGTGCAGAAAAGGCTCCCTCTGAGAGAGTTGACAGAGGGGTAAGCTTTTCAGTTGCAGAAGAGGCAACGTCACTGAAGGATGTTGTTACTGCACAACAGTAAGAGCTGGTGCATAGGCGTCAGAAAATTCTAAAAAACACAGTTGGGGATTTCTTGATCTCAAGAGGGGATCCGTACTCAAAAAAACACAGTTTTTCCCGTGCAGCAACAAAAGAAGTGACTTACTCCACAAGGAGAGGGTAAGTCAAAGCTGAGCAGAGGGTTGGAACAAGGTATCGACAGTTGAGGAGATGGCCAACAACGGACTGCGTGACCAAGATAGATTGGAGGGTGCCTCCAACTATGTTATCTAGAAATCAAGGATAGAATTTCTCCTTGATGAACACGATTTGAAAGCCCTCATAGACAGTGCAGTTGCAGAACCTCTTGGTGCAGCACACCTGAGGCAATTCAAGAAGAATATGGCTAGAGGCAAGAGATTGATCCTAGATGGAGCGAAGGATCACATTGTACCTCACATCGCAGCCAAAAACACTACTAGAAAAATGTGGGTAGGGCTACAAAAGTTGTACCAAGGATCTTTCGAGCAGCGGAAGATGTACCTTGAAGAGAAGATGCGGAATATCAGGATGAAGAAGGGAGGGTGTTTTGACTCCCTCTTGTCTCAGATTCAGGAGAACCGAGATCAACTGTCTGTAGTAGGATCTGCTCCTAAAGACTCAAAGCTAGTAAGGCTCATGCTAAACTCCGTTTCAAAAGATTATCAAGTCTTCATCCAAAGTATATTGGGCAGAGAAAAGCTTCCAGGATGGGAAGCAATGTGGGCAGCATTACAGCAAGAGGAGTTGAGAAGAGATCTCCTAAAAATCCACTTGGTGGATGGTAGTAGCAGTTCAAAGGTCAAGAAGGAGGAAGAAGACAACATTGCCCTTGCATCAAAAGGGCAACCAAAGCAGAAGAAGAAAGATCTATCTAAGAAAGTGCTTCCGGTGTGGGGAAATGGGGCATTATGCCACACAATGTCCTCTCAAGAAAAAGGATAAAGAGAAGGAAGATCCACATGCAAGAGCTGCCAAGATTGAGGCAGAGAAAGATTGTGCTATGTTAGCTCATATTCCAAAAGAAGAAAAGTGGGCTGATTTGGATTTGTAGATCCAGAAGCTACAAGGAGGCAGGATCCTTGAGTATTTCCGAACTCTTGGATCACATGTGAGCTACGGCAGCCTAAAAACAGTAGCAGGATGGACAGCTGTAGCAGAAGATGATGAGATGATGCAGTGGCTAGCAGTACTAGAGCTTGATCAGCGCAGAGAAGGAGTAGCAGCAGGAGCAGCGCAGTGCAGAGCAGTGCTCACGGAGTGCAGAACAGCAACAACACAGTATTTTTGAGAGAGCTAGTGCAGAAACTAGCAGTAGTCAGTCTTATTTTTCAGTTGCAGATATACTTGTCCAATTTCGGATGTTTTTCTGTTGCAATTAGCAATAGTAGCAGCAGTGCAATAACAACAGAGATGAGCAGCAACAGCAGCAGATGAGCAGCAGCAGTGCAGTGAGGAGTGGTGCTCACGCAGTGCAGCAGCACGGTTGCAGAATTTAGAGGGAGTTGCAGTACAGTTGCAATTGGCAGCAGTATGCAAAGTCAGCAGCAGTACAGTTGCAACATTTTTGTGCAGTTTTGGTGAGCAGCATCAACAGCACAACAAAGATGTTCCAGAAGTCAGATCAGCAGCACATTGAGGTGTTTTGCTAGAGCACTTTCCTCGCTAAGGAGTGTTGATTTATGGTAGCATCAGATGCACTATAGCCCTGTAATTTTGTATATAGGCTGGAGTGTAAAAACTCTGGTAAACTTGAATAAGTATATATTATTAATGATGATAGATAAGAGATGATTACAATGGGGAATCACCGAGGCTTTAAATATAGCCTCATGGTGTCCCTTGGTGAAGAGGCATGATCTTTGATCATGCCCTTTCACTTAATAAAACCTAATATAACTATATCTAACTAACAATTAATAAAATTTACATAACATTGCCCCTCTCTTAAATATGCTTTGTCCTCAAAGCATATGTAACGATGGACAATGTTGACGAACGCCTGGGTTTCTTGAGCGGCGGGCTCTTGCTTCCCACATTTTAAAAAGATCGTGGAGCATATTCTCGAGTTCAATCTTTTGTTGATCTGGATAGTGAAAATATCTGATATCAACAGGGTCGGATCCTGTCTTGACTTCTGGTGACTCTTCGTGGCTCCCTTTTGAAGATAACATTTCTAACTGATGACATTGTACTGTAGATGTTGGCGCTCCTATTTGAATCATCTTCGCCATCAGAGAGGAAGATACGACTTGATCTTCTGGGGCTTGGAATCCATACAACCTGTGTTTCTGCCCTTTCCACTTAAAACTTATAAACTGCTTCTGATGGTTGGCAGAATAAGTATCTAAAGTTTGTAGCCATTGAATTCCTAAGACCACATCTACTCCTCGTAATGGAACGGTGTAGAATGGAGATTCTAAATGAAAGTTTTTTATCTTTAGTTTGACCTTATGGCATTTCCCTACTTTCTCAATCTTCTTACCATCGGCCACCATTACCTTCATATTAGGCATGGGGAAGGTAAATATATTAAGTCTTTTTGCCATGGCTGAATCTAGAAAATTGTGGGTACTGCCAGTGTCGACGAGAACCATTACGTTGTTGTTCTTGATATGGCCTCTTAACCTTAGAGTTTGAGGTTGTGATATACCTGTCATCGCTGATAATGACACTTGCGGAATAGTTTCGCCATCCACTTCTGGAGAGAACTCTAAGTTGTCTTCTAATCCTTCTATATAGGAATCATTACTGTTAGCGTCATTAGTTGCTTCACAACTGTATAGATTTTTCGCTTTTCCATTAGCACATCTGTGCTTAGGGTCCCAGTTTTCACCGCAATGTTTGCACTTGCCCTCTCGTATTCTTTGTTTTTCCACACTAGATTTTTCTTCTTCACGAAGATGGTGTGGGACATATTTTGTGTCATCTATATTTTCAGATTGAGGAAATCTGTGTCTCGAATATACTTTTTCTGGTTTCGATAACCTTTCAAATTTCTTTTCAGCAGCTTTTGCTTTTTGCCTTGCTACTTCTACGGACGTAATTTCATGTAGTTCGAGCTCTTCTTGTATGTGGATTTTAAGTCCCGAGATGTAAGACTGGATTAGACGAGATTCCGACAATCCGGGTACTCGTGTTGCCAAGGTCTCCCATTCTCGCGTGTACTCATCCACATCTCCTTTTTGGCGTAATTTGATAAACGTTGAAAAGAACTTTTCTTCTTTTATGCCTTGAAACCTTTTGAAGAATGCATCCTTAAATTTCCTCCAACTGATAGCGAGCGTCGTCTTTTTCCACCACATATACCAATTATATGCTTCTCCTTCCATTTTCATGGAAGCATGCTTAATTTTTTCGTCATCACTAGTAATGTCATAAATCTCAAAATATTCTTCCTCTTTATTTAGCCATGCAACGCTATTTTTTTCATTACCATCAAATTCGGGTAGCTCGATTTTGGCTTTTCGCTGATATGCT
Source organism: Pinus albicaulis (assembly GCA_034641835.2). NCBI lineage: Eukaryota > Viridiplantae > Streptophyta > Pinopsida > Pinales > Pinaceae > Pinus > Pinus albicaulis. The sequence continues at coordinate 896,367,118 of CM076580.1, forward strand.
AATGGTGGAACAATAAGGGGATATTGATTAGCAAATGCATTCCAGAGCTGCTTATTTTGAAAATCTGCATTACTATCTTCTTGATGATGTGGGGAATCGGTTTTTTCCCGATGCTCTTCTGAGTTCCTTGAATCTGCGGAATTGTTTTGTTGATTTTGTTCCTTGTTAGGAGATATTGGGGATTGTGTCTGACTTAATTTATCTAGCTTATCATTTAGCTTATTGAAGAGTTTGCTCTGCTTTTCTGTGGCCTCGTGATGATTTAGCCACATTTGTCTTTCTATTCGATTTGTCGTATCATGAATCTTTTTGATGTCGTTGGAGTGCCCTGCAACTGTACCTTCCAGATCGACTAATCTCTTTCCGAATTCTTCGGAATTATTATTAATTTGTTTCTCAAGATCTCCCAATTTCTTCTGGAATTCAGCCATCGACATCGATGAAGACATTGAACGTGTATGAGGTGGGGAATATTTTTCTGCCAGTTTTTCCCTCTCTCTTTTTTTTTTTTTAAATTAATTAATTAATTAATTAAATTAGATTTTTTTTTGAAATAATAATAATAATTTCTATTATTATTATTATTATTATAATATATATATATATATTTTAAATAATAATAATAATAATAATTATTATTATTTTATTATTTGAATTATATATATATATATATATAATTATGGGGAAAAAGATTGTTAACCTTGAAAAGTCACAAGTCACTTTGTTTTGAAAAGGCACATTGTTTTGAAAAAGGGAAAAGGGTTTTAATACCATGGGCAATTACCATGGGCCCAAAACCACGAGCTTGTAAAACACGAGCAATTACTCTTCCCTTTTAATTTTACTTTTACTCTTCCTTTTTAATTTTACTTTGTCTTCACATGTACGTATATCTCTCTTTTTACTTTTTCTTTTTTCTTTTAATTTATTTCCCCCTTTATGTTAACTTTCCTTCTCTCTTTTGATTTTATTAATATATATATATATATATATATATATATATTTCTTCCTTCTTCTTTTTAAAAAAAACAAATGTTGCTACCCACAAGCACTTGGTTTTTAAAAAAATCTGCAATTTTGGAATTTTCTTGTAATTCCTTAATTCTGGGTGATCACACAGATCCCTAAGAGCGATGGCTCTGATACCAATGGAGTGTAAAAACTCTGGTAAACTTGAATAAGTATATATTATTAATGATGATAGATAAGAGATGATTACAATGAGGAATCACCGAGGCTTTAAATATAGCCTCATGGTGTCCCTTGGTGAAGAGGCATGATCTTTGATCATGCCCTTTCACTTAATAAAACCTAATATAAGTATATCTAACTAACAATTAATAAAATTTACATAACATAGGCTAAGACACATGTATTCCATAAAACCCAGAAATGGTTTTGGAAAATTCCACTTATAGATGATTTAATTAAATTAATTAATCATTTTTTAATGTTTTCCTAAGTCTAAACTTAGGAAATTTGATTAATTAAAGTGTATTAATTAAATCAAGTGTAAATCTTCTAGATAAAGTCATGGATCACCTCCAAGTTAATCTTAGCCCTTGATTATGTTTTAATCTTGGTCGTTGAAGAGTCAATGAAAGACTGTAAGAAGGAGGGTGAGGGGCCTATGGAAAATACACTTGACACTAGAGCCATTGAGCATTTTCAAATTTGTGTGAGGAGACACAGCTTTTGATCAAGAACAAATCACTAGGGTTGGGTTTGCTAAGTGATTTGATTCAGTGATCAGATCTGGAGAGGGGTAGAAGCAGAGATTGGTCAGGAGGGCCAAGAACACATTTCACAGAGAGGCAGCATCAATGCAGGAGAGAGACAGTGCAGTTTTTGGCTAGGGTGACTCAGTTACTATAGAGAATCATGCAGAGCCAGCACAGTGTCTCTTGGAGTCAGTCCAGAGAAAGTTAGAGGCTAGGGTTCTGAGCTAGGAGGGCCAAGATCTAGCTTCATATCAACCAGATCAGCTATAGGAAGGTGTGACCCAGTCCCTCTAGCTTTCCCACGCAGGCTTACACAGATCTAGCGTAAGCAATCATGCAGAGACAGTGAGGGCTTCATCAACATTGTTTTTTATCAATAGGAGACTTGCTGAGTGAGGTATATCTCACAGTCATTTTTGTTGTCTAGATTTCTCTAAAGGGTTTGCCGCATGTTGGCACCCTAGTTGTATTCAAGATTTTGCTGCTTAATAATACGAACCCTCAGATCTGCTGCACCGATTTTCCCAAGTTGGGTTTTTCCAAGGACTTAGTCCAAAAATAACTGTGTCAATGTGGTTGTTTTTCATTGAGTTTTGTTCAGGTTGTTTCAACACATAGATTTATTCCATAGTATTATTTGTGTAAACTACTTCAGTATTTCAATGTAATGAAACAATTATCAAATAATAGGAGAAGTAATTCAGAATTGTTGAAGTAGGAATCCAGATCTAGGATTTTTCACAGGCTACACAAATGGGAAGTCACGAGAACTCTAACAATCTCTTGGTCATCGTAGACCTGTTATTTGCACATATCAATGCCTAAACCCATGAGGCAGCATATTTTTTACGGTGTTTTATGATCACCCAGGCTTAATGTCAGGCCATAAAATAAACAAGTAATAAAAATATGCAAATTTAATCTAAATGCAGCTAATCTACCATGAGAAACATCATATGAGATTAATTCTAATGCAGAAAATCAGCATGCAATGCATCCTACCCTAACATGCATACGACGAAGCCAATATCAAGTGTGATCAAATAGCCAGTGCAACCAACACATCATCAAATCAATATAAATGTGCTTTGCCTCTATGATTACTCATCAAGCAAATCCCAAAGTAATTGCAAACACAAACACATAGAAGATGATGTGGGCACGAGGTGGTTAAATATCGTTTCCATGTGAGGGGAGAGGACCCTCTAAGAGAAGGAACATGAGTCAATCTAGAAGTCTGGGGACTTCCTTCTAAGCACACAATGGTGGAAGGAATGATTATCCTTAAGAACTCCTCATCACAATCATCGCTCATGGTATTTTGCTTTGTGGATGCCACAAGGTTGTTATGAGAGGCGAATGAAGGGTGAGGGAAAGAAGGAGTGCAACTAATAAGTTGCTCGAGTCGATGGTCACATTGGAGGTGGTAGGTCATGGAGTGATCAAAACCCTAAGAGTGTGTCCAAGGAGATATAGTATGGTCAGTGAGGGGCTTCTCCTTGACACAATACTCAGAAGGAGGAAAAGGCTCACCGTGGCTTGAGATCATACGACAAGGGGTGAAGGAATCACTTGAGGATGACTCAAGATGTTGAACAAGAGGAAAAGACAAAGGGGAGGGTAAAGAATTATATTCAACGGGTTCTTCTTCCCCAAAGTCATAATCCAAAGGCTCGAGAGATTTGAACATAGAATCATAAGGAGGATAGGTAGGATCCTTATAGATTTCCTTACTATTAGCATCAAAAGTTCGGTTTTCCCTAAAAGGAGAATCAATTACTTCCAACTGCCCCTCTTCGTGCCAGGGAAAATAATAATTCTCCTTCTTGAGGGTATCGATGGGTATGTCATCATAAGTAATGCCCGAGAGAAAGGGAAAACCAACCTCAACCTCATCCTCTTTGTCGGTATCATAAATGGGAGCACAATCAAATTGAGGCCCAAAAATTTTCCATTTCTCCTTTTTGATGTGGAAATAATCTTCAATGTCATCTTCTAAGGAGCTCATGGGATCACCTTCCTCATGGTTCTCAAAGAAGAGTTGTCAAGAGTGATACCCTTCAGAAAGGTAAGGTCAGCCTCAACTTTACTTTCCATAGCCTCGTCATCCTCAATACACGGGCTCTCCAAATCATCATTTTCATTACGTGGACCCAAGGATGACTCATCTTCTTACTTATCACATAGATTATCAAGGTTATCTCCCACCTTTTTAACAAGACCTTCCCTGATGGCTTTATCATGGGTAATGAAAGGGGGGTTCTCATCCAAAATTAAAGGGGAACTTGAGACTTTGCCTTTGAAGACATATTCCTCACCAAGATCCTTTTCAAGATCACTTGTTCCATTGTGCAACTCTTGCATAGAGGAGTCTTTGAGAGCCTCCGACTCCTCATGAGGGATCCCACCCCATCTTTCTAAACAGATTCCTTCAAAATTATCATAATCAACAGCAATCTCATGAGGGAGGCTATCATACCAATCTATAGCTTGACCTTCAAGCGATAAAGCCAACAACCTCATAATTGTGTCATCATTTAAATTAGCAGAATTCTTTCGGTAATAATCACATGAAATAGAACGTGGTCGACGCGTTTCGAACCAACTAGTGTTGTTCATCATCAGGGCTATGTGTGTCATCATTGTCAATCCTTACTAGGGCTAAGGCCCAAAAGAAATCATCAAGCTGGACATTGGGATCTTGATTAGGACTTCCTTTGAATTTAGGCATCCCACTTCTCATCCATGCCTTGATTTTTGGGTGCTTTAGAACATCTCCAGTGCCAAGGTTTTTATAGTAAGGATGGAAACCATGTTGCTCGAGATAATCCATTCCTTATGATTTTTACACATTAGGATTAAAATTGGAGTCGTTGGGGTGAATGTAGATGCCTTAATAAATGCTTGCTTCACCCTACAAGCATTAACTTTAATGTTCAATGAAGAACTAGGGCTTCATTCTTCCAATGGAGTCGCCAATAATGATATGTCAATATGTCATATGGGGAACAAAACACGCGTCTCGTTTCCCCGACAAAAATGCCAAAAATCTTACCACTCAAACCAGCAGGGGACCTAAAAGGGACTCCTAAGAGGGCAAATGTTAGGTCAAGGGAAACGATGGAGACTTACCCCACTGTCACCACAGCTAAGACTCCCTACTCTTTATGGACTTTCACTGATGGGAGGAGACCCAGTAATTAGGAAGTCACTTATAAAGGATGGATCAACAAATAGATGTGAAGTGGCCTTAAAGACCCTCTCCCTAGGATAGGATTTAGAATGGAGCTTTCTTGCTCTTTAAGCAAGGTACAAGACTTTCTAGGGAAAGGAGGTGAGGATTTGAGGGTTAGGTTAAAGGAATATGACTTGAAAAGGAGTTTCCCAATTCCTAAAATCCTTATAGAAATTGGATTCCCAGTTGCCCTTAAGGGGATGGAGTCTAGCAACTGATGATATTCTTAACTTGACCAAGGCAAGGGGAAAGGATAAAACAAGAATTTTCACCTAAAGATGTCAAATTGATCCTATGAGTTACCAACCTTTGGAACATCAGGGCAAAGTTTGATCCTAGACCTAGAGCTTGGGATACCTCACAATCCCATCGTCAAAATCTCTTCAAATTCGAAGGACACCTTGAGGACACACCAATATAGTAGGACCTAGGAGATCGAACTTTTTCTAGGGCTAGTCTCTAGGGAAATTCATGCCCTAGGTGGCCCAACGTGGCTAGACCTAAGAAAGGCAGGAAAAGGTGAAAGAATATGGTATATGACCACCCTTTGATGGATCAGTGCCTAATTCCTCTTGGGGATATGAAGTCAACAAGAATTAAGAAGATGGACTTTGTTTCTTGTTCAAGGAGGATCTCAAAGTCGACTTCGTCCAATGTTAAGGACAAGAGAAGAAAAGTGACCTAAAAAGCATTTATACTTCGTTGCAAATGGAAGCGGCTTATTGAGATAACTCGATCTCTAGGACAATCCATTCATCAAACATGGCCCATACATGGAGACAAGCTAAATAGAAACATAATTGCACAATGATATCGTAAATGCATGCAGCAATTAGCCCTAAAATAGTGAAAATCTCAAAACTAATGTATGCAACAAAATGAAAGAAAGTATCGTTAAAATTGCACTTACATGTAAGAGAATATATCTAGCCACCAACACATTTGCAATATAATAAACTCCAAGATAAGAAGAACCCAATCCATACATCAAAATTCATCCATTATCCAAAAATATCCTCCAACGAAAAAGTGTGAAGTTCTCTAAGGAGAGAATGATCCAAATCCAAGTGATGTTCCAACATAAATTCATCTAACTCCTATTTATACACTCATTAGGAGTTTGAATTACCTAATGGGCCTACATTAGCCCCTAAAATAAAATAATGTGCAAATTAACTAACGTTTGGTGACAAGCCCACCAAATTAGCTTACAAATAAAACAATAAGCCTCTCAAGAGGTCAAATAATAATATATGCATGTCGTAGGGCCCTCCAAGAGGCCTGATGAGGTCCATAAGTGCCATAATGATGAATAGGACCCTCAAACGTGATGGACAAGGGGGTGGCCCTTTGTTCTCCAAACAATAAACCTGTGGTGCTCCCAGCGGATGTGGGGGCACACCAATGACCTCATGGGTCTCCAAGTGAGTTGAAGATGTCTATAGACCATTTGTAATGGCTTAAATGATGTAACAAATGATGCCATGTCAACTTACAAATCCTGGAACACCTGCCAAGTGTGTGGTGCACCTGTGGGGCCAGTTGGGCATAGTGTACCAAATACATCTTCCTCGTCCAAAAGGTCGATCTTGAGCAATATCTGAACATATCTGGGGATCCATGGAGTATTTTCTACTGTTGTGGCGGCTCGTGGCTCTTTACACACACCCTATGTGTGCCAATATATCCCTCTGGAGGGTTAGGACCCTGTATAGGGAGACCAAACCAAAATGGACACCATCTGCAATCTTGTATAAGATCCAATGTGTCCCCTAACCTTCCAGTACAGCAAGTCACTATAGTAATCGGGTAAAGAGCTTACAAACCATGGACAACAAGTGGACACTTCATAGTCACATGCCCTTCCATAGTGGGCTTTGTCATGTGCTAATGTCTCCAAGCTCCAAAGGGGGTTAGCCAAGTACCTTATTAGGTGGTTTCTACCTTTAAAGGGGGCAGTATGTCCAAGGCACATCCCTCAAATGGTGGTGGCATGTGATAAAGAGGTGAGATGGAATAGGGAATGAGAGGGTCAATCTGGGGCCACATATCCCGGCACAAGGGTAGCTAGAAAAAGGGAAGCCCACACTCGAGTATATAATGTGTAGGAGGGAGCAATAGTAGTACATGAGGTGCCTTGGCCTTGATTTTGCCAACCTTCTTTATATTCCTTTTGCCTTTTATGATTTTCCTTTGATTAATTGCTCAAGGCTCAAAGGATAAGAGCATGATGTGTAAGAGATAGCAGTGGCTACCCCCTTTTTGGAGGGGCGGTTCATTGCCCTCCAGGGGTTGGGACAATCATGGGTTCCTGAATTATAAAGGAGGCTCATCTAGGGCCTATGGAACCAGGGTCATGGCCATGGGTATGGGGTAGAGCTCATGCATTGGCTTTTGCCCAAGTGCTAAATGTGTTTGTCACGACCATTTTTTGCATTGTGTGGTATATTTTCCTGTTGAATGTGACCATTTATGCTTTTATGTTTCTTTTTAGCTGCTTCAACCTCCAGGGCATCATTCCAAGCCTGGCCCAAGGTGGGGACAAGGGAGTGGGGAGGCTAACCCTATGTGGATCCAGTGAGGAAATGTGGACCCAGGTGGGAGAGAGATGATGAATGGGGGTATAGTGAGTGGAAGGGGAGTGATATATTTGGATAAGGGAGCAGGACCATGCAACCAAAGTCGGGGTTTCCTAGGTAGTACCACCCTAAAACCAAATGGTCAGTAAAGGAGACCCCACGGGACTAAAATCCAAGGGTAACATCCAAAAGAGGTCAAGAGGACAGAAGCACAAACTAAACCACCTCTTTCCGCCGAATCCCCCCATTGATCCATGTCCATAAGTGTCCATGATAAGTAAACCCAATAACTCAATTACCAAATGACAAGTCATACCTTTGGGTTCAAGATGCCCACCTTCAAACATACGATCAATACAGAAGGGTGAGGGACCACATGGCTGGCTCAGGTGGCGGAGAAATGGCACAACGAGGTAGTTGAGGCTTGCTGGCTGCCGGCTGAGGACCATCATGGAGAAAAAAAATTTCTCCTAGGGATATCACCCACGAAGTGATGGATAACACTCCCCATTGACCACACACTCTTCTTGGGCTGCAAAGTCTCCCTCTGACCTTGCAAACTCCCTCTAGAACTTGACGCCCTCTGAGCCTCTAAAACCTGGATCTTCTTCTCTGGAACTTGTACCTGCTCCCCTAAAGCCTACACCTACATCTGCTTCTCTAGAACCTGCACCTTGTCGTCCTCCTCCTTCTCATGATCTATAGGCTTGTCGTAAGCATGTATAGACCATGCTCTCTAACTCCAATCACCACACTTACTGAACTAGAGCCTCTATGCTTGAGTTTTTCCTTCCCATCTTGGAACAACATCTCAAGTCCCTTTTGTTAGATCGATGAGACAGACATCACACTATATCTGAGGCCTGGCACAAATAGTCCATTGTTGACCTTGGGAAGTGTTTTCTTGCTCTAGGAAGGTGTTAGGAGGAGGCTAGATTAGGTTTTTTGTGGAAGCTGCAAGGATGAAATTGTAGGGTCGAAGTTGCAGGCTGAGTAGCAGTATTGAAGCTGGCAGGTCGAAGTTGCAGTATTGAAGTCGGTTGGTGCCAAATCTGGGAGGACTTGAGGAAGGGTTGACTTGGTACTTGGAGAAGGACTTGGTCTAAGGTTTGGGTTTTTGTATTTCATTCGAAGCAGATTCTAACATGAGAAGAGTTTTTGTATTTCACCCTTGGAGGGGTTTTGCCCTCACTGGGAGCCTAATATATGTGTCTTCTATTGTTGCACTTTATGTTCTTGATATTTGTTTGATGAAAGATCTAATTAAAAGAAAAACAAGAAAGCTAATAAGTTCACAAGCAAATATTAAGGTTAAGGAAAATAAGATTAAAATTTGTAGTTTTTCATTTTCCAACATGGTATCAAAGCTAAGGTGAGTAAGAAAGGTAGCAAAAAGGACACTAGAAGGTCAAGGGGAAGGGAAACGGAAACTCTCAAGAAAGATTGAGGACTCATTGGTACAAGACCTAGTAAGAGGGTTTCTACTTAATAAGATCAAGACTACATCAATGGAAAAGTTCAAGAAGGGTGTTGATCTCTCTTCGAAGATCTATTTAGAAGACGTCTCTGAAGAAGGCATCAAGGATCTTTGAAGTTGTTGTTGCAACAATCCCAAGAGACATCTTTCAAAGACATTGTTGAAGAATCTTCAAGAATCTTGAAGGCATCAAAGAAGGTTGAAGACATCATCAAGGAGATCCTTGATCTCAAGTAAGTAACATATTATTACATCATGCTTGAATCTTCAAGTCATATGGATTCTTTCTGCAAGGAGAGCAATAAGCTCATTGGGACATCAAACTATCTAGCATGGAAGAAAAGAAATGACATGATACTCACAGGACAAGAAATAATGGAATATGTTATTGGGAAAATTAGGGAACCTGAGAAAGATAAGACACAATAGCTAGCAAAGAACAAGAAAGGGGAAGTAAGGGCTCAAAGGATCATAGTTGAATCAATTAAGGATTATGTTGTTCCCTTTGTTGCAAATTTGAAGACTTCCAAGGGCATGTCTGACAAGCTAGTGAATTTGTATTTGGTAAGTACAACAGGACAAAACATGTCGTTCAGGAACAAGTTGTATAGAATGAAGAAATCAAAGGATGAGGGTGTGGCATCCTTTCTCATGAGAGTCTCTCAACTAAGAGACCATATGCAAGGACTTAGGGAACCAATTAATGGTACTAAAGGATTCAACTCCCTTTGATTTTTCATGGGCGCAATGTATATTGGAAGAATCAAGGAGCAAGGTCAAGGATGATATTGCATCAAATGAGCAATATCAAGCCTTTCTAGCCCGAGTCAAGAAGTTGAAGAAGGGAAAGTCTGGTAAGTCCAAGAAGAAAGACATGTCCAAAGTGCAATGTTTTAGATGCAATGAATTTGGACACTTTAAGAGGGATTGTTCAAACAAGCAGAACAACAAGAGAAAGGAAAGGAGTGAAGCTCATGTAGCTGAGGCAACAGGAGAACCTGAGAAGGCAAAGAAGGAAAAAGTGAAGGATCATTACTACTAAATAAGGTTCACTAAATATCAGGATAGTATGTTTTGCATAGCATCATAGAAAGAAGCATATGATAGTAGCATATCTAGAATTTATATGATTAAGTTGCTTTGTAGAGATCATCTAGATAGATGGATAGATAGACCACTTTTTGCATAATGTTCATCCATTGTCTAACATTATGTTAAAAGTCGTTATCCATGTAATGTGTAATCAAAACCAGTGAAGGGATGAAAGAATATATTGGGTCAGAATACAAGCTCTTTTGGAGATATATCAATAGTTGGATGATCGAATGAAAGCATAGGAATGCAAGCTGGATATAAAACTTTGGATAAGATTCATATGAATAGAATCTTGTGGAGAGAAAGTTGGTCAAAAATTATGCTTAGGTATATGGACATATGACGCTTGAGAAGAATAAGATATGACTTACCTAACGATGTATAAATAATTTAAGACTTTCTCTAGAATATATATACAATAATGATTAAAATCTAGTATAGTCTCCAAAAGAAAAGTTGTAACATGGTAATCAAGTGCGATCCTTGGGAACTCTGATGCATAAAGGAAGATTCATATGGAGATGGACCATAAGGATGTTGATGGAACGAGAAGGTCATCATGATGAGGTAAGTCTAATTTTTTTATGATTTTCTTGTCTAGTAAACATATTATTTTTCTACCTGGAAGAATGTTGCAGGAATATATGATGGCAATTGAGGCATGTTCAACTATATGAATGAAGGCTACTGAGGGAAGCTCAATATTTGGTACCTGGCAACTGTGAGGGCAAGATATGGGCATCTTGGGATTAAAAGGTAGTGGTGCAAGAAGATAACCCAGAGGACAAAGGAAGATTAGTTTCAAGAAGAAGCTATGATCAGCTTGAAGTTTGGGAAGGCTCAATGTAATGCCTTCATATCAAAGAAGAAAGTGATGAGCAAGAAGATTGGCCTGGAACCTGTCACAAGATTGAAAAGAGAAGGTGGCTCCATGATACCTTGAAAGAAAGAAAACTTGATGATGGAGAGGAATGAAGGAGTTGGGCGGCTATGAAGAACGATAGTTGATACTCTTATGAAGACAAGTTTTAAAGGCTTGTGGTGATGACTTCCCAAATAGAAAGAAAGTCTAGATCTCCTCTGTCTTTGAGGAGGAGTAAAAGGAGTCTCCCTGTATAAGACCTAGGTTCTATTCTCAAGATTGAAAGAGAATATGGATGTCCTCTCTAGTTGAGAGGCAGTGATGTTGGACATCACATGTGCATTCTCCTCTTCAGGTGATGAAGAGAGAATGATAGAGGATTGGATAAGCATATGTGGTTTCCTTTAGGATATAGCATCTGAGAAAGAAAAGCGGCTAGCACTATTTGAGGATGTGACAAGTATCCAAGAGAAGAGTGGTCGAAGAGGATTGATATTAATCGAGGACTCAGGTATGGAGATCCAAGATAAGAATAGTCCTAAAAGGACATACCTTGTAGATATTCGGATGGGGTATGTACCTTGTAGAGGTAGTGCGATTTCACACATAAAGCCTTCCATCATAATGCTCTTGATTAAAGTAGAGCTTGTCTAGTTAGGCCTCAAGGATAGTGTTGGTCATGATGATGATGCTTACAGTATGCTTATCAATCTGACTCTTCTTGTAAGAACTCTTCAGTTTGAGATATGATGTTGTACTAGTTGTACAATTATGAATACCTCCCTAATTAAGAGGGAGTGTTGAAAAATGTAACTAGTTTCGGTCTTCATAATTGTTGTACTCCTTTCAATATGTATCCTATGTAACACACAAGAAAAGAAAAGAAAAAGTATCATTATTAAAGCATGGGTTTCAGGCTCATTATTCATGGTATTTTAGCTAAAAGCATGTTCATCGTGCTTCTACGGTTTGTTAGGTATTAGGATTTATTGTCTTGAGCCAAAGGAGTCAACATCATGTTTATAAGACCCTTTCAGGAAAAAATATATTAGTAAACGGAATTGTTTTGTAGTCTAGAAAGTATTGGAAGCTCCAAAGTACAAGTTGTTGATTTTTGTATAGCAGCGGATGTGTTCTAGCTCCGAAACATTGTGGAGGGGCTAGGACACATGAGATCTCCAATACCCAAAAATCATTTGGAGAAATTCCACCCGAAGCTTAAGTTATTCAAATATTAATTATTTTAATGGGGACCCTAACTCTAAACTTAGGGAAATTAAACAATTTAAGTGAATTAATTTAACATGTGGGTGAGAATGTGCTAAGTGACGAATATCAAGTCTTTTCTAATCTTAGCCGTCGATTAGAGATTAGCTATGAAACCGGATTCAACCTCCACTGTCCATGTGTCTCGAATCGGTCGAATCGGACACGATCTGTACCAGTTCGTGTCCATTTGACCGAATCCGATCGTGTTCGTACAGGAGACGTCGTGTCCCGATCGTGTCCTGTACGGACACGATCGAATCCCGATTTGCCAGACTCGCTTAGTGCGGAAAAGCGTCCAGCGTTATAAAGTAAGTAATTTTTCTTCATATTTTATACCTATTGTTTCAATTCTAGGTTCAAAACTTAGTGGGTGAGGAAATAGGCGTATGTCTGTAATGTATTGCAATAATTCCATCAACTCAAATTTCTGAACCAAATCCCATTCCATTAAGTTCAGATCTAACGGGGAGCTGCTCAAGATCTGTAGGGCCAAATTGGCCTCTTCGACACCTTCCATGGACACAAATCCGTTGACCATCTGCTGTGTGGGGGCAAGAAATCCCTTCATCCCTGCAGGACCTGCTGTGGGAGAAATCAAAGCTTTAGATTAGCTTTGAATATATTACAATTGACTTTGAGGCAAAGTCTTAAATATCTAATAGATTAGATGCCCCTAATCCCATAGAAACATGGCATTGGCACCCCAAGCCCACCTAATAGCCACCAATGTTGGTTATAACAACCCACTAAATGTGAGTCATGAATGAAGAAAGGGCCATTAGGACCACAACTTCATCGTGAATAAAGGCAGACAACCTATGTATTGTATAACACTATCATATAGGTCATTTCCTTTATTGGGGTCAATCAATGTTTATATATTATTCAAGAAATATCCTTTGCAGACAATAAAGTTTCGTTTTCAATTATACATAATGAGCCATCATCCATGTCCTACAAAATGTCAGTGAATGACCTCCCAAGAACAAAATTTTAAGCTTAAATGAGATCTGATTGGTAAAATCATGTATGATTGAGAAAACTACAGTTCTCCTATTGGATCATTGATGAATATGTCTTTACTTTGTATGATTGTATGATGTATCTTTGTAAAACTTACATCTAGATGAAGATCTATGTTTGAATCAATGAATTTGTATGAATTTGTGTAAGAAATATCTAATTTTTAATATATATATATATATATATATATATATATATGTTTGAATAAAATAATATATAACATGTCCAGACATGCCCTGTTCTGGGGGGTCACCGTGTCCGTGTCTGACATTCAAATCCGCATGTCCATCGCGTCCCCTGTACCCATGTCAGGCGACTTAGGATATTAGATCATGATCGTTGATTCATCAACTGGAAAAGTATAAAGGAAAGGCTTGGGGTCAGTTGGTGAACACACACAGAGACTGAATTTAGAGATTGAATTTTTCTGACAAAGCGGTGCTCAGACGAAGATCAGATACGAGTAATTCAGCGCAGTGAGGGGCAGTTCGACAACGGGCTTTGCATCCATGGCCGAGAATATAATTGTAGAGAGGCAGATCAGCACAAGGAGAGATAATGCAGCTCAGAGAGGGTAACGCAGAGCTAGCAGGGCTCACACAGGATTGATGTAGAGCCAGAGGGGGTGACGTCATCACTTAAGCAGTTGTGCTAGGGTTTCTGTGGGGTAGATCGGGCAGCCATCCAACAAATCAGGTTTTGAGCGGGGTAGGCTCATAGAGAGGGTGAAGAAGCCACTAGGAGAGGTGACGCAGTCTCAGTGCAGAGCTAGTTATAGCCATTGCTGCGCAGCACTGGGGACAACGCAGTCACCTATGGGGTTTCTTCATTTTGCTGTTAGATCCGCCAAAATATCTATCTCTGGATAGAGGTACGTATGCCAAGGATTTTCTCTATTGGGTGAGCTAGATTTGGCACCCTAGATTGTATTCAGCAATCTGCATAATAATATAAACCCTCATAACAGTTGCATCGGTTTTCTCGCATTAGGTTTTTCCGGGGACATTTGTTCGAAAAATTTGTGTGTCCTTTGTTTGATTTCTCTACTTATTTTCCAGTGCTTGATCTGTATAATTGTGTACGCTGCAGTGTGTTTGCATTAGTATTTTTACTGAATATTTAGAAAAAATAACTTGTAATTTAAATAAGGCAAGTAGGTAATGAAAATCAGATTTACTGCAGTAGGATTTGCAGTGTAGATTCAGAAATTTTCACACAAGTCAAACTTGGGAACATCAAGTCAGCATAAAGGATGGAATTCAACCCCTTGAGAAGGCTATATAAAGGAGCAATTCGAACTCTTTTGAGACACACTCACTCACAAGTTCGATGTATCAAGAAAGAGTTTGATTTGTAGCTTGGAAGCAAGTGTTGGGAAATTATATATTACAGAGCAATGGAACACATAAAATATGTGAAAACACAAACACAGAAAACATATAAAACAAGAGAGACACAGATATACGTGGTTCACCCAATTTGGGCTACGTCCACCCCGAACAGCCAATCCTTCCTTTCTATTATCCGGCAAAATGAACAGACAACCTCAACAGATCCACTGTAATATCATTTGTTCTCTTTTACAGTCCCGCTTTCTGTTTCTTGCTCATAATACTCATACAATACACAATTGCAATACAATACCCTCATAAAACAGAGGGGTTGCCTTCTAGGGCAAAAAACCCTAAATTAAACATAACTTCTACCGTCAGATCATCCACCTAATGAAGGGCCCAGATTGACTAGAAATTACAATATTTTACAAGGCAATTTTACATATGTTTTTAGCTTTGGGGGCGCTGCCCCCGAAACCCACCGCCGGGGGGGGGGCTCCATAAAGTCACAATTGCCCTCCCCCCGGACCCCCCAGGCAGCGTTCAAACAACGGGCAATGTTGTCATCCCTATAGAATAGGGGTCCAACGCTGTGATACATCTAAATAAAGAAGATAACCAGGCTCCACACCCAACAATCTCCCACTTGGAGACTAATTGTAGCAACTCCTCTACTACTTCATTTGTTGGACAATTACTCCACTTTGGACCTGGTTGTTTCTCATCTTCATCATTATACTTGAAGACCAATTGAGACTGAGCATAATCTCAGTTTCTCCCTGTGTACAACTTTTGTTAGCATATCTGCAGGATTCTGGCTAGCGTGTATCTTTTCTAGCTTCAATTGTCCATCTTCCAACACTGACCATATGAAATGGTACTTGAGTTGTATGTGTTTAGTCCTGGAATGAAATGTTGAGTTCTTTGCAAGATGAATGGCACTTTGGCTGTCACTGTATAACATGCCCATCTCATGCTTCTTACCCAATTCATCCATAAACCTTTGTAACCAAATCTTTTCTTTACTAGCCTTTGCAGAAGCCCCATACTCTGCTTTTGTTGTTGAAAGTGCAACAAGACTTCGGATTTTTGAAACCCAACTGACAGTTGTTCCACCTACAACAAATACATACCCTGTAGTGCACCTCATGTTATCTCTATCACCTGCCATATCTGCTTCAACATATCCCAATAGAGCAATGTTTGAACCACCAAAACATAATGCTTGATTTGTGGTACCTCTCAAATATCTGAGAATCCATTTCACTGCCATCCAATGTTCTTTTCCTAGATTGTTCATGTACCTGCTTACAGCGCCCACTGCATGTGCAATATCAGGCCTTGTGCAAACCATTGCATACATTAAGCTTCCAACTGCTGATACATATGGAACTTTAGACATATAATCCATTTCTTCTTGGGTCTTGGGGCACATCTCCTTACTAAGTTTGAAATGGCTAGCCAAAGGTGTGCTAACTGGTTTTGCATTCTACATATTAAATCTTTTCAACACCTTTTGTATGTACTCATTCTAAGATAATGTTAATTTGTGATTTTTCCTGTCTCTAGTTATTCTCATACCAAGGATTTGTTTTGCAACTCCCAAATCCTTCATTGTAAATGAAATTTCCAATTTTCTTTTGAGCACATTTATTTCCTGCATGTTAGACCCTGCAACAAGCATGTCATCTACATACAATAACAATATAATATAGTTGTCATCATTTTTCTTTTTCAGATAAACAAAATGATCAGAGTGACATCTAGTATAACCTTGTTCAGACATAAACCTGTCAAATTTTAGATACCACTACCTTGGAGCCTATTTTAAGCCATACAAGCTCTTATTTAACCTGCACACTATTTTTTCTTTCCCTTTGACCTCATATCCTTGTGGTTGTTGCATATAGATCTCTTCCTCAAAATCTCCATGGAGAAATGATGTCTTTGTATCTAACTGTTCAAGATGCAAATCTTCTACTGCTACAAGACTTAAAATAGTTCTGATTGAAGTCATCTTAACAACAGGAGAAAATATTTCATCAAAATCAATACCTTTCTCCTGTTGCAAACCCCTTCACCACAACTCTAGCTTTGTACCTCTGTTTTCCTCCATCTTCTTCTTTCAGCCTTTAAACCCATTTATTCTGCAATGTTGTTTTACCTGCAGACAACCTAACTAAGTCCCAAGTCTGGTTATGTATTAAGGAGTCCATCTCTTCTTTCATGGCTAGCTCCCACTTCTTTCTGGTTTTGACCTGCATTGCTTCTTCATAACATTCGAGTTCACCAGAATCAATCAACAATAAATAATATAATGAAGGAGAGTATCGTTCAAGGGGTCTACTATCCTGGTAGATCTTCTGACACCACTTTCAGGTGTTTGAGGTGCCTGTTGTTGTTGTGGTTGTTGTTGTTGTGGTGGTTGTTGATTATTATTATTTTCAGGCATATTTACTTTTTTTGTGATCTCATCAAGAACTGTGTATTCTTTGTTTTCTTTTTCCTGTTTCTTTTCCTGGAACTGATTCTTATACAATACCTTTTCATTGAATATTACATCTCTGCTCCTAACGATTTTGTGATTTTCATAATCATATAAGCGATAACCAAAATCATTAACACCATATCCAATAAAGGTACATTTTTTGATTTTGCCTCAAGCTTTGTTCTATTTTCTTTATTAATATGGACAAAGGCCTCACAACCAAAGGGCTTTAAAAAATAGTAGTTTACCTTTTTACCTGTCCATACCTCCTCTGGAATACCACCATCCAAGCAACTTGAAGGCCCTCTATTTATTAGATAAACAACAGTATCTACAACATCTGCCCAAAATTGTGAAGGCAATCCTGCATGCAATCTCATGCACCTTGCACGCTCCATGATTGTTCTGTTCATTCTTTCTAACACACCATTTTCTTGTGGTGTTCTTGTAATTGTCTTCTCTCTACGAATTCCATGCTCTTAACAGTACCTATCAAACTCTTTGCTGCAATATTCACCTCCATTGTCTAATCTCAGACACTTCAACTTCTTTCCTGTCTCAATCTCAACCAAAGCTTTCCATTTCTTCAAAGTATCAAACACATCAGATTTATTCTGAATATAATAAATCCAAGTTTTTCTAGTTGCATCATCAATAAAAGTAACATAATAATGAGAACCACCGAGAGATGATACCTGAGTAGGTCCCCATACATATGTATGTACAAGCACTAATTTTCCGCTCTTCTTTTCTTTCCCAACTCTAAGAAATTTGACTCTTTTGTTTTCCATAAATACAATTCTCATAGAAATCCAAATCAATATTCTTCAAACCTGACAAAAAATTTCTTGAGTGAAGAATCACCATCCCCTTCTCACTCATGTGTCCGAGCCTATGATGCCATAATGTTGCATCTGCTCTGTTGGAAGTTAAAGCATTAACAGAGTTAGAAATACCATTGCATAAATACAAGGTACCAGCCTTTTCACCTTTTGTTGTTACCAGGGCTCTTTTAATGACCTTCTAAGTTTTAATTGTGAAAGTTGTCACACAACCTTCACCACCTAACTGCCTTGTTGAAATCAGATTTTTCTTCAGATCTGGAACATGCCTTAACTCCTTTAATAACCATTGGTTTCCATTCTGTTGTTTTACAAGAACTTTACCCATTCCAACAATTTTACAGGGTTTATCATCACCCAAACAAACTTGCCCAAAATCTCCTTGAACACAGTCATGAAAATATTTCTTATCAAGTGTGGCATGGAATGAGGCCCCTGAATCTACCACCCAGGAATCAGTAACATTTTCTAAAGAAAGAATCAAAGCATCTTGTAACACATCACCTGTCACATTTTCTTCATGATTGTTTTCTTGTTCTGCATCTCCTTCTTTTCCCTTCCGAGATCTACAATCTTTCTTCAGGTGTCATTTCTTTCCGCATTTCCAGCACACTATCCTCGATCTGGACTTGGATATAACTTTCCTTGATTTACTACAATATCCTGAGCTCTTTCCTCTTTCCATTTTTCTTCCCCTAGTCTTTGCACTCAAAGCATTACCTGATGCCTCACCAGAGCTTTTCTGTCACATTTCCTCACTAAGGATAGCACTGACAACATCATCAAACTTTAAAGTACTAGATCCAAAGATAGAGTTACTGATGGCCATAACTAAACCATTCCAAATTTCTGGCAACGAACACAGAAATAACGGAACCCTGACTTCATCATCAAAGTTTACCCCTACAGAACTTAACTAATTGGTAATCGTATTAAAATCATTTAAATGGTCAGCAACAGATCCACCTTCCGACATCTTCATATTAAATAAACATTTCATAAGAAATACCTTATTTGAGGGCGAGGGTTTTTCATATAGTTTCGCCAATGCCTTAATTAAACCCTCTGTTGTTGTTTCCTTCGAAATATTGAAGGCTACCGACGCCTGGAGGCATAGCCATATTGTTCCAAGTGCCTTTCTATCGAGAATCTCTCATTCTGCATCTGTCATACTCGTCGGCTTCTTTGTTTTTCCGCTCAATCGTAGGTACAGATCTTTCTAATACAGATAATCTTCCACCTGCATCTTCCACAGCGAGTAGTTTTGGCCCTTAAATTTCTCGACCCTAAACTTACCATCTTCTGCCATTGCTCCCACTCGAACCAGGAACCCTTCTTTCCTGCGAGTTTATAAGCCAAATAGACCTTCGACTCTGATACCAGTCATTAGAAAATTATATATTACAGAGCAATGGAACACATAAAATATGCAAAAACACAAACACAGAAAACATATAAAACAAGAGAGACACAGATATAAATGGTTCACCCAATTTGGGCTATGTCCACCCCAAACAGCCAGTCCTTCCTTTCTATTATCCAGCAAAATGAAGAGACACAACCTACAGTAGATCCGTTGTAATATCATTTGTTCTCTCTCACAATCCCCCTTTCTGTTTCTCGCTCATAATACTCATACTATACATAGCCGCAATACAATACCCTCATAAAACAGAGGGGTTGCCTTCTAGGGAAAAATACTCTAAATTAAACATAACTTCTATAGTCAGATCATCCACCTAATGAACAGCCTGGATTGACTAGAAATTACAATATTTTACAAGGCAATTTTACATATGTGTTTAGCTTCAGGGGAGCTGCCCCAGAAACCCCCCGCCAAGGGGGGGCTCCATAAAGTTGCAACCGCCCCCCCTGGACCCCCCAAGCAGTGTTCAAATGACGGGCGGCGTTGTCGCCCCATTAAAAACAAGGGTCCAATGTTGTGACAGCTAAATAAAGAAGATAAACAGGCTTCACACCTAACAGTAAAAAGAAGAAGAGTGAAAGTCAAAGAGAAGCCAGAAGGATGAATCTCTTGTTTTTCGACTCTATCTCTCTCACATGTGCGAAATTCTAAGGTTTCTGGGTTGGAGGAAGAGACCGAAGTTGCAGGTCTGAGTTGGAGGACGACGAAACATAGTAACTTGTAGCTGGAAGAGAGTATACGCTATCTAGACCTTGTTGATATTGGGAAGAGTTGTCTTGCTCTAGGAAGGTCTTAGGAGAAGGATGGATTAGGGTTTCTGAGGAGGTTGCAAGGTTGAAAGCATAGGGTCGAAGTTGCAAGTCAAGTAGCAGTACCGAAGTTGGCAGGTCGAAATTGCAGTATTGAAGTTGGTTGGTACAGAATCAGGAAGGACTTGAGGAAGGTTTGACTTAGTACTTGGAGAAGGAATTGGTCTAAGGTTTGGGTCTTTGTATCTCATTTGAAGAAGATTCTAAGGAGAGAAGAGTTTTTGGGTTTTCCCCTTGGAGGGGGTTTGCCCTCACTGAGAGCCAAATATTTTTGTCATTTATTGTTGCACTTTATGTTATTGATATTTGTTTGATGAAAGATCTCACTAAAAGAAAACAAGAAAGCTAATAAGTTCACGAGAAAATATTAAGGTTAAGGAAAATAAGGTTAACAGTTGTCGTTTTTCATTTTCCAACATTGTATTAGATCTAAGGTGAGCAAAGTAGGAAGTTGGAAGGACACTAGAAGGTCAAGGGGAAGGGAAAAGGAAACTATCAAGAAAAGACAGATAAAATAAAAATAAAAAAGACCTCAACAAGGATTGAGAATGTAATATCCCAAACGGGATATTTTGCCTAAATTTGCAAAAATATGTTTAACCAAAAATTTCTCATAAATTCATCATTCATTTTATAGAAGATTGCCATGTAAAATAAAACACATAGAGCACATACAATTCAATAACACATTAGACAGAAATAATCTCAGACTTAATTATGATAAAAAGCTGAAAGAGTGTACATTATGATATAAGCTAAAATAGCTGAGAAGGATGATCTGACCCCAAAAACTATTTTGCTCCAATGCTGAAACCTGCCCTCCAAAACTGAACTGAAATCAATAACTACACCTGTGAATTCTGGTTGAATCCACTGAGGGGATGAGGTGGGTTTCCGTCCACTCTCACCAAGATCACCCGGGGATTTTCGTCCTGGAGCTACCGCTTAAGTAGAGAACTGAGTTCTCAAACCTCTCCACAAGAAGAAATCATAAATCCAAGATGTTCTCTAATGGCCCTTCCTCCTCTTTTTATAGATCTGATGGGTATTAATAAAACAGAGTGTGAATCTTCTAAAGAACGATGATCAAGTCATGTGCTAATCTTAGCCATCGATTAGACTTCTAACCTGGGTCGTTGATTTGTCAATGAGAAGACTATAAATGAAGGCTTGGGGACCATTTGGAAGACACACCGAGGTAGATACTTAGTTGCCCAAGAAGATCAATTTTCTCACTAGCTGAAGTTCGGCACGAGAAATCAATTTGAAGGGAGAGTAGCGGGGTGGAAAGAGAGGGATCGACAAGGGCTGAGGATACAGAGCTTGACAGAGAGAAGTAGCGCAAAGGAAGGAATGTGCAAAGGCAGTGACGCAATA
Organism: Pinus albicaulis; assembly: GCA_034641835.2. Classification (NCBI taxonomy): domain Eukaryota; kingdom Viridiplantae; phylum Streptophyta; class Pinopsida; order Pinales; family Pinaceae; genus Pinus; species Pinus albicaulis. Next base: position 896,388,655 of record CM076580.1, read on the forward strand.
GAAGTGACAGCGCAGAGGTTGTGACGCTGCAACTGCATAACCACTGTGCAGAAGTTGACGCAATGAGACGCAGAGGGACGCAGGGGCTAACGCAGTGAGACACAGGGGCTCTCCGGGGTCAGAAAATCACTGGGAAGCAAGTGAGGAACTCAGTTGTAAATTCCTCATAGTATTTTCTTTCTGTTATGTTGGTCAAATTCTGTACAAGAGATTTTTGTTGAAGAATAAATAAAACGCTCATCTATTGCACCGATTTTCTCGAATTGGATTTTTCCGGGGACAATTGTGTCATTGATGTGCTTGTATTACTTTATGTTTTTCTCAACATCTTATTTGTGATAACTGCAGTTGTATTTATTTCAATATTTACTGAAGTAATTTCTGTAAATAACTTGTTACTGAATAATAAGTAGGAGAAATAATACCAGATGCTGCAATAGAATTTCGTTTTAGAAATTTTCACATGGTATCAGAGCTAGATCGGGCAAAGGCACAAAAGAATCTACGTTAAATGGAAGTCGTGGTGTTGTATCTTAAACAGCAAATCAAATCCCAGAAGGTTGACGCAGTTTTCTGCAAGGTTGCCAGAGAAGGAAGAAGCATGATGGAAGATCATGACATCTCAGAATTATCTTCCAGGTTGGAAGAGGAATTTGCTTGCTTATCTACTTCAGCATCAGCTGATGATTGGTACATTAATAGCGGGGCCTCGGCACATATGACTGGGGTTCGAGAATATTTCTCGAGTTATCAAGAAGAAAGGATGAACTCCCAGATTTCTATAGGAAACAAAACTAAGTGTACCCACCCCAGTAGGAAGAGGGACCATAGTATTTTAGACAGAAGCAGGAGTAATCTCCGGGCCACAAATGTGCTGCATGTGCCAGGATTGGGAAAGAATCTATTTTCAGTGTCCCAATTACAAGACAAGGGATATGATGCATACTTCATTGGAAGGAAAGTATACGTTAAACATCCAAGCTGGAAAATGAAGGCTCAGATTGGAACTCGAAGCAACAAGCTTTACAGGTTGCAACTTGAGTCTCCAATGGCACTGATAGGAAACGATCTCAGTGGAGAAAAAAATTTGAGTTAGCTATGGCAGAGACGAATGGGGCATCTTCGCCATGGAGCTCTGAGAATGCTTAGAGAAACTGTTTCGGGGGTTCCAGTCCTAAGTACCAAGCATGATGATGTGTGCAGAGGATGCGCACTAGGGAAGTACGCGAAAGCAGCATATTCTAGAAGCAACAAGAGGGATCCAAGTGTATTAAGTCTAATACACTGAGATATCTGTGAACCAATGTCTACCAGAGCTCTTAGTGGTGGTGTAATATTCCCAAATGGGAAAAGCAGAAATATAGTGCATAAAATGTAAGCAGTAGCAAGTATTTAACACATGAAACCATGAGACCAATATAGAGCCATATTATTGATCATATATGCAGCAAATAAGTACAAAACAATGAGGCACAAATCATAGAAAGAATCTATTTTCAGTGTCCCAGTTACAAGACAAGGGATATGATGCATACTTCATTGGAAGGAAAGTATACGTTAAACATCCAAGCTGGAAAATGAAGGCTCAGATTGGAACTCGAAGCAACAAGCTTTACATGTTGCAACTTGAGTCTCCAATGGCACTGATAGGAAACGATCTCAGTGGAGAAAAAAATTTGAATTAGCTATGGCAGAGACGAATGGGGCATCTTTGCCATGGAGCTCTGAGAATGCTTAGAGAAACTGTTTCGGGGGTTCCAGTCCTAAGTACCAAGCATGATGATGTGTGCAGAGGATGCGCACTAGGGAAGTACGCGAAAGCAGCATATTCTAGAAGCAACAAGAGGGATCCAAGTGTATTAAGTCTAATACATTGAGATATCTGCGAACCAATGTCTACCAGAGCTCTTAGTGGTGGTGTAATATTCCCAAATGGGAAAAACAGAAATATAGTGCATAAAATGTAAGCAGTAGCAAGTATTTAACACATGAAACCATGAGACCAATATAAAGCCATATTATTGATCATATATGTAGCAAATAAGTACAAAACAATGAGGCACAAATCATAGAATGTAACCACACAAGCCTCCAATACATAAACACACTCAAAAGTGAGATGTTGCTGCTATACAAAATGTCGAAGAGCTACTACAGTGCAGTCATATTATGCATAACTACAGCTGGAGATGATACACTGATGTAAAAATACTAATATAGGCCCCAATAGAATCTAAACATACAGATCCGAGCACTAGATCAACTTTCCAAGACAACCCAAGAGGGTTTCTGAAAAATGCACACAATGTGCCAATATAAGCTGTAGCCCTAGGGTTCAATATATGCTGCAACAACTGAAATGAGAAGATATGGCTGAAGTTGATGTAGAAACCTACAACTCTTCTCCAATAGATCCTCTGGATGAAAGAATGGCTCCTCCACTGAAGAAATCACCTCCCAAAACAACCACAACAGCTACCCCTACAACTCCTCCCTAAAATAACGCAGATCTGGGTTGAAACTGCGCTAAAGGGGATAGATGCTCCTTAGCTTGCTACTAAATATGTCAATAAAGCTCAAGGAGCTTCTTTACAGGCCTTCCAATGGGTGGAAACCTTCCTCCACTACAAAACTAGCTCTGAAAACACCCGATCTAATTCTCCACTGCTGCACCCTGCAACACAGCAACAATATCCTACAGAAACTGTGCTGATGAAGAAAGTTGTAGCTTGGTCTGAAACCTGGATGTGGAAATCAAATGCAATGCTCTTCCAAGAGGCCTCTCAAGGAAAGAGGTGTGATTCCCGCTCGTGAACACCCGGTGCAAAACAGCACAGCAATCTCAACTAAACAGCTGAAGAATGCAAGAAGTCTAAACAAAGCACATACAAAATAATAATCCAAAACATAACCCCATATGGTTGCCATCCTCTTCCTTATATAGATTATGAGCTTCCTTGCCCTTTGCCCCACTCAATTAGGTCATTTCCTCCATGCAATCAATCTCCCTCCAAAACTACGTTATTCCTCATTTAATGTCCACTCCTCCATAACAGCGTTGTTGACTTGGTCAAAGTTGACCTGTTCAACATGAACCAACCCCTATTCATACTCAAAGGTGTTTATTGAGCTCCGTAGAAGGTCTCCTTTCACACTTGAAGTGTTTTTATTGCTGCTGAGGAGATTTATGGACCTCCCCACCCATTTATTCACCTACCTAGTGACAAAACAATCTATAATATTTTATTTAGCTAAAACTAAATTTTAGGAATATTATAGTCCTCCCCTCCAAAATGTTGTTTGTCCTCAAGCAACTGTAAAAGTGGAGCAAAATTCTCCCCCCCTCTTGTGGCCTCCTCATCAAATAGTCTCCACCATTGCTTCAAATATTCTACAACAATTCTGCCTCCCAATGGTTCCTCCCATATGTGCAAGTTGGCCTTTGGTGGATAAACCAAATGGCTCTCATCATGAGAAAATGGAAGGTCTATATGGAATCCTTCTTGCTGTCCAATGGCCTCCTCAAGGTAGGAGTGATGACAAGCATAGGGGATCTCATTCCCAATAAGAGACTCCCATCTCCATGCTATCATCCAAATGAAATGAATCACCTTCCAACATGGTAATTCATAGAGAAGTTCCTCCCAATTGTTCATGAGAGGCATATCCCAAGTGCTCCAAACAATCATATGGCCCACCTCATAAAGAAACAAGTGATCTACTGTAGTGGCCATATCATCTCCCATGCTCCTCTTGAAGCATGAAGCATAAAAGGTGTGGGAAATTTGATTCCCCATGGACACATCCAACCAATGTGTCTCTCCTCCAACCATGTCCCTAACAAAGATAAGAACATCATCAATATATGGAATCATAATATGATAGAATCATAATATGATATAATAAGGGATAAGGACAATGGTCCCTCAAGTGCAACCAGCGCAGTTTTGCTCCTAGCTGCCATAGAATATGATAGAACAAGTGTTTTCCCCACCACTTGTTTGTTGTCCCATTCTTCTTGCATGCTTGGAGAAGGTGTATGATGGTTGGTGTTAATGAATCACACCATGAAGAATACATCATCTCCCCAAAATCTTCTAGGGACTGGTGAACATCATCATTGTTCATGGCCCAAAGTAGCCCATGAAGCCAATAAGAAAGAGTGCCCCCTCTTGGAGCAATGCCCTGCACATGAGTGTTAAGAAAATGCAAGTATATAGTAAATATATCATTATGCTCAGAAATACAATCCTTACCATATACTTGGTTCAAACTAGTGAGGTAGTTCATGGATGAGCTCCCTCTCACACCCAATGAGTAAGGAGGTGGTGATGATAACTCTTCCCAAGAGCTATGTTTCTCCTCACCCTCCAAACAATCTATGCACTTCCTCATATGATAGTGCATCTCCTCTTTGAAGTCTTCCCATATGAATCCCTCCAAAATAGTATGGCATGCTCTAATGAAACCAGTGGGATTGGAAAGCAAGATCTCATAGGCTGCATGTAATAGCTGGTCCTTGAGCTTTGAAGCTCTAGCCAAGAAGATCTTATGCTGATAAAATATGACCCCATCTCTCACTATATATCCTCCATCGGAAAACTGGTCATCAAGTATCCTGCATGTAAAGATATCCTTGGAGTATTCCACCAATAGCTGGGATCTCCAATAAGGATCCAAACTCTCTAATGACAATGTTGTTGATCTATACTATGTAGCCCCTGTCATGTGGTTGCCTTCTTCCTTGACATCTCCTATGCCAAAGTCAAGCACCAGTATGTTGCTAACATGTTCCTGCTGCACCTCCTGTAGCTTCTCTTGCTCAAGTGAAAGTTGAAGCTTTTGGAGGTTAGTCTTCCATAGGAAGCTATCATCTCTCCAAAATCACCTAAGTCTGGCCAATGCATGCATGAGTGGCCACCCTCCTCTACCAAATGGGGAAAATTCCTCCCTATGTGGAAGTATCCTCCTGTTCTCCAATGCCATGGAGTGGTCTCCTTGCACCATGATGGTGCCATCCTCTATCCCATAAACATCTTCTCCCAACGCAAAATGGCTGATGAGAGTGGGTAATGATGATATTGAGAGAATGTCTCCCTCCTCCTTGAGCCTACCCAAGACTCTCTGCGCTGTGCCAATTCTTCCCAAGGTTTTCACCCCTCCTGGATCAATGAGTGGTGAGATGTCTCTCATCTCCTGATCTGGTGGCCTCCCGGGTGGAATGCCTCCATGTAATGAGACATCAAAGTCTGAAGTAGACTGTATAGATGAGTGCACTGATTTGTCCCTCCTTTTACTACGCAAACCAGTCTCCTTCTTCTGTAGATAAACCCCTTGAAATAAACAAGGGTGCATGCTTCCCATCCTTTGATGCTAACCCATCTTTTCTTCTCCTCCTTCCATCAAGGTCTTACTGCCCGTTACTACTGTCACATGTTGCTCCTTGGGAACTTTTTGCAAATATGCAAAAGCTCCTGTAATTGAAGCAATAGCTTCATGCCCACTCCCATGAGGTGATGGTCCTCCACCTGAAGTGACAGTGTTGTTACTTCCTCTCTGCTCTTCCTCCTCATCAATATTTGAAATTACCTCATCAACAATGAGAGACCCTAGATCTTTGTCTTCTCTTGAAGGAGGAGTCTCTGTGCCTTCTTTTTGAGAAGGAAGCTCTTCCTGCAATGGGGAACTTGCCCTTGGCAAGGTATCACACAAGTTTCTATCCTCCTTCATAGAAATCTGAAGTGGAGTTGGTGTAATGGATCTCTCCAACTCATGCAGAAGTTTTGAGTGTTTAGATTTTTCTAGCTCAATCAAAAATGTTTTAGATTGTTTTCCATCAAATCTCTTCACTAATCTCTTAGTGAATCCTGCATAAGTAGCTACATTTGCATGATTGAATGAAGAAGATTCATAAAACCACCAAGTATAAGCCTTACCTTTAAGATGCAGCGCTGCTATCCTAAGGGCTTCCTTTTCTGAGACTTGATGTAGCTGCAAGTATGAGTCTAGTTGCTCTATCCAATCCTTGGCTGTGCATGTGGATGACCCATCAAAATTTGGCAGAAAGAATCTACCTCTTCTGCTTCTGTTGTGATTGTTGGGTCTTCTTTCCTCCTTCAGTTGACAAAACTCTTGGAAGTTCAAGTGCTCCTTGAATCTCCAAGGTTGAGATTCATACTCCTGAAGATAATCACTCAAAGTCTCCTCCTTTGGTGCATCATCTTCCTCCATCTTTCTTGCAGAAAATCTGGGCATAAGACTGCGCTGTGGATCATAATGTGTGGTTGCATGCTCACACCCATCATGCAAAAATCTAGGGCTTCCTTCATATTCAAACCCCCTTGGAGATTCCCTACACATCTCCCTTCTTGTCTTCTTGATATCTCCCTTGATGCCCTACATAGTTTGAAAAAGAAGCTTTGAGAGCTCCTCTTCCTCTCTTCCTCCAAATAATGGAGTCATGTCTCTATTTTTTCTGTACATCTCCTCTTCTTGTGAGAAGCTTCTCCTTATGGTGAGATATTCGCTGAATGCACGGGTTGAGCCAAGATTATGCTCTGATACCACTGTAATATTCCCAAATGGGAAAAGCAAAAATATAGTGCATAAAATGTAAGCAACATCAAGTATTTAACACATGAAACCATGAGACCAATATAGAGTCATATTATTGATCATATATGCAGCAAATAAGTACAAAACAACGAGGCACAAATCATAGAATCTAACCACACAAGCCTCCAATACATAAACACACTAAAAAGTGAGATGTTGCTGCTATACAAAATGCCGAAGAGCTGCTACAGTGCAGTCATATTATGTATAACTACAGCTGAAGATGATACACTGATGAAAAAATACTGACATAGGCCCCAATAGAATCTAAACATACAGATCCGGGCACTAGATCAGCTTTCCAAGACAACCCAAGAGGGTTTTCGAAAAATGCACACAATGTGCCAATGTAAGCTACAGCCCTAGGGCTAAAGATATGCTGCAACAACTGAAATGAGAAGATATCGCTGAAGTTGATGTAGAAACCTACAGCTCTTCTCCAATAGATCCTCCGAATGAAAGAATGGCTCCTCGACTGAAGAAATCACGTCCCAAAACAACCACGGCAGCTACCCCTGCAACTCCTCCCTAAAATAACGCAGATCTGGGTCGAAATTGCGCTGTATGGGATAGATGCTCCTTAGCCTGCTGCTAAATATGTCAATAAAGCTCAAGGGGCTTCTTTACAGGCCTTCCAATCGGTGGAAACCTTCCTCCACTACAAAACTAGCTCTAAAAACACCCAATCTAATTCTTAATTGCTGCACCCTGCAACACAGCAACAATATCCTGTAGAAATTGCGTTGATCAAGAAAGTTGTAGCTTGGTCTGAAACTTGGATGTGGAAATGAAATGCAATGCTCTTCCAAGAGGCCTCTCAAGGAAAGACGTGGGATTCCCGCTCGGGAACACTCAGTGCTAAACAGCACAGCAATCTCAACTAAACAACTGAAGAATGCAAGAAGTCTAAACAAACCACATACAAAATAATAATCCAAAACATAACTCCATATGACTGCCATCCTCTTCCTTATATAGATTATGAGCTTCCTTTCCCTTGACCCCACTCAATTAGGTCATTTCCTCCATGCAATCAATCTCTCTCCAAAACTGCGTTATTCCTCATTTAATGTCCACTCCTCCATAACAACATTGTTGACTTGGTCAAAGTTGACCTGTTCAACATGAACCAACCCCTGTTCATACTCAAAGCTGTTTATTGAGCTGCTTAGAAGGTCTCCTTTCACACTTGAAGTGTTTTTATCTAAGAAGCAAAAATCGCGATCGGGATTAAATCTGCGAGGGGAAAAAATCGGAAAAAATCGTAAAAATCGAGAAAAAATCGGCACATACAAAAATATTCATTTTTTTTCAATTTTTTTAATATCTAAAGCATCTACAGCATAAAATAAATGCATTGACACATAAATATGAAAAAAAAACTAATATATAAGATGTGTAATATCATGTCTAGTGCTACATCACACATAAAATTGAATCCTGTCCTGAATACTAAGTCCCGAGTCTCAAGAGTCAACTCAGCCTCAAAATATCAACAAAAAATATAATAATGTATCTCATATCATGAGTCATAATGTCATATACAAAGGAATGTCAATGCACCATATAACCTATGGTCCTATACTATTGATTTCCTCTGCCCCTCTTGCGAGAAAATACAACAGCTTTGCCTTTCTCTATAGATGAAGAAGCTGGCGGGACTGGCAATGGGCTCTGTCGTGCTCTAGAAGTAAAAAATGAAGCACCAGAACGGGAACCTGAAGCACTAGGAGCTAAAGGAGGCAGACCACGTCCTCTACCGGTAGTAGTGGTAGGTGGTGTCACCTCCTCCTCCTGCTCCTCCTCCTCCTCCTCCTGCTGCTGCTGCTCCTCCGAGTCCTCCCCCTACACTACCTCCTGCTCTATCCAATCAGGGGCTGACTCCATGACAGGCCTCTCAGCCTCAACCCTCCATTCAGCATTGGTGTCAATCGCATCTAAAGAGATGGCCTCCATATCAGGGGTCCTCTCAAGTTGTCTCACCCACAATCTAAGATTGTAGTAGACGTAAACCATGTCATTGAGCCGCTGACCCTCCAACCTATACAAGGGTCATAAATTAATAAATTAAATATTTAAAAAAAAAATATTTAATGAATTCAAAAAATCAGTTGGAATATGTTAAATTTTTTACCTAGTTGCGCTCGCATCCTGAAGCGCTACATGTTTGGCTGAGTATTCTAATGGCAAGTTTTTGGAGTTTTGGTAATCTGCCACCGTAGCTCCTCCACCATGCATCTACAAGTTACAAATTACAACAAATAAGATAAACTTATAAAGTTACAAACATAAGAAAAATTTTAAAATAATGAAAATCTTACCTGGCATTTTAGTAGTCCTATCCTGGACAGCCATGTCGAAGCTCAAGGTGCCACCTGCCATTCTGTATACCTCCATCTCTTTGGATATCTCTGCACGTTCCGATGGATTTGGCACCATCTTCTGAACACAAGTGAAAAAGCCATCCATGACCTCAGCATCAAATAGAAAACCACATGAATAAGCAAATGCGGGGTTCAAGAAGAGCCCTGCAGCATGAATGGGACGATGGAGTGTGTTGTTCCATCGATCATCAATCACTTCCCATAAAAGAAGTTGTCTCTGAAACCCCTCATCACCCTTATCATCATAATAGCTGCGAACAGTTTCTTTGGCCCTATCCATGGCCTCATACAAGTAGCCCACTGTGGGCTTGTCTCCATCCACCAATCTAAGAACCTTTACCAAAGGTTCACTAATGCTGCACACCTCTTCCACTCCAGCCCAGAAACTTTCCTGATATGACACCAACCTGCAGATGGCCTGTCCCTCTGATTTGCGGCTGATAGTCAAAGCACGCCACTCATCCGAAAGAAACATTCTCTTCAAATCCCACTTAGAATTCAAGAGGGATTGAAGAGAGATGAAAGTAGTGGCAAATCGTGTAATAGCAGGCCGCACCAACTCCTTCTTGTTGGTGAATGTCCTCATCAAATGAAGCACAGATCCATGATTATATATAAATTTTGTGATTCTCTTTGATGATTCTACAATATCTTTGACAAAATCAATCTTTTCGATGTCCTCCAACATCAAATCAAGGCAATGTGCAGCACAAGGTGTCCAAAATATGCTCGGATACCTCTCCATAAGCATCTTGCCAGCGGAAACATAGTTTGCGGCATTGTCCATTATGATTTGGACAACATTTTGGGGCCCAACCTCCAGAATGAACACATCTAATAAATCACATAATAATCTTGCATCTTTGACATGTGCAGATGCATCAACAGATTTCATAAACATTGTCCCCTTGGGACAACTGACCAAGAAGTTAATAAGGGTCCTACCCTTTGATCAGTCCAACCATCTGACATCACAGTGCATCCTATGACTTCCCATGATGCCCTTAACTCTTTCAATCTCTTGGTGTAGTCAACTTTCTCATTTTCCAAAATGCGCCATTTAAGGTCATTATATGAAGGGGCTTTGTATCCTGGGCCAACAACAGCGATAGCATCAATCGTAGCATGATAAAATGGATTGTTCCTGGCAACATTGAAAGGAATATCACTCCAAAGAAACAGTTTGCCCAACAACTTATCAGCTTCTTCCTTCTCCTTTTTTTAATAAGGGAGAAGATAGATGGTTGTGCCCTGGGAGTGGTTCTAGGAACAAAAAATGAGGAGGCAGCTACGGGGCTGCCTGTAGAAGAGGCTGATGCTGAAGAGCCACTACCACTCTCACGGTCAACTCCAAACCCTGATATTTGACTCTTCAGAGCTGCTTTGCTGAGTTTAGTGGTTTCTATTTCTCCCAATGAGTTCATGGCTCTTTTGATTATTTCTGGATTGGTGTTTCTGCAAGGGCCTACTTCATGCCCAAGAATTTGTGCCAGGTGGTATTTCAACCTGTATACCCCCTGTCATGTGTTGACCACATAATTTGCAAGTCAAGTTTGATCGGTCAAACCCCTGATCAGGTTCACCAAATTCCCATAAAGGATCTAATTTCCTTAGCATGTTGGAAACTTTGAACTTTGAATGTTGAAATTTGAACCTAGGGCACAAGAAAAATTGCAAGTTAAAAAATAAAATTAAAAAATTACAATTTTACATACAACATTTTGATTTTTTTCCCCAAAAAAAAACCGTCAACTCAATGCAAAAATAATGGGAAAAATTACATGTTGAAACACAAGCAAAAATAATGGGAAGAAACTAAAGAGCACAAGAAGAAATATAAAAAACAAAATTTAACAAACAATTTTTTGCATGTTTGACCAAAATAAACCCTCTCCTCTCAATAAAACAAAAACAAAAAAAAAAAACACAACGAAATGCAATCACAAATGATGAAAAATACATGGGTAATAGAAACCCATGGAAGAACAAGAAAAAAAAAAAATGGGTCAAATTTGATGCCCATACCTAGAAAAACGTTTTGCCAGAGACACTTGGTCCAAATTCGATTTTTGTTCGCTTGGCTTGCAAGAAATTCTTCACTTTTGTCCAATCTTAAGCTTGTAGATCACGTATCTCCCTCCTTGGCTCTCCTCCTTCACTCCTTAGCTCTCATAACCAAACCCGTCCAAGTAAAAATGAAAAACAAAAAACCCAAAATCACATTATAACCGCGTTGTTTGAGGAGGCAACGATTTTTTCTGTTCGACTCGCGATTTTTTGGCGATAACGATTTTTTCAAAATCTCGCTGAAAAAATCGCCGATAAAATCGGCAGCCGGAAAAAATCGCGATGTTTGCTTCTTTGGTTTTTATTGCTACTAAGGAGATTTATGGGCCTCCCCACCCATTTATTCACCTACCTAGTGACAAAACAATCTATAATATTCCATTTAGCTAAAAGCTAAATTTTAGAAATATTACAGGTGGCGAATACTTCGTCACCTTCATTGATGACCACTCCATGAAGACTTGGATCTACTTCTTGAAGACCAAGGATGAGGTCTTTGATAGGTTCAGAGAGTTCAAAGCTCTAGTTGAGAACCTAACAAGGAAGAGATTAAAAGTTTTGCGCTCAAATAATGGTGGGAGCACAAGGTCGTGGAGGCGGCATAGTGGTAAAGTCGGCCTCATAATGACGGACCGGTCTTGTGTTCGATCCCGAGCAAGGTCGTAGCTCGTCGTGCGAGTAGTTAGTCTAAACCAGGACAAGCCCACTACCTTCTAGTGAGGGTTTCGATATCATCAGAAGGGAGCGATGGCGAAAGAAGTGTCTAGGGTTTGTCGCTTTGCTTTTCTGGTTTGCACCGGCTCGGCCTCTCAAAGAGTTGGCCGCCTTCTGCTCAAGAACCAGATTGCATAGTTGAATCTGCAGGATTGCAAGCTCCTGCACAAGGCTTTTCACGGAATAGATGACGCCGCCGTCTGGGCAGCTGCATTCCCTGCAAATGATCCAGACGACTTTGAAGATGCCGCCTTTACAGCTGCTCACAACGCAAATAAGACCCACTCTGGAGATCCCACAGATTTCACCTCAGCAGCGGATCTGCCTCTCGAACCTGCCAAATCTGCCTACAGAGGTACCAACACTGGCAATAAACATCGACTGGGTTGCAGACTTGAATCTGCAAGTTAGCAAGCTTCTGCACATGGCATTCCTTGGCATAGATGATGTCGCCATCTGGGTGGCTGTATTCCTTGCAAATGTTCCAGACGGCTTTAAAGTCGCCGCCTTTACAGTTGCTCTCAACGCAAATAAGATCCACCCTAAAGATCCCACAGATTTCATCTCTGCCGTAAGCAAGCAGCGGATCTGCTTCTCGAACCCGCCAGATATGCCTGTAGAGGTACCAAGGTTGGCAGTACACATCAACTGCGACTGTGCTCCTCGTCCAACTTTGGTCAATGCTCAAAGACTGGCGAATCTGGACATGGATCTGTTTCTGTTTTTAAGTGACCGGCTATTTTCGCAGGAGAAATCTCCTCCCTATCAACGCCATGGCAGACTTTCTCTCAGATACACAAGAGGTCCTGGCACTGTGTCTAGGAACCTCTTTGACTCCTTTCAGATCCAAATTTCTCAACCTACAGGCAAAACCATCCTGCAATGGGTTCGTTCTTCAGATTTGGTGCTGGATCTCAAACTGGATCTAGAACGGCAAATTGGGATCCCTTCAGGCCTTCAGAGACTTCTCTTTCAAGGTAAACAACTGGAATACCTTCTTCCCCTCTCTACTTACAGCATTAACAGAAACAGCTCTTTGGTGTTAACCCTTCGTTTGAGAGGAGGTGCAGCGGGACAGTCATCCTCTGCTCCTCCTTTCTCTTACAAAGATGTAGTACACTTTGAAAACCCCAAACCCTCGGAAGCCCTTAAACCCAAGCCTTTTTTGGTTGACAAGATAGAGGAAGTTCCCTCTGTTGAAATCACCCATGAAGGTCTTGCAAATCAACTTCAAGAATTTGCAGAAAGAGCCATCATTTGCAGATTTAACGGACTGTGGCTGCGATCTCAGGGTCTCTATGAATGGATCCATGCAAACTGGACTCATCATTGTAAGGTCAGTTTCTGTTCAAAAGGATACTTCATTGTTCTATTTGATGACACAAGCATTATGAAAAGGCTTTAGAAGAAGGCCCTTGGTTCATGGGAACTGCAGGGCTTTTCTTAACTCCTTGGTTCCCAGATTTTGATCCAGCAACTACAGTCATTACCAAGACACCTGTATGGATCAGGCTTCCAAACTTACTTGCCCACTTATGGCATGTTGCAGTCTATAAAGCTATAGGCAACACCAACAATGTTACCGATGAAATAGGTAACCGCAATGTTACCTACTTTTTTTTGGTAGCATAAAAAGCACCCGATTTTGAAAAGTGGTGATACAGAATCACCATTTTTTTTTGTGCACATTTTTGACACTCTAATATTTTTATTCATGAAGTATGAATATTTGTTTTAAAATGTTAGTGATTTTAATGCTAATTTTGAAATGTATTGATGCATCATCAACTTTTTTTTTAAGAGCGGTGATTTTCATGCTAATTTTGAAACGTATTTATGCTACATCAACCTTTTTTTTTAGAAAGGTGATTTTCATGTTCGTAATAAAACACAAAACTTAGATAAAAAATATATATATAAAAACAATAAAAAAAACCAATAAAAATGTAAAAAAAAAACAAAAATAGCTCGTAAAAATAAAAAATTTAAAGAAAAATAAATTTAAAAAAAAAAAATATTTGAAAATTATATCAAAGGAAATGACAAAATTTGAAAAAAAAAAACACATAATTTAAAGAAAAAAAAAACAAAAATTGACCAAAAAAATTTTAAAAAAAAACCATCAAAGACATTTTTTTCTAACTTATTAAAAAAAACCATATAATAAAATATATATATATATATAATTAAAATTTAGATTTAAAAAAATAAAAAAAATTAAAAAAAAAAAAATTAAAAATTAAAAATTAAAATTAAAAAAAATAATAATAATAAGAAAAAAAAAATACAAATTTTAAAATTAACAAAAAAACAAATTAAAAAAAAAAACAATTAAAATTGAAAAAGAAAATTAAAATAAAAAAAAAAACTATCATTAAAAAACAAAAAAAAATGAAAAAAACCACGTGCAAATAATTAAAAAACAAATATACATAAATTTAGTGTTTTTTTTTTTTTAATGAAACAATTTATAGATTTTAATCTATAATATTAAATATAAAAAAAAAAATTAAACAAATTGAATTTAAAATTAAAAAATTGAATAAAAAAAAAATTTTAAATCTTTTGAAATTCAAAAAAATTCAAAAAAAATCAAATTAAAATAAAAATATTAAAAATTAAAAAAACTATATAAAATATAAAATATAAATAAAATCAAATAAATATATATATATAGATATATTAAAAATTAAAAAAAATACAAAATACAAAAAATACAAAACAAATTTTATTTTAAATAAAAAAATTAAATTAATAATAATAATAATAATAATAATTTAAAAAAAACACAAAAAAAACAAAAAAAAAATTAAAAAAAAAAAACGGGGGTTGGTGGTGGTGGAGGCGGCGGGCGGCTGGGCACCTGGGGCTAGCCGGGCGGCACCACCGGGGCAGCCAGTCGCGCCACCGGGGGCTGGCCGGGAATTGGCCCTCGGCCCAGGCGGGGCCGTGACGCCGGCTGGCCGCCCCCGTGGCGCCGCCCAGCCGCCCGCCACCCCCACCACCACCAACCCCCGTTTTTTTTTTTTTTTTCAAATAATTTCTATTAAATTTTGTTTTTTTTTTATTTAATTGATTTTTTTTTTTCATAATTTTTCTTTATTTTTAAGTTTTACATTTAGTTTTTTAGTATAATTTTATAAAATTTAATAAATTTTGTATTTTTTTTTAAATTTATTTGGATTTAATATTGTTTTTTAAATGTTTTATTTTTTATTAATTTTTTTTTTGTTAATTACATAAAAATTTTATATTTTTATATTTCAATTAAAATTATGTATTTAAAATTAGATTTTTTTTTAATTAAACTTAATTTTTTTAAATTAATTTTTTTTTAATTTTTTTTTTAATTTAATATTTTTTATTTTTATTTTTTTTTCAATTTTCCATTTTTAATTGATTTTTAAAGATTCTCTTTTAACAATGTTTGTTTGTTTGTTTGTTTTTTGTTTTTTCTTTTTTCTTTTTCCTTTTTTTTTTTTCTTTCAAAATTTATTTGTTTATTCATTTATTTATTAAAATTTAATTTTTTTTGTTTTTAAATTTAATTTGTTATTTTAATTTTTTTTTTTTTTTTGAATTTATTAAAATCTGATATATATACATATTTTAATTTAAGTTCATATATATATTTTATTTTTTATAATTTAAATTTAATTTATTTTTTATAGTTTATTTGTTTTTTTTAATATATATTGTTTTAAATATATATCATATTTTAATTTAAGTTCATATATATATTTTATTTTTTATAATTTAAATTTAATTTATTTTTTATAGTTTATTTGTTTTTTTTAATATATATTGTTTTAAATTTAATATTTTCATTGTATTTTATTTTTATTTTTTATTTTTAATTAATTTTTCGTTTTTTTACTTTTAATTTAAATAATGTTTTTTTTTTAATTTTTAAATTTATTAAAATTTAATATATTTCCTTAAATTTAATTTTTTTTTTTTTTAATTTAATAAGCATTTTCTTTTTTATAATTTCCTTCTTTTTTTAACTTGTTTTTCTTTTTTTTAAATTTAATATTTTTATTTTGTTTTTATTTTTATCTTTTAATTTCTATATTTTTTAAATTTTAATCTTAATTTTTTTCTTTTTTTTCTTTTTTTTCCTTAAATTTTAGGTTTTTTTTAATAAAAATTTTAATTTTTTTTTTTTTTTTATATATATTTTTAAATTTTAAGCTTTTAAATGTTTTTATTTTTTAAATTTATTTTTTTTCTTAAATTTTAGGTTTTTTTTAATGTTTGAATTTTAAAAAATAAAAAATGTTATTTCTATTTTTAAAAATGCCAAAAGTATGACACAATTTTTTTTTTGGTTATTCCAGCATCAACTTGTTTTGTTTTGAGTGTGTTTTTTCAATCCTTTTTTCAAGAAACAATTTTATTTTTACCATAATTTTATAAAATGTTGAAATTTAACCTTCAAAAAAAATGAAGTGCATTCTGGAATACACACTTTTTGTTTTTGGGGTGTATTTTCATGTTTTTTTAGTCTTTTTGGGCTAGAGTTCCCGTTTTGAGGTCAGATTACCTATTTGATTCTGCTAAAGAATAAAGGTTCACTCTTGTGTGCTTTCATTATGGGAGATCATTTGGCGGAAAATAAAGGTCTCTACATATGCGAATATGGAGTTAGATCTATTTAGGTTCCGTGACCAAATCAATCTGAAGATAAACGACTTTGTCTCCGGGACTCAAGATAGATCGGATTACGAAAATACGTATCTCCGTTGCCGCTATCACACCAATCGTGGCATCCCAGAACACCTACCCATCTCTCCCGGCAAAAAAGAAAAAGGATAACCTCTCCAAGCCCAAGTCCAAATGATGGGCTCCATGCTCTCCACCTCCAGTCGTGGATTCTAAATCCTCTAGCTCTGAAGATGAAGGTAGCGATGCAGAATTGGATCAAGCCCCTCAATCATTGGTCCCTTCCATCGATGGACCAGCACATACCTCCGATATAGACATCGCCCAGAAACGCGTCCATATGACCTCCTCCTCTGAATCAGAAAAGGAGGCCCCCCCTTTGGAGAACCCTAGTCTTCAAGTTGTTGTTGCTCATACACCCCAGGATGGATGGGTCGAAGTCAAAAAAAGGAAATGGAAAAAGCTTCGTGTTGAGGCTTCTGCCCATTCTAGGTAGAAGTCAGTGTTTTGCTTTCCAGTCATATGTTGTAGCTCCTTGCTTGTTTCACTCCTTCTCTGAAACCAAGGTTGATAGTCCTATCATTTCTGGCTGCCAGTTTTTTGTCTCTCTTGATTGTATCATCATCTTGTACCATATTTTTGCTTAATAGAATTAGTCCAATTCAGAAAAGAAAAAAATGGTGGGAGCACACAAACAAGATATTCACAAATTTCTACGCAAGAGAGGTCATCAAGAGAGAATGGACAACTCCGTATAATCCAGAGCAGAATGGGGTTGCAAAGAGAAAGAGCATAACCATTGTTGGGGCAGTGAAAACCATGTTGTATGATCAGGATATGCCAAGATTTTTATGGGCTAAAGCATGCAACACAGCTATGTATGTCCAGAATATGACTCCTCATGGGGCTCTTTAGGCAAGACTATGCCCGAGAGTGTCTTTACAGGCCATGCAGAATGAATAGGTGGATGCCATGGTAGAAGAGTATAGCTCTATCATGACTAATGATGTCTGGGAAGTTGTGCTCGGACCCGCTAATGTATCGGCTTGTAGTTCGAGGATGGATCTACAAGATCGTTATATGGCAGATGGCAACATAGAGAAGTACAAGGCCAAGTTCGTGGCTAAGGGGTATGCCGAAAAGGAAGGGATCGATTATGAGGAGACCTTCACCCATGTTCCCAGATGCACCTCCATCAGATCTTTCATATTCTTAGATGCGCAGATGGGATGGGAAATTCATCAAATGGATGTCAAGACAGCATTCTTAAATGGGGTGATTGAAAAAGAGTTGTACATTGAGCAGCTTGAAGGCTTTGAGACTCGTGAGAAGAAGTCTCCATGTGGCGTACCAAAGAAAGCTTTATAAGGCTCAAGCGTACACCCGTAGCATGGTACTATTTAATCTGGATGTGTATTTGCAATAGTTGGGATTTTTCAAGAGTGACGTTGATCCCAATCTCTACTATTTGATTGTAGAGAATGAGCCACTTATTTTAGTATTGTATGTAGATGATCTATTCCTTACAGGATCATCTAGGCTCATAAAGAACTGCAAGAGGAACTTAGAAGTTGAATTCGACATGAAGGACTTGGGGTTGATGCATTACTTTCTAGGGTTGGAGCAATGTTGCAGGAAACATCCCACCACCCCCCCCCCGGCTCCAACCCCCGAAACACAGTCCGTACAGGATCCATACACCGAAACACATTTCGGAAAAAAATTTGTGGTTCCTGGAATTTTGGATCCGTACGGCCGGATCCGCATTTCCGTACGGTGGATCGTCATACGAAAGTGACGCGATTCTTGTACGGATCCGTACGGTTTGCAAGCGGTTCCATACAGCGTCGTACGGATCCGACTTGAGCACTCAAATAAAGCGTAATTTTTCGTTTTATTTTTTTTTATTTTTGGTTTTAGCTCGGTTAGTTAGTGAGTTCGTCTTGGGTTAGGGAAGAAAAGCTTATAAGCTCCATTTCACCTCTTATTTGCTCACTTGTGTTTTTGGAGAGCTTGGAGAAGAGAGAAGAAGAGAGCTTGGAGAAGAGAGAGTTGAGGAGAGCTTGGAGGAGTGAAGGAGGAGGAGCTTGGAGGAGTAAAGAAGGGCTTCCATCTAAAAGAGCTAAAGAGGTAAGTGCAAACCCCAAACTCTCTCATTTTTTTTGTCATTGTTTTTTGTATTTTCTCTCCTCCCTCTCCTACACTTTCCCATTCTTTCTTCTTGTACATTTATTTGCAAGTTGTCCACCATCTATATTCATACTCAAAGATGATGTTTCTTTGGGTTCTATGTAACATTCCACTCTTGGTTTTGATGACGGTAAGGGGGAGTAGAAATAGAAGAGGAGAACATGAAGAAGAAGAGGAAAGTGGTCCCCATATGAGTGACCCAATGTATGATGAAGAGGAAGGGGATGATGAAAACATTGAATCACAAGATGGAAAAGTTGCATTGACACCCTTGTGGAATTATGTGACCAAACTTGAAGGGGGAAAAGGTGGTGGAAGCTACAAGTTTTTGTGCCCTCATGGTTGTCATGGAGGAAAACCATATAGCGATTCATATACCCGTGTGAGGAGGCATCTTTGTGGGGTGATGGACAATGATGAAAGAAAGGGTGGTGTGGGGATAGCAATTTGCCCAAAGGTTCCAGCTGAACAAAGAAAAAAATACATCCAAATAGAGGAGGTTGCACAACAAAAAAATAAAAAACAAAAAACTCAATCTGAATCAAGTGCAACTTCTAGATTTGGTAGCTCATCTCCTCCTCATGGTATTTATGCAAGTTCTAAAGGTAAAAAAACAATAGCAGATTTCCTTAATGTTGTTGGGAGGGGTGATGTGGATGGAAAGATAGTCTGATTTCTTTGTGCTTGCGGTGTACCATTCAATGTGTTTCGTTCTCCCTATTGGCATGAAATGGTAAAGGGCATCAATGAAGCCCCAAAAGGGTACAAGTCCCCCAACTGTGAGAAAGCTAGAAAAATGTTATTAGAAAGAGAAAAAGGAAAGGTTCAAGTAGCTTTGACATGTTTTACAAATGAGTGGGTGGATAGTTGGGTATCCATTGTATCAAATGAGTGGAGAAATATCAGAAACCAACATTTGATAAATGTTCTTGGTGTTTCTGCTAGTGGTGCAGTGTTTATTGCATGTCATGATTCCTCCTCTGTCAGTGCAACTTCCCAAAACATTGCAAATCTCCTATTGCAATCAATCAAAGATGTTGGTCCTAGCAAAGTGGTTCAAGTGATCACAGATAATGCAGCAAATTGTAAGGGAGCAGGTAAAATTATTGAGCGTACATATCCACACATTTTGGTCTGGGTGCTTGGTGCACACATTGAACCTTTTGATGCATGATATTGTGAAGCATAAAGAATGTGGGTGGATTAATGAACTTTACAAGAGAGGGAAGCAGCTCATTAAATTTATCACAGGGCATACAAGGGTAAACTACTTCTATGGCACTTACTCCAAGTTGCAGTTGCTTAAACTTGCAATAACCAGATTTGCAAGTTATTACCTCACCTTTAGGCGGCTAGTGAAGGTGAGACAAGCTCTAACTAATATGGTCACCGCTGAATCATGGGACGAGATTAACATTGATAGAGATGGTGCTAATGCAACAAAGGACACTATTCTTGACATGTTATTTTGGTCATCGGTTAAATATGTTTTGCAATTCACCAAACCAATTTATTACATGATCAAGTTTGCATATTCAAATCAGCCAATAATTGGAGAGGTGTATGAGCAAATGGATAACATGTTGGGGCAGATTAAAGACATTGTTGAGCCTAAAGATACCACCTTGTACAAATATATTCGTGTAGAGGTGGTAAAACGATAGGATATGCTAAATATTCCATTGCATGCATTAGCATATGTATTGACACCTAAATATTATAGTCCATCATGGCTTTCAACAACAGCACCTGGGGGAGCAAGCGGGAGAAAACCACACCTAGATCCAGAGGTCCTACAAAAATATATGATTGCACTAGATCAACTAGTCCCTGATGAGGAGGAGTCACACTCAGTACGGAAACAGTTGAACAACTATACACTTTTCACTGGTCCATTTGGGAGCATGCATGCTATTAGAGATCGAGAGAGTTTTTCTTCTATTGAGTGGTGGAACATGCATGGAGGTGCTACTCCACTTCTACAGACTTTGGCATTGCGAGTGCTATCATAGGTGGTAAACACTTCTTCTGTAGAGAGGTGTTGGAGCTCTTATTCTTTCATCCACAGTGTTAAAAGGAACAGGTTGAGTTTAGATCGGGTAGAGAGCTTGGTTTACGTTCATTACAACTTGAGATTGTTGTCCCATTACTGTGATGATGCAAAAAGTAACAGAGACCTTAAGGTTTGGGATAGGTATCCAGAGGAGACCAATTTGGAGGATGGAATGTTGCGATTAGAACAATTAGAGGATGATCTTATCCATGATGATGATGATCGACTTGACATGCCACCCCCCACTGGTCCCTTGCTTCCTAGGTTCCATGGTTCAACACCAATAGCAGGGGCTTCGTCTTCATCAGTTACAGTGCCAGTGCCACAGCTTCCACAGCCACCATCTTCTTCATTGCCACCACGTGGAGGCGCACCGTCACGTACTCTTCGTGGTGGAAGGAGGAGAGATGAGTAGATATTTTCAGTGTTCACACTTTACTGTGTTTGTCATAGATTATCATTAGACTTGTAGGCTTGTTGTGAATTTGAACTTTTTTGTCTTGGTGGTGGCCAAGTGGTCTATTTTGCAAACATTATTATTTGAATTTTGGACATGACTAATGTTGACAGTTGCTCACTTATAATATGCGTTATATTTTATAATATGGTTAAATGTTTTATGTTTATCATTTATGTTTTATAGTATGCTTAAATGTTTTATCATGCTTAAATGTTTTATGTTTATCATTTAAGTTTTATAATATGTTTAAATGTGTTATGTTTTATAGTAAGCTTAAATTTTTTATAATGCTTAAAAATTTGATGTATGTTTGTAATTGCTAGGATCTAGATTCTAGATAGTTGATGCTCGAATAATTAATTATTGATGTACAATGGAATCATGGATGTCATATCTATTTTGATTTATGTAAAAATATGCATGTTTTCATGTCTTCTACAACTAATATGGTATTTGGGATGGTTGTTTTGAATATAAATGCAAAAAAAAAATATATACATATATATATACTAGACCCTTCCGAAATGCTTCGCTTCCTAATTTTTTGGAAAATGACGCTTCCGCGTCCCTGCTTCCAAAAAATGTCCCCGCTTCGTGCAACGTTGGGTTGGAGGTTTGGCAGAGGAATGGAGAAATCTTTGTAGGACAAGGAAGATATGCCTCAGAAATCTTGAAGAGATTCAGGATGCAAGACTGCAAGCCCATGGCAACACCCATGATTAGCAACTGGAAGAAGATTGATGCATCAGGAGACAAGGAAGTAGACCCCACCTTGTACAGGGAGCTCATTGGGTCACTTATGTATCTGGTCAACACCAAACCAGACATATGCTTTGCTGTCAACACCGTCAGTGAATTCATGGTGGAACCAAAGAGGGTGCATTGGGTAGCAGCAAGGCACATTCTTAGATATGTGTGAGGAACAGTTGGATACGAGTTGAAATATACTCACGAAGATGATGTCAGGTAGAGTGGGTTCACAGACGCAGATTGGGCAGGCAGTTAAGTAGATCGGAAGAGTACCTCTGGGTACTGCTTCAACATCGAATCGGGGATGACCTCTTGGTGCATTAGGAACCAGAAATCCGTAGCACTGGGCTCAACTGACTCTGAATACATGGCAGCAAGCACAGCTACTTGCGAGGCCATATGGCTCAGAATACTGTTAGTGAATTTGTTCAAGAAGAAGATGGAAGTGACCAATATCTACTGTGATAATTAGAGTTGCATTAAACTCTCTGAGAATCCAGTGTTTCATGATCGGTCAAAACATATTGACATCGGGTGCCATTTTATCAAAGACTGTGTTAAGAGAGGAGCAGTACAGTTACAGTACGCTCCCACAGGGAATCAGGTGGTAGACATTCTCACCAAAGCTCTAGGAAGGGCCAAGTTTGTTCAATTCAGAGAGCAGATGGGATTCATGGGAATGATGGAGAATCTGTTTCAGTAGCAGAAACATGTAATATCTTAGCCATAGATGCAACATTTGAGATGAATTTGTAGTGCAGATGCAGTGTTAGCAACATAGCAGATGCAGTACTTGAGAGGGAGCTGTAGTACATATGCAGCTATGGCAGCAGCAGTGTCATGGGCAACAATACAGTGGTAGCAACATCATAGTGTTGGTGGACAGCATCAACATCACAGAGGATGCTTCCTTGTCAGAGCAGTATGCAGTAGGCATAATTTCTAGAACACTTTCCTTGCTAAGAGGAAGTGTTGATTTTTGTAGCATCAGAAAGTGCTCTAAGTCACAAATTTGGTGGAGAGGCTTAGACACTTGTATTCCAAAGAACCTAGAAACCGTTTGTGGAAATTCCACTCGATTCATGTTTATTAAATGAATTAATTTTTTTAATGGGGACCCTGAGTCTAACTTAGGGAAATTAAATAATTAATGAGTATTAATAAGGCAGAGTATGAATCTTCTAGAGAACGAAGATCAAGTCATTTTTTAGTCTTAGCCATTGATTAGACTTCTAATCTAGGTCGTTGATTTGTCAACGAGAAGGCTATAAAGGAAGACTTGAGGGCCATTTGGAAGATACACCAAGGCAGATACTCAGTTGCCCAAGAAGATTGATTTTCTCATTAGCTAAAGTTCAACACGATAAATCGATTCAAAGGGAGAGTTGCAGGGTGGAGAGAGAGAGAGATTGACAAGGGTTGAGGATACAGAGCTTGACAGAGAGAAGCAGCGCTGAGGAAGGACTACGCAGAGGCAGTGACACAATAACAGTGACAGTGCAGGGGCTATGACACTGGAGCTGCGTAGCCACTGCGCAGGACTGATGCAGTGAGATGCAGAGGCTCTCCGAGGTCGAAAAATCATTGGGAAGCAAGTGAGGAACTCAGTTGTGAATTCCTCATAGTATTTTCTTTCTAATTGCTGGTCATTTTCTGTACAAGATATTTTTGCTGAAGAATAAATAAAACCCTCATCTGCTGCATTGGTTTTCCTGCAGTGGGTTTTTCCGGGGACAATTGTCCAAATTGTCATTGATGTGCTTGTATTACCTGATGTTTTGCTCAGCATCTTATTTGTGATAACTGCAGTTGTATTTATTTCAATATTTACTAAAGTAATTTTTGTAAATAACTTGTTACTGAATAATAAGTAGGAGAAGTAATATTAGATACTGCAGTAGAATTTTGTTTTAGAAATTCTCACAGTCTGTTGTCAACAACTCTGCATGACTCATGCTCCTCAAAAGTAACCTCGCATAAGCCCACAGACTCACCCAAAGAAGAATCCTCACTCTGAGAATCAAAAGGAATCTCCCGCTAGACCTCTATCATCTCTCGTGTTTCTCAAGCATGAGTGATCAAGCCCCCAAGGTTCTTTGCAGATGAAGCAAAGTCCCTTCCTCCTCAACTCATTCTCGCTACTTGATCCTCCAAACTGGAGCAACTCCTCCATGGTCAACTGTCTCCTGAACAACCCAATGTTCTGCTCAACCAACCTTTCAACTAGCTCATAAGCAACAAGGGAAACCAACTGCTCTTTCCTCCAAATGCTAAACAATCTAATTTATAACTCCAGGCAAATGGCATCATGGCCTCTCATACATGATGACAAGATGGACTACATGTGTGCTATGACTGAGTCAGGATGATGTCTCCTAGTGTTGAAGAAGCATTGGAACATCTGCAGAATCAAACCATCACACTCAAGATCAAACATGATATCATAAGTCCTGATCATGGGCGGTTAGTCTCATGATGTTACTGAGACAAGATGCAACTAGAAGTCTAACCCCTTCACAAGGTTCCTCCAAGAACTTGGGTTGTATGAGAGCAAGCATAGTTGGTTTTAATGCCCAAATTAGTTTTCTTCCTTCTAAATGTCTCACTTCGACAAGGAGTGCACCTAGCTTATCCAGTTTGAAAATGACTCTCCATGTGACCTTCATGTGTTTCAAATATGTTCCAAGTGCAAAGATTTTGTGTCCTATTCCCTGCCCCTTCTGCATCTCTTAGTTGTTCTTTCTGAAGAATGCCATAGATCTCTCTTGAAAAAGGTTTGTTGTTCAGTTTTGTTTTTTGGTCTATTGATGCATGGTGGTTCGAGGAACCAATTTCTGTGGTTAATCTTCTCAATTTGTTTAGGAGTCCCTCCATGACGGAATGTTTGCATGAGGACATTATTTTCTGAATTTGCTACCCTCTCTCAGTGTGGTCCTTTGTCACAAATATACTGTTGTAGGTAAAATATTTTATGGGTGCTAATCGCCAACACACAGTGACATGTACAGGAAGTATTCAACTCTACCCAGCAACTGATATCTATATTTTAAGCTCAGAAAATTATTACAGCAATTGACAAAACTTCATAACAGAGATACTCCTGACAAGACATAGCGTCCTCTCTCAATTATATTAAGAAATGTACACGCAGAAAATACAGAATGGAACCTGGTTTTAGATGCCGCCCAATAAGAGTATGGTCCTCGGCCAACTTCAGCATGCATTGTAGTGTCACTGGTATGCATCACCAATCTCAAGTGCATGTTCAGTGTGAAGAACCTGACTTATATCAAATTGCAAATTCAGCGCTCTGTCTAGCAACTGTTAAAAATGACCTGCTCAGCAATAAGGAGCTTGATTAATGGGTGTAATGAAAGAGTGAGGACCCTGGAAATTTCTCACTTCCTTTGATACTGCAATGCTCAGCTCCTTGAACAATTCAGCTACTCTCCTAATGAAAAAATTGGCCTTATTGTGACAAGAAATCGACTCCACACTCAGAACACGATCTCTGCTAAATGAAGTGCTACAGGTGTGATTTCAGGAGAAATTATAATTTCTAGAGCATGAATGAACAAGAGACTTCTTTACACAGGATTTTGCCCCTTCTTCCCTTGTCTGATTCGATTCTCTCTCCTCTGTAATGCATACCATGCGTTGGTCAATATAACTCAATATTTTCCTCTGGTCGTGGCTCGACCCATTGGTATTGCTAAACATTGGAAATGAATGGATAGATGGCACTAAACCCACTTGTTTTCTTTGGCAAATAAAATAGCAGGCTCGCTCTGAAGAAACAATTGCTCAGATTTTTGGACAGACTCACGCCCATAAATTAAAAGGGAACCCTGCCGCAGCAAGGAATAATTTCCCCAGAGAAATTTATACAACACTGCTCCAGAATAATGAGAGGTGCGCTTGTTGGTCTCTGAAAATTACATTAGGTTATGAAGACTCTGATCTTATACACCCACAAACTGGCAGCTGCAAATGATGGATTTGATCTCAGCTGTTGAATAACGTGGCTCTCACAGACTCATTGCAGCCTTGGCCAAGTAACAAAAATCGGCCTCCTGGTTTGACAAATGATTAGAGATAAATTTATGTGTCCTTCTCTCTGGCATCAGACCACCCTTTATGTTAGAGATCTGAGTGATTTGGCTCAAGAAAATTTTCACTCGGTTGCAACTTGTTAGAATTTGGCTTGAATAATAACTTGCACAGAAAATGATGAATCTGGTCCCCAATTACTGAGTGGTCTCCAGCTGAAAGTAAGAAACTCGTTCACCGCATCGAACTTCCTTCTTGGTACTGGAATGGACATTATGTCTCTTTTTCCCACGCACAACAGCCAAACACATCACGTTATGGATTCTCAAATCAATACGTTCCTCCTTGCAGCTTTCTTAGCAGGAATTGGCTTACAATAATAATTTGGAACGTCTTTAATACATGCGCAGTTGGCCTGGAAAGATTTTGGCAGATGCTCAATAATTTCGTTCTCCTCCAAGATGCCCAGCCCTTTGAAACGCCTCTCATTAATGAAACCTTGTAACGTTGGCCCCTTTAACTTCTGAGAAAATCGCAGATCGATCCCCAACGACTTTCGACTTCCACCAGACTTCTGAAAAATGAAAATCAGTCTTTAAATTTGGCTTCCTGTTCTCGGTTCTCGGCTCTAATCAAATTTGCAGAAACTCGGCCTTTGTGCTCTCACAACTTTCTGACCTAGAGAAAGAACTGGCCTTTGACTCTCTTGACCTTTTAATTTTTAATGCGGCCCTTTCTTACTAGACTTTGACCTTAATTAAAATTTTGCTCACGGCTCCCTTTCAATAAAAAATTGGCCCATCAATTTTTTTTTGCTTTTCTCTTCCCTTTTTTTTGGGCAACAATTCCACAAAGCTAAGTTGTTGATTGCTTATAGAATTGCGACAATTTGATAACTCGATCAACAACAAAATGTCTCCAGCAACGATCTGCCTTTTTCTGGCGACAATATATCTTGCAATAAAATCAGCTCTGACAATTTGGCAAGTAAACCCTCAGGCTGGCAGGATGTACAGCTCTGATACCACTGTAATATCCCAAATGGGATATTTCGCCTAAATTTGCAGAAATACGCTTAACCAAAAATTTATCATAAATTCATCATTCATTTTATAGAACATTGCCATGTGTAACGACCCATTCCTAATTTATAAGTAAAATAACATTAGCGAGTATACGACATACGCATATGATAGCTACACATCACTACATCGCATACCCTGCACTAGTATTAAGACTGCCTAAGTAAGAATAACGAATTGAATATTACTATATATTTTATCTCGCCATGATATAATGAAATATCAACAGGATACCTAGCACGTATACCGCTCTATCTGCATATGCATGGGAGAGTGTTATTTAAGAAAATCAAATTATAATTTAGTTAAAATTATATGTGGGTGAACCAATAAAGTAATAATATAATTTAATTGAGGCAAATTAATTAAGTTAAAAAAAAACAAACATAATACAAATTAAATTCAAATTAAGCTCTACATAAAGCCATCACATCTATGTAACTAGATAAGGATTCAATATGGATATTTCATGCACTTAACCCCAAAACCTTATCTCTAAGTTAAATATCTCCTTAAATGCATGCCCACCCTCATAAATAAGATAATATCTACGGGAGTTGGGGGTGGTGGAGAAAAAGGATATAAGGGAAAGGATGTGAAGGGGGAGGGGGACAGTTTTTGGAGGAAAATTCTGCATTCTGTCCAAAGAAAGGATTGAAGGATACGAAGAGTTTTGGAAGGGAGTCTCACCGTTCTTGGGATTCTGGGCACGGGGGAAGAAGAGTGATCTTCTGGGTCTAGGATTGTTCCTAGATCGACTGGGAGGATTATATTGTTTCGGTGAACTGTTCAATCTGTCCACAGCATCACAGGAGGAGACCACAGCATCACAGGAGGAGAGCCACCATTAATCATCAGCTGTATTCCAAGTATTTCCCATGTATAGATTAGTTCCTTATGCAAAATTGAAATTTCATTGTTGATCTGCATAAAATCGTATTACTGCTGAAATATATATATATATATATATAGGCTTAGATTATGAACTAAAAATGATGTCTTAGATTGTGTTCATGGGAATAATGATAGTTGTAACAGTGATATACCTTGTCGGTCGATTTAGCACTAAGTCCCTCTCTAGCAGTATCTGAAATTAAGTGTAAAAAAAAAATATAGACTTGGAATAATCTTTAGAGGGTTATTACATATGGTATCAGAGGGTGTTTCAAACCCTCTTACGACCTTATAGGCCCATTAAAAAAAATTCATTTATAAGCTACTGCTTGTGTAAACCAGTCTCTGGTTGTTCCAAATTTAAAGAGGACAAATGTTAATACAGATCCAAGCCTGTTCAAACTCTCGGACCTGTTAGTAAGATGATGTTATGGAAGGTAGACAGATTTTAAGCTTAAATTAGCAACTGTGTTATAAGTTCACTGTGTTATAAGTAAACTATGTTATAAGCCATTCAGAAAGAGCAATATGCTTCAGCATTCATTTTAAGGGACACTGTCATTCTGGTTTATATTCATTGAAACAATAAAATATCTACTACAAACAACCCAGAATTACAATAACACATTTCTAGTAATATTCAGCCACTTTATTACGGTTTTAACAAGGTTTACATGGATCAGTACTGGTAAAGAGGACCCTGGTACTGGTTTTAACTCTTAGCAATGGCTTCACTCTTAGCAATTGCCTCAAAATGGATAGATCGATGCTCATATCCAATAAAACTTCCGATAGCAGGCTATACTTCATGTACCTTTAAGTCTTTTGGCCACTGTTGTAGCTGAAGATGCCTTGAATCTGCTTGCTGCCAAGAATATGTCTGAGGATGTCCTACTGCAAACCCCGACCTGACCTCTACTGGTGTACCTTCAACTATTACTGTAGATGACTGATCGGTTAGGGTATTTTACTTACATAATTTTCCTCCTTTCTCACCTTATTGACCATCATATGCATCAGATCCAAAGATTTGGTTACAGATTATAATCGCAGCAATAATAAACAATAATAAGCCCAAAATACTCTAAATATAACACATAATACTTACAAGAATAATTTAAAGTTTTGGCTCTCGGTCCTTGCATATTTGGGTAACTGATTTGGGTATTGGAGGACTGATATTTTCATTACATACTTTGTAGGAAGAGATGTGTCAAATACAATAATAACCTTTTCTCTACTGTCACAGAACTGGGATTCCAACCATCAGTGTTTACCTCCTGGGAAATCCTTGACTTACTCAAATTTTCTTTTTTCTCTTTGACATCTTCATGCCAAACACTCACCTCATCCTTCTGTTTTAGCTTTACATCTGAACAGTCCATGTTGCAATCATTGCCCCAACCTGAAGTTATGTTTGACGCTGGATAACCTGCATTCGGTACATTAATTTCACTATCCAGTTGAACAGATGCACTGGATACAGGTTGGTCTAAAGGTCTTTTCTGCCATGGGGACAGTATTAGCATCACGTCCTTTATATTTGTTATTAGTTTGCTTCCATTTGTCTGACTCTGAGTTTCTATTCCATGTTTCCTCACCCGATTGTCTAAACACTGGTATCGTTTTTCATGGTATTAGTTGGTTCATTATTGCAACCACCATTCCAGCCCTCCCTATCTGATGCAACTGCTTTAAGCAGCTCCTGGTTGGTGGAAATCTCACCCAGCTATTAGCCCCAACTAATCCATTATCTTCTGTCTTGGTGTTCCAACCATCGGCCTCCTGGTTGGTGTATATCTCACCCCATCTATTGTCCCAATCTGATATATATTGTCTGTAGTCTTGGAACTAGCATGACTTGGCTCATCATTGCAACTCAACGGCGGCTCTTATTATTTGATGCTTCCGTTTTCAGCATTTGTCGTTTGTTGGATCTTTCACCACAGTTATTATCCCAATCTGATTGTTTAAAACTGTGGTCTTGCTACTAGCATCCTTTGCAATGGTCTCTAACTTATACGTCCGACCAAAACTTTCAAAACTATTCCTACCATAGTTCGAACTTAATTATCACTATCATTAACCAGGCGTGTCACCAAAGGTAGGAAACACTTGGATTTGCTATCAAAATTCTAAAATTCGTGGGTAACAGAGGTAAAGCCAGCTAACGAATATGGCATACCCTGTTGTTGCGTTGTCTAAAGTCGACGCCACAGTTGGTCACGGCCTATTTTGGTTTATCTGATCGCGGGAATTTAAATAGAAATTAAAATATAGTTTAAAAATGCCATCACCGCCATCGTTTGAAAAACGATGTCTTTTATTTAAATCAAATTCATCGCAGGTAAGACCCCTTATTCGCCCGCTCTGATATCCCAGTTACTCCATATTCTTAGTATGATAGTGGATACGGATTCATTCTTTCTCACTACCATTTGTATTTCTTTCTCACGAACAATTGTATTGATGATTATCATATTCTTATGGTTCCAATACACATTTATGTTTCATTATTTAAATGTGATGATACACAAGTTGTTCAGCGTGACATAATTTTCTAGTGCAAAACCATTGTCAATACAATCCCAATAAAATGATCATAGGCTAACCATTATTATTATTATTATTATTTAATGGAATGAATGACAAAGTTACAACGAATAAAGCAATGTCAATTATAAGCGCCCTTCAAAATAGAACAAGTTAAGCAGTGCTTGTCGAAGGATGGCCCAATGAGCATCCAACTAAATGACTTAGTCTGAACTTGACTTAAATAAAGTGTTGTCATGGAAGCTAGATATAATATTTGTGAAAAACAATTAACAAAGTTTTGAATCTAATGATTTGTAAATTCAATGAAAATACGTCGGGACCTTCTCCAATGTTAAAAGCGTATATATTAAACGCATTAATATATTAAACGCATTAAAATGCGAGGTGAATGGAACCTGTGACTAGCAGTGGTCCGAGACTTCATTTTAAATCGCCAACCAACAAACCGTATCAACGTATAGTTATACATATAAAGTGTTAATGTGACTGCTGGAAACCGTATCAACGTATAGTTATACGTATAAAGTGTTAACATAACTACCGGAAGCCGTATCAACGTATAGTCAGGCGTATAAAGCTTTAACGTGACCTCTGGAACTTCGACTAATATGTGACCTCCGGAACTGCAACTAAAATATATATTGAAACTTTAAAGTATGGCGAAAATATTTTAAATTATATGTATTGTATTTAAAAAATAAAATAAAATAAAAAACTACTGACACATTATATAAAGGTTATGCCAATATATATATAGATAGATAGATATTTTATTATTTAAATTTCAAAAAATAAATAAATAAAAATAAAAATAAAAATTATTATGACACATTAGAGTCGATATCTAAATTAGGGCAACGCTTATGTTAGGGCGTATCATATAAAAGAAAGTATTATATAAAATAAAGTCAAATGTTCGTTTATTTGAAGGATGATTCAAGTTTATAAGATTGTGTTTTACGAAGTTAAAATAGCATAATAACACATCAACAAAACGAGAATTTAAACTGGTTAAAATCCAAGTATTGTTTATAATCATAAGTAACAGAAAGTCAGTAAACCCTTCTAACTCCTATAACTACATCTAGGACAGAACAATCTAGACAATTTTCGAACCAACACTATGATCTATGAAAACCCCTGCATTTCACTCTAGAGTTAGTACGCATAAAATACCCTGCATAGGACAAGGAGGTCGCGTTGCCACCCTCCTTGACCTCGGTACCAGTAAGACCTGCCTGCAGGTAAAATAGCAAAAGAACTATATCCGTATGCCAACTCAAATCTTACGAAAATTATATTTTGTCAGTCTGAAAATTTACCCACTCCTCATGAATTTATTATTATGTATTTCAGGAAAAATTACCATGTTTAACACATACCAAAGGCGGCAGCACCAGCGAAATGCATCTCCGCCACCTCCACCTTCACCATCGCCATCACCACCATCAAGATCACCGTCAGCACCTGTTGCTCCGCCCGATCTCACCACTGTGATAAGCTCATTAGAAGCCATTTTGGAAACGGTAAAAGGGTTGCAGTCGACCAGGAACAAGGAGGAACGACGTCACCCAGAGGAAAGACATTCAGAAAAGCCTAAGGATTTTGATGACAAACCTCACAAAGAAGATATTTCTTGGGAACTGCAAAAGATTAAACTCCCGGAATTCTCTGGAGGACGAGCTGGAGAACATGCCGAAGCATGGTTGGAAGGGATGATCAGATGCTTCGCATTAAGAGAATATTCTTCAACTTCTAAAACAAAGATCGTTGTATTTCAACTCAGGGGGAATACTCTGATTTGGTGGGGAAATATGGAAAAACAGTGGCATCTTATTTCAGATACCGTTCCTTGCAAGTTGTTTGTGGACCGATTCCGTGTGAAATACCTACCACCTTTCTTTCAAGAGCAGCAAGCCGAAGCCTTCCATACTCTAACCCAAGGTGGTAAAACCGTGGAAGAATACGAGATAAACTTCATGGAACTTGTAAAATATGTTCCTTATCTAGACACAGATGAACGTCAGGCCGAGCGTTTCGTATTTGGATTAAATCCTCGAATCAGAGCCATGGTAAGAATGTGGAAGCCACCCACGGTGGCAGAGGCGGTTGAGTGTGCTCGTTATGCAGAAGAACATCTGGGGATTAAAAGGGATTTCAGGCCAGCTGAACCAATACCGCAGACATTTACAGGAAGGACTCCCCAAAATTTCTTTCCAAGGAAATAACTCGAGACCACCTCCTTATGGTAACAGATTTACCCCAAGAGGAGCGGGGGCAGGAGCTCCCAGGACCATAAATGCAATAGCTTTCGGGTCCTCAAACATCAGTGCTTGGAGTTCTCGAGGGACTGGTAATCGGGGAAGGAATGGGAGAGGAAGCAGCACCAGGGGACAGAGTTCTTGGTCGGGGATTTCTCAGTCAAACACAAAAGGACCAACCCGAGTAGACTGTTGGGGGTGTGGAGGACCTCATCTTCGACGTGATTGTCCGGAGAACTCTCGACGAACAGGAAAAGAACCATCATCAGATGCCCAAAGCAATCATAGAATCCATGCTGTCGTCAACAACAACCAAGCAGCACATCAATCCACGGTAGTGGAATCTTCAGGTACAATCAACGGAAAAAAACTCAAAATCTTGTTTAACACGAGAGCTACTGATAGTTTTATTTCATCTTATGCATTGAATAAATGTGGGTTGGCAGCCTGCAAACAGAACGATTTTAGACAGGTAGAAATGGCTTCAGGAGACCTTCAATCGGTAGAATTAAGTGTGGAGGATTGCAAAGTTGATCTAGGAGTCTGTTTGACCAAACTAAAAGTATATGTCACGGCCCTAGGTACTTACGACCTGGTGATAGGAATGGATTGGTTAGAGTCTCATCAAGCATGAGTAGATTGTTTCGGGAAAACAATACTTTGCTTAAACGATGTGGGAGAGACAAACCAAATTCAAGGTATTAAGAGAAAAGTATCCTTGCGTTTCATCTCAGCTATGCAAATGAAACGGTGCTTAAGGAAGGGTTGTCAGGTGTATGCAGTTCAAGAGGTAAGCAAAGAAAAGGGGCCTTCCTTAGATCAGTATCCGATTCTATCAGAATTTCCGGATATTTTTCCAAAGGAATTACCTGGACTGCCTCCTCAGAGAGAGCTAGATCTCACCATTAAATTGAAACCTGGTAACGGAACCTATATCTAACACTCATTACCGAATGACTGCCCCAAAACTTCAAGAATTGCAAATACAGCTGAAAGAACTGTTAGATGTAGGGCACATTCGACCCAATGTTTCACCATGGGGTGCTCCTGTAATCTTTGTCAAAAAGAAAGATGGTTCATTACGACTGTGTGTGGACTATCGAGATTTGAATCGGGCCACGGTAAAGAATAGGTATCCAATGCCTCGCATTGACGACCATTTCAATCAAATGAAAGGAGCTACAGTATTTTCAAATATTGATCTGCGATCGGGTTATCATCAACTCAGGATTAGCGAGAGCAATGTTTCTAAGACTGCATTCCAAACTCGTTTCGGGCATTATGAATTCATTGTGGTGCCATTTGGGTTGACCAATGCACCTGCAGTCTTCATGAACCTTATGAATAGCGTTCTCCGCAAATATCTCGACAAATTTGTACAAGTTTTCTTGGACGATATTCTCATTTACTCTAAGAATGAGAAGGAGCATGAAGAGCATCTTTGGATAGTATTATCTTGTCTCAGAGAACACAAATTATATGGAAAATTATCCAAATGCGCTTTCTTTCAGAAGGAAATCCATTACTTAGGTCATATCATATCAGGCGAAGGAATCTCCGTAAATCCTGAAAAGGTAAATAAAATCAGGGAGTGGCCGATACCTAAGAATGCACATGAAGTGCGTAGTTTTATGGGTTTAGCAGGTTACTACCGAAGGTTTGTGGAGGGATTTTCCAAAATTGCAAAGTTGATCACAAACCTCCAGCGCAAAGGTGTTAAGTATGAGTGGACTGAGAAGTGTGATAAAGCTTTTTCTGAACTTAAACGATTATTGACTAGTGCACCAATTTTTCGAATACCGGATATGGATAAGGATTTTATTGTGTACCGACGCATCTAAGCAAGGGTTAGGCGCAGTATTAATGCAGGAAGGAGGCATAATAGCATACGCTTCGAGAAAATTAAAAACCCATGAAGAACTTTATGCTACGCATGATTTGGAGTTAGCCGCGGTGGTCTTAGCTTTAAAGATGTGGAGACATTACTTGGTAGGGAGAAACTTTGTGCTTAAAAGTGACCACCAAAGTTTGCAGTGTTTATTCACCCAGAGAGACTTAAATGCAAGACAAAGACGATGACAGAATCCCCAGAACAGTTGAGACTCCATGTGATTCCATGATAGGGTGTTGACCCTGGTTCTACTGGGAGGGGTGGAAGCGTTGCCCACCGTTTATCCTCCAATACCTGGAGTCATGGGAGGACTGTGCGAGTCACGCTCCCCTAGACATGTGATGATGACTACCGGATGCCTACAAGCATATCAGGTCGATGTAATCGACGCTGATATCCTTAAGGTCTATGAATGGATCAGTAAAACTGATGCTATGTCATATTCCTGTAGAGGACGGATAGGATGGGAGTGGAAGAGATTAGGAAGGATAAGATGATTTTAGAATAGTCTGTAGATGCGGTTGAGATGAGAAGTAACAAATAAATTACAAAAAACACATGCATATTCAAACGGAATTCAATCTTAAAATACAAACCTTTTCACATGTGCCCTAATCTCTAAAAACATAATTATCGATATGAGCATACGAAGCCCCAACTTCAGGACGAAGTTTTTCTGAAGGGAAAAAGTATGTAACGACCCATTCCTAATTTATAAGTAAAATAACATTAGCGAGTATACGACATACGCATATGATAGCTACACATGCCTACATCGCATACCCCGCACTAGTATTAAGACTGCCTAAGTAAGAATAACGAATTGAATATTACTATATATTTTATCTCAACGAAATATCAACAGGATACCTAGCACGTATACCGCTCTATCTGCATATGCATGAGAGAGTGTTATTTAAGAAAATCAAATTATAATTTAGTTAAAAATTACATGTGGGTGAACCAATAAAGTAATAATATAATTTAATTAAGGCAAATTAATTAAGTTAAAAAAACAAACATAATACAAATTAAATTCAAATTAAGCTCTACATAAAGCCATCACATCTACGTAACTAGATAAGGATTCAATATGGATATTTCATGCACTTAACCCCAAAACCTTATCTCTAAGTCAAATATCTCCTTAAATGAATATAATATCTCCTTAAATGCATGCCCACCCTCATAAATAAGATAATATCTACAGGAGTTGGGGGCGGTGGAGAAAAAGGATATAAGGGAAAGGATGTGAAGGGGGAGGGGGACGGTTTTTGGAGGAAAATTCTGCATTCTGTCCAAAGAAAGGATTGAAGGATACGAAGAGTTTTGGAAGGGAGTCTCACCGTTCTTGGGATTCTAGGCACGGGGATAGAAGAGTGATCTTTTGGGTCTAGGATTGTTCCTAGATCGGCTGGGAGGATTATATTGTTTCGGTGAACTATTCAATCTGTCCACAGCATCATAGGAGGAGACCACAGCATCACAAGAGGAGAGCCACCATTAATCATCAACTGTATTCCAGGTATTTCCCATGTATAGATTAGTTCCTTATGCAAAATTGAAATTTCATTGTTGATCTGCATAAAATCGTATTATTGCTGAAATATATATATATATATATATATATATATATATATATATATAGGCTTAGATTATGAACTAAAAAGGATTTCTTAGATTGTGATGAAATCAATGAAACTTGAAAGACCCACGTTCAAATCCCTCCTGTTGCGACCTGGGCTACAGGGATGAGGACATATTGTAGGCCTCCCAAGGTTTACTGGTAGTTACATGTCAGGCGGGTTGTTGGGTTCCTTTGGGTCACAAAAAAAATCTAGTGCGCTAACTATAAAATTTTGTATTACTACTTCCCTATAGACTTTGAATTCTACCTTGCTCTAATACTCATATTGATTCAAAGTGCATCTACCCATGTGGACCCCCTTGCTTGTGATTGTTAAGTTTTTATAATTTATTCTTAAGTGCAAGCCTAATAAAATCAAAATGGCACATCCTTGTTGGGGATTATGTTCCATGACAATATGGCTAGTACTTTTTAAATGTCTCGCTATGTCATAAAATCAAAATGGCACATGCTTGCTGGGGACTATGTTCCATAAAATTGAAATGGCACATCCTTGCTGGGGACTATGTTCCATGAAAATATGGCTAATACTTTTTAGATGTCTCCCTATGTAGCTTGTCATGTTGACTGCAGTTAGCAATTTTTGAACCCTTCCCTTTTTTACCTTATTTTTCAAGTAATTGCGCAGGTAATAGGTATTAGTCGCATTAGATACGACACTTTTTATGAAACTTGCTCCCGAGATAGCCAGAAGTGCAGGTCGCACTTTTTGGGCCAAAAACTGTGACCTTGTTGTATGGATTAATCAATCTTGCGGACAAGACCGATCTCCCTAGTACTAAAAGTATCTAGCAACAAACAGCCAAATAAACTAATCTTTCTCTAAGAATATATGATTCACAAGAAGGTCTATAGAGGTGTAAAATACTTACCGTATGTCCAGCGCTTGTTTGAAGTCGTTGTTGTCCCTCGTGCACTTGAAGGAATTATCTTCATAAACCTGCAGTCATAAGCAAGCAAAATATTAAATAGCACCTGTATAGAAATCATCATAAATCACGCTTATCATAGTGATCAAGGAATCTATGAAATAAACCATTAACTAACAGCTTATTGAGAAAAATGAATATATTTGTATTAATTTCAAAAGAAGGAAAACCTTACAACCTTAGCCTTGATGTTGAACAGGCCTTCCCGGGGTCCGAAGCAGGAGTCTCCTCTACTTTGATAAGCTCTGCACTCCTCCAACCAAGACAAATAGAGGTATGTGATCTATCCTCACAAAAATCTTAGTTAAATGAGTCTGAATCCCAACAACACTTAACCTCAAATATTTCTAAAGCTTGAACTCCCTTTGAGGCTACCCAATGCCTCTTTTTGTAGTGGAAAAGAGGAGGTTTTTAGTTCCAACTATGAAGGGATAGAATCCTCCTTCAAAGGGATAATCTCCTCACATCAAGGGGTTAGCTCCATAAGGTAAGGGATACATGCACCTCATAAGAGCGGTTTTGCCACCGCAAGATGTTTTCTAGAAACTTCTAGAATTTACTAAAAATGAGATTTTCTGAGTTTACTTGTGCCTTTTTAATCTTTATAGGGGTCCGCACCTATAACACAGAGAAAGTGCGTTCAGGTACGCAGAAGACATGAACATTAGGTGCGAGACCGCAGGCAAGATATAGAGAAAGTGCGACACCAAAGTTAAAGAGATTTTTAGGAACTTTTCTCTGATTTCCAAGGCTTGATATGAGGAACTAATATGTTAGACTTGCAAAGGAGGAAGTATGAGTGATAATGAGCTCATACATATAGCAGAATGTCAGGATGACAATTTTCGGTGTAACAGATTGACCCCTAAAGTGCAAAGTCTGGAATAGATGAAGCTGAAGTCTGTCATATATGAAGAGTGCAATACTTTATCATTTCAAGGATCATCTTGTGGACACCCCAGTCAGAACTTGTAAAAAAATTCAATGCAATATATATATATATATATATATATCATCGCTGAGGTAGGGATTCCCATACTCAGATCAAAACTAACTAGAAATTGATTCAAATTGTTCATGGGAAGAATGATAGTTGTAACAGTGATATACCTTGTCGGTCGATTTAGCACTAAGTCCCTCTCTAGCAGTATCTGAAATTAAGTGTAAAAAAAAAAATATAGACTTGGAATAATCCTTAGAGGGTTATTACACCATGTAAAATAAAAGACATAGAGCACATACAATTCAATAACACATTGGATAGAAATAATCTCAGACTTTATTATGATAAACGGTTGAAAGAGTGTACATGATGATATAAGCTGAAACAACTGTGATGGATGATCTGACCCCAGAACTATTATGCTCCAATGCTGAAACCTGTCCTCCAAAACTGAACTGAAATCAATCATTGCACCTGTGAATTATACCGAGGGGATGAGGTGGGTTTCCGTCCACTCTCACCAAGATCACTCGGGGGTTTCTGTCCTGCGGCTATTGCTGAAGTAGAGAACCGAGTTCTCAAACCTCTCCACAAGAAGAAATCATAAATCCAAGATGTTCTCTAATGGCCCTTCCTCCTCTTTTTATAGATATAATGGACTCCTCTAGAATCTCTTATTTTATTATTATTTTAATCATTGAGCACATTTCCCTTAATTATATATTCTTTTTTAATGCGGGAAAATAGTCAATTGGCCACCATGCCTCAGGTCACTGAAAATCATTCCCAACCATCCCATCCAGTATATTTTCTTATTCCGGTTCCAACAAGCTATTACACTAAAGTGTTCTACCAAGAATACTTCCCGAAATGCCACCTTAGGTGTAATTAATTGAGTTAGGCCCATTAATAACTCAATTTTCCGAAAATTGTCGGAATGCAACAGAAAGGAAGACAAACTGTGCAGATGGTGGAATATACCAAGCGAATACCATCTAACCTCATAAGAACTCCTCAAAACCTCTCCAAAATCCCCCAGGGCCCGCCAATGACGCCAACCCGCACATGTGACCTGTCTGCCCTCAACTCTGAAAGTCCATCCTAACCTCTGTTTTAAAAAACGGTCGGCTCAACTCCGACCAGGCCTGGTCGACCGAGCCATTAGGCTGGCCGGTCCGACCAGGTAGAAAACCAGCCAGGTTGGCCGGTTTGTTACCGAGCCGGCCGGTTTTTGTATCGGCTCGGTAACAAGCTAGCCAACCAGGCCTGGCCCGAGTCAACCAGGCCGAGCCAAAACAGCCGGCCGGTGGGCAAATAGGGTTGAATTTTTTATATAATTGAAGTCAATTAGATTTAAATAACACAAATTATATGTAAATTGTGTATCAAGTTGGTTGATTATTTTCATCATTGTCATTTTTGTTTAAAAATAGTGTCTCATTAATTAGAAAACATTACCAAACTAGATGGTTGGAATTTCTATTTTCCGTACAGATTCTCAAAAACTATTTTGATGGTTTGTCATTGTAGTATTTCTCTATATTCTAAAAAGCTTCGTATTTAATCTCAGTTTTTGCTGTATATTCCAAATTACCATTGTCAAAATAATACCTTCTGAATGCAATGCTAATAGTTTATAACTTCGACCACCACAAATCAGCAACAATCCTTCACTAACTTGCTACCAGCACACACAGAGAATAGTAAGAATAGAGGGACCTGGTGTGTTTCTTTTTATGGCACTGTCCAGCAATACAATAATCAGAGAATAAGCTTCAGGATAGCTGTAGTCGAGCCTACTTTCACCAAGATATCAGTCCCAAGCAAGGACTGTCTTCATCCACAATACACTAGCAACTATATGGCCCCTTCCTTAATGTACAGCTCCCCAAATGACTGCAAATATGCCTCAGCTCATAAATTAGGAAGCTCGTGACAGCCGAACCGATATATCATGGCATACTTGAGGTCAAACTTTATATCTTTTACTTTTAGCAGATAGTATTTGTGCTTGGATATATCTTTTGCGAGAGCATCAAAGTGCTCATTTAGTTCTCGGAAAATGGTTACATTTACAAAGCCCAATGCTTGAGAATTTGGTTATGAAAAACCAAGCTCTATAGGAATAAAATAGTACATTCAAAGTAATGGAAAACATGAAAGGAAAATATAATACAATCTTCAAACAAGTGAAAACTCTGCTGAGACTTTTTATTTCTTGAATGGTTATTGAAATTTTGATATAATGGATATATTCATGAGCCTACTTTGATTATATGTTGTCTTTTGTCTATATTGTAATGCTTTGTGTTTGGAAACATGAATAAAAATCTTTAAATTTATGTTTTTGTACAAAAAAATTAATATTTAATGTATTTTTTACAAAAACCGAGTCATTGAAACTGAGTCGACCGAGTCATTACCGATTCCGAGTCATTACCGAGTCATTACCTCGGCCTGGTAGCTAACCGATTCCGTTTTTTAAAACATTGATCCTAACCATGTCATAAGGGATACCAGAAAAAGGAATATTACAGAGAACTCATTGGTAGAAGACCTAGTATGAGGGTTTCTACTCAAGAAGATCAAGACTATATCAAAGGAAAAGTTCAAGAAGAGTGTTAATCTGTCTTGGAAGAAGATTAATTTAAAAGGCATCTCTGAAGAAGGCATCAAGGATCTTGGAAGCTTTTGTTGGAAGAATCCCAGGAGACATCTTTCAAAGACATTGTTGAAGACTCTTCAAGAATCTTGAAGGCATCAAAGAGGGTTGAAGAGATCATCAAGGAGAATCTTGATCTCAAGTAAGTAACATATTATTACATCATGCCTGAATCTTCAAGTCATATGGGTTCTTTCTGCAAGGAGAGCAATAAGCTCATTACGACATCAAACTATCTAACATGGAAGAAAATAATTGACATTATACTCAAAGAGCAAGAAGTAATGGAATATGTTACTAGGTAAATTAGTGAACCTGAGAAAGATAAGACACAAGAACTAGCAAAGTACAAGAAAGTGGAAGTAAGGTCTTAAAGGATCATATTTGATCAATTAAGGATTCTCTTGTTCCTTTTGTTGCAAATTTGAAGACTTCCAGGGCCATGTATGACAAGCTAGTGAATTTGTATTCGGTAAGTACAATAGGAAAAAACATGTTGTTGAGCAACAAGTTGTATAGAATGAAGAAATCAAAGGATGAGGATGTGGCATCCTTTCTCATGAGAGTCTCTCAACTAAGACACCATCTGCAATGACTTGGTGAACCTATTACTGATTCTGAAGTAACCATTTGCCTACTAAATGCATTGCTACGAGAATGAAGTAGCTTTGCAACAAGCATCTACTACAAGAAGGATTCAACTCCCTTTAATGAGTTGTGGGCGCAGTGCATATTGGAAGAATCAAGGATCGAGGTCAAGGATGATATTGGATCAGATGAGAAATCTCAAGCCTTTCTAGCTCGAGTCAAGAAGTTGAAGAAGGGAAAGTTTGGTAAGTCCAAGAAGAAATACATGTCCAAAGTGCAATGTTTTGGATTCAATGAATTTGGACACTTTAAGAGGGTTTGTCCAAACAAGAAAAACAACAAGAGAAAAGAAAGGAGTGAAGCTCATGTAGCCGATGTAGTGGGAGAACCTGAGAAGAAGGCAAAGAAGGAAGAAGTGAAAGATCTTTACTACTAAAGAAGGTTCACTAAATGTCAGGATAGTATGTTTTGCATAGCATCATATAAAGAAGCATATGGTAGTAACATATCCATAATTTACATGATTAAGTTGCTTTGTAGAGATCATCTAGATAAATGGATAGATAGACCATTTTTTGCATAATGTTCATCCATTGTCTAACATTATGTCAGAAGTTGTCATCCTGCTTAGTTGAATCATCATGATTTAGGAAAGATCATCATTTTGGAAGGTCTTTAGGAAAAGCATCATGACAAGGTTAGTAGACATTCCATGTATTGTGGAATCAAAACTAGTGAAGGGATGAAAGAATGCAATGGGTCAGGATATAGGCTCTTTGTGAGATATATGAATAGTTGGATGACCGGATGAAATCATAGAAATGCATGTTGGATATAAAACTTTGGATAAGATTCATATTATAGAATCTTGTGGAGAGAAAGTTGGTCATAAAATATGCTTAGGTATATGGATATATAATGCTTGAGAAGAATAAGATTTGACTTACTTAAGAATATATAAATAATTTAAGATTTTCTCTAGAATATATATACAATAATGATTAACATCTAGTATAGTCTCTAGAAGAAAAGTTGTAAGTTCGTAATCAAGTTCGATCCTTGGGAACTCTAATGCAAAAGGGAAGATTCGTATGGAGATGGACCATAAGGATTTTGATGGAACGATAAGGTCATCATGATGAAGTAAGTTTAATTTGTTTATGACTTGGTTGTGTGGTTAACATATTACTTTTCTACCTAGAAGAATGTTGTAGGAATATATGATGGCAGTTGAGGCAAGTTCAACTATATTTAGGAAGGATGTTGAGCGAAGCTTGACATCTGGTACCTGGCAACTGTGAAGGCAATGTATGCACATCTTGGGATTAAAAGGTAGTCGTGCAAGAAGATAACCCAAAGGCCAAAGGAAGATCACTTTCAAGAAGAAGCTATGATCAGCTTGAAGTTTGGGAAGGCTCAATGTAATGCCTTCGTATCAAAGAAGAAAGTGATGAGAAAGAAGAAAGGCCTAGAACCTATCACAAGATTGAAAAGAGAAATTGGCTCCATGATACCTTCAAAGAAAGAAAACTTGATGATGCAAGGGAAAGGAGTCGGGAAGCTATGAAGAACCAGTAGTTGATACTCTTATGAAGACAACTTGTAAATGCTTGTGGTTATGACTTCCCAAAAACAAAGGAAGTCTAGATATTTGTCTTTGAGAGGGAGTAAAAGGAGTCCCCTTGTATAGGAGTAAGGTTTTAT
Source organism: Pinus albicaulis (assembly GCA_034641835.2). Taxonomy (NCBI): domain Eukaryota; kingdom Viridiplantae; phylum Streptophyta; class Pinopsida; order Pinales; family Pinaceae; genus Pinus; species Pinus albicaulis. The sequence goes on from CM076580.1 coordinate 896,431,761, forward strand.
CCTCAAGATTGAAAGAGAATAGGGATATCCTCTCTGGTTGAGAGGGAGTAATGTTGGACATCACATGTGCATTCTCCTCTTCAAGTGATGAATATAGGATGATAGAGGATTGGATAAGCATTTCTGGTTTCCTTGAGGATATAGCATCCAAGAAAGGAAAGGTGTAAATTTATGTAGATGTTCTATGCTTGATGCAACTTTACTTTTTACTACAGCAATCACATAAACAGTCAAGTAAAATGTTGATAGAACATACCAGTGGATCTATAGAAGACAAACTAGAAACAGAAAAATGTGGTGGTGCATTATGACGGTCAGCAGGATGCTTCAACCAGCAAAGTCTCCTTAGTCAGCCAACCCAGCATGTGTCACAACAGCCCTCAAAACAGTCACCCGGTCAACCCAAAGTCAACCCCAGAAAAGTCAACGTTGTCAAGAAAAATTCAATGCAGGGCAGCAGCGATAAAGTCAACACAACTCGGTCTTCGGTCAACCTTTTGAGCTCGGTTCTTGTGCCAATGTGTATGGCCTTCCAAAATTGAAGTCTCCACCAATTTTCAGCCCTTTTGGACCATGCGTTGACCAAAGAAAACGCTGCTCAAACTAGCGTGGAAACCCTAGCTGCAGTGAGCTGCAGTAAATTCGGTCAAACCCTAGCTGCAGTATTCGTCCTCTTTCCCACGTGTGAACCGAATTTGCCTCCAAGGAGCTCGTACTAAATCAGAAGAGGAGATGATGTGTGTTGAGATGAGTGAAATGATCTCCAACGTTGACTGTATATATATCCATCATTGAGGTGTGTAACACATCAGCTAGGGGTGTAAGACATATCGATCTTACACCTCTCCGAAAGAGGAACCCAATACAAATATTGGTATCTTCATCTGAGCATCACAACATGGAGTTTGGACCTAGTTGTCAAATTTTAACACTCCCTCTCAACTAGGGAGAACTCCATCCACCTGTGCAATCAAACATCGTGCGTCATCCCGCCGTAACTTGCTTTGCTGGCCTCTTTATTTCAGAACAGAAGTGGGTCGGTCACAAAGACATCATTCCATGGCTGACAGATTCAGCCCAAAGGTCCAAAACCTCTATTAGACTCACAAAGAGTCTCATAGCAACCCGAAGTTGGTTTACCTGACCTGAAGTCAGTTGGAGGTCCGAAACCTCACTATACTTGATCCCAGATCAAGTGGTTGGACCGTGCCATCCTAGATAAAGAGTACGGAAATCTCTGATGCGTCCATCAGATCCATCAGTCTTTGCTACTAGTCTCTAGCTTTTCCCACCTCATTGGCCAAATGAGAGGTACTTCCCATGAGCCCTGAACTCAATAGGTAGGATGCATACAGGGCAAAGATAATGAGAGGTGAACCAACTCAAAATCACAACGGTGGGGCCCAAACACACCAACAAGGTTCGGCAAGCCTAGCCTTGTGGTTGCTTATAGCTTTGAGAAGCTATCCCAAAGCCCCCCAGAGCTCCCAGAGCTCATCATCCAATAGGACCCACATCATAGGGTCGTTCCACGATACCAAGACTCTCACAAAAGGTTAGGAACTTTACCTTCCCCAGGGGCTTTGTGAGAATATCCGCGACCTGCCCATCAGTTCCTATATGATCGAGCCTTACGGCGCCTCGCTGTACCATATCCCGGATAAAGTGGTACCTAATATCAATATGCTTGGATCGATCGTGGAACACTGGATTCTCGGACAAGCGAATCCTACTCTGGTTATCACACAGTATCACGGTGGTATCTAGCACATGTCCGAACAGCTCACTGAAGAGCTTTCGCAACCAAACTGCTTCACAACAGGCCATACTCGCTGCAATGTATTCGGCCTCTGCGGTGCTCAAAGCCGCCGACTTCTGCTTCCTGCTCATCCATGAGATTGAAGCAGAACCAAGATTGAAGCAACATCCTGATGTGCTCTTATGATCCACCACACTGCTAGCCCAATCGGCATCGGTATATCCAAGGAGTGTCACGCTCCCGGCAGTGTATCTCAGCCCATGGTTTATCGTGCCCCGAAGATATCTCAGAAGATTCCTGGCACCAACCCAGCGAAAGTGATGAGGCTCAACCATTTGTTGACTCAAAGTGTTCACTGCAAAACATATATCTAGACGGGTGTTCACTAAGAACATCAGGGCCCCTACAAGTTGACGATACTCAGTAGGATTAGACAATACGGGCCCAACAGCGCTACCACTCAACTTCTTGAAGTTGAGCTCCATTGGTGTTGACACGGACTTGCAGTCCACCATACCAAATCTTTCCAGAAGCTTCACAATGTATTTTCCTTGAGAAAAAAAAATCTCACCAGGTCTCTGCCAGACCTCCAGGCCTAGGAAGTAGTGCATCAGTCCTAGGTCCTTCATCTCGAACTCAGCAGCAAGCTCCCTCTTGCATTGATGAATGAGAGAGTCGGCACCTGTCAGGAAGAGGTCATCCACATACAGCACCAAGATGAGAGGCTTTCCCTTGACAACCTTGAAGTAAAGGTTCGGATCAGTGTTATTCGAGTGAAGCCCAGCTTCATCAAGTAGCTATCTATCCTCTCGTACCAAGCTCTGGGTGCTTGCTTCAGCCCATAGAGAGCTTTCTTCAACCTGCAGACATGGGTGTTGTTAGCTATCAGTAAATTTTGTTTCAGCAAATGATGGCTAAAACAAGTCTTATGGTCTTCAAGAAACAAATTCCCTGCAAAATTTGTGACTTCTTGCAGCCCCTTTGTGTCCCTTGTCCAAAAAGTCATTTTCCCTGATATTTTCACTTCAAAACCCTTCAAAATCCTGTTGTTCCTAAAGAGAGAGAAAATTGTTTCCTGAAAGGCTCCATTTTCATCATTTTATTCCCTCCATTTTTCATAAAATGCCCCCTTTCCTCTTCATTTTCCTAAAAACCCTCAAAAAAAGCCCCTTTTAAACCTATAAAACTCTTTTATTTGGTTCAAAAATGCCCATTTTACCTATCGAAACCTTAAAAGCACATAAAAACCCACTTATTTCGCTTCTTATTAACAAACAGGCTTTAAGCCCCTCAGGTTTTAAAACCTTGGCCTTTTTCCCGTCATGAGACCAAGCCCTGCAACCGGGTGCTTAAACTTTTGCGCCTAGCCCTCTTCCCCTAGCTCCCGGTCCCCTACTCTTCCACTGGACCTTTCTTGCCCCTTTCCTTCTAACCCCTTCTCCCTTGTCTTTATTTACCCCCCCCCCCCCGACGACAGATCTCCACCGCCGATCCGAGAGATCTGACGACGATAATCCATCCTCGTCTTCCCTTGCTTCCCTCGGCCGCATTCCTTATATTTTTCCCCACCATCTTTATCAATCCATGGAGCAACCATAGTCGTCGATCACAAGCCTCAAGCCTTGATCCGACGGCCTCCATGCATCCACGTTCTTCCCCTATCCTCCCGAGCTCTTCTATTTGTCTGCCCCTTAAATCAATCTCTGTCGTCGATCTATATGATCCAACGGCCCCGATCAAACCCGACAACCCAACTTCACCGGGGCCTACCATTCACTATGTAAAGCGCCCATCCAATCACTCGCTGACACCTAGCCCCCACCAACTCCCGCCCGCGCACCTTTCCATCGCGCCCCTCTCCGCACCGTCGGATCTGTCCCTCCTCATCCGACAGTCGACATCGCATATCGCGTGATTTTGTCGTCCGAAGTTTAACCCCCCAATGTCGTGCAAGACTGTTGGTTTCGTAAGGGACAGGTGTCGCGGGAGGGTTGTATCGCGTTCCCTCCGGGCAAAACCACTTACCACCCGAGCGTCACGCAAAAACCACCAACAGTATTTCGAAAACCGCCAAGCTATATTTTCGCGCCATATATGGTTTTTAAACCGGATTTTCACGGGTTTTCACCATGAAGCCTCTCCCGCTCCTCTGCATAAGCTCCTTTAGCCCTCTGCCAGCCTTCAAAGCAGTTTCACCCACATAGTGCAGGATTTTATAATAAATTTGTTGCTTTTTGCAGGATTTATGATGATTTTGAAGCAGAAACCCTCCCCACAGTTCAGTAAAGGGCAGGGCTAGAAGATAAGGACCCTCGTGGTCCAAACAGAGGGTTTGAGGACAGTTTTTAAGGCCAAGAGCCTTCTCATGGTTCAATAAGGAGCGTAGCTGAAGATTGCCACCTCTGAAGCCTAAACACTGCAGATTAAAGGTTTCCAGGGTAAATTACATGGTTTTTAATCAATGTTGCATAAACATTGGTTATTCAAATAAAACCCTCAGCATGCCAAGATACCTGTTCGCAACAGAGAAGAGATCACGCATAAAAGATAAAGGATTAATGCATAAGGTTGAAGATTAAAGGCATAATCTTACAGTTTGAGGATTTATACACAGTATAAAGGGTTAAAATATCAAAAGCCAAAGATTAAGAGTTTAACCCTACAGTTAAAGGAACAGGCTTAAAGCACCAAAGCCTAATTCAGTTGAAAAGGACAAAAGAAAGATGTTTTAAAAGTTAAAATAGTCAGCATAAAGTTTAAAGACTCTGAAGATGATTACAAAGGCTCAAAAGCAGTATTTAGGCCTAAACAGTATTTAAAGCAACAAATCATGACAAATTAACAAAAAGAGCCTCTGAATGCCACATCATTGAGGCTATTACTCCTCAAAATGCCACCTACCAGCTGATTTCACCTAAAAAGAATGCATATTAATTACACAATCAGAGATATTTCTAAAGACAGCTCAGAATTAATTGCCAACCTACCAAAAGCCCCCAAAGTCAACAAAAATGACTAAAGTTGATGAACTTTAACGTAATAATCAATTAGCAGAGTTAAAACATTTGAAAAACTTCTCCATTTGGCCCTTCAAAAGCCGAGAAGCTCTTACTCTGCATTAACTGAACAAATAGGCCTTTCTTTCACTCCACCTCCTCGTTCTTCTATAAATACTTCTCTAGAAGACAGTATACAAGTTGGTTTTTGAATACTCATTGAGTGTAAATAGCTTTGAAGCTGCTGAAGCTCTGTTTTGTAATAGAAGAAAGATAGGCTGAGATGAAAAGTTTGAAGCTGTAAAGACCCACTGGGCTTGAAGATTGTAACTTGTTTGAACATCAAATACAAGCTGATTTATGGGATCCTGGTCTATGTCAAGGGTGATGTTTTTTTATTGTAAATTGTTATTTTTTCATGTTTTCCATACTGTCCATTTTCTTTGCTAAAGAACAACAAATATAGATTAGGATTTCTTGTCAAGTACCCTAAATCTCACTGATAAATCTTTATCTTTATGTTTTCTACTAATTGTGTATTTGAGGATAATTCAATAGAGTGTGATCAGTCAAGGAATGTTGGTGAGCCCTTGTCTTGCTGAGTAAAACTTGAGATTCTTTCCTTGAATGTTCTTATAAAGTTTGCTAACTAAGGTTGAATTAGAGAAGTTTAAGGTTAGCCTTGTCCTCTAGTTTCTTCTCCAACAGTTACTTTGAAAATATCTCTTGAAAGTATGTCAAAAGCAGGCTAGGTTAAAAGTCCTTACTTGATCTTAGACTACTTTTTATGTTAATCTTGAATGTTTTCCTTTGAATATGCTGAAAACAGGCTAGGTTAAAAGTCCTTACTTGATCTTAAGCTATTCTTTGTTTTATCTTATATGTTTCTTTTGAGAATATGCTGAAAGCAGACTAGGTTAAAAGTCCTTATTTGATCTTAAGCTATTCTTTGTTTTCCTTTGAGTATGCTGAAAGCAGCCTAGGTTAAAAGTCCTTACTTGATCTTAAGTTGCTCTTTGTTTTCTTATATGTTTGCTTCTTTCACCAATTCTTAATGTTTCATACCATAAATCAACTTAAAGAGATATGTTGACCTAGATGACTTGCCCCATAGACCACTCTTGAAACTTGTTGTGCAATTAAATCCTTTATGACTCCATAGCCCAATGGATTGACACTGTTTCTCACTAATCCTATCAGTTGAACCATATTCAAACTACTCACAACTTTACCCTTCAAAAGACTTCCTTCATTTTAATGATATTCATCCCAACCAAACAAACAAAAAACCCTTGTGCTTTATAACTAGCCTAATATCATATCATAAGCCTTAAAGATCATATCTTTGAAAACACTTATATAGAGAGATCCCTCTCTGAATCCAGGAGGGCCAGATCCTAGGATTCCAAAGTGGTTTTGATGTTGGCTCTGCAGCGTTTGTTCTTGCTAATATTGCAAACTACGGAGGCCTAACAGAGTGGCAACCATACTGGGGAGATTATTGAGTAATAGATAACTTCAGAACTCAATTAACCCCTATTTCTAAATGAATCAAGTGTCACCAAGACTGGTTATTATTGATTGTTGATGGTGAACAACAACCAAAACCTTGGAAACAAGTAAAAATCCTTCACCTGGCGACTCCATTGGTATTCAGTAGGCCTGCTGACCCCACTGGTTTTTCCCAAAACTCCACTGGGAAATTCTGAGTAAATTACATCTTGTACATCCTTAAGACCTTAGAAAACCCAGAAAATTTCAAATTAGTGTCTAAATAAATCAATAGGTGGTGGGCCATAAAACATTTTACCTTCAAAAATCTAAAAACTTCCACCTGGCGACTCCACAACTCTCAAAAGACCAAATGACTCCACTGGGAGAAGACTCTGAACTGGTTGACAAGATACAGTGACCTCTTTTCTGATTTACAGTCATGGATCCAAGGATTCAAAGGAGATATGCTCCAATGAACAGAGATCATATCCCTGGATTCCCACATAAAATGCCTCAAATAAATTGGGATAAAAACCTACCTGTTTTTCAAGGTGAAGAATTTGATGACCCTTTGTTACATCTCATCAAATTCCATATACATGTATGGAGGTTAAATGTAGAATGGCATGAAGACTGCCTTATGAAAATGTTCATGTTAACATTAGAAGGAAAGGCAAGGGATTGGTATGAATGGTTAAGGACTGGTAGTTTTCTCTAAGAGACCTCCACATAGTATTTTATGATCATTATAAGAAAAAGTCCCATTATCTATCTTTGGAGGGAAGTTGTTTTAATCAATCTGCAGCCATCATAGAATACCTTGCAGGCATTTATGAAGATTTGGGAAATTGGCAGTCTGAAGATCTCATAGCAGCCATGTATGAATTCCATACTCAAGACAACTATCATAAAAACCTAGATGAATTAGCTGAGCAAGAAATTAATCAAGTAACAGAAGCAAATCCTCAAGATCCGACTGAAAACATAACTAATAATGATTCATCATCCTTTCTAGGTGAGGCTAATTTGAATATTGATGATCTAGAGCAACTCATGCTTATTCCAAATCAAGAACAAACTTGACCACTACAAAACCTAGACAAATAGCAAGACATGTATGATGATCAAGACTTCATAGAAGATAACGAGGTAGGTTGTCAAGAAATTCCTGATTGCCTACCTATAATTTGTGATTTACTGTTAGCAAATCTTTACAAACAAAATGCAAATGCTAATAGTGAGCAGCGCTTTAAGGAAACAAGTAGCCACTTAGAAAACACAGAGCCTGATGTGAAACGAGAACTAGCACATATAGGGACTCTCCCTCTAGATTATAACTCATTTCAGATTACACAAGAAGTGGCATCCTGACAATGTAGAAGAAACAACTCATGAACCTTGTATTCAAACTCAGTATCATAATAATCACGAGGAATTGTTTGAAACAGAAGAAGATCAAGAAACAGTAGAAACTCCTCAAGGTTTCCCTGCAAACACAAGTAAAGATCCCTTAGAAGAGGCTCAAGAAGACATCCAGCCTCAAAGTCAGTTAACACAAGAAAAAGAGGCTTGCTATACTTCTGCTCAAAGAAACATAGAAACATCTTCCCCTTTAACAGAAGAAGAAATTGATCAAATACTAAACAAGCAGCTAACCTCCAAACCTTCATTAAAACAAGATAATCATCAACATAGTGCCTATCCCACAAAAAAACATAATGGCACTCAAGACAAAGAGGATAGTAGGAAAATTAATGTTAAATATGAAACTAGTCCTCTGTGGAATTTAAGTTTTGATGGGTCATGTAGTAAAACTAGTGCAGGTGCAGGAATATGGCTTTCTAATCCAAAAAATAATCACGTTGAAGGCCATTCATATAAATTGAATTTTCAATGCACAAGTAACATAGTAGAGTATGAAGCACTCCATTTAGGGCTGCACTTATTGAAAAAATTAAGAGCCCAAAGGATAACAGTTCATGGGAATGCAGAATTGGTAATTAGGCAAGTGAATGGGGAATACATTGTTAAAAATCCCAGACTTAAAGCCTATAAGGATGAGGTTATCAACCTGTTAAAATCATTTGAAGAGTTCCAACTTACCCTTGTTCCTAAAAACCAAATCAGTCTTGCCAACGAGTTAGCCCTTGTTGCTAGTACATGTCTAAGACCTTCTGAAAACAAACAATACATAATTCAAGAAAAATTCAGACCAACTGTCCCAAACAACGAAAAGTACTGGCAAGTCTTTGGGGAAGAAAAACAAATAGAAGACTGTCCTACTGAGGATGTATCATCTTCTCAAATGAAACCTTCTCCCATTGCTGATGTCAATCTTTCATCCAAAAAACCTGAATTTACATTAGAAGCAAGCATAGAGTTAGAAAAAAAAAAATTACACTGCTTGTTAATTTGCAGGTGAAGAATGATGATGTTTCCAAGGAACATACTGAAGATGCAGTCCCCAAAGCTGTTGTCACAGAGGCAGATAATCTACCAATCATGGAGGACCAAAAGGAAGACAGTTCTCATCTTTTCTTTGTTGATCCTATGGAAGAATATGTGGAGGTCTTAATTGGCTCAAGTTATCAAGCATGGATCCTTTACAAGAGCCAAATACATAAAAAACGGTCACCTTTTGTGATAGCCTTGGTTTTGAAGATTAATCTTCAATATGTACTATGGATACCCCTAACAAGCAGCCAGGATTTCTCTTCCTTTTGTCACTACTCAACTGGCTATACTGGCACTATTGTATCATATAGAACATGTAAATATTTCAGAGTTAGAATAGGTTAGATAGGAAAGCAATAAAGTTCAGCCTATGAGCATTTAGTTAGTTTCTTGTTTTCTGTTTTGAATTTGAAAAAAAGAGAAATACAAAAACAATAGAAAAAGAAAAAGAGGGCAGATATAAAAGAAGAAAGGTACAACCCCATACCCAAAAAGAGAAATTTTGAAAGTGTGTAAGCTTAAATGACACTACCAAGAAAAACACTGCTATTTAGTCATACAGCCTAATCATGACTAGGTAGCTTTCAATTTTCTGCTGATAGGTTAGTGAAGAAGATTTGTCAAACTATTTAATCTTGGCTTATCAGTAGAATAGATTAAGATAGAAAAAGTGGTTCAAACAAGCTTAAAACCTAAACCTGTAAAGTATGATGAAAATTTGGTTCTAATATGTTCAAAATGTGAACCAAGAGAAAAGAGAACAGCTTTAAAACGATCAAAATCAGAGCTGCAAAAAAGAATAAAATCTGTCAGACAGTCTAATCCTGGCAGATAGTAGCTTAGGTAGAGAATTTATGAGTTCAACAGTTTAATCTGAACTCATGGAAGAAATAAGGGTAAATTTAGACTAGTTTCCTGCTTTCAATAAAAGAATAAAATGTTGATGACAAAGGTTTGCAAGTCCAAGTGCACCATATGAAGAAAAAATGTTAGGAAAAGTAGGCTGTGTATGTAGAATGATTGGGAGAAGTTTGTTTTCTGATATGAAATACTGATCATCTTTTCTAAAGCAGCATAAACAGGGAAGAAAGGTTGTCAATGGATAAAGGCACAGGTCTGCATCCCAGAGATAAATTTCTGAAGTTCTTGACACCTCCAAGGAGCTGCCATCCCCAAGTGGAGCCACTGTTAGCCATCAATAAATTTTGTTTCAGCAAATGATGGCTAAAACAAGTCTTATGGTCTTCAAGAAACAAATTCCCTGCAAAATTTGTGACTTCTTGCAGCCCCTTTGTGTCCCTTGTCCAAAAAGTTATTTTCCCTGATATTTTCACTTCAAAACCCTTCAAAATCCTGTTGTTCCTAAAGAGAAAGAAAATTGTTTCGTGAAAGGCTCCATTTTCATCATTTTATTCCCTCCATTTTTCATAAAATGCCCCCTTTCCTCTTCATTTTCCTAAAAACCCTCAAAAAAACCCCTTTTAAACCTATAAAACTCTTTTATTTGGTTCAAAAATGCCCATTTTACCTATCGAAACCTTAAAAGCACATAAAAACCCACTTATTCCGATACTTATTAACAAACACGCTTTAAGCCCCTCAAGGCTTAAACCTTGGCCTTTTTCCCGTCATGAGACCAAGCCCCGCAACTGGGTGCTTAAACTTTTGCGATAGCCCTCTTCCCCTACTCTTCCACCAGACCTTTCTCGCCCCTTTCCTTCTAACCCCTTCTCCCTTGTCTTTATTTACCCCCCCCCCCCCGGACGACAGACCTCCACCGTCGATCCGGGAGATCTGACGGCGATAATCCATCCTCGTCTTCCCTTGCTTCCCTCGGCCGCATTCCTTATATTTTTCCCCACCATATTTATCAATCCATGGAGCAACCATAGCCATCGATCACGGGCCTCAATCCTTGATCCGACGGCCTCCATGCATCCCCGTTCTTCCCCTATCCTCCCGAGCTCTTCTATCTGTCCGCCCCTTAAATCAATCTTCGTCGTCGATCTATATGATCCAACGGCCCCGATCAAACCCGACTACCAACTTCGCCGAGGCCTACCATTCACTATGTAAAGTGCCCATCCAATCACTCGCTGACACTTGGCCCCCACCAACTCCCGCCCGCGCACCTTTCCATCACGCCCCTCTCCGCACCGTCGGATCTGTCCCTCCTCATCTGACGGTCGACATTGCATATCGCGTGATTTTGTCATCCAGAGTTTAACCCCCCAATGTCGCGCGAGACCACTGGTTTCGTAAGGGACAGGTGTTGCGGAAGGGTTGGATCGCGTTCCCCCCGGGAAAAACCACTTACCACCCGAGGGTCACGCGAAAACCACCAGCGGTATTTCGAAAACCGCCAAGCTATATTTTCACGCTAGATATGGTTTTTAAACCGGATTTTTGTGGGTTTTCACCATGAAGCCTCTCCCACTCCTTTGCATAAGCTCCTTTCGCCCTCTGCCAGCCTTCAAAGCAGTTTCACCCACATAGCGCAGGATTTTATAATAAATTTGTTGTTTTTTGCAGGATTTACGAAGATTTTGAAGCAGAAACCCTCCCCACAGTTCAGTAAAGGGCACGGCTAGAAGATAAGGACCCTCGTGGTCCAAATAGAGGGTTCGAGGACAGTTTTTAAGGCCAAGAGCCTTCTCATGGTTCAATAAGGAGCGCAGCCGAAGATTGCTACCTCTGAATCTTAAACACTGCAAATTAAAGGTTTCCTGGGTAAATTACATGGTTTTTAATCAATGTTGCATAAACATTGGTTATTCAAATAAAACCCTCAGCACGCCAAGATACCTGTTCGCAGCAGAGAAGAGATCACGCATAAAAGACAAAGGATTAATGCATAAGGTTGAAGATTAAAGGCATAATCTTACAGTTTGAGGATTTATACACAGTATAAAGGGTTAAAATATCAAAAGCCGAAGATTAAGAGTTTAACCCTACAGTTAAAGGAACAGAATTAAAGCACCAAAACCTAATTCAATTGAAAAGGACAAAAGAAAGATGTTTTAAAAGTTAAAACAGTCAGCATAAAGTTTAAAGACTCCGAAGATGATTACAAAGGCTCAAAAGCAGTATTTAGGCCTAAACAGTATTTAAAGCAACAGATCATGACAAATTAACAAAGAGAGCCTCCGTATGCCACATCATTGAGGCTATTCTCCTCAAAATGCCACCTACCAACTGATTTCCCCTAAAAAGAATGCATATTAATTACACAGTCAGAGATATTTCTAAAGACAGCTCAGAATTAATTGCCAGCCTACCAAAAGCCCCCAAAGTCAACAAAAATGACTGAAGTTGATGAACTTTAATGTAATAATAAATTAGCAGAGTAAAAACATTTGAAAAACTTCTCCATTTGGCCCTTCAAAGGCCGAGAAGCTCTTACTTTACATTAATTGAACCAATGTGGAAAAATTCGAAGTCGGGATTAAATCGGCAAGGGTCCAAAAGTTGAAAAACTCGATAAAGTCGAGAGTTTTTTGAAAAAGTCGGCAAAAAGTCAGTAAAACTAAAAAAATACAAAAATATTCATTTCTGGAAGAAAGCCCAAAATTTTCAAAAAAAAATTAAAAAATTATTAAAGAAACTACCTCACTCAAGAATTTTTGGAAAAGGTCGGGAAAAAGTCTGGACTTCGAGGATAAAATCGGGACTTTTTTAGGGATGAAAAAGTCGACAAAAAGTCGGCCGATAAAGTCGGCTCACGAAAAAATTCGGGATTTTTCCAAAAAGTCGGGACTTTTTGCCGACTTTTTCCACACTAAATTGAACAGATAGGCCTTTCTTTCACTCCACCTCCTCATTCTTCTATAAATACTTCTTTATAAGACAGTATACAGGTTGGTTTTTGAATACTCATTGAGTGTAAATAGCTTTGAAGCTGCTGAAGCTCTGTTTTGTAATAGAAGAAAGATAGGCTGAGATGAGAAGTTTGAAGCTGTAAAGACTCACTGGACTTGAACATTGTAACTGGTTTGAACATCAAATACAAGCTGATTTATGGGATCCTGGTCTATGTCAATGGTGATGTTTTTCTTATTGTAAATTGTTATTTTTTCATGTTTTCCATACTATCCATTTCCTCTGATAAAGAACATCAAATATAGATTAGGATTTACTATCAAGTACCCTAAATCTCACTAATAAATCTTTATCTTTATGTTTTCTACTAATTGTGTATTTGAAGATAATTCAATAGAGTGTGATCAGTCAAGGAAAGTTGGTGAGCCCTTGTCTTGCTAAGTAAAACTTGAGATTCTGTCCTTGAATGTTCTTACAAAGTTTGCTAACTAAAGTTGAATTAGAGAAGTTTATGGTTAGCCCTGTCCTCTAGTTTCTTCTCCAACAGTTGCTTTGAAAAGATCTCTTGAAAGTATTTCAAAAGCAGGGTAGGTTAAAAGTCCTTAACTTGATCTTAGACTACTTTTTATGTTAATCTTGAACGTTTCCTTTTGAATATGCTGAAAGCAGGCTAGGTTAAAAGTCCTTACTTGATCTCAAGCTATTCTTTGTTTTATCTTAAATATTTCTTTTGAGAATATGCTGAAAGCAAACTAGGTTAAAAGTCCTTATTTGATCTTAAGCTATTCTTTGTTTTCCTTTGAGTATGTTGAAAGCAGCCTAGGTTAAAAGTCCTTACTTAATCTTAAGCTGCTCTTTGTTTTCTTATATGTTTGCTTCTTTCACCACTTCTTAATGTTTCATACCATAAATCAACTTAAAGAGATCTATTGACCTAGATGACTTGCCCCATAGACCACTCTTGAAACTTGTTGTGCAATTAAATCCTTTATGACTCCATAGCCCAATGGATTGACACTGTTTCTCGCTAATCCTATCAGCTGAACCATATTCAAACTACTCACAACTTTATCCTTCAAAAGACTTCCTTCATTTTAATGATATTCATCACAACCAAACAAACAAAAAACCCTTGTGCTTTATAACTAGCCTAATATCATATCATAAGCCTTAAAGAACATATCTTTGAAAACACTTATATAGAGAGATCCCTCTCTGAATCCAGGAGGGCTAGATCCTAGGATTCCAAAGTGGTTTTGATGTTGGCTCTGCAGCGTTTGTTCTTGCCAATCTTGCAAACTACGGACGCCTAACAGGTGTCCTGATCCTGGACTTCGAACCCCAGAGGTTGCTCCACATATACCTCTTCCTTTATCGCACCATGCAGAAATGCGGTCTTCACATCCATTTGATGAAGACTCCATCCTTGCGTAGCAGCAAGGGCTATAATAGATCGAATGGTGATATATCGGGCCACAGGTGCAAATATGTCATCATAATCTATGCCTTCCTTTTGAGAGAAGCCACGGGCAATGAATCTTGCCTTGAACTTTTCAACACTTCCATTAGATCCACGCTTGATCTTGTAGAGCCATTTCGAGGTGACAATTGCTTTGTCCTTTGGTCTTGGAACCAGGACTCATACTCTTCGTGCATAGCATCCTTCCAGACTTGATGATTTATGGCTTCCTCAAAGGATCCAAGCTCGGATTGTACAATAGTACTCATGGCTGCTAGATACCCATGGTATCTACTCGGCTTCTTGCTTTCACGAAATGTCCCCCTTGGGGCAACATGTCCCTCGACATCCTCGAGAGTGTCCCTGAGCCATGATGGTTTCTTTCCTAGTGAAGGAGGTGGATCAATCAGATCCATTGGTCCTTCAACATCAGGCATCGTTTCATCCTTCGGTTCCTCTTGATTTCCAGGCCTTGCTTCATTATCTTCCTCAGATCTTGGAAGATTAACTACTTTCCTCAGGGAAGTATCTTCGTCAAAGGTGACATCGTGGCATATCTCCACTTCCCTTTGACCAGGCACATAGACTCTATAGGCCTTCAAAGTTTTACTATAGCCCACAAACATTCCTTTCTTCCCAGAAGCATCCAACTTGCTCCTCTTTTCTTTCGGCACATGAAAGTAGACAGTACATCCAAAAACTCTAAAATGTGAGATGTCAAATTTCTTACCAGAGAAAATCTCTTCGGGAGTTTTGGATTCTAGAGCGGAATGCGAACATCGGTTTTGTATGTACACAGCAGCGTTCGCAGCTTCTCCCCATAGAAACTTCAGAAGACCTTGGTCACATAGCATGGCACGGGTAGCTTCCACAATGGTCCTGTTCTTTCATTCAGCAACACCATTTTGCTCGGGAGTATAGATAGTTGTGGTCTCCCTCTTAATGCCAGCTTCTCTGCAAAAGTCCTTGAACTCGTTTGTCTCATATTCAGTGCCATTATCAGTTCTCAAAAACTTGATCTTCTTCCCTGTCATATTTTCCACCAAGGCTTTGAATGTACGAAACCACATGAAAGCCTCATCCTTCTTCTTTAAAGAGTATATCCAGGCTTTGCGAGAGAAGTCATCTATGAACGTCATATAATATGAACATCCTCCCAAGGATGTCACGAGCAGCATACCGGATAGATCAGAATGGATCAATTGCAAGACATCAGATGCCTTTGTGACACTAGAGAGGAAAGGTCCCCTTGGATGCTTTCCTTCGACACAACCCTTACATACACCTTCATGATTATTTGGAAACTCGGGCATCCCTGTCAACACCTTCCTTGCTTCGGGAAGGGCTTTGTAGTGAAGGTGTCTAAACCTTTGGTGCCATAATTCAGTCTGTCGAATACTATCACATGTCATTGCTCCCAGCGGACTTCTTCCAACCTGGTAGAGTGTATCAACTCTAAACCCAATCGAGATAGCTTCCTTGAAGCTCTTCTACCACATGAGCACCTGTCCATCAGTGAATGCCACATTGAAACCTTTGTCTTCCATGGCTGATATAGACACAAGGTTTTTCTTCAAATTTGGTACATAGACTACATCGTGCAAGTGGAGGACTTGACCTTGAGACAAGTGGAGGGTCACAGTCCCTGTCCCTTTCAAGGGATATGTGGCATTCTCTCCAAGGATAATTTCCAGAATAGTATCCTTCTCAACCATATCAGAAAGTGCTTCCTTGAACCCAGTGATATGCCATGAGGCACCACTATCTATCAACCAGACATCCATAGTGTCGGGTGGGGATGCAACAGAGAGGGCAGATACAAGAATGTATTCATTTCTTTTATCAACAACATGTGATTCCTCATACCTGGAGTTTCTTGACCTTTTAAAAGGTTGATCATTTCCGCTGGAGGGAGCCTTCCTCTATCCCTTGGACCTGGTGTTCCTTTGATTGCCATTCCTCTGGTTGTTGTTGTTATCATCACCATCGGGAGAATCCTTCTTGAAAGGACATTCTCTAGCATAGTGACTAGGCCTATGACAAGTGAAACACTTACCCTTCTTTCCTTGGGCCCCTGCTTTTCCCTTATTCTTCGGACCACTAGAGTTCTTCTTTCTAGAATGAGCAGTGTATGCAACATTTCCTTCATTTCCATACTCCTTCATTCTTGATTCTTCTTGAACGCATCTTGACAGTACTTCGTCAAAGTCAGGTATCACATTATTATTTAGAATGGTAGTGTTGAACACATGCCATTCAAATGAGAGCCCTCCAAGTGCGGTGAGTACCATCTCTCGATCAGCTATTGTCTCCCCAATAGCTAGCAGATTGTTCCTGATTTCAGTCAGCTTCAGAAAGTATGATTGAACAAACTCATCCCTGCCTTTCTTTAGATTTTTCAATTGATTCTTGAAGAATAGTACTTGATTCGCATTGTTGGCCTTGAACATGAGGATCAATTTATCATAGATCTTTTTGGATGTGCCCAACTCAGAGATGTAGGCCACCAAGCTTTTATGAATGGATTCCCTGATCATCAGTTTTGCTTTGATCTCCCCCTTCTTGTACTTTTTTTTGGCAGCAGCAGCAGTGGCAGTGGATGGAGGTTCTTGGATTTTACCCTGCACATAGTCCATGACATCTTGGTCTTCCAATTTGAGATCCAATATCATTTTCCAAGCATGGAAGTCATCCTTCCCAGTCAATTTGTCATCCTCCTTGAAGCCATAGCTTGTGGAACCCATTATCCTCTCCGGTGATTGCTACAAATAGGGCTTGTCTTCACCTCAGCTCTGATACCATGTAAATTTATGTAGATGTTCTATGCTTGATGCAACTTTACTTTTTACTACAACAATCACATAAACAGTGAAGTAAAATGCTGATAGAACATACCAGTGGATCTATAGAAGACAAACTAGAAACAGAAAAATGTGGTGGTGCATTACGACAGTCAGCAGGATGCTTCAACCAGCAAAGTCTCCTTGGTCAGCCAACCCAGCATGTGTCACAATAGCCCTCAAAACAGTCACCCGGTCAACCCAAAGTCAACCCCAGAAAAGTCAACATTGTCCAGAAAAAGTCAACACAGGGCAGCAACAATAAAGTCAATGCAGCTCGATCTTCGGTCAACCTTTTGACCTTAGTTCTTGTGCCAATGTGTACGGCCTTCCAAAATCAAAGTCTCCACCAATTTTCAGCCCTTTTGGACCATGCGTTGACCAAAGTCAACGTTGGTCAAACTAGCATAGAAACCATAGCTGCAATGAGCTGCAGTAAATTCAGTCAAACCCTAGCTACAATATTCATCCTCTTTCCCACGTGTGAACCAAATTTGCCTCCAAGGAGCTCGTACTAAATCAGAAGAGGAGATGATGTGTGTTGAGATGAGTGAAATGATCTCCAACGTTGACTGTATATATATCCATCATTGAGGTGTGTAACACATCAGCTGGGGGTGTAAAACCTTAAGGCCGACCTGCACATATTTGAAATTATTAAAAATAAATTCAAAATAAATGTTCTGCTCATCAAATTAAGATCAATTTTATATTGATCTTACACCTCTCCGAAAGAGGAACCCAATAAAAATATTGGTATCTTCATCTAAGCATCACAACATGGAGTTTGGACCTAGTTGTCCAATTTTAACAAAAGGGTCTGACACTCTTTGAGGATGTGACAACTATCCAAGAGAAGAGTGGTCGAAGAGGACTGATATTCTTTGAGGACTCGGGTATGAAGATCCAAGAAAAGAATAGTCTTACAAGGACATACCTTGTAGACATCTGAATGGGGTATGTACCTTGTAGAGGTAGTGTGGTATCACACGTAAAGCCTCCCAGCACAATGCTCTTGATTAAAGTATAGCTTGTCCAGTTAGGCCTCGGGGATAGTGTTGGTCATGATGATGATGCTTACAATATGGCTTATCAATCCGACCCTTCTTGTGAGAACTCTTTAGTTTGAGATATGATGTTGTACTAGTTGTACAATTATGAATACCTCCCTAGTTAAGAGGGAGTGTTGAGAAATGTAACTAGTTTCGATCTTCATAATTGTTGTACTCATTTCAATATGTATCTTATGTAACAAACAAGAAAAGAAAAGAAAAATTATCATTATTAAAACATGAGTTTTATGCTCATATTGATGGTCATTTAGGTAAAATCATATTCTTCCCTCTTCTAGGGTTTGTTAGGTCTTAGGATTTATTGTCTTGAGTCAAAGGAGTCAACATCTTGTTTATATGACATTCCAGACAAAAATATATTTGTAAAAGGAATTATATTTTAGTCTAGAAAGCCTGGAAACTCCAAAGTACAAGTTGGCCCTTGCAACATCAAATCGGCTTAAAAGAGGAAATTCAACCCCTTGAGAAGGCTATATAAAGGAGCAATTCAACCTCATTTGATACACACTCACTCACAAGTTTGATCTATCAAGAAAGAGTTTGATCTGTAGTTGGGAAGCAAGAAGAGCAAGAGCGAAAGTTAAAGAGAAGTTGGAAGGACAATAACTCTTGTTGTTGCGCTCTATCTCACACGTGCGAAATTCTAGGGTTTCTGGGTTGCAGAAAGAGGCCAAAGTTGCAAGTCCGAGTTGCAAGAGGACGAAGTGCAGGAAGTTGTAGCGGGAAGAGAGAATATTCTATCTAGACCTAGTTGACCTTGGGAGGAGATGTCTTGATCTAGGAATTTCTTAGGAGGTTGGATTAGGGTTTCTGAGGAAGCTACAAGGCCGAAATTGTAGGCTCGAAGTTGCAGGCTAAGTAGCAATATCGACGCTCGCAGGTTGAAGTTGCAGTATTGAAGTTGGTTGGTGCAAAATCAGAAAGGACTTGAGAAAGGGCTGACTTGATACTTGGAAAAGTACTTGGTCTAAGGTTTGGGTATTTGTATCTCATTTAGATTCTATGAAGAGAAGAGTTTTCAAGTTTCCCCCCTAGAGGGGTTTTTCCCTGGATGAGAGCCTAATATATGTGTCATCTATTGTTGCACTTTATGTTCTTTATATTTGTTTGATGAAAGATTGTGAAAAGTCCTAGATAGGAAATCCTATTGCAACAACTGGAAAATATTCACCTAATTGTTATTCATTACTCAACAATTTATTTGCAGTTGTTCTACAATAAACACTGAATACATCACACTGCAACCTTCACTCCATAAAATAATATATGGAAACAAGAACTGAGCAAGAAGGAAATCAATCACACATATGACACCGTTATTTTTGGACAAATGTCCCCAGAAAAACCCAATGCGGCAAAATTGGTGTAGCAGCTGAGGGTTTGTATTATTAAACAGTAGATCTGAATACAATCTAGGATGCCTTACTGGCCATCCATATAGAGAAAATAGCTGACAGAGATTTAGTGGTCAAATGACCTCACACTAACACTGGAGATCTGGCACTGACCCAACCCTGAACTGACAAACCCCATGTTGCCTCTGCGCAGATTTCGTCACTCTGGCCAGGGACTGCGTCACTCCCTTCAGTTGGTCTTTCTGCTGGCTAGATGTTGATTTTTTTCCCCTCTAGTCTCACACCCTGGCTCTCCGACACTGGATCTGACTAATGCTCAGCAAAATAGTGGATCTCCTCAGAGGCTCAACGTTGGCTTTGCGTAGCCCTTACGCTACCTCTTCTCCACCTTCTCTGTGACGTATTCTCGACTCAGGAAAAATCTCCAACTAGAACTATCTCTGCCCCTCACTACGTAGAACCAACTCGATGATCTCTCCGGCTACTCACTTGAGAAGTCGATCTCTAAACTCTCTCCGATGTGTTTTCCAAATGCCCATCAAGACTTCTCTTCTAAACTTCTCATTGAGAAATCAACGGCCCATATTAAAACATAATCAAGGGCTAAGATTAACTTGACTTGATCTTTGTCTTTTTCTAGAAGATTCACAACCCAGTTCTATTAATATACTTTAATTATTTTAACTCCCTAAGTTTAGACTTAGGCTCCCATTAAAAATAATTAATTATTTTAATAAAACCCCATTCGGGTGGAATTTCCCAAAACGCTTTCTAGGTGTTTTGGAATACATGTGTCTAAGCCTCCCTGCAAAATTTGAGACTTAGAGCACATTTGATGCTACCAAAAATCAACACTCCCTCTTAGCGAGGAATGTGCTCTAGTAATGCATCCTGCTGAAGCATTACACAGATTTTGTAACATCTCCCTTTGTGTTGTTGATGCCTAACTCTATTGTCCACCAACTACTACGTTGTCGCATCTATGCTGCTGCTAACCCTGCATATTGTTGCCAACTGCATCTGCACTGCAACTCTGTTGTTGTTGGAGCAAGAAAACATCCAAAATACTGAACTAAGTGTTCAACATGATGCATCTAATACTAAATATTTGAGTGTTAGTAGTCTCTACGTTGACCCTCTGAAGTTGTTGCGTTGTTGCTAACTCTTCGTTGTGCCTTACTGCACTGTTGCCAACTCTGCTTTGCACTGCTCAGACTCCGGCGTTCTCTTGCCACTGCACTGTCACTCTAGCACTCCTCTGCACCAACTGACACTGGTCCATCCTGCTACTTCTGAGATGGGCTCTCGTAGCAAGGTATTGATCCAAGAGGTGGACTCCTTAAGGATCCTTCCTGACTGCAGCTCTTTCGAACTACAGTTCTAGATCACCCCAATTCTCCTCTGCAGGTATGTGGGAAATCATGGCGAACTCCTCCTCCTCGATCCTTGCAATTGCACCCTGCGGATCATGTTTCTCATCCTTTTCCTTCTTCTTGAGAGGATATTGCGTAGCGTAGTGACCCATTTCACCACATCGGAAACACTTGATCTTTGAGACATCCTTTTTCCGCCTTCGCTGCTCTTGCTGCCCCTTGGATGCAAGGGCTGCATTTTCTTCCTCCTCCTTGGGCTTTGACCAACTGCTGTTGTTGCCATCAAGTTTGCACTTGATCATATCTCCCCTCATCTCTTCCTGTTGAAGAGCGTCCCACATCAATTCCCAATCAGGCAACCTTTCTCTACCCAAGATGCTCTGGACAAAGACTTCTCATTCTTCTGAGACTGATTTTAGGGCCAATCTAACCATCTCGGTCCCTTGAGGCACTGATCCGATAACTGCCACTAATCTTTGTTTTCCTGAAGCTTTAAAAAGAATGGATCAATACGTTCTCCCTTCTGCATCCTCATAGATCGCATCTTCTCTTGAAAGTACATCTTCCGCTACTCGGAAGATCCTTCATACAACGTCGCTAAGGCAACACACATCTCCTTGGCAATCCCTTTTCCTGCTATGTGACATACTACATGATCCCTCACTCTGTTGAGGATCAACCGCTTAGCCTTCACCATATCCTTCTTGTAGGCTTTCAACAGATTTGCATCTATAGGTACAGCTACCACATTCTCGATAAAGGCCTTGAGATCATGCTCATCTAACAATCAAGTGATCCTTGCCTGCCAGATCACATAGTTGGAGGCACCCTCCAACCAATCTCGATCTCTCAACCCATTAGCTGCCATCTTTGCCAACAAAACAAATATTTGAACTGCTCCCTCTCCTCTGCGAACCTGCTACGCTGGCCTACGCACTCCCTGCTGGAGTATGTAGATCTGCTCCTCGCTAGTGTTGCTCTGCAACTGAGAAATAGAATTCCTTGGCTTGGAATTCACCGAGGAAGAAATTCCCTCAAAAAGTGTCTTCTTCCTTCCTCTGACGCTTTTCTGCCCCAGCAAATGCTGCAAAAAAACTGTGTCCCACAGAAAATTGCTCTGCGTTGAATCTACTGTTGCGTTGCTCCCTCTGCCACTAACAAATCACGAACTGGAAAGTCCTACCTCTCTGTTGACTCACTCAAAGAGAGACTTCTTCGTAAATCTTGCCCTTCCTGGCTTGGACTGCGCAATCCCTTGGGGATTTGATCTGCTGCCTACTCAACTATTTGATCTCCCTCTTTCTCTTCAATGATGAGTTCTTCCGGACTTCTCTCTTGCTTCACCTACACTACTTTGATACCATGTGAAAATTCCTAGATCTGGAATCCTATTGGAGCAACTAGAAAATATTCACCTAATTGTGATTCATTACTTAGCAATTTATTTGCAGTTTTTCTACGGCAAACACTGAATACATCACACTGCAACCTTCACTACATTAAATAATATACTGAAACAAGAATTGGGCAAGAAGGAGATCAATCATACATATGACACCATTATTTTTGGACAAATGTCCCCAGAAAAACCCAATGCGGGAAAACTAGTGCAGCAGCTGAGGGTTTGTATTATTAAGCAGTAGTTCTAAATACAATCTAGGATGCCTTACTGGCCATCCATATAAATAAAATAACTGACAAAGAGTTAATGAGAAAATGACCTCACAATAACACTAGAGATCTGACACTGACCCAACCCTGAACTAACAAGCCCCACGCTGCCTCTGGGCAAATCTACGTCACTCTGGCTAGGGACTGTGTCACTCCCTTCAGTTGGTCTTTCTACTGACTGGATGTTGATCTTCTGCACCTCCGGTCTCACACCCCTACTCTCTGGCACTGGATTTGACTGATCCTCAGCAAAATAGCGGATCTCTTCAGAGGCTCAAGGTTGCCTCTGTGTGGCTCTGCGCTGCCCAGCGTAGCCCTTATGCTACCTCTTTTGCATCCTCTTCTCTACCTTCTCTGTGATGTATTCTTGGCTCAGGAAAAATCTCCAACTGAAACTATCTCTCGCCCTCACTGCATTGAACCAACTCGATGATCTCTCTGGCTGCTCACTTGAGAAGACGATCTCTAGACTCTCTCTGATGTGTTTTCCAAATGCCCATCAATCCTTCTCTTATAACATGCTCGTTGAGAAATCAACGGCCTGGACTAGAACATAATCAAGGGCTAAGATTAACTTGACTACATGTGTCTAAGCCTCTGGGCATTTTGGGAAAACCCCATCCGGGTGGAATTTCCCAAAACGCTTTCTGGGTATTTTGGAATACATGTGTCTAAGCCTCCATGCAAAATTTGAGACCTAGAGCACATTCAATGCTACCAAAAATCAGCAAAGATCTAACTAAAAGAAAGACAAGAAAGCTAACAAGTTCACAAGCAAATATTAAGGCTAAGGAAAATAAGATTAATAGTTGTCGCCTTTCATTTTCCAACAAATGGGACAAAGTTGCATGATACAGGGAACATGTACACATTTCCGAGATGGAAACATCACATTACATTGAAAGTCGGAAAGAAATCAATATGAATAACTGAATAAGAAAATTTGCATGGCAAGCAATCTTCCACCATTATTTATATTGGAATCCTAATCATTAGTATCACCCTTCACTTCTACCTCAATCCTCTAGGGACATCAATCAAAAGCACCCAATTTTGATGAAACTACCTAATCCAAGCTTTGAAATATGGTACAAAAAGCTTAGCATGCATAATCAATGATTTTGGTTTGAGTGAAGGGCACACTTTTGGTAACGCCATGGCAAAGGAGTCCAACAATCAATATCACTAACATAGAGCTACATAAAGGACCCGGTGCTCTTGATTAATTGCCAATCCCATATCGTCATACATGATAGAATCTAATGAAAATGCCATAATCATACCAATCATGAAATCCTAAAAATTGTTGAGTCTGTTAAATTGAATGGTATATGAAATTCTACTTTCTCCACACGAAGTCTGATGAGGTTGGAACTACTCTCAAACATCCTAAAACAAGTAATGGAAATGTTAAAAATTGTAAAGCACAACTTTTACTTCAAGAATTTAACATTACTATTAATATCTGACATTTTGGTGCAAATTGAGAATGAAACCCTCTATTAAACAAAAATTTCCAGTCTTAGAGGTTTCTATAAGGCTCGTTAATTCGTATTAACCTCTAATTAGGCATTAAAAACAAAAATTTGGGTCCCAATAATTAAAACAAGGAAAAATCGAACAAATTTCATTTGGAAATGCATTCTACACATGCTAAAACATGTTTCAATTTACATGAAATGCATTTCCCGCATGTGAAACACATTTTATATGAACTGAAACATTTTTCAAGGGTGTTTCAACCATGTTTCAACATTTCGATAGTGAAATGTGGTTGAGGGAAAGGCATGTTTCATGCAACATAGCAATGGGATAAATAAACCACTTTATCATGAGATTGCAAGAATATTTCACTCGAAAGTACATTCTGTCAATCTACAGAGTCAAGCGAATCAACAATAAGCTTGAAGGATGATTGAGCCTCATATGGACAATCACTACCAATATGCAGGAAAGTTGATATGGGGAAGCAATCAAATTTGGTACTAGTCAAGCCAACATGTATAGAACATTTTCTTGTTGAAGAGAAAGTGGCAACACGTGAATTTGCATAAAACCTATCCAACCTAGCTCGCATTCAGGGAGTACCATGTTATGAACATAATATATAAGTAATAATTAATAAATATTTAGCATATTGAAGATACATGTCCTAAAGGACATGACTATTCGTGAAGGAGCACCTCGCTTAGTATATAAGCAAGTCTCTCATTTGTAACCACAACATATAATATATCATATCTCTTGTACATTCAACATTCTTATATATAAATATTACTTGTCCTATAATGGATAATTAAATATTCCAAATATTTTGAATATTCCGTTAAGCATATGAATCTTGTTCATTACATTGGTATCAAAATCGCGTTTTCTAATCGTCGGACCTTTGGTCAGGCTTTTAGCCACACAAGTTGCTTTTCTAATCTCCATTTTGCCATCTTTCCTTTGGCCTTTAAAAAGGAAAAAAATAAAAATAATATATATATATATATATATATATATATATATATTATTTTTATTTTTTTCCTTTTTAAAGGCCAAAGGAAAGATGGCAAAATGGAGATTAGAAAAGCAACTTGTGTGGCTAAAAATAATATATATATATATATATATATATATAGAAAAAAAAAAGTTAATTAAAAATAACAATAATAATAATAATAAAATTATAAGAAAAAAAAAAGTTTCAAAGATTATATATATAGAGAGAGAGAGAGATTATATATTTTTAAAAAAATAGATATTAGAAACAACAACAAAAAAAAAAAATTGCAGACGCCTGAAGATTGTATGTAGTTGGGCATCGTCATACGATGTCAACACAGTCGTTGTCGTTCGGGTTCTCTCTCTAGCGACTAGCCACCCACAATGCTATCATACAACACCACCACCCTATCAGTTGCCTACTCTACGGCACAATTGTTCAAGTCCTGCTACCATCAAATCCCTTGCTGTCGTTTGTGCATCTAGTCACATCCACCTCGTTCACGAATAGTCATGTCCTTTAAGACATGCCTCTTAAATATGTTAATTATTTATTAATTATTACTTATGTTCAAAATACCGCTTTGCTAATTAGACAACATGTACCACCCTAAGAATATAAGATTCCTTTGGCTCCATACAATATTGGAGCACCCAACAACCTTTTACAATCATTCCAAGCTTGCCTCCCATTACCACATACCTCAATTTCATGCCCTCCAACCCAATATCCATCCCAGACAACCATATCCATATGTTGAACCACCCTCACCCCCTACCACCCCCCCTCCACAGTGACCCACTAAGCTAGTGAGAGTGACTCTGCCAACTAAAGCTACCAATGTGTTCGCCTAATTGAATCAATGGGGGCATCAGTTGAACAAATGCCCCACATTCTTCATAGTAGAATCCTAGTGATCCAACAACAAAACTTAGGGTCATTCCTCTAACAAGAAGATGTGGAAATAACCATGGGGCAACAACACACATAGCAGCCCCCTCCCTGCCCTCTTCGATCTGTAGCAACATATTTCCAATTCCAGTTTTTCATTAACAAATGCAGTATAAAGCCATTAACTATAAATTTCTGGAGGAGCCCATCCAGATGAAAATTAGCCACAGTATGTGTTACAATGGCACAGTTATCATCCCCTAATGCTCCACTAATATTCTAGGTTAAGAGTTGTAAATCCATGGGCAACTCATGTCAAGTCTTGATCTAGGACTGGGCAAGGACCCCCTTGCCTGGGGGATATCCAAAGAAAAGGGAGCCCCTATAAAGGAAACAGGTGGTGCACTAGCAGGAGAGTTGTAAGTAAACACATGTTGAGCAGTTAGAGGCTCTGGCAGATGAGCTTCAATGTATTCTGTAATAGTTTTCCTTATGAATGTGAAAATGGAATATCCCAAATTGGGAACAAACAGTAATACAAAGCACACAAGAATAAAAACTACAGCAAAATAAGTATAACATCAGAACACAGATTGGAGCCAGAAATAGATGTTAAGCCATTTTATTAATCGGACAGAAATAGTAAAATAGAGGTGCCAAGAGAGGTAGCACTTGGACCTGCTATAGCAGGCTGAAAAACATCTATGAAACCGGCCAATAATTCTATTGGAAGAAGGCTCTGCGTGGCTCTCCCTTTGTGTTTCCAGTGCTGGAACTACTACGGCTGGCCGGAAATGACCTACTGGTTGGACCTGCTCCAATGCTCAGAAAATTTTGGGATTAAAACCCTGGGCTCTACTCACAAGACCCACAAAAACCCGCGAACGGTTTCCAGAAATTCCGACCCTAGGAAATAGCCCCCTTGGGCTTAGCACGTTGCTCTCCTGGGCAAATCAGTCTCCTAACTGAACTACTAGAAAAGTGTCCTCAATATGTTGCTGGAATCCCTGGTAGGAGGTGGCTAGCCTCCCCGCTAAACCTCCAGCTGAAATCTACTTTGCTTCCCTTCTTCCCAACACGCTCCCTCAGTTGGGTTGCGCAATCACTGTGCTATCAAAATGGCCTCTGCGCTGTCCTGAAGGGACTACGTATGCCTAGAATGTATCTTTTTGAAAGCTCCTCCAAAATCAAACGATACTCCTCTCCTGAATGAGCACTTGAAGTCCCTTGAGGTAGAGGTTGAGATCTCTGCTTGGAAATCTTTGTGCTAAACATCACTGCAGACTCAGCTAAACAGCTCCAGCGTGCTACATTCAATCAGACAGAAAATAGATGAATGAATGAATGAGGAATGAGTAGCTCTCATCCTCTTTTAACTAATTTGAGCCTCCAACGTCACCTTGGGCCCACCTAATCTGCGTTGCCCCTTCTTCCAGCCTATCTCTACGCTGCCATTGTGCTGCCTCTCCCACGTTGCCACTGGGACGTTGTCCAATTCAAGTGGGTGGCCACATGGGCCCCACTTCAGCCTCAATATTTGCCTTAAGTGACTTTAGGAAAGTAAATTAGCTACATAACTATTTTTGGGTCCCTCTTTCCCACTATATTACTATTGAACATTAGAAAATGCAAAAATTAACAAAAATTAATATTCCAATTAGCTGACTGCTAATTTAGAATATTACAGTCCTTCCCACCAAAACACTGCTTGTCCTCAAGCAACTGCAAAGATGGATGTTGCAGGATCTTCTCCCCCTCCCAAGTGGCATCCTCATCTGGAAGGTTTCTCCACCTAATTAGATATTCCTTTACCACCCTACTCCTCAAGTGTCTCTCCCTGGTATCTAAGATGGCCGCCGGTTGTAGTACCAAATGCCCCTCGTCATCGGTAGGTGGGAGTTTCGTGGTTGCAGTCACCTGCTGTCCCAAAGCCTTCTTCAGGCATGAGACGTGGAATATGTTGTGAATTCGGCTCCCCTAGGGCAATTCCATCTCATATGCCACTTCTCCAACCCGTGGGATCACTCTGTACAGCCCATAAAAGTGTGGCTTGAGCTTCTCGGCTCCCTTCTGCTTCAACATGGACTGTCTGTATGGCTGAAGTCGAAGGTACACTGAGTCATCCACCTCAAACTGCCTCTCCACGCGGCCTCTGTCTGTCTACATCTTCTGTTGATTCTGGGTTGTTGCCAAGTTATCCTTGAGAGCCCTAAGAATGTCGTGGCTCTCTAGGATCCAGTCTTTTGCCTTGGGGCCTTGCTAGCTCCAAACATCACATCAGCGAAATTCAGTGCATTATAAGTTATAACCATACAAAGCATAAAATGGAGACATAACGATAGACATGTGGAATGTCGTGTCGTAGCAGTATTCCCCCAAGTGCAGCCATCGCAGCCAAGCCTTTTGTTGTCATGTGACATAGTTCCTCAAGTAGCCTTCCAACCACTTGTTTTCTATCTCAGTTTGCCCATCAGTTTGTGGGTGGTAGCTTGTGCTGGGTGTTAGCTCTATACCTACCAAACGGAACAGCTCCTACCAAAAACCTACGATGAACCGGATGTCCCTGTCACTGACTATGGTCTTTGGAAGACCATGGAGTCAGAAGATGTCCCTGAAAAATAACTCAGCCATTTGTGAAGCAGTGTACCGAGCTGAGATAGCAAAGAAATGGGCATACTTTGTCAACTGGTCAACCACCACGAAGATGCAGTCCTTGCCCTATACCATGGGCAGCCCTGTGATGAATTCCATAGAAATGCGAGAAGAGGCTGCAATAACCCCGCTGGATGGTTCAGCTCCCCCTTTTTCTTCTAGCAGACTACGCGCTCCCTGACATGCCTAAGTATGTCCCCCTTGAGGCCCTTCCATGAGAACCTCTTCCTGATGGCCCTGTATTTCTTGGTGAACCCCTGGTGTCCTGAGAGCGGTCAGTCATGCGCTACATGCAAAATATTCTCCTGCAGCCGGGAGTTTGGCGTAAAAAAGATCTAGTCACGGTAAAAAATGACCTCATCCATCACCCTGTACTTGTCATTTGTCACCTGTCCATCTAGTACTCTCACATGCAAACTGGTCTTTGGAATACTCCACTAGCAGTTAAGCCATCCAATCTGTGTCAGTGTTCATCAAGGATAGAGACACCAGTCTCTGGGACAATGCATATGCTACTACGTTGTTCTTCCCTTTGACATACTCGATGTCAAAGTCGTATGCCCGGATCGTGCTGACCCATTTATGCTGCCTCTCCTGGAGCTCCTTCTGCTCAAGGAAAATTCTAAGGCTGTTGGGATCTGTCCTCACCCGGAACTTGTTCCCCACGAGATACTGCCGAAACTTGCCCAATGCATGCATGATGGCCAGCATCTCCTTGTCATAAATGGGGTATAGCCTCTCATGTGGCAATAGCTTCCGACTCTCGAAAGCTATGGGGTGTCCTCCATGCATCAGTGTTGCGCCTACCCCTTCCTCTGAAGCATCTCCAATATGGCAAGGCTAGTACCGGACAGTTGCTCATCACCTCCTTGAACTTGTCAAATGCCCTTTGCGCAGTCTCAATCCAACTAAAAGCCCCCCTTTTTGGTGAGGTCTATGAGGGGTGTTGCAAGCTGCGAAAATTCTTTGACAAATTTCCTGTAGTAGGTACAAATACCCACAAACCCTCGAAGCTCCGCCACATTCTTCGGCTCCAGCCAATCTCTGATGGCCCTAATCTTCTCCTCGTGGACTCTTACTCCATCCACCCCAATGATATGCCCTAAATAGAGCAACTTTGTCCACCCAAACTCAAATTTGAACAGCTTGGCATAGAAATGTTGCTACTCCAAGATACACAACATTGTCTCTATGTCCTGCAAATGCTCCTCCCATGGGTCGTTGTATATGAGGATGTCGTCAAAAAACACCAACACAAACTTCCTCAACTGACCACAAAAGATGTGGTTCATACAAGACTGGAAAGTAGCTGGAGCATTGGTCAACCCGAAGGGCATCACCAAGAACTCGAAATAGCTATAGTGACAACGAAACGCAGTCTTGGAGACATCCTTGTCGCTCACCCTGATCTGGCGGTACCCAAACCTCAGATCAATCTTGGAGAAGAACTTCGCTCCCCTCAGCTCATCCATCAACTCATCAATCCTGGGGATAGGGTAGCGGTTCTTCATGGTCTTTTTGTTCAGGGCCCTGTAGTCTATGCACATTCGCAGTGTGCCATCATTCTTCTTCACCAAAACCACTAAAGAAGCAAATGGCCTCGTGTTGGGCCTGATGTGCCCCAATGTTAGGAGCACATGAATAGCTCTCTCAATCTCATCCATATAGGCCTTGGGGTGCCTGTAGGGGGTGGTGATAACGGCTTGAATGTCGAACTCCAGCTTAATAGTGTGCTCAAACCCCCGATCCGGTGGCTACCCGGTGGAATGTCCCCAAAAACCATAGAGTAACGGTCTAGGAGAACCTGCACATCTAGGTGCGTAGGCTAGCCCGAGACACCTACATCCGAAATCCTTAACTTCACAGCCCATTCTACGTCTCCCTTCTGGAAATTTGCCTCCATCCTATGCGCGGAAACTGTCTGAGGCGAGTACGTGTGCATGCCCCTAAGCATCACCGGCTTCCCACTCTTCTTGTCCCTAAACTCCATCTCCAGTGTCTGCCAATCAGTGGTGACCTTCCCAAGGGTGATGAGCCATTGAACTCCCAACACTAAGTTGGTGTCCGGAATATCAACCATGAAGAAGTGATCGATCATGGTGTATGTCCCCATAGTTATTGACAATGTCAGGACTCAGGACATAACGCATGCATTGCATGCTCCTAGCTCCTAGAACCAACATAGAAAACCTATCAAAGCCCTTTGTTTGTATTCCTCTCCTCTGCACCAACTGGGCATCCATGAAGTTGTGCGTAGACCCGTTGTCTACCAGCACTGAGACACGCTTCCCCTGAACTGTTCTCTAGACCCTCAGTGTTAGGTACTTGGGCACTCCCTGCAAAGACGCAAGGACCCCTTCGGTAGGTGCAAACGTTGATCCTCCTACTGCTGGAGGAGGTGGCGGAGGAAGATACTCTCGTGGTGCTCCGGTGTCGGTATCTCCCCATCTCATAACATGTCTCCTCTTCTCCCTCACTGTCAGAGAAGACCTCGATGTAACGTGGCTTCCCTCCGACACACCTGTGACCCAGTGCCCATGGCTTCGCATAGGTGAAGCAGAGCTTCCTCTGTCTCAAATCCCTCTGGGTATCATTATCCAAAGGCCCTCAGCCCTGGTTCCCTTTCGAGAGTGGGGCTCTCACATCCCTCCCTCTCTGTTGGAATGTTGGTCTATTGGGCATGGGAGCCCTTGTCCTCAACAAAGCGTCTTGCAAGTCTCTGGTTCTCCCCACTATGTCCTGCAGCGTACTGGGTCAAGTAGACCTCACTAGGCCATGCAAAGGTTCTGCTAGATCGTCAATGTACATGTAGATCCTCCTAGACACAGACAAGTCTAGAACCATCACTGAGAGTCTCAAGAACTCAGAGATGTATGTCTTCGAGTTCCCTGTCTATTTGAGCTTGGTTAGCTCAACAAAATGCTCCTCCGAATCCTTCTGATCAAACCTCTCTATCAATATTCGGGTGAACTCATCATACGTTGTCACTCCTGAGTGACCCAACGTAGTCATACCGTGTAACCACCAGTCATGGGCTTCCCCCTCTAGATGCAGTGCAGCCACCTTGATGGCCTCTACCTCCGCCATCTGATTTAGCTATAAATAAATGTTCGGCATCTCCATCCAAGCTTTGGTTGAGCATTTCGATGACCCATCGAAAGTTGGCAAGAAAAGCTTGCCCACGGTACACTGCAGGTCATTTCCCTGCGTGTACCCTCCTCCTCTGTTTGGCCTCTGGGTTTGTTGTTGTTTTTCAGCTGGCAAAACTCATTGAAGGTGAGAGCACCTCCAAACTCTGGCCCGTAAGATTGATACTCCGCAAAGTATTCTCCATAGTGAGCCACCGCCGATTCTTGTTTTTCCTATTCCTGCTCTCGAAGCCAGGAACGTGGGCATGGTAGAAGGAGGTGGAGTGTGTGGCACCACCTGATGCGCAACATTAGGCTCAGGTGGGTGATGGGAAGTGTCATATCCTTCTCTGATCTGGAATCCCCTTCTGCCTGTTATCTCTGACAATCTTCTGCCCCATCTCCTCTATCCTCTTAGTGAGCTCCTGCATTGACTTTAGAAGGAGTTGAGCAAACTCCTTTCCATCATCTCTTTCCTCTGCCATGGGTGCCTTTCCTCTCTCTTCTACCACCGGAATGTTGTCTACCTCAGGGTTGCGGGGAAGCTTCAACCCCCCCTCGTTCCCGTTTCCGAAACGCACTCCGTGTGGAAGCGTTTTGGAAACGTTCGGAAACGCACTCCCGAAAATGCTTCTTGAGGGGAACGTTTTCGGGAGCGCATTTCCAAACCTGTTAAAACTCTCCCTGCCTTTCGGGAGCGTTTCCGGAAGCGCTTGGGAGCGAACGCTCCCTGAGCGCTTCCAGCGTTTAAAAAACGCTTCTGTCCTTTCTCTGCTCCTATACTTTTGTCTGCGATAAGTGGCGTTCTACCTATCCTCCCGTGTCATAGACTGCGTGCTCCACAGGCTAAGCCAAGTCTATGAGCTCTAATACCATTGTAATATCCCAAATTGGGAACAAACAGTGAAACAAAGCACACAAGACTAAAAACTACAGCAAAATAAGAATAACATCAGAACACACAGATTGGAGCCAGAAATAGATGTTGAGCCATTTTCTTATTCGGTCGGAAATAGATGTTGAGCCATTTTATTAATCAGTCGGAAATAGTACAATAGAGGTGCCAAGAAAGGTAGCACTTGGGTCTGCTATAGTACCTGAGCTTGCTATAGCAGGCTGAAGATCAGCTATGAAACCGGCCAATAATTCTGCTGGAACAAGGCTCTGCATGGCTCTCCCTCTGTGTTGCCAGTGCTGGAACTACTGGTGCTGGATGGAAATGATCTGTTGGATGGGTCTGCTCCAATGCTCAGAAAATTCCGAGATTAAAACCCCGAGCTCTACTCACAAGACCCACAAAAACCCACCAAGGGTTTCCAGAAATTCTGACCCCGGAAAATAGCCCGCTTGGGCTTGGCACACTTCTCTACTGGGGAAATCGGTCTCCTAGCTGAACTGCTGGAAAAATCTACTCAAAATGCTGTTGGAATCCACGGTAGGAGGTGGCTAGCCTCCCCTCCAAACCTCCGGCTGAAATCTGATTGCTTCCCTTATTCCCAACACTATCCCTCAGTTGGACTACGCAATCACCGCACAGTCAGAATGGCCTCTGCATTGTCCTGAAGGGACTGCGTATGCCTAGAATGTATCTCTCTGCAAGCTCCTTCAAATTCAGATGGTACTCCTCTCTTGAGCGGGCACTCAAAGTCCCCCGAGGTAGAGGTTGAGATCTCTGCTCGGAAATCTCTGTGCTAAACAGCACTACAAACTCGGCTAAACAGCTCAAGCGTGCCACAGTCAATCAGATAGAAAATAGATGGATGAATGAATGAGAAATGAGCTGCTCTCATCCTCTTTTAACTAAGTTGAGCCTCCAACATTCCCTTGGGCCCACCTAGTCTGCGCTGCCTCTTCTTCCAGCCTATCTCTGTGCTACCACTGCGCTGTCTCTCCCACGCTGCCACTGGGAGGCTGTCCAATTCAAGTGGATGGCCACATGGGCCCCACTTCAGCCTCAATATTTGCCTTAAGTGACTTTAGGAAAGTAAATTAGCTGCATAATTATTTGTGGGTCCCCCTTTTCCACTTTATTACTGTTGAACATTAGAAATGGCAAAAATTAACAAAAACTAATATTCCAATTAGCTGACTGTGAATTTGGAATATTACAGGAAATCTACCGAGATGGTAAAAATTGCAATTTTCAAAGCCAAGCAATCTCACACAATGCATTTTCCAGTAGTGATGACTTCTCTTCTGCTGCTTGCAATGTCACACAATAGTATAAAAGTCAAGTGGTATACTGCCTTGGCTCACTGGTGGGGGTATGAACTTAA
The DNA here is from genome assembly GCA_034641835.2 of Pinus albicaulis. NCBI lineage: Eukaryota > Viridiplantae > Streptophyta > Pinopsida > Pinales > Pinaceae > Pinus > Pinus albicaulis. The sequence goes on from CM076580.1 coordinate 896,465,489, forward strand.
AGAATATTTCCATATAGAAGAACAAATTCTTGGTGAAGGTATGATCTGAAAAGCTATTTTTCTTCTAGTACAAATTATTTTCCTCCTCGAAGAAAAATGATTTACAAATACTCGAAAATTAGATTAGCAAATTTTCAACAACTGTCCAATTCTTATAGAATTATTTGAAAAAAAAAAAAAAAATTGTTTTGTATGTAGTCAATGCCTACTCAGACTTTGCAGAGCTGTCTTACCATATTAGATGATTAAGTTTGCAATCTCCATAATCAAATAGTCTAATAAATACTAACAATGAGCAGGCTTACCATATTAGATGATTAAGTTTGCAATCTCCATAATCAAATAGTCTAATAAATACTAACAATGAGCAGGCTTACCATATTAGATGATTAAGTTTGCACTATCCATAACCAAATAGTCTAACAAGTACTAACAATGTATTGGAACACAACTCTTTTCTCCCGTAACACTGGAATTTTCTTCTAGTAGCAGGGCAAATTATTATGCTTCACACAATTGTATAAAGTTCACTGGTATACCATATTAGATTACCAGTGATGATATGAGCTAGAACTTTATTTTTCTTCAAGGGGCATAGTGCTGCCTTGCTTATGGGACAGTTCCCAGAGTCCAAATTCCTCACTAACTTTCTTATCGTATAATTTCTTAAGAAATTTCCAAATTAAATTTATAAGACTATAGACAAAAATACAGTGAATCAGCAAGAAATAATCCCAGATACAGTTAAATTACCAATATTCTGCTGTTCATTTGCAGTAGGTTGTTCAATGCTACATTTTTCTTTTGATATCTGATAAAATTTCAATCCTTCCCCAGAGGGATTTGGCAACAGTGGTGGATGCAAAGCATAAAAGTCACCAACGGAAGCAGCCAGAGACTCAAAACACTCCTTCTCTTCATCCCAATCAACCTGCTCCAGAAACAAATCTTACATATTAGAATTGACACAATCTTTCTGTTAAAAATAAATTTGTAATAAGCCAAACAGGAATATATTCCTGGTTTTATGTCCTTCATATGGACACTCAAAAAATTCATATTTAAAAGGACATGAACCAATTGCCCTCTTTCTGTCAAGAAATTTAAGCAAATAACAGATAGAGAAAACATAAATTCTAGCAATGTATCAAGACATTGCAGACAAAGATAGTGAATGTTGAACATTTCACATTAAGAAATTAATGAAATAATTAGTCTGGACAGTCTTCAAGAAAATTATTGCAACAAAGGGGTTACGATGGATTCATGGAACACTCTGTGCGCAGGTCTGGAATGGTGGTGGCTAGTGTTCCACCCAAGTTGCTCATCGTGACTTCTTTCTGGCTCTAAATGAGCAGCTCAACTACCTCAATGAGCCCCACTCTATCCCCCTCTGCTATGCTGCTTGGATTCTTTGCCCTGTGGTGCCTTCAAATTAAGCTTCTCCACCCATGGCTGCTCCTCCTTCTGCTGGTCAGCCCATGGCCCCTACACATGGCTCCTCCCCAGTGATTAGCACTCCTCCCTCAAGATCTGTGAGTCCCCCTTTAAAGGATGCAGTTCCTAATGTCTCAGCTGGTTGCCAACCTCCTTGTTTCATGGTCCAAAAGGGGCCTTCGCAGTGTTCCCATCATGCAAGATGCAGCGGAGCATGAAGTGTTCTATTGCACAAATGGTCTAATTTGCAGGTTTGGTGGCCTTTGCCTTCATCTGGAAGATCTTCTTCAATGGGTTTCTATAACCTGGATGCCTGAAATCAGAAAGGAAGCCTTCATCTATCCTCGTGCAAGAGGTTTTTTCATTGTTGAAATTGATTTAGCTGAAGATCCAGATATGATCCGTAGTTCAGGACACTGGTTCTGGGGCAACTGTGGTCTTCACATGAAGACCTACTCTCGTTCCTTCAATTTACTCTCCACTGCTCTAGTCTGGGTCCAACATCCCTCTTCACTTCTGGGGCCATGATATTCTCAGTGACGTTGTCAAGGCATGTAATGTTCCCAATTTTTAGCCTCAAGCTAAATGGAACATTATAGTTAGTATATTTTTATTTTGTTGAATAAAATGGGTAAGGAGACCCCTTAACCCCTTTTGATGGAGAAATAACACTCCTTATGTGAAAGGAGGAATAATAATGCAGCTGAATTGAGCACCACATGGTGTGAACAGGATTAGATCAAGCTTGATCTAGTCATTTTGACCAAGTCAACTAAAACTGTCTAGATACATTGCACCTACTTGGACAGTGCAGTTTTAGTGGAGACTCCACTTGCTTGAGCTAGAAGCAAGTGTGAATGGGACCCATGGTGAGAAGAGTTCATTTGCTTTATAAGGAGGAGATGGCAGCCCATTTTCATTATGCATTGGCTTATTATTTTCATAAGGTCTGCAAAGACTTGCATCCCTGGGCTGTTTAGCAGGGTTTGTAGTGTTCTTCACCCAAGAGTGTTCCCAGTCGGGAATCCCTACCTCATCCTCAAGGAAGGAGAGGGTTTGGACTTCATTTCCTCATTCCGGCATTTGGCCAAGCTTATCTCTGCAGCTACAGCGTTATTTCTGCAGCAGAAAACATTGTGTTGCTGGGTGCAGCAACAGAGGAACTCCTAGAGTCATTCCTTGGCTTGTTCTTCAGTGGAGATCTTGTCTATTCCTTGGAGGAGCAACAGAGGAAACTCCCAGGCTTATTTTCAGATCTTTGGCACCAGGCCAAACACTCACCATCTCTCACAGCACAGTGTAGGGCAGAAACTGCGTTATTTTCTAAGGCAGTTGCTGGGAGAGCCATTTGTGCTTAGCAGGCAGAGTGTTTTTGAGTGAAAGGGATCAGCCCTTTGCTTGAGAACATTATCAGAGGAGGGCATGAGTATTTCAGATCTGCCATAGCCTCATTCTCATTTTGTTTCAGTTGCAATGACAAGTTATTTTTCACATTGTACATTTTTCGGCATTTCTAGCAATCTCTCCTAGATTGGCTAGAAATCTTGTATTGGAGCCCATTCTTCTATTCTTGGGCATTTCTTTGTATATTTCAATCATATTTCATGTATGCACATCTATAGCAGCAGCTACACTCCTAGAGACAACGATGTCACTGCTTTCTAGCATTTTATACAGTTGCTGCATCTCTTGTATTTCATGTGTTAATCTTTGGAGATTGATTCCAATTGCATGAGGGGCTTATTCCTCATGATATTTTTGTATATTGTTGCTGATACATTAATGTACATGATGGCTGTAATATATTTCATCTTATGTTGCATTCAGATTTGCAGAGTTTAACGATTGTGTTCATGTATTGCTGTAAGCTCTCTCTTTGAGCATTCTTTACGGGATCTAGTTTGGGGAGATCTGAATAACCCAACTAGAGTCATTTCTTTGGGCTCAACTTCTGGAAGAGAAGTGTTCAGTGAGTTAGCAAGGGGATCCAAGCCCCCTTTCAGCTTATTTTTACACTGCCTCTCTTATACAGCATCCTTGAGGACCATTTGGCAGAAAATCCCAAAAAAGAAACATTACAGTGGTATCAGAGCATGGCCCTTGGCTCAGCCTGTGGCTTAAAGTCAAAGTGTTGAATCCCTGAAGGGGAATATTTCAAGATCTATAGACAGAGTCTGCAGATGGCCATGTAGCCTCTGGATCTCATCCTTTTTTTCAAAGGTGACATATCCAGTAAATGCCCCTGCAGTCAATCTCTGGAATAGAATTTTGATATTCTTGAGAAAGGAAATTTACAGCTGTGCAGCCCAAGATAAAATGCCATTAGAAGGAGAAGCTCCTCATTTGGAAGAGGAGATGTACAGAATATAAAAAAAAAAAAGAGGAATGACGGAAGAGGAGGTTTCCCTTCTTCTTTTCCAGACACTGGAGGGTATCATTCAAGACCTTGAGGAGAAAGAAAGGGAAAATTGGAGAGATTTTCTAAGAGGGTTTGTACATGAAGAAAGCCCTAGCTATTCTTATGATGGGTGTGAGCATTCAGCCACACATGCAGATCCACAGCGTAGTTCATTGCCCACTTGCACAGTCGGAAGGATGGTGGAAGGAGATGAGGCCATTAGACCAGCAACGTTGCAACTCAAAGGTATGGCTCATGATAGTTGGTTTAAAAATTATGTTTCATGTTGTCATGCAAATGTAAAAAGATATGATGAGTTCACTAAGGGTTTGGTGAAGAAAATTGATGGGAATCCATGTGAATCATCAAGTATCATAACTTCAAACACTTTGCATGCAATGGGTGAAACCATAAAACCAACTCCATTCTTTACTACCGAAGGGAATGAAAACATATATGATGACTTGCTAGAAGCAAGACCCCCATTGTATGAAGGGCACTCTTCCATTTGTGATAACATGGAGATCCCTCTTTCAAAAGAAGACCAAAATCCATGGTCTCTCTTTGAAGGGGAGTCATACTCACATATGGGTGAAGAGAATGTGCATAGAAGGACCCACAGCGCTGTATCATTGGAGGAAGATCCATCACCACATGGAGGTGAAAGGAGAGCCATTGCTTCCATAGGAGGAGTCCTTGTTTCTATGCAAGGGATTCCAAATATTTCACATGTGGGAACCATGGCACAATTCCGGAGTCATATGTAGCAGCTATTGGGGATTGTGAGATGGAGGAGGAAGAGAAGGATCAGCATCTAGGGTTGATACACCCTTATCCATTCCGGAGAGTCTTTGCACATGAGAGGGAGACTGTACAGCGCAGTGAAGAGAGGGAAAAGTCAGTCCTCTTATATATACAGTCCACTTCTGATCTTGATGTCTCACTATATGGAGGCATTCCACCTGGAAGGCCACCTGATCTAGCGTTGATGAGAGGCATCTTGTCATTTGGTTCACCACTTTTGGATTCCAGGGAGGTGAAGACATTAGAGGAGTCCAGCACAACGCAGAGAGTTTGGGATAGCCCCAAGGAGAAAAGAGACACTCTCTCATTTTCAGCATCACCCACTCTCATTAGTTATACTGCGCTGACAAAGTTTGCTGCAGGGATGGAAGATTGCATCTTCATGATGCAGGTTGACTGCTCCCCAGATTTGGAGAGGGGGTGGATACTTCCTTTGAGGGAGGACTCTTTCACACATGCGAGTAGATGGAGGTTACTCATGCTTACATTGACCAGGATTGGGAGATTCCTTTTGGATGACAGCTTCTCATGGGAGGCTAACTTCCTGGGATCACCATTACTATTTGAGCATGAGCAGCTGCATGATGGGCATGGCAGCATTTTGGAGGATGACTTTGGCATGGGGGATGTCAAAGTAGTAGGCAGCAGCATGAGGGGAGCATCACATTGCAGATCACCAGCGCTGTCTATGAGGAGGATTGATTCGTGTTGGGGGTTCCCACTTTTGGAAGAGTACTCCCAGGATCTTGGTGCATGCATGATTCTTGATGACCCAGAGGGAGATGACAGATACATGGTGGATGATATAGTCATATATTGTTATGGCGGGATCTTCTTGACTAGATTTTCTAGTCTCAAGGAGAAATTATTGCATGCAGCACACGAGGACTTTCTAGCCATGCACTTGGATGCATATTTTGCTTTGCTAGAGGAGTTCATTTGGGAGGGCATTCAGCATGATCTATATCAGCATATGGACAGATGCATAGCCCGGATGATTTTGGAGAGGTTGGCACAACCATTTCCCTACTCACTGGAGGTGAGGGAGAGCATTCAGATGAGCCATTTCAGCTCAAGGACCGGGGTACATGGTAAAGAAGGTATATGTTTTCATTTTGGTTTACCTTTCTTTACATCATATGAGCAGCTTGATGAGCTAAGGATGATCACATCTCCTTATGATCCTTATTATGATGTACATGTAGCCCATTGCAGCAATGGGAGTGGCTATTTTTATGATGGTTTGTGGGGGAAGCCACATATTTCTTGGTGTGCACCATTGGCACCAATTTGTATTTTCATATTTTCATCTTATGAGATGTTTGTGGAAGCAAACAAGTGGCTGGAAAAGCACTTGTTGTTTTTAGTTTTGATGCAGGAAAGAGGTGCACTGCGTTGGTCCCATGAATGGAGCAGTGACCCACTCTCTAGTTGTCTTGTGACAGCTTGTTTCCATTGCATGTTGCCTCCTTGTATTGTTGATGTTTTCACTAGGAGCACTATTGTGAGAGTGTTGTATATTTTGGGACAACCCATTGAGAGCATGATTCTCCCCATTGTATATGTTTTATATTACAGGAGACACCATGGGCAAACCATGATTGCCACATTGCTACTTTTCTCTTCTTATTGGAAGAACCACTTGGAGAACTTGAGGGGGCACTTCATGGCTGATTTTCTTAATGGGGATGCTTGGGCCATTCTTGGAGGCCATACCATTTCAGCCCAAGCACAAAGGCAGCCCCATGTGTACCACAAATGGAGAGAGAAACACCATGGGAATCAAAAGCCCAACTCTCCATTCAGCCCCAACACATTGCATATACCAGGGGTTGAGACTTTTATTTGGATGATAGCATGGATGAGAGAATCATCATTGGGGATACATTCTTCCATGCATGTCATCACTCCTACCTTGAGAAGGTTGTAGCACAGCAAGAAGGTTTCCACCTACACCTTCTATTTTTCCATGATGAGCACCATTCCAGTTTACATATTTGGAGGAGGCATGGGAGGACAGATTTATTGCAGCATATCTTGAGCAATGGTGGAAATTGTTGATGAGGAGGCCACAAGAGAAGAAGGGGGAGGAATTTTGTTCTCTCTATGCAGTTGCTTGAGGACAAGCAACATGTGGGAGAGGAGGACTGTAATGTTCCCAATTTTTAGCCTCAAGCTAAATGGAACATTATAGTTAGTATATTTTTATTTTGTTGAATAAAATGGGTAAGGAGACCCCTTAACCCCTTTTGATGGAGAAATAACACTCCTTATGTGAAAGGAGGAATAATAATGCAGCTGAATTGAGCACCACATGGTGTGAACACGATTAGATCAAGCTTGATCTAGTCATTTTGACCAAGTCAACTAAAACTGTCTAGATACATTGCACCTACTTGGACAGTGCAGTTTTAGTGGAGGCTCCACTTGCTTGAGCTAGAAGCAAGTGTGAATGGGACCCATGGTGAGAAGAGTTCATTTGCTTTATAAGGAGGAGATGGCAGCCCATTTTCATTATACATTGGCTTATTATTTTCATAGGGTCTGCAAAGACTTGCATCCCCGCGTTGTTTAGTAGGGTTTGTAGTGTTCTTCGCCCAAGGGTGTTCCCGGTCGGGAATCCCTACCTCATCCTCAAGGAAGGAGAGGATTTGGACTTCATTTCCTCATTCTGGCATTTGGCCAAGCTTATCTCTGCAGCTACAGCGTTATTTCTGCAGCAGAAAACGTTGTGTTAGTGGGTGCAGCAACAGAGGAACTCCTAGAGTCATTCCTTGGTTTGTTCTTCAATAGAGATCTTGTCTATTCCTTGGAGGAGCAGCAGAGGAGACTCCCGGTGTTATGTATATTTTATTAATTATTAGTTAGATATAGTTATCTTAGGTTTTATTAAGTGAAAGGGCATGATCAAAGATCATGCCTCTTCGCCAAGGGACACCATGAGGCTATATTTAAAGCCTCAGTGATTCCCCATTGTAATCATCTCTCATCTTTTATCAATAATAATATATACTTATAAAGTTTACCAGAGTTTTTACACTCCATTGGTATCAAAGCCATCGCTCTTCGAAATCTGTGTGATCACCTAGAATTAAGGAATTACAAGAAAATTCCAAAATTGCAGATTTTTTTTAAAAACCAAGTGCTTGTAGGTAGCAACATTTGTTTTTTAAAATAAAAGAGAGAAGGAAAGTTAACATAAAGGGGGAAATAAGTTAAAAGCAAAAAAAAAATATTTAAAAGAAAATAGTTCCAAAAGAAAAAAAAAGAAAAAGTAAAAAGAGATATATATATAAAGAAGTACATATACGTACATGTGAAGACAAAGTAAAAAGAAATAAGGAAGAGTAATTGCTCGTGGTTTTGGAGCCCATGGTATTAAAACCCATTTCCCCTTTTCAAAACAACGTGACTTTTCAAAGTTAATAATTTTTTTTCCCCATATATATATATATATATATATATATATAATTCAAATAATAAAATAATAATAATTATTATTATTATTATTATTTAAAAATAAATAAATAAAATTCCTATTTTCAAAGACAACATTACAAGAGAAGGTACTAGTGGTGAATGACATATGCCAAAGAAGATAAATCTTGAGTGAATCAAATTGTAAAAAAAGTACAACTTTGAGGTCAAAGCTCTTAAGGAAAAGGGGATAAGCCCTAATTACAAGGAGTATGAGGAGTATGTCTTCATCAATGATGATGGCTGATCAAATAGAAAGGGAAATATGGCTAAAACGTATGGAGGCCAAGGAGAATCTTAACAAGGTAATGCAAACATTTAATGCCATTATGGACAAGTTAGATCTAATGCAAAAACGTCAACAGAAGAATTCAGCTAATTTAGATCATAATCATGAATATAACATGTTGGAAAAAGAGCAATTAAATGAGGTTAAATTGGAAATCAGCTCACATGAAAACTATAATGTTGAAATACCTAGAAGCAAAGACTCTGAAATCAACCATGAAGGTTATAGAGCTGAGAAACCAAGAGAAGAAAATGCAACTCAATCCACTTATAAAGCGAGTAATGCAACAATAGAAGTTATTGAAAACTTTTATATAAATGAAAATCCAATGGCAGAAAAAGAAACAATGTTGGTATTCAACGTGACTGCTATCACGGATGCAACAACAGACATAGTCATTGAAAAGGAAAGAAACCATGAAAATACAGATGCTTATAAACAACCAAATGTTTCATCCTCAGAATTGAAAGAACAATGTGAAGAGACAAACACATTCGAAGCCACTGATACAGTGCCAGAAGCTGTTGAGGCCTTCGGTGATGAAGTAGATATGGTTGTTAAGAAGGAAACGTTTGATGATGAGGAGAAGTTGCATTGAACAATAATTGTTGGTAACTTACCTCTAAATCTAAAAAGGAATCACGAAAAATCACCAGAAGAACAAGGAATAGTTAGGAAACACGAAAAAGTCTTCCAAGACCTGCCAATAAAAATACCTCCTAATAAGGAACATGAACATCCAATAGAAGTCAAGAAAGGACCCGACCCTGTCAATATCAAATCTTGTCACTATCCACATCACCAAAAGATTGAACTCGAGAAGATGCTCCATGATCTTTTTAAAATGTGGGAAGCAAGAGCCCACCACTCAAGAAACCCAGGCATTCGTCAACATTGTCCATCGTTATGTATGCTTTGAAGACAAAGCATCTTTAAGAGAGGGGCAATGTTATGTATATTTTATTAATTATTAGTTAGATATAGTTATCTTAGGTTTTATTAAGTGAAAGGGCATGATTTTTGATCATGCCTCTTTGCCAAGGGGCACCATGAGGCTATATTTAAAGCCTCAGTGATTCCCCATTGTAATCATCTTTCATCTTTTATCAATAATAATATATACTTATAAAGTTTACCAAAGCTTTTACACTCCACCCGGACTTATTTTTAGATCTTTGGCACCAGGCCAAACACTCACCATCTCTCACAATGCAGTCTAGGGCAGAAACTGCGTTATTTTCTAAGGCAGTTGCTGAGAGAGCCATTTGTGCTTAGCAGGACGAGTGTTTTTGAGTGAAAGGGATCAGCCCTTTGCTTGAGAACATTATCAGAGGAGGGCATGAGTATTTCAGATCTGCAATAGCCTCATTCTCATTTTGTTTCAGTTGCAGTGACAAGTTATTTGTCACATTGTACATTTTCCGATATTTCTAGCAATCTCTCCTAGATTGGCTAGAATTCTTGTATTGGAGCCCATTCTTCTATTCTTGGGCATTTCTTTGTATATTTTAGTGATATTTCATGTATGCACATCTATAGCAGCAGCTAAACTCCTAGAGACAGCGCTGTCACTGCTTTCCGACATTTTATGCAGTTGTTGCATCTCTTGTCTTTCATGTGTTAATCTTTGGAGATTGATTCCCATTGCATGAGGGGCTTATTCCTCATGATATTTCTGTATATTGTTGTTGATACATTAATGTACATGAGGGCTGTAATATATTTCATCTTATGTTGCATTCAGATTTGCAGAGTTTAACGATTGTGTTCATGTATTGCTGTAAGCTCTCTCTTTGAGCATTCTTTACGGGATCTAGTTTGGGGAGATCTGGATAACCCAACTACAGTCATTTCTTTGGGCTCAACTTCTGGAAGAGAAGTGTTCAGTGAGTTAACAAGGGGATCCAAGCCCCCTTTCAGCTTATTTTTACACTGCCTCTCTTATACAGCGTCCTTGAGGACCATTTGGCAGAAAATCCCGAAAAAGGAACATTACAAGGCATTAGGAAAATTTCACTTTATGAGTGAAGAAACAAAGTTTATTTTATAAATGCATAACTACTTATGCATGTATTTGTATTAACATGGACTATTTCAGAAAAAATCAATTTGGTAGCCAAGGATTACTCAATGCTTATGGACCCAATAGCTGGCCTATGAACAGGTCTCCATTCATTGCTGAGTAGGCTGTGAAACAAGGCATATAGCAGCTCAGTGTCCCAAGCATCTCAAAGGTAGAAAATCTCAGAGAGGACCAAGAAAATCCACATCGTGAGACAGAGCAAAAGAAGAACGCATTAGTTGATTAATAAGGATCCCCGTGCTGCGACTCAGGATTTGCAGGCAAAATCTGCTGACTACTCGTGCAACAAGGAAAATAAGCTCTCAAAGGAAAAAAACCCATTTTCCAAAGAAGGCTTCTCATTCACCAGCAAAGATGGAAGCAGTTTCTAAGAAGACAGAAACAATGCCAATCCTCATCCCTGGGTCAGTGGGTGTATCAGACGGACGCACTAGAAAAGGCTCAGACGCCACAGGAAAGAAAGATTGGATCTTCTAAAAATGCCCCTCCAGATCAGAGGAAGACAGAAATAAAAAATCCAGTCACACCCTTTCAAAATATGAAGGAAAAATGGACAACAGTCATCAAAAAGAAAAGAGCACACCAACGCCTCAGCCTGCAATGACTAGAAATAGACAATGCAATCCATTATAGACATGTACAGCTTTTGTATCTGCTTGTGTTTGCAGTTAGTTTGTGTTTATTCTTGCATTTATGCACATGAAAGAAATTCTAGGCACATTGATCCATTAGGAGTTGGAAGTTTGGCCCAGCTGTTCAAAGCTGGGCCCCTTAACCCTCCTTGGCAATGGTATAATTTTTTTGTATCTCTCAACTATCTTGTCCAGCTGGATCCTTTTTCAATAAAAGTCTCCAACTGTTTTGAACTGTGCTCCCACATGTTGAACTGCATTCTTGTACACACTCCTCTCTCGTTTCCTAAATGCTCCCTAGGTGCTCCCAGGACCCTCCCTGGATGCTTTACCATTAATTCCCTTACCCCTCTTTGGCAATGGCGTATTTTTTTTGTATCTCTCAACTATCCTATCCAGCTGCATCCTTTTTCAATGAAAGTGTCTAACCATTTTGAACTGTGCTCCCACATGTTGAACTGCATTCCTGTACACACTCCTCTCTCGTTTCCTAGCTGATCCCAAGGTGCTCCCAGGACCCTCCCTGGATGCTTTACCATTAATTGTTTCAGGATGTTTGTAGTGTCCCTTTCCGAATGATCACTTCTGGAGATTAATTCAGTAGCCTATTTGATTCCTGTAGGCTATAAGGGGTAAAAGAGGATCAATTAATTGTTTGAATGTCACTCGGGTGAAAAGAACATGTAGAAATGATAGTGAATAATTAAACTAAAAAGTAGCTATGGCAAAAAATAAATAAACTCTATAAAGTCACTTTATATCTATGTTGCATGGGTTCCCGGACCCAGGGGTGGGGTTCTCGAACCCAAGAACTAGATTCGAGTATGGGTTCTTCTAGAACGAACCCATAAGAACCGAGTTCTTCTACCAAGAATCGGGTTCTTCATTAAAAAAATTTGGGTGATTTTGACGTTTAGGGTACTTGGAACCCCAATAATGGGTACTTGGAACCCCAAAATCGGGTTCTTTAGGGTTCTTTGTTGAACGATTTTTTAAATAAAAATTTAAATATAAAAAAAAAATCGTGGAATCTCAAAAGGTGAATACAAAACCCGTAAAACCTAAAATCATTTCACTCTTCGACGACGACATTTTGTTTGAGACAATAGCCATTCGGTTTGACTATTGAGACGATGGGCATTCCCTGGTGTATTTGGAGCATTTGCTGGTGTATGTGCCGGTGACTGGAGGTTCCCACAGAGACGTAATCCACAGAGATGCAATCACTGCTTGAAGATGCACATGTAGCTCTTCAAGATTCACCGTGCGGCATGAATTAATTCTAATTTCTATGTGTTCAAACTTCACTGCTTGCATAACAAAATTAGTAAATTAAAATTTAATTCTAAATAGTAAATCAACCCATGATGTCAAAGATGGGAAAGCTTCCTTATGACGAGTATTAGAATCTTGAAGCAACCACAATAAACAGTGTACTGCCATATACTGCAATTCCAAACTCTTGTTTTTCTACTTTAATCTCTATTCTCATGGCCAACTGACATCACTTGCTTTTCTAATCACTCTTTTAATTGTCTTTTTTTTTACATTTTTTTTGCCAAGAATGTAACTTTTGGCCTTCTCTTTCCCTACCAGAGTTTTGGGTGAAATTAGCTTGGGGCCAGATTTACAAGTATGCATAAACTCCAATTTTCACTTGATATCAAACTAGAAATTTTGAAATTTCAATGTAAATGTTGAAGGTTCAATGATGTGCATGTTTAAATTTTTAAAGTTTAAATCATAAATATTTTAGTTTTCATGTTTAAAGTTTGAAAATATACAAATTCACACACACACACACATATATATAGATAACCACGACGAACCCACGCACCCTGTTTCAAAAAATGACCCACCCGTCCCAGACCCCATCCCCGTTCCCGTTCTCGTCCCCGTCCCCACGTTTCCTAGCAACATAGCTTTATATTATTGAATGGAAAAAACCTAAAATGGGGAGATCCATGGTATTTTGATGACCCATGGTATTCTAATGATAAATGTTATAAAAGGAGAATTGGAGCTCAGCTTTGAGCATGCATTGGTTATTTGTCTAAATCGAAGCTCAACTATCCTGTCCAGCTGGATCCTTTTTCAATAAAAGTCTTGAACCGTTTTGAACTATGCTCCCACATGTTGAACTGCATTCTTGTACACACTCTCTCGTTTCCTAGATGCTCCCTAGGTGCTCCTAGGACCCTCCTTGGATGCCTTACCATTAATTCCCTTACCCCTCCTTGGCAATGGCGTATTTTTTCATATCTCTCAACTATCTTGTCCAGCTGCATCCTTTTTCAATAAAAGTCTCTAACCGTTTTGAACTGTACTTCCACATGTTGAACTGCATTCCTATACACACTCCTCTCTTGTTTCCTAGATGCTCCCTAGGTGCTCCCAGGACCCTCCCTGGATGCTTTACCACTAATTGTTTCAAGATGTGTGTAGTGTCCCTTTCCGAATGATCACTTCTGGAGATTGATTTAGTAGCCTATTTGATACCTGTAGGCTATATGATTGCTTATGATTGTTTATGATTGTTTGTATTTGGGCATTTGACATGGATTATTGGGTAGCCTAGAAGGAAGAGGGGCTTTGACCATGACCTTGTTCCCTCGCCTTTAATCGGGGGTTAATCTTTCATCCTAGTCCAATGAGACCTCCTCTAATGGCCCAATGGGTACAGGAGAGGCACTACTTGGGAAACCCCGATCGACATAGAGGAGTACCATCTCTCCCTATTCCATACTTACCACTTTCCATCCTACTTCATAAAACCTATACTCTACCTCTCTTCTTTGATTTCACCTGACTATTGGCTCTTTCGGATTTGGTACCATACATCCTCATACCTGGGTAGGGCCCAGAACTTTGCCCTACGAGGTTGATACAACTAAAAGAACAAGAAAAAACATATCATGGCCACAAGCAAAATCAGAAGAAGATCAAAATACAAAATATGGTCAAGACATACACATTGGCACGAAAACAGAAGCCTAGCATGAGCTCTACCTCACTCATTATGCCCATCAACCAATTCTTGAGCACATGTTGCTCTTCATATTATGAGAAGGAACCCTTGCATATCCTAACCCCAAATGGGCAATGAGTTGCCTCATCATTAAGGGGATTTTTGTCGCTCGGATTGTACAAGCACCGCGACAACGCCGGGGATGGGGGTTGTCACTCTGATCCCCACCCACTCCATTCTAGTTGTCTCCCAACAACAGGCTATGGGGGGTAGTCCCTATGGAATGAGATGGAATGAAACAACTTGGAAACTAACTTGCTCGGGAGACACGGATGAGTGGCCTAGCCACTTGGTTGAATTTAAGCAAGGTTATTGATTAGATTAGATTCTTTATTACGAGACCAATGCCTTAATAGAGTCACAAATCCTCGTTTTTAGTAGATTAAAACCAAATGACCAGATGGACACCCGTTGTTTGAGATAATTGACTAACCTATATGATATGCAAGACTTCAAGACCTATGTGGAATGCAGTGATCTTGGTAAATTTTAGTTAGATGTCTTAGTCTGTAAAGTTTTGCTCCTGTTCTATGCCATTTCAGATTAGGGCACAATACTGAAGAAGATAGAACATACTAATTGATCGATAGAAGACAAGCCAAGACAGAGATAAGAAATGGTGGCGTTACGGCGATCAGCAGGATGCTTCTACCAGCAAAGTCTCCAATAGGTCATTCAGCCAAGCGTGTCACACATAACCCCAGAACAATCCAAAGAATGTGCAGCTCCAACGCTATCCAGAGAGAGAATTCCTCCACATCGATGTGTGTCAAATGAACTCCAAGTCTCTCCAATATATAGGAATCTTTGGGGTGTGTGACACGTCCTTTAAGACATTTAAGTCAATATTTTATTCCAGGCCGACCCAGCACATAAGTGGAATAAATTCAAAGTACATGTTCTGCTTATCCGATCGAGATGATCTTTAGATCAATCTTACACCTCTCCGAAAGAGGAATCCAATAAAAATATTGCGATCGTCATCTGAGCAGCACAACCCAGAGTTTGGACCTAGTTGTCCAATTTTAACACTCCCTCTCAACTAGGGAGAACTCCATCCATCAGTGCAATCAAACATCGTGCGTCATCCCGCCGTAACTTGCTTTGCTGGCCTCTTTATTTCAGAACAAAAGTGGGTCAGTCACAAAGACATCATCCCCGACTGACATAATCAGTCCAGAGGTTCAAAACCTCTATCAGACTCACAAAGAGTCTCCAACCAACCCGAAGTTGGTTCATCCGACCCGAAGTCAGGCAGAGGTCCCAGACCTCACTAAACTTGATCCCGTTCGATGGTTGGACCGTGCCATCCTAGATAGAGAGTATCCCGCACCCCCGATGCGTCCACTGGGCCTTCTTTTGCTAATACCTCTAGCTCTTTCCCACCTCATTGGCCAAATGAGAGGTACTTCCCATGAGCCCCGAACTCAATGGGTAGGATGCATACTGTGTACGTATAAATGAGAGGAAGTAACTCAACTCAATAATCACAATCTGGTAAAGGTGGCCAATTACAAGTGCTTATAGCTCTGAGAAGCTATCCCCAAAACCCCCTCTGAGCTCCCGGAGCTCATCGTCCAACAGGACCCTCAGAATAGGGTCGTTTCCATGATTCCAAGATTCTCACGAAAGGTTAGGAACATGACCTTCCCCAAGGGCATTGTGAGAATATCCGCGACCTGCTCATCAGTTCCTATATGATCGAGCCTTACGGCGCCTCGCTGTACCATATCCCAGATAAAGTGGTACCAGCCATCAACATGCTTGGATCATTCGTGGAACCCGGGATTCTATAACAAATGAATCCCCCTCTGGTTATCACAAAGGATAACGGTGGCATCTAGCACATGCTCGAACAGCTCACAAAGAGCTTTCGCAACCAAGTGACTTCACAACAGGCCATACATGTTACAATGTATTCGGCCTCAGCGGTGCTCAAGACTGCCGACTTTAGATTCCTGCCCGAAGCAGATCTACATGTGAAGTAGCATCCAGATGTGCTTTTGCGATCCACCACACTGCCAGCCCAATCGGCATCAGTATATCCACGGAGTGTCATACTCCCGGCAGTGTATCTCAGCCCATGGTCTGTCGTGCCTCAGAGATATCTCAAGAGTTTCTTGGCACCAACCCAGTGAATGTTATGATCAACCATGTGTTGACTCTAAGTGTTCACTGCACAGCATATGTTCGAACAAGTGTTCATTAAGAACATCAGGGTCCTTATGAGTTAACGATACTCAGTAGGACAGGCCCAGCAACGCTGCTCCTCAACTTCTTAAAGTTGAGTTCCATGGACTTACAGTCCATCATACTAGAAAATTCATAATGTATTTTCCTTGAGAAAGGAAAATCTCGCCAGGTCTCTGCTAGACCTTCAGTCCTAGGTCCTTCAAGATTCCAAGATGGTGTCTGGGATGCCCTCATTTAAAACAGATGTCTTCTCCCTCGAGAGAAGCTGACATTAAGAGGGAGATATATCTGTATATGCTCCTGAGTGGATGTCTTTGTTCAACGAAAGAAGATCCTCATGGCTCAGGGACATATGGCTTCAGAGGGGGAAATTCCGAAGGAAAGCCAAGAAGCCATATTAATAACAGGATATCTAGCAGCCATGAGTACTTTTGTACAATCTGACTTTGGATACCTTTGAGAAAGTCGTAAAGCATCAATCTGGAAGGATGCTATGCTGTGGTCCCAAGACCATAGGACAAAGCAATTGTCACCTCGAAATGGCTCTACAAGATCAAGTATGGATCTGTTGGAAGTGCTGAAAAGTTCAAGGCAAGATTCGTTGCCTGTAAGGAAGGTATAGACTATGATGACATATTTGCACCTGTGGCTCGAGATACCACCATTCGATCTATTATAGCCCTTGTTGCTACGCAAGGATGGAGTCTTCATCAGATGATGTGAAGACCGCATTTTTCTGCATGGTGTGATAAAGGAAGAGATATATGTGGAGCAACCTTTGGGGTTGGAAGTCCAGGATCGGGACACCCATGTCTGCAGGATGAAGAAAGCCCTCTATGGGCTGAAACAAGCACCCCGAGATTGGTACAAGAGGATAGATAGCTACTTGATGAAGCTGGGCTTCACTCGAAGTAATGCTGATCCGAACCCTTACTTCAAGGTTGTCAAGGGAAATCCTCTCATTCTGGTGCTGTATATGGATGACCTCTTCCTGACAGGTGCTGACCCTCTCGTTCATCAGTACAAGAGGGAGCTCGCTGTTGAGTTCGAGATGAAGGACCCAGGACCGATGTTCAGGCCCCTCGAAGGTTCTGCGTAGGACCCGGCGAGATTATTGAGCTGGCTCCGCTCTCATTTATTCGTGTTCGTATGTATCCTACCTTATCTAAAATTATTATTTGGTTGTCGAGGTGGGGCTAGAGACCATGGACGCATCAAGATTGCCGCATTTCCTATCTAGACGTACATGTCCAACCACCATCCGGGACGGTCAGTGGAGAACCGGACCTTCGGCCACTCGGTCGTATGACCACGGTTGGTTGAGACTCTTCGTGAGTCCGATGTTTTCTCGGCTCGGTATGTTCAGATCGACCCACTGTCAACAAGAGGCCAAGAAAGCAGCTTACGCGGATGACGCACGATGTTTGGAGTTGAAGAGCACTAGACGGAAAGCCTCCCTGTTGAGAGGGGACCTAGTTGTCCACTCTTAACACTCCCTCTCAACTAGGGAGAACTCCGTCCACTAGTGCTATCCAAACATCGTGCGTCATCCCGCCGTAACTTGCTTTGCTGGCCTCTTTATTTCAGAACAGAAGTGGGTCAGTCACAAAGACATCATACCCAGCTGACAGATTCAGCTCAGAGGTCCGAAACCTCTATCAGACTCACGAAGAGTCTCCAACCAACCCTTGTTATCTATCCGACCCGAAGTCGCAAGAGAGGTCCACCCGTCAACCCTGTCCCGCATCATGGTTGGACCGTGCCATCCTAGAGAGCACGGCAAATCTCTCGATGCGTCCACCGCCTCATGAATAGTTCTAGCTTTTCCCACCTCATTGGCCAAATGACAGGGTATTTCCCATGAGCCCCGAACTCAATGGGTAGGATGCATGGGACGGGTAATGCGTGATATAATTCAGCCAAATATGTTGACGGAAAATTTGTCAGGACCACACAATACAAATGTCGCCACTTGACAGGTGATTTGCAAGCCAATCGCAATTAAAGATTCCGGCCACTTAATTGTCTCCTCTGAATATCGCAAGAATACATCTCCATTATCTCCACGGTTCGATTCATTTCTGTGACAACATGTGTTATTCCCTCGGTCTCGTTGAATCCACTGAGATGGTTCCCGAATAGAGGACCCGTGCTTGTAATATGAGAACACAAGCCAATTCAAAAAGAAATTCGGCCTTCTGAAAGAAGATAAACAGACGTCGCACGCCTCGGGATGGTGGACTGAGTAGATCTATTGCCATAAACAGAGTTCCAATGAACTCGCTGTCACAATAAATCCTTGTACAGTTGCCTCGCTACCTCGGGGGGTGGGGGGAGGGGCGAAACGGGGGATTTCTTAGATAATTTCGCTGTCAAAGAATCATGCAATACCAACTCGCTGGCTCTTTCAAGATGTTCCTGAAAAATTGCAAGGGCTACGCACTGTTCCAGCATGAGAGTGAGTTGGTGCCACAGCTTGCGCTCGTAGAGATCAGCCAATGCATTGTACCATTTGGCCAGTTCGGGCTAAGCTGCCCTTGAGTTTCCAAATACTAGAGCGCAGCCATTTTACAAACGTAGATCCACAAAAAAAATAAACTTTAAATGAACGCAGAATGCCGAGAAGTGAATGCTCAGAACCCCTTGCTGCCCGTTCCTCTCAAAACTGACTGGCTGTTACTACCGGCTTTCGATTTCGCCATAAGCTTTGTACCAAAACTAAAAGCTATCGTCCCCCTTTGAAAAATATGCAATGCGGCCATATGTCGACGCTGCCATCTACCACTGCTTTGGAGGTATTTACAGTGGAGGGCAGGCGTGCGCATCATCAAAAAAATAAGCCGCCTATTTGCTTCACGGAGGCCTTACTGTAGTGCTATGGCCTGCGGCCTAGCACACAGCAGCCTAATAGAGTTCGGCCTTTATTACAACAAATAAACCCACAGAGCTCCTTCTCCTTGGTAGGGCACACAAATTTGGACATTGTCTTCCCCTCGGCTCTGATACCATGTAAAGTTTTGCTCCTGTTCTATGCCATTTCAGATTAGGGCACAATACTGAAGAAGATAGAACATACTAATTGATCGATAGAAGACAAGCCAAGACAGAGATAAGAAATGGTGGCGTTACGGCGATCAGCAAGATGCTTCTACCAGCAAAGTCTCCAATAGGTCATTCAGCCAAGCGTGTCACACATAACCCCAGAACAACCCAAACAAAGAATACGCAGCTCCAACGCCATCAAGAGAGAGAGAATTCCTCCCCACCAATGTGTGTCAAATGAACTCCAAGTCTCTCCAATATATAGGAATCTTTTGGGGTGTGTGACACGTCCTTTAAGACATTTAAGTCAATATTTTATTCCAGGCCGACCTAGCACATAAGTGGAATAAATTCAAAGTACATGTTCTGCTCATCCGATCGAGATGATCTTTAGATCAATCTTATACCTCTCCGAAAGAGGAATCCAATAAAAATATTGCGATCGTCATCTGAGCAGCACAACCCGGAGTTTGGACCTAGTTGTCCAATTTTAACATAGTCTAAGTATACCCTTTCCCCCAACTATTTTGAGAAACAATCCTCAAAATATGTTGTGAAATGGAAGCCAACGGGAAGCAGGCAACAACCTGATTAACGATATCTCCCTCTGTGTTCCACCCACCCAGTGCCTTCGGCGCTATAGAGACTGTGACTCTAACGACTGCAAGCAAAATGTGTTAACCACTAGGAGAAGTTGAATCTCTCAAGCTAGATTGGAAAAGGGGTGCCCTATATCTCTATCAACCTAGCTTACGCTAGGAGGTAAGTTATTAGTGCAATCTAGATCTAGTATGCAAATGCAAGAGATTATGAGTGAGATTTATCTTGAGTTAAGATTTTATTAAGATGTTTAAGTACTTAATTAGAATCTTCTTAAGAGTACTTAACAATAGTGAATTACAATCTTAGACAAGATAAAATGCTTAGAGATACAAGTATATACTTCAACAATATTCCATAAGATTCCAAGTAACTAATGAACCCAAGATGCCAAATGCTTAAGATAATCAATCAAGATGTTGATCACAGATTTATGACAGTTTATACTAGCAATACTAATTCAAAAAATTCAGAGTTTATCAATGTTATGATAGCAATACATAAACCACTTCAAATGATGAAACTTGTCCAACACATAAAACATAGTAAAATTTCAAATCTGATTTCATGATTTGCAAGAATAAACAAGTACAGATCAACAAGATAAAACTGCCAAAAATAGATGGCAATATGCCCAAAAATAGCAAAAATGCACTAGAACTTGAAATTTTCAATATTACGGTTTTAGAGAGTTTGATTCAGTAATTTTCAAAATTGATATGTTTATTACAGTTGTGAGTTAACCATAGATCAACAAACTAATCAAGCCTAAGATGATGCCCAACATTTCCAAAAATAGAAAAGAATTATGGAAATTGAAAATTTCGGCCTTTTTTTCCCTTCTTAAGAATTTAATTCAAAAATTTCAGATCTGCAGAAAACTTCAGTTATGCAGAAAAATCCAGCAAGCTTAAATGTTAGATCAAGGTCAAAACTCTGTTAATCTAAGTTGTCATTGATGGCAATCAGATGCTTGATGATGATGAATGATGATGAATGAACATACTTGTTGAAGGACTAGATGATAGATGATGGAAGACTACATGAAGACATATATCACTATGGCATGATAACCTTATGATGAAGAATCAAACCATAAAGAATCCCAAGACATTATGCCCTACCTCCACTTCTACACAAATAAATGACCAGTCACATTAAGAATTTTTTTTCTCTATCTTGGAGGCAAAATTTCTCTATGAAACATTCACCGTCATCTAGAGCAGAATTTTTCCTTTCCAATGAGCTATTACTTGGCCCGAAACTCCAAATAGTCTAGGAGAAATTGATTTTTGAAGATTATTTATCCTATTTTTGACATATAGCCGACCTATGCCCTATCCCTAATGTCGGCCTCCCTCATAAAGAGACGTCTCACATCCTATGTGTATTAAATTTTAATAAGATCTTAAAACTCATTTTCTGTCAAGCAGTTCAGTGATCATCCACAGAGAAGAAGTTTTATAGTTCACAACTCGTGAACTTAAAAGAGAGGAAGCATTAAATAAAGGAGGAAGAGACTACGAGCAAGTTTGGAATGTCTTTGGGCCATAAATCGGATGATTGATTGAGACTGAGCCACAAAACATACACCTACAGGTAGCTAAAACAGACCCTCGGACTTGGGTAAAGAGGCTATAGAACTAATCACAGAACCTCGGTCTATGCACAAATTTAAGAAGGTGACATATTGAAGGACTCGGATTCTATTACAAAACTCTTGAACTTTGGACTTGTCTCACTGTAATAGAGCTCAATCAACTAAAGTTTAACTCGGACATGTCTCACTGTAATACAATTTGGATTCACTGAAGTTTGGCTCGAACCTGTCTCCATGTAATACAGCTCGGATCCACTGAAGTTTGGCTCAGACCAGTAAACAACTACAGTGGACATATCTCTTGACTTAGAATTGCAGTGCCACAGTACTGCATACTGACGCTCAAATCTACTTTTAATTTGAAGTGGTTGGGACCTCTTAAACTATATTACAGTGCAGTGCTTTGGACTATTTGGTATAGCTCAAAACTATGCTATCTTGCTCACCTTTGGACCTGTTCAAGCTCAAAATTGGTACAATAATCCTTGGACTATGGAGCACTATGATTCAGTTGTCTTGAAATAATCTAGTATTGAAATCTTGGTGCAGTGCAAACTTTGGCACATAATTGATAAAGTAGTGTGATACAGAATAGCTGGTGCAGTTTGGTGCAATGGAGCATCTTTGAATCAATCATCTGATAACGAAGCAAAGAAGGATTGGTGTCCTTGGAGTAGGAGCTCCTAAACACAAGGTTGGTGCCTTGAGAAGATAGGGTCGAAGCCCTAGAGGTCGGAGCCTCATAAATGTCCAGGTTGGTGCTTGGCAACAGGTTGGTGCCTAAAGCATAAAGGGTTGGTTCCCTCACATAATTATTGCACTCAATTATTTGAAAAAAGATTGAACTACTTGATCCTTAATAACATGATTATTATCAGTGTTGATAATATCGGTATTGGCAAAATATTGGCGAGGGTCCAAAAAAGCTCTTATCGGCAATATCAGCGAAAATATCGGCAAAATATCGGCAAATATCGGCAAGCATAAAAAATGCATAATATATTCATTTTTTTCAGATTTTTTAACATATAAAGCAATAACAACATGAAATAAACACATTGGCACATAAATATGAAGAAAGCACTGATATATATGATGCAGTGGACGTAAAATAAAAATGATACATCAAACGCGATACGAGATCCTATTCATCCCTGATAATTGTCCAATCAAGGACTCAAATGTGGAGAACCAATACAAAATAACATCACACATACAAAAGTATCTCATCATCATGAGTTATATGTAGCAAAACAAATAAAAATAGCAATTATCTATCTGAAATCAGTGCCCTCTCCCCCTTTTATGGGAAAACATGAGGGGTTGTTTGTCAAGCCTGCCTCTAGCAATAGAAGGCCCTGACCCTGCACCTAATGTCAAATACTGACTATTGGGTATGAAGCTTTGCTCTCCTATATCTGTAGCAAATGGTGCTGACGCTGATGCTCCCACTGTGTCCTCGTCCTCTTCCTCTTCTTCCTCCTCCTACTCTGAGTGTTGCTCCTCCTCCGAGTCCTCCTCTTGCTGTCCCTGTTCTAATGGTTCCTCTGCCTCTAACAATGCAAGTGACTCCTCCAAGACAGGATGCTCAGTCTCCACCCTCCACTGAGACAATACATCAATATTGTCTGGCATCTAGATCCATTGGTGCTTGTATTTGCTTCACTCGAAGTCGGATATTGTAATGCACATACACTAAATCATTGAGACGTGCGAACTCCAACCTACAAGAGTGTCAAAAAAACTAATGCGTCTTCCCTCTTGACACTTGAGGGTCATAAATTAAAATTACAAGGATGAAGGTCAAAGTTATAACTGTTGCGCTTTTTTGGGTGTATTTTCTCAAATACACTCCAATTGCACTCACAACATGAAGAACTACATGTTTGACTCATTCTTAAGGTCAATTTCTGCAAATTTGGTGCCCTTGCACCATAGGTTCGCCACCAAAGATCTACAACAAAATAAAGAAATAAAAAATTCAAAACCATAAAACATAATTAAACTTTCAAATGCAAGTTACATAATTTAATTTTAAAAATCTAGAATTATAAATAAGTAAATTCTAATGAGTGATGGCTTGTAACTTACGTGGCAGGAAGAGGGTCCTTTCCCTAATAGCATCATCAAAGCCAAATAGGCCAACACAATCCTGATAAAATTGTATCTCGCATTTTGCTACGAAGCTCAGAATCGGGTACCATTCTCTGAATACAATAATGGAGCCCTTCCATCACCTCACCATCAAAATCAAAGGCGCATTTGTATGAAAATGCAAGGTTGAAGAAGAGTGTTGCTGCAGGAATGGGTCGATGAAGCATCCTTGTCCACCAACTATCAATCACATCCCATAACATCATATGTTTATCAAGCCCAACAAAACCCTTGTCTGCATAATAAGAACGAATGCCCTCCTTGGCCCTATCCATGGCCTCATACACATAAGCCATTGCAGGCTTCTCCCCATTTAGCAATCTCAGAACCTTTACTATAGGTTCACTAACTAAGCACACTTGTTCTACTCCTTGCCAAAATGTCTCAGTATACACCATTTTTGCAATGGCTCTCCCGCCCTAATCTCCTGTTGTATCTACAATCACGTCCCTCATCAGAAACAAACATTTGCTTCAACTCAAACTAGCATCGAAGCAAAGACTGAAGAGTAATAAAGTTGGTGGCAAAACGTGTGATTCCAGGACGCCGCAACTCCTTGCTTCTGGTGAATCTCCTCATGAGGCTAAGAATAAAAGCATGGTTATATATAAACTTGGAGACACTCCTAGCCATATCAATCACCTCCTTGATGAAGGAGAGTTTTCCCATATCCTCAAGCAGCAAATCGATACAATGTGTTGCACATGGAGTCCAGAACAATGTGTTGTGCCTCTCCATAAGCATATTGTCGGTAGCCACATAATTAGCTGCATTATCTTTTACGACTTGCACCACATTCTGCACGCCAATCTCCCAAATGAAGCCATCTAATAGCTCACATATCATTGTTGCATCTTTTATGTGTGCTGATGCATCCACTGATTTAATAAACACGGTACTTTTAGGACAATGTACCAAGAAATCTAGAAGGGTCCTACCCTTCCTATCTGTCCAACCATCATACATCACTGTGCATCCAGATTCCAGACACTTCCCATGTCTTTTTCAACTCTGTCAATCTAGAGTTGATGTCCTGCTTTTCTGATTTAAGGATTGGCCCCCGCAACTCCTCATATGTAGCACTTCTATAACCTGGGCCCACAACAGCAATAGCATCACACATTGGCTGCCTAAATGGATTGGTTTTGGTGATGTTGAGAGGCAAGTCACTCCCAAAAGACACTTCCACATAACTCTATCTGCTTCTAGCTTCTCCTTTTTTTGACAAATGATTTTATGGAAAGTTGTGTTCCATGTCCTGTTCGTGGAACAAAAAATGATGACCTCCCACTCCCAACAACATTAGCACTAGCTGTTGCAGGTGATGCTATGGAGCCCCTCCCACTACCCTCAGCCTCAAAATTAGAAGAAGATATGCCAAAAGATCTACCTGCAAGTTCAGCTTTTTGTATAAGCTTTGAACTAGAAACTGTACAAAGCGCAACATCATGTCCAAAGAGTCTAGCCAAATGGTATTTCAATCTCGTAACCCCTCATGTCATTTTTGTCCCACACAATTTGCATGATAAATATGCCCGATTTGCCCACCATCAGGCTCCCCATACTCCCAAAATGGGTCCAAGGCTTTTGGCATATTTGACTTTTGTAGTGAACTAATTCAAACCTGGAGCACAAAAAAACAAAAAATTGACATTAAACACCCATGCATAAAAATTTAAAAATAATAAGTAATAAGCATGTCATTTTAAAAAAACAAATATTACAAGAGTACAAATAGATTACTTGCAATGTAAATAAAAAATTGGCAATAAGAGGGTGCATAAGAATGTTTAAAAAAAATGAATCTTGCTGTCCAAATATGGACAAAACCCTTGCATTGGCTCATGGGCATAAAAATCATAGTAAATAGAAAAAAAAACAAAGTAGCACAATGTTGGTACGCAAAGAGGCAAGCATGCATAGCCCTAAATCTATAAAAAAAATTCATTAAAATATGGCTTTGGAAGAACATACCTATTAATGGAAGAGATGGATTTTGTCTCACTGTTCTTCAATCTTTGATGATGAAAAACTTCTTAGGTGCTAGTGATAATGGTTGTTCAATCACCAATTCCTCTTTGACAACCTCCACAATGCTTTAGCCTTCCTTCTCAGCCACTCACAAACAGAAATGAAAAAAAAAAATCCATTTTTCCCGTTTCTAGTCGCGGTCGGGAGAAGCCCGGCGCTATTTTCTATCGTTGCGCGATATCTGCTGAAATATCGCCAATATTTCAGAAATATCGCAATATTTTAGGGGAGAGAAAATATCTCTCAGCAATATTTTGTTTTCCCAAAAAAATCGTGATATTTCTGAATATCGGCGATATCGTCATCACTAATTATTATACACTTCTTTGTTTTAATTGTGAAGAATCTAACTGGTAAAAAATAACAATTGAAAAGAAATATTGATTCACCCCCCTCTCAGTATTTCCAACAAACTCAAATGTCCAAGAAGCCAAACTTTGTGAAAATGAATATTTTGCAATTTTAAATGACTTTGACTATTTATTTTGTGATTTTAAGACATAATTATTAGTAATCTGATTATTGTAATAAAACTGCAGAAAACAAGGATTTAGAGGTCAAACCCTAGGCCCAAAGCCTTGAAGATCCCACCATTGAAAATTGTTGAAACTTTGGGATTAAGTTTCCATTTGAAAAATATGAATTTTGACACCTTAATCCTGCAAAACCACCAAGTATATAGCCTTAAAACTTCAGCTTAGGGTTTCAGGTCAATTTTCGAGCAAAAGAGGCCAAAAAATGGAGAACAAGGCTAAGGGAGGCAAATTTGCAAGGATAAATAGGATAGGATAATAGATCGGGGCACAAGGATGAAGAATATGGCCTCAAAGCGCATAATGAGGTTAGCGTTGGGGATAAGGAGGGTTAGGAGGTCTAGAAGGGAAAAACTGGGTCTAGGAACCCTAAAGAAAAAAAAATTGAAACCCTTGCTCCGAAAATTTTATGCTTTAGCTCTTTGATTTTTCGATAAATTTCTCTGTGGGAATCCTGTAAAAAACTCCAAGAGACTAGATCTTACCCTCAAGAGCCTAGATCTAGCTCTTCTCCCACTTGATATTTTGATCCAACCTGCAAAAAATGAAAATAGAGACACCCAAACCCCAATATATACAAAATAAATCTAAAACCCCAAGCTCGGCTAGGAAAATTATTTACAAATTAAAAAATACAAAATTATTTACAAAATATACATCGGTTTTTAATAGATTTTGAGAAAATTATTTTTATGATATTTTTCCTTGAAAGAATGGCTAAAACACTTCAAAAAACTTTTTGTTCACTATAGCCCTAACAAAGATTTAATCCACCATATAAAAACTATGAATCCAAGCAAGATGACCCTTGCCCACAGTCTTTGAACTTGGAGACCAAGGATTGAGTACCTACAAACACTATGTATTATTTCAAAATAATAATCATAAACACCACATAGAAAGCCCATAGTTATTACATACCACAAATCAACGAACAAGAACACCTCAAGTTGCACCCCAAAGTCTTTTATTATAGTACAAAAAATAGTTCTTATCGGGACAATAATTTAGAAAATGTTTCAGTAGCAATTCTAGCCAGAGATCAAGATGACTAGAGACTCAAATGACTCTAATTTATAAATAAATCCTCCAAGTGGAAAAATATCGGTTAGTTTCTTTAATCCTTTTCAAAATAATCTTGGTCGTTCATAAACACTTCAAGATCTTTTAATCTTGGCCCTTGATTTTTATTTTTGAGGAAATTTCGAATTTATCATTTAACTCCACATCAATTAACTCAAAATTAGTTATTTTGAGCTAATGTCCTCAAAAATTTGACTTTGACTTAACCACCAAGATCCAAGCATCCACTTTTTCTTGAAATAAAGAATATTCCCTTGTTGGAGGACCTTTAAAACTTGATTCCTTTAAGACACACGAATTTTTCCACTTGGAGAATTAATTTTCCTAAGACAAATTAACTTGACTTTAATTAATTAATTTTCTAGCTTATGATTTTATTTTATTTGGACAGAAAAATTAATTAATTTACACATGAGGGGATTTCATTATTTTTCCAACCCTCATTTACATAAGATTTTACATTTTTTGACTCAGAGAGGAAATACATATTAGACTTAGACCCTCAAGACACAGCCCATCTGCAACACATTATGATCTAGTAGACCAAGTGATTTGTAATAAAATAATTAAGCCAACTAACTTAAATTATTCCCGAACCATTTTTACATTAGACACGTCTAAAACACTAGAACTCATCTAAGACATTGGAAATAAATTTCACTCTATCTTTGGGGGTTTAAGTTGGAAGGAAAAAACTTTTCTGATTAACCGTGTTTAGAAACACAGGTAATCAATGAGGTTAAAAAACTTCCTAGGATGAAATTTGTCGCCAAAATCATAGGCTTACCTAGGTTGTTACATAGATTCAAGGTCTTACAAGGATCATTTACATCATATAACCTGCAAAATGGGGTGATCATGACACATGGATTGTTGATAGGCGATCAAATCTTTGTTGAAAAAAAAAGGCACTTCTGCTTCCTTGAAACTTTGACAACTTGAGTGAAACAAGGGTAATAATTCTTATACATCATAGAAAGCAAGCTCTTACCCTTTGAGTTACGAGTAGTAATACAAAAAAAAATCAAGAAAAAGTAGAAGGCACACAAGAGGGGTAGAAAAATAAAGGTCAAGTTGGTAACTCATGCATCCACAATTGCTCCCTCCCCACATCTATACACTCAGAATGACAAGCCCATCATTGTTGGTCCCTTTGACCATGGCACTTGGCCACGATATCTTCGCCCCTCTATTTCATCATTATTCACATGACACCTATCCATCAAAAGGTGGACCAAGGAGATGCCACTTCCCTTTGGGGGCTAGAAACACCTAATAGGGTGGTCAATTAACCACTCCTACCTAGGGAGATAACACCATTGCGAGTTAAAAGCCTTAATTTTGGAAGGGGAACCTTATTTGAAATGTCAAATTGCCCATTACTTTCAATCTTGGTCAACTTAGATGCAAAAATTATTAAATATACCTAACGATGTAGTTGTTAGCACTAGATATTGTGTGTAATTGTTAAGTGGTTCCAAAACCATGGCTTGGGCAACTTAACTGGGGCCCGGAACTTCCAAAGGAGCATATTGACAGTGACACCCACAGGTGAGGCATTGAGAGCCATGGGACTCCAAGCTGCAACAACGAATCATACATACCTGTGGGAACCTCCAACACCGACAACATTCCAATACTTTGTCCTATACTGATAGCTTTTATGGGATGATGAACCTGGACCTAGCATGCCCCCAATTGTCTTAGCACTATTAAAGGGATGGCAGTTGCTCTAAGGTTGTAATATTCCTAATTAGCTAACTGCTAATTAGAATATTAATTTTTGCTTAATTTACATTTTGCTAAAGTTTGGCTGGAAATAATGTGGGCTTGGGGACCCACAAATATGACTCAAGGAACTATAGGCAGATTGACATTAGCCTTTAGGAAAAATTGCGGCTTTAGTGGGAGCATGGGTCCAATGAGAGGAAACTGCGCAGCATGTGTAGGACACCACAGCCATTGGCTCAAGAGGAGGCAGCGCAGCTCGTGGTGGGGCCCAAGGGAACATTGGGTTGCCTTGGAGAAAAAGGAATCATGTAGCCTCATTTTGTCATTCACTCATTATCCTCTGATTTTGTCTTTTGACATAACACGCTTGAGCAAGAGCCAAGTCTGCAAGTGTTGTTGAGCACAGGGGTGCTTCTGAGCGGAAATCCCACCTTTGCTTTAGGGACTTCGAATGCCTGCCCAAGGATGGAGAATTGAAAATTTCTTCTTGTTTGACTCAGTAGTAGCAGCGCAGAGCAAGAGTAGCAGCACAGTGACTGCGCAGTGTTGGGAGAGAGACATCCCGGGTGCTGAGGAGTGCAGGGATTTTAGAACTAGGATTTGGTGGGGAGGCTGAGAGCTTCCTAACAGGGATATTGCACAGATTTTGGAAGCCATCTGCAGCCGAGTTTCCAGGAGCACAGATTTATCCAGCAGTGCAGAGAGCCAAGCCCAAGAGGGACAATTTTTGGGGTCAGGCATTCCACAAATCATTCACGAGTTATTATGGGTTTCATGAGTAGAGACCGGGGTTAAAGCCTAAAATTTTCTAAGCAGAGTAGCAAGGCCAAACAGAATTTATTTGTGAGTAGCAAGAACATTTTGGCCAAGGACTGCACAGAGCTACAGCCACGCAGTGGACATTTTTGGAGGAGATTTCAAGCTTGTTTTGATGCTATCTTCAACTTGCGCTTGAGCAAGCCAGGTGCCTTCATTCCAGCACCTATATTATACACATTTTACCGATATTAATAAAATCACTCAGTAGTATTTTATGGCTCCAATTGTGTATTGATATCAACTTTGTTTTGTTGTTTGCTTAACGTCTTTTTCGCCTATTATTACTGTAATTTACCATTAGGAATATTACAGTGGTATTAGAGCTCAGAGACTTGGCTTAACTTGTGGAGAGCAGCACAGTCTATCACACTGGAAGACAAGCAGAACGTTACTTACAGGAGACAACGATATAGGAGCAGAAAAAGGGAACTCGAAATCACTCCAGATCTTGTGGATAAGGAACCAGAGGCTGAAGAGAAGAACATGGGGGACACAATAGAGAAGTAGAGCAAGGAGGAGGAGTTTGCTCATCTTTTGCTGAAGGCAGTGCAAGATCTCTCCAAGAATATCAAGGAGATGGGACACCGGAGCAATAATGGAAGCAAGGGAAAGACAGTTCAAGCAGAGTTCTGTCATGAATAAAATAATGTAAATAGTGATTAATTAGTTAATTAGTAATTAGGTTAAAATGCCATGTCTGATAAGACATGACCTTTTGTGAAGAGGCACCTGCATAGGTATATAAGCAGGCCTCATTTGTAATTCTCAATCATCTCATTCATCATACTATCTAATATAATATATGTATCCTCATGGATATCTTTGTATGCCAAGTCTTTTGGATCATTTAACTTGAGAAGGAACTTTGTCCGCTTCATTTGGTATCAGAGCAGTTCGATCTTCTGGCCGCTCATCGTTGCACGGAGCTACGCTCTTCGGTCCAGGCCTTTGGCCATCAAAAATTTGTCAACATTGTTGTCGTCAAAGCGTTTCGCTACCAGTCTTGGAGTTTCTCCATTTTCACCAGTAGGCCTTTGGCCAGAATTAAAAATTTGAAGAAATTTCACCAGTAGGCCTTTGGCCAGAATTAAAAATTTGAAGAAATTTTACCAGTAGGCCTTTGGCCATAATAAAAAAATTGAAGAAAGAAAAAAGGGAAGATATATATATTAGTAAATATATATATATATATAAAAGAAAGAAAGAAAAAAAGTCTAATATATTTATAAACAAAAAAAAAAAAAAAAAAAAATCAATATTCATATTGGAAAAAAATAAAAGTCAAATATTAAAAAAAAGGAGTATATATAAAAGAAAAGAAAAAGAAAGTCAAGTTTAAAAAAAAAAAAAAAAAAATTGGAAGGGAAAATTTAAAAAAAAAAAAAAAAAGTGAAAAAATATTGAAATACAAAAAAAAAAAAAAACTATCCGCATTATACAAACGTCGTCCCTGTCGTCGTTACTCGACCCTCCAACGCTACTCTGTCTGCAATACAAAAAAACCGCCAGCGAC
Source organism: Pinus albicaulis (assembly GCA_034641835.2). Lineage (NCBI taxonomy): Eukaryota > Viridiplantae > Streptophyta > Pinopsida > Pinales > Pinaceae > Pinus > Pinus albicaulis. The sequence goes on from CM076580.1 coordinate 896,496,936, forward strand.
CAACCAGTCATTCACAGCACCCATCGCTCAATGATCTTGGTCTGTGCCATACAAATTGATGTGCGATTTGTCGCTCCCGTTAATTATTCAAAACACCCCGTTGACCTCTCTTCTCAACAGCGACATCCATCGCTGCCACATCCGTTCGGGCCAGTGCTTCTACCAGCCACAGCCACCAAGAGATACGCTGCAAATTTTCTCAGAAACGCTTCTATAATCTCTGCAAATACCCCACCGTATATTCGTTGTATAGTTCCATTGTTTATGAAAGAAAATGTGGGCATTCATTTCCACTGAGAATTAAAATTGGAATGCTCCATTTGTAGTTTGTAATACGTATAACATACTTAGTATTTGAACACCACAATCCATACCCGACGGTCACAACGCTTCACTTATATTTTTTTGGAAATGACAATTATAATATAATACTTTAATGTGTCAAATTTAATATTGTAAACCAATATTAAAAGACTGATTTCAAAACAGTGTGACGTTTGATAAATTATACCATCCTTTATGATTAAATCAATTTGATTCGTAAGGTTGAAATTGTGGAGTTACCTTACTCAACGGAATTAAAGCTATTCGTTCTACCAAAAGGGTTTAAGAGGTGAAGTGGAACAATAAAAAAGAAAAATAAATATTTCATTAATTATAGATATATATATTCAAAATATATATATATATATATATATATATATATATATATATATATATATATATATAAAGTTCAATTTAAAGTTAAAGTTTATGTAACTGAAGTGATAAAGAAGTCGTAAAGTTTATTTTTATAAAGGATCCAAAGGTTGTAGAGAATATATTAATTAATTTAATTAATTAAAATTATTTAATTAATTAAATTTAAATATATATATATATATATATATATATATATATATATATATAATTTGAAGGAATAATAAGTTTCATTAAAAAGAAGAAGAGGAAGTTAGGAAGGGTTACCTTAAAAACCCTAAAAATTCAATTCAACAAACAAAATGGAATCAATGATTGATGAAAAGGAAATTGAATCTAGATCGGAAATAAAAGAGGGAAGCTTTCCTGAAAATTATAGTATATTTGTCCGTGCGCTAATTAAAATCAAAGAGTCACTTGCGGGAAAGGAAGTTCTCATATCTATCGATCCTAATCAAGAGAATAATTATGTTAGTACTGAATGTGCTAAACAATTATTGATCCCCGAATCAAATATAATTGAAAGAAATTCATTTCACGCAAATAAAAAACAATATGACATAGGGAATTTACACCTAAGTATTGGGGAGTATTCCTTGGTCTCGCAATTTACCGTTAAAACCTTATTTTGTAACGATAGTGATATAATTATGGGTTCACTCTGGATGGAATCACTAGGGTCATTCATCCTTAATACGAAAAAGAAGTTTTTGACATTTTTTTACAAAAAGAAAAACATAACGTTACAAGATGTCACGGTGAACTCGAATTCACTAACACCAGAAGACATATTAGATATCACAAGAGTAGTTCTTTTAGAAAATAAAAAAGCAATACAATATTTGCAAAGAGAAGTTGTCAAAATCACCACTAATAAAAATGAAGAAGTTGCTCGCCTCAAGGACCACAACGAAAAGTTACTAACGCAAATTAAGAAGGTGAAGAAGGACAAGAAGCCATTTGAAAACAAAGTGCAACAACTTCTGGAAAAGGAATCATCGAAACCTTCAAATGTAAAAGTTCAAGTTGAAGAAAAAATGAACATTGATCCAATAGATGTCATAGCTCAAGAAGACAACCAAGTTGCAGAGGATGCAAACTTAGATGTTGCTGTTCAGACGAGGAACATTCTAAGTGAAGGTTCTATAACCAGCTCAATAACATCTTTGCCAAAAGAAAATCAAAGTCAAACCAAAAAAGTTCTCTATCGACATCCAAATCACGGGAGCAGACAACTCAACCAAGCTATGTATTCAGAACAAAAACAAGCTGATATTCCGAAGAATACTAACGAATCATCCCAAGTTGCCAATCATCGTAAGATTCCACAGAAGATTGATTTAGGATGGTCCGATCCATTCTCAGTGCGACAGTTTTTTTTGTCACTTAGAGGATCGTATCTCAACTTGTATCGACAAGGATGGCTGCCCCGAGATGAGAAGATGTTCGTAGCAGGAAACGAAATCGAGGCCTTTCATCGACAAGCTTCGAGGACAAATCTTTTTGAGAGGAAGGCAATGTCATGAATAAAATAATGTAAATAGTGATTAATTAGTTAACTATTAATTAGGTTGAAAGGCCATGTTTGATAAGACATGACCTTTCGTGAAGAGACACCTGCGTAGGTATATAAGCAGGCCTTATTTGTAATTCTCAATCATCTCATTCATCATACTATCTAATATAATATTTGTATCCTCATGGATATCTTTGTATTCCAAGTCTTTTGGATCATTTAACTTGAGAAGGAACTTTGTCCGCTTCAAGTTCCAAGTGGGAGAAGGATCTAGCACCTCATAGCACTAGGCATCACAAAACCCAAATATGCCTACAGTGCCTTATACACCTCCACGATCTACTATACCCACATTCTTAGCCTCAGGAGCAGGAGGAGACTCCCTATGGAGAGTACTTCATAGAGTACCAATTTTATGGCCGGGAATTTTGGAGGGCCATCACTTTCAAAGATTTATGCCAGCTGAAAGGCAGCAACAAACCCAGGGGACAGACTGGAGGAGGCTACACACAGGGGAATGACTTGCAGCGAACCGTGGGAAGATTATTTCTCCCAACTTTTGATGGCTCTTCTAAGAGCTCAGCCAAAGCATGGGTGGAGAAGTTGGATGTTTACTCCCAGTTGAACCAGATGACTCAAACTGATGCAATCATGGTTGCCACACTGCACTTGGATGAGGAATCTCATGACTGGTGATTCCATGGGCTGACTATGTTGGGTCATGCAAGGGTGACAGAGTATGATGACTTCACTAGGAGGGTGCTTAAGAGGTTTGAGAGGAAGGACCTGGAGGAATATTTGGGAGAGTTGACCAAGCTCAAGCAGACCGAGAACACAGAGGTGTACATTTCAGAGTTCTTGAGGCTATCAGTGATGGTTTCAGATCTATCTGAGTCAAGGAGGATCTACATGTTTTTTGAGGAACTGGCAGAACCATTACGGGGCTTAGTGAGGTCCAACAGACTTGCTACGCTACAAGACGCAGTGGGGAGGGCTAGAGACTTACAGGATGCCCTACCCAGGGCTAGAGCACCATTGCCCAGCAGACCGGGGTTCTAGTAGAAAGGGAGAGACATGAGAGCTCCACCCCCGAGAGGCAACCAGGGACGGGGGCAACTAGATGATGAGACCAGGAGGGATCTTCGGAGGAAGAAACTCTGGTTTACTTGCCAAGATCCATGGGCACCATGCCAAAGGTGTGCAGCAGGGAAGGCACACTACATAGAGGTCTTCTCAGACAATGATGGGGATGAGGAGACATACTTCGAGATGGGAGGAGAGGACAACGCAGCACCCCAGGAGGGAGGGCCTCCACCTCCACCCCCACCAGCAGCAGGAGGATCTGCTTTGCACCTTAAAGAGGGGTCCTCGCATCACTCCGTGGGGTACCCAAGTATCTAACTTTGAGGATTCGGGGGACAGTACAGTGTAGCCACTCACAAATCATAACTTCATTGATGCCCAGATGATGCAGAAGAGGGGCATTGCTACAGAGAGGTTCGAGGGATTTTCAGTGTTGGTGCCAGGAGACTAGACTATGCAGTGCGATATGTCCTAGCCCTGATTGTGACCATGGGGAATTACTCCATGACTAACCACTTCTTCGTGGTTGACATACCAGACACCAATAGAGTGTTGGGTGTCCAGTGGCTCTACACACTTGGCAGAGTCACCACAGACTGGAAGAGATTGGCGATGGAGTTTTTGGATACAGACTGCAAACCGATGTTGCTGAGGGGCATGCACTCCTACCCACCACAAACAGTCTCTGCTCATGTGATGGAGGTTGATTAATGACATGGAGATATAGAGTGGGTTGTCGAGCTGAGGATCTTTGAGGTTGGGGGTGTGATCAAGCCACCACATCCAGAGATTCAAGCCATCCTTGACATGTACCCAGTTGTATTTGGGGATGTTGATTTTTTGTAGCATCGGAAAGTATTCCAAGCCTCAAATTTTGTGAGGAGGCTTGAACATCAGTATTCCAAAGAACCAAGAAATCGTTTGTGGAAATTCCACTCGGTTCATGTCTTATTAAAATAATTAATTATTTTAATGGAGACCCAAAGTCTAAACTTAGGGAAATTAAACAATTAATGGGTATTAATAAGACAGAGTGTGAACCTTCTAGAAAACAAAGATCAAGTCAAGTTTTAATCTTAGCGATTGATTAGACTTCTAATTTGGGTCGTTGATTCATCAACGAGAAGATTATAAAAGAAGGCTTGAGGGTCATTTGGAAAGCAAGTCGAGCATACACTCTGTACTAAAGGAGATCGATTCTGAAAGAATAGAATTCAATTTCAAAGGGAGAGTTACAAGGGCAGAGTTGCAGAGGCAGAAGGAGAAGAGGGAGTCAGCAGTGACTAAGCACGAGAACAAAGGGACACAGAGGGCCACAGAAGGGTGGATCTACAAGATCAAGTACGTTGTAGATGGCAGCATCAAGAAATTTAAAGCTAGGTTTGTGGCTAAAGGGTACGCTCAAAAGGAAGGGATAGACTATGAAGAAACATTCGACCCAGTAGCCAGATATACTTCCATTAGATCCGTGATATCACTTGCTGCGCAGATGGGATGGGAGATTCATCAAATGGACGTCAAGACTGCGTTCCTAAATGGGGTGATAGAGGAAGAAGTGTACATTGAACAACCAGAGGGCTTCGAGAAGCATGAACAGAAAACTCATGTGTGTAGGCTTAAGAAAACCTTGTATGGACTAAAGCAAGCCCCTAGAGCTTGGTATGGTCGAATTGACAGCTACTTGCAGAAGATGGGATTTGTCAAGAGTGACGCAGATCCCAATGTCTACTATCTAAGGGTAGGGAGTGAGCCCCTGATATTGGTTCTATATGTAGATGATTTATTTCTGACAGGGTCATCGAGGCTCATCTAGGACTGTAAGGAGAATTTGGCCACAAAATTCGACATGAAGGATCTAGGGTTGATGCACTATTTTTTGGGGTTGGAAGTTTGGCAGCAAAAGGGGGAGATCTTCCTCGGTCAAGGAAGATATACTACAGAAATTCTGAAAAGATTTTAGATGGAAGACTGTAGACCCATGACGACTCCAATGATCACCAACTAGAAGAAAATCAACACGTCCGAAGACGATGAGGTTGATCCTACTCTGTATAGGCAGCTCATAGGATCTCTGATGTATCTGGTGAACACTAGGCCAGACATTTGTTATGTTGTCAATACCCTCAGTCAGTTCATAGTGGAACCTAAGAGGGCTCACTAGGTAGCAGCCAAACATGTTCTCACTGCTCAGGCATCTTCAAGGAACAGTCGAGCTTGGAATGAAGTACACCCGTGGCAATGACATTAGGTTGAGTGGGTTCACCGACGCAGATTGGGCAAGGACTCCAATAGATCGAAAGAGTACCAATGGGTACTATTTCAGTCTTGGATTAGGGATGACCTCCTGGTGCAGCAAGAAACAAAAATCTGTGGCGCTAAGCTCAGCAGAGATTGAATATAAGTCAGCTAGCACAGCTTCGTGTGAGGCCATGTGGCTTTGGAAACTGCTTGTGAGAAGATGGAAGCGACCATTATTCTACGTGATAGTCAGAGTTACATCAAGCTCTCTAAAAATCTTGTGTTTCATGATCGATCGAAGCACATTTACATCAGGTGTCACTTCATCAAAGACTGTGCCCAACGAGGAGTTGTACAGTTGCAGTATACTCCAATAGGAGAACAAGTGGCAAATATCCTCACAAAGGCTCTGGGGAAGACAATGTTTGTATATTTCAGAGAGAAGATGGGGATGATCAAGAATCCATTTCAGTAGTAGGAATGGATCAGGATTTGAGGGAGCTATAGTACAGATGAGGTAGTAACAGTAGCAATGTCATGGGCAGCTGTATAGAGGGCAGCAGCGCAGCAAAAGAGGGGCAACAGCGCAAAGGATGCTTCAAAGCGAACAGCATGCAGCAGGCATATTGCTAGAACACTTTCCTCGCTAAGAGGGAGTGTTGATTTTTTGTAGCGTCGAAAAGTATTCCAAGTCTCAAATTTTGTGAGGAGGCTTGGACATCAGTATTCCAAAGAACCCAGAAATCGTTTGTGGAAATGCCACTCAATTCATGTCTTATTAAAATAATTAATTATTTTAATGGAGACCCTAAGTCTAAACTTAGGGAAATTAAATAATTAATGGGTATTAATAAGACAAAGTGTGAATCTTCTAGAGAACGAAGATCAAGTCAAGTTTTAATCTTAGCCATTGATTAGACTTCTAATCTGGGTCGTTGATTCATCAACGAGAACATTATAAAAGAAGTCTTGATGGTCATTTGGAAAGCAAGCCAAGCATACACCCAGTACCCGAAGGAGATCGATTTGAAGGAATAGAATTCGATTTCAGAGGGAGAGTTGCAAGGGCAGAGTTGCAGAGGCAGAAGGAGAAGAGGGAATCAGCAGCGACTGAGCACGAGAACAGAGGGACGCAGAGGGCCACAAAAGGCAACGTAGAACTGCAGCGTAGTGAACCCACACAAAGTGACGCAGTCCAGCACAGGGACTACGCAGAGAAGTAGGCAGACAGACGCAGAGGGAGTCAGAGGCACCTCCGAGTGTCAGAAAATTTCGGGAGGGTCCGGGAATTTTGTCTCAGGGGTTTTCTAAATGTATCTACCAGAGTATTTCTTGTAAAGATTCATTTGTTGAAGAATAATAATAAAACCCTCATCTGCTACACCGGTTTTCCCACATTGGGTTTTTCCAAGGACAATTGTCCAAAAATAAGTGTGTACATGTGATTATTTCTTATGCTTATGTTCTTTAATGTTCATTTCTCTGCATATGTAATTGTGAATGTTGCAGTAGTATTTATTTCAAAATTTACTAATACATTTCTGTAAATATCTTATCGGAGTAATAAGTAGGAGAAATAAATCTATCACTGCAACTATATATTTCTAGATTGAAAATTTCACAGGGGACATACAACCCGGTCAACCACCTGACCGGGGATTTGAGCACACTATTGAGCTAGAGGTCGGGGTCCAAGTAGTGATTACTACCCCTATATGCATCCTAAGGCCTACAGGGATCAGATAGAGAGAGCCATTCATGAGCTCTTAGCATTGGGGCACATCAGGCCTAGTTCTGGTCCTTTTGCTTCTTCAGTTCTCCTGGTGAAGAAAAAGGATGGATCGTTGAGGATGTGTATCAATTAGAGGGCCGTGAACAAGAAGACCATGAAGAACCACCACCCCATCCCACGGATTGACGAGCTGGTGGATGAGTTGAGGGGAGCTAAGTTCTTCTCGAAGATCAATTTGTGGTCTCGGTACCATCAGATCCGGGTAAGGGACAAGGATGTCCCCTAAGACTGTGTTCAGGTATCATTATGGGCACTTCGAGTTTCTGGTGATGCCCTTTCGCCTAACCAATGCTCTGACCACATTCCAGTCTTGCATGAACCACATATTCCGTGGCCAACTGATGAAGTTCGTGTTGGTATTCTTCGATGATATCTTGATCTACAGCCAGACTTGGGAGGAGCATTTACAGCATATAGAGGGAGTGCTATATATCCTAGAGGAGCAGCAGCTTTACACAAAGTTGTCCAAGTGCGAGTTTGGGCTGACCAAGATGCTCTATTTGGGGAATATCACCGATGTTGATGGAGTGAGGGTGCATGAAGAGAAGACTAGGGCCATCCAGGATTGGCCAGAGCACAAGAACGTGATGGAGCTTCAGGGCTTTGTGGGCATATGCACCTATTATCGGAAGTTCGTGAAGGGCTTCTCACAATTAGCAACACCCCTTACGGACTTGACCAAGAAGGGGGCTTTCATTTGGACAAGCACAGCGCAGGAGGCTTTTGAACACCTCAAACAGGTGATGAGCAGTTGACCGGTACTCGCACTTTCTGACTTCACACAGCCTTTTGTCTTGGAGTGTGATGCATCTGGAGAAGGAGCGGAGGCTTTTTTGATGCAGGGAGGACATCCCATAGCTTTCGAGAGTCAAAAGTTATTGCCCCATGAGAGGTTGTACTCTATCTATGACAAGGAGATACTAGCCATCATGCACGGCAAGTTCCGCCAGTACCTAGTGGGGAACAGATTTAGAGTGAGAACTGACCACAACAGCCTTAGGTTCTTTTTGGAGCAGAAGCAGCTACAGGAGAGGCAGCAGAAGTGGGTGAGTAAGCTCCAGGCTTACGATTTTGACATCAAGGATGTCAAGGGGAATCACAACGCGGTGGCTAATGCGCTGTCTAGGAGGTTGGCTTCCCTTTCTTTGATGAGCATTACTCTGGAGTGGAAAGCTCACTTGTTGGTGGAGTACTCCAAGGATTAGTTTCCATGTGAGGTCCTTGAGAGGCAAGTGACAGATGACCACTACCGAGTGATGGATGGAGTGATATGCTATAGAGACTAGATCTATTTGGTGGCCACCTCCCAGCTACAAGAGAAGATTCTACAAGTTGCTCATGACTCACCTTTGGTAGGGCATCAGGGGTTCAACAAAACTTACAGGACCATCAGGGAGAGGTTCTCCTGGAAGGGCCTCAAGGATGATGTTTTGCAACACATCTAGGAGTGCGAGGTGTGCCAACGGAACAAGGGGGAGTTATCACACCCAGCAGGGTTGCTACAGCCTCTTCCCATCCCTGAGGGGAAGTGGGAGAGCATCTCGATGGACTTCATCACTGGGTTGCCCATGGTGCAGCGCAAAGACTGAATCTATGTGGTGGTGGATCGTTTGACGAAGTACGCTCACTTCTTCGCGATCTCAGCCAAGTACTGTAAAAATTCCAAGATCTAACCAGATCTAATGAATCCTACTGCAACAACTGAGTGTACTTATCCTATTAAGTAAATCACATAAAATAATTAATTCAGAACTGAATTATTGAAGCAACTACTGAAGAAGCCTACACTAAAATTGATTCAGAAACAAGGAAACTAGACAAGGAAATCATTCACACATATTGACGCAGTTATTTTTGGACTAATGTCCCCGGAAAAACCCAATGCAGGAAAATCGGTGCAGCAGATCTGAGGGTTTTATTATTAAGCAGTAGCAATGTCTGAATACATCTCTAAATACCCTCAAGGGTTATTCAGTTACAAAGAGAAACATTGGCAGAAGAATTTGTGAGAAATACCTCACTCAATCATTGAGTTTCCAGATAATCTGGATGAAGAAAAAACTACCCCGGGGAGGCTCTACGCAGCCACAGTGCTGCAAAATGTAACCTCTGCGTCACCCCATCCCAGGCTCAGCATCTAGCCCCATCCAAGTCGTTTTGCCTCTTTGGATGTTGAGGAACAGCCTCCCGGTGCCACTTTCCAGATCCCAACCTTCGAAACTGATCCACCAGCATATTTCGAAAACCCTTCCTTCTGCCTCAGCATGAGCTTACGCAGTCACTGCGTCAACCCCTTCCTTCTGCACTCACTAGGCTAGATCACCTCTACCTCTCTGACTGATGCTCCACCAGACTGAGAAAATCTTGTGAAAAATCCTAAATCTGGATTCCCACTGCAGCAAATCTGAATTACTTCTCCTATTATTTTCCATAATTATTTCATTACAGTGAAATATCAAAGTAATTACTGAAGCAATCTACACAAAATAATGTTGTGGAATAAGTCTAAGTGCTGAAACAAACTGAACAAAATACAATGAAAAACATCCACATTTGACAGTTATTTTTGGACTAAGTCCCCAGAAAAACCCAACTTGGGAAAACCGGTGCAGCAAATATTAAGGTTTTGTATTATGAAGCAGCAAAATCTTGAGTACAACTAGGGTGCCAATATCTAGCTCACCCTTCAAAGAAAATCTCGGCAACAGAAGAAATGTGAGATATACCTCACTCTGCAAGTCCTTGGCTGATCCGAAACAGCGCTGGTGAAGCCCTTCTCTACCTCCACGTTATGCTTATGCTGCTACTACGTAAGCCTGTGTGGCCAAGCTCTGGAACTGCGTCACCTCCTCCTTTGCAACGATCAAGTTGATCTGGAATTGAATTTTGACCCTCCTGGCTCAAAAACCCCAGCTTCCAGCTATCTTCACTGAATCTAGAAGGCACTGAGTCACTTCTACGTGATTCCCTTCAAGAGCTGCGTCACCCCTCCAGATGACTACGCTGCCTCTATTGGGTCACTACTGCCTCTCTCTCTGAAATGTACTCCTAGTCCTCCTGACCAATTACTGCATCTGCCACTCTTTGGAACTGATCATTGAACCGAAATCACTTAGCAAACCCTGCCCTAGTGATTGATCTTGATCAAAAACTTGTGTCTCTCTCACACGCTCGAAAATGCCAAATGCTCGATGTGTTTTCCATAGCCCCCTCACCCCCCTTCTTATAATCTTTCGTTGACCCTTCAACCGCCAAGATTAAACATAATCAAGGGCTAAGATTAATTGGGAGATGATCCATGACTTTATCTAGAAGATTCACACTTAGTTTAATTAATACCCTTTAATTAATTAGTTTCCCTAAGTTTAGACTTAGGAAAACATCAAAAAATGATTAATTAATTTGATTAAACCATCTCTAAGTAGAATTTTCCAAAATCCTTTCTGGGTATTATGGAATACATGTGTCTCAGCCTATATACAAAATTACAAGGCTAGAGCACATCCAATGCTACCATAAATCAACAAATATTTCTCTCTGGATGTTATCTCTGCCCCTCACTGCTCAGGTCTCTACTTCGAATTTCTCAGCACACCTCGCCCCAAAAATTTTGAACTCTTAGATCAATTCAGTGTCTCTGTGTATTTTTCAAATGACCCTCGAGCCTTCCTTTTATAATCTTCTCGTTGACAAATCAATGGCCCAGATTAGATGTCTAATCGATGGCTAAAACTAAAACATGACTTGATCTTCCTTCCCTAGAAGATTCACACTCTGTTTTATTAATACCCTTTAATTATTTAATTTCCCTAAGTTTAGACTTAGGGTCCCCATTAAAATAATTAATAATTTTAATAAAACATGAACCGAGTGGAATTTCCACAAACAGTTTATGGGTTCTTTGAAATACAAGTGTCTAAGCCTCCACACCAAATTTGAGACTTAGAGCACTATCTGATGCTACAAAAATCAACAAGTACACAACCTCACAAGTGGTCGAGTTGTTCTTCAGAGAGATCTTTCTGTTGCATAGTCTCCCCAAGACAATTCTCAGTGACCGGGACAGTTGTTTCATGGGTGGTTTTTGGCAGGAGTTATTCTGGTTGGTGGGTATGGAGCTCATTCTCAGTACAAGCCACCATCCCCAAATGGATACACAGACAGAGATAGTTAACAAGTGGCTGGAGGGATACTTGTGTAACTATGTTACAAGACAGCAGAGGGCATAGTTGTGGTGGCTGCACATGGGGGAGTATAGTTACAACACCACCTTTCACATGTCGATAGGTATGTCTGTTGAGATTTTGTGAGGTGGGGGTAGCATTGGATGTGCTCTAGCTCCCAAAATTTGTGGAGGGACTAGAGTACACATGATCTACAAGACCCAGAAAGGGATTTGGAAAATTTCATTGGTTTGGGAGATATTTAATTAATTAATTATTTTAATGTATTTCCTAAGTCTAAACTTAGCAAAATTAATTAATTAAAGTTAATTAAATTAAACATGTGATGAAATTGTCTTAAGTCACACGAATCAAGCTTTATTTTAATCTAAGCCATTGATTCAAGATCTGATCATGGTCGTTGGTTTCCCAATGAGAAAACTATAAAGGAAAGGCTTGGGGTCATTTGTAAAGATACACAGAGGCAGAGCACTGAAGCTAAGCTGAGATTCTTGGGCAGGGGTTGCTAATAATTCTCAGAAGTGTTTCAGCTGCAGAGAGGGGAGTTTAGGCAAAGGTGATGGTCTAATCCCAGTGCCTAGAATTAGCAAGAGGAAGAGAGCAGCTTCCAGAGGTAGCGCACAGAAGCAGCAGCAGTAGAGAGAGCAGCAACTGTGTAGCGCAGGGGTAGCTTCAGCTATGCAGGTGTTGCGCAGTCTCTCCCAAGGCAGCATTAGGCAGCAGGTAACCCTCAGGGGTTACGCAAAGACCCTTAAGGGTAGCGTAGGGTCTGCATCACCCAGTCTGGGGTTACGCAACCCTCTCCAGGCCAACGCAAAGGGACGCAGAGGCTACAAAGGCTGACACAGGGGCTTCAAGGGCACCGCTGGGGTTTTTAGGGCCAAGATCTGGCTGAGTCCTGTAAATCTCGTTTGTGGGTGTGGATCAGTCAATATTTTGGCTTCAGAACAGCAGGATAGTTGCAGATCTATATTTTCTCTGTCGAGTTTTCCAGATCTGGAACCCATATTTGTTGTATTCAAAAAACTCTTAATAATAAAGCCCTCCAGCAGCCAGCAGACCGGTTTTCCCGCATTAGGTTTTTCCGGGGACTATTGTCCAGAAAATCCTTGTGTCACTTTGTCTATGTGTGCATGTAATTTTTCTAGATCTAAATTGGTGAAACTCTGTTATGTGTTTTGCTTCGATTTTAATCTGAATTTTCAGCTTAATAACTTAATTAAGTAGGAGGAGCATAACTAGATCTAACAGTAGAATTCTGAATAAGTAACATTCAGAAATTTTCACATGGTATAAGAGGAATTGCAGATCTAGGAGGGTCACCAGCAGAAAACTGAAGAATCTTGCTACAGAAAGCAGCAGGAAGAGTAGCAGCAGCAGCAAAAGGCCAGATCTAAAAGGACGGCGTAGTTTCAGAGGAGGCAGACTCGCACAGAAGGCAGGGTATGCAGTCTTACGTTGTCTCCATGCAGGCCCTCATACTTACTGCCAATGTGGAAAAAGTCGAAGTCGGGATTAAATCGGTAAGGGTCCAAAAGTTGAAAAACTCGATAAAGTTGGGAGTTTTTTGAAAAAGTCAGCAAAACTAAAAAAATACAAAAATATTCATTTTTGGAAAAAATCCCCATTTTTTAAAAAAAAAAATTTTAAAATTATTAAAGAAACTACATCACTCACGATTTTTTGGAAAAATTCAGCAAAAAGCCGAGACTTTGAGGATAAAATCAGGACTTTTTTAGGGATGAAAAAGTCGGCAAAAAGTCGGCCAATGAAGTCGACTTAGGGAAAAATTCAGGATTTTTTCAAAAAGTCCGGACTTTTTGCCGACTTTTTCCACACTGCTTACTACGCAGAGGCAGCGCTAGGATTGTCTAAAGCCAGCCAGGGCGACGCAAATCTAACTGTTTGATTCAGAAATGCCTGAAGCAGAGCTGCAGAACTTCAAAAGGAGTCGGTGGGGTTAAATTTCTGAAGTTTTCATAATTTTAGCCTAACCACTATTGACAAAGAGTGGGAGGAGATCAGCTTCTCAGAGTGTTTCTAGCCAAAGAAACTTGCAGATCGATCAGAGGATTGCAGAGAGCTGAATCATTGTTGATTTGGCAAATTTTCAAGGAGGGAAATCAGTTTTCAGAGGGAGCATAGGATGCCCAGTTCGCAAAGGACCCTAAATCCAGATCTCTAGCAGAGAGAAGAGGAGTTGTGACAAATTTCTTAGTAGATGGCTCCTCATGGACTGCATGACCAAGATAGATTGGATGGACTATCCAACTTTGCAGTTTTGAAGGCTAGAATCCTGATAGTCCTAGAGGCATATCATCTAAGAGACCATGTAGAACAAGTTCTGTCCACGACGACCGATGCAGATCTCCTAAGGAAGCATAATGAAGTTGCTGGACATGCCAAACGGCTGATAATGGGTGGAGTTAAGGACCATGTTGTCCACACATAGCTGAGAAGAAAACAGCTAATGAGATGTGGAAGGCCTTAACATCCCAATATGAGGGGAAGTTTGTCCAGAGGAAGATGCTTTTGGAGACTCAGATGCGGTCATTCATGATGACCAATGGGGAAGACATGCAACATTTTCTCTTCAAATTATAGTCGATCAGAGACCAGTTGACTGCCACAAGTGAAAAGGTGGAGGATGATGTGATGGTCAGGACTGCGCTCAATGTGGTCACAAATGAGTGGGAAACCTGTGTCCAAAGTATCTTGGGTAGAGCGAACCTCCCAGACTGGGACAACTTGTGGGAAATCATGCATCAAGAAAATCTTCGCAGATTCACCAAGAAGCAGTACAACACGGGACCAAGTAAGGTGAGCAACAAATGTGCAGCGCAGGGGCAACCTCAGCTACACAAGTGCTGCGCAGTCTCTCCCAGGGCAGCGTTAGGTAGCAGGAGACCCTCAGGGGCAGCGTAGGGTCTCACCCAGTCTGGGGTTTCGCAGCCTTCTCCAAGCTAGCACAAAGGGATGAAGAGGTTGCAGAGGCTAACGTAGGGGCTTCAGGAGCAGCGTTGGGGTTTCTGGGGGCCAAGATCTGGCTAAGTCCTGTAAATCCCGTTTGAGGGTGTGAATCAATCAATATTTTGGCTTCAGAACGGCAAGATAGTTGCAGATCTATATTTTCTCTGTCAGGTTTTTCTGATCTGGAACCCAGATTTGTTGTATTCATAAAAATCTTAATAATAAAACCCTCCTGCAGCCAGCAAACCGATTTTCCCGCATTGGGTTTTTCCGAGGACTATTGTCCAAAAAATCCTTGTGTCACTTTGTCTATGTGTGGATGTACTTTTTCTAGATCTAAATTAGTGAAAGTCTGTTATGTGTTTTGCTTCGATATTAATCTGAATTTTCAGCTTAATAACTTAATTAAGTAGGAGGAGCATAACCAGATCTAACAGTAGATTTCTGCATAAGTAACATTCAGACATTTTCACAAAGTCTCCATTTCGCGCTTTGTATGGTTATGATGCTCTGATGTTTGTTGATGTCATGTTTGGAGACCGCAATGCCCCAAGGGCCAAGGATTGGATCTAAGAGAGCCAAGACATTTTGAGGGCTCTCAAGGATAACTTGAGGACAACACAAAATCAACAGAAGATCTATGTAGACCGAGGACGCGTGGAGAGACAGTTTGAGGTTGGGGACTTAGTGTACCTTCACCTTCAACCATACAAACAGTCCACACTAAAGCAGAAAGGGACCGAGAAGCTTAAACGCCGCTTTTACGAGCCATATAGAGTCACTCGGAGGGTGGGGGAGGTAACATACGAGCTGGAGCTACCCCCGGGGCGCCGGGTGCACAATATCTTTCATGTATCATGCCTAAAGAAGGCCTTGGTACAACAAGTTACAGCAGCTACTAAGTTGCCCCCGATGGATGATGAGGGGCACTTAGTGCTACAGCTGGAGGCCAATTCGGATACCAGGGAAAGGAAGCTGAGGAACCAGGTGGTGAAGGAATTCTTGATTCGATTGAGGAACTTACCAAACGAGGGTGCTACTTGGGAAGGGGAGAAAATTCTCCAACACCCATCACTACAGTTGCTTGAGGACAAGCAATATCTTGGCAGGGAGGACTGTAATATTCCTAATTAGCTAACTGCTAATTAGAATATTAATTTTTGCTTAATTTACATTTTGCTAAAGTTTTGGTTGGAAATAATGTGGGCTTGGGGACCCACAAATATGACTTAAGGAACTATAGACATATTGACATTAGCCTTTATGAAAAAAAGAGACTTTAGTGGGAGTGCGGGTCCAATGAGAGGAGATTCCGCATCATGTGTAGGACAGCACAGCCATTGGCTTAAGAGGCGGCAGCGCAGCTCATGGTGGGGCCCAAGGGAACGTTGGGTTTGCCTTGGACAAAAAGGAATCACGCAACCTCATTTTTTCATTCCCTCATTATCCTCTGATTTTGTCTTTTGACATAGCACGCTTGAGCAAGAGCCAAGTCTGCAAGTGTTGTTGAGCACACGGGTGTTTCCAAGCGGAAACCCCAGCCTTTGCTTCAGGGGACTTCGAGTGCCTGCCCAAGGAAGGAGAATTTCATCTTGTTTGATTCAGTAGTAGCAGCATAGAGCAGTAGCAGCGCAGAGCAGCAGTAACAATGCAGAGCAGGAGTAGCAGCGCAGTGACTATGCAATGTTGGGAGAGAGACATCCCAAGTGCTGAGGAGTCCAGTGATTTTGGAGTTGGGATTTGGTGGGGAGGCTGAGAGCTTCCTAATAGGAATATTGCACACATTTTGGGAGCCATCTGCAGCAAAGTTTCCAGGAGCACAAATTTATCTAGCAGCACACAAAGCCAAGCCCAAGAGGGCCAATTTCTGGGGTCGGGCATTCCACAAATCCTTCGTGGGTTATTGTTTGTTTCATGAGTAGAGACCGGGGTTAAATGCCTGGAATTTTTTGAGCAGAGTAGCAGGCCCTAGCAACATTTCTTCGAGAGTCGCAGCAGCATTCTGGCCAAAGACTGCGCAGAGCTACAGCCATGCAGTGGACATTTCTAGGGCAGATTTTGTGCTTGTTCCAAGGCTATCTTCAACTTGCGCTTGAGCAAGCTCAGGTGCCTTCATTGCAGCACCTGTATTGTAAACATTTTACTGATATTAATGAAATGGCTCAGCAATATTGTATGGATCCTATGGTGTACTGATATCAGTTTGGTTTTGTTGTTTGCTTAATGTCTTTTTAGCCTTTTATTACTGTAATTTACCATTAAGCATATTACAAAGGCCCAGAGGAGGATGGTCTTGTTGGAAATACTGAGAGGGGGGTGAATCAGTATTTCTTTTACAATTTTTATTTTACCAATTTTTAGATCACTTATAACCAGAACACAAAATAAGGAATATAGAATGAATGATTTTATTAATCAGAAATAATGAGGGCTTCAATCCTCTTCTTTACAATAAATCAGGTACAATAATATTTAGGGCTCCAATCCTAGATGAAGACACCAATCTCCAATCCACCAAGCTCCAACCTGTATTTTTCCAAGCACTGACTTGGACTTCATGAGGCTCCAACCTCTAGGGTTCCAACCCTATCTTCCCAAGCTTCCAACCTTGTCTCTATGTGGCACCAACCTCTAGGGCTCCAACCCTCTCATTGGTACAGGCTCCAACCTGCTCTTCTTGAGGACTCCTATCCTATAGGGCTCCAAACCTATACTTCAATTCTTCAAGACAAGTTCAATGGTTCTTCAGGGCTCCCAATATCTTTTGCAACAAGCCCTGACAATATATTCACCTTCAAAAATGCCCTCAATTGATTTCCAAAGTATTTAGCTCGTCAATGACAATGTTATCTTCTCAAAAGGTATCTCCACAACTCTTCATGTTTCCCAAACAAAATTCCTCGAGGTCACATTATGAGGGCTTCATCATGATCTTCAAGAATCTTCAATAAGTTACCCAAGGTCTGCACCAAACAATTTTCCAAGTGGTTCACAATGTTTTCAATCAAAAGATGGCTTCAATGGTTCTCCAAAGGCTGCTAAATAACTGCTCAAGGAGGTCTTTGAATAATGATTGGTCACAGCTCTAGTTCTTCAACAATATTTCTACATGATGTTCAAAGAGACTAGTTGCAATCCTTAAACAATGTCAATATTGTATGCTCAACATAAAGCTGTGAAAAATTCTAGATCTGGATTCCTACTGCAACAAATCTGAATTACTTCTCCTATTATTTGATAATTATTTCATTACATTAAAATACCGAAGTAATTACTGAAGTAGTCTACACAAATAATGCTGCGGAATAAAATCTAAGTGCTGAAACAATCTCAACAGAATACCATGAAAAACAACCACATTGACACAGTTATTTTTGGACTAAGTCCCCGGAAAAACCCAACCTGGGAAAACCGATGCAGCAAATTTGAGAGTTTGTATTATTAAGCAACATAATCTTGAATACAACTAGGGTGCCAACATCCCGCAAACCCTTTAGAGAAATCTAGACAGCAAAAATGACTGTGAGATATACCTCACTCAGCAAGTCTCCAGCTGATCAAAAACAACACTGATGAAGCCCTCACTGCCTCTGCGCGATTGCTTACGCTGGATCTACGTAAGCCTGCATAGGCAAGCTAGAGGGACTGTGTCACCCCTTCCTGTAGCTGATCTGGCTAATCTGAAGCAGGATCTCGGCCCTCCTAGCTCAGAACCCCAGCCTCTATCCTTCTCCGGACTGACTCCAAGAGACACTGCTCTGGATCTGCGTGATTCTCTACAGTAACTGTGTCACCCTAGCCAAAAAACTACACTGTCCCTCACCTGCGTTGATGCTACCTCTCTCTGAAATGTATTCTTGGCCCTCCTGACCAATCTCTACTTTTGCCCCTCTCTGGATCTGATCACTGAATCAAATCACTTAGCAAACCCAGCCCTAGTGATTTGTTCTTGATTAAAAGCTGTGTCTCCTCACAAAAATTTGAAAATGCTCAATGGCTCAAGTGTCAAGTGTGTTTTCCATAGGCCCCTCACCCTCCTTCTTATAATCTTTCATTGACTCTTCAACGACCGAGATTAAAACATAATCAAGGGCTAAGATTAACTTGGAGGTGGTCCATAACTTTATCTATAATATTCACACTTGATTTCATTAATACCCTTTAATTAATCAGTTTCCCTAAGTTTAGACTTAGGAAAACATTAAAAAATGATTAATTAATTTAATTAAATCAACTCTAAGTGGAATTTTCCAAAACCATTTCTGGGTTCTATAGAATACGTGTCTTAGCCTATATACAAAATTACAAGGCTAGAGCACATCTGATGCTACCATAAATAAACACTCCCTCTTAGCGAGGAAAGTGCTCTAGCAAAACAACTCAATGTGCTGTTGATCTGACTTTTGTAACATCTCTGCTATGCTGTTAATGTTGCTCACCAACACTGCACAAAAATGTTGCAACTGTACTGCTGCTGAACCTGCATGTTGCTGCCAATTGCCACTGTACTTCAACTCCCTCTAAATTCTGCAACCATGCTGTTGCACTACATGAGCACTGCTCTACACTGTGTGAGCACTACTCTGCATTGCGTTGCACCACCTATGCACTGCGTTGCTACTGCTTCCCTGCTAAAGCTGCTCAATTACTATTGTTGTTGCACTGTTGCCAATTGCAACAGAAAAACATCCAAAATTGGACAAGTAAATCTGCAACTGAAGAATAAGACTAACTGCTGCTAGATTTTGCACTGGCTTTCTGAAAATACTGCGTTGTTGCTGCTCTGCACTGCGTGAGCACTCCTCTGCACTGCGCTGCACCAGTGTGCACTGCGATGTTGCTGCTCAACTACTGATGTTGTTGCTCCCTCTTTGCTCTGATCAGACTCTAGCACTGCTAGCCACTGCACTGTCTTCTCATCTTCTACTGCAATTGTCCATCCTGCTACTGTCTTTAGGCTGTCGTAGTGTGCACTGCGATGCTGCTGCTCAACTGCTGATGTTGTTGCTCCCTCTTTGCTCTGATCAGGCTCTAGTACTGCTAGCCACTGCACTGTCTTCTCATCTTCTACTGCAATTGTCCACCCTGCTACTGTCTTTAGGCTGTCGTAGCTCACATTTGATCCAAGAGTTCGGAAATACTCAAGGATCCCGCTTCCTTGTAGGTTTTGGATCTTCAAATCCAAATCAGCCCACTTTTCTCCTTATGGAATATGAACTAACATAGCACAATCTTTCTCTGCCTCAATCTTGGCAGCTCCTGCATGTGGATCTTCCTTCTCCTCTTTATCCTTTTTCTTAAGAGGACATTTTGTGGCATAATGCCCCATTTCACCACACCGGAAGCACTTGATCTGGGATAGATCTTTCTTCTTCTACTTTTGTTGCCCTTTTCATGCAAGGGCAGTGTTATCTTATTCCTCCTTCTTGACCTTTGAACTACCACTGACATCCTCCAAGTGGATTTTTAAGAGATCTCTCCTCAACTCTTCTTATTGTAATGCTACCCACATTGCTTCCCATCCTGAAAGCCTTTCTCTGCCCAATATACTTTGGACAAAGACTTGATAATCCTCTAAAACAGAGTTCAATGTGAGCCTTACTAGCTCTGAGTCTCTAGGAGCAAATCAAATTGTAGACATTTGATCTCGATTTTCTTGAATCTGAGACAAGGAGGAGTCAAAACGTTCTCCCTTCTTCATCCTGATATTTCGCATCTTCTCTTCAAGGTACATCTTCCGCTACTCGGAAGATCCTTGGGACAGCTTTTCTAGCCCTACCCACATTTCTGTAGCAATGGTTTTGGCTACTATGTGAGGTACAATGTGATCCTTTACTCCATCTAGGATCAATCTCTTGGCTCTAGCCATATTCTTCTTGAACTGCCTCAGGTGTTCTGCATCAAGAGGTTTTGCAACTGCGTTGTCGATGAGGGCTTTCAGATCGTGTTCATCAAGGAGAAATTCTATCCTTGATTTCCAGATAACGTAGTTGGAGGCACCCTCCAATCTATCTTGGTCATGCAGTCTGTTGCTGGCCATCTCCTCAATTGTTGATGCCTTGCTCTAATCCTCTACTCAGCTTGACTTACGCACTCCTTGTGGATTAAGTCACTTCTTTTGCTGCTGCACGGAAAAACTGAGTTTCTTTGAGTAAGAAACACTCTGAGATCAAGAAATCCCCAACTATGTTTTTCAGAATTTTCTAACGCTTATGCACCAGCTCTCACTGTTGCGCAGTAACTGTGTCCTTCAGCTACGCTGCCACTTCTGAAACTGAAAAAGCTTACCCCTCTGTCAACTCTCTCAGAGGGAGCCTTTTTCTGCACTGAAATGCCCTCATGGCCTGGACAACATAATTTTTTGGGAGGGTCTGTTGTTGCTTATGCAGATCCCAGACTCTACAACGATGATCTGTTGGTTCTCTTCGTTTCTCCTGCACTTCAGCTTAAATAAGCTCTGATACCATGTGAAAAATCCTAGATCTGGATTCCTACTGCAACAAATCTTAATTACTTCTCCTATTATTTGATAATTATTTCATTACATTGAAATACCAAAGTAATTACTTAAGCAGTCTACACAAATAATGTTGCGGAATAAAATCTAAGTGCTAAACCAATCTGAACAAAATACCATGAAAAACAACCACATTGACACAGTTATTTTTGGACTAAGTCCCCAGAAAAACCCAACTTGGGAAAACTGGTGCAACAGATCTGAGGGTTTGTATAAATATGCAGCAAAATTTTGAATACAACTAAGGTGCCAACATCCGGCATACCCTTTAGAGAAATCTAGAAAGCAAAAATGACTGTGAGATATACCTCACTCAGCAAGTCTCCGGCTAATCAAAAACAGCATTGATGAAGCCCTCACAGCCTCTGCGTGATTGCTTACACTGGATTTGCTTAAGCGTGCGTAGGCAAGCTAGAGGGACTGTGTCACCCCTTCCTGTAGTTGATCTGGCTGATTTGAAGCTACATCTTGGCCTCCTGGCTCAGAATCCTAACCTCTATCCTTCTCCGAACTGACTCCAGGAGACACTGCGCTGGCTCTGCGTGATTCTCTGCAGTAACTGCGTCACCCTAGCCAGAAACTGAGTTGTCTCTCTCCTGCGTTGATGCTGCCTCTCTCTAAAATGTATTCTTGGCCCTCCTGGCCAATCTCTGCTTCTGCCCCTCTCTGGATCTGATCACTAAATCAAATCACTTAGCAACCCAGCCCTAGTGATTTGTTCTTGATCAAAAGCTGCGTCTCCTCGCACAAATTCGAAAATGCTCAATGGCTCAAGTGTCAAGTGTATTTTCCATAGGCCCCTCACCCTCCTTATAATCTTTCATTGACTCTTCAATGGCCAAGATTAAAACATAATCAAGGGATAAGATTAACTTGGAGGTGATCCATGACTTTATTGAGAAGATCCACACTTGATTTAATTAATACCCTTTAATTAATCAGTTTCTCTAAGTTTAGACTTAGGAAAACATTTAAAAACGATTAATTAATTTAATTAAATCATCGCTAAGTGGAATTTTCCAAAACCATTTCTAGGTTTTATGGAATACATATGTCTTAGCCTATATACAAAATTACAAGGCTAGAGCACATCCGATGCTACCATAAATCAACAAAAGCATCTCTACCAAATTGTATTTTCAACACAATACAACGCTCATCTTCATACTTAGATCAATACTCAAATGGACAACCATGGATCAAGGCATTGTAAGATCTTAGCACAGATTCACAATATTGGATATTCTTACTGCATGCAAAATAGAGGTTTGAGATTGTTCCCAGGTCCACTACCTGTCTTGAAGTTTGTAACTTCTTCTCAAATGCGAGCTTCAAGTGGCTATCACAGGTCTGAAGTCATAGGTCTGAGCCTTCTACTCAATAGTTCGAGCCACTTGCAGGTGTAACTGCCCACAATCCAAGCTCACCAGAAGTTAGTAATCAGAGCCTTTGCAATGGTCATTGTTCTGAGCTCCTTGTTCCTTCACAAATCTGCAAATGAGTGTCACCATAGGCCTGTCCACAAGTTTGTAACACAGATGACTGACTACACACCACGATTCCGAATTGCAGAGAATAGTCTCAGGTCTGAAGTTAGATATAAATTTGAGCCTTTACTGCTAAGCCCAAGGTCCACGAGTCTGCAATCTTGAGGCACCATCGCAAGTCTGCAATCTAAACAGTAGTCTGAGTTGTAATATATGTCTTCCTCTAGGTCTGAAATTCTGAGTTTGAAAGATATCTTAACACAAGAGTTTCCCAAACAGTAATCTTCTTATTCTCCTCGACTTCTATCTATTTTTGTGCCTCTTATCTGTATTCTTCACTGAATTAGATGGTTAGAATGAGGAGTTCAAACTTATATTTATATAAGTTTTGATCTTCAACGAAAAGACATGTCCCTTGAAGGAGGAGTCGACTTGTACATGTAGGTTGTACATGTAGGCTTATGTCGGCTAGCATAAAAAATCATTATATTTCAACTTGTAAAATCATTTTCTCTCAGCCTATGAGGAGTTAGAAGGTGTGAAATAGCTCGTTGGAAAGAGCTCAATGTCTTCTACGAGCCTATGTCAACTCCACGCTCAATTAAGGTCATTTTGCCATCAATAAAATTATATTTGTGAACTGCCATCATTATTTTATCCATGGCAATCTTGGTTTCATGTTTTGGACAATGTTAGGGCGCTCCTTCTTCATAGACTTAGGTCTTCAAGTATATTAGGATTAGGGCATCTTTAACAAGGAATTTAAGGCTTCATGCATTCATGCTAGGGATTTTAGGGCTTCATTGATTTATGCATTCATTGCATTGAACCATGCTAGGGGAAAACACCTAAGGTTTCATGTAGCTAAGAAATATCACTTCATAGGGTTAGAGTTTGTCATTACTATGTATACATGTGCCTAGGAGGGTTTCATAGTAAGGGCTACTTCATTCATCATCAACAATCTAGGGCTTGTCATCATATAGATAAGGATATAAATATATGATGTAGGAGCATTAGCACTCAAATAAAATTTTAATTGTTTGATTAGCCCAAGGAGGGGTCAAGTTGTAAATATTGTAATATTCTCATGTAAAATGTTTAAATTCCTAGAAAGCATAGGTAAGGAATATTCTAGTTGACTTTTGGGAACCTATCCATAGAAAAATAGGATAATTAGAGAGGATATTTGTTGTTTATGCTCAGAAGTTAGATAAGTCATAAATTAGAGATAGGAAGGATTTCTTTTAATAGAGTTTGT
Source organism: Pinus albicaulis (assembly GCA_034641835.2). NCBI lineage: Eukaryota > Viridiplantae > Streptophyta > Pinopsida > Pinales > Pinaceae > Pinus > Pinus albicaulis. Next base: position 896,520,683 of record CM076580.1, read on the forward strand.
TGCAAAGCCATAGGAGTCGATTGTGAGGGTTGGATAAGCTTTGAAATTGCAATATAAATTCATTGTAAGCCTCAAGGAAGGCAGAGGCCAATCTAAAAGAAAGAAGATTAGGCAGAGGGACCAATTTAAATGAAGAGATCAGCATAGAGATAGAATAGAGAGACGAGAGCCGAGAGAGCAAAGAGGGTTTTGTAGGAAGAGAAGGCCATGCAAACACGCATCAGGCTAAAGCAGATTGTAAACAGGTTTATTTTGTATCTATACATTTATTTCAATTAATGACAGATCGAATTTCATTGAGACTGTGTTTTGTTACTATTCTGTGCTGAGTGATCCGTAATAGAACAAACCTTATTTCGGTATGAAATAATTTTGTGAATGAATTCTAAAATGTGAATGAGTCTTACTGTGTGATAAAAGACTAAATGGTCGGGTAGAATCATGAGTGATTCCAATCTGGAGCAAGTGGTGACGTGAACAGGTCAAATGTCAAACAAACCCGAATTCAAGATTCGGAGAAGTAATACAGAATGATGTTCTGTATTTTGGCTTGAGACAGCGTGCAAGGCGTGCAGCAGCAGATAATCATATATCCGAGTAAATATCAGAAGAAAAGATCAAAAGGAAATCAAATAAAATCGTGTTTTAGTCATAATTTGGGTTTGCAGTTTAATTCACTGCGTAGGTGCTACTTTTTCATTGAAGAATGCTACCCTTTCGTTGAAGAATGCTACTCTTTCGTTGAACAACGCTACCCTTTCGTTGAACAACACTACTCTTTCGTTGAAGAATGCTACCCTTTCGCTATAGACATTACCAGAACGCTACATATATGCCGGAGATGCTACGCATTCACTGTATGCTACACACACGCTACGGTTTCACCTAGATCAACCTGTGGAGACGTGGAATTGTTAAGCTTTGAGGCAAAGAGAATCAACAGCCAGTGTAAGTACAGATTGCGTTTATTGAAGTGAAGTTTCAGATCTATTATGCGTGAATTGTCTATAAGTAGGAACAGTTGGAGAAATTTTAGCATGTGAGAAATCTAGAATTAGTGGCATTACATTCTCTCAAATCACAATCTGTGAGGCTTGCTGCTCTTCAGCGTGTAGCAGGTCGTGGTTTTGACAACCAACTGTTGATCTTGTTATCAATTATGATATATTAAGGTATCCTTGTGATTATGTTCAACATGTAGGTCATATAGGAGAGTTGGAAGAATGGCATGGTTGTAAAGAGGATGATGTGTTGAAAGCTAAGTTTCACGAAATGGGGAAACGGAAACGAGTTTCCAAAACGAGAAGCGAAGCGAAACGTGACCTCCCCAAATTTTGGAAACGGGGAAATATATACATATTTATAATTTAAATTTATATTAGAATTTAGGACATTTAAGAAATGTTATGTGAAATCATAAAAGTTTAAAGCATAATGACACATGATAAATTCAAAGCATAAACTATTACAAGTTACAACACATTTACTCATGAATGATAATAGACACAATGAAAATAGCAATATCGGAGTATCGAATTGGTGCTCTTGATTAAATACAAGTTCCATACCCTAATACATGACAAAATACGATGGAAGCATTGCAATCACGCAATCCTGAAATCCTGAAAAAATGATAAGTCTGTTGGATTTTGAATGAGATCTAAAATTCTACTTTCTCCATATGAAATCCAATGAGGTTGGAACCACTCTCAGACATCCTGAGTCATTTCATGGTAATGTTAAAAATTTAAGTAAAAGGATGAAAACGAAGATTTCATATGGAGAAAGTAGAATTTAACATTACCATGAATCGCATATAAATACTAGGGCCATAGGCTTTAAAAAGTCATCTAGAAGCATCCATAAAAGATTAGAATAATATTAAAAAGCACGAAAACCAAAAAAAAAAATTAAAAAAACCAAGTTAAATCGCTTTCAAGGGAAGGAAACGCGGCTGTGTGGCCTGGAAACGCGTTTCCGGCCGTACTGGCAACGTTTCCTGTACGAGAAACGTGCCAGTACGACCAAAAACGCGTTTCCAGGCCGTACGGTACACGTTTCCGCGTTTCCATTTCTTTTTTTGCTAGAAACGTGGGTGGGGAGGACGTTTCCTGCAACTTAGGCTGAAAGGTATCAAACAGGTATATAAAAGCCAAAAGGATGGAAACATTGAGAATGATTGAGTGATCGCTAATTTGAGTCCATTGAATTTTGTGCAACTCAGTGGGTAGAGCATTGGCTGGGTGATAAAGGCCATATTAGTTGCATCGTTTGGAATCAGAGGTCAATATTTATGAAATCGCAGTTTTTCCCTATGTCAATATAGCTAGGGTTTGCATTAGAAAGGGCTCAACAAGGGTTTAGGGCTTTCTCCCTTAGGGTATAATGCATCTAGCATATTGACATCAATGACAACTTTGACCAAAAGGTCTCACACTTGGAGACATGGGAGGCCTAGCACCACCTTGAAAGCCCCCAACATTGGAGCAGAGATAAGCATTTCGATGACCTAGAAACCCATGAGACCACATTTTTTACCCCAAGAACCCAGAAACCATTTGTGGAAATTCCATTCGGTTCATGTTTTATTAAAATAATTAATTATTTTAATGAGGACCCTAAGTCTAAAGCTTAGGGAAATTAAATAATTGAAGGGTATTAATAAAACAGAGTGAGAATCTTCTAGAGAACGAAGATGAAGTCATGTTTTAATCTTAGTCATTGATTAGAGATCTAATTTGGGTCGTTGATTCATCAACGAGATGATTATAAGGGTCATTTCAAAAGCAAGCCGAGCACACACTCGGTACCCGAAGGAAATCGATTCTGAAGGAATAGAATTCAATTTCAGAGGGAGAGTTGCAGGGCAGAGTTGCAGAGGGAGAAGAAGGAAGGGGAAGGAAGCAGCACAAAGAAAGGAAAGAGGAGGATGCAGAGGGCCATAGAGGTCAGCGCTGAGCAGCAGCACTAAGTGCCCACGCAGAGTGACGTAGAGGAAGCTAGGGTGTCTTCCGGGTGTCAGAAATTCTCCAAGAGGATTCAAAGAATTTATCTCAAGTGTATTCTTAAGAAATTTGTCCATCTACTTATTGAAAAAGAAATTCATTGCTGAAGAATAATACAAACCCTCATCTGCTACACCGGTTTTCCCACATTGGGTTTTTTCGGGGAGAATTGTCCAAAAATAACTGTGTACATGTGATTGTTTCTATTGCGTATGATTGTTTCTATTGTGTTATATGTGTTCTATTCTATTCTCTGCTTATGGTTAAGTGATTACTGCAGTTGTATTTATTTCATAATTTACTGAAAGAAATTCGTAAATAACTTATCATAAATAAGTAGGCGAAACAAATCTATCACTGCAATAGTATTTCAAATTTGAAATTTTCACATTCTTGGTTTTTTGAATCATGTAAAAAGGATTATTTTTTAGTCAAAAATGAATTATGTCACCTCCACACCAAGTCGGCCTTAATCTGGGCAATTCGACCCCACCAAAACCCTATATATAGAAGCAGTTCAAATTCATTTGGAGCTCACTCACTCTCATTAATTCGATATCAAGTAGGAAGCCGAAAAAAGTGTGAAGTAAGAGGAGGGTTAAAAGTAGTGAGAGGTTGGAGAAGAAGGAAGATTTTGTCAAAATCGAAGTTTTAAGACATCTATCTCTCACACGTGTGGGCTATCTAAGAAGATCGAAGTTTTTGTTGCCACATCAAAGTTGTTGTTGCTAGTCGCTGCCACATTGAAGTTGCGACTACAAAGTCGAAGTTGTTGCTGCCAGTTTTTGCTACCTCAAGTAAAGGTGCTTTCCCAAGATCAAAGTCATTAGATCAAGATCGAAGTTGTTAGGTCGAAGTCAAGTGTTGCGTCATAGTGTTCTTGCTGCTGCTGCAAGGTCAAAATTCTGCAACAAAGAGAGAGCTAACTTGGTGTGGAGGAAGTCTTTGTCTAAGTCTAGAGTCTTAGATTATCTCAGGAAAACTATTGAAGGAAGAATTCTTGACTGGGTTTTCCCCTAGAGTGGGGTTTTGCCCTGGTTGTCTGCCTATATCTGGTGTACTTGATCCTTGCGCTACTATTTTGGTAATTGCTTGATGAATCAAGATAAAAGAAGAACACAAAGATAATGAAATTATAAGAACATCACAAGTAATTATCAAGGATAAGAAAATCTTTCTGCCTTTCTGATTTTCTAACATGCTATCAGAGCTTTGTAAGGAAAGAAGAAAAAGGCAGCTTAAGGATCTATTGAAAGAAAAGGAATCTCAAGAAGTTAATCAAGGAATCATAGAAGAAGACCTTATAGAGGAAGAAGTTTACTATCTTCAAGAACAATGTCTAACACAATAAAGGGAGAGAACAAATTAGAAGGAGCATCAAATTACAAGTCATGGAAAAAGAGAATTGATCTCATTCTTGAAAAGAACAAAGTCTTGGATTTAGTCAAAGGAAAAGTGAAGAAACCTACCGAAGAATCTAGTGAAGCTGAGAAGAAGAAGTTCAGAGAATCTGTGATATGACACTAATTGTAGAAGGCATAAAGGACAATCTTGTTCCATACATATCCAACATAGACCATGCTCAAGAAATGTATGAGACCTTATCAAAATTGTTTATTATCAAGAACATTGGTCAAGTAGCAATTTTGAAGAATGAGCTAAGGACTACAAAAATGACTAAAGATGACATTGTGGCTTCCTTCTTTGTAAGGATAGCTAGAATTAGAGATGATCTTCTAGCCACTGATGAAATTGTACCAAACAAAGAGCTAGTGATAACTGCATTATTGGGGTTTCCACCAACATGGAGTGCTTTTGTTTTACGAATGAATAGTTGGAAAGAAACTCCCACATTTGAAGAGCTATGGAATGTGTGCAGCCAAGAAGAGATGAGAATCACATTAGCATCCAAAAATGAATTAGTTTCAAATGCCTACACTGCTCATCATAAGAAAGGAAACTTCAAAAGGTCAAAAGGTCCAAGAAGGAAGGTTGACAAATCCAAAATAGAATGTTATCAATGTCATAAAATGGGTCACTACAAAAGTGATTGACCTGGCAATCCAAAGAATAAGAAAATGGACATGGACCAAGCCAATGTTGTTGAAGAAGGATCTCCCAAGAAGAATAAAGTCGAAGAATCAGATATAAGGAGCATGCATTACTAAGTCCTTTGCCTAAGTTTTAGTTATTTTAGTTTTGTATTTCTTAAATTTTGGTATTTGTAGGTTTAACATATTTTTGGAAAGACATTTTTTAATTGTTTTTAGCTAAGTCACCTGATACGGGGATACGGGGATACGGGGACACGGGGATACGGAGTGTCGGACACGGGTACGGTGACCCCGGAACAGGATACTTCTGGGACACGTTACGTTATATATTATTTTATTAAAAATATATATATATTTTAAAAAATATATATATATTAATATATTTAAAATTAGATATTTTTTGCACAAATTCATACAAAATTCATTGATTCAAACATAGATATTAGATATTCATGAGGCATACATCATCGTTGATACTATAATACAAATTACAATGATACATTGATACACCATGGTCCAGACTCCATACATGATACAATCGTCAAATTTACTCAGAAAGACAAGATTGAAGATAGTAAGATACTGTAGTTTTTTCATTAAGTCATCAGAATCAAAATGTGTTACATAACAACACTGCCAATGGCAAATAGAAATAGAAAATACAAAATCAACTACTATCTACAAGACTACAAGCCTGAAGCCTCAATGAGTCAGAGTCATCAATCCTCATAATCAGCATCACTGTCGAAATCCTGATCATCATGCTCACCACTACTCTCCTCTGCCTCTGATGCATCCTCCTCCTCTATCATCTCTGCATCTGCTGGTGTGGAGGATGACCCCTCTAATCCATCATCAAATCTGACAGGCTCTAGCACTGGCGCATTGAGCTCCAAGTTGGCCAATGCCAACTCAACACTGCTGTCCAGACCCATATCATCAGGAAAGACATCCCACATCTTTGTCTTTCCCTTCAACCAATCCTCCCTCTGCCTGTAGATGAGACGAAGGTTAGTGTGCACATACACCATTGTCTCTGCCCTGGACTGCTCAACCCTGCTCCTCTTCACACTATACAAATTCCCATATGTGCTCCAATTCCTCTCGCAACAAGAGGATGAAGTCACCTGAGAGAGGAGCCTCATGGCTAACTGCTGTAGAGGAGGGCTTGTTGCCCCATGAGTTGCCCACCAAGAATGGGACCTCTTAGCCCCCCTGTCTCGAATCAAATCATAGCCTCCAAATCGCCCCCTGGCAGTGGAAAAATCTGCAAAGGCATCCTCCACCTCATCAAGGGATGCCCTATCCTGAAAAATCATCCTCAATGCATCTTTCCTCCCCTGTGAGATTTCAACATCCATGTGAGGAGGGAATCTGCGGGAAGGTCCACCATTCAGCCACTCATGGCTGTAGTATTTTGGGTTCAAGGAGTGAGCCAAACAATGTAAAGGTGTGCAATTCTTGTCCCATCTGCTGACAAGAATATCTTGTATGACGGTGAAGAAGGCCTCAGGTGATGTCTCATACTCTGGGCACTGACTCTGTAAAATAATGGTCCTCACAGACTCAATCATGGAATCCCATCCCTCATAAACCTCTCCTAGGATGGGTTGGTCTGTATCTGCAAATCCGAGCAAGGAAATGATAGGCTCCATGATCTGAATAATTAGATCTACCTTCTCCCACCATATATCATCCAACACTATGTCCTTCACCTTCTTTGAGGCTGCTTGATCCGTCTTTCTCCAAAAAGACCAAAACTTTGAAATAACCATAGACCCAAGAGCGGTCTTGACCTCCCTCAACCTCTTCAACATGATGAATGAAGAGGCAAACCGTGTATCTGCAATCTTCAACAATGATAGATTGTTGTACTCCTTGTAGATAGTGAGGGCATTTGTATGGTTTGTTACAAAGTTGCAGATATATCGTGCATCCTCAATAGTGGCTCCAATCCAAAGCACATCAGAAACAATAGATTTCAGTGCCAAGTTCAATGAATGGACAATGCAAGGTGTCCAAAATACTTGTGGATATTTTGCTTCCACAATCATGCCAGCAGCCTTGCAAACAGGTGCATTATCTGTAATGATTTGCACACAACAATCCACACCTACACTTTCAATAACTTTGAGAAATAACTCACCCATATATTGTACATCCTTGTACTCTCCAAGTGCATCCACTGTTTTCAAGAAAACTACACCATTCGTGGATGACACCATGAAGTTAATGAGTGGGTGGCGTGCTAGATCTGTCCATCCATCATAAACAATGCTAACCCCAGATGTTGGCCATGCTGATTTAATAGGCTCAAGCATTTTGTCCACCTCTTTCTTTGCCTTTGTCAACAATGTGGTTCTGAGCTTCTCTGACCCAGGAGGCACATACCCTGATGGAGCCCCATGACAAAGAGCTCGACACATCTCAATAAATAGAGGTGACCGTGCAACATTAAAAGATATGAAGTTCTGATAGAAAAAAAATGCAATGGTGAGGTCAAGCTCTTCCCTTTTCTCTTTTTGGAAAACCTTGTCCATTGGACCAACTGCAATTGCCTTTCTCTTTGCTAATTCTCCCCTGCTAGAAGTCTCAAAAGGGAACTTGCTGCTGCTTTTCCTCAAGAATGGAAGGGGGTCATCAGTCTTGGATTGTTTTGATTTTGCTGCCACATTTGCCTCACCAATACTTGCCTCTTTCTGCAATTTCTTCTTATCTAACAATTCAATTGCTGTACAACATTTAATGCCACAACCTGGAATACCCAACAAATGAGCTTTCACACGGACATGTGTGCCTTTGAAATGGCCATTGCAAAAATTGCATTTCCAGTCACAATTTCCTCCTCCCTTTTTTGCTGCCCCTTCCTCTCTTGTTGCATATTTCCACAATGGGTATTTGGGGTCAACAATTTGTTTTCCCTGCACATTTGAAGCTACTATTGCAGCCCCACTTCCAATGGATGGCATACTTGCAGACTGTGATGAAAGAGGGACAGGAGGGGCATCTCCAATGGACACATTCTTCCCCTTTCTTTGCCCCTGTCTTGGTGCCTTTGATTGAGCCATAAATACTGTAAAAAATAAACAAAAACTGTTGAAAATGGCAACAAGAAACAGTGAAGGAGGCCTCCTGAAACATCTTTCCTGATCCTAGTTGGAAAGTGATCACCTAAACTAGGTGGGGACCACACATGTGATTTTTGTCAAAAAGTCTATTTTTAGACTATGTCTATTTTTAGACATACAGAGCATAATTTGGGAATTCCAGTTGGAGATTCTTGAAGTATGCGATATGTTGGTAAAAATAGATGAGACCCTTATTTTTAGGACCCAGGCTATTTTTAGACTGTATCTCCTAAAAATATGGAAGTCGAATATTATTAGCTCTTAATAATATTTGGACTATAAACATTATCTTATTCTCTTGGAGCACTCCCTACTTTGATGCTCGGATGCTGTGCATATGAAATTATTAAGGAAATACGCTCCTATACATAGTTAAGTGGAGCTATTGCATGGATACTTCAGTTAGAACTCATGTGACAGAGTTTGGTGGAGTTGATTGAGGAAGTTAGTGGAGTTGTATTCACTTTAACTAATCTAAACATAGTTGAGCTATTTGTATTCAGTTTAACAAATTGATACAATTAGTGAGAGTGGTGTGAATTAATTATTAATTAATTCACTAATTATAAACTCATTAATCAACTAAATAATGCATCAGTTAACTTCAGTGCATGGACAGTTTCAGTGGAGACCAGTGCATAAATAGGTGAAAGAGCAGGTTAACTATCAGTTGTGACTATACTGTTGCTATTTGCAACACACAGATAGGTGGAGTAATCAATGAGGATTGTGCAGTTCAATCCAGGTGGTTTATCTATATAAAGAGGCCATCCCATAGCTTGAAAACGCAATTCAGGTTGGCTATCAAGTGGCCAAAGGTTGGAGCATGAGTTTTGCTAGATCTAGCTTGATAGTGTGTAGCATGGGAGGTAGTGCATGAGAGCTTGCAAAGAGCTTTGTACTATGATTGTTACATGATCTCCATGACATGTATAATATACAGATAGTTGGGGGTTTTCAGCTTTAAGCTTTCCCATGAAATACCGTGTTCATATGTGTGAATTTTTATGGCTTTAATGTGTGCATGCAATTGATTTTATTTCCGCATGTGATGATCAATGGTAGAAGAGATTCTGTATTATGCATGAAGCTAAAATAGTGTGTGATCAGGAGAATCTCGGTGAATAACTCATCCATTATTCAAATTTCTACATGGTATCAAAGCGATATTGATCATTGGAGCAATTGCAAAGCATTGAAGTGGTTGAGTTTTAGGATAAACTCAAGAAACATAAAGATGGAGAAAGCCGGAAATATACATGCATATTGTATATAATTTTCTACATGGAATGAGAGCGAGAATTTTTGGGTGCGCGAGTTTGTAGGGAATATCTGAAAATTTTTGGTGAAATATTTTCAAAAAAAATAGCATATTTGGATTCCTTGCGAAAAAATACCCAAATTGAAAAAAAAAATCGGTCGAATCGGAGCTCGGATGAGGGAGATATCATCGATTTAAAATCAGCTCTTTTGTTAGAAAATTTTGCGACGGCGGGACAATTGCAATGTGCGCGATCCAAGAATCTACATGCACCGAGGTACAAGATGCATGCAAAGATTTGAAGAGCTAAGCATAGGTTAGTGACTTGGTGGTTGAGAGGGAGCCTCTCAACATGCAGCGTGAGAAGCAGTCTCGGAAGGTTGTGGAGCAGCCACAACTGGAGATGCAGAAGAATCTTTATAGATTTGATGTAGATGGGATGTCTACGGAGCTTCCTACTGTTGGGAAGTGCATGAAAGACATGCAATTGATGCTTGAGAGGGAGCAAGTTTTGCATGCAGGTATTAAAGTAGATGGGATGTCTACGGAGCTTCCTACTGTTGGGAAGTGCAAGAAAGACATGCAATTAAAGCTTGAGAGGGAGATGGATTTGCATGCAGGCGATAGTGAACCTCGGGATGTGGAGCAGCCACAAGAGGGTCATGGAGTGGGAGAAACCACTCATGCAGAGAAATTTCGTGCCAGATGGGCAGAGGGAGTGCATGCAACTATACCACCAGGTGAGAGGTGGGGTGACATGCATGATTAATCCCATGAGGAGATTTCTGGGCAGATTCATGAGATGGTGTGGATCTTATGGATTGAACCTGGCTACGAGGTGCCCACAGCACAGCAGTAGCATGATCAGTTGGAGATGATGCAGGCAGATCAAAGTGACAGTGTCGGATACTGGAGCGCGGATCAGAGTTGACAGCAAGTGCAAGAGTGCATGGGTGCAAGAGTTCAACATCGCAGTGGTTCTTGATGACATGTGCAGTAGCTAAGCAGAGGTCGAAGACTTTGATGATAGATGCTAGATGCATTAGACTGATTGAGTTGTTTGGAGCCTATTCAGTTTCAGAGGAGTTGCAGAGCAGATGCATGAGTTTGCATGGTGCATGCAAAGGGTGCATGGCATATGCATGGAGTTGCATGGTGCATGCATGAGTTTTCATGGCGCATGAAAAGGGTGCATGGTGAATGCATGGAGTTGCATGTCGCATGCATGGAGTTGCATGGCGCTTGTGAAGGTTGCAGGGCGAATGCATGGAGTTGCATGTCGCATGCAAAGACAGTCCTTTCTTGTTGAGAGGGAGTGTTGAAAATGGCAACAAGAAACAATGAAGGAGGCATCCTGAAACATCTTTCCTGATCCTAGTTGGAAAGTGATCACCTAAACTAGGTGGGGCCCACACAGGTGATTTTTGTCGCAAAGTCTATTTTTAGACTATGTCTATTTTTAGACATATGGAGCATGGTTCAGGGATTGCATGTATGAGATTCTTGGAGTATGTGTCATGTTGGTAAAAATAGATGGAACTCTATTTTTTAGGTCAAAGAGGTCAAAGGCTATTTTTAGACTGCCTCTCCTAAAAATATGGAAGTCGAATATTATTAGCTCTTAATAATATTTGGAATATAAACATTATCTTATTCTCTTGAAGCACTTCAGTTTGATGCCTGGATGTGGCACATGCAACTGACAGAAGGAAATACGTTTTTCCTAGGGTTTAAGTGAAGCTATTGCATGAAGACTTCAGTTAGAACTCATGTGAGAGAGTTTGGTGGAGTTGATTGAGGAAGTTAGTGGAGTTGTATTCAGTTTAACTAATCTAAACATAGTTGAGCTTTTTGTATCCAAGTTAACTAATAGATACAATTAGTGAGAGTGGGGTGAATTAATTATTAATTAATTCACTAATTATAAACTCATAAATCAACTAAAGAATACATCAGTTAACTTCAGTGCATGGACAGTTTCAGTGGAGACCAGTGCAGAAATAGGTGAAAGAGCAGGTTAACTATCGGTTGTGACTATACTATTGTTATTTGCAACACACAGATGGGTGGAGTAACCCATGAGGATTGTGCAGTTCAGGCTGGGTGGTTTATCTATATAAAGAGGCCATCCCATAGCTTGAAAACGCAATTGAGGTTGGCTATCATGTGGCTAAAGGTTGGAGCATGAGTTTTGCTAGACCTAGCTTGATAGTGTGTAGCAAGGGAGGTAGTGCATGACAGCTTGCAAAGAGCTTTGTACTATGATTGTTACATGATCTCCATGACATGTATAATATACAGATAGTTGGGGGTTTTCAGCTTTAAGCTTTCCCATGAAATACTGTGTTCATATGTGTGAATTTTTATGGCTTTAATGTTGTGCATGCAATTGATTTTATTTCCGCATGTGATGATCAATGGTAGAAGAGATTCTGTATTATGCATGAAGCTAAAATAGTGTGTGATCAGGAGAATCTCGGTGGATAACATATCAGTTATTCAAATTTCTACAAAAACAACTAAATATATAAAACATATGCACATGCAAACACTAACAACAAACTAAATGCAAAATATAGAGGGACAATGCACTTACCGGATGCCCGAATCTCTTCGAAAGAACACACTTGCTCCTTGCTCTTGCTCCTTGCTCTCCTCTCACTTCACAAATGAAACACAAATGAAATTGGTGAGAAAACATGAGAGAAGAGCCACATTTTATAAAAAAAAATCGCGATTTTTGGATGCCGCGGGCCCGGCCGTACCCGGCAGGAAGGGACACGAAGTGTCCGAACAGGGTACGGTCAGGACACGGCGTGTCCGATTTCGGACACGCCGTGTCCCGACCGTACCCTGTTCGGACACTTCGTGTCCCTCAAATTGGGGGCGAATCCGACACCTAGAGGTGTCCGACACGGGGATTCGGGGATACGAGGGCATTTTAGGAGTGTCTGGTTTCTTAGGTTTTTAGGTATCCCTCGAGTTTGGAGGGAGCCCTCACCAATCTCCAAAGATAAGTATCATACTCTTTTTCAGTTTTGGTTTTCTTACTTACCTAAGGTCGTCTATATTAAATACTGATCACTTTTCTATTTCTATTTCCTTGTTTAGGAAAGATTTACTACTCAAGGATTATGAAAGATGGCCTCACAAGACAAAGCATTGGGATTACAAGGTTTGCTAAGAAACGAAGGTATGCCTTAGACCATAAGCCTTGTTCTCTGCATGATAAAGTTTTACTCCACAGTTAAGCGCGTTTGAGCCAGAGGAGTTCTGCGATGGGTGACCTCCCGAGAAGTCCTGGTTACCGGGTGCAAGCCCCGGAAGTGATGATTGACGCTATGTGATTCATTTCACTAGTTTCAATCTCATTTCTTCGCCCTTGTGAGCATCACCCGATGCAATGAGTGCTAAGTGGACTATTCAAAAATCATGAGAAATTAGTCAGTTACGACTACCTCTCATGGAAATGGTCATAGTTGAATGACTTACTTAACGCAGTTGAATCCCAAAAATGATATCTAATATAATGCACTGCGGAACCCTTCATACTTAAAGTTTTACTCGTTCATTTTGGTGATCTATTCTACATTACTAACATTGTTGTGTCTAGCTCTCCTGAATCTTAAAGATTCTTGATTGGGTGATTCATCATTAATTAAATCTACCCTCCTCACATCTTTATTCTTGTGGAACCCTAAATAGGTTCTATGGAAAACCCTAACATAAGGGTGTGTCGATGATAATGTGTGAAACCCTAGCCTACTTAGGGTTATTGATGAAGTCTAAAGAAAATGTTTTGATAATGTCATGTTTGGGGTTTTGGTATGGCTATGAAAACCCTAACTTGTTAGGGTTGAATGTTGGTCCCAAACCTTTGAGGTTTTGATGAATTAGGGTTTTTTATGTGTTGACCTTTCCTTGCCGCCTACACCTACCTACAAGTCAGTGGAAAAAGTCTTCAACCCCACAAGGTTTGGTTGGTGGCAAGGATCACAGAGAAAGGACAGTCACATTGATCCTAACTCTTTGTTTTAGCTCTCTCCTAAGTCAGCTAAGAGGAGTGGTCCCTAAAGTGAAGAAACTAAGTTAAAAGGATGTGAGGTTCTAGGAGAGTGTTATAGTGAAAATACATTACTTTTAAGGATTTATGAGCAACTATGGTGTGAGCAACTTGAAATAAAAAATGACAATCATTATCATGATAAAACCACAAACCAATGCCTTATACAAAATTTGCTCAACATTTGAAAGATATATATATTTGCTCAAGAAGTAAAATGTAATGCTCTCAAAAATTGAAAGCAAAGAAGCCCTAAATTGCAAACAAAAGATTGCTAGCACAAGATATTGCAAGATACAAAAAATGTCTTTGAGCTAACCAAATTTAGGAATCAAAAAACATATCTTGCCAAAACTCCACAATTAGTAATTAGCTTGGAAAATGTGAACAAGGAAATGTTAAATGCCAAATATGAAATTAGACTTGAAACATAAAAGAAAGCACTTGTTAAGAGAATTACTATTTGCTTTTGGGATAAACTTTGCATATGAAAACTCAAGACCATCAAGAGACAAGTAAAGTAAATATGATGGATAGTGTTCTTGGTTAATTTTATTATTAGTTACCTCTACAACAAGATTGCAAATGAACTCTTCAATCCTCATACCTCACCCTCGCCCAAAGATATGGATCCCACAATGAAGAGTCAATAGAAGAGTAGAGAGTCCCTAAGATGTCTATTCAACCAACTTAAGTTAGAGGTAAAATTTTAGTGAGGCTTGGGGCCTTTATATGCAAGTTACATTGATTGTCCCAATTAAATTGCTACATGCAATGTTTCAAAAGAAATAGAAATGAGATAGTGCTCATTGCAATAACAAATTAAACATGAGAAACAAGAATGGAAATAAGCTCAGATGTGTTGCACCAATAAATGAAAGTAGGCAAGCTAAGTGAAATAGATTTTCTTTATGATACAATTGTTTCAAGTGATAAATAATGCTCCAACAGTTACCAAAATATGTAGCATAAATGGACCAAATAATGAAACATGTGCCTAAATAACCATGAAACAATTAAAACTTGCCAATAATATAAATCGTTCATACATAAAAGAGATTTGCTCAAGTTTGCAAATTTTGGAACTCATGCATGTCAGATTTTTTAGACACAAGATTTAGTGAACGAAATGTGGAGTGAATATGTTGTTAATTTTAAGCATGCATGTGATGGAAATAAGCATAAAAGAAACTAGAAACAAAGTCAATCCACCCACAAAAGGTCCTTCCTATTCAACTAAGGAAGGGGGATGCCATGGGAAAATTTCCCAAGCTCCCTCAAGCAAAGAACTTTCTTTTATTAGTGATTACAATGATTTAGAAAAGATGCCGCTAAGAAGGTTGCCCAAGAAATGAAAAGAGATCTTTACAAAGATTAGAGCTTGGAAAAGCTAGAATCCCCCCCTTGAGTAAGACAACAAAAGTAAATGGAAAAACACTCTAAATCAGAAAGTTTGCAAGCCTCAAAGGCCCACCACCTAGATAACTTGTTGTTGCCCCTATAGAGCTCACGACATCCCTACAAAATCAGTCTTTGAGTTCGTGGAAGTTCCTGCATGCAAGATTATTAGTAGTTTTCTAACACCTTTTCTTCAAACTCTTCATTGTCTAAAGCTCAACCCTATGGGCTTCCAAAACAAAATCAATTATTAGCGTAAAAGAAAGCAAAATGAAACAAGATTATATTACAAACTAATGTACAAAACACTAGCTCAAGTAATGAGAGTGAACCCCCATACTTACCCAACTTAGAAATTGCTCTTGAAATAACTTGTATAACTTTGGAAGCTCTAAAAAGAAGTATTTTAAATTTTAAATGAAATAGATGATCAAGTAGCTAGAGAACGAGAAAACTCCCTCTTGGTCTTCCTTTGATAAAATACTTGGGGTTGAAAATAGTTGAGTCTTAGATCGCTTTGAATCTAGGAGTGAGTTGGTCTATGTGAGACTTCTCCCACACCCAAATGGATTTCCTGCACACAATACAAATAGATCTTCCCTACACACTTGAACAAGTATTAGTCTACAAAAGGATTAGAGCATCGTAATGGATAAGATAAACCAAGCATTCCTCCGAAAATGAATTGGAAAGCTTATTTCTAGAATAGTACTCTAAAAAAATGATATGTGCAAGAGAACTTGCACACATCAAGCCAATCTAGATGGAAAATATAAACTAATATTGATCAAACATGTAAATGAATTCAAACACAACATAATGTTTATGGAAAGAAATCACCTCATAACGCCAAGAGAATACCAGCCAGATAGCCCCAAAGTCTTGATTATATTAACAAATATGCAAGTACAAAATGGCAGAATTTCCTCAAGCCTAATAGCTCATAACATGACACCATACAATAGCCCATGGCATTGTTATATAGAGAGTTGGGAGCAATTCTCAAGGATGAATGCATGTGAGAACTGAACTTGGAGCAAATCCTAACGAAAGATAAGCCAAGTTCGATGTGGAGAAGACTGAGATACCCAGAGCAAAATCGAATTTCTTTTGTGCACACCAAGGGAACTCGAATTCCCCATATGATCTAGTGAACTCATCCATAAGTCAAATGAAGTCCTATGCTACATCAAGCCCACCACTGCAAACTCAAGCAAACTGAAATCTTACCTGTAGATGATCCCAGTGAACTTCTGCATAGGCGTCTGAGAACTGCGTGTTTCCTCTGAGTAACTGCAGAGTCTAAGCTCAAGGTTCTACAGGTTCAGTTGAGTGTTGTTAAACTCCAGATAGGTCGTAAGAAGAGGTCCCCACTTGGTCTTCAGTCAACTGATCCTGTAGAAAATTCCTTTTATGCTCAACTTCTTTTAATAAATTCAATTTTCCTTGTGTGTAACTGTCGCTTTATCTCTGGGAAATTCGATTTTGATAAAATAAATAATGAATTAATGATGCAGTGTGCTCAGTCATCCTCCACATGTCTGTTGACTCAACTCTTTGACTTAGAATAATTTCCAAATCGTTTCCACGTCATTTGGTCACATGGAATAATTTATTTCTCTCTATTTTATTTAATTCTAGCCTAATTAAATGCCACAATTTCCACTAAACTTAAGAAATGTGGGTTTCGAGGGTCCAAAACTCATTATTAACCCCTCAAAGTGTGTCATAGTAGGAAGTTGAAGGTGAGAGGTGTAATTTTGATTACTCATACCCCATACAACTTCTCGAGACAACACTTATTACAATCCAATTACAATTTTTATTACAATTTTCGATTTGCGGGAAATCTAAAAAATTAAAAAATCACTATCTAGACCTAACTTAATTCCACGACATTTTTTTGTGTGATCTAGTATGGTAATATACATTGACTCTAGACACTAGGACTCGCCCAAGGCCTCGACATCAAGCCGTACTCTGGCTTTGGGGTAAAATTGGAAGAAAAAACTCAATTAATTATTAAGTCCTGGTAGGGAGATGATAATTAACCGAGTAAAAAAAACCTCCCAAAGTAATACTCACTTGTTGCAAGGTCCCAAGCTACCTAGGGTTGTTAAAGACTCAATACTGACTCAAATTCATCATTACTAGCATCACTTATTACAATTCCCCGTAGAGCGTGGAATCTGGGTACAAGAGAAAGATGATGAGAAATAGAAGTAGAGTTCAAAAACTTTGTTGAACTGATGATATCTAATGATATCTGATGGTACAAATGTCTTCTAGTTCATCCTTGGGCATGGAGTCTTCTCATTATCATCATGTGCCACTCTAGTGGTCAACACTATGTTATGAAACCCTAGATATTTAAGGTTTAGTAGGGTTTATGAGCAAGACCCTTATTTAGATAATGTCCTAGGAATGAAACCCTAGGTATATGTTTGTCCATCGAATCAAATATGTTAGATTTCTGAATGTGTTTGTGTCATTGGGTTTGACTAACTTATATGATATGCTTGTGAATGATGATGGAATTGTAGATATATCTGTTGACCTAATTATTGGTGGTCATAAGTCCAAGGGTTTGGAACTTAGCCCTAGTCAAAGTTGGATATTCTAGGATGATAGTGTTTGTGAATTCTAGGGTTTTGTAACTTCTCTAATATATGATGACAATCTATGAAAATTTGTTGAAATCTGAAATTGAGTTGGGATTGGTTTTGAAGCTTAAAGGCTCATGCATGAAATGATAATCTAGGGTTTGCACTAAACCCTAGTAGGAAGTCTAACATATGAGTTCTGAAAGTTGTTAGATGCATTGTTATACTTGTTTTATTGGTTCTAGGGTTTTTTATGTGAAATAATTTGTCATATCGTTGAAAGAAATATTGAAGCCCCAAGTATAATGAGATCGATATCTTGATTTGTTGATGTGATTTAGGGTTTGTAAAAAAACGTGGGCAAGAAGTTGAAGTATTGAAGTAAAATATCTTGCTGATTATGTTTATAAAGTCGAATGCTTCCATTGTTATATGATGTTGATATGGTTAACTTCATGCTTCGATAGTTTTGGATGTACCTGCTATCTAAGTAGTGCAGGTACATAATCATCAAGGTGGTGAAGATGTTTGTAAGTAAAGCATGATGAAGGAAGATATATAAATGAAGATAGCCAAGATGACTCTGATAAAAAAGATGAAAGCCATGAGAGATTCTCCAATGTCATAAAAGGAAGTTGATCTCCCTAAGTTAAGAGGGAGCCTGGATAAAATCTCCCTACTTAAGACGGAGAGCATGTCATGGTCATGATAGATACCTCGAAAGAAATTGGAGAATGCAACTTGGATATGACTGGAGAACATGTTGTTTCCTATAAAGTAGGAAAGAAAAATATATGAGTGAAGGAATCTTCTAAAATTCCTACTGAAAAAGAAAAGCAACATCAAATTGTCTGAAAGGTCCTGGAGGTTTGTAATTATTTATATACACATGAAAGTTTATTACTAATTGGGGTTGTGTCTGTACAAATAAAATCTCTCGGAATTTTGATAAATTTGATTAAGAGAGATTTGTTTGATCAAGAAGGATTTGCTACCAGTTGGAATAATCGGGAGTGTTGAGGGTTTGTAAGTGACACATTGTCTGGATGTATGATAGGGAGGGTGGCATTGGTCATAAAGCTCTAGCCTCAGATACGCACCTGGATCCCTAGGTTGATGGTTATTAAGTAAGCCTAATGGTACCTAGAGAGGCTAAAAGCTTTAGTCCATTTTAGTCCCACCTTGGATAGATTGCCTTGGTCAAGAATCTAGTCCATGACATTGCAATGTCTAAACTGAAGAGAGACTTTGGATAGATTGCCTTGGTCAGAAATCTAGTCCATGGCATTGCGATGCCTAAAATTCTTCATAGTTCATATAGTTTGAGATCTTCCTTGTACTTGTTATGGATACCTCCCTAGTTAAGAGGGAGTGTTGAAGAATGTAACTAGGTTCGGTCTTCATAATTGTATTTGAGTCATAATGAAATGTAATTATAAAAAGGAATGAAAAGAAAATTTTATGATTATTATTATGACTTATTAAAGCATGGGTTTCATGCTTGGGTCATCATGTTTTTAGGTCAAAGTCCCCATTGAGGACTTCTAGGATTTATTCCAAGTCAAGAGACCCTCCTTGGGATTTTGAATCATGTAAAAAGGATTCTTTTTGAATAAAAAATGAATTATGTCACCTTCACACCAAGTCGGCCTCACGGAGATCAAGTCAGCCTGAATCTGGGCAATTTGACCCCACCAAAAGCCTATATATAGAAGCAATTCGAATTCATTTGGAGCTCACTTGCTCTCATCAATGGATACCAAGCAAGAAACTGAAAAAAGTGCGAAGTGAGAGTGTAGCAACAAAACTTGTATGCTTGTTGACTTTAATAGCAAAAATGGCTTTAATTATAAAAATACACAAGAGGTATTTATAATAATAAATATTTATTGATATGATATAATAAGATGATTGAATGATTACAATAAGGCATGCTTTTATACCCATGCAGGTGTCTTTTCACGAATGGGCATGTCGTTTAGACATGCCCTTTCATTAACCTAATGACTATTTTACATAATCCCTGTTTATCTATTAATGACTATATTTATTACATTAATTATGAATTAGATTCATAACATTGCCTTCTTCTCGAAAAGCTTTGTCCTCAAAGCTTAACTTTTCGACAATTTCCTTTACTTGGGATTATCTGCTAGACATGTCATTCTTCAATAATGTTGTCTTGAACTTGGTTCTCTATTGCCCCATTTTTATTTTTATTTTAATAAATTCCATATATATATATATATATATATATATATCATTTTTTTAATTTATTTTTTTAAATTTAAATTTAATTAATTAATATTAAATTAATTAATTAAATTACTATTATTATTATTATTTTTTAAGATTTAACTTTACCAGCGATGCCTACCCTAACCGGTCGTTCACGGCTTCCACCGACGTTGACTGTAATGTATATAATTTATAAAATTGAATTTGCCAAACGACCCTTCCACTGTAACGTTTGATATATATATAATTTATGGTAAATAAAATAGCCAAGCGACAGCAACGCTAACCTGCCATGCTTAACCGACCACGACCTTTCACGTGACGTTTGACACTGTGATTTAAATCGACACCCACGTTCCTGTTACACCGATGACACCGTTACACAGCCATGAATTCTTAACCCGAAATGCACAACGTCAGTGGCATTATAATTACGAATCGAACGTGGACTTGTTCGATACACCTGTTCGATGCACCGCTTGGATGTTCACAAAATGAGGAGGCAATATCTAATAAACCAGTAGCAGCCGTAACGGAAGGAGGAGAATTCGAACAGTATTCCAGTGCTGCTACATGCCACATACAAAGATCAAACAATGCCTTTGCAGCCATTATCCTCACTGGAGAAGGGTCATTGCCAAGGCCCAATCGCAACCGCCTTACTACTTGCTCGCTTGGTTTCTTCTCTCTTAAACCATATACTCCCAAGCATCTTGTAGCAGCCCTACATACTTCTACATGAATATGTTTAGTGGCTGGTAGAAGCAAACCATGGAGTATCTCAGAAGCTTCAATAGCTTTCCCCTGAAGTCCTCGAAGGGATTTGATTCCCTCCAAAACAAGTCCAGTCACTGCAAGACAATGCATCCACTGCAGAAAATCTGCACCTCCCTCTCTACATGGCCTAGCTAGGTCTGCGACACGAAGACGAGAAATCCGTTCATCGAAAAACCACGTCCTTTCGCTGATTCTCAAGCGATATCCGTGAAATCGAAATGGTATGAAAAAGAAGGTCTCATTTTGGATGTTGAAACCAGCTACACCCCACCTCCTATTATTTGTTTCCGGAGCGAACCAGTACAAGATATCCTTGGAAACTACGGCCATTTCAGGATACAGATAGTGCCGTTGCAATTTATCTTTTAAAGGTAAATTCGCGAGCCCTAATGCTGACGCATCATTGATTTGGGTGGTTAAGTATGCTATAGACGAAGGCCCTATGTTCGTGTATTTGTCCACATTGTCAACATCAATGTTATCTCCTTTATGAGCGGATGAATTAACTGGTGAATTAGAAACAGCAGATGTGTTAATCAGTTCTTCGTGAATGATGTCAGAGACATGTCCATTAGAGCTGGATGGGACTGGTTTCACCGTGTTCAAAAATTGTAAGCATAGTCTGTGGTTTGCAGACTTACTAATGCAAGCATGGAGTTCTAATCCTCGAGAGGGTTTCTCCAGCATAAACCTCCTTGAATATGGTGTTATGGTGTAAATTTGTAACTTGTGCTTGGTAATAATAAATACATGTTACACAAGAATGTAAGCTTGCACACACACGACAGACATAAAGAGTGTTAAAGACTATTAAATCAAATCTGAATTGAGTTTGAATGGGAGACTCTTACCCTCCCACTGGATTTTGAATGAAGGGGTGTCCCATATATCATAGTCCCTTCCCTTTTCCTGTGTTTTTCCTTGTAATTTGAGGGGATCTCTCCATCCAACCCAAAAACATGCACCCACATCCCCAAACTTTGGCAGAACATTTATCCTCTAATGAAAATTTAGCAAACACAACTACATCAAGTAAAGACAAATCCAACATTAAACATGAAGAGGACAATGAAATAGAAGCAAGAGGCCTTGTACAAGAGTTAAATATTTGCAAAAAGGGAAAATTATTGACTCAAATAAAGAGACCAATCATTAAATTTACACAGTAGGATATGAAAGAGTCATTTTGCACTAATAAACCTCTAATTTTACAGCAATGCATGAAGATATCCTAGATATAAGCCCCAGTACTAACAAAGCAAATAATGAAATAAGCAATTGATAAATGTGAGGGTATGATACTATGAACCTGTTGACTTAACTTTAACATGAGCTCACTTATTATGTCTTAGAGGTTCATAACAATTTTTCTTTCTTGTAGAGCATATGAACAAGTCAATAGAATTTTTGTCTAGAATTTCTAAAGACTTTGAACAGATATTGATATTTGATTATTAGGTTAGAACTTAGACCTTTCAGGATGTACTAGCTACAATCAGCGGCATCCAACTACACTTTGGTGTGATAATCAGAGTGCCATTCAACCATGCAAAGATCCAGTTCAACATCAGCGTATGAAACACATTGAGCTTCATATACACTTCATCAAAAAGCTCATTCATGATCATGTTCTTGAAGTGCAGTATTGTTCAACCAATGATCAAGTTGTCAATATCTTTACAAAGGCTCTCACAAAAGCGATGTTTATCAAACTTCGATCTATGCTTGGAGTTCAGAAAAGTTATCATCAAGGGGGGATAGGCTCTAATGCCTCCTTCGTTCTCCTATTGTGTCACCTTTGTAAATCCTTCAATCCTATCCCAAGTTGTTCTTAAGGGGGGATGTTAGGATATTTCAACACATAGGAAATAGTCTCATTTTGTGTCACCTTTGTAAATCCTTCAATCCAATCCCAAGTTGTTCTTAAGGGAGGATGTTAGGATATTCCGACACATAGGAAAATAGTTAATTATAACTTGGTCTAGCGTAGAGTTAGGTAAAGTGTGTTTCTTTACTATGTACATTTGTAACTTATAATCCAACGGTCACAATATGTAGTGATCCAACGGTTCACTCTCTCCTCGGTATTACCGACACTTGATCCATGGCTTAACACACAATTGGTCCATGATCTCTATTTAAAGAGCATGGAGGGTCATTTGTCCGGTAACCTTTTATGAGAGAAGGTCATGTAAATTTTCTTTCTTTATATTAATAAATTGTCTAAAGTGGCCACGTTGGCTCAAGTCGTGGACTGTTTCCCTCTTCGAGGGTTTTAACCACATCAAATACTAATGTACTGATTTGTGATCTGTTTGTGAGAGGTAACCTTTGGTGTTTGATCTAAGGAACTTACCCTGTAAATTCCTACATCCACACTTCACTCTTTCGTGATAAGGATATTGCACTAGAATAATATTTTCTCAAATAATTTTATCAGCTTCTAGCCTTTCGGAGAAAAATGTCATCACAAAGGTCAAATTAAGAAAAATTATGCTTCTTTCTTTCAGTAATGAAATTGCCCATCTATAAAAGATGAAAAGATCTCAATAGAAGAATCCAAAATATTGATGATAATAGGTAGACATACATACGTCATTTGCCAAAGTCCAAACAAAACGGGGCAGACGGTCCATGTCAGGAGTATATTGGTCGAGCACCAGTGGAAGGCTATGCAGGTTTCCTTGCTTATCAATTCTAATACCAAAATATTCCGCTAATAGTTCAGCCTTCTTTTCAAGAAGTTGCATATTCAACTGCATAAACACAAATAGGAAATGTCTCATTAATAATTCTAGTAGATCGTTATTGAAGAAAGAGCTAGCATCTTTATATATAACTCTAAATATATCAGATGACCCAAGCTATAAATGCAGCTTTACATAACCATGTCCATCTCTAACCAGTCAAATAAGTTGAAAGAAACAGTAAACAACTTGGAATAGGATCACAAAAGTCTGCTATAAATCATTAATGAGATCAATGGATATGTTCAAATTATTTATTGAAGATATACAACTACCGATTGCAGCTTTCTAATCTCAGAAATACAAAATCCAAAACTCAAAAAAATCTAAAAGTAATACAACGAACCTCTCAATAAGTTACGAAATGTATAAAATGGAACAAAACAGTGTATTTAAAAAACCAATTTCCCAATGGTTTATTGAATTATATGTAAGGAAATAGGGATTTCCTCATCACCTTTGCAATCTCATCTTTTGGACCATCACTTTCCTGCCACAATCCTGCTTGCTCCTCTTCATCGAGGGCAATCATAAGCAATTCAAAAACAGGAGCAGGATTACTAAGTTGTATAGCATTAAAATGAGCAAATCGTCGCACAGCCTGCTGATACATAAGCTCCCTACTGCATCACCAAGCATAATGTCATATAAATAATGGGTCCCATGCAAAAGAAAGTAGTACTCTTGGTCAATACCTATCATGTTATCCAACATTTAACCAAGAAAAAACAATAATTTAAATGTAATTAAAAAAGGAAAACAAATTAATGGAATTATAACAAGACCAATAAAACATAGTTTGAAATGACATATACTTGAATAAAATCATCGACTACAAAAAACAGAGAATCAAAAAGATTGAAATACTTTTGGAATGTTGTGGACTTTATGTCTATATGATCCAATTTAACTACCTAGTAAACTAGTAGTATCGGGACTAGAGAGCCAATGCAATTCGATAATGTTATCATGATTACAATACAAATCGAATCTATGTAAATTCTTAGGTTGTCAATAGTGGAAGGATGAATACCTATCATGTTATCCAAGATTTAACCAAGAAAAAACAATAATTAAGAATTTAATTAAGAAAAAGGAAAACAAACTAATGGGATTATAATAAGGCCAATAAAACATAGTGTGAAATGACATATACTTGACTAAAATCATCGACTACAAAAAACACAGAATCAAAAAGATTGAAATACTTTTGGAATGTTGTGGACTTTATGTCTATATGATCCAATTTAACTGCCTAGTTAATAGGGTATTTAATACATATCATGTTATCCAACATTTAACCAAGAAAAAGCCAACGAAATTCAATAATGTTATCATGATTACAATGTATGAATGAGAATGATGTAACAAATGAGAGTGAGGGCCTGCTTATATACCCTAGGCAGGAATCCCTTTATGAACGGTGATGTCCTTAGGGACACTCCTCTTCATTCACTAATTACTAATTAATTATTATATATGATGTGTTATTCTTATTTATATTTACATTATTTATATCTATATTTTATTCATAGCATTATCTTCCTCTTCAAAAAGCTTTGTCCTCAAAGCTAGCGGATGAAAAGGCTTGATCTCTCTCGTTTTTTTCAAATGTCTTCTCGTCTCAGAACTGTCATCTTCATTGATACAAGACGATATGATCCTTGGAGTGATATATAAAATTGTCGCACGGAGAAAGGATCTGACCATCATAAATTAATCTTCTGTGAAACTTTGCGGTCACTGGAAACTTGTGATGAATTGTTATCAAAGGGCTCGATTGCATAAACTTTAGTATTCCTTGGAACATAAATTTGTTGTTTATTTTTTGAGTGATACTGATAAGTAGATTGATTGAAAATTCTGCTCCTGTGATTCAGATGTCAACAAAGAGTTCTTATATTTTGACTTGCCCTTATCAAGGATGTGGAAATTTCGTGATTTACTTCAAACACTAATGTGCTGAATAGGTTAGAAAATATTCACTTGGAATTTCCAGCGTCTGAACTGCAACATCTAAATATGTTTTCCCTCCAACTGGTTTGTCATTTTTTTGAGTTGTGATATTGATTGGATCATTGTTTGTATATTTTTCTTCAACGTGGACTGAAGATTTCGACACTTCTTTCGTGAGTAGTTCTTCTAACTTGTTTTTTAATGATTTCTTATCATCCTTGAGTTTCTTAATTTGAGTGAGTAGACTTTGATTATGGTTTCTGAGACGTAATGTTTCTTTCGTTTCTGATTCATCAACCTTATTTTCAATGTTTTAACTTTTAAGCTTCTCATCTTTTAGATCTCTGATTTGTTCTAATAACCTCTGATGCAGGTCCTTTAAATGTAAATTTCCTTCTTCCTTCTATGATAGATTCTCATATTTCTTCTTGGTACATTCTTTTTCTTCTTCTAAATCTTTTTTTTTCCTTGGACTTCTTGACCTTTGCAAGTAATTTTGGGCTATGGTCCCTTAGGCGCAAAATTCCCTTGTACTTTTCTACTAATTTTTGTTCCAATTTTACAAGTTTTTCCTCTCATTCTGTCATTTCCATCAGTACATCATCTTGACATTCTTCCGCATTCTTCCACATTAAATAATTTTTCACATGATGGACAACTTAATTCGCAATTTTTTTAAATCCATGGATATTCAATGTATGTTATATAAAACGGACATTTAGTCCAAAAATTGATTATTGTGTGGAACTCATCTTCTATCCCTTTCTTGAATTCCTTTCTCAAATCACTTTTATAATATTTTTAATAATTTTTATTTATTTTTTTAATATAACCATTTTGTTTGTTTGTTTTTTCTTTTTAAGATATCTTATCTACCACCAATATACTTCATCCATAAATTATAAAACCTTGTTTTTAATATTAGAGCTTTTTAAAATCCTTTTATCTTTATTAATATGTTAATATGTCCTTGGGTTTACTTAATTGAGTAGCCACGACTTTTGTTTTGTTTATTTTGAAACTCTCCACACCTAGTCGATGACCGGCTCAATAGAGACGACTCAAGAATGGTGGCTATAAAAGAAAATAGTTGTACAAAGGTCAAACACTGGAATTTTAGTAGATATGTGTGGACAACAGTTTGGTTGGACTTCGATGTTGCATGGATTTTGTACGCAAGTTTTTGGCAGTGGTGAGAGACGAAGGGTTGTGTGTTTGGGTTGTTGCAGTGCTCGGGTGCCAACGACTATTGAGTGTTACAGTCGAGTTGTTGCAATGTTTAGCTGCTAGTAGCTACAGAGTGTCACAGTGAAAATGGCGATGACATGAGCAATGACAATGACGACTGAGCACCTGGTCGAGCAATGGTGGTAGCCTGTTGTCGACGGACGCTACTCGGTTGTGAGGAAAACAGCGAGGTGACAGCTACTCAACTACGGTGGAAACAGTGGGGAAATATTCGGGCCGAAATGGTAGCCGCAATGAGCATGAACGGAGTTGTTTGCGACAGTGCGACACAAGGTGTAGTTCTAGCGTCGCAGGGGCAGAATAAATATCGACAGCAACTAGCAGGTTTGCAGGGTATGTTGAAAGGCAGACAGGCATAGTGACGATAGTGTTTGTGAAAGTGTATGGCGGTTGCAGCAGCCGGTCAGACAATGTTGTCGGTGATGCGGTCGTTTTATATTTTTTACTTTATTTTTTTTATAAAATCTTTAATTCAATTTTTTATTTTTTATTTTTATTTTTAATTTTTATTAGCCAAAGGTTATTTTCTTTTCTTTTCTTTTTTAACATTTTTTTGTTTACTTTTTACTCTTTAAAAATGATCAAGGCCTCTGACGAAATAAACAAACAGAGAAACTCCAAAGGCTTCTGCAGCGAAGCGCTTTCAATTTCACGACAACAAAGTTGACGCAAGGTTGATGGCCAAAGGTTGAATTAGACTGACTTTGTGTAGAGGTTCTGGCCAAAGGATCAAACCATTCTGATACCAATGTAACAAACAAAGTTCATATACTTAGAGGAATGCTCTGATACCAATGTAACGAACAAGTTTCATTATAGCAGGTTAAACACTCCAAAAGACTTGGAATATGTAGATCTCCATTTAAGTTACAAGAATATATATATTAAAATGTATGAATAAGAAATTAGAATGATGTAACAAATGAGAATGAGGACCTGCTTATATACTTTAGGCAGGTGTCCCTTTATGAACAGTCATGTCCTTAGGGACATTTCTCTTCATTCAATAATTACTAATTAATCTTTAATATCCCAAATGCAAAAATTCGGGATTTTCTTGAAATTTTTACTTCACATAAATTCTCCATTCATAAACAGAAGATTGCCATGTAAAATAGAACAAATAGAATGCTCACAATTCAACCATAGAATGAACAAAAATAATCTCAGCTTTTATTATCAAATATATAACTGGGATTACATGCACATACAACCAAAATAACTGAGATAAAGTTGGCCTCCAAGATACTATGCTGCATTGATATGTTGGCCCTCCAAACTAAAATGAACTGCACTGCTAAGCTCTTCTATGAATTCTGGATGAATTCACCAAGGGGAGATGGGTGCTCGCCTAATCTCACTAAATCAACCAAGGGTTTCCGTCCTGGGGCTACAATGAAGTAGAGAATCGGGTTCTCAAACCTTCCATACAAGACAATGATCAAATCCAAGATTAACTCTAATGGCCCTTCCTCCTCTTTTTATATATTTGATGGAATCCTCTAGAAGCTCCTATTTTATTATTATTTTAATCATTGAGCACATTTCCCTTAATTAAAATATTATTTTTAATGTGGTAAAATGGTCAATTGGCCACCATGCCTCCTCAAATCACTGAAAATCACTCCTAGCCATCCCATCCCATATATCTTCTCGTTTTGGTTCCAACAAGCTATTACACTAAGGTGTTATGCCAAGAATTCCTCTCAAAATGCCACCTTAGGCATAATTAATTGAGTTAAGCCCATATATCTTCTCGTTTTGGTTCCAACAAGCTATTACACTAAGGTGTTATGCCAAGAATTCCTCTCAAAATGCCACCTTAGGCATAATTAATTGAGTTAAGCCCATTAATAACTCAATTTTCTGAAAGTTGTCGGAATGCAACGGAACAAAAGGCAAATTGTGCGGATGGTAGAATATACCAAGGGAATGCCATCATACCTCATAAGAACTCCTCAAAACCCCTCCAAAATCCCCTAGGGCCCGCCAATAACGCCAACCTACACCTGTGCCCTATCTGCCCCCAACTCTGAAATTCCATCCTAACCATGACATAAGGAATACCAGAAAAAGGAACATTACAAATCCTCCGCCCCAAGATTGTTTGCCCTCAAGCAATCCAAATGTGTGGACCAGTTTGTTGGCCCGATGCAACTAAGACCCAATGATTTTATGCCTCTCCATCAACCCACCTGGAATAGATCCATTAATGCCTGGATCCCAAACCAATCTCTAACTGAGCATGTCATCAACAAATCCTCCTAGATCCCAATGCCACTAAGAATAAACATTAGTGCTCCACGAGTCCTGTTGGGCTATAACTTTGGCTAAGAATGTTGACTCACTGACTACGTACCAACTCATCACCTCTCTCTAATCCAACCCCTAACTCAATCCAATGTTAATCTTTCTCTCCTGATGTCGGGATGGAATGTTGAAGATTTGTCAACCTGTAACCCACTGCCAACTGGAACCTATAGTACCTGTCATGTCCAAGGGTCCCTGCTCCGTTATGCCCTTGACTAAGAATATCATACCATCAATAGGATACCAACTCATGATCCCCCACCAATCCACTATATGGACCCCTATGCAATGAATAAGTCTACTAGTCTGATACTAGCCCATGCTCAACTCCCATCGCTCTGCCCTCTCAACCAACAGAATCGGCCCAATAAATCCTACCTCTCTCCCAATAATGGACCCAAGTGGGCAAGTTGTGTTGCAAGCCCTGTCTATGTACTCATGGAGAGGGTTGCTTCCTGAAAATGTTGCAGCTCTACTGGCTGCAACTACATCCGCTTGCACCCCATTGTTAAATTTGGGTACTAGAGGACAAGTGGTTCCCCATGGCTTTGATCTTTTGCCTAGGGAAAAGTGTCCACTCTATTGTACTTTTCCTAAAAATGACTTTATAAGTGGTAAAGTCAGTCTAATATTAAAGTGACTTTAAAAGTGATAAAGTTACATTCTAATTTAAAGGTGACTTTATTAAAGTCAATGAAGAATTAGAAAGTGAAAAAGTGACTATGGAAATAAAAGGCTAAGTGGGTCTTTATTTAAGTGGGTGAGTGATTAAATAGAAAAAGTGAAAATAATGTGCATTTATTTTCAGCCCTTGATCTAAAGCTATCTTAGCCATCGGATTTAGGGATCACTCCGAAGTCACTTAGGTTAGGGTAAAAGGAGAAGAAGAAGAAGAAGGAGGTTGGAATTTTTCTGTGTATTTCAGTTTCTCTGTAAAAGTTTTTCAGAAATAAAGAAGAGCTCTCAAACTGGGTTTTCCCAAGAGTTGTAGGGGGTTTTTCCAGGGTCAGGTCATATTGACCAAAAATCACTGTGTCATTTTCTGTGTGTAGCTGTTATAATTTTTCTGTGCATTTTCCATCAGTAGTAAAATCTCTAAATTTGTGTTTTCATAAATAAATGTCATTTCCAAATTTTAGTGTTTTTATCACGCTTGGATTTAACATTAAATGCATGGAGTGAAAAGAGAAAACTGATAACCGAAGTGGGGACTGAAATTTTTCATGGTATCAGAGCTTAGTTGGCTGGAAATTGCATTTTGGCACAGCAGTGTGTAAATTACAGCAATATGATTTTTACACAGAAAACAGAAAACCTTTACCCAAATTTGAAATTTTAGTTTTATAGGACAATGAATCATGTCTTTGGAATTGAGGGTTGAAGACCGGTTAGATGGGCAGAGTAACTATAGTGCATGCAGGGAAAGAATCCAAAGTATCTTTGACGAAGCAGAGGTCCAGGGCATTATGGTACATATCACCTAGCACCCAGTAGCAGTACCTGTTGATCCAACACAGTTAGCAGAGTTCACTAAAAAGAATGTTAAGGCCAAAACATTGATTTTGGATGGAGTCAAAGATCATGTCATTCCTCATGTGAGAGGAAAGACTTATGCACATGAAATGTGGACTGCCTTGATCGGGCTTTACCAGAGCTCAAATGAAAACCGTAAGATGGTCCTAGAGGACAAACTGAAGGCCATAAGAATGGCTAAGACTGACAGTGCTACAACATAGCTCACCAAGATCACTTCAGTGAGAGATGAGTTGGCAGTCGTAGGAGAGACCATTGCACCCACTAAGTTGGTGAGGATAGCTTTCCGTGGTCTTCCCAAGTCTTGGGAGAGTTTTGTAAATGGTATTGTTGCACAGGAGAACCTTCCCGAATGGAAAAGGTTGTGGGATGATTGCATTCAAAATGAGATCAAGAAGAACCATCTAGGGGCAACCAAACAGGGGGAGGAGGATGACAATGTGGCATTGTTGGCAAGAGGCAAGAAGGGAAAATCAAAGAAGGGAGCTTTCACCAATGGAGGCAAAGGAAAAGGTAAAGGTAAGCAGCAAAGCAAAGAAAAGGACTATTCCAAAGTCAAACGTTGGAATTGTCAAAAGATGAGACACTATGTTGTTGTGTGTCCAGAGAAGAAAAACAAGAAAGGGAAAGAGAAAACCATGGCAGCTTTTGCAGAGATAGAGGGCTTCTCAGAGAGCTTTGATCGAGAGTTTGGATTCATAGCTTGTGAGGCCTCCAGTGCAGTATCACCTGCCATACAGGTTCAGAGGGAGTGTGCACTCACTTCTACTAGCAGAGCATCTTCTAGTGTTTGGTATGTTGACAATGGCGCTTCTCGCCATATGGCAGGAGTTAGGGAGTACTTCTCAGAGCTATCAGAGAGTGATACTAATATGGAGGTAGTACTTGGTGATGACAGCATTGCTAGAGTAGTCAATGTTGGAACATAACATTTGCTAGGGAACCCAAACCTCCCTTGAAAGTGTCAGATGTTCTATATGTGCCTGGAATGAAGAAGAACTTGATATCCGTTTCAGCACTTGAGGACAAAGGGTATGAGGTGTTTTTCAAGAGTGGACAGGTGCTCATATATCCTAAGGGAACTCCAGCTGCTTCAGCTAGAGTGATTGGAGTACGCCATGCTAAGGTGTACAAGTTCTCATTTCAGCCCCTGATGGCATTGAGCAACAGTACCAGGGACAGGACCGACAGCAGTTCTAGCAGTTCAGAGTTGTGTGAGATTTGGCATCGCAGGATGGGTCACATGTAACATGGGGCCTTAAGGACATTGCGGGAGATCACCATTGGTGTGCCAGATTTTAGTTCTGATCACCTTGATGTATGCAGAGGATGTGCTATGGGGAAGTTTGCAAAATCTCCTTTTCCCAGCAGTGACAGGAGGACGACAGGGATAGTTGACTAGATTCATTCCGATGTCAGTGGTCGGATGTCTCATGTGTCCTTGAGTGGCTTTGAGTATTATGTCT
This sequence comes from Pinus albicaulis, assembly GCA_034641835.2. NCBI lineage: Eukaryota > Viridiplantae > Streptophyta > Pinopsida > Pinales > Pinaceae > Pinus > Pinus albicaulis. The sequence continues at coordinate 896,552,470 of CM076580.1, forward strand.
TATTCATTGATGACCACTCCAGGAAGACCTGGATTTATTTCTTGAAGACCAAGAGCGAGGTCTTCAAGTGGTTTCAAGAGTTCAAAGCTCTTGTGGAAAACCAGACATGCAGGAAGATCAAGGTACTCAGGCCGGACAATGGAGGTGAGTATACTCTTGGTGAGTTCGTGGATTTTTGTTCGGAGGCAGGCATTAAGAGGGAGTTCACTGTTCCTTACAACCCCCAGCAAAACGGGGTGTCAGAGAGGAAGAACAAATCCATTGAATGGGCTGCCAAATCCATGCTTCACGATCAAAGGTTACCTTTATTTTCATGGGCAGAGGCCTGCAACACTGTTGTTTACTTACAGAATAGGAGTCCACATCGTGCCTTGGGGAATATGACTCCTGAGTAGGCTTTCACAAGGAAGAAGCCTGATATTGGGCACTTTCATATCTTTGGGTGCCTTACATACTCTTATGTCCCCAACGATAGCAAGACCAAGCTAGAACCTACTGCAAACAAGGGCATCTTTGTGGGTTATAGCGAGACCTCGAAAGCTTACCGAATTTACATTCCTGCAAAGAGGAAAGTGTTTGTCAGGAGGGATATAAAGTTCGAGGAAGAGAGAGCTTTCAGGACGTCACGGGAGTTACATTATATAGAGTCACCAAACACTCAGCAACAACTGAGTCAATCATAGGGATCCAGTGCACAGGGTGAAGGAGGTCAGGGATCAGGAGGTACATCTATTACAGTTTCAGGCCCATCAGTGAGAAGTGGCTCTCAGAGTCAAGTGAGGGGATCTTCAGGCAATCCGCAGAGCAGTTCACAGTATAGTCCACTGATGGACAGCTCGCATGGTACTTCAGCTTCTACAGGCACGAGTACAGGTATGGGGTCAGTTGGCAAGCCTTTAGGAGTTCAGGCTTCTGATGATGATGAGGATTCTTTCACTCTAGTGGAAGAAGTAAGTTCAGGGAAGAGGAAGCCCAAGTGGCTTCAAGACACCCTACGCGAAGCCACATCAGTTGTTGGACCAAAGAGACAGGTCAGAGAGAGTAGACCACCTGAGAGGTTTTGTAGTTACATGGTATTGGTAACAAGCATCGTTGACACCGAGCCCTCTAGTTATGAAGAGGCAGTTAGCCAGCAGGTCTGGAGAGAGGCCATGATGGAGGAGTATTCTTCTATTATGAACAACGATGTTTGGGAGGTAGTGCCTCGGCCTGAAGGTAAATTAGTTGTTACTTCCAGATGGCTCTATAAGATAAAGCATGTTGCAGATGGCAGCATAGAGAAGTTCAAGGCTCGATTTGTGGCGAGAGGGTGGCAGAGGGAGTTGACTATGAGGAGACCTTCGCTCCCATGGCTCGGTATACATCTATTCGCTCCATTATATCAATTGCAGCAGAGATGGGTTGGAAGATCCACCAGATGGATGTGAAGACAGCCTTTCTCAATGGCTTCGTTTAGAAGGAAGTTTATATTGAGCAGCCGCAGGGCTTTGAGGTGCATGGGAGGGAGACCCATGTATGCAGATTGAAAAAGGCACTCTATGGCCTGAAGCAAGCTCCGAGAGCTTTGTATTCGAGGATTGATACTTACTTGCAGCAGTTGGGTTTCACTAAGAGTGAGGTTGATCCAAACCTATACTTCATTGTGGTAGGGGAGGAGCCTCTCATTTTGGTGTTGTATGTTGATGATTTGGTCATCACCGGAGCAAAGAGACTCATCGAGGACTGCAAGAGAGATCTTGCTTCAGAGTTTGATATGAAGGATATCGACTTGATGCATTATTTTCTGGGATTGGAGGTGTGGCAGGAGGAGGGGCATATCTTCCTGTGACATGGGAAGTACACAGTGGATATTCTTAGCAGATTTTAGAAGGAAAACTACAAACCCATGTCTACACCTATGATCACTAACTGGAAGAAGCTTCACACTTTAGATTTCGAGTTGGTGGATCCTACACTATACAGGAAAATCCAGTTTTTCATGACAGGTCAAAGCATATTGGGATCAAGTATCACTTCATTCGAGACTATGTCCAAAAGGAAGCAATCAAGCTTGAGTACATCTCCAAAAATGAGCAGGTAGCGGACATCTTCACCAAAGCCTTACCACAGGGCAAACATGTCTACTTCAGAGACAAGATGGGAGTGGTAAGGAACACTTTCCTCGGTAAGAGGGAGTGTTAAATTTTGGGTACCAGAGGACAAGTGGTTCCCCATGGCTTTGATTTTTTTCCTAGGGAAAAGTGTCCACTCTATTGTACTTCTTCTCCTAAAAGTGACTTTATAAGTGGTAAAGTCAGTCTAATATTAAAGTGACTTTATAAGTGATAAAGTTATATTCTAATTTAAAGGCAACTTTATTAAAGTCAATGAAGAATTAGAAAGTGAAAAAGTGACTATGGAAATAAAAGGCTAAGTGGGTCTTTATTTAAGTTGGTGAGTGATTAAATAGAAAAAGTGAAAATAATGTGCATTTATTTTCATCCCTTGATCTAAAGCTATCTCAGCCATTGGATTTAGGGATCATCCCAAAGTCACTTAGGTTAGGATAAAAGGAGAAAAGAAGAAGAAAAGATTCATTCATTCTTTCATGAGTTTTTGAGAGAAAAGGCAAGAGAGAGCAAGGACATTTTTTGAGCAGAGAGGAAGTGAAGGAGAGCAGCAAACCTTGGCACGCATCTCAAGGACGCATTTACAGCAGTTCATACAGCAGCAGTTTTGGCACGCATTCCAAGACAACAGTGTAAATTTATGTACATGTTCTATGCTTGATGCAACTTTACTTTTCACTACAGCAATCACATAAACAATCAGGCAAAATGCTAATAGAACATACCAGTGGATTTACAAAAGACAAACCAGAAACAGAAAAATGTGGTGGTGCGTTACGGCGATCAACAGGATGCTTCAACAAGCAAAGTCTGCTTGGCCAGCCAACCCAGCATGTGTCACAACAGCCCTCAAAAGAACCACACGGTCAACTCAAAGTCAACCCCAGAAAAGTCAACACTGTCCAAAAAAGTCAACGCAAGACAGCAACAAGAAAGTCAACGCATCTCGGTCTTCGATCAACCTCTGACCTCGGCTCTTCTGCCAATATGTACGGCCTTCCAAAATCGAAGTCTCCACCAATTTTCAGCCTATTTGGACCATGCGTTGACCAAAGTCAACGCTGGTCAAACTTGCATGGAAACCCTAGCTGCAGTAAATTCGTCCTTCTTCCCATGTGTGAACCAAAACTGCTTCCAAGGAGCTCGTACTAAATCAGAGGAGGAGATGATGTGTGAGGATGAGATGAGTGAAAAAGTCCTTCAACGTTGACTCTATTTATATCAATCACTGAGGTGTGTGACACATCTGCTGGGGGTGTAAAACCTTAAGGCCGACCTGCACATATTTGAAATTATTAAAAATAAATTCAAAATAAATGTTCTGCTCATCAGATTAAGATCAATTTTAGATCGATCTTACACCTCTCCGAAAGAGGAACCCAATACAAATATTAGTATCTTCATATGAGCATCACAACATGGAGTTTGGACCTAGTTGTCCAACTTTAACAAACAGTCTGTACATCAGCGATTTGGCATGCATTCCAAGGAGGGATGGCACAAATTTCGAGGGAAAAAGACAACAGGCAAAGGCACAAAAATCGAGGCAAAGCTGGGCACGAATTTCGAGGAGGATATTATGTTGTACATTTCCGTACATTTCATACGATCGTACACTGATTTCTAGGCACGAAAATCGAGGCAGGCCGTATAGCATTTATCACTGTAATTTTTCTTCTGCACTAATTTTTCTGTTGGCACGATTTTCAAAGTGGAGTTTATGCACGGAAATTGAGATAAGTTGGTTTTTGTAAATGCTGGAATTTTTCTATTTATTTCAGTTTCTCTGTAAAAAAATTTCAGAAATAAATAAGAGCTCTCAAACTGGTTTTCCCCAAGAGTTGTAGGGGGGTTTTTCCAGGGTCAGGTCATATTGACCAAAAATCACTGTGTTATTTTCTGTGTGGCTATTATAATTTTTCTGTGCATTTTCCATCAGTAGTAAAATCTCTAAATTTGTGTTTTCATAAATAAATGTCATTTCCAGATTTTAGTGTTTTTATCATGCCTGGATTTAACATTAAATGCATGGAGTGATAAGAGAAAACAGATAACCGAAGTGGGGACTGAAATTTTACACTCATTAATAGGTAGACCCAAATATGGATGCACTGTTGTCTCCCTCGCCGGATAGGAAACTCCACGCTCCTCCAGCCAACCAATCTCCTACAAAATTGTCCTGCCAGACTCCCGCGCCTCCTAAGGACAAGTGTCTGTAAATACTGCCATCCTGCTAGATGTTTGTGCACCTATTTGCTCCTCATCAATGGCTCACCCCAAGGGTGGTTAATCATCCTCTTCCATCACGGGCTCAATATGATCCTCCAACTGGCTTTCCCCAAAAGGCCTATCATCCTCAACTAACCCATGCTCCTCTATGTGCTCTCCATGTTGAGTCATCACTGGTGACTCATCATCCAGAATGTCTCTCGTAGGGTCCACCAACCACTCATCATCCAAAATGTCTCTTGTAGGGTCCACCAGCCACTCATCGTACACATCGGAATGTAAATCCAGCCTGTTGTCAACGACACCACAGGACTGCTCATGCCCCCCAAAGGCATCCTCGTATGACCCCATGGACTCATCCAAGGAAGAGTCATCATGCTGACATACAGAAGGAATATCCTCCTGCTCTACCTCTATCATCTCCTCTGCATCTCCCAAGCATGAGTGGTCAAGTCCCCAAGGGTTCTTGCAAATGAAGCAAAGACCCTTCCTCCTCAACTCATTCTCGCTGCATGGTCCACCAATCCTCCGCAACTCCTCCTAGGTCAATCATCTCCTGAACAACTCAATGTCCTACACTACTAACCTTTCGGCTAGTCCATACACAGTGGGTGAAACCAATTGTTCTCTCCTCCAAATGACCAATAATTAGGACTGCAACCTCCTGCAAATGGCATCACGGCCTCCCATACATGGGGACAAAATGGACTGCATGTGTGTTATGACTGTGTCAGGATGGTGTTTCCTAATGCTGAAGAAGAATTGGAACATCTGGAGGATCAAATCATCACACTCCAACTCAAACATGAGATCATAAGATCTAACCAAGGCCATGAATTCTAGAATCTCTAACCTCTTCCCAAAGGTAGGGCCCTCACTGTTATCCAAATCCTGAAAAGTCTCCACTACCAATCTAAAGATTCTCATCATAATGTCATCATTGTAAGGAGGTATAGGTGCGGTCAGCATCATAATAATGCTACCAAGACAAGAGGCAAATGGAAGTTTGACTCCTATACAAGGGTGCTCCAAATACTTGGGTTGCACTAAGGCAAGCATGGTTGGTTTTAGAGCCCAAATCGAGCTCTTTCCATCTGACTAATGCACCTTGGAGAGGAGTGAAGAAAATTCTTCTAGTTTGAGAAGGGCTTTGGGTGTAACCCCCATACATCTCAAATTTGTCCCAAGTTTGAAGATTTAGTGTCCCAATTCATGGTCTTCTTGTGGTTGCTCTTGTTGTACCAAAGTAAGCATTCCCTTAGAAAGGGATATGCCAATTGTTGTTGCCAACTTATTGAGAGAGTTTATAAGGGTGTGATCCACGTTTTAGCTGAGAAATAACAAATACATCAAACTGTCTTATCCATGATTTTGACAGAGGTTCAGTAATACTTGACTCAATAGCTGACTCAAGACACACACTTCCTTATATTAGCAACATAGGTATGAAGACAAGACTCTACTCAACAATATATGGGTCAGTGAAACTAGCACCATGCTACTCTCCCTTGCAAAGTCTCCTTGTTGTGGCACTGATTTTCTGAGTTTATGAATTTTTCAATGGGCTATTGTGGACAGTTTATAGTTTTTACTTCAACAAATACACATAGTAAACAGTAGACTTCCAGAGAGTCCCATACAAAATACAAGGCACACTTATCAAATGAGTTTGAACCCTAGTGACTACTCAGGACTCAATACGCACTTAATTTGGCATCAAAATAGGGTTATGACAGTAGCATACATATATGTATAAATAATGTATCTTTGCAATACATTTCACTATTATCATGGCATACATAAGACTCATACATAGACTTTCTCACCTCATGACAACAGCTCACACACCCAACCTTACATATTTACAAAAAATAACACACAGTTCTCTCTCTCTACCCAACATCATACTGGAAGACACTAGCAGCAATAAACACACATAGAACTGTAGAAATTTCTGTTCCCAACCCTGGTTTTCAGTTTCTCCTTATTTCTCCCATAAAGTTAAATGCCCATTCCCATAGCTATACATTCAACAAGCTGGAAAAATAAATATTTTCTGAAAACACAAATTTTGGAAATTTCTTAGTGCTGGAATGCAGAAATAAAACTTAGAAAAATAAATCAGCCACACACAAAAAATAGACACACTGATTTTTTGTCAACTTGACCCTAGAAAAACTCCCTACAACTCTTGAGGAAAACCATTTCGAAAGCGATTTTTATTTCTGATAAATTAGCTTTTACAGTGAGAGAGAAATACTTAGAAAAATTCAGCAAGTAACAAATACAACTTATCTCGTTTTCCGTGCTTAACCATCGCCTCGGAAACTGTGCAAACAGTAAAACAGAAACAGCAATAAATGTTGTACGGTCTTCCTTGAATTTCGTGCCCAAAAATTACAGCATTAAGTGTTGTTGTAAAGCCTCCTTAAAAACATGCAAAACAACAATAAATGTTGTTGTACGGCCTCCTTAAAATGCATGCAGAGAGGCAGAAATAAATGTTGTACGGTTTTCTGCCTCGATTTCCATGCACAGGGACAGCAACTCACTGTACGCACTGCCTCAAAACCAGCAAACTGCTCCTCGAAATCTGTGCCAAAACTATTGTACAGCCTCCTAGGAATATGTGCCCAAGCTGCTGTATGGTTTTGCCTTGAAACTCGTGCCCAAACTGCCTTGAACTATGTGTCTCCCCTTATTGTACAGATTTGCTGAAGTGTTGCCTCGGTATGCGTGCCAAGGTTCTGTTCTCCTTCTCCTCACTGCTCAGAAATCTCCTTTGCTCTCTTCTTCTCTTTCTCTCAATCTACTCATGAAAGAATGAATGATCTTTTCTCTCCTTTTCCTCCTTTACCCTAACCCTAAGTGACTTTTGGGGAATCCCTAAATCCAATGGCTGAGATAGCTTTAGATCTAGGGCTGAGATTAAATGCTCATTTAAATCTCACTTTCTATTTTTTAATTCACCCCACTTTAATAAAGATCCACTTAGTCATTTATTTCCAAAGTCACTTTTCACTTTCTAATTTCACATTGACTTTATTAAAGTCACTTTAAAATTAGACTTGGTAACTTTATCACTTAAAGTCACTTTTAAATTAGATTTGACTTTATAACTTTATAAAGTCACTTTAGGAGAAAGATTAAATTATTTTGGACACTTTTCTCTAGGCCAAAGATCAAAGCCTTAGGGAACCACCTGCCCTCCGGTAACCAAATTTCAACACTCCTTCTTACCGAGGAAGGTGTTCTTCACCACACCCATCTTGTCTCTGAAGTAGACATGCTTGCCCCGCGGTAAGGCTTTGGTAAGAATATCTGCAACCTGCTCATCGGTGGAAATATACTCAGGCTTCACAACTCCCTTCTGAACATAGTCTCTGATGAAGTGATATCTGATGCCGATATGCTTTGACCTGTCATGAAATACTGGATTCTCCATGAGTTTAATGCAACTGTGATTATCACAGTATATCACTGAAGGTCTCAACGGTTGACCAAATAAGTCAAACAACATCTTGTGAAGCCATATGGCCTCACAACTAGCTAGACTAGCTGCCATGTACTCTGCTTCTGCCAAACTCAATGCTACTGACTGCTGCTTTCGACTGAACCACGACACCACTGTCGAACCCAACCCAAAACAGCACCCTGAAGTTCTCTTCCTATCAAAAGCACAACCTGCCCAATCAGAATCGGTGTAACCTGCCAATCTCACTCCATCCCCCTGCCTTTAATCCAAACCAGAATCCACTGTCCCCTGCAAGTACCGCAAAATGTGTTTTGTAGCAACCCAGTGCACCCTCCTGGGCTCACACATGAACTGGCTCATCGTGTTCACTGCAAAACATATATCTGGTCTAATGTTGACCAAATACATCAAGGAACCAATCAGCTGTCTATACAATGTGGGATCCACCAACTCGGAATCTGAAGCATGAAGCTTCTTCCAGTTGGTGATCATAGGTGTCGACATGGGTCTACAATCCTCCATGTGAAATCTGCAAAGAATGTCCACAATATACTTCCCCTATCCCAGGAAGAAATGCCCCTCCTCCTGCCACACCTCCAAACCCAAAAAGTAATGCATCAAGCCAATGTCCTTCATCTTGAACTCTGAGGCAAGATCTCTCTTGCAACCCTCTATGAGTCTCTCTACACCCATAATGACCAAGTCATCCACATACAACACTAGAATGAGAGGCTACTCACCTATCACAATAAAGTAAAGGTTCGGATCTACATCACTCTTTGTGAAACCCATCTCCTGCAAGTAAGTATCAATCCTGCAGTTCTAAGCTCTGGGAGCTTGCTTCAGGCCATAAAGGGCCTTCTTCAGTCTGCACACATGGGACTCCTTCCCATGCACCTCAAAGCCCTATGGCTGCTCAATGTACACCTCCTCCTGTATGAAGCCATTGAGAAATGCGGTCTTCACATCCATCTGGTGGATCTTCCAACCCATCTCTGCTACTATCAATATGATGGAGCGAATCGAAGTATATCGAACCACGGGAGCGAAGGTCTCCTCATAATCAAATCCCTCTACCTGGGAGAACCCTCTAGCCACAAACCTTGCCTTGAATTTCTCAGTGTTGCCATCTACAACATGTTTTACCTTGTAAAGCCATCTGGAAGTAACCACGAATTTGCCCTCAGGCCTCGGCACCACCTCCCAAACATCATTCTTCATGATAGAAGAATACTCCTCCTGCATGGCCTCTCTCCAAACCTGCTAGCTAGCTGCCTCCTCATAGCTAGAAGGCTCAAAGTCAACGATGTTGGCAACCATTGCCATATAACTACAGAACCTATCAGGCGGTCTGCTCTCTCTGACCGGCCTCTTCAGCTCAGCAACAGATGTGGCCTCTCTCAAGGTTTCCTGAAGCCACTTGGGCTTCCTCTTCCCTGAGCACACTTCTCCCACCGGAGAATGAAACTCCTCATCCTCATCAAGAGCCTGAACTCCTGACTGTCTGTCTGTTGTCCTCCTGCCTGAACCTGAACCTGTAGATGTTGAAGTACCGTGTGAACTGTCCATCAATGGACTCCCCAGTGAACTGCTCTGCGGACTGCTCTGGATGTTGCTCGAAGCACCACCCCTCTGACTCTGTGAGCCACTGCTCATTGATGGACCTAACATCGTAATCGATGTACCTCCGAATCCTCCTGATCCCTGCCCACTGGATCCCTGTGCTTGACTCAGTTGCTCCTGAGGGTCTGGCTGATCCAGATACTCTAACTCTCGTGACCTCCTGAAAGCCCTATCCTCCTCGAACTTCACATCCCGCCTGACAACAACTCTCCTCTATGCAGGAATATAAATCCGAAAGCTTTCGAGGTCTCACTATAGCCCACAAAGATACCCTTCTCTGCAGTGGGCTCTAGCTTGGTCCTCTTCTCCTTGGGTATGTAGGAGTATGAAATACACCCAAAGATACGAAGATGACCAACATTAGGCTTCTTCCCAGAAAAAGCCTCCTCCGGAGTCACATGCTCCAAGGCACGATGCGGACTCCTATTCTGCAAATATACAACAGTGTTGCAAACCTCTGCCCACAAAAACAATGGTAACCCCTGATCATGTAGCATGGCTTTGGCAACCCCTCCGATGGATCTATTCTTCCCCTCCGCAACCCCGTTCTCTTGGGGATTGTAAGGAACTGTGAACTCCCTCCTAATGCCTGCCTCCGCACAATAGTCAACAAACTCACCAAGGGTGTACTCCCCTCCATTGTCCGACCTCAGGGACTTGATGTTCTGACCTGTCTGAGTCTCCACAAGAGCTCTGAACTCCTGAAACCGCTTGAAGACCTCACTCTTGGTCTTCAAGAAACAAATCCAGGTCCTCCTGGAGTGATCATCAATGAATAAAATATAATACTCATATCCACTCAAGGAAACATGAGACATCCGACCACTCACATCTGAATGAATCAAATCAAGTATCCCAATCGATCTGATGTCATTGTTGGGAAAAGGGGATTTCGCAAACTTGCCCATAGCACATCCTCTGCATGTATCAAATTGATCAGTACTGAAATCTGGTGCACCTGTAGTGATCTCCCGCAATGTCCTCAAGGCCCCATGATACATGTGCCCCATCCTGCGGTGCCAAATCTCGCACAGCTTTGAACTGCTAGCTTTGCTGCCGGTACTACTACTCAATGCCAAAAGGGGCTGAAACGCAAACTTGTACACCTTTGCATGGCGTACACCAATCACTCTAGCTGACTCAGCTGGAGCGCCCCTGGGATATATAAGCACCTGTCCTCTCCTGAACAATATCTCATATCCTCTGTCCTCCAATGCTAAGACAGATATGAGGTTCTTCCTCATCCCTGGCACATATAGAACATCTAACACTTTCAAGGGAGGTTTGGGTTCCCTATCAAATGTCAATGTCCCCACACAGACTGCTTTAACAACATTGTCATCTCTGAGTACTACCTCTATATCAGTGCCACTCTCTGAAAGCTCTGAGAAGTACTCACGGACACCTGTCATATGACGTGAAGCCCCACTGTCAAGATACCAGATACCTGAAGATGCTCCGCTAGTGGAGGGAAATGCACACTCCCTCTCAACCTCCGTGGCAGGTGATCGGAGTGGCCATGGAACACAGCAATGAGACTCAGGTCAAAGCTGCTCCAGGCAGAGTCTCTATCTGTTGATGCTGCCATGTTCTGGTTCTTCCCCTTCTTCTTCTTCTCCGGACACACAACTGCATAGTGTCCCATCCTCTGAAAATTCCAACACTTCACCTTTGAATACTCCTTCTGCGTGTTTCCCTGTTTACCTTTACCTTTGCCTTTGCCCCCACCAACACTTGTGGAAGCTTGCTTCTTTCCCTTGCCTTTCTTGCCTCCTGCTAACAGTGCTACATCCTCATCCTGCTCAACAGGTTTGGCTGCCCCAAGCTGGCTCTTTCTGATTTCAGTCTGTATGCAATCATCCCAGAACCTCTGCCAAGTGGGAAGGGTCTCACGTGCACAAACCCCATCAACAAAGTTCAGCCATGAGCTGGGAAGGCCATTCACTGCAATCCGCAGCAACTTAATGGGTGGAATGACCTCTCCAACTGCTACCAACTCATCTCTCACATTAGTGATCTTTGTGAGATATCTAGTAGCACTATCAGTCTTAGCCATCTTAATGGTCTTCAACTTCTCCCTTAGGACCATTTCCCTATTCTCATTAGTACTCTGATAGAGATTGGTCAAGGCTGTCCACATCTCATGAGAAAATCTCTTTCCTCTCACATGAGGAATGAAATGGTCTTTAATACCATCCAGAATTAGTCTCTTACCCTTGTTATTCTTCTTATTAAAGTCTGTCAGCCGAACAGGTTCAGCAGGCACATTAACAGGGTGTTGTTGGGTATGCACCATTATAACCCAGACTTCTGCCTCCTCAAAGATGCTTTGCATTCTTTCCCTTCATACACTGTAGTTGTTATGCCCATCCAACCTATCCTCCACCCTCAAGCCCAAAGAAATGCTTGTTGTCCTAATAAACTAAAAAAGACACTATTGTAGTAAAGGTACTGTTTTCTGTGTGAAAAATCAATTTGCTGTAATTTTTCTTCTCACTGTCCCAAACTGCACTTTTCAGCGAAATACCTCTGATACCATGTAGAAATTTTTGTTCCCAACCTCGGTTTTCAGTTTCTCCTTATTTCTCTCATAAAGTTAAATGCCCATTCCCATAGCCATACATTCAACAAGCTGGAAAATAAATACTTTCTGAAAACACAAATTCTGGAAATTTCACAGTGCTGAAATGTAGAAATAAAACTCAGAAAAATAAATCAGCCACACACAGAAAATAGACACGCTGATTTTTGGTCAACTTGACCCTGGAAAAACCCCCTACAACTCTTGGGGAAAACCAATTCGAAAGCTCTTCTTATTTCTGATAAATTAGCTTTTACAGTGAGAGAGAAATACTCAGAAAAATTCAGCAAGTAACAAATACAACTTATCTCGTATTCCATGCTTAACCACCGCCTCAAAAAATGTGTAAACAGCAAAACAGAAACAACAATAAATGTTGTACGGTCTTCCTCGAATTTCGTGCCCACAAATTACAGCGTTAAATGTTGTTGTACGGCCTCCTCAAAATGCGTGCAGAGGTAGCAATAAATGATGTACGATTTTTTGCCTCGAAGTCTGTGCACATAGACAGCAACTCACTGTACAAACTACCTCGAAAATTGTGCCTCAAAACCATCAAACTGATCCTCGAAGTCTGTGCCAAAACTGATGTACGGCCTCCTAGGAACACGTGCCCAAGCTGCTGTACAGTTTTGCCTTGAAACTCGTGCCCAAAATCCCTTGAACTGTGTGCCTCTCCTTGTTGTACAGATTTGTTGAAGTGTTGTCTCGGTATGCATGCCAAGGTTCTGTTCTCCTTCTCCTTACTACTCAGAAATCTCCTTTGCTCTCTTCTTCTCCTCCTCTCAATCTGCTCATGAAAGAATGAATGATCTTTTCTCTCATTTTCCTCCTTTAACCTAACCCTAAGTGACTTTTGGGGAATCCCTAAATCCAATGGCTGAGATAGTTTTAGATATAGGGCTGAGATTAAATGCTCATTTAAATCTCACTTTCTATTTTTTAATTCACCCCACTTTAATAAAGACCCACTTAGTCATTTACTTCCAAAGTCACTTTTCACTTTCTAATTTCACATTGACTTTATTAAAGTCACTTTAAAATTAGACTTAGTAACTTTATCACTTAAAGTCACTTTTAAATTAGATTTGACTTTATAACTTTATAAAGTCACTTAGGAGAAAGATTAAATTCTTTTGAAGACTTTTCCTTAGGCCAAAGATCAAAGCCTTAGGGAACCACCTATCCTCCGGTAACCAAATTTCAACAAGAAGGCCCCAGAGTACTCAGTCAACACACTCCTTGACCAATAACATTTGACTCGAGTATTTTGTCCTCCAATTTTCAGACTAGCAACTCCCTAGAACTTACTCCAACTGAGTGATGGTTTGAGTTATGGGTTAAATGGACGACTCAAATAATTCTGGATCAACTTCAGTTGCTCATAGTTAAGGAAATAAGCAACTTAACGTTCAGAATATACCTTTGTCTCTTCAAAACAATGATAAAAATTCCCTTGCAAAATTATCTCTGTCATGCCACCAATTTCGAATTATACTTGATATATCGTCTTTGAGGAATTTGGTTAAACAGTTAGAAGATGAACATGTTGTAGGTGGTTTTCAGGATAATATAAACTTACACCAGACTCAGAAAATTCACACATGGCTGGCCCGTAACTGTAACACCATTCATCAACCTTCCTATGCTAGAAATATAAATATATAGACATCAGTTTGGGAGCAAATGAACCTGGTCAATAAATCAGTAAGTCAACTTCAGCGCAATGGCCAAGCTGAGCGATAATTTCAGCAGTGCATTATCCAATAGAGGCATCCCACTTTATTGCATGCTGTCTTATAAAGCTAACTCGGCCCATCGGTAGAGAGATTATTCCCCACTGTTTCCACACTCAGCCAGATACGAAAAACGGTCCAAAAATGTTTGTTATCGACTCCCTTGAGGAGAGAGACTACGCCCAGGAAGTAAGGAAGGGCCACGGCCTTAGTGAAGTCTTCAGGCCTTGATGCTTGCTTCCAACCAGCATTCCACGCTATCATCAAAGAGACTTGCTCTGCAATCTGGAGCAGTCCGGCAATGGAGGCTCGGGATCTTCAACTCGGTTCCTCAGGGAATTATTGTATTCATTTTGTACCAAAATCGACCTCTTTATGAGCAAATATGACACCAGCAAATCTTTCATTCTGGCCAGAATCCTAGTAGTCATGGAGGCATACAGTCTAAGAGACCATGCAGAAAAGGTCCTGGCCACACCGACCGATGCAGATCTCCTGAAGAAGCATGAGGAGCTGCAGCACATGCCAAACGCTTTATAATGGATGGGGTTAAGGACCATCTAGTTCCACATATAGCTGAAAAGAAAACAGCTAATGAGATGTGGAAATCCTTAACAGCCCTATATGAGGGGAAGTCTGTCCAGAAGAAAATGCTTCTAGAGAATCAGTTGTGGTCATTCACTATGACCAAGGGAGAAGAAATAGAGCCCTTCCTCTTCAGATTACAGACGATCAAAGATCAGTTGTCTGCCATGGGAGCAAAGGTGGAGGATGACATGATGGTAAGGACTGCACTCAATTCGGTCACAGAAGAATGGGAAACCTTTGTCCAAAGTGCCTTGGGCAGAGCGGACCTTCCCGACTGGGACAATATGTGGGCAATCCTTCACAAAGAAGAACTCCGCAGATTCACGAAGAAGAAGTACAACATGGGATCCAGTAAGGTGAAGAAGGAAGATGAAGACGATGCAGCCTTGGCATCAAAGAGGTAGCAAGGGAATAAGAAGCATGATCTATCCAAGATCAAGTGTTTCCATTGCGGCGAACTAGGACATTTCGCCAGCAATTGTCCAGAGAAGAAGAAGGACAAGGAAGCTTCTACTTCCAAGGCTATTGTGGCGGACGATGAGTTAGAAGATGACGTAGCCATGAGCACTCGTGAACAACGAAAGTGGGGCAACATGGATCTGTAGAGCAGCTACAGAGAGAAGGCAGGATCCTTTAGCAGATCATCTCTTGGATCACATCCGAGCTACGGGAGCCTTAAGACAATAGCGTGACAAGTGGAGCAATTGGTACAAAGAATCATGGATGAAGCAAAAGCGAAGCTAAAGGCTGATGGGAGCAGCGCAATGCAGATGCAGTAGTTGCATGGCAGCAGCAACATAAGGGCTAATGTGACTTCAGCAGCACGGAGCAAGGTTACTTGTGCAAAGCAGAGCTACAGCAGCATGGAGGCTTCAGGAGGACAGCGCAGCGCGGCAGCAGCATGAGAGATTTCAGCACAAGGGGGGCTGATGTGACTTCAGCCCCTTGTGCAAAGGGAGTCTACTTACAAAGTGCAGAGTTGTAGTTGTGCATCATCCTCCAGATGACAGCACAAATCAGCAATCTATGAAGCTTAGTGATGAGGATGCAGCCCAACTGACTTGTCTATAAAAGATTGGGTAGGAGCTTCAGTTGTTTCTCTCAACAACTGAAGTTGCAGTGCAGCAGATGGCAGCATAGATGCAACAAATTGAGAGGGAGCTGCAGTACAGATGTGGCAGTGGCGGTGGCAGCGTCATGCGCAGCAGTACAGAATGGCAGCAGCAACGTAGTGATGAAGGGCACCAGGTCCAACATCAGTGCAAAGACCCACACTAAAGATCAGTGCAGAGCTTTGGAGTGAAGCAGAGTTGTACTAGAGCACATTCCTCGCTAAGAGGGAGTGCTGAGTTTTCTTAAGTCACACGGATCAAGCTTTCTTTTAATCTTATCCATCGATTTCCGATCATGGTCGTTTGTTTCCCAACGAGAAAAGTATAAAGGAAAGGCTTGGGGTCATTTGGAGAACACACACGGAGGCAGAGCACTGAGATTAAGCTAGAATTCTAGGGCGTGGTTTGCTAAGAATTTCCAGAAGTGTTTCAGCTACAGAGAGGGGTAGTTTTGGCAAAGGGGATGGTCTGATCCTAGTGCCAAGAATCAGCAAGAGGCAGAGAGCAGTGTCCAGAGGCAGCGCAGAGAAGCAGAGGCAGTAGCAGCAGTTACGCAGCAGTTGAGCAGCGCAAAGAGCAACTTCAGCTACGCAGTGCCTTCTGGGGCAGCGTTGGGCAGCAGGGGACCCTCCAAGGTTACGCAGAGACCCTTCTAGGGCAGCGTAGAGTCTGCGTCACCCATTCTGCGGTTACACAACCCTCTCCAGGCCAGCGCAGAGGCTGAAACGGCTGACGCAGGGGCTTCAGGGGTAGCGTTGAGGTGTCTAGGGCCAAAAATTGGTTGAGTCTTGTAAATCCCATTTGAGGGTGTGGATCAGTCAGTCTTTTGGTATCAAAACAGCAGGTTAGCTACAAATCTATATTTTTCTCTGTTGAGTTAGCCAGTGTGGTGCCCAGATTTTCTCTATTCATAAAACTACTTAATAATATAAACCCTCTTGCAGCTAGAAGAACGGTTTTCCCGCATGGGGTTTTTCCTGGGACAGTTGTCCAGAAAATCTTGTGTCACTTTGTCTGTGTGCATGTACTTTTCTGTTTTAGATCTGAATCAGTGAAAGTCTGTTATGTGTTTACTTCGATGTTAATCTGAATATTTCAGCATTAATAACGTGTTTAAGTAGGAGAAGTATAACCAGATCTAACAGTAAATTTCTACATTATGTAACATTCAGAAATTTTCACATCTAGTTGAAGACTCATTGGTAGACCTCGTTAAAGGAAGCATCAAAGGATCTTATCATTCATGACTCCTAAAAGTTGATGTTGAAGGAATATTGTTACCACTCAGGACCTAAAAGGGACTCCTAAAGGGACAACTCCTAAGTCAAGGATGTTAGTTTTTGTAGCATCAAATGTGTTCTAGCCTTGAAATTTTGTGGAGAGGCTAGAATACATGAGATCTCCAAATCATACAAATCATTTCTGGAAATTCCACCTAGAGACGACTTAATTAGATTATTAGTCAGTTTTTAAATATTTCCTAAGTCTAAAATTAGGGAACATGATTAATTAATCATAATTAATTAAGTCATGGTGTGAATTTTCTAGAAAGTCACATGTATCAATTTCAAGTTAATCCTAGCCATTAATTAAGATCTAATCTTGGTCGCTGAAGTCTCAACGAAGGATTATAAGAGAAGTCGATGGGGCTTGGAGAAGATACATTTGAGCAGTTCGATTTTACTAGGAAATCAGTTTCTAGAATACCAGCGTTTTGCTGCCAAAGGGAGATTCAGTGAGGTCGAAGCAGTGAGAGAGGGGCAGAGACAGTGAAGTCGAAGGAGGCATTCAATATTTGGTGAGTGCATTTGCAGAGAGGCAGAGAGGCCACAGTGAGGCTAACACAGTGGCAACGCAGTAGCTTCAGTGGGCAATTTGTATTTGTTGGAGGAGAAGCAGTGATTGAGTGTTGGAAGCTGGGCAAAGAGTCTAGAGGCCAGGAGAGTCAGTTTCTCGATCAACAGCTGACGAGATAGCTTGAGGTGATGCAGTTCCATGTTGGGTGATGTAGAGACTGTGTGAGGTTGACGCAGAGACTGCGCAAAGGCAGTTTGGACGGCTCCATTTCGAGCTGAGGTTAGTGCTCGAATTCGCCTGTGTAGTGAGGAATTTTCTCACTAGATTTTCTTGCCAGTTTTTCTCTGTAGGATTGCCAGTTTGGGCATCCTAATCTAACTTCTACTAAGGTATTTCACTGTTGCATAATATTAAAACCCTCAGTTGTGTAGAAATTTCTAAATTTTAATTCTTATGCAGAAATTATTTTTGTTAATCCGATTAAGCTTCTCCTACTTATACAAGTTATCAACTGAATAAATTCAAGTTAACATCAAATCAAAACACATAACAGATCTCTACCAATTCAGATCTAGAATAAGCACATGCACACATAGACAAAGTGACACAGTTATTTCTGGACAAGCTGTCCTCGGAAAAACCCAATGTGGAAAAACCAGTCTCTGGCTGCTAGAGGGCTCTATTATTAAGAATATTTCTGAAAACACAACTCTGGGTTCCAGATCTAGAAAACCCTACAGAGAAAACTCTAGATCTGCAGTACCTGGCTGTTATAAGACCAAAAATACTGACTAATCCACACCTTCAAACGGGATTTACAGAACTCCGCCAAATCTAGGCCTAAAAACCCCAAATCTGCCCCTGAAAGACACTGCATCAGCCCCTGAAGCCCCTGTTGGGCTCTGCGTCAGCCTTGGCTAGCCTCCAAATGCTCAGTGTTGTCACTGGAAGGGACTGTGTTACCCAGACTGGGTGACGCAGTCACTACGCTGCCCCTAAGGGTCTCTGCGTAACCCCTGAAGGGTTTCCTGAAAATCACACTGTCCTCGCTGCTGCTATTGCTGCTTCCGTCTGTTGCTGTTGCTGCAATCTGTTGTTGCTGCCGTCTGCTGCTGCTACTGTTGTTGTCTGCTGGTGCTGATGATGCCTTCCTCTACGTTGTCTTTCCCGATCTCTTCTCTGCTTCTTGTGTATTCTAGACCCCAGGATCAGATCATCCCCTTGGTCTAAATTCCCCTCTCTACAACTGAAACACTTGAGAATTCTTAGCAACCCCACCCTAGAATCTCAGTTTAGCTTCAGTGCTCTGCCTCTGTGTGTCTTTACAAATGACCCCAAGCCTTTCCTTTATACTTTTCTCGTTGACAAATCAACGGCCAAGATTAAATCATTAATCAATGGCTAAGATTAAAAGAAAGCTTGATATGTGTGACTTAAGACAATTTCATCACATGTTTAATTAAATTCACTTTAATTATTTTATTTTCCTAAGTTTTAACTTAGGAAATACATTAAAATAATTAATTAATTTAATATCTCCTAAACCAGATGAAATTCCCCAAATCCATTTCTAGGTCTTGTAGATCAGGTGAACTCTAGTCCTTCCTCAAAATTTGGGACCTAGAGCACAACTGATGCTACCCCAAATAAACAAAATCTCAACAAGTTGCTACACCGATTTTCCCAAGTTGGGTTTTTCTAGGAACATTATCCAAAAATAACGGTGTTATCTTTTCTGTGTGTGCATATATTTCTTCCAGCGTTTATTTTCTTCTATAGTTTATTTGTGAAGGTTTCAGTGTATTTATTTCAATATTTGTCGTAGGAAACAACAGATAGATTGTTTAATTAATTTAACAATTAGAAGAAATAACATCAGTTGTTGCAATAGGATTCGAGATTAGCCGAATTTTCACATGGTATTAGAGTGCAGGTGATCAGCCGGAGAGCTCAGCAGCAGAAGAAAAGAGGAGTTTTCGTTTTTCATCATGAGCAGCAATTCGAAACCCTAGAGGGTTCCACAGTTCCTTGGCTAAGAGGTCGTATTTCTTAAGGAAAATCAGTTTTTCTGAGAGAGCGACAGAAAAACGTGATTTCTCCAGATTGAGAAATTCCAGAGGTAGAGGTAGTAGCCAGTATTTTCTTGCAGAGAAGATCTCCAACTGGACGCAGTAGTTTTGCAGTAGCAGAACTAGCGTTGCGAGGAAGAAGAGCACACACTGAGGAAAAATTTTCCTGAGGGAACTTCTAGTCTCAAGAAGTTCGATTTCCCTTGCAGATCAACAATCGTTGTGGGCAGAGTATCTCACTCCAGAAGGGAGTGCGTAGAGCTGAGCACAAGGGAAGAGGAGATTTTGACATTTTTTGTTGAGATGGCCAAAGTCGGGCTTCGGGATCAGGACAGGTTGGATGGAGCTTCCAACTATGTGATCTAGAAGGCAAGGATTTCCTTCCTTATAGATGAGTATGATCTCAAAGCATATATCGATAACATGGTAGTCATCCACACGGAGTCAGATCAGCTGAAGTAGTACAAGAAGGAGATGGCGAAGGCAAAGAGATTGATCCTTGATGGAGTTCACGAATATGTGGTATCACACATAGCGGCCCAGGGAATGGCCAAGGAGATGTCGAATACTCTTTCCATGTTATACCAGGGATCTTCCGAGCAGCGGAAGATGTACTTAGAAGAGAAACTGAGATGCACCTGAATGCAGAAGGGGGAGCGCGTAGATCTTTTCCTTACAAGGATTCAGGAGATCTGAGATGAGCTCGCAGCTGTAGGGTCAGCACCTCAACCCACAGATCTAGTGCGAGTAGCTCTCAACTATATGTCAGAAGAGTGGCAGGTATCCGTCCAAAGTAGTTTGGGCAGAGAAACCTTGCCAAGATGCTACAGGATGTGGGCAGACATGTAGCAAGAAGAGTTGAGGTGAGGTCTGATGAAGAGCACCATCAGCTGCAGCAACAGCAGCAGTGGATCGAAGCAAGTGAAGGAAGAGGACAATGTGGCTCTCGCATCGAATGGTCCCAGTCAGGGACAGGGGGAGCGTAGGAAGAAGAAGGATCTGTCGAAGGTCAAGTGCTTCAGGTGTGGTGAGCTAGGCCACTACAGTTCTCAGTGTCCTCTAAGGAAGAAGGACAAGGAGGAGAAGCAGGACTAGCAGGAAGCTTCTGCTGAGATCGATAGGTTGTCCTCTAGGCTGTACGAAGATTTTTCCATGATTGCAGACATCAGCCCAGGAGTGAGGTTGGATGACTTGGTTTTGTAGCCCTAGAGAGCTAGGGATGGGCAAGATTCTTGAGGAGGTCCACCTCTTGAATCAGTACCTGGCTACGGGGGCCCACAGTATTCAGTAGCAGGATGGACCAGTGGCAGTTGATGCAGTCAGATGCCAAAGTGACAGCTGAATAAACTAGTAGCATTCAGATGTTGGGGAGTGGAGCGCAGAGTTGGCAGCAGTGCAGTTGGCACAGTGCAGAGTCAGCACCACCACAAAGCCTTCAGTGACCACTGACAGCACAGAGGCTAGTAGCAGTCAGGACACGGGTGACAGATGCATCATACTAAACACAATTGGTTTATTATTTCGGATGCTTCTCAGTTGCAGATGTTGCAATTGCAGCAGTAGATGAGAGGGAGTTGCAGTGCAGATGCAACAGTTCAACAGGGTCAGCAGCAACACAGATGCAGCGCATATCAGAGTTGCGCAGTAGTTGGTGGGAAGCAGTAGCTAGATATCAACAACGTGACAAGAGATGGTGCAGAAGCAGAGTATTGCTACCAAAGAGGTTGTAATATCCCAAATGGGGATTAACAATAATAAAAATGCAAATAAACGAGTAACTATAGAAAAAATGCAAACACTATTAAAATACACAAACA
This sequence comes from Pinus albicaulis, assembly GCA_034641835.2. NCBI lineage: Eukaryota > Viridiplantae > Streptophyta > Pinopsida > Pinales > Pinaceae > Pinus > Pinus albicaulis. The sequence goes on from CM076580.1 coordinate 896,573,605, forward strand.
GGAGCCAAAATCACTGCTGAACCATTTTATTAATATATTGGGAAAAAGTACAATTGCGGTGCTAGAAAGTTTTCTCCTGGGCCTACTCAAGGCAGGCTTGAAGAACAACTCAAAACCAAGCAAGAACTCTGGCTGAAAGTGCCTCTGCATGGCTCAGCCTTTGCGCTTCCTAGCCTAGAAATGTTGTTGTTGGCTGACTTCAACCTGTTGGTTGGGTTACTTCCTCTGCTCAAAAAATTCTGGGCTTTTAACCCCGGACTCTGCTCACTAAACCCACAAAAACCCGTGAAGGAATTAGCCAGATGTTGACCCCGGAATTTCAGCCCAATTTCCTCTAGCTCCTCTAGCTCTTAGCTGCGTTAGGATATTTGTTTGATGCCTCAAACCTACCTAGAAAATTCTGTCAAATTAATCTTGGCTTCTCCTCAATAAACCCAGAAAAACCCAAAAAGGTTTCGCCCAAAGCTTGACTTCGGAATTTGGCCCTTTTGGGCTTGGCTCACTGCGCTGCTGGGTAAATCGAACCTCTAGACGAATCTGCTAGAAAATGCCTCCAGAGAGCTACCAAAATCCCTAGTAGGAGGTGGCTAACCTCCCCTCCAAATCTCCTACCGAAACTTCATTGCTCTCCACACTCCCAGCACCAGCACCGAACTGAACTGCACAAACATTGCGCAATCTACTCTACCTCTGCGCAGTCCTGAAGGGGCTACGCACTTCCTGTTGATGCTGCTGTGTAATTCCCTCACCGAAATGCATAACTCCTCTCTTGAGCAGGCACTCGAAGTCCCACGAGGTAGAGGTTGAGATCTCTGCTTGAAGATCTTGTGTGCTAAACAACACTGCAGACTTGGCTCTCCGGCTCAAGCGTGCTTCAGTAAAAATGACCAAGAGAAATAAGATGAATGAATGCCAAAATGAGCCTTCCCTTCTTCCTTTTCTCCATTGAAGCCCAATGTATGCCCTGGGTCCCACCTTGGCCTGCACTGCCTCTCCTTGGCATACCACGTTCTGCCTTCCTCTAGCCAATCCCACGTTGTCCTTTTCGTGACTCTTCTACGCTGCCACCTAAGGCAAATTCGACCCCACCACTAGAGCCGGAATTTTCCTTTAGGGACTTTAGGAAAAGACTTTATTTGGCATAATTATTAGTTGTGGGTCCCCTACCCACGTTATTTCCGCCCAACATTAGGAAATGCCAAAATTAATCAAAATTAATATTCCAATTAGCTGACTGCTAATTTGGAATATTACAGTCCTCCCCACCAAAAATTGCTTATCCTCAAGCAATGCTTGAACAAGCATCCTCTCTAGCTGACGCTCCCCCACGGTCACTTCAAAATGTGCCAGGATCCTAGATACACCACTGTATCATCCCTAACCTCTGCATCTCCCTGATATGAAGGGATACGTCAATACCCGAATCCCAAGCCATCCTATCCAACATGAAGCTCACCCTGCTCCACTCACCATCCTGCCATGCTAATGAATTTCCCCACTCCATCAATGACTCGTTGAAGCCCAATGGAAGATCTACATGATCTCCCCATCGAATATACAACTCATCCCTAAAGGCTATCACGCTGTGTGGAGCTGTAATGCTCGGATTCCCTGCTAATCTTGGAGAGGTATCACCATGTTGACGCTGCGTTACTCTGACCATGAGATACTCCCCATCGTGTGTATCCTCCTCTCCTGAGGCCTAGTAGAAGGAGATCTGTGAGAGACAAGCTCATCCGGCCCAGGCATCGCCATGATGCCAATACCTACCCCTCTGAATGCAACACTGAATCTATGCAGCAGCAGAGAAAGTCTACCTCGCCATCCAATGAAGGCCTCTGTGTACCCCCATGTGCCAACCCAACAGTGAACTAGATCATTCTCTCTCGTGACTACGCTCTTCCTGTTGCTGTTGTTGTGTAATTCCCTCACCAAAATGCAAAACTCCTCTCTTGAGCGAACACTCGAAGTCCCCTGACGTAGAGGTTGAGATCCACACTTGAAGATCTCGTGTGCTAAACAGCACTGCGGACTTGGCTCTCTGGCTCAAGCGCACTTCAGTCAAAATGACCAAGAGAAATAAGATGAATGAATGAATGCCAAAATTAGCCTTCCCTTCTTCCTTTTGTCCATTAAGGCCCAGTGTATGCCTTGAGTCCCACCTTGGCCTGCGTTGCCTCTCCTTGGCCAATCACGTGCTGCCTTTCTCTAGCAAATCCCACGCTGTCCTTTTCGTGTCTCTTCTATGCTGCCACCTAAGGCCAATTCGACCCCACCAATAGAGCCGCAATTTTCCCTTAGGGACTTTAGGAAAAGACTATTTGGCTTAATTATTAGTTGTGGGTCCCCTACTCACGTTATTTCCAACCAGCATTAGGAAATGCCAAAATAAATCAAAATTAATATTCCAATTAGCTGACTGCTAATTTGGAATATTATAGAGGTGCAGCAGCACTAGAATACATTCCTCGCTAAGAGGGAGTGTTAGTTTTTGTAGTATCAGATGTGTTTTAGCCTTGAAATTTCGTGGAGAGGCTAGAATACATGAGATCTCCAAACACACAGAAATCTTTTTTGGAAATTCCACCTAGAGACAACTTAATTAGATTATTAGTCAGTTTTTAAATATTTCCTAAGTCTAAACTTAAGGAATATGATTAATTAATCAGAATTAATTAAGTCATGGTGTGAATGTTCTAGAAAGTCACATGGATCGATTTCAAGTTAATCCTATCCATTGATTAACATCTAATCTTGGTCGTTGAAGTCCCAACGAAGGATTATAAGAGAAGTCGATGGGGCTTGGAGAAGATACACTTGAGCAGTTCGATTTTAATGGGAAATCATTTTCCAAAGTAGCAGTGTTTTGTTCCCGAAGGGAGATTCAATGAGGTCGAAGCAGTGAGAGAGGGACAAAGGCAGTGAATTCAGAGGAGGCATTCCAGATCCGATGAGTGCATTTGCAGAGAGGCAGAGGGGCTACAGTGAGGCTGACGCAGTGGCATCGCAGTAGCGTTAGTGAGTAATTCGTATTTGTTGGAGGAGAAGCAGTGATTTAGTGTCGGAAGCTAGGCAGAGGGTACAAAGGCCAACAGAATCAGTTTCTCGATCAACAGTTGACAAGAGAGCTTGAGGTGACGCAGTTCCACGTTGGGTGACGCAGAGACAGCATGAGGGTGACACAGAGATTGCAAAGAGGCAGTTTGGACGGCTCCATTTCGAGCTGAGGTCAATGCTCGGATTCGCCTATGGAGTGAGGAATTTCCTCACTAGATTTTCTTTCCAGTTTTTCTTTGTAGGATTGCCAGTTTAGCCATCCAGTTGTACTCAGATATTTCACTGCTACATAATATTAAAACCCTCAGTTATTGCACCGATTTTCCCAAGTTGGATTTTTCCGAGGACATTATCCATAAATAACAGTGTTATCTTGTGTGTGTGTGCATATATTTCTTCCAACGTTTATTTCTTCTGCAGTTTATTTGTGAAGGTTTGCAGTGTATTTATTTTGATATTTGTCGTAGGAAACAACAAATAGATTCAAGATTCTGCAATAACATCAATTGTTGCATTAGGATTCGGGATTAGTTGAATTTTCACAAAGGGAAACGATGGAGACTTAGCCAACTGTCACCTCAGCTAAGGCTCCCCACTCTTTACAGACTTTCAACGATGGGCGAAAACCCGATATATAGAAAGTCACTTATGAAGAATATATTAACAAATGGATATGAAGTGACCTCAATGATCCTTTCCCAGAAGAAAGTCAAGAATGGAGCTTACTTGCTCTTTAAGGGAATGTGACTTATAAAGGAGTTTCCCAATCTCTAAAATCCTTGCAAAACTTGGATTACCGTGTTGTCTTTGAAGAATTGTCTTTGATAAGAAATGGGACCACACGGGGCCAAGTGGACCTAGCCTATGTTAAGGGGAGGGAATTTAGCAACCAATGATGATCTTAACCTAAACAAGGAAGGGAAGAGGATCAAAGAAATAATTTCCACTTAAAGGTGCCAAAATGATCTTGTGAGGTACTATCCTAGGGAACACTAGTACTATCCTAGGGAACACTAGGGCCAAGTTCGATCTAAGGGCCAAGGCTCGAGATATCTCACAATCCCACCGTTTGAATTTCCTCAAATTTGGAGGAGACCTTAAGGACACACCAGCGCAAGAGAGGCCAGAATATGGAACTTTTTCTAGGGCTATTTTTGTCGGGAAAAGGATGCCCTAGGTGGCACAGCGTAGCTAAACCTAGAGAGAAGGAGAAACGATGAAGAAAGAAGGGTTTTTAAGGTGATCATCTTATGGTGGATCAATGCCTAATTCCTTTGGGGATATGGAGTCAAGAAGAATGTGTTGAAATTTGGTTACCGAAGGACAGGTGGTTCCCTAAGGCTTTGATCTTTGGCCTAGGGAAAAGTGTCCAAAAGAATTTAATTTTTCTCCTCAAGTGACTTTATAAAGTTATAAAGTCAAATCTAATTTAAAAGTGAATTTAAGTGATAAAGTTACTAAAGTCTAATTTTAAAGTGACTTTAATAAAGTCAATGTGAAATTAGAAAGGAAAATTGACTTCGGAAATAAATGACTAAGTGGGTCTTTATTAAAGTGGGGTGAATTAAAAAATAGAAAGTGAGATTTAAATGAGCATTTAATCTCGATCCTAAATCTAAAGCTTTTTCAGCCATTGGATTTAGGGATTCCCCAAAAGTCACTTAGGGTTAGGTTAAAGGAGGAAAAGGTGGGAAAAGGTCATTCATTCTTTCATGAGCAAATTGAGAGAGGAGAGAAAGCTAAGGAGATTTTCTAAGCAGTGAGAAGAAAGAGGACAGTAGTGAGGAGATTCAGCAAAAGGTGCAGCAGCATTTATTGGCACAAATACCAAGGCAGAAAATCAGTACAGCAAGAGAGAGGCACTGTTTCCAAGAGAGGATGCATAGAAATCGAGGAAGAGGGGGGCAGCATTAAGCACACAATTCAAGGCACAAAACTGGGCACAGTTTTTGAGGAAAGGTACTGCTATTATTTTTGGCACAAATAACGAGAAAAGGACAGCAGCTACAACGTAGTTTTTGGCACGGATTTCAAGAAGGGCTGTTGTAAGAATCTGTACAGTCCATACAGAAATTTACACGCTGTTCTGACACGCTTCCCAAGGTGGCCGTACAACATTTATTGCTTTCATAAATGCTGTAATAATTTTTGTTTTTCAAATTGCTGATTTGGCACAATTTCCGAGGCAGTGTGCAAGCACGGAAATCGAGATAAGTCTGTAAATTTGGTTGCTGGAATTTTTACTGTGTTTTTCTGTTTCACTGTAAAAGCAATATTCAGAAAATAAAGAGAAGCTTTCGAACTGGTTTTCCCCAAGAGTTGTAGGGGGTTTTTCCAGGGTCACATTGACCAAAAATCAGCGTGTCTATTTTTCTGTGTGGCTCATTTATTTTGCTGAGTTTTGTTTCTGCATTTCCAGCATTGTGAAAATTTCCGGAATTTGTGTTTTCAGAAAATATTTATTTTTTCAGCTTGTTGAATGTAAGGCTATGGGAATGGGCATTTAACTATATGGAGAAATAAGGTGAAACTAAAAACCGGGGTGGGAAACAGAAATTTCTACAGAATGATGAGAATGGATTTCGTTTCTAGCTCAAGGAAGCTCTAAGGAAAACTTCGTTTAGCATTGGGGCAAAAGAGGGTGACCTTAAAGCATTTATACTTCATTTGCAAATCAAGATGGCTTATCAAGATAACTTTGATATCTAAGAAAATCTGTTCAACAAACATGGCCCATACATAGAGATATGCTATATAGAAACATAATTCCACAAATAAGCAGTAAATGCATGCAGCAATTAGCCCTAAAATAGCAAAAATCCCATTATCAATTTATGTGACAAAGTAAAAGAAAATAGCATCAAGTCCGTACTTACATGTAAGACAGTGTATTCAACCATCAATATATTTGCAATTATGAAGCTCCAAGATAAGAAAATGCAATCCAAACATCAAAATTCATCCATGCTCTAACTTCGTCCACCAAGAAGGAAATGTGAAAATCTCAAGAGAGAGAATGATCCAATACAAGTGATGATCCAAAATGAATTCATGTCACTCCTATTTCAACACTTCTTAGGAGTTCAAATTACCTAATTGGGCCTACACTAGCCCCTAAAATAAAATAATGTGCAAATAACTAACTTTTAGTGACAAGCCCACCAAAATAGCTCATAAATAAAATAATAGGCCTCTCAAGAGGTCAAATGATAAACAATGCATGTCATTGGGCCCTCCAACAGGCCTGATGAGGTCTACAAGTGCCATAATGATGAGCAAGACCCTCAAAAGTGATGGACAAGGGGGTGGCCCCTTGTTCTCCAAACAATAAACTTGTGGTGCTCGCAGTGGGTGTGGGGGCACACCAATAAGCTCAACTCCAAGTAAGTCGAAGATGCATGTAGACCATCTGTAAGGGCTCAGATGATGGAATAAATGATGCCACATCAGGGTACAATTCCTGGGACACTTGCCAAGGGCCAGTTGGGCATGGTGTACCAAGTGCATCTTTCTCGTCCAATAGGTGGATCTCGAGCAATCTCTGAACATCTTTGGGGATCCATGGAGTGTTGTTTACTATTGTGTTGGCCCATGGCTCTCTACACACACCCTACATGTGCCAATGTAGCCCTTTGGAGAGTTAGGACCCCGTATAGGAAGACCAACTCAGAATGGACACCATCTGCAATCCTGCATAAGATCTAATGCATCCCCTAGCCTTCCAGCACAACAAGTCATTAAAGTAATCGAGTAAGAAAAAGAGCTTACAAACCATGGACAACAAGTGGACACTTCATAATGGCATGCCCTTCCATAGTGGGCTTTGGCATGTGCCAATGTCTCCAAGCTCCAAAGGGGGTTAACCAAGTACCTTATTAGGTGGTTTCCACTTTTAGAGGGGATAGTATGTCCAAGGTACATCCTTCAAATGGCGGTGGCATGTGATAACGAGGTGAATAGAATAGGGAATGAAAAGGGCAATCCTGGGCCACATATCGGGGTACAAGGGTAGCTAGAAAAAGGGAAGCCCACACCTGGGTATATAATGTATAGGAGGGAGCAAGTTTGGTACATGAGATACCCCGACCTTGATTTTTCTTTGATTAATTGCTCGTGGCTCAAAGGATAAGAACATGATGTGTAAGATATAGCAGTGGATACCCCTTTAAGGTGGGGTGGTTCATTGCCCACCAAGGGTTGGGACTATCATGGGTTCCAGAATGATAAAGGCTCATCTAGGGCCTATGGAACCAAGATGATGGCCATGGGTATGGGGTAGAGCTCATGCCTTGGCTTTTTCCCACGTGTTAAATATGTTTGTCCCGACCATCTTTTGAATATTATGGTACATTTTCCTGTTGAATGTGGTCATTTATGCTTTAATTTTTATTTTCAACTGCTTCAACCTCCGAGGCATCGTTCCAAGCCTGACCCAAGGTAGGGCAAGGGGAAGGGGAGGCTAACCTATGTGGACCCGGTGAAGAAATGTGGACCCAAGTGGAAAAGATGATGAATGGGTTTATAATAAGTGGAAGGGGAATGATATATGTGGATGAGGGAGCGCAACCACGCAACCAAAATCGAGGTTTCCCATGCAGTACCACCCTAAAACCAAATGGTCAGTAAAGGAGATCCTACGAGACTAAGATCCAAGGGTAACATCCAAAAGAGGTCTAGCAGACAGAAGCACAGACCTAGCCCACTCTTTCTACTGAATCCCCCCATTAATCCATGCCCAGCAGTGTTGATAATCACACTCAATACTCAATTACCAAATGAAAAGACATACCTTTAAGTTCGCGAGGCCCACCTTCAAACATATGATCATGATAGATGGGTGAGGGACCACATGGCTGGCTTACATGGCGGAGAAATAGCACAATGAGCTAGTTGGTGGCTGCAAGGGGTTGTTTGTTGTCGGTTGAGGACCATATTGGAGAAAAAAATCTCTCCTAGGGATATCACCCACAAAGTGGTGGGTCACATCTGGCTCCAGCTGGGACGTGATCTCTCGAAGAAGTAGGAGAAGCTACTCGAACAGGAGGTCACAAGAACTCTAGCAATCTCTTGGTCACCGTAGACCTATTACCTGCACATATCAACAACTAAACCCCAAGGGGCAGCATGTTTTTCACGGTGTCTTACAAGAAATATCATATGACATTGATGTAAAAATGAGCATGCAATGCATCCTACCCTAACATGCATTCGACGAAGCTAATATTAAGTGTAATCATAAAGCCAGTGCAACCAACATATTATCAACTCAATATAAATATGCCTACCTATATGATTACTCATGCAACAAATCCCAAAGCGAATGAAAACCCAAACACATGGAGGATGTTGCGGGCAAGAGGTGGGAAAATATGGTTTCCATGTGAGGTAAGAGGAATCCCTAAGTGGAGAAAAATGAGTCAATCTAGAAATGTGGGCCCTACCCTCTAAGTACACAATGGTGGAATGAATGATTAACCTTAAGAAATTCTTATCACAATCATAGCTCATAATATTATGCTTTCTAGCTGCCACAAGTTTGTAATGAGAGGGGAACGAAAGGTGAGGGAAAAAAGGAGTGCAACAACTAGGGTGCTCAAGGTGATGGTCACATTGGAGAGGGGAGGTCATGGAGTGATCAAAACCCTGAAGGAGTGTCCAAATAAGTAAAGTATAATCAATGAGGTGTTCTTCCTTGACACTACACTCAGAAGGAGGAAAGGGCTCACGGTCACTTGAGATCATATGACAAGGGGTGAGGGAATCACTTGTGGAAGACTTAAGATGATGATCAAGAGGAAAAGGCAAAGGGGAGAGTAAAATATTATATTCAACGGGTTTTTCTTGCTCAAAACCATAATCTAAAGGCTTAAGTGATTTGAATATAGAATCATAAGGAAGGCAGGTAGGAGCCTAATCGATTTCCTTACTATTGGCATCAAAATTTTGGTTTTCCCTAAAAGGAAAATCAATTACTTCCAACTGCCATTTTTATGCCACGGAAAATAATAATTCTCCTTCCCAAGGGTATCGATGGATATGTCATCATAAGTAACACCCGAGAGGAAGGGAAAACCAATCTCAGCCTCATCCTCTTTGTCGGTAACATAAATGGGAGCACACTCAAAATGAAGCTCAACAATTTCCTATTTCTCCTTTTCAATGCGGAAATAATCTTCAATGTCATCTTCGAAGGAGCTCATGGGATCACCTTCCTCAAGGTTCTTGAAAGGAGAGTTATCAGGAGTGATACCATAGAGAAAGGTAAGGTCAGTCTCAACTTTACTTTCCATAAATTCGTCAACGCCAATAAATGTGTTCTCAAAATCATCTCGTTCATCATATGGACCCAATAAGGACTAACCTTCATCAACTATATCCTCAAGGGTATCTTCATCTTGGTTAGTTGACAAGCGGGACAACTCTTATTCCCTCTTCCCTTAAAGAACAATAGCTAAGGTATTTGTTACATGATTTTGGTAATATGCTTCTAGGAGGAGAGCATTAGTGGTGTTCTCCTTATGATTGATGTTATATGGTTTAATCCATGTTTTATGCCTTTTATAACGAAGTCATCATTCTACATGCTTTTCTTGACATACATGCATCAAAATATATAAAAATATATATTATATAAAAAATGCTCCTGGCCCAAAAGCTTATGAAAATTGTCACTCCCGTTATCGCTTCCAAGCAGCCTTGTGCGGAAGTACCTGTCTAAGCTACCCCAAAAATCCAATATTTGACACCCAAAATGGTATTTACATAAAGCATTTCCCAACACTTAAAAATGACCTCATATTGCAACCCTTTACAAACTTCAACATGGGATGCATGGGTTCAATATTCCCTTGGGTTGGTTCAAAGTGGGCCCCCATAATCTTTGAGTAGAAGCTAAGCATTAGATCCCACTAGAGGATGGATTAGGCAGGAGACAAAGACAAAGAAGCACTCTATATTAAAATATCCTCAATACTATATGAGATATGCAGTCAATTCCACTACACGTTCAAAGAGTCTCAAAATCCCCTTTCCACCTTTATATCCATGCGATGTCAGGGGTTATACATGGGAGAGGCACTCAAGCTTAAATTTCAGACCATGGGACCCCCCACTCGATCGAACACTACCTAGAGGATTACAATCTTTTCCTCGATGCTCCCAATAGTCAAGGGCACCAAGAGGTTTGCAAAGAGTAACACCATTTTAGCGCCTACGTTTGTACAACCTTGAGAAATAGCTCATCCCCCAACAATGAGCCACACGCAAAGTTGTTGACTAAGGCCTCAAGAAAATTTACACCAATTAGCAACCCCCCTCCACCAAATCTCAGTAGAGATTCACCTCTTCAAGATAGAGAAACATCCCCTAGACCAAATCCAACTCCCCTAGTTAGTCTTCTATGCAAAGGTTCTTTCCTTCAACGTTAGATGGCAACAGAATTGCGCATTCAACTTTAGCTAAGGATGATAAACCTCCCTCTCCTTCCTCCAATGGTAGGAACTTGAAGCCTTGAGGTTCTTTTCCTTGTACTCTACTCCAAAGCATTGTATCTCTTTTTGGCATTGAGATAGTTGAGCTTAGATCTTATAATTTAGTTTTAATTTTTTATTTTATAAGAGTGCCCTTCACACTCCCACTATTTATCGCCACTTTTGTATTGAGCAGTCACCCTGATCTACTTTTAGTCATTTGTTGGACATTATGAAACTTATCTTGTCTTATCTATCTAAAAAAGTAGATAAATTTGAGCATTGTTCTTTTGCTTTCTCATCATTCATCCTCAAATGAATACTTAAAGATTACATTGCATATAAATTGCTATTAACATTACACATGCTCTAACGCTTCCTTACAAAAACTCTAAAAGGGACTTTTTTTGCATACAAATTCCCTAGATAGTTGACTTGTGTAAATCATTTCATGCTATGTTATTAGATAGTTGACTTCTGCAAATCAAGTTGAACCAAAAAATATCTCTTACTTTAAAGCATGAGCATTCAAATCATTCCCTCGAGGAATGCCCATAGTTCATAAAATCAAACCTTGCATCAATCATACTAAAAATATGCCATGTGTTCAACAATCATCAACATATTGCATACCTTCAATACTACACATAAAATATCACAAAGTATACAAAGAGGAGCATCTAACCTCAACTTCACAACATTTATGAGATATAATTGTGTTTTATATTGCAGCAATGCCAAAATATCATCTGCCATCCCCACATATGTACATTGTTTAATGATATCCAGTAAGCCTGCACCATTTTGGTGATAGGTTAGACCTGAAGGATTTGTTTATTAACAACTATCGACTAAAGAAAGCAAGAAACTAATCAAAAAATTAAAATGATTTTCATGGAAAAAAAAATATTTTTCTTCCATGGTATGAAAAAAGACTTCAGTGGTAAACCAAAATATCTAGAAAAAAACAATAAACTCGTAGATTACCTGAATGAGTATTGCAGTCGATAGCATTTACCAATTGTTGGATACTTGTCAAATCTGCAGTTTCTTTTGGATTACGTCTTTGTCTTACAGCACATCTACATTGAAATTCCAAAACAAAGAAGCAAACAACTCTAAATTAATAAAATTTTATAGTTCTACATTGAAATTACAAAAAATGTTTGTTAGATAACTAAACTCCAACTTAATAAATGTTAAACTATCCTTGACGGCTTCTAAAACTAGCATATATGGAGACTAAGAGACAAGAGATGATTAGCTAGAAGCACAATTAACATAAAGATTGTCTAGACTCTAGATTAGATAACTGCATAGATATATTTGTTCTTTCCATCACACAAGTACAAGCCTTCTAAGACAGCCCTATCAGTAGCCTTAAAGCTCCTTGTCCAACCTAGGGTATGTTGGAAAGTGTAACAAGGTTCGGTCTTCATAATGACTAAGGAATTATGAATTTATGTAATGAAGAAGACAAAGACAATAAACTATATTTTGTAATGCTTGCCTCATGGACTTCATGAGCAAGAAGTTTTTATTATAGGTCAAAGACTTCTTCTTGATGTCTTTAGGGGATTGTCATCTTGTCATAAATATATAATTTATGAGTCATGTATATGAAGTGATGTTACACTTGTAAAGACAAATTATTGATGTAATTTGTATGCTCCAAGACCTTGTCAAATATGCTCCTTGAAGTCGGCTTAGAACATGCTGGAAGGTCTCCTAGATGAAGTCGGCTCACACTCAGATTGGTATGTCAGCCTAGAGGAGGGAAAACAGTCCCTATATAAGAGTGCACTATGGCCTCATTTGGAAAAAACAAGTTCAGACAAGTTCTGTGATTGAAGTGCGAAGAAAAGGGTCTGCAATTCAGTGTGAGAAGACAAGGTACTTCAGCGAGAAAAGTAACTGTGATTGGGTCAAGAAATAAGTATGTTATCTCTGTCTAAAAGTCCGCATTCCTCCTTGCATATCTCAGGAAGGACATCTCCTATTCGGACTACAAGGTGCTGAGGTAATCACAGTTCGGATATTTCAGGGAGGCCGAAGGTAACTATAGCAGGAAGAAGGATTACTTCTAAGGTTCGGTTTTGGGTCTTGGAGAAATCTGAGGATGCTGGAAGGAGTCCTAGAAGGAGTCTCTTAGAGACAAAGGTCAGATCAAAGAAAGAGAAGAAAAGGTCACTGTTTAGGGCTAGGAACCGAGTTTCCTAGTGTTGGTGCAGTGCAGTGCAGAGAAGATGGATCAGCTAGAGAAGCCGAGAAGAGCAGTGACAAGGTCTTGGTGTCATAATAGTGTCAAGGGTCTGTGTCATGGTCGTGGTATGCGGCAATTGAAGATATATAAGAAGGATTACTTTCGGGTTTTCCTCTCCAAGAGGGAGAGGTTTTGGCCCTGGCTTGAAGAGCCTAAACTTTGTGTCTCTTGTGTTTTGATAATTGACTTGATGAAAGACGTAATATGTTAACAAAGATAAGATCTAAGTAAAAGAAGCATAACAAGTTCACAAGTAATTATCGAGAAGAGAAACTGAATTAAAGGCCCTAATTTTTCAAACAAGTTATGCATGCCACAAACCCTTGGTCTTTGTTTCTTGCATCACACAAGAACCAAGACCTTTGGGCAACGTCACTAATGGAATATAGAGAGTTCCATCCACCAAGCTGACCATCAAACCAAAAATCAAGACTCCTCTAATCAAGCACTCCATGCTCTTGCTCTAGCCTCCATGCACCCAAGTACAAGGGTCTATGATCATCCCAAGGACTAGTCTTCTTTCATCATGTTACCCCTAGGGTTTTTATCACAAACCCTAGTGCCACCTCGCTTGCATCAACAAGAGTCAAAGATTCTCCATGAAAATAAAAGGAATAAGCAACAACAAAAGACAAGGATTGCACACAAGTCTTCAACCCCTCTAATGCAAATGTTCTTCTCTAGAATAACCACAAGCCCTAGCATCCCCTTGCATCACACAAACAAGGACTCCAAAAACATCTTCAAGCACTAGCATCCATCTTAGAACCATTTTCTAAAAATAAAACTTCTCCAATTTACACCAAATTTCAACCACAAGCCTATCTCTCCAATGGGTGTCCAAATATATCACCATCTACACTTCAAAAGGACCAAGTTGCTAAATATAGAAATTGCTAAAAAATAGTGTTATCAAGAATCTGAAAATTCCCATGCAACTATCTTTATCTCCCCATACATCCTCCAAAGCCTACATGCAAATCCAATGCATGGGGAAAAATTGAAAAAAATAAAATCTAGAAGTATGAATTGAAACTTGCTAAAATAGCACAAGGTGAAACGTTGACCTCTAAAAACTTCCTTAAATTTATGCATTGCAACTCCAAAATAAGGTCAAGCAAGAATAAAGCTCTGCAATGATGTACCTATATCGCAAGGGTAGTCATCAACCATCAATGACAAATGATGAATTCTATAAGGTTGAGTCCATCCTATATAAGGTTCACAAACCATCAATTTTGAATGGTCGACTCTATAATATTGAGAGCACCTCAAGGAACCCAAATAATGTCTACAAACATATACTACGATATAACACCTAGCTTTAGTAAGGAAAATCTAGTGTTCCATGGGCTCCATACAGGGGGCAATATGCCCCCTGTGGGATGTGAAGAATCACAAATATCTAAAGCTAATAAATATCAATAAAAATGCACTTGGAAACATGTCAATGACTCAAATCAACCCCTAGGAAATAACCTTGGGAAATCACTTAACCCAATGAGTGTTGACTAGGTTGTCATTAATGTAAAGGCGAGTGCAAATATTGTCACTGATGTCAGGGTCAGTTGGAGGTCATTGATGTGATGATATCCACAGGATGATGTGCATCCTGATGAGATCCTAGCTCAAGGGTTTGGAGAACCTAGCTGGATGGCATGCCCCAGTGGAGCCCCACATATATTAGACGGTCGTGATAATGATTCTCAGCATGAAACCATTCCAGATAAACGGAGCTCGCCATGCCATTTTCTGTGGTATATGGAGCATCTTGTGGGTCCTCCCAGATCAAGAGATATGCCTGGTTGAAGATTAGTGCCCCAGCTGCATGCTGGAAACCCTGCATTTGTTTTGGATTTTAAAGATGTCAATCAATGAATTTGCCATGGAGGCCATTATCGTTGGATTCTTCCCGTCATGACGATTCTAACGGTATATGGCACGTCATGACATCCCTCACAGTTTGAGAGATGTCATTTTGAAGTTGGTGCCCCATCCTTGTCGTCAAAGCCCCAACAAATGGTTGATATGGCAATTTGTTATTAGCTGGCAAAATCATGAAATCAAAAAGTCTTCTTGTTTTAAAAATTAAATATCAAATTTGAATTAAGATCTATATCAAAGTCGGCCATATTTTTATTTAGGGTTTTCACTCCAATAATTTGAATTTCAAATGTTTTTCCTTCCATGTGAAGTCGGCTTGCCCCTGTCAAAGGTCTCCTCGGCCTCTATGAAAAGGAGTATGTTTTCCTTCATAGTAGTATAGTACACAATCATCACTTGACTCTTCTGTAATAGTTTGTGGCACTATGGAGCATATTCACTGATCTGTGTCTGAGGCCAATTGAAGGAGTTCAGATTGCCTTTTCATGTTCTCTCTCTGCTAATGGGATTCATTGGGTTTTCTGTTCATGTTTGCAGATGGATCTAAATCAGGTTTTGGTAGCATTATTCTGTAGTGAGAATTAAAAAATTTGCTGGATCAGTGAACTCGTTTTTACTCTATTGGATTTCAGCCATCTTGAAGAAGTGACCTGTGCATGAGTTTGGATGCCTATCTTATGAGAAGCAGCTCAGAGATACCCCTGCAGCCAAGAGGAGCTTTGCAAATCAATTGAAAGGGTTACGCTTATCTGTGACATTCGGCTCTCAACAACAAAAGTTTGTGACACAAATTAGGGCAATTTATAAAGCAGAAAATGAAGGATAAAGACCTTGCATAACTCTCTATTACAGAAATATGACTTTGTGAACTTGCGGCCTTATTATTTTTAAAATCTTAGTGACCTATACTTTGTGGCCCTTGTTTATATATCAAGGAAGGAATTTGTGTGTAGATCTTTCAAGCGAAGTTTAAGTAGATATATGTACATGTGTGGCTCCTTTTGATTACTATAGACAACTACAAGACTGTGACAGATCTGGAGTGAGATTCAAAAGCCAAAAACCAGTGATCTAATAGACAACTCGGCACTCCTATCTGAAGCATTCATGAAGCCTTTCAAGTCCTATGATACATGTGGGTTGTTTGTATATATCTGTTGCATATGGTAACTTGTTCTGCAATCTCTTCATATATGAATTCGAGGTTGAACAGATCTGTTTGATAAAGCATCTCTATTGAGAACCTGTTGAGAGGAAACAAAAACACTAGATCATCATTCAGCTTTTGAAAATATCACTGCAGTCCAGTCTTGTTTCTCTATCATTCTAAAGCAGATGAAGGAGTCTGGCAGATTGTACATCTAGTGTATATCAGCAGTAAGAATTTTATTGTCATTATTGAAGAAGTCTGAGGTTCATTGTTAAGGTAAGGTTGGGAATGACAAGCCCTAAGGAGGGATCTGAAAGCAGAAATTGATGAAGCTTCCACGTGTGATTCCCTGAGGCCACACAAAACCATTTCAAGAAATAATTTAAGCCTAATCTGGAAACGTCCTGAGCTCTGAGGGTATATTCACGGGCATTATTCAAGCATTAAGTTTCATGAACTGATTCATGACTTATGTGGGCCTTAACTCATAGACAGACCTAAGCAACAGCTCCATCAATTGACATGCATACTCATTAATAGATCTATGCTCTATCTGTGGAGTCCTCCTAAATTTCCTGAAGTCAACCTTAAGAAGTTTGGATCCTCTTTGGTTGCCCTGTGTGACTGAAACAATTTAAAAGATATGCTAGATAGTCACACAAACCTCAAATCTGAGCCTCAAGATATATCCTCAAGGCACAAGTCAGATGTTGTTGAATGATTGACTGAGAAACATTATGGAGTATAATTACAGAATTTGGTTGTAATTCTTGCTGCCTATCATTTTTTGAAGTTAGATTGATCATTGATCCATCAGACTGAGCATTATTAAGTTTCCTATCATTAAGGTACAGGAGTTTTCTCTACAGTTGTTACAGTTGAATCATATTTTCTTATATGCTGATGTGAGATGACAATTCAATATAACACTACAGAAGATTGCATCATCTAATGCTGAGGTCACTATTGTGGCACCTTATGGCTGTTGTCAGCTATGATCGTTGCATATGCCACCTCCTTTATTATTTCAGCTCTCCTTTTTGCCATATGACAACAGCTCCAGTTGCGATTGTCTAGACAGCCCGAGCTACAACTCCTAACGCAGCATTTCCTTTCTGAGGCAAACCCTTTTACATTGATGGCTCCTTTCACCTGCGCAACCGCAACTTTGCATCTAACAACCCAACAGTTGTCCCTTACGGTGGTACTTTATGGCTCGACCAGCAACGGAACTCTACAATAGTGGGTTACATCAACAGTGTATTGTTGGACATTTTTTGGTCCCCACGCAATTGTTCTCTAACAACCTACCTGTCCTATTAGCCATTGTCAACATCTATTTGTAGCTTGTCCACTTGTGCAGCAAGTTTTTCTTTTCTTCTATATATGTTTTTTTTAAACTTTGTTTCAGCTTCTACACTCCTCAGCCTTTTGCTGCTAACTTTACCTCTACCATCGTATGAAATATAGCACAATACCTATGCAGAAATTTTACTCTCCGTCGCTCGACCTCACACTGTGTACAACCATACAAATCCCTTGTCATAGATCTAGCACTTGTAATCTACCTTTGCCAATTCTGACTCCTATGTACAATTCTTCAAAAATCGGTTTGTCAAAGGCTATGCTATAATAACATTTTGAATTCTATCCCCAGTAGCCTGATTAATTTTTAAATACTTCCTAGTAGATACAGACATACTGAATAAAAAATATGGCTGAGATTTTAACACGTAAAAATAAATATAACATCAGAAGCAAAATTATACACTAATCACATACCTCCACACCAAGATTTCTTGCCCTTCAAATCAGTACTTCATACATTAAATTCAAAACTTACAAGGGCTCCCTTCCTAGGATAATGGCCCACTTTGGGAAATACAAAACAATAATAAACCTGGAACTGATTCAGCTGATCAAACCCTTCAGCAGATCTATTCTTCGATCTTGCTCGGCATCTCTGGATCTCCCTTGCTGCCCTTTGCACCTTCCTCAAACCCTGCACACTTGAATGGAAGTCCTTCTTCATCCAATCACTTAAATCTCACTCTCATAGTGTCTTGTCTATTGTGTGTCTTTTCCCTTGCCTTAGCCTTCCTTTTATAATTTTTGGGTCATTGACTAAATCCACAATCCTAATCTTCAAAGTGATTGACGGTTAAGATTAGATATCAACATCAATTGAGATCGAGGATTGAGATTCATCTAATTCACTAATGGAAATAGCCTTTTCATTTCATTCGATTATGTAATATTCCCAAATGGGAAAATCAGCAATATAAGCACCAAAAACGCATTTTTCAGAAAAGTATGCTATAACAGTTAAGAACAGCCCACGGATCCATTAGATTATACATTATAGCAACCAAATCTACAAGTAGATCAGAAACAAACCATTATTGCTTAGTTAAACAGGCCTCCCAAGCCCAAAACAGCCCAAAAACACTGCAACCCCATGACTACTGCAACACAGAAATACTGAAGCAAGTGACAGCGCAGTTTAATGAGGGTTTATGTTACAGAAATAGAGAGACAAATGGATCTGCTGATATATTACTCAAGAGAGCTTAAAAACTAAGATCTAGTCTCTTTTACACAATTCCAAGATAACCCGGCAAGCGTTTCTTGATAAACATGAGAGACAAGAAGTATATGCTGCAGATCTATGGCTGAATCACGTTGTCTGGCTGAAGCACTGCATAAATATGGCTGGTAAGACAAAGAAATGGCTGTAGCTCCTCCTACTAGTTTCCAGGAAAAAGGCTGATCCTCCCTTTGGGAAACTAGCTCATAAAACAGGGGTTTTAACCCTTCCACTGCAACGCCATGAGAAATAACGCAGTTTCTCCAAGGGACTGCGCTGTAGCTGAAGGTGACTTCTTGACCCAATGTCTGATGGTGGAAATAAGGCCCAAAATGCTCCTCTCAAATTTCTTCAACAAGTCCTCCAAGGAAGAGTGTGGAATTCCCGCATGAGAATACCCTTGCACTAAACAGTGCAGCAAACCCAACTAAACAGCTGAAGCCTACAACAAGTCACAAGACTCAAACATAAAAATAATATTCTTCCATGTCCCATAAGGTTGCCATCCCCTCCATTATATAATTGATGAGCTTCCTCACCATGGGTCCCACCCATTTATGAGGTTACTTCCATGCAAAGACTCCTTCAAAATTATGCTGTCTCCACTAGCTCCACTCTCTTATTTACAGCGTTGTTTGATTTGGTCAACCTTGACTTAGTCTCCATGCATTGTCTCCTTTCACACCCAAGGTGGCTTTATTCTGACTAGCTAAACTGATCCACATTCACATTGAGCTGTCTCTATTGGTGATTCATTCCCTCCATACTAGTGTTGTTGACTTGGTCAAACTTGACCTTGTCCACATGCATTAACCCCTGTTCACACATGAGGGTGTTTTATACAGCTATGAATATGATACCTTTTCACATTAAGAGGGATTTTATGCCTACTAAAGAGATTTATGGGCCTCCTTACCCATTTATTCATCTAACTAGATGTCAAGAGCAAAATTAATATTCCAATTAGTTGCATGCTAATTTAGGAATATTACAGATTAACTCACTTTATCTTATAAAAATGAATTACTTTAATACTTAAAGTAATTGCTAATGCACGCATAAACACTTAGGCTTGTGCAAAAGTACCTACCCGAGCTACAAACACCAACAAGACTACACTACATCAAGGGGAGATTATCTCATTTGTGTTGACTTTGTAACTCACCCAAAGAGGCAACCTCTCAAAAGATGATACTCCTGAAGTATCGAAGACAGGACCATGGCCTGAGCATGGCAGGATCGAGTAAGTTAGCAAAGTATATGAGTCACACAATGAGTCAATCCACTCAAGATTCATGAAATCAAACACTGGAACTTTGATTTGAAATTGGGCAAGTTCATCTAGATACAAAACCCATCTTAAGAGTCAAAGCACGAGCTAACTTTCTTATCTATTCAAATGAGAGCCAGGAGGGTAAGCATACTGGGCCAACCATGAAAAAGAAGCAGATTCAGAGATCCAATGTTATGGGAGAGACTGCAATTCGGAGATGAATAACGTGACTTCAAACATGCAAGGAGCAAAGACGGGTAAAGCATAAGGTTATTTTTAGAAAAATGAAGGCCATGGATCAACATGAAGGGACAGTATATCAAGTCCCATACAACAATCTGCTCTTACATCTGTATATTCTATGTTGTGGTCAAGGTGCAGTATAACATTAGGAATCCCCAATTACAGAGAAACAATTTTATTAGCAAATACACTCAAAGTTTTTATAACTGGTGTGAGGATAGGCAAATTTATAGGCTTTATAGAAGTCTTGTTGATTATAGGGTAAGTCTTTGAGCCCCTGCAACAGTTAGTAATATAGACTTACATTTTAACGGTAAGACGGACTTTGGGAGAGCTTCTGCTGATCCAGGTCATTTTGGTGTATGATAGTCTTAGTGAGTTTTCTCTGAGCTTTCTTTCTATTTGTTAGATGGATCTAGAACGAACAAATTTTGTACCTCACGTTATATACTCCAGAAGACTTGGAATATGAAAATACCCATTGAGGATACAAATATTATTATATAAAATGTATGAGGAATGAATGATGTAAATGTTACAAATGAGGCCCGCTTATATACCTAGGTAGGTGCCTCTTCACAGAAGGTCATGTCCCATTTAGAAGTGCCCCTTCAACCTAATTACCAATTAACTAATCATTATTTATTGTTACATTATTTATATCATTTTATTCATAACATTGCCTTCCTCCTCAAAAAGCTTTGTCCTCAAAGATTGTTAATGAAAAGGGCTTGATCTCTTTTTCAGCTACAAATGTCTTCTCGTCTCGGGGCATTCATCCTTGTCGATACAAGTCGATATGATCCTCTAAGTCACAAACTAAACTGTCGCACTAAGAAGGGATTGGCCCATCCTAGATCAATCTTTTGTGGAATTTTGCAGTGACTGGCAACTTGTGATGAATTGTTATCACATGAGCGGATTGCACTGACATTAGTATTTTTTGGAATATCAGTTTGTTATTTCTATTCTGAATACGTAGCTTGATCGAGTTGCCTACTCTCGTGATTTGGATGTCAGTAGGGAACTTTTTTGGTTTGACTTTTCCTTATTAGGTGTGGGGTAATTTTTTTATTTTCTTCTGGCGAAGATGTTATTGAGCTGGTTATAGAACTTTCACTTGGAATGTTCGTCGTCTGAACTGTAACATCTAAGTTTGTATTTTCTGCAACTTGTCTTTTTCTTGAGTTGTGACATTTACTGGATCAGTATCTGTTTTTTTCTCTTCAACTTGGACTTCTAAATTCGATGCTTCCATCTTGATAAACTGTTGCACCTTATTTTCCAATGACTTCTTGTCCCTCTTAAGCTTCTTGATTTTAGTCAATAATTTT
The DNA here is from genome assembly GCA_034641835.2 of Pinus albicaulis. Lineage (NCBI taxonomy): Eukaryota > Viridiplantae > Streptophyta > Pinopsida > Pinales > Pinaceae > Pinus > Pinus albicaulis. The sequence goes on from CM076580.1 coordinate 896,594,865, forward strand.
TCACTATGGTCTTTAAGTCGAGAAACTTCTTCATTTTTGTCAGTGGTGATCTTGTCAACTTCTCTTTGCATATTTTATATCGCCTTTTTACTTTCTTGATGAATCACCTTTGAAATTTCTTGTATGTCTTCAGGCGTCGCTGAAATTGGCTTCAAGATAGCGTCCTGTAGCATTATCTTTTTTCTTTTTGTGGGAGAATGTCAAAAACTTCTTTTTCGTATTTAGGAAGACCCTAGAGTTTCTATCCAGGGTGAACCCAACACAATGTCACTATCGTCAAAAAGTAAGGCTTTCACGATAAATTGAGAGATTAAGGTATAATCCCCGATATTTAGTTGTAGACTTTTTATGTCGTAATGTTTTTTGTTAAAAAAGTAATTTTTCAACTATATTTAACTCGGGAATCACCAATTGGTTGGCAATTTTAGAGTTTATAAAAATTTTATCTTTGGCGGGTGATATAGCAATAGTGACATCTTTTCCCACAAGAGTTCCTTTAAATTTAAATAGCACTTTAGCATCGGTGGGTAAGGTTTCTAAAAATCTTCCTTCATTTTTGTCTTGGAATCCATGTTGTATTCGTTAATAATTTCGTCAAATGATACTTTGACTATGACGCTTATGTATCCCTTTGCAATGAATGGATTATACAAGTGAAAACACACTTTTCTTCAATATGACTTGAATAAAATATATCCTCTTTTTTTTCTAATTAAATTAAATTATATAATTAAATTGATTATATAAATTAATTAACTTATATAATTTGTAACTATATATATTATATAGTCACTATGAATAATCGAATCGGACGGATTGGAGGGTCACATTGTTTGACTGAAGGCATGAATGACAGAATGCAGAGCTGAACGAGGTGGACGGCAGCTTATCAGGAAAGGCGGTTTCAGCACATGACCAGTGGAAGAGGTATTGGCGGTCATGTAGCAGGTGCCGGGAATAGGCAGTGATTAGTTAATGCGGCAAGGAAAAGGTCGACGGTTAGGGACGAGTACAGCGTTACAACAATAATGAGGGACAGGGTGAGATGAATGGCTGCCGACGGCGCGAGGACAGCAAAGGAAAATGGATCTAGTGGCCCATTTGTGGCGTTGTTGGCGTGTCGTTGACAGGGGTAGAGGTGATCAATAGCGGCGTTGGCGTGTGAGTGTTGCGGCTAGTAATGGAACAGGCGACTAGGTGGCTACACGTAGCCGAGTGGGGACAATGGCAGTAGGGAAGGTGATGAGAATATTGGTCTATCAGTTGTGCTTGCTTCGATGGTGGTTGCAGGTTGTTAACCGACAACAGCGTCGTTGTAGTAGTTGATGGCAAGGGCAGAGGTCAGTTGGCTCGACTTAGTGCAGTGGCCTTACGAGAACTGTTGGTCATGTATCACCTGTGGCGGTCGGTCGAAGGTGGTCTGATTGTAATGATGACTTTTATTGCGTTAGATGGTGACGACCATGCGGCAAAAAGTTAAGTATGATTACATTTAAATTATTATTAATAAAAAAAAATTATGTAGTAATTTTTTCTTTTTGACCTTTTATATATCGCTCTCTTTTTTTTTAAATAATATATAGCCCCTTTTGTTTATAATTTTTTTTTAATATATATATATATATGCTTCACTTCTTTTTTCTTTTTTTTATAATTCTTTTATAATTTCCTTTTTGTTATTTTTTTATGGCCAAAGGCTTGCAAAAATGGAGAACCTCCAACTGCTTGTAGAAAAACACTTCAACGGCAACACAGTTGGCAAATTTGACAGTCAAGGACATGGATCGAAGAGCGTGGCTCTATGCAGTAGTGAGTGGCCAGAAGATCGAACTGCTCTGATACCAAATGGAACGAACAAAGTTTGTACCTCACATTAAATACTCGAGAGGACTTGGAATATGAAAATACCCATTGAAGATACATATATTATTATATAAAATGTATGAGGAATGAATGATGTAAATGTTACAAATGAGGCCCACTTATTTACCTAGGCAGGTGCCTCTTCACAGAAGGTCATGTCCCATTTAGACGTGCCTCTTCAACCTAATCACTAATTAACTAATCATTATTTATTGTTTACATTATTTATATCATTTTATTCATAACAGAATCCAAGAACCAAATCAAAGGATTACCAAATTCATGCTAACTGCTATGTATGCTTGTGCATAGAGATTGAGACATAGTTTCCCTTTTTTCTTACCAAAAAATAGTAATCAAAATAAAACAGACTTTCAAAAATATTTCTCCTCTGAAAATGCTCATTTGTCTACAGGTACATAAGATAAGGTGAGGTCGTCAAGACTCCACACCAACCCAGAAATCTTATAATATAAATTCATCTTATAAGATAAGTTACTCTCCAGATTCATAATAAATGAACCTCTTAATCTACAATTAAAAGAAGAAAAAAGTGATCCAATCTTTGCATTTTAAATAAAAAGCAACCCCCACAATGGGATGAGGAGAATATTTGACCCATGAAACACGTGTTATGTTTTACTAAAGGCGATACATTTGTATGGCTCAATTTTCCACTTCTTTTGACATGGCATAAAATGTTACAAGTAAAGGAAAGGTCATGTCAGCTCTCAAAGTAAGAATCTGAAGGCCAGCTAGAGAACAGCACAAAGCACATCCAAATTAAATTACAAGAAGTCACTACCTCATAACAGCCAGGTCACCTTGACTTTCTTGACCTCCAACAGGCTTCTTTTGCAAGAATGCATGAATCCTTCCTGCTGGATTTGAAGAATCAGTGCGTACCATCTTATGGACTGGAACTTTTTGGGATTTTGTTCCTGTACAGTCGAGTATGGAGAAAATGCAGCACAACAGCATCATACCAAACTCAACATGTTTACATATAACAATTCAGAAAAGCATAGATGAGAACAGAACATCCACAATGCAATATTCACAACATCCCCTCTGTAGAAACAAATAAAGTGATACACATCATAGGAAGCCACCATTGCCAGAACTCTTGATGGCATTCCCTGTAAAAAATACTAGCACCCTCCGAAGATGCTTACAAAGCTCCCATTACCAACAGATTTACAAGGTTAAACAAGAAAAAACAAAAAGCAGATACGTTATCAGATAGAATTTTGGTGAACCTAAATTCTAAAAATACGAAAACGTCAAACAGGAATATTAAAGTTAATGTTTCAGTAAAATCCTCCTCAATATGAATATAATATAGCAAAATAATAAAACCAAGTAAACAGAAAAATCAAGTAATGATATTACAAAATCAAAGCTAGGGTAGCCAAAAAATTTCCTACCAAGCTTTTGGGAGGGACTTTCTTCCTCTTCTGAATTGATCACCTGAGACGCACCAGGGAGGGTTTTCTACCACCAAAAAAACAAAAGAAAATTCAGCAAAAAGAATTTACCTTCAACATTGAACCATGATTTAGTGCTTTTAAAAATATTTCAATAAAACAACTATGCATGGACAGGAAAGCTGTCAACAGTTAGTCAACGGATTATCAAAAGATAAAACAAAGCATGTGTCAATTTTATCTTTTGGAGATTTAACTAATATGAACTTGTTTTAAATTCCATTCCTATTTTACTTCAAAACGTGTTAGAACTCATTTATGGGACTTCATATAGCATGCACTAAATGCAATCGGTCTTCTTTACAATTGGATGTTTACTAAAATGAAATGAAATGAAATGTTCACATCTAAATGGGATGACAATTCTGACATCGCTCCCTTACTTTGATGGGAACCTAAACCTACAATCTCAATATGCTCTGAAAGAATTTGCTTACGTCAATTTTAGCCAATAGAATAGCATATATTTCAGAATGATAAACATTTGGTTTTTGCAGAATACAGTTCAAAAGCAAAGCATATTTGGATGTACTTAATACACTTTTTAGATGGCCTGTTCTGATTGCTAATTTGTGGGAGAAGCCACAGACCAGTCACCACAGATGATCCGGATTTATGCAGGAACGCAATAAAATACGGAAATAGACATAAACACAGAGATGCAGCGGAAACAATACTTCAATTTATTAATAAAAGAATGACTGAAATATGCTTACAGACATGATGGAAATAAAAATTGCTAGGGTGCTGGTAGCGTATCTCTGAGAAAAGATGTGGCGGCTACAGACCTCCGAACTGTTTTATAATGAGGCTCGAGGGGCCTATTTATTATTGAGAAACAATGGAGAACTCTAAACGTCCAAAAACCTAACCCTAGGAGATGAAGCACCAAAACTATGGGCCCCGTTTGGATAAACTGGTGTTTCAACTTCCCGGGGACGTAACTTCGACATACGATCTCCGTTTGACGCGTATCATACCTCGTTAGAAAGATCTATCCAAGGAGTACAACTTTCGATGTGAACAACATCGGTCTATGGACCCATGTTGCTCTCGATTTTCCCAAAAAACGTCGTTTAGGACCTCAAAATGAGGACCCAAAAAAATGCTTAAAATAGTAAGTAGTGTTGCAACTTAAAAATTGAAAGAACTGATGGTGGGCATTCAAATGGAATAAATGGGTAGCCACCAATATTCACCTAGATCATTAAGGCCCCAAAACGGCTCCGGGAGTGCAGGACCCGAAAACCTGCTAAAAATAGTAAGTTGTGCTAAACGTGAAAAGCTACAAGAATTGATGGTGCTGGTCCAAATGGAATTGGTGGGTGGCCACCGATATCCACATGGATCATTCCTCTCTCCTTAGGAAGCAATGGTCCCCATTGCGTTGAGATCCTCCATGAGATGAAGCAAATTCTGTTGAACTGGGTATTAGATTTGTCGAAGATGTCATGGACCTACGGGCAGACATGCTGGATGCGTTTAGTAATTTTGGTTTCTTTATCAGCCTCAGATAGTACATGTGTGGATTTTGTATGTGTAGTTGCAGGCGGTATGGCAACATCAGGCGGCGGTGCGTCGGGGGTCAGATCAATAGAGTGCTTGTCTTGACAATGTAGAGGAACCTCTGTGAGTGAGGAGAAAATGTCCTCATATTCCTCCATGACTTTGTCCCTCTGCTGCAGTCGTGCAAGGGAGCCCTGTTTTGAGGTTGTGACCACAATATTCTTATTTCCCTGTGAGCGCGTTGTAAGGAAAATAAATTTCCTGGTTTGGGAAACAATCTTACTGCGTTGTTTTGCAGTAGTCAAAGAGATGATAGGAGGCGGTACTACCTCCGGTATCCTGTACAAGTTATTTCCCAAAGTAATAATAACAGCACAAGGCCTAGACTCATACACAGCATGTCGCCTCCACAAGTATGGTTGGCCCAATAATACATCAGCTACATTAAAATGAGCAACATCACATTATACCTCATCCTTGAATGGCTTGATGCTATACGAAAAGCAGCACTGTTGGCGGATGCGGATATCTCTCCCTGGGTGAAGCCACCCGATGGTATACGGCTGCGGGTGTGCTATGGTCGGTAGGTCGAGCCGCTTCACGACCTCTGCTGAAATGAGGTTCTTGTGGCTTCTGCTATCGACAAGGAATTGCAGTGGAGAACCCTTCACCCACATCTGTGAATGGAAGAGGCGCTCCCCCTCCTTTGGATCCTCGGGATCCTCCCTCTGGATCTTGGTGGTGGCAACAATGGCACTAGGATCCGCATCAACGATTTTCTTCCCTTTGTCATTGCCTTTGTCTGGTTCTGACTCAGGATCAGAAAATACATCTGATTCGAGTGCCTTTAATTCGGCCACCCACCACTGTTTGGCCTGACACTCGTCTGTGCTATGAGTGGGGCTGTTATGAAATTCACACCACTTCCCCGTGTCCTTCTTTGGATTTGTGGTGTTGTTCTGAGTCGCCCCGCTTTGGCCTTTCCCCTTGTTCTGCTGTTCGGGGACACCTTTCCCTGGCTTCGGATTCGTAGATCCAAAGTTTCGCTTCTTCTGCTTAAATTTCTGCTCAATCTTGGCAGCATAGCGATAAGTAATGTAATGTCGAGGAACTCCATTTCCTCCTGAATGTGTTTGTGCAGACAGCCACGGTACTTGAGCACCAAATGTCTCTCTGAATCTTTAATACCCAACTTTGTGCGCAGGGTATGGAACAAATTCGTCAGTTCGTGCACACCTTGATCTCTTTGCTGCTGCAATGTGGTCCATTGGATGTATTTGTCCTCATAGCTCCCCACGGGGTAATATTGTTCCTTGATGCCGTCTCGAAACGAATTCCAAGTGGGTGTGGCCGAGAACAGGGAGTGTTCCCCTTCATCCTCTTGCTCACAGTAGGTTTCCCACCAGTCTTTGACATGGTGAGCGGCTTTGAGGAGTGCAAAAATAATCTTTTCTCGGTCGGAGAAATCATGGACCGAGAAATATCCTTCCAGCAAATTCAACCATCTATCTATGGCATTTGCATCTATCTGGCCTTCAAATACAGGAATGCCAAATTTTGCCTGTAACTTGAAGGGAGTGGCACCTCCCGAGTGGCTGTTGGATGCAGATGCGTCGTAGGTGGGCAGTCGCTGAAGGATCTGAGCAAAATTATCCATCATTGCGTTCCTTTGTTTCTCGAGGGCCTCCTCGAGCAATATTTTGATAGGATCTTCTACTCCACCGTCTTTCTTTTCTTCCGCCATGGGAATTCGTCGGCGTTTGCGAGGTTGATCTTGCAAGGGTTCAACCAGATCGAGCCCTAACTCCTTATACCCTGACCGCGTTGGGGACATGCAAAGAAAAATAGAAAAAGAGCAGACCGCTCTGATACCATTTATCCGGATTTATGCAGGAATGCAATAAAATACGGAAATAGACATAAACACAGAGATACAGCGGAAACAATACTTCATTTTATTAATAAAAGAATGACTGAAATATGCTTACAAACATGATGGAAATAAAAATAGCTAGGGTGTTGGTAGCGTATCTCTGAGAAGAGATGTGGCGGCTACAGACCTCTACACTGTTTTACAATGAGGCTCGAGGGCCTATTTATTATTGAGAAACAATGGAGAACTCTAAACGTCCAAAAACCTAACCCTAGGAGATGAAGTGCCAAAAGTTAAAACTATGGGCCCCGTTTGGTTAAACTGGTGTTTCAACTTCTCGGGGATGTAATTTCGGCATACAATCTCCGTTTGACGCGTATCATACCTCATTAGAAAGATCTATCCGAAGAATACAACTTTCGATGTACCCCATGGACCCATGTTGCTCCCGATTTTCCCAAAAAACGTCGTTTAGAGCCCCAAAACGGCTCCGGAAGTTCAGGTTCCGAAAAACTGCTAAAAATAGTAAGTAGTGTTGCAACTTAAAAATTGAAAGAACTGATGGTGGGGTGGGAATTCAAATGGAATAGGTGGGTGGCCACCAATATCCACCTGGATCATTAAGGCCCCAAAACGGCTCCGGGAGTGCAAGACCCGAAAACCTGCTAAAAATAGTAAGTTGTGTTGAATGTGAAAAGCTGCAAGAATTGATGGTGCTGGTCCAAATGGAATAGGTGGGTGGCCACCGATATCCACCTGGATCAACAGATTTCTTGTGGCTGAAGCTTTGAGAAAGCACACAAGTTACTGTGGACCTGTTCTGGACATGGATCATCGAGAGCAACAGGCACCAGTCACAGTAAACCCGACAACAGCAAACACCCCTTAAAACGCTTAATCAATAACAGTGATATCTTAATGCAACTGATTTGAAATTGAGAAGAGGTAAACCCTAAACGGTGCCACAGTAATAATAAAAATCCATGAACAGGGGCCTCTGAAACCCTGGCAATTTTAGTGGCTATAAAATTCAATTGTTTGGTTATTTCTACAAATGAGATGTTATGTATATAAAAATAAATAATATGCATAAATATATATGTCTAAACTACAGAACTTAAGATATTATTTATTAACAGGTGCATGACATAAAGACATAGTTTTACATGAAAATTCACCTTGACATCTATTACTGATACCACAAAAACTAGCACCCCCAATGTGTGAATTTCCAAGCATAGGGTGTTAATTTGTGTAACCTACTGTCACCTCAGTAGCTCTTCCTCTTGCTTTAAGTTGGTCTTCTCCAACTCAAGGGGGTATCCCTAAAGCATGTATAAGTTCAACTGTTTAGGTGTGTCAATGAAGTATTTATGGACCAATGTGTTTGGTTGTGAATCTGGTTTAAAGAGTTCCAATGAAGGTATGTACACAGGTTTCCAACCAAGTTTCAAGACTAGTGTAAGACACTTTGTGTGAGGTTCTTAGACTTGTGTGAAATCTGAAAATATAATGATCTTGTGCGAAAATTATTTTTCAGATTTGCATATGAACTGAAAATTAAGCAACTGAAGTCAATAATGCAATCAGGAAATTAAATTCCTGCATTTAAATCTGAATGAAAAATGCAGAAACTAACAATAAAACTCCAAAAATAAAATTTCAGAATGCTACATATACAACATGAACACAATAGATTATTCTAAAGTGAAATGTCAGGCTCAAATACAATCTGGAAAACACAAATTTTCGAACCATATCAAGTGCTGGAAATACACTTGATGTAAAACAAAATTTAATATAGTTTCCAAAACGGATAAAAATAACCTAGTTTATAATAAAAAATAAAATCCTAGGTTCCTATGATGAAAAATTCTAAATTAAAATGGAAGTTTCTAAATTAGTTTTAAGTGCTAGAAATGCGTTTAATTCAAAACAGAAATCTGAAATTAAAATCCAGAAAGCATATATGATACTATAGCCTAATTCAAAATCAAGAAATTGAATTCCTAGACTAAAATGATTGCTGAAAAGGTAAAAAATAGAAGCTAGTATTACTTAAAACAGAAAATATGAAAACTTTAAAGGTTTTATTGGATGGATGAGAGAGAACGATGTCTTCCTAATTAATCCTTGAGTTAATAGGGTCATTCAAATTTATACGGAGGGCCTAACCTTGTCTAAATTCAGGATCTAAGAGCTGTATTAAAGCATGCTACTAAGCTCTTATATGGCAGAAAACTGAAACCTAATCTATGCAAGGAAATAACCCTAAGAGTTGTAAATTTTAAGCTTTGACCAAGTAATTTATTTGCCTAAATTGCTAGCCTAAGTTACTACTTTATGAATCAACAAGAATAAAATACCTCAAGTAAATCAAATTAGATAACAAGATTGAAGGAAACTTACACCTAGCTATCCAACATTGGAAGTAACTCTTACTTAGATGACTTTGATCCAATCCTTTAGCTTGCATACATCAGCATAGATACACATTAACTCAGGATCCATCAAGCGCCGAGAGGAATCAAATTTCTCAAGATGCAAGCCCCTTTTTGAGTGCAAAACTTGAGGAAAGGTTTACACCTTGAGAGATTTGATTCCACTTGGCACTTGGTAGATCTAGAGTTAAGATGGATCTATGCTAGTTTGTAATAATATTATTTGTATTTAGACAAATTTCATAACTTTAGATAAAAAAGTATTCTTATTTTTAATTTTATTAAAACCCCGATCATATGTATAGTTACATATCTAAGGGCTTGGCATTTCTCTTTCACATGCTTTATCATTTTTTTTATTTAAATTTTTAATCTGATATGCATAACATGATTATATATATATATATATATATAGCTTAGAAAAAGAGTTTATTGTAAATATTAAATTTTTATGTGTTTATTAATTAGATTTAAATATGAATTTCTGAAATATAATGGTTATGAATATGAATCATTAATTTAATTTATAGCTACTATTTATATTTTATCTAGATTCCACGAAATGCTGAAATGTTTTGGAGTTTCCGAAACGGGTATGTTTAGAAACGTCACCTCGCAAAAATGGAAACGTCAACCAAAACGTCATGTGTGTGTATAATATGTGAAAAACACATTATCTTGCAAGAAAAAAGGAAATAAAACCCATATATGACAATTTAGAAGGAAAAGCAAGACTATATTAACTCTCATAGATAATTACATGATGGTCGAGTTTCAGTTGAGTTTCAAATTTTCGGGTACGGGTACAGCCCAAAAAGGTAGGTTCCTAGAAGTTTCGTGCAACATAGTATTTTATATATCTTCCACATCTCTATATGTAAAAATATTCTTATTTCTAATTATATGTTTATTAATGAAATTTATTAAGTCTTTATATGTTTATTAATTATATGTTGCCCACGTGGTGTAGAGCAGTCGGTGATTGGGTGCACTGTTAAGGCACTTCGTCTGCAAGATCACCGGTTCGAAACCCGTGGGTGATTAGGATTAGTCTAAACTACCAAAAAAAAAAAATTATATGTTTTGAAATGCCCACGGAGCTTTGGATTGGCAATGAATGGGTGCATGGTTAAAGCATTCCTTGCAAAAAGGTCACCAGTTCAAATCCCCCGTGGGCGTTAGGCTTGAAAAAAAACACACACATATATATATATATATATATATATATATATATATATATATATATATATATGTTTTGAAATACCATGGTTACAAATATGAATCATTATTATTTTAATTTATTTTAATTTGATATGCATATTGTGGATAGGAGAACGAAATGGCAAGGGTTTCTCTTGTGATTTTTGCATTGTTGTCGCCGCCATCAAGCCTCAGCTCGATTTGGACACAAATGGAGATTGCAGTTTGGGAGATCTGCGTATCCATAGAAGGTATGAAGAGGAAATCATAGTATTTGCTATCTTATTACATGATGCCTGGATGACGTCTCACAACTCTGGAGTATGGCTCGATGTTGGGTTTGTTGTTGTAAACTCTCATCGGAGGAAGGGACCCTTTCGAGTCACACTGGAAAGACATTTTGTTTCCTCGCTGCACGATTTTCCTTTGCAAAGACTCAATAAGGATTTTTTGCTTATGCTAGTTGCAGATCTGATCTACCATTTTTTAGATCTAGCTTCCCCATATGTAGATCAACCTCTTCTTTGGCTAGATCGGGAGTTTTTCTTTCTATTTTGAGTTGCCCTGCATCAATCCAAATTTTTAAGTGTAGATCCATGTCACAGGGGTATGTTATATGCAGATCCATGCATTTATGGACTCTCTCAGGTAGATCGTAAAGGGTGGCGTTCTTTGTTGGCTCGCGCAGCGAAGGATGGGGCCTTGGACAAAGAGCAGTTTTCTTATCACGTTTTGGACCAATATTCACCAATTTTGCATCGTTCCATTCCAGATTTGGATCCATCTCCTACAGATCTGATCAGAAAAACAATGGAAGAGGCAAATCCGGGGATGAGTCAACAGAGAAAGAAAAATTTCCAAATTTTTATTAAAAATATAACTGGGAAATCAGTATCAATGAGAGTTTGGAATGGAGATCAAATACAAAATCTGAAGTATAGGATACAAAATCATATGGGTATCCCAACAAATCTTCAAAATCTGATTTTTGCAGGGAAATCTTTGCAAGACAACCACAAGATGAAGGACTATGGAATCGAACGTGATTCAACTATTGTACTTAATATGAGAGTACTTGGAGGATGTCATGGATCTAGTTCCAAATGTCCAGTCTCTTTCAAGGACACGGTTAAAGGAAGGCCTGGCTCACAAAAAAAACCCAATATTCCTCCCAATCTCCCTGGCCCCTATATTGTGGAACAAATAAACAAGTGCCAGCATTGACAATAAATCTCCCATAAGTCAATGAGCTCTATTCTGAATTCCATTCAAGAGCAGTCATACACAGGTTTAATGCCTTTTGGCCCAAGACAGAGGACTTACATCAATGGATAACCTCTAATTGGACTGAAAATTTGTCATTCACCTTAAAAGAGGGACCATGGTTTTGGGGCAGTGCAGGATAGTTATGATCTCATGGTTTCTAGGATATGGTGCAAATACCATGGTGGTCTCCAAAATGTCAGTTTTGATCAGGCTGCATAATCTTCCTTTGCATTTATGGCATATTGAAGTGTTGATTTTTAATGTACCTTGGACAAGTGATTTCCCATGGGCTAGTCTCTACCTAGGGAAAAGTGTCTAAAATAATTATTTTCCTAAGTGTGACTTTATAAAGTGAATGTGACTTTATAAGTGGTAAACTCAATGTTAAATTATAAAGTGAAAAGTGACTTTAGACATAAAGTACAATGTGGGTACTTTATTTAATGGGTGAGTTAAAAAATAGAAAGTGAGAATTAAAAGCACAATTATTCTCATCCCTTGATCTAAATGAATCTGAGCCATTAGATCTTAGGGTTGCCCAAAAGTCATTTAGGGATACAAAAGGGGGAAAAGAAAAGAGAGATTGCATTCATTCTTCATGAGCAGATTAGAGAAAGGAGGTTGAGGGTTGGAGAAAAGTTCTGAAAGAGAAATTTGTTGCAGCGAGCTGAAGGAGTGATTTACGGGCAAAGTAACGCACAGAAATCAAGGCTTAGAAGACAACATAAGGTACAGTACGAACATCATTTAATGCTATGAGCTGCACATAGTTCGAGAGAATTTTTTGAAAAAAAAATAAAAATCTGTACAGTCCGTACAGCAATACGGAAATCCATACAGTCCGTATGGAATCCGTACAGTACAGTCCGTGTACATATTTTCAACGTCAAGTGAGCATGGAAATCGAGGCAAAGTGGGCACAGTTTCAAGGAGTTTTGGGCTGAAGAGATAAGTTGTATTTTGTTGTTTTGTTTTCTCTGCAAATGTATTTTTACTGAACTTGAAAGATGAATAAATTTGAAGAGCTCTCTAACAGATTTTCACCGGAGAAGATTGAAAGGGTTTTGCCTGGGTCTAAGTTGACCAAGATCTGTGTGTATATTTATGTGTTGCTGGTCAGTTTATGTCCATATTTATTTTTAGCATGTGTTGACAGTCCCATGTGTTTTAATCTAAGAATTTCATTTCCAGAATTCTATATGTTGAATGTATGTTTATGGGAAAGGGCATTTAACTGAATGGAAGTGATAAGGTGAAATTAAATTCAGGTTGGGATTGCAGGAAACTTTTTAGTCATCAAATTTCAACATGGTATCAGAGCTACAAGTTGAAAATTGCAGTTTGAACAGCAGACAGTAGTTTGGGACAGCAAATAGTGGTTTGGACAACAAACAGAATTTTTGGACAGCAAACTAATAGTTTGGGACAACAAGGTGAAATTTCACACAAACTGAACTTTTGGGACAGCAAGGTGTGCTGGAAAGTTCATTTCTCCATTTTCTTGGTTTTGTAAATTTTGGACAGCAGTCATGGCCATGTTCTCAAGGATAGAGGACAGACTGGATGGGATATCCAACTATGTCATTTGGAAGGACATAATTCAAACAGTGTTTGAGGAGGCAGCAGTTTGGGACATAGTGCGGCAAGAGGCTGTACGTCCTACTGCTGCAAATGAGCTAGCTGAATTCACAAAAAATAATGCAAAGGCAAAAAGGATTTTGATGTAAAGTCTAAAGGATCATGTGGTTCCTCGGGTGAGAGGAAACACATATGAATATCAGATGTGGACAGATCTAACCACTCTCTATCAAGGTACCAACGAGATCAGGAAGATGGTACTCAAAGAACAATTGAAGAACATCAGAATAACAAAGGCTGAAAGTATAGTTCATTATCTTGGCAGGGTCAAACAGGTACGTGATGATTTGACTGCCATTGGTGAGGCAGTTGCACCCACAAAGTTAGTCAGGATAGCTGTAGCGGGACTTCCTAAGCCTTGGGAGGTCTTTGGAGATGTTGTTACCTCTAGGGAGAATCTTCCCAATTGGGACAGATTCTGGGATGATTGTGTGCAGCATGAGCTACGAAAGACTAGCAGTGGTGGGGTGAAGATAGCAAATGAGGAGGATGTAGCCTTGACAGCCAGGGGGGAGAACAAGGGGAAGGCCAAGAAAGGGGCCTCATCAGATGGGGCTAAGGGAAAGGAGAAGAAGAAGAACAAAGATACGAATATGTCCAAAGTCAAATGTTGGGCATGTCAGAAGAAGGGACACTATGCTTCTACGTGTCCTGAGAGGAAAAACAAGGGGAAGAAGGATACTGCAGCTTCAGCAGAGGTGGAGCAGTTTGCTTCACAGTTTGACAGGGACTTTGCATTTATTACTTTTACATCTAGTAGGAGTACATCCTCTGATGTGTGATACATAGACAGCGAAGCTTCCCGCCATATGACAGGTGCATAGGAGTTCTTTTCAAAGCTTGCCGAGAGGGCACTTGATATTGAGATAGTACTAGGAGATGACCGCACTGTGAGAGATGTTGGTGTGGGGACTGTGACCTTTGAGAGGGAGTCTTTGCCTCCTTTGAAGGTCATGGATGTTTTTTTTGTTCCGGGGATGAAGAAGAACTTGATTTCAGTGTCTGCTATGGAGGAGAAGGGGTTTGACGTCACTTTCTCAGGAGGGAAGGTATTGATGCATCCTAAGGGAGCTTCCATCACTTCAGCCAAAGTGATTGGAATTTGCTCTGGGAAACTATACAGGCTTAGTTTTCAGTCGACAAGAGCATTGGTGAGTAGCGCATCTGGTAGCACTCACACAAGTACCACCGGCAATAAAGACTTGTGCGAGTTATGGCACCGGAGGATGGCGCATATGCATCATGGAGCTTTGAGAGTTCTGAGGGAGATCACTACTGGAGTTCCTGATTTCAATGTCTATAATAAATAAAATAATGTAAATAGTGATTAATTAGTTAATTAGTAATTAGGTTGAAAGGCCATGTCTGATAAGACATGACCTTTCGTGAAGAGGCACCTACGTAGGTATATAAGCAGGCCTCATTTGTAACATTCAATGATCTATTTCATTCATACTATTTAATATAATATTTGTATCCTCATGGATATCTTTGTATTCCAAGTCTTCTGGAGTATTTTAACTTGAGAAGGAACTTTGGCGCTTCATTTGGTATCAGAGGAGTTCGAGCCTTCGGCCACTTAAGTGTTGCACCAAGCCACACTCTCTGATCCAGGTCTTTGACCATAAAAATCGTCAACCTTGTTGCCTTAGTAACTGAAGCATTCGCTAAACCTTTGGAGTTTCTCCGCTGCTGCTGAGTTCGTCAAAGACCCTTGGCCATTTTTTTTAAGAAGAAGAAGAAAAAAAAAAAAAAGCCTAATATATTTATAATCAAAAAAGAGTTAGAAAAAAATAAAAATAATAATAATATAAAAGAGTAGAAAAAAATGAAAAGGAAAAAAATATATTGAAAATCACGGAGAAGAAAAAAAAAATCAAAAAAGAAAATAAAAAAATATATATAAAAAAAAGGGCAAGTGTATACTTAAAAAAAAAATCAAAAGATAAAAAAAAAGGTAAAAGAAAAATACCTATATAAAATAAAATAAAAGTGTTAAAGAGTGAAAAAAAAAATTAACATTAAAAATCGAAAAAAAAAAAAATATATATATATATATATTTGACTGCCATCCCTGTCACTTCGGGCCTCAGTCGAACAGCGGTCAGCAGCCGCACAGCCACCACCGTCCAGGCCGCACAACCGCCGTCAATTTCAGCCAGCACCATAGGTAGTCGTTGTTCGAGGCACCCAACCTTGTCGTGTTGCCTGAACTCCTCGTGCCCTCCTCGAGCGTTGCCGCATTCATTTCCACGCAGCAACCTTCACCTCCATCCACCTACCTCTGCCGTTGACCGACACTTCTTCCTCCGGAAACTGTTTCGTACCTTGTTATTATCCACTAAACCATCTCGTATTCTTACCAACCGTTGCCATACCAAATCACGTTGAAGCAACATCGCTAAATCGGTGGTCTGCAAAGTCTTGTAAACAGACATTTTTTGTTGCTAATAGCAAAGAGGCAACAAATAAGTCGTGACTTTTCAAAGTGGTGACATCCGTCATGACCTTCCAAGTTTGATGTATGTCAAGTAGAGTCCAACCATTTATCCTATTAAGGGTCACAACACTAGTTTAATTAAAAAAATTGTTGTCGCATCAATTTAAAGTGAAATTTTTTAAGCAAGGAAGCATTACATTGTATATGTGCACTCATACATATTGCCCACATATATAAGGAATCCACTAAAGGGTGTGGAATAGAAAGATAAAAGGAATAATAAAATTATTTTAAAATAAGTATATCAACTTGGGAGTTATAAGGGAGGTTATTTAAAAGTTCAAACCAAGTATTCAAGGGTTATTAAAATATATTAAAAGTATACAATTAAATGGGTATAAGAATAAGGGTTATATATTTAAAAGGGTATAAGAAAAACACCCAAAACGCGGAAATATCTAGAATAATACAGATATTTAAAAATAAATAAAAATAAAAATAAAAGGTAATTAATTTTGGGTGAAGATCTTATCATAAAGAAGAGAAGATAATACTTGACCAAAAGAAAAGAATATATATAAAAGAGAAGTTTTACAAATTGCCATATATAAATAAATAAATAAAAGGGGAATATAAGAAGATTTTGGAGAAAGAAAGAAAAAAAATTATTTTAAAAAATAAATATTATTTAAAAAGACTCCAAAAGTGAAAATTGTGCCAAAGGGTATTAAAAGTCAAGTCTTTAGGTTCACATAAAGCACTAGCTAAGTAACTGAAGGAAAAGCAAAAATGGAGTCTAATTCAGAAAAGAAAGAAGGAAGATTTCCTGAAAATTATAGTATGTTTGTCCGTGCGCTAATTAGAATCAAAGGGTCACTTGCGGGAAAGGAAGTTCTCATATCTATCGATCTTAATCAAAAGGATAATTATGTTAGTACCGAATGTGCTAACCAATTAGTGAACCCTGAATCAAATATAATTGAAACAAAGAAAATTAATGCAAATGAAAAACAATACGACATAAGGAATTTACACCTAAGTATTGGGGAGTATTCCTTGGTCTCGCAATTTACTGTTAAAACCTTATTTTGTAACGATAGTGATATAATTCTAGGTTCGCTCTAGATGGAATCACTAGGGTCATTCATCCTTAATACGAAAAAGAAGTTTTTGACATTTTCTTACAAAAAGAAAAACATAACGTTTCAAGATGTCACGGTGAAGCCGAATTCACTAACACCGGAAGACATATTAGATATCACAAGAGTAGCTCTTCCAGAAAGTAAAAAAGCAATACAATATTTGCAAAGAGAAGTTGACAAAATCGCCACTAACAAGAATGAAGAAGTTGTTCGCCTTAAGGACCACAACGAAAAATTGCTAACACAAATTAAAAAACTGAAGAAGGATAAGAAGTCGTTGGAAAACAAGGTGCAACAACTTGTCGAAAAAACGAACATTGATCCAGTAAAGGTCACAACTCAAGAAAAAGACAAGCTAGTTGCAAAAGATAAAATCTTCGATGTTGCAGTTCAGACGAGGAGCATTCTAAGTGAAGGTTTTGTAACCTACTCAATAACATCCTTGCCAAAAGAAAATCAAAGTCAAACCAAAAAATTTCCCTATCAACATCCAAATCACGGGAGAAGACAACTCAGTCGAGCTATGTACTCAGAACAAAAACAAGCTGATATTCTGCAGAATACTAACAAATCATCACAAGTTTCCAGTCATCGTAAGATTCCAAAGAAGATTGATTTAGGATGGTTCGATCCATTCTCAGTGCGACAGTTTTGTTTGTCACTTAGAGGATCATATCAACTTGTATCGACAAGGATAACTGCCTCGAGACGAGAAGATGTTCGTAGCAAGAAAAGAAATCGAGGCCTTTCATCGACAAGCTTTGAGGACAAAGCTTTTTGAGGGGAAGGCAATGTAATGAATAAAATAATGTAAATAGTGATTAATTAATTAATTAGTAATTAGGTTGAAAGGCCATCTCTGAAAAAACATGACCTTTCGTGAAGAGGCACCTGCGTAGGTATATAAGCAGGCCTCATTTGTAACATTCAATGATCTATCTCATTCATACTATTTAATATAATATTTGTATCCGCATGGATATCTTTGTATTCAAAGTCTTCTGGAGTATTTTAACTTGAGAAGGAACTTTATTTGCTTCAGTGTCGAGCATTATGAGGTCTGCAGAGGGTGTGCTTTGGGCAAGTACACCAATTTACCATTCCCAGCGAGGGTCAGTAGATCTACAGGTATACTAGACTTGATTCATACTAATGTTAGTGGTTGTATGTCTCATGTGCCTTTGGGTGGTTATGAGTATCATGTTATATTCATTGATGACTACTCTAGGAGGACTTGGATATATTTCCTGAAGACCAAGGGTGAGGTCTTCAGTCGCTTTAAAGAGTTCAAAGCTCTTGTGGAAAATTAGACAGGTAGGAAGATTTGGGCCTTGAGGTCAGACAATGGTGGTGAGTACACCGATGGTGGGTTTTCTGACTTCTGTGCACAAGAGGGCATTAGGAGAGAGTTCACGGTTCCTTACAACCCGCAGCAGAATGGGGTGTCTGAAAAGAAGAACGGGTCTATTGTTGGGGTTGCTAGAGCGATGATTCATGATCATGGGTTGCCTTTGTTTTTGTGGGTTGAGGCCTGCAATACTGTTGTTTATCTTCAGAACAGGAGTCCTCACAGAGGATTGGGAAACGTGACTCCGGATGAGGCTTTCACTGGAGTGAAGCCTCTTGTGGGACATCTTTGTATCTTTGGATGTCTCACATATTCTTATATCCCCAAGGAGAAGAGGACGAAGCTGGAACCCATGGCAGAGAAGGGTACAGCGAGACTTCGAACAACCTATCAGATCTTCATTCATTCTAAGCAAAGAGTGGTGGTTAGGAGGGATGTGAAGTTCGAGGAGGAGAGGGCCTATCGGAGATCACGGGAGTATGATGAGAGAGAGTCACAGACTTCTCCTCAGCAGGGAGGTCAGGTACTGGGAACGGGACCTCAAGGTTTTGGATCAACTAGTACAGAAGGTACTTCAGTGTTAGTGACCTCTGGGGCACCAGTGGTGAGTTCACCGAGCACTTCTTTAGGGATTCCACTAGTACAGAATTCACATGGCACTTCAACTGAACTATTATCTGATGTTCAAACTAGAATTTTCAGTTTGAACAACAAACAGTGGTTTTGGGGAAATTCATAAAGATGGACACTGACAAAATTACAAAAGGAATATTCACATTTGCATGGATCTATGTCGAGGTAGACCTTAGTAAAGGATTACCTGACCATATAATATTGATTCATAACAATGAGCAGTGGTCCCAGACTCTAGATTTTGAACATATGGCATTCATATGTCATATATGTCTACAAACTAGACATATCCAAAGTTCGTGTCCCCGGGCAAATAATCTTAAAAGAGAAAAGACCAAAAGCCAAAGGGATGACAATTCTCTGGTACACAGGAAGATGAGGAAGGAGAAGAGGAGTCCCAGAAAATACAACAACTAATGTTTGAACAAAACTCCCAAGAAATCATAGAGAAGAACAGGGTAGAGCAGATAGAATCGGTGACATCATCCAAAGTAATAACATCTACAACTCATCAACAACAGAATGTGAAGACTTCCTAGGAAAAAGAAGCAATTAGTACCTGTTACTGCTCAAACTAGTAGGCGTCCTAAAAGGGGATCTGTGAAGGGAAATTCTCTAGTACACAGGAAGATGAGGAAGGAGAAGAGGAAATCGCAAAAAATACTACAACTAATGTTGAATAAAACCCCTAGGAAATCATAGAGAAGAATGGGGCAGAGCAGATAGAATCGGTGACATCATCCAAAGTAACAACATCTACAACTCATCAACAGCAGAATGTGAAGACTTCCTAGGAAAAAGAAGCAAGTAGTACCAGTTACTGCTCAAACTAACAAGGGTCCTAAAAGGGGATCTGTGAAGGGCTACCACTAGGTCAAGGGAAACAATGGACCAAGGGGACCCGAGGTTAGGTCAAGGGGTAGGGTTTAGCAACCAATGATTTACTTGACATAATCAGTGAGGAGAAGGGGATCAAAGATGGAATTTTCAATGAAAGGTAATACAATGATCCTAGTGAGGTTTCTAGCCAAGGGAAACCTAGGGCAAGGAGCGGTCCCCAAGCTAGGGCTTGCAATATCTTGAGATCCCATCGTCGGATTTGCTTGAAATTTGGAGGGTCTCTAAAGCAAACATCAGGGCAGTTGTGGACCAAAGATTGAAGTATTTGGACGGCTAGATTGTGATATAAGTGATGCCCTAGGTGACCTATGTAGGCTAGGCCTAGAAAGAAAGAGAGAAGGTGAGAAAAATAGGCTTTAAGGTGATCACCTATGGAGGACCAGTGCCTAATCCTTTGGGGAGATTGGAGTCGAGAGTAATTATAACTCCATATTAGATTTTCTATGTCAAGGAGACCTCAAAGACAACTTCACATAGCATTAGGGTAGAGCAACAAAAGCAACTTCAAAGAATTTATACTTCATTTTGCAAATAGATGGCTTATCAAGATGAATTTCAACGTTGAAACATCTCTAGGAACATTCACTCATTACACATGACAAATACATGAAGCAACACTATCCAAAAACAAAGTTTCCACAACTTCGCATATATGGATGCAGTAAATTAGCCCTAGTATAGTGTAACCCAGCAACAATGTATGTAACAAAAATAGAAAGGAAGAATAGCAGTTAAAATGCACTTACATGTATAAGAGCATATCCAACCGTCAAAACTTTGCCAACCAAGAAGCTCCAAGACAAGAGAAAATGATCCAAACATCAAAATTCATTCCATGCTCCAAAAATTTGTCCTCCAAGAAGGATAGCAAAATTCTCTAAAGAGATACAAGTCCAATCCAAGTGATGATGCTAAATTGAATTCACATCACTTGTATTTATACACTTCTAATGAGTTTGATTTAGCTAATTAGCCTACATTAACCCCTAGAATAAAATTATGTGCAAAATAACTAACTTTTGGTGACAAGCCCACCAAACTAGCTCATAAACAAAAGAATAAGCCTCTCAAGAGGTCGAATGATCAATAATACATGTCGTTGGGCCTTTTAAAAAGCCTGATGAAGTCCATAAGTGCAATAATGATGAATAGGACTCCCAAAAGTAGTGGACAAGGGGTTGGCCCCTTGTTCTCCAAATAATAAACCTGTAGTGCTCCCAATGGGTGTGGAGGCACTCAAGTAACCTCATGGGTCTCCAAGTAGATCGAAGAGGCTTGTAGACCATCTGTAAGGGCTCTGATTATGGTGTAAGTGATGCCACATCAACATACAAGTCCTGGGTCATCTGCCAAATGCATGGTACAACTGTGGGGTTGGCTAGGCATGGTGAACCAGGTGCATCTTCCTCGACCAATAGGTGAATCTCGAGCAATCTCTAAACATCTTTGGGGATCCATGGAGTTTTGTCTACTATTGTGGAGGCCCATGGCTCTCTACACACACCCTACATGTGCCAATGTAGCCCTCTAAAGGGTTAGGACCCCGTATAGGGAGACCAAACCCAAAATGGAGATCATTTGCAATCTTGCATAAGATCCAATGCGTCCCCTAGCCTTCTAGTACAACAAGTCATTTAAGGAAATCGAGTTAAAGAGCTTACAAACCATGGACAATAGGTGGGTACTTCATAATAGCATGCCCTTCCATAGTGAGCTTTGGCATGTGCTAATGTCTCCAAGCTACAAAGGGGGTTAACCAAGTACCCTATTAGGTGGTTTCTACCTTTAAAGGGGATAGTATGTCCAAGGTACATCCTTGAAAGTGTGGTGGCATGTGATAAAGAGATGAATGAAGTAGGGAATGAAAGCGGCAACCCTAGGCCACATGTCGGGGTACAAGGGTAGCTAGTAAAGGGAAGCCCACACTTGGGAATATAATGTATAGGAGAGAGCAATCGTGGTGCATGAGATACCCAACCTTGATTTTTCCACCCTTCTTTATATGTTTTTTGCATTTTATGATTTTTCTTTGATTAAATGCTCAGGGCTCAAAGGATAAGAGCATGATGTGTAAGGTATAGCTGTCGATACCCCTTTTAAGGTAGGGCGATTCATTGCCCACTAGGGGTTGGGGCAATCATGGATTCCTGAATGATAAAGGAGGCTCATCTAGGGCCTATAGGAACCAAGGTGATGGCCATGGGGATGAGGTAGAGCTCATGCATTTGGCTTTTTCCCATGTGCTAAATGTGTCTGTCCCGGCCATCTTTTGCATTTTGTGGTACATTTTCCTGTTTAATGTGGCCAATTATGCTTTTATTTTTTATTTTCACCTGCATCAACCTCCAAGGCATCGTCTCAAGCTCGACCCCAAGGTGTGGGCAAGGGGAAAGGGCGGTTAACCCTGTGTGGACCCAGTGGAAAAATGTGGACCCGGGTGGGAAAGATGATGGATGGGGTTATAATAAATGGAAGGGGAGTGATATATGTGGATGGGGAAGCGGGACCACACAACCAAAATCAGGGTTTCCCATGTAGTACCACCCCAAGACCCAAAGGTTTGTAAAAGAGATCCCACGAGACTAAGATCCAAGGGTAACATCCAAAAGAGGTCTAGGGGACAGAAGCATAGACCTTAGCCACTCTTTCCGCCAAATCCCCCCATTAATCCATGCCCATAGGTGTCCATGATAGGCAAACTACGATACTCAATTACCAAATGACAAGCCACACCTTAAGGTTTGAGAGGCCCACCTTCAAACATACGATCATGACAGATGGGTGAGGGACCACATGGCTAGCTCAGGTGGAGGAGAAATAGCACGACAAGCTAGTTGGTGGCTGTAAGGGGTTGCTAGCTGCCGGATGAGGACCATCTTGGAAAAAATTTTCTCCTAGGGATATCACCCACAAAATGGTGGGTAACAGTACCAAAAGAATTCATGCATCAGAGAGCTCTGACTCTGAAAAAGAAACATTTGTAAATACAAAGGAAAATCAATTGGTTATTGTATTTTCCACTCCAAACTCTGATGGTAGGAGGAAAGTGGAGAAAAAGAAGGGTGGTGATTTTTTGAGGGTATGTCTTTAGATGTTTTTTTCAGCATATTCCTTTTGGTATGTCTACAGCATGTAAATTTCATTATTTTATAATGGAAATTATGATTTTTCTTGGGGGAAAGATATGCATATTGTGATTTTTTAATCAAAAAATTGTTTGTAGTTTTATTAATAAAAACAAAATTACAAAATAACAAATTGAATTGAATCGATTTATTATTTTTATTACTTTGTAATTAAGCTGACATTATATGTTTTACTATTATTATTTTTTGATAAAACCCTTCATTTTACGAGCACTACAACATATCCCCATACTGGGTTGTAAAGCGCCTTCCACGCAAAAGTTCTGATCACCAATAAATACATCCACAATATAGCCTCACACATATGTAGAAGAAATAATTCCACCCAATATTTGCTCCAAGAAGTAGAGATGCTCTAATACAGCTCACTCAACAACAACAATTACAAGTGAAGGGAGACTTATTTATAGAGTTCTAGGTTCAACCACCTCACAATAAATAATTAATATTCTAGTGATCATGTTTGATGAGTCAAACAAATACTAAAATAATGCTACAATGCTCTTCAATTCATTTGATATATTAATCCTTCCATGAGAGAATTGAGCTAGCACACGTGCCTAAGAAGGCCTATCTAGCAAATAATGATAAAATAATGCCAAGGGGAGGTAAACCCTAGGGAATGGTGCAACATGGTTGCAACTATTCTCCAAAAAGGAAAACAATTACCTCCAACAAGTGTGCCCTCCAAAAATACCCTAAGACACTATCAAATCATAATAAAATAATCTCCAAATAAAGTAAATGGTCCACCAAGAGAAAACATGCCACTCCATAAATAGCAAGAGACTAGTCCCTAGAATAAAAAAAACATCCAAGAGATTAATCATCCAATGCAAATCTCTAACCATGTGAAGAATCTCCCAAACTAGCAAGGGCACACTAGTTCCAAGTCAAATATCCATCATCAAGGAGAAAACATGGTGTGAATAGGGTCTATTCAAAGGAGTAGGTGGACCATCTAGTGGAGCACACCACCTAGGAGAGAGTACCATGAAGATGAAGTTAATGAGTGGAAAAATAGTTAAATAAATAGTTAAACAAATGGGAAGGAAGCAGGCATAACTAACCCTCAAAAAATGTACAAAAACAACAATTTCCTCAACATATGTGCTAAGGCTAGTAAATGTTAGTTTTCTTAAATCTCAGCTATCTAATCTGTGAATTACACTAAGGAAAGAACTAAAAACTGAACTTTAATTTTAACCCACAGATATACAGAATTTACTAACTAGCATGCAACAGAAATAAGGAACAAATGAAAACAAGCACACCATAAAACCATACACAACAAATTTTACCCAGGAAACCCCAACTGGGGAAAACCTGCAACTGTGTGTTCTCTTTATTTTTCTTCAGCAATAGCGAATTCATAAAATTAAATGAGGGAATAGACTTCCCTTCACTCAAAAAATGGCCAGCATAGTTATGCGCACCAGTTAAACACTATCAACCCAACTCAGCCTCCCTCTTTTACACAACACGAGTTCCTTACAGTCTCGTGTGGCCTTCTGCGCAAAGGCTCTGTGCAAACACATGTAGAAAATCCACATAGATTCAACTGATCATGTAATATGCTAAAACAAAATACTGAATCTATTTCTACAATTTGTGGAAACCAAATACGATCGCACAATCACATGAACAAAAAAGAGAGAATTTCAATCACACAACACAAAGTTGTATCTAGGGAAAGGCTCAGCTAAAAACCCCTATGTCTATGTATTGCATTAAGTCACAAATATGCAAAAATACAATGCTATTTCCCTTCCTGAGAAACCTTTGCACTATCTCTGACTATCTCACTCTGATCCCAACAAGAATGGTTTGATACTTAACCAATTTCCTGCCTCTAGGTTGCCCAGCCTTGCTTACGCATTCTTGGAGGAATTGAACCCCTATTAATTAGGAAATTCCCAATAATTGATTGTGCAATCCATCTAAGGCGTTCTGCTGACCTCATGCATGACCTGTACAATTTTCTGATTATACAACTGATAGTTTACTTCCCTTTAACTCCAATCTCAACTTGTCACTCTTAGAACTGACATGCAATAGTTATTTATAGCGAATTGTCAGTTATCTGATTGATCACTACATGTGAATTAAATCAGATTTAATTCACTAGACCTCTCACTAGCTAATCTCTCAAGTAGAACTAGTTACACTCATTTTAAGTCAAATAATTGAGTTAACTAATTACAACTCAAAATAAACTATAACTGGACCCCCCTAAAACTTAGAGTGAACTCTACATGTCTCCAGTTTGACCCCCAACTAGACTTGACTAAGCTAACTAAGTCTTCCTGACTCAGTTAACTCGGACAAGCTGTCAAGTGATGTGGAATTACAATTTCCTTCTAATTTAATCAAGGGAAAATTAAATTAGATGCCTTTCTTATTGCCAATTTCAACACTCACTCTCAACAAGAAAGAGATCGTCTGTTACCCAATCATGCTTTTGTGGAACTCAAATTTGCTTCTTTACGATGCCTTCGTCAAGATGTCTGCATCCTACTCCTCCGTGGGAATGTACTCTAATGGCATAATATGCCTCTGCACACAATCTCTAAGATGGTGATACTAGATATCAATATGCTTGAACCTGTCATGAAAATTTGGATTAACAGAGAGTTTGATGCAACTTTGGTTATCACAATAAATCATCGTCGGATCCATCTGTCAACCAAACTAACCCACAAGTATCTTCCTCATCCAGATGGCCTCACATGTTGCCAGACTGGCCGCCATGTACTCTGCCTTTGCTAAACTAAGTGCAACTTATCTCTGTTTCCTGCTATACCAGGAAATTGTTGTTGATCCAATGTTAAAGGTGCCCCCTGATGTGCTCTTCATGTCGGATGGACTCCCTACCCAATCTACATCTGTGAAGCCTTGAAGCTTCACTCCCTCTGTTTGTTTGTACCATAGCCCAAACTGTGTAGTGCCTTTGAGGTATCTCAACACATGCTTACCTGCCTTCCAAAAGAGATTGGTAAGCTTAACCATAGCTTGACTAAGTTGGTTAACCGCATAGCATATGTCTGGTCGTGTGTTCACCAAATACATGAGTGAACCCACAAGCTGCCTGTAGATGGTAGCATCTACTACTTCGCCTGAAGTAGCATCCTCCTTCCTCCAGTTTCCTGTTAGAGGAATCTCCATGGGTTTGTTGCCCTCAATGTGGAACTTCTTCAGAATCTCGCTGGCAGACTTGCCCAGAGATACAAATAACTCCCCATTGTGAAAATTTTCAAGACTGAAAATTATTACTGCAATACTTGGTTTATTTCTCCTACTTATGAGATAAGTTATTTACAGATGCTTCAGTAAATTCTGAAATAAACACATTTGCAGATCTTCACTTTAATCAAAAGCATAAGAACAGAAAATTACACAAGTAGCACAGTAGAAACAACCATATGAACACAGTTAATTTTGGACAATTGTCCCCGGAAAAACCCAATGTGGAAAAACCGGTGCAGCAGATGAGGGTTTTGTATTTATCTTCGGAAATGAAAAGTACATTTACAAAAGTCTGATGAGCATAGTAAAATTAGCATACACCTAGCTGAATTTTTTGGAACCTTCAGAAGAATTTCAGACCCTCGGGGTGACCTCCTTCACCCTCTGCGTCATCCAGCGTGAGAGCACTGCGCAGTCTCTCCCTGGACTACATAACTCTGCGTGGAGGGGATCTTGCAACCAATCAACTCACCCTTCCCTTCATCCTCCAGACTTCTGCTTCTCCGATAACTGAATCCTCCCTCCTCCTTCTGCTTCTGCAACCCTACCTCTAGAAACTCACCCACTGAAATCGAATTCTCTTGCTTCAGAATCGATTTCCTTCGGGTACTGAGAATGTCCCCGGCTTGATTTCCAAATGACCCTCAAGTCTCTTCTTATAGTCATGTCGTTGATGAATCAACGGCCAAGATTGTATCGTTAATCAATGGCTCAGATTAAAAGATGACTTGATCTTCGTTTTCTAGAAGATTCACACTCTGCTTTATTAATACCCTTTAATTATTTAATTTCCCTAAGTTTAAACTTAGGGTCTGCATTAAAATAATTAATTATTTTAATAAAGTCATATTCGAGTGGAATTTTCACAAATGATTTCTGGGTTCTCTAAATAACTATTGTCCAAGCCTCTCCACCAAAAATGAGACTTAGAACACTTCCCGATGCTATAAAAATCAACACTCCCTCATAGCGAGGAAAGTGTTCAAGCAAGATGCCACTGCACTACTCTGACTCTATAACATCTGCTGCGTTGATGTTGTCCTGGCTGCTACCCCTCATCTCTGCGTTGCTTCGCCCTCTATTTCTGAAGACCACCCTTCCCTCTAATGGAAAGGGTTCTCGACCATCCCTGTCTTCTCTCTAAAGTAAGTGAATTTAATCTTACTCAGAGCCTTTATGAGGATATCTACCACTTGTTCCCTGGTAGGAGTGTATCGCAACTGTATTGCTGCCCTTTGGACATAGTCCCTAATGAAGTGGCACCGAATGTCAAAGTGTTTCGACTGGTCATGAAACGCAAGGTTTTCAAAGAGCTTAATGCAACTCTGATTATCACACATAATCACGGTCGATTCCATCCGCTTCTTGAGCAGGTTCAAGAGTAACTTGCGGAGCCATATGGCCTCGCACGAAGTCGTGCTTGCTGCCATGTACTCTGCCTCAGTTGAACTTAGTGCTACGGACTTTTGTTTCCCGCTGCACCAGGAGGTCATTGTTGATTCGAGACTGAAACAGTACCCACTGGTACATTTCCGATCCACTGTGCTTGCAGCCCAATCTGCATCTGTGAACCCACTCAACTGGACCTCATTGCCCTTTGTGTACTTCAACCCATACTTGACTGTCCCCTTCAGATATCTAAGAACATGCTTGGCTACTACCCAGTGAGCCCTCCTTGGTTCCACCATGAATTGACTGAGGGTACTCACTACATAATAGATGTCTGGCCTAATATTGACCAGATACATCAATGAACCGATGAGTTTCCTATACAAGATGGTATCAGCCTCATCATCCTCCGTTTTGTCTATCTTCTTCCAATTAGTAATAATTGGCGTGGCCATGGGTCTACAGTCTTCCATCTGAAATCTTTTCAAGATTTCTGTCGTGTATCTTCCTTGCCCCAGGAAGATTTCCCCTTTCTATTGCCAAACTTCTAATACAAGAAAATAGTGCCTCTGCCCCAGGTCCTTCACGTCGAATTTTGTAGCCAGATTCTCCTTGCAGTGCTTGATGAGCTTGGATGATCCGGTCAGAAACAAATCATCCACATATAGAACCAGAACTAGCAGTTCATCCCCTACTCTCAAGTAGTAGAGGTTGGGGTCTGCATCACTCTTGACGAACCCCATCTTCTACAAGTAGTTATCAATTCACCCATACCATACCCTGGGGGCTTGTTTTAAACCATATAAGGCTTTCTTAAGCCTGCAAACATGAGTCTTCTGCTTATGTGTTTCAAAGCCCTCTAGTAGTTCTATGCAGGGTTGCAGGGAAGCTTCACCCCCCCTCGTTCCCGTTTCCGAAACGCGCTCCATTCGGGAGCGTTTTGGAAGCGTTCGGAAATGCGCTCCCGAAAACGCTTCTTGAGGGGAGCGTTTTCGGGAGCGCATTTCCGAACCTGTTAAAATGCTCCCTGCCTTTTCGGGAGCGTTTCCGGAAGCGCTCGGGAGCGGACGCTCCCTGAGCGCTTTCGGCGTTTAAAAAACGCTTAGGGAGCATTTTTTAAACGCCAGAAGCGGTCAGGGAGCGTTCGCTCCCGAACGCTCCCTGAAACAAAAAACGCTTTCTAAACGCCGGAAGCGCTCAGGGAGCGTTCGCTCCCGAGCGCTCCCCGGAACAAAAAAGGCTTCCCGCCAGCGAGAAATTTTTTTTATTGAAAAATTCGTTTTGTTTATAAGGGGGGGGGAGGGTCATTTTGTTTTATTGTTTGTTGAGTGAGTGAGAGAGAGCAAGAAGAGCTTGAGGAGAGAACTGCAGAGCGGAGCTGCCGAAGTGAGAAGGAGAGAGTAAGGAGCAAGCTGCAAGGCAACAGGAGGATTGCAAGAAAGAGGTAGGCCTTCTAATCCAATTTTGTATTTTCTAGGATGAATTTGTAGGTTGTTTAAAAATGAAAACTTCATTTTTTTCTTGAATGTTGCATTTTATTGTGTTTAAACTTAAAAAATGAATTGTTTTTTTCCTATGTTGCATTTCCAATTCCCATTTGGCATTTCTCCATTTGTTTTGTAGGCTAGAAACTTGAAACTTGAAACTTGAAACATCATGGCTATATGGCTAGGGATTTTCCTCATGTTGGTTCCTTTCTTTGTAATAATGTTGTTGGAGACTAGTAGAAGAAAGAGGCAAATCAGAGAAGAGGAGGGTTATGGTGGATTTGAAGAAAATCCTGAAGAGGAGGAGGATTATGTTGAGGAGGAAGTGGAGAGTGGAGAACATGAGGACACAGATTCCCCAACTAGACAAGACCAAACTCAGACACCTTTGTGAAAATATGTTCAGAAACAGGAAGGAGGGAAAGGTGGTGGAACCACTAAATTTATTTGCCCCCATTGCAATAAACAATACCATGGTTCATACACCCGTGCGAGAAGGCACCTTTGTGGGAAAATGCCAGGGGATGGAGAAAAAAATATAGGAATCAAAATTTGTACTAGTGTGCCAGCAACACAAAGAGAGAAATATAGAAAGGAAGAGGAGGCTGCCCTACAGAGATCTAAAAGATTTAGGGGTTTCATTGATTCTTATTCAGGCCCAACACGTCATGGACAAACAGGTTCAACTTCCACCCATGCCAGTGGTTTTGGAGGCAGTGGCACACCTGGATTAAGGCGTAGAACCATATCCGATTTCCTGGACGAAGGGTGTAGGAATGATGTGGATTCAAAAGTTTACCGGTTTCTATATGCATGTGGGGTGCCATTCAATGTTCTTCGCTCACCTTATTGGCATGAAATGGTTTCTGCCATTAATGATGCCACCAAAGGATACAAAAGCCCTGGGTATGACAAGGCCAGAACCGTGGGTCTTGATCATGAAAAAGCTAAAATAAACCATTCTTTGGCTAGAATGACAAATTCGTGGAATGAGCATGGGGTGTCCATTGTCTCTAATGGATGGACCAATGTAAAAAGAAAGCCATTGATAAGTGTTTTGGCTGTGTCGGTTAGTGGTGCAATCTTCTTGGCAGCATATGATTATTCAGACAAATTCAAAACCGGCATTAACATTGCAGAACCATTACTTGATATAATTGAAAAGACTGGGCCATACAATGTCATACAGGTCATCACTGATAATGCTGCTAACTGTAAGGCAGCAGGAGCAATTGTTGAGGATAAATACCCCAACATTTTTTGGTCTGGGTGTTTGGTTCACACAATGAACCTTTTGATGCATGATATCATCAAAAGCAAACAACCTCAATTCAAATGGCTTGGTGATTTGTACAAGAGAGGTAAAAAAATGATAAAATTTATTACAAATCATAGCAATACCCATGGGCTTTTCCGTACTCACTCCAAATTGGAGTTGTTGAAAATAGCAAAAACTAGATTTGCTAGCTATTATCTCACCTTCAGGCGCCTTTTGAAGGTAAGAGAGTCATTGGCTGCAATGGTATCAAGCCCACACTGGCAGCTATTAAAGGACAGGGCGGCAACAATAGTTGACAAGCAAAGTTTCGAACATGTGGAGGAGACCGCCCTTGACCCTCAGTTTTGGGCACGTATGAGGGAAATTGTGAGTTTTACCAAGCCCATTTATAACATGATTCGCTTTGCAGATACTGATAAACCAGTGATTGGAGAGGTTTATGAGTAGATGGATAGCATGTTGGGGCAAATAAAAGATATTGTTAAGGATAATGATCCCAACTTGTATGCTATGATTCATGATTGTGTGTGTGCATGGTGGAATAAACTCAATGTTCCACTACATGCCTTGGCATATATCCTTACACCAAAATATTACTCTCCATCTTGGTTGGGCCAACCTGCACCTGGAGGTGGGGTTAGGATGAAACCTCACACAGATCTAGAGGTACAAGAGGGGTACATGAAGGCATTAGACAAGTTGGTACCTGACAGGGAGGAGTGTGCTAGATTGTGCCTTGAATTAGGCAAATACTTCAGTTGCACTGCTAACTTTGGTTTTTTCCATGCAATGGAAGACAAAGACAGATTTGATGCTCTCACATGGTGGGAAGCATATGGCGGCATGGGACTTTTGCCAAAGTTGGCAACAAAAGTTCTCTCGCAGGTTGTGAACACTTCTTCTGCAGAGAGGTGTTGGAGCACCTACAGCGTCATACATAATGTGAGAAGAAACAAGCTGAATGAAAACCGAGCTGAAAGCTTGGTTTATGTGCATTACAACTTGAGGTTGTTAAGCCATTACTATGATAGGGCAAATGAGGATCAATCATACAGAGTCTGGGACAGCAACCCAAAGGATGATAATTTGGAGGACGGCACGGTACATATGGAAGAATTGGAAACAGAACTTTTTAGGGATGATGATGAAGCATCAGCAGCACCGCCACACACAGGGCCAGTCCCACCATCTACAGGTAGCAGTGCGGGTGCCAGTGCCAGTGCCAGTTCTCGATATCACACTATAGTTCCTTTGCAGATCCAGCCTCCACCTTCTAGTCATGGTCGTGGTACTCCTGAGAGTACTAGAAGACCACCATTTCCTCGTGGCTCGCACAAATTAGACATTTCTCATGGGCGTGGCAAGGGGCCAGCCAGTAGATAAAATAGATTTGTTGTTTACTAGTCTTTTCTATTTGTTGTTGACAGTTGAACAGTTGAAACTTGACTCTTTCATATATTTAATGACAATATAAGTTTGAAGTTTGAATTTGAAAGGTGAAACTTTGAAGTTGGCATTTATAAGTTTACAAGTCATTATGAATTATGAATATGATGCTTCATGAAAGTTATATAATATCAATGATCAATGAATCAATGATGATAAATGATATATAATATCAATGATGATAAATGTTATATATTGAATTTTGAAATCAATGAATCAATGATGATAAATGATATATATCAATGATGATAAATGTTATATATTGAATTTTGAAAGCTTGAAACCTTCAAATTGATGATTCGCGAGACTCTAGAGTCAATATGTTGTATGCTTCCAACTTGTGGGCGTGGTTGATGAAGATTATAACTTCTAGATGATTGATGTTATATGATTCAATCTATGTTTTATGTTTTTTATGTCTAATTCATCATTCTACATGTTTTTGTTGACATATATGCATCAAAATATTAAAAAAAAAAAAAATATATATATATATATATATATAAACGCTCCCGGAACACTCCGGACCGGAAGCTTCTAAAAATGGCGCTCCCGCTCCCACTCCGCATTTTCACTCGCTCCCGCTCCCACTCCGCATTTTCACTCCTGCTCCCAAGTAACCTTGGTTCTATGTACACTTCCTCCTCTATCACCTGTTCAAGAACGTTATCTTGACATCCATCTGGTGAATCTCCCATCCCATCTGTGCAGCTAGAGAGATGACGGATCTGATAGAAGTGTAACGAGCTACAGGGGCGAAGGTTTCCCCAAAATCAATGCCTTCCTTCTGTGCATACCCCTTAGCTACAAATCTTGCCTTGAACTTCTCTATGCTGCCATCTGCAGCATACTTGGTCTTGTAGATCCACCTGGATCCTACAACCTGATGCAGCATAGCTGCTTAAACCCACAAATGCTTTCCTAATACAATTCTCATGTATACAAATCTTATCAACCTCAAAAACAGAGGCTTCTCCATATGCGGAAGCCTTTTCACATTATCTCAATAATGTTGTTAACCATAATAAAAATACCCACCTTGACAATTTCTTTTTGTAAATTCGACTTTGGTTTAAAAACCCAAATTACCAATCATATCCCGGCCTACGCTTAACACATTGCACTTAGGTTAAACTCAAGTGTTACTATATATATAAATCCACCCATTTTAAAATATCGAATTGAATTTTGTAATGATAAAAATATCATCATGGCAATCCCTTATGCGGATGTTATTTCAAACATACCTTTTCCACCGTCGATCTTAACGCTCATGCATCCAACGGAAATCGCAAATAAACATGCATTCCATTTAATGTTTCCTATTCAATGCGAAATGGATGGTTTTGAAATGCAATGTGGCACTCACTTAATGCTATCGCACTCGCTCAAGGATTTACCACTTATCAGCGTTGTGCCACGCGAAAACCACTTACTGGTTTTCGAAACCATCTTCACTATTTCGTTGGCTCAAAGTTTCGTTACACCATTGGCTTAAGATTTCACTTTCAGTCTACCCATAATTCTGGAGACAACTCCAAATTCTAACTGCGTTAAATACCATCGTCTACCTTAACTCTGAGTTGTGTGAAACCCATTTACTGATTTATGAAACTGCCTTCCAATTTGAATTCGTTTTCGCTTCTCCATTTATCTGCGCCACCATTTCAATGTTTCTGCCTTTGCTCGCTCACAATTGAAGCAAATCATTTACAATGTCCAAGTCTATTCCTCAACACTGTCATTAGTTCTCGATTTCTACAACATTCGTTGAAATGTCAAAATTACACAGGTTTCATTTCATTCAATGCATGGTTTTCTTCTACTGCACTATCGATTCACGAATTTCACAAAATTCCTGCATATGAACCTCGGCTCATATAAATTACGCAGTCCCCTCATTCATAATATGAGATGCCCTTCATGTCTAGAAACTAAAGCTGGAGGCAATTTGTAACACCGTCACTATTTGTCCAACATCGACCAAGAGTTTTGTTCCTCAATTTGATATCATTACTGTCCTTCTGTTTAAGCCTCTATTTTCTATTCGGATGCTCAATTGATGCATATGGTTCAGGTCCGATTTCTGACTTACACAGTGTGATTTGGTCAACAATTTTAAAAGACCAAGTTTCTTTTTAGAGGCATCAATCCATTCTGTGATCGATGCTCAATCTTGGCATACGAAATCCATCTAGAATTCAATTACAAATTGAATCTTCAATCTTCTTAAACATACAGTCTCATAATAACAAAATTCCTTTGATTTTATCCGATTCACCTGCACACATATATATTGTGCCAAACTCTTATTTTCACACTAGTTGTAAATTGAATCAATCAACACATAATCACTCACTTTAGAATCAAATTTTATTTGTATATATACAACCAAACAATTACAAAGATCACTTCTCTCTGACCTGATATTCTAATCAATGGCCTTTCTATCAAATTTGCCTATAGACTTACAACAACAAACCCCTGTCTGTATAAAAACTGAATCTCCCTTTCTATGCCTTGAGGCTTATAATTTATACAAATGGACTCTATAACCAATTCTGGTTTAAATCCATAACTTACTCAACAAATTACTATGAATCCTCTAAGTCCTATAATCTATCCTTTATCCCTAAAAATCCTTTGAAACCCATAAAATCATGAAACCAATTCTAATTTAGGAATTACAATTAATTCTCAAATCTCTCATTCCCTATGGAATCTCAACTATCCTCCTTCTCTCATGTTCTCCAACATTCGAGAACATTTACAAAATTCCTCTCAAGAATTAATTAATTCCTATTCCAAATTCACTCAAAATATTAAAATTAATACATAGGAAACCAATTCCTTTGAAAACACAAGACCCCTAATTCTATTAAAATAAAAAGAAATTTCTAGGCCTAATGCTCCTGTATTAGACTCCCAAGGTTAAAAATAATCATGATCTCTTGATCATGTGTCTTTAATCTTTGTCTTCCTAGATCCCATACCTTGTTCTGCAATTTGTCATCTATTTCTGTTGTTGTTTGTTGCTTTTCTCCAAGTCTCCACACCTTATGCTGCATTGCCCCACTGGTTATGCTTTTACAGTCTGCTACTGTCTTCCTCTTGCTACTGCTGCTTCTTTGCTTTCTTGCTAATGTTTTCCTCTAAGACACTTTCATCATTATCCTTCTTATCAGTTCAATTTCTCTGTCCAATAGATCTTCTGACTGCTGATTACTTTTACCTTCTGATTGCTGAATCTTTATTCTTACTGTTGCCCTGTCATCCTTACCCTCTTGTTTTATGCAACTGATAACTTCTTCCTGATTGTCACTTATGACAATTTATTTGTCTTCTTTATTCAGCAATTCATTGGACTGATACATAGTCTGCCATTTACTGCCATCTTCTTCTCTTTGCTCTAGTTTGTTGTTGTTGTCCTCTGACTCTTGCATCTTCACATTCTACACTTCTTCAAATTCTTTCTCTTCCTGTATTGAATCTTAATTCTCCAGCATTCTAATATCTTTGTTCCATGGATTAAATATTTCCATCGAATTTTCTTCCTCTTTCTTTACTTGGTTGTTCATCTGTGCCAAAGTTTCTCTAGCATCTGCAACAAAACCTGCATTCACAAAACAATTATTAAAATGAAAAACACAAGGCCTCAATGCCTATATTTCCTTTGGCAACATTTCAGTATGCTGCTCTGAAATTTCCTCCCTTATCAGCACATCAGTATGCTGATTCATTCTCCCTAAAGTATTCTCTAAAGGACTCTCGAGACTGTCAGCAAATCTCTCTTCCACACTATCTATTTCAATGATGTCTTTCTGTTCTTGTTCATTGTAGTGAACTCTGTCTTCTTCAATCTCTCTGTCATACTCTGAGTTTTCCAGCAAATACTCCAGCAATGCAATTTCCTTTTGAAATTTTTTAAGTACTTCATCATCACTAATAATCCCTACATTTATACACAAATTGTCAGTTTGCAAATTACAAGGTTCAACAGTCTCAACTGTTGCTTCACATATCAGCTCTTCAGTCTAAATCTCATCTCCTTCTTTCACAAGAAATTCTTCCTGTGTTGTAACAGCTTCAAATATAAATGTAACACTGCTTTCCTCATTCAAGAGACATTCTTCATCATTACTCTCTGCTTCAGAGTATTTATCTTCTGAAAGATATTCTTCCATACTTTTGACAACTTCAAAAGATTTCTCATCCTCTGTAAAACCTGTAATCACACCAAAATTATTTGTTACAAAAATACAAGGCTTTACATCATCCGGCTAATCTGAACTTGCCCAACAGTTCAGGAAATCATCAATAATTCCTTCTTCAACAAGGTGAACTTCTTGTTGTCTTGAATTCTCACAATAATTCATAAGATCTTTCACAGATCTCAAATCTTCATCTTCACCCAAAATTTCACTCTGTTCTGGTCTACAAATGGAAACTTCCATTTCTGACTCTGTTTCTCTGAATTTTTTACACCTCAAATTCACACTCATCATTTGTTCAAGGAACTTCAAGCTTTCTTAGCTCTTCTGCTAATTGTATATTCACTTCTTGTTCTCTCTTCTGTTGTAGCCTCTGCCACTTTACTTTCTTCTTCATGGTCCAACCATGTCTCTGGTTTTCTTCTATCAGCATTGTTAACACATCAAATTCTATCCTTATCTCAGCCAACTCCTTGTCAAGCTCCTCTTCACTCATCCGGTTCTTGCGGACTGTTTTAGCACTCTTCATCTTCATCTTATAGCTTTCTTCTGAACCTTTCACATGACTTTCAATAGTCATCTTCTCTTACTATGAGTTGTACTAAAGCCTCTACAACAGCAAGTCCTTCCTGCTGCCACTTACCTCACCAATCCCCTCTCTGGACTTGGTCTTTTGGCAAGCACTGGTTCTTTATTCTCTGGAACCTTTTGAGCATTCCTCTCTGCTCCTTCTAGGCTTCAACTCATCTGCACCTTTTAAGAACACAATTGTTCTTTTTATCCAATCTCTGTTGTAATTCTTCAAGGTTCTGCCACACATTACTCAGAAACTCTTACCAATTTCCTTTATCACTGCTCTTAAGATTGTGATCTTCTTTTGCTGAGACTGTCTGCACCCTGAATTCTGCAAACATAATCTTCAAACCACAGTTAAAATAACACTTACCATTTCACCTTCAAGATCTCTGTGTGATCTTGTTTCACAATTCATCTGCAATATATGTTTATGTGCTGCAATCTATCAGATTCAAAATCTGATCTCCTTTTTGTCATCACCATTGTACTTGTATACACACCTTTCAAAATATAATTCTGTTAATCTCCAAAACATATTTGCTTTTTAACTCAGATTTTGCAAATCTAAATTTCTCATTATCATGCTTTCACTTCATATCTGTTCAAATCTACAAATGTTGTCAATCAGATTTAAAATCTGAGCTTTCCTTATTTCCTTCATCACACATGCATTCTTTACAATTTAAAAAAATATATATATATCCTTCAAAAGAGCTTTGCCAGCTCTGATACCAAAAATGACGCAGCCATACTTGCTTAAACCCACAAATGCTTTCCCAATACAATTCTCATGTATACAAATCTTATCAACCTCAAAAACAGAGGTTTCTCCATATGCAGAAGCTTTTTCACATTATCTCAATAATGTTGTTAACCATAATAAAAATACCCACCTTGACAATTTCTTTTTGTAAATTCGACTTTGGTTTAAAAACCCAAATCACCAATCATATCCGGGCCTACGCTTAACACATTGCACATAGGTTTAAACTCAAGTGTTACTATATATATAAATCCGCCCATTTTAAAATATCGAATTGAATTTTGTAATGATAAAAATATCATCATGGCAATCCCTTATGTGGATGCTATTTCAAACATACCTTTTCCACCGTCAATCTTAACACTCATGCATCTGACGGAAATCGGAAATAAACATGCATTCCATTTAACATTTCCTATTCAATGCGAAATGGCCGGTTTTGAAATGCAATGTGGCACTCACTTAATGCTATTGCACTCGCTCAAGGATTTACCACTTACTAGCTTTATGCCACGCGAAAACCACTTACTGGTATTCGAAACCATCTTCACTGTTCCGTTGGTCAAAGTTCCGTTACACCATTGGCTTAGGATTCCGCTTTCATTCTACCCATAATTTTGGAGACAACTCCAGATTCTAACTGCGTTAAATACCATCGTCTACCTTACCTCTTTGAGTTGTGTGAAACCCATTTACTGATTTATGAAACTACCTTCCAATTTGAATTCGTTTTCGCTTCTCCATTTATCTGCGCCACCATTTCATGGTTTCTGCCTTTGCTCGCTCACAATTGAAGCAGATCATTTACATTCTCCAAGTCTATTCCTCAACGCTGTCATCAGTTCTCGATTTCTACAACATTCGTTGCAATGTCATAATTACACAGGTTTCATTTCATTCAACGAATGGTTTTCTTCTACTGCACTATCGATTCACGAATTTCACAAAATTCCTGCGTATGAACCTCGGCTCATATAAATAACGCAGTCCCCTCATTCATAAGATGAGATGCCCTTCATGTCC
Organism: Pinus albicaulis; assembly: GCA_034641835.2. Lineage (NCBI taxonomy): Eukaryota > Viridiplantae > Streptophyta > Pinopsida > Pinales > Pinaceae > Pinus > Pinus albicaulis. The sequence goes on from CM076580.1 coordinate 896,633,168, forward strand.
AAAAACTAAAGTTAGAGGCAATTTGTAACACCGTCACTATTTGTCCAACATCGACCAAGAGTTTTGTTCCTCAATTTGATATCATTACCATCCTTCTGTTTAAGCCTCTATTTTCTATTCAAATGCTCAATTGATGCATATGGTTCAGGTCCGATTTCTCACTTACACAATGTGATTTGGTCAACGATTTTAAAAGACCAAGTTTCTTTTTAGAGGCATTGATCCATTCTGTGATCGATGCTCAATCTTAGCATACGAAATCCATCTAGTATTCAATTACAAATTGAATCTTCAATCTTCTTAAACATACAATCTCATAATAACAGAATTCCTTTGATTTTATCTGATTCACCTGCACACATATATATTGTGCCAAACTCTAATTTTCACACTAGTTATAAACTGAATCAATCAACACATAATCACTCACTTTAGAATCAAATTTTCTCTGTATATATACAACCAAACAATTACAAAGATTACTTCTCTCTGGCCTGATATTCTAATCAATGGCCTTTCTATCAAATTTACCTATAGGCTTACAACAACAAACCCCTGTCTATCTAAAAACTGAATCCCCCTTTCTATGCCTTGAGACTTATAATTTATACAAATGGACTCTACAACCAATTCTGGTTTAAATCCATAACTTACTCAACAAATTCCTAAGAATCCTCTAAGTCCTAAAATCTATCCTTTATCCCTAAAAATCCTTTCAAATCCATAAAATCATGAAACCAATTCTAATTTAGGAATTACAATTAATTCTCAAATCTCTCATTCCCTATGGAATCTCAACTATCCTACTTCTCTCATGTTCTCTAGCGTTCAAGAACATTTACAAAATTCCTCTCAAGAATTAATTAATTCCTATTCCAAATTCACTCAAGATATTAAAATTAATACATAGGAAACCAATTCCTTTGAAAACACAAGACCCCTAAGTCTATTAAAATAAAAAAAAATTGCTGAGGCTAATGCTCCTGCATCACAACCGATCTGTCCTGTGGTCTAGGGACTACTTCCCAGACATCATTTGTCATGATGGAGCTATACTCCTCCAACATGGCATCCACCCACACTTGATGTTAAGTTGCTTCCCGAAAGGTGGAAGGTTCTCCAACCTGAGTTACCAGTGCCTGATATCTGTCTGGCTGCTTCCTTATCCTCTTCCCTTCTCTAAGGACTCCAACAAATTCTTTTGCATCCTTTATAATTTGTTGAAGTTCTCTACTCGGTCTCCCATTAGTGGTGGGCGGTCTCACCTGCTCTCCTTCATGTTCTTCTTCATAGGAGCTCTCCTTCATGTTCTTCTTCGGAGGAGCTCTCCTCAGATTCCTTGTGCCTTGGAGAGGCACTTGACCCATTCTCTGTAGGCCATTAAGGTTGTACTAGTGGATCCTCCCCAATCTGTGTATTTGTGGCCATTTCTCAAGATTTCCTAAAGGATCTCTCCATGAATTTCACATCCCTTCTTGCCACAATTATCCTGCTCTCTGGAATATAGATGTGATATGCTTTCGCATTCTCACTATAGCCCATAAGGAAACCCTTTTCTGCAATCTGATCCAACTTCTTCCTCTTTTCATTTGGAACGTGGCAGTGCACCATGTTGCCGAATATCCTGATGTGTCTCACCTCTGGCTTACTGCCTGTGAACACACTCTCGGGAGTACCCTTCCCCAAGGCTCTATGGGCAACTCTGTTATGCACATATATTGTTGTATTGCAGGCCTCTGCCCATAAGAATTTGGGCATATCTTGGTCGTACAGCATTGCCCTTGCAGCTTCTATTATGGTCTGATTCTTCCGTTCTACAACTCCATTTTGCTCTGGATTGTATGGAGTTGTCCATTTTCTCTTAATGTCTTCCCTTGCACAAAAATTGGTGAAGTCCTTATCGATATATTCTTCATTGTTATCTGATCGCAGCTTCTTGATCTTCTTTCCCGTAGAGTTTTCCACCAAGGCTTTGAATTCTTTGAATCAATCAAAGACTTCATCTTTGGTCTTCAGAAAATAGATCCAAGTTTTTCTGGAATGGTCATCAATGAAGGTAGCAAAATACTTTGCACCACTGAGAGCGGTTATGGACATTGGACCACAAATGTCCAAGTGTATTAACTCCAATACACCCTTGGCTCTGCTACTACTTCTTGGAAACGCTGCCTTAGCGTACTTTCCTAGTACGCACCCCCTGCAAACTTCATCTTTCTTCGTGCTGAGTTCCGGAGCCCCTATGACAGTATTTTTGAGAATCCTCAAGGCTCCATGATGTAGATGCCCCATCCTTCTGTGCCATAACTCATTCAGATCGCTGTCGTCTGTACTGCCAATCAGGGCCACCAAAGATTCAAGCTGGAGTTTATATAGCTTGTGACTCCTTACTCCAATTTGTGCCTTTTTGCTCCAACTAGGGTGTTTGACATACACTTTATCTCTAATAAAGTATACGTCATAGCCCTTGTTCTATAGCTGAGACACTGAGAGTAAATTCATCCCCAACCCTGGTACATGCAGAACATTCGTGGCACGAATCTTTTTTCCATCTTCGGTCTGAAATGTTATGGTACCTCTCGAAATGGGGGTACATTTTGCCTTGTTTCCCATAGTTATCTGGAAATTAATATGTTCTTCTTGGTAGCTCGAAAAACATTCTCAAACCCCCGTCATGTTAGCAGATTCTCCACTGTCAATATACCAACCACATGGAGGAGTTGTGCTCGAAACACAAGCAAGATCCTCCTCTAGTCTAGATGCCAACACTTTCATGTCGTGTTCCCTCTGCATTTCCGCGTGCTCTGGAGGACTGCGTGAACCCTTCCGAATGATGAATCTCTGGTCCATGGCATATCCTTCCTTTCTGTCTTTAGACTTTAGCTCTGATACCATGTGAAAAATTTCAAGACTGAAAATTATTACTGCAATACTTGGTTTATTTCTCCTACTTATGAGATAAGTTATTTACAGATGCTTCAGTAAATTCTGAAATAAACACATTTGCAGATCTTCACTTTAATCAAAAGCATAAGAAAAGAAAATTACACAAGTAGCACAGTAGAAACAACCACATGAACAAAATTATTTTTGGACAATTGTCCCCGGAAAAACCCAATGTGGGAAAACCGGTGTAGCAGATGAGGGTTTTGTATTTATCTTCAGAAATGGAAAGTACATTTACAAGAGTCTGATGAGCAGAGTAAAATTAGCATACACCTGGCTAAATTTTTTGGAACCTTCAGAAGAATTTCAAACCCTCTAGGTGACCTTCTTCACCCTCTGCGTCATCCAGCATGAGAGCTCTGCGCGATCTCTTCCTGGACTACGTAACTCTGCATGGTGGGGATCTCGCTGCCAATCAGCTCACCCTTCCCTTCATCCTCCAGACTTTTGCCACTCTGATAACTGAATCTTCCCTCCTTCTGCTTCTGCAACCCTGCCTCTACAAACTCACCCACTGAAATCGATTTCTCTTGCTTCAGAATCGATTTCCTTCGGGTACTAACAATGTCCCAGCTTTATTTCCAAATGACCCTCAAGTCTCTTCCTATAGTCTTCTCGTTGATGAATCAATGACCAAGATTATATCGTTTATCAATGGCTCAGATTAAAAGATGACTTGATCTTCGTTTTCTAGAAGATTCACACTCTGCTTTATTAATAATCTTTAATTATTTAATTTCCCTCAGTTTAAATGTAGGGTTTGCATTAAAATAATTAATTATTTTAATAAAGTCATATCCGAGTGGAATTTCCACAAACGATTTATGGGTTCTCTGGATAACTATTGTCCAAGCCTCTCCACCAAAAATGAGACTTAGAACACTTCTCGATGCTATAATAAATCAACACCCGTCTCTTTGCCAAATTTCCAATCCCAAGAAATAGTGCAAGAGCCCCATGTCCATCTCAAATTCTCTTGCAAGATCCTCTTTGCAAGACTTGATGAGTTGCTCATCACCTGTTAGTTTCAAATCATCGACGTAAAGTACAATGATCAAAAGTTTACCTTCTACCACAATATGGTAAAGGTTTGCATCTGCTTCACTCTTGGTGAAGCCCAACCCAGTGAAGTAGTTGTCGATCCTGTTGTACCAAGCATGAGGTGCTTGCTTCAGCCCATACAATGATCTCTTGAGTCTGCACACATGCAACTCTTTGTCGAAGGTCTCAAAATCTTCCAGTTGCTAAATGAACACATCTTCCTCAATCACCCCATTGATGAAGGTTGTCTTTACAACCATCTAAGGTATCTGCCATTCCATCTGTGCTAAAAGTGCAAGGATGGATCTGACTGATGAGTACCTTGCAACTGGTGCAAAGGTCTCATCATAATCAATCCCCTCCACCTGAGAGAACCCTCAGGCCACAAATCTGGCCTTGTGTTTCTCCACACTCCCATCTGATGCCTACTTCACCTTGTAGAACCACCTGGATCCTACAATTGACTTCCCCTCCGGTCTTGGGACAACTTCTCATGCACTGTTTCTGATAATGGAGTCATACTCCTCAACCATGGCATCAACCCAAATTGCTTGTTGCACTGCTTCCTCAAAAGAGGATGGCTCTAACTCTACACCTTCGCTCATAAGAGCCATGTATCCAGTGTACTGCTCTAGGGACCTTCTCTACCTGCGTTGTGATGTGGGTGCTCCCACATTCTCTCTAGCATCAAGCACCAACATGTCAGCCTCTCTGGTGTGCTTCCTTCCGTCTTGAGATGTCTCTAAATGAGTGGGTGCTTCCACTCTATGCACCTCTGCTTGTGGTTGCTCCACATCTAGAGGTTTTTCTTTTGAAGCCAAGAGCTTCTCAACTGCATGCAACTGAAGCTCCCTCTCAAGGGAAATTTGCATGGCTTTCTCTTCATCGAATTTCACATCTCTTCTTACCACTGTCATACTGTGTGCTGGCAAGTACACTCGATAGTTGTGAGGTTTATCAGTGTACCCAAAAAATATCCCCAACTCAGTTGTTGGCTCTAGCTTCTTCCTGGCATCCTTAGTCACATGGCAATAAACTGATGAACCAAAAATTTTAAAATGCAACACATTTAGTCTCTTAACTGAAAAAGCTTCCTCTAGTGTACTCGTCCCAAGTATCTGATGAGGACTTTTGTTCTGCACAAATACTACTTTGTTGCACGCTTTAGCCCACAGATGAAACGGTAGGCCCTGATCATGCAACATCGCTTGTGCTGCTCCCAAAATAGTTTTGTTCTTCCTTTCTACAACCCCATTCTGTTCTGGGTTATGAGGTGTTATCAATTCCCTTCGAATTCCTTCTGAAGCACAAAAGTTCTTGAATTCGTTAGAGACATATTATCCACCATTGTCGCTCCTCAGAGCCTTCACCTTCTTCCCTGTATCTTTCTCGACAAGTGCCTTGAACTCACAAAACTTTGAGAACGTCTGATCTTTCTTCTGCATGAAAAAATCCAACACTTGCATGAAAAATCATCTACAAAAATCACATAATACCTATGTCTTGTTGTGGAAACTGTAGAGAATGGTCCACACACATCTGACTGAACTCTCTCAAGGATTGACTTTGCTCGGCTTTCCTTATTGTGAAAAGTGGCTTCGGTATACTTCCCCAATGTACACCCTTTGCATGTATCTCGCTACTCAAGTGTATATGGCCCAACCTTTTGTGCCATAACTCACCAATGTCTCGGCACTCCACCTTCTCTGCTTTCGTGCTCAAGGCAGCACAGTCTTCTACATCCAATTTGTAGAGGTTCTTTACTCGAACCCCTATATTCTTCACTTGTCTCGTGGCTTTGTGATGAAGGAACGCCTTTCCTTTGCTAAATATCACATCATAGCCACGATCTTCCAACATAGCAACAAAAACCAAATTCTTCTTTAAACCGGGAACATACATGACATCTTGTAATGTGAGAGGAGTACCTGACTCCCTCTAAAAGGTAACTGTACCTATGTCGGTAGCGCTACACCTCCCGACATCTCCCATATCGATGTGCATCTGGAGATCCTTCTACTCCAAGTTACTAAAGAATTCTTTGTTGTCAGTGATATGGAACGAAGCTCCACTATCTAAGTACCACAAAGAACCCATCACCGATGACACCATGCATGCGATGAGGTTGAAATCCAACTCGAAATGTGAAGCAAGTGCTTCACCTGCCACTCCTCTTGAGGGCTTCTTGTCGGTCTTCTTGTGCGGACACTTTGTATCATAGTCTCCAACCTCATGACAATGAAAACATTTTACCTTTGACAAGTCTCGCTTCTTGCCCACCTGACTAAATCCAATTTGGAATGGGACGCCTTCCATTTCCCTTTGTTCGCCTTTCCAGCCAAGGCACAGTTCTCATCATCATCAGTCTTTGATGAGGATCCATCTTTGGTGTTCCGTCGAATGTCTTCTTGAACCAAGTCAGACCACAATCGCTCCCACTCTGGTAACTTCTCCCTCCCATTCACCGAGTCCCGATAGCTATTTCAGTTCTTGGGAAGACCTAGAAGTGCTGGGTGTTGAGATTTTGTGTATTTGGGGTAGCATCAGTTGTGCTCTAGCTCCCAAATTTTGTGGAGGGACTAGAGTACACTTGATCTACAAGACCCAAAAATTGATTTGGGAAATTTCATCTGGTTTAGGAGATATTAAATTAATTAATTATTTTAATGTATTTCCTAAGTTAAAAACTTAGGTAACTTAAATAATTAAAGTGAATTTAATTAAACATGTGATGAAATTGTCTTAAGTCACATGGATCAAGCTTTCTTTTAATCTTGGCCATTGATTCAAGATCTGATCATGGTCGTTGGTTTTCCAACGAGAAACGTATAAAGGAAAGGCTTGGGGTCATTTGTAAAGACACACAGAGGCAAAGCACTGAAGCTACGCTGAGATTCTAGGGCAGGATTTGCTGAGAATACTCATAAGTGTTTCAGCTGCAGAGAGGGAAATTTAGGCCAAGGGGATGATCTGATCCCGGGATCTAGAATACACAAGAGGCAGAGATCAGCTCAGAGAACAGCGCGGAGGAGAAGGGAAGCTGCAGCAGCAAGGACAGCGTGATTTTTCAGAAGGAGACCCTCAAGGGTTACGCAAAGACCCTAAGGGGCAGCATAGGGCTTGCGTCACCCAGTCTGGGGTAACGCAGACCTTTCTGGAGCAGCGCTGAGGGTCAGAGGGGCTTCAGAGGCTGACGCAAAGGCTTTCAGGGGCAGCGCTGGGGTTTCTAGGCCCTAATATTGGCTAAGTTCTGTAAATCCCGTTTGAGGGTGTGATCAGTCATTATTTTGGCCCTAGATCGGCGAGTGAGTTGTAGATCTATTATTTCTCTGTCTGGTTTTCCAAATCTGGAACTCGGGCCTGTTGTATTCAAAAAAATCTTAATAATAAAACCCTCCAACAACCAGAGACTGGTTTTCCCGCATTGGGTTTTTCCGGGGACTGTTTGTCCAGAAATAACTGTCACTTTGTCTATGTGTGCATGAACTTGTTCTAGATCAAAATTTGTGGAGATCTGTTATGTGTTTTGCTTCAATTTTAACTTGAATTTATTCAGTTAATAACTTGTCTAAGTAGGAGGAGCATAACCAGATTAATAGTAAATAATTTATGAATAAAGTGTAAAGATTCAGAAATTTCCACATTGGGTTCACCAAATCATCCTTGGAAATTGTCACACCAATACTTCCAAGCTCATCTCGACACTAAATGAACTTTATCAAGTATTTTGGTATCTTGTCACCCTTCTCCATCTTGATCTTTCTGAGCTTGTCCTTCAGCGCCAGCTTCCTGTGGTCGTTGCTATTCTGAAACAGATTTGTTAAGGCCTTCCACATAGCATATGGAGTTTCCTTTCCATGGAGGTTCGAGACAATGTGATATCGAACTCCTTCTAACAGGATCCTTCTCAGCTTTGCTACATTCTTCTTCCATGCATCAAAAAGTTGAGCATCGGTTGTTGCGGGATGGGGAATATCATTGTCTATGAATTCCTTCAGTCTGTTGTCCTCCAGCACTTCCTCCATCATGTCCTTCCATACTATGTAACTCGAATTACCCTAAAGGGCATATTTGAGTTTCAATCCAGAGAAAGACATCCTAATCTGCTGCTAGTCTTGAAAAATAAATCTACAAATTCGATTCACCTATTCAAAACAAACTCTGGTTCTTCTCTTCTATAGTGATTCCTGCACTGATACCATGTAGAAAATCCACATAGATTCAAGTGATCTTGTAAAATGCTAAAACAAAATATTGAATCTATTTCTACAAATTTGCGGAAACCAAATACGATCGCACAATCACATGAACAAGAAAGAGAGAATTTCAATCCCACAACACAAAGATGTATCTGGGGAAAGTGTCAACTAAAAACCCCACTATTTGTATATTGCATTAAGTCAAGAATATGAAACAATACAATGCTATTTCCCTTCCTGAGAAACCTCTACACTATCTTTGACTGTCTTACTCTGATCCCAGAAAGAATGGTTTGATACTTAACCAATCTCCTTCCTTTGGGTTGCTCAGCCTTGCTTATGCATTCTTGGAGGAATTGAGCCCCTATTAATTAGGAAATTCCCAAGAATTGATTGTGTAATTTATCTAAGGCATCCTGTTGGCCTCATGTGTGACCTGTACAATTTTCTAATTATACAACTGATAGTTTACTTTCCTTTAACTCCAATCTCAACTGGGTAACTCTTAGAACTGACATGCAACAGCTATTTATAGTGAATTATTGGTTATCTTATTGATCACTACATGTGAATTAAATCAAATTTAATTCACTGGACCTCTCACTAGCTCATCTCTCATTTAGAACTAGTTAAATTGATTTTAACTCAAATAATTGAGTTAACTAATTACAACTCAAAATAAACTATAACTGGACCCCCTAAAACTTAGAGTGAACTCCACATGTCTCCAGTTTGATCCCCAACTCGAATTGACTAAGCTAACTAAGTCTTCCTGACTCTATTAACTCATACAAGTTGTCATGTGATGTGGAATTACAATTTCGTTCTAATTTAATTAGATGCCCTTCTTGTTGCCAATTTCAACAGCACACTCGCTCAGTTGCTGGTAACACAATTCTGAAAGTAATGATGGTTGTACGGCCTCCTTTCTCTTGTTGGTGTGCGTTGAGTAGAAAACCCTAATGTTGGAAGCTCTGCTCTATTGATGAAGAGAGAACACATTAGTCTAATGCATAATGACTAAGTCTGCACCCTTTTTCCCTCTAAGAAAAAGACCTAGGCCCACCACTGTCACGAAGGGTTGAGATTAAGTCTCCTTGGACAGTTGAGATCACTCTAATTCTTGACTATAGGAAAATTTAAATTTTCCTAAGACAAGAAATAATAAAAAAAGGTATAACTGTGCCTTGGTCCCACTTGTGGGTCCTTTTTCCAAATTTAGTGCACCCACTAAATTTAGCTAAACCCTCCTCTAACTCCATTTAAAACTCCCTCTTAGAGAGGAAGGTGCTCTAAACTTAACTCAATTTGTCCCTGAAATGGACAAAGGCCCCTCTAGGTAAAGCCATGGTCAATAAGTTTGTTGTTTGCTTTGTTGTAGGAATGTAATGAACTCTGATCTTGCCCGTATGAAAACAATCTTTGATATGGTGGTACTTGATCTAGATGTGCTTGGAGCGGTCATGGAACACTGGATTGTCAGAGAGATTAATGTAGCTTTGATTGTCACAGTGTATGATTGTAGGCTCCAATCTCTGACTGAAAAGCCCAACTAACAACTTCCTCAACCAGGTAGCCTCACAAGCTGCCAGAGTCCAGAGTAGTAAACATGTATTTAGCCTCGGTTGTGCTCAGTGCCACTAATCTTTGCTTCCTGTTGGACTAGGAAACCACTGTCAACCCAACACTGAAGGTGCAACCTTAAGTACTCTCCCTATCTATGGAACCTCCTACCCAATTTACATCTGTCAAGCCTTCCCACTTCACTCCATCAACCTATTTGTACAACAAACCATAGTCCATTATGCCTATGAGGTACTTGAGGATATGTTTAGCAGCAACTCAGTGTACTCTAGTAGGTTCAACCATGAACTGGTTGAACTGGTTCACTGCATAGCAAATGTAAAGTCGCGCGTTCACAAGATACATCAACGACCCAATCAACTGTTTGTGCAGTGTGGCATCAACTTCCTCTGCTCTTCTAACATCTACCTTCCTTTAGTTTGTCACCAGAGGTGTGACCATGGGCCTACAATCCTGCATGCAGAACCTCTTGAGAATCTCCATAGCGTACTTTCCATGTCCCAAGAAAATATTTCCATCTCCCTGCCAAACCTCCAACCCAAATAAATAGTGCATGAGCTTATATCCTTCATGTCCAACTTTGTTGCAAGATCCTTCTTGCAGTCATTGAATTGCTTCTCGTCCATTGTCAAAATGAGGTCATCTACGTACAACACAAGAATGAGAGGTTGGCCCCCAACCACAATGTAGTATAGATTAGGGTCAGCTTCACACTTGGTGAAGCCCAATCCCAAAATATAGTTGTCAATGCGAGAGTACCAAACTCACGAGGCTTGTTTCGTCCCATATAGAGCTCTCTTCATCCTGCACACATGAGTCTTCCTACTATGTTCCTCAAATCCCTCTAGCTGCTCAATGTACAACTCTTCCACAACCACACGATTGAGGAAGGCAGTCTTCATATCCATTTGGTGGATCTTCCAACCCATCTGCACTACAAGTGTTATAATTGTCCTAATGGGCAAATAGTGGGCCACAGGTGCAAAAATTCTCATCGTAGTCAATGCCCTCCACCTAAGAGAACCCTTTGACGATGAATATAGCCTTGTACTTCTCCACGCTCCCGTCAGCTCCATGCTTAATCTTGTAGACCCACTTAGATCCAATCACAGATCTTCCATCCGACATTGGCACAATCTCCCAAAGTTCAAACATCGTCCTGCATGATGGAAGAATAATCTTCCACCATTGCATCACGCCAAACCTGCTGAGAGATTGCCTCCTTGTAACTAGAAGGCTCTGAGTCTAAGGCCTTACTCATCAATGTAATATAACCTATGTATCTTTGTGGTTATTTTCTTTGCATCAATGTAGAGTTGTAACATACCCCCTACTATCCCTAGCCCTGAATAAGGGTAAAAGGAGGCAGTTACTCAGATGACCCATCCTCTGAAGTTTAGTTATGGAAATGGGGTCTAAAATTTTGTATCCTTTCAACTTCCTCAAAACCTAAAATAGATGACCTTGTTGTGTTTGTCTCGTCTAGACCTTTTCAACGATATAAAATTTGTCTCAATCCAACTCCTAAATCAAAAGATATGGCCGCTCAAAGATTGGCCTTTCAAATAATGCTCGTCATCTAACCTACCACTTGGCATCCACATGGTCCCCACATGGCACCCACGTGGTTGTGCAAGTCATACACCATGTCAACGCCAAGTGGTTGTTGCCGACCCGCTCATACCAGGTCATGACCTTAATCTACAACTTGCATCTATGATATAATATAAAGTTGACCCCATTTTAACCCTTCCAAACGTCACACAAACCTCTCCTTGCCACCTCATCCCAGAGAGATTAAATCCCGAGAATTCCACTTGTAGTCCCCTGTCGAATCTTTCGAGGTGAGCCTTCTGAGATCACGTGGACCCCGCCGCCAGAGTGTCCCAATACCCTCATTACAACTGCGTGCTCAAGTCCACCCTTCCACATCACCCCAGCCATACTCTTTTGTGACGCATGCAACACTGTTGGGATGACCTGGCCCTTGTGAAATTTTCAGATCTGAAAATTATTACTACAATGATTGGTTTATTTCTCCTACTTATGATATAAGTTATTTAGAGATGCTTCAGTAAATTCTGAAATAAACACATTTGCAGTAATTCACTCTAATCAAAAGCATAAGAACAGAAATTACACAAGTAGCACAATAGAAACAACCATATGAACACAGTTACTTTTGGACAATTGTCCCCGAAAAACCAAATGTGGGAAAACCGGTGCAACAAATAAGGGTTTTGTATTTATCTTCAGTAATGAAAAGTTAATTTACAAGAGTCCTAATGAGCAAAGTAAAATTAGCATACACATGGCTGAATTTTCTCGAACCTTCAGAAGTGTTTCTGACCCCCGGGGTGATCTCCTACACCCGCTACGTCATCCAGCGTGTGAGCTCAACGCAGTCCCTCTCTGGATTGCGTAACTCTACGTGGAGGGGTTCTTGCTGCCAATCTGCACACCCTTCCCTTCATCCTCCTATCTTCTGCTTCTCCGTTAATTGAATCCTCCCTCCTTCTGCTTCTGCAAACCCGCCTCTATAGACTCACCCACTGAAATCAAATTCTCTTGCTTCAGAATCGATTTCCTTCGGGAACTGAGAAATTAGAATGTCCCCGACTTGATTTCCAAATGACCCTCAAGCCTCTTCTTATAGTCTTCTCGTTGATGAATCAACGGCCAAGATTATATTGTTAATCAATGTCTCAGATTAAAAGATGACTTGATCTTCGTTTTCTAGAAGATTCACACTCTGCTTTATTAATACCCTTTAATTATTTAATTTCCCTAAGTTTAGACTTAGGGTCTACATTAAAATAATTAATTATTTTAATCAAGCCATATCCGAGTGGAATTTCCACAAACGATTTATGGGTTCTCTGGATAACTATTGTCCAAGCATCTCCACCAAATTTGAGACTTGGAACACCTCCCGATGCTATAAAATCAACACTCCCTCTTAGCGAGGAAAGTGTTCAAGCAAGATACCATTGTACTGCTCTGACTCTAGAACATGTGTTGTGCTGATGTTGTCCTGGTTGCTGCCACTCATCTCTGTGTTGTTGCCCTTTGTACTGATGTCTGTGACACTGCCTCATCCGTACTGCAAATCCCTCTATTTCTGTAGACCACCCTTTCCTCTAATGGAAGGGGTTCTCAACCATCCCCATCTTCTCTCTAAAGTAAGTGAACTTAATCTTACTCAGAGCCTTGGTGAGGATATCTGCCACATGTTCCCCTGTAGGAGTGTACCTCAACTGTACTGCTCCTCGTTGGAAATAGTCCCTGATGAAGTGGCACCGAATGTCAATGTGTTTTGACCGGTCATGAAACACAGGATTCTCAGAGAACTTAATGCAACTCTAATTATCACACATAATCTCGATCAGTTCCATCCTCTTCTTGAGTAAGTTCAAGAGTAACTTACGAAGCCATATGGCCTCGCACGAAGCTATTCTTGCTGCCATGTACTCTACCTCAGTTGAACTTAGTGCTACGGACTTCTATTTCCTGCTACACCAAGAGGTCATTCTTGATCCAAGACTGAAACAATACCCACTGGTACTCTTTCGATCCACTGTGCTTCCAGCCCAATCTGCATCTGTAAACCCACTCAACTGGACCTCATTGCCCTTGGTGTACTTCAATCCATACTCGACTGTCCCCTTCAGATATCTGAGAACATGTTTTGTTGTTGCCCAGTGAGCCCTCCTTGGTTCCACCACGAACTGACTAAGGGTATTCACTGCATAACATATGTCTGATCTAGTATTGACCAGATACATCAATGATCCGATGAGTTGCCTATACAAGGTGGGATCAGCCTCATCATCTTCCGTTGTGTCTATCTTCTTCCAGTTAGTAATCATTGGCGTGGCCATGGGTCTACAGTCTTCCATCTGAAATCTCTTCAAGATTTCTATCGTGTATCTTCTTTGTCCCAGGAAGATTTCCCCCTTCTGCTGCCAGACTTCTAATCCAAGAAAATAGTGCATCTGCCCCAGGTCCTTCATGTCAAATTTTGTAGCCAGATTCTCCTTGCAGTCCTTGATGAGCTTAGATGATCCAGTAAGAAACAGATCATCCACATATAATACCAGAATTAACTGCTCATCCCCTACTCTCAAGTAGTAGAGATTGTGATCTGCATCACTCTTAACGAACCCCATCTTTTGCGAGTAGCTATCAATTCACCCATACCATGCCCAAGGGGCTTGTTTTAAACCATATAAGGCTTTCTTAAGCCTGCAAATATGAGTCTTCTACTCATGTGTCTCGAAGCCCTCTGGTTGTTCTATGTACACTTCCTCCTCTATCACCCTGTTCAAGAACGTTGTCTTGACATCGATTTGGTGAATCTCACATCCCTTCTGCGCTGCCAGAGAGATGACAGATCTGATAGAAGTGTAACGAGCTACAAGGGCGAAGGTTTCCTCACAATCGATGCCTTCCTTTTGTGTGTACCACTTAGCTACAAATCTGGCCTTGAACTTCTCTATGCTGCCATTTGCAGCATACTTGATCTTGTAGATCCATTTGGATCCTTCAACTGATTTGTCATGTGGTCTAGGGACTACTTTCCAGACGCCGTTTGTCATGATGGAACTATACTTCTCCACCATGGCATCCACCCACACTTGATGTTGAGCTGCTTCTCGAAAGTTGGAAGGCTATCCAACTTGCGCTACCATGGCCTGGTATCTGTCAGGTTGCTTCCGTACCCTCTTCTCATCTCTAGGGGCTCCAACAAATTCTTCTGCATCCTTCAGAATTTGTTAAAGTTCTCTGCTCGATCTCCCACTGGTGGTGGGCAATCTCACTTGATCTCCTTCCTGTTCTTCTTCGAAGGAATTCTCCTTAGAATCCTTGTGCCTTGGAGAGGCGCTTGACCCATCCTCTATAGGCTGTTGAGGCTGTGCTAGTGGATCCTCCTCAATCTGCGTATTTGTAACCATTTCTCGGGATTTCCTGAAGGCTCTCTCCTCCATGAATTTCACATCCCTCCTTACTACGATTTTCCTGCTCTCTGGAATATAGATGCGATACGCTTTCACATTTTCACTATAGCCCACAAGAAAACCCTTTTCTACAATCTGATCCAACTTCTTCCTCTTCTCATCTAGAACGTTGCAGTACACCATGCTGCCAAATATCCTGATGTGGCTCACCTCTGGCATGTTGCCTGTGAACACACTCTCGGGAGTCACCTTCCCCAATGCTCTATAGGGAACTCTGTTTTGCACATATACCCTTCCAGCTTCTATTATGGTCTGGTTCTTCATTTTTGCAACTCCATTTTGCTCAGATTGTATGGAGTTGTCCATTCTCTCTTGATGCCTTCCCTTGCACAGAAATTGGTGAAGTCCTTATCGATAATTATCCACCATTATCTAAGCACAACTTCTTGATTTTATTTCCTGATGAGTTTTCTACCAAAGCTTTGAATTCTTTGAACCGATCAAAGACTTCATCTTTGGTTTTCAGAAAATAGATCCAAGTCTTCCTGGAATGATCATCAATAAAGGTAGCAAAATACCTTGCACCACTGAGAGCGATTGTGGACATTGGACCGCAGATATCCGAGTGTATTAATTCCAATACACTCTTGGCCCTGCTGCTACTTCTTGGAAACGTTGCTTTGGCATACTTCCCTAGTATGCATCCCCTACAGACTTCCTCTTTCCTCGTGTTGAGTTCAGGAGCTCCTATGACAATATTCTTGAGAATCCTCAAGGCTCCATGATGTAGATGCCCCATCCTTGTGTGCCACAATTCATTCAGATCTCTGTCGTTTGTACTGCCAATCAGAGCCACCAGGGATTCAAGTTGGAGTTTATATAGCTTATGACTCCTTACTCCAATTTTTGCCTTTTTGCTCCAGCTAGGATGTTTGACATACACCTTATTTCCAATGAAGTATACGTCATAGCCCTTCTTTTGAAGCTGAGACACTAAGAGTAAATTCATCCCTAACCCTAGTACATGCAGAACATTCGTGGCCTGAATCTTGTTACCAGCTTCTGTTTGAATTGTTATGGTACCTCTTCCAACGGGGGTACATTTGGCCTTGTTTCCCATAGTTATATGGAAATTCATCTGTTCTTCTTGGAAGCTTGAAAAACATTCTCAAACCCCAGTCATGTGAGCATATGCCCCACTGTCAATATACCAAACACTTGAAGGAGTTGTGCTCGACACACAAGCAAGATCCTCCTCTAGTCTGAATGCCGGCACTTTCATGTCGTGTTCCCTCTGCATTTCTGCGTGCTCTGGAGGACTGCATGAGTCCCTCTGACTGCATGAACCCTTCCGGATGTCGGATCTTTGGTCCATGGAAAATCCTCCTTTTCTGTCTTTAGCCTTATGCTCTGATACCATGTGAAATTTTCAGATCTGAAAATTATTACGGCAATGGTTGGTTTATTTCTCCTACTTATGATATAAGTTATTTACAGAAGCTTCAGTAAATTCTGAAATAAACGCATTTGCATTACTTCACTCTAATCAAAAGCATAAGAACAAAAATTACACAAGTAACACAATAGAAACAACCATCTGAACACAGTTATTTTTGGACAATTGTCCATGGAAAAACCCAATGTGGGAAGCCAGTGTAGCAGATGAGGGTTTTGTATTTATCTTTAGTAATGAAAAGTTCATTTACAAGAGTCCTGATGAGCAAAGTAAAATTAGCATACACCTGGCTGAATTTTCTGTAACCTTCAGAAGTGTTTCTGACCCCCGAGGTGATCTCCTACAGCCTCTGCGTCATATAGCATGTGAGCTCAGCGTAGTCCCTCTCTGGACTGCGTAACTCTCCGTGGAGGGGTTCTTGCTGCCGATCAGCACACCCTTCCCGTCATCCTCCTGTATTCCGCTTCTCCGTTAACTGAATCCTCCCTCCTCCTTTTGCTTCTGCAAAACCCACCTCTACAGACTCACCCACTGAAATCAAATTCTTTTGCTTCAGAATCAATTTTCTTCGGGTACTGAGAATGTCCCCAGCTTGATTTCCAAATGACCCTCAAGCCTTTTCTTATAGTCTTCTCGCTGATGAATCAACGGCCAAGATTATATTGTTAATCAATGGCTCAGATAAAAAAATGAATTGATCTCCATTTTCTAGAAGATTCACACTCTACTTTATTAATACCCTTTAATTATTTAATTTCCCTAAGTTTAGACTTAGGGTCTGCATTAAAATAATTAATTATTTTAATAAACCCATATCCGAGTGGAATTTCCACAAACGATTTCTGGGTTCTTTGGATAACTGTTGTCCAAGCCTCTCCACCAAATTTGAGACTTGGAACACTTCCCGATGCTATAAAATCGACAGCCCTTTAAACTTTCGGGGTGATGCAAACAGCCTATGAGGCTTCCCTGCTCCAATCTGATGCATCTACTGGCCCACCTTGCCACGCCCTCCCGGGAGTTTCTATTGAAATTGTAACTATGGTCGGTCTTCATAATGTATATTACTGTTGTGTTTATTGTGATTTGTGAAGCATGTTCTTCATGCTTGAGTCAAAAAGAAAAAGAAAAGGAATTATTTTTGTCATGTCCCATTTGGACAATCTAAAAGAAAGGAAATTGAATTTTAAAATATATTTTGTGTCCCCAAGTTGACCAAGTCAGCCCTCCAGAAAACAAGTCAGCTCAATACTTAGAGGCACCTTTTCGAATGAGGCAACCACTATATATTGTAATTGGCATCATTACTCCAACATTTGGCAAGCAATTTCGCAACTCCTCTATGGAGACGAAATTCAAGTATCCGAGGCAATATTTTTTCTGTGAAATGCAAGTTCCTGAGGCTATATTCTTCTGGGTTATGCGAGCTTTCTGAAGCTATGTTCTCCTGTAGTAATGCAATTTCCTGAGGCAGAATGAAAGACACTTCTGAGACAGTTCGTATACCATTCCTGAGGCAGTTCATATACTACTTCTGAGGCATCTTGTATGCTATTACTGAGGCAGTTTGTATACTACTGAGGCAGTTTGTATGCTATTCCTGAGGCAATTCGTACCCTGTTTCTAAGGCAGTATTACAGAGTTTGGGCTGAGTTGGCACTTGGGTAATAGGTCTACTGATCAGGTTGGTCATGACTTGGATTTCTCTCTTGTTGACAATGATATATAAAGAAAGGATTGTTGGGTTTTCCCCTTTGTGGGTTTTGCCCTGGTCATTGACCTAAAAAATTGGTGTCTCTTTGTACATTGTGATCTCTATTTTCCTTATACTTGCATAATTAAATGTATAATTGCTTGATGACATAACTGAATGAAGTGAATGCTAAAAAGAAAACATATATATAGGTCACAACTTACAAGTAATTATCATGATAAGAAATTCTACTTTGCACTTGAATTCCAACATGGTATCAGAGCTAGGAGTTGCAGAGCAGTCCTATAGGAATGGCATCCAAATTATATATCTGTGATGTGATCCAAGTTCCCTGTATTTTTGTGGTGAGGTCCGAGTTACCTCAGAATGAAGCATCTCTGTGATTTGAAGGTCCTCCCTGTGGATTTCTATGTTTGAAGCATTTATCTTTGTATTTGAAGTCAAATTATCCATGCACTGTGGTTATGATCTCAGTGTGAAAAGAGTTGAGTCCCTGTGATAGACCGAAAATCTAATATCTAGATTTTTGTAGCAGTATCTCTGTGGTTCAAACCCGAGCCTTTTCCTTCCTAAAACAGGTCCGAGTCTCTGTAATGAAAAATCCAAACTTGTTCTCAAGGTAATAATCAAGTCTTCTCTGAAATCCAAACTACCTTTGAAGTGATCTGAATCTAACTATGATGAGACCGAGCCGCAGTAATACAAATTTCAACTTTTTGTGGATAGTCCAAAGTATCTATAAAACTAAAATCAAATCTGAGCCTCTTAGACAATAATCAAGATTGAATATATTGCATTTATTACTCCCTCAAGTAATTCGTACCTCAGTGGTCCGAGTCAATGTGAAGGAAATCCAAATTCACCTCTCTGTTGAAGATAAAATAATCCAAGTGGAAATCTCAGTGACAAATCCGAGGTCTGTGGGTGATTCAAGTCTCATCTTTGACTACATTGTTGTGAAATGATTTGAGCCCATAATACTACAAGAAGATCAATGTGAGCCTATCTCTTTGCTGATGAGCCCAAGCATAGTTCAAGAATATGTCAAGCAACTACATCGAAAGAATTTGCAAGTCTATGTGGCATCCGAGTTGCATTGGCTAAGGTAAGGTTATCTCTGATATGCATCCTAGTTTATTTCAAGATTTATTGCAATCAAGTCCTGGTCAAGTTTGAACCTAGAAAGAGGCCTATTATACCTTTGTTCTGCATAAAGACAAGGGGCCAAAGGTCTTCCATAATGGGAAAAAGGGACGAAACATAAGTTTGTTGGTACAGTAGGCCAAAAAGCCTATTATAAGTGCGGATTTGAGGCCCGAGTAGCCTCAAGTGAATGCAAGGAGGGGAAAGGTCCGTGAGGAAGGGATAAAAGGCTGTTACAGGTGGGAGATATGACCACAGGCCTGGACAGTAGTCTGTAAAGTGTTTTGACAGTTGGCTGAGGCAATATAGCACGAAGAAATAGTTATTTGGCACCATACTCAAAGGTAGAAAAGGAGGACAAGCAAGGTTGAAATATCACCCCTCACACTCTACAATACAAGAGATTTTGGATATTGAAGCATCTAGGGCTTGTAAACCCTGGCTAAAGCCTGAACTAAGAAAACCCTAGGGACAAAACCCTAGGGTTGAATGTTTTTATTGAAAAAAGAAACCCTAGCAAGGAGAGAATAACATCATGATAAGGACAAAGAAGAGAAGATGGCAATAATCCAAAGAAGCCAAGATGAAGAGGGAGTTGACATTTCTCAAAAGTTAAGTATTCTATAACTTTCCTCTTTGATTAAGGCTATTGTTATTAATTTGTAGTTAGTTGCTTGTCTATGTATTTTTTGCTTGGTTGTAATCATTCTTTCATATCCTCTCAGAGAGGATTGCAGGACAATCTCTAGGGTTGCCCAAGCATTGGCAGCAGATGGAAGAAGAATGAAGCAAAGCATGAGGACTTTCCCGATGTGTACAAGAAGAAGAACTGAGTTCAGAGGGAGTGAGCAATTTCAACTTTGCCTTGTTTAATTGTGCCTAAGAGAAGTCAATATTTAGTATGCAGCAGATGGCAGCATAGAAACAAAAAGGTTCTCTCAATAAAAGGAAGAAGTTCATTATAAGACATTTGCCGCAGTTGGAAGAGTTACTCCAGATTTTTGAAGGACGTGAAAAAGAAGTCTCCTGATTAAAGAAGACCTTATACTTTGGGATTGATTGAATAATTTGTTTTTGATTAAAGGACTCATGAATTAGACGAGAAGGTATTGCCTTCAGAAGGAGCTGGAAGCAGAATTTGACATGAAGAATCTTGGATTGATACGCTACTACTTGGGACCTAAGGTTTGGCAGAAAACTGATGAAATCTTTCTTATGGAAGCATGTGATCATGATTCTCCAAAAGTTTTGAATGGTGGATTGTAAATCTATAAAAAATCAATTTGAAGTTGAGAAGTTCTGATCTTGTTGATCCATCATTGTATTAGTAGCTGATTGTTTCCCTGATACATTTGATACAAGGCCACATTGATTGGGCTAGCAGTGTTGATAATGAGAAAAGGTACTACTAGTGGTCGTTTCTGCTTGGGATCTGGTATGGTTTCTTGGAAGAGCATGAAGCAGGATTCTATTGTACTAAGCACTGCGGAGGCAAAAGATAGGGCAGTTTGCGCAGTTAGCTACGAAGCAGTTTGACTCCATAAAATGTTTGATGGACTATTTAATGATGTGCTAGATTCGACTGTGATACTTTGTAATGATCAAAACTGTATGAAGATTGTCAGAGAACCCGCTTTTTCATGGAAGTTCAAAGCACATTATGATTCAAGATGTGGTATAGATGGGAGCCGAAAAGCTACAATAGATCTCCACAAATGAAGAGGTAGCTGATGTAAGGGAAGCATGAGTACTTCCGAAACAAGCTTGGACTTTTGAATAACTCCTCCTAGGTTGAGAGGGAGTGAGGATGGACACCTATTTTCTCCCTGTGTCATGTACTGTGACCAATTAGGATTAACGCCCTAAGTCAAGTACATGGACCAGGATAGGGAGAATGGTAGATTGGATAAGCATCATAGACTGACATTCTTGTGTCATGTACTATGACCGATTAGGATTAACACCCTAAGTCAAGTACATTGACTCGGTTTAAGAATGGTCCGATGGACTGATACTTCCTTGAGTCAAATACTGTGACATTGAATTAGGAACTGGTCCTGTGGAGGACATACTTTGGGGAACCTAGGTGGAGTATGTGCCTCGGAGAGGCAGTTGTGTGGTGTCCTATTGAATGCCTCTCAGCATTGTGCTTTGATCTAGTGGAGAGATAGAGCTTACTTGTTAAGGCCTTGGTAATTTGACAACGTTGGTCATGATGATGTTTATAACGATGCTTATCAATTTGGATCCTTTCTTATAGAAGTCTTCAAATTGAGAAAATCTTGATGAATCATTATGAATACCTCCCTTGTTAAGAGGGAGTGTTGAAATTGTAAATATGGTAAGTCTTCATAACGTATATTACTGTTGTATTTATTATGATTTGTGAAGCATGTTTTTCATGTTTGAGTCAAAAAGAAAAAGAAAAATAAATATTTTTGTCATGTCCCATGCGGACATCTAAAAGAAAGGAAATTGAATTTTAAAATATATTTTGTGTCTCCAAGTCAACCAAGCCAGCCCTCCAAAAGAAAAGTCGGCTCAGTCCTTAGAGGCACCTTTTTGGATGAGGCCACCACTATATATTGGCATCATTGCTCCACCACTTGGCAAGCAATTTCGCAACTCTTCAATGGAGAAGAAATTCGGGTATCTAAGGCACTATTTTTCAGTGAAATGCTAGTTTCTGAGGCTATATTCTTCTGGGTGATGCGAGCTTTTTGAAACTATGTTCTTTTGTAATAATGTGGGTTCCTGAGAAAAATGAAAGACACTTCAACCCCTTTAAAGGTTGAAACCACACGTGGACATGTCAACCCCTTTAGAGGTTGAACCACCAAATGGGATCCTTGATTAACCCTCTATTGAGCTTGGAGACACTTGTACATGTCGAAGGCCACTATGGAAGGGCATGCCACCATGAAGTGCCACATTGATTCCATGACTTGTAAGCTATATTACTTGATTATTTTGATGATTTGTTTTATTGGAGGGAAAGGGGACGCATTGGATCTTATGCAAGATTGCAAGTGGGTCTCCATTTCGGGCTTGGTCTCCCTATACGGGGTCCTAGCCCTCCAGAGGGCCACATTGCCACTTGTAGGGTAAGTGTTGAGAGCCATGGGCCTCCAACATAGCAAAGATTACTTCATGGATCCCCAGCAGTGCTCATATTCCACCTTTTGGTTGAGGATGATGCACTTGGTTCACCATGCCTAGTTGGCTCCATAGTTGCACCATACTCTTGGCAGATTTTCCAAGATCCAAAGGATTGTCCCCCGCTATAAAGGGAGGACTTATGTCATCATTCTAGCCCTTACAGATCGTCCACAAGAATTTCTGATCCACTCGGAGACCCATGAGGTTGCCCTTGTGCCCACACACCCACTTGGGAGCACCACGGGTTCTTGCTTTGAAAGCAAGGGGCCAACCCCTTGTCCACCATGTTGGGAGTCTATTTTTGCATCACTACACCCCTTGGACTTCATTTGGCCTCCTCAAAGGCCCAACGACTCAATTTATTGATCATTTGACCCTCTTGAGAGGCTTGTTCATGTATTATTGAGCTATTTGGTGGGTTTGTCACCAAAAGTATTATTATTATACACATTATTTTATTTTAGGGGCTCAATTAGGACAATTTAGCTAAATCGAACTCATTAGAGTGTATAAATAGAAGTGAGATGATTCATTTTGACCATCATCACTTGGATTGGGTTATCTCCTCTTGTGAGAATTTCGTTATCCTTTTTGGAGGACGAGTTTGGATGAATTTTGATGTTTGGATCTCTTTCATTTTGTCTTGGAGCTTCTCTATTGGCATATCTTGGTGACTGGATATAATCTTTTCTAACATGTAAGTGCTATTTTAATGCTATTCTTGTTATTTACTTTTCCCACATGCATGTTGTTGGGATTTTCGTTATACTAAGCTAAAATTCACTGCTTTTCTCATGCGAAATTGTGGAAATTTGATCTTTTATAGATAATTTATGTTAAATACATCTCGATAAGTCATCATTTATTGCAAATCAAAGTCTAAGGTCCTTGAAGCAGTAGTTCTCATGCTCTAAATGTTATGCGAAGACCTCCTTGATTAGGTGAATTCTTTCCAAACCATAAATTCTCCTTACTCCATCTCTCCCAAAGGACAAGGCACTAATCCTCAATTGGTGATCGTTTTCAATGCTTATTCTTTTCACCTCCCTCTTTTTCTAGGCCTAGCCTACATAGGTCACCTACGGCATCAATTATCTCACAATCTAGCCATCCACACACTTTGATTTTTGGTCCACAACTACAATAAAGTTTTCTCTAGAGGCCCTCCAAATTTGAAGCAAATCCGATGGTGGGATCTCGAGATATAACAAGCCCCAGCTCGAGGATCATTTCTTGCCCTAGTTTTCCTTTGGCTAGTGTCCTAATTAGGATCATTGAATTCAAACCTCAAAGAAAATTTGTCCTTTGATCCTCTTCTCCTCCTTAATTAGGTCAAGCCCCTCATTGGATGATTAACTCCATACCCTTGACCTAATTTTGGGCCCACTTAGTCCCGTGTGGTCCCGTAACTTATTGAAGCCAATTTCACAAAGACAACTTGGAAACCAAGTTTTCCCAAGGATTTCAGGACTAGGTATCTCCTTTACACGTCTTATCCTCAAACCCTAGCCCTTAAAATCCGCTTAGCCCTTCCTAGAGAGCCTTACACCTTGCTTCTCAAGCAAGAAAGCCACACATTTTAGTCCCTCTTGTGAACAGTCTACTGGAATCACCTTTTATTCCTCTCATTGACATACTCATTGTGATTCCCATTATATCGGGTCTCCTCCCATCGGTGAAAGTCCATAAAGAGTAGGGAGCCTTAGCTGAGGTGACAGTGGGTTATCGCTCCATCGTTGCCCCTTGACCTAATAGTTGCTCTATAGGATCCCATCCTAGGACCCCTGCTGGTTTGAGCGGTAACAGTACTGTAACATTTGGATTTATTAAACTTGGTTTCTGCCCACACTTGTGCCACTGATACTCATCATCGAGGATATCGATATCACTGGTGGTTTGAAAGTCATTTCATTTTTTCCAGATGTTGATATTCAACGTCTTGAGAGACTTGTAGTTTATAGATAATGGAGTAGCAAAATAGGTGTACCCTCCAAACCTTGTGAATAACTACAACTTGATAGCGTGAAGATATGCCAAACCACCTAATTCACATACTGGCGAAAAGCGAAGGGGGTCCACTAAAAAATATAATTTTTAATATAAGATTGCCTCAACATGTATGCCAAACTAAGTCACCTAGTCTATATTCATGTTCAAATTCGGCATCCATGAAATTCGAATAAAAAAACAAAAACAAAAACAAACAAACAAAAAAATTGATAAAGTTCACCATTAAGTTCGAATATATATTTATTTTAAACTATGTAAATTATATATGTTTAAAAAAATATAACATATATTAAATAATAAATATAATTATATATCCTATGCTATGTTAGTTGGGTTTATTTTGGGTGGATGGGAAGAATGATTGGAACCCTTCCTGCCCATGTTCAATTCTCACAAGTGATATTATGAGTTTTGATGTAATGGTTGTGAGACTTGTGGATAACCAATAATCCCTCGAGAACCGAATCATGTGTTGAGAAATCTAGCGCAGAGGGATGAGGAGATTTCTCTTCAATGATAACTGCTTGTGATGCAACTTTTACTTAGTATTTTATTAGCTTCTTCCTTTACTTGAATATTTTAATGTTTTCTATCATCAAATAGCTACCAAAATAAATGAGACAAGAGACACAAAATATAGTCGATCAGTAAAGGCCAAAACCTCTCCAACTTGAGATGAAAACCCAAACGAATTCTTCTTCTTATAGAATCTTCCAGTGATGAATTCCAAGACCAAGACCCTTGACTTACCAACCTCTCCAACACCAAGTCACAAGGCTTCCTGGAAGTAATTCTTCTTTCTTGAGTCAACGCTAGTCAAGCTGCTTGTCTCACCAATAATCTCGGTTTCTCTTCAAATTTTGGCCTATTACCATAGGCCTGCAATTCTCGACTTCTTCAAAAAACCCTAGTTGCAGCACGTTTAAGGGATAAACAATAATTTGATCCCTTAATTTCCTTCGCTTGGATAGTACGACCTTCTCCTGTAATTCGGCTTGATGGATGTCTTGGTTTTCTTCCTTGATTCGGTCTCCTAGGATAGTTATGATAACTCGCCTCCTTGAGGAGCATATGGCACTACTCTTCTTCACACGTGTGGGAGGTATTAGCCCAAAAACAAACCCAACACACTTCGGCTTCTTCTCCTCCTTTCTTCGTTGGATGAGAGGCTTCTTTCTCTCCCTTCTTCGCACCAGTTGTATTTCAAATGCTTGATCGATGCCATACAAGTGAGGCTGAGTCCTCTTATATATAGGAGTCTATCCAAGTAAAATAAGTCGACTTGTGCTTGTCACTAGGCTAACATCTCCATCTAGGATAGTATCTAGCTCCTTTGGAAGTTCGACTTGAATGAATGCTTGTGATAAGGTCTTGGAGGGTTAATTACTCAAACAAATTCTCTTTTTACAATATGTAACATGCCCAAATGGGTCTTCAATACATGATATTGGCTCACTAGACTTTATGACTTAATGACCAATCCTAATAGCTCACAATGGGAGCTTCACCTATAAATAAAATTCCTTGAGCATGAAACCCATGCCTCCAGCATAACAAAATAATTTTATTTTTCTTCTTTTCATTAATTACATAAAATCATAATTACACGTCATTATGATGACTAAACCTAGTGACATATTTCAACACTCCCTCTTAATTAGGGAGGTATTCATAATCCATACAAGGTACTTGGACATTCTCAGTATGAAGAATTCTGGTAACCCATTTGTATAGCATCATATCATCCAGCATTGTCACATAGCAAGGCCTTGACTAACAGCGCTATCTCTCCACAAGATCAGAGCACAATGCTGGCGAGACCAATGATATATAGACACCCTCATCATTGTCTCTCTCGGAACATACCTCACCCGGGTTCACTCAGAGTATGTTCCACCAGGACTATTCTTATCTTGGATTCCCAGTCCTCAATGAATATCAATCCTCCACGACTACTCTTATCTTGGATGCCCTACCACATCCTCAAAGAGTATCATATGCCAGATGCTTACCCAATCCTCCATTCTATCTTCCCAAGTGAAGACAAGAATGAGGTGTCTATCTCTCCCTCTTAACTAGGGAGGACATACCCATTCCAATAAAGGAATGTACCCATTCCTATAAAAGGAATGTACCGAAGCTCCCTCTTAATCAGGGACTTGACCAAGCTCCCTCTCGACAAGGGACCTGCTTCCAGCAACTCTTTAGGTGGAGATCATGGGATGAACAATAGCTTGTAGTACTCCTTTCGATGTTTGAGTTTCTTCTTAGTTATGTAGTCTACATCCTTTTTGGACTTCTTGTAGGGCACAGACCATCCATCACTTACATTCATGAATTATGTCAATCATGTCATCCTTCTTGTCATCAAAAAGTGATCCACTTGTCCATATATGGCCTTCCTTCATGCCTTGCTACCTTCTTCATGTCATGTTTCCTTAAGGACCTTTCATCCCACCACATGAGCATCAATTGTGGAAAACATCTATTGTTCTTCCCTTGGCAGCCCTGCAATAGCCCATCCAAATAGTGTTCAAAAATTAGATAAAAAATAATTATTAAATCAAGATTACCTCTGTGATGGTATTCGTCATGACATCTTCCTGTTTACATCAACATCTTGCATACATATTGAAACATCTCCAAAAATACATATGATGTCAAGAGTCTCTTTTTTTTTCCATCTTCATCAGAATCTTGATATCTTTCCCATGGAGATATCATAGTCAAAACTTTTAGCTCTTGGATGTTGATTGCCTTCTTCGTAGTTGCAATTTTCATGATCTTTCCTTACTTTCTTCACAAATTGCATCCTGGAACTTCCATCCATAATTCTTTCGTCAACCACCTCATATTCCATATGAGTACGAACTTATTATATCTCCGACAATATGTGACCCATGCCTTCATGCATCCTTCCAAAGGAAGAGATCCTTTTCTTTTAATCATGCTCAAAAGAAAGAGCATTTATCCCTGCAACGATATGACATGACTCAACTTTTATCCCAATATATGCATACATACATCATCTCTTCCTTTAAGTTATCTAGACTTCCTTTAGCATTTTCCTTGATTGAACAAACTTCAATCACCTTGACCTGCTTTGCATCTTATGACATCATACCTTACTCCATGAATCCCAAGGTGGAATTCTCGGTGAAACACTTGCTCCTATCAATAGGTGGACCTTCCAGTGAAGATTCCAACTGAGGATCTTGATCATCCTCATCCGGCAAATGCTCCTCTTGAATGATGTATGATGATCTTTTATACTAGATGACTTTCTTCTTCCCATAAGAACTACTTATGCTTTTAATGAGGTTACAAAGAGCCACATCCCTCTTCTCATAAATACTACTTATGCTTTTAATGATGTTACCAAGAGCTACATCCCTCTATAAGTGGTTGCCATAGACTTCTATCTTAGTTATCTTTCATGCTTATTGATGATGATGTTACGAGCTCTTGCTTTCAATCGTATGTTTCTATTATGCCATTTCATAACTTGATGTATCCTATCATGCTTTTAACGATTCCTATGATAGTTATACTTTACAACTGAAAATTTGAAACGAAAGCTTGAAAAGAACTAATTGAGGAAGACTATATCAATCATAGTAGAGATCTTTTACTTCCTCCTTCTTGGATTTCTTCTTTTCAGCTTCTTCCACTTCTTAAGTGATAAGGACTTCTTCCCTTCCTCTTTTGTTGTCCTTCTTGAGCTTAGAACAATCCATCTTATAGTGCCCATATTCTTGACATCCACAGCATTGAATCTTTGCCATATTCTTCTTGTGAAGATGCTCCTTCAACATGTTGCCTTCTCAAATATGATGATGATATAGGTAATAGAAACACTCTTCTTGATGAAGATGGTTTTTCGTCAAAAGTGATCCTTAACCCCAAAGAGAGGGAGATCACCTTAGATCTTTTGATGATGACGACAACCTTCTTGGATCTTGCTTCTATTGGATGAGTAGACTTCAAGATTCTTCAATTTGAGTAGAGGTACGGTTTTGTGGTCTCTTACCTTGATGATGACTTGATCGTGGATCTCAAGAATACTTCTAGTGAGACTTCTTCTTTGATCGATCTAGGGTTTTGACACTTACTTCAAGAAGATGATGTAGACCTTGATTTCAAAATGGCTTGAGGATGAGATAATCTTCTAGATGCTTTTGATGACCTTCTAGAACTTCGTTCCTTGATGCTAGAGTGTCCTTTATGGAGTTTCCCTTCCTTAACTTGTCAACTTAGCTCTGATACCATGTTGAGAAATCTAGGGCAGAGGGATGAGGAGATTTCTTTGCAATGATAATTGCTTGTGATGCA
The DNA here is from genome assembly GCA_034641835.2 of Pinus albicaulis. Taxonomy (NCBI): domain Eukaryota; kingdom Viridiplantae; phylum Streptophyta; class Pinopsida; order Pinales; family Pinaceae; genus Pinus; species Pinus albicaulis. The sequence goes on from CM076580.1 coordinate 896,661,707, forward strand.
ACTTTTACTTAGTATTTTATTAGATTCTTACTTTACTTGATTATGTTATTGTTTTCTATCATCAAACAAATACCAAATAAATGAGACAAGAGACACAAAATATAGGCGATCAGCAAAGGCCAAAACCTCTCCAACATGAGAGAAAAACCCAAACGAATTATTCTTCTTATAGAATCTTCCAATGATGAATTCCAAGAACAAGACCCTTGACTTACCAACCTCTCCAACACCAAGTCACAAGGCTTCTTTGAAGTAATTCTTCTTTCTTGAGTCAACGCTGGTCAAATTGCTTGTCTCGCCAAAAATCTTAGATTCTCTTCAAATTTTGGCCTATTACCACAGGCTTGCAATTCTCTGCCTCTTCTGGAAAACCCTAGTTGCAGCATGAGTAAGGGATAAACAATGATTTGATCCCTTGAGTTCCTTCGCTTGGATAGTATGACCTTCTCCTGCAATTCAACTTTATGGATGTCTTGTTTTTCTTTCTTGATTCGGTCTCCTAGGATAGTTGTGATAACTTGGCTCCTTAAGCAGCAGATGGTACTACTCTTCTTCGCACGTGTGGGAGGTATTAGCCCAAAAACAGACCCAAAACACTTCAGCTTCTTCTCCTCTTTTCTTAGTTGGATGAGAGGCTTCTTTCTCTCTCTTCTTCGCACTACTTGTTGTATTTCAAATGCTTGATCGATGCCATACACGTGAGGTTGAGTCCTCCTATATATATATTGATTTTTGGGTAGCATCGGATGTGATCTAGCTCTGAAACTTTGGGGAGAGGCTAGAACACATGAGATCTCCAAGACCCATAAATTGTTTGGAGAAATTCCACCCGAAGCTTAAGTCATTCAAATAATTAATTATTTTAATGGAGACCCTAAGTCTAAATTAGGGAAATTAAATAATTAGAGTGAATTAATTTAGACATGTGAGTGAGAATGTTCTAAGTAACGAGGATCAATTCTTTTCTAATCTTAGTCGTTGATTAGAGATTAGATCACGCTCGTTGATTCGTCAACTGGAAAAGTATTAAAGGAAGGCTTGGGGTCAGTTGGAGAGGACACACGGAGTAGCAGCACTTGAGCTAAGTCGAAATTCTAGGGCACGGTTTGCTGAGAATTTCGGAATGAGCTTGCAGTGCAGTGAGGAGTAGTTCGACAGTGGGATTTCGAATCCAAGGCCGAGGATACAGTTGCAGAGAGGCAGATCTACCCAGGATAGACAGTGCAGCCCTTGAGAGGGTGACGCAGGCCCAATTGGGCTCACGCAGAGCTGACGCGGGCCCTGAGGGGTGACGCAGTCCAGGAGGAGGTGACGCAGAGCTAGAGGCTGCAACGTTGGGGTTTCTGTGGGGCAGATCGGGCTCAATTTCAACAGATCGAAGAAGGGTGACACAGCCACTATGAAGGGTGACGCAGTTGCAGCGTAGAGCTTGCTGGGGACTATGTAGGCACCAGTGGGGTTCGTCATTCTGACACTGAATCAACTATAATTTCTGTCTCCGGATAGAGCTACTTCTTCCAAGGAAATTCTCTGTTGGGTGAGCCATTTATGACATAATAATGAAAACCCTCAAGAGTAGTTGCACTGGTTTACCAGCATTGGGTTTTTCCGGGGACATTTGTCCAAAAAAATTTGTGTCCATTGTCTGCATGATTTCTTATTCTTCAGTACTCGATCTATATAATTGTGTAGTTTGCAGTGTATTTACTTCGATGTTTTCATGAATAGCTCAAAAAATAACTTGTAAAGTTAAATAAACAAGTAGGAGAAGTAAATCAAATTTTCTGCAGTAGGATTTATGTTTAGTAGATTCAGAAATTTTCACATGGTATCAAAGCATTTGCAGATCAGGAAGAGCTGAAGCCATCAGCAGAAGACCGAAGAAAATTTGTTACAGGAAAGTAGTTGTCCTGAGTGACAGCACAGATCCAAAGAGAGGCAAGGATGGGTGACGCAGTCACCTGTGGAGCTCACGCAGAGTATGTCGGGCTCACGCAGAGGGACGCAGAGCCAGGAGAGGTGATGTTGTAGCTGCGCAGAGGCAGCGCAGTGCATGTTGGGCTAGTGCAGAATTTTGGGCCTCCGATGTCTGTGGCTAGAAGTGCAAATCGTTTTTCTTCAGTAGTTGCTAGTTGGCCATTGTTTCTGCTGGTGCAAAACAATGTCTAGCGGGGCGTGGCAAAGTAAGGGGAAGCAATTCCTCAGAAGACTTCTCGCCAAGAAGTCTAGATCCGGTGTTGATCAGCAGCAAAGTGTGATCGGATAGGGCTAATTGGACATCAGTTGGCGGAGGATTTCCGGGAGGGAAATCGGTTTTCAGAGGGAGTGTGATTCATTAGAGGGTTTCTAGTGCCAAGAAACCCTAATCTGAGTTTTGCTGGGGCAACAGCAAAAGAGGGAGAAGTGAATCAGTTCATCATATTCATTTGAGCAAAGAAGGTTGCGCATGGACTGAGGGATCAGGACAAGTTGGTTGAAAAATCCAACTTTGTCATCTAGAAGGCCAGGATCCTATCTGTCCTGGATGAGTATCGCATCAAGCATCTCGCCGAGAGCGTAGTTTTTGTTCCTAATGACGCTGATCAATTGAAGAAGTATGAGGAAGCTCAAGCGAAGGCAAAGCAGTTGATCTTGGATGGGGTCAAGGATCATGTAGTCCCACACATTGCGGAGAAGAATACAGCACATGAGATGTTGACGTATTTCACCACATTATATCAGGGGAGTTCTGTCCAAAGGAGAATGCTTTTGGAGAATCAGCTTCAATTATTTAAGATGCTGAAGGGAGAAAAGATTGACCCCTTCCTCGTTAAATTGAAGGTGATCCGTGACCAACTGGTTGTCGTAGGGGCCACACCTGATGAAGGTCTTATGCTGAGGACTGCTCTAAATGTAGTTACCGATGAGTGGGAGAAGTTTGTCCAAGGAATTTTGGGCAAAGCAGCACTTCCGAGTTGGGAAAACATGTGGGAAGCTCTTCGACAAGAAGAGATGAGGAGGATGACCAAAGCGGGCATGAGCAGCAGAGGGATCAAGATCAAGAAGGAGAAGGACGAAGATGCAGCTATGCAGCTCTTGCATCTAAGGGACGGCATGGGCAGCAGAGGAAGAAAAAGAAAGACCTTTCAAAGGTCAGGTGCTTCAAGTGTGGTAAACTAGGATATTTCGCCACACAATGCCCTCAGAAGAAGGGTGAATGCAAATATGATTCGAAGGTTTCCGCAGCTAAGGAGGATGATGGAGATGATGACGATGTAGCCATGAGTGCTTATGTGCCTCGGGAGAAGAGGTGGGCTGACATTGATCTGTAGATTTTTCGAACTGCAATGAAAAGAGGGTAGGATCCATGAGGTGCCTAAACTCTTGGATCACATACGAGCTACGGGAGCCCTTAATCACAGTACCAGGATGACTCAGTTGGTACAAGGGATGATGAAGGAGCATTAGCAGAGCTAGGACGCTAAAGTCTTGAGCAGCGCAGAGCAGAGGTAACAACAGCGTAGTAGCAGCACAGAGGCAGTGCTTACGCAGTGCAGAGCTCTAGAGGGTCAGTGCAGATTAGCAGCAGAGGGAACTTCAATATCAAGGTGCACTCAGACTGACTTGTATGTCAAGTCTTTGGGATGTTTCAATTGCTTACTTCTCAGCAACTGAGTTGCAATGTAGTAGTTAGCAATGGCAATGCTATAAGCAGCATGATGCAGCATTTGAGAGGGAGCTGCAATACAGATGAGCCAGTGTCAGTGACAGTGACATGGGCAGTAATACAGAAGGCAGCAGCGCAGCAAATGAGGGGCAGCAGCCGAGCATCAGCAGTGCAGAGAACCGATGTCGTGGATCAGGGTGATGCTTTAGGTTGGAGTGTTGCTAGAGCACATTCCTCGCTAAGAGGGAGTGTTGATTTTTGGGTAGCATCGGATGTGCTCTAGCTCCGAAACTTTATGGAGGGGCTAGAACACATGAGATCTCAAGACCAAAAATTGTTTGTAGAAATTCCACCCGGAGCTTAAGTTATTCAAATAATTAATTATTTTAATGGAGACCCTAAGTCTAACTTAGGAAAAATAAATAATTAAAGTGAATTAATTTAGACATGTGGGTGAGAATGTTCCAAGTAACGAGGATCAAGTCTTTTCTAATCTTAGCTGTCAATTAGAGATTAGATCACGATCTTTGATTCATCAACTGGAAAAGTATTAAAGGAAGGCTTCGGGTCAGTTGGAGAGGAGACACAAAGTAGCAGCGCTTGATCTAAGTCAAAATTCTGGGGCGTGGTTTGTTGAGAATTTCGGAGTGAGCTTGCAGTGCAATGAGGGGCAATTCGGCAGCTGGATTTCGGATCCAAGGCCGAGAATATAGTTGCAGAGAGACAAATCTACCCAGGAGAGACAACGCAGCCCTTGAGAGGGTGACGCAGGCCCAGTTGGGCTCACGCAGAGCTGATGCAGGCCTAGAGGGGTGATGCAATGCAAGAGGAGGTGACACAGAGCCAGAGGCTGCAACGCTAGGGTTTCTGTGGGATAGATCGGGCTCAATTTCAGCAGATCGAAGAAGGGTGACGCAGCCACTAGGAAGGGTGACGTAGTCCCAGCGCGGAGCTTCCTGGGGACTGCGTAGGCACCTGTGGGGTTCGTCATTCTGACACTGGATCAGCCATAATATCTATCTCTGGATAGAGGTACTTCTGCCAAGGAAATTCTCTGTTGGGTGAGCCATTTATGGCACCCTAGTTTGTATTCAAAAATCTGCATAATAATAAAAAACCTCAAGAGTTGTTGCACCGATTTTCCTGCATTGTGTTTTTCCAGGGACATTTATCCGAAAAATCTTGTGTCCTTTGTCTGCATGATTGCTTATTCTTCAGTACTTGATTTGTATAATTGTGTAGGTTGCCGTGTATTTACTTCGATGTTTTCATGGATAATTCAGAAAATAACTTGTAAAGTTAAATAAACAAGTAGGAGAAGTAAATCAGATTTTCTGCTGTAGGGTTTAGTAGATTCAAAAATTTTCACAATATATAGTAGTTTGTCCATGTAAAATAAGCCGACTTGTGCCTGTGACTAGGCCGACATCTCCTTTTAGGATAGTCTATAGCTCCTTTGGAAGGCCAACTTGAACGAATGCTTGTGACAAGGTCTTGGAGGGTTAATTACTCAAACAAATTCTCTTTTTACAATACGTAACATGTCCAAATGGGTCTTCAATACATGACATTAACTCACTAGACTTTATGACTTAATGACCAATCCTAATAGCTCACAATGGGAGCTTCATCTATAAATAAAATTCCTTGAGCATGAAACTCATGCCTCAAGAATAACAAAATAATTTTATTTTTCTTCTTTTGATTAATTACTACATAAAATCATAATTACAAGTCATTATGAAGACTGAACCTAGTTACATATTTCAACAACCTGTATATTCCTCATATGCAATAGAGGTATTGTCCACATGAAAAGAACCAAAAAGAAAGGACCTATATTATATCTAACCATAACATAAACAGATAACCCATAGCTTGTAACTAGCCTTGCTCTACTCATTTTTCTCCATTTCATTCAACTAGTAAAAGGAATTGAACAAGGCCCTTCACCAGACCAATCAAGCCCACCACCACTATCTTCATCAACCAAAGGAATCCATGTATCTATTGTGGGGTACAAAGTCCCGATCAGGAGTAGGGTTGCCATAATAACTAATTCCTTTCCCTCTCCTCATTTTGAGCTCAAACATAAAGCGCTTTGGTTGTCGCCTTTCCCTCGTAGAGCCTTGCCAAGGTCTAGGGTTGTAGGACCAATTCTCATCGACATGCTCAATTCTGCCAACGACTCTTCAAATCTTTGTTTAATCAATCACAAAATTCTCGGTTCCATCCACTCCATCAAGATTGCACTGCGACCTTGATCTTATTTAGTACAAATGAGGACCTACTCGCAGCTCGTAGCAAATTTTTGAAACCCCAATGACAAATTTTATACAAATGTTTTGCGTAATTGATATTCCAAGGCTATTGAGTGATAGCTCATTGCCATAATTGGTAGCCCATTGCAAACCGTTGAAAACCCTTTCCCAAATTTGTATAAATGTTCGAAAATTTGATGCAACACTTTGAAATTTGCCTAAATTCAAACTCCATCCTTCAAATCTAGTAGAACATGGTAACTAAGATGCCATAGGGGGGAGCTACCCTCGAGTTGTGTTCCACGTAAACAATAAGTTGCATTCCCTAGTGTTTTTTCTCTTTTCTTTCTTTTTCTTCTATTTTCCTTTTCCTTTTTCTTTTTTCTTTCCATTTTTATTTTTCATGCACAACTCAAGGAATGAAGCATCAATTAAGTTTTAAAACCCTAAAATAAAATACGCCAATAATTTAGAACTTCAACCTTAGGTTTGGGTTTAAATAGTTGGAAATAAATTAACCCAAACCACTTTGGCATGTTCACACATGTAAAAGGGTAATATAATGCAATATGTCAAATTAAAGGTTAGTTATGATTGAAAAAACATATGAAAAAGGATGAAATGAATTATGCACCATCCAGGAGTAGGTAAATGATGGAATAAGAATGAATGAAGTCTAGGTAAACTGAAAGGGTGATGAAATAATGGCTGGTATCTAGGGAAAATGATGAAATGATAATAAAAAGGGAGTGGCATCTAAGCAAACCACTAGGAAAATACTCCACCAAGCTATAGAACACAGCAACTAGGAATAAGACTTGAACCCATCATGCAATAACCAAGTGAGAGGAAAAGTCGAGAGCAGAAGAGAAAGGTAACAGGAGATCTCTCCACCAATAATCAACCATGGAGTAGCACCTTTAACAAGATGAATATACATTATATGCTGCTGAAGCAACCTCCACCAATGGTACAAACATGATAAACGATACAAGCCAAGTCATCTCTAAATTATGTTTTTAATCTTCACGTCATTTAGAATTTAGTACTCTGGAAAACTATCTAATTTTTGAAGAATATTAAGGTTATCTAAGTCCATTGTGAATTAGTGCATACCAGCATAAACTTATCATTGGGCGAAATTAAAGCACCAAATATGAATTACAAAATGCCTTCATGTCATTCTGAACTTGGTACTCTGGAAAACCATCTGATTATTGAAGAAAAATAAAGTTATCTAAGTCCATTGTGAATTAGGCAAACCAGCTTAAATTAGCCTTGGGAAAAATTAAAGCTCCAGATATGAATTACAGAATGCTTGAGAGAGAGGGGGAGAGAGAAAGAGCTTGCACACGCGGCAATGTGGTCTACATTAAAAAAATATTAAATTTTCAAGGATGAAAATTCCACTTTAACACAAACATCATGACTGCATATTATCTACTTAATGACATGGATATATACTCCATTTTCCATTCTGACCTAACACTGTCTGAATTTCCTATTCTAGCAACAGATTCTATGACATGGAAGGTTATTCTATGAAGATCACTGTAGGTTATGTGCAACAGTAACTACTATTTTATGAAATTCCTTGTAAAAATTTTATGACTTACAAGATTATTATAAACAGATGTTAATAATGTCAACTGTTCCAGTTTGTAATAGAACTCCCCTTTAAGGCAGGGTTGATATCTAATTGCTTCTCATTACAGCATGCATTTACACATGACTGCAGAACTTTTATTTATTTGTGAATAAACAAAACAGAAGCAGAATAGAATTATTTATCTTCTAAACACCAATTACTGTTTCCCAATGTGATTACCTGTACATAATATGTCCTTGTTGTGTTGGACTGCATCAACTTTGCCTCAACGGCATTCTGTATGTTGTCCACAACACTCTCCTGATTCAAAAGGCTGACCTAAAATCACACAGGTTAAAATTGAAATGTATTATATGATTAAATTCAAAAAAGGACACAATACATGCACTGGAAAACAGTTCAAATATCTTGTATTTGTTGCAACAGGTGACAAACAATTTATTTTTTCAAGGATCATATGAAGCTAAAAATGTAATCAAGTTATTAATGTGATAGAAAAACAATAGCAGAGTTCATTCTTAGTATGAAAATAAAATTTGTGATTTGCTGTATAGCATAACGACATGAAACCAACAAATATATGCAGACAGAAATCTCAAGAGAAGTGCAACTAAAGACTCTTCGTATATACAACAACAATACCTCCCTTTTTGTAGGATGAACATTCACATCCACATGTTCAGGTGGCAGCAATATAGACATATAGATAAAAGGTTTTGATGCTTTTGGTAAGATGGCGGAGTAAACAACTTCAATTGCTCTTTTTAATGCAGTGCACTCAACCAGCCTATCTGCAATCATAAATAAGGATTGCACATTATTAACAGCATTCTTAAAGGTAACAACAAGCATGCTACCTTCATTTATTAGTTCATGAGTGAAAAAGTATTACTGTAGTCATAACAAGCTCTGATCCTAATACATTTAAAAATCTGACTCTAAATTTTAAGATATTCATAATAAAAAGCTGGAAAATTGCTATGAATTATTTGGCCTCTGGAGATTATTGATCCAAATGACCAAATGAGTTCAGCACAAAAGATGGAAGCTTGGTAATATTTGTGATGTTTTGCCCTCGATAATGGTTCAATAGCTATGTTGCAAGACTTTCCAGAACAGCGGGGCAGGGAATGCAAGGACAGGTGTCTGGAATTGCAAACTCACCTCAAGCTTTCAAGTTTCAGGGAACAGCAAAAAAATATATTAAGTTTTTGAAAAATATAAAATTATCCAACGAAATAAACAAACATACCTAGGAATTTTAAATTAACAGAAGGATGATACATACATGATAGGGCTAAGAAGGACACAAGTGTGTGTCTTAGAGTAGGGTTTAAACTTTAAATGACAGATACAAGGTAGAAGAACTATTTTTTCATGAATTTGATTGTTTCTTCTTCTATTTAACGAAAGTTATATTATTTGGAAAGGAACATGCACATACACCTCAATGAAAAATTCAATTCCACTCCCAGTAAGTGAACAAAATCTACACTTTTATTTCAGAACTCAGGCTTCTGTGATTCATAATGAAGATGATAACTCTTCCGGATTAATCACAACACTGTTTTAGGGGGCCAACGTTTCGAACCCTCAACTGTGGTTCATCATCAGGACATGGATGGAAGCCAGATCTAACCAGGAATAAATAATGTGGAGATGCTTCAGATGAACGTTAGAAATTCAACAACATTCAGTCAAAAACAAAAAAATATAATAATTTAATAAATTCTAGATAGTCAACTCCAATAAATCAAAAAACTAAAGAATAAAAAATTAAATTAAAAAATATAATGGAAATAATTATTGAAGTGAAAAAAATCAACGAAATAATCCATGATTATAGGGAAAGAAAATACCTAAAAAGAAAATAAATTAGTTAATTAAAATAGGGTCAAACAATCAGTAATAAAATAATTAATTAAAATAATGAGAAAAAACCATAAACTACTTTAATTAACAAATATAAATTAAGAATAGAATTAAAATATACTCAAACAAATAATAATTTAATTAAAATAATGAAATGAAACCATAAACAATATAATTACAAAAAGACCTAGCTGCGAGGCTGCTGCCGCCATTGCCTTCTGTAGCTCCTTCCAATGGCCCCTGTGGAGGGGGAGGCTCCCCCTCTGCCTCTCTCTAATAGCTCTGTTGACGCCACATATCAATCTCTGGTGGCGTTCCTCCCCAAGCGCCCATATCCATCGGTGGCTCTGTTAAAGTTTGTCAAGAGAAATGAAGAAATAAAAAATGTCTCCCTGCCTGATGGTGCGCGTCGCACCTCTCTTGCCTATGCAAAGCGTGCCACGATTGGGAAGTTTACTGGATGTGGCCCTCTCGAAGGTCGATGGAAATATGGATAGGCAAATCTTGAAATCCCATGATGAAAGCGGAGATAGCTTTGTCTGTTACAAGAAATGGATTTTTCATTTTCTTATTCGAAATAAAAGAAGATAGGAATGTAGTGTTTCGAAATGGGCCTTATTTTTTGGCTCTAGAGGTATGTATCTGAACAAATGGACATTGGATTTCAATCCAAACAAGGACATTCCCACTGTTATTCCAGTGTGGGTCAAGCTCCCTCAGCTCCCCATTTCTTGTTGGAGTGACGATTGCCTCAGAGCTATTGGTAATGAGTTAGGAAAATATCTTGACAAATCTAAACCCAAAGGCTCTCAATTTGCCTGTGCTAAAATCTCTATAGAAGTTGACTTGGAAAAAGGCTTGTCGGCAGAGAATAACCTAAATTTGGGAGAAAGGAAGCACAGACAAATTTTGGACTATGAACAAATTCCATTCAAATGTAGACATTGGCATGACTACGACCATTTTGCAAGAGATTGCTCCAAAGCAAGGGAAAATAAAATCTTGGATACCCCATTGCCCCAGGAGGAGCAATGGTAGAAACAAAAGAAAGGAGGCCCGAAAGGGAAATGATCATTCCAAAAGCCCCAAGAAATAATCGGTAATAACACAGTTCCTTGCTCTTCAAATCCTTTTAATGTTCTTAGTTCCTTAAATGTTGAAAAGGAAGCTCCTCTCCAACAACAACAAGAAAGAAGTAACGAAGCGGAAATGGCAGTCGACGATGGCGAAATAGTAGCAGAGTGCAGTTCAAAAAACGTCGGGCTCGAAGCCTCTCCATCCAGAGTGGCCCCGGCTCCTAAACCACCACATGAACAACCAGGGAGCGTTAACGAGGATATAGCAAGAGTCATTACTTGTCAAATGACTCAGAAATTATCCTGGGCAGATGACAGTAGCAGCCAAGAAACAGGAAGTTCAAAGAAAAAAGGCAGACCAAAACAAAAAGAATTACGGAAAACAAAAAAAACAAAAAAAAAAAAAAGATGAATTGAATAAAAAACTGGGAAATCAATCAGTCATTACAGAAATTCTCAAAGGGAAAGTAATAAAAAATAAGGAAGGAAAGGATGGTCGATCCACTCAAACCACTTCCAATAAATGAAAGTAATATCCTGGAATATCAGGGGGTTGAAAGAAATCACAACACAGTAAAAAATAAATTACATACCACAAAAATATTTACCAATAATGCTCACAACTCTCACACAACAACTCTAATCAAATTTCATTAACATAGATATATATTTATACATGAGAAGAGGTGTTGGGATTTTTCATCTCCACAAATTTCTCAATCAATAATTCCACAAATCACTCCATAATTATCTCAACAATCATCCACAAATCTCTCATCTATAATTCCACTAATTTCTCCGTAAATATCTCACTAAAAACAACTTTAATTATTTAATATTTCACAAATGATCCATTATTCCAACATTTCTCCCCCATAATGATCATTTGGAAATATTCCAAGATCATCTCTAAATTTGCAGAACTTTCCCTTAGATAGTGGTTTGGTGGATATATCAGCTACTTGTTCATTTATTCTGCAGTACTCAATCTCGATCACTCCTTGTTGAACCAAATCTCGAAAAAAATGATATTGGATATCTATATGCTTGGTCTTCTTATGAAAATTGGATTCTTAGTCATCTGAATAGCACTGTGATTATCACACATCAACTAAGTGGGTTCCTCTTGATGTTCGTGTAGATCCTCTAGAATTCTTCTTAACCAAACTGCTTCACATGTTGTTGTCGCTGTCACTTTATACTCTGCTTCTGCTGTGGAGAGAGAAACCGTAGGTTGCTTTTTAGTACTCCAAGCAACTGTCGCTGAACCCATACTGAATGAATACCCTGAAGTTGATTTCCTGTCATCCACGCATCCAGCCCAATCTGAATCTATATAACCAATCAACCTGAAATCTTTTGTAGACCTGTATACCAAACCATAACCAATTGTTCCACACAAATATCTTAAAATCCTCTTTGCTGCTTTCCAATGCAATTCCTTGGGTTCTGCCATAAATCTTGATACCATACTGACTGCAAAAGAAATATCTGGTCGAGTTGTAGTTAAGTAGATCAAAATTCCAACCAATTGAAGATACAAAGTAACATCAACCGAATTGGATTCATCATGTATGTATAACTTCAACCCAACTTCCAAAGTAGTTGACGTTGGCTTGCAACTCAACATTCTGAACTTCTTCAGAATGTCCCAAGTATACTTGGTTTGTGACATGAAAATACCATCTTCCTTCTACCAAACTTCAATACCCAAGAAATAATGTAACTCACCTCTGTCATCTCAAACTCAACAATCATATGTGACTTAAACCTTTGAAATAGTTTTGTATTGTTCCCTATGTAGATCAAATCCTCAACATATAAGACAACTATCAGAATGTCTTGTCCTGACTGAAAGATATGGAGATTGGGCTCAGATAAACTTATAACTAAGCCATGGTCCTGAAAATACTTATCAATTCTTGAATACCATGCCCTTGGCACTTACTTTAGACCATACAAGGCCTTCTTCAACTTATAAACATAATCGTCTTTTTCTGACACTTCAAAACCTTCAAGTTGCTCCTCATAAATTTCTTCATCCATATAACAATTTAGAAAATCTTACTAACATCCATCTGAAATATTGGCCACTTGTATTGTGCAGCTAATGCAAGAACCATCCTGATTGTATCCAACTTTGCCACTGGAGAAAATGTCTCAGTATAATCAATTCCTTCTTTTTGTTCATAGCCCTTTGCAACTAAGCGAGCCTTATACTTATCAATTGCGCCATATGATTTATACTTGGTTTTATAAACCCACTTAGTGCCAATTACATCTTTTCCCTTTGGTAATTTGACCAAGTCCCATGTATCATTTTTCACCAAGGCATTCATTTCTACTTCCACAACTTCATTCCATTCGTTCTTTCTTGATACTTCAGCGTAATCCTGTGGTTCATCCATTTTCATTACATGTCCCATAAGTGCATAATTTACTAGAGAAATTCAAGATCTAGTAACCCTTCTTTCAAAATTTCTATCCAACATACTGCTTTCTGAATGACCCCTTTCAGGCCACATAGGCTTCTTCTTAACTTCATCTTCTTTTACTAACTTGGAATTTGATTCATCACCAATATTCACTGCATCTTTCTTCAATTCACACTGTACATGTTTCGGATGATAGATTCCCTTCTCATCAAACACAACATCTTTGCTTATTATCCCCTTCTTTGCTTCAGGATCAAACAACCTGTAACTTCTTGTTTCAATACTATATCCAATAAAGATACACTTCACACTTTTATCATCCAATTTCTTCCTCTTTTCCTTAGGAACATGTGCATATGCAGTACAACCAAAAACCTTCATATGTGCAACACTTGGTTTGTATCCTTACCATGCTTCTTCTGGAGTCAAATTCAACACCGCCTTTGTAGGACATTAGTTAAGAGTGTATACTGCTTCAGCCCAAAATTCATTTCCAAGTGACCTAGTTTTTAACATGCTTCTAGCCATTTCAACTATGGTCCTATTCTTCCTCTCTGCAACACCATTTTGTTGAGGAGAGTATGAATTCGTAAACTCTCGCTTTATTCCACTCTTCCTGCAATAAATCAAAAACTCATTAGACTTGTATTCTCCCCCATTATCTGTTCTTAGGGTGAGAATTTTTAGACCACTTCGCTTTTCAACTAAAGCCTTAAACTCAAGAAAATGAGAAAACACTTCAGACTTCTCTTGTAGAAAATACACCCATGTCTTCCTAGAATAATAACATGCCTTTCCAAAAGACACAATCTCCATTGGACCACACAAATCTGAATGCACCAGTGCTAGACGTTTTCTAGCCTTCCATGTTCTGTCTGAGAAACTTTCCCTCTGTTGTTTCCCAAAAATACACCCTTCACATACTTTATCATCCAACTTGATATGAGGAAGACCATTCAGCATGTTTTGCTTTCTCATCAGCACCAAACTCTAAAAATTCAGATGTCCCGTCCTATAATGCCAAAGCTGACTATTTGCTTCTTTTGTTGTATTCAAACTTTGTGAATTACTTGAATCAAAGGAGAGTTGAAAATTTTGTCTTCGGTCATTTCACCTCTTGCTACAATTGCATTTTTATTCAACTTATCCATGATTAAGCATTATTTACTACCAAACACTAACTTGTAGTGTTCCTCCATCATTTGTCCTACAGAAAGTAGATTCTTCTTCAATGCAGGTGTCCACAGGGTGTCCTCAATTAACTTCTTTTTGCCATGCAATGCTGGTATTGCAATTGTGTCTTTCCCTTTCACCTCAGAAACAATATCATCACCAAATATGACTTTAACAGAATATTTTTCATTAATTTTCGTAAACAACTCCTCCTCGGATGTCATATGAGTTGAACATCCCGAATCAATATACCATGCTTTACTTTCTTCACTATGTGCCATCAAACTTGAGATGAATAACTTCTCATTCCTAGTTTCTTCAACAACTGTATTAGCACCTTTTTGCTCCATATCTCACATTTTTGCATAACAGTCTCCATAGATCTTTAGTGATGAATATAGGTTGCATGTGTTTACTCCAATAATAGTAGTTTGTGCCAACAAGTTTAGGTAATACAATACTGCTTGTCGCCATGAGAAGAGTAAGAGAGATTTAGAGAAATAGAGAGAGAAGTGCACAATGAACACAATGTGTCCCACTTCAACCCGGGACAAGAACCAATGTCCCAAAAAATTGCGACTCAACCACTACCACAAAATATATTTTTTTTATTATGTTTAAGTAAAATAAATGTGTGTCAATGCAATTCAAAAGGAGATAAACCCTTTACAAAAATATTTATGATGGCATAAGTATATAATCTCATATACAAACTCAAATTTGACTCTCCCTTCACATTATTTCTCTCTCAAAGACACTAATTCTCAAAGTACTAAACACTTCTCTCTCCAAAATATTCAATTAAAAAAAAAACTTACTTGCATCTCCACTAAGTCTCTCTCATTCTTATTCACTCCATGCATTAAAAACAAAATAAGAAAAAATATTCTCACTCTACTTCACTTTCACATTCACCATAAAAACAAACTTTAATCTTTTAAAGTTCATTCATTTGAGTATTTAATATTTAAAGTTCATGTTGCAGTAGTATTTATTTCGAAATTTACTGGAAGAATTCTGTAAATAACTTATAGGAAATAATAAGTAGGAGAAATAAATCTATCACTGCAGAAGTACTTTTCAGGATTGAAAATTTCACATGGAAGACAAATGATTCAAGGTGGCATTCATTGATGGAATTTGGAAAAGGAACTTCAAAGCGGCATTCACTTTTGGTTTCAGGGTTGATACACTCTATCAGGTTGGAGGAAGTCTGTTGGGAGCCATGACATGTAACACAACTCTTCAATCCGAGCTATGGCACCGGAGGTCTGCACACCTTCATTATAAAGCCCTTCCCGAAGCAAGGAAGGTTGTCACAGGTATGCCCGATTTCAAAGATGATCCTAAAGGTGTATGCCAAATTTGTGCCAAAGGAAAGCATACAAGGGGACCAATCCCCTCAAGTAACTCCAAGACTACTGATGTTGTACAATTGTTTCATTCTGATCTATCTAGTATGTTGCCTGTAACATCCTTAGGAGGATGTTTATATTAAGCCACTTTTATAGATGACTTCTCCCGCAAGACTTAGATATACTTCTTGAAGAAAAAGGACAAAGTATTCAAATGGTTCCGCACCTTCAAGGCCTTGGTTGAAAATCAAACAGGGAAGAAGATCAAAATTTTGAGGATCGATAATGGAAAAGAATATGAGTCAAATGAGTTCAATGAGTTCAATGACTTTTGCAGGGAAGTTGGCATTAAGTAGGATGTCACTACTGCATACTCCGGAACAAAATGGAGTTTCCGAAAGAAAGAATCGAACCATTCTTGAAGCTACCTGTGCCATGCTTCATGACCAAGGTCTTCCGAAGTTCCTATGGGGAGAAGCTGCCAATACCGTTGTGTATGTTCAAAATAGATGACCACATCAAGCATTGGACTCCAAATCTCCCGATGAAGTCTTCACTGGTAAGAAACCTGATGTTTCTCACCTTAGAATTTTTGGAAGTCCTGTATATTTTCATGTGCTGAAAGAAAAGAGGAGAAAATTGGATGCTTCTGGAAAGAAGGGAATGTTTGTAGGCTACAGTGAAACTTCGAAGGCGTATAGAATCTGTGCCTGGTCAAAGAGAAGTGGAGATATCTCATGATGTCACCTTCGATGAAGATGCTACCCTTAGGAAGGTTAGAGATCTTCCTATCTCAAAGGAAGACAAAGAAGAAGAAGCAGGAAAGCAAGAAGAACTGAAGGATGAACAAATGCCTAATGTTGAAGGTCCGATGGATCCTATAGATCCACTTTCTTCAAATGAAAGAAAACCCTCATGGCTTAGTGACACTCTCGAAGATGCCGAGAGACACATTGCTCCAAGGGGAACATTCCATGAAAGTAAGAAGCCGAATAGGTACCAAGGGTACTTATTAGCCATGAGCGCCATTGTACAATCTAAGCCTGGAACGTTTGAAGAAGTCGTAAAGCACCAAGTTTGGAAGGATGCAACGAACGAAGAATATGAGTCGATCATGAAAAAAGATGTTTGGGATGTAGTTCCTAGACTGAAGGACAAATCTGTTGTCACCTCGAAATAGCTCTACAAGATCAAGCATGGAGCCGATGGAAGTGCTGAAAAAATTCAAGGCAAGATTTGTTGCCCAAGGCTTCTCGCAGAAAGAAGGTATAGACTATGATGAAATTTTTGCACCTGCTTCTCGCTACACCACCATCTGTTCAATCATTTCCCTTGCTACATCACAAGGATGGAGTCTACATCAGATGGATGTCAAGACTGCCTTCTTACATGGTTCGATCAAAGAAGACGTCTATGTGGAACAACCTTTGGGGTTCGAAGTTCAAGACAGAGATACACATCTATGCAGGTTGAAGATAGCCCTCTATGGGTTGAAGCCAATGTTTTAAAAAACGGAATCGGTCAGCTACCAGGCCGAGGTAATGACTCGGAATCGGTAATGACTCGGTCGACCAGGTTTCAATGACTCGGTTTTTGTAAAAAATACATTAAATATTAATTTTTTTGTACAAAAACATAAATTTAAATATTTTTATTCATGTTTCCAAACACATAGCATTACAATATAGACAAAAGACAACATATGATCAAAGTAGGCTCATGAATATATCCATTATAACTTGGCACCAGATATAACTATTGTGACCTTGAAGACTGACAGTAGTTATGATAAATTGATAATTAACACAGTGAGGCTGAGATAATAAAATTACATAACAGTGATCCTGGTGACTAGTGTTTTCAATATGTGGCAGCATATCTGAATGTACCTTCAGCATGGCAGTAACCACAAGGTGTCCTAACTATAACATTAATGCCCATAATTTAGAATTGTTTTTTGAACAAGAAGTTTGTGGAGCTAGGGTTTGGAAGGTTGTAAATATTGTATGATTTTTTGGGGATGCATAATAGAGATGAGATACTATGACTTAGCTTAGCAATGATAAACAGTGACTCATGGCATATGGCAGTACTCTTGTTTGGCAGTATGACAATGAATGGAAGTAACCTACAGTATAACAGCAACCTGGGAAATGCTCCCTGGTTTAGCAGCAGTAATAAACAGTGGCATAACTGTGTTTTGTTGACATTCAAAAGGGAACAATTATATTGCTGAAGCCCTGATGACTGGTATGAAATCTTGATGTGTCCTGTAACAATAGTTGTGGAAATGTTTGTAGAAGCACAGGCCTATTGAACTGTGAAGCTTTTACAACCTTGAAACAGTGATTGTGTGAACTTATGACAGCAAGTGGCATTTGTGTGGGAGTAAGAGATGTAAGACAAAGGGTTGACATACTGGTGACCCTAACATAGTGAGTGGCCTGAGATAACAGGGACATAAATATACATAAGAATGATCTTGATGATCTATGATTCTGATATAACAACTACAGTGACCTATTACATTGTGCCAAAACCCCACCTACAGCCAACATCTGTGACTTGCGTACTGTGACAGAGGGACTGAGAGGAAGTGATCTACAAGACAGTGAGACTGTGGCTTGATATCTCTTGTAGAGACATGTGGGAGCAAATGAGACAGCAGCAGTGAACAACAAATATTCCAAATACAGTATGCCAATTCCCTTGTTCATTAATGACAGCCTAAAAAAACCCTAACAGTGAATTAAAATCGAGTTTCAAGTCCACAAAACCGGGTTTTTTGGGCCCACCGGCCGACTGTCATGACTCAGCCTGGTTGACTCGGGCTCGGCCTGGTTGACCGGCTTGTTACCGAGCCGGCCGAGTCATTACAAAAACCGGTCGGCTAGGTAACAAGCCGGCCAACCTGGCTGGTTTTCTGCCTGGTCGGACCGGCCGGCCTAATGGCTCGGTCGACCAGGCCTGGTCGAACTTGAGCCGGCCGTTTTTTAAAACAGAGGTTGAAGCAAGCCCCCAAAGCTTGGTATGAAAGGATCGATAGCTACTTGAAGAAGTTGGGCTTTACTCAAAGTGATGTTGATCGAAACCTTTATTTTAAGGTTGATAATGACAAGCCTCTCATTCTAGTTCTCTATGTGGGTGATCTCTTCCTGACAGGTGTAGACCCTCTTATTCATCAATGTAAGAGAGAGTTGGCTTATGAGTTCGAAATGAAGGACGTAGGACTGATGCACTACTTCCTAGTCTTAGTAAAAGCCAGGTGAGATTTTCCTTTCTCAAGGAAAATATATTGTGAAGCTGCTAGAAAGATTTGGGATGGTGGACTGCAAGTCCGTGACTACTCCGATGTAACTCAACTTTAAGAAGTTGTGTGGAAGTGTTGTTGGGCCCGATTTGGGAAATCCTACCGAGTATCGTCAACTGGTAGGGGCCCTAATGTTCTTAGTGAACTCACGTCCAGACATATGTTTTGCAGTGAACACATTGAGTCAATACATGGTCGAGCCTCATCACATTCATTGGATTGGTGCTAAGAATCTCTTCAGATATCTCTGGGGCAGTGTTGCACAATCCCCCCCCCCCCAAGGATCCAAGGTCGGAACCGCGTCCCGTACCGATTCTTGGGCAATCCTCCGACGGAACCACGGATCCGAAAGTCAGATTCGTGGTTTCACTGTTTTGAGGCGATTCCTAGAAATCTGAAACCACCCAAGCCCAATTCATGGTTCCGAATTCCCGATCCACAAATCCAGAAAAGGATCCGTTGGGGGATCCGTGGAGGTTTGGGCATGGATCCACGTGGATCGCTAGTGGATCCAGAGGGAGATGGACAGTTCCGTGGGGTTCTAAAAAAAAAAAATCTTTGACTTAAGTTTGGTTGGGGCTTCCCGGACACTCCCAAGGTGCTCCCTTGATGCTCCTTGGATGCTTCCTAGATGCTCCCTCCTGGTAATGTTAAATTTTTGAAGTAAAAGAGACAATCTCTTTTCTTTCATTTTCATCCTTTTACTTAAATTTTTAACATTACCATAAAATGACTCGGGATGTTTGAGTGGTTCCAGCCTCATCAAGCTTCATATGGAGAAAACATAATTTTCATATCCTATTCAAAATTCAACAGACTTAACAGTTTTCAGGAATTCAGGATCAATGAGATTGTGGCTTTTCATTAGATTATATCATGTATGAGGGTATGTGATTGGCATTTAATCAAGAGCACCAAACCCTCTATGTGCTCATGTACCCTAGTGTTCGTGGTGTTAATTGTTGAACTCCTTTGTCATGGCCTTAGCAAAAAATTACCTTATAATCGAGTCAAAATCATTGATCAAGCATGTTAAGCTTTTTCCACCATATTTTAAGACTTGGATTAGGTAGTTTGATTAAAATTGGGAAATGTTGACTAATATCCTTGGACAATCGAGGTAGAGGCAAAGGCGAGACAAGAGGAGAAGAATCTACATTCTAGATGGTTGATGCTCGAATAATTAACCATTGATGTACAATGGATGCCATATCTATCTTGATTTGTATACAAATATGCATGTTTTCATATCTTCTACAACTAGTTTGGTATTTTGGATGTTTTTTCTAATATAAATGCAAATATATATATATAGTAGACAGTTCTGAGACGCTTCGCTTCCTAGATTTTTGGCAAATGACGCTTTTGCGTATCCGCTTCCAAAAAACGTCCCCGCTTCATGCAACATTGCAATCAACCATGGATTGAGATACACTGC
This sequence comes from Pinus albicaulis, assembly GCA_034641835.2. NCBI lineage: Eukaryota > Viridiplantae > Streptophyta > Pinopsida > Pinales > Pinaceae > Pinus > Pinus albicaulis. Next base: position 896,681,882 of record CM076580.1, read on the forward strand.
AGGAAGTATGAGGCTCCATGGATATACTGATGCTGACTGGGTAGGCAGTGTGGTGTATCGTAAGAGCACATCTGGATGTTGCTTCACTCTAGATTTTGATTCGATATCCTGGATGAGCAAGAAACAGAAATCGGTTACTTGGAGCACCGTCGAGGCCGAATACATTGCAGCAAGTACGACCTATTGTGAAGCTATTTGGTTGAGGAAGCTCTTCAGTGAGTTGTTTGGGCATGTGCTGAATACCACCATGATCCATTGCGACAACCAAAGTGGGATTCGACTTTCAGAGAATCCCATGTTCCATGACCGCTCCAAGCATATTGATATCAAGTACCACTTTATTCGGGATATGGTACAGGGAGGCGTCGTAAGGCTCTATCACACTGGGACTGATGAGCAGGTCATAGATATTCTCACGAAGCCCCTGGGGAAGGTAAAATGCTTAACCTTTCATGAGAAGCTTGGAATCGTGGACAGACGCTCTTATGAGGGTCCCCCTTGAGTTGGACTTTGAGCTCTGGGAGCTCCAGGGGGCTTGGGGATAGCTTCTTAGAGCTATAAGCAACCACAAGGCTAGGTTCGCCTTGCCTTGTTGGTGTGCTATTTCCCCACCGTTATGATATTGAATTGGTTCACCCTCTCTTGATCTATGCCCCACATACATCCTACCCATGTAGTCCGGGACTCATGAGAAGTACCTCTCATCTGGCCAATGAGTTGGGAAATGAGGATAGAGACCATAGCATTACTGATGGACGCATTGTGTATTGCCGTACTCTCTATGTCTAGGATGGGTTGTGTCCAACAACTTGATCTGGGATCAAGTATGGTTGAGGTTTTTACCTCTAAACCGACTGCGGGTCAGTGGAGAGTGGCAAGGTCTTGTAACTCACTCTCAATAAAATCTTCATTATTTCTTCATTCAGCAGAGCAGAGCTGGCAAAGTACAGAGACAGCAAGATGACACAAGATGACAGTATGGTACAGGATGGTACAGGATGACATGATTGCACAGGTTGACAGATGGATTTTCGGGTGGAGTTCTCCTTAGTTGAGAGGGAGTGTTAAATTTGGCAACTAGGGCAAAACTCCACTTTGGACTGCTCATTTGATTGAGATGATATTTTTGTTGGATTCCTCTTTCCGAGAGGTGCAAGATTGATCTAAAGATCATCTTGTTTGGATGAGCAGAAGTTGGATTTTGAATTTATTTCTCACACATGTGCAAATGTCAAGGTTGGCCAGAATTGTAATGTAGGTTCACAAGCCCCAAAAGATGTGTCACCACCCCTCATTGATGGATATAAAAAGGAGAGAGTCAAACCTCATTTGGACATCATCTCATCTCACATTCTCTCTACTTCTCATTGGTTCATACAAGCCTCAAGAAGACATTCTCTCTCCTTCGCACGTGTGAAAGAGTAGCTGCAATTTTCGGACTATTTTAGGGCTTTTGCAACAACGTTGACCTTGGGTCAACTCTCATACTTTGACTTTGATTTTTGGGACAAAATCCAAGTTTGGGAGGTTGAGTTTGGTGGCACCAAAACCGAGGAAATCTGGACTGTTTGACTGCAGTGTTGACCACAGCTTTGACTGCAGACTTTGACCAATGCATTGACCAAGTTTGACCAAGAATTTCAGGATTGTTTTGGGCTGACTTTGACTATTCTTTGAGGCAGAGTTTGACTAGGTTTGACCAAGCTCCATTGGGGAGGAATATTGTTGGTTTGATCAGTGCTGACTTTGCTGGCTAGGGCATCCTGTTGACTGCTATTAATTGTACTTTCCCTCTCTGTTGAATTTAGGGAATAATAAGAAGATTTGATCAAAGGGTTTTTCCCTGGCATCCGCCAAATTTTTGTGTCCTCTTGTCTTGGCTTGTCTTCTGATTATTTGTTTATGTTCTATCAGCATTTACTGTCGATGTTAATGTGATTGCTAAATGGGAAATTGAATTGAGCTAATAAGAAGGATTGAAGTAAATTATTCTAAGCATAGAACATACCATCGTTAACTAAAAATTAACAGCCTTGCTAGTTGAAGCAGCAGTAAAGGCCAGAAGGGCGAGGATGACGAGAACGTTACTCTTGCAGGAAAGGGCAAACTCAAGAAAGGCTCATGTAAAGGGTTTAACTCCATGGGAGAGAAGAAAAAGAAAGATTTGAGTAAAATCAAGTGTTTCAGTTGTCATCAAGTTCGACACTATGTCAACCAATATCCAAACAGAAAGAAGGGTGAAAAGAAGAAGAACCAACAAACAGTAGCTTTAGTAGACAGTGATGAATTGTCTTCAAGACTTGAGAAAGAATTCGCTCTTATAGCTTACCTATCTAGCTCGACCACTACAAGTGTTTGGTACATTAATAGTAGGGCGTCATGTCACATGACAAGAGTTAGAGAATATTTCTCTAGCTACAAAGCAGAGCAGATAAGCTTCCAAATACAAATGGGAAACAACTCCAAGTGTACTCCAGTTGGTAGAGGGCCAATCACATTTCAAAGGGAGTCGGGCTAAAATATCCATGTTACATATGTGTTGCACATGCCAAGTATGGGAATGAATCTATTTCAATATTTGCTCTTCAAGATAAGGGGTATGATGTATTATGTATACTTTCAAGGACAGAAGGTGTATCTAAAACAATAGGATTGGAAGTTAGCAAAGGAGATTGGGGTAAGAAGCAACAAGTTGTACAAATTGTAGTTTGATACTGCAAAGGCATTGGTTAGCAACAACGGCAATAGAGATATGGGAGAGTTGTGGCATAGGAGGATGGGCCATATCCACCATGGAGCACTTAAGATGCTCAAAGAAATGGTGACAAGTATTCCAAAGGTGAGTATAGAACATGATGGCATATGCAAAGGGTGCATACTTGGAAAGTTTTCAAAAGCAGCATTTCCAAGGAGTAACAATAGAACCAAGGGTGTTTTAGAGTTCAAACATTCTGATATTTGTGGTCCATTGTCCACAAAGTCTCTTAGGGATTATGAAAATTTTGTGACCTTCATTGATGATTTCTCCAGGAAGACCTAGATATACTTCTTGAAGACAAGAGATGAAGTCTTCAGTCGCTTCCAAGAGTTTAAAGCTCTTGTGGAGAACTCGACAAGAAAGAAGGTAAAGGTACTTCGAACAGACAACGGAGTCAAGTACATCGAGAAAACATTCAAGGAGTTATGTACCAAGGAGGGAATCAAAAGGGAATGGACAACCCCATAAAAACCGCAACTAAATGGGGTTGCAGAACACAAGAACAAAACTATAGTTGGAACAACGAGGCCATGTTATATGATCAGGATATGCCTAGATATCTTTGGGTAGAAGGATGTAGCACCGCAGTTTACATTCAGAATAGGGTCCCACGTAAGGTGTTGGGAAAGATGACACCGAGGGAGGCATTTACAGGGAAGAAGCAAAAAGTCAGTCATTTTAGGATTTTTGGAAGTATCATTTATTTTCACATTCCAGTCGAGAAGTGCACCATGCTAGATTCAACTATAAAGAAGGGGTCTTTCGTTGGTTATAGAGAAACATCCAAGGCATATAGGATCTATATTCCAGGGACATGGAAGATCATCATGAGACAGGACATTAAGTTTCAGGAGGAGAAAGCCTTCAAGAGATCTCGCAGGCTGCCAACAATTTATTAGAGCTAAGAAGTAGAAGCTCCAAGGGTTGAGAAACAATCTCCAATGCAGGGCACGAGTACATGTACAGTGGCTAGTACAGCTACAAGTGCAAAGGAGAGTTCACAGAATAAGGAGCAAGAACATGATGAGGAGCTTGAAGCTCCACCCCCTTCAGTTGGCAGGAGGAACCGCTAGGTGCTTCAAACATTAAGAGATACGCTCCTAGATCGAACACCAGGGACAGGAGACCACCAGGGATATATTCAGGCTACCAATAGTGTTTTAAATCTAGGTCGGTCTAAATCTGATTCGGCCTGGTAGACCAAGCTAGACCCCTACTCGGGTCGACTAGGTAGAAAAATTGATCCAGCGGCCGGTCCATTACCGAACCGGCCAAGCCAAACACAGATTCGGCCAAGCCCATCTTAAACCGACCGAGCTAGTTCGCAGGGAAAAAGGCGGCAACTCGGACTTCAAACTCATTTTTTTTTATTTTTTTTTCTTAATGCCTCTACCCCTCTCCCAAGCCTATAAAAGAGACCCAACCCCCTCACATTTACTCACAATTATCTCATTGCATTTGTGTGAGCATTTGTGAGGAGTTTGTGAAGAGTTGGAATTGGTCTCTAGAGTAGTAGAGAGGAGGAAACATGGGTTTCCCCATCTGACTCTAATTCAAAGTCTGAGCCAGATGATCTTGCCTTCTTTAGCAGTAATGACTAGTGATTGTTTGTTGCAGAGGCCATTTAGAGCCTCCTTGGTTATGTGTTTTTTTTTTATCTCACATGTATTAGACAGTGCATTGGGTGCCATTTTGATATAATAGATATATTCATGAGCATACTTTGATCATATGTTGTCTTCTCTTTATATTCTAATGCTTTGAGTTTGGAAACATGAATGAAAATCTTTAAAAATATGTTTTTTCATAAATAATAAAAAATATTTAATGTATTTTTTACAACGACCGAGTCATTGAAATCAACTAGGCTGAGTCGATACCGAGTCGGAGTCGAAGTCGAAGTTGACCCTCGGCCTGTTCCGAATCCATGTCGGAGTTGTAAAACTATGGCTACAAGGCGTTGATGAGTCAGCTCATTCACAACAAGCCTTCCAACTATGAAGAGGTTGCATAGCACTAAGTGTGGCAAGATGCTCTGGTGGAGGAGTACAACTCCATGTTGAACGATGTTCGGGAGGTGGTGCCTAGACCGTTGGATAAGACAGAGGTTGTTTCTCAAAGGATATTTAAGATCAAGCACACTGCAAATGGCAACATTGAAAAATACAAAGTTAGGTTTGTGGCTGAGGGTTTCTCTCAGAAAAAGGGAATAGATTATGATGAGATACTTGCTCCCATGGCCAGGTATATCTCCATTAGGGCCATGATCTCACTTGCAGCGCAGATGGGATGGCAGATTCATCAGATGGATGTCAAGTTGGAATTCTTGAATGGAGTCATAGAAGAGGAGGTGTACATCAAACAACCGGAGGGCTTTGAGACACATGAAAGGGAAACCCATGTATGCAAGTTGAAGAGAGTACTATACAAACTCAAGCAAGCTCCTAGAGCATCATATGGTAGTATTGACAGCTAATTGCAGGAGATGGGATTCATGAAAAGTGAGGCAGATTCAAACCTCTACTATCTTATGGTTGGAGGTGAACCACTCATTTTGCTTTGTATGTGGATGATCTATTTATACTAGGTCACCAAGGCTCATTAAAGACTGCAAGATGGGACTTATAAATAGAGTTAAAGATGAAGGACTTCGGGTTGATGTGCTATTTTCTAGGACTCGAGGTGTGGCAAACAAATGGGGAAATCCTCCTTGGTCAAGGGAGATATGCTTTGGAGATCTTGAAGAAATTCAGGATGTTAGACTATAGACCCATGTCTACACCTATGATAACCAATTGGAGGAAGAATGATGCATCAAAGCAGGAGGCAGTGAACACCACCTTATATAGGCAACGTATTGGCTCTCTCATGTATCTAGTCAACACAAGGTCGAACATTTGCTTTGCAGTCAACACTTTTAGTCAGTTCACGGTGGAACCAAAGAGAGTGCATTTAACAGCAGCAAAGCATGTGTTGTAATCAATGTTATTAGAACCAAACTGGTGATCGAACCGGTAATCAGTCCAAACCGAACTGGAACAAGTAGAAAAACCAGACCAAAAAATCAGTCAACCAAAAACACATATAATATTCAAATTTTAAAGAAAAACATACATATATTCATATGCATCCATATGAATTCAAACCATTTATACACATAACCAATATAAAAATTTATATAAAAAAAATAAAAAAATAATCTCATTTTTATAGGATGTAAGAGTGTACATAACCCAAATAGCATAGAGTGCAAACCATCTCTTAATCAAAAATATATCAACGAACAAGCTCAAATGGCCTCTAGCATCCAAAAGAAATGATGCAACAACAAATACCTACATACCATCAAAATCATTGCCTATATTGGGATCTTCGGCATAAATATCACCCTCTGAGCTTTAAAATAAGATAGAAAAAACGTACCATGTCAATTCAAGATTTTGTTTGAGTGATGGGTACATTTTAGTAAAGGTCATGACAAAGGAGTTCAACAACCAATGCCACTAACATCAAGGTACATAGAGGGCTTGGTGCTATTGATTAAATATTAGTTCCATACCCCTCTACACAACAAAATCCAATGGAAACGTTGCAATCTCCCCAATCCTGAAATCCTGAAAAAATAATAAGTCTGCAGGATTTTGAGCGTAATCTAAGATTCTACTTTCTCCATTTAAAATCCAATGAGGTCAGAACTACTCCTAAACATCCTGAGTCATTTCATGGTAATGTTAAAAATTTAAGTAGAAAGATGTAAATGAAAGATAAAAGAGAATGTCACTTTTACTTGAATTTAACATTACCATGAATTGCATAGCAATACTAGGGCCATAGGCTTGAATATTAGGTTGGCCCACTCAAAAAAAATTATTTTTCTTAAAAAATATTGTGTTTCCAATGTCTTTGGTCAAATTGTATGGAACTAGCCGGTTTGGTACCGAACCAGCCATTTCCAGTTCCAAACCCTGAACCAAACTGATTTCGCCCCCAAACCGATCAAACCGACGGGTTCCACCAATTCCGATCTGGTTCTGATAAAACTGGTTGCAAGATCTAAGAGGTATAGTTGAGTATGGGTTGAAATATACTCAAGGTAATGGTTTCATGTTGATTGGCTACATTGATGCAGATTGGGCAAGTAATGTAGTGGACCAGAAAAGCACTTCAAGGTGTCGCTTCAGCATGGGATCAGGGGTTGTCTCTTGGTACAGTAGGAAGCGAAATTCTATTGCATTAAGCTCTGCAAAATAAGAGTAAATGGCAGCGATCATGGCAACATGTGAGGCCATATGGCTTCAAAAGTTGCTAGTGGCCTATTTGGTCAAAGGATAGAGTCGAACATCATTCAATGTGATAATCAGAGTTGCATCAAGCTATTTGAGAATCCATTAATTCATGATCAGTCTAAACATCTCAACATACAATAACATTTCATCAAGAATTATGTACAGTGTGGATCAGTGCGACTATAGTATGTGCCTACAGATTAGCAGGTGGCAGACATTCTAACAAAGGCCTTGAATAAAGGAAAGTGGGTTTTCTTCAAGGACAAGTTGGGTGTTGGGGAGAACACCTTCCTCTTTAAGAGGGAGTGTTAAATATTGTAGCTTAGACAGGTGTTTTAAACTTGAGAAGTGTCACTAAGGCTAGAAACACAGAGGAATTAATTATCTCCAAGCCGATGTAATTTTTCTTAAGTTTCACCTAGGGAAAATATCTTAATTAAGTCATTTAGTGATTTTTAAATATTTCCTAACGTAAAACTTAGGGAAAGAGGTTATAATTGACATTGTTGAAGAAAAGGGTACCAAAGAGGTGTTCCCTAGTGCATTTGCCTTTTGGCCTGTAAAAACACTTTATAATACCTTTTTAGCTATTGACTTTGAGTTAAATTAAGTCGTGTTAAAAAGTCACTTTATGATGATCTTTAGTACTATGTACTTTATGCTTTTAAAGTGACTTTATGTGAAAAAGTACAAGGTAAAACTTAAAGTTATAAAGTGACTAGGGAGACACATCAATGAGGGGGACCACATGAAAAGGAGGTCAAGTGAGGGAAAGATCTCCAACATTGATCTAGAGAGTTGAGATCTAATCTCAGCCCTTGATCAAGAGGGTTAGGCCCTAGGGTTCTCCTATCTTATAGAAGCTAAAAAGGGAGAAAAAGGATGAAGCTCAATTCATTCTACATGTGCATATGTGGAAGAGAAGAGAAGAGCAAGTGAAGGAGACCAAGGTTGTGAAAGCCATAGTTTTAAAACTCCGACTCGGATTCGAAACCGGCCAAGGGTCGACTTCGACTCCGACTCCGCCTCGGTATCGACTTGGCCTAGTTGATTTCAATGACTATCTCGTTGTAAAAAATACATTAAATATTTAATTTTTTTATGAAAAAACATATTTTTAAAGATTTTCATTCATGATTCCAAGCTCAAAGCATTAGAATATAAAGAGAAGACAACATATGATCAAAGTATGCTCATGAATATATCTATTATATCAAAATGGCACCCAGTGCACTATCCAATACATGTAATATATAGAGATCAAAACAAAAACACATAACCAAGGAGGCTCTAAATGGCATCTACAACAAAACATCACTAGTCACTACTGCTAAACAAGGCAAGATCATCTAGCTCAGACTCTGAACCAGATTCAGAGGTGGAAACCCATGGCTCCTCCTCACTACTGCTCCAAAAACCAACTCCAACTCTTCACAAACTCCTCACAAATGCTCACACAAATGCAATGAGATAGTTGTGAGTAAATGTGAGGGGGTTGGGTCACTTTTATAAGCTTGGGAGAGGGGTAGAGGCATTAAGAAAAAGAAAAAAAAACCAAAATAAATGAGTTTGAAGTCTAAGTTGCCGCCTTTTTTCCCCGCGAACTAGCTCAGTCGTTTTAAGACGGGCTCAGCCAAAACAGTGTTCAACTTGGCCGGTTTGGTAACGGACCGGCTGCCAGACAGGTTTTTCTACCTAGCCGACCCGGGCAGGGGTCTGGCTCAATCTACCAGGCCGAATCCGAATCGGACCAGCGTAATTTTAAAACACTCGCACTGATAGCCAAGTGTAGGAGGTGAAATCGAAGTACAACAACCAAAAGAAGCATAAACAAGTTTGAATCTCAAGGCAAAGAGGCAGCCCTCAAGTCGAGTTAGCACAGGGAAGAGGCACGCTGGTTGAGAAGCCTACAACAATCGTTTCTAGCGTTGAAACCAAAGAGAATCTAAGCATATTTCTTCTAGAAGACTATCAGAAGAGCAGCCCAAATTTTTGGGAGATATTTTTAGCTTGTCTAATACGTTTTTCAAGAAGAAAGTCTATCAACAGAAGCACGATTTTCAAGGGCATTTAATGTTGGTTGTAGGCCCGATTTTTTAGGACATTTAGGGCAGAGAACACAAAAATATTCATTGCAATTTGCTAACAGTGGCACGCTTTCCTAGTGATTGAAATTGGAGTGTACACTTATTTCTAGACTGTGGTACAAAGTTCAAGGATCTGAGATAAGTTCTAAAAGGGAGATAAGTATAGCCGAGTTTGATTGTTGTATAAATTTTTCCTAAGAAAAGCATAATAAAAATCTCATTCAAACTACTTTTTCCCTTGTAGGTTTTTCTTGGGTCAAAGTTGACGAAAAATAAGTGTCTCTATGTTTCTATGAATGCTTGTCTATTTTCCTATCAGCTGAAAAGTGAAAAGTTAATGAAGTAGAAGTAGCCTAGTTTGTTTGTCTTTAAATTTGCAAAAAGTTTATATATGAGCCATGCTTATGTTGGGATGTGGGCATTAAACTTATGCAAAGAAAACTAAAACTGGGAGGGGCTACAGGTAGCTAAAGAATCTGCTACCACTGTTGAAAAGTGTAGTGAATAAGGTCTTCTTCTTGACTTGTGCCTTAGTCAAGAAAGACATCAATGTGTTCTTCTTTTGTCAAGTACGAGTTCATGGAAAAGGACGAGTTAGTTTGTTCATGCGTTAGTTGGAGGCTTAGTTATGTGGCTATCCAAGTGCAAGTTCATAATTAGAAGGGGAAGAGTTGAAGAGTTTCAATCTTGATTGAAGCAAGGGCGTGTTGAACTAAGAGTTGACTTAGTTAACAAGTCAAACTCAACTTGTGTTCTAAATTTGTATTTTCCAATATATCATGATCGAATAGCATAAAAGGACGACGAAGGCGCAGAACTCAATCAATTGTTTTGTGTGCACAAGGTTGTGAGACAAGAAAATAGCTCACAAGTTTGTGAGAGGTTGCACTAGGTTTGTGTGAGAGCTTGTTTTAGGAACAGTGTATCAAGGAGGAGCCTGTATGCAAATCAAAATAGAGAATTTCCTTGTTGATGTGCACAAATATTTAGGAGTAAATTCCTCCTCTCCGTAAATCGGGTCACAATTGAGGGATTTGAACCTTGGATCTCTCAGTTTTCACAAATTTTACATTGCTTCAATCACCAATTGAGTTGCCCCCCTAGATAATAGGAGCTCGTCCTGCGCTAAGAAATAGGAGATTTCAGCACTAGGAAATAGGGAGAAACAACGCAAGGAAAGAGGAGCTATATCGGTGTGTTTGCAAGGAATTTCATGCTAAGTATTAGCAGTGAGAACAAGCTTGTTCTCTAGTAAAATAGTCTTTCCTTGTAAGGAGATCAATTGCTCAAATTTATGTTAATAAAATTCTACAGCAAAGCAGAGGGTTTTCCCAGTTGGGATCCCTAGAAAATATTGTGTTATTGTGTGTAACTAGTTCTTTATCTTTGTTTCTATTTCGTTGCTTATTTAGTAGAGAAATTTTGTGTCTTGGCGAATAGAAGTTGTTTAAGATTGTTCACCATAGCAATTGCAAAATTTCAAGGAAATTCTACATGGTATCAGCGCAGAGAACAACTTAAAGATCAGCACACATAGGAGCAGGCAGTTTGGTTAAGAAGTTACCATGGTTTTGCAATCTAGAACGTGGTCTGGGAGAGGTTTGTAATACCTCAAATCTGAGACGGGTAGGGCCACGAATCTTTGTTGGTACAAGAAGGCCAAAAGGCTTGTTTAGGTGCAGAAGAAGGCTCGAGTAGCCTCAGGTGACAGCGAGCAAGAAAGGGGTCTCTTAAGGTGTTCTTCAAGAGAAGAGAGATAGACCACAAGCCTGAAGGTGTTGACCGAAAGTTTGGAAGGTGTCTAGATAGGAGGTTTGTGGCAGTTGTTTTGAGTGCCCTAGATCAGCCTTCATTAGTGGTGTTTTGGCGTTGTGAGTGCACTGATTGGAAAGCCCTAAGTAAGGTGACAAGGAGTATACTTGTCACTGTGTGAGGGCAGCTTGATCAAGCCCTAAGTTCATTAACTTTAGTGTAGCAGAGTTGATTAGTGGGGGCATTTTATTTTAGAGTAGAGCAATCCCTTGGATAATAGTAAGGAATTCATAGGACTGAGGTCAAATCACAGTCTAAAGGGAGCCTCGAATTTCTGTGCATGGAAGGAGAGAATCACTATAGTGCTGGAAGATAATGGGGTAGGTGAGTTTATCAAGCAAGCGATAGCACCACCTCAAAATCCCCAACAGCTAGCCCAGCATACTAAGAATGACACCAAGGCAAAGAGGATCATTCTAGAGGGGGTCAAAGATCATATCATTCCTTGTCTCCATGAGAAGAAGACAACTTTTGAGATGTTTAAAGACATCTTAGATCTGTTTCAGGGTAATAGTGATGCCAGGAAGCTTGCTCCAAAGGAGAAGCTAGGAAGTATTCAGATGAGCAACGATGAGCCCATCCTCACATATCTTTCTAAGTTCACTCAAGTTCGAGATGAGCTCGATGGTGTGGGTGTCATTGTGCCAGAGAAAGACCTTGTGAGTTTTTCATTACTTGGACTTCATAAGTCTTGGCATACCTTACATCATGCAGTAAGTGGCAAAGAAAATTTTCCTAGTTGGGAAAGGTTATGGGGTGACCGTGTTCAGGAAGAGATCCGAAGAGGGACGAGTGATGGTAGATCAACTCCAACAAAGGATGGGGAGAACTTTGCCCTGGAAGGAAAAGGTAACAAGGCTAAGGGCAAGAAGGGCCAAGGAGAGGCTGAGTCCATTCAAAAGGGCGAGAAGAAGAAGGATCTAAGCAAGATCAAGTGCTTCCATTGCCATGAGTTTGGACACTATGCCACTAAGTGTCCTAAACGAAAGGAGTATAGTAAGGATCATGTAGCTACATCAGTGGAGGTAGTTGCATTTTCTACCCAATTCGAGAAATATTTCTTGTTGATAGCTTGCATGGCAAGCTCAACAGACTGCATTGTATGGTATATTGATTCGGGAGCATCCTTCCACATGACTGAGAACAAGAAGTATTTCAACCACCTAAAGGAGAAGGACATGCAGTTTCTAATCGAGCTAGGAAAAGATGGTATGTATGCAACTAAAGGAGTTGGTACTATCAGTTTTCAGAGGGAGTAAGGAAATCCCCCTAATCTCAAAGATGTCCTCTATGTTCCAAGCTTTAAGCATAATCTTGTTTTGGTAGCTACCCTTGAGGACAAGGGTTATGATGTCATCTTCAGCAAAGGTAAGGCTTACCTCCAACACTTAGCTTCTGGATGTGAGAAGCAGATAGGTGTAAGGAAGAAGAATTTGTACTTACTACAGGTTGAGATAGGTACAGCCTTGAGCATCAAGGCGGGAAGCTCTCAGAGCAGAGAGGTGGTGGTTGAGCGAAAGCAAGATAAAGCTCTCTAGATGGAGCCTCAGTCAATATCTCAGTTTGAGTCTCAGCTAGTTGGAAATTGGGCCGACCAGCAGGATGATAAGGAGCATAGCCTAATGCGAGTGGAGGCAGACACTCAATTAGTGACTTCCAATAGAGGGAGAGTTCGAGCCAAGTGGGAAAAAGATTTAAGGGATATCAGGATAAAGTTGGATCTTCCAGTATCACCTTCGGCTAAAGGAAGAAGCCGTAGGGTTCATGGGGTACATGGCACTTATGACTGAAGTGATAGACTCACGAAGCATGGTTGGAAAGAACAGGTCTTCATATCACATTTCGTAGAAGAAAGAAGGGAAGTCTTCTAGTCCAAGTGGACGAGGTTCTTCTAGAAGCACCTTCCTTGCTAAGAAGGAGTGTTGAAAAGTGTAGCAAAGGTCTTCTTCTTGACTTGTGCCTTAGTCAAGAAAGACTTCAATGTGTTCTTCTTTTGTCAAGTACGAGTTCATGGAAAAGGACGAGTTAGTTTGTTCATGCGCTAGTTGGAGACTTAGTTATGTGGCTATCAAGTGTGAGTTTAGAATTAGAAGGGAACGAGTTGAAGAGCTTCAGTCTTGATTGAAGCAAAGGCATGTTGAACTAAGAGTTGACATAGTTAACAAGTCAAACTCAACTTGTGTTCTAAAATTTGTATTTGCCAGATATAACATGATTGAATAGCATAAAGGGGGACGAAGGCACAAAATTCAATCAATTGTTTTGTCTGCACAAGGTTGTGAGACAAGACAATAGCTCACGAGATTGTGAGAGGTTACATCAGGATTGTGTGAGAGCTTGTTGTAGGAAGAGCATATCAAGGAGGAGCCTGTGCTCATATCAGAACATAGAATTTCCTTGTTGAAGTGCGCTAAGATTTAGGAGCAAAATTCCTAAATAATAGGAGCTTGTCCTACACTAGGAAATAGGAGATTTCAACACTAGGAAATAGGGAGAAACAGCGCAAGGAAAGAGGAGCTAGATCAGGTGTGTTTGCAGGGAAATTCATGCTAGGTGTTAGCAGTGAGAACAAGTTTGTTCTCCAGTGAAATAGTGTTTCCTTGTAAAGAGATCAATTGCTCAAATTTCTGTTAATAAAATTCTACAGCAAAGCAGAGGGTTTTCCCAGTTGGGTTTCCTAGAAAAATATTGTGTTATTGTGTGCAACTGGTTATTTACCTTTTTTTCTATTCTGTTGCTTATTTAGTAGAGAAATTTTGTGTCTTGGTGAATAGAAGTTGTTTCAGATCATTCATCATAGCAGTTGCAAAATTTCAAGAAAATTCTACAACAACACCTAAAATTTCTACGGACATTAGTTGAGATAAGATCGATTCACCTCTAGAAGCTTCTTGAAAGTTTCTAAGACGATATTAACCATCAATTGGGACAAGATTTCTTCTAATCTTGGTCATTCATTTGTGAATGAGAGATTATAAAGAGAGATTGATAAGCAGCATTAGAGACAGATTAAACATTGAGTTAGGTGAATTTTCAGTGAGACACCAGGAGGGTTTCAACAGCAGTAATTGAGAAGGATATTTCTGGGGTTATTCTTCATCCAAGAGACTTCCAGTTTCTGAGTTTTAGAGGGAGTTTTGTTGGCAGAATTATTTTCTGCAAGAGGCCGAGATATTCCAGTGGAGGCCTCAAGCTTTAGAAGGAGGTCAAGTTTCTCGATAAATTCGCACCTTTGGAGGCCAAGATTATCTCCAGGAGGCAGTGCGAGTTTCAGAAGGGTAGTGTGAATTGCCGGAGAGCCAATGCAAATTGTCGGAGAGGAAGTGCGAGTTGCCGAAGAGGGTGCAATTTGCAGAAGAGGGCAGTGGATTTTTTCCCTAGCTGATTTGATCAGCAGAGGAGAAGATAATTTTTGCCTGAGCTTTGCCAGCATGAGGCAAGCAATTGTAATTTCTCATTAGCAGATTGCTGTAGATTAATAATAAAACCCTCAGACTGAAGATTGGTTTTCCCCACATTGGGGTTTTTCTAGGGATGTTTGTCCAAAAATATTTGTGTTATTTGTGTGATTGGTTTCTTGTGTATTCCACTGCAAATATTATTTGGTGAATGGTGTTGTTCATGTCTTTATTCATTACTTTCAGCTGATAAATTAATTTTGCTGTGTATAAGCAATCAGAATAATTAATTAGGTTAATAGCAACTTTTGGGTAGCAGAAATTTCACAAAGGCCATGTTCAATATTTCGTATTTATCAAATAAATACAAGGTTGCCAATGGGGCCATGCCTGGATGGTGAAATCAGGGTGTTGTTAATGCCCCTGCCAAGGCTCAAGTCTCCCAAGCAACATTTTGCCATTAGAGCAACACTTCTGCTACAGCATGTGCTTGTGTTTTCTGTTGGGGCCAGGTACAAGTCTTGGGCAACTTTGGAAGATTAGACACCCCTGCACTCACAGTTCTTAGCCAGGAGGTTTCAATTTGAATGCCACAACTGACTACATTAATTGTAACACTCCTAGACTGGGAAAGGGTGAACTTGCTGTATGGGGATACAAGGAAGCTTCTCCAAAATAAGATAAAATCAACTACAATATTAGCTTTTCCTTGAGCAGAAAACTGTAAAGCTTGTGCTCACTGCTTATAGAAGTACAACCATGCCAGTTATAGATTTCTAGTGACAAAAAGCAGGCTCTATATTTATTTTCCTAACAACATGAACTGGACAGCAGGAAAAAGTGCAAAGCTCATATCTCTTGAATAAAGATTTCATTAATTTTTTTCCTACAAATAATAGCTCTCACTTTTCTGAAAATGCATCTCTTTTATGCTTTAGAACAACATCATTTCCCTTTCACAGCTATTAGTGTTAGAATGAAAACGATTTAAAAGATGACTGTGTTTTATATTCAATAAAAAAGATAAAAAATAAAAAAATAAATCATAATTTACACATATTGATATAACAATATACTGTAAAAATTATACAGTGTAATTTCCAAAAGAGATATAGATTGGTAAATGTGGAAATAATTGCACCCATTATCAGAATTAATCCATTCTCACCATTTATAAACAGCACCATTGTCGTTTTCTTGGCACTGTAATTTGCACTTGAAATAAACCCTTCCATCTTAAAGACGGAGTGGGAAGGCTCACTGTCTGAAGCTGTTACTTCAACAAGCTCACGAGCAACAGCTGGACCATAAACTGATCTGATTGCATCTGTTCTTGAACCCACACCTGTGGTGTGAATATCTGCTCTGCTATCACCATGCTGCAAAAATATATAAAAGTTAGGTTCCTACTGAATGCATATAAAAATTCAAGCACGTCAAAAATTTAGCTGCTTCAAAAACACCAAGCAATAGGAGAATAAGAGTTGAACTAAAGCAAAAACTGACCTTTTTACAAGAAAAGCTCACGTTGATTTTGTGAATTGCATACCGACCAATAACATCTAAAATGCGTGCATATTCGTCACTTAAATTTTTGAATGATTTTCTACGGGCAGCCACATTATAGAAAAGATTCTCAACCTGAAGTTCAGCATCAAAAACTCGAAAGTAAGCAAGCAACAAATAGCAAAATACAGTAGTTTTCAGGAAACATGACTATAAAAGGACATGTCAATGAGAAAAAAAACATGTAACAACATCAGGTTATCCACTCAAGTCTGACTACAGTTACCATTATCTGAGTCCCTTTCACTGCTGCACAAGGGCGAGGCTCTTGCTCCATCACACCCTCCTTGTAAGATACTCTGAAATACAATAACGCAGAAGGAAGATGAAGAACAGTGGAAATAATATGATTGTCCCCAACAAAAAATGGATGGTTCTTCCCATTAAATCTCTAGAAATCATTTAATAATTTTCCAGACACTAATATCCCTTAAAGCATAAAAAGACATAAGACTAAGCATTAAAGAGAACTGTAATGACAGTTACCTGTATCAGGAAACAAAGCATTAAAGAGAACTGTAATGAGGGTTACCTGTATCCATGTGTTTGACCTTCCGTTATTGTTGTAACAGTCACATGTGCCACAAAAGTCATACTGGCTAAAGCTTCTCCACGGAAGCCAAGGGAGCTGATTGTTTGTAAATCCTCATATGAGCTCAACTTGGATGTCGTGTGCCTCTCACATAATATAGGCAGATCTTCATGCTGTAAATCAACAATAAGACATTAGTGATAATGGAGGGTGCAAAATAATACACAAACAAATTTCAAAAATAGAGAGAATTGCCAAAACCATTCTGAAATCTTATCTCTATCCTCAAACAGACATCTTGAAAATCTAACTATTAAATAGAGCCAACAACATATTAGCCACTATTCCTTGTATTTTGTAGAAACTAGACAAAGCAAACAATAAGGTAACACAACAACAGCAAACTAGCCTTCCTATGCATAAGCATGCGGCCATAGCAAGCAGGACTTCATAAATCTTCAAATGGGATATGACCATCCGTACTGACTTCTCTGAATGTGACTATGTAGCTCAAAAAGAGACACCCTTCTTATCAATTGTGTAAATAGAACCCACTAACCATTAGAGCCAGCGCTTTGACAAATTTGGCTAATATTTGAATATATCTCAACTTAGACAAATTTGACTAATTATTCATCAGTTCTATGTGATGAATAATTGCAGGATCACCTGTAAACAGTTGCCATAATAAAGACCGTTTCCAGAGACTGTGAAAGTAACACAAGTCCAATTCAGCTAACTTATCCCACCAGCAAATTAGTCTCCCGATGTATGTTCCTAAGGCCATAACTAGCAATACTTGATAATTATAGATCTTCTAATGGGGTTTCGACTTACAGCTGAAAGTGAATATGTAGTTCAAAATGAGTCAACTTTCTGATCGATAATAAGCAAATAGAACTCATTAACCATTGGAGAAAAGCAAAAATTGTCAAAGTTGACAAATATTTGAATCTTGGACCATTTACAAAGACAGTGACAGTAACAGAAATCGTAGAACACTGTCCCATATGACTGATCTGCTGCTCTAATATTGAAATTCAACTTCAATATACAATCTCTATGGGGTTGGCGCTTGCGTAAAATTGCCTCTGAGAATAAATAGCTAACAACGTGACAAAGAAATGAACTACTGACTTTGGCAAAAATTCATCCAGATCACAGCACAAGTAGTCTTCCTCTTCAACATCGTGCATTCGGATATGAGCATGGGCACGTCTAGCGATGTGTGCAGAGGTGTTCTGACTGACTGTGCACTGTGGAATTAGAGACAGACAACGCGTAAAATTATGTGCAAAACCACATATGGAATTCTATGAAATTTTTCTCTCTTGATCTGATGGTAGCTCAAGTAGTATCAGCGCTTGTTTTGCAAGCAACTGAAGTCGGGTATGTTTGCTGCAGCAATCATTTGCAAAACCCAAGTGTAGCCCAGAGAGGGAATTGAACATTTGACCGACCACAGTTTTATAAGTCTATAGTAAAATAATTATTAATGTCGAACAATATCCCATCATAAGGATATGCTACTGCAATAATAGCTTGTACTACATCACATGGATAACAACAAGAAGCCAGTGAGCATGACACTGATACCACCTGCGATGTCCAAAGGGAGAAAATAAAATTCACAGTCCTAAATTTAAATCAATAGTCGAGAATAAAATCACCAAGTCCTTAGAGTGTAGTTAGCCGCATGCACACGTTATATTGCAAATTTTGAGGACTCAATGCTTGAAGAAATTGACGTGGTAGGGTGGGGATGGCGGTGGGGAATTAATGTGCAACGAAAGCCCAACATAAAGAGATATGTCACTGTCACCGTAGATATGTAGTCACTGAAATCAGCAGCTATTTTAGTAATTGATACTCTTTTTCATTGAAACAAACAAAAACAGGAGAAGGCATTCAGTAACTTACTCGAATACCATGGCCATTGTCGGAGACGTGAATAAGCTTGAGACCTCCATCCTTGATGACGACACTGATGGAAGTAGAGCCGGCGTCGATACTGTTTTCGACCAATTCCTTTACAGCTGAGAAAGGGCGCTGGATAACTTCTCCTGCTGCAATTCGATTGACTACAGACTCTTCAAGGCGACGGATGGGTGGAGGCTCCCTCGGTGGAGGCCCCTCCAATGCGTCCAATTCCATAGTCATTGCCATAAACAAAACCCTTGATACCAAACCCTCCTCAAGCACTGAGCTCCACTGCTGTTGCAAAATCCTGCCGTTGGGAATGTTTGGAAACTTCCCGCGAAATGTGCAGAGAAGCCGTCAGTGCTACCTGCAGTCACATGAGAAGCGTGGCAGATGAGGGATTATATGTATTTGTTGGTAATCTTGACGGGTATGCTTTTGAGTGCATAGCCACCTTGAATTGCCGCGGTGAGAAAACAGCATTATAGGAGTTTCAACTTGAATCTCTTCCGCGATGTAGCAAATGCAGAAATAATTGCAACATAAGTACATAAACACTCATAAGATAATAAACATTTATAAGTACGTTTTTTATAGGCAGACATTATTCATCATGTATCTTGTACTAAACTATTAATTAAATGGTTTAGTGTATGAAAAAACATTATATGTATCATGTACTAAACTATTGATTAATTGGTTTAGTGTATGATAATACATTATATGTATGATGGTGGTTTTTTTTTGGGAAAAAAATGTATGGTAGAGTATGGCAGAGTAATGTAAAGATTATTTGGCAACTGTGAATTGGTGAGGATCATTTGGAAATGTAAAGATTATTTGGAAATTGTGAATTGGTGAGGATCATTTGGAAATGTAAAGATTATTTGGCAATTGTGAATTGGTGAGGATCATTTCGAACATGAGGTGTCAATAATGATAAAGTAGAATGATTTTGCTATAAGATCTCATGTTAATTGTTACAAGATGTTTTACTAATCGAATTAATGATGTAGTATGTGAACCTTAACTGTCACCTTAGCTAAGTAACTTCTAGCTTTGTGCAGAATAATCTAGCGCTTAGCCAAAACCCACAAAAAGGGCTTACCCAAATCTCAACAAAGATTATCTATCCACGATATGTATATGATTCCATGGTACCTATATATGTTCTATATTAAATTTATGAATATTTTGGTAATTTGACACCCTGCACTCGGCTAAGGAATTGCACAAGGGACTCACCCATATCTCGACATGGTGAATATAATCTCTCCCACCCTGATATCCACCAAACTTCATACCTAACACTCCTTGGCTTATAGCTACTCATTTGATCTTTAGCTCATGGTTGCATATTTGCCTTTCTACCCTCATGCGCTCAGCTTCTCCTTCTTGCTCACTAAAAACTGAGTGCCAATATATACAAAGGTGTTACACTCCCTATATTAAACATTAACATAACCCCCTTCTCCCCAATCCATTACTTGAGGCATGACTAGCAAAATCTTGCATATACACTTGAATTGTTTGTCCCCACATATGTAATGAATCTTAAGAACCATCAATGCCTTATGAAAATAGGCCTAAAAAGAAATGAGTGAACGTAAAAAGAATTAATTTATTATAACCAGAATGTTCATCCTTACATCAAATTAGTCTAAATATTTAGCAAACTTGCAAAATCCTATCCCAAGCTATGATTGTTAAAATTGTACTTTAGTAAAATGCCTTTAGACGAGGTTATATCAAAAGTATTGCACTAAATTCCTTTTTTAGTTATGTGTAACAAAACTATTCTAGTAACTACCCTAAACTAAGAACAAGAAATTAACAATAACATTCAACATTCATAGTACAATGAAACGAAGTGATCTATGATCCTTCTAATGATTTTAATTTAACATGCAGACCTTCCCTGTGTTTTTAGGGTTTATTTTCTTTTAAGGTTGAAACAACCATTTACTAGTATAGTCTAATTACAATTGTGCTTCTACACAATAAACTTTAGGTATTTCTCATTTCGTTAAAAGGAGGCAATTTTGAAGCAAAGGAGTAGGGACTACCTTGCTTGATAACACAAAAGAAAATTGTGACCAAGAGGGACCAAAAACTTGCTTTCAATGAGAAAGGCTTCACAAACTTGTGTTTTTTCATGGTTCTCATTCTTTGTAGCTTTGCTCTTCATAAGAGAAAAGTTGTGTAGTTGAATAATTAAATCAAAATAATCATTATAATTAAATTAAATTGAATTGTAATTTACATGAGTGGCAATAAAGTTATTGTAGATATTTTCTTGGTTAAGGAGAAAAAATATTAACTTGGGATCTTATATTGCTACTTGTTTATGGATCTAACTAGTTGTTTAGGGATTGCTACATGTTAAGGTGTTTAGGGATATAACACTACAAGGAAAAGACCCTCTAGTAGAGGTTATAACGAACGTTTTTAGTGTTATAAAATTGGCCAAAATTGTCAAAAAAACATTTGCTACAACATTTGTTTTCAGTAACGGAGGTTTTGGTGGAGCTTCTAACGGAATTTCAACACAACAAGAAATAATTTGGCTGCCAGAGGTTGTTACGGATGTTTTTCTCATCGGTGCGCTAATCATGTGTCAATGCACAGGTGCGTTTTGCAGTGAACGCACCGATACTGTAAACTTGCCAAACACCGAGACGGAAAACAAATTTAGGATGCCTTGGGGCGTTTAGAAACATCCTGGTGTGTGTCAGCCATACAGTCGCCTCGAGGTAGTCGAAGGTGCATGCATCGGCCTGTTAAGGTCTAAAACCGCATCGAGCGCACTGTAGGTGATACAACGCACCAGGTTGTTCTAATTGGTATTGGTATTTGTGCGGTGCCCATAGGTCGTACCAACGCACCAGTGCGTAGTATTATATAAACGCATCGGCACGCAGTATCACACAATGCACTGAGCGTTCTAATTGGTATTGGTATTTGTGTGGTGCTCATAGGTCATAGAAATGCACCAGTGAGCAATCTCACATAAATGCACCGGTGCGCAGTATCACACAAATGCACAAAGTGTTCTAATTGGTATTGGTATTTGTGCGATGCCCATTGGTTGAAACACGTCGGTGCGCCTTAGCATACAAACACATCGAAGCACAGTAACTAACATGCATTGGTGCGCCTTAACATACAAACGCGCCGATGCACAGTAACTAACACTTACTGGTGTTCATTTTGTATTTTTTAGAAACATCGACTTGTGACAGTGCAATTATTGTGTTTTTTTTTAATTCATTATTCATCAAAAGTCGACACATATCTTATAACATTATTTATATCAATTAAATTTTTATTAGTGCATTTGAATGGGATGTTTGGATTAATTTGTTATATCATATCATAATTATTGTGATTTTTTTAAATTCATTATTCATCAAAAGTAGACACATATCTTATAACAGTATTCATGTCAATTAAATTTTCATTAGTGCATTTGAATGTGATGTTTGGATTAATTTGTTATATCATACCATCAAATTTCACATCTCTTCGTTATAATATTTAATCATCCATGTATTTAATTAGTGGTGTTACATTTCACAATGACAATGGAGAACACAATAGAATAAATTAAAACGTATATATATATATATATATATATATATATATATATATATATATATATATATATATATATATATATATATATATATATATATATAAGACACTCTTTGTGATATAAAATGGGACAATTATTGGTATCCCTCTATATTTCAATTGGGACACTATGTCCATTTTTTTTTTTTTTTCTAAATTTGACTAAATCTATTAATATAACAAAAATATTACAGTGAGGCACCGGCCTCAACGGAACTTGCCCAGAGATGAGGCATTCTCACACTGAAAAACTAGATGAAGTTTGTTTACCAGACATACTAGATAAAGACTGTTAACACATACCAGACACACCAAAACATGCCGCCCACGCAGGGGAAACCGGCCTTGGAACATTAACACATGACCAAAATTTAGAAACGATTAACTAAATATCAGGAAGAACACAGAATTAAACCCAGCCGAAAGACTGTAAAGCAAAAACCTGCAAATTCTGAACAGTTTAGGCATCATGAGAAGTGGAGGGAGGTTCTTCAACAACTAGGCACCGATAGGCGTCCATATCATCGTCCTCAACCTGCTTGTCTTCTTTGTCGTTGAGGCAGCCTCGCTTGGAGCAGCCCTGGTTATCTCCATGTTCTATGTCCTGGCTCACTGCAGCTAGGAACTTTCCTCTTCATAACTGCACTTTGAGGAGTGCCCTGCCTGTTGATAGTGCTTATCTCCTGACCATCACCTGTCTTCTCAGCGTCCGAACAAGGTGGCTCTTCCTTGAACTCGATAGTGATGGTAGCAATGACAATAGGCCTATTCAAAGAGCAAGGAAAACGAATTTGGGTGGTTTGCTAATGAGCTGGGATGTTGGCACGGGAGGCCGGGATATGGGGAGAGCCCACCTCAAATTGAAAATGCCCAAGGCGCCCTCACCCTCGACCGCTTCTGGTTTCAGGATAGCGACCAGTGTAGTTATCAGAAGAGGGGGAGGAAGAGTCAGTGATGGACGTGGAGGGTTGTCCCGAGAATTGGCCACGACTATTGCCTCTCCGACAGTGCATTCGCTGGTGAAGGCGCAGCATGTTCCTTCGAGCATAATGGAGCTTATGGACAGCAGAAATACTGGAGGCAGAATGGGCAAGAGCTGTGGTAGTATCCGAGAACAGGGGCGTCTGAAGGGTATACGGGGGGGCGAGCTATCAAAGTGGAGGAAGCCTCAGTATGCAAGTCAAGCCGCAGATTGCAGAGAGGGCTCTGCGAAATGTGAATACCGGGCTCAATTTCTAAACAACAAACAATGGAACAACGTCTCCTAGTGTTATTTTGAGAGCTGGGGTCTGCAACAACAGGGGAGCGGCTGGATTACAAAGGATTCAGAGAAGGAATGAAATGGCTAGAGTACGCCATCCTTGGAATAGAAGCGGGCAAGTCTTGGCCTACGTGCTGCATTAATGCAGGTGAACGGAGGACGGTAAGAGGAGTTAATGATCCAGGTGGATATTGGTGGTCACCCGCCTATTCCACTTGGGGCTCCACCATTGTCTATTTCAGTTTTTCAGTTTCGGCACAGTTTACTATTTTTAGCAGTTTTTCGGGTCCTAAACTTCCGGAGCCGTTTTGAGGCCCTAAACGACGTTTTTGGGGAAAACGGAGAGCAACATGGGTCCATGGACCGATGTTGCTCGTTCCAAATTTGTAGTCCTCGGATAGATCTTTCTAACGAGGTATGGTACGCGTCAAACGGAGATCGTATGCCAAAGTTACGCCTCTGGGAAGTTGAAACACCAATTTACCCAAACGGGGCCCATAGTTTTGGCGCTTCATCTCCTAGGGTTAGGGTTTTGGCTGTTTAGGATTTCCCATTGTTTCTAAATGATAAATAGGCCTTCGAGCCTCATTGTAACTCAGTTCAGAGGCCTGTAGCCGCCACATCTCTTCTCAGAGATAGCTACCAGCGCCCTAGCTAGTTTTATTTCCATTCTGTCTGTAAGCAAATTTCAGTTCTTTGATATTAATGAAATGAAGTGTTATTTCCGCTGTATCTCTGTATTTATGGTTATATGTTTATTCTGTTGCATTCCTGCATAAATTCGGATCAGTTAATGGCAGCGTCGTGTGAGTTTGGGTGGCAGTGTGGTGAATCCACACGCCATTCCAAAATAGATACAACGTACACATGGAATTAACCACCCGCATCCGGGGGGGACACTATGTTCATTACATTAAACAAAATGTCTAATTTCACAGACAAATATTTCAAAAAATACAATGCCTTGCTTTGATATCCAAACATAATGATCATCATTCTTCACTTGAACTATTTCCACTACTCGAGCTACTTCCATGACTTGGGTTATTTTGAGGAATATTTTGTTCACAATGTTGATTGTTTTATTCTTCTTCACCTTCCATCTACAAACATAAAAATAAATTGTAATGAGTGTATATACATTGGTGAGAATAATGAAAATTGCAATATTAAATAATATACATCAATGTAAATCGAAAAAAAATGACATACCATAGCAAGAATCGACTCATGAACTATACACATTCTTTCAAAACCAAATTGCATGCCATATTTCAACATTTCATTTATTGGCGCAATTCCATACTTTGTTTCTTAGCAAGTTTCATACCCCATAACAAATCATATATTTAGTATAAAAGATTTTTTTGTTCTATTAATTATAAACAGAGCTAAGTAAAATAAGATCGATAGATGCTTACCAATTCCACAATTAATTTATGATATGCCAACATATACTGACAACCCATATTTAACCCAATGCCAATCAATTCGTCTGATGGTTCTTCTTTATATGCTAGCACATGTTTAAAGACATTCAATGATGATTGTTGTAAAACAACTTAAAATATACAAAAATGAAATCTAGTTAAGTTGTTATAAGGAAGTAACAATTACTCACAGGCTTAGATATCAACCCTTTTATTCCTTGTCGTCCTGTTTTTTTTTTTTTTTTTGGGTAAGTTGTGCTAATCTATTAATTTCGAAAACATAAAAGTACATAGTTTACAGACAGGGTTGGTAAGCTGTGCTTAACCAATCCCTGACTTTGTTACACTGTTTTTGGGCCACCGCGGGGGAGGGGGTTGGCTTAGACAAAACTTGAAAGCGAGCATTACATTGTGCGCAGTAGCGCTAATACATTTAGGAGCAAAAGAGTAGGACATAACAGTAAAGCTCTGCAGGCACAGATGAAAAAAGAAAAGAAGAATGAACAGTTGCGCAAACATTATTCATCCTCATCATCACTGCGATGGGGAGTCTCCTCGAAGATGGGACAGGTAGGGGCCTGCGCGACAGCCGCTTCCACTGCAGCTTCCACTTCAGCAACAGTACGTTTGCGGAGATTTGTAGGAGCGCAGAGGATGGGGGAGTTTGGGTCTACTCCTTCAGAAACCTTCGTCCAAACGTCGTCGGAATCCATAATCCAAATGTATGTATCTTCAACATCCTGCGCAGGACTATTTGGGGGTGCCGGAATGCTCTGCGGAGAGGGATATCTGAGAGTGGAGGTGGACCTCCTCGCGCCTCGGCTTCCCCTTTGCGCAGGGCACCCGGAGGAGTTTGTGCACTGCTTGGGAACTGAATGATGGTTGATTGGGGAGTTTGACGAGGAGCCTTCAATCCATTCGAGGCGGTTATCCTCGTCGTGGTGATAGCAACCTGGAAGATCTCCGCGTTGTCCACCACGAATAGTGCGTTGACGCAGCCTGGGTGCCATAGCGCACTTGGGAGGGGTGGCGGGGGAAGCACAGGGGTAGGAGAAGCTGCAAAGGCTGGGGGACAGGTGCGTAGGATGCAGTGCACCAAGCAGAGGGGGGCTGCGCAGCTCCACTCCAGGTCTGTGACTTCGCAGTTGATTGGAATCAGCGAGCGACCATATCAGAAGGAGGAGAGCTAAATGCAGCAGAAAGCAAACTCGGGAGGGAAGGAGCCGAGATTGGGAGGATATATAGGATTGAGGATAAGGTTGTTAGAGGGGAAATGAATGATCTTCGCACAGTACTGCGTGTGGAGCTCAAGAAGATGAGAAGGCGCAGAGGGGTAGGCGTGGCTTCATCGCTGTTTATGCATCATGGACATTAATTGTGGTAAGGGTGAGGTGATGGACAGGGCCAGGTTACACCAGGCTTATCCGATCTGCGTGATCTTTGTTTCTGCGAGGAGCGTGTGAGGAGTTAACAGTAATTGGATCCGCTGCAAGTGGGGATTTCCCATGGAGATTTCCACAGTCCGCGTGAGTTGAGAGTTGCTATTCACCCGTGTCAAGCGTGTCACTCGCATCCGAGGTTCCTTGTCGTCTTGTTTTATGTGTTGAATGGGTTCCATTTTCTTTTCTTTTTTGCAAGAAAATACTTGAAAATTAACATTTAATGCTAAATTGTTTATTTATTGTACCTAATCGAAAAATTAAATGGTTACATATTACATTTGAAGCACGTTGTTGTTGAGATGGCTCCTCGTGCGATGCAATTATGTCCATTTCTTTGACCATCTCCTTGTACACCTTTTTGGACATTCCTACTCGCATATTTATGATATCAGCTCGTTCATCCTTTGAGATTTTCATAATCTTCCTAAAAATATAACATGACAATAAACTATTTAATTTTTATATTGATATATGAAAAGTAAATATAACAATAGTGATATTTATAAAATATAGATTTCTAGTAATATATACATATAATTCTAGAAAAATATCTAAAGGAATATTAATTTTTCATTCCTTTTTTTTTTTTTTTAAATACATTTTTGCTATTAAAAGTCTCACATGTCTCATTGACCAATTCTCTGGAAACTCATCTTGTAGTTAAGATAAAATTTGGTTCTTTGAATCATTAGATTGATTTTTGTATTGTAAGTGGAAAGAACGTCTATACATTCGTTCCACTAGATCCCTCAAAGTTTTGTAAAAAAATTTCCCCATTTCGTTAACCTCCAGCACCACTCCAGATGAGCTAAGGAGTAATTCGTTTTTCATTTGCATGTTCTATTTTTTTTTTTCTTTTCTTAAAACAAATTCATTTTTTGAGTTGTTGGTCCCTGTAGAACATTAAACATAAGTGAATTAATAGATTGTTTGAAACATGTTATCTAATATTTTTAAGTATATTATTAATGAAAATTAAAAAAAGAAATCCATATTGGATCAATAGTATTTTTTCTTTCACCCGATTCATCCTTTTGAAAATTTTCCATCGAGCTTTTACGCTCTTCTGGTCCTAGATCAAAAATAATCTCATCGAGCTTCGTCATTTTGTGGCTCTGCATGATACACAATAAATAATACATATTAGTTAAACTTAAATATAGTTTAAAAAATAAATAAATAAATAAAAATTGAATATAATAATAATAATAATAATAATAAAAATAAATAAATTAAAAATTAAAAAAAAAAAATAATAATAATATATAAATAAAATAAAATAAAAAAAGTTGTAAAGAATTTACAAATAACTTGTCTTTTTTTTTTTTGATGTGCTATTAGTATTTTTGTTACTTGATCTCTTGTTATCCATTTCTTTATCAATATGAAACACGTACCATACCATTCGTTAATATGTTTTATAAATAAATCATAAACTTTTCAGGTAAAAAACAAAAAAACAAGAAAACGGTGCGCCTTTAATGATGTACGCATTGACATCAGTGTGGCGTGTTCTTATAAACGCACCACCAAAACATTAAAAACATCATACGGTGCTCTCTATCAACAAGGAGAAACGGTGTGTTATATGTTAACCAATGCACCAATTAACACAAAAAAATTAATAAAAATCCTCTAGTGTTAGTTTTGTAGCATATGATGTCGTGGAGGGGGTAGTGCGACATATTCTTATAAACGCGCTGCAAAAACAGAGGACCAATGTACGGTGCACTCTATCAACAAGGAGACCCAGTGCGTTGTATGTTAAATGGTGCACTGATTAACACAAACATAAAATAAAAAATTGTTTTTTTTTTTTCAAACAGTACACTATAATGAAATAGCGCACTGTTTTATGTGTTTATAAGAATGGGTTCCATTTTCTTTTCTTTTCTGCAAGAAAATACTTGAAAATTAACATTTAATGCTAAATTGTTTATTTATTGTACCTAATCGAAAAATTCAATGGTTACATATTACATTTGAAGCACGTTGTTGTTGAGATGGCTCCTCATGCGATGCAATTATGTCCATTTCTTTGACCATCTCCTTGTACACCTTTTTGGACATTTCTACTCGCATATTTCTGATATCAGCTCGTTCATCCTTTGAGATTTTCATAATCTTCCTAAAAATATAACATGACAATAAACTATTTAATTTTTATATTGATATCTGAAAAGTAAATATAACAATAGTGATATTTATAAAGTATAGATTTCTAGTAATATATACATATAATTCTAGAAAAATATCTAAAGGAATATTAATTTTTCATTCCTTCTTTTTTCTTTTTTTAATACATTTTTGCTATTAAAAGTCTCACATGTCTCATTGACCAATTCTCTGGAAACTCATCTTGTAGTTAAGATAAAATTTGGTTCTTTGAATCATTAGATTGATTTTTGTATTGTAAGTGGAAAGAACGTCTATACATTCGTTCCACTAGATCCCTCAAAGTTTTGTAAAAAAATTTCCCCATTTCGTTAACCTCCAGCACCACTCCAGATGAGCTAAGGAGTAATTCGTTTTTCATTTGCATATTCTATTTTTTTTTTTCTTTTCTTAAAACAAATTCATTTTCTGAGTTGTTGGTCCCTGTAGAACATTAAACATAAGTGAATTAATAGATTGTTTGAAACATGTTATCTAATATTTTTAAGTATATTATTAATGAAAATTAAAAAAAGAAATTCATATTGGATCGATAGTATTTTTTCTTTCACCCGATTCATCCTTTTGAAAATTTTCCATCGAGCTTTTACGCTCTTCTGGTCCTAGATCAGAAATAATCTTATCGAGCTTCGTCATTTTGTGGCTCTACATGATACACAATAAATAATACATATTAGTTAAACTTAAATATAGTTTAAAAAAAAAATTTGAATATAATAATTTTTTTTTTCTAATAAATTTGATCTATTAACAAGTGGGTATAATTACATCGAGACCGAAGTTAGTAACTGCTGCCTTGGAGGCAGAAAATTCAGGAAAAAACAGTGTTGTAGACTGTCGAGACCCACGCAAGGGTGCAGAACCATAGTTTTCCAAGAGATACTGTGACCCAGAAGATACAAAAGAGGGCGAGAAAACATCAAAGCTTCCATAACAGAAAAAAACCCAGTAGTTTGGGTAACAGAGACAGAAAAAAGATCAAGCAACGAACCCATTAGTCTTAGGCTCCTCCTCAATCCTGCACCAGCCGGTGGCGTGCATGTCAGAAGCAGGCTCGTCATGAGAAGCCGGGGCAACATGATCAGCAGAGAGCATATCTTCATCCAGAACCGGTTCTGCAGGGCGAGACTGAGGCTGCGCTGGGAAATTGCCACCACCCAGATTGAAAGCCGAGAATTGGGTGTCAGGAGCTGTAACATTCGCCATAGGAGCTGCCGGATGAGAGCTAACCTCCCCCTGAACGATGTCTTCCAGGAAAACCATCGAGAGAATGGCAGTTATCCGAGGGTGATTGAGACTACTGTTGAAGGTGAACCGAGCCGTGCCTGTAGTTGGAGCAGAGGAGGCAGGATGAGGGTGCAAATGAGGACCCCAAAAAAGGCGATAATCATGCGAGCGCCCCCGACCAGAACGAGTTCTGGGATAGTGGCTCGAGCCTTCCCCAAAGGAGGAGTCCGGAGAAGGGCTGGAGAGAGCATGGGAAGGATGGCTCCGCGTGCTTCCCCTTCTGCTCCTTAAGCGGTGTCGTAACCTCGGCATGGTGCGAAGGAGCGGGTACCAGAAAGCGCCCAGGACCACAATGAAAGCCGAAAGGGAACTCAACAGTGGGTTCCAGAAAGCGCCCAAGACCAGAATGAAAGCCGAATGATAAACCGAAAGGGGACTCAACAGCTGCTTGACAATCCCAGGAGAATGAATGTCCCTCCTCATAAAATGCACCATACATTGGTCGACTCTCTCCCACCTGTAGACACAGCTATTAAAGACTCCAGAACAATTCTGAAGGTAAGCCATGAGCCGATGATAAATAACCTGTTGCGAGCGATACCCACCCACATCGCGCCATGCCTCAACATATGCCCAGTCTGTCCTTTCCATACCCAACCGATCAATAATCTTAACTACTTCCATGGTGAGAATCCCGCCGAAGCATGCGGAGGGAAGGTTTGTGACAGTCAAATTCGCGCGAGAGCAGAAGTGTGCAGTGTCCATAGCGTTGGAAGGAGGGGAGGATAAATGGAGCCAGCCGTTGTGCAGCTGTCCGTTTAAGTCCTCGTACCCATAAGCCAGATGGCGGCAGAGCTTTGAAGCCCTCCGTCCCATCCCATTAAATCTACATTGAATCGCCCGCATCCGGGGTTGAATATAATAATAATAATAATAAATAAATAAATTAAAAATTAAATAATAATAATAATAATAATAATATATAAATAAAATAAAATAAAGTTGTAAAGAATTTACAAATAACTTGTCTTTTTTTATTTTCTTGATGGGCTATTAGTATTTTTGTTACTTGATCTCTTGTCATTCATTTCTTTATCAATATGAAACACGTACCATACCATTCGTTAATATGTTTTATAAATAACTCATAAACTTTTCAGGTAAAAAACAAAAAAAAAGAAAACGGTGCGCCTTGAATGATGTACGCATCGACGTCAGTGCGGCGTGTTCTTATAAATGCACCACCAAAACATTAAAAACATCATACAGTGCTCTCTGTCAACAAGGAGAAACGGTGTGTTATATGTTAACCAGTGCACCGATTAACACAGAAAAATTAATAAAAATCCTCTAGTGTTAGTTTTGTAGCATATGATGTCGTGGAGGGAGTAGTGTGACATATTCTTATAAATGCACTGCAAAAACAAGGGACCAATGTACGGTGCTCTCTATCAACAAGGAGACCCAGTGCGTTGTATGTTAAATGGTGCACCGATTAACACAAACATAAAATAAAAAATTGTTTTTTTTTTTTCAAACAATACACTATAATGAAATAGCGCACTGGTGCACTATTTTACATATGGCCCACAGATATATATATGTGTGTGTGTGTGTGTGTGTGTGTGTGTGTGTGTTTAAATTGTTTTTATCAAACAGTACGTGCACGGTGCGCTGTGATAAAACAACGCACTGGTGCGCTATTTTACACAGGGCACACTGGTTTAAAAAATTCTTATTCTTATTTTTTTATTTTTTTTTTAATTCACGTAAAGGCCGACATGGATTGAGATTCGACTCAGCAAGTCGTCCCGTGGGTTAGATGTCATAGGCCTATATATATAGAAATACAAACCCTATAAATCTAAAATGAAAATACCTAATTCTGAAATCACAAAAATAGGAAGAAGCAAGGGCAGAAACAAAAAGAATCAAAGGTTTAGCGTAGGATTTTATTTTATTTTATTTTTTTATTTTTTATTTTTTATTTTTTATTTTTTTTTTTCTGAAAAATGAACAGTAAAATTAAATCTTTTTACTTACCGTGTATTAAATCAAACATAAAATGTAAAAAAAATGATTATTACAGTAAAATGTAATCACCAGATGGTTTTAAATTTTATGCTACAAGGTTTGAATCACCAGAGGTTTGGAATTATGATTGTCTGAATAATTATGTTCGAAATTATTTCGTTGCTTCTTAGTGCTCTTGTGCTCTCTTGCTCGAGGTATGTCTCTCGTGCAAATCTCTCCTTGAAAATTTTTGCAAAAATAATGAAATAATGAAAAGTTTTTACTATTTAAAGAATTGTTTTATGAAATTAGAATTTTGAAAATAATTTGTTGTCCATTTTTCAATTATATATATATATATATATATATATATATATATATATATATATATATATATATATATATAAAGCGTTTTTTTAATTTGCAGTTATTTGGCATCGATGCATCAATTACTAACACAACACCAGTGCGCCGTAACTAAAATGCATCGATACGGTTAATTATACATTAGCACTTATAACAATAAGTCCATTTTTAAGGCATCGAAATTACTTTTAGGTGTGTACACCAAAATTTATTGTTGATTTTGCTCAAATATAGGGAGAAAATATCATAGTTATATCGAATGGACAATTCTTAAAAATCTTGCTCGTTCCATAATATTTCTCAAATTCCATCACAGAGTTCTCCCTATCCATCTTGAGACGTAATATTTACTTCAGATTTTATTTATATTTTCATTGTCTAATTGAATTTATGTTTTTTATCCATGTCAATCAGCTTAATAAAATTTATAATGTATGCAAATTTGCAGGTTTATGCAGATTCAGAATCAAGTTCAGATGCACAAAATATTTAAACAACTCCAAAACGTCAGAAGCTCTTATCAGGAGTAGCATACCGCAAGGCGCATTTGGTAGATGAAAATGGACAGCCGCTTCACCTTGCCAATTGTAACAATATTGCATCTTCTAGCCACAATCCTGGGAAAATGATGGTAATAATAATTGTTTGGTATATTAATGTAATTATTTCAATGTCAAACCAATTAATCATGCATTGTCGACATGCTTACTAATTGATATCATATATTTTGTACTAATCATGTTCAAATATATTTTTTGAAATGATTAGGATTCTAGTGATGATGAGCAACCTACCTACCATCTTCCATTGCACCCCATGACAATGTCAAATCGAGAGAAGACTGAATTAAGAGAAAAAATCAGAGAGGAACGATACCAAGAATGGTTGAATCAACCACCTATTCAATTCCTAATACGTCTAGATTCACCAATTAGGAATGACTACAACAATAGTATTTCTTCACAAGCTGAAAATGGAGGCAATCAAATAGAGGTTGGTATGGATGATTACTTAAGGGATACGACTGCCATGGATACAATGTTGTTAGATGCATTCCAAAACGACGATCAACTAGGAGATGATGCTCATATCGCTGACACCTTTTTCGAAAGCCTTAAATTTTCTTCCACCACCCCTCTCTTTGGACCTGGCAGTCAGTTAAAGTCTACCCAGTTGGGGACAACAATGTTACTGTACAACTTGAAAGCAAATTTTGGCTTGTCGAAAGCATGTTTCTTGAAAATTTTGAGGTAAGTTACCATAAAGTCCTCCCTTATATTTTGAGAAATATAATCACATAGCGAATGTTAAAAATGGTCAATTTTATGAATGTTAATAATTATATCGGCATTAACTTTTTTTTTTCGGCTGCTGCGCTGTGAACGTGGCCTAGCAGCGCCGCCTCTGCTCTTTGCTCTCTGGGTTCAGCGCCAATGGAGGCCGGTGGGGGTGCCGAACCTGTCCCTCCCCTACCCGAACTGATTGCATTCAAGAAGCTCATAGTTGGATCTAACAAGAGACCAATATCCGAGGCACAACATAAGTTTGTTAAAAAGTTGAACTGCATCCCAATTGTAGAATTGCCAATAGCAAAAACTTGCAGATCTACAGTCAATCTAGCAGACAGAGGGCTCATCGAACAATTTACCAGGCTCTGCCCCTCTCCCAAATCCATTGAAGCATGGGTGCAGAGAAATTGGACCCCGCTCGTGTCTGAAGGAATCAAGAGCCATTTTGTTGGAAAAGGATTCTATGTGTTCGTGCTTGAAAGCTTGGATGACAAAAATCTCATGTTTAGAAACGATCCTTACTTCATGGGGCCTTAGGGTTTATACTTGAATAAATGGACCCCTGACTTTGACCCAGCCCAGGACGTTCCGTCTGCTGTTCCAGTCTGGGTCCGTCTACCTCATCTTCCATTACATTGCTGGAATAAAAAATCTCTGCAGGCTATCGGCAACTCGCTTGGAAGGTATATCGATCAAGCTGTTCGAAAAGATCAATACTCCTGCGCATGGATCTGTGTGGAGGTTGATCTGGAGGAAGGGTTACCGGAGGCAATAAAACTTACAGCAGATGAATGGACACACATCCAGGAGCTAGATTATGAGCAGCTACCCTTCAAATGTTGGCACTGTCACGGCTACGGCCACTTTGCAAGACACTGCAAAAAAAAGGAAGGAGAGGATAGCGAGAACACGAAAGTAGAACAATGGACCACAGTGCAGAAAGCAGGGACAACAAAACCAAAAACTAAAAGAATACCAAAGGGAAATAACCCCGAACCAACGAGGCAAGAACAAAAAGAAGGGACCACCATCCCCACCTCGAAATCAGGAGATCAAAATGCAGAGTCCAACAAGGCCATAGAAACTCTGGAAGCAAACAGGAACAAAAACAATCATTCAAGACCCTCCCCTAACGGGAAAGGAGGAGAGGAGCAAGGGAAAACCCTCGAAGTTGCTTCCTCTCCCTCATATGCTGACGTAGCAAGAAAGAAAGTGTATGATTTACCAAGCTCCTCGGAGGACAAGATCATAGAAAGGCCTGCCAAAAGAGCAGGAAGAAAGTATCGCATAGAAGTGAGGGAGGAAGAAGCAGAAAGACAAAAGACTTGAGGAATTCAAGCCACTATAGAAATGTCAATTGGCAGAAACACAAGGACAAGGCCGCCAAAAGGAGGAGGCTCAACTTCCTCGAACGGTAAGTAATGAGAATCGTCTCTTGGAATTGCAGAGGGCTCACAGAGCTGA
Source organism: Pinus albicaulis (assembly GCA_034641835.2). Taxonomy (NCBI): domain Eukaryota; kingdom Viridiplantae; phylum Streptophyta; class Pinopsida; order Pinales; family Pinaceae; genus Pinus; species Pinus albicaulis. The sequence continues at coordinate 896,716,541 of CM076580.1, forward strand.
AGCATATATCAAGTAAGTTAACCATTGCACTGTTCAATTTATATGTACCGGTATTGTATTCTGAAAAGAAAGACTGTTGGAAAACATTAAATGAGTTTTTGCAACTGAATTCTCCAAACAATATGATCATAGCTGGAGATCTAAATTTAGTAATGAATTAAAAAGAAAAGAGAGGGGGCAGGAACAACAAGGATCAGATGATCTAGGTAGTAGAAGAAATGATACAACAATGGGATCTATTGGACTTTAAACCAAGAAAAGGGCTCTATACCTGGAAAAATAACAAGACAGGGGAAGACCATGTATCCACCAGACTGGACAGGTTCTTGGTCCAAAGCACAATGTTGATGGAAAGGAAGCTTATCTCATCATCCATCCTTCCAAAGCTCACCTCAGATCATAAGCCCATCCGGCTAATGCTTGAGGAGGAAGAGAATTTGGGGCCAATCCCATTCAGATTTAGCCCACTGTGGAATGGAAAAAGCGGCTTTGTAGAGACGGTCTGAATGGCATGGAACACCTCAGTCAATGGCTCTCCTAATTATGTATGGGAACAAAAATTAAAATTAACAAAAAAGGCACTCAAGGAATGGAGTAAACTTCCAACAAATACACCCAAAGACCAAAGAATCGAGGCAGTGCAACACTTGGAAATTCTGCAAAGTGAAATGGACACAATTGATATAAATAAAATAGAATTAGAAAAGGAGCAAGTAGCCCAATGCAAAACATTCCTCTCCTTTAGAAATTAAGAAGAGTATTGGAGACTAAAGTCCCGGAGTCTCTGGCTAGAAGTTGGAGATAGAAACACAACATATTTTCATCGACAATGTAGAGCTAGACTCTCCAGGAATCACATCTCAGAGATCACTTCCTCTGATGGGGGGCTCTGCAAAGGAATATAATAGATAAAATATGTTGCAGTATCACATTTCCATCATCTTTACAGCAAAGATAAAGAGGACTGTGAAGAAGATAAAAAAGAATTCCTGAAGAACATTCCGGCATTGGTCACCACAGAGGACAATACGACATTATTGAAGAAAACAAATGAAGAAGCAATCAGCAATATAATTTGCTCCATGAACCCAGACAAAGCCCCTGGGCCAGATGGGTTCACTATCACTTCTACAGGATATGCTGGGATATAATAAAAACAGATCTAATTAGAATGATAAAAGGATTCTTGAAGAAAGAAAAAATGGGGGGTAGCACCAACTCAACATTCCTCGCTTTAATCCCAAAAGAGACAAACCCCTCCTCCTTTGATAGGTTCAGACTAATCTCTTTGTGCAATGCCTCATATAAAATTATCGCAAAACTTCTTGAAAATAGAATAAAGCCACTGCTAAGAAAACTCATATTAGATTCGCAAGGGGGCTTCGTCAATGGGAGACATATCCTGGACAATGTAATCCAAGTCCAGAAAGCCATGCATTCCAGCAATCTTAGAAAGAAGAAAGGTATGCTGATCAAGTTAGACATGGCTAATGCCTTCGACAGAGTCAAGTTGTCCTATCTATATCAAGTTTTAATCTCCTTTGGATTTGATCAAGAGTTTGTAAATATGATCCAAGCATGCACCAGTAGTCCATGGATAGCGCCTTTGGTAAATGGGAGGCCAATTGATTTCTTCCAAGCCACGAGGGGGTTGAGACAAGGATGTCCCCTTTCTCCATTCCTCTACGTCTTAATGGCAGACACGTTGAGCAGAAAGCTGGAGCTTGATATGATAACTTGAACAGCCCCAGGTTTAAAAATAACAAAGGACCTTAAAGCAATAAACCATGCACTGTTTGCGGATGACTCCCTCATGCTGGGAGGAGCTTCAACTAGAATAGGCTCTGCATACAAAAATACTCTTCAAGCATATTGCAAAGCATTTGGAGCTCTAATCAGTGAAAGGAAAAGTGCAGTATATAGTTGGAATACAGAGGAGGAAGAAACTCAAAACATAGCAAGCAACTTGGGGTTTAATGGATACACAAAATGGGAAAAAATCAACTATCTTAGATTGCCACTAACACTGGGCACAAACAGAGTCAATCTGTGGGAAGGAGTAATTACAAAAATCAGAGGAAAAATCGCTGCATGGGGTGGCCAATGGCTAACTCATGGAGGCAAATTAACCCTTATAAAATCAGTGTTGTCATCTTTGCCAATTTATCAAGCCTCATACCTTATGGCACCCAAGTCTATCTTAGGACAGATTAATAAAATCATGAGGGATTTTCTGTGGCAAGGAGGCAAAGGAAACCAGAGAAAATTTCATCTGGTGAAATGGTAGATAGCAAAGCAAACTTTGAAGGAAGGAGGCCTTCAAATTCGAGATCCGGACTCTGCCAACATATCTCTGGGATGTAAAATACTCTGGAAACTTCACAGCGACCCCAATCATCCCGTCAGCACAGCTCTGAGGCATAAATACCTACCAAATGCAAATCTAAGAAACTTGCAGAATGCAAACAGCAAAAAGAGCTCACTGTTATGGTAGTTATGTATTAAAGGGCATCGTTTTTTCACCCGGAATTTATATCGTATCCCAAGGAATGGGAAACGCGTAAAGCTGCTGACTGATGTTATAATGGGCCACTCGCCATTAGCCACACAAGACAGCCTGCATGGGATATGTGTGTTTTTAGAAAACATAGGGGACAAGATGCTCTACGATATCTCAAAGTAGAACGAGTCTGGGCTCTGGATTGATTGGGATTTCAGAGATATCCCAGTTCACCTAATGCAGCAAACAGGAACTTCGTGAGGCTGCCCCAGTGCATAAATCAGAAAAGGATAAATGGGGATGGTGACCTACAGGAGCATACACCTCAGTCAAAGGATATGAATTGATGCAAACACACAGAGACCGAATTCATCCAGCAAAGTTTTGGAAAGAGGTATGGGATCCAATGGCGCTGCCTAAGGTAAAATTCTTCTTCTGGACACTAATGCATAGAAATATCCTGACCGGTGAAAACCTTATGAAAAGAAACATTGCAGGTCCGCATAGGTGCACACTTTGTAAAGAAGTCGTGGAAACCATGGACCATTTATTTGTTGAATGTCCATATGCAAACAAAGTTTGGACCCACACTCTTCAAGGATTAAAGGCTGTAATTCCCACTAAAACTTCACTTGTGGACTTATTCCTCTCATGGAAAGAGCACTACTCGTCGCTCTCCCTAAACTCATCATGGGCCAGAATCTAGATCACTCTCCCCAAGCTAGTGTGTTGGAAGCTATGGCTAGCTAGAAATGAGCAGATATTTAACAATGTAACTTGGACCCCCAACATGGTAGCAGCAAAAGCAAAATGACTCCTTCTAGAAATTTTGAATTCTCAGAAAATCAAAGAGGACAATTCGATGCAGCAAGAGGAAAAGAATTGGCTTGGCACTCAAGCATTAATCCAACGAATACACATCACAGAAAAACCCCTCAGAAATCCTGAGTGGAGGCTAAGAGAAAAGGATGAAGCTTTTCAGAATTGGTGGAGGAAGCAAGGAATAACAACAGTATTTTTTGACGGTGCCTCTAAAGGCAACCTCGGGACAACGGGAGCTGGAGGACTCATATACTCTTTTGATGGAGGCATCAAAGAAACCTTCAGTTGGGGTCTAGGACAACGAACTAACAATCAAGCAGAAATCCTTAGTTTGATAAAAGTATGCCAAATAGCCAAAGAAAGAGGACATCGGGAGCTACAAGCATTCGGAGACTCATAAATCCTGATCAAAAAAATACATATGCAAGGCCAATTCAATGAAGCTGGTTTAAATAAGAATCTGCAAAGATTGAGATACCTCCTCCAAGACTTCACTTCCTTCAAATGCTATCACATTCCCAGAGAATCAAACAAAGAGGCAAACTTATATGCCAACAAAGGCTGCCTATTGGCCCAAGGAGACCTTAGCACAAATGGCGGAGATCCAGAAACAATCTGTATACCATGAAAATAAAAAATTGTTGGAAACATAAAATGTAAAAGAATTGCACTGAAAGATGTAAGGCTGCGGCCATTCGAAGTTCTCCACTAATAAAATCCATACCCGTTTCAGTTAAAAAAAATATAATTATATTGGCATTAATGTACATTTAATATTGTCCATCATCACCAACTACAAGTTATTCAAAGATAAGGTTCCTCTGAGTGATAATGTCTTGCCCAGTAGCTGCGAAGAGGCAAAGAAATTGTTGAAAATGTTGGGTGTTGAGTACATATCATGTCATGCATGTCCAAACGATTGTATTCTATATAGAGGAGAATATGTAGGCAAAGAGATATGTCTGAAATGTGGGCATGACAGACATGATAAATAAAAAAATAAGGGTAAATCACATGGTCCTCCTTTTAAGATATTGAGGCACATGCATATAATCCCAAGGATTCAAAGGCTCTTCATTGCAAAGAATTAGCTATGTTGCAGGGATGGAATGCCTCACACAGAAGTGAGTTGGGAGTTATGTGAATCCCAATAGATTCAATAGCCATGAAGCATATAGAGGATACATGGCCCGAAAAATTCAAGGATGAAGTACGAAGTATACGACTCGGCATAGCCATGGATGGCGTCAACCCATATTCCCTCCAGAACACCAACTATTATGTTTGGCCTATAGTAGTGATCAATAACAATATCCCCCCATGGTTGTCCGTGAAGAATGAACATCTTATGTTGGCTCTCATAGTCCCTAGGAGAAGCCAAGTGAAGAATATGGATGTCTACTTACAACCACTGGTAGATGAATTTAATGAATTATGGGATGGGATAGATGTATACGATGTATCAAGACCCATCGCAGTAGAGAGGAGTTTAACATTGTATGGCATATGTGCTTACACGACACATGATTATCTAGGATTAGGAGTTTTCTTTGGTAAATTACATGTTTATTGATTTGTTTATATACGTAACAATATTATTTCGCATATTAGTTATTTAATTCGTTGTAATTATTCTGATCTTCATGATATTCTTGAATGTGCCATGCATATATATTGTATACAATAATCTTGCAGGTCTTGTAAAAATATGGTATTTTGGATGTAAATGTTGTGGACCTTATCTAAAAGCTAGATGGTCCAACGACCTACGAAAGACAATGTATGACTGATCCAGGGTATTCCTCCTAGAAGAACACCCTTACAAAAGAGCAACATCCGCTTTCAATGATAAACGAGAGAGAACCCAAAGGCCTCCAATAATGACACAAACTGAATGGATTAGAGCATATGAGAGAGAGAGCGAGAAGGAGTTCATAGAAATGTTTGATTCAAATAGGGAGCCTATGTTCGATGATCCAGAATTCTTCGACACCTATGTTGAGAAATTTCCCATTGGGATGAAAAGGAAATCTATCTTTTATAACCTCCCATATTGGGAGAATCTTAAGATTACCCACTTATTAGATCCCATGCATATATTTAAAAATGTTTCATCTTCTTTATGGAGGTGCATATCATCGAAACAAAGTGACACATTGGTTGTTAGGAAAGATCTTATTACTTCAAAAACTAAAAAGAAACATTGGCCAAGAAGATTAGAAAGTACATGATCAGAGGCAGACGTTGGTCCCTCTAATTCATGGTATTTCAAAGAAGGTGATGTCCCATGGATTTAAAAAAAAGATGATCTTTCTTTGGAAAAGGAATTTATAATGGGTGTGAGGGTTCCATCTTGATACGGGTCTTCACTACGGCGTTGCTTCACCGTGGATGACCATTTGAATCTTCTAAGAGTATGTATAATTTCAAAAGCATGATTTTATTATTTGTTATATTATTAAATTTTATCCCATGCAGGGATCATAAAACATAACTAATTTTGTATATTATCGCACGTGTTTATAACTTTGCAGTGTCATTATCCTTTGTTCGTGTGTGGGTGTGTGAAACATGAATTCCCCCAAGACCTAGGACGTGCCATATCTAAATTATCTGCATTTGTAGGTTGGATCACGTCAAAGGATATTCATGTGGCTAGCATTCCATGGTGGCATCAAGAGATAGTTGAGATTGTTTGTATGTTTGAGAAGGAACTGTCGACGAGTTTCCTGGGCTTGCAGGTTCATCTTATAATCCACCTAGTAGATGATGTTGAATTAGTTGGGGTGGTTTCTTGTTGTTGGATGTTCTTCTTAGAGAGGTACATGAAGAAATTGAAAGGTTTTGTTCAACAAAGGGAAAAACCAGAGGGGTATATGGCAGAGGGGTACATATCGTATGAGTATTTCTATTATGCTAGTGAGTACATTAAGTAGATCGACAACAAACCAGGTGCGATGATTTGGGACGATGAAATGGATGAAGACAAAAGAGAAGGGGAGTTGCTCCAAACAAATGGGAAAATATGCTTAGTAAAGAGTAAGCGATTTATAATTTTTCAAAATGACACAAAGTAAATATTCATGTCAAACTTCGATATAATCTATATTTTGATCTCATATGTACTATATGTCGATTTGATTTCATCAGCGAATGCAAAAATTGAAGCAATCAATAAATTTGTTCTTTACAATTCTGAAGCGACACAACCGTGGGTTGCATTGTATGGAGAAAAGAGGATGAAATGGGATAGTGATGAGAAATAATTCAGACAGTTGAATGGTAGAAGTGTGCCTTATCTTGATCATTTAAAAGAAAATATGCCAAAAATATGCCCCAATAGTTGGGATGCTGACCAAGTCAGAGAGAAATACGGTGCAACTAGTCGTTACCCACGTGCTGAAGAGGATGCAATAAATGTAGGGATTGGGTGCAACCACTCGGTAATAATCTATTTATGTACATTTTAAACTTAATAATGCACCTTTGAAATGTAATTACATCTATATTTCATATTTTAACTGTTGGGTTATTATAAGACACTTGACACTATGATTTTTTAACTTTTTTATAGGTGCATTTGTTCCCATCTATGTAGGCATATGGACACCATTTTTGTACAGAAAATTCCGATGATGGACGCATGACATAAGACTGTCAAGTGGAAGTCGAGTTCGATCAATCTAGTCGATCTAGCCACCATGATCAAAACCTAGTACGAGGGACGTTAGGTTACGTCGAAAAGATACAAGAGATCACTGAAGTGGATCTTCTTTCCAATGTGTCATTTTCAGGTGCAATTGGTGGGACACCTTTGATCAGAATATTGTAAAGGAAGATCGCGATAGTAGGCTGATATGTATCAACTCTAGAAAGATGTGGGATGAAGCTAAGGAGCCCTATGCTTTCCCCAAACACTGCAACCAAGTATTTTTTATCCATATGTGTTGGATAGGGATTGGTGGTTCGTATTGAGACATGACCCTATATCAAAACATTTTGTTGAGAACAATAGTGTTATCATGCCAAGCAATATGGAAGATAATGAGGATGATCATGAGAACCAAGAGTGATATGGTACATGTGTTATTTCATCATTTATATTTTTTAAGATGGGCTTTTATAAAGAAGAGGAATTAATTACCTTATAACTAAGACTCTTTTTTTTGGAACATTATAATATGTATTTTGAATTAATTGGTAATTTGCATTGTGTTAATGTTAAAATCATTTCACTTGATAATTTGCAATTATGTTGATTTTGAAAACAGTGGTGTACCATATAAAGTTCTTTTTCTTTTTGTATGTAAGATCATAGTAAAGTAACGATCATTCTAAAGTACATGAATTTATTTGCATTATTTTCTAAACTTTATTGTGTTACAAAAATTCATATTATTCTAGATTTATTATTTTACAATTATTTATATTCATACAAATTTACAATTTTACAATTATGGTAATTAAACAATATTTACAGTGTACATTTTACTTACGGTAGTTATGGTTCAAAATTGACAATTAATTTACAATTTTACAATTTACAAATTTAAAAATTTCAATAAAATTGAATGATGACAATACGTACAATTACAATTGCAATTTCACAATATCACAATACAATTACAATTTTAGAATTTTACATATAATTACAATAATTTCAATTTAATATAATTAAAATTTTACAAATATTTTACATACAATTACAATTACAATTTTATAATTTTACATATCTACAATTACAAATAAAATTACAATTACAATAATTTCATATTAATACAATTAAAATTTTACAAATATTTTACATACAATTACAATTAAAATTAGAATTAGAATTAGAATTACAATTACAATTTTAGAATTTTACGTAAAATTACAATTACACTTACAATTTTACATATATACAATTACAATTACAATCATTTCACATTAATACAATTAAATTTTTACAAATATTTTACATACAATTACAATTACAATTTCACATACAATTACAATTTTAGAATTCTACATACAATTAAAATTACAATTTTACAATTAAAACTACAATTACAATCATTACGCCGTAAGGCGTTATTATTTGAAAACAACTTTCCTGATGTGCATCGTGTCATAATGTGAAACCCTTAGATTGGATGTTAGACGATTAAAACGTTTTCAACCCTAGATGGAAAAGTTAGTTTAAATGCAGTTATGAAAATAGAAAATGTGAAAGGTAAAGCATTGGTGGACCCTTCACCTGACATTCTCGGATTTCAGAGAGGCGGATTTCAGAGAGGCATAAGTGTTACAATACCTGAGCCTCATTGCTGCTGGAAAATGCAACTGTTACAATTCCTGCGCCTCATTGTTGCTGGAAAGGGCGAAGCATCAATGGTAGTAGTTTTTTTTTTTCATATATCTGTACTGTCTCATTTCTCACCTTTACTCTTATTTTTTGTGCTGTCTGTGTTGAGAACAGGGGTTTGTTTCTTAGGATTTTCAGAAATGCATCTGGAATTGACACTGGCCGCGGATGGGCGGGCAGCGGAGGCAGTTGCGACAGGTTCTTGAATTTTCTTGTATTTCTGCTGTCTATCCCTATCTTGGGCTCCAGTCTGTGGCTAGGGACAAAGCATGGGACAGAGTGTGAGAAGTTCTTGACTGGGCCTGTTGTAATTCTTCGACTTTTCGTAATGCTGGTTTCTCTGGCCGGGTTCATAGGTGCTTGCTTCAGGATTTCGTGCCTGCTCTGCATCTACTTGTTCGTGACGTTCTTGCTCATAATCCTGCTATTTTTCTTCACAATCTTTGCGTTTGCAATGACGAACAAAGAGGCGGTGAAGGTGGCCTCGGAAAATGGATATAGACAGTATTGTATTGGGGATTACTCGCACTGGCTGCAGAAACAGGTCCAGAATGGCAAGAATTGGTGAAGAATCGAAAGTTGCATATGCAATTCAGGTAATTTCTTTGCTCTGGTCCTCTCTGCAACCTTTTCTTTGGTTTCGGTTTTTGGTACATTTTTTCTTCTGGCGAGTGTTCGATTCCCTGCAGCTCACTGAATTCTTTGTTTCTTGATTTGTGTGCACAGTCTGGTTGCTTGCTGCAAGAGTAGAGTATACCTCATTGGAAATAGACTTCATATTAGCCACTGAGGGTTCTTGAAACCATTTGAAATACTCTTTGAAATCCGTTAACTTCATTCCTAATGTTTGAATTGAACCAATTGAACAGGTTTGCTGATTCTCAGTGGCATTATAGTTAGTCGTAAAGGAACTACCTGTGGAAATTATGGGCAATGAAAGGGAGATGACTATGAGTAGTAAGGCTATGCAAATCACACACCCACGTTTTCTGATTGTAAAATGGCTCCGAGTGTCTTTCCAGTTCAGATAATTAGTGGAAATTTTATCATCTGTTTCCACAGTTTTCAATCCTTCTGTATGGGGCACTGCAGCTGGTTCAATGCTAGATGAGCTGCTTCTATTATCTCCTTTTGTCCAATTCAGCATTTTGGGCTAATTCTGTTACATTCTCAGCCGCAGTTACATCTTCATTGCCTCCAGGTGAAGAAAGCTTGTTTTGTGGCATGTCTTCCTTTATCCATTCTTCGATTCCTTTCATTTCTGGACTGTCCTGGACCAGTGTTGTGCTTTTGTTTTCAGGAGTAGGTGCACCACCTCAAAACCTTGCAAACAGTTCATAGATATTACATGTTATAACATTTCACTAGGCTCTAGGGTTTCAGAAGAATATTATTTCCCAAAGCAATGCAAATAATGCATTATTCAAAGAACAATATCAGCTTCTTAATGATATAATAAACTAAACAGAGCAATTTAGCATTTAAAATCCAATCAACAGTTGCAATAAATCTAACAATACAGTATATTGTTCTTCAAGTTGACTGAACAAAACTATAGTGCAGTTGCTTTGTTTTTGAGATGTGGTTTTTGTTTCATTTTTTAGATGTAATTTTTGTCTCTTACTTGAGGAAGAGGAGTTTCTTGCAGTTAAGTTGCTGGTTTGCTAGTTTTTTTATGAGAATACCAATGCTGCAATTCTCCATTTGACAAAGGAGATTGTATAGATGGAAGAAATTTTGGCTGCATAATCGTCCTTAAGGAAAAGCCTTCCAATTTTTGCAGGTTGGATGTTTGCTAATATAATAAACATTGTAGTCAAGTTGACTGAACAAAACTATAGTGCAATGAATCAAGCTTCTAGGATCTAGGGGGCATGAATAGAGATTTGTTATGAGATTTATGGATGTCCAAACAATATTTTTTTTTCTACTTGGGACTTGTCATCATGGTATCGGGATGGTTCGGTATGTTCGAATCCAATTCACAACTTTTGTTTTTCATGGTTTGGTGTGTGATTATTGGTTTGAATATTTTGCAAGTAAAAAGAGGATATCGGACAGGGGTTTTCATACCTGTAATTAGTTAAAGCTCAGTTCAATTTTGTATTCATATTTTTGGTTTTACAATTTAAAACAAATACATCTACTGAATACCTGACTTATACATTCTAGAAAAGTTGATATTTTGTACCATTTTCCTTCCAGCAAATACTCTACCGTTTTGAATAGCTGAAAATAAGCCGTTTGTATGGATTTATGCAGAGATCTCATGTTGGATGCAAACAAGGGAGCGACAATCAGCTCACATGAGAATGCAATATTTAAAATCTGTTTTGAGCCAAGATGTTAGTTTTTTTGACACGAAGACCAGCACTGGAGAAATTATCAGTTCTATCTCTACAGATAGTAGTTATACAAGATGCAATTAGTGACAAGGTATATGTCCTAAATTTGCAGATTAGAATGAGTTTGTATTCTTTTAAAATTTTGGCTGTGCATTTTTATTTTGTTTTGCATATTGACATTGTGATATAAGAAAAAACTAAAAGTTAAAAAGCTCAAATTGTTTTTTGGGGCCTGGGAAAAGGTGTAAGAGTTGTGTAGATATGTTCACCAGCATGAAGCTTCTTCTTTTTTCCCTTTTCCTTGTTTCCTGTGACTTTGGTAAGTCAACCTGAGGAACTAGTAAATTTCCAAATCAAGGGTTTTTTTATTTTTTTAAAAGCGATAAAGTAGTGATTAGGGCTGGAAATTTATACAGCACTTTAACCGAATTTAAAGTAGTGATTAGGGCTGGAAATATATACAGCACTTCCACTAAGGGGTTGTACTTGCCGATGTTTTCTTGGGCATTAGGTTTTTGCCGATGTACAATGACAAAAGTTGACTTGTGCCAAAACAAAAAGCTAATTCAATTTGTCTTACGCTATGTTTCGTCGAATTTTAGTGTCGTGGGGACAGGGAGATGGCAGGACAGATTTCGGGGAAGGCTGGAAGGTACCTCATATTTCTAGAAAACGTATAGCGGGATTGCATAGTTTTATGAAAAATATATACAAATAAAAAACATAGATTGGAACCTGGGACAATCATACAACTCGAATAAGAAAAACAATTTGGGACTTTTTTTTGTGTAATATTCGGGGTAATATGTAACAAATTTGTTCCTTGCAAGCTTAAGTAGCTCCAACCAACAAGAATGAGTGTGGAAAATGTGTTGATTGACTGCATCAATGGTGATGAATTTTAATATCTTCTTTTACTATTTTATCCTGAGGGTATTCATCCATCATTTGCTAGGATTCATCTTAATAATATCCAGCCATCTAAAGGTTCATGTATGCCAAAGCTAGACAGTGAGGGTTTACCTAGTCGATGATTAATCTCTTTGCCTTGTGTTGAAAATTGGCATTCAAGGATGGAAGATGATAACATTCTAAGCAATGCAGCAGAAGGTTTCCACCTCTTTTTTTTGTGGGATGCGAAGAGATAGGTCATTATTTGCATTACATGGCTCGATTCCTCGCAGGATTTGCAGTGGGATTCTCATCTGTTTGGCAGCTTACTTTACTTATTGTTGTTGTTGTTCCCCTGATGGCTATTGCTGGAGGCGCTTATGCTGCGACCATGACTGGTTTGTCTAGAAAAATCCAACTAGCATATGTTGAGGCTGGGAAAGTGGCTGAAGAGGTATCTTCTCCTTCATCTTATATTTTTATTAATGCTATGGTATGATCTCCTTTATCTTATATTTTTATTAATGCTATCCTTTTATGTCTTTGTATGCACTTTCATACACATTTCCACAGTTTAATGGCAATGTGTTTGCACGTGGGATTGCCTTGTTCGAGTAATTCGTATGGGGAAAAGTGATAGAGAAAAAAAACAGTTTCAAGGTGGGTTAAATGAGATATATTTTTACAGAAACAATTTTTGTGCTTCTTTATTGATTCATTCTCGTAACTCCAGATAAGAAATTCAAATATAGTTGGATGATCAGTTTTCAATAATGCAGAACTATGCCGAGTCTACCTTCAGTTTTTATGATAATTTGTCACAAGATCCATGACATACTAATAACAAATAATGATAGAATTTTAAAAATTTGGGGAATATATTGTATTTGTTTTAACACCATAACGTATCTTAGTTTATATAAAGTATGAGATCTCAAGCAAACAACTTGGAGTGCCACTGATGTTAGAAACCAGTTTCCCTTCTCCCTGCAAATACAACTTCATATCTTATAAGTATACAGAGCAATAGCATGCAAATGCACCTAGTGAGTCTCCAGGGATAATTTTGATGTATGCATTCTAGTAGATACCTCGAGTCAGGGCCCAGGGGATAGAGTATGCCAGTCATAAAGCGTCATATGCAACCATTTGTATGATGTAGTCATTTTCTGTTCATGTTATAAAGCCTTATCATTATTTTGACTGGTAAAAATTCTTTAGTTTGCAATCATACTTTTTCAGTTTGCACATCAATCATGGTTAGTTGTGGAGGTTACATTTCCTCTATTCATACGGTTGTATCTTTTCTTTTTTCATATGGTGGTTTTATTGCACAAGCTTTGACTCCCCCTCTGGTTATGTTGATATTTTGGTATCAGGAAAAGTAGTTAGTAGTATTTCTAATTTTTCCTCTGTTCATATCTTTCTGCTATATGTCTATATTGTTTTATGGATTGTTCTGTTTGCATTTGCTTATTGATTTATTTTGGGTGTTCTGTGTGTTCTTTTGCAGACAACAACTTAGTTGGTTTCCTTCCCATTGCCTTTCTTATTTATGATTGACTATTGAATATCTTGTGTTTTAGAATTTGTATTGTTGTAATTGGACTCTGATTAAACATTGGTGTTGCTGCAATTTTACAATAAATCTGATATGGCCTTTTACCCATGGTCTATGAAAACAGGCAATTTCTCTAGTGCACACAGTATATTCATTTGTGGGGGAGACCAAAGCTATTCAAGCTTATTCAAGAGCTCTTGGAACTACATTTGAGTTAGGGAAGAAAGGTGGCCTTGCCAAAGGACTAGGTGTGGGTTTTACCTACGGACTAATATTTGGTGCATGGGCATTACTTCTTTGGTATGATGGTCTCGTTGTCAGACATGGAGTAACCAATGGTGGTGAAGCATTCACTACAATTCTGAATGTGGTTATCAGTGGCATGTAAGATTTACAAGGACTAGGATCTAGTCCTCAAATCTTTGAAATTTGAACAGTTGCAGTGTTCCTACTTGCTTTTATATTCTAATTTTTCTCCTTTTATGCATGCCCAACTCTCTTGGTCAAGCAGCCCCAAACTTGAGTGCATTCATAAGGTGAAAACAACTGGATATAACGTTCTAAGCATGATCAAACGGAAGCCAGATATTAATCACAACCCTCTAGAAGGTGAGACTTTATCACATGTAGAGGGGCACATTGAACTACAGAAGGTTTTCTTCAGTTATCCATCTCGAAAAGAAATTGTCTTCCAAGATGGAAGATCTTCATTTTTGAATTGAATGTGATTGCTAGATTATATCGTTTATGTTTGTTTACACTTTTTTAGCAGTGTATCTGTCAGCTTGGAAATGCAAGAAATTGTTCAGTCCACTTAGATAAGCTTGACACAGTTAACACTATCTGATCCTGTTAATTTTTAGTAAATGGATGATGAAAATTTCAATGAATCTTGCAATGCTGAAACTTGAAAAGCTTTGGAAGCACAGGGGAAATGCCATCAAATTGTTGGGGCTCGCTTCTTAGTTAGAAGCATTGCAATTTCATGACCTCATGCCATTCTTAAACGTGCATAAATTTATCCTAATATTTACTCGAGCAGCAACATCATGGACATAACCAATAACTGCAAATTATGGAAGTTGAGAGATAATCCCA